>JAULJL010000027.1:5005000-10005000 GCA_030761205.1 Fremontodendron californicum
GGGTCAATTCGGTAGATGATAATTGGGCTAGTTAAAATGCAGAAAAATGCATTTTTATTCATATAAATATATACCACATAAATAAATTATCTCATTCACTACCAGTAATATTTTTAGATTTCACGAGCAAGTTAACATACGCATACCTCTTAGATATATTTAAAATAAAAAAAAAAAGACATGTGGTAGTCTTTTAAGTGAAGTTAATACTGACATACTATCACTATTTTAAAAACGAAATCTAATATATAATACCATTGATCGCAGATCTCTTCATTAAAAATATGGCAATCTCAAGAAGGGGAAGGATTGCTCGGCCCACCACGGATAGAGAATTAAGTGTGGACTGAATGTTCTTTGAGAGATCGATATGGATTCTCTGAGATGGAGTCATTGTTGATATAAGAGTTATTCTATTTTGTTATGAGGTATTGTCCGCTCTAAGACCTGATGTGCCGTCCCACGATTTTGTATTTTGAAAAAAAGGTACATCGATAAAGGAAAACTAATTCATATTTATATGTCACAATTCAATCCTTAGTTATTAAACGTGACATTTTTTCCCTTTAACAAATAGGAAATGTAGGAAACTAATTCATGGTGTGCACACTTTACCATTTTAAGTAAGAGTTTGTATTTGCTGCAACTTGTCACAGAGTTAAACTTTCTCCCAACTCATTAGAAACAAGGGCAGGCAACCTGTCCCTTTTCGAGCAATCTCGAAATCTATGGGGACCAGAACATAAAAAGCAACCAGATTTACCTTTGCTTTGGGGTGGATCCGAACCTTTCTGCTTAGGCAACTCCCCCTCTTTATGTTTATCCTTCTTCCAATCTTTTCCGGATTTTCCCTTCTTTCCCTCGTTTCCCTTCTTCTTTTCAGCATTTGATGAAGAAGGATTGAGTTTGTAGTCAACCAAACTATATGCGACTGCAATGGCTTGTGGCAGATCCTTCACATTCTGCCTCCTCAATTCAGCCTGTGCCCAAGGCTGAAGGCCCGAGAAGAAATTGAACAACTTGTCATCCTCCGACATGTTTTTCACGTCCAACATCAAAGAACTAAATTCTTTGACATAATCTCGCACAGACCCGGTGTGCTTTAGCCTTTTCAAGGCTTTCTTTGCTACCCACGCGGTATTCAAGGGTATGAATTGGTCTCTTAATTCCTTTTTCAGTACTTCGAACGTCTCAATCAGTGGTCTACCCACGCAAGCATCATCACTGATCCTGCTTCTCCACCACAACTTAGCATCGCCGGCAAGGTACATGCTTGTGATGGTGACTTGCTCACTCACCGCAACTCGAGCAGCCTGAAAGAACTGCTCCATATCCCACAAGAAGTTTTCAAGCGCTTTCGCATTCCTATTGCCATCAAACGCCTTTGGATCAGAGACTCTGAGTTTTGGTCTCTCGCCACCATCGCCACTGCCTTGTCCCATAGCAGTCCTCTTGAGTAAGGACACATCCTGCTCAATAGTACAAAAGCATTCCTCCACCCTTTCTGCAACTCTAAGCAACTGACTGAGAATATTATTGTACCGAGCAACAGCATCCGACTGATTGTCTAGAACAAGTTGAGACAACTCTTTCATACGTTCCGCATGCAACTCGCCTTGTTCTGACAAAGATCCTGCATCATGGGCTGGAGCTCCTACCAGCCCTTCGAGCACGCTCGCTCAGATCTCTTGTCGCCATTGAACTTGGTTATTCTGGTAACCATGCTCTGATTTCAACTTGTCACAGGGTTAAACTTTCCCCCAAAATTTCGATCCTATGATGGCACTAAGTCGCGCACTTAGTCAGCCAACTCACAAGCACAACGGAAGCAATCAACAATAAACAAAGGCAACCAAGATTACGGGAAGTTCCCAACCGTTTTATTGCTCGTCAATAAATCGAAATATAAAGTCTACTGCAAGGATCACACACTCATATTTCTATTTCTCTGTTGTGTCCTCTACTTTACTTAACTAAGTATTTATAGATAAAGACTTGGCCAACATCCCTGACCAATAAGACTACAGTTACACGTTTAGGCAACAGTAAGAGTCTTAGTGCACCACGAATTCTAACCACGATCTGAGTGTGCCTTAATTCTCGACCACACTTCCTTTTCTTACACACCATGCCGCTTACGTGGCCTTGGGCTATCCTTGTCCGAACATCTCGCACCCCATGATCAGTTTCCCACTCGAACTCAACTTCTCCAAGCCAACACGTACTTGCGCACATCACGGACCACTTGCCCGCATGTTTGCTCCCAGACTCCTACTCGCGTCTGGACTCTTACAGTCTTTCCACGTTTGCACCCAAGGCCGCACCTTGGTTGTGCTAAGTACCAATTACCTCGTCGCAACTTGGCCCAAATCTTGGCCTGCTTGCATCGTGGTCTGCAGCAAGGCCCAATGCCGCGCATCTCAGGGTCTAACAAACCCACCCCCACCAAATGATTCTAACGCCCTCATCGAAAGAGTTTCCAAGTAACATTGGATCTCATCCGTAAACTGCCAAAGGTCCACATCCCTTTCCCAAGTAGCATCTTCCATATTTTCACCTCCCTACTGCACTAAGTAGTAATCCCGTCGATTCTTTCTACTAGCGTCTTCCCTCCGATGGTCGAGAATTCTCACCATTGATTTCTCATAGTGTTTTCTGACACTTGGAGGTGCCCGTTTGATCAACTGTCTCTCATTAACAGTATCTTCATGATAAGGCTTAAGGAAGCTCACATTGAATGTTGGGTGAACTTTCATTCGTTCAGGCAATTTCAACCGATAAGCTACATTACCAACCCGCTTAATCACCTCAAAAGGACCATCATACATTTGCACAAAGCCCTTGTGGTATCGTTTGTCAGTCACCTTCTTTCACATTTGAGGCGTTAGTTTCAACAGAACTCTGTCCCCGACTTGAAACTCTAATGGTCGCCTATGTTGATCAGCATATTTTCTCATCCGCCTCTGTGCTTTCTCTAAGCTCTCACTTGCTTGGTCCATCAACTCTTGTCTTTCTCTAGCAAAGCGATAGGCTGCAGGACATTCTCCTTGAGACTTAGAATTAGCTACCTGTGAAGGTGTCAACGGTTGTTGTCCCAAAACCAACTTCGATGGACTTAAACCCATAGCAGATGACTTATGCAAATTGTAGCAAAACTGAGTTGTATCAAGTAAACTTACCCAGTTCTTTTGGTTAGCCGTCACATAGTGCCTCAAATACTCCTCCAGCAAAGCATTAATCCGCTCCGTTTGGCCATTAGTTTGAGGATGGTTTTGCTGTGGAAAATTTTAATTCTGAACCCAACAACTTAACAAGCAAGGCCAGAATTTACCCGTAAATCGAGCATCTGGATCACTAATCACATCCTTAGGCAACCCAAAGATTTTCACCACATGTTTTAAAAAGAGTTTCGCCGCTGCATTGGCGGTGCACGACTGCGGTGCTGCCATAAAGACTGTATATTTAGAAAAGCGATCTACCACAACCAATATCGAACCCAAGTCACCGACTTCAGGCATCCCCGTGATAAAATCCATGGAAACAGACTCCCACTGTCTCTCCGAAATAGGAAGGGGTTGAAGAATGCTCGCTTGCTTCTTCCTCTCGGTCTTGTCCATCTGACAAGTTAAACATGTTCGAACATATAATTCGATGTCTTCCTCCATCTTTGGCCAAAAGTATGTTCGTGACAGTAGAGCTATCATCCTCTCAACACCAGGATGTCCAGCCCACTGAGGATCATGTGTTTCCCGCAACAACTCTCTCCTCATTGCCCCTCCCGCAAGGACATAAAGTATGTTGACCCGTGTATACAACAGGTCTTTATCTAGCCAGTATTTGCGGACCAATCCATCTCTGACTCGTTATCTGAGCTGCCCATAATTCTTGTCTGCATCTACTTGTTGCCTTATCCTCTCTAGGAAATCCGACTGCACGATTGATAAAGAGGTAACAAAGGTTTTCACCTCTTTCCTACTCAAAGCATTAGCAACGTGATTCTGACCCTCTGGTCGATGAACCCAACTAAAATCAAACTCAGCAAAAAATTCTTGCCATCGTGCTTGCTTGGGCGTATGCTTATTCTGAGTCTTAAAATAAGTGTTTGCCACATTGTCAGTTATGACCACAAACTTTGTACCCAGCAAGTAGTGTTTCCATATCTCCAAGCAATGCACAACCGCCGTCACTTCCTTCTCATGAGCTGAGTAACGCTGCTCGACTTCTTTCAGTTTTTTGCTCTCAAAAGCAATAGGGTGTCCCTCTTGGACCAGGACCCCGTCAATGGCTCTGTCTGACGCATCAGTGTGTACCTTAAAAGGTAACTCGAAATTAGGCAACCTTAGCACAGGTTCTGATGTCACTGCATGCTTTATTTTCTGAAATGCCTCTTGACAAACATCTGACCACTCCCAATGCTTGTCTTTCTTTACCAGATCCGTGAGAGGACCTGCCATCTTCGAGTAGTCTTTAATAAATCATCGATAATAATTGACCAAACCAAGGAAAGATTTCAGCTCCGTAACCTTGGTTGGTGCTGACCAGTCTAGAATGGCCTGTACCTTTCTCTCGTCTATTCGAATTCGGCCCTGACTCACTTTGTGCCCCAAGAACATGATCTCTTGTTGGCAAAACTCACATTTCTCTTTTTTCACAGATAAGGAGTTTTTCCTAAATATTGAGAAAACCAACCGCAAATGCTCAATGTGTTCCCCAAGGGTCCAATTGTACACCATAATATCATCCAGTTACACAACGACAAAATCATCGAGGAACTCATACAGCACATCATTAATCAAGTTGCAAAAAGTAGCAGGCGCATTAGTCAAACCAAAAGGCATAACAAGAAATTCATACGAGCCATACCTAGTCACGCATGCTGTCTTTGACTCATCTCTCTCAGCAATCCGCACTTGTCAATACCCCGATCGTAAGTCCAGCTTTGTGAAGTAAGCTGCTTTGGATAGTCTATCAAATAAGTCAGCAACATTCGAGACTGGGTATTTATTTTTCACCGTGACCTTATTCAAGGCCCTATAATCAACACGCATCTACAATGTACCATCTTGCTTCCTCTGAAACAATACCGGGGCTCCATAAGGGGCCTTTGATGGTTAGATATATCCAGCATCGAGTAACTTATCTAGCTGTTTTCTCAACTCAACCAGCTCCGCAGGGGCCATCCGATATGGGGATCATGCTGGGGGTCGAGTTCTTGGCTCCAACTCAATCCTATGGTCAATGGCACGCCTAAGCGGCAGTACCTTTGGCAACTCCTCAGGCATCAAGTCCCTAAACTCATCCAGTACTTCAACGACTGAATCTGGGATAACCACCACTTGATCTGGTTTTATCACTACCAGTGCAGCAATCACGGTGGTCTCTTCTCTTTTGATACCCGACTTGAACTGAGAAGCACTTTGCATCAGTGGCCTCTCTGTAACCTGTCCCTCAACAGGTACAAAACTTGGACTCCTCTTGCTTGCAATCATAATGCCCCCCAGATGTGGCATAGCCATAGCCTTGGCTTGTACAAAGAACTCAATTACGAGAATCATGTCAAAGTCATCTAGAGGCAAAGCTATGAAGCGACACTCCTCTTGCCAACTTCCCACCCGCAAAGTAGAAACAGTCGTACCTTGGATACCTTGAGCTTTCGAGTTCACGGCCTTCACCTGACTGATACTTTTGGTGACTTTCAAACCCAACTAATCAACCATTCTGAGAGACACAAAATTGTTTGTAGCACCCGTGTCTAGCATAGCCCATACAGCCTTGCCATTCACCCTGGCTGTCACATACATCAGTCCTTTCAGTGGAACCTGTTGCTCCGTGGTCAACGCATTGAGCAACTGTATCGAGTTTACTCTAGGTGTGCACGCATTGAGCAACTAACAAGTTGGTATCAGAGCGTGGTTACCGAAATAACCAAGTTCAATGGCGACCAGAGATCTGAGCGAGCATGTGAGCTTGCTCGAAAGGCTGGTAGAAGCTCCAGCCCATGATGTAGGATCTTTGTCAGAACAAGGCGAGTTGCATGCGGAACGTATGAAAGAGTTGTCTCAACTTGTTCTGGACAATCAGTCGTATGCTGTTGCTTGGTACAATGATATTCTCAGTCAGTTGCTTAGAGTTGCAGAAAGGGCGGAGGAACGCTTTTGTACTATTGAGCAGGATGTGTCCTTGCTCAAGAGGGCTGCTGTGGGACAAGACAGTGGCAATGGTAGAGAGAAACCAAAACTCAGAGTCCCTGAGCCAAAGGCGTTTGATGTTAATAGGAATGCAAAAGTGCTTGAAAACTTCTCGTAGGATATGGAGCAGTACTTTCAGGCTGCTCGAGTTGTGGTGATTGAGTAAGTCACCATCACAAGCATGTACCTTGCTGGCGATGCTAAGTTGTGGTGGAGAAGTAGGATCAATGATGATGCTTACGCGGGTAGACCACGGATTGAGACGTTTGAAGTACTGAAAAAGAAATTAAGAGACCAATTTTACCTTTGAATATCGCGTGGGTAGCAAGGAAAGCCTTGAAAAGGCTAAAGCACACCAGGTCCGTGCGAGATTATGTCAAAGAATTTAGTTCTTTGAGGTTGGACGTGAAAAACATGTCGGAGGACGACAAGTTGTTCAATTTCTTATCGGGCTTTCAGTCTTGGGCACAAGCTGAATTGAGGAGGCAGAATGTGAAGGATCTGCCATAGGCCATTGCAGTCGCAGATAGTTTGGTTGACTACAAACTCAATTCTTCTTCATCAAATGCTGAAAAGAAGAAGGGAAACGAGGGAAATATGGGAAAATCAGAAAAATATTGGAAGAAGGATAAACATAAAGAGGGGGAGTTGCCTAAGCAGAAGGGTTCGGATCCACCCCAAAGCAAAGATAAATCTGGTTGCTTTTTATGTTCTGGTCCCCATAGATTTCAAGATTGCCCCAAAAGGGACAGGTTGTCTGCCCTTGTTTCTAATGAGTTTGGAGATGATGGTGGTTCTAGTGAGTGCACACCAAGAGTAAACCCGATACATTTGCTCAATGCATTGACCATGGAGCAACAGGTTCCACTAAAATGATTGATGTATGTGACAGCCAGGGTGAATGGCAAGGCTGTATGGGCTATGCTAGACACGGGTGCTACAAACAATTTTGTGTCGCTCAGAATGGTTGATCAGTTGGGTTTGAAAGTCACCAAAAGTACTCAGGTGAAGGCTATGAACTCGAAAGCTCTAGGTATCCAAGGTACGGCTGTTTCTACTTTGCGGGTGAGAAGTTGGCAAGAGGAGTGTCGCTTCATGGCTTTGCCTCTAGATGACTTTGACATGATTCTCGAAATTGAGTTCTTTGTACAAGCTAAGGCTATGGCTATGCCACATCTGGGGGGCATTATGATTGCAAGCAAAAAGAGTCCAAGTTTTGTACCTGTTGAGGGACAGGTTACAAAGAAGCCACTGATGCAAAGTAATTCTCAGTTCAAGTAGGGTATCAAAATAGGAGAGACCACCGTGATTGCTGCACTGGTAGAGATAAAACCAGATCAAGTGGTGGATGTCCCAGATTCAATCGTTGAAGTACTGGATGAGTTTAGGGATGTGATGCATGCGGAGTTGCCAAAGGTACTGTCGTCTAGGCGTGCCATTGACCATAGGATCGAGTTAGAGCCAGGAACTCGACCCCCAGCACGAGCTCCATATTGGATGGCCCTTTCGGAGCTGGCTGAGTTGAGAAAACAGCTAGATAAGTTGCTCGATGCTGGATACATCCAACCATCAAAGGCCCCTTATGGAGCCCCGATATTGTTTCAGAGGAAGCAAGATGGTACATTGCGGATGTGTGTTGATTATAGGGCCTTGAATAAGGTCATGGTGAAAAACAAATACCTAGTCCCGAATGTTGCTGACTTATTTGATAGACTATCCAAAGCAGCTTACTTCACAAAGCTGGACTTCGATCGGGGTATTGGCAAGTGAGGATTGCTGAGGGAAATGAGTCAAAGACAGCATACATGACTAGGTATGGCTCGTATGAATTTCTTGTTATGCCTTTTGGTTTGACTAATACGCCTGCTACTTTTTGCAACTTGATTAATGATGTGCTATATGAGTTCCTCGATGATTTTGTCATTGTGTACCTGGATGATATTGTGGTGTACAGTCGGACCCTTAGGGAACACATTGAGCATTTGCGGTTGGTTTTCTCAACGTTGAGGAAAAACTCCTTATCTGTGAAAAATGATAAATGTGAGTTTTCCAACAAGAGATCATGTTCTTGGGCACAAAGTGAGTCAGGGTCGGATTCGAATGGACAAGAGGAAGGTACATGCCATTCTAGACTGGTCAGCACCAACCAAGGTCACGGAGCTGAAATCTTTCCTTGGTTTGGCCAATTATTATCGACGATTTATTAAAGACTACTCGAATATGGCGGGTCCTCTCACGGATCTATTAAAGAAAGACAAGCATTGGGAGTGGTCAGATGTTTGTCAAGAGGCATTTCAAAAAATAAAGCATGCAGTGACATCAGAACCGGTGCTAAGGTTGCCTGATTTCGAGTTACCTTTTGAGGTACACACTGATGCGTCGGACAAAGCCATTGGCGGGGTGCTGGTTCAAGAGGGACACCCCATTGCTTTTGGGAGCAAAAAACTGAAAGAAGTCGAGCAGCGTTACTCAGCTCATGAGAAGGAAATGACGGCGGTTGTGCATTGCTTGGAGATATGGAAACACTACTTGCTGGGTACAAAGTTTGTGGTTGTAACTGACAATGTAGCAAACACTTATTTTAAGACTCAGAAGAAGCTTACGCCCAAGCAAGCACGATGGCAAGAATTTTTGGCTGAGTTTGATTTTAGTTGGGTTCAACGACCAGGGAGTCAGAACCACGTTGTTGATGCTTTGAGTAGGAAAGAGGTGAAGACCTTTGTTGCCTCTTTATCAACCGTGCAGTCGGATTTCCTAGAGAGGATAATGCAACAGGCAGATACGAACAAGAATTATTGGCAGCTCAGACAACGAGTCAGAGATGGGCTGGTCCGCAAATACTGGCTAGATGAAGACTTGTTGTATGCACGGGGCAACAGACTTTATGTCCCTGCGGGAGGGGCAATGAGGAGAGAGTTGTTGCGGGAAACACATGATCCTCAGTGGGCTGGATATCCTGGTGTTGAGAGGATGATAGCTCTACTGTCACGAACATACTTTTGGCCAAAAATGGAGGAAGACATCGAATTATATGTTCGAACATGTTTAACTTGTCAGATGGACAAGACCGAGAAGAAGAAGCAAGCGGGTCTTCTTCAACCACTTCCTATTTCGGAGAGATAGTGGGAGTCTGTTTCCATGGATTTTATCACGGGAATGCCAGAAGTCGGTGACTTGGGTTCGATATTGGTTGTGGTAGATCGTTTTTCTAAGTATGCAGTCTTTATGGCAGCACCACAGTCATGCACCGCCATTGCAGCGGCGAAACTCTTTCTGCAACATGTGGTGAAAATCTTTGGGTTGCTTAAGGATGTGATTAGTGATCAAGATGCTCGATTTACGGGTAAATTCTGGCCTTGCTTGTTTAAGTTGTTGGGTTCAGAATTAAAATTTTCCACAGCAAACCATCCACAAACTGATGGCCAAACGAAGCGGATTAATGCTTTGTTGGAGGAGTATTTGAGGCACTATGTGATATCTAGCCAAAAGAACTGGGTAAGTTTACTTGATACAGCTCAGTTTTGCTACAATTTGCATAAGTCATATGCTATGGGTTTAAGTCCATCGGAGTTGGTTTTGGGACAACAATCGTTGACACCTTCAGAGGTAGCTAATTCTAAGTCTCCAGGAGAATGTCCTGCAGCCTATCGCTTTGCTAGAGAAAGACAAGAGTTGATGGACCAAGCAAGTGAGAGCTTAGAGAAAGCACAGAGGCGGATGAGAAAATATGCTGATCAGCATAGGCGGCCGTTAGAGTTTCAAGTCGGGGACAGAGTTCTGTTGAAACTAACGCCTCAAATGTGGAAAAAGGTGACTGACAAACGATACCACGAAGGTCTTGTGCAAAGGTATGATGGTCATTTTGAGGTGATTAAGCGGGTTGGTAATGTAGCTTATCGGTTGAAATTGCCTGAACGAATGAAAGTTCACCCAACGTTCCATGTGAGCTTCCTTAAGCCTTATCATGAAGATACTGTTAATAAGAGACAATTGATCAGACGGGCACCTCCAAGTGTCAGAAAACACTATGAGAAAGCAATGGTGAGAATTCTCGACCATCGGAGGGAATGCGCTAGTAGAAAGAATCGACAGGATTACTACTTAGTGCAGTGGGAAGGTGAAAATGTGGAAGATGCTACTTGGGAAAGGGATGTGGACCTTTGGCAGTTTGCGGATAAGATCCAGCATTACTTGGAAACTCTTTCGACGAGGGCGTCGGAATCATCTGGTGGGGGTGGGTTTGTTAGACCCTGAGATGCGCGGCATCGAGCCTTGCTGCAGATCGATGCAAGCAGGCCAAGATTTAGGCCAAGTTGCGACGAGGTAATTGGTCCTTAGCACAACCAAGGTGCGGCCTTGGGTGTAAACGTGGGAAGACTGTAAGAGTCCAGACGCGAGTAGGAGTCTGGGCGCAAACATGCAGGCAAGTGGTCCGTGATGTGCGCAAGCATGTGTTGGCTTGGAGAAGTTGAGTTCGAGTGGGAAACTGATCATGGGGTGCGAGATGTTCGGACACGGACAGCCCCAAGGCCACGTAAGCGGCGTGATACGCAAGAAAAAGAAGTGTGGCCGAGAATTAAGGCACACTCAGATCGTGGTCAGAATTCGTGGTGCACTAGGACTCTAATTGTTGCCTAAATGTGTAATTGTAGTCTTACTGGTCAGGGATGTTGGCGAAGCCTTTATCTATAAATACTCAGTTAAATAAAGCAGAGGACACAACAGAGAAATAGAAATCTGAGTGTGTGATCCCTGCAGCAGACTTTGTATTCTGATTTATTGACGAGCAATAAAACGGTTGGGAACTTCCCGTAATCTTGGTTGCCTTTGTTTATTGTTGATTGCTTCCGTTGTGCTTGTGCTTGTGAGTTGGCTGACTAAGTGCGTGGCTTAGTGCCATCATAAGGCCGAAATTTTGGAGAAAGTTTAACCTTGTGACAAGTTACAGTGTATAAAACTCATACACAATCAATGAATTACAACAAAACATATCATTAATGAGTAAAACAAAAAAATAAGGAAGGCTTATAAATAAATATTAATGAGGTGTCTTATTTTTTTTATTTCAATTTCTATATTTATTTATAGGTCCTTTTTATTTTTTGTTTTGCTCATTAATGAGGTGTTTTGTTATGGTTCATTGACCGTGTATGAGTTTTATACATTGTATGCATCAAATATAAACTCTTTAATTTGAGTTTTTTTTTTGTTTTTTAACCACTATTAGCTTATGTGACTGTGCTTTTAAAAAAAAAAAAAAAAGAAAAAAAGCTGTTAATCCAAATATAGTAAAGCTTTTTATCATTTTTCATCTATGTCATGTTGGAAACTATATAATTTATTTTCATAGGATGGCATTTTAGCCATAAAAAACTATGTTGTGAAGCCATTTCTGAATTTTAACAAGCTTGAGCGTGTCAAATATGAGGCTTTCACTACCTTCCATGATGAAAAAGGAGTTTACATGAAAAACATGCCCTCCATAGAAAGTTATTGTTGAATGGTCTAATGAATAAAAGTTATTTGAAAAAGAGAAATAAATAATTAGAAATTATTATAAAAGATATTGTAAAGACAAAATTATCCTTAATAAAAAAACTTACTTTTCATTTCTCTTTCATTAAGGAAATATTATTTTTTAAAAATTTTAATTGAAAATAAATTTAAAAAATTAAATATTTAAATATATTTTTTTAAATTTAAAAAATTTAAAAAAATAAAGAAAAAATAATTTTAGGCATATTTTTTTAAAAAATGTTTTAATTAAAAAAAGTAAATAAAAAAATTATTTTTTTAAATTAAATTTTTTTTATTTTCAGAATATTTATTTTTTAATTAAAAAGTAAATTAAAAAAATAAAAGAAAAAGGGAGGAGAAGATTTTTTTATCAAGAATAATTTTGTCTTTACAATATCTTTTATAACAATTTCTAATTATTCATTTCTCTTTTTCAAATAACTTTTATTCATTATACCATTTAGCAAATACTTCATTTAGAAGGCATGTTTTTCATATTTACCCATGAAAAAGTGGCAGGAAAGGGAGAAAGGAAAAGCCTATGAGGTTCAAGCCTGATGATCATAGGGGCTTCCTGTTAAGTTTGGGCAAGCCATCGTCTATTTTCTGCTTTAAGTATTGCCTTTGGTCGTCTTGGGCTCTTGGCTAGTGGCTTTGTGGGCTGCGTTGTGTGACTACTGACTACTGACTACTGAGAGAGAGAGAGAGGGGGATGGTTTGAAGAGTTTTTTTCAGAAATTTTAGGGCTTCGAATTTGAATATCTCGGGTTTAATAATTTTGTCATCTAGGCTGCAACAAGTACAAAAGGAATCAAACGAAACAGATTGTGTAGCATAGTCCATATCACAATCCCTTTCCTCTAATGGCAGGTCCAAATCAAATATTTCTTGCTTCATATAGGAGGAGCCATGGTACCAAGATTACCTAAAGTCATAGTAACTTAAAATTGTTGCAAAAATCTAGGACAAGAAATGGAATCTAACACTGTTTGCTTGGCTTATTCAACTCTGATTTGGGTATCCGATGGTCTAAAGTTACCAAGATTACCCAGAGTCATAGTAACTTAAAATTGTTACAAAAAATATAGGACAATAAATGGAATCTAACACTGTTTTGGCTTGGCCTGTTCAACTCTGATTTTTGGTATTTGACACATTCTGCAGTATCCGATGGGTCCTGCTATTGCTTAGGAGTACTTTTTTGCCTGTGAAATGTGAATGTTTTGCACACTAGGTATCATAACTTAATTGTCCCTCCCATATTTTTCCTATTAAATCAAGACAGATACTTTTACTTTTCTGATAATAGAAGTTGGACACTCAACCCTTCTTCTGATTCATCAATTTTAACCATTTAATGAAGTTGTCATTTCATCTGCCTGCTTCCCTACTTGCCATAACTAATTAACAACAAAGTTTCATCAAGAAGAAGATAGAAATCAGTTTTTGGGGTTTTAACTATCAATGGATTAAACTTACATAAAAAATAAATAAAAAATCAAATCTCTTATATTGATAGGAGTATAAAATGCCTAAAAAAAATAGTTAAGAATCAAGATCCTTATGGCTGTATCACTAAGGTATCCTAAGTTACAACACAAAGAAGTGACCAATATATTACTATAAATTGAGATCAATATCTCTTGATGCTTCTTTTGATGATTGACCTTCCTCATGAGATGGACTGCTTTCATCAGGTTTAGGTGGAGGAGGAGATCCTCTTTGGTTGTTAATTTGGTATGGTGCTCTTGCGGCTGCCCTGAACATGAAGCCAAGGATGAATTCAGTGATCATTTAATGAAGTAAAGAACAGCAAGATTAAATCTGAACTTAGGTTTTTGATCTGGTAGTCAAGTACCACCTTTAAGGCCAAACTATGTAGATCCTCAATTCAAATATACAGAGCCTATATCTAGTGTTTGATGCTATGTTACTCGGACTCGGGTATGAGTGTCGGACACGGGTATGTGTCGAACATGGGTATGTTCAATTTTTTAAAGATTTTCATGTATTTAAAGGGTCGTTAAAGGATCATATCCCCGTATCCATGTCCGGATATACATCGGACACGGATACTTCAAGAAAAATGAAGAGTCGAAGCAATATAGGTTTGATGGATTAAAGGAAAAATAAAAAAGGGTTCTCTCTTGTTATCTAGTCAAGCGAAAAAGCTTTTTTTTTTTTTGATAAATAAAAGTTTGCAATGTAAGGCACCAGTTTTTTTTTTTTTTTTCTTCCATTTGTCATAAGATAAGATATCCCTAGTTCTGAAGAATCCATTCAAGTCCCATATAATCATGATTTGGTAAGATCTGAAGAAACTAAACAGTATTTTTGAAGCTTAGCATCCAAAATTTTTGCTAGTGCTGGGAAAACTTTCTTACCTGTCTTTTCTCTTCTCAAAGAACTTGTGAAGTGAATTTCTTCTTGCAATTCTCAAATCTGCAGAGAACAAAGAAATGCAAACAAACAAAACTTAAAAGCTTTCAACAGCAACTTTCTCAATATGATTCAAGGCCACGTATCAATTACCTGAACCACCATGTTGACGCCGCTCAACAGAAGGATCTTGAGCAGGAGTATTTGCAGTCGTTGTGGAGGCGATGTTCAGGTCAGGAATATCAGAATTGGTAGAATCAATTTTGTTTATATTAGAATTTAGTTTTCCCATGCCAGAGTCAGCAAGAACACCACTACGAGCAGTTGAGCATCCTTGGTTAACTAAGGCCATGATCTCCTTGACCTTGTCTGCTGGAAAGTCATTATATAATAGCACTTGGCCGCCGAAAAATATGGTCAGCTGGGCATTCTTTGGCTCCACTATTGCTGGTTTCCTAAACCAACAAAACCCAATATTCTCGGTTCATAGATATTTTTAACAATTTTCTGTCAATAATATGAGTATTTCAGTAGTTTCTCATTACCCTTTGTTCTAATTTTTAAACAGGAAGGTATTAAAGTTTAAACTCGTAATAATTCCCAACTAAAATAGACTTGCAGCCGAACACCCTAACACTTATTGCTTCCAATTTAAAACAGTAAAACATGGTAAAACTTTTTCAAAGCATTGATATTAATGGAAACAAAATATACACCTGAAATCTGTCTTGTTAATGGTGTCTTCCTTGGAACTGGAGGCACCAAAACTGCCAATATCTGGAAAGAAATCAGAAGATTTCACATTTGATGTAGATGCCACAAGATTTGGTCTTGAACTCTCAGAAGAATTATTTATATTGGGCAAAAAGTTCATTGCCATTGCTTGTTGCCTAGATGTTTCAAGCCCTGCAACATCACCAAACAAAGAACATAAATCATCCTTCTTTCCAACAGCACTACAGGGAAAAGAAAAGTCTATGATATATCGACCAATCGTAAATTCTCCTCGCTCAACAACCCCACAGAAACCCAAACAAAAGCTCAGAATTTTACTACAATCCTTTCTTTAACAACTGACAGCAGCCTAGAAAGAAAGCAAAAGGGTACCTTTAGCTTCAGGTTTTGAAGCCATTCCAACGCTGATATCTCCAAGATTTCTTTTTTCTTTCAAGTACTGGCTAAGAAGATTGACAAAACTTGTTCTCTCAGGAGACTTGTGGCCTGAATTGGACATTGCTCCCTTCTTTCTTTTTTTCTAGCTGTTGTCTGAAAACTCTCAAATTCTTACAAAAGCTGAATGAAATGATTGTCAAAGATAAAACCTATTGAAACATCAAGATTCAGGGTCTTATGTAAGTTTTTTGCCACTTTGAGGGATAACTGCTAAAAGAGTATTGACAGGAAGGAATATAAGGGGGGAAGCAGGTTTCTCCAAATCTCTCCAAATCTTTGAACCTAATTAGCTATGAGTTGTCCTGGTTTTTTTTATATCTTGGAATTATTAAAAAAGTTATTTATTTATTTTATTTAAAGCACGTTTTTTTTTTGCACTATGGAAAAAGTTAAAAAAAAAAAAAAAAAATACTAGTATAATAATAACAATGTTGAAGACAATGGTGGTAGGGGGAAGAACAGTGAAGTTGGATGGGGCCTTCCTTGCAATTGCCTACCTCACTTTTTTCCATGGTTGACCTTTTGCTCAAGACCAAGTCTTTTTTTTTTTAATATAATTCTTAAAATGGAAAAAACAGCAAAATTTCAGTGGTCCAACATGGTTTTGGGTTCTCAAGATTTTGCTCACATTTTTCATGCTAAGAAGAAAAAACAATAAATTTAAGTAAAACGATAAAGATACTAAAGACATAAATTATTATTTTTTATAATTTAAAAATAAAAATTTCATATTCAATTTATTTTTGAATTTTTTTCTTCATATTTTAAGAACCATCGAATTTAAGTAAAATGATAAGAATATGAAAAATTATAAAATGTTTTTATATTAATTTCAATGTTTTTATATTTTATTAATTAATAATTTAAAATTAAATTTTTGTAAAGAAAAAAATATCAATCACCTTCAATGAAATTTTTTTCATATTTTGCTAACCACTTAATATAAACAAAAAGAAAAGTCATAAAACGTTATTATATTATTTTCAATCTTATATAATTAAATTTTAAATAATAAATATGCTCATTAATAACCAAGTTTTTTAGATTTTTATAAAATAAATATAAATATTAAATATTTTATCTTTTTATATTAAGTATTATAGTTTCTACATAAAAAATATAAATATTTTTTATTTTTTCATAAATTAATTTTAAAAAATATGAAAAGTTATCATATTAATCCCAATGTGTGTTTGCAAGTATTAGTTGTTTTTTCTTGAAATTAATATTAACAAAAAATAAAAGATGAAAAGTTATGTAAAGTTAAGTTTTTACAAAATAAATATAAATATAAATTTATCATTAATTATTTAAAAATAAACATTTAAAAATATAAAATATAAATGTGAATAGATTTATTATATTAATTTCAATATTTTCAAGTATTAATTATTTTTAAATAAATTAGAATTAATAAAAAAGTAAAATATGAAAAGTTAGTATATTAATTTTAAAATTTCTATCAATTAATGATTTGAAAATAAACATTTAAAAAAAATATATATATATATATATCAAAATTTCAAACTTTTTATATTTTATAGCATTGAATTTAATTAAAATGATAGAAATAAAAATTCATAAGATATTATCATATTCATTTCAATCTTTCAATTTATTTATATTCTAATAACCATTGAATTTAAGTGGTAAAGACACTAAATCTTATTATATTAATTCTAAATTCTTAATATTTTCATTTATTTGAAAATTAATTTTTTTATATTCAATTTATTTTGATTTTTTTTTTCATATTCTAATAACCATTGAATTTAAGTAAAATGGTAAAGATATGAAAAAATTATATTAGTTTTAATTTTTTATATTTTATTAATTAATGATTTAAAAATAATTTTTTAACTTTAAAGAGTGAGTTAGTAATTTTTTTTTTTAAATAATTTTTTTCATATGGTTTTGCTTGTGAGTGCGTATATTTAGTCATTTATCTTTTAATATATTACAATTAATGATATTAACTATCAATCATGGTATATAACTCAAAAATATTGTTATAATATTTTAATTATTTTTAAAGAGTGTTCTTACATCATTCATTAGTAAAATTCTTTTTTAGTTGAAACGATAGGAAAATATATAATTTTGTCATTAAGGGTTTTTTTTTTTATTATAGAAATTTTGTCATAAGGTTGAATGAAACATTTATGATAAATTTTAAAATGATGGAAATCTATGGAGAAAATGAATATGCAAATCATGCAATAATTCAATTCCATAATAAGAACTCATTCCTTCATGTTCAAGTAAACTTAACATGTTTATGAATAAAGTTAGAATTTTCCCCAATTCACACTCAACATGGAATAATGTGTCTCCTTACAAATTTCCTTGTTTTTTTCTTTTAGAATTTGAATCTTAAAAAAAGGAAATTTTGTTATGATATGGCCATGAAATACATTTTTGTTCAATGAATAAATTATTCTGCGTCGTGCATGAATATTTGACTTAATAATAAATACGTATATCTTTGTTCAAAGAATTAAATTCAAAATTTTTAAATCTTAAATTAAAAAGGAAAATTATTGTGTTTCTAGGCCCATTGCTAAAACCTTTTATATGCATTAAAAAGATTAGGAAAAATGCATTAAAATGATTTTAAATGTATTGGTTTAATCATGGAGAACATTTACAATGTGTTTGGTGGAAATGTTGGATATAAGGAAGAAAAAGAAAGTGATCTAACTTTTTTATTTATAATGCAAACTGATGAACAATTAGGATGGCAATTTAAAGATATACTAATTCTAGCATCTAGATTCAACAAAAGGAAAATAATGAAGTAAGGGAGACAAAATTTAGGTAGAGTTCTTTCATTAAAAATTTATATTTTTTAAAATTAAAATGTTATTAAAATTGAAAATGGAAACTAATAAGTTGATAAAAAGTTTAAATAAAATCGAACATAGGGTGTTTTATTTAGATCTGTTCATGGGTCGAGCCGTGTCCCCAAAGGTTTTTTTTATTGCCAAGGCCTGGTTTGAGTTACTGTTCATAATATTAATAAAAAATTAAAAATTTATTTTTATAATTAAATTTTTTTAAAAAAATAATAATTAAATAGTGATCCCAATCGGACCGAATTAGTTCAAATCATCGAAACTCTTATCTAAATCCGATTCAATATGAGTCAGGCGAGTTATCTAACTCATGAACAGGTATAGTTTTATTTAAACTAGGTATGAGAATTTGACTCCAAATTTCGTTCATAAGAATTTTATGAAAAAACTTTTCCCATTATTAGATTGGGAAAAAAGTTAAACCTTTCCTTTCTTCATTCTAAGCACACACGAATATAAAATTACTTTTTTTATCAAACAAGTCAAGAGATTTAAATGATTGTTGATATGACAGCTAGAGATATTATATATGTATATATTAATAAATAAATAAGAGTGAGATTAAGTTCTATCGATATAAAATTAATTAATTTTAAATATTTTTATAATTTTATGAACGTTTAATATTTTAATAAATCAATAATTAAATTTAATAATATAATTATATCAATTATGCATATAAAATTTTAAATTTATTTGATATCTCTATTATATCGATAAAAAATATTATTTTTTTAATAAAAATAGTTAAACATTTTTTAATTAACTTAAAATTTTACGTGCATAATCTATATGAATTAGAGTATAAAATACAATGGTAGAATTAAACAAATATAAATCATATAAAAATTATGAAATAGTTTAAAACTAAATTAATTTTATATCAGTAAGTGTATCCCTCAATAAATATATAATATTATTAGTACATTTTTATAATAAAAAGGTACTTTGGTAATTAAAAGCAATTAGGGGATTTAACTATCCACATAGTCTCTGTTTTATAGTAAAAAAAGTAATTTAGTCAATGTACTGTAAAAGTGAGTAATTTAATCCCTGTACAATTGAAATAAGTGCAAATAAGTAAAATTGATAACAATGTTAATGAAAAACTGTTAAAATGTTGATGTTAATTCGTAAAATCTAATAGAATTAATGACTTGAAAAAAAAAATATGACTTGAAATATATCTATTTAATATTTTTGTACGAGTCCACGTCAACATTTTAACAATTTTTCATTAAAATAGTTATCAATTTTATTTATTTATACTTATTTTAATTATATAAAAATTAAATTACTTACTTTTATAACATATAAATTAATTTATTTTTTTATTAAAGTACAAAAATTATGTGATACTTAAACGCATGTATTGGTAACTTTGCAAGACACAGACGAAGTTAGGCGCTTTTTAACGGTGTTAGTTAGGTGGAGTTTTGGAGTTATATGCCGAGTGCCGACAGAGGGAGACAGCCACGTGGGTTCCACGCGCCTCATTTTTTTTTTCCCCTTACGTTTCTTCGGTATATATGATATATCCGCTACATTGACTAGCTTCGTGCAGAGTATAATGCAGCACGTGATAAACAATTCTCGACTCGGTGGAACAGAAAAGGACATATTAGGGGGCAATTTGGTCATTTTCTAAACAACACGTGGCAGGATCATACAGGATTAAGTTTTTTTTTTTTTAATTCAAGATTAAGATTTGTTGATTCCCCCACTCACACAATTTGTTGGGCTTTGTTTGCATGTAAGTGTGTAACCCATTCACGAGGGTTGTACCTTTTTTTCTTCTTCGTTTTTCCTGTTTTATTATAGAGGTAATTATAAATTTAATCCTAAAATTTACAATTTTTTTTATATCAGTCTTAAAATTTTTACTTATAAATATTTAGTCTTAAAAGTTATCAATATGTTAAAAAAAAAATCTTTTAATCGTTCTCCGAACAGAAACACTAACTGAAAGTTTATATAAAAAACTCATGTCGCATATAATGAATCACATGTGAAACTTACATAGCATTTCATTAATTTGTAAAATATTAAAAAAATATTTGCCAAAAGAAAAAAATAGTTCCAAATAAAAGATAAAAAAACTAAACTTCATTTCATTAAAGACTGTTGGTTTAGTGAGAAAGATAAAGAAACTATTAGTTTAATGGGAGAAGAGAAAAGTAAAAAAAAAAAATGAAGTAGTAATTTTTTAATTTTTATAAGGAGGTTTTTTAAAAAAAATAATTTTTTTATATTTTATAAATTATTGAAATGAAATTCACATGTGTTTATTATATACCAACTAAGCTTTTTGTTAGATTTTTATTTGAATAATAATTGAAAGACTAATTTTTAACATATTAATAATTTTTAAGACTAAATATTTGTATATACAAATTTTAGGATTTAAATGAAAAAAAACTTATATTTTAGGACTAAAATTATAATTATCTCTTTATTATATAAGAATTAAAAAGATAGTATAGTAATAGTACTATAGTAGTACTACTATTCTAATTTATATAAATTACTAATTTATTTTATGTTGTCAGTTTATAGACATTAATTCAATTTCAACATTTAAAAAAAAATAATCAGTTTATACAATTATATAAGTAAACTAATATGAAATAATAAAAATAAATATAGGCATATATTGTTTATTTTTTCAATTAATTAGTATTTAGAGTTAAAATATCATTGATTTACTTTATTGAGTTTTATCGATTTTTACTTTTAATATAACCAGTTTTTTTTTTTTTTTTTCGTTACAATGTAATTAGAATGTAAACAAGATATTTGTGCTTACAAGCTAGTCAGGTTCAATTCGAAAAAAATTCTAATTCAATTCAGTCATTATTGAGCCAAGATCGAACAGCTCGAGTTATCGAGCGAACCAAGTTTGAGTTCAAATAGCTCAAGTTATTGAGTGAACTGAGTTCGAGTATCCTAATATCGGATACGAATGGGTTATGAGTCTAATCGAGTTTTTTATTTTTAATTAATAAAGAACAATCTCAATTTAAGCTCGAGTACAAATAATCGAGTTTAAAGTCGAGTATGAGAATCAAGTTCGTTTTTTACTAAGTAAATGAGCATAATCGAATGAACTCAAATAATTTAATTTTTATCAAATTTAAAAATGAAATTTGGTCAAGCTTAAACCGAATTTTGAGTCGAGTTCGAAACTTGTTACAGTTTGAGTTCGATTCGACTCGATTACACCTTTAAATATAACTAATTTAATTGAGAATTTCACAAACTCCACTTAAATATTTTTCAATATAATCTAAATGAGAATTCGCAGAGAGTAAAAAAAACATATCATCGATGATTATTATATTATAATAATTAATCAATCATAACACAAAATTATATACATTTTATAAAAAATTGATATAAAGTTGATGAATCTTTATATGATTTTTTATTATAATTAAATAATTAAATAATTATAATAAAAATAAATTACAAGTAAAATAAACGGAGGAATAAGAGATACAACTGATAGGGGGCATGGAGTCAGAAAACTACGAAAAAGGTGGAATGGGCGGGAAAGAATGATCACACGATAATAATGTGCCTAAGCAAATGGATGATTTTTTAGGCAGCAGAGCAGGTTCCAGCTGCTCAGGCAAGCATTATTCGAATGCGTCTTAAAATGTATATTAATCAAAATAAACACAAAAGAAATTCGTTTTTTTTAATTTGATAATTCATATATTTATATGTATTTAATTATATCATAATCTATGTTGATAATTTATATTATATAAATTTTAATATATTTATATATACGTGTTATGTTCGTATTTTTTTATATCATATTTTTTTTTATAATATATCCATACCTAATATCGTCAAATCTATTCTTTCCATCACATTACATCAATAAAGAAAAAAAAGGAAGAAATCAAAGTCCTTGAGGTGACTTGTCTAAGCATTACCATCACTAGCCTAGTATTCCGCAACGTCCTTGACCATAGTTTTTTTTATTGAGTATTCAAATTGAAATGCACAATTAATGCATAAAATTGTACGTGTGGAATTGCCATCACGAAAAGGACAAAAAGAGAAAATTAAAAAGGAATTTGCTCCTATTTTGCTTTTCTTAAGGAACCTATACCCTTTCGTTTCCATTATGTATTATTGTTTAAAATGTTTTTTTTGGGGGGATAAGTTAGAATTTTCATTTATCTAAAGAAACATGATAATCTATTACGAGATATACAATTAAGTTAGTTTGCATTTGGTAGTATTTTAAAAAAAATGAGATTTTGATTTTAAATATAGTATAAATTGTATGATAAAGTACATGCAAATATGATTATTTTTAAATTTTAATTTAATACTAAATTTAAAATATCTATAAATATTTTTTAATTTTAAATTCATGTACTTATACCTTTTTATATTTGTAAGCATATTAAATTTTAATTAATTTATGTATAATGCGTGCATTTCATTCTTATAACTTATAAAGCAAATTAAATTACAGAAATTAACATAACTATTGAAACAAATGTAATTTGTTGTTCATACTTTGTGTTATTATTGTTTTAAATGTTATCATTCACTTTGGTTTCACTTTTTCTTTTTTATAACTTTCCAATGTTAAGAGCCAAGTGACCATAATTCCGATAAACGATTATAACTATAATTATAATAATTTTTTACCCATAAGTGCCAAGTAATTATATAATGAATAAGAATTCGTAGTTTAATTCAGTTGGTTCATGCAACCATTTTTTAGAAGTGACATCTAATAGGTTTGAATTTCGAATCCCAATATTTACAATCCCTCTTTTATTCCCCGGCTACGCCTTCTTTTGTAAAAAAAATCTATAATGAATAATTTTTGGTAATCGTTTGACCTGTTTGTTAGAGTTGAAAAGAAAGTAGTTCATGGTTTGTTTAAGTCCTCTTTCAGCATGCTACTCCTCATGCATGCACCAAAGATTTGGTGTTGATTTCACTTTCAATCCTTTGCTTTATCTTTATCTATATAGCTCACGATTGAGTTTGTTTACTACTATTTGTCTTGTCTTTAGTTTCCTATTATGGATTCCTTATGCTTGTACTAAAGGAAACTTGCCTTGTTGTTTATCAGTTTTTCTTGATTTGGCAAAAAAAAAAACAAGTACTTCTATTAATGTCAAACCATGGTCTTAGTCCTTACTTGAGCCAAGAAAGAAGTCCATCACTTTGACAAGCTTAAAAAGCTAGCCCGAGATTGATTGTTGGGTGAATAGACTACAAATTGGTCCAAGAATATATGAATCTTGGGCCAAACCTACCTTTTTCTCCCAAACCCAAACAAAACCCACAAATGGACTTGAAGATTATCTAGAATGTGCCAAGACAGTCTATTTTTTTTATTTTTGGAAAAGAGACAATATAGATTCTTAAAATCTAAAAAAGTGGGAAAAAAAGAAGCATCCCACAATCCCACAACACAAGGATGAAGCCCAAGTTTTGAGAATATGATCATTTCAATCCATGCATGTTAACGGTAAAACGGATTTTTGAAGCTTGACTTGTTCAAAACATGTGTCCTCTCCATCTCTCCCTTTGCCCTCACAAGAAAAAGAAAAACAGACAAACCGACAGCATGAGGAAAACACAACAACAATCCAATCAAATACGAAAAATTAGCACAACAAAACAATAGCTCTTTACAACCATACTACTAAAAATACATTGCCAAAAACCGCCCTGAGGCCTCCCCAGTGTCCGGTTAAAATAATGGCCGAGGTTTGGTTTTTCAGGCCATCTCTCCTGTTCTTGTCATCTTTCTTGGTCCTGTTTCCTTTGACAATTTCGGTATCAGATTCCGAGGCCTTGTTACAGCTCAAGAAATCTTTTACCAATGCTAGTGCTCTCGATACTTGGGTGCCCGGCTCAGCCCCTTGCAATGTGGAAGCACCTTGGGATGGACTGCTTTGTTACAATGGCATTGTCATGGGTTTGCGTCTTGAAGGAATGGGATTATCAGGAAATATTGATGTTGGTGCTTTGGCTGGGATCAAAGGTTTGCGTTCTTTCAGTGTTATTAATAATTCTTTTACGGGCATCATTCCTAAACTCAATCGTTTGGGTGCTTTGAGGGCTTTATTCTTGTCGGGGAACCAGTTTTCGGGTGAAATTCCGTCCGAGTATTTTACCAAAATGGAATCACTGAAGAAAGTTTGGTTATCACATAACAAATTTATAGGGAACATTCCATTTTCATTGGGTCAGTTGCCGCATCTCATTGACTTACGTCTCGAAAACAATCAATTCAGTGGACATATTCCGGCTTTTGATAACCCAACTTTGAAGTCTATCAATTTATCAAACAATGAACTTGAGGGGGAGATTCCTTCTAGTTTGTCAAAATTCAATGCAAACTCATTTGCGGGAAATCCAGGTCTTTGCGGAGAAAAGTTGGGTGTTGACTGTAGCAAGGAAGTTGAAATTACTCCGAAATCAACGTCAATTCCAAACAATTCTGATCGTGGACATGATAAAAGTGATTCCAAAAAGATTATTGCTGCAACCATAACGTTAGGAATGTTGCTAATTTCAGTGATTGTCTTCTTCGCAATTAGATGGAAGAAAAAGAAGAAAGAGGATATCAATGTGCCTGCAAGGCCAAGGGGAAGCTCTTCCGAGGCCGTTGAGGTGCAGGTTTCGGTGCCAACTAGAAGAGACGTGGAAGCAAGCAGAAAAAGTAGTGCAAGCGTTAGCCGTAAAGGGTCTAATCATGCAAAGGCCAGTGGTGGTGGTGGTGGTGCTGTAGCAGAGCTAGTCATGGTAAATGATGAAAAGGGTGTTTTTGGGTTGCCAGATTTGATGAAGGCAGCCGCAGAAGTGCTTGGAAATGGAGGGCTGGGGTCTTCTTATAAGGCCATGATGGCTAATGGAGTTGCGGTGGTGGTGAAAAGGATGAGAGGGATGGATGCATTAGGGAAAGATGCGTTTGATAAAGAGGTTAAAAGGCTTGGAAAGCTACGACACCCCAATATTTTGACACCTTTAGCTTACCATTATCGGAAAGAGGAAAAGCTTTTTGTATATGAGTACCTTCCTAAAGGCAGTTTGCTTTACCAATTGCATGGTATGAAATTATCTTCCCCCTCAAGTTTATATCTTTTGCCTTTGTTTCTTATATTTGTTTGTCTCAATCGTTACCATTTTGGTTCGCAAGGGATTTGTGTATTGCTCTTAAAGTCTTAACAACTAAGCATGCTCCCATAGTTATTTAGCCATTCAGTTCTGGATTAGAGGCTTCAAAATCATTTCATAAATGCTCTCGAATCTGTTGTCGTTTTCGAACTCATTCAGCATTTTCTTTCCTATATACGCCTTATATTGTTATACGCAATAGTGTACCATCCATGGATTCTGGTGAATAACATAAGTTCTCCAGGTGATCGCGACACATCCCATGCTGAACTTGATTGGCCTGCCAGACTAAAGATTGTGCAAGGAATTGCCGGGGGACTAGATTATCTTCACATTGAACTTGCTTCTCTTGATGTGCCTCATGGCAATCTTAAATCAAGCAATGTTCTACTCGGCCCTGACAATCATCCATTTCTCTCGGACTATGGATTTTCCCCATTAGTAAACAATATTGACGGGGTTGAAGCCCTGTTTGCTTATAAGACCCCAGATGCTATACAACATGGAACAGTATCTCCTAAAAGTGATGTATACTGCCTAGGAATTATCATTCTTGAGATCCTCACAGGCCAATTCCCTTCTCAATATCTTAGCAATGGAAAATTAGGTGGAACTGATGTAGTCCAATGGGTGGCATCTGCATCTTCAGAAGGGAGACAGCTGACTGAATTGCTTGATCCAGAGATTACCGGCTGCCAAAATTCATCACTTAGCAGCATGGAGAAGCTCCTCCATATAGGCGCGCTTTGCACTCAAACTAGTCCTGAGGAGCGATTAGAAATGAAAGAAGCCATTAGAATGATAGAGGAGATACAAGTAGAAGGAGGTTTAGAGCCTCCCTCTCAGGCTAGAATAATGCAAGTCTTACCATCTCTTCGAGATGGATTTGCAGATGCACCAAATAGTAACTCATCTAGTTTCAAAGAAGGGAATGATGAGCACGAAACAAGGAGAGATGGATCAGAAAGCTTTGAAGATAGACCGGGACGTTCGTGATGGTGATATATAGTTTTGTCTTCGCCATCTCCTAGCCAGCTACAAAAGTAAGCAATTACGTGCACAACTAGGTAAAGAGAAGTTTTGATTTTGTGATGTGGAAACATTTCTGTATATAATTCTTAATGGAGAATGAGTTGCAGTGGCTTCTACAATGATCTGTAGGCCCCTAGCTACTGTAGAAATTTTAGGTTGACGTTAAAAACAAGTACTGTAAAGAACATGTTGAAATGTAAGTTTAGCATTTTCTTTTAACCTATAAATTAATTGCCATGTTTTATGAGCAATTCTATACTGCTTGAATAACAAATTAAGGAACTATGTTGATTGCAGAAACTTGTGTCATTGGAACAAATTAATTAACAACATGGATAAATGGTTACTCCACTAATTTAAACGAGGATAGCAAGGAAAGAGCTTAAATTTGAACCTTAACTCTTCATTACAGAGGCAGTTCAAGTAGACTAATTTCCCACAACAGGATGTTCTTGCTTGGAGCTATACAAAACAATACATTCCATCACAGTCATCAAAGGATTTTTTTTTTTTAAAGAGTGTTTTGTCCACAAATCTGATTTTCATTGACAAATATGAAGCTCAACTACTTTAGCTTTTCCCAACAAGTTCAACTTTTAGCAAGTGGAGGACAATTTTGGTGCCCAACCCCAAAAAGGATTTTGCTGTATTGGAGCTTGGCTTTTAGTGTCAGAAAATTTCTCATCTAATTCTGATTAAACCATGATTTTTTGGATTTTCTGCATTATATCAAACTCAAGCCTAACTGTTTGGGCTAAAACACTCAGCTTCTGACGGGAAATTTTAGAACCCTTGGAGACTTTCAAGTTTCCAACTCATCTGAAAGAAGAAGGATATATTTTGATTCGGATTTATCTCGATTTTGATATCTTTTATGTGAAGTTTACATAAAAAAAAAATGTAAGACAAATTTTAATATCACTTATCACGAATTCACACATTCAATTCAAAAGATATATATATATATATATATATATATAGATGAAGTAAGATTTTTATTTATAAGTTTAAGGACTAGTTTAGCATTGCTGTTTGGAAAAGTTTGGGTTGAGAAAAGCTCGAGTTGGAAAAAGTGTGTTTATAAAGTATGGTGAAAAAGTGTGGTTTAAAATTTTTTAAGTGTTTAGCATTGCTGTGAAAAAGTGTTGTTGAAAATTGAAATGTCAAAAAAAGATATGTTTAAAATAATAAAAGTGTAGAGATGTGAGGATAATAAAGTCATTTTATCCAAAAGCCAGCTTTTAAAGCCCAAAAGCTATATTTTTTGGCTTTTTGGTTTGGCTTTTCAAACCATGGTTTCAATAGCAGAAGCTAATTTTTTTTATCTGTTTAGCATTGCGTTTGCGGTAAAAAGCAGCTTTTGACCTCAAAAGCTGTGCCAGAAGCAATGCTAAACGAGGCCTAAGACCTACTTCATTTTTTTTTTTCAGTCCTTTTCTTCCAAATATAAGTAATGTTTCCACTTCATTTGTCTTTACAAGTTACACCAAAAGTCTTTACTCGTGCTTTGATGGAAGGTTTTTTTTTTCTTTCTTCTTCATAAACATTATATATAGATGGATTTATTAGTAGTATTTGTTAAATATGTAATTTTCAAGTTCCTCATCAAAATTGGTTCACATATACAGTACTTGAATGCTTGTACACAAAATTTATAATTAAATGTTCAGTTCATAGATAAAGGAGGAGCCCTTCCTTTTCGATCAAGACCTGATTTTTATAGTATATATTTCAAAAATAAATTTTGAATGCATTAAATTAATTAATGTGAACAAATGCATTTTTAAAATCGTTTGAAAAAGAATCACATTTGCATAAATCTTGAAGATACTCATAATCATTTTAAAAGACAAAAAAGTTGATGAATTTAATTATGAATTAAGGATACACTTAGCAAAGATGATCATAAGGTAGGCAGTCTAGAATTCATTATTATGCTGACTTGCTGAGATAACATAGCTTGATCATAGATCCCGAGTCGAGTTGCGGTTTGAATTTTTTTTTTTATATATATATTTTATCCAAGTTCAGTCTCTAAATCCGAATCACTGTTTAAAGATAATAAAAAAAATATTTTTATAATTAAATTTAAATAAAAATATTTTTTATTAATAAATAATAATTCGAATCGGATGAATCCAAAAAAAAAAAAAAATCTTATGCCGGGCCTGCTGTCTGGTAGCTGTTTTTGTTATGATATTCATTAATTTCAGTTGCTTTTATTTAATGGTAAAATGAAGAAATCAGTAGTTATTATATATAGCTTTGAATTAGATACTACCTGAAAAAAAGGAAACATGTGGGGGAAGCGAACAAGCCTACCCTACCCAAAACCCAATCGTGCAGGAATGTAAATGGGCCTTGGACCATTAAAATCTTAAAAAGAAAGCCCGACTTAGGTCCTATTGGGCAAATATAATTGGGACCATTATATTATAGTGTGAGAGTGACCCACCCAAAATTTTAAAATATCTTCTTTAATTATTTATCCAACAAAATTACACTTTTTATTTTTTAAATTTTTTTCTCTTTGTTTTTTTTTTTTTTTTTTTTTTATAACTAAAATACTAAATAAGTTCGGAATTTATTCACATTTTCTAAATTAAATTTTATATTTTTATTTACTCAAATAAACTTTTAATATTTCTTTTTATATTCAAATAAATTTTTATTTCAAACAAAAAATTAATTTTTATTATAGACAATGCAAGTTTAACTTTTTTTTTTTTACATAAAAGCTGACATGATCTAAATAAAAAATAGTATTAATATAATTAAAATTAAAAAATTATTTAAATATAATAAAAATATAAAAATTTATCTAGAAAAAAATTATAAAGTTAAAGGTTTTCTATTATTTATTTATTTATTTTGAACAAAAAGGAAAAATGGTTAATTTGAAAAATATGCTTTCAATAGTCACTTTATTTTTAAATAGTTTAATACGTTAGAATTATTTAAAAAAAAGAAAAAAATTAAAAATTATTAAAAAAGATATTATAAAAATAAAATTACCTTTAATGAAAAATTTTCTTTTTCTTTTATCCTTCGATTAAGAAAATATTATTTTTTAAAAAGTTTAATTAAAAATAAATTTAAAAATAAAATATTAAAATATTTATTTTTTAAAAATTTTAAAAATTAAAAATTTTAATTTTAATTTTAAAAATATTATTATTTTTAATTATTTAAAAATTTTTAATTAAAAAAATAAACTAAAAATAAAAATATTTAAATATTTATTTTCTAAAATAAAAAATTATTTACAAAAAAATTATTTTTTTAATTAAAAAGTAAATTAAAAATTAAAAAAAAAATAGATTTTTTATGACAATTTTGTTTTTACAATAATTTTTTAATAATTTTTTTTATTTAAAAAAATAATTTTAAAATATTAAATCATTTAAAAATAAAGTGGGAGGAGCATGTTTTTCAAATTAACGAAAAACGAGATACAAATAAATGAAAAGTAGAAGAAAATCCAATAAAAATTCAAGAAAAGGCAGAGGGAGCAAAATTCGCGGTAAGTTCGCCGGTATTAGCAGGGAAAGACCCAATCGGCGGCGAATATAGGAAAAAAAAAAAGAAGTCAAAAGCGTCTTGAATGTCCAACAATAATAATCCTTCAAAAAAATTCCACCAAAGAGACGGAGACCCACTTCTCTCTCAAAATTTCAGATTCAGACAAAAATCCCATTAGCTGCCTTGCTAGACCACCCACTTTACATTTCGTTATTAGCTCTCTCTCTATTTCGCTTTCTCTCCTTCAAAAAAAAAAAAAAAGAAAGAAATCATCCACCCCACCCATCACCACATCCACCGTCTACTCCGCCGTAGCCACCGCCAAAGCCAATATTCTTACGAAAGAAAACAAAAAAGTTACAAATTTATTCTTTTACTTTTGCTAAACCTTTTTCCAAGATTCCAAAAAAGGAAATTTTTTTGTTGTTTGCAAATTCTGCAGTCAGTTTGTCTTTTTTTTTATTTTATTTTATTATTTATTTATAAAATTCCTGAAAGCTAGTTATGGAGCCGCCGGAGAATCCTATTAAGGATAGTAACGGCTATGAATCGGCGGAGAAAATAATCCTACGGTGGGATTCAACGGCATCGGAGGAAGCAAGAGAGAGAATGATCTTCGAAACGGATCGTCAAGAAGCCGATCTTTACCTACAAGCCGTCGATGAAATCCAACGGTCCTTATCCAACGCATCAATCTCAACCTCTTCAAACAACGACAACACCGCCGATGACCAATCAAAAGTCAACACCACAATCCAGATCGCCATGGCTCGTCTCGAAGACGAGTTCCGTAACATCCTCATCACTCACTCCTCCGCTTTAGAAACCGATTCCCTTTTCGATCCGACGTCGTCGTCAACTTCAACTCCTTCTCACCATGAACTCGAAGAAGACGATACCTTAAGCAACGACGATAGCAGTAACAACAATCTGCTTCAGCTTCAGCACTGTGAATCTTCGGATAGCTCGAGTTACCGATCTACGAGCAGTATCCGAGAAGTGGATCTGATTCCGGCCGAAGCGATTTGCGATTTACAAGCGATTGCGACGAGGATGATCTCGTCTGGGTACTTACGCGAGTGTATTCAAGTGTACGGGAGCGTCAGGAAATCGGCCGTTGACTCGAGTTTTAGGAAACTCGGAATCGAGAAGCTCAGCATCGGAGATATCCAAAGGCTTGAATGGGAAGCTTTGGAGAGGAAAATTCGGCGTTGGATTCGAGCCGCCAAAGTTTGCGTCAGGATTTTGTTTGCGAGCGAGAAGAAGCTTTGTGAGCAAATCTTTGAGTGTGTCGGAACGGATATTGATGACGCGTGTTTTATGGAAACGGTTAAAGGGCCAGCAATTCAGTTATTTAACTTCGCGGAAGCCATAAGTATAAGTAGGAGATCTCCTGAAAAGCTTTTTAAGATACTTGATTTACATGATGCTTTGATGGATTTATTACCTGATATTGAGGCGGTTTTCGGTTCGAAATCATCGGATTCGATTCGAGTTCAGGCTGCTGAGATTTTGTCCAGGTTAGCTGAGGCCGCACGAGGGATTTTGTCCGAATTCGAAAACGCAGTTTTAAGAGAGCCCTCTAGGGTGCCTGTCCCTGGTGGAACGATCCATCCTTTGACTAGGTATGTTATGAATTATATCAGTTTGATATCTGATTATAAACAGACTTTGATTGAGCTTATAATGTCGAATCCACCGACGGGTTCGAGGTATTCGGGTGATCCATCGACCCCAGATATGGAATTTGCTGAGTTGGAAGGGAAAACTCCATTATCTTTGCATTTGATTTGGATTATTGTGGTTTTGCAATTCAATTTGGATGGGAAGTCTAAGCATTATAGAGATGCTTCTTTGGCACATTTGTTTATTATGAATAATGTTCATTATGTTGTTCAGAAGGTTAAAGGGTCACCCGAGCTGAGGGAAATGATTGGGGATGATTATTTGAGGAAGTTGACAGGGAAATTTAGGCAGGCGGCGACGAGTTATCAGAGGGCTACCTGGATGAGTGTTTTGTATTGTTTGAGAGATGAAGGGTTGCATGTGAGTGGGGGTTTTTCTTCTGGGGTGTCCAAGAGTGCATTGAGGGAAAGGTTTAAGACTTTCAATTCTATGTTTGAGGAGGTTCATAGGACTCAAGCAACATGGTTGATACCGGATGCTCAGCTGAGGGAGGAACTAAGGATTTCTATATCCGAGAAGTTGATCCCAGCTTATAGGTCATTTCTTGGGCGTTTCAGGAGCCATATAGAGAGTGGAAAGCACCCAGAGAATTACATCAAGTATTCAGTTGAAGATTTGGAAACTGATGTGTTGGATTTCTTTGAGGGATACTTGAGGAGGAGATCTCAGTGAGATGAGATGAGATGAGTTTTGCCATGGTAGAAACTAGGAGACATTCTTTCAATTTTTGTGTGTGGGGTATTTGGGTGATATGTTGCTGGTGGACCTGGGGCTGCCCTGAGCTCTCAAATTTGTTTAATAATGGCTGATTTAACTATTTCTTCGGTTGAGGAAGCAACAAGATGAGGTGTTAGCTTTCCAGTACAGCTAGGCCATGGAGCCTGAATGCTTTCTGCACTGTAAGCACTATGTTGGTCACATTCCAGATTTTGTTCCATTTTGTTCATATGGTTATTGTTGTGTTTGTAATTTAGATTTTTTCATGTGTGTTTGCTTTTACTATTATTAATGATATGAAGAAAGCATTTTTCCCCCTCTTTCTACCCTCTTAACTTTTATTGCAGTAAACCCCCATTTTAGGTTGGCATACACCTGATTGATCGCATAAGAAGTATGCATTCTCAGAAAGGTAAGTATCATAGGCATTGATATTGAAGTTTGGCATCCTTGGCTGTGCTTTATATTCAATTGCCTGTATAGATGGAGTCAAAATACACAGTGGCAATTATAGTTTTGCTTAAATTGAAATGTTATGCAGGAACCTGGAAGTTGGCCTGTCAAGTCAACTTCTCTGGTTTCCTTTCTAATATAATATTCAACTTGAATATATACATATAGGCAAAGACTTGGTACAATGGTATAGCTTGATGTGTCTGCTTATTTGATTTAGGGCAAAATTTGACTATGATTCATACTCCACTTGCTCCAATTGGTTTTCTATTAAGATTTCTTTCAAACTGGTCGATCACAATTTGACGTATGCACTCAGCTAAAATCATTGGCCACGAGAATTGAGTTTTGCTTGAAAATTCAAGCAGATGATGGCTCTTATAGGTGACTCTCAAAAGCTCCATTATTAGACAATAGACCGATGCAATTCATTAAGGAAAGTTTCATAATTTCTCAAAAGAGAAAAAAAGGCCATCTTAAGAACAATGGGCAGCTCAAGAATGGGGGAAGGCTTGTTACCAACTATGTTGCTTCGATTTTTCATTTTTTTTTTTTCAAATATTTGTGTTCGACGTATATCTTAACATGAATATGAAAATATGCTTCTCCAAGAACCTTCCAAATATATGAAAATCTTAAAAAAATTCGAACATAATATCCGTTTCCGACACTCATACCCGAGTCCGAGTAAGATAAGTTACCAATCAAAGAAGACAATTTACTAACTAATTTAACTGATGAACAAATTACTAACTAATTTAACTGATGAACAAATGCAAAGAAACAATCTAAACCTTTGAGGTGAAAAAAAGAAAAGGAAAGAAAAAGCTCAACAGCTGACTTTTGGTTGTAATGATTGGCTTGCTATACCCTGGTTGATATCATTTGTAGTTCAAAGAAAAGTTGGATCATCGTGACAACAATAACAAGGGCCTCAAATTAAGTGAATCAGAATGTTGAAACTGAGTTCTAAGCATCACAGATTCACAGCTGGGGTTTTTAAGTCACTCTGTCTTGTCTTCTTCCAAATCACCATTTGATGCTCCATTACTGCCGCCCTGCACTGGTCTAGCTTCTGCTGCACTTCTAAAATCTTTTGAAGGCGTTGGAGAGGGTTTTATGAGTGTCAAATTAGTATCATCTTTGTCAAATTCTTCATTTGCTTCATCAGAGTAAGCATACCTATTAAGATCAGAACAACCAAAACAGTGAGAGTGTAGAAGTTGCAAAGACATTGAAATAAGTTCTCTGAGCTCCAAACCAAAATTAAAAAAATGCTGGAACATCAATATGAGCCACAATAAAAACACAGCCGAAGGTCTCTAAACTCAGTTTAAAACTGATTAAACACATAAGTAATCAAGCCTATATAGGCATCCCAAGTTGCTGGGTGTTACCTAGATTTACAATCAGTAAATTTACTACACAATTGAGGGTGATTTTTTTTTTCTTTTCTGAGGCCCCGTTTAGCATTGTTGTTGGCACAATTTTTGAGGTCAAAAGCTATGTTTCATTGCAAACGTAATGATAAACGGATAATTTTTTTTGACTTTTGCGGTTGAAACCATGGTTTGACAATCAAAATAAAAAAGCCAAGAAAATAGAGCCTTTGGACTTTAGAAGCTGACTTTTGAATAAAATGATTTTATTATCCTTACATCTCTAAATTTTTATTATTTTAAACATATCTTTTTGTTGACATTTCAATTCCTCATAGCAATACCAAACACTTAAAAATTCTTAAACCACATTTTTCACCAAACTTTTTGAACACATTTTTCCGAACCCAAGTTTTTTCTAATCCAAGTTTTTTTCAACAGCAATGCTAAACTAAAATGTCCATAAAACGCTTAATAAATGAACTATATCAGAAAAGGAATGGCAGAAAGTGAAAGCTTAGAGCTCAACAAGCTAGATCTTACCGCATTGAATTCTGAGAGGGTGCCCAAAGAACACAGATGACACATAGCAGAGAGAAAGATAAGACTTGCCAAAAGGCTGGGACGATCCAAGCACTCTGCCACTTCTCATTGTAAACATCATTTGACTTGAAATAAAGCTGAAAAAAATACAGTGTTACAAAGTTGTATGATGCAAGAGGTTTAAACAACAATGCCATTTCTAAAATGTTTTACATTTTCCTCACACTATACATTACAGTTTCTGATTACTCCATCTCATACTTCCTATCTATCTATGAAGCACGGGTACGTGTTTTTTAAAGGTGTACCCGTACCTGGTACGTACCTGGTACGGGTACGCCTGGGGTACGCCTGGGTACGTACCAGGTACGTACCCAACTTTAAAAAAAAAAAAAATATTTGGGTACACCTGGGTACGCCTGGGTACGGCGCACCCAGCCAAAGAAAACCCAACGAAGATTTTCTTGTAGAAATGAGACGGGCAGGTGCCACTGCACCCCAGTTTTGCTTGTATCCCACATCTTTCATCATCTCTAAAATCGATAAAAAAGCTTATCAAGATTGGGTTTTTTCTTCTTTCTATTGAAATTTGCGTGGTTTTTGATGATGGGTTAAGGGGCTCTAGAGGGAGAGATTGATATTCGACGGCGTACCCAGCCAAAGAAAACCCAACGAAGATTTTCTTTTGATTATGGTTAGAAATTATTACATGGAATTATTAGATTTTATAAATAGATTAATAAAATTTCAGTTATATATATATATATATATATATAATATTAACGTACCCGTACCCTAGTTTTTTAGAATTTGCCGTATCTCGTACCCGTACCGGTACCGGGTACCGGTACCGTACCCGTATCCATGCAACATAGCTATCTATGTTACTCGGACTCGGGTGTGAGTGTCAGCAAGGGTATGTTTAATTTTTTCCAAGATTTCCATGTATTTGGAAGGTCCTTGGAGGATTATATCCCCATACCCATGTCCGGATATGTGTCGGACACGAATGTCGGACATGGATACTTCAAGAAAAATAAAAAGTCGGAGCAACATAGCTTCTTATTGTAAAGATGCAAGACTGCACAATTAAATTGCTAGCATGTTCTTTACTTTCTTGTAAATTATATGCTGAACTTAAGTTTATCGATAAAGCAGCCAAAAGAAAGCATCGAAGATAATGGACTTGACTACCTCATAGCATATCCAACCCACAGACACAATAACAGCTACTGCCAATGCGTTTGTAAACTTCCTGTATATATCCAGCTTTACCACCATCCTTCTAGCCTGTTGCACCAATTAGTGAGAAAAAATTGCAAAGCAGTGTTTTACTTAAAGTTCAAGTGTCATTACTTTTAATAACAAAACAAACAATAAAAGACAGGTGATATACTGTTGTTACACTTTCATCATAGAATTTCAAAAGACTTAATTGCCAGGCGTTAGAAAGAGATAAAGTCGATAATCAAATGCACGCATAAGCATGTGTTGATCAAGCAGAAAATATTATCTAGGAACCATGCTTTATCATTACCTTCTTTATTACACCTTCAATTATTTCTATGAACAGAAACAAATCCATGCACCTGGACTTTAGTGCAGGAAAAGTCACAATAGGCAAGGGATAGTTTTCTTTCATTTAAGGTTGTATCCGAAAAATCAAATGCTTCTTTCCATTTAATTATGGTAAATATTGTTGCTGGAGGCTGTTAAACTACCTGATCTTAAAACATGAAGGAACTTATAAGGATCTCCATCTCCATTTCCTTCATATCAACTAAACATGAGGAACTTATAAGGATCTATTCTCCTATTTTTTCGAGGATTCTAAAAAAATCATATGTTCAAATGCTTTCAGATGGGTATCTTTATCATAGAGGATCTAAAGGATTCACTCTTAAACATGATCACCAAGGAAAATATGAATATTGCTATTAACTTGACGCTATTAACTTGACATCACTATCAAAGTTAAATAAAAATACCTGAAGTTTATTTAAAGTTGCAGAGAGAGAAGTAAATATCCAAAGAATGAAGAAGGCATCTAAGACTGCAACAGGAAGAACCAAAAACAGTCTTGCCTTTCCAGAAAGATCACTCACTGCACCAGCATTTTCTACCAACTCAAGAACTTCAGATGCCAAAAAGAAGGTTGCTCCAAGCATGATTACCTTTGAAGTAAGCCCACCAAGGGTAGGTCTCACAACACCATAACCCATGGAAACCATCAAAATAATAACCCATGAAACTGTTCGTTTAATAGTTCCAAAGGTGACTGCCCACATGGTGATCCCAACGGGCCTGATTCCACTCTCATTGAATTCAGCATAGTCAAAATACCAAAGAGCCATCTCAAGCATGCCAAGCGTTATCACTAATGTTATAGAGTTTTGCAAAGGAAGGACCTCTCTCCAAAATCTTGCATACTGCGAGAACCAAAAGATTCCGAGGATCACGAAAGCAAGGGACATGAAGCCATAGAAATTCATCAGCGGTGCCATTCTACCAGGTAGATAGCCAGTAGGATTTTTCCATACAGTTTTCCCCTCTACAGTCAAATCTTTAAGATTTAAATCACAGTGAATGAAGTACAAGTTATACATCCCAGTTTTAGTAATCTGTATAGACTTTGATGGCAATGTTGAAACCTCATTATCTCCATTAAAAGAGATGCCAAACACTTTGGGCCAGCCAGGATTCTCTGTGGAAGGGCGATAAATAACTTCTCCTTCCAAACAAACACCCAGTTTCGCAAGATCTGCCGTGCAACAAACAGCTCTTTGACCCCCATAAGCTGAACCCCCAATCGTCTCTCTATCTTCCACCTCAAAAACAATTGCTTGGATGGGCCGCAAGCTAAAGTTAGCAGATTCTTTGGATCTACGGAATGTAATCTTCTCAAAACTGGTTTAAGATAACCCACAAATTAAGGCTTTCAGAAGAAAAAAATTGAGAAACATCTTCAATGTTCCCCGGTCTTCAAACAACTAAATATAAGTCAATTACACATCGAAAATCATATTGGTAAATCATATTCAAACTGACTTGACCCGACCACTGACTTAATTAAAGAAAAATCAGCAAGAATCTTAATTTTGAGCGAAATTTGATCTTTTGTTCTTTTGGGTACAAAAAATTTGATCTTTTTAGTTTCATTTCATTTTAAAAACATAAACTTTAAATTTGTTAGTTCCGTTTCTAGTCAAATTTGTCTTGCAACTCAATTCTAATCCAGTATCAGATCCTAACAGTTCTCAAATCCCACACAATTCAAACAAAACCCAACTAAAAGCATTAACAAAACAAAGAGATCTAAAAGCTAAAATCAGCAGATACTTACATACAAAAAGGGGATTGTAAAAGGAAAAAACAAAGAAATGTGAATGTGAAAAAGTTACCGGATGTAAGAGCCACCACCAATGGCAGTTACATTCTGGTGGTCAGCAAAAGAAGAATAAATGCCTTCGCTGCCGCCATGGACGACGAATGCATTGCCTTTACTGACGAATTTCTCTCCATTGTACTCATGAACTGAAGCGTCACTGATGAAAACAAAGCATAAACACAAAAGGGATAGAAAGAAAAGAGAATTTTGAAGCTTCAGCATTGCCAACCAAAATTCTATTACTTAGATAGAAAAGAAAAGATGGAGACTTTGGTTGGATCTGCTGATTTGCAGAGTGAAAGGAAAAATCTACTTTCTTCTGGTAGAGCTAAAGGTCAAAGTAAAAGGAGCGAGTAAACTGTGTAACTAGAATTTTATATTAGTAAAAATGATAGAATGGTAAGGTGCCGTGGAAACTGGCAAAGCTGAAGACGATTTAATCCAGACCCTTAGATGTTTGACTTTCTGGGTTTAATGTAAGATTTATTAGATCAATCATTGTGAATTAGTGAATTACCTTAAGGCGGTGCTTAGATTAATGCTGAATGATAATTAAAGAGACATTACGAGTTAGAGCAAGTAAGAACAATATGAAGTCAATGCTGTCGATTTAACAAAGGCTTAGAGCCATAACCATACCCAGTTTTTTTTTTTTTTTTTGCAATTGACTATGGCCCATGGGCCATGCCTGGGGTACCCTTAGGATCAATGCATTTCCTGTCCTATATATGACTATATCAGTACAGTAAAATTTTGAATGCCCAAAAGTTTCAAAAATTCTTACACATGAACCTTGTCTTCCTTTAAATACAGAGTTTTTATCTCTCTTTGTTCTTTTCTTGAGGGGCCAGAAAATACAGAATTCATCAGTAGCTTCCTCTAGTTTTGAAGGTCCACCATGCATTTTTAAAATGTTTGTGGCTCTCATATTCTGGTCTGAAGACTCTTAACCTTGATTTTAGCTTTGTTTAGCATTGTTTCTGTCACAATTTTTGAGATCAAAAACTGTTTTTCATCGCAAACGTAATTTTTGGCTTCATGGTTTGAAAAACCAAACCAAAAAGCCAAAAAATATAACTTTTGAATTTTAACTTTTGGATAAAATGATTTTATTATCCTCACATCTCTACATTTTTATTATTTTAAATATATCTCTTTTAACATTTCAAATTCCTATAAAAAGTTTTTAAACCATAATTTTTCACCACACTTTTTAAACACATTTTTTTCAATCCAAGTTTTTTTCAACCCAAACTTTTTCCAACAGTAATGCTAAACTAGCCCTTAGTGAATTTCTTTAAGTTCTCTGTTTTTATTTTATGCAGTCATTTTTAAGAAGTAGCATTCAGCAGGTTTGAAATTCGAATCTAAGTATCTACAATCTCTTTCCATATTTCCAAAAATCTCTTATATACCAAAAATTTAATTAATTGTGTTCAAACATGATTTAACTGATACATAAAATCTTTCGGTGCAAAGTAGTCTCTGAAAGTGGTGAGGGTTAAAAGATTGTCAAGAGAAATGTACTAGAAAACAATATTGATTCTGTATATAAATAATCGCATCATAAACATTATATATGAAATCACTGCATAATTGGCGATTCACTCCAATCAGAATATATGGATAGAATCACAAGAAACACCTTGTTAAGTGACCCATATTAATAAACAACCAAAATCATTATCTCCACTAACCTCATGTTCAAGATCCATGTGAATGCTTCAAAGTTAAAGCATACAATTTTCTTTATTTTTTATTTAATAAATCTCTCATAAATGGAAGTGTGGAAGTGATTAGATGAGGGGAACTAACCATGGATTTGGTTACGTGGGTGAATCTCATTGGTTGGATGTGAAGTCAACAGAGAAATGACGGACAATTTGGTCAAGAATAAATACTATTGGAAATTTGATGTATTTTTTATATTTATTTACCTTTTTTTTTTTTTTATATAAGATGATTAGTGACAGAATTTGGTAAAGAAATTTTTAATTAATTTAAAAACAAAAAAAAAGAAATAATGAAAGTAAGGTTAGGAAACTAATTGAAGGTCTTGAATGATTGAAAAAAGACTTTGATAAGCAACCCATAGTTCTAATCAACAAAAAGCTTCAATCTTTGTGACATATACTTTTAATAAAGAGAACAAGGATCAATAATTAAGATCAAATCAATGCTTTTATGAGCCACTCTAGTTTTTCTTATATTGCCAAATCAAAATTAATTTTATGTACTAAGAATACTAAAGTTAGAAAATATTAATGGGTACTCTTTTTTTTTTTTTTAAAATCTCCATATCCCTATTTGGTGATTTGACATAAGAACAACTTGTATTGTAATGCCAAGTTGCCAATTTGCTTTAAGGATTTAAAGATATGTATAAAAAATTAGTTTTATTCAAGTGGTACTAATATCATATGGTCAATTTCTTAATTAATGAAACAATTAACTCTTTGTTTTGTTCATTGAATTTAGAAGGGTCAAAATGAACCAATTTTGAAAAATGGTCAAATTTTTTTTAAATCTGTCCGAATTCGATTTGATAAAAAAATTTAAAAATTTAAATCCGAAAAAATATAAACCCAAAAATCCGAATTCGAAAAAACTCGAATTTGAATTCTAAAATCATGCTTAAATTGTCATATCTTTTATAAAATTTTAAAAATGATATAACTAATCCGAACCCAATCCAAACTAAAAAAAATCGAACTTTAAATAGTTCAAACTTGAAAACAATTCGAATTTAAAATAATCCAAAAATAATATGATCAAACCCGAAAATGATCGACCCTAAAACCCCTTATTTATCACCTCTAATTGAATTACACATTAAAGATAACTTTTTGTGTGTCCTTATGATTCTTTTAGATGTTCAAAAGACTAACATACTCTCATTTTTTTTTTGAGAAGTAAAATAATTGAGCAAGTAGAATAAAAGCCAAAGTTGGGATTTCTTGAATGAGGAACCTTGGAAATCCAAAGCTGTTAAGAGTATCCAATATAATAACCATGAAAACAATCATCAATCCACCATAAAATTTCAAATTTTACATTTATTTGCAATATATATATATATATTTTCACCTTTAATGTTATTTCCCATTATATTTATCGTTTTCCTGTTCATATTACACAACAAGACTGGATTAATATTTTAATTAATTGGTATGGCTAAATATTTGCAAACTTTTCAGCAACCAAATTGGATTTATTTGAACTTGATTTCTAAAAGACTAATTGACTGGAACTGAAGAAAAATTATTTTTACAATCAAGTGTCCCACATCTCAATAATTTATTGTCAATCAAAATATTATTCACCTCTAAATTCATCCTACAAAAGGTGAACCTTTAACAAAAACAAAAACAAAAGGTGGGTGAAGAAAAATAGGATAAAAATAAATAATGTCTAGCTGTGCCAGTGCTAATACAGATATCCATTGCAGATATCTCATAATCATGGGTTGCACTGCATCCACAGTTACAATCATGAAAAAAGGGGGGGGGGGGGAAGCACAGCTAGCACAAAACAGAGATTGCTGTCTGAATCATACACTTTTTTTTTTGTTGGTCCTGTAATTTTGAGCCACCAGATATCAAATTCATTCATAGATTTACTCTTTCCAAATTTCTGTTCTGAATCATTGAAGGCAGCTATTCAAGTTCTTGACTCCTAGATTTGAACATTGGAACCTGAAAAGTTTGATTTCCATAAAGTTTAGTTGGAAATTAATGGATACTTTAGAACATTAATTAATTATGGAAGAATTTATAGGAAAAATGAAGGGTTTTTTCTCCTTTTGTCAAAAAAATTCCTCTTACCTTGTAATCTTGGTGCTTTTCAAATATAGAGGTAGGTTTTAGATCTCTAGAACAATATCTGCAATATGAAAAAACAAGAAGTCAATATCAAGTGATTGAATAACATGGTTAGTTGGTTTTTATTATTGTTATTAATTTTTTATTTAGAGGTTTACTTTGTGCATGTTTTGGCTAAAAATTAAATCTATCATGAAAAATCCAAGATGAACTTACATTCAGAATCTGTCTTGACCCATTTATATCCATCCTCACTCTTTCTCTCCTGAGTTTCATCTCGATTTTTTTGCCTTTTTGGTGTTTGTTTGTCCTCCAAGTATTTCTTCATGGATGATGCCCGAGAAGGATTTTGGCTATAAATCTTCTTGTGAAGCATTACCCTCAAAAGCTGTTGATGACAAATATATATTTGATTAACAAAAAAAAAAAGATCAATCAAAGAAGTAAATATAGATAGTATTGCAGTTAATAAAGTTTTAATATTATAAATCATGTTTCTGTTTAATTTACCTTCTCCATTCTTGATTCTTGTAGTGCATCTCTCAAACTTGGTGTAGGTGAAAATCCACTTGAACAAACAAACATTTTCTTCAGAAGGAAAGAAATTGATTTTTTCCCAATGGCTTTTTTCTTATCTTCGGCACAAATGTCTTTGCATCTGCCAAGAATAACACTAATGGTCCGATCAATTTCTTCCTCTGATCTATCCCCTGAATCACTGCAAAGTGCATTACTAATCCTCCTGTCCACTTCCAAGCTTGATGGACAATTAAGAAATCTATCCAATGGTAAATTTGCTACTTGTTTTTCGACATCGGAAGCCGGTTTTCGGGACAAGAGTTTAGTTAATTCCTTTTGTAGTTTCCCAACTTCTTCAGGTGTAATAAACTCTTGTAAATCCTCGGATGGAGATGGCTCTTCTCGAATATTGGATGGATCTTGTTGAATGGTATTTTGGGATTGAGGATTTTCTTTAAGGTTATTGTTTCCAAAAGTTCCTATTGCCAACAATCCATGAGGCCAATCACTGAACTCTTCTCGAGCCTCTTGTTTCATATGATCTACAAGAAAAAGAACAGGAAACGGGAATTTTAAAGAGTAGAACTATTTTCTTTTATTATTTTAACTTTGTTCATTTGTTTTAGATTGAAGATCACATGTGCAACATGTCCTACTTGTCCTGTGACATTATCAGCTTCTTTAAGCCTCCTGGGTTCAGTTTTAACGACAAAGAACATGAATTTTTCAAAGACTTAGATCACTTGTCTCTCTTGTTTTGTTTTGTTTTTTTTTTTTATTAAAAAAAAAAACAGTTGAAGAATTTAATTGGGAAATTGCAAGAGAATGGAGCACTGACAAGAATGTAGGAAAACTTACAATATTCTAAAAAAAAACATTTCATGTGACTTGGAACAGTTCCAATATACTCGTTCGTTAATTTCAATTGAAACTTAACTATATTACCCTATTGACTAAACTGTTTGTGGAAATTACTTCTCTTTGACACCTGCTGCAGACCATGACATTGGCATTTATGATCTTAATTCAGACCAAATTGAAGCTATATTGTCTTGGCTATGAGGGATGATATTACAAAAATAAGGATAGATATTGTATAAACATGAAAATGTATGAGAATGCATGCATGTTGTAACTCTTAAAACTAGATAAAAGAAAATTAAGATTAAAAGAATGCTTACAAGTAGCAGAAACTGTATTTAAATTTGATTTACTGCTCCCTTGTTTCCCATTAAGCTTATTTTGCATCCAACCAAAGAACTGCAATCAAACATGTCAAAAAACTTCATCAAATTTATGTGGTTCAGATGTAAATTTGATCTCATTACCATATAATTCATTTAAATTGAAAATCTTCACTTTCTTTATCAACAAAGCATGCAGGCGTAGAGAAACATATAGCAGAAAAAAAAAAAAAAAAAACTTACCTTCATAGTTTTCAGAAAGAGAAGAGGATAAGCTAAACTGCCTTTAAGGAATGAATTAGGGAGCTTTTTTTGCAATGAATATTTGGAAAGAAGTGGAGGTGGTGGTGGAAATGTATTTGGAAAACTCGGGGTGTAACTGTAAGGAAGCAGATCTTAAAAGCCAATGAGAATTGAGCTTTGGTAGTATAAAATAATTGATTGGATTTTGATGAATTTCATGACCATTCCTTTATTGGTTCAAGTTTCTAAACTGCGGCCATTTGTTTCTTAGCGTCCAACCTTTTCATCTCTAAGCTCTGATACCAGTGTGATGGGCAGAAATCGAACTTACCGAAAAATCGGGAAAACACAACCGGTAGTTCTTTCTCTCCCAATTAACAGGATCTGTAAATATGGTACTAAATTGCACAAGATATATATATATTCCAGCAACACAAATTCAACCAAGGATAATCACCAACAACCAATCACACGAGACACACAATTTTTACGTGGAAAACCCCTTTAAATCAAAGAGTAAAAACCACGGGACTTAAGAGTCCAGTCAAAATCTCCACTATAATGAGAGTGTGTTTACAATATCTTTACCAAACCAAACTTTGTCTGGAACATCACCTTGCAAAGGAACACTTGGAGACAAATTAATCACATGTGCCACTGTATACAAAGCTTCACCCCAAAAAGATCTAGGTAACTTTGCATCTGAAAGCAAACATCTGACTCTCTCAATCAATGTTCTGTTCATTCTTTCGGCTAAGCCATTCAACTGTGGTGTCTTAGGAGGTGTCTTTTGATGTCTGATTCCCTGTGCACGACAATAATCATCAAATGGTCCACTATATTCGCCGCCGTTATCAGAACGAATGCACTTCAACTTCTTCCCAGTTCGCCTTTCAACTGAAGCCTGAAACTGTTTGAACACATCAAGCACTTGGTCTTTTGTTTTCAAAGTATAGACCCAAAGTTTTCTTGAATGGTCATCAATAAAAGTCACGAAATAAAGTGCACCACCATACGACCTTACTTTCAAAGGACCACAAACATCGGAATGTACCAACTCTAGCAAATCTGATTTTCTTGAAGGAGGATGACTCTTAAATGAAACTCTTCTTTGTTTTCCAGCTAAACAATGAGCACAATTCTTCAGTGTAGCATTCTTCAACCCAGAAAGTTGATTCTTCTTGGCCAGACAATTAAGCCCCTTTTCACTCATGTGACTAAGCCGTTTATGCCATAGCACAGTTGAACTATCATTTTCCGTCACATTAACAATGCCTCTGGAAATTGAAGACTGCATCAAATATAAATTTGAACACTTCTTTCCTCGAGCCACAACTAATGAGCCTCTAGTCAATTTCCACTGACCATCACTGAAGGTGTTACAAAATCCCTCATCATCTAGCTTTCCCGCTGAAATCAAATTCAAACGGATATCCGGTGCATGTCTGACATTTTTTAGCGTCAACTTTGTTCCATTGTTAGTTTCCAAACAGACATCTCCCATGCCAACAACATGTGCTAAGCCATCATTACCCATCTTCAATACCCCAAAATTACCAGGCGTATAAGATGTGAAGAATTCCTTCCTAGACGTGACATGAAGTGAAGCACCAGTGTCTATTACCCAACTTGTCTCGTCGCATGCTAAGTTGATCACATTCTCATCACAAGTAACCAACAGATCATCAGAGGTAGCAGCAGTAACACGATCATTCTTTCCATGATCCCTATTCTCTTGTTTATCACTACCACCTTTGTTCTCTTTCCTCCACTTGTAGCAATATTTCTTGATATGGCCCATCTTGCCACAATAATGGCACTCAACATTTTTAAATCTTGATCTTGACTTGCTTCGGCTTTTATCTCTACCCGTTTCATTTTTGCTCCTACTTCTCCCCCTATTTTCAGTAACTAGAACCTCAGACTGTGATGAAGAACCCTGAGACTTTCTTCTCACTTCTTCATTCAAAACACCATTCTTGGCAAGTTCCAAAGTTACTACACCATTAGGAGCAGAATTAATAAGTGAAACCCGAAATGTTTCCCAAGAGTCCGGTAGAGTAGCAAGCAACCAAAGCCCTACTACTTCATCCTCAAATTTGATGCCCATACCAATTAACTGATTCATAACTCCTTGAAACTCATTCAAGTGATCAGCCACAGTTGTTCCTTCTTTATACTTCAGTTACATCATCTTTTTAAGCATGAACAACTTGTTATTGCCAGACTTTAAAGCATACAAGTTTTCAAGCTTGTTCCACAATGTGCGTGCATGTGTCTCTTGATCAATGTGATTGTAAACATTTTCCTCAACAAATTGGCGAATAAAAGCACACACCTGCTGATTCTCAAATTCCCATTCCTCATCACTTTTAGATTCGGGTTTTTGAGTAGCAAAGACAGGAAGATGCAAAGACTTCACAAATAACAGGTCTTTCATTTTATTCTGCCACAATTGATAATTTGTGCAATTCAAAACAATCATTCTACTTGTGCCAGCCTCCATAATTACACAACAACACAACCAAAGCTCTGATACCAGTGTGATGGGCAGAAACCGAACTTACCAATAAATCGGGAAAACACAACCGGTAGTTCTTTCTCTCCCAATTAACAGGATCTGTAAATATGGTACTAAATTGCACAAGATATATATATATATATATTCCAGCAACACAAATTCAACCAAGGATAATCACCAACAACCAATCACACGAGACACACAATTTTTACGTGGAAAACCCCTTTAAATCAAAGGGTAAAAACCACGGGACTTAAGAGTCCAGTCAAAATCTCCACTATAATGAGAGTGTGTTTACAATATCACAATAATTCAGCTAACACAATGAGTACACAACTCTAACTTAGCTATCAACAAGTGATATTAAAATCAAAGAGAGAAAGTTGAGAAATCACCCCAAAAACGTGACTACTATTCGGACACAAAACAGTACTTTATAGTGTTCAGATGAAAATTCTCACCGTACACAATCAGCATCTACGTATCCTATAGCCACTGCCAGAAAATCAAGAAGATCGGACCACGGATGAACCTCCGATCGACGACTTGATCAAAACTGTGCAACTCACTCTTTTCTCTCTTTCTCTGCCGCCTCCCTCTTTTTGTTTTTCTTTTGCTACTGACTCTCATCTCTTCCAAAATACAATAGCCCATCAATTAAAAGGACAAAGGGCATAATGGGTATTTCCTCCACATAGAAGGGACCCATGCCCAACACTTAAAGACACTCTCTTCTAAATATATATAATCTATGCATGTATGTCCTCCATATCTATGTATTAACACGTGAGTTGGGGATACCATGGTCTAGGGTTCAGGAACATCTGGCTGCAGCCGCCCTCGTGGCTCCGGTTTAGTCCATTAGATCACCAAAATGCTGATTTCAAGACAATATTTCTAGTAAAAGTCTAAGAATCAATCTCTATAAATTATCGAACGGTTATGGGAGTGACACAAGGAGGTTTATCGAAGATATATAGTTGTGAAAAAGGTTTAAACGACAACTTGTAATATGATATATATATATATATAAATCTTGTGTTATAGAATTTCCTTTTGATTTTAAACATAATTTTCATGATCCTTTACAACTATATAGTAGGATATATTGCGCTTGCACATGTTATATAAACTAGAAGCTGTCAAAATTATGCTGAAGATTACTTAAAATAATACCTTGCTTAAAATTATTGTCGATTTCAGTACTGCTCATTTCGATTGTAAAGCGAAAAAGGACAATGTCCCTTATGAATAAAGAAAGTTCGTAATTGGGACGGTGTGATTTGGACAGATATGAGATATGGAGGGGTAATATATTGAGAGAAGAAACCCCACTCTCTCGTGGGAATGCCCCATTCATCGACCAAATCAGCCCCTGAATCTCACCTGCTACACAATGTACGTTGGGCACGGGCACCCCAAACCCACCAAGCCAAATTTCCTTGCAAAATCCTGTTGAACTATAGGCATTAGGCAGGCAGATCAAATTTTTGTTAAAAATGAGAAATAATGGAAACTGAGTTAATTCCACTGCAAATCTAATCCCCATATTGATTGAGCCTTCCTACATTATTATGTTACAAGAAAATCTAAAAGATAAAACAAAAAAAAAAGAAAAGAAACAAATAGTAGCAATCAACATAAAAGAGTGACTTGCATTAACAAAGCAATCATGGAAATGAAGACGAAGCAACGAAGCTGCCATTCTGGAGTCTTGAGACTCTCTAAGGATAATAAAGCTAGTTTACATGTCATTCATTCATTCTTTGATTTGATAAATAATAGGATTACTAAAGCAAAATTTTAACTAAAATTAGTGATAATATATAAATTTGCCCCTTTGTACTACAGATCTTAGACTGAAAAAAGAAATACTTAGAAGATGTTCACTGCCATGCATTTACCAGGCAAGAAACTGAGTAGTAAGTTCCCAGAAGGGAGCACAGCACAGGGACAGGGTCTCCAATTTACCCGCAACAATGAATGTTAATTTTCAAGTATTAGGACTTAGGACTTAGGAGGACCCATTAGACACGAGCCAATCACGTCAGAGTGGCTGTCACATAAGGTTGGCTGTCTGGGGGATTAGGTTCGGTGACAAGTAGGCCACGTGTCAACAGTCAAATACAAAGTGGAGATCCCATCATCTGCTTTCGGTCCAACACGTGTCCCTAAGGGGTCGGGTTGACTTTCCACAACTTAAACTATCCCTTCATTCTTCGATCGCTTCTTCCCCAGACCCGCCATTAGAAAAATGAAAACCCGTTTTCATATGATATTGATCTGCAACTGAGTTATCAATATATTCAAACAGTATCTAAGGTAAACCACAATTAAATATGAAGATTAGAACTAAAAAGGGTTACTTTTGGACTAATATAAGCCATTTTGATTGGCTGACACCAATTCCGTTTAGGACCACAAAATAATAATAATAAAAAAAGCCTGCATACAATTAGAGCTCGTGCCAGCCTCCAAGCCAGAAGGATTATCAAAATTCGGATTGGTTTATTCTGTGGTTTATGTGGGTTAACGTGGCTAACTGCTTCGATTAAGCGTAATTTAAGAACACAATGAGCTATGTGTAGGATGTTCTTTGGTTTGATTACTAAACCAATGCAAAGGATATATCTATGTTTTCAAGAACAAATAAAAAATAAAAAAAATTGACCCGGAAAAGCTATTCAAGTATATATATATATATTTTTTTTTGTAATTTAAGATTGGATTTTTCTTAAAAATATTTTGAAAATAAAATATTATATACATTAAATTGATATAGAAAAATGTATTTTTAAAATCATTCAAAATGAAGATTAAACCTAAACAAAATCTAATAATACCCTAACCGAATTAAATAAATATCTTGGTCTAAAACCTTATATCATCACCTAACTCCTGACAAATAATTAATTAATAAATTAGGGTTTTTTTGGAGAAGAAAAATGAATTCCTCGAGATGCATGTAAACAATAAGGAAAATGAAAAAGGGGAGTCAAAATTCAAGGATCACTCCCACCAAGATTAATATTGTATAGTAATAAAAAGAAAAGCAAAGCCATGTGAGTTATTGTATCTACTAGATGTCTAGGGTTTAGGAACCAAACTAAAATTTGCAAAACCTTACTAATTCTGGAATGTTTAGGAGCATTGGCTAAAATAAACTAAGGCCTGCGGTGATGTGGCCTCAATCCTCCACGAGGTGGAGGCCATCATGCATTTGACTAGCTCGCCTTTTATTGGATCTTCACTATTTTTTTTTTTATTTAAACAAATCATATCAAATCAAATCAATATTAAACAAAAAAAAAAGAATTTTGTTTTGCGTTAGGATTAAGCAAAGATCATGATAACTGCATCATATTTATAGAGAAGCGAATTACTGTATTGATTATTTGGTTTCTTTGAGTCATAATGTTAATTTTGAGGTTATTAATGAATTTTTTGATATTTTTATAAGATATTTATAAAATAATTTATTAAGTATAACGTAATCTAAAATATGTGTTATCTTAACTATTTTTTTCCCCTCATATGTACCCAAAAAAAAGAGTCATGATAATGATGAAACTGCTAGAATTTACAAGATATTTATTTAGTATATAATCTTACTAGCTAACAGGATGGTAATAAAGCACGGCCCTTTTATTCTCAATAATAAAAGGGTAATTTCCGTCATTCTTGGCCGCTAGTTAGGACTTTGTTTCTCTATTTAAGTTAAAGGTTGAAAAAAATGTAATAAAAAATTATATCGATGAGAATTTTGATAATCGATTCAATTAAAAAATTAAAAAACAAAAAAAATAAATAAATTATGTATTTAATTTAATGATATGATTTTTAATATAGAATTAAGAAGTTAAAAATTGAAATCTCATCACTTACAAATTTTATTAAAAAAATAATAATAAACCTAAAACATATCTTTTACCGATTCAATTAATTATCTATCGATTTTTACCGATTCAATTAATTTTCTATCGTTTCATTAAATTTTCAATCTTAAATTTTATATCAAACTAAACAGATTTTCAATTCTTATTTGAATTGGTATCAAAAATTTTCAACCATACTTTAACCCTTCAATCTCCAACCTTGTAAGACATTACTCTTGCAATTTGATTATGTTGAATAGCTTTTTGTCTGCCTTTGCCTTGTGCTGTGGGTTCATGTTATAAGTACTTGTGCGTGTATTTTTTTGTTATCTAAACATGAAAAAATTTAAAGGGAAGAAAATTTTGAACTTCAACTCTCTTAACCAGGAATAACAGTCGTTAAGTTAAAATTTGATTGTATGTAAGAATTAATAAACTTAATTTGTAAATTGTTTTTATACCTTCTATTCGAGTTCGAATGAGAGAATTTATAAAACAGATAGGACTATCTTGATTGATTGAGTAGCTTATTGATTTAGACAAAATAATGTTATCTCATAAAAACACATAGACACACTCACTTGCTCATGCTTGCAGAATAGCCATAAGGCTTTGCTTTAGGAGGAGGTATAAAGGAAAATGGAGAGTTAAAATATTGGAAGAGAAGAAAATTAAAATGAAGAAAAAAAATATTTTTTATTGATGTGTTTGGTAAAAAAGATGAAAAAGTTGAAGGCAAAAATATATATTTTTTCATTTATTATTTGATAAAGTGAAAAATGAAAAGATAAAATTTAAGAGTTATGATCTCACGAACTCGATTATTTGAGAGTTATCACGAAACTTTTACATGGTTCAATTATAATAAAAAATTATTAATTTAAAATAAATATATATTGCTTTAAATACTTTGAAATTTGAATGGGCAAATATGATATCTTGTTTATAAAAAGTTTACAAACATCATTTACTTCAAAACAGATTGTGCAATGGACCTCCTGATTTTGGATTTGATTTTATTGTTTGTGTTTTTGTTTAATTGTATTAAATTTGGGTATTTCGTTAAGGACTCATTTCAATTCTTTGGGCTTGGATTCTAAGGTAACAATCAGTTACAGCTAATCCGGCATCCAAACTTGTACTTTAAATTCAAAACAAAAGAATCGGCAAGCCCACGTGGTAGCAGGAGCGGAGCCCACCAACTCAAACCCGTCGTATGAATTTACAAGTGAGGACGGGATACACTGGTACAACAAAAAGGAAACCCTGGGGATATTTTCGTCAACCTACTTTTCAACGGCTTTTTGCCCAAAAAATACGAATAACTCTGCTTATCTTCCTCTCGTCGGCATCGTTATATAAAGTATAAACTCGTCGATTCGTCCAATCAATCATCTTCGATCAACTCTCGCTCGAACATCTCCAACAACGCTTCTTTCCTCTCGCATATCTCTAATTTTTCTGTCTCTAACGTTTTCTTTTTCATTTCATTTCATTTGATGTTAGTTTTTTTTTTTTTTTTTTTTTTTTTTTTTTTTTTATTATAAAAAAAACAGCTAATTTGAATTTTGCAGGTTCTGGGTTGGTATAGGTCTGATAAGGATGACAATGAAAATGGAAGTGATTTGTCCAGTAATGCTCCTTTAGGAATTGAGGTGTTTCACATAGATTAATTAATTCAAGCTCCAGTGACATGGTTAGAGACGATTTCTACTTTGTTTGAAAAAATCTTAGGTTTACATGCTCTGGGACTCCGGGGAAGTGGCCCATTGGAGATTTGGCATTTGGGATCAACTTCTTATTGAAGAGGCAGGTATGCATCGATCCTTTGATCTTTATAATAGCTGTATTGTGTAAATATGCCATGATTATTTTGTTGGTTTCATTTACTTAGTTTGAGGACTCAAACAGATTCACAAGTGACTAGAATAGGAGGTTTTGAAAGGGGGGGGGGAGTTGCTCGTAAAGTTGATAGTTTCATTTACATAAGAGAGATGATGAGTGAGGGATTGATATTCATTTTTCTGTCAAATTGCAATTCTGCTCCAGTTAGTTTTAATCTACTTTCATTTAACCTTCTAGTTAATTACAGTGTTTTTGAGATGTTAACTTTATCAGAATCATGAATTCTGAAGCCGGTTATTGTGGCTCTACTCTACCAATATGAACCTAATCTATAATTAGATCCTTGTAGGCATATTTTAATTTCGGGATTTCACTATATGGGGAAGGTTTTTCATTGAAAGACTGAATCCAGTGCAAAGGACCTCTGTTTATTTTTTTATCTCATTATTTGTGTGGTAGCTTGGTAAACCATGCATGTTTTTCAAACTTAGGAGTCAAGATCTATAATGTCTTCAGTCTTTGGACAACAGTAATAGTTGTAATGTCTAAGCACTTCAACAGTATTTCATTGTAAACCTGCTGCAACACAGTGCGAGTATCATTTAGGTTTTACTTGGTAGCGTGAAAAGAAAATTGGAAAGATGAAAAATTAAAGGAGGAGAAAAGTGAAAATATGAAAAATATATATATTTTTTTTATTGGTCTGCCTGGTAGGAAAGATGAAAAAGTTGGTAGAGTTGAAAAATTAAATGAAAAGAAAGAAAATAAAAAGTATATTGTTTTAGCATTATACTTATTGTAAGTTAAGATGACTCACACCACTCTCCTTTTTTTTACTCTTTTCTTTTTCAATTTGGAGTGATTTGTTTTTGTTAATAGGTGTGGAAAATGATAATCTTTCATATTTTCTTGCCTCTCACTTTTCTTTTCTACCAAGCACACTCAAAATTCATTTTCTTTCCACTTTTCCACACTCCTCTTTCCATCCTTCCATTTTTTCACCTTTTTATTCTACCAAGCACATACTTAGTGCTATGTTTCTAACACTTCCTTTTAATATGGTTTTAACACTCTTAGTATAATGCTCTGGTTTTATCTCATTGAGAAAATTATAAAACTTAACATGATGATATATATCTTTCCTCCTGAAATTTCTTGTATTCTTTTTATCAAAAATCACCAAATGTCTTAATAATTTGTTGTCCATTTGATTCATTTTTGTGTAGGCCATGTTGGAAAATATTCTTAATACGCTTTTTGCTAATTGCTTTTGTTTGTGAAAAATAGATCGAATTAAAGGAACTGGTAAAGCAAAATCACTATGTGATTCGTATAGTTGGGTCTAGGTTCGTCTCAGCTTAAATATTGATGGTGGTATTAAAAAGGTGTAGGGCCTGATAACTAAAGTGGGCTTCTTAATGGGAGGACCCAAACTAATTATAACTATAATGGGCTAGATCTCCCATTGATAACCACTATACAGAACTTGGAGAAAGGGAGAGGAAGAGTCTAGTAAATCTAAGAAAAACTCTTGAATAGATTACAAAGGCTAATCCATAAAGGCAACCCATTTTTTGATCATGGCTTCCAACACTGGTATGTCTTCTAATCTCTATCATAGTACTTTATATGATTGTTATGTTTCATCTGAGTGTGTTTTGGTTTCTAATTTAGCGATCCAGATTATCAACATATGGTATCAAAGTTAAACTAAATTAGGACTAAAATCAATCACATAGGTAAATCAATTAAAATGTTTTCCGTTATATATATATATATATATATATTCATTTGTAGATGTAATTTTTATTTATTTATTTTGTTTGTGTTTCAAATTGTCGAAAGAGTTCTTTTGATTTTGTTTGTGTTTCAAATTGTCGAGAGAGTTATCGATGTTATGAACATTTATTGAATTTTATTTATATTAATAATTTTTGTTGAAACACTGGTTATTTAAAGTGTAATTTTGTGGGCAATTGTCTCAAATTAAATTTTATGAATTAAATTGATAGGATTACCAAAATATCGTATTTATTGAAATTCATGGATTTTCCATAAAAATTCTAAAGATGTTTTGCTTCTTTGAAGGAATATGTGTAATTACCTATTCAAAGGGGGTTCTTGTTCATATGAATTCTTAGAAGTGAAAGTACTTGGTAAGGGTATTAATTTGATCTTGTAAAGATATATTCACCCAAAGGGGAAATTCTTTATTAGGTCTTTATTTCTAAAGTACTTGAGGAAGCTCATATAGTATATTGTTTGTTCTACCCAAAGGAGACCAAATAATGATACGGTTTGAGTTCCCAAAGGTTATATAAATTTTATTATTTTATATTTCCCATGTATATCAAAGTGATGTAGAACTAGCCTTAGGGTTGGTCGATTTGGATTTTGCCCTGATTGAAGATGAGCCGCCTAAGCCAACTATCGAAAGTACTGTTGAGCAAAAGGCTTATTATCAAAAATGGGAAAGAGCTAATAGGTGATGAAAAAAATCAATTTCTCCAAGCTTTAAAGTGAGTGTGCTTGATGATAATAATTCTAAGACATTCTTTGAGGCTATAAGGCAACAATTCCTTGAGTCTGAAAAGGCTAAAACTGGGGAAACTAATGCAAAATTTGATAAACATGAAATATGATGGAGTTTATGGGATTAGGTCATATATTATGAAAAAGTAGGATATTGCCAATCATCTTGCCAACCTCAAAATAGTTATTTCTGAGTCCTTCCTAGTTCACCAAACCCTAAATTCTCTACCTCCTAAATTTACCCAACTCAAATCCATTTATAATGCCTAAAAGGATACTTGAAATGTTAATCAGCTCATCTCTGTTTGTGTTCAAGAGGAAGAAAGAGTTAAAAAGGAGCAGGGTGCATCAGTGAATTTGGTTCAGTACTCAAAATCTAATAACAGTGTTTTTTAGCCATAGTCGTTATCAAAAGAAATGAGGTTTTAATAATAATAAGGGCTTTAATTTTCAAAAGGCATAGGTTCCATAATTTTGGAGGTCCAAAAGCTACATTAAGAAAAACAACCTTTGTTGGTGGTGTAATGCTGAAGGTCATAGGAAGAAGGATTGTCTTAAGTATAAGGCATGGCTAAAGAAAAAAAATAAAGGTAATGTCTTAGCCTTTGTCTATTTTAAAACTTCTTTAGTTGATATACAACCGAATTCTTGGTGGTTAGATAGTGGTAGTCCTATTTACATTACTGATTCTTTACAAAGGTTCATAACCAAACCCAAACCAAGTAAAGGGGAAGTTAATTTACATGTAGGGAATGGAGCCAAAGTTAACGTCAAATTTGGTTCTAGTCAAATTTACAACCGAATTCTTGGTGGTTAGATAGTGGTAGTCCTATTTACATTACTGTTTCTTTACAAAGGTTCATAACCAAACGCAAACCAAGTAAAAGGGGAAGTCAATTTACATGTAGGGAATGGAGCCAAAGTTAATGTCAAATTTATTGGGACAATTGTTTTAAATTTACAATCTGGTTCTAGTCTTATTTTGGAAAACATTGTTTTTGTACTGTCTATGAGACGGAGTTTGGTTTCTGTTTCTTTACTTGATGAACTTGGATATCATTTTCATTTGAAAATAAAACCGTTGAACTTTCTTTGAATTCTAATTTTATTGGTGAATGTTTGTTATGTGATGGTTTATATCAATTGAATTTATGTTTTGATACCATTACTTTGAATGTTGAAAATGTTGGAACCAAAAGACCTTTGACCAAAGTTTATGTCAAATTTATTGGGACAATTGTTTTAAATTTACAATCTGGTTCTAGTCTTATTTTGGAAAACACTATTTTTGTACCGTCTATGAGACGGAGTTTGGTTTCTGTTTCTTTACTTGATGAACTTGGATATCATTTTCATTTTGGAAATAAAATTGTTGAACTTTCTTTGAATTCTAATTTTATTGGTGAATGTTTGTTATGTGATGGTTTATATCAATTGAATTTATCTTTTGATACCATTGCTTTGAATGTTGAAAATGTTGGAACCAAAAGACCTTTGACAAAAGATTTTTTTTTTCTTCCCTTTGTGGCATAAATGTTTGGCTCATATTTCTAAAGAAAGAATTGATAGGTTGGTTAAAAATCAAATTCTTCCCCAATTAATTTATGACAATTCTGGGACTTGTGTAGATTACATTAAGAGTAAATTGACAAAACTAGAAAACTAATCGGTGTTACACGTAGTGATGATCTTTTAGAGTTGATTCACACAGACATTAGTGGATCTTATTCCCATACACTTTGTGGTAAAAGTTATTTTGTGACTTTCATAGATGGCTTTTCTAGATATGGATATGTGTACCTCATTAATCATAAATCTGAAGCTTTTGATAAATTCAAGATCTTTAAAACAGAGGTTGAGAAACAATTATGGAAAATCATTAAAGTTGTTAGGTCTGACAGGGGTTGTGAATATTATGGAAAATATGCTGAGTTTTTACAAATTTGTGGAGCACCTCAACAGAATGAGATAGCTGAATGTCGAAATCGTACTCAAACAGATATGGTGAGAAGTATGATGTGCATAAGTAAATTACCTAAATTTCTTTGGGGAGAAACCCTTAAAACCGCTATGTACATTCTTAATAGAGTACCCAGCAAATTTGTTCCTAAAACCCCTTTTGAGCTTTGGACCAATAGAAAACCTAGTTTAAAGTTTGGGGATGTTCTGCAGAAGTAAGAATTTACAATCCTCATGAAAAGAAGCTTGATCTTATAACTGTATTCAGATTTTTCATTGGTTACCCAATGGCCTCTAAAGGCTATAGGTTTTATTGTTCTAAAAATGGCACACGGATTGTGGAATCATTGAATGCTATATTTCTTGAAGATGATATTGAGAGATGTGTTTGCCAACCAATTAAGTCAGTGACAATAGAGTTTCCTCAGGATTCTGTTCTTTTTACCTATAGTTTAAGAGAAGCATACTACTACACCTGTACAAGATAGAGAACCTGGACCTCAAGATCTTGCTCATAATCTTGATGCTTCTCAAGATGTTATTGAGATTGTGGGAGCACAACCTATGCAACATATTGAAGTAATACCCTTAGGAGATCTCAAAGACAAAGAAAAGCCGCCTTATCAGATGATTATATTGTTTATTCCGGTGAGGTGGATTATGGCATTGGGGAGATTACAGACCTGGTTACTTTAACTGATGCTCTTAATAATCCACAATATGATAAGTGGAAAATTGCTATGGAGGATGAATTATTGTCAATGTCCATTAATGAAGTTTAGGAACTAGTAGAGTTATTTGAGAATTTCAAATCCATTGGTTGTAAATGGGTTTTCAAGATAAAGAGAGATGCAAAAAGAATGATTAAAAGATTTAAGTCCAGATTAGTTGCAAAGGGATATACACAGAGAGAAAAAATAGATTTTAATGAAACTTTTTCACCAGTTTCATCAAAAAATTTCTTTCGAATTATTATGGCTTGCATCAGATGGATGTCAAAACTATTTTTCTAAATAGAGATCTCTACGAGGAAGTGTAAATGCAAACTTAAAAAAAAAAAAATCAATTTATGGTTTGAAGTAGGCTTCACGTCAGTGGTACTTGAAATTTCATGAATTTATCACTTTTTTAGGTTTTGAAGAAAACATTGTGGATTCTTGCATATACTTTAAGATCAGTGGGAGCAAATTTATCTTTTTAGTGTTGTATGTAAATGATATTTTACTTGCTAGCAATGACTTGGGCTTGATTGTGGATTTGGGATTAGTGTTCTCTCAAAATTTTGATATGAAAGATTTGGGAGAGGAAAATTTTGTTTTGGGTGTTGAAATTCATAGGTAAAAAGGTTTTGGGGCTTTCTCAAAGAGCATCAATTGATCGTGTCTTAAAGCGTTTTGGTATGAAAGATTGTAAACCAGGTTTAGTTCCCATCATTAAAGGAGACAAATTTAGTAAAGATCAGTGTCCTAAGAATGATGTTGAGAGAGAATCTATGAAATATATTCCTTATAGTAGTGTTGTGAGGATTTTGATGTACTTTGCAATATGGACTAGACCTGACATAGCTTTTGCAGCTAGTATACTTGAAAATATTTGGCTAATCCTGGACAAAACCATTGGGTTGCAGCAAAGAAGGTATTGAGATATTTGCGCAAAACTAGAGATTACATGCATTGTACAAGCATGTGGATGTTTTAGAGATAGTTGGTTTTGCGGATGGTGATTTAGCTAGATGCACAGATAATATATTGGCTGATTCACTAAGTAAAGGACTTAAACCCATTGATTTTAATAAACATGCTGTGAAAATGAGTATCTTGTCATGAATTTCAAACCCATTGGTTGTAAATAGGTTTTCAAGACAAAGAGAGATGCAAAAGGAATGATTGAAAGATTTAAGTCTAGATTAGTTGCAAAGTGGTATACACAGAGAGAAAGAATAGATTTTAATGAAACTTTTTCACCATTTTTATCAAAAGATTCATTTCGAATTATTATGATACCAACAACACATTTTGATTTTGAATTGCATCAGATGGATGTCAAAACTGCTTTTAGATCTCTATGAGAAAGTTTACATGCAATAACTAGAAGGGTTTGTGGCAATCGAAAAAAAGCATATGGTATGTAAACTTTTGAAGCAGGCTTTACATCAGTGGTACTTGAAATTTCATGAATTTATCACTTCTTTAGATTTTGAAGAAAAAATTGTGGATTCTTGCATATACTTTAAGGTAAGTGGGAGCAAATTTATCTTCTTAGTGTTGTATATAGATTATATTTTACTTGCTAGTAATGACTTCGGCTTGATTGTGGAAGTGAAAAGAATGCTCTCTCAAAATTTTGATATAAAACATTTGGGAGAGGCAAACTTTGTTTTGGGGGTTAAAATTCACAGAAATAAAGGTAAAAAATGAAAGATTGTAAACCAGGTTTAGTTCCCATCATTAAAGAAGACAAATTTAGTAAAAATCAGTGTACTGAGAATGATGTTGAGAGAGAATCTATGAAACATATTCTTTATAGTAGTGGTGTGGTATTTTGATATACTCTGCAGTATGACTAGACCTGACACAGCTTTTGTAGATAATATACTTGGAAGATATTTGGCTAATCTTGGATATTACCATTGGATTGCAGCAAAAAAAACTATTGAGATATTTGCGCAAAACTAGAGATCAGATACTTGTGTACAAGCATGTGTATGTTTTAGAGGTAGTTGGTTTTGCGGATGTTGATTTAGCTGGATACACAGATAATATGTTGGCTGATACACTAACTAAAAGATTTAGGCCTGTTGATTTTAATAAACATGTTGTGAAAATGTGTATCTTGTCATGAATTTCAAACCCATTGGTTGTAATTGGGTTTTCAAGACAAAGACAAATGCAAAGGAATGATTGAAAGATTTAAGTCCAGATTAGTTGCAAAGGGGTATACATAGAGAGAAAGAATAGGTTTTAATGAAAGTTTTTCACCAGTTTCATCAAAAGATTCATTTTGAATTATTATGGCACTAACATCACATTTTGATTTAGAATTGTATCAGATGGATGTCAAAACTGCTTTTTCTAAATAAAGATCTCTATGAGTAAGTGTACATGCAATAACCAAAAGGGTTTGTTGTAACCAAAAAAGAGCATATGGTATGTAAACTTAAAAAAAAAATCACTTTACGGTTTGAAGCAAGCTTCGCGTCAGTGGTAATTGAAATTTAATGAATTTATCACTTTTTTAGGTTTTGAAGAAAACATTGTGGATTCTTGCATATACTTTAAGGTCAGTGGATTGCATTAAACATATTACGTGCAACTAATGATTTAAGCATATTGCGTGAGATGAAAGATTTTCTTTCTAAAATTTTTGAAATGAAAAATATGGGAGAGGCATCCTATGTGATAAGAATTGAAATATTTCGTGATATATCACAAGGACTGTTAAGATTGTCTCAGAAAGGATATATTGAAAGAATTTTAGAGAGATTTAATTAGGACAATGTTCAGCAGGAATTGTTCCAATATAGAAAGGGGATAAATTTAGTCTCATGCAATGTCCAAAGAATAATGTAGAACGTAAGGGAATTGAATCAATTCCATATGCTTTTGTTGTAGGCAGTTTGATGTATGTACAAACCTGTACAAGACTGGATTAGCTTTGTGGTCGGAATACTGGGTAGGTACCAAAATAATCCTGGAATGGATCACTGGAAAGCTACAAAGAAGGTACCTGCAAGGAACAAATAATTACATGCTCATGTATAAGAAAATAATCCCATATAGTTAATGTCATCTTTTGATGTATTGAGTTAGTGAGAGTATGTGATGTTTTTGTATTGAGTTATTGAGTTAATGAATTTATCTATTTTATATATTATGGGATATTTCTTATAATTTGTTTTGAGCTCATGATGTTGATTTAAAGATCTCGAGATGTAGGAGATTGATTTCATAAAGGGTCTGGACAAAGAAGGTACCTGCAAGGAACAAATAATTACATGCTCATGTATAAGAAAATAATCCCATATAGTTAATGTCATCTTTTGATGTATTGAGTTAGTGAGAGTATGTGATGTTTTTGTATTGAGTTATTGAGTTAATGAATTTATCTATTTTATATATTATAGGATATTTCTTATAATTTGTTTTGAGCTCATGATGTTGATTTAAAGATCTCGAGATGTAGGAGATTGATTTCATAAAGGGTCTGGATAAGATCATATAGAGACCTAATGTGGTCTCGGCTTCTTTGAAAATAAAGGAGATTGATTTTCATAAAGAATTTGGATAAGGCCATATAAAGACATAATGTGGTCTTGGATTCTTTGAAGCATAAAAGGGATTAATTCTCATAAAGTTCTTCTATGAAACCATACAGAGGATCAAATGTGGTGTTGACATGTTTATTATTTTATTTTGAGATCACTTATGTCAACCCACACTACACTTTACCACACTTTGTAATCCAAGTCGATGTAGTATTAACACTTGTGATTGTGGAAGGTCTTGTGTTGATTAATAACATAATGATCGCTACAGTCCGATGTTACAATTTATATTGGATCGGATTCTGTGCTAAGATATTTTATTACATGTTTTGTGACCATTAAAGTTACATTCGATTTGAGAGTCGTTTTTAAATTTTATTTTCTAAAATATTAAAACCAATTAGCATTGCCCAAGTGGGAGAATTTTGGAAAATATTTTTAATGTGGGCTTTTGCTAATTGGTTTTGAGAACAATAGCTAAGGGACCTGATACTACCACTTGGATCTGGAACCTACATGTCGATGCTCACGATTTCGATAGCCATACCAGTGATTTGGAGGAGATCTCTCGCAAAATATTTAGTGCCCATTTCGGCCAACTCTAAATCATCTTTCTTTGGCTGAGCGGCATGTATTTCCACGGTGCTCTTTTTTCCAATTATGAAGCATGGCTCAGCGATCTTACTCACATTGGACCTAGCGCCCAGGTGGTTTGGCCAATAGTGGGCCAAGAAATCTTGAATGGTGATGTGGGCGGGGGTTTTCGAGGAATACAAATAACCTCTGGTTTTTTTCAGATTTGGCGAGCATCTGGAATAACTAGTGAATTACAACTCTATTGTACCGCAATTGGTGCATCGGTCTTTGCGGCCTTAATGTTTTCTGCCGGTTGGTTCCATTATCACAAAGCAGCCCCAAAATTGGCTTGGTTCCAAGATGTAGAATCTATGTTGAATCACCATTTAGCAAGGCTATTAGGGCTTGGGTCCCTTTCTTGGGCGGGGCATCAAGTACATGTACCTTTACCGATTAACCAATTTCTAAATGCTGGAGTAGACCCTAAAGAGATCCCACTTCCCCATGAATTTATCTTGAATCGTGATCTTTTGGCTCAACTTTATCCCATATATATGAAAAACGAATCGAATTAAAGGAACTGGTAAAGCTCAAATCACTATGTGATCCGTATAGTTGGGCCTAGGTTCGTCTCAGCTTAAATATTGAATGTGGTATGAAAGGTGTAGGGCCTGATAACTAAAGTGGGCTCTTTAATGGGAGGACCCAAACTAATTATAATTATAATGGGCTAGGTCTCCCCTCTCCCATCCATAGAACCTTAGTATAAATAGCTAGTGGGTGTGGTTTGTCCCGTTGATAGCCATTATACAGAACTTGGAGAAAGGGAGAGGAAGAGTCTAGTCGATCTAAGAAAAACTCTTGAATAGATTACAAAAGATAATCCACAAGGGCAATCTAGTTTTTGATCATGGCTTCCAACACTAGTATGTCTTCTAATCTCTATCATATTACTTTGTATGATTGTTATATTTCATGTGATTGTGTTTTGGTTTCTAATTTAGCGGTCCAGATTATCAACAGGCCATACACACAATATGGTTATGATTTTCTTTCAGGGACATTTACATGTTGCAAGTGTATTTTGGTGGTAAAGATAGAATTGAGCTTAAAAGATCAACTGATAAATGATTAAAGTATCTAGGCAGTCCTTATACTATAGTCAAATGTATTTTAGTCCCTGTACTATATAAGCGAGTAATTTAATCTTTGTACGTTTGAAATTAGTGCAAAGAAGTAAAATTAGTAACAGTGTTAATGGAAAACTGTCTAAATGTTGACGTGGGCATGTGAAACTGGCAGAAAAGATGAGTTGAAAAAAAATGATAACGTGTCAAATTTTTTTACTCAAGTGGAATTTAAAAAAAATATAATTTTTTTTTACCCCAAATCCCTCCCTTACCCGTAAAAAATGTCATCAATTTTTTTTTTTCCAAGTCTTCTGTTCTGTCAATTTTTAAATTCCACCTGAGCAAATAAAAAATACACGTCATCATTTTTTTTCAAGTCATCTATTTTGTCAGTTTTACATGTTCACGTCAGCATTTATATGATTTTTCATTAACACCGTTATCAATTTTACTTTTTTGCACAAATTTCAAACGTACACGGATTAACTTACTCATTTATATAGTACAGAGACAAAAAGACATTCTTAACTATAGTACAAGAGCTGCCTAAGTACTTTAACCACTGATAAATTGATCATCACCATGTGAAATTGATGTAATTAATTTTATGATTAATTATATATATACACATAGGTTGGTCAATCAAAATTAAAAGATTTGCAGATTGACCAATTAAAGTTCATTTATGAGTCATCCAATTTATCTTTAAACAAATTAAAATAATTTAGCGATAAATTCAAGTTTTATCCAATCAAATTGCAAGAATTTATGTGTTATTTAATCAAATTTCATCTTGAGCCATTATTATTTTATCTCTAATTAAATTAAATTAAATTAAGAAATTGAATTCATTGAAAATTCTCTCACCTAGCAAGAATTCAAGATTATTCACAAGCCCAAAAAGAAGAATAAAGTTTTGAAGATCCAAAATCTCTTCAAACAAGTTTCGAAGAATTGAAGAAATTGAATAAATTTTGAAGAACATTGTGCTTGGTTTTTCAATTTTTTTTCAAGAAGTTGTTATTTGATCTTGTTTCATGAAAAGAAAGGAGATTAATTCTGTTTGTTCAAGATCAAGTCTCGAAGACATTTGAAACGAATTTCATTTGTTCATGATCAAGTCGTCAAAACTCTTGAATTAAATTTTATCTGAAGAAAAAACTTAGAAGATTTTCTTTATTTTAATTTTTTTTTCCAGAAATTATAATTTTTACATTTTTATTTGTCACCAATTTTCTCTATCTTTTTTCCGACACAAAATACATATGGTTATGATTTTCTTTCATGGATATTTACAAGCTGCAAGTGTATTTGGTGGTAAAAATAGCATTGAGCTCAAAGGACCATATATAACTGTTGGCACTGTATTGCCATTTTTCAAAAACAAAATTTTTTCTATTTTTGGAGGAGATTGGTTATTCTGAGGAAGATGTTTTTCTCCAAGAACCCAAAATAGGAGTAAGTCACATGGTCTTCAAATTGTGATCTTGCCATTGATTTTTTTTTTTTTTTTACAAAGGAGGCTACAATTTAGGGATAAAGAAATGAGTTGTAAATTTTGGGATTCGAATTTTAGATTTACTGCATGTCAATTCTTAAGAATGGATGCATGAATCAACTGAGCCAAACTCCTAGTTCGTTTCTTCTATTAATTCATGGAACACAGAATAGCAAAGCTTTCCACTCCTTGTCGCGCTTGATCAATATCCAACTTATAAAGTTAAGGTAAAGGCAAAATTTGCAATTTACGTTCATATTTTCTCATGTGGCCATTGTGCTCTCTATATACTACGTTGATGAGAATGCAGCTATGCCAATTAAGAAAAAATTCATCATCAATGACTATATTATTACCTTTTGAATATTTTATAAAAAAGCCAATTTACATGGTTAAAAACACACAAACACATAAATTTATTTATTTTTATTTTATAAAAAATGTCACGTGCTGAAATTAGACCTGCTCATGGGCCGGGTCGGACCGCAGCCCGATTTTTTTTCAAATTCTTTGCCCAGGTCAGATCCTGGGTCGGGCCGGGCCGACCCGTTAGACCTAAATTCACTGTTCATCATATTAAAAAAATATATATATTTTTTATTTTTTTATAATTAAAATTAAATAAAAAATATTATTTTAATAAAAAAATACTGTTCTGGGGCGAGTCGGGCATGTCCGGATCAAAAATATCATGCCCAGGCCCGGGCCGGGCGGGCTGCCCGACCTATGAGCAGGTCTAGCTGAAATTTAAATTTCAAATTTATTAGATATCATCTCTTAAATATATGGATTATTATCTTGTACATTGACGGTGGACATTTTTAACTCCACAAGTGGGTTTACATACTTCCGTAATTTTTTATATGATTTATATTTGTACAAACTGACAGTTGGATTTAACAATATAATCATACTCGTCGTGCACGTAAAATTTCAAATCAATTCGATATCCCTATCATATTGATCGAAAATGCTGTCTTTTTCAATATATATTTAACGGTTGAAAGTTGTTTACATTGGAACAAATAGTTAAACATTTTTAATTTACTCGAACCTCGACGTGCATGATCTAAGTGAATAGAACACGAAATACGACGATTAGATTAAAAAAATATAAATCGTATAAAAAATTACGGAAGTGTGTAAATCTCGCTTGTCGAATTAAAAATATCCATTGCCAGTGTATAAGATAATAATCCTAAATATAATTACATGAATCAATTGAAAGAACTTAAGTTCACAAATTTGTTTCTGTATTCCTTTGCTTGGTTCCTTTCTCTTATACTAATTTAATCATTTCTTGAAGATTAATACAATACATAGGGCTGTAAATGAATTGAGCTTGAACGAACAGACCTCTGTTCTTGTTCGTTCGTTTATTTTTGAACCTATTCTTATTCGGTTCGTGTTCGTTAAAAATTTCAAAATTGTGTTCAAGTTCGATTCGTGTTCGTTTATGTGTGTTCGACTTCGTTCGTTTAAATTAAATGAATTTGTTCACGAACATTAAATGAACATGTTCATGAACATATAATCGAACATGTTCGCGAACAATTAAAAATCTGTTCATGAATAATAAACAAACAAATCTAAAACATGTTTCTTATTTTTAGATATAAAATAATAAAACATAAATATTAATAATTAAATTATAAATAAATAAAATAGAGCACAAATAATAATATTATTATTAATTATGTTATAATCGAATAATAAACAAGTTTTAAATAAGTTTTAAATGATTTATTAAACGAGTTTTAAACGATTCATAAACGAATTTGTTCGTGAATATAAATAAACTGAACATACCTTATTTAAGTTCCATTCGTTTAATAAACAAATATAAAAAAAAACTTATTCATAATTATTCATTTATTTAAGTACTTGATAAACGAATATAAACAAACAAAAATTAAACTGTTCATCGAACGCTCTATACATTTACAGTCTTATTAATACACTAATTTAATCATAGCCCTGTCAATACAATAATTTAATCATTTCTTGAAGATCAATACAATACAGCAAGACAAACAGGAAAAGCAAGACTCGGCAAATATATAACTTGAACTGGAATTTCAAATCAAATCCAAACCCCAAAGCCATTTGGCATTTGGTCATAATATATATATAATAAATAATAATAAATAAGAACCAAGTCTAAGTCTGCGCAGTCAAATGTTTATGTCAGTTCACATCAAGAGAAATCTGAGTTCTCTTAATTAATCTTGCTTTCTGATTTTTTTTTGGGTGATAATTAAAACTGATAATTTCTTTCAACTTTGATCATACAATGCAAATCGACCCAGAGTTGCCTTTTAATGTTGATAATTAATATATATATATATATATATATATATATATATATGAAACATGATTTGGACCCATTGAAAATAACTTCCAACAACTTTGTAGTATAGTTTTTTATATACATGTAGAAAGACTTAGTTAGTATGCACAAAGTATATACTATATAATAATAAGATATAGCATTTAATTTGATTTGACCTATTATTTATATATGTCATACAGTAAACAATAATATAAATTTATATTCCTAAATTAATTTTATTCTTAAATGTTTAAATTGAAAGTATTTTATTTACATTATTTTGTTTCACTTTATTTATTAATGTTTTTACTTTTCTCGAAATATATTTTATCAATGTTTAATTATCTTTCTTCAAATATTTTAAATAAATAAATTTTATTTTTGTTATATTCTTTTTTATTTTGAGAGTTTAATTATATCATTTCTTGAATAATTATATATCTTTATCAAATTTAAATGGTTTAAAAAAGAAATACTTTTCAAAATATTTTAAAATTGATTATTATTTTGTACTTAAAAAAAATAAAAATAAACTGTCAAATTTTAATAAATAACATTATGCTATTTTTTGTTTTGTTTTATAAATTAGATATTTTTATTGAATTATATTCTTTTGCAGGTTTAAAATTAATACTATATAGTAATAAGGTATAGCATTTAATTTGATTTGACCTATAAATCAATTAATATAACTTTTTTGCGGTCACATCAAAGTTCTAATCTTTAAAGCATGTGGAAAATTTTTCGCTTAATTAATTACTCAAATGTCAATGAATTTTTTTTTTCTTGTTGGACAAATCTTTTATTACATTAAACTATCATACATGTCAATTAATTTTGAATACAAATTAGTAAAGTTTAAAATGTAATTTTAGTAATTTTATTTTTGAAAACTGGATCAAAAGATACTTTAATAATTAAAAATCGATCAGACCATTATAACTTTTGAAAAATGATTGAGTTTATAATTTTTTTTTAAAGCTATAAAAATTTGCTTAAATCATTAAAATTAAAGAGTGAAAATATAATTATTTGTCATCAACTAGGGTTGTAAATGAATCGGGCTTGAACGAATAAGTCTTTGTTCGTGTTCGTTTATTTATTTTTGAGCTTGTTCATGTTCGGTTCGTGTTCTTTAATGATTTTCAAATTGTGTTTAAACTCTATTCGTTTAAAATTGAGTGTGTTCGTATTCGTTCATTTAATGTTCACGAACAAATTCAATGAACTTGTTCGTGAACATATAATCGAATATTTTTGTGAATAATTAAATATATATTCATGAAAAACAAACAAACAAATAAAAAAAATAATTTTAAATTATTATTAAATATAAAATAATAAAATACAAACGTAATTAAATTAAATTTATTACTAAATTATTAAATTTATGTTATTAAATAATATTAATTATATTATAAGTAAATAAAATAAAATACAAATAATAAAATTATTAATTAAACGAACAATAAACGAACATAAAGGAGTTTTAAACAAACTAATAACCGAGTTTTAAACGAATCATAAACGAGCTTGTTCGTGAACATAAACGAACCGAACACATATCTATTCGAACTCGATTCGTTTAATAAACGAACATTAAAATTATGTTCATAATCATTTATTTAGCTTAATAAACAAACATAAGCGAATAAAAATCAAACTGTTCATGAACGGTTAATCGAACGCTCTGTTCGTTTACAGCCCTATCATCAACTACAATAAATTCTAACATAATTGAACTTAAATGAAATAGATAAAAAAAAAAAAAAAAAAAAGCTTATTTTAAGGAGTCATGCCAGCCGTTATTCTTCTAAAGGTTGTTAAGAACATCATGCCACGTGGAGCTCCTTCACTGGTCCAAGTACACACTTAAGTGGCTGACATGGCTACGGATTTAGGTGTAAACATTATTACTATAGTTCTTTTATATATATATATATATATATATATATATATATATATATATATCATCTCTAAAATTTGTGTGAGATTTAGAAGAGAGTATTGAAAGATAAAAAAGAAATTATATGCATGGATTTAGTTTTTAATTTCGGGTTTTTAATTTTATAACTAAGAAATGAAAATAAAAATTTCGGGTTTTTAATTTTTTACGCTTATATTCTTTTATAAATGATCAATTAGATCTTTTTGTGGCTATTAAGAAAGAAAAGAACTTTTTTGATAAGAAATTAGCAATCAAACAAAAACACATGCATTTGTCAATTGTCATTTCGGCTTTTATTTTCCAACGACTAACTACCAAACACCAATTTTTTTCCTTAAAATTCCTCCATTTTTTGGTCAAAGCACCACCACACTAGATCGTAAGAATTGTATGACAGGGAAAAACAAATTAAAAGTGAAAAAAGAAGAAGATGAGTTTGAAGAACCCTTTATTTTAAAACATCGATCATTAGTCAACTTTTGTGAAACAATAGTAAAAAAGATAGGTTTAATTTAGTCATATGACCATAAAAGATACAATTATAAACATGATTAATATAGCATATACCAAATCGTGAGAGAATCGTGAGATAATAATAATAATAATAATAATAATAATAATAATAATAATAATAATTTATTGCCACTTGATTAATAATTAACACGATTAGTTTATGACATATAATCATCATCTATTATTTTTTAATAAATTTTTTAATTCGTGATTAATATAATCAACATGTCATCATTCACGTCGGCATTTCCATTTTTAAATCCTTCAATTTGACCTACAACATAATTGAGTTCATATATATATATATATATATATATATATATATATATATATATATAGGGTGATGCAGTAAACACAATGAAAAAAACAACTCATCCAAGTTTCTAAAATGTTGAAACCCAACACCCATAAGAAAATGGCTTAGACAAATGCATGTGAAACATGCATATATGTGAACAAAATGAGAAAATGGGCTGTTCCTATTGCTTAGATTTGTTACTTCGTGTGTATATGTGTCGTGTTTTATATTTTTTTTATTAATCGTATAAATTTAAACACGACACATAATTAAATGTGTCAAAATCTTAAACACTAATAATATACATGTATTAAATTTTTTGTATCAATTGTGTCGTATCGTCATTGTGTTTGTATCAATTGTGTAAACATAAACACAATACAAATTATTAAAAATATCAAAATCTTAAATACAAATACGATATGTATATTAAACGTATCGTGTTAATCATGTTTAAATGTGTCGTATCATATTTATTTTATCATTTTTGTATTTATTAAACGTACCACATTTATTTTTTATTTTTGTATTATATCCAAATGGTCAAATCTACTTGCCCCATGTGATCCAATCCAAAGGTCCCAACAACTTCCATTAACACCTATCTCTCTTTCTCAATTTCTTCCTTTTTGTTATTTGTGATAAAAAATATTAAATATTCAACTTAAAATCAATTGATAAAAAAAATAAATTGATAATATTAGTAAAGAGACTCAAATTGAAAATGAAATCACAAAACAATTATGACTTAATAGATTTCGAATAACATCACTTAATAGATCCTTTTATTAAGTGTACCATTAACTATTAAAAATCGGAATAAAAGAGTTTACCACGTGAATTTGGGATATTAGGCAAGAAGAATCGAACAAATTTTAACTTTGATTATTAAACCTAAAATCAATGGATAATAAATGAAAATTTTTAACTTGAATATAAAATTATAAAAACATAAGGATAGAATTAAGATACGTGGAATAACATCACTTAAAAGAAAACAAATGAACTAATGAAAGAATGATAGAATGATAGATTTTCATGTGAGGAAGATAAGAACAGGACATGGGGGTGGGTTGTCAATTATTTTATTATCTTTCAAAAGTTCAAGTCTCTATCACATTAATCGCTGCATATGCCTATAATTTCATTTATTCACACATGCTATAGCTGCAGTTCTCATTGCTTTAGCTTTGGCAAAGATTGGTCCATGTATTTATTAAACCCAAAACTATATATATATATATTTTAAAAATATTTTTTAAGATTACTAAATCTAATAATATTTTTATCTAACACATTGAAAATGATGAATAAAATTATCAATTTTTACATTTAATACAATATCATTATTATAAATAATATATTAAATTATTAATTAATCTTAAAAAATGTTTTAAGAGCACTTGTCAGCAACCGTATATACATTTGGGTTAATTTAAAAAACATGCCCTCAATAGTCACTTTATTTTTTAAATGATTTAATATGTTACAATTATTTAAAAAAGAAAAATGAAAAAGTTAAAAATTGTTAGGAAGGATATTATAAAGATAAAATTATCCTTAATGAAAAAATATCTTTTCACTTTTTTCTCCCATTAAAAAAATATTATTTTTTTTAATTTTAATTGAAAATAAATTTATAAAAAAATTAATTAAAAAAATAAACTAAAAAATTATTTATTTTTTAAAATTTAAAAAAATTATATTCAAAAATTATTTTTTTAATTAAAAAAGTAAATTAAAAAAATAAGAGGAGAAGAAAAGAAAAAGCTTTTTTATCAAGGGTAATTTTGTTTTTATAATTTTTTTCTAACAATTTTTTATTTTTTTAAATAATTTTTATTTATTATATCATTTAATAATTATTATATTATTGATAGATATATTTTTTAAATTTATCCTATATATATTTCGAGTGTGACGGCTACAAGATATATATTGGTTGCCCGCTACGATCGAGGGGGGGGGGGGGGGGGTTGGAACCATGAAGAATCGCGTGCTTGGAAAAAAATAATGCTGCGGAGAGTAGGGACTAAGAGAAGGAAAGAGGTTGCGTCATTTGCACTGCTATTCAAACCAATAATTAAAGGTTTGATTTGATAACTCCACTTCCTCTTGCCTAACACGTGTTTCATTTTAAAAAAAATTTCCTTCCAAACATTCTTATGGTAATTCAGACAAATTTTTAATGAATTTTGTTGATAGCATCATTTTGGTGTTTCATAACAACTTCAATACCTGTAAGAGTTAATCTAGTTGATAAAAAAAAAATAGATTTTTATGAATACTCCTAAAATAAAATCTTAAATATATCAAGTCAATGTAAATCACGTGAGAATACGTCTTTAAAAAAAATTAAATTCAAACAAAACATAATATTTCTATTAACCTAATTGTATAAAAAAAAAAAAAGTTTTTGGTGATAGACTTTTGAAGTAAAGATTTTAGATTTGAGTGGTAATACTCTCAAGTCATTATAAAAAAAAAAAAAAAACACACACACACATTTCTTAAGTTTGAAGATACAATTAAATTAAATGATGGGTTTTATTTATTGGTTTTTTTCATGTGACATGAACTAACAGAAAGTTATGTCAAACTCCAAAATCCAAATGTGTACGTTACATAAATTTTGTTAAATTCCAAGCCCTACTGCACTGCCTAGATTCAAAGCAACTTTTAGTTCGTTTGGGACCTATACAATCTAACAATGCTACCTTTAATGACATAAACATATAACACAACCAATTGGAGAGGAAGGTTTTCCTTTTCCTTCTAATTAATTAATTTTTGTTTTGCTTGAGAAATTAGCTACTTTATTAGATAAACTAATTGTCATGGATAGGCAAATGTAATGGAGCTATCTACTACAAACTCTTTACATTTTCTGGTATTGGCTAGCTGCTGAAATTTTACAAGTCTAAATGAAGAAAAAAAAAAAGGGATTTGAAGTGATTTTGGAAAGAAAAAATATTAATCGTCTCATATTTTTAAGAAAAAATTATCTCATCCGTCGTTAGTCAAATTTTTAAACTCCACAAGTTAAGTTAACATAATAACATATACCTTGTAGAGTATATCTAAAAAAATAAAAAAGAAACTCTATTTTCAACATACCATTTGTTATATTGGAGTAATTGGTCTTTTCATATACGAATAAAATGATTTCTTAATTACAAAGTGCAAACAAACACTCTTGCAGACAAATAAAAATCCTAGGAATTTAACAAGCTAACATTCATCCAAAAAGGAGAAGAAAAAAAAAAACATAAATGGCAACATGCCCCAAAGTATGGGCACCTAGTACTATATTAAGAATCCAGCTTGGCCTAGTTTGGTTCCATTCTCCTACAAGATTTTTCTTATTTAACAGCAAAAAGTTATTAATGAAAATACTGTATTCTATCCCACTACATTTTTCAAATGAAAAAAAAAATGTTTATTTAATAAGCATTTTAATAAAGAAAGAATTGTTTAAAATAGTATTGTTTTGCAAGGAATTTAAGCAAATGGTTTGAGAACACTAAACCAAAACAAGCAGACACGAGTGTGAAAATGTTTGAACTCAAAACGGGTTTTTTATACGAATATAGCCAAAAAAAAATTAAACCCCAAATTACCTATGCCTTTAGATTATTTCCCAAAATACACTTGTTTTAAAATTAGCTGGGAAATCGCCACCCCCCATGGCGATTTCCCAGCATCAAAATATTGATTTTGGTTAAAAATACCAAGAGAAATCGCCATGGGGGGTGGCGATTTCCCTTGATATTTTTTTTCAAAATTTGATAAAAATACCAAGGGAAATCGCCACCCCCCATGGCGATTTCCCTTGGTATTTTTAACCAAATTTGTAAAAAGAATGAAGGGAAATCGCCATGGGGGGTGGCGATTTCCCTTCATGTAATTTTTTTTTTAATTAATCAACAAATTTTATTTTTTTTTTTATTTTTTAAATTTAAAAATTATAAATTAAATTAAGTTTCTTATTAAATTTAAATATGGAAAATTTTATTTCTTATAAAAATTAAAAAAACAAAATAATATTTCTTCTTAAATTTGTATATCAAAAATTATATTTGTAAGTTTTGTTTAAATTTTAAAATTTTAAAATTTTGTAAGTTTTGTTTTTTAATTTTAAAATTTATAAATTAAATTAAAATAATTTTTTTATAATTAAAAAAAAAATTCGTAAGGTAAATTTTATTATTTAAAATTTATGAACAATTTTTTTTAAATTTTGTTAATTGATTTGTATTAGATAAAAACAAAAAACAAACAAAAAAACTTGCATTACATTTTCATAAGCAAACAAGTGAAATTCTGGAAAGCAGAAAAAAAAATTTCAGCTATATTTCAGTCCATCAAATGCTGCAGAAAATATTGGAACTTGATTTTTTCTGCAATGGATAAGACTGATGATATAGGTTTTTAAACAGGTTTCAGCTATTTTTCAGTCCATCAAATGCTGGAGAAAATATTGGAACTTGATTTTTTCTGCAATGGATAAGACTGATGATATAGGTTTTTAGACAGGTTTCAGCTATTTTCCAGTCCATCAAATGCTGGAGAAAATATTGGAACTTGATTTTTTCTGCAATGGATAAGACTGATGATATAGGTTTTTAAACAGGTTTCAGCTATTTTCCAGTCCATCAAGTGCTGGAGAAAATATTGGAACTTGATTTTTTCTGCAATGGATAAGACTGATGATATAGGTTTTTAAACAGGTTTCAGCTATTTTCCAGTCCATCAAATGCTGGAGAAAATATTGGAACTTGATTTTTTCTGCAATGGATAAGACTGATGATATAGGTTTTTAAACAGGTTTCAGCTATTTTCCAGTCCATCAAATGCTGGAGAAAATATTGGAACTTGATTTTTTCTGCAATGGATAAGACTGATGATATAGGTTTTTAGACAGGTTTCAGCTATTTTCCAGTCCATAAAATGCTGGAGAAAATATTGGAACTTGATTTTTTCTGCAATAGATAAGACTGATGATATAGGTTTTTAGACAGGTTTCAGCTATTTTCCAGTCCATCAAATGCTGCAGTAAATATTGGAACTTGATTTTTTCTGCAATGGATAAGACTGATGATATAGGTTTTTAGACAGGTTTTAGCTATTTTCCAGTCCATCAAATGCTGGAGAAAATATTGGAACTTGAATTTTTCTGCAATGGATAAGACTGATGATATAGGTTTTTAGACAGGTTTCAGCTATTTTCCAGTCCATCAAATGCTGGAGAAAATATTGGAACTTGATTTTTTCTGCAATGGATAAGACTGATGATATAGGTTTTTAGACAGGTTTCAGCTATTTTCCAGTCCATCAAATGCTGGAGAAAATATTGGAACTTGATTTTTTCTACAATGGATAAGACTGATGATATAGGTTTTTAGACAGGTTTCAGCTATTTTCCAGTCCATCAAATGCTGGAGAAAATATTGGAACTTGATTCTTTCTGCAATGGATAAGACTGATGATATAGGTTTTTAGACAGGTTTCAGCTATTTTCCAGTCCATCAAATGCTGGAGAAAATATTGGAACTTGATTCTTTCTGCAATGGATGAGACAAATGATGGGATTTATCAATGACATTTTGCATTGAATAAGTTATAACTTTTTCAGTCAAATAGTCAAATAGTCCTAGGCAGAATATCAGAATCAGATTCCATCCTATACAAAGGATGGGATTTGTCATCTGGTACAACATAATGAACCATTATAAATTCATAATACTTATGAAGGTTTACAATACCCCCATACAACAGTTTTTCAATCAGATTTTTCCTGAGTGCTAAAACCTCCTCATTCTCATTCTCATCCTTCTATATTTCTTCTTTCTTTTGCTACACAACATGAGCAATAGAGTGATCGTATTGGTCTACTATAATGGCCAAATTCATAATACTGACGAAGGTGCTACCTTTGATTGTGAACGTCCAAAAAGTTTTCGTGTTGAAGACGACGTCACATTAGAGGAACTGAAGCTGCAAATTCATACAAAAATTAAAGCTGGAACTAGAAAAAGAGTTTCAGAGGTTAAGTACAGGCATCCTCTTTCTATTGGTGAAGGATGTGTCCGATATAGAACATTTCCACTTGAAGATGATGATGATGTCAGATGCATGTTTTATGCTCATGAGACATTTGCAAATGTTGGTGTCCTTGAGTTATATGCTGACATAGATGATGTTGACGATGATTGCGGCCCTTCAAATGTTCGCACAACAGAAAACTTTCCCATAGAAGATTATGATTCTGGGTCGTTCTATGTTCACACTACATACGACGTTCCCACAGAAGAAGTCGTGCCCTTATCTCAAGCTACAACTTTTCAGACTTCATTAGTCTCACAAACCCTAATTCCTACTACCCTCGAAGATGAGCCAGCTGGTGTTGATCCTATTCGTCCACGTGGAGTCCATGGTGAAGATGTTGGTGAATTTAGTGAGCAAGAAGAGGATGCTGAATTCGCAAGTGATGACAATACTGATTCTGACCCAGACGTCGTCCCTGCTGAGATCAACACTCATGGAGATATTCCCCTATATCAGGCTGCATCCCATATGCATACACTGGATCTGGAGGCAATGCATGTGCCGGAATTTCCAGAGTATGTTCATACATTAGCTACGCCTCTGACATTTGATCCATCTGCACTTGATCTGTGTGTTGGGTTACAATTCCCAACGAAAGAGGCTGTGCTTTCAGCTATCAAGCACTATAACATCAAAAACTCTGTAGATTACAGAGTAATTGAATCTGAGCCGACGAAATATTATGCCAAGTGCTTAATGTATGGGAATGGGTGTAATTGGAGAATAAGGGCAACTTTTATGAAGAAGAAACATCTATGGGAGATTAGAAAATATGAAGGGCCTCATACTTGCACATCGACGAGGATTTCACAAGATCATTGCAAGTTAGATTGTAACATGATCTGCTCATGCATTTTGTCATTGGTCCAAGCAAATCCGGAGATTTCCGTTTCAGTTTTGATTGCTGAGATGTGAATCCGGTATGGATACATCACCTCCTACAAGAAAACATGGCAAGCAAAGCAAAAGGCAATTGTTCGAGTATTTGGCGATTGGGAAAGATCGTACAATGAGCTACCTAAATGGTTAGGTGCAATGCAACATTTCGTGCCTGGTACAATTGTGGAATTGCAAACGATACCTGCATATCACGGTGATCGATTGGTCCAAGGTAAGAGAATATTCCATCGACTATTTTGGACATTTAAGTCGTGCATTGAAGGGTATCTGTATTGTAAACCAATTGTGCAAATAGACGGTACTTTCTTATATGGAAAATACAAAGGCACATTATTGTTAGCTATTGCACAAGATGGCAACCGAAACATACTGCCAATTGCCTTTGCCATTGTGGAGGGTGAGACAACAGAGGCTTGGTCATTCTTTCTCAGTAACTTGCGCAGACACGTGACAAAACAGCCTGGCATTTGCTTGCTGTCTGATCGACATGAAGCCATCAAAGCTGCGATTAGACGCAATGGTGGATGGAATCCTCCACATGCATATTCAGTGTACTGCATTCGACACATTGCAGCGAACTTTATGAAAAAGTTTAACAATAAGGAATTGCGTCGACAAATTGTTAACATGGGTATGGAATCAAATCATAGTTATTTTATCTCTTATATTTCGTTTAGCATATAAAATAATATTGAAATTCACAAGTTTTTTGTTTTAAAATTTATTAGGATACGAGTTGAGACGACCGAATTTTCATTTCATGTATGACAATCTTCGTGGAGAAAATGCAGAGGCGGCTAACTGGCTTGATAGGATCCCCAAGGAGAAGTGGGCGCAGTCATATGATCAAGGAAGGCGTTATGGCCATATGACAACCAACCTAGCTGAATCTATCAATTCGGTGTTGAAGGGAACGCGTCATCTTCCCATTACTGCTTTAGTGCAATCAACATATTATAGGTTGGCTGCACTTTTTGTTAAGATGGGGAACAAACAAATTGCCATGATGGAGGGAGGGCACACATATTGTGAAACAGTCACACAAGCTATGCAAGAAAATCGTAGGAAAGCTAACTCCCACATTGTTCGTAATTTTACGCGAGCAAATCAATCTTTTCTGGTTGAAGAGTTAGTTGCTCCACAAGAGGGTGTTTCTGCAATGAACTACAAAGTCAACCTCAGTGACATGTGGTGTGATTGTGGAAAGTTTCAAGCACAAAGGTTCCCTTGTTCACATGTAGTTGCTGCCTGTGCACATGTCCATGTAGATTGCATGCAATATGTGGACAAAGTCTATAAACTGGAAAATATATTGAATGTTTATAGACATGAGTTCGAAGCTGTTGGAAATGAAGGTTACTGGCCTCAATATGATGGTCCAGAAGTGTGTCCCAATCAAGAAATGCGGAGAAATCCACATGGTCGGCCAAAATCAAGTCGTATTCGTAATGAAATGGACCTCAGGGAGAAAGGCCAACCAAAACGTTGTGGATTATGCAGAAACGAAGGTCATAACCGTCGAAATTGTCCGCAACGATTTGGCACATTGGGGGAGACTTCGCATCAACAATAAATGAATTACATGTTTTTCTCAACTTATCATGTACTTTGGATTATAAGGGAAAATGTAATGCAAGTTTTTTTTGTTTGTTTTTTGTTTTTATCTAATACAAATCAATTAACAAAATTTTAAAAAATTTGTTCATAAATTTTAAATAATAAAATTTACCTTACGAATTTTTTTTTAATTATAAAAAAATTATTTTAATTTAATTTATAAATTTTAAAATTAAAAAACAAAACTTACAAAATTTTAAAATTTTAAAATTTAAACAAAACTTACAAATATAATTTTTGATATACAAATTTAAGAAGAAATATTATTTTGTTTTTTTAATTTTTATAAGAAATAAAATTTTCCATATTTAAATTTAATAAGAAACTTAATTTAATTTATAATTTTTAAATTTAAAAAATAAAATTTACAAATTAAAAAAAAATTAAAATTTGTTGATTAATTAAAAAAAAAAAAAATTACATGAAGGGAAATCGCCACCCCCCATGGCGATTTCCCTTCATTCTTTTTACAAATTTGGTTAAAAATACCAAGGGAAATCGCCACCCCCCATGGCGATTTCCCTTGGTATTTTTAACCAAAATCAATATTTTGATGCTGGGAAATCGCCATGGGGTGGCGATTTCCCAGCTAATTTTAAAACAAGCGTATTTTGGGAAATAATCTAAAAGCATAGGTAATTTGGGGTTTAATTTTTTTTTGGCTATATTCGTATAAAAAAACCCACTCAAAACACACCCATAAATATAAATCCTAAATATAAACAATTAATTAATTTGTCCAGCTCATAACACAGCAAATCCACACTTAATTACCAAAACTGCAATAGAAACTGAACAAAACGACAGCACACATGTAAACTTTAAACTTTAAACCCATAAATTATACACAAATGAAAAATTTTGCACCGTTTGAACCATAATTAGTGCTAATCAACTTAATCAAGTACTGACAGAGTACTGACAGTACAAATATGAAAGGAGTAGTATTTTTATTTTTCTTTCTTTTTAATTTTTATATATAAAAATATGAATAAAATTATTAATTATCGCATTTAATACAATATTATTATTATAAAAATATATTAATTAACTTTAAAAATATATTTAAAGCACTCGTTAGTAGACTTGCTCAAGGGTCGGGTAATTTGTTCAATCAAATAAGCATGTCTTGTATTGAGTTTGGCTTGGATAGAGATATTTGTGATTCGGATCGATCCAATCCGTTTCGAATCATTGTTTAATTAATAAAAAAATATTTTTATTTAAATTTAATTATAAAAATATAAAAATATAAATATTAATATAAAAATAATTTTTTAATTTTTTAAATATTATTTAAATAATAAATCAAATCGACAAATTAATCTAAACCCATCCAAAATTGAATTTAAATAAAAAAATAAAAAACTTTTAGATCGCGATAAGACTCAACAGATTTACTCGTTAAGAATATCTTTTATATATAAGCAAATATACCCGAGGGGAAATCTTCAAAGTTGTCCTTTATTCCTTTACACCTTTTTGGGATACACGTGGCAAAATATGATTGGTCCAGAGATGAAAGAGAAAAGAGGTAAGAACTTCCCGTTCGCTAAACGGCTAAACCAGCACAAATTGGGAAAGGAAAAAAATAGTCATGTTTTTTTTTTTTTTTTTTTTTTTTCTTTCCTGCAAAGAGGTAAAAAAGGCCATTAAGGCATTAACAGAAATTGGAGAAGAAATTTTTTTAAGAGTTGAAAATTGAATTTATTTGTAAGAATAAATAAGTGAATTAGATTAAGAGTTAGTTTTTGGTTTTTTTAATTTTGTAAGTAGTTTACAAGATTATTATATTTTTTAAATTTTTAAATTTTTTATTAAACCTAAAAATATGTACAATCTTAATAATTTCGCAGTAACTAAATATGATAATTTCTAACAGACTAAAGCTAGGTTCATAACCTTCCCAAGTTGACAATGCTTAGCTGATACTCAAGAGATGAACGGCCAGATTCACTTACAGCAAATACTGCTGACGTGGAATATACTAGAGTCCACCCCTTGAAGTTTCAATTATTGCCCAATCTCCAAAAATAAAAAAATAAAAAGCTTTTTCTTTTTCTCCCTCCCTCTCCATTAATTCTCTCATTTATAAGTGATTCTGAGTGGAGAATTTTGTGGAAGAGAAACAAAAAGCAATCTCTTCGTTTCTTTTTTTTGTTCGTATGAAGATTTGGGTCTCTGGGGTTCTTTCAAAGTAATCAAAAATAGGAAGGGAATTGAAAGGTTTCAAGGAAATGGTTTTCATGTGTGAGATTTTCTTCACAGGAGGAAAGATGGAAGAAAGAGAGTGGGAGAAGGAGAGATAATAGAAAGAAAAAAGAAGAAGAAGAAGCAAAACATTTAATTTGCCTAAAAAGCCATAGTAGCAGAAGTAGAAACGTGGGATTTTTAAGCAAGAACAAGAACCCAAAGTTTTGTTTCATCTGCTTATCCGCTGGTAATTCATTTTAACGAACTTTTTTTTTTTTTCCTTTAATTTTCTTTTTCTTATCTGTTGTTGGTTGTTTTGTTCTTGTTATTTTCTAGGTGTTTGCTTTCTATAAAAATTTCTTATTTGATCAATGATCATTGATGTGGTAGTAGGAAATTTAATAGGTTATGTTCTGTTTTCTCCTGGTTATGTTAAACTGAAAATGAAATTTCATAATTAGCTGCATTTAGATTATGATAACTGGCTTGTAAGAACACAAACTTTTTAAAATGAATAGCTGCAAAACTGCCAAATCTTTTGTTTTTAATTGAGAAAAAGAATGGGAATTTATTGGTTTAGTTGTTAATAATGCAATTGCCAGCTAAATATATTAGGTAAGCTGTAATATAACTCAAGTCAACGTTGTTCTTTCTTTCACTTCCTTTTCACCATGTTCACATCAAACAAAAGCTAGAAGCCAAAACAAGAAAAGTTTGCTACTTTAGGGAAGAAATGCATATATTTTTTTTTACAAAGAGGACGCAGCTTAGGAATAAGAGAAAATGTTGTAAATGCTGAGATTCGAATTCCAAACTTGTTGGATATCACATTTTAAAAGTGGCTGCATGAATCAATTGAGTTAAGTTTCGGGTTAAAAAAAAGCTTATTTAAACTTATTATATTGTGTTTTCTTTAACAGGGCTAATTGGCAATGTCTGCTACAATAACCAGTGATTCAATGGTGGTAGCAGCAGCAGCAGCAGAAACTCAAGCAACATCAGCAAAACATGTTGCACAAAGTGAAGTTGAGTTGGCCAAATGCGATTGCTGTGGACTAACCGAGGAGTGTACCCCAGCCTATATCGAAAGGATACGCGAACGGTACGAAGGTAAATGGATTTGTGGTCTTTGTGCTGAAGCTGTCAAAGATGAGATTGTAAGGACAGAAAGGCTTATTAGTACTGAGGAAGCAATGGCTAGGCACATGAATTTTTGCCAAAAATTTGTCTCCTCCGGACCGCCTCCTGATCCTACAGTTCATTTGATATCTGCTATGAGAAGTATTCTTAGAAGAAGTTTGGATTCTGCAAGAGATTTAAGATCAACCCCCTCAACTAGTCCTAAGAGAAAGGTTCGCGAAATTCGGGTCCAGGGCTTACTCGGTCTGAAAGAAAGTTGTTTGCCTACCCTGTCTAGTTGATAGAGGTATAAGAGACGATGGAAAGGGAATAAAAAGAATGGAGTGACCATTGGGTGGAATTCGATTTGATTCATATGCTGAAAATAAAAGAGAAAAGAGCTTATGGGTGCTTGGCCAGATACATATGTTTCTCATAGTTGAAAGAGTTGGGCTCGAGTTCCTCCTACTTCGTAATTGAATCATTGATTAAAAAAACATAAAAAAAAAATTAAAAGAAGAAAAAAGAAAAACAAATTGATGCTTAAGTTTAGATTTAGAAGCTTATGTAGATTTTAATGTTAAATATATATAGAACTCCTCCTCTGTTGTTGGAAATCTATTTCTTCTTTCAGAAAAATGACAGCTTTTCAATTCTTTGAATATGCTTGTGTGGGTTTGGAATTTTGGTCTAGCAAATCGTGCTGTTTTAAACCAAAAATTATTTCTTTATACCACCATTACCGTACAAATTATTATACTGCGCATCTTGCGGTCCCTTTAAATCCTGGCCTTCAAATTTGACAGCATCAATTACATCCATACATTTTTTTCTGTTGAGCTAGACACTTTCAGGTTAGAACATGGGAGACTTTCAAAAAGGGTTAACGATTAAAACGTATTTATCAAATTTGAATAGCGGCAAAAAAGATTTTATTATAGGAAAATGAAATATCGATAATTTTTAAAGATACTTTTTTTTATTGCACTTTTTTGTAACTCTCTTAAATCGACTGGCGTTGCCTTTTTTCTCAGTTCAAGGGACCGCACGGTGCTCAGCACGGTAACGATCACCCTTTGAACAAGGAAATACGACCAGTTTACACAAGATTTTTACTGACTCCCATGAAATTTAAACTTTTTTCTTTTTACCAAATCGAAACATATTTTAAATTGAAAACTTGTGACCAGTCCAGTTCTGGGGTTTTGCTAAGGTTGTTTATGAACTTCGGTTTTTTTTTTTCCTCTTTACTTTTGGCCCTGATTTTTGGAAATTAAACCAAAACTTATGTTGGTCAAAAGCAAAAATCTAGTGATATTAATGTTTAGGGTTAATATGTAAATTAGCCTCATTATTTTAGACGTTTTGTCTGTTTGGTACCTGAACAATTTTTTTTGTCACTTTGGTACTCAAACTTTCATTCCGTTAATCTCATTAGCCCTTTGCCCTAACACCGTTAGTTAATGGCTGACTAGGCAAAAAAAACCCAATCAAAGTCTGACATGTGACAAAACTGCCACATCATTACTGCCACATCATCATATAAGAAAAAAAATTCAAAAAAAATTAATAAAAAATTTAAAAAATCAAAATTAAAAATTAAAAATTTGAAAATCACATTTTTTTTTTTAAAATTATAAAATAAAAATAAAAAATAAAAAACCAAAATTCAAAATTCAAAATAAATTATAAATTATGAATTATAAAAATTGAAAACTTTATATATATATATTTAAAAATCTGTAAAAAAAATTAAAAATTAAAATTAAAAAATAAGAAAAAAATTTGAATATTTTTAATAAAAAAAAGGTTTCTATTTTTAAATTTTAAATTTCTATTTTTTTTAATTTCAAATTTTCATATATATTTTTTTAATTTGAAATTTTATTTTATTTTATTTTTCTTTTTAATTTTGAATTTTTTAGATTTATCTTTTGATTTTTTATAATTTTTATAACTTTTTAATTTCTAAATTTTTAAAAAAAATTTTAAAATTTTTATTTTTAAAAAAAGAATCATTTTTTTAATTTGATTTTTTTAATTTTTTTGAATTTTTGAATTTTTTTTTGAATTTTTAAAAAAATGTGTTTTTCAAATTTTCAAATTTGATTTTTAAAATTTTAAAATTTTTTTTAATATATTTTTTTAAATTTTATAATTTATAATTTTTTTAAAAAAATTAAAAATTTATTTAAAAAAAATCAGTTTTTTATTTTGATTTTTATAAATTTTTTGGGATTTTTTTGAATTTTTTTCTTATATGATGACGTGGCACTAATGATATGACAGTTTTTGCCACGTGTCAGCTTGTGATTGGTTGTTTTTTGCCTAGTCAGCCATTGATTAACGGTGTTAGGGCAAAGGACTAATGTGATTGACAGAATGAAAGTTGAAGTACCAAACTGACAAAAAAAATTATTCAGGTACCAAACAGACAAAACGTCTAAAGTACAGGGGCTAATTTACATATTAACCATAATGTTTAATACTACTAGTATTCAAAAGGGAAAAAGCTTTGTTTAAATTCTTATTTTTAGAACTTAATTGTAAAAAAAATTAAAACCACCCATCTAAGTAAAATAATAATTAGCTATTTAATTAAAGAATTAACAGAACCTCAAATCTTAGATTCTGTTGATAAGAGATTAAAAAAATTTTGATATTTGGTTTGGGATTTGCATGATTGGATCAAAGAAGATACTTCCAAAGTTGAGTTGTAAAAAAATCCAAGAGTAACATGGGTTGTTTAAATAGTGGAATTCAACCTACCTTGATTCCCTATGTGTGATTCTATTTTTGCTGAGATGCCTTTAATGGCATTTTCTTATGAGATACTCCAAATTCCCAAATCAAGGAAGTGCATGCCACTAGCTCAAAATCATTTGTCCAAACCAAACATTAGATAATTGAATGACAATTTCTAAAGTTTTAGCATGAAAAAAATCATGAAAGAAGATTTTTTTTATATATATAAAAAAGATCGTAACTTGAGAATAAGGGTTACAGATATTAAAATTCGAATTTTATCTATTGAATATCACCTCTTAAATAACTGTATAAATTAACTGAACTAAGATGTTGTTTGATAAACTGAAAAAATTAGGTATTGCATTTTTAGTACTGAATTTACAAGCACTGAATTTGTATTATAAAAACTGTTTGGTATGTTACTTAAAATTAAGTACTGAATATAATTATATCGTTTGATAATTGCAAATGTTTAATTTTAAAATTATTATTTTCACAATTTTAATTTTATTAACATAAGATTTTATATTTTTTTGGGTAATTTTGGATAAAAATTAGAAGGATAATTTAAATATTTTATTTTTTGTAATTAAAAAAAGAGATAATTTAATTTAAATATAAATTTTTTAAAAATAAAATTAACTTAACATATTTTATATTAAATGATAAGTAGCTCTCTACCTATTTATTTCATTCAACACTTTTTCATTGAAAATTTTCTATTAAATAACATTTAATATATGTTATCAAACACATTGAAAAAATTAAACTGTTGAAATTTTTTTTTTAATGCATTGAAATTTTTTAATGCGTTTTCAATCACACCCTAACTCTCAAATTAAAATTTTGAATGGAGCATGACTTGGAAAAAAGTATGAGTGGAGGGCTGGAAATGATTAAACATTTCTAGCAGAAGCTGATATTAATGTGTTCTTACAGTGGTAACAAAGAAGGCTGCCAAGAAACATGGGAAAGTTTGTCTGCTATGAAACCCTACTGATAAATAGATAAAAAAAGAAGAAGAAGATAAATCTGAAAAACATGCCATGTAATAAAAATAACCACATGTAGATTTAATGAGTAAGAATAAATTGTAAAAAAAATTAAAAAGATCTGAAATTAAAGAAAGAGAAATGGTAAAGATATTTTTCTCCTTCAACCCTATTGTTCTTTTCATCCCTTCCACTCTCCGCCCTCCTTCCTCTCCCTTTCTTTTTATTCTCCTATAATTGTCGCAGCAATCAACAATATTGGTTTTAATGAAAAATACCACTAAAGGTTATTACAAATTTTTATTATCTAGGGTTTTTTGTTTACAGAAAATTCTTGAAGACAAACTGAGCAATATCAGGTGGCATGAAATACTAAAACTTATCATTTTTGCAAGTCCCTTTTATAAGATAGTTGGAAATTGTAAAAGCCAAAGTGTATGTCCAGTTAGGGTAGTGTCGAATACAATGCAAGAATAATCTATATAGTTTGCTCCAATCTGCAAAAAAAAAATTACATTTAGACAATAATTTATTAAAAGGTGTCTGCAAAACACAATAATAGAAAGTGATAAAGGACATGCAAGACATTTTCATAAAACGGTAAAACCAGGTGCACGTAGAGAGAGAAACGAGGAGAGATGGAGGATTTTTTTTTTTTTTTAATTTTAAATGATTCATTAAGGGTAAAAATGTCTTTACAATTTTTTTAACAATAATTTATTCTTCCTTCATTTTTTTTTTTTACAAATTATGATTAATCATTGTATCATTCTGTTAGAACTTATATAAGAAAGTCCCACATCGGTGGGAGCAACAAAGGAGTTCCTCCTTGAAGGCTATATAAAGAGCCTTAAGGAGAAGTATTAAAACCATCCCAAGAATTATCTCTTCCTCTCTTGTATACTTTCTTATATTCTTTGTGAGGTTGTTCTCTCCTAGTATTTAGAGAGAGGTGTTGTAATATTTTCTCATAGTGAAATTCTTCTAGTCTTGCCCCGTGGTTTTTCCCTTTATTCATTGAGGGTTTTCCACGTTAAATTTTGTGTGTTCAGTTCCTATTTTCTCATCTCTTATTTTAGTTGTGAGACACTATTCCGTCACTCTGGTACCTAACAGTGGTATCAGAGCCATTGGTTCGTGGTCCTTATTCCGCTGCAGTGAAAGTGTTGGTTCTTAGTATGCTCTGTGGTTGCAGTATTGTCTGATCTTCCACATCAGAAAAGAATTATTCTTGTTGCTGGAAATAAAGTGTGGTAGTGTGAAAGTGTCTAGGGAAGTTCTGGCTAGGAAAGACTTGGTATTTAAGTGTGTCTATCAGTGACCCACCTCTCTTTCCTGGGAACCTACCTGGTGCACTATTCATGGGCTACGGTCACTGTTCCAGTATACGGGCTATTCAATTGTACTGTACTATTCACAGATACGGTTATTATTCATACGTGTGGTTGTATACTTTTGCAGTAATTGTAAACGTATACTGGATTTGTTCTAGTGTACGACATATGTACAATACTGTTCACGTATACGGTACTATTCACGGTGAAATAGTGTAACTCGCTTCAGTTCGTGTACAACCATGGCAGCAAAATTCGAGATAGAAAAGTTCAGTGGGAGAAATTTCTCCTTGTGGAAATTGAAGATAAGAGCAATTTTGAGGAAGGATAATTGTTTAGAAGCAATTGAAAGTAGACCCACAGAAATGACTGATGAAAAGTGGAAAGAGAAGGATGACAATGCTGTTGCCAATCTGCACCTAGCAATGGCGGATTCAGTTTTGTCAGGTGTTGCAGAGAAGAAGACTGCAAAGGAGATTTGGGATATTCTAAACAAATTGTACGAGGTGAAGTCACTTCACACCAGAATATTCTTGAAGAGGAAACTCTACACTCTTCGAATGAGTGAATCCACGTCGGTAACGGATCACATCAACACTCTGAATATGCTATTCGCTCAACTCACAGCATCAGATTTCAAAATAGCGGAAAATGAACGTGCGGAGCTTCTACTTCAGAGTTTACCAGATTCGTATGATCAACTCATCATCAACATCACAAATAACAATGTTAGTGACTCTCTTCACTTTGATGATGTTGCCGGTGCTATTCTTGAAGAAGAATCCAAGCGCAAGAATAAGGAGGAAAGGTCAGAAAATTCAAAGCAAGCAGAGGCTTTAACGGTGATGAGAGGCAGATCAACAGAACGTGGCTCCAGTGGGAGTCAGAATCATGGTAGATCAAAATCTCGAAGAAGGAAGAATCTTAAATGCTACAATTGTGGCATGAGAGGGCACTCGAAGAAGGAGTGTTGGCATAATAAGAAGGGTGGAGAAAAGAATTCTGAAACATCAACCTCCCAAGGTTGTGTTGCAAGTACCTCAGATGATGGAGAAATCTTGTATAGTGAAGCAGCGACTAGTTCTAAAGGCGGAAAGAAACTCAATGATGTCTGGATAATGGATTCAGGTGCGACATGGCACATGACTCCACACCGAGATTGGTTTTGCACTTATGAACCTATTTCGGAAGGATCTGTGTTCATGGGAAATGATCACGCCTTAGATATTGCTGGAGTCGGTACCGTCAGATTAAAAATGCATGATGGTACTGTTCGCAAAATTCAAGGGGTACGACATGTGAAGGGCTTAAAGAAGAACTTATTGTCAATTGGACAATTGGATGACCTCGGGTGCAAGATCCACACTGAATGTGGAATATTGAAAGTAGTGAAAGGAAACCTTGTGGTGATGAAAGCAGAGAAGATCACAAGCAATCTATACATGCTTTTGGGAGAGACGTTGCAAGAGGCAGATGCATCAGTTGCAGCAGCCAGCCAAGAAGAAATGACGATGATGTGGCATCGCAGATTAGGCCATATGTCAGAGCGAGGCTTGAAAGTCCTTGTAGAACGCAATCTCCTGCCCGGGCTCAAGATGGTCAATTTACCTTTCTGTGAGCACTGTGTGATAAGCAAGCAGCATAGATTGAAGTTTGCTAAAGTAACTACAAGAAGCAAACACATACTGGACTTAATCCATTCTGATGTGTGGGAGTCACCAGAAATATCCCTGGGTGGAGCAAAGTATTTTGTATCATTCATTGATGACTATTCCAGGAGATTATGGGTGTACCCAATCAAGAAGAAGTCTGATGTGTTTCCAGTATTCAAGGAGTTCAAAGCACAAGTAGAGCTTGAAACTGGGAAAAGAATCAAGTGCTTGAGGACAGACAATGGAGGAGAATATGTAGACGGTAACTTTCTAGCATTCTGTAAGAAAGAGGGTATTATGAGACAATTCACGGTTGCACATACGCCTCAACAGAATGGTGTAGCAGAGCGGATGAACAGAACTCTCCTAGATAGAACAAGAGCCATGCTGAGAACAGCGGGATTGGCCAAATCTTTCTGGGCAGAAGCAGTCAAAACCACCTGTTATGTGATAAATCGATCACCATCAACGGCGATTGGTTTGAAGACGCCTATGGAGATGTGGAAAGGAAAACCAGCTGATTATTCTTCTCTACATGTGTTTGGATGTCCTGTGTACGTGATGTACAACTCCCAAGAAAGAACAAAGCTGGATCCAAAATCCAGAAAATGTATATTCTTGGGTTATGCTGACGGTGTTAAGGGGTATCGCCTGTGGGATCCCACTGCCCGCAAGGTTGTTGTCAGCAGAGATGTAGTTTTTGCAGAAAATGAACTGCAAAGTGAGCAAACAAATGACAACACTTCAAAAGAGACTGCTACAGTGCAGATGGATAGAAATTCTCAAGAAGATGATTCTTCTGAAGCAGAACCAGAGCATGAGGTACCAGAACCAGTTGAGTCCGAGGCTGTAGAAGTTCGACGGTCAACTCGTGAGAGAAGGCCTCCAAATTGGCACACAGAGTATGTTACGGAGAGCAATGTTGCATACTGTCTTTTAACAGAGGATGGAGAGCCATCAACTTTTCATGAAGCTACTAGTAGCCCAGATGCTTCTCTGTGGATGACAGCAATGCAGGAAGAAATTGAAGCTCTTCACAAGAACGAGACATGGGAACTGGTGGAATTACCACGTGGCAGAAAAGCCATTGGTAACAAATGGGTCTACAAGATCAAGCGGGATAGCAATGATCAAGTAGAACGATATCGTGCTAGATTGGTTGTAAAAGGATATGCTCAGAAAGAAGGTATTGACTTCAACGAGATATTTTCTCCAGTTGTCAGACTTACTACTATCAGAGTAGTGTTGGCTATGTGTGCTGCATTTGATTTACATCTTGAACAACTAGATGTAAAGACGGCTTTTCTACATGGAGAGCTTGAAGAAGAAATTTATATGCTCCAACCAGAAGGTTTTGTTGAAACAGGCAAAGAGAACTTGGTTTGCAGGTTGACCAAATCTCTGTACGGTCTAAAGCAGGCGCCCAGATGTTGGTACAAGAGATTTGATTCTTTCATAATTAGCCTTGAATACAACAGACTGAGTTCAGACCATTGTACGTACTACAAGAGGTTTGATGATAATGATTTCATTATTTTGCTGTTGTATGTGGATGACATGTTGGTGGTAGGCCCCAACAAAGATCGAATCCAAGATTTGAAGGCACAGTTGGCTAGGGAGTTCGATATGAAGGACTTGGGACCCGCAAACAAGATTTTAGGGATGCAAATTCACCGAGACAGAAAAGACAGGAAAATTTGGCTTTCTCAAAAGAATTATCTGAGGAAGGTCTTGCGACGCTTCAACATGCAAGACTGTAAGCCAATATCTACCCCACTTCCTGTCAATTGTAAATTATCCTCAGGTATGAGTCCTAGCAATGAAGCAGAGAGGATGGAAATGTCTCGAGTACCGTATGCATCAGCGGTGGGAAGCCTTATGTATGCTATGATATGTACAAGACCAGACATTGCACAAGCAGTGGGAGCGGTCAGTCGATTTATGGCAGATCCTGGTAGAGAGCATTGGAATGTTGTTAAGAGGATCCTTAGATACATTAAAGGAACCTCTGATGTTGCATTATGTTTTGGAGGATCAGAACTTGTTGTCAGGGGTTATGTTGATTCAGATTTTGCAGGTGATCTTAATAAAAGGAAATCCACTACTGGCTATGTGTTCACACTTGCAGGAGGAGCGGTAAGCTGGTTATCTAAGTTACAGACTGTTGTAGCTTTGTCTACTACAGAAGCTGAGTACATGGCAGCTACCCAAGCATGCAAGGAAGCAATATGGATACAAAGGTTAATGGAAGAACTCGGGCACAAGCAGCAGAAGATTATTGTGTATTGTGACAGTCAGAGTGCCTTGCACATTGCAAGGAATCCAGCCTTTCATTCCAGGACAAAGCATATAGGTATACAGTATCACTTTGTTCGAGAAGTAGTAGAAGAAGGAAGTGTGGATATGCAAAAGATTCACACCAAAGACAACCTAGCAGATGTTATGACAAAGCCAATCAACACTGACAAGTTTATTTGGTGTCGATCCTCCTATGGTCTATCAGAAACGTAAGCAACATGGAATGGCAAGACAGAAAGAGTGGTGTGAAGATATGATTGGTTTAATCAAATCTTCAAGTGGGAGAATTGTTAGAACTTATATAAGAAAGTCCCACATCGGTGGGAGCAACAAAGGAGTTCCTCCTTGAAGGCTATATAAAGAGCCTTAAGGAGAAGTATTAAAACCATCCCAAGAATTATCTCTTCCTCTCTTGTATACTTTCTTATATTCTTTGTGAGGTTGTTCTCTCCTAGTATTTAGAGAGAGGTGTTGTAATATTTTCTCATAGTGAAATTCTTCTAGTCTTGCCCCGTGGTTTTTCCCTTTATTCATTGAGGGTTTTCCACGTTAAATTTTGTGTGTTCAGTTCCTATTTTCTCATCTCTTATTTTAGTTGTGAGACACTATTCCGTCACTCTGGTACCTAACACATTCAACAATTATGCCACTGTTCGGGATATGTTTTTCAAGTTTACCCAAAAAAGTTTTGATAATTTTAGATATAAGAGAAAAATAATTAAATATGGTATTAAAATTAATGCAAATACATAAATATGATAAAATTTATATAATACGAATTATTAACGTATCAAAATATATATAAATATGTAATAGAATATATGAATACGATATAAATATACTAATTAACAAATCTAGTAAAAAGCTTTCAAAGATTGAAGATCTTCACCATTGTTGCAGCTCGGTACATCAGTGACAACTAAGATAGCAGCAACATTAGAACCAGTTGTGGACAGCTCAGTTCTGCTCTGCGCTGCTGCTATGTTAATTGTTAAACCCTTGAGAGACAGAAGTTTCTGGAAATGAGATTCAGTGCGTGGTTGTTGAGTGAAAGTGATTGAAACTAACAAGATGTCTGAAAAATAACAAGTGGGTTCTAGGATTCCGATTGGGTGACCATCAAGGACAGATCATCTGACTCAGCTATGGACCCCACCAATCCTCTTAACTTGTCAACTTTTGAAACATTATTATTAGAATGATCTTCAAATTATAAAATATATTTTATATTGATTCATAAATTTTAAAATGTATCAATTTGGTCATTAATTATAAATATCATAATAAATTGGTTATTTCCGTTAGCTTTTTCGTTACTTTTACTGTAACAATCAGCTAGTGACACGTGTCACCGCTCCAACTTACCTCTTCATTTTTTTTTCTTTTTTCTTTATTTTTTTTATTTTCTTTGATTTTTCTTTTATAAATAAATACAAAAAAAAATAATTCATATTATAAATTAAAATAATTTTTAAAAAAATATATAATTAATTTAAAAAATATGAAATATTTATTTACTTTAATTTTATAAAAAAATATTTTTAATTTTTTCGTTTTTTTGTTGCTTTTCTCTTCTTTATAAGTAAATATTAAAAACTAAATAATAATTTACATTATAATTTAAATTAATATTGTAATAATCAAATAATTGAAAAAAAATAAAACTATTTATTTACATTAATTTTATAAAAAAAAAATTTCTTCCCTTTCTTCTTTTTTCTCTTCTTTATAAACAAATACAAAATATATATATAAGTATATTATATTATATTTTAAATTAACTTAAATTAACTTTCTAAAAATTAAATAATTTATAAATATAAAATATTTATTTTATATTTATAAGTTTTTTTTTTATTTTTTCCTTTCTTATCTTTTCCCTTTTTCTCTTGTTTGTAAATAAATATAAATAAAAATAAATAATAATTTATACTATAATTTAAATTAATTTTTAAAATATAAAATATTTTATTGACATTAATTTTATAAGAAAAGAGGAAAAAAAGGAAAGAAAAAAGAAAGAAAGAAAGAAACGGAAAATAAAAAATATATATTTTTAATAAATGAATGTAAATAAATATTTTATATTTATAAATTATTTAATTTTTAAGAAAATTAATTTATTTATAAAAAGAAAAAAAGAAAGAAAGAAGAAAAAGAAAAAATATTTTTTATAAAATTAATGTAAATAAATATTTATATTTGATAAATTACTTAATTATTAAAAAATTAATTTAAATTATTATTTATCTTTTGTATTTATTAATGTTTTTATTTTCCCTTTTTCTTTATTATTCTTTATAAATAAATACAAAAGATAAATAATAATTTAAATTAATTTTTTAATAACAAAATAATTTATAAAATATAAATATTTATTTACATTTATTTATTAAAAAAATATCAAAAGACAAATAATAAAGAAATAAAGAAAAAGGAAAAAAATGAAGAGAAATGTGGTGCAACTAGTGACACGTGTCATTAAGCTGATTGCTACAATAAAGGTAACGGAAAAGCTAACGAAAGGGATCAATTTGTTATGATACTTGTAAGTAAGAACTAATTTGATATGTTTTGAAGTTTATGAACCAATATAAAATATGCCCTATAGTTAGGAGACAATTGGTGCTATTAACTCTTATTATTATTGAAGGGCAAACCTGTTTATTTTGGTCTAAAACAATACTTAAAACTATTGCTTTGTTTTACTAATAAAACAAGGTTAAAATACTTAAATAGTTATTGTACTATAGTTAAAAGTGTATTTTAGTTTTTGTATTATAAAAGTAAGTAGTTTAATCATTGTATATTTGAAATTATTGCAAAGAAGTAAAATTGATAATAGTGTTAATGGAAAATCGTCTAAATGCTGACATGGATATGTGAAACTGACAGAAAATATTACTTGGAATAAAAATGATGAAGTGTCAAATTTTTTTACTCGAGCGGAATTTAGAAAAACATAATTTTTTTACCCAACATGTTTTTTTACCCGTAAAAACATATAATTTGTTTTGAAGTTATCTGTTCTGTCAGTTTTTAAATTCTACCTGAAAAAAAAAATTTGACACGTCATCATTTTTATTCCAAGTCATCTATTCTATCAGTTTCACATGTCCATATCAGCATTTAGACAGTTTTCCATTAACACTGTTACCAATTTTATTTCTTTGCACCAATTTCAAACGTACAAGGATTAAATTACTCACTTCTATAATACAGAAACTAAAATACACTTTTGATTATAATACAGAAACTACTTAGATACTTTAATCGATAAAACAAACTAGTAAAAATGGTTGCAAATTAAGGAGATTTGGAAGCAGAGAAGCTGTATTATGTCATACATTTTTTGTCCATATACTTTTCACTCTCCTTAAGTACAAAATGAGGTCTTTGCAAGGTATGGTATGGATTTGGAAAAGCAGAAATGTTGGAATGGAATAGTAGTGAAAAAATATATATTGGGTTTCTTCTAAATATTCTAATTGTCCATTTTTTTTTTTTTCAAAATGACCTACCTTTTTGTTGGTCCTATTATATAAATTACCCAATTTCTTAAATTCTTCTGTCAAATAAAAAAATTTGTTAAAATCAATCCAATCAAAGGAAATTTATGCATATGTTTTGTTGGGGCATGTACACCACTAACTATATTTCATTATTCATGTAATAATAATTGATCAAAATATATATAGCTTAATTGATAATTGTGCATTTTATGACATGAACATCTTAAAGTTATAACCAATTAAGTTAATAGTCCTCTTAGTTTATTTTTTAATTAAGATGAATAAGAGTTAATTATATTTTAATAAACACCAAAATCTGCCTTCTTTATTGCTCAAGGATGGAGAATGGATAATGAAATATAGTTGTTCATGTGCCATCTAAATCTTCAGTTTATATTATGCCATTTTTTTAATTACTCCTAAATTATTATATGTATAAGAATTAAGAAGGAAACATGAATTTGTTTCTTTTTGTCTTCTTTCTACCTTTGGTTTTGAACAATATGATTATTTTTTATTCCAATGATTAGTACCCAAGTTGGGTTTTGACTTTAAATAGAAAAAAATAGTGGTAAATCCTATATTAAAAATTAAACCTGAACGAAAATAATTTCAGGAATATGGATGAAACGTTTTCAGCAGTGCGAATGCATAAGTAATAGTAAATCAGTAAGAGAAATGTACAATTGATGGTAAAACACAAGATCAAAATATGCAAATATGAAGTGAAAAAGAAAAAGAAAAAAAATCAATGCAAATTCAATACTATTCTTTGATAATAAGAATTATTACAGCAGATACACTAGACCTGTAGATTTTAATAACAAGTTTCTTTTAACCTTCATTGCAAGGCATAGGAACATTATGCCTTGTTTTTTTTTTTTCTTTTATTTATTCTATATGTTATTATTCATGTTTTTAGGCCACAATTATGTGAACCAAATCAATGCGTGTGAGAAAATGAAAAGAAAAAGTCTAATGCTAGCTCTGTGAAAATGGTTAGTATATGCTTAACCATGTGGTATTCCTAGCCGTAATTTATTGTGCTGCCAAAAACATCAAAAGAATAGATCAACTGAGAATCTTAATGGAAGAATATCAAACACCGTAACCAGTTTTGAAGATAAGCAAATTGCTAAACTCATCTTTCTCTATGGCAACTATTCAATATAGTATAGCATTGAAAAGGATGTAAAAGAAGAGGTATTGGGAGTTCATAATCAAGTTTACTAGGTTGAGCGTTGCATATACTGTTTCCAAGAGTCACTTCCAGCTTATGTTACTCGGATTCGGGTGTGAGTATCGGACACGGGTATGTTCAATTTTTACCAAGATTTTCATGTATTTGGAGGGTTCTTGGAAGATCATATCCCTATACTCATGTCCGGATATGCGTCGGACACGGATACATGAAGAAAAATGAAGAGTCGAAACAACATAGATTCTAACTTCACGGCCTCTTCCTGTAGCCTTTTCGCTGCCAAAAGCACTACCTGTTTCAGCCCCATTGGTTGGTATGTTCACATTAACAATACCACAGTCACTTCCTTGAGGCCTGCACATGTAATTAGGTGAGAAGAATGATTTATGAATTACAATGCCAGAGAAACATCAATGATCTAATGTTTCATGCAGGTGATACACATATTTTGATTATTGTAATAGGATGTTAATGAACATGCAAAATGAAAGCTTTTCAGCATAAGTAGGAACTGAATAATTTATTAATTAACTAGACACCGGGTAGAGAAATTCTATGTTATTTGGACTCGAGTGTGATTGTCGGACACGGGTATGTGTCCGACACGGACATGGATATGTTCAATTTTTTTCCAAATTTGGAGGGTCTTTGGAAATTATATCTCCATACTTATGTCCGGATATGTACCCAATCCATTTGAAGATGACTTCAGGTTTACGTGTGAAGATTTAACAGCTTAGTCCTTGAGGAACAGAGTTGTTTATTTCAATTGCTTCTTTCAAAGTCTGCACAATTAGTTAAGTTTTTCAGAGAGCAGCTCCTTGCATAACATTAGAACATAACAGAATTTGTATAAGGTGTCTCCTATGAACAGGGGTAGCTGCCATGTACCTACCCCAAAAGAGGAAATTTGTGAAGAAGGGGCTACCCCTTAAATTTCATGACATAAAGAACAGGAGCAAACAACTCTTCTTTAACAACGTCGGCATTTGGAGAAATCTCAACAATTGTGGGCTGCACAAAGTTGCCCTCAGATTCTATCAGACGACCACCAGTAAGAATCTTCTCTCCCTGAAGCAAGTGAAATTCTGATCAAACCAGCTTCCAGGAAAAAGAACATACATAATGTCAACACATAGAGCTTCACGCTGCAACGTAGAGAATTTCAAGATTACCTCCTAACAATGTTGAAAGTCAATAATTTATGAGATCTTGTTAGGAACAATTGAAACCTATAAAGATATTCACTCATGCACAAAGTAAGATTATAAATATAGCCTAGGTTGTCTGCTTTAACACTGTGACCTGCCTTTCTAAACAGTTCATATAAGTCCATGACACCAACAAATGTGTCATGGAAGATTTTGTCAATGAATTCATGGAAAATGAGTCCCTAGCTTTAAGTCGTATTTTATTTTGCTAACACCCAAATTTTATTTTATAGAAGATAAGAGAAAGCTTAGACATGGGTTGAACAAGGTGCAAGAGTGAAATAAATAAATAAAGAACACATCTGTGACTTGATTACCTCTATTCCTTTCTCAAAGTTCTTCCTTGAAGAAGAAGCATGCAGTAGCCCAAGCAAGGTACCCTTTTCTAATGGGTCCCCTATTTTAAACTTGTTTGGACACATCAAGTAGCTGGTCAATTACCGTCTGATATATACTTTCATGAAGAAGCTTCAATACAAGCAAACAAAAACTCAGCAGAAAAAGCTTGTCAACTATGTTATTTGGATTCGGGTGTGACCGTGTCAGTAATGGACACGGGTATGTGTCCGATACGGATATATTCAATTTTTTTCAAGATTTTCATGTATTTGGAGAGTCTTTGAAAAATCATATCTCCATACTTATATCCGGATATGAGTTGAATACAGGTGTCAGACACGAGTATTTAAAAAAAAATGAATAATCGGAGCAATATAGGCTGTCAATACTTAATATATATCAAAATTCAGAAGAGGATTCACGTAATAAAAAATTACCAGTGCACAGCATGTGGTACAGCGCTGACCAGCAGTACCAACGGCAGCAAATAGTACAGAACGAACGGCTAACTGTGTGTCGGCATCATCCATGACAGTTATTGCATGTTTCCACTTAGTTCAAGCAAGCATTAACCAAATCTCTCATTTACTGTCTATTGCACCTTTAAATCCAAATGCAGTTAGAATGTGCAATATAAATTAAAATCCTGGTGAACTAAAAGTATTCATGTATCTAACAGATATGGAGAAAAAAATTTGGGTTAATTAATATGCAAAAATATCAAATTTGAAATATTTCTTTAACAATTAGTAAGCTGGTGTTCTTTTTTTTTTTTTTTTTTTTTTTTTTTTTTTTTTTTCTTTTTCTTTTTTCAACAACATAAATATCCTATCCTGTCATTCAATACAATAAGTAATAGCAGAATTTCTTCAAATAGGCACAAGATAGAAGCACCTTCGAACTCCCAGCGAATGAAACTAGAGGAATGTGTCTATCTTTTGCAATTGCTTCCCCAATTTCAGCACCACCACAAAATGATGTGAAAATTGCACCTGGTAAGTATTGTATTGATCTTCAAGAAATGATTAAATTAGTATAAGAGAAAGGAACCAAGCAAAGGAATATAGAATCAAATTTGTGAACTTGAGTTATTTCAATTGATTCATGTAATTATATTTAAGAGGTGATATCTAATAAACTTTAGATTTAAATATCAGCATATGTAATCCGTGACATCTTTGTTTGTGTTTTTTTAACCATGTAAACTGGTTTCTTGTCAAAAGGTAACAATATAGTCATTAATGATGGAATTTTTCTTAATTGGCATTAGCTGCATTCTCATCAACGTAGGATATAGACAGAACAATAGCCATATGAGAAAATATGAACGTAAATTGCAAGTTATGCCTTCACCTTAACTTTATAAGTTGGATATTGATCAACCTGTTAGAACCAGTATACCGATTATATAATTATTGAATAATTAAAACAAATAAATAATAAACAGAATATGAAAAGAAATTACAGAAATGAATTTCAATATATATATATATAAAAGAACTTACACAAAATAAACTGACTTGAACATACAAATAACAGAACCGAATATACAAACACTTACAGTAATTGATTTGAAAAAAATCAATATCGACTCAAGGTTGGACCTCTGACCTTAAGATGAATTTTGCCTGCCTCTAAGGTGATTGCAGATGTATGCAAATCGTCTCCCAGGCCTCCTCGATAAACGTTACTATAGAGGGTACACTCCAAGCAACTTAACGAACCAAGAAGATGTTAGACTCTCTCTCAAACAGGAAGGAAAACCGGAGGAAGAAAAGAATAAATTTGATTGTTGAAATCAGTGATTAAAACAGACACTAAATGTCTGTATTTATAAAGGACTTAAGGACTGTTCGGATAGTCAAGACTGTTGAACGAACCGGTTCATCCAACAAGCAACAGACAGCCCTATTGGAACAGACACGAACTGATTCGGTTCAAATCGAACAGTCAAGACTGTTTGAACGAACCGGTTCAGCCAACCGGCTCAAACCCGAACAGACACAAATGGTTTGGTGCTAGACCGAACAAACAGGAATTATTCGGACTAAAAACTAAAGCTGGTTGAATGGTCAGCAAAAAGAAAGATATTGACCCAAGCCCAAGCCCGATCCGATCCGACCCGACCCAGCCCAGCTCGGCGTTGGCGCGCGAGCGCGTGTGGTCTAGCCCAAGTTGTGTAGGTCCTCACCCAACACAAAACTTGGGTGCCCCTTAGGGCCCAACCCAACATAGAACACTAGCTTATATAAACTATATGCTAAAGCCATTCTTAGTTCTATGTGGGATTGAAAAACAACCACACCTTCAACCAACATTATTCCTCTTCAAGTGGGTGTTCAATGAGGCTAATTTCTCATTCAAATTTAATATCAATTGTGTATGAAATTATACACCGTGTATGTAGTTACGACATCCTACGTATTGGAATACGTATTTCGTATATATACACCCAAATAAATACATTGATATCCAACAATCCCCCACATGAATGGAAATTGTCTGAATAATCCGACAAACTGACTCGAAAATAGAGAGAGGGTAGCTTTGAAAAGTAATTGTATCAAGATAGGTAGCTTTTGGATTTGAACCTTCCATAGCGATAACTATCGGATTTACTCGGCTAACTAGTGAACATGATGTCTTGAAATCGCAACTAATATAATCCCTAAGTTTGCCTCTTACAACCGAAACTCATTTCCCTTTTTCTCGAAAATCGGATATGAATTTGCAGTGTTAGGGTGTGTTTTGATATCAAACGTTGGTTCGTGTTAAGGTTGCAGTGGTTTTTTCAAAGCTAAAGGCGTGTAAGGTACGATTTTGGCAGGCATTAGATTCCTAAAAGAAAACAAGTTTATTGATAATTTAAAATGTTTTCTTTATGTTTTAACTGTTTGTATGCGAAAAAATGACATGTTAAGTGGTCCCATTTGTTTATTGCTTTATGTATTTGTTATTGGGGTTAGAGTTATGCTTTTGTCAGGGTATTAGATTCCTTAAATTGGGACCAAGATGTTGATGGTTGGGCATGATAAACAGTTATAGTGATTTATGTCTACTTCTATGTTTGAATGTTGTGTTTTAAAATAGTTAAGTACTCTATGTTGATGATGAGTCAGAAGGTGATTTATTATTTTATTTATAACATGCAGAATGACTGATGAACCTGAGATTATTTCTGTATTAAGATACTTTCATGGTGGAAAATTTGTCATTGAACCTAAATTTGATTATATAAATGGGACCATGGATAGATTTTAAGTGGATCCTGACAGGCTATCCTATTAGAAAATATTGGAGCATGTTAAATCATTAGGGTATGTGCACGTGCCTTATGTTTACTATAGGGTCCCATATGTGGAGTTCAATATGGATGGATTATTGTTGATATTTAATGACAATAGTGTTAGGCAGTTAGTGGAGCATTTATTATATAGGGGCACTACAGAATTTTTGTCGACCACAAGATTGATGTGCCTCAGGTTGAAAATCCTTTACTCATAGGGTAGTAATGTGTAGGCTAGTAGACAAGGTGAGGAAGATATTACTGACCCCAAAATATCAAAGGTTGATGGAGAGAATGTTTTTCAAGTTCCTACTAGTGTTGGTGAGGGTAGTGAAGAGGGTGTTGCAAATCTGGGTAGTCAGTCTAAGGGAGAGAATGTTTTTCAAGTTCCTACTAGTGTTGGTGAGGGTAGTGAAGAGGGTGTTGCAAATCTGGGTAGTCAATCTAAGGGAGAGAATGTTTTTCATAGTCCTACTATAGTTAGTGAGGGTAATGAAGAAGGGGTTACAAATTTGGGTACTCAATCTAAGGATGATGGAGATGTTTTCTTATTTGACGTTGACTGCTTGACTGATGATGATGAAGACATACAAGCCATTAGGCAGAAGTTAAGAGATCTGAAAAAAAAAACAAGGTTAGAAAAGGACATGAGGAAGGGTTAGAGATTCCAGTAGAGTAACTGTTGAGGGAGGAAGTTGGGTTGAAACTGAAAGAGGCAATGATGGTGGTTGTGATAGAGTTGTTGAAGATGATGTTGTAGATGAAGACATAGTAGAAGATATAGAAGGCAAGGTTCAGGGGCATGAGAGTGACTATATAGATTCTTCTGATCCTGGAGAATATGGATATAGTGAGCAATCTGATGATGATACTAGAGAACAACCTCTGAGAAAAAATTAATTGGACCTAGGTATAATCCTAATTGTGTCATTCCATTATGGAAACTAGGAATGAGATTTGAAGATAATAAGCAATTAAAGAAGTTGTCAAGAAATATGCTTTTGCAAAAAGAGTACAATTGAGGTTCTTGAAAAATGAACCAAAAAAAACTAGGGTAGGTTGTATGAAGGGTTGTCCTTGGAGGTTGTTTGCTAGCTATGATTCTAGAGATAACAGTTTTAGTATTAAGACATACCATCCTAAGCATAAATGTTTTAGAAGCAATAAAAACATTTTACTGTCTGCAAAGTCCATACAAACTAAGTTAAGGAAAGAATTCTGGAGCAACCAAGCATGAAGGTTACAGCATTAAAGGAGTTGTGTAAAAATGAGTTGGGTGTTTATGCTAATTATAACATGTGTTAGAGAGCTAGAAGAGCAGTGCTTAAGGAGAAAGAAAGAGCTTATGTAAATGAGTATGCTACTTTGTGGGGATATGCTCATGAGCTGATGCATAGTAATCCTGGAAGTATAGTGTTAATACAAGTCCATAGAGATAATGAAAGGAAAACTGTGTTTTTTAGGATGTATGTATGCTTACAAGCTCTTAAGCAAAGATGGAAACTTGAATGTAGACCTTTCTTAGGAGTTGATGGATGCTTCCTCAAATCTGTCTATAAAGGGAAGCTACTAGTAGCTGTAGGTAGAGATGCAAATAATCAGATGTTTCCAGTTGCTTGGGCAGTGGTTGAGGTGGAATGTATAGCATCTTGGTGGTGATTTCTGAGCAAATTGATGATTGATTTACAGCATGTGAATGGTGATAGTTTAACACTCATGTCAGACATGCAAAAGGTATGTAATTATAACTTGTTTTATTTTAATATTTAAAATGACAAGTTATTTGAATGTATTTTACCAAATTGTTGCAGGGATTGATATTTGCTTTTAATGAACTCACACCACTTGTGTAGCATAGAATATGTGCTAGACACATTTATGCGAAGTGGCAAAAAAAATGGAAGGGTGAGGATAGGAAAATTCAATTTTGGAATACTGTTCGAGCAACATTTGTTGAAGAATTTGACGAACAGTTGTAGAAATTGGAAGCCATGGGACCAAAATCTTCAAATGATGTTTTGGAAGTTCTTGTTCAGCATTGGTCCAAGGCATATTTTGATACAAACTCAAAATGTGATGTTATGGATAACAATCTTGCTGAAGCTTTTAATGGATGGATAATGGATGCTAGATGTAAGTCAATTATAAGCATGCTAGAAGAAATAAGAGTTTTGGTAATGAAAATGATGTATGTGAAGAGGAATTGGGCACAAAAGTGGAGAACCAACAAAACACCAAAGGCACTACAAAAGTTAGAAAAAATATAGAACAATCAACTCATTGCAGGCTTGCTTGGAATGGTGATGGTGGATTTGAGGTCATTCATGGTGATAACCAATATACATTGAACTTAAAAGAGATGAAGTGCAGTTGTAGGGATTGGGAACTTACTAGAATACCTTGCTGCCATGGTATTTGTGTAGTGTATCATGACCAACAGAGGCCTGAAGAATATGTTTATTATTGGTACAGTAAGGAGAAATATCTTGTTGCTTCCAACCATGTGTTGCAGCCAGTGAGGGGGAAAAACTTTTGGCCAAAGGATGAAGATCCAATTCAAGCTCCATATTTTAGAGTAATTCAAGGCAGACCTAAAAAGAAAAAAAGATAAGATAAGGATGAGCCAAAAAACAATTGAAATTTGGAAAGGATAGCAAAAAAGGCTTGAAAATTAAATGTACTCAGTGTGGTCAAATAGGACACAACAAGCAAGGTTGTCCAAGCAAAGGAACAAGGCCTATCACTGAAAAGGTAAAAGAACTTGCATACAATGAACAATGTTTTAAATGTCTTATAATGAACAATGTTTCCTATTTTAATGTCAGCATATAAGCCAAAATATTGGATCATCTTCAACATCTTTGAAGAGAGGGAAAAAGAGTGCTCAATCATCAGAATCACATGCAACAAAAGAAAAGGTAAGTCAAATCTGCTCTTGATTCCAGAAATCAACAAATAGGACAAAAAAGAAAAAGGACTGAAGGGATTGGATTGTATACAAATCTGCAAACTGGTGAACAAGTATGGAATGTAAGTATATAACCAATATTATTTCAATTTATAACATAAATTGAACAATTCTAAACTAAGATATCAAATGTTTATGTGCAGCCTGGTAGACAAAGTGAGAGGACTATAACAACAAAATGAAAAATTGGAGCTGTAAACCCTTCAAAATTTGACTATACTTGGAAAAGATCTGGATTGAAATGGAAAGAAAAACAAGCTATGACAACAAGGCAACTTCAATAAGAAAAGGCTAATCAACTAAAGGAAAAAAAAGGGGAAGCCACCAAAGAATCCAGTGACAGGAACACAATCAAGCCAAACTGGTTCAAATGCTAAACTAGTTTGAAGGGTCATCATTTTAGGTTTAGTTTCATAGGTCTTTTGTGTTAGCTATATAGGATATTTTTGGAACTTCAGATCAATGATTTAAGTTGAAATCTGGATGTATTTTGGATGCTATTTAATATGAATGAAATCTGGATGTATTTTGGATGCTATTTAATATGAATGAAATAGCCTATTTTCATACAAGTAATATTTTAGCCTATTTTTTACTCATAATGGACCTGTCAACAGATTATAACAGCATATACAACAACATCCATTATCAGCATCAAGTCTCACCAATGATCATCCAAAGCTAGAAATCTTTATTGAAACAGAGGCCTAACATTACATTACATTTCCAAATTCATTGCTACATTACATTTCCAAATTCATTGCCGAATATATTACATCTAAACATAACTTACAAAGACTATGAAACATATAACCCAAGAAATACACATCCCAATTAGATAAAAACTTTTCTTCCTCCTAAAATAGTGTGCATTTTCCATTGCCAAATTCAGTTGCTTTTGTATTGCTTTTGATTCTGACTTCAGTTCTTGAATTAAATGTTGTTCATCCCTTAGCATTTTCAAGTTACGATTCTCTCTCCTTCAATCATCATTCTTTTTTTTCAACTCATAGATCAAATTTTTGGCTCTTTCTGTTAGTTGCTCATCATGTTGGTATATGCCCTAAAGCCAATCGGTTTGGTCAAGCATAAACTACCAATAATGCAAACCAATCACTATATCTTAGTGATACAAGGTTTTTCTTCATGTTAGTACAATGATAAGGAGTTATTAAGTACTAATCGGATGAAACCCATGGAACATAATTGCCTTGCAAAGGAATTATATATAATTGTGAGATCTTTATGCATCAAAGCCATGTTCCTAAAACGGTCCTGGTCATCGTATTGCCAAGACGGGCCATTAGCGATGCTCAAAGACTAGTACATGTTAAGCCTACTTACTTAGTAAGCAACTGATCTCACGTATTGAAGTATAAGGGATACTTTAGGATAACATGTAAGTGCTTGTCTGTTGAACAAGTTCACTGAACATGGCCCGCTATGAGAACTCCATTTGGTATTGTCACTCAAGTGTCTATGGAAACATTCTCACGTGTCAGTCATGTAAGTAGTCCTCTGACTTGTGATACCAGGTCATCTTGTATGGGGAGTGTCATATTTTGATTCCATCACGAACGGGTCCCAAACAAGAGTGATGCTTATGGTAGGGTGGTTTTTGGGTATGACATAAATCATACGAAGATGGATGAGTGATCCAGAGAGGATTCACTACTCCAAGTGACATCGAAGACATATCTCATTTGTTCTTGACTTAAGTTAACTTAATTGAATCTCTGGCCAGAGTATGATGAATTTAGGAGAAATAGTTTCTCTAAGTTCACAATGTTAACAAATAGCTGCAAGAACTAATATAGATTGAACATGAGTAGACACTGCACCATGCTCATGCTCTTTTCAGGATATTTGGTGAAATGACCGAATTACACTGATAGACTGAATATGAAAGGTTATGTCAAGACTAACTTGACTCTCCAGTATTTGGGTGGTCATAATGGCTTGCTAGAGTCCGCTCATGATCTATGAATGTAAATTAATTAGATTAATTTATATTCATTGTCAATATATTGGAAGCCTAATGGGTCACACACAGAAAGGTGAATTGATTAATTTGAGAATTTAATCAATAGGGACTTGATTAAATAGTTTAATTAAGTGGAAGAATTTAAGAGCAAATACATAAAAGGTATGTTATAGCACTTAGTCAAACCCTGGAGTGTTATCGCCCCTATAAAAGAAACATGATAGCTTGGCCGAATTTAGCATGGCTTGCAGCACATGAGATGTGCCTTGTGATTGGCATTTTTCTTGATTTCTTTTCTTGCTTCTTGCCTCTTTATGGATTTCTAGAGAGAAAAGTTTTCTTTCAAGAGAGCAAAAGGCTTAGAGTGAAGAAGAAAGAAGATCAAGATAATCCTTGTAATTGGCGCACCAAACCCGGAGGAGGAAGAAAAGCATTTTTTTCTTTTTGATGCTTATGAAGCATTCAGCCATGGATGTTTAGATGGGGAGAGGTTTCTTGAAACCTAAACCACTAGCATGGTTTTCGGCAGGACTCCATTCCTACCTTATGAAGGTTTTCTTGATCATCTTATATGGATTACCGTTAGAGGCCAAACACTTGTGTGGCTAAAGTTTCGGCATTGCCTTCTTGGTGTTCAAGATTGAGTGGGTTGTTTGTAAACTCAAGATTACTAGATCTTTGAGTTAAGGTATAAATCATAATCAGATGTATGCTTTATAATTACAAAATCACATTAAAATTTTACAAGCATGATCCTATAAGATTCGACTATCTCTTTGTTTATTATTCCACTGTATTCATGTTCTTCTTTAATTCGGTTATTGTTTGAGCATGAGGTCGAATCCCAACACATCATGCCACCTAAAAAACTCATAATCAGCAATCTTGTAATTAGGACAACTGTAGAACCTTCTGCCAATATTTTTGTTCTTCCATGTTGTCCACCTCCGGCATTTGAATCCACAGTAGTAGAAAACTAGTTCTCCCTAGTAGTCCCATGACACAGCAGAATTAACATTACTCCGGCTAGCTTCAGATGTTGACGATGATGACGACGTCATCCAGAACAAAGACTAGATAAGAGAAGAAGAAGGAATAAACAGAGAAAATCAAATATTTATGTCAAAAGGAACTATAATTTCGGTGATTCGAATACAAATTTTTTAAATAAAAAAAAAAACACACAATCTTAACAAATATGGAAGGCAAGAAAAGGAAATGTGTTTAGAAAAAAAAAAATTGAGAGTAAACAGGAGGAATTTGAAATTTTCTTATGTTAGGGTTTGAAATTTTCTTATGTTAGGGTTTCGATTCTTAGAGTTAAATAAAAGAGATTTATGTTTTCTTTTTCTTTTTAAATCTGTCATTTTTTTTTCATCTAAATGAATTTTTTTATTTATTTTGGCCCAATCATTTAATGCCATGTGGGAAATATATTTTAGTTGATTCTGATAGTATTTATCCACGTATTTGTACACGTGGTTAATTTAAATCCACGTCAGCTGACCGTTTACGATCTTTTTCACTGTTATGATTTTTGTCAAAATAGGGCTAAATTGGGTATAAATAAATGTTTAAGGGCCTAATTGATTACAAAAAAATTATATGGGCTTAGTTGATTTTCGAATTATTGTTGAGGGGATTTTTTTATATATAAGCCTAATTAATTACATCAATTTCACATGGTGATGATGATATTTATCAGCGATTAAAGTACTCAGACAGTCCTTGTACTATAGTCAAAAGTGTATTTTAGTTCCTGTACTATATAAGTGAGTACTTTAATCCTTGTATGTTTGAAATTGGTGTAAAGAAATAATATTGATAATGATGTTAATGGAAAATCGTCTAAATACTAACATAGACATGTGAAACTGAGAGAATAAATGACTTGAAAAAAAATGATGACGTTTTGCTCAGTTAGATAGAATAGATGACTTTAAAAAAAATGATGACATATTTTTACGGGTAAGGAAGGGATTTGAGGTAAAAAAAAAAATTATATATTTTTTAAATTCCATATGAGTAAAAAAATTTAACACGTCATTATTTTTTTCAAGTCAACTTTTCTGTCAGTTTCACATGTCCACGTCAATATTTAGACTGTTTTCCATTAATTATGTTTCTAATTTTATTTCTTTGCACTAATTTCAAACCACTACAGCAAAAGAGAGTTTCAGCGACGTTTTTTTCTTACGTTAGGGGCTTTTAGCGGCGCTTGGAAAATATGCCGCCATAATCGCCGCGAAAAGTCTCGCCAGGAATTTTATCGATGTTTGGATTTTAAACGTCGGTAAATTTGCGACGCTTGTATGTACATCCGCGGCATTTAAAAACGCCTTAATAGGACGTCAAAATCTAGTTTACGATGATCATTTATCGGCGTTTGTGGCATTTTGTTCATAAAACGCCGCTAACTTTTGTATGTATTTGTTTTGAAAATTATAGATTTAGCGGGTTTTTGTTCTTGAAAAATAACTATTTGAGCAGAATAATTTTTTTTATATATTATTTATTTATTTGAAAAGCTATATTTGTCAATATTACCAGCAACATTATTTAAAGAACTGTCCAACAATACACAAACAACAAGAAATTATAATTAAAAAAAAGATAATATAAAGATATATTTAATTTAAAGTATCAGTATACAATAATTTTATTACTTAACAAATAAAATCCAATTACAACTAAAAAATTTACAAGTTCGAGGACAACCGTAAACAGAACATTTTTTCGTAACAAGTTCGTTCCCATGTTATGAGCCCTACAAAAAAAGTTAAAAAACGTAACTAATATATAATGTATGAAGTTATAAAAGTAAGATAATTAAGAACAAATATATTATATTACTTGAGATGGAGGATTTGGTGAACTCGGTGCGCCTCCTGGCAACTGTTGCTGCACTAAATTCATCAACGATGCAAACTGTGACTGCAGCTCCTGATATCTTCGTTGCTCTTCTTCTTTCTCTGCCTGTCTCTTTGCCATCTCTGCTTCAAGCCTTTTCATCTGTGTCTGTCTCTCTGCTTCCTTCTCCTAAAAAGGTTGGTGCATATTTTTCATTTTCTCTCGCAGCATCTGAACTTCATATGCAAAGCTGTTTTGTGAAGAATAAGCAGTAAATCGCTGAGAACCAATTCCATAGTAGCTAGATGGTGTTGGACCCAGTCTGAGACCTCGAACCCGTCCATGTCTTTCTTTCCCAGTAACTTCAGTGAAAACTTGATTATCGACATCATGCATATTGGCTGAGGCATCTGATGATCCGACTTGATACTCAGCAATTTTTGATTTTGCTCTCTCCTATAAAACAATATGATTAATAATATTTTCGTGTAATATATTTGTAAATGAAAATAAGTTTGAACAAAATGTACCACAATTTCCTCGGTCTCGACGTTCAAATAGGATCCATCATTCTTAGTATGAGTTAGCTGAAACAGTTCAACTTGTCCAATTTTTTTCCTCCGCTCAACTTCCTACAAAATAATAATAATTAATACTAAATTGTATTAAAACAATTGAGAACTAATATAATAATATATTATGAATGAAAACTTACTTTTTCATTAGCTAATCTGACAAAACTTTTTGAACTACTAGTGTGACTGTATTTCTGTTGCTGTCTACTGCTTACCCCTATTTTTTCTCGTTCATGTACATTGGACAAAGCACATTATTAATGTATTCATATTCCATACAATCGTATTATATCAAGTACTATAAGTAAATGACCAAAATAACTTATAAATGATACCTCTCCTTTTTTTGAATGTTGGTTGTTAGAATAACTTGGAGGAACTCTAAAAGATGACCTAGAAGTTGCGGACTCTCCATGAAACCATCATTGTCTATAACCCTGGAGAAATCCTTCACAAATCAAATGTTTGAAAACAACTTCTCGCATATGCCATTCAATATTAGCGCACCTCGAATAAGGACATAATATCATATTATCTTCGCTTGCATTTTGAAAAGCGAAATCGAGAAAAATATCTACTCCATCTTAGTACTCTTGACTTACTCTCGACTTTTTGCATCCAACTCTTATCCATTTCGTATGTAAGTCTAAATTGTAAAATAATATATTACAACAAAATTCTAGTAAATGATTAATAAATATGGAGCTATGTTCTACTCAGTCATGATTGCCTAGACTTCATAATCTATAACAGATCATATTCGTGTTTAAGGCTTTAAGTCTTCACATATGAGATAGGATTTTAATGTCTATCCTCAGAAATTAATAGGAAATTAAGACAACTCATGAATCAATACATTTTGACAGATATCAATTAAACATCAACTTAATGGTCAGTCAATATAATGTGGAACGTGATTTTTACCAAGGCAATTCGTATGCATACAGTCTAAACATAAACACAATATACTGTTTCAGTCAAACCAAAAAAAAAAAATGAATTAATTCAGTCCATGAATCAAAGAAAGATGAATGTGCATTCAGTTGACAGATGAATTTGCTTACCAATATAGGCAAGAGTGAAGAAAGAGAAATAGCTATCAATGACGGACAAGAGCCACAGACAAATCACAACCTGCCAAATGAACTAAAAGTTAGAACCGGCCAAGTAGTTTGATGTAAAATATTTCTACATTGTCGTTACTTTTTAATAATAAAACAATCATGCATGGATTGCCATTAAGAATTTTTAGATAATGCACAGACAGTATAATATGAAGCAGAAAAGATTTTTCACGACAAACCACTCTTGCATGCTCTTCATAGGGCTTCGTTTATCAACTAGTTTCCTTGTATACTTATGTCCCTACTCCCAGTGAGAATTTTCTTAACGTGCTCAATGTTTTAGCTAAGTGATTATTGTTTCAATTCATTTTCTCTTTCAATAGATTATAGATACATGTTTGTTTCCATAAAACAAGCTGAGTTCAAGTCAAGATAAAAGGGATATTATGTATATTAAATTAAGATGTCTTTCAAATGTATGCTTAATGAGTTAATGTTTGTCAAGTAGATGAACATAATTCAAGTAAACAACCAACAAGACATAACCTCTTTTTTTTGCTATCAAACCAACAAGACATAACAAACACTTATTGGCCTGATTAGGAGATCTGACCTGGTGTTGTAAGATACAACACTTATGGTGTTGTATCCGACCCACTTCTGGGTGCCCAGCACCCTTGGGTGTTGCCTGCAGCAGCAGCACCCAAGGGTGCTGCCTGCACCAGCAGCTGGTGCAGCCCTAACCCCAAAATCCTTGAACCCTTAAACATCTTAACCAAAAACTTCAAACCCTAAACTATTCCATTACCCCAAACCTTAAATCAAAACAAACCCTAAACCCTAAATCAAAATTCACTAAAGCTAACATAACAAACAAACAATTAAAATTAACAACAAAATAATCAAAAATCACTTAATATTCAACAAAAAATGCAAACCATTGAAATCAAAATAATAAAAAAAATTCATACCTGCGTTTGGCAGCGAGAGAGAGACAGCGAGAGAAAGAGAGAGAGAGGAGAACTTTGCTTGGAAAGAGGGGAAAAGGGAAAACCCCAATTTTAATTTTACATTTGGCAACTTTTTTGAGAAAAAGGCTGCCAAATATCCTAGCAAAACATTGTGTTTTGCAATATTTTATTATAAAAACCTTTTAGCGGCGTTTTGTTGTCCAAAACGACGCTAATTGGTGTACAATAGAGGCGTTTACTCCGTCAAATGCCTCTATATGAAAATAGTTAGTGGATCAACCAATATATTATTTGTGCATCCAGCTAAATCAATATCCGCAAAACCAACTACCTCTAAAACATCCACATGTTTGTACACAAACATGTAATCTCTAGTTTTGCACAAATATCTCAGTACATTCTTTGATGCAACCCAATGTTCATGTCCAGGATTAGCCAAATATCTTCCAAGTACACTATTTGCAAAAGCTATGTCAGGTCTAGTGAAAACTGCAGAGTATATCAAATACCCACAACACTACTATAAGGAATATGTTTCATAGATTCTCTCTCAACATCATTCTTAGGACACTTATCTTTACTAAATTTGTCTCCTTTAATTATGGGAACTAAACCTGGTTTACAATCTTTCATTCCAAAACGCTCTAAGACACGATCAATATATGCTCTTTGAGAAAGCCAAAAAAACCTTTTACCTTTATTTCTGTGAATTTCAACATGCAAAACAAAGTTTGCCTCTCCCAAATCTTTCATATCAAAATTTTGAGAGAGTATTCTTTTTATTTCCACAATCAAGCCCAAGTCGTTGCTAGCAAGTAAAATATCATCTACATACAACACTAATAATATAAATTTGCTCCCACTGACCTTAAAGTATATGCAAGAATTCACAATGTTTTCTTCTCTTCAAAACCTAAAGAAGTGATAAATTCATGAAATTTCAAGTACCACTGACGTGAAGCCTGCTTCAAACCATAAATTGATTTTTTTTAAAGTTTACATATCATATGCTCTTTTCCGGTTATCACAAACCCTTCTGGTTATTGCATGTACATTTCCTCATAGATATCTCCATTTAGAAAAGTAGTTTTGACATCCATCTGATTCAATTCTAAATCAAAATGTGATGTTAGTGCCATAATAATTCGAAAGGAATCTTTTGATGAAACTGGTGAAAAAGTTTTATTAAAATCTATTCCTTCTCTTTGTATACCCCTTTGCAACAAATTTGGACCTTTTGCATCTCTCTTTGTCTTGAAAACCCATTTACGACCAATGGGTTTGAAATTCTCAGCTGACTCTACCAGTTCCCAAACTTCATTATTGGACATTGACAATAATTCCTCCTCTATAGCAATTTTCCATTTATCATATTGTGGACTATTAAGAGCATCAACAAAAGTAACTGGGTCTATAATCTCCCTAATGTCATAATCCACCTCACCAAAATAAACAATATAATCATCTGATAATGCGAATTTTCTTTGTCTTTGAAATCTCCTGAGGGTATTATTTCAGTATGTTGCATAGGTTGTGCTCCCACAATCTCAGTAACACCTTGAGAAACATCAAGATTATGAGCAAGATCTTGAGGTTCAGGTTCTCTATCTTGTACAGGTGTAGTAGTATGCTTCTTTTGAACTATAGGTAAAAGAATAGAATCCTAAGGAAACTCTATAGTCACTGACTTAATTCGTGGGCAAACACATCTCTCAATACCGTTTTCAAGAAATTTAGCATTCAATGATTCCACAATAGGTGTGCCACTTTTAGGAAAATAAAATCTATAGCCTTTAGAGGTCACTGGGTAACCAATGAAAAACCAGATACAATTCTGGGATCAAGCTTCTTTTCATGAGGATTGTAAATTCTTACTTCTGCAGAACATCCCCAAACTTTTAAGTGGTTTAAACTAGGTTTTCTATTAGTCCAAAGCTCAAAAGGGGTTTTAGGAACAAATTTGCTGGGTACTCTATTAAGAATGTACATGGCGGTTTTAAGGGCTTCTCCCCAAATAAATTCAGGTAATTTACTTCTGCATATTATACTTCTCACCATATCCATTAGAGTACAATTTCAACGTTCAACTACCCCATTCTGTTGAGGTGTTCCTAGCATAGTATATTGGGCTTTTATTCCACAAATTTGTAAAAACTCAGCATGTTTTCCATAATATTCACTATCTTTGTCAGACCTGACAACTTTAATGACTTTTCCTAATTGTTTCTCAACCTCTATTTTAAAGATCTTGTTCAAATTTATGATTAATGAGGTACACATACCCATATCTAGAAAGTCACAAAATAACTTTTACCACAAAGTGTATGGGAATAAGGTCCACTAATATCTGTGTGAATCAACTCTAAAAGACTATCACTACATGTAGCACCAGTTAATTTTCTAGTTTTGGTTAATTTACCCTTAATTCAATCTACACAAGTCTCAGAATTGTCATAAACTAATTGGGAAAAAATTTGATTTTTAACCAACCTATCAATTCTTTCTTTAGAAATATGAGTCAAACGTTATGCCACAAAAACAAAAAGATTTTTCTTTTGTCAAAGGTCTTTTGGTTCCAATATTTTCAACATCCAAAGCAATGGTATCAAAAGATAAATTTAATTGATATAAACCATCACATAACAAATATTCACCAATAAAATTAGAATTCAAAGAAAGTTGAACAGTTTTATTTACAAAATAAAAATGATATCCAATGATATCCAAGTTCATCAAGTAAAGAAATAGAAACTAAACTCCGTCTCATAACCGGTACAAAAATAGTGTTTTCCAAAATAAGACTAGAACCAAATTGTAAATTTAAAACAATTGTCCCAATAAATTTGACATCAACTTTGGCTCCATTCCCTACATGTAAATTGACTTCCCCTTCACTTGGTTTGCGTTTGGTTATGAACCTTTGTAAAGAATTAGTAATGTAAATAGGACTACCACTATCAAACCACTACGAATTCAGTTGTATATCAACTAAAGTGGTTTCAAAACAGACAAAGACATTACCTTCAGCATTGCACCACCAACAAAGGTTGTTTTTCTTAATATCAGCTTGGGACCTCCAAAATTATGGGACCTATTTGCCTTTTGAAAATTAAAGCCCATAAATTATTAGAACATCTTTTCTTTTGAAAACTACTATGGTCAGGAACAGTTTATCAGATTTTGAGTATTAAACAAAATTCACTGACTCACCCTACTCCTTTTTAAGTTTTTCTTCCTCTTGAACACAAACAGAGATGAGCTGATTAACATTCCAAGTATTCTTTTGGGCATTATAAATGATTTGTGTTGGCCAAATTTAGAAGGTACAGAATTTAGGGCTTGGTGAACTAGGAAAGACTAAAAAATAGCTATTTTCAGGTTGGCGAGACGATTGGAAATATCCTGTATTTTCATAATATATGATCTAATCCCAGAAACTCCATCATACCTCATGTTTGTCAAATTTTGCATTAGTTTCCCCAGCTTCAGCCTTTTCAAACTCAAGTAATCGTTGCCCTATAGCCTCTTAGCATTATTATCATCAGGCACACTCACTTTGAAGCTTAGAGAAATTGATTTTTTTCATCACCATGATACTCAACCTATTAGCTCTTTCCCATTTCTGATAATGAGCCTTTTGCTCAACAATACTTTGGTTAGTTGGGTCAGGCGGCTGATAACTCTAGGAAATATAGTTATTTGGTCACCTTTTATGCTTTTGAATCGGCAAGTCCTTGAGGATTTTATTAGGATTTGATTAGTTTTAGATAATTTTATATTTATTTTAATTATCTATTTTATGTTTAAAATAGTTATTTAGTTGTTATTTATGTGTTTTTATAGGTTCAAGGTGATCTGGAGTTTCGTGGTACAAAACGATGAAAAATGGTGCATTCCAATGAGTAGGCAGATTCGACCTCCGGAGCTACTTTCAAGAAAAACTCGATCTTAAAAACTTAATTTGAGAAAACTCCTTTCTTGACTTTTGAAAGCTGACTTCCATACCTTTCCAACGGTGTAAGGCTCGTCAAAACCGGACACGATTTGCCTAGTCAAAACAGCTGGCGAATTTTGAGAAGCCAACAGGAACCAATTTGGACAAACGGAGGAGAAACACCAAGGTGGCAGTAGCAGTGGCGTCGCGGCGTCGGGAGATCGTGAACAGTATCGCAAAAATGTAAAAAATGTAAAACTTACTTGGCTTGCTTGGGAACGAAGTTTTGGACTCCAGGAGGCCTTGGACACTTTAAATAGGACTCTTTTAGGTCAGAATAAAGAGGATTAGACACCTAAAAACCTAATTCTCTCTCAAGAAAATAGTAGCCACCAACTTCTCTCAAGAATATTGGAAGATTTTAAGATTGAATGCTTAAGAACTGACAACTCTTAGTTTCTTCTTTTCTCTTCTTTATTTTTCTTGTGTTGTTGATGATGGTTAAACTATTTTGAATATTTGTTTTTATTAATTATCATGAACTAATTTTCTTTTACTAGGATTTCAATGGAACTCAACACATAGTTTGAATTTACTTTCTCTCTCTAGCTTGATTTAATGGTTTGTTGAGTTGTTTATTCATTCTTGTTCTTAATGCTTCTAATTGATTGGCCACCAATTAGATTGATTTGTTAACCTAAATATAACTAGACATAGGGAGTTTAGTGTTAGACATGGATTGAATGACACATGTTTCATATTCATTTATTAGGATGAATTGATCTGCAGGTAGGGTGAAAATATACTTACTTGTCATGTGTAACCATTGTTAGAGCCTATGCTTAATGAGTTCTTCTTTAATTCAATTATCATAGACATATAGTTAATTGGTTAGGAAGGATATTTTTATAAGACCATCTACAGATGCTTATAAATAAGATAGAACTCTAGGTTAACAATTCAGGATCATTAATCAAGTGAAGAGGTAGAGAGAGATTCAAGCGAAGTGTTGAGGGAAGTTGTAATCCTAGGCTTTTATAATTAATTGAATTCAACCTTTTTAATTTACTTGCTTATATTATTAGTTTATTTTAATTTAGTTTTAGATTATCATCTTTAATTAGTTGTTTAGATAAGATTGAGTTTGTTAATTTTAGTACTTAATGATTTTAATAACAATTCCTCGTGGGTTCGACACTCTACTTCTCATTATAATTATTGTTTGCGATACGTGCACTTGCGTGGTTAAATCCGACAACAAATTTTTGGCACCGTTGATGGGAAATTGTTTATTATTTTTGTTAATATTAATACCAAGCAACCTTAGTCTTAATTTAACTTTCTTTTTCTTTCTTTTTTTCAGGTATAATGGCTGAAGCTGACGAAACAAAGACTTTGCGAGAGTATGAGATTCCTCTCATGCAACATCTTCAGACTAGTATTCAGAGGCCTGCCATCCAAGCCAATATGTTCGAGCCAGCCATCCTTCAGATGATCAATACATCAATTCAGTTCAGCAGCTTATCGAACGATGATCTTAATGCTCACATCATAAATTTCCTGGAAGTTTGCGATCTTTTCAAACAAAATGGTGTCACTGATGATGCCATTAGATTGAGACTCTTCCCTTTCTCACTTCGAGATAAGGCCAAGAGTTGGTTGAACTCTCTTCCTGCTGGCTCCATTACCACTTGGGCAAATCTGGCCTAGAAATTTCTTGTCAAATATTTTTCTCCTGCCAAGACAGCTAAGATGTGGAATGATATCACATCTTTTATTCAATACGACTCAGAATCATTATATGAAGCTTTGGAAAGGTACAAAGATCTGCTTCGACGATGTCCTCATCATGGGATACCTGACTGGCTTTAGGTAAACACCTTCTACAATGGGTTAATGGGTCATACTAGAAGTTCTATAGATGCTGCAGCAGGTGGATGACTCATGAGCAAAGAAATTGATGAGGCTTATAATTTAATTGAGGTGATGGCATCCAATAATTATCAATGGTCCACTGAGTGAATTGTGCCAAGGAAAGCTCCAGGCAGTTATCAGTTGAATGAGATTAGTGCCTTATCGGCACAGATGGAAGCATTATCCAAGAAAGTTGAAACCTTGAGTGTACAAGCAATCCAAAACCCGTTTGTATCATGTGAATTATGTGGTGAAGGACATACCAGTGATAGATGCCCAACCAATGCCGAATCAGTTCAATATATTGGAAACTACAATAGACAGCAAAACAATCCTTATTCTAACAATTTCAATCCAGGTTGGAGAAATCATCCAAACTTTTCTTGGAATAATAATCAAGGGCCTACTTCTACCACTAAGCAAGTATCCCCTTTTGGGTTTTCTTCACAACAAGCCCGTGCTCCTGTCCTAGAAAAGAAGCCATCTATGGAATAAATGTTTATGCAATACATGGCATCAAACAATGCCACACTTAGAAGTCTTGAGATACAAATAGGCCAGCTTGCTAATGCAATTAACAATCGTCCCCTGGGAACTCTTCCAAGTGATACTGAAACCAATCCTAAAGGCCATGGAAAGAGCAATGCAATGCCATTACATTAAAGAGTGGGAAAGAAGTAGAAGTAGGTAGCCAAAAGCATAATGAGAGAATTCAAGAGAAGACACCTCGAGGTTACCCGCCACCATCCTTTCCTCAACGTTTTCAAAGAAAAGTGTCAGAATTGCCGTCCAAGCCTCTTGAAATGGAAAATTTGGGGGAAAAAGAAATTGAGAAGGCTCAAGAAGAATAGAGGAAGCCTCCAATCTATCCACCACCACTATTTCCTCAGCGCCTTCAAAAGCAAAAACTTGACAAATAATTTCAGAAGTTTCTTGAAGTATTCAAAAAACTCCATATTAATATACCTTTTGCTGAAGCTTTAGAACAAATGCCTAAGTATGTCAAGTTTATGAAAGAAATTTTATCTAAGAAGAGGAAATTGGATGAGATTGAGACAATTACACTTATCTGAAGAGTGCAGCACTATTCTTCAAAAGAAACTCCCATCCAAACTCAAAGATCCGGGAAGTTTCGCCGTTCCATACGCCATTGGTGATAAATTTTTTGGTAAAGCTTTATGTGATTTGGGGGCGAGTATAAATTTAATGCCTCTATCTATCTATCGTAAGTTAGGTTTGGGGGAAATAAAGCCCACTACAATGATGTTGCAACTAGCTGATAGATCCATCAAACATCCAAGAGACATGGTTGAAGATGTGCTAGTCAAGGTTGACAAATTCTTCTTTCCTGCTGATTTCATTGTGCTTGACATGGAGGAAGATAGTGAAATACCCATAATTCTTGGGAGACCATTCTTAGCCACTGGTAGAACTCTCATTGATGTGCAAAAAGGAGAACTTACCATGAGAGTTTGAGACCAACAGGTGACTTTTAAAGTTTTTAAGGCTATGAAGTTTTCTAACGACTTTGATGAATGCATGGCAGTTAAAGTGGTGAACAGTGATCCCAAAGAAGCATTCAATGAAAATTGTTCCACTACACCACTTAAGGCAGTTTCACACTCTACTTCCAAGATGTATGGATGCCACTCATAAAGCAAAGGAAAAAGAGGGCAATGGTTCAAGTGAAAGGATGTCGGCTAATGGGCATGAGATAGTCAAGTCGATGACTATAAATCAAGCGATTCTTGATAGGCAACCTAAGTTCTCAACTTTTTCTTTTTCTTTTAATTTTTAGAGTATTTTTAGTTTTATTAATTTCTTTTTTCTTTTTTTTTTGTAGTGACTACTCACCCAACTTGGACCAGCATGATGAAGTTTAAGAGGAAAACTAGAGCTTCTCCTGCTTAGCTTGCATCGATAGGGGAGTTTTCTTGTTCTTACTCTTTTTATTTCTAAACCTTGAGGACAATGTTTGTTTAAGTTTGGGGGTGTGTCTTTAAATTTATTTTAGTTTGTGTGATTGTCTAATTTTATTATTAGGTGTAAAAAAATTTATTTTTGCTTTCGATATTTTACACTTATTATGATGGAATTCTTATCCAATGATGAATTTTAGTTATTGATTTATCTTGACTTTTGGGAACAACATAAGTATGAGAAGAATTTGTGTTAAATTCTTTTGTTAGTTTCATGTTAGGATGTGATTTTCAACAAATTTAGCACTTAATCTCTTGCTTAGATTTGTATTGTTTATTTAAAAACTGATTATGTTAATGTGAATTTCAATTATGTCTAGAACCTAGAATTTGTTTGATTCTCTCTTGAGGCGAAATCCTAGATAACACTAAGTTAAGAAAGTGATTTAGGTCATCTTTGGATCGTTTGAGCCTTTGAAGCTTACCTTTATATATGATTATCCTTAGTCTACCTTTTTATGTCTAATTGATATATCTATTTTCTTTGATTGCCACATCTTTTAGCCTAGCCAAATAAGAAAAACCATGATTAACCCTCACTACATAGGCATGTGATGATATTACAGGAAACAACTATGAGCCATGTCGAATTTGGGTGAAATGGTGATGTGAAATTTCTCTATAAAAAAAAGGTTATAGTTCTTCGAAAACGAAGAATAAAAAAAAATGGGGAATAAAGTGATGAAGCAAAAAGGAAGTGTATTCAAGGAAGAAAGCATGTAATTTGAGGAAGCAAAAAGACTATGGCTCTCAAAAATCCTAAAAAAAAATGTAAAGTGTCTATAGATGAACTTAAACCGAAATATAGCTTTATCGTACCTTGACCCTAGCCTTACATTACAAGCTTAATAAAGACCTATTGATCTTTGACAAAATGATAGTCTACATTAGTGGAGAAAGAGATGAAAAACAAACATATGAGAATCTAGTACTAGTTCGTATTTTTGCATTGGCATAAACTTATTTAGATTGCATGTGATGATTTACAAAGAGATTATACACACACTGAAAATCCATTCAAGCATGAAGTTTATGATTGAATTGAATCATAGATTTGGATTATGTTTATGTTCTACTTTGATTCAGGATTTTGAGGTAACTTTTGAGAAAAATTAAGAAATCATTGTTTTGAGTGCAGTTATCTTGAGTGATGTTTTGAGTCAATTTATTTATTTAGGGTGTTTAGTTTTGTTTTGCTCGAGGACTAGCAAAATATTAAGTTTGGGGTGTGATAACTCTAGAAAATATAGTTATTTGGCCACCTTTTATGCTTTTGAATCGGCTAAGTCCTTGAGGATTTTATTAGGATTTGATTAGTTTTATATTTTTTATATTTATTTTAATTATCCATTTTATGTTTAAAAATAGTTATTTAGTTGTTATTTATGTGTTTTTATAGGTCCAAGGTGATCTGGAGCTTCGTGGTGCAAAACGATAAAAAACGGTGCATTCCAATGAGCAGGCAGATTCGACCTCTGGAGTTTCTTTCAAGAAAAACTCAATCTTAAAAACTTAATTTGAGAAAACTCTCTTCTTGACTTTTGAAGCTGACTTCCATACCTTTCCAACGGTTAAGGCTCATCAAAATCGGATAAGATTTGCCCAGTCAAAATAGCTGACAAAGTTCAAGAAGCCGATAGGAACCAATTCGGACAAACGGAAGAGAAACACCAAGGAGGCAGTAGCAGTGGCACCGAGAGATTGTGAACAGTATCACAAAAATGTAAAAAAAACATAAAACTTACCTGTTTTGCTTGAGAATGAAGTTTCGGACTCCAAGAGGCCTTAGACACTTTAAGTATGACTCTAAGTCAGAATAAAAAGATTAGACACCTAGAAACCTATTTCTCTCTCAAGAAGATAGTAGCCACCAACTTCTCTCAAGAATATTGGAAGATTTGAAGATTGAAGACTCAAGAACTGACAACTCTTAGTTTCTTCTTTTCTTTTCTCTTTTCTTTTCTTTATTTTTCTTGTATAGTTGATGACGGTTAAACTATTTTGAATATTTGTTTTCATTAATTATCATGAACTAATTTTCTTTTACTAGGATTTCAATGGAACTCAACACATAGTTTGAATTTACTTTCTCTCTCTAGCTTGATTTAATGGTTTGTTGAGTTGTTTATTCATTCTTGTTCTTAATGCTTCTCTAATTGATTGGCCACCAATTAGATTAATTTGTTAACCTAAATACAACTAGACATAGGAAGTTTAGTGTTAGACATGGATTGAATGACACATATTTCATATTCATTTATTAGGATGAATTGATCTGCAGGTAGGGTGAAAATATACTTACTTGTCATGTGTAACCATTGTTAGAGCCTATACTTAATGAGTATTTCTTTAATTCAATTATCATAAACATATAGTTAATTGGTTATAAAGGATATTTTTATAAGACCATCGACAGATGCTTATAAATAAGATAGAACTCTAGGTTAACAACTCAGGATCATTAATCAAGTGAAGAGGTAGAGAGAGATTCAAGCGAAGTGTTGAGGGAAGTTGTAATCTTAGGCTTTTATAATTAATTGAATTTAACCTTTTTAATTTACTTGCTTCTATTATTAGTTTATTTTAATTTAGTTTTAGATTATCATCTTTAATTAGTTATTTAGATAAGATTGAGTTTGTTAATTTTAGTACTTAACGATTTTAATAACAATTCCTCGTGGGTTCGACACTCTACTTCTCATTATATTACTTGTTTGCGATACGTGCACTTGCGTGGTTAAATCCGACAACAGCGGCTCATCATCAATCAGGGCTAAATCCAAATCGGCTAACACTAAATCACTTTGATATACATGGGCAATATAAAATAATAAAATATATATAACCTTTGGGAACTCAAACCGTATCACTATTTGTTCTTCTTTGGGTAGAACAAACAATATACAATATGAGCTTTCTCAAGTACTTTAGAAAGAAAGACCTAATAAAGAATATCCCTTTTGGATGAATATATCTTTACAAGATCAAATTAATATCCTTAACAAGTACTCTCACTTCTAAGAGTTCATATGAATAAGAACCCCCTTTAGGCAGGTAATTACACATATTCCTTCAAAGAAGAAAAATCTCTAAGAATCCTTATGGAAAAAATTCATGAATTTAAATAAATAGGATACTTTGATAATCCTATCCATTTAATTCATAAAATTTTCGTTGAGACAATTGCCCACAAAATTACACTTTAAATAACCAGTGTGTCAACAAAAATTATTAATATAAATAAAATTCAATAAATGTTCATGACATCGACAACTCTCTAGACAATTTGAAACACAAACAAAATCAAAAGAAATTACATCTAAAAATGAATATATATATATATATATCATGGAAAACATTCTAATTGATTTACCCATGTAATCGATTTTAGTCTTAATTTAGTTTAGCTCTGATACCACATGTTAATAATCTAGATCGCTAAATTAGAAACCAAAACACAATCACATGAAACATAACAATCATACAAAGTAATAAGATAGAGATTAGAAGACATGCCAGTGTTGGAAGCCATGATTAAAATGGATTGCCCTTTGTGGATTATCCTTTGTAATCTATTTAAGAGTTTTTCTTAGATCGACTAGATTCTACTTTCCCTTTCTCTAGGTTTTTGTATAGTAACTATCAATGGGACAAACCACACTCACTATCTATTTATACTAGGATTTTATGGATGAGAGGGGGAAACCTAGCACATTATAATTATAATTAGTTTTGGTCTTCCCATTAAAGAGTTCACTTTAGTTATCAAGCCATACACCTTTCATACCACATTCAATATTTAACCTGAGACGAACCTAGGCCCAACTATATGGATCACATAGTGATTTGGGCTTTACCAATTTCTTTAATTCGATCCGTTTTTCACAAACAAAAGCAATTAGCAAAAGCTCACATTAACAATATTTTCCAACATGGCCTACTCAAAATAAATCAAATGGACAACAAATTATTAAGACATTTGGTGATTTTTTATTAAAAGAATACAAGAAATTTTATATCATCATGTTAAGTTTTATAATTTTCTCAATGAGATAAAACCAGAGCATTATACAAAGAGTGTTAAAACCATATGAAAAGGAAGTTTTAGAAACAAAGCACTAAATGATGCTCGCACTGTGATGCAGCAGGTTTACAATGAAATACTGCTGAAGTGGTTAGACATTACAACTATTACTGTTGTCCAAAGACATAAAAGGTCTTGACTCCTAAGTTCGAAAAACATGCATGGTTTAAAAAGCAACAACACAAATAATGAGATAAAAAAATAAACCGAGGTCCTTTACACTGGATTCAGTCTTTCAATGAAAAACCTTCCCCATATAGTGAAATCCCGAAATTAAAATATGCCTACAAGGATCTAATTATAGATTAGGTTCATTATGGTAGAGTAGAGCCACAATAACAGGCTTCAGAATTCATGATTCTGATAAAGTTAACATCTCAAAAACACTGTAATTAACTAGAAGGTTAAATGAAAGTAGATTAAAACTAACTAGAGCAGAATTGCAATTTGACAGAAAAATGAATATCAGTCCCTCACTCATCATCTCTCTTAGGTAAATGAAACTATCAACTTTATGATCCCCCAATCCTCCTATTCTAGTCACTTGTGAATCTGTTTGAGTCCTCAAACTAAGTAAAAGAAACCAACAAAATAATCATGGCATATTTACACAATACAGTTACGATAAAGATCAAAGGATCGAAGCATACCTGCCTCTTAATAAGAATTTGATCCCAAATGCCAAATCTTTAATGGACCACTTTCCCAGAGTCTCAGAGCATGTAAACCTAAGATTTTTTTCAAACAAAGTAGAAATCGTCTCTAACCATGTCTTATTCGTATTTTTTGGGCAAAGAGCCGTTGAAAAGTAGGTTGACGAAAATATCCCCAGGGTTTCCTTTTTGTTGTACCAGTGTATCCCGTCCTCGCTTGTAAATTCATAAGACGGGTTTGAGTTGGTGGCCCCCGCTCCTGCTACCACGTGGGCTTGCCAATTCTTTTGTTTTGAATTTTAAAGTACAAGTTTGGATGCCGGATTAACTGTAACGGATTCTTTGGCAAAATGAATCCGAGTCCGAATTCAAAAATTCGTTCAGAAAAATTTGAATTTGAATTCGTTTAAATTCGATTTGATCAGAAAGTTAAAAACTCGAATTCGAAAAAATTCGAACCTCAAATGGCTCAAGGCCGAAAGAGCCCGAACTCGAAAATATCCGAATCCGAAATTATCTAAACCCAAAAAACCTAAACCCAAAAATACCCGAGCCCGACCCGAACCCGAATTTAATACTAAAAATAAAAATTATCAAATTGTAATTAAATAATTTTTTATAAAGCAAGAACTTTATTTATTAATTTTATTAATTTCTTTTTTTAATAATTTAATTAAAATTTAATTTAATTTATATTATATATATATGATAAAATAATAATTTTATCAAAAATAAAATTATATTTTGTACTTATAATTTTAATATCCCATATCTTGATGAATCCATTATCTAAAATTTTAAACTCATGAAAATTTTAGAAATGTACATTTTTTTTACATAAAATATTACTTGTCCTTTATTTATGTTATTTTGAGAGCATCCTTATAATAGTATAATAGTATTTTCTATATATTAAAATTAATTAATAGCAATTCATTCATTTTAACTTATCTCTAGTATAATAGTATTTCTTATATTAAAAATAAATAAAAACTACTTTTTAAAAAAATGTGTTGCTCTTTGCAACATATATATAGTTTCTTGAGCATATTATTAAATTAAGTCATTAACATCATATTCACTTGTCCAAACCCGGACCGATCCGAAATATAGGCCTCAAATTCTACCCACACTCGCCCATATTTGTAAATGGGTAGTCCAAGCCCGTTTAGACCTCAAAGTTGAATGCCAAGGTTCGTCCCTAAAAATCTCTTATTTTGTAGTGAATATAAATTATAATGTATTTACATGTTGAAATTCGAGTTCATCAAATCAATTATTTTAAATATTAATATGATTAATTTATAATATATCATATTTTTTAAATTATTTAAAATTTTATTTTATATAAAAAATTAATTTTATATTATTTTGATGCTAACAAATATTGATTTTAATAAATAAATATAATTAAAAATATCATATGATAATAAAAGATTATTTTTAAAAATAATAATAAAATTATTTTTAAAAGTAAATATTTAAATTATGTAAAAATGATTACATCTAACATAAAATAAAAATGATGTAAAACAAACCCGAACCTGAACCCGAACTGAACCGGAACCCGATTGAGCCCAAACCCGAACGGACTTGAATCCGGACGGACCCGAATCCCATCGGACCCGAATCCGAACTAACTCGAACCCGATTAAACTTGAATCCGAATAGATTCGAATTCGAATGAGCCCGACCCGAACCCGTCCAAACTCGCCTAATTGCCGCCTCTAATTGTTACCTTAGATCCAAATTTAATACAATTAAACAAAAACACAACAATCAAATCAAATCCAAAGTCAGGAGGTCCGTTGCACAATCTGTTTTGAAATCTGAGTTTTACAAGTAAATGATGTTTGAAACTTTTATAAAGACCACTAAAAAAATATTTTTATAAAGAAAATATTTAAAGCAATGTTTATTATTTATTTTGAGTTAATAATTTATGATTATAATTGAGTTATGTAAAAGTTTATTGATAATGTTAAAGTAATAAATGTAATTAGAGTAATCTTAGAGATTCAGATTCAGATTACGATTTCAGTATTATTGTAATAATTACTGTAGTGATTATTTACTTAGATGATGAAAACCCTCATGTATAAATATGACACTCTTGTATAGATTTCTAAACAATTCAATAATATAAGCAATATAGCCCTTTAGGTCTATTTCCATGGATGTAGGCCACCATGGTCGAATCACGTATTCTTTTGTGTAATTGTGTTATCTCTTTCTTCTAACATGATATCAGAGCTAAGGTTTTTTATGATATTTTGCCTGTGTTCTCCTGCTGCGTGTTTCGTCACGTTTCCTGCAGTGTGCTACGTCACGTCTTTCTGTTCATTTTGCCTGTTACGCCATGTTAGATTTTCCTACAACGTGTTACGCCACGTTTTCTATACCTATTGCGTGTTACGCCACGCCAGATTTTTCTGGAACGTGTTACGCCACGTTAGATTTTCCTACAACGTGTTACGCCACGTTTTCTATACCTGCTGCGTGTTAAGCCACGCCAGATTTTTCCGCAACGTGTTACGCCACGTTTTCCTGCAACGTGTTACGCCATGTTTTTTGTACCTGCTACGTGTTACGTCACGCCAAGATTTTTCTGCAACGTGTTACGCCACGTTTTTCTGTTACGTGTTATGTCACGTCTTCTTGTTCCTGTTGCGTGTTACATCACGTCAGATTTTTGTGTCATGTGTTCTACCACATGTTCTCTTATTGGTTAACAAACTCAAGTTAGTATTTACAATACCACCTTGAATTTGAGAATGTGTTAAAGTAATAAATGTAATTAGAGTAATCTTAGAGATTCTGATTTGATTTTGATTCAGATTACGATTCCAATATTATTATAATTATTACTGTGATGACTCTTTCCTTAGATGGTGAGAACCCTCATGTATAAATAGAATACTCTTGTATAAATTTCTAAACAATTCAATAATATCAGCAATATAGCCTTTTGGATCTATTCCCGTGGATATAGACTACCATGGTCGAACCACGTATTCCTTTGTGTTATTGTGTTACCTCTTTCTTCTAACATATAACTCTCAAATAATCAAGTTCGTGAGATCATAATTTTTGAATTTTATCTCTTCATTTTCACTTTATCAAATAATGAATGAAAAAATATATATTTTTCTTTATTTTTTTTCTACTAAACACATTAATAAAATATATATTTTTCATTATTTTAATTTTTGTCCCTTCCAATTTTTTAACTCTCCATTTTCCTTTCTATCTCGGTACCTCCTAAGCAAAGCCTTATGGCTATTCTGCAAGCATGAGCAAGTGAGTGTGTCTATATATGTGTTTTTATGAGATAACATTATTCTGTCTAATCAATAAGCTACTCAATCAAGATAGTCCTATCTGTTTTATAAATCCTCTCATTCGAACTCGAGTCGAAGGTATAAAAACAATTTACAAATTAAGTTTATTAATTCTTAGTTACATTACATACAATCAAATTTTAATTTAACGATTGTTATTCTTGGTTAAGAGAGTTGAAGCTCAAAATTTTCTTCCCTTTAAATTTTTTCATGTTTAGATAAAAAAAAATACACACACAAGTACTTATAACATGAACCCGCAGCACAAGGCAAAGGCAGACAAAAAGCTATCCGACATAATCAAATTGAAAGAGTAATGTCTTACAAGGTTGGAGATTAAAGGGTTAAAGTACGGTCGAAAATTTTGGATACCACTTCAAATGAGAATTAGAAATTTATTCGATTCCATATGAAATTTAAGATCGGGAATTTAATGAAATGATAGAAAACTAATTGAATCGATTAAAATCGATAGAAAAAAAATCATATTATAAGGTTTGTGATGTGTTAGGTGATGATATTATAAGGTTTTAGACCAAGATATCTATTTTATTTTGTTATAATATGGTTAGGGTATCGTTAGATTTTGTTTAGGTTTAATCTTCATTTTGAATGATTTTAAAAATACATTTTTCTATATCAATTTAATGTATATAATATTTTATTTTCGAAATATTTTTACGAAAAATCCAATCTTAAATTACAAAAAAAAAAAAAAAAAAAAAGCTACTTGAATAGCTTTTCCGGGTCAATTTTTTTTTTTTTTTGTTCTTGAAAACATAGATATATATCCTTTGCATTGATTGGTTTAGCAATCAAACCAAAGAACATCCTACACATAGCTCATTGTGTTCTTAAATTAAGCTTAATCGAAGCAAATTACTTAGGTTGCACATAGATAAGAATCCAATTGAATAAAAACCCAGAAGCAACAATATTAAGAAAGGAAAGAAAATAAAATTTACAGAGTTATTCTAATATCAGTTGTCTCACAAAAGTTTAAGCCTCTCAGCACCAAAAATGACAAGTATTTCTAAATAAAAGGAATGCAGCTCACCAAGAACAGCACATGGGAAGTTAAATGCCGTAACTGCACCAACTATTCCAAGGGGATTCCACATCTGTTCCCAGAATACATGAGCAAAATTCAACCTTAGTCTCAGACTTCATTTATGAGTCCAAGTTAAAAAGTATAAAAGAATCATTGCAAAAACTTAGTACATTAGGCCATTGCTGCCACCAAAAGAATCATTGCAAAAACTTTCCGACCACCATGAATATAGTGCAAATGACAAAAAAAAAAAAATAGTTGCTGTAAAAGAGAAAATATCTTAAGTAAATAGTACTGTTATGTAATTTGGTGAATTCAAACTATGAACTATGAACACCTTAAGTTTAGAAGAAAGGTCTTGTTGCAGCATTGCTTTGACTTATTAATAAATAAATTTTCTTTTAACAGACTAATTGTGTATATTTTCCCCAGAAAATAGAAATTGGCAGATGCTCATTACCAAGTACCTCTTGATTAATTTGAAGATTGAAGAAAATATTTAAACTAACTCAACTAAATAATAAATGGCTATAATAGCTAATAAATTATCAACTACTGTATTTAATATAATATTATAATTATAAATAGAATGTTAATTATCCTTAAAAGGTGCCCTAAAGATACTCCGCTCCTAATCCTTTTTCTTATGTGGTGGCTCCCATCTCATACTAACTAGTAGTAATATTTTATTTGATTCTTTTTTTGTTGTTGTTTAGATTTTGGTATTTTGTTAATCAACGTTTTAAGACACTCTTTAAGATTATTATATATAGTAATATCTTCACTTAAAGACATTTATTAGCAAAATATATATTTTTTTGGTATTAAAAAAGTTTAAATGATATGGTATTATAGTTTGAGTTCCATTTCGATACACTGGTGAAAATTTTTAATTTTACATGCAGAGTTAAGAAATTGATATATGTCTATTTTTTTAATCTAAAAATTCTATTAACGGAAATAATTTCTCTTTATAGTATTTATTTTAAAATTCTTTTTGTGGTTGTTTTTTTTTTGGTTGGTTTTCTTAACCTAAGCCCTAAGCCCTAGGCTAAGCTAAACAACGAACAAAACGCACGTGTATCCGTTGTCGGGTTTAGGTCCGTTTTTAACCCGCAAAAAAGGAAAAAACGAAAAGAAATCCAAAATTTTGAGAAATTGCCAACGAACTTCCTTTCCTTCTTTTCTCTCTCTTTTTCATCAACGAACTTCCTCGTTCAAAAAAAAAAAAACCAAGAAGCCATCAAATTTAATTCTCTCTCCAAATCTTCAAACCCTAATCTTCCGCTTTTTTCCTCGAAAATCATTAATTTTTCTGCTTTGATCACCGGTAAGTATTCGAATTACATATTCAATTTCTCTTCTGAATTCGAGGCTGGGGTTTTCTAGCTCCTTAGCTGAAAACCCTAGTTAATTCCACTTTCTAAGAATTTTTTAAAAGCTTTATGTTTTAGTTTAGATAAGGAGATTATCAATGAGGAACCATTGTCTTTATACTTCAAAAAATCCCAAATTTCATGGGATTTTCAATGGAATAGCTGCTATGATTCTATTTTTCTTATTCTACACCCGGGTAGATTTCTTAAGAAACCCTAATATTAACCAATCATCTCGGCTTATTAACCATAATTTGACCCAAATGAGTGGTTTCCCTGATGGGCTTGATCATGTTAGTGTAATTCGTCGGAAATTTAGTGAACTTGATGCTAATTCATCAAATTTAGCGGTTAGGAATGGTCAATATAATGAGTTGAATGTAAGCTTGAGCAACCCTGCTTTCTGTACTGGATTGTTTGATCATAAGGGTTTTGCTAATCAATGTGATTTCTTGAAAGCGAATCCGCAATGTTTTTCGGATGGATTCTTTGATTACGTTAAGTTTTTCTATTGTGGTTGTGGAGAATTTAGAATAGTGGGCTATGTGATATTGGGTTTTTGGCTTGCTGCTTTGTTTTATCTATTGGGAAACACCGCAGCGGATTACTTTTGCTGTTCATTGGAGAAGCTTTCACACCTGCTTAGGTTGCCTCCAACTGTTGCTGGGGTTGTACTCCTTCCGTTGGGAAATGGGGCGCCAGACGTGTTTGCGAGTATAGCTGCGTTTTTAGGGACGGATACAGGTGGAGTGGGTCTTAATAGCGTGTTGGGTGGTGCAGTGTTTGTTACTTGTGTTGTTGTAGGGACTGTCTCCCTTTGTGTAGCGGGGAAGGGGGTCCAGATTGATAAAAGGTGCTTCATTAGGGATATTTGTTTCTTCCTCGTTACACTCATGTCACTTACAATGATATTGGTAATTGGTAAGGTGAGTGTTGGGGGTGCCATTGCATTTATCATGATATATGTGATTTATGCATTTTCTGTGGCTGCAAATGAGATTTTGAGGAAATATGCACGGAGGTTGAAATTGGATGTTGTTACACCGTTGCTTCCTGTCCGAGGAAGTCTGTTTTCACAAGGAAACGAAGAGGACGTTTTTTGTAAATAACTCTTTGCTTGATGTGGACACTGAAAACGATCCACCCCAACTCCCTAGTTCCCTGCCACAATGGATGTGGGCTTCAAATGTTGCTATATACTCAAATCACTTCATGAAGGTCAGTTCATTAGAAGAAGAGAGGCCTCCATGGGGTTGGACTGAAGAGGGCATGGAAACTAATGACTCATCATTCTCATGTTCTAAATTAATATCGCTCCTGGAGTTGCCACTGACAGTTCCAAGGCAGCTAACAATTCCTCTAGTTGAGCAGGAATCATGGTCGAAACCATATGCTGTAGCTAGTGCTTCATTGGCTCCTATTCTATTGGTTTTTCTATGGAATAGCCAAGGTGATGTGGGCTCCCTGAGCCGAGTGGTTACATGGTTTATTGGTGTTGCAGTTGGTTGCGCTCTTGGTATTCTTGCATGTCAGCATACTTTATCTGATCATCCACCCCGGAAGTTTTTAATTCCTTGGGTATTAGGGGGATTTTTTATGAGCATTGTGTGGTTTTATATGATTGCTAATGAGCTTGTTGCTCTGTTGGTGGCATTTGGTGTCATTTTTGGAATTAATCCATCCCTTCTTGGAGTTACTATTCTGGCATGGGGCAATTCAATGGGTGATTTGGTGTCAAATGTTGCACTAGCAATGAATGGTGGTGATGGTGTGCAGATTGCCATGTCTGGCTGCTATGCAGGTCCCATGTTCAACACACTTGCTGGTTTGGGCATCTCGATGCTGCTCGGAGCTTGGTCAAAGAATCCTTCCTCATACTTGGTTCCACAGGATAGCAGCTTGTTTTATACCATGGGGTTTCTCATGTCAGGACTAATCTGGGCACTTATAGTTTTGCCTCGGAATGACATGCGGCCTAGCAAGATATTAGGAGTGGGTCTTATAATGCTCTATATGATATTTCTCTCTCTCAAGCTAAGCAGTGCTATGGGACTTCTATCACTGGGTGGTTTAAGGTGATTTTTGTTTTGGTTGTAATTAGACGGACCAGGTAGACCAGCATGTTAGAAAAGAGCGGTCAGATTGATTAGCTTATCAAGTTATCAGTTTCCAACAACTGTCAGACTATCAGGTTTCTATGGCAGAGAAAGCCATTGTTGTATCTCTGGACATAATCTAAGCTTACATATTCAAAAGATGTAACCTCGCTGAATTCATTGTGGGCTTTCAGTATTGTTGGAAAAAAATCTGTCAAACCACTTCCATCTGTAAATTCTTCCACCATTCATATACTTGGAACATGTCTCATTCTTCTGTTTGATCATTTAGTATCTCTTCAGCTTGGACTTGACTGTCCCTGCGCATCTCCATCTTATGTACAGTGGTTGTTAATTTTGCATCAGGCTTACAGCTAAGTATTTACAAATTTCTCTGTTGCATATGACTCGTGCACTCTTGTACAACTAATGTGAAAAAATTGAACAATAAATCAAAGAAGATTTCTACACCCCTTAAAAGTTGCATCCCAGAAAATCCCACAGCAAAAATCATTGGTTTCATCTATCAGTGCCAAGAAAAACAGAAAAAAAAAATACAGTTCCTTAAAAAAAAATTCTTGTTCTACTTGGTTGATGGAAGCCTATATTTCATGAAGAGCATGGCAGTGTAAGGTTGTTTTATGAAAGTAATTGGTGGTGGGAACCGGGAGCCAGGAACTGGGTGGGAAGTGTTGCTTTGGTCCTACAAAGGCAGAAGCAGCATCAAAGCTTCCCCAAATCCTTAACTGCATAAAGCAGCATGAAAATATAATTAATGTACATTCGTGCAAGGATATGACTCCTTATAGCTTTTAATGTCTTTGAAGGACACTAAACTCTGAATTTTTGACATAATTTATCATGGTTTTAGATCTTTCCAAATATATTGGTAAGAGATAGATGCTTGGCAGAAATTTCTCAATGATCTATTTGTTTCTTAAACGTCAAATTGAGCATTAATCGCCTGCTTTGTATGCAAAACGCAAGACTGAACTTTGTCCAAAAATAAAAAAAGAACTTTGAACATTCTTTCTTGCTCTTGTTCTTGTCTTGTACTGAAGCTGCCAACGAGCTCGTTTTTTATTCATCAGAAGAATAGTTTTGAACCAGTGACCGGCCATGATCGAAAAGATCTTTGCATGATTGTAGCCCAGCAACTTTCTTTGTCGTTTTGTCAATAAAAAATCATCAATTAGACATTTAGATATATCTAAATTAATTGGACCCACCAAAACATAAAAATTTTATAAAAAAAAAAAATCAATAATAGGTATCCATCATCATAATATCATATATCTCAACCAAAAAAATCTCTCAAAAAATTTGCTTTTGGACTTTATTAAAGGCACTAATGTCTATGGACCCACCAGAAAATGAGAGCCCATCATTGGTCCTAAGAATCCAAGTAGTTACAAGAAACACCGGAAATCCAAAAAATAATCTTTAACCATTAATAAAGCAGATTAATCTTAAGTACTAGTAACATTTATTTACCCATGTTTATGCATGTATGTATAGGGATGGCAAAACTCGATCCAACCGATGGATTTCGCACCGATCCGCTCCGAATAGAGAGGTTTTTTTTTTGAGCGGGGTGGAGCGGAGTGGTTTTGGTAAATGCTTGCTCCACTCCGCCCCGCTCCGACTTTTGAAATTACTATTTTATCCTTTAAAATATTTTATATTTTTCCTTATATTTTTAATATATATTAGATATATATACTAAAATCATATATATACTAATATTTTATATCTATACTTTTAGTATATATGTATTATATATATTATATTAAATATTTTTATATACTAAAATTATGTTCATGAATAAATTATAATATAATTTTTTATAATATTAAGTTAAAAATAATTAATATAAATTGGGGTGTAATGGAGTGGAGCACCGTGGAGCGGTTATGGATGTAACCGACATCCATGGATGTGGATGTTTCCAACATCCATGCAAGAGTGGGGTGGAGGTGGATAAGACAATATCCGCCCCCGCCCCGCTCCATTGCCATCCCTATGTATGTATGTCTATTGTCTAAGGTGGTGAAACCATGGTGGTCCTAAGAATCCAGTAAAGATAATTTTTAATTTCGTTTCGATTTTGATATCGGTCTATACCGATCATATCGGCCTGTATCGATCGGTATCGATCAGTACAGATACGTATCGATTCGTATCGATACATACCGGTCCGTATCGATTGGTATAAGATTTTAATTTTTATCGATACGTATTGATACAAGATTTTGATTTTTTAAATTTTTTTTTAAAAAAAATTACTTATTTGATTTTTTAAACCATTTAAAATATTTTTTGTGTCATGATTATTTTTATTTTTTTCATAATTATATTTAGAAATAAAATATGTTCATTAAATTAGGCTATTAAACATAATTAATAATAATTTACTATTTTTTTAACATTTTAATATTTATTTTACCTATTTGATGTTTAAAAATTTTAAATTTTAAATATTAAATATTTAAAATTTATATTTGCATGAAAACATATATATATATATATGTAATAGATTTATATTTGCATGTGTATATAATATATATTTTATTAAGAAACTTGAAAATAGATTATACATATAGATATATGAAAAAATATTTAAAAAATATCGATAAATTTAAAACAGCACAACGAAATAAATTGATATCGATATGTATCAGTATCAAAATAAAAATAATACTCACTACCTTGGGTGAAACAGCCTATTTTACTGTGAAGGGTTCGGCTCCATTAATAAGTTCATTCAGTTCAATTATGAATGATTTTGAGTTTGAGTCTTACCATAATCACATGAACGTATATCTTCTTGGTTAGATTTTTCTGAGAAAAAACAAGCTAATTAGTAATTATCAACAGGGAAACAAATTACCAAGTAATAATAATTACCAAGATTAGTCGTTTGGTGACGTGGGTATACCTAGACCGCTAGACGCTTTTTCCTACATTCCACTTCCTGATCTTAACTTTTCAGACATAAGAGGGTTACCTCCAAAGTATTGTCTCCCCAATTTCCCTGGAAGAGAAATCCTCATGGCCATTTCTTTCTTCTTCTTCCTCTCTCTCCTTTTCATCCCTTTCTCCTCCTCATCACCAGACCGTCCAGAAAACTTCATCATCCACGTGTCCAAATCACACAAGCCGTCTCTTTTCTCCTCTCACCATCACTGGTATTACTCCATCCTCCATTCTCTCCCTCCTTCCCCTCACCCCACCAAGCTCCTCTACACCTATGAACTTGCCATCAATGGCTTCTCCGCTCGCCTCACCACTGCGCAGGCAGAGAAGCTCATGGAATTTCCTGGAATCCTTTCTGTGATTCCTGACCAGGTTCGTCAGATCCACACTACTCGGACACCTCACTTTTTAGGCCTTTCGGATGGTGTAGGTCTTTGGCAGAACTCCTATTATGGCGATGGTATTATAATCGGAGTTTTGGATACCGGAATATGGCCGGAACGCCCCAGTTTTATGGACTCCGGGCTATCCCCTGTTCTGGATAGCTGGAAAGGTATCTGTGAGACAGGGCCAGACTTTCCTGCTTCAGCTTGCAACCGAAAAATAATCGGTGCAAGAGCCTTTTACAAAGGCTATGAGTCTTATCTTGAAAGACCCATTGATGAAACAAAAGAATCTAAGTCTCCACGAGATACTGAAGGTCATGGCACGCATACTGCTTCAACTGCTGCTGGATCTGTGGTTTCTAACGCCAGCCTTTTCGAATTTGCATATGGGGAGGCTCGTGGTATGGCTAGAAAAGCAAGGATTGCTGCTTACAAGATTTGTTGGAGTTTGGGTTGCTTTGATTCTGATATACTTGCAGCTATGGACCAAGCAATTGCAGATGGAGTCAATGTGATTTCCTTATCTGTTGGAGCCACTGGATATGCTCCTCAGTATGATCATGATTCCATAGCAATTGGGGCATTTGCTGCTGCTAATCATGGTGTCGTTGTGTCAGTTCTGCTGGGAATTCTGGTCCTGGTCCGTACACTGCTGTTAACATTGCGCCATGGATTATAACAGTTGGCGCTTCCACAATTGACAGGGAGTTTCCAGCTGATGCGGTCCTTGGTGATGGCAGGATTTTTGGTGGCGTTTCATTGTACTCTGGTGACCCATTAGTTGATTTCAAGCTTCCTTTGGTTTATGCTGGTGATTGTGGAAACAGGTATTGCTACATGGGGAGTCTAAGTCCATCAAAAGTCCAAGGAAAAATCGTTGTTTGTGATAGGGGAGGGAATGCTAGAGTTGAAAAAGGAGGTGCCGTGAAGCTTGCTGGTGGGTTAGGAATGATAATGGCAAACACTGCCGAGAGTGGTGAAGAACTCATTGCTGATGCTCATCTTATTCCAGCTACAATGGTGGGTGAGGTAGCAGGTAATAAGATCCGGGAGTACATCAAAATAAGTCAGTTTCCTACAGCTACAATTGTGTTCCGAGGAACAGTGATCGGGCCTTCACCACCAGCTCCAAAGGTTGCCGCCTTCTCAAGCCGCGGTCCGAACCATTTGACCCCGGAAATTCTCAAACCTGATGTCATTGCTCCTGGTGTTAATATCTTGGCTGGATGGACAGGTTTCGCTGCACCAACTGATTTGGACATTGATCCAAGAAGAGTTGATTTCAACATAATCTCAGGTACTTCAATGTCCTGTCCTCATGTTAGTGGATTGGCTGCTCTGCTTAAAAAGGCATACCCCAATTGGTCACCTGCTGCCATAAAATCTGCTTTGATGACAACAGCTTACAGTTTAGATAACTCGGGAAATACCATTAATGATCTTGCTAGTGGGGAAGAATCATCACCCTTTGTTTATGGAGCTGGCCATGTGGATCCCAACAGAGCTCTTAATCCTGGATTGGTATATGATATCGATGATAGTGACTATGTTGCATTCCTTTGCTCAATTGGCTATAACTCGAAGAGGATTGCCGTTTTTGTGAGGGAGCCTACTAGTTCAAATGTATGTGAAGGGAAATTGGCTACACCAGGCGATCTTAATTATCCATCATTCTCTGTTGTTTTTTATTCTAATGATCATGTAGTTAAGTATAAGAGGACGGTAAAGAATGTTGGGACTTCAGTTGATGCAGTTTATGAAGCTAAAGTGAAGGCTCCACCTGGTGTTGAAATCAGTGTTTCCCCAAGTAAGCTTGAATTCAGTGCAGAAAACCAAACGCTAGGCTATGAGATTACATTTGCAAGTGCAAGTGATGGGTTGGCCTTGTCTGCTGTTGCATCACAAGCATTTGGGTCGATTGAGTGGAGCGATGGAGTTCATCTTGTGAGGAGTCCAATTGCTGTTAGGTGGTTTCAGGGGCTCAAGGATTCCTTTTGATTTGCGGATTGAGGTGCTGTAAATAATTCCGGGAGGACCCTCGTCTAGCAAATAGCTAAACCTTGGGGCTGTATTTTTATCAATCTGCAGTTTTATCATCTTCTTCTACAAATTAGAGCGCATCTTATCATAACTTTTCATTGTACTTGATTATCCTGTAGCATCATCAATGAAGGATTCCAAGATATGAATGGCGAGTGTTCCGCTAATAGTGTAACAATTATTGTAGTGGAAGACTTGGTTAACAACAGTGAATCTAAATGGAGTCGATTATGCTGGAAAACGTTGTGTTTTTTGCATGATGTCATTGCTCCCATTAACTGTAAGTCTCTGATTATATTTATACATACAAGTGAAAGGCCTTATTTGAAGGGAAACGGATGAGCCTAGAGAATTATAATACTTGAGACTGTTTTTCTGTTTACATGATACTGGAACATGCTCATTGCTGACCGGAAAGACGCTAGAATTTAGCAGGGCGTGCCATCATGGTTGTTGTTGTTGATAAAATATCCAATGACCAATATGAAACGAAATCAGCCAACAAAGTAAAGTTTTTTTGTGCAATTCTTTCCTTTTAGAAAGTACAATCATAAGACTCTCTGCTAATTTGTCCACGATTAAAAGTGGACAGAAGGATAGCTTCATTTTTGGAGGATACAGAGATGTCATAACTCATCCACAATTAGGGCTGTAATCGAGCCGAGCCGAGCTCGAATACTGAGAAGCTCGAGCTCGATTCGAAACTCGAGGCTCGAAGCTCGGTTCGAGCTCGATCGAGTATCATTTTTTAAGCTCGAGCTCGGCTCGAGATAAAATCGAACTATTCGAGCTCGACTCGATTAGGCTTGTTTATATACTCGAGCTCGAATTAAGGGTTTTTAAGTATGTATGTATATATTAAGGGTAAAATAGTAAATTAATAATATAAATATTATAAATAAAAAAAACTCGATTAAGCTCGCGAGCTGTTCGAATCGGGTATTAAGATACTCGAACTCGGCTCGCTCGATAGCTCGAGCTGCTCGATAATGACCGAATCGAATTCGATTTTTTTTCGAGTCGAACTCGAGTAGCTTGCGAGCACAGGTGTCTCGTTTACACCCCTATCCACAATGACCCAAAACTTTTTTTTTCCTTTTTCCGTCAGAACTCCCATCAATCGGTAATCAGAATTGAAGAGAAATTAGGTTATTATATTTTAGTTATCCTTTCAAGCCACATTCAACAACGACGCTTTGGCCGAGTGGTTAAGGCGTGTGCCTGCTAAGTACATGGGGTTTCCCCGCGAGAGTTCGAATCTCTCAGGCGTCGGTTCATTTTTTTTCTGATTTTCAGAAAGAAAAAATGGAGTCCTCTTTAGATTATTTATGGCCTTAAGTAGGTTGTAACATTTAACCATGGAAACCAACCAACTAAGATGGATTCAAAAGCAAAACCAAATGAAAATAATGGTTTAGGCAACTTTGAAACCTGAAACATATTCGCATGGAGAGTGAAGACTAAGGAATCTTGATCAATTTCACCAAATTCAGGAAACTGCAATTTGGCTTCAGTTAGAAAATTCTGATAGAACTAACAATAACATATAGACCCTGTACGTACTCTTAACTTTGAGTTACCCAAACAAAAAAAAAAGCTTCAGTACTTGTAACTTGATTTGTGGATCTTTGATGCCATCGTTTCTAATGCCCATACTTCTGGAATTCCCACTTGCTGTTATCTGTGTGAGAGGTGGGAAAAAGAGAGAGGCAAAAGTTCAGTAAGAGAACAAGAACTTCGAGCATCCAACTTAACAAGTAAAACATGAAAGAACAAAAAAAAAAAAAAAACATCAAAGGACTGTTCTAATGCATACCCAGTGGGCAAATTTGGCGGGTGTCAGCCATAGCCATCTGCTAATAAAATGGAAGTGGAAGGCATTATTACAGACACCTGTGCAAACACAATGAACAATTTTCCATGGTAAGATAAATTCAGAAAAATATGAAGCAGATACAATCTATAGGATGAAACAAATTGGCCAAGCTGAACTATGCATACGTACATATGACAAAAGCTGATGCATGTTAACATGATCTGAAGAACAATTTTGTGGTAGCAGGATTAAGTACATATCAAACAAGAAAAAGACAGTAACTCTATTTGATGAACAGGCTTTTTTTATTTATTTAAAATATTCGTGTTCGATATTTATATTCGATATTTATTTGGATATGAGTATAAAAATATAATTTTTCAAAAAAAATAAAATAAAATAAATTGTCAAATATATATCCAAATTCGACAATTATTTTCAAATTCGAATAACATAAACTCCATGTCTACAACCCTTTAATCTCAAGCCAAAACTTCAAGCTGCCTGCATATTTCAATATAGAGGAAAATAAAAGGAAAAGGCACAGTGGGTCACTGCACAGTGCACAGAGGCAGTCTGAAGAATAGACAAGTAGATAAAAAGCTGAGATCCTTAAATTAAAAATTGATTTTATATAAAAAAGAAGAATTAACAGAATCGTACTTAAATTTAAATTTGTGATTGAATCAAATTTTCACTAAAAGCAATTAGTTTCTGAAAATATATTTTTTCTAATCACTCAATAAAATATCAATTACACAAAATTGTGGTGATCATGAATACTAATTTGGGTTAATATATAAATTAGTCTCTATATTTTATGCCTTTTTTCTGTTTGATACTTCAAATTTTTGTTTTGTCACTTTGATATTTGAACTTTCATTCTGTCAATCACATTAGCCCTTTGATCTAACACCGTTAGTTAATAGCTAACTAAGCAAAAAACAACTAATCAGATGCTGACACGTGCCAAAAACTACCACATCATTAGTGTTACGTCATCATATAAGAAAAAAATTCAAAAAAATTCAAAAAATTCAAAAAAAATCAAAAAAATTATAAAAATCAAAATAAAAACTGATATATTTTTTTAAAAACAAAATTTTAAAATTTTTCTTAAAAATTTAGAAATTATAAAATTATAAAAAAATCAAAATAAAACTATAAAAATCAAAACAAAAAAAACTGATTTTTATTTTTAAAAAATCAAAATTTTAATTTTTTTTTTAAATTTTAAGAAATTAAAATTATAAAAAATATAAAAAATCAAAAGATAAATCTAAAAAATTCAAAATTCAAAATTAAAAATAAAAAATAATTTTTTAAAATATAGAAATTTCAAATTAAATATATATATTTGTATGAAAATTCAAAATTAAAAAAAAAAATTTGAAATTTAAAAATAGAAACTTTTAATTTTAATTTTTTTCATTTTTATTAGAAATGTTCATATTTTTTTTTCTTATTTTTAGTTTTTAATTTTTTTAACAGATTTTAAAATATATATATATATAAATTTTTCACTTTTATAATTTATTTTATTTTTGGTTTTTTATTTTTATTTTTATTTTTATTTTTATTTTGATTTTTATAATATATATGAAAATTTGAAATTAAAAAAATAGAATTTTAAATTTTAAAAATAGATTTTTTTTTCATTTTTATTAAAAATTTTCAGATTTTTTTTCTTATTTTTTAATTTTTAAATATATATACATATAAAGTTTTCAATTTTTATAATTTATTTTGATTTTTGATTTTTATTTTATAATTTTTTTTTAAAAAAAAATATATATTTTCAAATTTTTAATTTTGATTTTTTAAATTTTTTTAAAAAAATTTTTGAATTTTTTTCTTATATGATGACGTGGCACTAATGATGTGGCAGTTTTGCACGTGTCAGGCTCTGATTGGGTGTTTTTTGCCTAGTCAGCCATTAATTCACGGTGTTAGGGTAAAATGCCAATATGATTGACGGAATTAAAGTTCGAGTACCAAACTGACAAAAAAAAAATTCAAGTACCAAATAGACAAAAGACCTAAAGTACAGGGACTAATTTATATATTAACCCTACTAATTTTTTTTAATTATTTTTAGTGAATAAATGGAATAGTCTCTTCTATATTTGAAGGTTTAGCTTAGCTGGTCCTGTTTTATCATTTATGCACAGCTCTATTTTTAGTGCTTGTTTTGAGTTAAATTCATGCCTTCAAAGAAGATTAACGAAGTAGACAAGTCTTAAAAATCAGAACATATTGAAGTGTTTAGAGATTTATAAGGAAAAATATATCGTTATACTAATCAATAGTCAGTGTGACAGAAAAGAAATCAATATTTATAAATCAATTATTAAAATTTGTCATTATACTTTAATTTTATAAAATATTGTTATTATACTTTTAGTTCAATTGATTTTTGAAAAGAAAAAAAAAACAAAATTTATGAAAATCTATTACTTGTATAAACATAAATTTTCGTAAAATATTTTAACTTTATTTTTTTTTTCTAAAAAATAACGTAATTAAAAATATAATGATAAAATTCAATATAACTGAAGTCTAATAATAAATTTTAATTAATATTAAATCATAATATAATAATTAATTTTAATGTAAAAAAAATGATTTCGATATTTGAAGCAGTCAGCCTAAACTAGATTACCACCGGCCAAGATTCAAAGCTCCAAAAAGATAAAAGTATTTACTGCAATTAAGTTGAGCAAAAATCTGGACCATATATATCCAATTTATATCGACATGGTTATGAACATTAAAGAAGTTTTGTTATTTTTTTTTTTTGTGTTATTAGGACCTAAAGAAGGAGCAAGTTGAGAGAGAGAGAGAGAGAGGGACCATTTGTATGCAAGAGAAAGGTATTGTGCTTTGAATTTGATCCATACAATACCTTAATTTTATAAATGAAATTCTTTAATTATAATGAGCTGCCATGCCATGCTAGCTTCAGCTTCAGCTTCATCATCAACGATATTTATCTGTGGTCAAGGCCAGGGTCAGTGCGATTTACAAGACAAAAAGACAAAGCCAGCCCAGTAATCCAGATTTGCAATTACTATAATTATAATTTGGAATTATATATTTGTATAGCTTAATTAACCATAAATTAACATCAATACATTTCTTTTATTTATTTTCGTCTGCGTAATGCATGATGTACTGTAAGATTAGAAAATTTCCATACCATATTATATTGCTATAATATTCCTAGGCAACTATATTAGTCGGATTTGTTGGTATTAGGTGCAAACGAGTCAAGTTATTCTTGAGTTATTTGAATGAAATTGATTCACGGTTCATTTGAATGGGCGATAAAATTGATTTCGGTAAGATTAAAAACAACGGTAGCGGTAAGATTAATTATTCTAACGGTGAGATTGGGTACTGTAATGGTGAGATTAAAACTAATGGTGGGATATGTATTTGGATGCAAAAGCAGCAGTAACGATGAGGTAAATTATAGTAACAAGAAAACATAACCATTAAGGATATTAAATTAAAATATGTATATATATAATGAATTTTTTAGTTTATTTGATATTTATAAAATTAATAAATAATTAAAATTATATTTATGTCAAATAATAATTTTATTAATAAATAATTAAAAATTAATAAAAATTATAGAAATATGTCAAATAATATTTTTGTATTTATTTTTTATTATTCATGTAATTATTTATTTTCAATTAATTCATATTAATTTTATAATAATAAAATTTATATATTTATTAGATTATTATATAAAATAAAATTTATATATTTATTATATAATAATAAATATATAATAAATTTTATTATATAAAAAATTAACCGGTTATAATTGTAAAAGGCTTTCCCAGTTCCCACTAGAGGGCCTTTTCTTTCACGGGAGCTTCAAGCTCCAGTGGACAAAAGGGCCAGCACGGTCTCACCGTGCAGTGCTGGCCCTGCTTGAAGCAAATGGTGCGATTGGGGCATTTTTATGCCCCAATCGCACCTCACCATGGTCCCGTTTGAATCCAAACGGAACTTCAGTAAATATTCGAGTTTGATTTGTTCATTATCGAGTCAAACTCAAACTCGAGCTATTTGAGAAACTAATCAAGTCAAGTTCAAGTATTTTAATATCTAATTTGAGAGGTTCGTAAATTTAATCGAATTTTTATTTTTAATATATTTAATATGTATATATAAAACATAATGTAAATATAATATTTAATATCTATATTTACGATTTTGTTGAACCTAATCGAAACCAAATCATGTAAATTACTAGTGAAACTCGAATACGAAAAACAAAATTCGATCGAGCTTGAGTAACTTCGAGTTTTCGAATCGAGCTCAAACCTTATATTGGATCAATTCTACTCAACTCAGTTTGATTACACTCAATTCGCATATTATGTATTGATTTACTACTTGCATCTCAAGAGAAATAGGCCAAAATAAAAGAGAGAGAGAGAGAGAGAGAAGTCTTAAGAATTTGATAAAAAATGTACAATATTTCACACACTTTTGGAATTGATAAAGATCCGATCAATGTTTACTGATCAAGTGAAAACAAATGAGATTAAAGAATATTGAATTTCTTATGAAAATTCAGTAAAGTACTATTACTTTATACACCCCTTTTTAGATTTTACAAATGTATTAATATATTATTACGCGTTATTTTATTTATTAGTTGATTTTTTAAATTTACTCTTTGAATAAGATCCAACATTTAATAAAATACTCGGATGCATTTATCATATTAATCCATTCATTAATTTTATTTTTAATATATATGTGTCAATTTTATAACTCGGTTGATTAAAGATTTCTCAATATTTGAGATAAATTTCCAATCTTAAACTCTACCTGTAAAATTAAACAAAACCAACAAATTTTATTACTAGTATATTTATATCATTCATACTCTTGAGGTAAACAAATCATCATGCCAAGACTTGATTTATTCAAATAGTAATAACGAGAAAAAATTATATAAAACGGTTATTTCAAGTTATTATATATTTTTTTCATTCAAATCATATTACGTAATCATATTTTAAATGATGAATATTTATTTTAATAATTTATTATTGACTCTTATAATAAATAATTAATTTTTAAAAAAAATTGATTACGTGATAATTTAAATGAAAAAAAATTTTGTTGATATAAAATAACCGATTCATATAATCGAGGCCCACGGCCATTGCTCCGAGTTGAGATAGTCTAACTCTCTCTCTCTCAATTCTCATATAAACTCTATCAATTCTATCTTTATCTCGCTAGCTCTCTCTAACACCCCTAGACCAAAATGGCTGTAGATCAGCAAACCACCCCCAAACCTCCCCCTCAGACTCATTTAGCCACCACATTCCAACATCAGCAGGCACGGCGGAGAATTTTCTTCCTCCGCAGACGTAATAAGTTACCCACGGTTCGACTTGGTGGGAAGAAACCACGGCGAGGGCTTTTCATAGTGAGGGTTTTGAAGAAGATGAGACGTCTAAGGTGGGTGAAGTTGCAATATACGTGCATGTTGAGGAAGCTTAGGAAATATTATAGGAATTTGATTAAGGAAATCGTTGAAGCAGGAGCAAGTGTGGAGGCTTTACAGCAAAGAATGTTTATGGAGTCCACTTTCGCCGTCCCGGTTATGGGTGTTTCCTTCTCTAGCTTCCCTTCTGCGGCTGGATCAGATCGTCCTCGAACCTTGTTGTTTTGAAATATTTAGTATTTTCTTTCATCAAGTCCTCAAACTGCCTCCTTTTGTTTTCTTTTCTGTTCTTTTTTTCCCCCTCAATCTATATAAGATAGTGAAATGAAAATGTATACAAATGTTTTCTTTTCCCTTTCCTCGCATATCAATCTGTATAGGATCGTATTTTCTCGTAACTGTTGATTTTTGACCTTCGATACCAATTGTAGTTTTGTGCTACAGTACCGATTTGATACAGTAACTTTCTCGGGACGCTACAGTAACTTTATCTCGGGATGCTACAGTAACTTCCGAAAAACAACTCTTTTATTAATATGAGAAAAGACCAAATATACACTAGACACACTCTTTTAATATGCACTCACAACTTCACTCCTTCACTCATATCTTTTTCTTCCTTTTTCTCTCTACTCACCACTCTACATCTAACAACTTACATCCCACCTTATTTATAGCTTTCTATGTTGGTTACTAAACCAACCTAGAATGTTCTAGTGTGTTGGTTTAATATTCTAGAGAAAGAACAATAAAAAATCTAGAGAGAACTCTAGAAAGAAGACTTAAGAAAATTTTAGAAAGACCTAGAGAAATAATAAAGTTTGGAGAGAATTCTAGATGAGAGAATTCTAGAGGAGTTGTTGACTTTAACACTCCCCCTCAACAACTACTCTCTTGATGTCGGTTTGGTTGTCATTCCAGACTGTCTTCTGGACTTATCAAATCTTGCATCAAATATCTTCTATTTTTCTTTCTCTTCTTAAAATTCATCAGCATCATTAGTTCTGCTTCATCCTTCGTTGATTGCTCTCTTCTCTTTTGATCCTTGATTTTGTTCACTTCCGTCTTTGCTTCAACACTATTTCTATCTTCGTTCTTCTTGATTCTCTCTACCAACTTGTCTTTGATTTTGACATACTCGACTTTGTCAACTACTATTAATTTGTTGACTTCACAATCGATCTTCATATCTTTCACGCCTTTGTAAGTCTTAACAGTGCCGATGACCTCGTTGTCATCTTTCTCAATGTTTACATCAGCTCCAAGCTTTTTCGCCTCTTCGTGAAATAACCTTTCATCTTCAAAAATCTTTTCTTGTGATTGAAACAGAGACTCGTTCTCTTCTTTTGAAGGCTCTTCAATTGTCTCTTGTCTTGGTTGAATATTCTCAAAATCAATTTCTTCTTCGTCTTCATGAACATTTTCTTCTAACTCGGTGGTGCAACCAGATACGAGTTCTTCGCATTCTTCAATAGTAAATGCTGTCTCAAAATCCCATTCTTCTTCATAGTTATGCTCCTGTCGTGAGAACACTGTTGCATAGCCTTGCACTTGTCTATATCGACAATCTCGAGCATAGTGACCAATCTTGCCACAATTGAAACACTGAACGTTTCGACGATGAGACCTCACATTTTCGCTATCGTCTCTATCTCGAACAGTTTGAGCTCCCCCTCGCTGAAAGCTCCTCCGTTGCCAAGCTTCTTGTTTGTTTTGAACTTCAATGTCTTCTATTCCTTGGCTCATAGCAACTTTACCTCTTCTATTGCTAAAGAGGGCTTTCTCATAATCTTTTATCATGACTTTAGACATTTGATTATCTAAAGCCTCTTGATTGGCTAGGATATTTTCCAACTCAGTTAAAGTTGGTTCTTTGCTCCATCCACGAGTTGCAGTAACAATCCCGTTGTATTCAGGTCGCAAGCCATGGATGATAATTCTTCTCATCCTCGTTTTGGTAATGGCATTTTCTGGATCTAATTTTGAAATTTCATCACAAAGAGTTTTAACTTTAGAAAAATATTCGCTTACCGACATATTTTGCTGCGAGATTGACAGGAGTTCATTCTCCAATTGTTGGAGCCTAACATCATTTTTCCTCGCGAACAGCATTGTGAGTGTGTCCCAGGCTTCCTTCGGTGTCTTTGCATCCTTGATGCGTTGTAATAAACCATCCTCAATGGTGACTGATAACACGTACATGGCCTTACCGGCTTTGATCTTCCATTTTCTTAGTTCTCCGGCATCAGTTGGTGGTGTTGAAGCTTCACCGTTAACAATATCCCATAAATCTTGCCCGAGCATGTAATATTGCATGCGAATACTCCACGTATTATAATTGCTGTTATTGAGCTTCTCGAGCTTACCAATTGGACTTGAAAAATCTTCCATTCTGACTTGAGAGTGCCTCACTTTTCTCAAGGTTGTATTCTGTCAGTCTCTATATCCTCACGAACAACGATCCCTGATCGTCTTGGTCCCAGACCAATAATCTTCACAGTCCCAGACTGTCTTTCTCCGATATGCGTACTCCGGTCCCTAACCGTCTAGCTCTGTCTTCTCGCGGTGGCTTTCACTCTGATAGTAGGTAGCCCTTTTCACTTCTTCTTGTGACGGCTCTCACTCTACTCCAAGTAGGTAGCCCTTTTCACCTGTTCTCGTGATGGCTCTCACACTACTTCAGATAGCCCTTTCCGCGACTCGATCTATTACAATTCTCGATCATCTGATTTCAAGAAATTTCTGGCTTCTTATCTTTTCTCCGATGAGCATACTACGATCCCTGACCATCCTGATCTGATATTCCAATCCTCTGGATCATACCGCTCTTTACGCTGGTCCTCTGGATCGTCCCGTTCTGGTCGTCCAACTCTGATACTCTGGTCCTCAAGATCGTCCAACTCTGATACTCCGGTCCTCAGGATTGTCTAGCTCTGATACCACTTTGTTGATTTTTGACCTTCGATACCAATTGTAGTTTTGTGCTACAGTACCGATTTGATACAGTAACTTTCTCGGGACGCTACAGTAACTTTATCTCGGGATGCTACAGTAACTTCCGAAAAACAACTCTTTTATTAATATGAGAAAAGACCAAATATACACTAGACACACTCTTTTAATATGCACTCACAACTTCACTCCTTCACTCATATCTTTTTCTTCCTTTTTCTCTCTACTCACCACTCTACATCTAACAACTTACATCCCACCTTATTTATAGCTTTCTATGTTGGTTACTAAACCAACCTAGAATGTTCTAGTGTGTTGGTTTAATATTCTAGAGAAAGAACAATAAAAAATCTAGAGAGAACTCTAGAAAGAAGACTTAAGAAAATTTTAGAAAGACCTAGAGAAATAATAAAGTTTGGAGAGAATTCTAGATGAGAGAATTCTAGAGGAGTTGTTGACTTTAACAGTAACTACTGTTTTCCTTTCCATTGCCTTTTCTGATTGTTAATTTCTAGCATTTTCTGAGTAAGCAAACATAGGTAAGAAAAATAGAAAATGGTATACAATTACGAGACCTGCCTAACATGGGTGGGATTGGAAATTTGAGTGCAACCTAAGTTAGCAGCTCATTTTATGGTTAATATTCCCACTTTTCCAGTGACCGATTTGTCAAGGAAGCTCAAAACCATGGCTGGTTTTCAGGGGAACCACGAATTCAATGTTTTTGATGTCTTTTTTGATAATAATGTTTTTGATGTCTTAGATAAATAGATTCTTGGGATCCTTTTGCCTTCTTTATACAACTTAAACATGCGACTTGACAACTGCTTCTAACGTATTGAAAATTACTTGAAAACTGACAATATATTCAAAACGAGATTACTTGTTCTTTTTAATTTCATCTTTTTAAAGATGAAAAATCATATAAAAGAATTCAGTATTGGGCAGAGATATATAGCCGAAAAAGACTTCAAAATAAACAAGTAAACTGACATATATACGATTTTATAAAGCTTGAAGAAGAGAATGTTCAGGCAACAGCATCAATGTCATTAGCTGGGTTCCAGGAGGATTATCATAAAACTACGACCAGGTGAAAACATCCTTTTCAATTCAATATTAGAGTTTAAACAATGCTCGAGAAAAGGGGTTAAAAATGACTTGAATATGTTGATGGAATGAGAAGGAAAATTCAAGTTTATTTGATTCTGTATTCAACTTGGTGTTGTCTTTTTTTGTTCTAGTCTGACAAATGGGGGCATAAATTAAAGCAGAAGATTTTGAATATATCATTATAACTACAATAAAATTGCTCAAAAATTTCCAAAATCTTCATCGATCTTACATATTTGTCTTCTTTGGTGACCTGTCCTCTTAATTATTAGGTAAGCTTTTGTAGGGCCACTTTCATTTGCATTCTCTGGCAAACTTATTAATAAGCTATAAAGTATTTGATAACATGATTAATACCGTCTCAAGAAGATAATCTTAAATAATAAAGAAATAGAAGATTGTACGAAGAAATATAGGGAAAGATTCAAATTATATTCTTTAAGCAGATCATATCAATCATTTGAGTCAAATGCTTGGATTCAAGGAATTAATATACAATACTTAATATCTGATATAAAAAGAATTGGCCGGTAACAAAAGCTTTTCCTCATGTCATGTGATGTTTGATGTTTATGTAAAGTAGCTCAGCACCATGATCCTCATGCCAGATAGGTCCAATTCTCAATGCATCTGATGAGGTGCAAATTCCACATATTTTTTACAGATGGAAAATTTGGAAGACTTTGAAAACACACCCCTTTGAATTCAACAGCTGCATGATGATCAATATATTCCTTGATTCCATCTCAAGAAAGCACCAAATTTATATCATGTGCTGATAGCTATAAAATCATTTAATATACAGTACTAAACCAATTATTAAACAATTGATATTCTGAAAATCACATGGACTGGCCAGTGGCCACCATGTTGATGATTTTCTCAATGGGGAACCAAAATAGTTGCCCTTATCCTGATCAGATCCCACTGAGGACTGCTCAATGAATCCGATCTCAATAATCTGTGATGTTTTGATCAAAGATGGAGGGGGCTCCACCGAATATAGCCAGAACATTCTGGTCATTGCCTCTTCATTGTAGCCTTGTGGGGAAAGGTTGATTCAACAATAACATATTTTCTTTGATTAATAGTTATGCTAATCAGGGCAGCCTCAGCAAGGATCGGCTCAAGGATGCCTTTGAAGTTTGAACATCTTGGTGCAGTAATGCGACACAAGTCACAAGCGCGAGCTGAAGAGGCTATGAGTGTTGCTGATAAAAATAATGACAATTTCCATAAGCTGCAGCACCGAGGAATTCAACTACCTTGTAGAATATGCTTACAATAAAAGGTTTCGGGGGATTCCATTTGAGTGCAGATGGATCATGGATGGATCAGCTTTTAGGCTTTGTTTGGTAGGGTAAAAAGAAATTTGGAAAGACGGAAAATTGGAGGAGAAAAGTGAAAAAGATAGAAAACATATTTTTTATTTTCATTGGTGTGCTTGGTAGGAAAGATGAAAAAGTGGAAAGAAAATGTAATTTTCTTTCCATCCATTGCTTGATAGAGTTGAAAAATAAAAGAAAAGAAAATGAAAAATATATTGTTTTAGCATTACTAATTGTAAGTTAAGATGACTCAAACCACTCTCATTTTCTTTCCTCTTTTCTTTCCAATTTAGAGTGATTTGTTTTTATTAATAGGTGTGAAAAATGATAATCTTTCCTATTTTATTTTCTCTCACTTTTTTTTCCTACCAAGCACAGTCAAAATTCTTTTTTTTTTTTTTCACTTTTTTCACACTCCTCTTTCCTTCCTTCCACTTTTCCACTCTATCAAGCACAACCTTAATTATCAGCCAAATTCTTTCTCGGCTGTGGGTGAAAATTTCTCTATCATGTATGTTTGATATCCTAGGAGATGATGAAAAATAAATTAAATAAAACCCTGTTTTTTTTTTTTTTTTTTTTTTACTAAAGAAATCCTAATTTAGAGATAGAAAAAAGTGGTACATATGTTAGGATTTTAAGTCTTGATTTACTAAATACCACTTTTTAAAAACTGCTACATGAATTAACTGGACTAAATTTCAGAATTCAAAACCTTTTGTTTTTAGTTTAAGGTTTATAATTTTGTGTGTCATTTTACATACTTACAATGTTACTATTAATGATAGAGTACTAATACTTTGTTATTAAAAGCTTTTTTTTTCCTTTAATTTCATTAGTTCTTTGGATAATTATGTCTCAAATAAATCTTGTTGTGATTGTATTTATGGGCCTAATTCATCCCAAAAGAAAACCAACAACGCTAGAGCGGTAGACCTAATTCAAACTTCAAACTGCCATGGATTCAAATTAAGGCCTGATTGTTTTGTGGCTCTCGTACACAGCCCAATTCTTTGGCACTACGAAAGTAATTAACGGTGATTAATTACCAATGATCTTCCAGCTGAAATCAACGACTAACATATAGTTCTACTTAGGCCATGTTTGCTGTTAAGCTCCAGTGCTATTTCGATTCATTCTCATCACAGTGGAGTCCCAGTTAATCCCAAAACGCCATTGCATCAATTTTGGACCCAAACATGGGACGCAGTGGTTTAAAGCTAATTAAGAGTTCATTTGAATGGTTGGTCCAATGGCAAATGACATGATGGTATGGTGTGAGGGAGTCAAATATGGGTATACAGTGGTTTAGACCTAATAAAGATCGAGTTAATTTGTCAGAAAGGGTTTAGTGGCAAAACAACGGTAATGGTACAGTGTGAATCGCTCCCACCGTCCATTCCAAATGAAACTTGAGATTCAAATGACTTTTAATCAGAAAAAAAAATGTGAATTTTTTTTTTTCAAGTTACAAGTGATAATTAATATGTTAAACCTGTATTATCACACATCTATTAAATTTACTTTTTTTTTTTTTAGTTTTATATCAAGTTGGATTGCTTCATCTATGTTGTTAATTGATTTTGGATTGAATGCTTAACATTATATCATAACTTAAGTTTTGATATGTTCTTTCTACCTTATATTCACGAGTTTGTCACATGGTAATACTAATTCTGTCGTGATGAGTACCTGCTAAAGTGTATTATCTCATATTTGTTAAATCATAAATTTCTTGTGATCTAATATTCAAGTTGAGTCTTTACATTTACTGTCAATTGGTTTTAAATTTAATGTTTAACATGGTACAAGAATGCACGTTCTGTTATATTATTCCTACCTTACGTGTGACAAAGCCTATTAAAACGGTGTTATCTCACATTTGTTAGGTCGGATGCTTAACATGGTATCAGATGTCAAATTTTGTTATGTATTCTTGTGTTCTATCTTTTTTTGAATTTGTCATGTGGTAGTTTCACTTACACATGATGTGACATGTTAAAATGATATTATCTCCCATCTGTTAAGTTTTGGATTTTTTTTACTCTTATATTCAAGTTGGCCCACAACTTATTCCCAATTGATTTTAGGTTAGATGTTTAACATAGTATTAGAGCTCAAAATTTTTTTTATTCTTCTTACCTTATACTCCTACTGAGTTTGTCATGTTGTAGTTCCGCCTACATGTGATTTACACAACAGTCTCGTCTAAACCTCATGGGACTTATTAAAGAGTTGTTATCCCACGTAAGTTAAATTTTAAATTTTATATGATCTTATATTCAAGTTGGATTACTCTAATTACAATTAATTGATTTTAGGTTGAATGCTTAACAAAAATAAAAATCTTGCATTTTTATTGAATTTCAAAGTACCCTTTTATTTGCAAGAAATCTATTACTGACATTCAAAGCAATCCCCAAATGCATGAGAGACAAGAATTAAGGATTTTGAATCCACGCTTAGTTGACAACTAGGCATGGGTATTAAGGGGTTGGGGAGTTTGTTTGGGTATTTTCAATTTTTTTTTTTTTTTTTTGATTAAGAAGGAAAGAAAGGAAATGAAAGGGAAAAAAGAAAAGAAAAAAAAAAGGAAAGGAAAGGAAAGGAAAAAAAAGATGGAGAAAAATTGTGTGTTTGTGTCCTTTTTGTGTTCGTGTTATTTTTTTGTGTTCAAAATATTATAAATTTATACAATTTTTACACGTTAATAATTCATTTTATGTAGATTTTGACACGTTTGAATATTCGTTGTATTCATATTGTTTTTTGTGTCGTGTTCGTGTTATTTTTTCGTATGATCAAAGTATTATAAATTTATATAAATTTTTACATATTAATAATTCATTTTATGTGAATTTTGACACGTTCGTGTATTTGTCTTGTGTTCATGTTATTTTCGTGTCATGTCGTATTTTAATTGTTTTTTTCATGTGTTCGTGTCATGTTTCAATTCAACCAAATATTTTGCATAGTTTGTCATGGTGATCCAATTTAGAAAAAATGTTGTATATTCGTATCGTGTCTCAATTCATCCCATATTTTGCATAATTTGTTATGATGATTCAATTTAGAGAAAAATTTGTATGTTCGTAACATGTTTGTGTTATTTTATCATGTGTTTAAAGTATTATAAATTTATATAAATTTTTACACGTTAATAATTCGTTTTATATAGATTTTGACACGTTCATGTATTTTTGTCGTGTTCATGTTATTTTTTGTCGTATTTTTTTTTCATGTTGTGTTCGTGTTGTATAATCATGCTGTGTTCGGAATTGCCAAGTGTAATTGACACTATTCAAATAACTCCCAAATTTATGTCGCTCGTCGTCATGTTCGTGTTGTTTTTCCTGTTATAATCGTAGTTAGGGTATTATATATTTATATAAATTTTGACACGTTAATAATTCGTTTTATGTAGATTTTGACATGTTCGTGTATTTGTGTCGTGTTCATGTTATTTTTGTGTCATATTGTGTTTTAATTATCTTTTTTTTTTTTTTTTTGGATAAGCTGTGCTTTATTTATCCAAGAAGCAGCATGAAGCTGCTACATCAAAACTGAATTAGTTAGCAAATTGGCTAACTAGTACATCAATGAAAGAATTAAGAAACGAGTGTAGAACTATTGAGCCCCCAAGCTGTACAAAGGGCAGTAATTACATAGTCTGGTTGCAATTTTGTGTGTCTAGCCAACTTAATTCTAACCACTTCTGCAATTGTTTCAAAAATCTACAAAGAGGTCCTACAAGGGTTACCATGAGCTCTGTTGTTTCTTTCCTTCCAAACATGATAAATTTTGGCATTCCACGCTAGCTTGAGAATGGTGGTGAGCAGTGATTTGCTTTTGAGTTTTTGGACCACCACAGCGAATATATTTTCCCATTTGCAATCTCCTACTGTCAGCTGGCAATGTTGTAGAACCTGCAACCATACTGCCTTGGGGAAGCTGCAGTCAAAAAATAAGTGATCACGAGACTCATGCTCAGTATGGCAAAGAGAACAAATGACATCAACCTCAATCCCCCACTGAAGCAGTCTATTCTTTGTAGGTAGTCTATTGAGAATGGTCATCCAGGAGATAAATGAATGCTTGGGAACGTGGTGAGTATATCACAGAAGATGATCCCAACCAACCTTCTGTTTTTTTTGGTCTGATTTCATGCCAGACTTTTGCAGCAAAGTAAGAAGATCCAGGGAACATTCAGATCAGCCTCTTATCCAGGGATCTGATTAAGTGACTTGCCTTGTGCCTCAGCATCAAAAGCTTTTTCCAACTCCAGCTATTACCTTGAGCTACTAGAATATGCCAAAAAAAGCTGTCATTCAGTACATTTTAATTATTTTTCAAATGTTATGTTCGTATCGTATAATTATATTATGTTTGAAATTGTCGAATGTAATTAACCATATTCAAATAATTCTCAATTTTATATCTGGTGTCTTATAAGAATATGAATTATTATTTTTCTAAATTATTATATTTACTACTCTTGCTTTTTTAATTTTCAAATTTGTTACAAAATATTAATTCAAATCCGATAATATTCCGCAGCGAAACGCATGCATTGTCTAGTATTAATAAATTGTCTAGTATTAATAACTTCAGCCTAATTAAGGTTTTCATGACAATTGTTTGTAACCTAATTAGCCCTATAAAAAAAATCAAAAGACAAGAAGAGCCACCCACTACTTTCACACCCATTTGAAATTTCGAATAGTTATATTAAATGGTAGAGTTTCAATGATTAAAAAAAAATTACTTAGAGATTTCTACTACCACCTTAAATTATGCCTTTTTGTAATATGTTACATCAAATATGAGAAAATCGAGCTCCTGAGAGCATTGCATATCCTCCCAAACATAGCATATAGACAAACAAAATTGTAAGAAAACAACCAAAATAATTTTCAATATACAATTTTTGAGTGGCTATAAAACTAAGTGGAAGTGAATCTCATCTCATGGCTACGTTCATAGAGTCTAGTTGCCAATTAATAATCTCCTAAAGTTGTGATATAAATTGATTGACAACCAATTTTTTATTATTAGTACTTTAATTTATGTTAATTTGTCACCAATTAGGTGGGCGTGTGATCCTCATCAATTGATTCATGTCTAAAAGTTGTAATAAGGATTTGTACTTTATTTACCCAACATGTAGCTTAATTATAGTTAGAATTGTGCACGGATCGGATTGCTTGTACACGACACGACTTAAATTGAATCAGGTTTTAGATATAATTTTTTAGGTTTGGATTTAGTTCGGTTTGAATTATTATCTAATTAATAAATATTATTTTTTATTTAAATTTAATTTAAAATATATATAAATATTAATATAAAATATTTTTTTAATATTTTTAAAATAATAAAATTAATTTTTCGAACATGACGAATTGAATTTTGAAAAAAAAAATAATTTAAAGATCAAGTAGATATGATTCGACGCTATTCATAAACGGATCTAATAATTGTTAACTTTTGTTACCTAAGGTTAAAAATTGCAACGCCCTTAGAAAATGTTATATTGAAGTCAATTTTTTTAATTTTGATTGTCACTTTTAAAGGGCACATCTTTTTCTCTCCTAAATCACATTTTACATGAGAATAAAAGTTTGAATTTTTTTTTTTTTTTTTGGGTTTAAGATTAATAAACGTTTAATTCAATAATTGATGTATATACTTTTTTTTACTTAAATAATTAGATTCAAATCCCATAATATAAAAAAAAAAAAAATCATAATAGAGAGCAAATAGGAACTTGACCTCGTGAAACATATGCATGCTATGCTGCTATAGAGGCCATATCGGCCTGGTATTTTCTTGTGGCTATGTGGAGCAATGGCTTCTCCACTTCTTTTTTTTTTTTTCCTTTTATGTTATGAAAGATAATTCACTTGTTCAGGCTATATATTTGGGCAAATCTGTATTATTTTTTTTCTATTGTAGCTTATTGATATGATAGATACTTATATCTTAGTCCTTTTTATTTGACTAATGCATATACATCAACCTCGAAAATCTCTTATCAAATTAAATTTAAAGTTTGATAGTTGTTATATACCTTAATTGAAATGTTAAAGTTTATGATTTAATCTTTTCCCCCTCTTGATATTATTCAATTGTTAAAAAGGATTTTTTTTAAAGAAATAAACTCTTATAATTTTAAAATGAAAGACAAATTATAATTTGTACCGGATCATAGATCTGATAATTTATATATCCATGTCATGTTCATGTATTTTTTTCATGTCATAATCGTGTTTTAGGTGTTTTATATTTTTATATTTTTTGACATGTTAATAATTTATGTTTTATAAATTTTAACATGTTCGTATATTCATGTCATGTTTATTTTTTTTTTCATGTCATGTCATGCCATGTCGTGTTTTTTTTTTTTTTATCATATCTAATATTATCAAATTTACCCGACCATTTGACTCAATGATTGGTGCAAATTCTATTAAAAAATAAGGTTTAGATCTTCATTTTCTCAAATCACGGAAAAAATTAGAAATTCAAATTACTTTCATATTTTCCAAAAAAAAAATAACATACAGCAACATTTTGCAAAATAGACAAGTATATATAACAAAAATGTAAGATTTGGAATGGTTGCTAATTTTTCCAAATTTGTATAATTAAAACCTTATACTACCAATTAAAAAAAATTAAATAAAAATTATGTAAAAAATTCTTTTGTACTGATCTTACAACTAAATAGTCAACATTTCCCATTTAAAAAAAAAAAAAAAAAAAAAAAGCAACATATTGAACCTGGACGGACGGTGATAAATAGATGATGAATTTGATCATCAATTATTATAGGGCCCATAAAATCTCTGTAGTCCTCTTACTCAATAATCGGCTGCTTCTGGACAAAAAAGGCCTTAGGCCAGTGGCCCAAATAACGTTGGATATAGTGGACCGTATTGAACAGCGGCCCACTTTTCAGGGGCAATACGGTCATTCGAATAGTTACGACGGCTACCCTTTTTTTTGGGTCATTCTCGCAGCATTGGACGGTGCTGTTCGGTATTAGTTTGACTGTTTCTGGTCAATGTACAATTTGTTTACGTCATTAAATTAAGACCTAAATTGGTCGTTTTGCTCAAGATATTTAGAGCATTTTTATTTTGACAAACAAAACGGAGGAAAAGGAATTTTTTTTGGCTAAGGAAGTTTGCCATTTGGAAATCAAATTATACGGTCCAATTTTTTGAATTGTCGATTCTTTTGGCCTATGAACATCAATTAAGAAGAGAAATTTTAATCTTCAACATGGAAGAGGTTGATATCGAATTGGAAACTTACTAAGCTAAATATATATAAAATGGTATTATTTCTTATCAGAATTAAATTTTTATATTTTTATATTCAAGTTAAGTTAAATTTTTTAGATTTGATAATTTTAGACACGATATGAAAACGCAATAAATTTAATAAACACGAAATAATGTAATAAACACTACATGATACATTTAAAAACGACACGTTTAATACATGTATAATATTCGTGTTTAAAATTTTAACACATTTAATAATTTATGTTATATTTATATTTACACGACTAACACAAAAAAATAAAAAAATACGACATGCATTCACTATTGTCAAATCTAAATTTTTTTCATTGTTATCAATTGATTTGAAGCTGAACATCAAATCTAATTATGGTATAACACAAAATTTGACATTTATATGTGAATGAATTATAATTGGACATCAAGGTGATGACTTTCACTACGTCAAATTTAACATATAACAGAATTTTAAAATGCTGTGAAAACTAAAAAAAAATTATTGCTGTAAGATAAGACAACATTTATTCATGTGTTGTATATGTGGCCGCAGCCTTATGTCTTTAGTAGCATTTTTACATATATATAATAACACTTATCAGAATGTTGCTATTTCTAGTTTATAACAGCTTTTCATGACTTTTTGCATGCATTTTTATTTGCTGCAAAAGATCTCAATGATAGCAATTATAAGTGCTACCAAAAGTATTTTTATATGATAAGATTTATAACAGCACATGTCAAATGCTTCTAAAAATTTTAAAAATGCTGCAATTATTGGTCATTATAATATATAACAGTAATATGCAAAATGTTGTCAAAGTGTTGCCTTTATTATTTTTAATAACATTTGAGAAATACTATAAAAAAAATACCATCTAAAATTAATTTTGGCGTAGTGTTTGGAATAATCTTACTAATTAATGAAGACAAATATTTTTTTAAAAAAAGTAATATCAAAGTAGGCAATATATATAATCTTTGGCTTCCAAAGTCAAGAATGCCCAAAGATTAGTCTAAAGTAGATTATTCAAATAATTTTGGTTTATTTGTTTGCATGCATGGGTAAAGGTAGGTTTGTGCTTCATTTGTGCTCTACAAAAATGATCTTGTGCTCCACGCTGCGACCAATATGGCATATAATTGACAGCAAACATATAGAAATCACGTTCGGGTTGCCTGTAAGGCAAGCTAAAGAAACTAGCTACTTAAGTCAAAGTTTTTGAATATTAAGGCACCGAGGATGTTTCTTCCTTAACTTCCTTGTTTATTCTTTTGGATTTTGGTTAGTCAATGTATAGCTAATTACAGAACAATTTTGAAGTAAGGATATAAACCATGGTCGAAATACTGGTTTTCTAAGTCTACAAGTCTATGGTTGATAATATATATATATATATATATATATATGAGTATTAATTACATCGGTATAAAACTAATTTAATTTTACATATTCTCATAATTTTTATACGATTTATATTTATTTAATCCAATCATTCTATTCCATGCACATTAAATTTTGAGGTAATTAAAAGTATTTAACTATATATTTATTTGATATAAAAAAATTTAATCGTTAAATATATAATAAAAAAGATAATATTTTCGATCAATATGATAAAAATATTGGATTGATTTGAAACTTTACATATATGACGAATACAATTATATAAATCGATTTATTAAAATATTAATCATACATAAATTTTTTTAAAAATATATATAAAACTAATAACTTTTATATCCTTGTAAGTTCATCCTCGCCTTCTGTTTTGTCAAACCTCTTTCGTTAATATCAATCATAGGGATAGTAATAGCATATTAATTTGTCGACTCTTCATTGGTGAAGTTATTAATATATTAATTAATGCTACATTTGGGAATTTGAATTTTAAACAATAGATTTAAATTTCAAAAATAATGTAATATAATTATTTAATAAAACACATGTAAATATAGAATTCATAATTATTTTTTAAATTTATGAATTTGTTGAATGCCTTTATAGTGGTGAATTTAAAATACTTATAGGTATTTGTGAATTTGAAATTTAAGTTTTTATACCTTTTAAATATACAATTATATTGAATTTTAACTAATATATATTTTATTATCATAATTTATATAATAAATAAAATTCAAATTTAAATTCTCAAATTCATGTTCTTAAACATAACATAAATGATTTGTTGGATAGTTGAATTTTTTTATATACATATACATGGGAAAACAATTGACTACGTGGTTGAGTCCAACAGATATTCTACTTAATAGATTCATACTGGGTCCAAATCAAATATTTGCTACCCATTCTAGGGATGACAAAATCCGATCCGACCGATGGATTTCGAATCGATCCGATCAGAATGGAGAGGTTTTCTTTTTTTTTGAACAATGGAGGCGGAGCGGGGCGGTGCGGTTTTTTTTGTTTGAAAGGCGGGGATGGAGCAGTTGTGGTAATTGCCTGCTCCGCCACGCCCCGAATACTGAAATTACAATTTTATCCTTAAATATTTAGCTTTTAAAAGAATAATAAAATAATATAATTAAACTTATTTTTTTTCTTTTTTTTTAAAAACTTAAACCTAATACTTTATTTTTTTTCCTTCCTAGATTAGAAACATGTTTATATTGAATTTATATTAAAAAATTTTTATAATGTTTTAGTATTTGAAAAAAAATAAAAATAATTAATAAATATCAAATGGGGCGGAGCGGGGCGGGGCGGTTATGGATGTAACCGACATCCATGGAGTCGGTAGTGGTATTGAAATTTCAACATCCATGGCGGAGCGGGGTGGGGGGCGGGGCAGAACAGTGCTATGACGGGGCGGGGTGTGATACTGCAAAATCCGCCCCCGCCCCGCTCCATTGTCATCCCTAACCCATCCCAAAGAAACGGTCTTAGGATCTTAGCCACTCGTAATTTTAATTGGATTCAATTAACGAGTGCTTATGTCATAAAACCTTATTGAATATGTTATTAAATTTTACTAACGGATATTTTAGAAATATATTTTTTAAAATTATTATTTTAGATAATATCTTCTTCAATTACAAATATGATATAATTGAATTTTCCTTACTCCAAAATTGACCAAATAATTTTTTTGTTACGTAAACCAACTTAGCATGACATAAAACACTACGTCAAATTTGACATATAACAATATTTTGAAGTATCATAAAAATTAAAAAAATTATTCCTGTAAAATAAGACAACATTTATTTATGTGCTGTATATGTGGCCGCAGCTTTATGTCTTTAGTAGCATTTTTACATATGTATAATAACACTTATCAAAATGCTGCTATTTTTATTTTATAACAGCTTTTCATGATCTTTTACTTGCATTTTTCATTTGCTGCAAAAGATTTTAATGATAACAATTATAAGTGCTATCAAAAGTATTTTTATATAAAAAAAATTATAACAGCACATGTCAAATACTTCTAAATTTTTTAAAAAATACTGTAATTATTGACCATTATAATATATAACAGCAATATGCAAAATGGTATCAAAATGTTACCTTTTTATTTTTAATAATATTTAAAAAATGCTAAAAAAAATACTGTTTAAAATTAATTTTAACGTAGTTAAATGTGATCTAATTTTCCGTCATGCAATGCAAACGAAAAAATGAAATACAGAAACATTAATTAAGCATAAAATCATGAAAACGGCAGTAATAGTTATTAGTCTATTTTTAATTGAGAGACCTTTTATTTTGGTTTCTCATTCCATCAAATTAATCATAGATTAATCTAGGGATTGAGATCAAATTTACAATTCTTTTGTGGGTTAATGTTAAATTTTGTCAGTGCACCTTCAATTTTTGTTGAGTTCTTTTACATAAATTTTATATAAAGTAATGAAATTGGTGAAAAACTGAAATTTTAACATTGACATTAATAAAATATTTTATGAAACATTTTAATTTCGATGTTTTTTTGTTTAAAATCAGCGAAATTGAAAATATAGGAACAAAATTTCAATTTAGTATTTCATGAAATATTTTTTTTTTTTTTTTGGATAAGTAAGTGTTTTATTTATCCAGAAAGCAGTTAAACTGCTACATCCAACATCATGTGCAACATGTACTTAAAGCTATACATACTTAAACAATACTTGAACAAAACTTAAGACCACTAATCAATCAGGGAACAATAGCAACATACTTCAGCAATACTTAAAGCTATTCCAGAATGGACAAAGATCCTAGGAAAAAAGTGACAGTCCCCAATCTGCATCCAATCTTCGGTTCACTTCATCAGGACTAATGTTCTTGAGCCCCAACAATCGCATTCTGATGATCTCTTTTATCTGCTCAATGATGGCTCCTTGTGTGGATTGAAGGCGATTAAAACACCTATTATTTCTCTCCCTCCAGATCGAGTAAAGAAAGGCACTCCATGATAAACGCAAAATAACAGAAATGAGAGTTTTTCCTCTGATTCTGTTTACTGCCCATTGCAGCTCTGCTTGCCAGCTCCTTATGCTTCTATGAAGTTGACATAAGCATAGTATATGCCCCCAGATTTCCTTTGAATAGTCACATTCAAAAAATATATGATTCCGGGTTTCTTGCTCAGTTTGACATAGCTCACATTTGCCATCCACCTCCATGCCCCATGACATCAATCTGTTCTTTGTAGGCAGTTTGTCCAATATAGCCATCCAAGCTACCAGTGCATGTTTAGGAATATGAAATGGAAACCAGATCAGTTTATCCCACTCCACCTTGTCCTGCCTAGGCCTGAGATCATTCCAGACTTTAGCCACCATAAATCTGTTCCCAGGGAACTTCCAAGTTAGAGCACCATTCTGGTTGGAGGTGAACCTCAAAGCCAAAGTCCTCAGCTGAAGTATTTTACGCCATGTCCAGCTGCTTCCTGGGGAAGGTTGAACCTGCCACACTGTTCTTCCTTTCAGCACATAGGCATGAAGCCAGGCAATCCACAATGAACCTGCCTGAGAGAGAAGTGCCCATAGGTGCTGAATAATGCAAGCCTTATTCCATATTCCCAAGTCTTTTAATCCAAGACCCCCCTCTGACTTGGGACAGCAAATGGAACTCCATTTGACTCTTGCTCCCTTAGCTGAGTCATCTCTTCCTTTCCAGAAGAACCTGCTGCATAATTGATTAATTCTTTTAAGAACAGCCTTAGGCAATACAAAGTGCCTGCACCAGAAATTGGACACATTAAAAAGAACAGATTGAATGAGCTGAAGCCTTCCTGCATAGGATAACATGCGTGCTGCCCAGCCATTGATTCTCTGAGTAATTCTATCGATCAAAGGAGAACAATCCTTTTCAGAGAGTTTTCTTGTGACCAAAGGGACCCCAAGGTACCTAACCGGTAGTTTGCCAAGTTTAAACCCTGTCAACTCTTGCATCTCAAGTAGAATGGTCCTACTAACACCAGAGGAGAAGACTTCACTCTTGGAAGGGTTTAATTGCAAACCAGAAATGGTATAAAAGTAATGGAGAATACCCTGTATGCCCACAACAGAATCCAAGTTACCCTTTGCAAAAATTAGCAGATCATCTGCAAAGCACAGGTGAGTAAGCTTGATTCTGTGACATTTAGGATGGTAGCTGTAAACTCCATGAAGAGCCCCTGCATCCAGAAGTCTGGATAAAACATTCATAGCAATGACAAAAAGATAAGGAGAGAGAGGGTCTCCCTGCCTTAACCCCTTTGCTCCTTCAAAGTACCCTACTAATCCTCCATTAAGAGAAATTGAGAACTTTGGGGAAGTGATGCATGCCTTGATCCATCCTATGAACTTATCAGGCAATCCATAAACTGATAAAACAGTGAGAATGAAGTCCCAATTTAATGAATCAAAAGCTTTTTGGAGATCAATCTTCATTGCAAAACGGGGGGATAAGGTTGCTCTTCCATACCCTTTGACCAGTTCCTGAGCCATGAGAATATTATCTGAGATGCTTCTCCCTGGTATGAAGGCACTCTGATTGCTGGAGATCATAGTAGGAAGGAGTGGAGTGAGCCTGGCAGTGATGATCCTGGTAATACATTTATAAATGACAGAGCAGCATGAAATAGGCCTGAAGTCCTTCATATGATTAGGATTCTGGAATTTTGGGACAAGAGCAATACATGTAGAGTTAAAGACTGATATCCTGCTCCCTGATTGAAAGAAGGATAAGATTGCTGCAGTGACATCCTCTTCCACAATAGGCCAAGCAGTTTTAAAAAACTGTGCAGTGTATCCATCTGGCCCTGGGGCTTTGTCCCCATTCTGCTCAAACATGGCTCTTTTCACCTCCTCTTTTGTAACAGCCTTAGCTAAATTGTCCTTAGCTTCAGCAGGCAAGGCAGGCTGAATAAGTTCAGTAAGAAGCTCCCTAGGGCAGTCTGTGACCTGTTTGTCCTCAGTCCCAATCAACTTCTGAAAGAACCTTACAGCCTCCTTTGAAATTTGGCCAAAATCTTCCAACTTCCTTCCCTCATCATCATAGAGGACTCTGATGGATTGCTTGCTATGCTTTGCTGACACCATTTTATGGAAATAATGAGTGTTCTGATCCCCCTCCTGCAGCCATTTTATCCTTGATTTCTGCCTGTAATAACTTTCCTCAGCCTTTTGGAGTTCCATCAATTCTGCATAGAGTCTTCTTTCTGTTTCAACAAGAGTATTAGATGGCCTTTGATGCAGATTGATCATCTGCATGCTCTCCAATTCTTGCCTTTTATCTTGAACCTTCCCTGAAATGTTGCCATATATGGCCAGGTTAAATGCCCTCAGTACTGCCTTTAATCTCTTCAATTTGTGGAATAGAGTGGTCATAGGATTGCCAATGAAAGGCTCTTGCCAAGAGTTTTCCACAATGTTCAGGAACTCTGGATTCCTAGTCCAGAAATTAAAAAACCTAAATGGCTTTGGGGGAGAATGAGCAGTCAAGTTCATCTTTATGTATGCTAGGCAGTGATCAGAAACCATTGGAGCCAAAAACTCAACAAATGAGTGAGCAAACTGTGTATGCCAGCAATCATTCACCAAAACCCTATCAAGCTTTTTAGCCAAGTAAGCATCAGTTTGGTGGTTGGACCAAGTGAATGCTGGTCCAGTACTGGTATGATCAAACATTGATAGCTGTGTCAAGCAGTCCTGAAAATCCTTCATATCAGAGGTAAGCATGTAGGAGCCATTGAAATCTGAGCTTTCCTGTGGTCTTGCTATAACATTGAAATCTCCAGCCAAAAGCCAAGGAGAGCCATCAATTCTGCCTTGAATGTCCTGAAGATGGTGCCAAAGCCTTCTTCTACTTATGCCTTCATTGCTTCCATAAATTGCTGTAATGTAGAACCTGGTAGAATTATAAGTGGTGCAGCATGTAATGCTCTGATCAGATGTTGCAATAAGATCAACCTGCATCTGATTTCTCCATAGGAACCATATTCTCCCATTATAAGCTTCTAAGTAGTTGTGATGTAGCTTCCATCCCTGAAAGAGCCTATCTACTATAGCTGGCATGTTTTGTTGTTTCACTCTTGTTTCCAGTAAGCAAACAAGGTCTGCCTTCAGGCAGTTTATTCTCTGTATAATACTTTTCTGCTTTTGAGGGTTGTTTAGCCCCCTAGTATTCCACACTATAAAATTCATGAAAGTTGAGGGAGGGTCACTCCAGAGGCAGGTAAAACTGCCTTACCTCTTTTCCCCTTGTCAATGGGCCCTTTCTTCTTATTCTTCAAGGCTTTCATCAAGTCTGCAACTCCTGCTGCTGCTGCCCTTTGCTTCTTAGGAGAGTTTGGAAGGATTTCCACCAATTGTTCCTCCTCTCTCCATTGCTCAGAGCCACTAGTTTGTCCAGGGTCTACATTTGTCCTCTCTGAGTCACTCAGGATGTCAAATCTGTTTTGGGAACCAGCTAATACTGACTTCTTGCTTTTCTGTATGCTTCTGCTTCCTCTCCCTTTACTGCCCTCATTAACATCTGTTTCCTTCATACTTGCCTCTTTCTGTTCTTGAGCCATAGGCAGGGCACTGCTTTCAACTTCTACGCTGCTTGTAGCCTGTGCATCATGTTTTGACAGTTCTGCTTTAGGCCCCTCCTTTGGAATCCAAACTTTGGTAGCCCCTACAGGCTGTTTGGTGCAATTTCTGTCTGTATGCCCAAACAAATTGCAGTGCTTGCATTTTGGAGGGTACCAAGGGATATCCACAACAACATTTGCAATAGTGCCATCACATAACTCAACATTAATACATTTTGGGATGGGGACATCCACTGCAATCTCCACACATACCTTTGCATAGGCCAATCTCTGTTGGCTAGCAGTGATTCTATCCATATACAATGGAGTTCCTAGGGCACTAGCAATATAGCTGAGGCCACGTCTGGTGTACAATTCCAGAGGAACTCCTCCCAAATGGATCCAAACAGGTAATTTCTTCAAATTAAACTCTAATGATTTCATACCTGGCTCCCATTTTCTCAGAATGAGTGGCTTATTCTGAATGTGCCAAGGTCCCTGCTCAAGAACCCATTCTCTGGTGTCAGCATTCGGAAATTGAACTAGGTATAAGTTCAGGCCAGCAGATTTGATCACCACTGCTCCATTCTTTCCCCATAACATGTTGGCAAGTCTCTGAAATGTGCTGAAGTTTGGTGTCTTGCCAACAAACTGCGCCACAACTGAGTTCATCCATACAGTTGCTCCTTCTTCAAAAACCTCAGCTGGAGGTTTGACGGTGATGGATCCATTTGAGTGTTGAGGTGGGAAAAACAGCAACGATTGATCGGAGGAGATTGTGAAGAGCTTCTTCCAATCAAAATTGGTCTTGACTGATGCCACGTCAGCAAAGGTGGTTGTAACTAACTTTTCTGGAATGTGCAAGCGCTCCGTAACAGTCTCACGATCCTCTCGAACATTGGTTAATTCAGTATTTGGATCACCATTGATGAGATCATGAGAACCTGGTTCGTTGTTGAGAGCAACAACAACCACTGTAGAACCTTCTTTTCTCATGTCAGGATCCATACTCTTCATCTGTTCCAAAAGAGCCTCAGCATCCTCTTTCTTGAAACACAACCCAAGTGTTTTTTCAGTTGAAACACCTGAAACGAACGCGAATTCCTCCTCTGAAATACTGAAAGCATAAACCGGAACCCCAACCAATCTCTCAAGGCAGCCGCTGTTTTTTTTTTTTTTTTTCTAATCAATCTGGTTTTTTTTTTTTTTTTTTTTTTCAAATCAATCTTCCATACCTCAGCATCCTCTTCCCGTTCTCGGTCCCCCTCTTACTCCGGCGGCTTTGCCAAACTTTGTCAAATTCCCAGATCTGCAAGATACGCTGAGAGAAACTGTGGCGGCTTTGCCAAACTTTGTGGCGGAATTGGAATGAAAGACCTTCTTTTTTGGTTAATAGAGATCTTACATCAGAGGTGAAGTTGAGGGATGCCAGATCTCTACGGTACTTCAGCTCCAGCTTAGAATAGGCTAGGCTTTGGTGGGTTTTTTAGCAAACTTACTCTGTGCCCTTTTGTCTCAAAACTCGAAACTGATACCTCCTCGGATTTCTTGATCTGTCGACTGCCGCCTGTTGAATGCAGAGAAGACTGAGGAGATGATGCCGCCGCCGCCAGCCTCTTGCCTAGCTGAGAAACCTCGAAATCTCAAAATCCCAGAGCATCACCGCTGAAGCTAAGGACAATCTAACAAATCCCCACAAATGTTGAAAAGCCTTCCAAGAGAAGCCGGGAAGAACAGGGTGAAGCTGTTCCTCCTTTTGTCGATCTGTGCCGCCTTAGATCTGTTCCTCCTTTTGTAAGGTTCGTTAACAAGGAAGGATTAGAAAGAGATGGCGTAATGTTGAGGCCTTCAGCAAGCAGATCCACTGAAAAGAATTACAGCTTCTCCACTGGTAAAGGCATTGGTTGTGCAGAGTCTGAAATATTTTTTGTTATTATCAATAAATAAATAAAATTTAAAACACAATGATAAATTTAATAAGATTAAAATAATAAAAAATCTCTGAATTTTATTATTTTTATAAATAAACTCTTATGTTTTTATTGCATCTAAATAAATTCTCAACCTTTAATTTATACTTAAATAAAATTTTAACTTTTAATTTATACTTAAATTAATTATTTTTCAAAAAAAAAAAATTCAACCATGTCAACTTTTATGTGGAGAAAAAAAATTCAACTGACGTTGAATGTAACGAAAGTTAACATTCCGTTTAGAAGAAGTATTTATTTAAATAAAATTAAAAACTTTTTTAAGTATAATATAAATATAAGATTTATCAATTTATTTAACATTTTAGACTTTTAATAAAATTAAATTATAATGAAAAATTTCAGTCAACCCCATTAAACAATTATAAGTTGAGTTACAAGAGAGGATAACCCCTTTTAAAAAAAGAGAGCACAAAGTTTAGATATTCTTGAAAAGTAGTCTACTTTTATTAATTTTTTAAGCAAAGGAGGAAAACAGTGAATTTGAAAATATTTGTATCTACCAAACTCAAACTGGTTGCACATTAACTTTGCAGATCCTTTCTTGCTTACATATGCAAAGCCACTAACGAATTTATTTTTCTTTTTTTTTTTCCTCTTCTTTATATTATATTAAGAAAAATATATAATATTTTAGTGAATTAAAAATATGTTAAGTTATATCCAAATTTAAAAATTTAATAAAAATATATTAAAAAATTTCTTTAAATTATCCAGACAAATTTGAACAGGTTTAAATTATACCATTTAATAATCTAAACAAATATAAACAAAATGTGAGACTTCAATTATAAAATTAAATTGAACTTAAATAAACATATAAAATATTAATATCATATCTGCCATAAACGCTTCTACTCTGGATCTGGCCGGGGAAATATTCACCAATATCCTGTACATCTACTATGGTTGTTTCGTATCCCATAAATATGACTATTTCCCTTATTTTCGGTATAAACTTTTTTGAACACATGATTCATATAAATAGTAACAAAAGAGAATGAATCTTCGATGAATAATTAATTAATAATGCTTGTTATAATGGCCAAAAAAGAATAATGCTTTTTTATTTTTATTCAAAAAATGCTTTTTATTAATAAAACAAAACCATATTATATTGGAATGAAAATCTTTAAGTATAAACACTTATTTGTCTGTGTATTTTGCTAACAAAACATAACAAAAGATGGCTCATGGGACAACTACTTTAAAACGAAATTAATTTCTCCCCAAAATAAATTAGCTTATAAGTTATAAAAATATTCCAACCGACATGAAAAATAATATTTTATGCTTTCTTATCATCAACGGGCCCAAATCGAATGCTGTAGAAGCTGCATATTATTTTTTGTGTTAATAATATAAATGATCCTCAAATTATAAGGGATACTTTATATTAATTTTTAAATTTTAAAACGTATTAAATTGATTTTTACTTACAAATATCATAATAAATTGGTCCTTTCCGTTAGCTTTTTTGTTACCTTTATTGTGGCAATTAGCTTAGTGACTGATTACACTACATTTCTCTTATTTTTTTTCTTTTTTCTTTATTTCTTTATTATTTTTTCTTTGATATTTTTTAATATATAAATATAAATAAATATTTTTTATAAAATTAATATAAATAAATATTTATATTTTATAAATTATTTAATTATTAAAAAATTAAAAAATTAAAAAATTAATTTAAATTATTATTTATTTTTTGTATTTATTTATAAAGAATAAAAAAAAGGAAAATGAAACATTAAAAAATACAAAAGAAAATTAATAATTTAAATTAATTTCTTAATAATTAAATAATTTATAAAATATAAATATTTATTTACATTAATTTTATAAAAAATATTTTTTCTTTTTCTTCTTTCTTTCTTTTTTTCTTTTTATAAATTAATTTTATTAAAAATTAAATAATTTATATATAAAATATTTATTTACATTCATTTATTAAAAATATATTTTTTACTTTTTTATTTTCCTTTTCTTTCTTTCTTTTTTCTTTCCTTTTCTTCCTCTTTTCCTATAAAATTAATGTAAATAAAATATTTTATATTTTAAAAATTAATTTAAATTATACTATGAATTATTATTTATTTTTATTTATACAAACAAGAGAAAAAGGGAAAAGATAAGAAAGGAAAAAATAAAAAACTTATAAATATAAAATAAATATTTTATATTTATAAATTATTTAATTTTTAGAAAGTTAATTTAATTTAATTTAAAATATAATATAATATACTTATATATATATTTTGTATTTGTTTAAAAAAAAGAGAAAAAAGAAGAAAGGGAAGAAAAAAAATATTTTTATAAAATTAATGTAAATAAATAGTGTAGTAACCTAATTTGTCCATGATAGGTTCGTATCAGGTCCCGAGCAAGTCCGAATCAAGTCCAATATTGATTAGGCCCTAATTCAAAATTTGGAACAATAATATATATATATATATTAATTTTAATCTTAATTAATTTGTTAATTAATTATATTTTTAATGAAAAAAAAAAAACACAAATCAGGTAGATGGCTGGCAACTTGCCAATCACCAGCCCCAACCATTTCCCCCAGTAAGCCACTGGCACCCTGCCACAGCAGCCAGCCCCTACCCCTGCCAAGCAACCCTAGCCACCTTTCCCAACACTCAACCCCTTGCCCCAGGCCACTGCCCAACCCCTACACCCTGCACTACACACCACCTACATCCCCATTGCTTGAAGCAAGCCCCAAACCCCAGATTTTTTGGGATTTGATTTCCCCAAACTCTACAAAAACAAAGCCCATAACTTAGCAAAAAGGAGGAACGACACAAGAAAAAAAGGGACCCCCTCACCAATCGATTCGGACCCCTGCTAAGAGCACACACAACCACAACCCTGTAAAAACAACAGATCCACCAACAATCCAAGCAAAAAAAAAAAACTAAACATTTAGGATTTTGGTTTTTTTGGGTTTTGAATGGATTAGGGTTATTTCCTTCCCAAACCAAACGGTGAAATCATGGCTGGAAGTGAGGGGAGGCTGTGCTTTGATTTTGGAGCCGATTCAATGGCTGACAGAGGAGATCGGGGAGGCAAGGCTTTCGATCTTTAGGTGTAGATCTACGAAAGTGGGGGCAGTTTTAGGCAAAACTAGGGTTGGAATCGGAAAGAGGGGCCCGAAAGGAGTTTGGGGGTGAATTTTGGAGTACATCGACCGTCGACGAGCAGCGGCTGACGGCGGCGCACGGTGGTCCGACGTTGGAACCTGGGTTTCTTGCCAGATTTGAGCTGCTGTTTTAGAGAGAGGGGAGAGCTTCTGAGGGTGAGAGAAGTAGAGAGAGAAGGAGAAAAGAGAAAAGTGAAAAAAAAAGGTTTTTTATAGGTACCAGAAACGGTGACGTTTTGGGAAAGTGAGGGTCCACGCGCGGACCCAGATCCTACCCGAGATCCGCACGCCTGACCCGAACCCAGGCCATAAAAGGAAAAAAAAAAAAGGAAGGAAAGGGGAAAAAGGAAAGAAGAAAATAAAGGAAATAGAGGAAGGAAAGAGGAGAAAAAAAAAGAAAGAAGAAAAAGGGAAGGAATGAAGAAAAAGGAAAGAGAAGAGAAGAAGGAAATAGGAGAAAAAAGGAAAGAAGAAAAACGGAAGGAATGAAGAAAAAGGAAAGAGAAGAGAAGAAGGAAAGAGGAGAAAAAAGGAAAGAAGAAAAAGGGAAGGAAAGGAAAGGAAAGAAGAAAAAAGGAAAGGAAAAGGAAAGGAAAAGGAAAGGAAAGAAGAAAAGGGAAAGGAAAGGAAAGGAAAGGAAGGAAAGAAAGAAAGAAAGAAAAGGGCTTCTAAGCCCATCACCCAGACTAGCTTACCAAATCTCGGTCCAAGTTCCACCAGATTCGGGCTAGGTTTCAAGCTAAAATTGGGTAAAATTTATTTTTATTTTTATTTTTATTTTCCTTTTTATTTTTTTAATATTGTGGCACATTTTAATATATTTTATTATTGTATGTATTTATTTATTTAAATATGGTAGCATGTTTTAATATATTTTATTATTGTTGTTCATTATTTATTTTAAATATTGTAGTATGTTTTAATATATTTTACTATTCGTGTTTTAATGTTGTAGTATGTCTTAATGTATTTTATTATTGGTGTTTATTGGTATTTTAAATATTGTAGTATGTTTTAATATATTATATTATTCGTATTTTAATGGTTTAGCATGTTTTATTATTGGTATTTATTATTTATTTTAAATATTGTAGTATGTCTTATCTTATTATTTGCGTTTTAATGTTGTAGGAAGTTTAATATGTTTTATCATTAGTGTTTATTATTTATTTAAATGTTGTAGCACGTTTTAATATATTTTATTTGTGTTTTAAGGTTGTAGCATGTTTTAATATATTCTATTATTTATTTTAAATGTTGTAGCATATTTATATATATATATATATATATATATATATATATTTGTTGGTGTTCATCATTTATTTAAATGTGGTAGAATATTTTAGTGTTATAAAATATGGGTTTGTTGTAGAAGGTTCAAAGTATTATAGTGAGAAATTAAGTTTAATAAATAAACATAAGGATAAGAATGAACGCGGATTTGCCGACGACGGAATTCGAAGGACGTCACAGTTATGATTCCTAAGATATCTTGAGGTGAGAGAATTTCGTTAAATATCACCACGAGTGGTGGGAGTATTTAGCGATATACTCAATACAAAAATTCGTTTTCATTTCAAAAATGAAAATAATCAAAATAAAAAATGAATATTTACGCGCTTGATATTTTGCCATGCTCGCGTTAAAAATCACGCTTCGTATGTTTTATCATGAAATTATGTATTTAATCATATGTTTTATATGCTTAACCGTGTACATTCCATGTGTTAAATAGTTGCATCATACGTATTTAAATAAAAAATAGATGTAAACTGCCGACGACGGAATTCGAAAGATATTATATTTGTGATTCTTAAGATATCTTGAGGTGAGAGGATCTCGTTAAATACCACCAAGAGTGTTAGGAATATTTAATGAGTGTTCTCGATAATAGATTTACGTTCACGTTCGTTTTCAAAAAATAATAACAATTCAAAAAAAATCAAAAAAAATAATAAACATGTTTTTGAGAATAAAATAAAATAAAAATAAAAGAAAATTAGTTTTAAATACCGATGTTAAATCCATTAAATCGAGATTTAAGATAACACGTGATTAAATGGTATTGTTTTTTAAACTGGCGTTACGGGGGTGCTAATCCTTCTCCGTGCGTAACTGACTCCCGAACCTAACTTTGTTTTTCTCTCTGGTTTAAACGCAGATTTTAAAATTGATTTTAAAATGTTTTAATTAATTTTAAAACACTTTACTAAAATCGGTTTTAATAGGTGGCCAATCACACCTAACAAAAATGATTGGTGACGACTCCATTTGTTTATTTGTGTTTTCAAAAACGTCGAGCGGTCAAAAAAATCGTTATGACAAATAGTTTTATATTTTTTTCAATTATTTAATTATTACAATATTAATTTAAATTATAATATAAATTATTATTTAGTTTTTAATATTTATTTATAAAGAAGAGAAAAAAAAAAGGAAGAAACAAAAAAATTAAAACTATTTTTTTATAAAATTAAAGTAAATAAATATTTCATACTTTTAAAATTAATTATATTTTAAAAAAATTATTTTAATTTATAATATGAATTATTTTTTCTTTGTATTTATTTATAAAAAATAATCAAAAAAAAAAAAAATGAAGAGACAAGTTGGAGCAATCAACTGGTGACACGTGTCACTAGCTGATTGCTACAGTAAAGGTAACAGAAAAGCTAATGGAATGAACCAATTTGTTATGATACTTGTAATTAAAGACCAATTTGATACGTTTTGAAGTTTAGGGATCAATATAAAATATGCCCTATAATTTGGGGACCATTGGTACTATTAATTTTTTTTTTTTAGATTCACTAACTTACCCATAAAAAAAATTCTTTTTTTCTTTTGATGATATAAAAAGAAGTTTCTTTTGTTTTTAAATTTTTTTCAAACAAATTTTTTATGTAAAAAGATATCGTCTGAAAAAAAATCATAAATTTATTAAATGTAATTTTTTAAAAACAACACCATGAATCAATTGATTAAATTTTGAATTCTGACAAATCTTTTTATTTATCAAATAATATCTTTCGACCAATTAAAAACTTTTTTTTATATATATCCAGTAAATTTCTTTACCAAATAATATTTTCTAAAAAAATCAAAGATTTTTTGTGCATCAAATAAATTTAATTACCTAATAAAATTCATAATTATCACATAATATATATTCCAACCAATCACAATCCAACTATTTAAAAAATATTTTAAGCCGAGAGCTCCCCTAGCTTTGGCCATGGATGACCATAACCATTAATACCAGGGCTGCATTTACTAATATAAAAGGAGGCAAACAGCAACAACACCTTCTTGCAAAGTTTTGTTATTTTTTTCCCCCCTTATTTTACAAGATGAAGGCTCCATTACTGCAGAAAGTTGAGTCCATAGTGTTATTCGGTTCGTCGACAGATTTGCGTTTTCTCAAGGTAAATCCTGCCCACAAAATTTTATAGCAAATCTGTTTGTTTGTTTGTTTTTATTTTGTTCTTACAATTTAATGTTAACTGAAGATTTTCGTGGCTCTTTTTTGGCTTAATTCTTTCATGAAATTAATCTGTAGTAAAGTTTCCAAGTTAAATTGAAATATATATATATATATATATACATGCAACTAAACTAGTTTATAGTTTATTGATTTGGATGTTGATCGTGTGTTTTTATAATTCTTATTCTTGATTAAATTATGAGTACTCCTGTTCTATTAAATATATATATATATATATATATATATATATATATATATATATAGTGTCTGCAACATTAATGTGCTTAATTAAGTCTCTCCTAATGCTATTAACTTTTCAATAAAATATTGAATTTACCACTTACTCAGTTTGATAAAATCACTCATCAATTTATTATCCAATAATGTGTAATAGGTTTTACATTAAAACTATATTAAAATTTTTGATTCAAAGATTATTGATTCGCACCCGTTATAACTTTGTTTGGAAAAATATATATATATATTAAAAGAAATTTTTAGAGAAAAATTGAAAGAAATTTATTTAGTTAAGTTTTTTTTTTTTCAAATTGGTTTTTAGTCCAATATTCAACCAAATTTGGCACATGTTTCTGGGATGGTTTCCTACCGAATTATTTTGGTCATCCACGTCACCATTAATTTCCATATCATATTTGCTATTTGTCAAAGTTTTGCTAGGTGGATAAGAGCATAAGGCATTAACGGAGGAGCATTTCATCAGTAATTTTTGTTATTATAATTTTGTAATTATTCAATTATAACACAAAATTATATAAGATTCATCGTTTAAGAGCATGAATTTTAAATAATATTTTGGTGTGCCTATATAATTTAAGATTGTGATTAATTAATTACAGTACAATAATTATATTTGATATATTTTCATTAATGAATATAAATTTATTCGAATATAAAATATCCAAAAGATGCTATCCAAACTCAACGGGTAATTTACATTTTGAATCATTAAACTTAACATCAATTTTTATGTAGGTCATAAAATTTTAATTTCATCAAATTATATCACTGAACTTCTATTATTAATAAATATGTCACTTATGCTAACTCTGTTGAATAGTTATAACGAAAAAACTGACTCAGCATGTATAAATTTTTTACATCTCATTAAGAAGATAATGTATGACCGATATTTTAGGTAAAAAAAATAAATTCACTTTCGTTAGAATTATTTAACGAAATTAACATAAGTAACTTAATTTATTAATAATAAAAATTTAATAATGTAATTTGATAAAATTAAACATTTATGACATAAAAAAAATGATACTAAATTTAATGACTATAATGTAAATTACCCAAACTCGACACAAATAATAAATTTTCTATCCAAATCATATAATTATCCGATTATAGATACCCGAATCCAACATAATCATATCGAAAAGTATAACAGAAATATTATTGCCATATTAAACAAGACAAGGAGATAAATGTCATTTCAGCAACCCTTCCGCCTCCCTCTTTTTCTCCTTGCTTTCCCTAACCGCGTCGTTTACTTGGAAAGCTGAAACTCGTTTTGACTCAGTAGCCTAATTTCTTCGATTTTCTCTTGAAAAATAAAAGCAAAAAATCAGTAACAAAAAATAGTGTAAAAAAGAAGCAGCAGCAGCAGCAGCAGCTACTGTTAAATTCACAACAACAAAAAAAATTGAAAAACGTGTGGACGGTGAGAAAGAAACCATAATAAAAATCAAAACTCTTCAAACACTTTTTCCTCTCTCTTTTGTGTATAAATAAGAGAGTGCCCATTACAATTGGTACCTCAACTCTTAAAAAAAAAGAAAAGAAAGAGAAAATTCATCATCCCCATTTCTCTTCTGTTCAAAAACAAGAACTCTGACAAAAAGAAAGAAACTGTTTTTAGGCTGAGAAAGACACAGAGAGGAATTTAATAGCAAATTATGGCACTGGCTAAAGAAATGATGGGTTCTTGTTCTTTGATTGAGAGATCATCATTTGTATCTTCATCAAAAGTGTTTCTGAATAATGCAACTGCTTTCCAACAGAAGCAGAACCGGTTCCTGCTGGTTAAACCTGTCTTGGTTCCATGGGAGCAAAGGAGGAGGGTGCATTTGAGGAAAGTTGCCAAGGTTCCTGTTGTGGCTGCTATTAGTGAAGATTTGATGAAGGCTGTGCCTGATGAAAAGGAAAAAAGTGTTAAATTTAAGGTCAGAGCTGTTATAACTGTCAGGAATAAGAACAAGGAAGACTTTAAAGAGACTTTAGTGAAGCATTTGGATGCTTTTACTGACATGATTGGAAGGAATGTTGTTTTGGAACTCATTAGCAATGAAGAAGATCCTAGTAAGTCCTTCTGCTTCTTCTAGATTTTCTCTTTGATTGTTCATACTTTTTTTTTGTTTTGCTAAAAAAGCGATCATTTGTACCAATCTCTGGTTTTTCTTTATTTGGGTGATTCCCTTTTTTCTGCTTTCTTATGCTAAATTTGAACCAAAAACTGCCCTTTTCTCTTGTTGTACTTCAAACTTTAAGTTTCCCTAGTTTCACGAGAGGATTAAAGCTAGTATTAATTTGTTTTTCCTGTAAATTTTTTTTGTCTAATACTGGGTTTGTTTTGTTCTTTTAATCTCTATATTGAAGAAACCAAGGCTCCAAAGAAAAGCAGTGGAGCAGTGTTGAAGGATTGGTCCAAGAAAGCAAACGTTAAAGCTGAGAGGGTTTATTACAGTGCTGAATTTATTGTGGACTCAAATTTCGGGGTGCCAGGGGCAATCACGGTGACAAACAATCACCAAAAGGAGTTTTTCCTGGAGAGCATCACCATTGAAGGATTTGCATGTGGTCCAGTGCATTTTCCTTGTAACTCCTGGGTACAATCTAAGAAAGATCATCCTGGAAAAAGGATATTTTTCTCTAATCAGGTATAATTATATATAACGCTCTCTTACCTTATTTGCTTGCTAACGTTCGCTTATTTTTTTTTATTCATTAAGTATTTTTACAGTAATTTATTGTTTCCAATTTGATTCATGAATTTTATATCCTTGTTCATGTTTTTTTTTTTTCAAATGTTTAGAGTTTTTTTGTGCAATGCCAGTTAGATTATCCTTTTTTTTGGTGTTCTTGACAATTGACATCTGCTCAATGAGAAAGTATACAAAAGGTCAAAACATTTATATTTAAGCTTTTGAATCTTCATCACAGGACAAAGTTGAACCAGTCAGAGCTAGCTGATTCTGAAATTTCATTTCATTCATTTTCTTACTTAGATTTTCAATTACTTTTACAAGTCAAAACAATTTACTTTTCTAACTACTTTTACAAGTTAATATGACCAAGAAAATGAACCGTGACTCTTTCATATATGTATTACTAGTAACTAATTTCACCAAGTTTGAAGGCCGAGGTAGAATTAGAAGTGAGTTACAACTATGTTACCCGGATTCAGGTGAGTGTCGGATACATACGAATATGTATTTAAAATGGGTATGTTTAATTTTTTATTCTCATATTCATATCCAAATATGTGTCGGATATAAATATCGAATACGAATATTTTAGAAAAATTAAAAAGTTTGATTGTGAATGTCGACCAGAAAAGTGAAACAAGAAAAGAATATGTTAACTAATGTACTTCAAGTTTGATGGCCAGCACGCGGAAAGGGGTCATAGTCCGAAGCATTTAGTCAATGTTGGGTTTTATGGGCAAGACCGGTTCCTTTAATGACCGAAAACAACAACTCATTAGCTACCCTGCGTAATTGAACATCCTAGTTATTAGTTAATGTTGTAACCTGTACAATGATGAGTTCTTTAAATATGATTTCTGATATTAATTGTCCTTTTTTGAGCAGCCTTATTTACCCAGCGAGACACCGAAAGGTCTTAAAGCATTAAGAGAAAAGGAGCTAAGGGATCTCAGGGGCAATGGCAAAGGAGTCAGAAAACTCTCAGACAGGATTTACGACTTCGATGTATACAATGACTTGGGAAATCCTGACAAGGGAATTGATTCTGCTAGGCCAACGCTCGGAGGTGAAAAAATTCCTTACCCAAGACGGTGTCGCACAGGGCGTCTTCCTACTGAAACAGGTAAATATATATATATAGATAGATACAATTTTCCATATTCTAAAGCCAAATCTAGATAGATACCATTTGGACATGGAATACTAAACTTTTTAATCTCATTACCTTAGTTTCAATTAAATAATATAATTAAAATTTTGGGATTTATTGGTACGCTTTTCTAAACTCTAATTCTTCTTTGTAAATGGCAGACATGCAAGCAGAGAGCAGAGTTGAGAAGCCATTGCCAACGTACGTGCCTAGAGATGAACAATTTGAGGAGTCAAAGCAGAACACTTTCTCTGCTGGGAGGCTTAGAGCAGTGCTTCACAACTTGTTGCCGCAGTTGAAAGCCAGCATTTCAGCCTATAACTGCGATATAAACTCGTTTGCCGACATTGATAGCCTTTACAAAGAAGGCCTCCTCCTAAAATTAGGTTTACAAGAAGAAATCGTGAAGAACCTTCCACTTCCAAGAATGGTCAGAAAAATACAAGACTCTAGCGAAGGACTTCTCAAATATGAAACCCCCAAAGTTGTTTCCAGTGAGTACAATTCGTTTACCGATCAAAAAGTTTTCCATATCCAAACAATCTTTTTTATGATGGCAAAGTGCACTATAATATGTACACAATTTACACGTGGGTCAAAAAGATTTAAAGAATACTTTTGCTAAAAGCAACATGTGATCCACATCTGCAGAGGACAAGTTTGCTTGGTTGCGAGATGACGAATTTGGCCGTCAAGCATTGGCAGGTGTCAACCCTGTCAACATCGAGAGACTAACAGCTTTTCCACCAGTAAGCAAGCTCGATCCTGAAATCTATGGTCCACAGGAATCTGCCCTCAAAGAAGAGCACTTAGCGAGCCAGCTTAATGGCATGACTGTTCAACAGGTAAATCTTATAGTAAATCTATCAAATCATAGTGTTCTTAATTACCATATAAAGATGTTTATTTTCTTGTATTTGGTACGTTGGAATTCAGGCTTTGGAAGAAAACAAGTTGTTTATGGTGGATTATCATGACATTTATCTACCATTTCTTGATCGGATTAATGCACTTGATGGGCGAAAATCATATGCTACTCGTACCATATTTTTCTTGACTCCTATGGGGACTCTCAAGCCAATCGCCATTGAACTAAGCCTCCCACACACTGCACCACGTTCCCGATCCAAGCGTGTTGTCACACCTCCTGTTGATGCAACTACAAATTGGATTTGGCAGCTTGCCAAGGCTCACGTTAGCTCCAATGATACTGGAGTTCACCAGTTGGTTAACCACTGGTAAGAGCTTAAATTTATACTTAACTTCAAATTGTTATTGGTTTTGTTTTCATTAAGCTGAAATAAATGAATTGTTTTGATGATATAATAGGTTACGTACACATGCATGCATGGAGCCCTTTATACTGGCGGCACATAGGCAATTGAGCACGATGCATCCAATTTTTAAGCTTTTGGATCCACATATGAGATATACACTAGAGATCAATACTATAGCTCGCCAAAGCTTGATCACTGCTGATGGTGTTATCGAGTCTTGCTTCACTCCCGGTCGCTACTGCATGGAGATGAGTGCTGCAGCTTATCGGAGCCATTGGCGCTTTGACAAGGAGGGCCTACCTGCTGATCTAATCCGCAGGTAAATACTGAGTGATCTTTCATTTTTATGAACGAAACAAATAATTCAACTTCAACAGGAGATCAATTGGAACATATGAACGTTTTTGTACAAGACCATGAGTTCTTTCTTAACATGTGATTTATGTTTTGCTACATTTGGCGAATGAAAATCTTTAAGTGAATCTTACATAAGAATTGTCCTTTCATTGTACAGGGGAATTGCGGTTCCTGACCAAACACAGCCACATGGTCTAAAGCTCCTAATTGACGACTACCCATATGCCTCGGATGGGCTACTAATATGGAATGCTATTGAGAATTGGGTTCGATCCTACGTGAACCATTACTACCCAAATTCAAGCCAAATTTGCAATGACAGAGAGCTACAATGCTGGTACTATGAGTCCATCCACGTAGGCCATGCCGATGTCAGCAACGAGGACTGGTGGCCCACATTGAACACCCCGGATGACCTAGTCTCCATCCTCACCACCATCATTTGGCTTGCATCAGCCCAACATGCTGCACTTAATTTCGGACAGTACCCTTATGGTGGTTATGTGCCTAACCGTCCACCTGTAATGAGGAGATTTATACCCGAAGAGAATGACCCTGAGTATGCTAATTTCCTAGCTGATCCGCAAAAATATTTCCTATCATCATTGCCAAGTTTATTACAAGCTACAAAATTCATGGCTGTGGTCGACAACTTGTCTACACACTCGCCTGATGAGGAGTACATAGGGGAACGACAACATCCATCGATTTGGTCCGGTGATGCTGAGATAATCGAGGCATTTTACAGGTTTTCGGCTGAGATCAGACGGGTAGAAAAGGAGATTGAGAAAAGGAACGCTGATCCTAGCCTCAAGAACCGATGTGGAGCTGGGGTGTTACCATATGAGCTGCTTGCACCTAGCTCAGACCCTGGGGTAACATGCAGGGGCGTTCCTAACAGTGTTTCAATATGATCCAAAATTGGATTAATCAGGGTGCTCAAGTTTATTTATTTTTAATCAAACTTAAGTATATAATTCATTAGACCTTTTAAGCTAGGGGTATATAGAATATAAGCTTGTAAGCATACTTTTGTATCATAACATTATTATTATTATGCAATAAAATTAAGGTTGAAATTAAGAGATGGAGATTTAAATAATGTGCTTTTACCAATTTCTAGAATATGGGACCGTTCTGGCTTTTGATGCAATGCCAAAGCAAAAGGTTCAACTAAATAAGGGCCGCCACACCATCTGACCTTCAAATATGGGCCTTTGAAACAACTTTTTAAGCTTTACATATGGGTTTCAGTCTTTCAGACCAAAATTATCCTTAGCTAGTTAACCTGTTATCTTTTATCTTATATCTAGAGGTGGTAAACAAGTGGGTTAAACGTAGAGATAATAGTGGATCGGATATTTATTTTTTTATAATATTTGAATTTGATTTTGCAAAATTGTTTTAATATTCAAATTAATTTATTATTCGCATTAAATCCGAATATTACTATTTGAATCCGAATCCAAATTAAATAACATTATCCATCGGATATCCGAATCCATTAAATATCCGAATTCAATAAGTCCAAAAAATTTTAAATAAAAATATAAAATCAAACAAAAATTAATTTTAGATTCAAGTAAATGGATAATAGATTCGGATTCGAATATCCGAATTCCAATCCACAAAAGTAAGCAGATTCGGATATCCGAATCCGTTATCTGTATAAGTAATGCAGATTAGGATAATGGATATCCGAGATTTCATATCCACATCCGCTCCAAATTCATTGCGGATAGTAATTATAATATCCGAATACGAATTTTATCCGAATTCGAAAAAGCAGATTGGATAATTATAAATATCTGAATCCGCACTATCCATTACCATCCCTAATTGGGCGAATTCGTTCATTTTTGATTTGATTCCTTTTTTGTTTTAATTTTGAATTCGGGTTGATTTGTGTTTGGGTTAGGTTCAGGTTCGGACTAATTAAATTATATTTTATATTTTATGAAAGATGTAACTATTGTAATATATTTTTCGATTTCAGAATGAGTTCAAGTTTATGTTTTTTTGGAGTTTAAATCGTTTTAGATTCAAAATTTTCAAGTTCAGATTCGAGTTTTTCAAGTTCAGATTATTTCAAATTTAAAGTTTTTCAAATTCAAATCTTTGATTTTTTTTTATCTAATTAATTTCAAATTTGAATTTTCTTAAACATATTTTTAAATTTAAATTTATTTCACCATCTCTACTTGTATATCACATGGTCTAGTTTAGATTTGCTTAACCTTATTAATCTTTTAAGATTTGGTTTCGGATAGGATGCTTGATTTTAATTTGATTTTATTTGATTGATTGGGAATTTATTATTAACCTTATTCATCTTTATAAGATTTGGTTTCGGATAGGATGCTTGATTTTGATTTGATTGATTGGGAATTATTACGTGAGAAGCTCATATTTGATATATTAAAAAATATTTAATTTTTTGGGAATTTAATTTTTTTTTTAGAATTAATTTTTTATAAATATTAAAATGTGATTTTTATGAGTAGGGGTGAAAAACTTTTTCATTAATTAAAAAGTTAAGATAAAATTATTTTTCTTTTTATTTGGTTTAAGATTACAAATTAAAATATTATTTTTAAATATTTAGTACAAATATTTATTAATAATAATATCATTTGAATATTTAAATAATATTTAATTTGTATCTCGTCTTTTAACTTTTCAACTACGTGAGAGTAATTTAAAAAAATTATTATTAACAAATATTTTTTTATCCTAAAAGTAACTTAAATTATCAATTAAAATATAATTTTTAATTATTTAATATAAATATTTGTTAATAATAATTGTTACTAAAAAAATATTAAAATTAATAAAATTTATATTTTATTTAATAAGAGTAATTTTAAAAATTACCACCACATTCTTAATAAAAAATTTAATAAACCAAACGTATTAATATAATTTTTTCAAAATTTTAATAATATTTTTTTCATGTATACAAAACATTGTAATATTATTTTTCTGAAAATTACATTTTTATCAATTACATTTTATTAGAATCAAGACATTAAAATCATTTCTATCTTTCATCAAACACAAGGTTTGGCTAGTTAAAGTACATCGGTTATCCCTGAAGTTTTAATTTAGTTTCAATTTTCTATCTATATATATTTTTGCGAATCTCAAAATCATCTTTTTGTTTGTCAATGTTCATAGGTAATAGAAATTACACGGGTATTGTTTGAAATGTTTGGACTTCATTCATTTCATATGAATACAGGTATTAAAGAAAACAAAATGTATCTTTATATTTGACACGAATATCAACACTATTTTTAATTCGATTAATAATTAGTATTCATGAAAACATGTTAGTATTGAATGTCGTAAAGTTAGGTTTGATAATTTGTGCATGTGAATCACGTTTTGTATTAGTAATGTAAATATAAACATAATACAAATTATTAAATTTATCAAAATTTTAATTAAACATGAATATATAATTTTTATATGAAACGCGTCATGTTAATTATATTTAAACGTGTCATTTTGTATTTATATTATAATAAAGTGATTGACTCTACATTGATTAGTGTCTGTCTTGCTGTTGAATAAAGGGACGAGTTCGGATTTTTTTGCCATCCCTAAGCCAAAGGCCTTGTAAAAATTAATTTTTAATTAAATTTATATCATTTAATTAGTAATATTAAATTCAGTAAAAAAATTTATTATTAAAATAAGTCTATTTACTTTATTATGATAAGTCATATCTATAAAATCTTTTTATATATATAAAAAAAACACATTTTCCTTCACAATTGAATGATAGCATTTTTATATAATTTCAGAGTTTTCTCCACGACTTGTCCAAAAATAAATCAATTAGGATAATGACATAATTAGATGATGTATCACTTTATAGATGCAATATTTTTAGGAATTATTTTAGGGTAACGACATTTTCACATGGTCTAACTAGTTAAGTTTTCATATATAAGTATGGTTGTAACATTTTTATATAGTTGTTCTTTTTAGATGATGAGAGATAATTTGGGGATTATATAATGCAAACCAATCAAAATTGACACAAACAATTTCTTAAATTAATTATACAAGTGATGATGCTAACTATTATTTCGTCACCTTCAAAATGAATCAAGATGTCAGCAAAAATAATTTATATTCTAAAGTCCTGCTCAAAGATAGGATAACTCACCCGGTTCAACAGGTCCGATCTACATTAGATCGGATTTGAAAAAAAAAATTTGTGGTTCGAGTTGGTCCGACTCGGTTCGAATTATTGTTCACTTAATAAAAAATTATATTTTATTTAAATTTAATTATAAAATATATAAATATTAATAAAAAATAATTTTTAAGATTTTTTATTATTATTTAAACAATAAACTAAGTCAAATCTAAATAAAAAAAATAAAATTTTTTTAAACCGCGATTCGATCATAAACACAAGTGACTTATTTATTTGTTTAATTATTCAAAAAGTAATGACGAATTCGAAACAAGTCCTTGTCGATATCTCTTCTGTGATATATTTTTTTATTTGTTTATCATTTCGTGTTGGAAAAAAATAAATCAAAGACTTATTGGGCCCAATATATTTTCACCTAATTTGAATCACTTATCACTTTCTTTCTTGTCAATGAAATTTTTTAAAAATATTTTAAGAAAAATTGGTGTGAATAGTTTGAATTGGAATAATAAATACAAAAATTGTCTCATTTATGGTTGGTAAAGTTTTTTAATTCGATAAATGAGTAATAAGATGACACATATATTTTAAATATATTTAAAAAATAAATATTATATGTGAAACTTTTTTAATTTTTTATCAGTATATAAAAAATGAACTCTAATAAATATTTTTTTTTTAGAATTTATATTACAACCATGTTATTATTATTATTATTATTTTTTTGCTAACCATGTTATTATTTTTTTATCCTGACTTTTTAATTCCTACTATTTATGACATCTGCTACCAATTGCAAAGGGCCCAAACCATTTCTAAACATTATTTGCTTTTATTTATAGATGATTACCTAAACTTTTTTTTTTTCAATGGCAAATTAATTGCAAAAAACTGTTCAATGGCAAATTAATTGCAGGTCTAAAAACAGTTCAATTTTCCTAAACTTTTTTTTTAGTACTTGAACTTGCAAGAAATTAAATTTTAATTGTTAAAATTAAAATCCAATATTTTACTAACAAATCACACTGATATTGATAATTTTCCCAAACTTGTTTTACCAAAAACTAAATCATTCCAACGACAATTTCTTTATGCTTTTAATATGACCTTAATAAATTTCAGGTCAAATTGTGCAATTAAATGCGAATTTAATGTATATACATAAATTTAACATTTTCGAGTCTCTTTAATTTTGAAATTGTAAATTTCAGTTCAATTGTTTACAGAATTAAATTTTCACTCGCTAAAGTGGCCGTCGACTTGTTAATATGACATTAACTATGATAACATGATCTCGAAAAATTGAACAATTCATCTTGTTGTTTGATGTTGGATTGAATTTGGATAAAAATATTTATGAAAGGATCGATTTGATTCAGTTCGGATTATTATTTATATATTAAAATAATAATAATTTTTTAAATTTAATTATAAAAATTAATAAAAAATAAAAAATTATTTTTTTAAAAAATAAACAGTAATTTAAATTTATAACCGATTCGAGTAAGATCTCGACAAAAAAAAAAAAATTTCAAATAGCGCCCAGCATCTCTGACTTGAACGTACTGATGTGACAATTTTGAAATGATTTGTATTTAGTAATTGATTGATAGATTTTTTTGTTTCCTCATGTGGCCAGGAATGAGTCCGAAAAATTCATTCTTTCTTAATTTCTTCTCATCTTCTTTTTCTAAGGCCTCGTTTTTGACATTGAACTTTTGAGGTCAAAGCGTTTCATTGCAAAAATAATATTAAATAAATAAAAAAATTTAATTTTTATAATTAAAATTATGATTTGATAATTTAAATTAAAAAATTTAAAAATCAATTTTTGAATAAAATAATTTTATTATTTTCATATTCTTTATATTTTTATTATTTTAAATATTTTTTTAACATTTTAATTTTTTACAATATTTTTTACAGTAAGACCAACACTTAAAGTTATTAAATCATAAATTTTTATCACATTTTTTAAATAATTTTTTTCAATTCAAATTTTTTTTTATTTAAATTTTTTTCAACAACTATACTAACTAGCCTTACTATTGCTCAATTTACAGTATTGAATCTCAAAATTCGCAGTCCCTGAACCCAAAATTGATCGTCGCTCACGTCGCGTCGCCGTTCGTTATCCTCCATCTTATTTGGAGAAAGCATTTTTCTAGATAATGAAGGGAGAGTTAGAATTGCCGCCGGGTTTCAGAGTTCATCGATGATGAGTTGTTGAAACAATTTTTTGTGTAGGAAATGTGAATCTCAGCCTATTGTTGTGCCATTTGCTGAGATTGATTTCTACAAGTTGATCGACGGCAGTTACAACTTTAATTTTTTTTTTAAAAAAAAAAAATCACAATTTAAATATGGTTGATTTATTTGGTTTTGGAAAATGGGTATTTTGGATTTGATTTTTTTAAAGATGCGATTTCGTTGAATGAAAAAGTAAAAGAATGAAAAGAGTAAGGTGAAAAAATAAAAAGAAAATAAATTTTGAATGTACTTGTAAGAAAAAATGAGAGAAAAAATTAAAAAATATTATATTTTTTACATTTATTAATAAAATTAAATTACTTCAAATTGAAAGAAAAAAAAATGAGAGTTTTGTAAATTAAATGTGTATATTTACAAGATTATTTATTATTTTTTAAATTTTATTTTTTTCATCTTAACTTACAATTGGTATAATGATAAAACAATTTAATTTTTATTTTTTTGTTCTCATTTTTCAACTCTACAAAGTATTTAGTGGAAAAAATTATATATATATTTTTTATTTTTTTTACCAAACACATCAATAATTTTTTTGCCTATTTTTCTAATTTTTTATCTTCTTTTTTTTTTTTCACATTATCAAACAAAGCCTAAAGAAATGCTATTCTAAGGAATAAAAAATTATCAGCTATAATTAATTAATAAAAAATACACTCCGATTTTTTTTTTTCTGAAAAAAATGGCATTTTCCATTCAAAAACTAGTACAGTACTCTTTTTCTAAAAGGCGTTACAATCGCCACATTATTCACCAGATTCAACCTTCATTTGGATTCCATTGTACAGAGGTGCAGTGGAATGCATTTGGACACCACATTAATAAGTCAACGATCATGTCAGAGAAGATAACAAAGAAATTTTAATTTTCTTAATAATTGAATTGAGGAACTGAATTTTGTCGGTGAAGATTAAATTGTACTATTTAACCTATAAATTGAACAATTTTGTCGGTTAAGCGGACTCATTTCTTAATTTGGGTTTCGATGAATAGGCCATACCCAATTAACTTGTGAAGTTAAATAAAAGTATAATTTCTGAATTGTGTTTTATTCTCTCACTATAATAAAGTTAAGCTTCAATTTCAATTTTTTTTAAACAGTTTGTTTTATTTTACAATGTGAAAACTTAGAATGTTTTATTTTTTATATATGCAAGTTTTGTTTTGTGATTGTATGAAAATAAATTTAAGAATATTCTTATTCAAAATAATGATAAAGTATATTATAGAGTCTGTTTAATCGATGTTTATAGATACTAATTAAAAATTATTTATTTATCATTTAATAAAATTAAATACATTTAATACATTATTTTTACTGAATTAAAAAAAATAATATATTAATTATACTTTTATTTTTATATATAACATTTTAATCAATATCTATAGACACTAATTAATATTTTTTATTGTAAATTTGTGTATTTGGAGAAACAAAACAAAATGTAGGAAATGGACCCGACACCTATCGTTAGTCTTATGTCGGTTGGTATTTTTTATAAGTTTTTGATAACAAGTATTTTAAATTATTTTTTAAAATTATTATATTAAATAAATTATAATTTTTAATATCATAAAAAGCATTAAATTAATTATTTTTATATTATATTTGATATAAAATATATTATAAATAATAATTTAATTAATTATAAAAATATATCTAAAACATTGTTAATAAAATTCTTTTTTTATTATATATAAAAATGCATTCATACAGTTGAAAACTTGAAAGCTAAGTTCCTAACTGAGATGAAATTTATCATTAATTATCTCTAGTTATTTAGGGGTTTAGTGCTACTCATGTAGAAATTTTTTTGTCTATGCTTATTCACCGGCTTGTTAGATTTGAAAAACTTGAATTATTGTTTAAAATATAATTAAAAATTTATTTTTATATTAACAATTATAAATTTTTATATTTAAATTTAAATAAAATTTATTTTTATTTATTAAACAATAATTTGAATCAGACTGAATCGGTCTAAAATTAGAAAACCCTAAATTATTCTAATTAAAACTCATGTCATACCGTCGGTAAGTATTAACTACTAACTACTAAGTTGTTTAAAATTTTAGATGTAAATCTTTTGTTTATGGAAAAATTGGTTTGTAAAAATTTACTATTACATATTTAAAAGAATTAATTATATTAATTAACATTGAAATTTTTAGATTTTACAAACACAGTTAATAAGGTGACACATATCGTTAAGATATATATAGTAAAAAAAAAGGAAACATATGACAACCTTTTAATCTGCATGTGAAGTTAAAAAAATTACACTGTTAGTATATCAAAAACGAATATTACATATATTGTCTAAACTCGAAATGTCATGAAATGAGGCCTTTTGAAAATTAAATTATTAGACTTTTTGTCTCATAAATATTATTTTGGTTTAATTTTTTTAAGACTTCAACCTTAATTATTTTAAATATTTAACTAAATTAAAATTTAACAAATATATGCTTTGATTAAATCTTTCCATTTCCAAGAATTTAAGGAAAAAAAAAAAGGAAATTAAATGACAGTCAATTATTTAGTTTGGTAACTACTAGAACTAAGAATTCAAGTGAGAAACAAATTGCATCTCATTGCCCCACAACAAACTTTGTTCTTTTGTTCCTTTGCTGCTTTTTATTTTTGTCTGTAAATACAACTTCCTCATTTCCACTCTAACACAATCAGCTATATTACAACATCTTCATCAGCTACATCACCATTACAAGAGAAAATGGAAACTCCATCTTGGGCTTCTTACTTGACAGCATGGCTTGCCACTCTAGCCCTCATCCTCCTCACCTTCCGTCTCCGCCGCCGTCGAAAACTCAACTTACCACCCGGCCCAAAACCCTGGCCCATAATCGGCAACCTCAACCTCATCGGCTCACTTCCCCACCAGTCGATCCATGGCCTCTCCCTAAAATATGGGCCTATCATGCAACTCAAATTCGGGTCATTCCCCGTTGTCGTGGCCTCATCCGTTGAAATGGCAAAAGCCGTCCTTAAAACCCATGATGTTATCTGTTAGGTACCAGAGTGACGGAATAGTGTCTCACAACTAAAATAAGAGATGAGAAAATAGGAACTGAACACACAAAATTTAACGTGGAAAACCCTCAATGAATAAAGGGAAAAACCACGGGGCAAGACTAGAAGAATTTCACTATGAGAAAATATTACAACACCTCTCTCTAAATACTAGGAGAGAACAACCTCACAAAGAATATAAGAAAGTATACAAGAGAGGAAGAGATAATTCTTGGGATGGTTTTAATACTTCTCCTTAAGGCTCTTTATATAGCCTTCAAGGAGGAACTCCTTCGTTGCTCCCACCGATGTGGGACTTTCTTATATAAGTTCTAACAATTCTCCCACTTGAAGATTTGATTAAACCAATCATATCTTCACACCACTCTTTCTGTCTTGCCATTCCATGTTGCTTACGTTTCTGATAGACCATAGGAGGATCGACACCAAATAAACTTGTCAGTGTTGATTGGCTTTGTCATAACATCTGCTAGGTTGTCTTTGGTGTGAATCTTTTGCATATCCACACTTCCTTCTTCTACTACTTCTCGAACAAAGTGATACTGTATACCTATATGCTTTGTCCTGGAATGAAAGGCTGGATTCCTTGCAATGTGCAAGGCACTCTGACTGTCACAATACACAATAATCTTCTGCTGCTTGTGCCCGAGTTCTTCCATTAACCTTTGTATCCATATTGCTTCCTTGCATGCTTGGGTAGCTGCCATGTACTCAGCTTCTGTAGTAGACAAAGCTACAACAGTCTGTAACTTAGATAACCAGCTTACCGCTCCTCCTGCAAGTGTGAACACATAGCCAGTAGTGGATTTCCTTTTATTAAGATCACCTGCAAAATCTGAATCAACATAACCCCTGACAACAAGTTCTGATCCTCCAAAACATAATGCAACATCTGAGGTTCCTTTAATGTATCTAAGGATCCTCTTAACAACATTCCAATGCTCTCTACCAGGATCTGCCATAAATCGACTGACCGCTCCCACTGCTTGTGCAATGTCTGGTCTTGTACATATCATAGCATACATAAGGCTTCCCACCGCTGATGCATACGGTACTCGAGACATTTCCATCCTCTCTGCTTCATTGCTAGGACTCATACCTGAGGATAATTTACAATTGACAGGAAGTGGGGTAGATATTGGCTTACAGTCTTGCATGTTGAAGCGTCGCAAGACCTTCCTCAGATAATTCTTTTGAGAAAGCCAAATTTTCCTGTCTTTTCTGTCTCGGTGAATTTGCATCCCTAAAATCTTGTTTGCGGGTCCCAAGTCCTTCATATCGAACTCCCTAGCCAACTGTGCCTTCAAATCTTGGATTCGATCTTTGTTGGGGCCTACCACCAACATGTCATCCACATACAACAGCAAAATAATGAAATCATTATCATCAAACCTCTTGTAGTACGTACAATGGTCTGAACTCAGTCTGTTGTATTCAAGGCTAATTATGAAAGAATCAAATCTCTTGTACCAACATCTGGGCGCCTGCTTTAGACCGTACAGAGATTTGGTCAACCTGCAAACCAAGTTCTCTTTGCCTGTTTCAACAAAACCTTCTGGTTGGAGCATATAAATTTCTTCTTCAAGCTCTCCATGTAGAAAAGCCGTCTTTACATCTAGTTGTTCAAGATGTAAATCAAATGCAGCACACATAGCCAACACTACTCTGATAGTAGTAAGTCTGACAACTGGAGAAAATATCTCGTTGAAGTCAATACCTTCTTTCTGAGCATATCCTTTTACAACCAATCTAGCACGATATCGTTCTACTTGATCATTGCAATCCCGCTTGATCTTGTAGACCCATTTGTTACCAATGGCTTTTCTGCCACGTGGTAATTCCACCAGTTCCCATGTCTCGTTCTTGTGAAGAGCTTCAATTTCTTCCTGCATTGCTGTCATCCACAGAGAAGCATCTGGGCTACTAGTAGCTTCATGAAAAGTTGATGGCTCTCCATCCTCTGTTAAAAGACAGTATGCAATATTGCTCTCCGTAACATACTCTGTGTGCCAATTTGGAGGCCTTCTCTCACGAGTTGACCGTCGAACTTCTACAGCCTCGGACTCAACTGGTTCTGGTACCTCATGCTCTGGTTCTGCTTCAGAAGAATCATCTTCTTGAGAATTTCTATCCATCTGCACTGTAGCAGTCTCTTTTGAAGTGTTGTCATTTGTTTGCTCACTTTGCAGTTCATTTTCTGCAAAAACTACATCTCTGCTGACAACAACCTTGCGGGCAGTGGGATCCCACAGGCGATACCCCTTAACACCGTCAGCATAACCCAAGAATATACATTTTCTGGATTTTGGATCCAGCTTTGTTCTTTCTTGGGAGTTGTACATCACGTACACAGGACATCCAAACACATGTAGAGAAGAATAATCAGCTGGCTTTCCTTTCCACATCTCCATAGGCGTCTTCAAACCAATCGCCGTTGATGGTGATCGATTTATCACATAACAGGTGGTTTTGACTGCTTCTGCCCAGAAAGATTTGGCCAATCCCGCTGTTCTCAGCATGGCTCTTGTTCTATCTAGGAGAGTTCTGTTCATCCGCTCTGCTACACCATTCTGTTGAGGCGTATGTGCAACCGTGAATTGTCTCATAATACCCTCTTTCTTACAGAATGTTAGAAAGTTACCGTCTACATATTCTCCTCCATTGTCTGTCCTCAAGCACTTGATTCTTTTCCCAGTTTCAAGCTCTACTTGTGCTTTGAACTCCTTGAATACTGGAAACACATCAGACTTCTTCTTGATTGGGTACACCCATAATCTCCTGGAATAGTCATCAATGAATGATACAAAATACTTTGCTCCACCCAGGGATATTTCTGGTGACTCCCACACATCAGAATGGATTAAGTCCAGTATGTGTTTGCTTCTTGTAGTTACTTTAGCAAACTTCAATCTATGCTGCTTGCTTATCACACAGTGCTCACAGAAAGGTAAATTGACCATCTTGAGCCCGGGCAGGAGATTGCGTTCTGCAAGGACTTTCAAGCCTCGCTCTGACATATGGCCTAATCTGCGATGCCACATCATCGTCGTTTCTTCTTGGCTGGCTGCTGCAACTGATGCATCTGCCTCTTGCAACGTCTCTCCCAAAAGCATGTATAGATTGCTTGTGATCTTCTCTGCTTTCATCACCACAAGGTTTCCTTTCACTACTTTCAATATTCCACATTCAGTGTGGATCTTGCACCCGAGGTCATCCAATTGTCCAATTGACAATAAGTTCTTCTTTAAGCCCTTCACATGTCGTACCCCTTGAATTTTGCGAATAGTACCATCATGCATTTTTAATCTGACGGTACCGACTCCAGCAATATCTAAGGCGTGATCATTTCCCATGAACACCGATCCTTCCGAAATAGGTTCATAAGTGCAAAACCAATCTCGGTGTGGAGTCATGTGCCATGTCGCACCTGAATCCATTATCCAGACATCATTGAGTTTCTTTCCGCCTTTAGAACTAGTCGCTGCTTCACTATACAAGATTTCTCCATCATCTGAGGTACTTGCAACACAACCTTGGGAGGTTGATGTTTCAGAATTCTTTTCTCCACCCTTCTTATTATGCCAACACTCCTTCTTCGAGTGCCCTCTCATGCCACAATTGTAGCATTTAAGATTCTTCCTTCTTCGAGATTTTGATCTACCATGATTCTGACTCCCACTGGAGCCACGTTCTGTTGATCTGCCTCTCATCACCGTTAAAGCCTCTGCTTGCTTTGAATTTTCTGACCTTTCCTCCTTATTCTTGCGCCTGGATTCTTCTTCAAGAATAGCACCGGCAACATCATCAAAGTGAAGAGAGTCACTAACATTGTTATTTGTGATGTTGATGATGAGTTGATCATACGAATCTGGTAAACTCTGAAGTAGAAGTTCCGCACGTTCATTTTCCGCTATTTTGAAATCTGATGCTGTGAGTTGAGCAAATAGCGTATTCAGAGTGTTGATGTGATCCGTTACCGACGTGGATTCACTCATTCGAAGAGTGTAGAGTTTCCTCTTCAAGAATATTCTGGTGTGAAGTGACTTCACCTCGTACAATTTGTTTAGAACATCCCAAATCTCCTTTGCAGTCTTCTTCTCTGCAACACTTGACAAAACTAAATCCGCCATTGCTAGGTGCAGATTGGCAACAGCATTGTCATCCTTCTCTTTCCACTTTTCATCAGTCATTTCTGTGGGTCTACTTTCAATTGCTTCTAGACAATTATCCTTCCTCAAAATTGCTCTTATCTTCAATTTCCACAAGGAGAAATTTCTCCCACTGAACTTCTCTATCTCGAATTTTGCTGCCATGGTTGTACACGAACTGAAGCGAGTTACACTATTTCACCGTGAATAGTACCGTATACGTGAATAGTATTGTACGTATGTCGTACACTAGAACAAATCCAGTATACGTTAACAATTACTGCAAAAGTATACAACCACACGTATGAATAATAACCGTATCTGTGAATAGTACAGTACAATTGAATAGCCCGTATACTGGAACAGTGACCGTAGCCCGTGAATAGTGCACCAGGTAGGTTCCCAGGAAAGAGAGGTGGGTCACTGATAGACACACTTAAATACCAAGTCTTTCCTAGCCAGAACTTCCCTAGACACTTTCACACTACCACACTTTATTTCCAGCAACAAGAATAATTCTTTTCTGATGTGGAAGATCAGACAATACTGCAACCACAGAGCATACTAAGAACCAACACTTTCACTGCAGCGGAATAAGGACCACGAACCAATGGCTCTGATACCACTGTTAGGTACCAGAGTGACGGAATAGTGTCTCACAACTAAAATAAGAGATGAGAAAATAGGAACTGAACACACAAAATTTAACGTGGAAAACCCTCAATGAATAAAGGGAAAAACCACGGGGCAAGACTAGAAGAATTTCACTATGAGAAAATATTACAACACCTCTCTCTAAATACTAGGAGAGAACAACCTCACAAAGAATATAAGAAAGTATACAAGAGAGGAAGAGATAATTCTTGGGATGGTTTTAATACTTCTCCTTAAGGCTCTTTATATAGCCTTCAAGGAGGAACTCCTTCGTTGCTCCCACCGATGTGGGACTTTCTTATATAAGTTCTAACATTATCTTCGCTGACCGGCCCAAGAATGCCGCAGGCAAATACACTAATTACAATTACTCGAATATTATATGGTCGCCCTACGGTCCATACTGGAGCCAAGCACGAAAGATGTGCCTAACGGAACTTTTTAGTGCAAAAGGCCTAGAGTTATACGAGTATATCCGAATAGAAGAGAGAATTTGTTGCTAAAAGGGTTGTACGAATCATCAGGTACCCCAATTGTTTTGAAAGATCATCTTTCGAATTTGAGTCTTAATGTTATCAGTAGGATGGTGTTTGGGAAAAAATACACGGAAGGGAGTGGTGAAAATGAGGTTGTGACCCCAAAGGAGTTCAAGGACATGCTTAATGAGTGGTTCCTGCTTAACGGGGTGCTGGATATCGGTGACTCGATTCCCTGGCTGAGTTTCCTGGATTTACAAGGCTATATTAAGAGAATGAAGGCCTTGAGCAAGAAGTTCGACAGGTTCTTGGAGCATGTTTTGGATGAACACAACACCAGGAGAAAAGGGGTCAAAGATTATGTCGCTAAGGATATGGTGGACGTGCTTTTGCAGCTTGCTGAGGATCCCAATCTTGATGTCAAGCTTGAAAGGCATGGAGTTAAGGCATTTAGTCAGGTAATGGTTTCTTCTTTCTCTTTCTCTCTGCTAATAAAGATAGCTTTTTTTTTTGGTGTGGATAATAATAAAGATAGTCTTTTAGACAATCTTATATTGAAATTACTGGCTTGTAGTAAACCTAGTTCAGACATTCTTGTATCCTTTTGTTCACTTTCTTGGCTGGCTTCAAATGAGCGGTGGCTTGCTCAGTCTTGGTCTAGATAAATTTCCTTGCAATCTAATAAGGTCGATTGGTGCCCTGAGATTCAGAGCATCTTTGACTCTAACCTAAAATATTAATTACTAATATGGATTACATAATGGTAGTGGTTTATGGGTAGAATATTAAATTTTTAATTTTTAATTCTAATGATTAAAATTCAGTTATGATAATTTGAAGTATCAAAAAATAAATTAATACCACCTATCTTAATAGTGGGTAGACCAAGGGTCGAGCTATTCCTTCATTCCGACAAGTCCAACCCGTATTGAGTCGGACTTTAATATAGATTTTTTCAATTCGGGTTGACCGATCCGAATTACTGTTTTGTTAATAAAAATATTTTTATTTAAATTTAATTATAACAATATATAAATAGTAATATAAAATATTTTTTAATATTTTTTTTATCAATGATATGAGCTTTCGGGTTGACCCGACCTGAGCTTGGATAAAAAAAATAAAATAATTTTGAGTCACGATCCGACCCGCTCCATAGATAAATCTACTAGTGAGCTTATTAAATTAACCAGGAATAATTTAGACTCCATTTGAATTAGTAGTTAGATCATTTTCGGTGTGATTCAGAGCATCTTTGACTCTAACCTAAAATTTGAAACTAGATACTCTACTGTAAGATTTTTGGCCATTTGGATAAAGCTTGCCCATCTAAGACTGTTAATGCTGTAGCAAAGGTTTGGAGGCCAAAGGAAAAGAAGCAAGGACAGGAAGAATGTATAGCAGAGGAAATTATTGAGGAGAATGGCAAAAGAGCTGAATGTGATGCTGGAACTTCATTAGTAAGCCCCAAGAATCAAAATATGATGTCAAGCTTCATCAATAAGGAAGTTATGATGCCAAACCAGAAAACAAATATTGAAACCAGGAAGGCAAGTTCTCTCAATCGATATGCCATTTTGGAAAAAGTAGTTGAGGAAGAGGATAGGGAAGAAATTGAGCCTGAGATCAGGAATGATACAAGGGCAGTTACTGAAGATGAAAACAGGACAGAGCACTCTCCTAGGAAACCAATAGCAGCTTCTGCTGGAGTAGCAGATCTTATGAAGAATCTGAAGACAAAGAGGAGAGGACCTATTGACAAAGGAAAAAGGACCAGTGCAAAGGTAAATCCCACTACCTCAGGAAGTTTCTTGCCTAACCAATCCTAATGAATCTATTCATATGGAATGTAAGGGGATTCAATCATTCCCTTAAACAAAAAGATGTAGTTAGTAGAATAAGAAAGCTAAGAGCTGACATTGTCTGTCTGATTGAGACTCATGTCAAGCTTCAGAATATGCAGCAGATTTTAGATAAAAGTTTTCCAGGATGGAGCATGTTCCATAACTATTCTGAGGCCAATAATGGAAGAATCTGGTTTCTTTACCAAAGCTATGTGCAGCTGAGTCTGGTTGCTTCAATGGACCAAAGCCTTACATGTAGCATATCTTACACAAGCAAGAAGTTCTTATTCTCTGCCATTTATGCTTCTAATGAGGGCATTGAAAGGAGAAGGTTATGGAGCCATTTAGTTCATCTAAATAGCACACTGTCTAACCTTCCATGGATGCTAGCTGGAGACTTCAACACTATCATTGACCCCTCTGAAAGCTCAAGTTATGATGGATCTCAAGCACCTAGCACTGATATAAGGGATTTTACTGATTGCTTACAAGTTCTATCTTGTTTTGATCACACATTCATAGGGCCTAGATTCACATGGTCTAACAAGCAAATTGAAGGTTTCCTGGCAAGGAAGTTAGATAGAGTGCTTATTAATGCAGAATGGCTCACAGCATTTCCAGAGTCTCATGTAGAATTCCTTGCTCCAGAAATTTCTGATCACAGCCCAGCATTCATAAAGCTTGATATGGTGAGTGCCTCTCCACCTAAACCTTTCAAGTTTTTTAACTATTGGACCAGACATCCAGAGTTTATGCACATTGTTGAGAACTCTTGGAGGGTACCTACTGGTGGTAATCCCATGGTCAGGTTGCATACCAAAATGAAGAGATTAAAGTCAGTATTGAAGAACTTTAATCATGCTTATTATGGTAGCATATCTGAGAAGGTTACAACTAAGAGGAAGGAGTTAGAGGAGGTCCAAGTAGATCTACTCAGCCATCCTTCTGATGAATTGGTAGAAAAGGAAAGGATGTTAGCTCAAGAGTATAATGAACTGAGGAAAGCTGAAGAGAGTCACTTCAGGCAGAAGTCAAGGGTTCAATGGCTTCAAGAAGGAGATCAGAATACTGGATTCTTTCACAAGATGGTTGCAGCTAGGCAGAATAGGGGCACAATGAGAGTCTTGTATGATGATAGTGGAAATAGGCTTGAAACCTTTTCACAGATATCTCAGGCAGCAGTCTCTCATTTCCAGAAACTTATTGGCACTAAGGACTATAATGTTGAGGGATGTACAAGGGAGTTTCTACGAGAACTTTTGCAGTTCTCCTTCTCGGATGCAGAGATGTTTGAACTCTCAAAGCCAATATCCAGGGAGGAAGTCAAGGAGTCCATTTTTGCCATCAAGGGGGACAAGGCTCCAGGGCCAGATGGTTTCACATCTCACTTCTTTAAGGAAGCTTGGACAGTAGTAGGGGAAGAGTACATTGATGCCATTCTTCATTTCTTCCAGACAGGAGATTTGCTGGCAGGCTTTAATTCCACAATTGTAGCTCTAGTGCCAAAAAACCAAAATCCTACTTGTATTAGACTACAGGCCTATTTCCTGTTGTTCAGTAGTCTACAAAAGTATTACATCTGTGATGGCAAGAAGACTCAAAAAATTCCTGCCAACAATCATCAGCAAAAGTCAAAGTGCCTTTGTGGAAGGAAGGAATATCTCAGATAATGTCCTAATGGCACAGGAGTTAGTAAGAGGCTATGCCAGGAAAACTCTGTCACCTAGAAGTGCTATAAAGGTTGACCTTCAAAAGGCTTTTGATACACTTGACTGGGACTTCATGTTGCTGGTTCTTGTAGCTTTGAATTTTCCAACATAATTTATAACATGGATCAAGAGTTGCATCACTGGTCCTAGGTTCTCTCTATCAATTAATGGAGGCTTGGTGGGTTACTTTAAGAGAGAAAGGGGTATAAGGCAAGGAGATCCTATCTCCCCCTATTTGTTTGTGCTTGCTATGAATGCACTTTCTAAGCTTTTGGATGCTGCTGCACAGCATAAAGTCTTTGATTTCCATCCTAAGTGCAAAAGGATTGGGCTCACTCACCTATGTTTTGCTGATGACTTGATGATTTTCACTAAAGGGCACCTGAAATCCATCCAAGGAGTGCAGGATATCTTGGAAAGTTTTTATAAACTTTCTGGTTTGCAGCTCAACTGTGCCAAAAGTGAACTTTATTCTTCTGGAATCAGTAGAGCTCAGCTTCAGGAAATCCAGGGGGTGACAGGCTTCAAGCTAGGAGAGCTGCCAGTGAGGTATTTGGGGGTTCCTTTAGTAACAAAGAAGCTGACAGAAAAAGACTGTGTCCCACTTATCTCAAAGATTACTGTTAGGATCACTCATTGGACATCAAAGTTTCTGTCCTATGCTGGAAGATTTCAGCTTATTCAATCAGTTTTGTTCAATATACAAAACTATTGGTGTAGAATCTTTATTCTTCCTAAGGCAGTGCTCTCTAGAATTAATCAACTCTGTTCTCGATTCTATTGGTTAGGGAAAGATGCAGAAGCCAGAGGAGCAAGGGTGAGCTGGCAGAAAATTTGTTGTCCAAGATCAGAAGGGGGACTTGGCCTGAAGGATCTAGGTTCTTGGAACAGGGCAAGCATAATGCAGATAATATGGACATTGCTTTTTAAGGCAGGTTCATGGTGGATTGCTTGGATCCACAACTATGTTCTAAAAGGCACCTCATTCTGGCAGTTCCCAATCACCCAGGGAAGTAGCTGGATTTGGAGGAAACTCCTACAATTGAGACCATTAGCAGCTCAATTTACCTATCAGAATAATGGAAGATTAGTTTGGAAATTTCCTGGGGACAGGTTTTCAGTGGCTAAAGTGTGGCAGCAAATCAGGCCAAGGCAGCCAAAGGTGGATTGGGATAGATTGGTATGGTATGCCTACCATATTCCAAGGCATTCCCAAATATCATGGATGACAATTCAGAACAAGCTCCCTACAAAAGATCGATTGATGGAATGGGGAATGGAACTTAATGGAACTTGTGATATGTGCAATCAACAAATGGAGACTCGAGACCATTTATTCTTTGAATGTGAGTATTCTAAGGCAGTATGGAGGGAGATTCTGCACCTATGCAAGCTTCATAGAGTCATCAGAAGCTGGGACTTTGAATTTCAATGGGCAAAGAGGAAGCTAAAGGGTAAATCTCTTATTGCTACAGTGCTTCGAATTGCTTGGAATGCTCTCATATATCATGTATGGAGGGAGAGGAATAACCACAGGTTTGGTAAACAATCTCAGCAATGTATGCAAATGCTTGAGAAAATCAAGGAGGAAGTTAGCTATAGACTAGGGGGGATGAAAACCATAAAGGATGATACTGTTAATAGAGATTTGCATGTTGCATGGGGGTTAAAAAGCTCACTGATAGCATAATTGGTTCTTAGCTATGTAAAGAAGACATTGTAAAATAGTACATTTGTTTGCCAGCTATGCTGGTTGTATTGATGTAGCAGTGCATGCTGCTTTTGGATAAATAAAAACTTTGCTTATCCAAAAAAAAGTGTGATAGGTATCTCAAAAAAGAAACAAATATTACTAATATGGATTAAATAATGGTAGTGGTTTATTGGTAGAATATTAAATTTTAAATTTTAAATGCTAATGATTAAAATTTAGTTCTGATAATTTGAAGTATCAAAAAATTTTAAGTAAACATTTAATAAACGAAAAAAGTAACAATATAAATTTATTTATCACTTAAATACTTACAAACTTAAAAAAAAAATAATACAAAAACAGGGATAAAAAAATGCGACTATGAGTAGTTTCCAGTTTCCACACTGGGTAGTCAATAGATACAGCAAATTAAACTAAATTAAGTAATTTCTTAATTTAAAAGAAGTCATTGTTTATTGCTGTTATTAGAGTAGGAGAGGAACAGACACTGATCAACTGATAGGGTTCTACCATGAACTCTTTAAAATAAATTTTTGGTAGATTTCAAAATTAAAAAATCTAAATAGTAGGTTATCAGGTCACAGATTTTTAGATATAAACATGACTGAAATTACATATAAACATGACAAACATGACAAATTACATATAAACATGACAAATTACATATAAACATGACAAATAACAAATTACATATTAACATGTCAAATTACATATAAACATGACAAATATGAGAAATTACATAAACATGACAAATTACATATAAACTTGACGAATTACATATAAACATGATAAATTACATATAAACATGATCAAATGACAAATTACATATAAAGATGACAAATTACATATAAACATGAGAATTTACATATAAACATGAAAAATTACATATAAAGATGACAAATTACATATAAACATGACAAATGACATATAAACATGATAAATTACGTATAAACATGACGAATTACATATAAACATAACAAATGACAAATTACATATAAACATGATCAATTACATATAAACATGATAAATGATAAATGACAAATGACAAATGACAAATTACATATAAACATGACAAATGACAAATTATATATAAAGATGACAAATTACATATAACATGACCAATTACATATAAACATCATAAATTAAATATAAACATCATAAATTACATATAAACATGACAAATTACATATAAACATGAAAAATTACATATAAATATGACAAATTACATAAATCATTAAAGGATATTGTCATGTATTTATGCAACTGAAAAAAGAGAATAAAAAATTGTCATGTATTTATGTAATTTTTTGTTTACATATAAACATGACTAAAATCACATATAAACATGACAAATTACATAAATTATTCAAGGGTATTGTCATGCATTTATATAATTGAAAAAAGAGAATCAAAAGTTGTCATGTATTTATGTAATTTTTTTTACATATAAACATGACTGAAATTACATATAAACATGACAAATTACATAAATCATTAAAGGATATTGTCATGTATTTATGTAATTGAAAAAAAAGGGAATCAAAAGTTTTCATGTATTTATGTAATTTTTTTTACATATAAATATGAACGAAATTATATATAAATATGAAAAATTACATAAATCATTAAAGGATATTGTCATGTATTTATGTAATTGAAAAAAGAGAATCAAAATTTGTCATGTATTTATGTAATATTTTTTTACCGCTTAATATTTATACTTTTTGTTAGAAAATTACAAAAATATATTATATAAATTACAGTGATAATTTTGTCCTTTAACCCTTTTAAAAAACAATCCAATTTTTTGATAATTTTAAAAATTAATTACATAAATAAAATAGTCTTCTGATTGAACCTTGATTTAATGAAAATATGTTAAAATTAATCAAAATGCATAATACATTATGCTTTGAACTATTTATCTCATTTAATTAATTAAACACATCTCATACAATAATTTCATCATATAATAATATCCAATGATACTTTTATAGTCATATGACAATGTCTCTTTTCATGAGCGCTATTACAGTCAAAGTCTTTAAAACTCTTAAAAACGGTTTCAAACTTACATAAGTAAATCTATGCAAAAGTGTTTCCACAACTATAATACTAGGGCATAAGTTTAGATTATAGACTTATGAGTGCATTAAAAGTATGTTTTGCTCGTATTTCTTTTGCCATAATTATGGTACCTAACATTTTATTTGGGATGATTGTTGAAAATGTCCAACATTATTAGCTTTACTTGGTAATGAGAATAATTTTTCATTTTCTCTAAATTGACTTGATTAAAATACTTTTTAGAAACAATTGATTAAAATCTTAATTAAATGCAAGTGAAATAATGAATATTATAAAATTTGTAATTTTCAATCTTTTGTAAAAGTTAAATTAAAAAAGAAATATATTTTTTTTCTTTTAAGTAGTAAAAACTTATTCAACCTAAGCAACTTAACTTGATCCATTATAAATGCTACCCTATACTTGTTCATCTATTTTTGATAAATAAAAAATCAACATTAAAAAAAAATTAATTTATCAAAAAAATCCTTAATCTAATTACAAAGTTACATTGAGTGTATCAAAACTCTAAAAGATCGAATATCAAGTTAATTTATAATAAATAAATCCTACTATGATTTTACTTGTAGTAAAAATTTGTTTACTCTTCTATCAACTTTACAACTTAAATCATAATGAAAATATAGTACAAAATACAAAATAAAAAGCTTGTATTTATCATTATAAAATAATATGAAAAAATATATATCTTTTTTACATATTTTCAACCTAACAAGCCAACATTTACTCATAATTTTCAATGGATTCAAGCTGGAGCGAGTTTCAGAACAAACTCTTCCAAATTACAGGCATGTTCTAGGATTCTCTCCCTCAGTGCCATCAAAAGTGGATTTTCAAGTTTCTCCTCGCACGTAATCTGCTAGAAATTCATGTCAGTAAAGCATAGTTCAAGGTATAACATGAAAGCTATTAGAGTTACTAAAGATAATGAACTTCAGATATACTATTATCTAAAAAAACAATCATTATGGGTATTTTTCTTTGATTCATCATAAGCAACCACTAATTGTTTGCCCAAGTTTAACTATTACAGAGATGAAAACTTTTCATCATTAAGCCTTAAATGATTGGACACACAGTCTGTATTCAGTCAATTTAATCATTAAATAGATAAAAGTTGCAAGAAAGTGAGTTACTAGCACTAGCTTTGAAGAAACCCAATTCAAAACTTAAGAAACCAAACAGATAAGTGTGTGGACTTCATCAATAAAAAGAATGATATCACCTGCAGAACAAGTACATCAAGTATGAGAAACAACAAAATTCATGCTTCAGCTCCCAAAAGAGCAACTCATCATAATAGGTACCTGATTTTATTGTCACGCTTAGTAAAGCAGTAACACATGCCTATAATTCTCCATTCTCATTTGCACCAACCATCAGCAGTCCTATGTCCAAAGACATTATTTTTTTTATTCTGTGTAAAGAAACAAGCAATGAAGTAATTAAATTTGGATATACAACCTCATGGGAAGTATGACTATTGGCATTTAGATGGAGTAAAAAGGAACTAGCTATACTATCTAGAATATTGATGGCTTGTGAAGAGACAGACCAAAATAAATGCTGGGATTTCTGCCTGTTCAATACTATTGCAAGTCCTTCAGCTGTCCTTGAATATAACACATTAAAAAATGACAGGGAGAAATTGTTTCCTCCACAAATAATATAACACAAAAGAATCTTGAATATCCCCTGCATCCAAGAATATAAATAAATTCCCAATTATAAAAGGTTCCAAAATTTTAAGTCGAGAACAATCAATCAGTGATGCTTCTATTAAAATAATCAAGCAACAACCATACTAACACATTAAGGTTTCAAGCAAGGTCAAATAAGGTTTAAGGCAAGGAACCAACTGTACCCCTTTGGCCTTGCATTAGGGCTTGTATGAACTTCTGTACAAATTATTGTAAAGTCCTGAAGAATATTCCAATAAAAATTGTAAGCCACCAATTAACACAATAAAGTAAAAGAGAAGCGGGCACTAAATATGCTTCTAGACAGAGTACTTGTCTATAAAAATACACAACAAAATACTATAAACATGTTTCACACTATTTCCAGACTTCTAATAATAAGAGAGTAAGTCAAGTACGAATTATGTTGCCTTATAGTGACACTTTTTGGTCTCTCAGACATCAAGAAACCAATTGTTGCAAATAAAATATTCACCACGGTTAGCAATACCATGCAAATGTTACTTGAAATCTTCAATAATGCATTTTTCAAAATTATATGCATGCTTTCCAACAACAAAGAAGAAACAAATAATAGGATACAATGAGGTTGCAGAAGTGAGGCAGAAAACAGAAATTATAAGCAAATGCAATAATTAGTGGGAGCAACAGGCAGTAACTAATTAAGCCAAGTGGTCTCTCTTTCTCTCAACCTGCAACCAGTAGTATAGGGTTTAGACAATGCAACTAAATCAACAAAGATACAGATTGGTCCAGTACAAAATAGCATCGACAAAGACCACCAAATGTGCTGCTGCTAGCAGCAAGGTCACATAACCAATCCTAATGTGAAGTAATCCCAAATTTAATCCACATAGGATATTTAGACATTTCTATACATCACAAAAGTTTGAAACCACTTTCCTAAACTCAGTCAGCAAAACATAGAACCACAAAAGGGCACCGAGCAACTAAATCTGGAAATTATAAAACATTTGAGGGCAACCAAAATCAAACACTAATGAGCATTCACTAGCAACAGATATTCAATTGTAGACCAAAACGATAGCAGACAATAAAATAAGGTTAAAGCTTCCACACTTCGTCATATAGAACAAAAGGCAAAAATATACAAAGAAACATAAATTGAACGCTTAAACAAGAAATAGGTATTCCAGCTGTAGTTATTTCTCTCTTATATTTTCCCTCAGCACCCCCCTCCCAACCCAAAGCCACCATACAACAGAAAAAAGCAAAGAGAAAGATAAAAAAAATCAAACACAACCGCAAAATACAATAGAGAACCTAAGGTTAAACAAGGTAACTATGAGCACCATCTCTCTACAAATCAGCTATTACGAGAGACGGCCTCAATAATAAAAAATTCCAGTGAAAACACAGCACAAAGCTACAGATTTCAAACGCAAACAGGAAAGACCTCAAAAGAATATGCAGATTCTGAAAATAAAAAACTAAAAAGCACAACTTTGAAAGAACAAAAAATTTCCTTTCAAGCCAAACAACCAAAATATTCAAGAAAAAAAAAAAACCCAGAGAGAATATCGTCCATATCTCATCTGACCATCAACCGATCAAGCATAAATAAACATGAAAACACAACCAAAGAGCTCACCTAACGCTAGAATGAAAGACCTTGATCGATCTAAAAGAATCTTAACAAGAAAACAGAGGATGAGACGAAAAAAACGAATAAAAAGCTGTATTGAAGCTATTCTCATCTCCCTTCTCAAAAAAAGAAAGTCTGATAGAAGAAAACAAATGAGATCAAGAAAAAAGAAATCCAACCTTTAACGAGTTTGATGACGAGCTTTTTGGTGGGTTGAGGCGGGGTTGCCTTTTTGCGAGACAAACTAGCGGCGGCGGGAGCACGAGCATCGTCGGACTTGGAATCATCGTCAATGGCCATAGATGAAGGGTCGAAAACGACGTCGTTATCGTCTTGGTTGTGGTTGTGGTGGTGGTGGTGGTGAAGGCTGTTTTCATTTGGGTTGAGAGAGCAAGCCATGGCTTGGAACTTGGCTTTCTTCATTGGTGGTTGGAAGTGAGAAAAGGAAGAAGAAGAACCAACGGCGTTGGATCGGATAGAGCGTTTGGTTGGGAGGAGAGACATGAAAGTAAAACCTTATTTGGGGAAATGAATGAAAGAGGATCCGACAATGAAGAAGAAAGGAATAGAGAAAAAAACAAATGGAGATTTGAGGTTTCAGAGGTCGAGGTGAGGGTTTCAAATTTTTAGAGTTTGCTGATTTTGAAAGAGAGATAGATTTGATATTGAATGTTTTTCAGAGTTACCTAGTTAACCGGTTACATTATTTTTTTATTTTATATCTTTTTGGTTTTAACGATTCAAATGAATTATTTTCCATCTAACAGTCACAATTTACTTAAGCTTATATGAAGCTTACGGTAAAGAAACTTTTTTAGAATTTTCCAGTTTGTGAGCTCCTTGTTTCTTTGTTAATTGCTTTTGGCTTTTATTTAGTTATGAAAGACTTCTTTGTTGCTTTACCTTTCTGCTGATGGACAATGAAATGACAATGAGTTTATACCTACAAGAAAAGAAAATTTTCATTATTTTTTTCTAAAAAAGAAAAAAGATAAAATTTTATACTAATTATGGAATTATTGTCTTCCAGGACCTGATAGCTGGTGGAACCGAGAGTTCAGCAGTGACTGTAGAATGGGCAATTTCGGAGTTGTTGAAAAAGCCAGAAATTTTTGCAAAGGCTACGGAAGAACTAGACAGGGTAATTGGCAGGGAACGATGGGTAGAAGAAAAGGATATTGTGAACCTACCCTACGTCGACTCAATTGCTAAAGAGACAATGCGTTTGCACCCTGTGGCACCCATGCTGGTGCCTCGCCTTGCTCGCGAAGACTGTCAAATAGCTGGTTATGACATTCCCAAGGACACCAGAGTTCTTGTAAACGTTTGGACAATCGGGAGAGACCCTACTCTTTGGGACGACCCCAATGAATTTTGGCCCGACAGATTCATTGGGAAGACTATTGATGTCAAAGGTCATGATTTTGAGCTGTTGCCATTTGGGGCGGGAAGGAGGATGTGCCCTGGATATCCTCTTGGGATTAAGGTCGTTCAAGCAAGTTTGGCTAATGTTTTACATGGATTTACTTGGAAATTGCCTAGTAACATGACAAAAGAAGATCTCCATATGGAGGAAATCTTCAGGCTCTCCACCCCTAAGAAGTACCCACTTGAGGCTGTGGCACTCCCTAGGCTCCCGCTTCACGTGTACTCTCACTGATTGCATATCTTGATTTTAGTCTCTCAGAATAATTGAGACTTGAGGGAGTATGAGAAAAAAAAGTAATGCTGATAGGTGTTGGCTTTTAGTCTTGTAAAATAAATCAGCTTCTACTTCATATATGTTATGCATGTTGTCTTATTTGTATAGATATGTATTAGTATTGATATATTTCGACGTACCTTTTTGAATTTATCGATATTTTTTTAAAAAAAATATTATATATATATATATTTATAGCTTATTTTTAAGTTTTTTTAATAAATATATTATATATACATGTAAATATACGTATATTACATTTATATTATCATATATTTATGTTTATATGCAAATATAAATTTTAAATTTTTAAACATCAAATAAATAAATATAAAATATTTAAAAATATATAATAAATTATCATTAATTAGGTTAAATAGTCTAATTTTATGATCAAGACAAAAAAATTAGAAGTTGGTTTAAAAAAATAAATAAGTAATTTTTTTTTTAAAATAAAAATAAAAACTCAAAATCTTGTATTAATTGGTACGAACCTGTACATACCGGTACAAAACCGATACAACCGGTACGAATCGGTGCAAAAACTAAAATGATACGATATTATACTATTTCGTTTTATCTTAAAACTGATACGTACAGACTGATACGGTCGGTACCGATATGGTACTACTCTGATGAGTCTGGTCTTATCCCCTCCAACTAGGGGTGTTCACTATTCGGTTTTAACCGAATTAACTGACCGAAATTTAATCCGGTTCGGTTAATCGGTTAACCGAATAAAGTTCGGTTCGGTTAATGGTTAAAGATTTTGAATAATTTTGGTTATCGGTTAATTCGGTTCGGTTAAGCGAAAATAATTGAATTACACGAATGAACCAAAATTATACAAAACGGCAATACCCTATGCATTTAGATAAGTTTTTAAAAAAAAAAAATTAATTTATATATTAAAAAAAACACCTAACCCTAAATCCCCTGGCTCTCACCTCTCTCTCAGCCCCTCTCTGTCTCTCTCGACTTACTCTCTCTATTTCTCATATCTCACCTCTCTCAGCCCCTCTCGGCTCTCAAGACCTCTCTCAGTCAGCCCCTCTTGGCTCTCATGACCTCTCTCAGTTCTCCCATTTTCTTCAATCTTTTTCGGCCCTGCCCTTGGCTGTTCCAAGGTATCAATCTTATCTATCTTACCCATTTTCTTCAACATCAGTTCTTAGATTGTAAATATATGCCGAAGTCTTAGATTTGAATTCTTCTAATTAAAAAAATAATATAATGGAATTAAAATAACAAGATTTCAATATAATTTTATTTAATTTAAGTCTTAATACCGTTGTAAAAAGGGCAAAGGGTGTGCTTTTCTAAACCTAGATGGATGCAGCAGTAAGTTTCATCCAGTCAAAAGCATAGTTCCTGATGCAAGGTAATTCGATTCTGCAAAATAAATTGAACTTTTGACATTTTCCTAATTGAGTAATAATTTGCAAATTTAATATATTAGGAACACGATGGACTAATAGACTATTAAGTGAGAATTAGGAACCTACCTGATAATTGATTGAACTTAGGAAAAAGAAAGCGTGTTTGAAAATTGTTTTCTTGTTTCTTTGTAGATGTCCACTGAAGTAGACTCTCTTGAGGCTAGTGTTACTCCTCCTAGTCCTCTTAACACAGAACATGACGGAAGTTCAGCAGCTGAAGCTTCAAGTCAAGCAAAACAGCAAATTGGGACTGCTCAAGGGAGGAAAAGAAAAGCCATGCCCCTAAGGTCAGAAGTATGGTCTCATTTTACTAAATTTGTTACTAGTGAGGGTGACACAAAGAGTAGATGTAATCATTGTGATAAGGAATTTTGTTGTGATGTAAAGAGAAATGGCACTGGATCACTAAAATATCACATGAACCAATGCAAGCAAAATCCTGCTAATGTATACACTGCACAAGCCCAACTAGTTTTACCTAGTAGTAGGGGTCTTGAAGGGGAAGGGCATATTACAACTTGGAAATTTGATCAAGATGGAATTAGAAAAGGTTTAGCAGAAATGATTGTGATTGATGAATTACCTTTTAGGTTTGTAGGAAGTGAAGGCTTTAGAAAATTTATGTTTAGGGCATGTCCTAGGTTTCATATTCTTTTACAAACTACTGTGACTAGGGATGTTTATCAGCTTTACTTAGATGAGAGGATAAAAATGAAGCAATTTTTGAGAAATTCATGTTCAAGAGTTTGTCTAATTACGGACACATAGACATCTTTGCAAAAAGTTAATTATTTGTGTCTTACGACTCACTTTATTGATAATGATTGGAAATTGAATAAAAAAATCATAAACTTTTGTCCAATTTTTAGTCATAAAGGTGAGGCCATAGGCATGTTGATAGAGCAATGTTTACTTAATTGGGGGATTGATAAATTGTTCACTATAACACTTGATAATGCAAGTGCAAATGATGTTGCTGTTGGTTATTTGAGAAAAAAGTTTGGGCGCAGCGGGGGGTTGTATTTTAAATGGTAAATACCTTCATATGAGATGCATTGCACACATTGTGAATTTGATTGTGGTTGAAGGTTTGAAAGAAATGAATAGATCTGTTGCACGTGTCAGGGGGGCTGTAAGATATGTAAGGCAATCTCCAGCTAGATTTAAAAAATTTAAGGAGTGTGTTGAGATGGAAAAAAATAGAAAGCAAAAAATTGTTGTGTCTCGATGTTAGTACTAGGTGGAACTCTACCTACTTGATGTTATATAGCGCTCAGAAATTTGAAAGAGCTTTTGAGAGATTCGAAGAGCAAGATAACAATTTTAGAGTTGAACTTGAGTTGGGGGAAGGTTGGCCTTCTGATGAGGATTGGACTACTGTTAGAAACTTGAGGGACTTCTTAGAACACTTCTATGAACTCACTGTGCGAGTTTCTGGCACTTTGTATGTCACATCCAACATTTTTTTTTTGATGAACTTGCTGAAATGGATTGTCTTTTGCGAGAGTCTCAATTAAATGAAAATATTGAATTTGGTGTGATGACCATGAGGATGAAAGATAAATATGATAAATACTAGGGCAACATTGAGAAGATTAATATGCTTGTTTTTGTTGTTGTTGTTCTAGATCCTATGCATAAATTTAAATATGCAGATTTTGCAATTCGAGATATATATGAGGGTGAAAAAGGTTTGAGAATGGTGCAAAGGTTGAAGAAAGTTTTATATGAATTGTATGATGAGTATTTACCTTCACTTCAAAATGATAATGGCAAATCAAGTGTGACACCACATACTTCTGTAGAACCACAACAAAAAGTAAAGAAGCGTATGAAATCAAAGTATCATAAGCATGTAGTTGAATTTGGTGATGGGGATCAAAAGTCAGAATTGGATAAGTATCTAAATGAGACTAATGAGGCTGATTTTGATATTTTAGGATGGTGGAGACTCAATAGCCCTAGGTTTCTTATCCTTTCACAGTTGGCCAAAGATGTTTTAGCTGTTTCAATTTCTACTGTTGCTTTTGAGTCCGCATTTAGTACCGGAGAACGTGTGCTTGATTCATTTAGGAGTTCTTTAACTCCTAGAGTTGTATAAGCCCTAGTGTGTACTCAAGATTGAATTCGAAAATCAACAAATAAAGACATCAACAATGAAGAACAGTTACAAGATCTTGACAAAATTGAAAATGGTATAATTATTACTTTCCTTTTATTCTATGAACTACAAATATTTTTGTTAATGTTTATCTTTATTTGTTTTTCTTTTGGGTGTTTAGATTTATCTTGGAATGCATTAGAGCCTACCGTTAATTCATGAGGTAGTGTTAGTTGAAGGGTAAGATTATGTAATATAGTTTATGTAATTATGTTATTTGATTTATTTTTAAATTATAATAATAATATTATTTTCTATTTTTACATATATTTTGTAGGACAATTAGATATTGATGAAGGTAGAGAGCTTACACATGGATGGAGATGACAATGTAGCATTTGCATTTCTGTTGGTTGTTGGCTACTTGGCTTGTTGCTCTCTTTGAAGATGTTTGTAATGAAGACAAGAGTACTTATTAAGTCTGTATATGTGTATGTTATTAAGGATTTAAGGCTGTTTGTTATTGTATGTTATGTTTTAAGTTTGTGTATGTTATTAAGTTGCAGCCACTGGCCACTACCTTTGGTTAGTAGGGATGTTTGTTATTGCTTACTGCCTTTGGTTAGTAGGCTGTTTGTTATTGCTTATTGCCTTTGGTTAGTAGGCTGTTTGTTATTGCTTAGTTACTGCCTTTGCTATGTCTGTGCTTCTTTGCTTTGAGACTATGTAATGTTATGCTTTATCATGCTTTCTTAGTTGTGTTTGTTTCATATTTGGATTTTATAATATGCTTTGCTTTTGGATTTTGATTGGTTGGACTTGGATAGATTATTTGGATATAAAATCATGTAAAAAAATAGGTTAGCAAAATAAATTTCTTATTTATTTCGGTTAATTCGAAAACCGACCGAATTAACCGAGATAATTTCGGTTCGGTTAATTAACCGCTTTAACTATTGGATTCGGTTAACGGTTAATAAAAAAATAATTTCAGTTAATTCGGTTAATGATAATTCAGTTCGGTTATTAACCGAATTAATCGAATGAACACCCCTACCTCCAACTCCAATAGCAATTCTCTTTTTTATACCCTAATTTAACATTAATATAAAATTAATTACACAAATGATTTAGGGGCTGACGCATGGTATTTTTCTAAGTAAAAGAAAGAAAAAATTATGTGTTTATGTACATATTTTTTTGTGTGTTTAAAGTATTATAAATATATATAAATTTTTACATATTAATAATTTATTTTATGTATATTTTTACACGTTTCTGTATTCGTGTCGTGTTCATGTTATTTTTCATGTTGTGTTTTAATTATTTTTTCTATGTTATGTTTAAGTCGTGTCTCAATTCATCTCATATTTTGCATAGTTTATAATTGTGATTTAATTTAGAGAAAAATTTGTATGTTCGTGTCGTGTTTATATCGTGTCTCAATTCATGACATATTTTGCATAATTTGTTATAGTGATTCAATTTTTTTTTTTTAAATTGTATATTCGTAACTTGTTCATGTTAATTTTTTTTGTGTTCAAAGTATTATAAATTTATATAAATTTTTACACGTGTCAGATCTAATTTTAAGTTCAATTTATTTATTTATTTATTATTAATTTGGATTTGGGTTGATTTGTGTTTAGGTTGGGTTCAGGTTCGGACTAATTAAATTATATTTTATATTTTATGAAAAATTTAATTATTTTAACATATTTTTTGAATTTAGATTGAATTTAAATTTATGTTTTTATATCGTAGATGTTGGTTTTCTACAACTAACAGTAATGAAGATAAATGAAACAAAACTGATGACGTTGACGAGTCTTTTCTCAAATGAGAGGTATGCTGCGCGGCTAAAGTGATTGATTCTACATTCATTAGTGTCGTCTTGCTGTTGAAGGGCTAGCGTCATGGGCTCACCCTATCGTTGGCGATGAGAAATCGGAGAACTCATCTCCTTGCCTTACGATTTATTGCCGTGGGGAAGACAATCGGAGTTTGTAATGGGATATTACAAGCAGGTAAGTTTATTGTAAAGCATTTTTACTGGCATTGAAGTACTATGTCTCTCAAAGATGGAATTTTTGTTTTATAATAGCATATTTGGACTTAATTGAAGAGAACTGGGTATTTATTGTAAAAAAAAAAAGTATTTGGATTTGGATTTGGTGAAAGTTCATACAGGCTACGCTTGGTGTGGCCAGGTCTTGTAAAAATTAATTAATGCCTTGCAAATTTTACTTTTAATATTTTTTAATTAAATTAATATCACTTGATTTGTGATATTAAATTCGATAAAAATTTATTATTCATATAAATGTAGATGTATATTTATCTTGTCATGATAAGTCATATCTACCAATCTTTTTACATATAAAAAAAAAAAAAACATTTTCCTTCACAATTTTAATGATAGCATCTTATAACAAACATTTAAAGTTATCTCTCAACTGAGGATAAATTGCTTGTCAGGTTGTAAGTAATTGTAATTTTTTTAATAATTTTTTGAAGTAATTATTAAGCGTTGTATTTATATATTTTTTTGTGTTATAATTATATTAAAGTTATTATATATATATATAAATCATGACACGTTATGTATAAATTTTGACACATTTGTATTGTATTAGTGTTATTTTTTCGTATTGTATTGTGTTTTAGTTATTTTTTTGTATTCGTGCCGTGTTCGAAATTGTCAAGTCTAATTAGCACTATTCAAATAACTCTCAATTTTGTGTCACGTTATTTTTTTTGTCATGCTGATAGATTTTGACACATTCATGTATTCGTGTTGTGTTAGTGTTATTTTTTAGTGTTGTATTATGTTTTAGCTATTTTTCATGTTCGTTTCGTGTCCAAAATTGCCAGGTCTAATTGACACTATTCAAATAATTTTTAATTTTGTGTCAAGTTCGTTTTACATAAATTTTGACACGTTCGTTTATTCATGTCGTAATCATGTTATTTTTTCATGTCATGTCGTATTTAGTTATTTTTTCATGTCATGTTTGAGTGTGACACTATTCAAATAATTCTTAATTTTGTGTCACGTGTTGTATATGATTGGTTCTTTATTTTGTTTAAAAAATAAAGTCATATTAATTTTTTTATTTTTATATTATTGAATAAAAAATTATTGTATTTGATAAATTATAGATAAAAATTAAAATAAATTAAAATATTGAATAATAATATGAGATAGGTTGATGTAAGTAATTTTTTTAAAAAAAAAACTTTTGGTGTTGACTCAAAAGAAAAAAAAATATTATTATGATTAAATAATAATAAAAAACTATGTTAAATGATGTTATAAGTTATGAATTATTGTATTATAGTTGTTAAGTTTATATTTTATTATTTTTTTAACTTTTTAATATGAATAAAAATGATGAATATCAATATAATCTAAATGAGTTAAATTTTGATATCCATTTTAATTTTTTTTACATATAATGTACATATAATGAATTAGATTCTTGTATTCGTATTGTATTTGTGTTATTTTATATCTATACCTTACTTTAAAAGTTGTCATCAATTGAGATATTTTACACAGTTTATCATAGAATTCAATTTTAACTTTAAATTCATGTTATTTTTTTTTTATGTTATTATAATCGTATTCAATGTATTATCAATGATAATAAAATTGAAATAAAGATAGGATTCAAACACTAATTTTATATAAATTTAGAGTTTTCTCCTTGTCCATAAATAAATTAATTAGGATAATGACATAATTAGATGATGTATCACTTTATAGATGCAATATTTTTATGAATTGTTTTAGGGTAAGGACATTTTCACATGTCTAACTAGTTAAGTTTTCATATATAAGTACTGTTGTAACATTTTTATATAGTTATTATTTTTAAATAATAAGAGATAACTTGGGATTATATAAAACAAACAAACCAATCAAAATTGATACAAACAATTTCTTAAATTAATTATACAAGTGATGAATGATGATGCTAACTATTATTTCGTCACCTTCAAAATGAATCAAGATGTCAGCAAAAATAATTTATACCCCAATGTGATTATGTGACAAGTGGCTTATTTATTTGTTTAATTATTCAAAAGGTAATGACGGATTCGAAACAAGTTTTTGTCCATATCTCTTTTGTGATTTTTTATTTATTTGTCTATTACTATATACCCCAATGTGACAAGTGGCTTATTTATTTGTTTAATTATTCAAAAGGTAATGACGGATTCGAAACAAGTCTTTGTCCATATCTCCTTTGTGATTTTTTATTTATTTGTCTATTACTATATACCCCAATGTGACAAATGGTTTATTTGTTTGTTCAATTATTCAAAAGATAATGACGGATTCGAAACAAGTCCTTGTCCATATCTCCTTTGTGACATTTTCTTTTTTATTTGTCTATTACTATTTGCTTATTATTACGTGATGGAAAAAATAAATCAAAGACTTCTTGGGCCCAATATATTTCCACTTAATTTGAATCACTAATCACTTTCTTTCTTGTCAATGGAAATTTTCTAAAAAATTTAAAAAATATTGGTATGAATAGTTTCAATTTAAATAATAAATACAAAAATCATCTCATTTATGGTTGGTAAAGTTTTTAATATTGTAAAACTCATTAAATTAATTAATATAAAAACATATTATAAACAATAATTTAATTAATTTTAAAAATATATATAAAGCACATGTTAACAATTTTTTTTATTATTATATATAAAAATGCATTCATACAGTTGAAAACTTGAAAGCTAAGTTCCTAATTGAGATGCAATTTAACATTAATTATCTCTAGTTATTTTGGGGTTTAGTGCTACTCATGTAGAAAAATGGAAAGAAAAAAAAAAAGAGTAAAATTTTTTAAAGTCCTGAAACACATCTAGAAGGTTAATTGTTTAAGATCTCCGAGCCACTAAGCATGGAGCCATCGGCTGTCTGCATGATTCAGGTCAACTTCAAATGCCATTTAATGCTTTAATCTTTCCAAACTCATGAATCATGATCATGAAAAATGAAAAACTTTCCACGAAGTTGAGGAGAAAGGTAGCAAGGGTTTTCCACAAACTTGAAGTCAATATACTTACTCAATTGTCACTAAGATTTGTCTATTCCTCGAGTGGATTGGATCAAGTTTAAATAATAAAAAATTTTGTTTATTCAAAATTCGACTTGTTAGATTTGAAAAGCTCAAATTATTATTCAAAATATAATTAAAATTAAAATTTTATTTTTATATTAATATTTTTATAATTAAATTTAAATAAAAAATTTTATTTATTAAACAATAATTTGGACCCTATTGAATCAATCTAAACTTAAAAAAATTTGTCCTGAAAGATTAAACGAATAATTTGATCTTTAGACAGATCTAGTTTGTAGAGAAGGCTTATGCGTTTCTTTAGTATCCTAACAAATCATGCACCAACCAGCACAACTTGATAACTCGTCAATTCAGGCAATTTTTTTTAATGGAAAAAGGGTTTAGGACTTAACCTAGTTCTAAACCCTCACGAAATTTCAAATATAAATATTTTGTTTATGGAAAATTTTGCTTCTAAAATTAATCATTACATATTCTCTAAATGCATTAATTTTTTTTATTTATATTTGAGGTAGCTAATGTTTGATTTTTAGTTATTAAAATTAAAAATCCAACACTCTACCAACAAATCACATAGCTGTTGACAATGCATTAAACTTTTCCTTGACTATAAGTTACATTTTTCTGTCCCATAATCTTTTGTTACAAATTATGCATTTTTGTATAGAAAACAAATGTTTAGCACTTAACCCACCATACGTATATAGAAAACAAACTCTTTTCGATTTTAAATTATACTAAATAAAACTCATGTTATACTATCGATAAGTATAAACTACCAAGTTGTTTAAAATTTTAGATGTATATCTTTTGTTTATGGAAAATTTGATTTGTAAAAATTAACTATTACATATTTATAAGAAATTATCACATCCACTAACAATAAAATCATTAGATTTTACAAGTAAGGTTAGTAATGTGATACATACCACTGGGATATAGTAAAAAAATAAAAGAACTAATTAAAAAAAAAAAAGACATATGACAAACTTTTAATCTACTTGTGAAATTATATAATCAGTGTATTAAAAACCAACTCCACATATATTGTCTAAACTCGAAATGAAATGAGGCCTTTTTAAAATAAAATAATTAGATTTTTTTTATCTCATAAATTATTTTAGTTTAATTTTTTTAAAACTTCAACCTTAATTGTATTAAATATTTAATTAAATTAAAATTTAACAAATATATGCTTTGATTAAATCTTTCCATTTCCAAGAATTTAAGGCAAAAAAGGGAGGAAATCAAATGACAATCAATTATTTAGTTTGGTAGAAAGAATCAATTGGCCATGCCGATGGGGACTACTTGGACTCCATCCACTTGAACTAAAGAATTCAAGTGACAAACACATTGCATCCCATTTCCCCACAAAAATATTGGTTTTTTTACCTTAATATAACTGATTTTTTTTACTAAAATACTGCTGTTTTTAAATTATTTTTCAAAATTCGCTCTTTTTTAATCAGTTGAAAAATCGCTATGGCTTATGGCGATTTTTCAACTTAATTTTTTAATTTTTTTAATTTTTTAGCTTGGGAAATCGCCACCGTGGGTGGCAATTTCCCAAGGTGACCATTTTTTTTAAAAAATTATTAAATAATAAATTTTAAATAAAAATTATATAATTTATAAATTTTAAAAATAAAGATTTAATAATTTTTAGATATAATTTTTATCCCATGGTGGTATAGGTGTCCATGGGCCGGGCCGGGCTGGATTCGGGCCTAGCCCATGTATGGTATCAACACCACATTTGCTTGCCCAAGTCACGGCAGCAATTTCCTAACCTTTATTTATTTTTTTAATTTTATAAAATAATAAAATATAAATATAAATTATATAATTTTTAATTTTAAAAAATAAAAATAAAAATTTTAAAAACAAAATTAAAAAAATAACAATTTACCAAAATTTAAAAAATTATATTCATAATTAGACTTATTCATGGGCCGGGCCGCGACCCATAATTTTTTCCCTTGTCCAAGCCCGATAAATCCGAAAGCCCGTTTAAATAATAACAAATTTAAAAATTATATAAATACAATCCGGGTTTACCGGGCCATACTTACCAATATGTAGACCTGTCCAAGGGCCGGGCTACCCGTCCAAGCCCGAAGGCCTGCCTATGTTTGGGAGGACTTTGACAAAAATATTAGGCCTGAAAAATGGGCTTGTGCAAAAAAATTAAGCCCCGTTTAAAATATGGGTCGGGCCTTGGCTCCAACATTCAAGGCCCGAGCCCGGCCTGACCCGTTTTCTAATTAAATAATATATTATTTATATTTATATATATTATGTAATTTATGTCATATAAAAATTAAATATATATAATATTATAGTGTAAACATTAAAAAATATGTTAAGTTGTCCATGTTTAACAACTTAATAAAAAAAATATATATAATTATTAAAGATTAAATAATAAAAATATATATTTTTAAAAAAATTAGAAAAAAATAATATGGGCGGGCCTAAACGGGCTTGAACAAAATTTGAAGCCCATATTTCGGGTCGGGTCAGACTTAGGAAAGCAAATGTGATGTTGATACCATACATGGGTCCGATCCATATTTTAAAAAATTTAAAAAATATATATTAAAAAATTTAAAAAAAAAGTAAGAACCTTAGGGAAATCGTCACCCTTCCCAATGTAAAGAATCAATTTTTTTTTTAAAAATTAAGTTGAAAAATCATCATGGACCATAACGATTTTCTAACATAGTTTTACAAAAAAATAAAATTTACCGTTGAAAAATCGCCATGGATCATGGTGATTTCTCAACTAGTTAAAAAAAGAGTGGATTTTGAAAAATAATTTGAAATCAACGGTATTTCGATAAACAAAAATAAAAATAACAATATTAAGATAAAAAAAAAAAAACCCAAAAATATTATATCATTCTTCATAGACTTTCTTGCTTTGCTGCCTTTTATTTTATTCTATAAATACAAACCTCCTCATTTCCACTCTGAAACAATCTGCAATATTACAGCATCTTCATCACCTCCATCACCATTACTAGAACAAATGGAAACTCCATCATGGGCTTCTTACTTCACAGCGTGGCTTGCCACTCTAGCCCTCATCCTCCTCTCCCTCTCCCTCCGTCTCTGCCGTCGTCGAAAACTCAACTTACCACCCGGACCAAAACCCTGGCCCATAATCGGCAACCTCAACCTCATTGGCTCACTTCCCCACCGGTCGATCCATGCCCTCTCCCTAAAACATGGGCCTATGATGCAACTCAAATTCGGGTCATTCCCCGTTGTCGTGGCCTCATCCGTTGAAATGGCAAAAGCCGTTCTTAAAACCCATGATGTCATCTTCGCTGACCGGCCCAAGAATGCCGCAGGAAAATACACTACTTACAATTACTCTGATATTACATGGTCGCCCTACGGTCCATACTGGCGTCAAGCACGAAAAATGTGCCTGACGGAACTTTTTAGTGCAAAACGCCTAGAGTCATACGAGTATATCCGAAGAGAAGAGATGAATTTGTTGCTAAAAGGGTTGTATGAATCATCAGGTACCCCAATTGTTTTGAAAGATCATCTTTCGAATTTGAGTCTTAACGTTATCAGTAGGATGGTGTATGGGAAAAAATACACGGAGGGGACTGGCGAAGATGAGGTTGTGACGCCAAAGGAGTTCAAGGAGATGCTTGATGAGTTGTTCCTGCTTAACGGAGTGCTGGATATCGGTGACTCGATTCCCTGGCTGAGTTTCCTGGATTTGCAAGGCTATATTAAGAGAATGAAGGCCTTGAGCAAGAAGTTCGACAGGTTCTTGGAGCATGTTTTGGATGAACACAACACCAGGAGAAAAGGGGTCAAAGATTATGTCGCTAAGGATATGGTGGACGTGCTTTTGCAGATTGCTGAGGATCCCAATCTTGATGTCAAGCTTGAGAGGCATGGAGTTAAGGCATTTAGCCAGGTAATGGTTACTTCTTTCTCTCTCTGCCAATGAAGATAAAAAAAAAAAAAAAAAACTGGATAATAATAACGATAGTCTTTTACACAATCTTTTATTGAAATTTCTGGCTTGTAGTAAACCAAGTACAGACGTTCTTGTATCGTTTTGTTCACTTTCTTGGCTGGCTTCAAATGACCGGTGGCTTGCTCAGTCTTGGTCTACATCAATTTCCTTGCAATTTAATAAGGTCGATAGGTGCCCTGAGATTCAGAGCATCTTTGACTCTAACCTAAAATTTGAAACCAGATACTTTAATTAAGTGTGATACATATCTAAAAAAAACAAATATTACTAATATGGACTAAATAATCGTAGTGGTTTATTGGCAGAATATTAAATTTTAATTTTAAATTCTAATGATTAAAATTTAGTTCTGATAATTTGAAGTATCAAAAAAATTTTATGTAAACATTTAATAAACGAAAATTTTAACAATATAAATTTATTTATCACTTAAATACTTACAAACTTTTTAAAAAATAATAATAAAAAAATCAAGGATAAAAAAAAAATGCGACTATGAGTAGTTTCCAGTTTCCATACTGGGTAGTCAGTAGATATAGCAAATTAAACTAAATTAAGTAATTTATTTAATTTAAAAGAAGTCATTGTTTATTGCTGTTATTGGAGTAGGCGAGGAACAGACACTGATCAACTGCTCCTTGTTTCTTTGTTTATTGCTTTTGGCTTTTATTTAATTATGAAAGACTTCTTTGTTGCTTTACCTTTCTGCTGATGGACAATGACAATGACTTTATACCTACTAGAAAATAAAATTTTCATTTTTTTTTTAAAGGAAAAAGATAGATTTTTATACTAGTTATGGAATTATTGTCTTTCAGGACTTGATAGCTGGTGGAACCGAGAGTTCAGCAGTGACTGTAGAATGGGCAATTTCAGAGTTGTTGAAAAAGCCAGAAATTTTTGCAAAGGCTACGGAAGAACTAGACAGGGTAATTGGCAAGGAACGATGGGTAGAAGAAAAGGACATTGTGAATTTACCCTACGTCGACTCAATTGCTAAAGAAACAATGCGTTTGCACCCTGTGGCACCAATGCTGGTGCCTCGCCTTACTCGCGAAGATTGTCAAATAGCTGGTTACGACATTCCCAAGGACACTAGAGCTCTTGTAAACATTTGGACAATCGGGAGAGACCCTACTCTTTGGGACGACCCCTACGAATTTTGGCCCGACAGATTCATTGGGAAGACTATCGATGTCAAAGGTCATGATTTTGAGTTGTTGCCATTTGGGGCGGGAAGAAGGATGTGCCCGGGATATCCTCTCGGGATTAAGGTCATTCAAGCAAGTTTGGCTAATGTTTTACATGGATTTACTTGGAAATTGCCTAGTAACATGACAAAAGAAGATGTCAATATGGAGGAAATCTTCGGACTCTCCAGCCCTAAAAAGTACCCACTTGAGGCTGTGGCACTGCCTAGGCTCCCACTTCATATGTACTCTCAGTGATTACATATCTTGATTTTAGTCTCTCAGAAGAAAAAAAAAAAAAGCAATGCTGATCGGTGTTGGCTTTAGTCTTGTAAAATAAATCAGCTGCTACTTTTTGATAATGGCATACATACATATATATATATATATATTTATTTATTTATATATGTTATGCACGTTGTCTTATCCCCTCCAATACCAATTCTCTCTTTTATACCTTTTTTTTCCCTTAATAATTATAGAGTTTGTATTTGATACACTATCAGTGCATAAATTTATACACTGATAATGAATCATACGATAACAACTCATTAATAAATAAATTTAAAATTTTAAAATAAATACAGATAACTATATCTTTTAACAGGTGGCATCATATAATTTATTGTAAGTGTATAGATCTATACACTAACACTGCATTAAATATAAATCCATAATTATATTTTCATAAAAAAATCAATGGTGTTTTGTTTTGCCTATGTTAGGTCAAGCTTGGTTATAAATTAATTTTGGGGTCAGGTCTAAACTAGATTCCAAAAACTGGAGCCAGCCTCGACCCAATTCGTTATTTCAATGATTTGATTAATAATAATAATAATAATAATACTGTAGACACTGGATTTTTTTGGGTTTTAGTGTTGATTGTAATTTTAATTAATTGTTTAATTTTATTTCTAATTTTTAATAGTACTTTCGAATTAAATAAAAAAAGGGTAAAAATCAGAAAATGAAAAAAAAAAAAAACAAGTTTGGATTGAACTAAATTTCCTTTTTGGATAGACTTAAACTCTGAGAGGTGTTATGAGAATGGATCTTTATCTGATCAGAAATCAAAACCCAATTAAATTAAAATTCTCTAATTTCTTTTTCTATTAATCAACCCTAGGATTCAACACAAAAGGGGGCGGAGTTGTTCGATACTAACGGTGGTTTGTCAACAGTTCGGTGGGGGACATAAGCGGAGTACAGAATCCGAGCAGTAGTATTTCTATCATGTCAGAAGCTCCGAGGAATTCAATTGGTTTGAATGAGCACTGTAAAGCTAGACCTGATTTCTTTAGTTTCTATGCTCGTGAAGTAGCTAATCTTTTGTCACAAGATGAAAATACCCTGCCCACTTCCAATGCATCTGAGTTGTCTCAAGGGAAATATATATGGGGTGGTAAATGGTACAGAGGCTATGGACTGCGTCCGTAAAGATGTTGTTTCACTTTTCGAAAACAGCATTGGTGCTTGGCTTTCAGATTTCAAGAAAGGAAGATTGAAGGGATTACTCAGGCAGAGCGTGAATGATCTCTCAATGGAAGCTGATGAGATGTTAGATCCTGTTGTGGCTATGTGTCGGTTACAGTATAAGCTCAGAAGCAACAGCTTCGTGACTTCAGTATCAGATGGTGATCCAGCCCAAGTTGCCAGTAAGAAACCTAAGTTGTCATCTTCCTGCTCATTGACCAGCATCACTGGAAATTCTTGTCCTATCAAATCTGGATCTTGCAAAGAGGTGGAAGATGATTTAGAGTTCCTTTTAAAGAACGATAACCAGCTGCTGGTAGAGGAAACAATGAAAAAATATTCTGATGAATTATCCTCAACGCTGGTGCATATGGAGCAGACGCTTGAAGTCTGCTTTGTTTCATTTGCTTCAAGTCTGTTTTAGTTTCATTAACTTTTGGCATGTTTTGTTTCAATTTTTTTTTTTATATATATTTATTTATTTATTCTATGATTAATCTCGAAGATTGGCATGATTGGTGTGATAATATCATGATGATTGTTTCTTTTATATATGATTAGCTTATGATGGATGTGATGATTATATTTTTTTATTTAATATGTGATGATTGTTTTATGATTAATATGATAATTGATTTTTTTTTTAATGATTAATATATGATATGATAATTATGTAATAATTGTGTGATAATTATATGATGATTATATATTTATTATATGATGATTATATGATTATGGCATGATGATTATATTATTATTAGATAATTTTTTTTAGTTATATGATTATGTAATTAACTTGTTTTATGATAATATGCTTGGATGATATCTTTCTTTATTCATGATTTTTTATTATTTTCTATTATTAGATATGATTTATTTATTTTATATTATTAACATTATTTTATTTCATGTTTCAAGTTTAGGTTATTTTTTTTTTATTAATTTATTTATGTAATATTCTATGATTATTTATTTTATATTATTAACACTATTTTGATTTTAGTTTAGGTTTTTATTATTTTATTTTTTAGATGGCATGTTTAGGTTTCATTTTTATTTTTAGATAAGCATGATAATTAGGTTATTTTTATTATTTTTAGATAAGCATGATAATTAGGTTATTATTTTTATTATTGTTTGATATATTTTTATTTTTAAATTTTTGCATGCTTTAAGAATTGATATGATTTTATTTTTATTTTTTTATATAGATTATTTTGCATGATTAGGAAAATAAATATTGACTTAGGTAGATTGATTAAGACCATTTAGATAAGACCGATTTAGAATAATATGTGACTGATGTGGTACTATTTTTATAGGCATTGTGGGGGTGCTCATCCTTCCCTGCACGTAACCGAACTTCCGAACCTAGTTCTGAAGCGTAGATCGGAACTTATTCTTTTTAGGGTGTCTTAGTCAAGCTTAAGATTACTTTAAAAGGAATAGATTCATAAAAGTGACTAATCACACCTAGTTAGATGATTAGTGGCAACTCCATGATTTGTGTCTAGCTTGCTAAATTCGCATTAGACACGTTACAAATACTACTTTTTTATAATATGTATTAATATGTATTTTATTTTAAATGAATTCAGAAATGTGTAATTAGAGTTATTCAAGTTGGATCAGATCAAGTTTGGATAGTAAAAAATTTAATTGTTTAAGGTTCGATTTGATCCGTAAATCTGAAAAGTTCATTTTATTATTTAAAATATATTAATTAAATTAAAAATAAAATATTTAAATTTAAATAATAATTCAATCGATTTTAGTCTACTCAAAATCTAAAATATTTTGTTCCAAACTCGATCCAATTAGGGTCAAACTCGTCGAATCAAACGAATAATCCAATTCTCGAATAGATCACACAATAATTTTAGGATTACTACTTTTATTTTGATTGATTTTATAAATGAGAGAAAATTTATATATTTATTTGTGTAGTTTGAACTTAATAAATTTTCATGTAATAAATCTAAATAAAAGAAAAGTAACAATTCCGTATGATGACAAGTATCATTCTGACTGGATTCAGGATCAAAATGATGACGAAAGTAAAGGAACAACTCATCCAAAAAAAAGCAAGTGGAAAACAAAAGAAACAGTAGTATTATCGCAGGCATGCAACTACTCTTCTGCTTCCTCTTATTTGGGTTTTAGAAGCTTACCAAATATTTGGAAGAATTAAATGAAAAGAAGAAGCAAATTCACCTGAGTCAGATGTTGCTTTGGACTGTCATCTTGCCAGTGAATCCTCAGATATTTGTTTCACTTATCCGCTATATAGATTAGTGCTTTGGGGTGAAATTCATGGTCAAAATGAATCTTTGCATTGAGGGGTCAAAGCTTTGTAGCATGGGCTTATAATGTGGGTTTGGTTCTGCAATTAAAAGGACCAGAGGATCCAATCACTAGCCTGCCATTGGCCTAATACTGGTGTGCTGAGATTCAAAGATTAACCATCCAGTTGATATATATATATCTAGAAATCAAAAAGACGCTCAGTTGTCTAATTTGATCCGAAGGAAAACCCTTAAGGTAAGGCTGCTTAGTATTTTTTCTTTGCAAGAATGTAAGGAGAGAGAGCTTAACTTTCTGGCTACTATAATTTCTTTTCTTTTTTTTTTAACTTCATGCCAGCTATAACTTGGACTACTATTTGATTAGATGATCCATTTTTTTTTTTTGTTATTAAGCTCCTTTTCTATTTAACGGGATTGATTTCTTCTTTTTCTAATGGAGTCATTCTCGATACTTGCTCCCTCTCTGTATCTGATGATCTGATAATAGAATTTACTTACAAAGATTGAATGGAAAAAAAAATAAGCCTAGCAAGAATCTGCAGGAGTCAAATAGAATCTCATAAGACAATTTAAGCGGTTCATGGTCATTTTTCTTGGGACAAGATGATGTTAAACTAGTTTCCTGAAGATTCACTGTGCAAAGCCAGAAGCAATTGGGATGCTGGCTAGCCTAGCCTGTTCTAATATGCAGATTCATATGCCTTGGGTATAGCAAAAAGTTAATATTTACTTTTTGCTACTCATTTAAGAATAAGATTAGGACATTGATGGATCAAGTTCTTTCTAAAAATTACTAGGTAATCTGTCCATAAATTGACTGCTTCAATAGCCTTTACTTGTTGTCAGCTGTGGAAAAATCTGAACATTCACCTGTTAGGTATCTAATTAGAAAATTGAGAAATAAAAGAATTTCAACTATATTGAGAAGAATAATTTTATTTTTTAATAAACAAAAACAAGAAAATACCTGCTGAAAATATGGTTATAAGAATGTCAGCTATACCTTGGAAATTGGAATTACATCTGCTTTGTAAAATTTGCAAATATAAGGTGCTTTTAATTTCAAAAAAACTTTTCAACTGTGAATCATAGTTTTTCCACCTATCTGATATATATTACTACAATTGTTGAAGCCTCCAGCATAAAATGTGCAGTATGAATGGCTAGTGCGGTGGTTGTGAGTTGAAATTCAGCAATGGTTTTTACCAATTCAAACACGATTAACAGATTTATTTAATATGATAGGAGTTCCTTGAGGGTTTTTTTTTTTTTTTTTTTATTTCTCTGCATAGCTTTCCCACATATACAATTTTATCGACACCAAGCCTCCTATATGCAAGTTGTGCAGTATGAACATTAATTAAGCATCTAATGCTTGAATGTAATATAGTTTTAAGTGTTTGGTTTTTCTATTGATTTCACACCAATATGGTGGATAACAACTGTCGAGTCGTGCTACTAATGCATGTTCCTTGCCCCATTTTTCTACTTGATACCAGGAAATTGTGCTACAATTTCTTGTTTTACTAAGAATTATCAGCCAGGAATGAAAGAGTTTAAAGTTTTAAAGTTTACTATAATTTCTTCTGTTACCTAACTTGTAAACCAGAGATGGTACGTTCAAAATGGGGAAAGGCTAAAAACGGGTGAGGATGAGGTTGGTGGGAGTGGTGGAATTGCAAAGTCTTGTGCGGTAGTCTAGCACGAAAGAATTTGTAGCACAGCTTTTGGAAATCTGCATTAGACGACTCATCTCATGGAAGGGGTCACCTCTTGGTCTGCTATTGCTAATAAGACTTTGAACATCCCACACGCTAGATTTTTCAGTTTTATCTGATTATAGAATGTTGACCATTTAAAAATTTCACGCAGAAGCCAATCAAGATTTAGCAAACAACCCAGAAGAGTTTTAGGTAAATTTGCACTAATTAACAAGGTCCCAAAAGAATGAATTGCAGTCAGTTGCTTTCAAGAAGAAGTTTCAGGGAAAGTCAGATTTTATGTCATGTTGAATATAATTAGCATCATTGCAAGATGGGAATTGGTTTCAGAAAGGATGAAGTTTTTGTTGAAAATTCTACAACATTTGTATATTTAACGTGTATGAAATCGTACATAATCTGTCGTCAAACCTTATCCTTGGCCCACAGCTTAGGCTAATCGATGTTTATGGTACTACAGGGGATGAAAACAAACAAATGGCATGTGTTTTCAAAGTAGAAACAATCATGTTTTTTTTTTTTTATATAGGAAAAGGTATGGAAACACTTGAAAAATTGGATAAAAATTATCCTATGGCAAAATGCGATAAGTCCAACAAGAAAACAAAATGGAAACTTCTATTATTCCTTCTATTTTTACGACTTTCTGAAGAGATGGACAATGATAGGAATGGAAAAGAAAAATGAAAAGAAACAAAGAAACTTCAATGTACAGAGTATGCTTGTTTGTTCATCAAAAAAAAAAAAAGAAACATATGCTTGTTTGCCTGATTGTCTCTAGTGCTTGGGAGTGTACAAACTAGATCCTAGAACTTTATACAAATCAGTGTCCGAATAGACAGCCCGAGACCTTGATGGTTTAACCCGACGTCTATGCCTTCGACCTTTTTGGCCCGGCAATCGGCTTTTCTCTTTCTTTTCTTCCTTTTCCCCACCATTTTTCGCAATTTTTAACTCATCACATTGCTTTTCCTCTGTTTGTACTTCAATCATCTGAACGATAGGCTCGTTATTGCCGTGAGTTGGAACTATATATACAAAAGGTCCAGTTGGGATGTCAGTTAAGTCCAGGAGAGGCTCTAAGGCCTTGACCACATTGCTCATAGTTGGTCTAGATTTGGGGTGGTTGCTCAGACACTGATAAGCTAATGCAGCAGCCTTTCTAGCCCCCTCAGTTGAGTACTGTCCTTCAAGTCTTGGGTCCATTATTCCATCGAGTTTATAAGTGTCCTTCAAAAGAGGCCGTGCCCATTCCACAAGGTTCTTCTCTCGACCAGGTCGGGTCTTGTCCACGGATCGCCTGCCTGTCAGCAATTCTAGAAGTACTACTCCAAAGCTGAACACATCGCTCATAGTCGTCAAATGCCCTGGAAAGTCAGAAATTGCATTAATTTCTAGCCAAATTGTTATTAGATTAAGAATGATATCAGCAAAACTAAGATAATTTCTAGACTTGTAGTACCAGTCGTTATATATTCAGGAGCTGCATAGCCTTCCGTGCCCATGACGCAAGTGGTAACATGAGTTTCTTCTCCTTCTGGACCGTCGGTTGCCAATCCAAAATCAGAGACCTTTGCGTTGTAAGCCTGACAAATAAAATAAACCCTTATTCCTTTCAGTTTCTCTTCCGTCTTTGCTGATAATATGAAAACCCTGTTGAACAATTAATATTCATTTTATAGTATTAACTCAGAAAGGGGTGTTTTTAGTTTTTACCAAGTCTAATAAGATGTTTGACGTTTTGAAATCCCGGTATATGACTGGCTTCTCTTCTTCATGGAGGAAAGCTAGGCCTTTTGCGGTTCCAACAGCAATTTTCAATCTTGTTAGCCAAGGCAATGGTGGACCATATCCTGCATTAAAGGCAAGAATTATACAAAAGATTAAGATTATTCCTAAATGTTCAAAATTATATTAATTCGAAAGGGAAGAGTAAAAACGAACTTTTAAATAATTGGTTTTCTAAGTTGCCTCGTGCCATGTATTCATAAACCAGAAGCCTGTTCTCCTCCTCATAGCAATATCCAATTAAGTTCACCAGGTGGGGGTGCTTTAATTGCCCCAGGAAAATAACTTCAGCCTGTAAAAAATCAGAATAATTATTGGTCATTTTTATCATCTTCAACTCAACTTCATCAGGAACAGAGTTGAAATGTTAAAACATATAAATGGTTACCAGCCACTCCCTATGCCCCTGAGTGCCATCCAAATCAAGGACCTTCACAGCAACAGGTTGAGCCTTCAGGCCAGGCCTGAGATTGTCATCAATGAACCCTTTGTATACAGGTCCAAACCCACCCTCACCGAGATAATTACTCTTGGAGAAATTGTTCGTTATCACTTCTAGCTCCTTGAGGGTAAAGATATGAAGGCTTATAAGAGAATTTGACAGATCGCTCAATGACATTGGAGAGCGAGGGTGGCTAATATCTGAGAGTGATAGCCTCTGGCTAGGAGTCTGTCTAGAAGCATGAACTTTAGGCCCTGAGGATGGGTCCTTGGGTTTGATGCAATCGGGGAAGATATTTTTCCATGACAAATACCTTTTGAGGGCCATAACTTTTATTGAAAAAGTTTTTGTGTTAGGCTTCCAGCTGAAGCTCAAAGGTGGTTTAAATAAGGCTGAGCTGAAAAGGAAACAAGAAGTAGAATATATAACATCTGATTGGATTAAAAGACTAAATAAAAAAAAACAAAAAAAAAAAACAAGTCTACAACCAACCACCTTCTTTTTCTTCTTGCCCAATTCTTATTTACTGTGTCCAACAAGAAAAGTTTTATAGCTCTCATGGATAGTGAAGGTGTATTTAAATACTGATTTTGGAATCGAAAAGTCTCTATATTGGCCAGAAAGTTGATTGACTTTAGGCCAGCCAGCCTCAAGACTTGCGAAAAGGTTGTTTATCAGCAGAAATAACTTTTGGATGGTTCATATTATTTAAAAAAAAAAAAAAAAAGTCATTGGCTCTGTTTTTTAAGTCATGCATAAATTTGAGCTTTTATGTAGTTTTTTCATAGCTGGTTTCTTGGGGACTATCTGAATCACCGGCTGATGATGAGAACACTTTTTCCGGATTGGTTCATATTATAAAATCCAGTAGTACTACCTGTTGGCTCTTCTCTGCACTTTCATGTGTCCCCTCTCATACTAGTTTTATTTTATGGAAGATAAAAGTGAAATTGAAAGGAAAAATGCATATATTGATATATATATATATATATATATATATATATATATGGTATACAAGCTTAGTAATATGAAAGCAGATGCAGATTACTAGTTGCCTAATTGACCCGGTTATTTTCATTTGCCCCCAAAAATCCAGATTATCAGCTTTAAATACCTCCATTTAGAACCCCAAATTCAACTCTTAAAAGAGACCCCTTTCACTAAACAATAGAAACCACTCTTCTGATATATGAATAATATATTGATGTATTTTCATAGACAATTAAGAAATAAATTAGTTGATAGAATTGTTTACTGTATTGAAGGATGTTTGCATGTGTATACTCATGTTCATATATATTAGTTTTCTGACACGAGTATTGCACATGTAATATTTATATTTTCAAAAATTAGTTATTTCTTTTTTAAACTTTGATAATAACAATTAGTAAAATTTAATTAAATAATACATAATATAAATTTACTCAAATGTCATTAATTATAATTAAATTTAAATAACGGTATTAAATTTAAATTTATTAAAAAATTTCAATTTGAGAAAATTATGATATTGATATTTTAAGAGTTTTTATTACCATCATTTTATTATCAATAATAGTTTTTCTGAGGTGCAATTACAGGTAATTAATACTGAAATATTTTACTTAAATCTCATATAACATATTGCAATCCTTAATTACTGTGAAGGATTGTTTTCGGCTTTACTGATTTAATCATCAAGAAAAAATATTTTCAACACAAAAATTTGTGATATGATGCTTAAGCCGCCAACTAATGCTATATTTTTTGGCAAAAAAAAAAACTAATGCTATACAAATACAATATACTTCTCTTTATTCTTAGTTTTTATTTATATGTTTTTATTTGGATCCAGTTCTCAAAAATTAATACTTCGTCTCATTATATTTGTCTCTTATTGATTTTTTGGATTAAACAAATTTAATTTTGATCATTATTTTTAATAAATCGTAAAACTTTAAAAATAAAATTTATAAATTTAGAGTTTAAAATTTTAATTCAATATATTATTTTAATAAATAATGATAAAACTTGAGTTCGTTTGATAAAAAAAAAAAATCAAATAGAGACAAAGAAAATAATATACTTTTATTGGATCCAAGTATTTAAAATTGATAGTGCAAACAATTATTATAAGAACTGATAAATGGCCTGTTTAGGATATATGTCTATGTCTATGTTTTTCTTTTTATTTTTTTTTATTTTTTTGGTGAGTATTATCTATTTGTTATATTCTAATTTTGATACACTTGAATTTATGATACGATGCTTAAACCGTCAACTAATGTTATATAATATGTTTATTTTATCCTTTAGTTTATATATATATATATATATATATATATTCTTATTTGGGTTCAATTCTCTAAAATTAATAGTATATTTTTATTTGGATCCAAGTCTCTAAGATTGATAGTGCGAACAATTATCATAAGAAATTATCAATGGTTTCTTTAACCTAGACCTGCTCACGAACCGGACAGCCCGTCCGGCCCGTATTGAGCCGCGGTTAAGTAGGGATTTTAGTGATCCGGATCGATCCGGTCCAGATTACTGTTCCTCGAATAAAAAAAATATTTTTTAAATTTAATTATAAAAATATATTAAAAATATATATAAAAATATTATTTTAATATATATGAATAGTAAATATAGGCCGGTGGGCCAGTCCGACCAGACTCAAGGCTGGGCCTGGATAAGGAAAACTAAAAAAATTCGGGCCACGACCCAACCCGACCCATAAGCAGCTCTACTTTAATCTATACGACTATGTTTTTTTTTTAAATTATTTTTGGTGATTATTAACAAATAACCCCTTTAGGTTATACGGTCGTGTTCTTCTAATTTTTTTACTTTTTGGTGATTATTATCTACTTGTTATTATATTCTAATGTCCATTCCATAAAATATTTCAATTTTCATCATAGTAATCATGTTTCAATAGGAATCTAAAAATAATGAAAATTAATTAATATATACATTAATTTATTCTTATTATGGGTCTCACAAAAATTGTAATTAATAAAAATTAGAAACGTTAAATGATAAATTTGTTATAAGGGCATTTATGTTAATCACTTTTATTAATTTTGGAATTCATAATTTTATATATGTAGATAGACAAAAGACATATTCTAGATCACTGCTATAAAATATTATTATTATTATAGAATTGAAACTGAAGTACAAAATAAATTAAAAAAATGGTCAAAACTTCAGGTTTTCCAAAAGTTTGAATACTAGTAACAAGCATATCAAGATCATCAATATGGTTATATTAACTGATAAATATTTATAAAGTATGGAAGACTTCTATTTCCTGCAATTAAAAAATATTATTAGACATTGGTATTAATTATATATGAGGAAGCAAAGCTTGAAGGAAAATTAGATGCATACATACATGCATGCATGTCTTGATCAACTACCTAATAATCTACCTAATTTAACACTCGGAATTTTCTATGAAAATTACATCAACAAGCACCTTGTAAATATTAATTGATGTTAACACCCTCAATATCCAACACATGCATTGGTATATCTAAACCAAAGCGAATTTTAAAAAGGCAATTTGATCTCTTTTCACTTCTCAAAAAGTAATAAACTTTTTTTTTTTTTCAAAATTTTATAATTTGATTTTTTTTTATTTCGACCCTTCAACACAAAAAATTTGACTTTTCCCCTGGTTTTATAAAATAAAGCAATTTATTAGTTTGCCTGGCTATATATTGAATCAAATTCTCATCAAATTGCACCATTTTCTTTACAAATTGCTGATAATTACATAATATTCTTCTACTTTTTCAATTGGTCAGATTATTGAGGATATTTTTTTTAAAAGTCCCCACCATTTTTCTTCCTATACCTCATCGATGTGTGGCCAATATATGTAATCGAGTTTTCATCACCACCAGTTCCTCTACATCACTATCTTGGGTGAAAAAGTCTTCTAACTCTTTCTTTATTTTCTTCTTCTTCTTCTTTTTTTGTACTTTTTGGTTGAATAGATTGGCAGAATTATAACAAATCGATGTATATAATTCAAACACACTAGTCCTTTGCCATTTCACAAGGGGAGACGATAGCACTAAGGAGAAAATAACCATTGACTACTTTTTGGTCTCTTTAGATATGATGTTTTACCTTTTTTTTTTTTTTTTCCCTCTTTGTTTTTCTTTTACTAATGATTTAATTTTGAAGGATAAATGAGGCTTGAGGTCTTTTACTAGATCAAAACAGTTTGCCTAACTTTTTAATAGCTAGAAAAGTTAGATAAAACTATTCTCCCCTTCAGAAAAAAAAAAAAAAAAATCTCATTCATTTTCTCCAGAGAAAAAAATCCATTTTTCTTTTATTGTCAAGAGTAAGGTTTCTACATTGTACTAATATGGATTCTTCTCGACCTTTATAGTAGTTTTTCATCGTGAGTTTGATCGCAGAACGAAAAGTTCGTGAAACGTCCTAAAAAAATTCCTGGAATCAATTTACATCATACTTAAAAAAGTAACAAGTCGATAAATAATATTGATCAGAATAAGATCAAATTCTGCAAATTAAAACGGTTAATTTTTATTATCCTATCGAATCAATGCTCAAATACCTTTGAGATTAAAATTTAGTTGACTTGATTAATTAATTTGACCTAATTTTTGTTGCTTAATGTATACATAATTAAGTTTTGGTTTTCTTAGCAGTACCAAATTAAGTGAAAATTCCAAATTACTAATTCCAACCTAACTTGTCATAAACTTTGGTTTGATGCATTTTCCAACCCTAATTGAATCATTGAGTCATTTTTATTACTTAATAATGGCGCCAACTTCAAACGTCATGATAGATTTTGTAAGTAACATCAAAATGACTGCAATCCAACAAAGTAAATTTTCCAACTCTTTATGATTGTTGGAAGTCTGTACTTTGTTGACTCTGAATTCCCCACAAGATAATTTAGAGTGGGCAATGAAGAAATCATTAAACCCGTTAATGTTATGAAATTTTGATAAATCTCTTTTGGTTTTTACACTTAACAACTAATTTAAATAGATAGTAGACAATTGATTAATTATCATTATATCATTTTTGCACACACACACATATATATATATATATATATATGTGAATTTTGGACTAAGAAATCTTTTCATAGATCTTATTGATGGGATTTTGGGTTGGCAGATGTGAGCCTGAGGAGAGAGCTACTTTGAGGACTCGAAGGATCTACAAGGAGGGCAAATGGTCAAAGGGACGAAGTTGGGACTCCGAACGTGCTGCAATGCCCAAATCAGCAAGTTTTCAAAAAAGAAAGAGGAGAAAAGAGAATAACGGTTAGATAGAATAAAGTGTTAGGTACCAGAGTGACGGAATAGTGTCTCACAACTAAAATAAGAGATGAGAAAATAGGAACTGAGCACACAAAATTTAACGTGGAAAACCCTCAATGAATAAAGGGAAAAACCACGAGGCAAGACTAGAAGAATTTCACTATGAGAAAATATTACAACACCTCTCTCTAAATACTAGGAGAGAACAACCTCACAAAGAATATAAGAAAGTATACAAGAGAGGAAGAGATAATTCTTGGGATGGATTTAATACTTCTCCTTAAGGCTCTTTATATAGCCTTCAAGGAGGAACTCCTTCGTTGCTCCCACCGATGTGGGACTTTCTTATATAAGTTCTAACAATTCTCCCACTTGAAGATTTGATTAAACCAATCATATCTTCACACCACTCTTTCTGTCTTGCCATTCCATGTTGCTTACGTTTCTGATAGACCATAGGAGGATCGACACCAAATAAACTTGTCAGTGTTGATTGGCTTTGTCATAACATCTGCTAGGTTGTCTTTGGTGTGAATCTTTTGCATATCCACACTTCCTTCTTCTACTACTTCTCGAACAAAGTGATACTGTATACCTATATGCTTTGTCCTGGAATGAAAGGCTGGATTCCTTGCAATGTGCAAGGCACTCTGACTGTCACAATACACAATAATCTTCTGCTGCTTGTGCCCGAGTTCTTCCATTAACCTTTGTATCCATATTGCTTCCTTGCATGCTTGGGTAGCTGCCATGTACTCAGCTTCTGTAGTAGACAAAGCTACAACAGTCTGTAACTTAGATAACCAGCTTAGCGCTCCTCCTGCAAGTGTGAACACATAGCCAGTAGTGGATTTTCTTTTATTAAGATCACCTGCAAAATCTGAATCAACATAACCCCTGACAACAAGTTCTGATCCTCCAAAACATAATGCAACATCTGAGGTTCCTTTAATGTATCTAAGGATCCTCTTAACAACATTCCAATGCTCTCTACCAGGATCTGCCATAAATCGACTGACCGCTCCCACTGCTTGTGCAATGTCTGGTCTTGTACATATCATAGCATACATAAGGCTTCCCACTGCTGATGCATACGGTACTCGAGACATTTTCATCCTCTCTGCTTCATTGCTAGGACTCATACCTGAGGATAATTTACAATTGACAGGAAGTGGGGTAGATATTGGCTTACAGTCTTGCATGTTGAAGCGTCGCAAGACCTTCCTCAGATAATTCTTTTGAGAAAGCCAAATTTTCCTGTCTTTTCTGTCTCGGTGAATTTGCATCCCTAAAATCTTGTTTGCGGGTCCCAAGTCCTTCATATCGAACTCCCTAGCCAACTGTGCCTTCAAATCTTGGATTCGATCTTTGTTGGGGCCTACCACCAACATGTCATCCACATACAACAGCAAAATAATGAAATCATTATCATCAAACCTCTTGTAGTACGTACAATGGTCTGAACTCAGTCTGTTGTATTCAAGGCTAATTATGAAAGAATCAAATCTCTTGTACCAACATCTGGGCGCCTGCTTTAGACCGTACAGAGATTTGGTCAACCTGCAAACCAAGTTCTCTTTGCCTGTTTCAACAAAACCTTCTGGTTGGAGCATATAAATTTCTTCTTCAAGCTCTCCATGTAGAAAAGCCGTCTTTACATCTAGTTGTTCAAGATGTAAATCAAATGCAGCACACATAGCCAACACTACTCTGATAGTAGTAAGTCTGACAACTGGAGAAAATATCTCGTTGAAGTCAATACCTTCTTTCTGAGCATATCCTTTTACAACCAATCTAGCACGATATCGTTCTACTTGATCATTGCTATCCCGCTTGATCTTGTAGACCCATTTGTTACCAATGGCTTTTCTGCCACGTGGTAATTCCACCAGTTCCCATGTCTCGTTCTTGTGAAGAGCTTCAATTTCTTCGTGCATTGCTGTCATCCACAGAGAAGCATCTGGGCTACTAGTAGCTTCATGAAAAGTTGATGGCTCTCCATCCTCTGTTAAAAGACAGTATGCAACATTGCTCTCCGTAACATACTCCGTGTGCCAATTTGGAGGCCTTCTCTCACGAGTTGACCGTCGAACTTCTACAGCCTCGGACTCAACTGGTTCTGGTACCTCATGCTCTGGTTCTGCTTCAGAAGAATCATCTTCTTGAGAATTTCTATCCATCTGCACTGTAGCAGTCTCTTTTGAAGTGTTGTCATTTGTTTGCTCACTTTGCAGTTCATTTTCTGCAAAAACTACATCTCTGCTGACAACAACCTTGCGGGCAGTGGGATCCCACAGGCGATACCCCTTAACACCGTCAGCATAACCCAAGAATATACATTTTCTGGATTTTGGATCCAGCTTTGTTCTTTCTTGGGAGTTGTACATCACGTACACAGGACATCCAAACACATGTAGAGAAGAATAATCAGCTGGCTTTCCTTTCCACATCTCCATAGGCGTCTTCAAACCAATCGCCGTTGATGGTGATCGATTTATCACATAACAGGTGGTTTTGACTGCTTCTGCCCAGAAAGATTTGGCCAATCCCGCTGTTCTCAGCATGGCTCTTGTTCTATCTAGGAGAGTTCTGTTCATCCGCTCTGCTACACCATTTTGTTGAGGCGTATGTGCAACCGTGAATTGTCTCATAATACCCTCTTTCTTACAGAATGCTAGAAAATTACCGTCTACATATTCTCCTCCATTGTCTGTCCTCAAGCACTTGATTCTTTTCCCAGTTTCAAGCTCTACTTGTGCTTTGAACTCCTTGAATACTGGAAACACATCTGACTTCTTCTTGATTGGGTACACCCATAATCTCCTGGAATAGTCATCAATGAATGATACAAAATACTTTGCTCCACCCAGGGATATTTCTGGTGACTCCCACACATCAGAATGGATTAAGTCCAGTATGTGTTTGCTTCTTGTAGTTACTTTAGCAAACTTCAATCTATGCTGCTTGCTTATCACACAGTGCTCACAGAAAGGTAAATTGACCATCTTGAGCCCGGGCAGGAGATTGCGTTCTGCAAGGACTTTCAAGCCTCGCTCTGACATATGGCCTAATCTGCGATGCCACATCATCGTCGTTTCTTCTTGGCTGGCTGCTGCAACTGATGCATCTGCCTCTTGCAACGTCTCTCCCAAAAGCATGTATAGATTGCTTGTGATCTTCTCTGCTTTCATCACCACAAGGTTTCCTTTCACTACTTTCAATATTCCACATTCAGTGTGGATCTTGCACCCGAGGTCATCCAATTGTCCAATTGACAATAAGTTCTTCTTTAAGCCCTTCACATGTCGTACCCCTTGAATTTTGCGAACAGTACCATCATGCATTTTTAATCTGACGGTACCGACTCCAGCAATATCTAAGGCGTGATCATTTCCCATGAACACAGATCCTTCCGAAATAGGTTCATAAGTGCAAAACCAATCTCGGTGTGGAGTCATGTGCCATGTCGCACCTGAATCCATTATCCAGACATCATTGAGTTTCTTTCCGTCTTTAGAACTAGTCGCTGCTTCACTATACAAGATTTCTCCATCATCTGAGTTACTTGCAACACAACCTTGGGAGGTTGATGTTTCAGAATTCTTTTCTCCACCCTTCTTATTATGCCAACACTCCTTCTTCGAGTGCCCTCTCATGCCACAATTGTAGCATTTAAGATTCTTCCTTCTTCGAGATTTTGATCTACCATGATTCTGACTCCCACTGGAGCCACATTCTGTTGATCTGCCTCTCATCACCGTTAAAGCCTCTGCTTGCTTTGAATTTTCTGACCTTTCCTCCTTATTCTTGCGCCTGGATTCTTCTTCAAGAATAGCACCGGCAACATCATCAAAGTGAAGAGAGTCACTAACATTGTTATTTGTGATGTTGATGATGAGTTGATCATACGAATCTGGTAAACTCTGAAGTAGAAGTTCCGCACGTTCATTTTCCGCTATTTTGAATCTGATGCTGTGAGTTGAGCAAATAGCGTATTCAGAGTGTTGATGTGATCCGTTACCGACGTGGATTCACTCATTCGAAGAGTGTAGAGTTTCCTCTTCAAGAATATTCTGGTGTGAAGTGACTTCACCTCGTACAATTTGTTTAGAACATCCCAAATCTCCTTTGCAGTCTTCTTCTCTGCAACACTTGACAAAACTGAATCCGCCATTGCTAGGTGCAGATTGGCAACAGCATTGTCATCCTTCTCTTTCCACTTTTCATCAGTCATTTCTGTGGGTCTACTTTCAATTGCTTCTAGACAATTATCTTTCCTCAAAATTGCTCTTATCTTCAATTTCCACAAGGAGAAATTTCTCCCACTGAACTTCTCTATCTCGAATTTTGCTGCCATGGTTGTACACGAACTGAAGCGAGTTACACTATTTCACCGTGAATAGTACCGTATACGTGAACAGTATTGTACGTATGTCGTACACTAGAACAAATCCAGTATACGTTAACAATTACTGCAAAAGTATACAACCACACGTATGAATAATAACCGTATCTGTGAATAGTACAGTACAATTGAATAGCCCGTATACTGGAACAGTGACCGTAGCCCGTGAATAGTGCACCAGGTAGGTTCCCAGGAAAGAGAGGTGGGTCACTGATAGACACACTTAAATACCAAGTCTTTCCTAGCCAGAACTTCCCTAGACACTTTCACACTACCACACTTTATTTCCAGCAACAAGAATAATTCTTTTCTGATGTGGAAGATCAGACAATACTGCAACCACAGAGCATACTAAGAACCAACACTTTCACTGCAGCGGAATAAGGACCACGAACCAATGGCTCTGATACCACTGTTAGGTACCATAGTGACGGAATAGTGTCTCACAACTAAAATAAGAGATGAGAAAATAGGAACTGAGCACACAAAATTTAACGTGGAAAACCCTCAATGAATAAAGGGAAAAACCACGAGGCAAGACTAGAAGAATTTCACTATGAGAAAATATTACAACACCTCTCTCTAAATACTAGGAGAGAACAACCTCACAAAGAATATAAGAAAGTATACAAGAGAGGAAGAGATAATTCTTGGGATGGATTTAATACTTCTCCTTAAGGCTCTTTATATAGCCTTCAAGGAGGAACTCCTTCGTTGCTCCCACCGATGTGGGACTTTCTTATATAAGTTCTAACATAAAGTTGTTAATCAAAATGTGATTAGGGTTTAATATCCTTATCTCATTTATTTTATACTTGAAAATTTGTGTAACTGACAATTATTAAAACTACTTTTTTTTGTTTTGTTTGTGAGATCCACTCGTCTAACAAGTGAACCTTATTTGAGCTTCCAACCTAATTGATTCTTGGGCCTAACAAATCTCGTCACATTTTTTCAAAGATTTGAACTCTAAATTTTCTTATTAGAATAGTTTAAGTTCTTAATCATTTTTCTTATAAAAAAAAAATAATAAACTTTGTAATTATACATTTAGCTGAAAAACCTTGAAATGTCATAGTAGTAATGTAATTGGCCAATCAATTAATGGGTGAATTGATTCGTACTTTAATAAAGCATAAACAAGAGCCCAAATTGAAAGGGAAAAAAAAAAAAAAAACATTATGGTTATGTTTTGTCCAAAAAAGGTAAGCAAGTGCTAGATGGGTAGAATCCTAGACAGAAATTAGGGCTGTTGAGTTGAGTCAACCTAAAATTTGCAATGAAATTCAAAAGTTCTTGCTTGACGGGGGTTTGTTACAATTCAGCTGATGACTTTTACTAGTCGTTTCTGCTTCTTCTTCTTCTTCTTCTTCTTCTAGCTTTTCTAGCTTTTTGTCTATGTTTTTAACCGACATTCCTTGAATAATAAAACAGGCAGCTTCCTAGGAAATACAACTGGATTTTAGAATTGGATTTTGCTAACGAGTGCTTTTAGGGCACTCTTTAAGGTTAGTTAATATGTTATTTATAGTAATAACATTATATTAAATGCAAAAGTTGATAACTTTATTCATCATTTTCAATGCATTGATTGAAGATATTACTATATTTAATAATCTTAAAGAATACCGTTGAAACACTTGTTAGCAAAATCTTTTAGAATTTTCTGCCCGCTTTAGAGGTCGGCAGTCCTTAACTTTTGAGCTCGAGAGGGACATTTCCATGACTAAACACATCGCCTAAATGGGGGTATTATCCATAAATAATTATGATGCAAATTAAGGAAAACCAACAACACATCAAACATAATTGTTTTATTATTTTTTACTAAAATTTCAAAAAGCGGACAAAGTCAACATAAATATATATATATATATATATATATATTATATATTTATGAAGTTTTTTTTTTATTTAATAAAATAAGAGACTTAAAGGAAATTATATATTAATTACTGACTCAAATACTCAAATACATATTTATGAAATTTTTAATTATTTAGTGTACATATAAAATTCAAGTCATAGTTTTTAGCAGAGATGGGAAATTGACATTAGAGACAAAATGCTGAATAGTGAATACCAAGAATCCTCTCGCTATTCGTAGGCTTTGTCATGAATAACCAAAAAGGAATTTGGTCCAATAAATTTCTTTATTTATTTTTTGAATAAAATAGGTCAAAATTTAAGAATAGAAAAAAAAATAGTAAATATTGAAATTCGAATTTCAAATATTTTAAATACAACCTCTTAAAAATAACTGTATAAACTAACAATACTAAATCTCAATTTAAAAAAAAAAAATAGACTTCAACAACATTTTTCAGCAGATCGAATCATGCTCTATGCGTTCAAAAAGGTGAACTTGAAAGTCTAAAAATGATTCATTGACAAAAATTTAATAATCATAATTAATAACAAAAGAGAATTATTTCAAAATTTTCAATGAATTTTTTTTTTTTTTAGACTTAGTAATATTGGACACAATACGATTATAGAATACGAACACGACATGAAAATAATAACTAAAACACGACGTGAAACACTACACGAAAAAAAAAAAAAACGAACACGACACGAATAAACGAATATGTCAAAATTTATATAATACAAATTATTAACACGTCAAAATTAATATAAAAATAAAACACCTTAAATACGATTTTAACACAAAAAATACACGAATACAACACGAATTCACAAATTGCCAGATTTATTTTTTCGTATTGCCAAAATCTTTGAAGAAAATCATTTTGATGATTGATATTTGACAATTTAATAGCAAGAAGAAGAGAAAAAATTGATGCACAAAGATCTTCCCAGCGGGTCTGTTTCCCATGAAAACAATTTCTTTAAAATATTTACTTTTTTGTCTAAATATCCAACATTTTAATTTTAGGACATTTCACACGTGACAAAGGAACATATTATAAGTAGATTTTTGGTTTCCTTGAATATCTGAAAAAGATCAAATATATTTTATTTTAATAGTACTAGATTTGTTCTTGTTCCCAAATGCTACCAACGATTATAAGTTTGTTATTTTTTTATTCGTAATTGTTGTAACATGTGTTATACATAAATTCTTATTGTTTTATAAATTTTTGAATATATAGTTGTGTATTTTACAAATAAGAAAATTAATAAAATGTTAATTAACGAAATTTATATTAATATATAAAGTTTATTTCATGCACAAATTAATATAAAATTTATTATTTTTAATATTAATGTAAAATTAAAAGTATGAATATAAAGAAATTTAATTTAAGTTTTAATTATTTTTATTTATCAAATAAATTTTTATTTATTTTTTAAAATTAATGAAAAATAGAACTTTATAAATAAAGCAATTTAATGTAAACCTTAATTTTTTTTATTTATTATCAAAAAAATTTATTTAATAAAAATTTCTTAATGAAATTAAAAAATTTACTTATAAATTGAATAAATCTTATTAATAGTAAAAAGAAATTACAATAACAATTTAAAATTTTAATTAACAACAACAATTATTTTCGTGAGTTAAAAAGATTTTTTATATTCGTGTTTTTTTTATATATTATTATTAATAGATAAGTTTGTTTTTTGTATATACGAGGCTTGGCACTCGTTAATAAAACTCATACAAAATTTTTATCACATTTTGACTTTTGTTGGTAAAAAATTTTCAACTTTGATGAATTGTACTTTTATATTTATTATTGAAAAAATATGAAAAAACATAATTTTTAAAACTTTAAAAGAAGTATATATTTTATCAAATTTAATTAATTAAATATTTAAAATAAGAGAGGTCAAAATTTTTTTTTTAAAAATGATCATAAAAAAGTTAATTGAGACAGGGAATAATAACCAAATGAAACATTAATGAATTAAAGAAAGAACTTGATGCAAGGCAATTAAATCCAAAGAGAAACAACTTAAACTCTCTTAGTTGCAAGGAGATGATTTAAGTGGTAAGGAGGAGGCTGTGAAATTTTGAGGTTTCAGATTCAAGTTTTATTGTGTGTGGGTTTAATCCAAATTTATGTTGGATTTATCTAATTATCTATTAATTTGTTGCTTGATTTCTTTGTTTGATTTAATTCAATGATTTCTTATATGAATGTAATAATTGTACATTCTCTTATGCTAGTAACTCCATTAACAAAAGACTAAAATAATAATAAAAAATATTTAAACTTTATCACTTTATCTAGATAAACCATTATTATCCAAATAAGCCCTTAACCCTAATTTGCATCCAAATAAGTTCTTAACTTTTAATTTGTACCCAAATAAATTCTTAACATAAATCAACCTTTCATTTGAAATAAAAACTTATTTGAGTACAAATTAAAAGATAATGACTTATTTGGATACAACAAATGTATAAAAGTTTACTTTAAAAAAATATATAATTCAAAACGTTTTTTAATAGTTTAGTCTTAACAAAAGCTTATACTCAAGGATTTTTATTTTTTTCAATATAAATTTATAAATAATTAATAAAAGTTATTTTATATATTATAGAGTTTTTAAATTTTATAAACGAAGTTTAAAAAAATTAACATGTAAGTTATTAAAATACATTTATATAAATTACTAAATAATTAATTATTTAACAGCCATCTAATTTTGCTCGTGGAATTTAAGCCTTGTAAACAAATTAAAGACTCCTTTTTACTAATTAAGGAAGCAAGGAATAGAGGTAGGAAAATGAGTGCAACTTAAGAAATGTGTGAAATAGAATGCTGATGTGCAGCCTAATTAGGTCAAAGTACATTTCTTTTAGTATAAAGTTTAAAAATACTCCAATTAGGTAATTAAGATTAAAAACTATCTTAGTTTGGGAAAAAAAACTCATGATCAAACTACCATTTCAGGGATCAACGTCTCAACTTGAATTTATAATTATAAACTTGCCATGTATAAAAACAAGGAATAAAAGAAATGCCTTATAGTCATTTTTTTTGGTAATAATCTAGTCACATACACTTAATTGAAGATCTAAATGAACCAAGAAAAATGTATTAAAAAAAAAAAGAATTGAGGGAAAAAAGAAAAATTATGAACATCTCTCACAAAAACTTTCATCCTATTCAGCATGTTGAAACTGAAGGGTATTTCAGCAACTTAAACAGGACTGGGGGTTCAAATATACCTCTTTGTCCATGCACACAATGATATTTACATAAAGAAACCTGCAAATATTAACTTAAATCGTAAGATAATTTATCTAAAAGAGGGAAAAAAACAACACAATAGCAAGATGTTAGGAACCTTTGGTGAAGAAAAAAGGGATCGCCACAAAACCGAAAAAAAAAATATGGAGCATCAAAGAGGAATAATCGTTTGCGCACTGCTATCTGAAAACAAGGCTTCCGTTCTGTTGGAGACGTAAATGTTCAATAAGTGACTGATAAAATGATCTCAACGCCTTGATGTCACTACCCTGCAAATACAAACCATCAAAAAATGGAGAATGCTTAGAGCAGCTGCAGCAATATTCGTGCGATTTATGTAGTGTTGTCAAAGGCGCAAGCGCACTCCAAGCGCTAGAACCCTTATATTGCCTCAACGCAAAAAAAAACGCTCGCTTGAGTGAAGTAAAGCGCAATATGTATATGTGTGTGTTTTTGTATGTGTTTGTGTGTATATATATATATATATATATATATATATATATATATATATATATAATAAGCTTAAGATATATGATTATGATAATAAAATCTAAATAATGGTCCAGTTTATCTACAAAACATGCAATTTTTTTTTTGTTGGTCAATATGCATGATTTCCTTATGGTCCCATGTTTGTTGTTGAATACTCTCAACATAGAATTTGATACTATCCCCTTTTTTACTAGTAAAGATACGTCTAATGGAAAAAAGTTAAAAATAAAAGAAATTAAAGAAAACTTTAATTAGGCGGGCTTTTTTTATGCCTATCGCCTTATAAAAAAGCGCGTCTACTCACACCAGGCGTGCACCTGATCAAATGTGCCTCGCCTGAAAGGGTTTGAAGCATTTTTGTTGTCTAGAGCTAAGGCGCAAGGCGTAGGCATGCCTAGGCGCAGCCTTGACAACATTGGGTTTAAGCTCACAATACCAACTAACTAGGCATCTTTTAAGTGCTGACAGTTAGGAATAATCGAACCTAGGGCCAGAGAAGCATGGTCCCAATGCAGCAAATCAACATGTCATGAATTCTTTGAAGTATAGATTTTAATTAGTACAATAAGTGTGACTTTGCCTTAGATGTACTAAAAGTGGCAAGTTTTTCCATCCTTGAGATCTTGGATTAGAGTTAACATTCTACATTTACTATTATAATTTTACAGGAAACTTTTGATGGATTCTGCAAGACATAGTACCCATACCCATATCTGAGGTCCAAACAGTCAGTTTCGTTGTAAAATCCAACAACGAATTAAATACAACATAAGATAAAAGATAATATGATTAAAAATCAAAGAATAAAAGTAGGAGCTGTAACTAGTAATAAATCAGGGAAATAATATGAAAGAAAAAGTAAAATATAAATAGATTATAAAGAATGGTACCTTCAACTTTTGACAATACTGGTCTGCCAGATTTTGAGAGCAGTGTGCAGATGGAAATCCTTTTGATACAAAATGAATAAGAAAATCATCCCCAAACTTTTCATACATCACCTTCTGAGCCAACACAATTTCTCCAAATAAAACAAACTGAAAATAGAGTAGAAATAACAAGGGTAAGCATGAAGAAATGAGTATAAACCATCAGCAAATCTGTATATGTAAGCAACATTGTCTATTCCCAGGCAATACAGAAAGAAGGTAATGATTTTTCAGCTCCCAGAACAGGCAATAAAAGTTTCTTCTATTGTTACTTCACTGCACACCAAACTCTAATGCAGCTTTCACTGTTTCAAATTACCATGCACCTTAAAACATTCGATCAAGGATATGTTCCTAAATATCTGAGAAAGTATGTGGATGAAAAGATGTAATGGACCAGCATAAGAAGCTTTTTTCTGTAATAAATAAAAACCCTCAAACCATGTTGCACTATCATGCTGGAATCTTTTCTGAAATATTCATTTGGATCTCCTTAAAGAAATGCAACAACAACGCGGAACTGCATATCATTTTACAGAGGCAACGAATGTGTACTTCTTAGAAAAGAACAATCAGGTATAATTACTATCTTATTAGTTAAAAAAGCATAACTAATTTGTTATTTATTTTTCTTTTCTTCGGCCTTAAGCAATTTGTCAACAATATAATGCCTAACGGCAACTACTGCAACACAGACAAAATAAATTTAACAAAGGTTATTACCGTAAGTCTTAACAATGGATATCATGCATAACACCAACTAATGCAAAACAAACACAAAACAAATAAATAAAAAACGTTATTCTTACAGTATTTGCGTCACCAAACTCGAAGGATTTGTCAAGCACACTGTACAAACAACAGTTTGTCGCAAAGGTCTCTATCATAAAACTTTGGAAACCAGGTACCTATAAATATTGAATCCCTTAGAGCCATAAGCATCATTAAATCCACACAACAAAGCTAAGCATGAAATTTTAGAAGGGAAACAAACCTTTTCTTCACCATAAGGCCTGTCACACCAGTCTTTAATTAATTTGATAAATATCTGTACACAAGCCTATCTCACAGACAGAAAGTTAGATCCAGTTACTGACTATAGTAGAACTTTAAAATGTCCAATCCTTTAGGTAATAAATAAAACAACAAAGCTAGTAACTCACCTTTCTTGTAGTAATATCCTTATGATGGCAAGATGTATGTAAAAGCAACTGCATAATTGAATTCAAGTAGCCCCGGCTTCTGGGGGAAAGGAAAATGGAAGACAGATCATGTGTAGCTATCACATGAAGAAAAGTATATAATGTCTTTTGAAGTTCTTGCAATTCACGAATTTCCTAAATAAAAAAAAAGAAGGTTCAATGAACACAGAAAGAATTGCATGTGTAGTATAAGCTTGGAGAGACTCATGAGAGGTGCTGTTGCAGTGTTTCACAGTTGAACTGGAGGTAAAAAAAAATCTTTACTAATTGCATAGAGAACTTATTAACTAAGTTTGGACAACCAACATTGGAGCCGAGAATTATCATAAAACGAAAATGAGTCGAAATCAAATCATAAAGCAATACAATGAATGCAACAGATGATACTAGAGATAAAACTCTAGACAAGATTATACTTTAATTTCACACTACAAAGATAAGTCAGACTTGAACCAAGGACCCAAAGAATTAATGAAAGTTCAGAAATGCCCACAAATAATGATTATCTACCTCCGTATTGGTTTCAGGTCCTGAAGAATCAGCAATCCTTCGGATAGCACTAAATATCCTACCAGCAATAGCAGGAAATACCTCTTCCAATATGCCACGGACCAAGGTGCTGAATTTGCATATAAGTTGATTGAGCAATAAGAGGAAACCAGCCATTTCTTTTGGCTGCAAAAGGACATAATCCAAAATAAAATAAATAAATATGCATATAGACCAATGTAAATTCCTTACGAAGCTTCTTTTCACATAACATCAAGGTAAAAGCTATCTCTAAGTGATCTTCCCGTGAAGACCAAAAGAGCTTATGTTGACACCCAATATGGAAAGATCACGCACATACATACAAAGAGAGAGAGATCCCAAGCAAACCCGAGAGCGTTGGTGTTTGAGAAGTAACTCCAACTTAGATCACATTTCTTCTTGGTATTAATAAATAATTAATTAAATAACTCGAACCCAACATCTGAAATTAATATCATTTGACGAGAAAATTCTGCGTCTATTTCTGGATGCAGCTAATTATGCAGATTCCAAACACCCATTTGAGATTTTGTTTGATTAATAATTAAAAAATACTAACTTGAGGATTGTTCCTTAATGGCACACCTGTCCTTTTAGAAAGAGAAGAAAGTATATTAAAAAAAGGTTCAAATTTTAACTGTTCTCTACCTCACTTTCTGCAAGTAATTGCTCCAATGCCTTTGGAAGGTAAGGAAACACAGAAGCTCCCAAGGTCTCCACCATACGGTGTATGAATGATAAAACCTAAATACCAAAAAGATTAGCTTTAGGCAACGTGCTAGATAGAACAAAACCAAATATCTTCCATACTCAGCATTGAGCGTGTTACCTTAGTCCGCAAAGGCTCTACATTTGGAAATACAACAAGGATTTGGAGAAGAACATCCAATGTCTGGATCACAAGAAAAGCAAAATTTAATAAATAATAAGAAAATGAGATAAAATAATGGCATCATTTCCTTCCAGCACATCCATATTACTAATTTAAAACAAACAAACAAAAGAAGATCCATATGAACTACTGGAGGGAGTGATAATGATGCAAATTTCTCAACCTTGAGTGCAAAAAGAGGTGCAGTTAAAGTACAAATAAAATCATCTATCTTAAAAACTAACCTGCTTAAACATGTGACCAATTGCAGGGCGACTTGCAGTTACAAGGCGCTCACTGAAACCCTGGATTATAAATAAAATTATGAGGATAAACTCTATGCAGTGTCAAGGCTCAATTTAACAATTAAAAGATAGCTTAAAACTTTGACAACATGTGAGAAATGTTTCTATGTAGCTCAGGAAAAAACGACTTGAGAAACAAAATCTCAAAGAGAACTTCATATTTTTCTTAACAAGAGCACCCCAAATTACAAATTACAGAATAATGAGCTATATGCTATAATAAATGGTTCTACCATCATCGATTGGATATAAAAATGAAACCCAACAATTTTAAGGGAAAAACTTCTCCCCCAGTAGCATATTACAAGATCTTATGATGGTAGTAAATAATAGGCAACTGAAGGTTTTTTATGAAAGGCAACCATATTTAAGGAAAAATGCTTCACCAAGGAGCATATTAGATGGTCAAAGGATAGAAGATTAACCTTGCTTAGAGCGTTAATTGCCACGATTATTTGCTGGATATTAGCAATTTGTAGAGGAGATTCTTCTGGATTCAATACTTTTGCATTCATCAGCATTGCCTCAACCTGTGACATAAACCATATGAGTAAAATACTGCCGAACAAATGTATAAACATCAATTTGTTCACACAAGCTTGCCACATGAAACATGTACTAGCTAGAAGACTATGAAAAACAATTAAAGATTTCACAGTACAGATCAAAACCTGTTGACAAAGAGGAGTGAGCAATGAAGAGAGATAATCCGATTGCTTTTCCAGCGGCACATCTTCCATTCCAATCAACAGTCCAATTGCCTGTAAAAATATCAGAAAAGACAACAAATAGAAGTCATCACATGATAACACAAGAAGGGATATTTACGAATGTCTATCCATGGGAACATAAAGAGTGGAGGTACAAGAGTAAACACCACCAAAACAGGAAAGGTGGGAACTGGGAACTGGGTAGGAACATAAGAATGAGATAAATACCTCAAAAATGTGAGCACCATCTTCAGATCCTGCAGGTTCCTTTGATGCAAAACTCATACTTGTAAATCTAGCAACTACATCTTGCAGGTTCTGACCATCAACAAAAGAATTCAGTAGCTAATTTTAGGAAGGCGGTGGTAGTGGCACATAAACATTCACAAACATGTTTGGATAGTAATGGTACCTGCAAAATTGTCTCTATGAAAGGCACAAGCTTTGATTTCATCAATTTTACAACCCTCATGAACAGATAACTGGCCCTGCGACTCACATAGATGTTTGGATGGTGTATACCTCTTTCATCAAGAAAGGCAGCCAAAACCAAAGGAATATATTGTGTATTCTCCTGGATGAACTTCATATACCTTGTTATTGTCTCCAAATACACGAGGGCAACTAGCCTATTGGAATGGCAAGGAAATCTTGTTGATAAAAGATTTGTCACCAGTTCACTTAATAGTCCATTTCCCGCCCTCATTGCCTCATCACTCATAGACTCTCCAAGTGCATACAAAAGGGAAAGGGCAGCTTCTACTTCTTCCACATTCTTGTCCGATGAAGATGCAATAGCACTAGCTAATGAATTTCTGATAAAGATCTGAGTAACTTCAGGTGCTACTCGACCCACATTGCGTAGCAACACAAATAAATCCTTTCTGAATTCCATCATCCTGTCTTGTTCTTCCATCCCAATCTTATCCAATATATCAAGATTATTGCGGTACATGGGATCATAACGAATCTGTGTACGAATCACTTCCAGTATCTGACTTATGTGAAGCATTTGATTCTGTTGCAAAGGAGAAAGGGTTTTCATGGTGGCAACATAACCTGAAAGAAATTGGGCAATGCTAAATGCTGCATCCATCTCGCAATTTTGCATTACATAGAAAACTGTTGGCAAAACTTCATCTAAAAGCTCCATCGAAACCACCTTAGCATCTTCGGAGTTCACCCTTTTGGAACACTCTAAAACCTCCACTGCATACCCTGTAATTAAGACTGCTACTCTTGAAACCAACTCAGAATCATTATCATCAGATATCAAACCAAAAACTCGACTTATTTGAAGACTCTTCAATAGAGATAATTTTGAGTGTGCATCCATTCGCTTAGAAACTACTGCCAAAACACATCCAGCAGCAGCACCACGAAGTTGTTCCGACAAACCATCAACCAAAATCAACTCAAACAATAGTGGAATAAACGCATCATTCACAATCAACCCAATGTCAATCCAGGAAACATACCTCCTCATACAATCCAAAACAGTAGTACAAATTTCAGGATCGGAATTCCGATACATAGACAAAATGTCATACCATGCTCTAACAATCTGAGGCACACACTGGTGCCTCATTGCATCCTTAACCCTTCCTGCAACTGCCACCTCTTCAGGTGTCCGTGGATAATCCATACTAACCAATTCATCATCTAATGCATTCAAAAGCCGAGAAAACATATCTATCACCACAACCCCTTTACTCAAATGAGGCAGGATATCAACAAAAACTGATGACCAAATCAAAGGGTACTCGAAGTAAATCAAAGTAACCAAAACCTGACAAAGCTTATTCTTTATAAATGCCGGACTGTCCAAAACAGCACACATCTTATCATCCATACCTTCTAAACACGCCATTGAAAAAACCGACTTTCTGATAAAATTCTTCTCTTCCAAGCTCATGGACCCATATTTTACCCTAATAACTTCATGTAAAGTTTGTAAACACCAAAACTTAACCTGAACGAGCTTGCAAAAACACAACTTCTCAATACAAAGGCTACATATTGATGGGGTTTCTTTAATTTGCTGACAAAAGTTCACTGCTTGTGATTTTAATTCTGAATCTATGGCACCTGATTCATCAAAGCTAATCAATATTGCCTTTTCTACATCATCCATACTGATTTTTCCCTTAACTTTTGTTTTTTTTCTTTTTTTGTATAGATGAATTCCCAAAGCCCAGTTTGAAACTTTATTTGATTTAATTCTGGGTTCTTGAAGAGATTTTGGAATAAATAAGAGAAAAAAAGGGATTTTGAGATATGGGTTATTGAGAGCTTACCTTCAAGGTGAAGAGATCAAATAAAAGAGAAGCTCTTTTTTATATATAAAAGTATAATGTAAAAGTGAGGTTTTAAGGCTCGGGTTTTTTCTTTGTTTGAGTGCTAAAGAGAGAAGAAGAAGAGGAAAACCCTAGGGCGTATTTGTATTGGCGTGTTTAATTTATAGGTTTTTTAGTTTCTCCCCAGAAGAAAATAAAATTGTGTGAAAAAAGGGGTAATTTACTGGGGAAGAAGAAGGGTAGTGGCGATTTGTATAAGGGGAGGTCAATTGACTATTTTAACCCTCTCGTCAACGGGTAACCGACATTGACCCTTTTTGAGTCTCGTCTCTTGTTGGTTCGTTGAAGAGGGTATTTCGGGAAGAAAGTTGAGGGCTGTGTTAGTGCTTCAAAAAAAATAGAAAGCCCAAAGCCAAAGCCTAAAGCGGATGAAAATGAATGGCTTATATGGGCCGAAGGGAGTATGTCAGTATGCCTTTCAATTAGGATTTTATTAGTTTAGGAATTTATAATTGAACTAGCAATATGCCCCCGGACCCGGTTATGCTATGCCCATGTCTATGCGTATGCGATATTAGGATTCAATCTATTATTTATTATTTTTTAATATATTTATTTTAAATCGTTTATATATATATATATATAAGATTTATTCATCAATTGCGAAAGTTATATCGGAATGATAATTAAAAATTAATGAAACTGAACCCACTTATGTGAGTCGAGTTTGTTTTTTAAATGAATAAGAGGAAAAGAGTTACTTTTTATTATAATAATATAGAATTTAAAGTCAGAATCTAATAATTTTTTTTTATATATATAGATTCTTTTTTAAGTTTCCTTTTAGGTTTTATATTATTGAAAAGTTATGTCAGCTATTTAGGCAGGCATATGATTTCATAAATTTAATGCAAAAGCGAGACAATGCTTTCAATTTTAATAAAATGACATTGAGAAATCACATTAACCTACTCTTACAAGAAAAAAATTCATTATTCTTGTAAGTATGGTTCAAGCATGCAAGAACGGAGTTACTTAGCTATATGAGTAAATTTTGAACATGAACATGATTATAATTATATATATATATATATATACTAGCTTGTGACTCGTGCGATACACGGATTAGATTTATTTTTTTAGATAAATACATTGAAAATTTTCGTTTAACAATTTTTATATCGGAGATATATATAATACATATAATTTAATAAATATATTAAATCAAAATATATTTTTATATTACACACCTTAATTTCAATAAAAAAAATATAAAAATTTTGAACATATTTTAAATAATATTTGAAAAAGAAATGAATATCTCAAAGAGAATATCAATAGTATCATTGAGCATATCAACATAAATAATATTTGAAATTGATTTTCTCAATGTGCATTATCTTCATCATGTGCACTCATTTTTGTACACCTGCATGTTACAATAAATATACGTTAAGTTTGAATTATTGATAAGTAATGATAATTTTAAATTTTTAATAATGTATATGATAGCTTACTTGTGTGTACATATTCTTTTTGCAATAGTTCCAAAAACATCTTCGTCTTCAGCATCTGTATGATTTGCTAAACCTTTATCCTTTTCAGAATTTTTGAGTTTGACAATTAATACAGAATTGCGTTCCTATAAGTACTGAAATGAAATCATTTTAATTTTTGAGTTAGTAATTGTATTAACTGTAACAATTAATTTTAAAAAAAAAATAGACAAAAGGATTTAATGAAATGTAGTAAAATATTTACCTTTTGAATTTTGCCAAGTAAATACTGACTTTCGTCTTTATAAAATATGTCTTAAACATGCATAACTGTCAATTTTGAACTTCCACGAACATAATTAAAATCATTAAGTTCTACTTCAAAGATATATGAACGACCTATTAATTCTTCAAATTTTCTTTCCACTTTGGCATCTCCATCTTCCTGTAAGGAAGTATTGTAAAAATTTAATTAGATAATCATGATATTCATATGTAGTTAGAAATATTTCGTGAAAATGATATAACCTCATTTGTCATTTGGAATAACTGGTCAGCTGTATAATCTAAAATCCGATTAGTTGTTCCATAAAAAAAACAAATAGTGCATTCCCAGATCCGTCTGATGCATTAGCAATCAACTTATACCTATGATGAAATCCAAATAATAATCCAACTTAGCTTAAGTCGAGTGATAACGAAAAAAACAAATGCCAATAAAATAATTTCAAGAATTTTATTTGTTTAAAGAATATTTCTACAATTTTCTTTTTACACTTCATATAGTAAATACGACTTGTAATAATACCTTACAATTAGAAGTTGGATTTGACGTACACAATCCTCACAAGAATCGCCTCCATCAACTTCTATTACCTTTTTTTTTATGCATCGCACATGACAAGTAATACCATCCATAACTTGTGTCAACTTGTATTATAGTACCTCGGCAAGTGTACTTTTTCACTTGTTAGTAATAAAAGGTAAAAAATATTTTTATATTATGATTATATATATACAATTAAATGAAAATTATTTAAGTAGTGTTCATATGTCTTACCGTGCATAAATTGTCATGCATTATCTGAAAAATATCAGCTTGGATCTCCTAGTTTGAAATAACAATTCTTTGGAAGATGTGCCCTTTTTGTTGGTGTCACATACTCGTGGACTTGAGAATCAACAAATATTTGGCTGTATTTACATCATAAATCATAATATACCTTTTCAAAATACACTACATCAAAATAGTGAGTTAATTAAATAATTTCACATCAATGCACTAATATTAAATTATTTGTTAACACATACCTTGCATTTTGGATTTTTATAACCCTTTTATTTACTTTTTCACCCCGAACATCTTGATTCACAATCGTACTTATATAAAGTACATGTTAGTGTACTTGTCAATTTTATCATCATAATGTGATCGGATGGCATCAAACTCCAGAAACTCAAATTTATGCATCTTTAGCGAATCATTTGGACCAATAGCAGGCTTAACAAATGTGTTGTCTTTGAAGTAGATCATCAAATCGTTTTTTACTGTTCGATAGGTGCCATTTACATTACAAATTCTTAAATTCTGAATCATGTAAACACTGTTAAATTGTCCAATACCAGCCCAAGGAAAAATAAAAGCCTAACAATGTGTGGTTGCAATTGTGTGGTTTAATGTGTGGTTGCAATTGTGTGGTTTAATGTGTGGTTGCAATTGTGTGGTTTAATGAGTGGTTGTAGTTGTGTGATTTAAATGTGTGGTTGTTATTAAACAACAATGTGTGGTTGCAATTGTGTGGTTTAATGTGTGGTTGTAGTTGTGTGATTTAAATGTGTGGTTGTTATTAAACAACAATGGGTGGTTGTAATTTATTTAGATTTTATATTTGTGTAGCTTGTGTTTGTCTTGGTATTGTATAAATACCTCCCTCCCTTGCATTTGTAAATCATCAAGTAGTAAGCTTCAATAAGCAATAAAAGTTCTAAGTTTTCCTAAGGAGTTCTTCTCTAAAGAGTGTAGTCTAGAGTGAAGTGTGAGCATTTGTGAGTTTTCCTAAAATCTAAACTTTCTTCTTTGAGTGGTAAAATTAGAGTTATCTACTCTAAGTTTTTCTCAACAATTGGTATCAGATCAAGGTTGTGAGTTACTACCATAGTTACTATTCACACGTGTCACTATATACTTTTATAGTAATTGTTAACATATACGAGATTTATTCAAGTATATGGTATACGATACTATTCACGTATACGGTCCTGTTCACGGTGAAATAGTTATTCAGGTACTATTTTTGGTTTGAGCGTTCTTGAGTCGTGAGGAGTTTGTACTCTACAAGTTTGTGTCTCAAAATCAAGCTTGTTCGGTATTGTTAGAGTCTTGCCGACACGATGGGTGATCTTCAAGTAGTTGGAGGAATCAAGAAGCTCAATCACAAAAATTACAACACGTGGAAGACGTGTATGATGTCTTACCTACAAGGTCAAGACCTTTGGGAAGTCGTTGGTGGTAGTGAAGTTACGAAGCCCGAGCAAGAAGATGCTCAAGGAACCTTGCGCAAATGGAAGATTAAAGTGGGTAAAGCCATGTTTGCCCTTAAGACCACAGTTGAAGAAGAAATGTTGGAACACATACAAAAGCTAGAAACGCCAAAAGAAGCGTGGGATACTTTAGATGCACTCTTTTCGAGAAAGAATGACACAAGACTTCAACTTCTTGAGAATGAATTGTTATCAGTTGCACAACGAGATATACTGATTGCTCAATACTTTCACAAGGTAAAAACGTTATGCCGTGAAATTTTTGATTTAGATCCTACAGCTGTTATTGGAGATACCAGGGTAAAAAGAATAATTATCCATGGTTTGAGGCCTGAATATCGCAGCTTCGTTGCCGCTATACAAGGATGGCCAACTCAACCATCACTTGTAGAGTTTGAAAATTTGCTTGTTGGTCAAGAATCTATAGCCAAGCAAATGGGAGGGGTCTCGTTGAAAAGTGAAGAGGAAGCACTCTACACCAACAAAAGCAAAGGCAAATTCAAACAGCACGTCGGTGGTGGATCTAAAAAGTATGGTGACAAGACAAAAAGTCATCAAGGAGAAGGGAGCTCTCGTCCAGGGGGAGCTTCAAAGAATCGTAGCAACAATAAAAGATTTGAAGGTAACTGTTACAACTGTGACAAGAAAGGTCACATGGCAAAAGATTGTTGGTTTAACAAAAGGCCCGCTGAGAGCAATGCTGCTACTTCTAGTACAAAGGAGAAAAGCGAAGATGATTGGGACGCTGAAGCATTTTTTGCTATGGAAGAGGAAGAGTTAGCTCTCACAGTAACAACGGCTGACCGAATTGACTATGAGAATGACTGGATTGTCGATTCAGGTTGCTCAAATCACATGACAGGCGATAAACAGAAGTTGCAGAACCTATCAGAATACAAGGGAAATCGCATTGTTGTGACAGCTGATAATTCAAGATTACCGATTACTCACATCGGTAAGACGGTAGTAGCACCTCGATATAGTCATAATCAGGTACCACTACAAGATGTTTACCATGTCCAAGGCATGAAGAAAAATTTGCTTTCAGTGGCACAATTAACATCGTCAAGTCACCATATTCTGTTTGGTCCAAGAGATGTGAAGGTATATCGTGATCTCAAAATCTCAGGACAGCCGATGATGGAAGGACGACGTCTGGAGTCAGTCTACGTGATGTCAGCAGAGTCAGCATATGTAGACAAGACAAGAAGGAGCGATACAGCAGATTTATGGCACATGCGGTTAGGTCATGTTAGTTATTCCAAGCTAAGTATGATGATGAAGAAGTCGATGCTTAAGGGACTTCCTCAGCTTGACATAAGAACAGACACAGTTTGTGCAGGATGCCAATATGGTAAAGCACACCAATTGCCATACGAGGAGTCAAAGTTTAAAGCAAAAGAACCATTAGAGTTAGTTCACTCTGATGTATTTGGGCCCGTTAAGCAACCATCAATTAGTGGAATGCGGTACATGGTGACGTTTATTGATGATTTCTCCAGGTATGTGTGGGTTTTCTTTATGAAAGAAAAGTCTGACACTTTCTCAAAGTTTAAAGAGTTCAAAGAGAAAGTTGAAGGAGAAGTGGGAAAGAAGATATGTTGCTTGCGCACAGACAATGGAGGAGAATATAGCTCATGCGAATTCTCTCAATACCTACGAGAATGCAACATACGTCATCAGTATACTTGTGTCAATACACCACAACAGAATGGTGTAGCAGAGAGAAAGAATCGGCATCTTGCAGAAATTTGTTGGAGTATGCTGCATGCAAAGAATGTACCCAGAAGATTTTGGGCCGAAGCTATGAAAACCGCAGCCTATGTGATCAACAAACTTCCTCAACCAAGGTTAGAGTTTGTTTCAGCCTTTGAGAAATTGTGGAAAATGAAACCTTCAATCAGCTACTTTCGAGTATTTGGTTGTGTATGTTATGTATTTGTTCCTGATCATTTACGTAGCAAGTTTGATAAGAAAGCAACTAGGTGTATCTTTGTGGGATACGACAACCAAAGGAAAGGGTGGAAATGTTGTGATCCTACGAGTGGAAGATGTTACACTTCACGCAATATGGTATTCGATGAAGCATCTTCTTGGTGGTCCTCAGAAAAGGAGGTGTTGTCAGATTCAAAAGAATTTGAAGACATGCTACAACAGAAAATGGGAGAGTATATTGTCCAACTTCAATCAACTTCAGACGAAGTAGAAGACCTATGTGATGATGACGATGACGAGCAAGTGTTAGTCCAGAGTCCTTGGCAAACTGGTGTGTATCAACCAGATGTTAGATAGAGTGAAGTGGAAGAACCATCTCCACAATCACAAATCCGAAGGACAACAAGAGCACGGAAGCCAAATCCCAAATATGCTAATGCAGCCATAGTGGAAAAACCAATTGCAACAGAACCTGAGACGTTTGAAGAAGCATCACAGAGTTCTGAGTGGATTATGGCTATGAAAGAAGAGATCACTGCGCTTGAGCAGAATCAGACTTGGGATCTAGTGCCAAAACCAAGAGATGTGAAACCCATATCCTGCAAGTGGGTTTACAAGATAAAACATCGTCCAGATGGGTCGATTGAAAGGTACAAGGCACGATTGGTGGCTCGTGGTTTCTCTCAGAAGTATGAGCTAGACTATGATGAAACGTTTAGTCCGGTGGCAAGACTTACAACCGTACGAGTCCTACTTGCCCTTGCAGCCAACAAAGACTGGAACTTGTGGCAGATGGATGTGAAGAATGCATTCCTTCATGGAGAGCTAGATCGGGAAATCTACATGATTCAACCATTGGGATTTCAAAACCAAAATCATCCTGAGCATGTGTGTAAGCTGCGAAAGGCACTTTACGGATTGAAACAAGCACCTAGAGCATGGTATGGTAAGATTGCTGAATTTTTAACTCATAGTGGTTATTCAGTGACACCTGCAGATTCCAGCTTGTTTGTCAAAACTAATGGAGGAAAGCTAGCTATCGTATTGATATATGTGGATGATTTAATCATAACTGGTGATTATGAGGCAGAAATTCTTCAAACTAAGGAGAATTTATCAGTTCGTTTCCAAATGAAAGAACTTGGACAACTCAAGCACTTTCTTGGTCTAGAGGTTGATCACATACAAGAAGGAATATTTCTCTGTCAACAAAAATATTCTAAAGATTTGCTAAAAAGGTTTGGAATGCTCGAGAGCAAGCCAATTTCAACACCGATGGAACCAAATGGCAAGATGTGTGCACTTGAAGGCAAAGACTTGGAAGATGCAACTATGTATCGACAATTGGTAGGTAGCCTGATCTACTTGACTCGACCTGACATTTCTTATACAGTTGGTGTGATGAGTCGGTATATGCAAAATCCGAAGAAGCCTCATTTAGAAGCAGTTCGACGAATACTGAGATATGTGAAAAGTACAATAGATTATGGTCTTTTGTACAAGAAAGGTGAATACTGTAAGTTAGTTGGTTATTGTGATGCTGACTATGCAGGAGATCATGACACCAGGAGATCAACAACTGGGTACATGTTTAAACTTGGTTCTGGAACAATTTCTTGGTGCAGTAAGAGACAACCAACGGTATCATTGTCAACTACCGAAGCTGAGTATCGAGCAGCAGCAATGGCAGCTCAAGAGTGTACGTGGCTGATACAACTAATGAGTGATCTACATCAACCAGTAGATTATGCAGTTCCGTTGTATTGCGACAACCAGTCAGCAATTCGTTTGGCAGAAAATCCAGTCTTTCACGCAAGAACCAAACATATAGAAGTGCATTATCACTTTATCAGAGAAAAGGTTCTACAAGAAGAGATTGAGATGAAGCAGATCAAGACAGATGATCAAATGGCAGATTTATTCACAAAAGGTTTGAGTATCAACAAATTTGAAATGTTTCGTCGTCAACTCAACATGGTGCAAAGAGGAAGAGCTGGTATTGAGGGGGAGTGTTAAATTGTCCAATACCAGCCCAAGGAAAAATAAAAGCCTAACAATGTGTGGTTGCAATTGTGTGGTTTAATGTGTGGTTGCAATTGTGTGGTTTAATGTGTGGTTGCAATTGTGTGGTTTAATGAGTGGTTGTAGTTGTGTGATTTAAATGTGTGGTTGTTATTAAACAACAATGTGTGGTTGCAATTGTGTGGTTTAATGTGTGGTTGTAGTTGTGTGATTTAAATGTGTGGTTGTTATTAAACAACAATGAGTGGTTGTAATTTATTTAGATTTTATATTTGTGTGGCTTGTGTTTGTCTTGGTATTGTATAAATAACTCCCTCCCTTGCATTTGTAAATCATCAAGTAGTAAGCTTCAATAAGCAATAAAAGTTCTAACTTTTCCTAAGGAGTTCTTCTCTAAAGAGTGTAGTCTAGAGTGAAGTGTGAGCATTTGTGAGTTTTCCTAAAATCTAAACTTTCTTCTTTGAGTGGTAAAATTAGAGTTATCTACTCTAAATTTTTCTCAACAAACACTCCCTTCCATCAACAGTTTACGATACTTATCTACCAAATTTTTGTATGCCATTGCATGGATGTGATCATCCTATAAAAAAAAAAAAAAACATTTGGTGATTGAACAATTTTTTTAAAGATAAAACGAATAGTCTTGTAGATTATAAACATGAAAAATAAAGTGCTTACGTTCTCATCTAACATAGTCATTCCCAATCCTATAACTTCTCCTTTCGTAACATTGACAGCATCCCACATCCTAGTGATTTTGACTTTAACCTTCTATTGATCTTCAACTATAGAAAGCTGTCGTAGGAATTGATAATTCTGCATCATACCCTACGATAAAAAATGAAAATTTTGGATTAATTGAATATTAAATTACATTAGAATAAAGATACACAAAATTTGTAAATACATATATATATATATAAATGATATATTATTGAGCATGTCACCTCTGGAAAACATCATCAAAAACCTCACTGTATACGACATTGTTTGTGCATGAATGCATATAATGATCGTTATTTTCAGTTAAAAATTTTAATCCACCTGGTGATGTTACTCTAGAAGCAGCTACATATAATTGGTCATGAGTGAAACCGGTTTTGTCCTTGACTTTTGTTTATGGTCATTGCGAAACAAACTTTCACTAGAAACTGTCTTCGTGTTAGAGTGAATGGCCATCTTGATTCCGATGGGGACAATTCTACTCGAGGGATGAAGAATCGACTCCCTACATTACTCCCGGTTATTGTTTCAGCTTCAATTAACCTGGAGCCCAATTTAGTGACAATCAATCTAATACCATTGCAAAGCCCAACACTTTGATTTATGTTGTGTAATAAAATGATAGGAACCCCAACTTTTATGTTGTGTAATAAAATGATAGGAACCCCAACTTTCAACTCAATTTCATGATTAGGTACCCCAGGAAAATTAAGCGCATTCAAGAATTCCGGAAGGTATAAGATAGATTGTTCTTAAACTTTACCCGATGCCGGTGAAAGCCTATCTGCACTAAGATATTTTTTCAATTCGCCAGGAAGCCTTGACAGTATGGAATTATTTACTTTATCAACCACTTCATTAGTCAGTGATAATATTGCTCGATCCTTTAAATAGGTTGGATTATTGAACCTACATTCCAAATCCGGATATGTATAATCAACAATCAGGCGTACTAAATCACTTCCATGAGGAATTAGAAACTTACCTGGAATTCTAATCCATGTTGAATCTTCACATTCACTTGGTGCAACTGAAAGCAAACTTCCATCACCCAGGTCTAATAACCATTGGCTAAAATCTATTATTGAACTGCATGAAGAATTTCTCAATCGCATATTAATAGAGAGAGTAAACAAATGACAATGGTTCCAAATATCAGATCTAGAAATTGTAGCGCCTACAATGTCACTTCTGTTACCTCGAGGAACCACCGGCAAGATTTGCCTGAAATCACCTCCTAGTATCATTGTTTTCCCCTTTACAACGCATAATATCTCGCAACATAGGGTCAACGGCTTCAAATGCATGTCTGTGCACCATTGGAGCTTCATCCCATATGATCAAACTTGCTCTACAAAGTAATTCAGCAAGCAGACTACCCTTCTTAACATCACAACATGAATCCTTGTCTAACTTCAGAGGTATTTTAAACTTGGAGTGTGCTGTTCTTCCCCGGGCAACAATAGAGCAGCAATTCCTGCAACTGCAATAAAAAATTTTCCTTGATTTCGAATTCTAGCAATAATTCTTCGCCATAAAAAAGTTTTTCTAGTACCCCCACTTCCAAAAACGAAAAAAAAAAAATCCCCTACAATCATTTTCCACAGATTGAACAGTAGCCTCATATACGGGTTTTTGATCACTGTTAAGCCCATCATATAGGTCATTATGATCCCGTAAAAGCGCATCTCTATCATAATTCATTTCTTCCAGAACTAAGGAATTGCGTTCATATATTACTGACACCAAGTTCGGATATGGAATAGTCTTAAACTCCCTCAATGATCTACCATTTTTGTTCAAAATCTTTTCTATCTCAAACAACGCATGGTTTTGCAATTGTTCTGTAGTCATAATTAGGTCGGGTTGTCTATATGCTATTCTCTTTCGATACAAAATATCCTCGGAGAGCAGCTCCCAATTCTTCGTCCACAACTCATTCTGTTCAATAACTTCACAAAATAATAGTGACAAATAAATCACGCAATTGATGTCCAGTGGCCCATAGAGATGCTTCACGTAATGTTTCATGCCACTCATAATCACCTTCAAGCAATCCCAATGCTTTACAGGCATCTTTGTAAGTCGGATAAATAACTCCATCAACTGTTCTTATATCTTCAAAGGTTGTAGAACCTTTTACGATGTTAAGCAATATCCTTAGGAAGTATCTCTCACCAGAAGATGGATGGCCATAATATAGTCTGCCGACACCGACAGACCTACCCTGTTTTCTAGGTTTCCACTCCTTCGTACTTTTGCTCCAAACCCACTTTGTTGGAAAATCAACATAAGTTAAACTCTTTGCATTAATTCTCATGCAACTCATTTGTTCGCATCTATTCCGTGAAGATTGTCTTATTTATGTTTGGCCTGCTCAAAACATCAAGCAAATCTTCACCATCAACAAAAATTACACTTTGTTCATGCGGTAGGTGGAATGACAATCGTTCCACTGCCGGCTCCCGATGTTGTATATCAAATTGAAATATTCTCCAACATGCTTCGGAAGCTGATACATAACGACAATCCAACTATCTTTTGATCTCATCAACCTAAGTGACAGACTCATTACCAGTTTCCTTATCGATTGATGCATTCTCCTCGATCAAGCATGTCGCTTTATCTTCCCCCTTACACATGTACTTAAACAAATATTTGATGCATCGAGAATCCGAGATTGGTTACACAACTCGAGATTAATATGAGAATCATATTTAACAACCAAATCCACATTATGAGGAACGACCCAAGTATTATCCAATTCAATGCCATTTACAGTTTCAGTCCCTCTGTCATTTCTTCGTCTGTAGATGGGAAATCCATCTTCATTAATAGTTGTTAGGGACCGAAAGTGTTTTGGGTAACGCTTGGAACACATGCCATTAACCATGCACGGGAATCTTGTGTTTGCATTTCCGCACGGACCGTGCATCATGAACTGCACAATTGCTTTGAAAGCAATTGGATTTGTTTGCTTGTTAGGAAGTTCTGTTGATATCAAACGATCTACTGAAGATACATCTTGTTATCTATGACCCCACCAGTAGAGGTGAACACAAACATGGAGTTATACGCTCGAATGTTGTCTCTGAATTTAGCAGCACGTTGGCCACCATTATGATCTGTTGAGAAAAGCTTAGAGTAGATAACTCTAATTTTACCACTCAAAGAAGAAAGTTTAGATTTTAGGAAAACTCACAAATGCTCACACTTCACTCTAAACTACACTCTTTAGAGAAGAACTCCTTAGGAAAACTTAGAACTTTTATTGCTTATTGAAGCTTACTACTTGATGATTTACAAATGCAAGGGAGGGGGGGTATTTATACAATACCAAGACAAACACAAGCCACACAAATATAAAATCTAAATAAATTACAACCACTCATTGTTGTTTAATAACAACCACACATTTAAATCACACAACTACAACCACACATTAAACCACACAACTACAACCACACATTAAACCACACAACTACAACCACATATTAAACCACACAATTACAACCACATATTAAACCACACAATTACAACCACACATTAAACCACACATTGTTAGGCTTTTATTTTTCCTTGGGCTGGTATTGGACAATTTAACACTCCCCCTCAATACCAGCTCTTCCTCTTTGCACCATGTTGAGTTGACGACGAAACATTTCAAATTTGTTGATACTCAAACCTTTTGTGAATAAGTCTGCCATTTGATCATCTGTCTTGATCTGCTTCATCTCAATTTCTTCTTGTAGAACCTTTTCTCTGATAAAGTGATAATGCACTTCTATATGTTTGGTTCTTGCGTGAAAGACTGGATTTTCTGCCAAACGAATTGCTGACTGGTTGTCGCAATACAACGGAACTGCATAATCTACTGGTTGATGTAGATCACTCATTAGTTGTATCAGCCACGTACACTCTTGAGCTGCCATTGCTGCTGCTCGATACTCAGCTTCGGTAGTTGACAATGATACCGTTGGTTGTCTCTTACTGCACCAAGAAATTGTTCCAGAACCAAGTTTAAACATGTACCCAGTTGTTGATCTCCTGGTGTCATGATCTCCTGCATAGTCAGCATCACAATAACCAACTAACTTACAGTCTTCACCTTTCTTGTACAAAAGACCATAATCTATTGTACTTTTCACATATCTCAGTATTCGTCGAACTGCTTCTAAATGAGGCTTCTTCGGATTTTGCATATACCGACTCATCACACCAACTGTATAAGAAATGTCAGGTCGAGTCAAGGTTAAGTAGATCAGGCTACCTACCAATTGTCGATACATAGTTGCATCTTCCAAGTCTTTGCCTTCAAGTGCACACATCTTGCCATTTGGTTCCATCGGTGTTGAAATTGGCTTGCTCTCGAGCATTCCAAACCTTTTTAGCAAATCTTTAGAATATTTTTGTTGACAGAGAAATATTCCTTCTTGTATGTGATCAACCTCTAGACCAAGAAAGTGCTTGAGTTGTCCAAGTTCTTTCATTTGGAAACGAACTGATAAATTCTCCTTGGTTTGAAGAATTTCTGCCTCATAATCACCAGTTATGATTAAATCATCCACATATATCAATACGATAGCTAGCTTTCCTCCATTAGCTTTGACAAACAAGCTGGAATCTGCAGGTGTCACTGAATAACCACTATGAGTTAAAAATTCAGCAATCTTACCATACCATGCTCTAGGTGCTTGTTTCAATCCGTAAAGTGCCTTTCGCAGCTTACACACATGCTCAGGATGATTTTGGTTTTGAAATCCCAATGGTTGAATCATGTAGATTTCCCGATCTAGCTCTCCATGAAGGAATGCATTCTTCACATCCATCTGCCACAAGTTCCAGTCTTTGTTGGCTGCAAGGGCAAGTAGGACTCGTACGGTTGTAAGTCTTGCCACCGGACTAAACGTTTCATCATAGTCTAGCTCATACTTCTGAGAGAAACCACGAGCCACCAACCGTGCCTTGTACCTTTCAATCGACCCATCTGGACGATGTTTTATCTTGTAAACCCACTTGCAGGATATGGGTTTCACATCTCTTGGATTTGGCACTAGATCCCAAGTCTGATTCTGCTCAAGCGCAGTGATCTCTTCTTTCATAGCCATAATCCACTCAGAACTCTGTGATGCTTCTTCAAACGTCTCAGGTTCTGTTGCAATTGGTTCTTCCACTATGGCTGCATTAGCATATTTGGGATTTGGCTTCCGTGCTCTTGTTGTCCTTCGGATTTGTGATTGTGGAGATGGTTCTTCCACTTCACTCGATCTAACATCTGGTTGATACACACCAGTTTGCCAAGGACTCTGGACTAACACTTGCTCGTCATCGTTATCATCACATAGGTCTTCTACTTCATCTGAAGTTGATTGAAGTTGGACAATATACTCTCCCATTTTCTGTTGTAACATGTCTTCAAATTCTTTTGAATCTGACAACACCTCCTTTTCTGACAGGTTCTGCAACTTCTGTTTATCGCCTGTCATGTGATTTGAGCAACCTGAATCGACAATCCAGTCATTCTCATAGTCAATTCGGTCAGCCGTTGTTACTGTGAGAGCTAACTCTTCCTCTTCCATAGCAAAAAATGCTTCAGCGTCCCAATCATCTTCGTTTTTCTCCTTTGTACTAGAAGTAGCAGCATTGCTCTCAGCGGGCCTTTTGTTAAACCAACAATCTTTTGCCATGTGACCTTTCTTGTCACAGTTGTAACAGTTACCTTCAAATCTTTTATTGTTGCTACGATTCTTTGAAGCTCCCCCTGGACGAGAGCTCCCTTCTCCTTGATGACTTTTTGTCTTGTCACCATACTTTTTAGATCCACCACCGACGTGCTGTTTGAATTTGCCTTTGCTTTTGTTGGTGTAGAGTGCTTCCTCTTCACTTTTCAACGAGACCCCTCCCATTTGCTTGGCCATAGATTCTTGACCAACAAGCAAATTTTCAAACTCTACAAGTGATGGTTGAGTTGGCCATCCTTGTATAGCGGCAACGAAGCTGCGATATTCGGGCCTCAAACCATGGATAATTATTCTTTTTACCCTGGTATCTCCAATAGCAGCTGTAGGATCTAAATCAGAAATTTCACGGCATAACGTTTTTACCTTGTGAAAGTATTGAGCAATCGGTATATCTCGTTGTGCAACTGATAACAATTCATTCTCAAGAAGTTGAAGTCTTGTGTCGTTCTTTCTCGAAAAGAGTGCATCTAAAGTATCCCACGCTTCTTTTGGCGTTTCTAGCTTTTGTATGTGTTCTAACATTTCTTCTTCAACTGTGGTCTTAAGGGCAAACATGGCTTTACCCACTTTAATCTTCCATTTGCGCAAGGTTCCTTGAGCATCTTCTTGCTCGGGCTTCGTAACTTCACTACCACCAACGACTTCCCAAAGGTCTTGACCTTGTAGGTAAGACATCATACACGTCTTCCACGTGTTGTAATTTTTGTGATTGAGCTTCTTGATTCCTCCAACTACTTGAAGATCACCCATCGTGTCGGCAAGACTAACAATACCGAACAAGCTTGATTTTGAGACACAAACTTGTAGAGTACAAACTCCTCACAACTCAAGAACGCTCAAACCAAAAATAGTACCTGAATAACTATTCCACCGTGAATAGTACCGTATACGTGAACAGTATTGTACGTATGTCGTACACTAGAACAAATCCAGTATACGTTAACAATTACTGCAAAAGTATACAACCACACGTATGAATAGTAACCGTATCTGTGAATAGTGACCGTATACTGGAACAGTGACCGTAGCCCGTGAATAGTGCACCAGGTAGGTTCCCAGGAAAGAGAGGTGGGTCACTGATAGACACACTTAAATACCAAGTCTTTCCTAGCCAGAACTTCCCTAGACACTTTCACACTACCACACTTTATTTCCAGCAACAAGAATAATTCTTTTCTGATGTGGAAGATCAGACAATACTGCAACCACAGAGCATACTAAGAACCAACACTTTCACTGCAGCGGAATAAGGACCACGAACCAATGGCTCTGATACCAATTGTTGAGAAAAGCTTAGAGTAGATAACTCTAATTTTACCACTCAAAGAAGAAAGTTTAGATTTTAGGAAAACTCACAAATGCTCACACTTCACTCTAAACTACACTCTTTAGAGAAGAACTCCTTAGGAAAACTTAGAACTTTTATTGCTTATTGAAGCTTACTACTTGATGATTTACAAATGCAAGGGAGGGGGGGTATTTATACAATACCAAGATAAACACAAGCCACACAAATATAAAATCTAAATAAATTACAACCACTCATTGTTGTTTAATAACAACCACACATTTAAATCACACAACTACAACCACACATTAAACCACACAACTACAACCACACATTAAACCACACAACTACAACCACATATTAAACCACACAATTACAACCACATATTAAACCACACAATTACAACCACACATTAAACCACACATTGTTAGGCTTTTATTTTTCCTTGGGCTGGTATTGGACAATTTAACATGATCAAGGAAGTGTCTCAAGAAGTAAGGAGGAGGGTCTTTCAATAAAGGTAGTTGAACTTTTCCATTAAGACAACATAACCCAAATTTTGGATTCCTCGTATTTCTGTGCTTATCCAGTCTTTCCTTATACCACATTATTGCTCCACAACTTTTACAAACTGCCGTAGGTCCTCCAAAGTTCCACGGTTCTAAATATTTTCCTATAATTAATATTTGTAATCGTGAGAATTTTATATGGTCAAAATTGTTTCGTTAATTAGTATAAAAAATTTTGTTTGTAACTTACTTGTGTTTATTATTTGAGCTCTACTTCCTTCACCTTCATATTCAACTTGACAGCCATCTACGTCTATAGGTTCTTCATATCTACAGCAGTCATTGTTCGTTTACAATGAATACAATAAAAAAAATTTAATTTTCAATTTTCTATACATAGATTTAATGTTACCTTCTAGGGATTCATCTACACCAAAATCAAGATGCATAGCTGAATGGAGGTTTAAATCCCTCCGAGTTATGGTTGATGAACTTGCCGACTCAAATGCCAATGTTTCAGAAGAACTCAAATGGACAGGACGGGTAAAAAGATTTGTATTTAATGTCAATGATCTAAAAATTGGCAACTATGGGGTTCTTTATAAATGCATTGGTCTTTGAGATGTCGGTGTTTGAGTTGGAATGTAAAGCAATTCCATCGGCGTAAGCGGCATCAACGGATTAGCCATTGTTTGTCTCAAATTCTGACATGAATTCTGTTGCATTATTGTACTATTACCCATAAGGGGGCACGAATGAAGGAGATGCACTAGAAAATCCCATAATATTAGGACATACATTCTCCAGGTTTGTAGTAACCAATTTGGACCCAAAGGTGGAATTAATGGTGAAAGGCTTGGGGGAGAAGCAATTGAGTTGAGATTATTTTGTTGAGTTCCAAAAAGAAAGTTACGTGAACGTGAACGAGCATTTCTTCTATGTTCACGTTCGTTCAAAATATGCCTTCGTTGTCGCCTATGTTTTTTTTATTCCATTTTTCTACCTAAAATTTCAATTGATAAATGTAACTGAGAAAAAGTTATATCGAGATCTTATATATAAATTTTATGTGTGTGGGAAATATTAATATAAGATTTATATATGTAATAATATTTTTATCATGAAGTTTTAAAATCTTTAAAACATTATATCTTATCATACTGATTTTATCATAATTATTAATTTTCGAATTCATTAGTCTGAATTGGAAAATCATTTTATTGTAAGAAATTGTATTTTTTAAAAACAAAATATATATTTTTTAAAAGTAATTGAACAACATTTGAGATAGCATAGATAGGGTACAACATACCTTAAGTTGATTTGTCAAAGGTGAGTTAATTACCAAATGCACAGGATGATAAGAAATCTGTGGATAAAAACGTATAAAATTAAGACTTTTATTCAATGGTTACTTTAGTAAAATGTGGACTAAAGTGATTTGTGAAAATTAAATAACTTATGCAAAAAATATGCAAAATAATTTTCTATATAGGAATAAGCTATCACATACAATTAAGGAGATCATAAATCATAATATGCATTCTTCAAAATGCACTACATGTTATTGAATATTTAATAATAATTATGTAATGGACATTTCCTAAAATAGATGTTCGTAAAAAAAATTTAATTGCTTATAACTTTTCTAGTGACAGGGATGAAATCCAAAAATTCATTTGACAACTTGCTATCCAAATCAGCCATCCACCGAATACTCGAAGTTTTGTGTTTCCCATTTCGGATAGTTGGACAGATAGAGCGGGTCGCAGTCCTCATTGCCCCCATCCTCACATATTACTTCACAAAAATTTTAATTAAAGTATCATACTTTTTTTCTATCTTGTCAGACATCCACAGCTTTTCCAGAATACATTTTTGCCTATTAGTTAGAAGTGAGTTTCTTAACATAAAATATTTAACATCATCACTTCTAATATGTGTGCTACCCTTTCAGATCAATTCTTGAATTTTATTATTTACGATGATATGTGTTTGACAATGTCATCATTATTCGAATCCATTCGGTAGTTTGACAAATCTCGTCTTAGGCCACTAACTTTCTCAAATTGGGCTAATGTCCTAATTGCCATGGGTTTTCGGATGATTCTCGGTATTTCTTTCTGTAACAAATACATTTTAAAACAATTATGGATATATTCAACAGATGTTTATTTATGATTAAAAACAAATTATAATCAATTCATTACATATTGCCTTAAAAACATCCCAAAAAGTAAAATATTAAGAAATGTTAAATTATTAAAAAATGAAAAATCAAGACTCAATATTAATAAATCAGGACTTAAATTACGTTTTTGATCTAGTTAAATGTGAAAAAATAATACATATTAATAAAGAAAGTTGAGCAGGTTTAAAAAGTGATGTATCACGATATAATGAACAATTGATAGAAACATAACTGTATTTAAAAAGGAATTGAATTTATTGATTGATATTAAATTAATAATATGAATGAACTTAGTTTACATATATGAGTATTGATTACTAATATATTATTTGAAAATGTGCCCCGCCATGTCTTGTTGTTAAGTACTATTTTATTAGACCAAATATCCCACTAACTTATTTTCCAAAAAAAAATCTCACTTTATTGAGATACTGAGACACATTTACTCAAAATAGATAGCATATCCGATAATTTTAAATACAATCTACACAATATCAATATGATATAAACTTATATGCACATCTGAAATTATAGAATCATATAAGAATCATAATTATAATCAAAATGAATTAACCAATCATATAATATAATATCTAGACGGATTAATTATATTAATGTATGAATCTTATCATATAATTCATGCAGCAAAAATCTAATGTTCATATAAAAAATTTTGATTTATTAATTGATCGTATCACAGAATGCCAGAAATCACTACTCATAGTGACCTACCAAGATACACGGCAAGTTAAGCCCAATATATGTTGATTAACATATAAAATTGCTATCAATAGTGAATTTTGCATCAAGCAGAAATATTATTTTTTCTAGTTTGCATTTATTGATCCGTATGTTACAATATACTTCATATATTTTGTATAGGCTTACGTATATATTCAATTAGAAACTTAAGACATCCGAAATAAATGTATATTTATATGCACTTGTCAAAGGTGGTTATCATAGCTGGGCATATTCTGTAATAAGAATAGATAGTATTATTTACGAACTGATGGTGTATAGGCCTACGCTGGAGTACAAATTTTATTTTATGAATTTGTAACATACTGTAATCAACCCAGACTAAATGCAGTTTTGAAAGCACGTGACATGTTAACCAATTGTATAATATGATATCTAGACGGATTAATTATATTAATGTATGAATCTTATCATATAATTCATGCAGCAAAAATCTAATGTTTATATAAAAAATTTGAATCATTAATTGATCGTATCGTGTTAATATATATCAATTTATTTATCTATTATATACTAAATAACTTAATACTACATTATTATGACCAGCTAACCCTAAAATTAACTTAGGATTACTAATTAATTCTAATCCGATGACAAAACTAACAAAAAATAACTACATAGATTCCCGGGCATACCGCAAGTGCAATTAGAAAAAAGTTGCAAACTTTAAGTAAAATTATACAAATTAAATATAAGATACATTGAAAGTATACCTTCAAATACGGTTAAATACTTCTAAGCTCTGATAATTGTAAACCGGTGATATTTATGTAAAATACACACACACAAAAAATGAAATTAATTAGGAATTGTAAAAAAAAAAAAAAATAGAAATAAATAATAAAAATTTGACATAATTTAATTAAAAATTTGAGATAATTTAATAGATAAGAGTTAAAGTTTAATAGATTTGATAAATTTTTAAATGTAAGATAAGTATTTAAATAGTTTTTAAATATTATTTGATAATAGATAGAATTTTTGAAATAGTTAAATTGTAATTATATATATTTATTTAAAAATAATTATTACCAAATAATGGATATATTTTTAAAAAATTAAATTTTTGGATAGATTTCAATCTTAAATTTAATAAATTTAATAAATATTATATTTTAATAAATTTTAATTTCCATTTCGTAAATTCTATAGCTTCATTTAATATCCAAAAATTTATATCAGTTATCTAACATGATATTTTTTTTTTTTTAAAAAATGCTACTATAATAAAGAAAATTTCGTAAATCATTGCAATCCAAATTAATAGACTATTCTTTTCCAAAAAAATATTGGATGACATATCCAAAAATTTAATATTCAATTTGGTAAATCCAAAAATGTGCAAATTCAAATTTCGTAAATCATTAACTTATTTAAAATTTTTAAATATTTGGATAGATTTCAATCGTAAATCTTATTTTTTTTGGAAATTTCGTAAATCATTGCAATCCAAATTAATAGTATTTAAAAGTATTTTACTATACTTTTCCAAAAAATATTCGATGACATATCCAAAATTTTAATATGAAATTTCGTAAATCCAAAAATGTGTGCAAACAGGAAAAAGTTGCAACCTTTAAATAAAATTATACAAATTAAATATAAGATACATGGAATGTATACCTTCAAATGCGGTTAAATATTGCTTTGCGATGGTTATTGAAAACTGATGAAATTTATGTAAAACACACACAAAAAAAGAAACAATAAAATTAATTAGGGATTGTAAAAAAAAAAAAAAAAAATTAAAAATAAATAATAAATAATAAAAAATTGACATAATTTAATTAAACTATAATCTTTGATCAAAACAATAAAAAAATATACCTCCAGATGTTTTGAGACTTGAAAGCTACTGATCAAAATACTAACATATAATATTCACCGAAATAAATAAAGAAAGAAAGAACAAAAAGATTTAGGTTGAGAAAATAAAAAATGGTGAAATTCATTTCTTAACGTAAGTATATATTTGATATAAGTTAATAGATAAGAGTTAAAATTTAATAGATTTGATAAATTTTTAAGTTTAAGATAAGTATTTAAATAGTTTTTTAAATACTATTTGATAAGTTAATAGATAGAATTTTTTAAATAGTTAAATTGTAATTATATATATTTATTTAAAAATAATTATTGCCAAATCATTAACTTATTTAAAAATTTTAAATTTTTGGATAGATTTCAATCTTAAATTTAATTAATTTATTAAATATTATATTTCAATAAATTTCATTTTCAATTTCGTAAATTCAATAACTTCATTTTATATCCAAAAATTTATATCAGGTATTTAACATGATAACTTTTTTTTAAAAATGCTACTATAATAAAGGAAATTTCGTAAATCATTGCAATCCAAATTAATAGTATCTAAAAGTATTTTACTATACTTTTCTAAAAAATATTTGATGACATATCCAAAAATTTAATTTTCAATTTCGTAAATCATTAACCTATTTAAAAATTTTAAATTTATGGATAGATTTCAATCGTAAATCTTAAATTTTAGGGAATTTCGTAAATCATTGCAATCCAAATTAATAGTATCTAAAAGTATTTTACTATACTTTTCCAAAAAATATTGGATGACATATCCAAAAATTTAATTTGAAATTTCAGAAATCCAAAAATGTGCAAATTTCAAGTTCATAAATCATTAACTTATTTAAAAATTTTAAATTTTTGGATAGATTTCCATCTTAAATTTAAATAATTTATTAAAATAATTTATCTAATTATTAATATACAATAAATAGTATCCTATGTGTCATTTAGTAGAGCTGTCCACCTAGCGTCTATGTCAACAAAAAATTATCCAGTCAGCATGTACTCTGTTATATATATATATATATATATGTGTGTGTGAAGAATATTGTTGATTCATAAATCATTTGAATAAAATCATAAAACAATGATTGATGACTAACTCGACCCAAGTAGGTTTTCAAATGAGTAGAGGGACTCTCTCATTGTTACTTTCAGCGTACAACACAAAGCAACTTAAAAATAAAATTGCGATTGCTGGCAACATGAATTGATTTAGGGTTAGTTTAGTTTGTTGCTGGAAAAAGTTTGGATTGAAAAAAATTTGGGATGAAAAATGTATGGTGGAAAAATATGGTTTAAGAATTTTTAAGTGTTTGGTATTATTGTGAAAAAGTGTTGTGAGGAATTGAAATGTCAAAAAAAGATATGTTTAAAATAATAAAAGTTTAGAGATATGAGGACAATAAATTCATTTCTTCCAAAAGTCAGTTTCTAAAGCCTAAAACTCCATTTTTTTGGCTTTTTAATTTGGGTTGCCAAACTATAATTTCAATCGCAAAAACCAAATTTTTTACTTGTTTAACATTGCGTTTGTGGTGAAACACAATTTTTTACTTCAAAAATTGTGCCAATAGTAATGCTAAATGTGGCTTAGAGTAAGATAAAAAATAGTAGCTATTTGTAGCAAAATTTAACAGTGATTGCTTTTTCTTGCATGTGAAATAACTTTAGATTCCATTTAGATTTTCAGTAAGAAACATCCCACTGTATTGATTCTTTAAAGTGTCATTTTATTATTGAATCTTTAGTATCTTACTTACAAATGATTAATTCAATTAGTAAATTCGTTAGTTTCGAATTAAAATGGTATTAATTCGTATTTTATTGATGATTTATTGTTGACTTTAACCTTAAGTAAATGCACAACCCTGGGTACGACATATTTTGCCACGACTTGGAGAATAATAATCCATCTATCCCGGATTTTTGGTATCACAAAGTTTTACATACTTGGAAATTTTGAGACAGTGATTTGGTCAATAAATCTGCCCAATTGATATCTATAAATTTTGAAATATCTTGATTCAATTAATTTACACGATATACGAATTCGTTTATTATTTACTTACTATCCCAATTAGATAACAATATCTGTTGGATATTTGATTCCGCTAAATATTTGAATTCTTGATAATAAGGATTTGCACACCGAATGCGGCTCCTCTCCAATCCATTTAATGGACTGGAGAGACCATTCCATACATTCATAAAAAAATAATAAAATTTTTTATATTTTATTATTTTAACATACAAATCTAATTGTAATGGCAAATAAAACTCCACCTCTTAAAAAATATCTACTTTTCATGGACTGGATATGTAAGATTCAAACCAAATAAAAAGTTCATCTCTTCCAAACCCTTTTCCACATGCTATTATTCCTATTGCATTGATAATGTTAAGCATCCAACTTAAAATCAATTGGTGAAAGGTGAAGAGGCTCAACTTGAATATAAGACCACAGTCAATCCATTTAACCGATTTGGGATAACACCACTTTAACAGGCCCTCATCACATGTAGGCGGAGAAAGATGAACCTATCACGTGACAAACTCAGAAGGGGTAACAGGCAGAAACAACATAACAGAATCTGGGCTCTGATACCATGTTAAGCATCCAACCTAAAACCAATTGGTGATAGGTGGAGAGGCCCAACTTGAATATAAGGCCAGAGACAATCCAAGATTTTACCGATATGGGATAACACCACTTTAACAGATAAGATTTAATAACTTTTTAAATTTTTTTTTCATGACACAATCAGGTCTAAAATTAAGCTCATAAAAGTAATTAATGAGATAGAATTTTTTTTTTTTGGTGAAGTTTGGTAATGCTTTTCGCGTGCAATTAATTTTCCACATGTTTTGTTTGTTTTCAGAATAAATGGTATGTTTTATTATTATTGTTATTAAAAAAATCTCAACCTTTTATTACTATTATAAAACAAGTGTCATAATCTTAGATATGGACTGGAGAGGAGCCGATGTAGGAAACGGCGCCCATTAGGGCATACCGTTCCAAAGTTAACTTCCTAAGGGAAGTTAATGCTTCTTTTGTTTTAAAAAAAAAAAAGTAACTACCATGAGCAGTGAATATACAAAGAAATAGGAAGAGTAACTTCTTTGATTTGGAAGATATCCATTCGGCCAATGAGAAGAATGAAGTTTCTTCATTCGGCCAAAGAAAGGCATAAAAGAAAGAAACAACTTCCTTTAAAAAAACAATTCTTTCGGCTCTAGCCGAGAAGAGTAAAAGGAAGAAGAATGAATTAATAACAATCATTCGGCCAATAAAATAAAAGAGAAATAAGTTTCTCTAGAACATAAAGAAATACTCGATCTCTCTGCATTCTCAAAAAATTTTGTGTTGTGGCAAACAGACAATTTTCGATTTCGTGATCTTGTCTCCAACCAGTGAATCAAAACTGTTTCGAATCGAACGATCATGTAAGTTATTTAATTCCGCATTTATTGTTATAGATTATTTACGTCATAATCTACATTGGTATCAGAGCTTGTAGGTTTTGATTTCTGGTATGTTTGTATAAGAACAAGAACATAGAAATGATTAAACCGAGTTTTTGATGAAATGCTTAAATCCACTGGAATACGTCCGGGTTCTATTAATTATTATATAAATGTGTATAAGATCATAAAACTTGCGTAATAACAATTTTGGATCTTAGGTATAGTTTTAGAAATTGTGTTTCTTATGAAAATTATGATCGAAAAATGTAGCCTTTTGAATTTTTTTTTTTTTTTTAAAAAAGGGAATTTGAATACCCAATGATCATTTAAAAAAACAATTGCAAATTTTTGTTAAGGAATTCAAATGTCCAATGAAAATTTCAAAACTACAATGTTTTGATGAGACATTCGGATGCCCAAGGTAAAATTTAAAACAAATTATTTTTAACATGCCAAAGATTAAATTTTACCCGATTTATTTGATCTTAAATTTTTATTTAAATCTCAAGAATCCTGATTACACAAAACTGATTAAAATTTATTTTTTAATCATTATGAATTTTATGTTATGAATATATTTTATGAAACATATTTTTCTGTATTTGTTACAGAAGCGATTTCGAGATTTGTTCGGACTCCGATGGTCATTAGAACCATGGCACAATTTCTAATAGTCTGTAGATTGTTACGAGAACTAGATAACTATCGAAAGGATCCAGATTATGATGTTATCAAACACATCATTACTGTTAATTAGAAAATCCAAAAGTTGATTTGAAATGACAGAATGCTAATAAGAAGTGATCGTAACAAATATATGGTGTTACAAAAACACACTTCTTACTCCTAGACAAAAGATCTTCTTACCGATCTTTGGATGTCTAAGACGGAGAACGACCATATTGAGGATTATGAAACCTTGATTAAAACTTTTATGAAAATGTATGTGAAGACGGGGCAAAGAGGACTGCGACCTTCTCAGTCAACCCTTATCATTATAATTAAAAGCGCAAGGTTGTAGGAAATCCATGAATGATTGACTTGGATTTTAAGCTAACGAAGAAATATTCGGATTCCATTATAGTCACCAGAAAAGTCATAGATTATAGATTAGTTGTTTTATGGAACTTCTAATTAGGGACATGTTTTATTTTAGAATTTCTTTTAAGACTAATTATGTTTTTTTAATATGAAATTTTTATTTTTATTTATCTACGTCATTAGTTTGCAAATTATAAGTGATTTTGCATCTAGTGAGAGTTCTAAGATATTCGTTATCTTGGAATAGAAATTTTGCACAATGAAATAAATTAGTGATGACTAAACATATTGTTATGGAATTTGATTGTGAAACTTAGTGAGCTTTTGATTCCATACTATATGGATGGTTGTCATTTATTTTATTTTGAATTGTGACAAAATAAAGGTGTGTATGCTAGGCATTAATTAGTGCATATATGTCTCAATGTATAATATCCTTTAAAATGACGTTTGCTTCCAAAAAGATTGAAGCTGAGTTTAACAATTGTGATAAGCTCAATGGGGATAATTATGAGATCTGGGATATGAAAATCCAATATGTATTGGAAGAACAAGAGGTTCTGGAAGTTCCAAATAATCTTCTACATGAGCCTGAAAATGACTATACGGCCCAACGTAGAAAGGACCAAAAGGCTTACAACGCTTATGAAATAAAAAAAAATAAAAATAAAAAACACTACTTGCATTACATTGCTAAACAGTATCGAAATGAAAGTGCATCTTATCCAAAATGAAAACATCAAAACATTTGAGGATGTTTCAAGGCATTTGCAGTTTTAGAAAGATCGGATCGAGAAATCTAAGTCTAATACCGATATATGGCTGGAACAAGTTTCAAAGAAGCTATGAGCTTCAAACGCAAGCCATATCATGGGTACAAAAGAAAGGCTGCCATGGCTCATTAAAAGAGGAACAAGTCAAAGGTCAAGTGTTTTACCTGTGGCAATAAGGGTCACTTTGCTCATGAATGCACTGAGCCAAAGAAGCTCTTAAAGTATTTTCAGATGCTATGAATAATTTGAACAGTATGACATTTATGTCGAGTACTGTTTTATTAACTGAATACCATCCTTTGTGGATTGTAGACTCAGGGGCCACAAAACACTTAGCACAGGACAGAAATGTGTTTGTGAATTTTCGTCGGATTTTGTAGAGACAAAATGGATTTGTGTGGGAAACAACTCAAGAGTTGGAGTGAAGGGAATCGGTACATGCAAGTTGTGTATGCATGGTGGCTGAGTTCTTATCCTACATGACGTGTTGTTTGCTCCCGACATTCGACGAAATTTGGTTTCTGTCATTGTTCTTTTTAACCTAGGATTTAATTTGAACTTCGATAACACTGGTGTTAATTTGTTTTTCGGAACAAATTACTATGGTTCTGGATATTTATTGAATGGTTTTATTATTTTTGGACGTTGACTACACTTTACTTTTTCAAGTAATGCAAATATTAATGTGAATATTTGGCATGCTAGACTATGCCATATCAGGCAACAAAGAATGAATAGATTAGCTAAAGAAAGATTACTAAGCCCTATTAAAAAAAATTAATCTATCAACGTGTGAAAAATGACTAGTGGGAAAAATAGCAAGAAAACCATTTGGTAAAGGGACTAGAGTCGAATTTTCATTGCAACTTGTACATTTCGATATTTGTGGCCCAATGAATGTAAGGACACGAAGTGGAAGAGTATATTTCATCACATTCATCAATGATTACATACGTTACGAGTTTGTCTATTTGATTTCTTAAAAAAATTGAAGCCTTAGAGTGCTTCAGAAAAATGTGCTTTTTGTGAAAAAACCATTAGATAAAAATGTTAAGGCATTAAGAACGGACCGAGGACGTAAGTATTTGTTTGATCAGTTTAGACATTTATGTAATGAAACAGGAATAGATAGGTAGCTAACCATTTCAAGGACTCCACAATAAAATAGTGTTGCGGAGAGAAGAAATAGAACTCTTTTGGAAATGGTTAGGTCTATGATGGCCGAGGCAAATTTGCCTATCACCTTTTGGGGTGATGTCTTGTTAACAACTGTTTATATATTTAATATAGTACCCTCCAAGTCAATTACATCCACACTCTATGAATGATGGACCGGTAGAAAATCCGATCTTAGTAATCTAAGACCTTGGGAATGCTTTGCCTACGTTCATGAGTCTGTTCATCAACATGACAAGTTAGGTCTTAAAAGGAAAAAAGAGTATATTTGTAAGATACTCTAAGAATTCAAAGGGAGACATGTTCATTGGTGAAAAAGTAAGTGAGAGTATAACTGAATTTGAATCTCGGGATGCCACTTTTCTAGTAAATGATTTTTCACATAAGGGTGAGATTAATCGGGATATATCTCTTTATGATATGGAAGATCCTAACGATTTGGTTGTTACAATTCGATTGATGCATATTCATGATAATGCACCAACAATATCTCATCCAAGTGGGAGCATGACAAAAGATGATGAATTTGTTTCACAAGAATCACAAGTCAAGCATAGTAATCATGAAAATGTTCCTCGACGTCGTTTTGACATAGAGGGATAAAATTTCATGACTACCCCACAAGATGAAGAAGAGTCAAGAAATGTTAAAAAAACTTTTTTCTTCTAATGGAAAAGAAAATTGGACGAAGGCAATGGAAGAAGAGTCAATCTATGAAATCAAACAATGTTTTGGAATTGCTTGATCTACCTAAAGGATGCAAAGCAAGTGGGAACAAATGGGTTCTCAAGATTAAGCATAAGTCTGATGGAACTATTGAAAGATACAAGGCACGCCTTGTAGCTAAGAGGTATACTCAACAAGAGGGAATTGATTATGAAGAGACTTTCTCTCCTGTTGTAAGGTTTACCTCCATACGCTTAATTTTGGCCATAGTAGCAAGTTTAGATTTGGAGTTGCATCAAATGGATATAAAAAACTGCCTTTCTAAGTAAAGAACTAGAAGAGGTCATCTACATTGAACAACAAGTAGGTTTAATTGACAAAGGTCAAGAGCACAAAGTGTACAAGTTATTAAGATCAATTTATGGTCTTAAATAATCTTCCAGACAATGGTATATTAGATTTCATCAAACAATCATTTCGTATAATTTAATCATGATTGATGAGGACCACTATGTGTATGTCAAAAGATCAAAAGATGTCTCTTTATGTGGATGACATACTGTTGGCAGAAAATGATAAGAGGTATATCATTATGGTGAAAATTTTGGCTGTCTTCAAATTTTGAGATGAATGACATAGGAGAAGCAGCTTACATTCTTGGAGTGAAAATCACTTGGGATCGTTAAGAAATTACTTACTATTTCACAAGAGTTGTATAATCAGAAAAATTTTAAACGGTTCAAAATGCAAGACGGCAAGCCAATTAATACTCTTATTGCAAAAGGCGAAGGCTTGAGAAAAAGAATATGTCCTTAGACTCTACAAGAAAAAGAACAAATGACAAGAGTTCCTTATTCCAGTACTGTGGAAGCCTTATTTATGCTATGATGTACATAAGGCCGGATATCTGTTACGCAATTGGACTCGTAAGTAGATATCAATCGAATCCAGGTCAACCCCATTGGAAAACAGTTAAAAGGATATTGAGGTATCTAAAAGGCACTGTGGACTATTCGTTACGCTATCAAGGAAGTGATCTGTATCTAATCGGGTATACGATCGCCGATTAGGAAAGAGATTTAGATGAGAAGAAATCTACCTCCGGATATGTTTTCTTACTTAATGATGAAATGATCTCCTGGAGCAGTAAGAAACAAGCTTGTATAGCATTGTCCACTATGGAAGCTGAATGTGTGGCATTTTCAGTGACGGTGCAAGAGGGTGTTTGGCTTAAGAGACTCTTAAATCATTTGGGATTTAATAAAGATGCATCAAACTTAGTGTTGTTGAATTGCGATAGTCAAGTTGCAATCACATTCACGAAATATCCCAAATATCATTCAAGGACCAAACACATAGATACCAAGTATAATTTTGTGATAGACATGGTTGCACATAAAGAAGTCAACATGCAGTACATATCTACACATAAGATCATTGTAGATTGGTTTAAAAACCGGTTCCTATAGATATGTATAATGTACATGTTAGATTTCTATGATTGTGTAGGATTTAATGTACTTGTTAAGTTGTTCAAGTTGAATAATTTGTTCTTTCCCATTTATGATTATTATTGACAATGATTAATGCATACTAAAGTTTAGTACTTCATTTCATGAAAGCATACACACGTGTATATATATGTTAAGTACATATATGAGATTAAAGGTATTTCGGACAGATGATTGGCCTTCTCACACAGGCAATCACCTCTAAGGCTTAGTGTCGGTAGAGATGAGATTAGTTTTAAGCTTTAAAACTAAGAGTTTTATGAGAGCATGAGCTTAAAACAGAATCGCCTTGATAACGGTTCAAGATGAAGTCATATAGTAATGAGTTTATGACCGAAAATGAATGATCCCATAATTCACTTTATCTGTCTATGTATGCCAGGTGGAATTCCTGTTATTGAATTTATTGAGAAAGTAGAGTAGTGGACTCAAGTTAGATACTAAGTGTATCTGAACTATCACCTGTATGGTATTGATATTGTGATAAATACATACGCTCCAAGGGAAAATGAGAGTAATACCGTAGCATGTGTTTCATACCACATGTGCATTATTCGACCAATATGGGTAACAGAAGAATTGATCTCTAATTCTAAGTTGTGTGAGACCCATGAGATCAACTAGGGATCTCTAATTAGTACCCTTATGACCTTTAACTGTTTCTTAAAATTTTTGTTCAATGTTAGTTATCTTAGAATGTTGCCAATGGTCATGAATTATTCGATCTAATGGGACATATCTGGATAGCAATTGAATTGGAATGGAGAGATTCAAGGAAAAGGGAAGATCATTTTAGTGTCTCATTCGATTGTATTCACTGGTCGACCAATTGTGTTTTAATTGGTAAGCACAATTGTGAATACAAAAGTTTATTATATCACTGATATAAAAGAGATTTTGGGAAACTTGAAATTTGACTAAATGGATCTGGGATACTGCATACTAACTCTACTTAAACATTAGAGCTACTATATATACCTAACAGTTGTATAGCAGCCAGCTCTCGAGATTATGAAGTATGCTAGTCGCACACCTATTTTCTTGTATAAACTTTGTAGAGAGAAGAGACATCGATCTCTTGAAATTGATTATAAGAGTATTGTGCCTATTATGTGCGAGCGGGAGATGTAGGAAATGACGCCCATAAGGGCATATCGTTCCAAAGTTAACTTCTTAAGGGAAGTTAACGGTTCTTTTGTTTTAAAAAAAAGTAATTGCCATGAGTAGTGAATACACAAATAAATAGGAAGAGTAACTTTCTTAATTTGGAAGATTATCCATTCGGCCAACGAGAAGAATGAAGTCTCTTTATTCGGCCAAATAAAGGCATAAAAGAAAGAAACAACTTTCTTTAAGAAAAGCAATTCTTTCACCTCTAGCCGAGAATAGTAAAAATGAAGAAGAATGAATTAATAACAACTCATTCGGCCAATAAAAGAAAAGAGAAATAAGTTTCTCTAGACCATAAAGCAATACTCGATCTCCCTGCATTCTCGAAAAATTTAGTGTAGTGGCAAACAGACAATTTCCGATTACGTGATCTTATCTCCGACCAGTGAGTCAAGACCGGTTCTGAATTGAACGATCTTGTAAGTTATTTAATTCTGCATTTATTGTCATAGATTATTTACGTCATAATCTGCAGCTGAATCCTTGCATACCAAGGTTCAAATCTCTACACAAGTATAAAATTTTATATATTTTACAAATAAGTAAGCGGATATCGAATTCGGTTATCCTATGATATCCGTATAAGTAAAGTGAATTCGGATAACATATTTGGATATTCGATACTATCCGAACAAAAAAACAAAACAAATTTGAAAATCGGCTATCCAAGGGTTCCTATCCGAATCCGCCACGAATAGTAAATATAATATCCGAATTCAAAAATTATCCGAATATATAATATCCGAATTTATAAAAACCAGATTGAATAATATTGAATATCCAATTTTTTACTATTCATTAACATCCTTACAGAAACTCGGATTCTTTGGTTGGGACTTTGAGAGTAAGACCTAAAGTTTTAGACCCATTTAGTTAAATTTAGCTTTGGACCTTTAAGTAGTTAAAGTAGAGATCTTTTGCAAAGTGGCCCAATCTTTCTAGGCCCATAATGTTGAGCAATGTGAATGTGGGCATAACTTTCTCTTCCTCACAGTCACAGAGCAGTGGGGATGGTGGATTGGAATGGAATTTGGCGGTGGTGGCGTGGTGGGGTACAACAAATATCGGACATTTATCGTGGCCATGTGGCTGTCTCTAAATTGATTTGTTTTTTGCGAGCGACAAATGTGGACATTGTTGTCTAGACAACGTAGACGACTCCTTTTTCACTATTTTCCAAACCCAATGAGATTGAAACAAACAACCCTAAACCAAAACTAATTGGGTGAAAATAATATTGTATCAACTAGGATTTTCATTGAACATTCAATCCCACTTTGCTCGTCTCAATAATAAGAAGTTCTGGATTCGAGCATTGGTGATGGATTCGAACATTCAATCCCACTTTGCTCGTCTCACTACTTGAGGAGCTTTTACATTTTTCACCCTAAAAAAAAACTTCTACATTAGTATACGGATTAAGGAATGTACAATTAGTTATGTGAATTGAGACTTTAATTAGAAATTAGATTAAGAAAAACTAAATTAATTAATTTGATCTTAATCTCTTTTATTTATTATATATTTCGTGAAAAGAGGTTCAAAGTTACCCTATAAATAATAAAAAAAATCACTAATGTTTGGATGCATCGTCTAATTATTGAGAGCAAAATCACTTATAATTATTATACTTTATTAATTATGCATTTTCTTCAACAAATTATCTTTTCTTAACTTCCTCCCAATTATAAGTTTTCAAAATGAAAATTTTGATATTAATTTTTGATATTTTTTGTTTCCAACAAAATTAAACTTTCTCCATTTTTTTTAACAAATAATCTAATTATTTGTCACCTATTATACTCTTCCTTTCACGAAACACCTTTTCAAAATGTGTCAACTACAAGGTTCTTTCACCTTGGGAATAGTGGAATACACATCGATTGTTTTTTTGCAATTAATTTAGATTTGATAATTGAAAAATTATAAGAAAAACTCTTTACGGTGAGTTTTCGTAGGCTCTATTATATATGTAATTTATTATATTTATATGTAATTTTTATTATATTTATATGTAAAAATAAAATTACATATGTACAAAAAAAATTACAATATTCAAAAAATTACATATAAACATGACAAATATGTTATGATTATATGTAATTTGTCATATTTATATGTAATTGTCATGTTATATGTAATTTGTCATATTTATATATATTTTGTCATGTATATATGTAATTTGTCATGTTTATATGTAAAAAAAAAATTACATATAAACATGATAATTTTATGTAATTTGTCATGTTTATATATAATTTTATCATGTTTATATATAATGGAACCTATTTTAAGCTCATCATAAGGGAGCTTACCTTATAACTCTCCAATCCTAATTGAACTTGATAATTTGACTATATATATATACACACCGTTAGACTTGTTTCAAGTCGATCTATTCGTCTAATCTTGAAAGTTCGTCCGATATTTGAGAGGGTTTAAACAAAAATATTAGGCTCAAAAAATTGGTTTGGGCAAAAAAAACGAGGTCCGTTTAAAAAATAGGCTGAGCTTTGGTTCCAACTTTCAAGGCCCGAACCGGCCGTTGTTCAATTAAATAATATATTATATTATTTTTATATATATTATGTAATTTATGTAATATAAAGATTGAATATATAATATAAATATTAAAAAATATTTTAATTTGTCCATGTTTAAGAACTTAATAAAAAAAATTAAATTACTAAAAATTAAATAAATAATAATTTTTTTATTTTTTTATAAAAAAATAATATGAAAAATGGCTTGGATTGAAAAAAATTTGAGATCTATATTTCGGACCGGATCAAATTTAGACAAACATATATTATGTTGATATCATACATAGGCCGACCCGAACCTGATCAGACCAATGGACGTCTCAATACACACTACATTTCATGTTTTTATTTTAGTAATATAAATTATTAAATATATTAAATATATCATATTAATCATATTTATTAATAATTTTTATTAAATATTTCTTCGTATCTAAAATTAATAAATCTAAATTAACCAGTACACTAAGCAATGGTAAGGTGCCAGATTGACTTTGACCACAAGTAGAGTATTCAAAAATCACAAAAATTCAATATCAACAAATTAACGGTCCATGATTCTCCATTTTTAACACCGCTCGATCAAGACCCTCCACGGAAGCCCCTAAATTCGCGGAGCTGAGTCGACACACGAGACACCACGTGGACAGTCACGGACCGTGATCGTGCTCGTTCCCCTTACCGAATGCCCAGCTCCATTTCAATCCACCGTTCGCGCATTTAACACGTGTCGGCCGTGTACGCTGACCATGGCCTTGGCGGCTGCTAGCGACAGGCCACGTGCCGCCAGCGAACTGTCACTAACCTAAGTTTTTGGCACAAAAAAACAATGCAAAGGAAATTGTGTGCTGGAAGGGAAGGACTGAAGGAGGGAAGTAGACCTGATAACTTGGATGGATACGTTTGTACAATATATATAATGATATAAAAAATAATTAAAATATGATACGATAAGATAGGATAAGATAAGATAAGATAAGATATGAATATAAATATAAATATCAATATTAATATCAATATACGAATATATTAAAATTTAAATAATATAAATTATTAAAATATTAAAATATATATAATATTTTAAACACGATTATTTATATCAATATTTATAATCTATAAAAGCACGAATGCGGATAATATTTTGAACTGACGAAAATATCAATTATTTTTTATTATATTATTAATTTATTATTTTAAATATTTTTTATTATAATAAGATTTATTTAATTTATAAATAAAAATTCTAATTCTATTGAAAGTCTTTAGTTAAATGAATTTATTTGATAATAAATAAAAACGAGTTAAAATTTACGATAAATTACTTTATCTTCAAAATTATGAATTTTCATTAAACTTAAAACTGAAAAAAAATTATATTAATGAAAATTTAAATGTTCATACAAATTTTGATTATTTATATAATATGTAATTTTATGCTTAATGTATATATATATATATATATATTTTTAATAAATAAATAAGTTTTGTATAATATATTATATTATAAATAGTAATAAGATTGATTCCATTCTTTTTTACGAGTATTGTTTGTTATTGATAAGATTTATCCAATTTATAATTCTGAATTCTAATTCTAGACTTTAATTAAATGAATTTGTTTGGTAATAAATAAAAATAGTTAAAATTTACATTTAATTATTTTATTTTCAAATTATAATTTTTCTATATTAATCTAATTTTAAATGTTAATGCAATTTTTGATTATTTATGTAATATATGTAATTTTATGCTCAATATATATATAAATAAATATTTATAAATAAATAAGTTTTTATATTATAAATAGTAATAGATTTATTCTATTCTTAGTTACGATTTTGGTATTATAAATATTAATAAAATTTATCATTGAAAATGTTAATATCATGATAGATTTTTTTTTAAATTAATTATTAGAACATTTAAGATAATAATTTTAATAATTAAATCATGTGTAGAACTTTTAGTTAAATTTTATCAAATAACAATTGCAAAGTTAGAATTTACTAAGTAATTAAATCTCACGTGATTATATATATTATGACAACTTATATATTTAATCTATTTATCACATAAAGTTTGAAAAAAGTTTGGAAGTTTTGATTTTTTAAAAATAGACAAATGCTCATGTTTTTTTTTTGGTTTGTTAAACATAAATTATTTAATAAATACAAAATAATTAACATGTAATATCATATACAATGCATGTGATACAATAATTAATAATATATACAAATATAAAATATTAAACAAATACACATATTATCAAATCTAAATAGAAATCCTTGTGGTGTTGTATTCCAGAGCTTTTGGTAGAGAGAATTGTCAGGATCACCTAACTTTAGATTTCCCATTCTGCCCTTTTCTAAATATCATTAATTATTAATTATATTTATATCAGTGTTGTAGATTTTTTTAAATTTAGATCTCTCATTCTGCCATTTTTTAAAATCATTATTAATTATTATTATTTATAGTTGTAAATTTTTTTCTTCTATTATGTAAATCTTTCATAAAACCCCAAAATTATAAGAAATTATTAAATAATCAAATACACCATACGTGAAATTTAAATTCAACCGCAATTAAAACATTATCACATATTTTATATATATATATTTAAAAAATTCACATGATAAATAAAAAATAATATAAATAAATATTTTAACATTATTTATAAAATTTAAAAACTCTATTAACGATTTATAAAATATTGTTTTAAAAGAATTTTCTTTTATAAATTCACACTTTGTCATATTGGTAAGTTAGCCGTGTATTTAAATGGTCGACGGATCATATAATCATGTCTGCACCAAAATTTATAAAAATTGAAAAGTAACCTGAATTCGAAAATTCATATGAAAAAAATTCAATTTAAAGTCAATCAAATTTATAAAAATAAATAAATAAATAAAAACCCAAATATAAATAAATCTGAACTCGAAATTGATTCAAACTAAATCAATAATAACTTAAACTTAATATCCTTACTATAAATATCAATTTTTTTGGAGAAAGCTCAAGCTATCCACGTCGCTCCTCTTTTTTTTTTTTTAATATTTCGGTTGAGAAGAAAAAAAGAGAGGAAAAGAGAGAGAGAAATAAAGAAAAAAAGAAAGAAAGAAAAAGAAAAAGAAAAAAAATTGTGTATTTGTGTTTTTTTATTTAAAGTATTATAAATTTATATAAATTTTTACACGTTAATAATTCGTTTTATGTAAATTTTTATATGTTAGTTTACACGTTAATAATTCGTTTTATGTATATTTTTACACGTTGATGTATTCATGTTGTATTCATGTTAATTTTTGTATTGTGTTTTAATTATTTTTCAAATGCTATGTTCGTGTAATGTCTTAATTTGTCCACTTTGTATTTTTTATTTTATTTTAATATTTTTTATTACTTTAAAATTAAAATTAAATTTAAGTTTTAATTTTAATTTTAAATATTTTATTAAATAAAAAAAAATAACAAAAATGTGTGATAATAAATTAAAAGATGTCATAAACAAACCTATTTTTTTTTCGTGTCCTATTTCAATTCATCTAATATTTTACATAATTTGTTATTATGATTTAATTTAGAGAAAAAATTACATGTTCATATCGTGTTTCAATTCATAACATATTTTGCATAATTTGTCATAATGATTCAATTTAGAAAAAAATTTGTGTATTCATGATGTGTTCGTTTTCATTTTATTTTTGTTTTCAAAATATTATAAATTTATATAAATTTTACACGTTAATAATTCGTTTTATGTATACTTTTATACATTTGTGTTATGTTTTAATTATTTTCATATGTTGTGTTCGTATCGTGTCTCAATTCATCTCATATTTACATAATTTGTCATTGTGATTCAATTTAAAGAAAAATTTGTGTGTTCGTGTCGTGTATCTTCATGACATATTTTGCATAATTTGTCATAGTGATTCAATTTTTTTAAAAAAATTATGTGTTCATGTTCATGTTCGTGTTTTTTTTTTGTTTTTAAATTATTATAAATTTATATAATTTTTTACACGTTAATAATTTTTATAAATTATTATAAATTTTTAGATATTAATAATTTGTTTTATGTATTAGTTTTATACATTAACAAAAAACAACACGAACACACATATTATTATCTAAATTGAATCACTATGACAAATTATGCAAAATATCTCATGAATTGAGACACGACACGAATAGATAAAAAAATTTCTAAATTGCATAACAATGACAATCTATGTATAATATGAAATGAATTGAGACACGACACAAACACAACATAAGAAAAATAATTAAAACACAATACGAAAAATAACATGAATACGACACGAATACACGAACGTGTAAAAATATACATAAAATAAATTATTAACGTGTAAAAATTTATATAAATTATTAACGCATAAAATAATTATTTACGTGTAAAAATTTATATAAAGTTATAATATTTTAAAAACACCAAAAAAAAAAAACACGAATATGAATACGTCACGAAAACATAATTTTTTTAAAAAATTGAATTATTATGATAAATTATACAAAATATATTATTAATTGAGATAAAATACGAACATATAAAGATAAACAGAGGAGTTGGCGAGTAATTGGTAAGACTGATGAGTTGGTGAAAAAGAAATGAATTGATAAAAAAAAGTTTACGGGAAACACAATGGGAGAGAAAGAAACTTTACGGGAAAGAGAGAAAAGACACTCGGAGAGAGAGAAAGGAGTGGAGTTGAGATTGAAAAATTATTTTTCGTTTTCATACTATGTTACTGAAACTATATATTTTTGTTCATTTGCTTTTATTTTATTGTTCATTCATCTTTTCTCTTGGTTTTTTCTATTTTTTTCCTCAACAACTTTCAAGTTGTTTTCCTGTTCATACTTTTTCTTTTTATAACATTTTTTTAAAATCCACTATTTCAAAAGAGAGGTGTTGTTGTTCTTTTTACTTTTCAATTGTTAGCTTATCAGTTTGTGTACATATATTTTTTAAAATTTTAATTGAAATCCTGAAATTGAGGTTTTGTTTGTTTTATTTTTTAACCCATATCAATTGCATTTTTGACTATTCAAACACATTCATTTCTCAGTTAAGAAGCAACAAATATGCATGGAATTTGGATGTAATTTTTTCTACAATTGTTTTTCCCAGAATTTTTCTAATTACCGATTTCTTATTTTCATTAACTTTGTGGATTTATCTTTGCTCCAATATATTTCACATCCAAATGTACTTGCTTACTTATTTTTAGGTGAGAATCTCAGAGCAGTTGGCTTTCACCATACTTCTTGTACCAACCCATGTCTTTGGTCTGCATTTTTGCTCAAAATTCATTTATTTCCTTTGAAATTAAAAAAAAAAGGAAAATGTTTAGAGAATAAAGATATTGAGAGAAAGAAAAATGAGAAATGAAGATCTGGAAATGGATAAAAGAAGAGGGAATTTGGAAAGAAAAATAAAAAAGACCAGAGAGATAATGAGATAAGAGTAAGGGATAAAGAAAGAAGAGACAGAAGAAAAATAAGAGAAGAATAAATAGACACCAAATTGGGAGTGATGGAAAATTGAAAGTGACGATATAAAAGAGAAGAAATAGGAAGAAATGTGGTAGAAATGGGTCATTATTAGGTCTTTTCCATCTCTTACAAAAGGCTTCTTTCTATGGTTTTCTTAATAATCTCATATTTTTTCTTATTCTCCTGTGACTTTCACTACCAGGTATATTATTTTATATTATTTCTTTTTTGTTAATCTTTTCATATGCTATGTTTAGTTTCACATTCTCATTTTTTTTAAATTTTTGAGAGCACAATTATTTTCCTTTTTTCAAACAAGAAAAAAGAAAGTGAAAGGGAGAAGGATAGAGAATTAAGAGAAAGAAAGGAGTAAGCAAGGATAAAGAACGATCGACCTGGTGTTAGGTGGCTAAATCTACGACATGCAGCCGCTACAAACAGAGGAGAGTAAAATACTTCCCCCTCTATGCATCAAGCCTTTCCTCCTTTATTTTCCTTTACTTTTTCCTTTTTTATAATAAAATCTCTTTTTTCCTTGCTTTTATCATGCTCATTGGTTTGATTTTGTTTAAGGTAAAGCATGATGTTTGATATTATGGTGAGTTTGAGAAAGATCTAAAATGGGTTTTAAAGAGCAAAGAAAAGTATGCTGAGAAAGTGGTGGAAAAGGTCTTTGATGCTGTGGTTGTGGCCTTTGGTCATTACCCTCAACCTAGGTTGCCTTCAATTAAAGGTATTGTTTTTCTCTCTGTTAATCTCAGTTTTAAAATAAATTTTACTTATGAAATTCCTACGTGCATAATCATTAATTATTTTTGGTGATATGTAGGAATAGATTCATGGAAAAGGAAGCAAATGCATATCATCTTTACAGAGTTTCAGAGCAATTTCGAAATGAAATACTACTAATTTAAGATATTAAATTGTTTCAGATTTTCTAGCTTGCATCCATAATTTCTTGCAATAGTAATTAAGTATCGATTTAATGATTGTTTTATTAATTTTGTAGGTGCTGGTGATTGTTGGGAACTTGAAAAATGGGAAAGCTATATCAATGGAGATTGTGGAAGTGGCAAAGGATGTCTACCTCAGTGCCAGATTCCTTGATATTAGTAAGGGTTTATCCAAAGTCACTTCCAAGCATCAAAACTTGCATCTTCATTTACGGATAATTAAAATATTGGTAATTCTCAACTTAGAACAAAGCTAAATCAATCATTTTGTGATCTCTGATGATAGTGTTCTATCTTAGCATTGGTTGGCCATTATGGGTGTAGGTATTATGTTTGCTTATTATTGTTCTGGTTTTGCTTTGATTTTCATTCCTTTACAACTTTCAATTGAATTAAATTTCAGGTAATTGTATGAGCCTATTGGTCTTATTTTTTCATTAAAAATCTCAAAGCAGATTACATTTTATAATGGTTTATTTTGTGAATTGATGGAGAAAGGTTTGCATGTAAATACTTATACACTAATTAGCCCACTTTTACAACTTAAACCAGTTAGCACCATGATTTGTAGGCAAACTTCTTATAAGCATTCATTTCAATTTATAAACTACTTGGTCCGTTTGGAGAAAAACTGCAAATATTGTAAGCAACTTAATCATTTTTAATGGGCTTCAATATTTGGTTTCAGATAAGCCAAACTACTGTTCTTTGCTTGCTTTGGAATTCACAGTGTTTCATGTACTCATTTTGTCAAATAAATTTAGTGTCGCAACCTACCGTGTAGTCGCAGTTGAATCTGTTGGCAGGCAAGTTTCCTCTTAAATTCCAAAAATTGTCCCTTAATTTTATATTCATTTGAGCAATTAGAACTCCATATAGCTCTCTGTTTTAGTGTTGCCTTTAAAGTTACATGGTTGCCATAGTTAATAAATTACTAAACTTTTGCATATCCTAAACAAATATAATATATATTTGCAACTATCTCTTAAAGTTTATGAAGGATGATCAGATAAGGTGGCTCTCAGTTGTGACTGTAGTCATATCTTTTACATATTCTTGCATTGTTCTTTCTCTCAAAATTGCTAAGTTGCAATTATACATCTCTTTTTTGGAGTTTTTGGACAAGTAATTTCAAAAGCATTAAGATTAAAATCTTTATCTAAACTAATAGTCGGTGTTCATTTTGGGCAACTATTGAAACTTATAAAGGTACTAGAATAAGTATTAGAAGAATGACACAAGCTCAAAAGAAATTGAGCTCCCGAGATCAAACCGATGCTGCGTCAGCTAGCTAAGTTGTTTTTAGTTTAGGAAATTAGTTATACTTTCTTTGTTTTAGTTATTTGGTTTTAGATTTACAGTTGATACATACAAGCAAAATAATGTGATAAATGTTAATCAATACCTCTAAATTAAAGTTGTCCTCAAGCCATTTGGGACATAATTTTAAGACAACTAAGATGAGACAAATTATGATTAAAGGGTTAATTGGGGTTTTGCGTAAATTTTTTTGAGGTTGTTTTAGGTTTTTACTTTTAGGATTAGTTAAAACATGTTGTCCATTAATCGAGATGGCCTTTTAGGGTTGATCAACTGCACCTGAAGGTACATTGAATTTTAGATTTTTTTTATGCTTCGATGGTTGAATTTGTTTCAGCTTTTATAGTGTTACATTTTCAAATGCTCTTTGATAGTTAAGATACACAACTCTTTAAATATTTGATAAAATATTGATAGTTAAGAACCCTTTGCTATGGATGTTTGATGGATTTCTGATTCATTAAGTGGATATGAATTGAGTTTGCATTTATAATTTTTTGTTGTACTTTTTGAGTGGTTTTCATTTATATTTTCAAGTTGAGTTTTGGTCGTGTAAGCTGTTTGATAGCTTTAATTTATTTTTAACATTTTAATTTCATTGATTTTGCTTTTTAAAAACTAAAGAGTAAAGATTTTGAGATTCTTGAATATACACTCCTACAATCTTTTGGCTGAATTTTTATGCGGCTTACACGAGAAAATTTGTGTATAGCATTTATAAAAACTCAAGTGATGATTTTTGTATATTAAGAGAATTTTCCCTTTGACAAGACAATCACATCTCACATAGTAACACATTCATATTTTCTTTTTGTCAGTTCTACTACTTATACTTTATTATGGCCAACCATATTTTATGATTGCTTAGAGTGTTTGCTAATCAGTATCTTTCGTTATTTTTTAGTTTAAAAACTCAAAATAGAATATAAATATTTTCGTCCGCAACAGAGCACAGGTTTATTTCTAGTTAATATTAATATTAAAAATTAAAATTAAAATTTTATTATAACCCAAACTCGACTCCAATAAAAAAAAAATATCTAAACATAAGCCACTCGTTTACCACCTATAAAAATTTATATTGTTTTTGTATCCTAATCCACAAACATAGATAATAAAAAAATATAAATGTAAATATAATTATTCGCTATGAAATATTACATCATAAATAAATTAAAAAAATCTAATGGAATCCTCATCTTTAAAGAAATTCATGCACAACTATGATTCCCATAAAAAAAAAATATATATATCAATAAAATGGTCCCCATTCCAAGTTGTTGTGCACCAAAAGTAACTACATAAGTAAATCATGTTGGCAAGTATAATATTTATTGGAGAAGTTGTACAATCTTTGCTTTGCTTTGCTTTTCTTGTAAAAGCAATAACACTTGACTTTGATGAGTTCCAATGCCATTGCCATCCCAACATTATTTTTAAATTACTAAAAATAATTAAAGAAGAAAAAATAAAGAGATAAGAATAAAATAAATTGTTTTATAATCTAGATTTAACTCAAATAATTCACTATTTTTAAAATAAGTGAAACTTTATAAAATTAAATTCGATTTCAACACTTATAGTTTTTCTTTTTTCAATTTTCTTATGCTTTGACATTTAAATTAAAAAAGTGAAGTGTCTTAAATATTAAAATAAATACATTGAAACCAATCCCCTACTTAGATATTGGTTTGCTTGACCCCAACTAGGATTATCTGTTTGGTTTTTCTCCTAATCTATTTTAGCTTAATGGTTTTACTTTAATTATTGCTTTTGTCCTTCTCTCTTTTTTGTTTTTTATGTTTAATTTTAACTAAAAATACAATCTCTCTTTTTTGTTTTTTATGTTTAATTTTAACTAATAATACAATTATAGATATACATAACATATTAGTATATAATATATAAGCCACTAATTTGTCAATACTTAGCTTAATTTTGGAATTTTAGATCCATTGGATTCTTGGATTAAGGTAGTTTAAACATAATGCATTTATTAGTATTTGGATTTAAATGAATTTTTTTTTAAAAATTTAAAATTTGAAAATTAACCAGATATGTTTAAATTATATTTGAGAGCATTATTATTTCACATTTAAATTTCAATTCTAACAAATATAATTAAGATTACAAACTCATTAGAAATTATTTATTACCACTTTTTAAGGATATTTAGTTTTTTAATTTTTTTTTTTTTTACATTCAAATATTTAGTTTAATGATGGGTGCACATAGTTTCAAGTTTAAATCTCCTTCCCCTAAATATAAAAAGAAAAATGGAAATCAATGTATACTGACATTGATTAAAATGATAAAATGATGTTTTAAGAAAAAAATACAATTAATTTATTATTTTTCTTGGATCTAATAATGTATTATTTTTAAATAGTAATTAAAAGAATCTTTAATCTATACCTATAACATCGATTAAATAAATTTTCTTTAAAACAAGCACAACAAGACTGGTTTTAATATTGTTGTTATTACGACTTTTAAATTAAAAACTGCATCTTATCGTAATAATAATAATGTTAAACGAATAAAAAAATTAAATTTTTACGATTAAAATTATGATTTAAAAATCTAAATTAAAAACTCATAAATTTATGACTTTTGTTGTTCAATTATATTTGTTGAAGATAAAATAATTTTATTATCTTTATATTTTTAAATTTTTATTATTTTATAAATATATTTTTTTTAAAAATTTCAATTCATTATAGTACTTTTTCATTAAACACTTAAAATTTTTAAACTATATTTTTAGTTACACTTTTAAAATATATTTTTATATTTTTCGTTACACTTTTAAAATATATTTTGTCTGACCCAATTTTTTTTAACAGCAATCCTAATATAAGCCTTAATCAATTTTTAATTAACAAAAAATCCAGATTATCCAAAACGAAAAGCATTGGAATTGTCCCATCCAGTTAATTCCCAAGGACACCTTCGTAATTTAACTGTTCCTTCCATGGCCTCAAACCAATTTTTTTCTATAATAAAAAACTGAAAAAGAGAAAAATGAAAAAGAAAGGAAAAGAGTCTCAAAGGAAAAATCAAAGAAGAAGAAAGGAAAGCACTCTCTTTCAAGCTTCCATTTCAACAATCTCAAGCGTCCTTGACTCTCTCTTGTTAAAAAGAAAAAAAAAAGAAAAAAAAATTCTCATGTTCTGTAATTTGTCAATTTCTAAGTAGAAAACTTGCCTTTATATTTGTAAATACTGTAGCTCAAAAATTATTCTCTTTAAACAATTTCTTCCTTTTGATCTTTGCTTTTTCTCTTCTGTGTATTTATATATATATATATATATGTATATATATATATATATATATACGTGCAGTGCAGAATCAAAGAAATTTCTTTGCTTTTTAGTTCTTACTCTTGAGATTCCGATTGGGTCTCTTTAACAAATTCATTGGTTTTTGATAGTAGAAATAACCCTTGTGCTGAGAAATTGTTGGGTTTTTAGGGGAAAATCAAATTTATTGTATCTTTGCAGAAATTGTTTGTGTCCTGAGAAAATTTCTGAGTTTTATTATTTTCTCGAGAAAATTAGTGGGTTTGCTTGGCGTCTGAGAAAAATCGTTGTTCCCTGGAGGAAAATACTGGGTTTTGATTTTAATTAATATAAAACCATTTCTTTTGGAATCGATCTTGGTTGTTCGTAAGCCATGGCGGTTTCAACAATAGCTCTTTATGCGAGTCCACCGAGCAGCCTGTGCTCCACGCCGCACCAGATCAACATCAATTCTCACGCTTCCTACGATTTCGACTTGAATTCAAGATCTTCATCAACTTCCTCAACAACGGCGTCCTCTTCTTCCCAGAGACCTATTATCGGTGGCTTATCATGTCTCTTCTCCTCACCTTCGGTAAAATCGAGCTTTTCTAGCTGTGGGGGAGAGGATTTAGGGCCCTATAGAGGGGAAGAATTGAAGGAATTAAGCAGTTCATTTTGTTACTCATCAAGTAAATTCGGTGGTTCTTCTTTGAAAACCAATCAGAGCCCAGTATCGGTGTTTCAGGGCCCTGTTTCGTGTAGTAGCAGCAGTCCTCCTATGAGAATTGTTCGCGAAAAGGGTGGGGATGGGAATTTTCAGAGCTCGTTTCGTGGTGGGACTAATCGATTGTTCAATGGATTCATTAGGGGTGCGTTAGGGTCTTGTATTCATTATGATTCTCCGAGTTCTGAGGCGCAAAGTAGTGGTTGTGTTGATGAATTACCGTTTACTATGGAGGATAATTTCATGGAGGAAGTGAATTCAGATCCTTATGCTAAGGAGTTGCTTTTAGCTGCACAAATGAGGCACAAAATCTTTTGTGAAGATGTTGTAGTCAAGGCATTTTATGAAGCCGAGAAGGCGCATAGAGGACAGGTACAAACAGAGAAATCAATGTTAAAGTTTTGTTCTTGATTTTTTGTTGTCTCTCATTGTTTAAAGGGTAATACGAAGTTCTTTTGTCTCTAGATGCGTGCGAGTGGTGATCCTTATTTGCAACATTGCGTAGAAACAGCAGTGTTGTTAGCATCCATTGGTGCTAACTGCACGGTAGTTGCTGCAGGGCTTTTACATGACACCCTCGATGATGCATTCTTGAGCTATGATTATATTTTTAGGACATTTGGTGCCGGGGTTGCCGATTTAGTTGAAGGGGTAAGAGAGATGAATTTCTTTTGTGTAATGTGTTGATGTTTTTACTAACCCAAATGGTTTAACTATTTGGATTGTTTTGTCTTGCTTTGGAATTTTTGGTATATTCAATTAGCAATCTAATGGTGCAAGAATGAAAGACTATTTGTGATGTCATATTTAGTTAATTTCTTATATTATAGGACATGCATATGATTACGATTAGTCTATTACTTTATTTGAATTGGGCAAATAGCTGTAGCTTTATTATGGTTGCTGTATATAAATTATTGTGGATGAGGTTGTACTGACAAAATACAGGGCTATTGGATAGTCATTGTAGTATATGTTGTTCTTATTCCTTCTCTTGGTAATTCAATTTATATTATTACTCTGCTGTTTTAGTTTGAACTTCATTTCCTAGTTAAAAATAAAAATATCTAGGTATAAGCTTCCCCAATCTCGAGCATTATAGGCAACATATTCATGGCTGCCACTTGGTTGGTTTTAAATTTCTTGCATTATATCAATCAATATTCTTTTGAATAAAGATCTGAGATTATAAGCTTCTAATTATTCTATCATTATGTCATTCACATAGGTCTCCAAGCTTAGCCATCTGAGTAAGCTAGCACGAGAAAATAATACGGCAAGCAAAACTGTTGAAGCAGATCGCCTGCACACAATGTTCCTTGCCATGGCAGATGCAAGAGCTGTTCTCATTAAATTGGCAGATCGGTTGCATAACATGATGACACTAGATGCTTTGCCTTCGCTCAAGCAACAGAGGTTTGCTAAGGAGACTTTGGAAATATTTGCACCTTTGGCCAATCGGTTAGGAATCTTTAGTTGGAAGGAGCAACTAGAGAATTTATGTTTCAAGCATCTCAATCCAGATCAGCACAAAGAACTGTCCTCTAGGCTTGTGGACTCCTTTGATGAGGCGATGATCACTTCTGCTATAGAGAAACTCGAGAGAGCTCTTAAGGATAAAGAAATTACTTATCATGTTCTCTCTGGACGACATAAAAGCTTATATAGCATTTATTCAAAGATGTTGAAGTATGTTATCTCTCTCTCTCTCTCTCTCCCTCCCCTCTCATACGCACACAAACACCCACGGCAGGCAGAGAACGTGGAGAGAGATTCATTTACATGCACATTCACTCCAAGCATGACTTTCATTGAGGGACATTCATACAGGCACAGACACAGACACGCTGTTGTCTGCATGTCCAACTAGTTGAAAATGTAATCTTTTCTCAGAAGAAAGACTAGGCATGTGTTTTGGAATTTTCTTTCTAGAATTTGGTCGACAACTGATTAAGCAAAGGGTGGAGTAGGCCGTGATACTATCTTGCTAGATGTTAGCGTGAGAGAGAAACTGATCATTGTTGTTGTGAAGATTCATGCAGTGCGATGGTGGCTTTCTTTGAATTATGCTTATAAAGCAGTTTTATTTGAAGTAGTTAAGTTACCATGTCCTATAAGGCTATTAGTCAATTTCTGAGATTATTTTTAATGAAATCTGTTCAGTATCTAATGAAATGTGAGTACCTGTGTGTTTGATTATCGCAACATATTATGTGTTTTCATCTGGATGTGATGGTATCTAAATGATTTGTCGATATCACTATTTCTTATTTTTCTCATGTTTTAATCTAATAAAATTTACGTAGATGATGTAATATTATATTGTTTTTTGTAGGAAAAAGTTGACCATGGATGAAATCCATGATATTCATGGACTACGAGTCATTGTTGAAAATGAGGAAGACTGTTATGAGGCGTTGAGAGTAGTTCACCAGTTATGGTCTGAAGTACCTGGAAAGCTGAAGGACTATATAACTCACCCTAAATTTAATGGGTATGTTATAGCTTAATATGCTCTGGTATCGTTCTTAGATGGAAATTGGAATCTAAAAATGCAGAAGTTCCTTCTAACTTCCTTTTAATCTGCAGGTATCAGTCCTTGCACACGGTGGTGATGAGTGAAGGCACAGTTCCACTTGAAGTTCAAATTCGAACAAAGGAGATGCATTTGCAAGCTGATTTTGGCTTTGCAGCTCATTGGAGATATAAAGAGGCTGACTGTAAGCACTCTTCATTTGTACTTCAGATGGTTGAGTGGGCTCGATGGGTTGTGACTTGGCACTGTGAAACAATGAGCAAGGACCAATCTTCAATTGGCTATACTGATTCTGTTAAACCACCCTGCACCTTTCCTACTCATTCGGATGATTGCCCATTTTCTTATAAGCCTCACTGCTGCCAAGATGGACCTGTCTTTGTTATCATGATTGAAAATGATAAGGTATGTTTCTTAAATGGAATTTCATTGCTTTCAGGTTGGCATGGTCATTGTGTGCCACATACTTGAATGTTATCTTTCCATTGAAGTGGAAGACAAATGTTAAGTGAATCCATGCTTTCAAGTAAACATGGGAGTTGAGCCTGTACTATTGCCTATATGCTAATCAAATTTCTGTGCTTTGGGAGGGTCTCATTTTACTTACAAAAAGAACACTTAATGCAGCAGCATCCCCTACATTTTTGAATAATTTGGTCTGAATATTTATGTTCATGAATGTTGCAGATGTCGGTGCAAGAGTTTCCTGCAAACTCAACAATGATGGATTTGCTGGAAAGAGCTGGTCGGGGAAACTCAAGATGGTCTCCATATGGGTTTCCTGTCAAGGAAGAATTGAGGCCAAGGCTGAACCATGAGCCAGTGAGCGATGTTACATGCAGACTGAAGATGGGTGATGTGGTGGAGCTAACACCAGCCATTCCTGACAAGTCTTTGACAGAGTACAGGGAAGAGATACAGCGCATGTATAACCGAGGTCTCCCTGTTTCCACTACTGGGCCTTCAGCTAGTAGTATGGTTGCCTCAAGAAATTGACCCTGTTTAATTGTTTCTTTATGCTAAACACAAAAAAGAAAGAAAAAAGCTATGGGTTTTCCTTGTATATAAATGGGAAATATTTGTACAGAACAAACCTATATGGTTTTGTTACTAGGAAACAGTGACTAACTGGATTCAACAAAGAATTAAACGATTGATTTCTCAATAGTTTCCTCCATTAATGCAATTGTAAGTTTTATTTTTATACTCCCAAAACAGATTTTGTTTCGTCCATGTTGAACAAATAAAAATCTAGTATGTCTGATGGTTGTTACTTCGGGATTTGGATTTGAATCTCACGACAAGGAAACAACAGGAAAAAGACTTGGATATTTTGTGTCTGGCCAAGACCTTTCTTCAAAACTTAGCAGATTTGGTCTCGTTTTGAAGTTCTCCAAGTCTACAAAGTAAACTCTATAGGTCTTTAATTGCCCAATCCTTTAGAAAAAAAAAAAAAAAAAAAACTTCACAGCCTTCAAAGCCGCATTCAGTTTATAAGCATACAGGAAAATAGTGCCCAAATTGCCAAAGAGGAATCGAACTAGGAGTGAACAACATTAACACCAACACTGGAAGCAGAATTTTGATCTGATTACAATGATCCATTACATAATATCACGATAATAGATGAAACATCAACCTTCTTTTTCTTCATTTCTTTAATAATGATAAAACTTCATGCATATATCCTACATAAATGGGTTGTTGAAAACATCTTACAAGAAAAGAATCCTCACTTAGAGCGCTTAGTGAGGGGAAATGATACTCTTTGAGATGTTGGGTGTGGCATATCGGTCTTGTGCTCTTGCGAGGAATTAGGTTCAACACTTTCTTCATCCTCTTCTGTCTCTTCCATTGCCTGAGCAGATTGCTTCTTATGGATAGCAAATTGGTAGTTTGTGCTGATCAATCTATCCTGCTCAGGTGGGAGGGGAATACCAGGTCCCGGTATTGCCTTTGGCAATGGAACTTTGTTCCTATTTCTTGCCAACTCCAAAAGCACCTAACAACAGCAAAGATAAAATATTTTCAGTAGAGAACATGATATCAAAAGATAGTAAAAAGAAATGGGGAAGGAACAAAGATACAAGATTTATGTTATTTTAGCACTAAATTGATCAAAAGCTGCTAAAGAATTAAAACAATTTTGTTAAACGTCAAAACGTTTTGAGCAAAATTACCTCTCTGGGTGGGGGTTGTGAGAAGCTGAAATTGACTTTGGATTGAATAGCAAGCTTGACATCATCGCAGTCGATGGTTTGCTTCCCAGCATGCTCAGAGTAGACCTGCGCATCCGTCAATACATCCACGACATAGCGATACCATAGCTCAAGAAACTGATGGATAACGCGAGGTTCATAGTCCTCAACACCCATTGATTTCAGCAGTGACTTGACAATCTTAGCATCCCTCGGCAGGTCCTCTTCCCCTTCTGCCATTACCTAAGCTAGGATTGTCAACCCTAAACCCAATCCATGAAGCTTTCTCAGCTTACAAACAAGTAAAATTAATGAAACAAAGAAAAAAAGGATTCAAAATCCAAAACAAAAGAAAACCCTAGGTGGAGAAAGAATCTGTGAAATTACCTTTGTAAAGAGATCGATAATAGCAGAGATTTCAGCAATTTCGGCTGCAGAGTGTGAGATAAAGATAAAGAGGGAGAGAGATTCGAAAGCCTTCAAACTTCGAAAATCAATTCCTTGGGTAGAAAATGTAGAGGAGAGACTTGTTCGGGTCGGGTCTAAAGAATAGTCACGGATGAAATTCGACCCACTGACCCTTACCCGTACATATAAAAGTCGTGATTATCAATTAATTGACGAAGAAACCCTCAATTCTCACGCAAATTCACCGACCACCCATAGAAAATCTAAAACCGCCACCGAGCGAGCACCCACCACTCTCTCTGTCATCCTCGTGCGCTCGATCAGACTCTCTCCTCATTAAGACCATCTCCAGCCGCCGGTTTCCCTCCGTTTTGACGCTGATAACTTGACCTCCGATGTAGAAGAAAAATAAAAAAACAAACAATTACAGAATATGTCCTCGCATGAACAAGCCGTAGCGTCCTTAATCTCACAACTAGCCCTCTCATTTGACGGCGCCGTTTTAGGTGCAGCCCTATTCTACGCCGCCTTCCGCACAATCTTCCGGTTCAAGGCAACCTCCACCGCCCTCCGCAAAATTCATGGTGCGCCGTACTTACGCGTGGCCGACCTCCGTTCCCTCCTCGAAGAGGACAGGTCGGATTCCACCGAAGAACCTATCGTCGTAATTCGCGGCGCCGTCGAGGCTAGATCGGCTGCCGATGGACGGAGCTGGAAGAGCCTCAAGAATAACGTGCTCGTCTCTCAAGAGTCCGGTGATAAAGCTGTTATTATCCAAAGAACACAAACTGTAAGGACTTAAACAAAAAACTATTTTATATAATCTGATTATTAAAGTTCTTATTTTTGATTTTTTTTTTTTTGAAAATTAAGTATATTTACCATGAATGGAGGGGATTGTTTGGATGGACTTCTGATTTACGTGCTATTATTGGGAGATCTTGGAATAAAAAAGAGTCAACTTCAATGAGAACAGTAAGTTAAAAACTTTCATTTTTGTTCCTTAATTTTAAAAGTGATTCTTTTTTTATGCTTAATTGTTTTAGTTGTGTAATGCTTTCCATTAGAACTTTTTTTTTTCTGTGTATTTATTATGTTCAAGCATTGGGATTTTGTTATGTTTTTGTTATATTAATATTCCTTTTGGTCCTTTTTTTGTATTAATATTCTGCAGATTCCTTTCATTCTGGTTGAAGGCGGTCAATGGCCGCAATCTGATTTTGTGATTGTGAACATGGATGGCTCGAGGCATCCCCTGCCTCTTACTACAGTTTATCATCAATTGCAGCCTATCAATGCTTCGCCATATACATTCCTTCAGGCCTTGTTTGGTCATGAATACCCTGTGAGTTAAGAAAAATTAAAAATTTTATTACTTGTTTGAAGCTAAAATTTAAAGATTTACATTGCTTATTGATTGTGGTGTTGCATCATTTGTTATATAGACATGCTCACCTGTTTGAAAATCATAATTTCATCTGTTTTTTAAGGTTGGTCTGCTTGATGAAGAGAAAATTCTTCCCTTGGGAAAGGAAATCAGTGCTGTTGGCATTTGCCGTATAAATAATGGAGTGCCTGAAATTAAGGCATGCAAGGAGCTTCCTTTTTTTCTGTAAGTGGTCTAGAGACTGCATATTTTAGCTTTACTTTTAGGAATTGGAAAATTTCATGCTTACAATGTGAAATCCAAACGCCTAGCTGTGCCTAAAAACTTTTGTTTGTTATTTGGACTTGGCTGATTCAAATTTTCATGCTCGTAATGTGAAATAGAAAAGCCTAGCTTTGTCTCAAAATTAATGTTTTTCTGTTAGGACTTTCTTGATACTTTAAGTACTAGTAATTTAGTTGCTGTTTTTCTCAAAGTTTCATCTTGCATTCTCAGTTTCATTATTTACTTAGCAAGAATAAAAAGAAAAATGACTTGAAAATGCCATAGCCCAGATTAACCTTAAATGTAAATATCTTGCTTCAAACATATATCTTACAAACCTCTTCTTGCTTGCAACTGCAGTACTGACATGACAAAAGATCAGATGTTGTTAGATCTTGCCTTCAAGACAAAAATACTGTTGTGGAGTGGTATCATCGTTGGTTCACTGTCTATTGGTATCCTTGGCTATGCTTTTATAAGGTATTTATTTTTATTCTAATGATCTTCTTTTTCTTTCTTTACTGCTGAAAGGTTCATTTGATTCATCTCCTATAAAAACCTGTAGACCATTTAAAAAAAAGTGCAGTTATGCACATTCTTTTCTTAACTTTGGAACTACACAATTGCCTTGTTCACTTTGTTAAACATAAATACATAATTTGGTTAATGAATTGCCTTCAGGAACTGGAATAAATGGAAAGAAAGGAGGCTAAGACGGTTTCAGCAATCAGCCAATGCTGCCACTGATGACTCCACCTCTCAGATTGATGTGGACGAAGAGGCAGGTGATGTTCCAGATGGTGAGTTGTGCGTGGTCTGTTTGATGAGGAGAAGACGGTCTGCATTTATTCCATGTGGGCACCTGGTTTGTTGCCAACATTGTGCTGTATCAGTTGAGCGGGAATTGGTGCCAAAGTGCCCTGTTTGCCGCATGGCAATCCGTAGTTCAGTGCGAATATATGCATCGTAATAAGAACATGGTTACTGTACTGAATTTTTTAATCATTGCCCAAGATATTGACATCAGGATGTCATGAAAAAGCTTCAGGTATAGTTCTATACCATTCCCTATAGTTGAAGCCATAACTATAGCATTGCTAACTGGTTTCCATAGCATTGAAAAGGGTTGGGGTTGACTTAGCTCCATAGCATGGTTACGGTGATATGAATAGAATTAAGTCAAACTAGAGATTCTTGTGCTTAATCTTTTCTTGGAGAAAGCTTCCAACCCTGTTAATTTCTGATTTTGAATTTAATTTCATTCTCTCCACCTTATGTGGGATACTCGAACCAAAGTTTGTGTATATGCCTAGTGAAGAAATGAAGCAAAATGTAAATTCATTTTCCAACCTATGATTTTAGAGCACTGAGATTGGTGCTAGAATTCTTCAATTGAGTTATAGGCTTACTATTTGGATGAAAGAGTATGATAATATGATGAAATGTCATGTAGATGAAATGAAGAGTAGCCTATATAAATGAAATATTTTATGATGCTACCTGTGTTTATGTGGTATCATCAAGGTTGTTGGTTAAGCAGTCAAAATCATTCTTATTTGCTTGGATATGAGTTTCTGTTACTATGCTTGGTGGTATTAGGATTATTTTAAGATTTCAGTATCAGCTTTGCATGAGGGAGCATTTCAGAACATTTCTATCGATTTACTTAGGAATCTCTTGATTGATAACTTTCCAACTGGTATGGAGTTGATGGATTATTTGGTCATACCTTTTCCTTGCCAAAAATTGAAATAGGAAAAGGAGATTGAGCTGCAAAATTCAAGTAATGAATTGTTTATCAATCTACTAATTCGAAGAGCAAATTTGCACACAAGTTGAATTTGATTGAGTTTAAAATCCAAATTTGTAAGTATCATACCTGGATTATTATGCTTATTCATGTTCTTGATATACTAATTGTCAAAAGACTATTATTATATATTGTTTTTAGAATTTTTAGTTGATAATATTGAACTGTTCTATGTTACTCGGACTCGAGTGTGAGTGTCGAATACGGGTATGGTATTCGATATAGTTATATTCAATTTTTTCGAAGTTTTTTCATGTATTTGGAGGGTCATATGAGTCATATTTTCATACGTATGTTTGGATATGTGTCGGACATCGGTATTGGACACGAATACTTCAAGAAAAATAAAAAGTTGGAGCAACATAGAAATTGTTTATAAAGTTCTTGAAATGATTGGTATATCCTTATTGGAGATATTGGATGTAAGCATCGACTCCATTTTCAAGAGATAGAAAGTAGGAAATAGAATTGCAGTGTTGTCTTATGTCAAAAAACTGATCGAACACTAGACTGCAAATCATCCTTCACACACAGTTTTATACTTTACGAATTTACATAGCAGGGATTATTAGAGAAAAAAACAAAACAAAATCTAGAGAACTGCTTTTTAACTCTCCTCTACCTTGATATCTAGCTTCCACAGTGAACAAAATGATACAGGCTGCCCTTTCCACCACAATCCAACATAACCATCTTTCTCTTCAACTCTCATCTCCCAGTTACTATCATACTTCCTCAACAATGCTCGAGCTCCATCAATGGCGTCCTCTCCGAACACTTCTCCTACAAACCCCACACCTCGCATCCTCTCGCACCATTTCTCTTTCCCTTCATTCATCTCTCCTTGGTTTGTTAATGCTTTTGCTGCCTCTCCTTCCATTACTCTTCTTTCTTCGCTCTCTCGCCCTTTGAATGCTGAGCTTGTTGAGTCCAAAAACCTCCATAGGTACTCCACTCTCCGTGAGAACCCTGTTGCGAAATCTACACAGTTGCTGCAGCTACAATCCATGTTGTTCTCGCTTAGAATCACCCCTTTTGGTTCTAAACTTCTAAGTACTTTCAAGAACTCCGTTCTTTGATCAGGCCTGTTGTGATTTAGATGATGCAGTCTAAATTGGGCGCAAACAATTAAGGTCTCTCCAGGTGAGTTGTCAATAATTTGTGCGTTCAGGTTTTGTAATGGGTGGTTCTCGAGTCTATTTATTTGCAGATTGATGTTCATGGACTTGGCGAAACCAGGAAGTCGAGAATAGAAATCGTGACCTGGTGGACCGATAGAAAAAGGGGTGTCTTTGATTTGGTTATTTTCAGCTGTGGCTGCAACAACTGTGATGCGAACCAGAGGAGGAGGCCCTCCAGAGCGGCGAGTCAAGGCCTCGAGAAGCGTCGGCCATTGAACACCATGAGATACCCCAATATCAAGAATATGAATATTACGCGACTTATCAGGCTCTTGAGCAAGAATTTGGAGTATGGAAGCGTTTGCTATGTTATTAGGGAATGCAAACCAAGGACTAACCTCATAGAATTTGAGTAAAGATCGTTGAAAGAACTTAGGCTCTGTGGAAGCAAAAGTAACAGGCCCTGTCGAGGCAGAGGAGGATGATAGGTGGTGGGTCAGGGCTCGTAGGCCATGATCTGCAAGCCTGTGGTTGGCATCTCCGGTGGATGAGGCGAGCTCGTTGAGAACATACAATAGATGTTGCACACGCGTCAGGTTACCGGCAGTTATGGCTGTGGCGCAAGGGTTTAGCAACTGTTCTGCCCATCTCCCTTCCTTGTTATTACCGTTATTACTGTTATTCCCTGAAGACTTGTTTGAATTTTTCTTGTTTCCAGCTGACCTTTTATTTGCCATCACCTCTTCAACTCCTGCTTTACCGTCTTCGTTTTCTTCGATCTTACTGCTCTGATTCTTCTTGTGTTGATGATTCTGAGATGTCGTTGGAACCAGGTCATCAGAGGGTTTCCTTTTCTTGGATGAGTTGGATGGTAAAGGAGGATTAGGAATGGTGGAATCAGACTGTATGAGACCACTGTTGGAATTATTCGCAGAAGCAGAAGCAGCAATTGTGGGACTATTGATAGAAGTTGTAGTAGCTCCTATGTTAATCAGATCTTGACCTATATCTTGATTCGGATCCCACCATTGATAGCTATTGATGTCGCCTGAGTTGTACGGATCATCCAAGAAAGATGGAAGGAATGATACCGAATCCTCAAGCCAATCCAAGATATGATCCGGGGTTGGATTTGGTTCTGCTTCTTCAAGTGTCATGATTCTTGATTGAGAAAACTTTTTGAGTTCCGAAACAGAGAAAACAAAAAGAGAAAAAGGGTTGAGAAATAATGGAGTTGTTTGATCATTGACCAAAAGAAAGAGAGACGGTGTTTGTAGACTTGTCTTTCATTTTTGACATTGTTAAAACCATAAAATAATGAATGGGACACTAATGCAGCTTTGGAAGTAGACGGTAAAGGGAATATTGTAACTGTTGGTGCGCTGTTTTATTTGGAAGATGTGATGTTTTTTTTATTAAGGTTTCTATTTGTTTAAGCCTCTAAGAAATGTTGGAAACTTTTGTCTGGTTTTAGGTATTAACTTATTCTCTTGGATGTCACCGTTGAGATCTACAAATGACGATTGCAGAGAAGTTGTCTCGAAGTTAAAGGGATTGAGATAAAGTTGAATTTGGGCTTTGAAGAGACGGCAAACTTTGTTTTTGCTAATTATAAAATGTGGGTGTCTTTCGGCTTGGCAATGCCATGCATCATTGGAGGCTTTTTCTTGTTTGTAGTCCCTGGATTTACTCGGCTTCAACCACTCCTTTGCTATACAATTCTAGGATTAGATGTGCGATTTCAAACCTCTTCTGAGTAAATCTTATGTTTAAGAAAGTCATAACCCAGCCCAAGTCTGAAATAGTTGACCAGCCCAAATCCTGATTATACAAATTAAGAAAAAATATCTTATCAATTCCTGATTATACAAATAGTTGACCAGCTTTATAAGCCCAAGTCTGAAGATGTGCCATGAGAAGGGCGACGTGGGTAAGCAATTCCTCACCTTGCTGAAGTTGTCTTGAATGCTCTTTCCACGAACATTGAATCGCAGCATAAGTCGGCATGTCTAGTCACACAGACTTGAGCAATAAGTTCCCATTTTTTCTTGGTGATCCAATCTAAATTTGATACCAAATATTGCAATTGATAGGCAATTTAGCATCCTTCAAAGAATGCTGACTTCCCATCTCCTCGATAAAGAACGATCGAGGTTCAATGTCAATTCCGAACAATCCCCTAATAGCTTCCCTGACTTCTAAACTTTTTAAGGAAAAAAATCTTTGCTTCAATGCAGGTTTCATGGTGCCTTATGTTGACAATACCTTCAGGAAGCATTGCTGGACAGCAAAAGAGGAGATACATCATTGTAATCAGATAAGAGCTTACTGATTTGGCAATGGGCCAGGACCAAGGTTACCAGCTCGAAAACTTTGATGATCATCATGGAAAACAAGTATCTGTAGCAATATGCCATAAGAGGAGACTGTGGGTAAATTCTGCATCAGATACACTCCTCCAACCAATGTCAGCTGTATATCCTTTTTCTTTAAGCACATTGTAACCTCTCTCACCCAATAACTCTGAGAGAGCTTCCAAAGTAAAATGGGTTTCTTCATATATTCCCTTCGTTTTATTTTGTAGGAGATGAGAGAAAATGATTTCTTTCAAATCAGGATTCACATCCTCCCAACTGGTATGGAAGTACTTTTCCAAATTGTTATTCTTTATTAATAGGTATGCTCATGGAACAAGGGAGGGTGTGGATGAGAGAGCTTTCTTCCCTGAAGCTTCAGGGAGTGTAAGAGTTGTACCTGATTCTTATCAGCCATTGACAGTGAGTTCTTACAAAAGCTACCCTCAGTCAGAGTATCAGGGCTTTGGTGACAATGGTTCAAAACAGCATTGCTTTGTTTTGGGTACTGATATCAACTCAGCTAGGCCAATCAAGTTAAAAAAAGATGATGAAACTCGAAAACCAGTGAACCAATTTTTTTGGGCTTGGACACCAAGGAACCCTGACTCTTGCATCCAATTCCGGGGTCCATTCAGGCAATTCAATTTCACTATCATATATATATATATATATATATATATATATATATATTTTCCATCTCGAATAAATTTTTTGTCCACTTCTCACACCTGATATTTTTGCTCCTGCAGAGAGTTGAGGTCTCAATAATGGATCTATAAAAGCACTTGTTTGATGGGTCAATTCAATTCCTTAGCTTCTTGAAATTGTGGCTAGGACTGCTTTGTACTTCTGATAAAGTTGTGAACCAAACAATGTAGGGCGAGGGGAAGATATCTATTTTGTTGCCACCCACCACCCTGATAACCTACTTTATCTTCTTCCCTGGAGGAAACATGTTTCGAATTTGTAGACTTGCTTCTTTGACTGGAATAATCATGATATGCCTTAAGGCTATGAAACATTATCTTGTTCATCATATTCCTGGCCATGCCATGCCAAGCTTTGCTGGCTAATTAGTTTCTTGCCACCGAGATAGCCATTTAGTATCAGATGTATATTGACCCTAGATTAGCAGCTGTCAGTAAATTTTAGATCTAAATGAACCTGAAATTTAGTATCAGATGGAAATTGCCACCGAGATTACGTGGAACCCATTTTCTTTGGGTTAATCATGGGATTTTGTAATACTGGGGGTGTGAAATCTGGAGCCAAAATAATGGATCCTTGATCTTACTCTAAAAAATCAGTCCAAGTTTTGTGTCACATGCCCATTGCCCCACCAAAAATATTTCTCTATTTGCCTATTTGGTAATGGGAAATATGCTAGGAGGAGGCGAGTGTTCTTCTCCTTGGCGTTATCCCCTGCATGAGACATTTTCATATAAATAAAATTAATGGTTCTACAAGGACTATTCATAATGGAGAATTGTAGGAAACAAATGAATTGGTGATATTACATAATTGACAGTTTTATCTCAGATTCTCAGTAGATCCATCATCGAGAGTTAGCCCCATGCCATAGAACAGGCATAATTAACCACTAGTTTACCATCAAAACCAAAATTCTGCAATGCAAAGGCAGCAATGGTTAGACAACAGATAAACATAGACAAGGTCAGGCTAAGCAATTAAATTTTCTATGTAGTTTAAGTGTATTTTGAACTCTATTAGGAGCCACAAGCAAATCATGGAGTGCCATCCTTCTCTTAAGAAAAAAATTTCACTCCATTTTTCAGTGATCATGCAATAAAGCGAAGAAAACTTCTCTTCATTTCAATTCCAATGTGCAGCAGCTGATATATAGAAGTCATCATCTATAAGGGGTTCTTATAAATACCTAAAGTGTCTGATGGTGGATACAATAGATGCGTAAAAGAATCTATTTTCAATGGAATAAACGTTTCTGCCATAATACTCAGACCAATCTACTGAGCCTGTGAAGTAATGGACCATTTCATGTGAAAACTCATCTGATTCTGCCATTCTGGGTCCGAATGTTAATGTTACATAAAGGGAAATAGTTGCAGATTAAGATAAATAATTATCTCTATGCATGAAGACAATACAGACAATCAGAAAAAAGCATTCCATCTAAGTCATCAGTCGATATATGCTTATGCCCAAGTTAATGCCATAAAGTTGGAGGTAGACTGATCTTTGTCATTATCATCATATAATTGAAAAACATGTTGTGTCTCTGATGATGATGACACATTTGCATAAAAAAAATAAGTTCTAAGCTAAAAATCTTTGTTCTTTCCTATTCTGGTTTGTGTTTTTGGACAAACATCTAGTCATGAATGAAGCTACATCAAGCCATCTATAAATACTCCAAAAGAGTTGTTCACAGAACAAACATCAGCAAGAGGAAGTATCTAAGTAATATGACTTACATTATACAGGTCAATCACCAATTCATCTGGGTTTGGTGAGAAGGCACTATTGACATACACGAACTACAAAACAAGGGATAAGAAATTAATACTATGCAAACAAAAGATTGAAATTAATTTGACAAAACTACGATATAATATATACAAATCAATACCAGTGTATCCCGGTGCAGTTGCCGACGTAAAAAATCAATTACTTTAGCAAATTTGTCAGTTCCAAGTATCTATGAAGTCAAAAGTTTTTAAGAAAAGAAAATTACATTTCATTTGATAACAACCATTACATGCAAGTGTTTGAATGAAAAAAATCAGGCTTCAAAAAATGCATATAGTTTATATTATTTCACAGGAAACCCTGAAATATTGGACTAAAGTATACTCAAGAACACGATTTAAGGAATTGTTTCAACTTAAGCAAAAAACTCCAATTGCAATATCAACTAAAATCCTACAACTTACTTGCGCGCAAACTAAACCAAGCATCTAGTTACGAGTCAATACCCAGTGCACCATCAAAAACAGGGTCATCGGTTTGTAATTGCTTTCCATAATTTTAAAGCTAAGTCTTAAATAAAAGCCCCAAAATAGATATACTTTCCAAAATTAAATCCAAAAAACATGCCTAAAGAATGTATGAATCAAGATGCTTTCTCTAAATTATGTTTCTGGCCTATGAACAAAAACATTACCAAAACTTTATGCGGAAAAGTTCAATTGTTTCTCTAGGCAATTAAATCAAGAATTTCACATTTTAATGAGAAAGCCTAAATTGCCAAAGGAAAAAACAAAAAACAAAAACTGCCCCTTACTAGTGTACATAGTATAATTAAGAACTAATTAGAATAACATTCAAAGCATAATTTAATCCTTATCAAGAATCCACTTTCAAGATCAAAACTCTAATGGGAATATAAAATTATCCTATTATTTTATCAAAATGCAATTTTTTCTCGTAAAAAATTATTCTAGAATCTAGATTGAAGAACTCTAAACCCTCTCGAGGGTATTAATTAATGCATACAAAAATCAAATAAATACCTTGAATTTGGCTTGCTTTAGTATTGGGGCGTCCCCAGTTGCTCTCAAATGAACAACAACTGCATCAAATTGAAAAGCCCAAATCAAAGAAATTGGGAAAAGAACAATTAATTAAAAAAAAAAAACTCAAAATTCTAAGCCTAATAAAGAGTTTTGATAACTCGAAATGGGAAATCGGAAACCTAAAAGTTTATTTGTTTTCTAAAGGGTTGTTTCGATGATTGACCTTTTCGAACAGAACTGGGTGACTCAGCTGCCATGGTTACCTGAGCTAAAACACGAGTCAAGATGTGAGTTTTAGAGCGTTGAAGAAATTGCTAGTTCCAAGGTAGATTTTTGAGTTTCCAAGCTGGTTGGTATATATATCTTATATATATATATATATATATATATATATATATATTTTGCTTTTTATTCATTGGTTTTCAGAGTTTTTAAAATTCTTTTATTAAAAAAATAAGAAAAATATTAACCAAACCAAAACTTAGACATCAAAGCTTAATGTAAGCCCGTGTTTAATGATATTAATCCCCTTCTAATCTTAACCCAAAAGGAGCCTATTTAATCTATTTCATTTTTTAAAATTTCAACTAAAATATTACTATTACTCAAATGGGACATATTATTATGATATATTTTTAAAAAATTAATTTCAATTTTTTTTAATTTTATTTATGAAATTTAAAAATTTCATCATCAATGTATAAAATAATTTTAATTTATACAAGGTCCTTGTGAACCCCAGTTGGCACGCGTGTTTTGCAGGATTAGGGGTCGAGTTTTTAGCACCTGAGGTTTCTGATCATTGCCTTGGACATGTTAAGTTGCAGATTGAAGAGACTTCCCCACCTAAGCCATTCAAATTTTTTAATTTCTGGACTGATCACTCTGAATTTGACAATGTTGTTAGCAGATCGTGGAGCTTGCCAGCAACAGGTACTCCCATGGTGAAGTTGCACAGGAAACTTAAAAAGGCTAAAGGCTGACCTTAGAGCCTTTAATAAAATTCATTTCAGCAATTTATCCGGTAGAGTGCAGGAATGCAGGATAAAGCTGGAAGCCATGCAGCTTGATTTACTATCTCATGCACCCATAGAGGCAGAACTGATACTGGAAAGAAACACTGCTAGAGAATTAGCTGACCTTATAGCTGCTGAAGAAAAATTCTATCGACAAAAATCCAGAATCCAATGGATTAACGAGAGGGATCAGAACATAACATTCTTTCACAAGCAAGTGCTTGTAAGACAGAAGTTTAATTCCATAAAAATACTTTATGATGAACAGGGCAAGAAGCTTGACACCCATGGTCAGATTGCTACTGAAGCGGTCAATTTTTACAAACAGCTCCTAAGAGCCCCTGATGCCATGATGGGTTGCTTAAGGATTTGATTCATATCACTATCACCTCTGATCATAAGGACAGGCTTGCAGCAACAGTTACCAGAGAAGAGATTAAAGCCACAATGTTTGCACTCAATAGCAACAAGGCCCAGGCCCCGATAGCAACAGTTACCAGAGAAGAGATTAAAGCCACAATGTGCTTGTTGCCCAAGAGATTGTAAATGGGTACCACAAATCCAACTTATCAGCTCGATGTGGACTTAAGGAAGGCATTTGACTCCCTTGACTGGAAATTCATTCTACAGGTACTTTCAGTCATTGATCTTCCCCAATGTTTCATAAATTGGCACTACAAAAAAAAATGCCATATACTGACGAAGACTTTGACTGACGGAACAAATCCACCAGTATAAATGTGTTTTTCTGACGGATTTTATAGGCCGTCTCTATAAATTCAACGTATACCGACGGACATGATATCCGTCGGTATATACTTTTACTGACGAATTACAAAGAACCGTCGATATTGAAGTAAGCTATACTGACGGATTTTGGTATTCCGTCAATATAGACCTCTAAAAAGCGCGCCCATTTTTTTGATGGCGGGTTAATTTTTTTAAAGTTCAACGGACGACCGTTAGTACATCCTTATTTTATTTTTTTAATCCTTTCAGCCCATTTTATCTCTTTCACGATTTTTCCCTATGTTATTTTTTCATCCCAAAAACATTTCATCTCTTTCAAGAGTTTCCCCAAATTTTTTATCAGTTTCATCCATTTTATCAGTTTCCCCAAAAAAATTCCCTCTCTTTCGAGCTCTCATCTCTTTCCCCAAAACAAATTGTATCAATTTTCAAGGAAATTGTTTTGTTTTGTTTTTGAATAGCAATTGTTTTCTCTTGCTAGTCGGGTAACTTTCTTTGAAAATGCAGGTATCTTGAATTGGCAGCTGGTAACTTTCTTTGAATTCAAAAAGAATCTTGAATTTGCAGGTATATTTTAGTATCATTTATGTTCGTCGTTTTTCCTTCCTTCTTTCTTTCCTTCCTTCCTTCCTTCCTTTGCTTGCTTGTTGCTGTTGCTTTTCATCTCTTTCAAGAGTTTCCCCAAAAAAATCTATCAGTTTCCCCCAACAAAAAAAACTCCCTCTCTTTCGAGCCCTCATCTCTTTCCCCAAAACAATTTGTATCAATTTTCACGTTTGGTAAATTTCCCATCTTCTGAATAGGAAATTGTTTTGTTTTGTTTTGTTTTTGAATAGCAAATTATTTTCTCTTGCTAATCGGACAACTTTCTTTGAAAATGCAGGTAACTTGAATTGGCAGGTAACTTTCTTTGAATTCAAAAGAATCTTGAATTGCAGGTATCTCCATTTTCCATTTCTTTTTCTTTTTTTTAATTTTTAATTTTTTATCAATTTTTGTAAATTTATTATATATTTTACAATATCAGATTGTAGCAGTGAAGTTTATAATGAAGCATGAAAACTGAGAAGGACATCTATAATTTAAGACAGGAAATCGAGGTATTATCTAATTTTTCGAATAAATGCATTGTTTTTCTTGTAAGATTTGTCCATGCCTATACTGTTTAAATTTTTTTTTTGGTCATTTTGAGATTTAACTTCTTACTTATTGTAGATTATGCGAAAGCTGAAGCATGAAAATATCATTGAAATGATTGATTCATTTGAAAGCCAACAAGAATTCTGTGTTGTCACTGAATTCAATCAAGTAATGATCTCTTTTCTTTATATGATGTGCACAACTGATTAATTTGGAAAAATATTAGAAGTTGATGGAATTTCTTGGTATGTAGGGTGATCTATTTCAGATTCTAGAGGATGATAATTGTCTTCCTGAGGAACAAGTTCAAGCAATTGCTAAGCAATTGGTACTTTCATCTTACAAATGTTGCTGTCAAAGTGAATTGTTTGATTTCTGGCTTCAAGTCACTTGTTTGCTTAACATGGAATTCCCCTATTTTGGTTGTTATTATGCAGGTGAGGGCTTTGCATTACTTGCATTCCAACCGGATCATCCATCGTGGCATGAAGCCACAAAACATTCTCATTGGTGCCGATTCTGTTGTTAAGGTTGGTTGGTTAGATGTTATGCACGTGTTTTAATATAGTAAGTTTAACATTGTGTCTGTGTAGAGTAGTCAAGTTCTAATTTTTCAGTTAGGAGATGGTAGCATTTTTTATCATTATACAATTGTAGACCTTTCGTATCATATTCATGTACCACTCTAAACTAGGCCTCTTTATTTTGTTCTAATTTTAGAGTGGTACATGAATATGATACGGTTGGGATGAATCTCTTCTTTGGATTGAAAAAGGACTATGAAAAATGTGATTGGAACAAAATGTGTCTCTTGATCAGATTGAAACTCCTAACTAGGGTAGAACACAATTTCTTTCTCTATATAATGAACCCAAGCATCATAATCAAAATCGCAAGCAGAAATCATAGAATTTCGAAATAAAAAGAAGATCAGGAAAAAAAAATTTTGTGTGAAAAATTCGAAATTTGAGAGTGGTAGTGCTAGGATTTGTTTCGAAAAGATTTTTGTGAAGGAAAGTCTAGGTTTTAATTAGAGGAAGCAAAGGCTAGAAAGTGGTGGCCATTCGACGGTCAATGGAGTAGATCGGAGGAAGTGAAGTTTCGAGTTTTGATTTCAGATCTAGGAAATTCTAGAGAGATTCGAGTGAAACTAATTTGGTTTTTGAGTCGAGGAGATCGAGAGGAATTTTTAAGATTTTTAAGATTTTTTTCGGATTTTTTTGACCCTCGACGGCGGCGACGGCGGACGACGGCGAGCGACGACGACGGTGACCGGATTCTGGGTTGGTGAAGAACATTCATCAGTTGTTCTTGAGATGAAAAAACAGAGAGAAAAAGGAGTTTTTTTTTTTTTCAAAACAAATAAAAAAATGAAAGAGAAAATTTTTTTTGGCTTATATAACCAGCAGCAGGGTCGGGTCAGGTTGACCCGCGCGCTGACCCGACCCGTATGCTGCTGGTTCCCTTTTTTTTCTTTTTAAATTTATTTATTTGCTTTATTTGTTTTATTATTTACTATTTATTTATTTATTTTCTTTATTTTTACTAACATTATTTTAAGTTTTTTTTGCAGGTTAATTATTTACTAATTATTATTTATTTATTAAATATTTATTAACTAATTTTTTTATACAAAAACTATTATTTATTTTAATAACTACTATTATTGTTAATTATTATTATTATGTTATATTATATTATATTACATTATATTATATTATATTTTATATTATATTATATTATTAATTATTATATCTATTTAGTATTATTAACCATGGATTTATTTATTGATAAAAAATATTTTAATTAATTAATTTTAATTGAAGATTAGTTATTTTTAAAATTAATAAATTGAGATTTTTCCAATGATGAAATTCAAAGAAATTACGAATGGTTGATTTCTGAGAAATTTCTAGGTGAGAAATTTCTCTTAAAAGTTCTCCAGAATGAATGGAAGAATTTTTTAAGAGATTATTTTCAATACTAATAAAAATCAAAAATTTATTTTTTTAAGAATAATTAATTTTCAACACCTTTCTCTAAGATGATTTTTCATAATAAATGCTTAATTAAAATTGAAGGATAAATTAAGATTTTTCCGATGATGAAATTCAAGAAAGTCACGAATGGATGACTTTTGAGAAATTCCTAGGTGAGAAAAATTCTCTTAAAATTTTTTCAGAACGAATGGAAGAATATTCTAAGGGATAATTTTCGATATTAAGATCAGAATTTATTTTTCGAACAAACATTAATAAAAATGTGGATTAATTTTGGAAGATTAATTGAAGAGAAATAATTTTGTTGAATAATTTAACTTTTCCGACGACGGAGCCTCTTCAATAGAACGAATGGTTTCTTTTGGATACTCTCGAGGTGAGGAAACATTTTCTAGTAATTTCTCCAGAATGAATTGAAGGAAGACCTAAAAAAATAATTTCCAAGATTTCTAACTTTAATAATTAAAATGAAATAGGATAGACAAGACCATTTAATTAAGACTTTTAAGTATCACAAGACTAATTAGGTACTATCTCTTAGATAGGCATTGTGAGGGTGCTAATCCTTCCTCACACGTAACTGTACTCCCGAACCTAGTTCTGATAAGTAGACCAGAACCTATTCTTTTTAAGGTGCCTTAGTCAAGCTTAGGATTACTTTAAATAGGATAGATTCGCATAGGTGACTAATCACACCTAGATTAGATGATTAGTGGCGACTCCATTGATTTGTGTCTAGCATGCTGAATTCGTATTTGGCATGTTATGACCATTTGGCGACTCCACTGGGGACATTAGAGAGTCGAGTCATAGATTAGTCTTGTGATACATTAGATTTGAAATGTTTGGTCTTAAGTGTTTAATTTTTATCTTTATTTTTCTTTCTTCGTTTTTATTTTGATTTTGTTATTTGTACTAATAACTTTTGTTTCATATACATTTGTGGGAAAAAGAAGGTTTGAATGTCCCTTCGCACACACGGCACATTGCATATCATAAAGCCCTATACCCGGGCTCGTCCTTTTTAGGAGGGGTTAAAGTACCTACGCCTTCGAGGGGTGAAAACCTCCGTAACGGCTAGCGAAACAGCTTCAGAGTGTAAAGTACCAAAGTTTTTGAGAGGTGATAACCTCCGCCATAACTTTGGAAAATACTCTCACCTGAATTGAACCCTTCCGGTTGGAGCCTATAATGGGTGAAGAATGGGGTGTCTTACTCATTCTACATGGATGATGTTAAGGAGCAATTTGAGGACCTTTTTTAGCTTGGTCAAGTATCCTAAACCCAGCATATAAACAACACTTAAGTGGCCAACTTTAGGATAGAGTCATGTCCACCCTTGTATAGAGGAGAACCCGAAATTAGGACACACGAAGGAACACTTCTTACCTTATGCCTTTTCATGATGTTAAATGTTTGTTTATCTTACATATTTGTCTTGCTGATATGCTCACCATGATGATGTAGTGCTTACACATGTTGTTGTATTTTTATCCTTTCATAAGTTTGCTGATATGATATCTAACTTTTTGTTTTCTTTCTTTCTTTCTCTTTCTCATTGCATTCGCATCATGCATCATACTAGATATCTTGCCGCATAACAGTCTTTGATAAGAAAAATCTTTACTGTCATCCATGGAAATCCTAGTAAGATCCGAGTATGCAAAGTTTGAATCCCTGAGTTGTTTGAAGTTGAGGTCTGAAAAGGTTCAGCGAAATAAAAGAGACTGTCTACCAACCGGCTATGTGTCCATACTCCCCGAGGAGGTTCATCTAGACCTTACACAAAATGATATTGCCGATTTAGTTGACATCTGGGGATCTTGGAACAGGGTAAAACAAGAAATGTTTCAGCAAAGATATGGTGACCTCGCGTTACTCCTTCAAGTCACAGTAGACACCAACTTAATTCAGGAAATGGTTCATTTCTGGGACCCTTCTTATAGATGTTTCGTCTTCAATGAGGTAGACATGGTACCCACTATTGAAGAATATTCGACTACCAAGATCCTGACAAAGTCTACTTGAAAAATAAAATGGGCTATCCCAGGAAAGTTGCTAGGATGTTGGGGATCAGTTTGTCTGAAGTGGAACATCACGTCGTGGAAAAAGGTGAATATAGTTATATCACGTAGGATTTTCTACGGGATTTCATTAGGGAGCATCTGAACGACGAAGAAGGTATGAAAGCAATGGCGCTTGCCCTTTATGGGATGGTTGTCTTTCCCAAAATCTTGGGGCATGTCGAGATGGCCGTAGTAGACTTGGTTGATCAGATTGAGCACCGGTTGAATGTGGCACCAACAATATTGGCAGAAACTATCAGATCGTTGAATCACTGTCGACGATTGGGAAATGGACGCTTTATTGTATGCATACAATTATTGTACATATGGATGAAAAGCCATTTTGAATGCATTAAGTCATACTTCACCTCTGACGTTCCCATTCAGGAATTCTGTAACAGTGTTTGGCCGAACCCAAAGGCAAAACGCGTTTGGATGTTATTTTTTCGCAAACTCAAGAATCGAGAAGTTGTGTGGTTAGCTCATTGGATGAAGCTTGATTCTGTGTTATATAGTTGTGGAAATCAACCTTGGGTACCTCTTCCAGGGCTATAGGGGGTCATTAGTTACGCACTTATTTTGGTCTTTAGGCAGGCTGGACATGAGCAATTTATTCCTATGACGCAAAGGCTCAACCGTTTGGAATTCTCTTATGCGGATGATGGGGCTTCAGAGAAGAAAAAAGATCTCGCCAAAGTTTGGAAACAAACCATTCGGGTCGACCAAGGTTGGTTTTCGAGCGATGTTACTGCTGAGTATCTTGTATGGCAAGCTAGGCTAGACAAAGATGTGGTACTTCCTTGGAAAAGAAATTCAGATATCCCAGTTCAGCTCACTCGGTCAGACTCAGTGCTGGAATTTGAGTTAACTAAGAGGAAATCACCCGAAGAAGAAGATGAATTAGAGCAGGAAAACCAAAGATTGCGAGTGAAGATAAAGAGAATAGAAGACAGCCAATCTGAGGAAAAAATTCGTGAACTGGATCATGAATGCAAGGTATTGAAGACAGCCTTTGAGCGATTAGACGATTTGTTTTCGCAAAGGGTTTCAGAGCTTGAAGATATGGGAGTAGAAAATGAAGAGATATGTTTGGAATACATGAAAAAGAAAGAGAAGTGCCAAGAGTTAACCCAGAAGCTCGAGAAAATGGAAAGGGAATATGGACAAAAGCAGGATTTCCTCAGGCATTTATTAGACCAGATTTGTAAAAGCACTCGCAAGGCAGAAGAAATGAACAACAGGATTGAAAGGTTGAAGGCAAATGTGCATCCAAAAGACATGAGAGGTCAACTGGAAGTACAAATTATTGCTTTAGAGGGAACTGTTGAAGAATTTGGACATGATATTCGAGAAATGAAAGAGTAGCTTTTTAAGATGGTTGAAAGTATTCCTCAAGAATATCTGTCACCTTTGGATCAACCACATGCGTTCGGTGGCTCGCATGATGAATCAAAGCATCAAGTAGCTGAATTTAAAAACCTAATTCCCAGTATAAAGTCTTCTGATTGGATACCATTTCAGATACCTAAGGAAGAAACTCTTTGCTTCACATAGTCACCGCAGATTGGTCCGCATGCAGATAGATATCGTGGTGTCACTTCTCGACTAGTTTTTGGACCTGTTAATAAAAAAAAAACGATGTAGTAATCAGGATAGAACTTCTATTGATCCAATTCCAATGACCTACACGGAGTTACTTCCCCAACTTTTTCAAGCCAATTTTGTCGGACCAATTTATCCGAAGGATTTAAAGCCTCCTTATCCTAAAGGTCACGATGCCAATGCTACCTGTGGTTATCATGTTGAAATTTCGGGCCACTCTATAGAAAATTGTGGAGCTTTGAAGCGAAAAGTACAAAGTCTGATTAAAGCAGGGTTTTTGAGCTTCGAAAAGAAGACGAAGCCAAATGTTAAGGGGATCTCATCAATGGCGGCACTTTAACTTAGGAGGTTTTGGAATGATTGAAATTTGACCGAAGATGAGGGATGTCACTCGGAATTCAATCTGGAGGAATTTTTGATGTTTTCATTTTTGGCATGACATTTTTAAGCATTGTTTAGGTGCTTTAGGAGATTTTGTTTTTGTTAGGAATCGCTTATATTTGCATGATTATCTTTTCGATCTTAAATAAAATGGTGATTATTGTTAAGAATGAACTTGGCAATCCATTCCCTTGTCTAGTTTCAAATCAGACCACATAAAAACTTGATTTCTTTGATGGCCTAAACTTGGAGTGTCATGAACCTCACCTTTCTTTTGACCAGGAAATGAATCCCAAAAAGTCAATAATCTTCGTCTAAGCAAATGAGCAATGAAATGAACATTTGATTTGCAAAATATTTTTTTTTTGAGAACCAATTCATGAGGCACTCTCTTTAAAGAATCTAGATTTTGTTAATTTGATAAGTGTCAAGGCTATCTAGAGTTTTAAACACATCACTCCTAAGTTTCTCAACCATGCCCGAACTTTTCTTTTCCTGAATGGTATCCTTTACTCACATATTGGGGGAAAAATTACCTTAAAAGCCATATTTTTCCAGTGTCCTTGAATGCTTTGACTTGAGTAACACCCAATTTCACCCAGTTATCCTTTGCCATATCTTGGGGTAGGATTACCAAAGAGCCGAATGACCTGATGTTTTTCTTTGCACACCATTACCGACTTGTGTAAACTTTGTTTTCCTCTATGACCGAATAAAATTGCATAGACACTTTGAGAAAGCCGGAACAAAGAGAATTGTTGGGTTGGGCCTTCATTTGGATAGGCACATTGAGAGTTGCAAAAAAAAAACTGTGGTATCATGCATATGAGATATACAAATGATTTTAATGGCAATTCTTATTATCTACTCCACCTGGGGTTTGCTCTTCAATGGAAATATTCATACTGGACATGAGAAATGGCTATCTTTCGTATTCCTTTCACAAAATGAGAAATTATCCTTTGCTACCCCCTTTGAGCCTATTGGATTCTTGTTTTTTGAATGAACCTTGACCAAGGATCACCCTCCACATCGGGGGGCAAGTATGAAGAATTATCTTTCTATAGAGGGTCATACGTTTGGATCATATTTCTACACCATGAAAGGTTGCCTTATGTCAGGGGGTAAATATTGAAATGGATTGAGTTTCAAATTTTCAAACTCACTCTATGATAGGAAAATCTATGAAAAGAAAAAAAAATGAAAAGAAAAGTTCGCAAGATGAAATCCTCATGAAGAGAAATGATCCATGGTTTGATGAGAAGTAGAAATGATGAAATCCTCATGAAGAGAAATGATCCGTGGTTTGATTACCTTTAAAATGAAAATAAAGATATGAGATATTTTGAGATGAAGAAATGATCATTGGTTTAATTACCTTTAAACACATTTTTGGGCCTGATTTTTTTTTTTTTTCATAACCCCAAACCTTGGCCTACATTACAAGCTTGAAAAGTCCATTTTGATCAAGTATGAATGTTTAAGTTGAAGAGTTTTCCTCAGATTTTATCTCATCCTTTTGAATTGTTATTGAAGAAATTTGAAGTCTCAAATGCATGGTAGAGCAAAAAAAAAATGGAAAGAAAAGAAAAGAAAAGAATGAAGCTCTACGGTGAAAACCCAAAAACGGGCAGTCTAGAGCAAAAATTTGAAAGCAACTCTGCATAACTGTGCCAAAGCCTAACAAGAAGTACAAAAGAAATGATATTTTGAACCCACCAGGAAACACCGAACACTTTTGAGAAACTTAAAAAGGTCAACATCATTTGAATGACTTTGCCCGAAATTGGAAATCCTTTTTTCTTTCTTGTCCAAATTTTGAACCCATCATAGATATTTTTGGCATTTGTTGAATTGCTATATATCAAGAAACTTAGAAAGAGTGCCAAAATGGATTGTGTTTTCAAAATAAAACTTTTTGTGAAAACATGATTGTTGAAGGAAATTCATTGTGAGTTTAGATGAAGAAACATTGATTTTTCCCTTATATGACGAAACTTCCTTTGATAACCAAAACCTTGACAAATTGAAATAGTCAATGAGCCAAATTGTGATTCTCTTTGTCCATTCTTGCAGTAATTACCAGTTTTTTTAAAGATCTAAAGTTGTATTTTTGTTTAGTAAATGGGATTTTGATTTTTGAACATGGAAAATAGTGATGTTTCTGGGGGCAATTTTGATTTACCATTGGGGCATGATTTGAAAATGAGAAAAGTTTTTTGGACAAATTCTTTCTTTTCAAAGAATTTTCAAAAAAGTGTAACATGAGAACATTCAGGTTTAGGGGATGCATATTTGAGTTTTGAACCAGTTTGATAAGAGTGACATTTCTAGGGCAAAAAAATGAGAAGGCTTTTTACCATGATGAGAAAATGGTTTTGAAAAATGAAATCTATTGAGTTGGTAAATGGAAGAGTAGGCACTTTTGCAGCATCGGTATTGAAGATTTTTCACTTGGAATTTGAATATGCTTAAAGATGAGATTCTGGGAAGAAAGGAGAATGAAATGAGAACAATGAAAAGTTTGGAAATGCATCTGTTTAAAGCCTTGGAACTAAAAGAAAGGGTGTTGTGATCAACTAATGGAATTAGTGGAGGTCAGCTTGGTTCTAAGTCAGCGTTTGGAAGATTAAAAGATGATGACATGATGAGATTGAGTATTCCTTTGTCACAATTGAAATTCATGATATTCATAACATTCATGGCATGCATTTAATATGTAAGAAAGATTTTGAGTTAGATTTTTGAATTTTTAATTTTGAAATCAAACTTTTTTTAAAGGAAAATTCTTGGACCTCGGTTGAGATGAAAATTTTGGTCTTTTAGATTTTACACATTGGTTGAAGAGATGAGTTTAGACCTTGGTAGTAATGAGAATTTTAAGATGAGATTTTTTTTTCAAAGATAGGTTTTTTTAAGACGAGAATGATTTAGTGTGAATCCTTAGCTGAGTAAGAATCCTTAGTTTAGTATAAATCCTTAGCTAAGTGAGAATCCTTAGTTTAGTGTGAATACTTAATTTGGTGCGAATCCTTTATTTCCTTATTTTGGGTGCGAATCCCTTATTTCTTTATTTTTGGGTGCGAATCCCTTAGTTTAGTGAGAATCCTTAGTTTGGGTGCGAATCCCTTATTTCCTTATTTTTGGGTGCGAATCCCTTAGATTAGTGAAAATCCTTATTTTTGGGTGCGAAATCTCTTATTTCCTTATTTTGGGTACGAATCCTTTAGCTTAGTGAGAATCTTTATTTTGGGTGCGAATCCTTTAGTTTGAGTGAGAATCCCTTATTCAGGTGAGAAATCTCATACTTTGATGTGAATCTTTTATTTTCAAGTTATTTTAAGTTGTGAATCCTTTATTTTGTAAATTTTAAGTTTGTCTTTAAAGTGAAAGATTTCAAAGTTGGTGTGTTTTTGAGAGATTTGGTTTAAGAAGAGAAATCTTTAGGTTGAAACTAATTAGAGACAGTAAGATTCAATCTATCAGTTTTGAAACCAAGTACAAACAGAGATGAATGATGGGCTTGAGAACCTCTTGCTTTGATCAAGAGATTCAGGGAATGGATATTGTTTATTATAGAGCATTCATAACATCCATTTGCACGATATGCATCGGCATTCATGGCATTCATATACTGCATTGCATTTATGTATTTGCACCCAAGAAAGATTATTTCAGGTATTCAGTATGATTTGGACGTTAATTTTAATTTGGAATGCTAATTTGCGAGGTTAGCAATTTCTTTTGGGATTCAAGGTAAGATTTTTGAAGTTTACATTTACGTTTGATAATTTACAAATTTCGTTAAGTTTATTTAAAGTTGATGCCTTGGTGGAGGAGTATTGTTTTCATTTAAAGTTGATGCCTCGGTGGAGGAGTACTGTTTTCATTTAAAGTTGATGCCTCGGTGGAGGAAAACTATTTTCATTTAAAGTTGAAGCCTTTGTGGAGAAGTATTTGTTTATATTTAAAGTTGAAGTCTCGGTGGAGGAGTATTGTTTTCTTTTAAAGTTGAAGCCTCGGTGGAGGAGTATGTTTTTACGTTGGGTTTATTTAAAGTTTACGCCTCGTTTAGAGGAGCTTTTCTACGATAGGATTTTCTTCAGGTACATAGGATTTAGTAGGGTGTCTATGTCTTTGCAATCCCCTGTTTCTCAGGGAATCCACAAAGAGGGGCAACTGTAGACATCAAATTTTATCTGGGCTCTAATTATTTTTATTATTAAATTAAAAAAAAAAAAGAAATCAGAAAAAATTAAAGAAAACGAATTTGAGTTGGGATGAATCTCTTCTTTGGATTGAAAAAGAACTCTGAAAAATGTGGTTGGAACAAAATATGTCTCTTGATCAGATTGAAACTCCTAACTAGGGTAGAACACAATTTCTTTCTCTATATAATGAACCCAAGCATCACAATCAAAATCACAAGCAGAAATCATAGAATTTCAAAATAAAAAGAAGATCAGAAAAAAAAAATATTTTTTTTGTGTGTGAAAAATTTGAAATTTGAGAGTGGTAGTGCTAGGATTTGTTTCGAAAAGATTTTTGTGAAGGAAAGTCTAGGTTTTAATTTAAGGAAGCAAAGGCTAGAAAGTGGTGGCCATTCGACGGTCAACGGAGTAGATCGGAGGAGGTGAAGTTTCGAGTTTTGATTTCAGATCTAGGAAATTCTAGAGAGATTTGGATGAAACTAATTTGGTTTTTGAGTCGAGGAGATCGAGAGGAATTTTTAAGATTTTTTTTCGGATTTTTTTGACCACCGACGGCTACGACGGCGAGCGGCGACGACGGTGATCGTATTCTGGGTTGGTGAAGAACATTCATCAGTTGTTCTTGAGGAGAAAAAATCAGAGAGAAAAAAGAGTTTTTCTTCAAAACAGGTAAAAAAATGAAAGAGAAAAAAAAAAATTGGCTTAATAAATTGAGATTTTTTCAATGATGAAATTCAAAGAAATTACGAATGGTTGATTTCTGAGAAATTTCTAGGTGAGAAATTTCTCTTAAAAATTCTCTAGAATGAATGGAAGGATTTTTTAAGAGATTATTTTCAATACCAATAAAAATAAAAAATTTATTTTTTTTAAGAATAATTAATTTTCAACACCTTTCTCTAAAATGATTTTTCGTAATAAATGCTTAATTAAAATTGAAGGATAAATTAAGATTTTTCCGATGATGAAATTCAAGAAAGTCACGAATTGATGACTTTTGAGAAATTTCTAGGTGAGAAAAATTCTCTTAAAAATTTTCCAGAACGAATGGAAGAATATTCTAAGAGATAATTTTCGATATTAAGATCAGAATTTATTTTTCGAACAAATATTAATAAAAATATGGATTAATTTTGAAAGATTAATTGAAGAGAAATAATTTTGTTGAATAATTTAACTTTTTCGACGACGGAGCCTCTTCAATAGAACAAATGGTTTCTTTTGGATATCTCGAGGTGAGGAAACATTTTCTAGTAATTTCTCCATAATGAATGGAAGGAAGACCTAAAAAAATGATTTCCGAGATTTCTAACTTTAATAATTAAAATGAAATAGGATAGACAAGACCATTTAATTAAGACTTTTAAGTATCACAAGACTAATTAGGTACTATCTCTTAGATAGGCGTTGTGAGGGTGCTAATCCTTCCTCACACGTAACTGTACTCCCGAACCTAGTTCTGATAAGTAGACCAGAACCTATTCTTTTTAAGGTGTCTTAGTCAAGCTTAGGATTACTTTAAATAGGATAGATTCGTATAGGTGACTAATCACACCTAGATTAGATGATTAGTGGCGACTCCATTGGTTTGTGTCTAACATGCTGAATTCGTATTTGGTACGTTATGACACTGGCATTTTTGTTATTTCTTGCAACATTGATTTTTAGAATACCTTTTTGCGGGGACGAATTGGCATGTTAAATTGCCTTTTCTGTCAAACGAAACTTTCTTATTTCTATAGTTTATGTATAGATTGGTAATATAAATTAAGACTATGTCACTGTGACATGGTAAGGATGAGAAATTGGGAGGATTCTACTGGCCTATTAAACTGTACTTTCAATTTGGTCAAAGCCGGGGCCAAGTAGGGAACTGCCCTGTCGAAAATCTGCCATGCACACACGAACCTCTAGTTTAATTATTTGCAACTACAAGACTTTGAATTTGTATCTCTATTATTTGCAGAGATAAATAACATATTGACTATTCAGATGTTAATCACTTTTTCTAAAAGGGAATTTATCCTTTGCATTTGGATCACTCTTTACAGGTTATAATTTTTTCGCTGGTATGTGGGCATTTGATAGAATGAAGTAAATCCGTTGCATTTGTCAATCATAAGAGACATTCACTTGTAACTAATAGTTGCTGAAATCAGTAAAAGAATGATCAATAATATAGAAATGGTGATTGTGATTTGCGAATGAACCGATTTAAGTGAGATGGTATTTCTGCTGGTTACTGCTTCTAAGTTATTATTGTCACTTTTATCATAGGTCTATGCAGAAGATGAATCTGGGATACACACATAGGATCTTAGAAAGCCCAAAATTCCTGTCAAAGAGCTTCCTGGACATAAGCACTGGTAATTGACTTGTACTCTCGTGTGTCTTTTTGCTTGAGGTCATTTTTATGTTTGAGGAACTCTACTCTTTCTATTTTCACACTTAATTGATTTATAGTTAATTCTCACATTTGAGTTTATGTCTTGAACTGTTTCTGCCCCTCTAAAAAGAAATGGGAGTATTTAAATTCAGGTACTTTTTCATAACCCTTTTTCCAAAATTTTCCCTTCCTCCAGGAAAGTGTAAACCAACTCCCGTGTATATATATATATATATATATCCTCTTCAGGTATATATAATTCACATTAGAGAAAGAAGTGATCAATATGAAACAACTTCATATCTATATAGAATTTGAATCTTGTCTTTTTAAAACTATGCAATTTGGAATCTATGGTGGCTTATTCAAGAGCAACTATGCATTTAAAAACAACTTACATTAAACTTGAGAAAGTTTATGCATTTAAAGCACAATTTAAGCACAACTTTCATTTAAGCACAGTACAACCCTATGTATTTCTCATTCTTTCTGATCTCTTAGCTGTGTGGTGGTGTATGTGTGTTATCGTGAAAGTCAATCAAAGATTTACATATATTTTTTGTTGCTAATATCTTTATGTAAATAACTGTCAAAGTGGTGGAATGATTATTTGAATTGGATTATGGTTCAAAAGTCATTATTGGCTAATATCCAGGTTTTTCTTGCTCTGCTTCATGACAAATAATTTATTTAAATTGCTTTGCTTTGTCTATTTTGGATGCAGAAAATACACCGTAAGAAGATTGAACCATGTTTTATAATCCGTAAGAAGTTTGGAAAATTTATGTTTGACATTTGTTTAGAGTGTTTTTGTAGTTGGAGACATATTTTGATGTTTTTTTTTTTAAAACTGTGTTATAATTGAAGTATTTGTGACTCATATATTATTAATTATAAGACAATTGTTTTCTTTCTTTATTTTTCTAAGAAATTATATTAAAAATTGTATTTTAATTAATATTTTAATTTATAATTATAATTATAATAAAATGAATTTTTTTAATAACGTAAAATATATAAACGAAATGAAAAGTTATTTAGCAATTAAACTCTAGATTTTATACCATTGGTATACAAATACTGACGGACAATTTGAACATTACTGACGGTTAAGATTTGACAGATTACACTTTTACCCACGGATAATCCGTCGATAAAAATAGTTTATTACTGACGGATCATAACATATACCGGCAGATAGAGTAAGTAGTAAAGAAAAAAGAAATCACATTACTGACGGTCATAAATCACTATTGGGTCATGTTTTACCAACGAAAAAGGCCATCCGTCGGTAAACATCTGTTGTAATTGAAAATTTGGGAAACCTTTTACTGACGAAAATAATCCGTCAGTATAGGATCAGTATATTTTTACCGACGAAAAATGACCGTCCTAATTGGCTTTACCGATAAGGCCTATACCGACGGTAAGTTTTTGTCGGAATATTTATATTTATCGTCGTTAAAAGTTTTTGGTCTTTACCGACGGATTTTGGGTTTTTACTGACGGATTTTCGTCCATCAGTAAATGGTAATTTTTTTGTAGTGTGGATTAGCAAATGCTTAACCACTCCCAAGTATTCTGTAACTGTCAATGGAGGCTTGGCTGGCTACTTCACTAGTGCCAAAAGGGTAAGGCAAAGGGACCCCATCTCCCCTTACCTGTTTGTGTTGGCAATGAACGTGTTATCAGCCTTACTGAATTCAGCTGTTGCCCATGGGATTCTACCATTTCATCCTAAATGTAAGAGGATTGGGTTCACTCACTTGAGCTTCGTTGATGACCTCTTAATTTTCACTAAAGGGAGGCTTGATTCTATTGAGACTATCATCAAACTATTGGAAGTCTTTATCAATTTTCTGGACTACAATTGAATTGTGCTAAGAGTGAACTATTTAGTACAGGGATCAAGGAAGATGAGCTGCAAGCTATGGTTGCCAGAACAGGATTTAAGAGAAGTACCTTGCCTGTCAAGTACCATGGTGTACCTGGTCACTAAGAAGCTTAGTGACAAGGAGTGTTATCCTCTAGTTGAGAGAATAACACAGAAAGTCAGGGGGTGGGCTGCAAAACATCTGTCATTTGCTGGTAGACTCCAGTTAATACAGTCTGTCATTTTCAGCACCCAAAACTTTTGGTGCAGAAATTTCATATTGCCAACTAGAGTTGTTAAGAAGATTACATAACTATGTGCTGCATTCCTGTGGAAAGACGAGGAAGGAAATGCCAGGGGGCCAGGGTCAGCTGGCAGACTATTTGTCACCCCATGTCAAAGGGTGGATTAGGGTTAAAAGACATGGTTGCGTGGAATAAAGCTTGTATCTTGAGGTGTTTATGGATGGTGTTAGCTCAAGCCGGCTCTTTGTAGGTGGCATGGATGACTGAGTACATCTTGAAAGGGGAATAGTATAATGCAGTTGAACTCATTGCAGAGATTCAGTTGGACTTTAAAAAAGCTACTGAAAATGAGAGACATAGCTTTAAAATTCATGGTGCAGCAAGGAGACAGATGGGTGTGGAGGCTGCCAGACTACAAGGCATCTCAGGTCTGGAAAGAAATAAGGCACAAACAGGAGAAAGTTGGCTAGCACAGGCTGGTATGGTGTAATCTACTTGTTCCCAGGCACTCTTTCATCTCTTGGTTAGCTATGTTGGACAGACTACCTACTAAATAGAGAATGTGCAAGTGGGGCAATGTGAGTGCAACTGATTGTGATCTTTGTACTGGGGGAAATGATTCACGAGATCATTTGTTCTTTAGTTGTGATTACTCCAAGCAGGTATGGGAGAAGGTACTTGCAGCATGCAATATTTGCAAAGCAGTCGGCCCTTGGCAAGAAGAGTTAAGCTGGGTTGTGAAGTTTAAAGGAAAAGCACTGTTGTCTACCATCTTGAGACTGGCATGGAATGCATGCATTTACTATGTCTGACAAGAAAGGAATAGAAGGATCCATGGAGCATAGGGAAGGCCAACACAAGTGCTATATAACCAAATTATGGGCATTGTAAGGGTTAGATTAATAGGAAGGCGAAGAAATAGAAGTAACAATATAAATAGAACAATACTAGACAACTGGGGTATAGATGAAACTGCATAATGATTGATTGTTATTGCTATGCATATTGTACAGAACCGTAGTAAGAATTCCTGCTTCTTTAAATAAAAAAATAACTTGCTTATCCCAAAAAAAAAATTTAATTTAAAAAATAAGAGAGGTGAGTATGCTGCTATTAAGAGCTTGTTCAATGACTCCCATGACGGTGGACAATCACTCGTATCGTGTCGTAGCCCTTATGAAACTAAACGATATTGATATTTCAATTGCTAATGACATTTAAGCCTTATTAATACTTTTTTTTTGGATAATTAAGCCTTATTAATACTTCATTTTGGATGGTTGATAGGAAAACTAAGTTTCATTTGTTTAATTAAGTGGGGAAAAAAGTGATACATACCTACCCAAAACCTAATCCAAACCTAGTAGAAGCTATCATTTGCCTAGTTAGCCAATGTTGCCAATAATAATGGGAAAGAAAAAGAAAAAGGTAATAATGCATGTTAACCTTCTTTGCATTAAAAAAAAAAGGTGAATAATATTGATGTAAAAAATTCTACATCATGATATTTAATAGATAGATCAGTTTTTGGTGGATCGAGTAATTAATTAGGATATGCTTGGTCTTGGAGCCAGTCCAGTTCTTCAGACTCCATTAAAGAAGCCAAGGATGTAAAATCCACGTCTTGCATCATATCATCAAAGAAGAAAAGGGATTGATCAGAATTTGTTGATGAACATTGGCCTTGCTCACATGTGTCAGTATTACTGTAACTATCTCCTTTGTTTTGAAAATCAGATGGCTGCAGCTGTGAGGATTCATCAGAGTTGTGAAATTCTGATAAAAAATTTCCATCCACCTCTAAATCGATCATGAAATTCGATGGATCATTATTATTTTCTGATGATTCGGGTTCCTCAGGTAGCGAAGAGGGTCGTAGCAGCGATGGCTTAGTGTCTTCAAGTTGTGGTTGTGGCCGCCTGTTAATGGAAACTTTTGTGCACCTTGTCGCCTTGGTCCTGATCGCGCATGAATTTGAATTTGCTTTTGAAGGCTGCCTGAAGGATGTTTCAGTGGTGGGATTAGCCTTGTTTTGGCATTGATTTGATGGTTTATGCTTACTTAAAGAATGGCTTTGTTGGGCTTGCAACTTTTTGCCGATGTTGGTGTTCCAATAGTTCTTGATTTCATTGTCTGTTCGCCCTGGAAGCCTCCCAGCTATAAGAGACCATCTGCACTCATCAACATCAAAATTTGTGATGTTACTTTTTCCTTAGCACTCAACAAAATCGGCTTTTAAGATCTGTTTTAAAGGAATATTTTGTGTTAGTATACTTTTAAATCATAAAATGATAAGATGTTTGACAGTAACCTCCATGATTCTCAGAAGTTTGATTTAATTGGCCAATAATGCAATATATATTGAATATCTAGCATCAGTTTTGGCAGGTTTTGCATCTAATATATAAATGGGGTGGGAAGGGAAAACAAAAAAAGAATTCCAATCCAACCTGTTTCCCAGGAGCTTGTGAAGCCTGATAATGAGTTCCTCTTCATCATGAGTAATGTTCCCTCTCTTGATATCAGGTCTCAGATAATTTAGCCACCTTAACCTGCAACTCTTCCCGCATCTTTTAAGACCTGCATCAGCCATATTTATATATATAAATGTAGTACAACTTTGGCTCTAACAAATTCTTCTTTGGAAGTTTCAGATTATGTTTCAAAGTACTTCAAACCTAATCCAAAATGCTATATCTCACTCACCTGCTCTTTTTGGAAGGTTTCTCCATTGTCCTTCGCCATGGATTTTAACGTAGTCTGTCAGTATTTTGTCTTCCATTGCTGTCCATGCTCCTCTATTCAAGCCTTCTTTTGAGCAGCAAGGACTCCTCCCCATATCCAAGCAACCCTTATTCAACCAACACACAACTCTCTTTCCCTCTCTCTCTCTCTCTCTCTCTCTCTCTCTTTAGCTTTGATCTCTACTTCTTTCTCAGTGTGTAGGCCAGTGATTTTTGTTATTAGTTTCCCAAGGAGTTGGGCCAGGAATACAGGTGAGGAGACAGAAATTATAGACTCTGTATCTGGTGTTGCTAACACTTGATACGATGTTCTTATTTATATATAGTCTCGCCGCCCCAGTAGGTCTTGCAGGATCTGTAAATCCTAACATGTTTCACCTTTCAAATTTATATAAAGCTATAAATTGCTCATAAAAAGGCTTTGCTTACATGTGCAAAAAAATCTTCAACAGTGTATATATATATATAGTTGCAACAAAAAAAAATCGTAATTTAAGAATAGAAAAAAAATTACAGATATTGAATTTTGAATGTTATCTCTTAAAAATAATTGCATAAACTAAATCCAGATTCAACTTCAATAATATATTGTACAGCAATATAAATGACAAACACAAGTCACCTTTCAATTATAAAATAGACTATTAAATTACACAAATAAATACAAACATGTATATTTGTATATTAATTGGATATTTGTGTTCATGAATCATGATGATAGGAGCCATACACCTTCCCTTTAACCTTGTACTATAATTACATTCTCACCTGCCTTTCTCTTCAAGTCCTGGCAGCTGCTTTCTTCTCAAATCTAACTTTCTTTCATGAGCTTGAAAGTTGGTTGAAAAATTAAAACATCTCGCAATAAATAAAAAAAAGCTAAACACCAATTATCATAATATATATACCTTTGCCACGTATCTACAGAAACTTCATTGATCATTGATTAATCCAATCGATCCATGTAAAGATTAAATGCTTATGATCAGCTGATGCTAACAACCTAAAATTTTTTACCATGATTACTGAAAAACATTAAAAATCACATGGTGTGCTCTTTGTCTCTGAAATTGAGTCTATAGCTGCAGAAAAAAACCCCACCAAAATACGCACACTGGGGAGTTCGATCTCCCCTGGTAATTAATTTTTCCACCAGTTGTTCGGCACCATCACTATAATAATTATCTTGTTTTAGAATTTCACAAAATTGAGAAAGATTTCATGTGATTTTGAAAGTGTACTGGTGATATGGCTATTACACCCGAACACGATCCAATTTCATAATATGTTATCCGAACTTTTTATTTTTTTTAAAGTTTTAATATTCGATACTTGTATCGAGTCGGACACATATTTCGAACATGAGTATGGAGATATGATCCTTCAAATATATAAAAAAAAAATTTTAATAAATTAATATACCCGTATTAGACACATATTCGTATCCGACAATCACCTCGAATCCGAATATCGTGAATCTAAGATGCATCTAAGAAGAGCTGAGATATAGTAGAGGAACCCTCTTAGGGTATAGAACAATATATAAGAATTCCATGTGAATGTTTTCTATTAATAATAACTTTAGTTAATCAATAATTACATGGGGCTTGAACAATGACAAAAGAATCAATCCTTGAAACTATGCATTTTTGTATATACTAGGTTTAGTTACACGTGTGTTGCACGTGGGTGATAAATCATGTAATTAATATATATCAAAATAATAATATATAACTAATGTTAAAAATAATATAATTGTTTTATGAAAATGATTTTTTCATCTTTTGTTTCCTCATTTTCTTCTTTTTCTATCTTTATGTTTGATATCAAATTAGATTCTTCAAATTTCTTCATTTGTTCTACCACCAGACGTATTTGAGTTTGTTCAGATTCTTGTCTCACATCCAAATGCACAAAGAATAGATATTTATTGGCTACGCTAGAAATTATATTATTGTAGTAGTCTGGTTCTCCATCTTTTTTTTTTTTCCTTTTCTATATTGAAAAAAATAATTTTGTTAGTTTTCAATTATTCATATTTAGATTGAAATCAAAGTTACAAATAATTTTATACTCCAGTTATAATGAATTCATATTTAGATTGAAATCAGTTTTTATACATCAGTAACATTTCTCATATTGAGTAAATAAAACTGCACATAACTACTCAATTTTTTTCTTTATGTAGCTTGGTTGTTTAATGTCTTAATAGACTAAATATAGTTGTAAATTCTACGAATTGTACGGTGAATTCTTGAATTTTTTGAAAAATATTTGTAGTACACAATTTAGATGTGTAACAAATATATATAGAATTTTGAATATTAAATAATTAGATAAATATAATAGGATTCGAACCTTAGTTTGTTGGTATTTTTCTCCAAAATTATGGATGTGATCTTTGATTCAATAAACTGGAGTTTCAAATATAAATTATCAAAACTAAGTTAAACAATAATGAGAATTAATAAGTATATAAAATGCAAAAAAACAACATTCATAACTATTTTTAAAAAAAATCTAAGATTTAATAAGTAGCAAAGTAAAAGAATCAGCTCACTTAGCTTTAGTAATTACCATATGACTATGCATAGGAGAAAGTTGACAGAATAAACAATGATTTATATAATCAAATTAATCATGCAATGATAGATGCAACCACCTTATATTTTGAAATTCCCTCTATTGAATAGCTTGGAGAATGCTCAACAATAATTCATGATTTTTCTTATTCCACATCTTTTCTAATGAAACTATTTATGTAATAATTAACCACTAACTTAGGATCCAATTTTTATAGTGAAATTGGTAATTGATAATATTTCTTTCTAATAACACTAAATTTAAACCTTGCCTGATTCCTCAATCGAAGCTTTGCCGAGTATGTGTTAATCGAGAAAAAATTGCTCTTAGGAAAGCACTAATGAATGTAATGCACCCACAATTAGCTAATTTATAAGTTTGTGAATTTATATCCTAAGCCTTAACATGATATGATCACTATAGCTAGCATTCTTGATGGAGTTGATAAAAAATTGAGATTTTCATGGATGCAAGTCAGATAGCAAAAAGGGCAAACTATATACGGAGACATAATTAGGGTTTTTCTATTAAGAGCTTTCTCTACTTTGATTAGGATGCAAATAACAAAAATAACTAATAAAATAATTAGGCTTAAAACGGAAGATGCAAATAATAATTAGGCCTAAACTAATTAGGATTCAATATTTATTAATGATTTTTAGTAACCTTAAAAGAAAATAGATTTTTTAAAGAAAAGTTTAATAAATCATTATCAAGAATAAAATAATTAAAAAAATTAATAAATCATTATTAAGGATAATAATTAAATTTTATCATTAAGGATAAAATAGTTAATTTTAAAAATGAATAAGGGTATATATGTTGTTCACTATTTGTAGTAGGATAAGAATTATATGGGTCTAAAACGAAAAGATGCAAATAATAATTAAGCTTAAAATAATTATGATTAATTAATGATTTGTAGTAGCCTATAAAAAAATTAGATTTTTTATTAAACAAATTAACAAATCATTATCAAGGATAAAATACTTAAAAAAATTTAATAAACCATTATTTATAATTTGTTGTAGCCCATAAGAAAATTAGACTTTTTATTAAAAAAATTAATAAATAATTATCAAAGATCAAATAGTTAAAAAATTAATAAATCATTATTAAATATAAAATAATTAAATTTCAGTATTAAGGATAAAATAGTTAATTTTAAAAATTAGCAAGGGTATATATGTCAAAATAATTAAATTTTAGCATTAAAGATAAAATAGTTAATTTTAAAAAATAGTAAGGGTATATATGTTGTTCATTATTTATAGTAGAATAAGAATTATATAGGCCTAAAACGTAAAGATGCAAATAATAATTAAACTTAAAATAATTATGATTAATTAATGATTTGTAGTAGCCTATGAGAAAATTAGATTTTTTATTAAAAGAATTAACAAATCATTATCAAGGATAAAATTGTTAAAAAAAAATTAATGAACCATTATTAATGATTTGTAGTAGTTTATAAGAAAATTAGGTTTTTTATTAAAAGAATTAACAAATCATTATTGAGGATAAAATTGTTAAAAAAAAAAAAAAACCATTATTAATGATTTGTAGTAGCCTATAAGAAAAATTAGACTTTTTATTAAAAAATAATTAATAAATCATTATCAAAGATAAAATAGTTAAAAATTTAATAAATCATTATTAAAAATAAAATAATTAAATTTCAGTATTAAGGATAAAATAGTTAATTTTAAAAAGTAGCTAGGGTATATATGTCAAAATAATTAAATTTCAATAATAAAGATAAAATAGTTAATTTTAAAAATTAGTAAGGGTATATATGTCATTCATTATTTGTAGATTTGAAGTTAGTGTTTTTATAATTAGTATAGATATAGATATATAATGGGACTAAAAATGGTCTCCAAATGTTCATTTTTATGCAGCAAAATAAAGATTAATGGCCAACCTACTTATTATTTCGTAGGAATTAGGCTGCTACCATTTAACCATAAAAGACAAGTGTTGGACTCTTTTGAGATATTCCAACTACGAAGAGATTATTGATGAAATTTTTTTTATCAAAGATAAATATTGAATTTTATCTTGATAATTTAATTTAATTTGAAATTAAATTATAATTAATTATATGATAAAAGTATAAAAGAGGTTTGAAGTCTTTTACTGGAACAATAGTCTCTTTAACTATATGATAACCAGAAAAATTACATGAAACAATTCTCCCCTCTAAAAAGTTTTTTCTTTTCTTTCATCGAAGAAAACTCTCCCTCCATTGTCAAGAGCAAAGTTTTTGCATTGTGATTAGTACGGATTCTGGTCCATTTTTGTAACAAATTTTCATTGCAAGTTTTATCAAAGATCTAAAAATAAAAAACCGATAAACTGATTTTATCAAATTAAAATTAATTCTGTGATTTAATTCGGTTAATTTTTATTATCCTACGAGCTACGACCATGGGTGGTAACTGGCAAATTTACTCCGTACTCCTTTGGGAAGGAGAAATTAATTAATTCAAGCTCCCTTTATACTGTAGTGGCTGTACTAGTCTGGAGTTGGCTTACTCTTCAATCATGCAAGCAAAACATGTCTTTTCAGTCGCTCTAAGTACAAAAGTAAAGGCTAGACGCTAGACTCTAGAGTATATATATATATATATATATATATATATATATATATATGGAATATTTTTAATTTATTTTTCTAACTCTAATAAATTGGGGAAAAAAAAAGTTTGGTAAATCTCGAATCCCATCCCTACAAAGTTAACAAAATATTGGATTCTAAATTATTGAAGTAACCATCAAAAGATTTGTACTGTTATAAAATAATAATAACTAACTGGCATCTTTACATTTCAATGGGATATTCCGTTCCTTCAATTCTTGTTTTCTAGATCTGATAATCCGTATATTTGTATCGTATTTATATAATTTTATAATTATATTTAAAATATTATATATTTATATAAATTTTGATATGTTAATAATTTGTATTATGTAGATTTTGATATATTAATATATTCGTTTCGTGTTCGTGTGATTTTTTCATGTCATGTCATATTTTGTATCATATTTTAATTTTTTTTTATATCGCATTCATGTCGTATAATCATATTTAGATCTGGTAATTCGTATATCCGTGTTGTGTTCGTGTATTTTGTCGTGTCATAATCGTATTTAAAGTATTTTATATTTATATAAAATTTGATACATTAATAATTCATATTATATAGATTTTGAGAAATTTGTGTATTTATGTCGTGTTCGTGTTATTTTTTCATGTCGCATCGTGTTTTCAATTATTTTTTCATATTGTATTGTGTTTAATATTATTAGATCTAAATATATTGGGTTCAAAGTTATCAGATATATAGCTGTTAAGCTGTCTATCATCAATTTTTAATTAGCAAGTTTTCCCTAAAAAAATTAGTAATGGAACCAAATTGGGCCATAGGACAAAGCTAATAAAGTAGAGAATCTCTTCAATTAAATATAAGTTGGGTCCTTATAATTAATGAACATAAACTTCATAAAATATTGAAAAGAAAAAGAAAAAAGCAATCCCAAATCTCAATCTTGGATTCTTGGTGCGTGCAAACCTAACTATTTTTTTTATTAATTAATTAGTACATGAACCGTAGTAATATATATAATTATGTCTAAACCTTAAGTTTCATATGAACGGACAGTGAGATTAAAAATAATAGTGGTGGTAAAATTAATTATTGTAATGGTGAGATTGGATACTATAATGGCGAGATTAAAACCAGTGATAGGATATGTGTTTTTGGATGCAAAAGCAATGGTAGCGGTGAGATGGATTATAGTGAGAAGAGAAAATGATTATCAAAAACTTTAGATTAAAATGTATATATATAATAAATAAGTACAAAATATTAAGATTATTTTTACTTTAAATTATAAAATATATATTAAAATTATATTTATGTTAAATAGTAATAATTGAAATTATTAAAGTTATATTTATGTCAAAAATAAATTAAATAAAATGAATAAATTTTTTAAAAATATTTTTTTTATTTATTTTTAATTTTATTAATTTATTATATAATAATAATTTTATTAATTATATTAAATTAAAAATTATAAAGCAAGGAAAAAAAACATTTTAATCCAAATGGCACCAGCACGATGAAACCCTGATATCATGTTATCCAAACATGACTTTCGATGCGATTGTTGCCAAAAGGTACCCCAACCGCACCAAACAATGATTCCTTTTGAATCCAATGGAGCCTTAATTCGACCTGCTTCTTGACTTTTTGTTTTGTTTTCCTTTGTTTTAGTTTAAGATCCCATATGCAGATACTTATATACCTATATATATTTATATTTGAAGTTGTTTCGATCATTAAAATTAAGAGTATTGGTAATTAAAATTATTATTATTTACTAAATTATATATACAAGTAAATATTATAATCATAATTTAAAAAAAATAATTCATATAATATAATTATTTTAATAATATTTATTTAATATAGAATAAAAATTAAGAAACAAATCAAGTAAAAAAGCTAATGAATAAATTATTAATGTATAACTTAATTTGAAAAATCTAATTATAGATTAAAAAAAAAATGATGACCTTCAACTTCAATCTTTTGATCTTCTAAATGTGATTTGAGGGAATTGGTCATTTTCCACAGATTAAAATGAAGGCTCAAAGTGTAGTACTAACTACTAAGTTGAAGAATTTGCAATACTATTTTAATATAGCACGTGCATTCGGACAACAAAAATGTTAGGTAACTTATCAAAAAAATTTGTTTGTCTGTCGAATTTAAAAAATCTATCTCTGTTTAAAATATTAAAAAAATATATTTTTATTGATTAAATAATAATATAAATCGAGATAGATTAAGCCGACTCATTTTACCAAAAAATATCCCTAATCTAATCTGCTCGATAGTTGAACAAGTCTCTAAAGCATACATCAATCAAATGACAATATTATTCAGTTTGACACGGAAAAAATTTAGAATTGATTTTAAGGTTCATAAGATTTTTTGTACAAAAAATATACTAAAAGAAGACTCATGAATATGATTAGTCTTAAAACTAATTATAACTAGCTAGTTAGATTAATGATTATCTTTTTTGTTAACTAGAGCTGTTGATAGATGTTTTTATTTTTATTTTTTTTATCTTTTTATATAATTTTGTTTTTTTATCTTTAATATATATTTTTTACCTTTTCATATATTTGCTTATCAATAAAGTTCTTATTTCGATGGAAGTTAAAATTTTCATTCCAAAACAGATAACGAAATTATATAGGAATAAAAATTGCCCATTGCACATGCATCGACTCACAGGGAATTGCAACTCAATCCTTCCCAAATCACAGGGAAAACTGAACTGAGACAATTAGATCTGTCAATCCGAATATTTGTCTTGTGTTAATATTATTTTTTTATATCATAATTATGTTTAAAATATTATATATTTATATAAATTTTGACATATTAATAATTTATATTATATAAATTTTGACATGTTCGTATATTTATATTGTATAACAATATTGTGTCCAAAATTATCAGATTTAAAGACAATAATTCATATTTGTAATAAATAAATGAAAACTACTAATTTTTTTATGCTAAGATTCGAATTCTTGATCTATCGAATATCTTTTTTTTAAAGTTTGACAACATGAACCAACTCTCCGAATCAAAACTGCTTCTTTTACTTCTTACTTTTTCAGGTAAGGAAAAAGAAAAAGTTTGGGATATCAAACAGCATTGTAACATCTAACAATAATGAATAGTATTTCAATTTTCAATGGCTATAGATGAAGACATGTTGGAAGAATGCACCATTCATCCAGTGAAAAGAATTTAACCTAACAGATCAATCACTGAATCAATGTGCTTTGACAACCTAGTAGTTTTTGTCTAAAATACAAATGAGGGATCAACTCAAATCATGAAAATTAATCTCTTTTTTTTTTTAATAAATAATAAGGAAGAATACAACATGCATCCAGGCCAAGCTCTATGATGCCACCGAGGCAGATAAGCTTAAACCGAGGAACAAAGTATGTTGCTCCGACTCTTCATTGTTCTTGAAGTACCCTTATCCAACACCCGTGTCCGACGCATATCTGGACATGAGTATGAGAATATGATCCTCCAAGGACCCTCCAAATACATGAAAATCTTATAAAAAAAAATTGAACATACCCGTGTCTAATACTCGCACCCGAGTCCGAATAACATAGTTCAACAAACTCTCCTTATAGTCCCCCATTAATAAATTCAGTTACCAACATAAATCATGAATAGCAGAATGACAAATTAGATGATCAAATGGTGTAACTGAAATCATTTCCACTAGTTGTTCCATGTCTCTGATACTTTCTAAGTAATTACAGCTTTTGCTTTTGTCAATCCACTACAGCTTAAGCTTCAGTTACTATAACCTGCAAAGGAGGCAGTTGACAAGGCTAGTAGATTTAGTAAGAAAAAGCCAAAATAGGGTATGAATACAACTAATTGCCGAAAAGATCTTAAGGAACATAGCATGATCTAGACAGCCTTTAACTATGTCTTGGGGAAGTTCAACAGCTACACATGATTAAGAAAGATGTCACCTATTTTAAGAGTAAGGGTTTTGCTCCCTTAGGGCACTCTTTAAGGTTAGTTAATATACTATTTATAGTAATAATATTCTATTAAAATGCAATAGTTGACAACTTTATTCATCATTTCCAATGCATTAAATAAAGATATTACCAAGGCTCTAATATAAGTACCAAGATTATTAAATGCGTCTCATCGATATAAAGATACTAGACATGTGATACATTCTAGCATGGATTCTATAAGCTCAAGATATACAAAGATGAGTAGACAATAAAGTAATACCTATTTGGACAGTGGCAAATGGAAGAGGAGACACACTAAATCATTAGTGAAAGTGAATCACATTGCTCACCTACAATATCCAGATAGACATATTGAATTTGGGTCCAAATTATGAATGACAAGTTCTGTCCATCAATACCGAGTTATTTGCTGCAGCATTTGTGAAGTAGCTGCTTGTGAAACCAACTGCTCGGAACTTGGTGAAGGTCTCAATAAATGGTTCGCACCAACTGAGTTGCCAAGCCCTTGTCTTGTCATTTCTTTAGGATTATTTGCATTTGTTTCAGGCTGTGATGATTCCATCAGCGACCGTATCTAATCAAGTAATTTGCATAAAAGTAAAAGTTTTAATGCTTTAGGAGAGTAGGACATAATTTATACTTTTGTACTGAAAATTTCACTCACCATATCAAGACGCTTCTTGTGGAGGTCACTTGATAACTGCATGTTTTAAAAACAGGATTCAAAGTCATGAATTGTGTTCTTTCTTATTTTGCAAATAATCAAAGATTTCCATATAAAACAAAAGGTGCATATGCTAATAACATCAGCACAAATGCTGGAGAAGATAGCTGGTTCAATTTAACAGGCAAAGTAAAATGTAAAATGTGAAAGATTAATATCGAGAGAATAGATTTTGACTACCATAGATATGTGTTAAACTAAGAGTTCCTAACCTTAAAAAGGAAATTTCAATTCACATACATTGAAGTCAAGATTCTAAGACATTTTGTGCACTGACATCTCATAAATGACAAACAGAAATCCTTACCGGGCTTGTTTGGTTCCGCTCTTCACTTGAAAATCCTGGAATAGTCAATTGCCAGTTTTTCTCTGCAAATAACCCATGTACAACATTCATTATAGTTCCATTGGCTTCACTTAAAATTAAAGTAAGAAGAAACCATAACAGGCTATCTTATAAGGACTCAACATCAAAAACTTTTTGCAATACTGCACTATTGGAAGTAATACATAATTATCAAAATATACACAAGAACTGCATAGGAAGCCACTCTTGGAAGGAAAAGATTATACAGATTATAGTAAGTTTCAGAAATTCTACTGACCACCAGCAACAGGATATATTTAGCTGTAAATGTAAGCTTAAACTTCTGTTTTGTTTCTTGTAAGAGAGTGCAAAGCAACTTTGCGCAATTATGTAAAAGGAAGAGAAAATCAGAGAACGCAGATTTCATCACGGCAAACAGTAGCTCACATGACACATTTTGTATGCCAACTTCAAATCATACAAAACCTAGACTATTTCTGAATTTTACCCCATATCTCTGTTACATGGACTTGCCAGTTATGGCCGCCGTACCGGTCTCAAACACGACACGACACCGGTAACGACACGAAATACGCGAGTCATCATTGGAAATATGGACACTTGTGGTTGGCTACAATTGCTGCAGCTGGAGGAAGAAAAAGAAGAGAGAATGAAGGTTCTGAAAAAAGAGGAAGAAGAGAAAGAAACAAGGAGAAGAAGAAGAAGAAGAAGAAGAAAAAGAAGAAAAAAAGACATTGTGCTGATTGTAGAGAGAGAGTTTGGAGAGGAGAGAATGAGGTATATCGCAGAGGAGAAGAAAGAAAAGGAAGAAAAAAAGAAAAGAAAAAAAAGGAAAAGATAGGAAAGGAAAGTTTGACCGGCCCAAAAAGAAAAAAAGAAAGGAAAGTTTTTCCGGCCCAAAAAGGAAAAAAAGAGTTGTTGGCCATTTTTGGTTTTTGGGCTTTTAATATCAAAGATCATAAGCCTTTTAAATGATATAACATTTAATATCAAATATTTAAGATTATTAAATACAAATATTTTAAATTAACATTAATTATAAAAAATTGAATTTAAATATTTTTAAAAAAAAATTTAACAGGTTTTGGAAAAAGAAATAAAAAAATATATATTTATATAAGATATTGTACTAATATATTTTTGTGATATTTTTAAATAACGTATCCCCGTTTCGTATCCTATTTCCGGACACTTTTTAGCCGACTCCGAGTGTCCAAAACTTTAAGTAAAAGACGAGTCTGACCCTTAGATACATACCCGTGTCGGACACCCGAACCCGAGCCCATGTAACATAGCCCCATATAATAAAAAATAAAAGCACTAACCAAATATCTGTTGTATCCTCACATCAATATATAACTCTTCCAAAGAAATGCAAAATAGTGAAGCACAAACCTAAGTGTAGCAAGAGATCCTTGGACTCTAATGTTGACGATTTCCTATGCTTTGCCAAACTGCATGCAAATGTAGTCACCTGAAAATGAGCGAAATGATGTAAGTTTGAAACAAAGAAGACTTCTACTTAACTGCTGATGAAGTTACCCAAAAGGAGGGAGGAAACGGAAAAGAATAAGAAGAAAGATAGAATAAAGAAATAAAGACAATACAACAGTACATATGGACAGTTTAATTGTATAGCTACGAGTAATGGCTAGTTAGCACAAAATGACAGAGAAGCTAAAATTTTATAACTATGTATAGGGTTATACCAATTAAAACACTCTTTTCCCACTATAAAATTTAGTTATAAAAGTCAAATAACTTAAATAAACTCAATGTCTTCTAAACCATCCACTGTGAGCCCAAACATTCAATTTCTCTTCAGGCTAAACACAAAATATTGCAGGAAAAATTTCACGTAGTTCTTAAAAAATTCTGCAATATTCAAGCTATATTTGACAAAACAGTACCCCAATGCTACCATGTCTATATTTATAACAGCTAAGCCTCTGACATTATTTATATTATGATTTGTGGTTAATTACCACCAGAAACTAAAAAATATGAGTGGTACATGCATATACCCACGACCCCAAACACAGAAAGGTAAAGCCATTAAAGAAGATAAATTCTAGCTTAGCAGAGCCTTACAGAGTCTATGAAGTCATCAGCAATCTCCAGAAGTAGACCTTCAACTTCGGGTTCAAGCTTTCCTTGTGAATCAACCTGAGCACAGCCAAAAGATGAATGTCACAGTTTACCACAAAAGAAGGAAGAAAACCATTGGAACTAACAGAAGAAGAACGAAAAACAAATAGTTAAAAGTGGGAAAAACCTGTGAAACCAGATCCTGTATCTTTCTCTTTCCAAGAAGTTGATTGGTCGCCTCAGTTCCTTGGCTTGAACTTCCCCCAGGTGTGGTTGTACCGGATGCAGTTGCATCGGGCTGTGATCCTGTCAAACTGAGAGTTTTCTGGCCTGCAGGTCCAGGCATCCTTGGAGACTGCTGCTGTTGTGGCTGATGCAACGGTGGTTGTTGTGGTTGTAATTGTTGTAGCTGCTGTTGTTGCAGTAGTTGTTGTTGCTGCTGCTGATGTTGCTGTTGCTGCTGCATTTGAGGATGTCCCATTTGTGACTGTTGTTGTACTAACTGAGACAATTGTTGAGGGTTCAAGGCCATAGAATTTTGGTGCAACTGAGGAGAAGATGCCAGTTGCTGTTGCAAGAGGACCTGTGATTGCCTCTGAAGGCGGAATGAAGGTGAGCCTGGACCAGATATGGACGGTATTTGCTTCAACCACTGTTGCTGCAAGAGAGAGTTCTGCATCATACCTGCCTGTCCATTCTGAGCCAGCCCTGATAACTGAGAGTTGATAAATGCCTGAGAAGATGTTCTTGGTAAGCTTTGAACCTGTAGTTTACACAGGGGATATTGCATACTTAGATCATGTGCACAAATTAATTGGAAAACATGCATTAAAACCACATGAAAAAACCTCTTAAATATTGCCTACCCACAGAAAGTTTTCATCAACGGTGGCAATGGCATAACAAGACAGGTCCACAAAAAAAAAAAAAAAAATTAAGGGGATAACATTTCAATTAACATATTTGGTTTTACTTTAGCTTTATTAATGGATTTAAAATAGCATGCCATAGGTAAATCTTGCATCTGTTCCCAGTATAGCCAAAGGGAAATTAGGCCATTTCCAAATAAAAGCATTCTGAGGGAATAAAACACAATAATTATGCACCAAAAGATGTGCATCATTCATCAACACTCAAATCTCTTCGTTGAAAATGCAAAAGCTGTCAATACATCTTAGATAAGATTCTAATTCTGCCAATATGCAATATGAAGAGTGTATCAAACAATATGAATGGCTATTTCACCGCAAAATCATAGCACTAATTTCCAAGTCTTCACCAGCAGACAAGATACTAAATAATGATGAAGTCCATGCGCCTTTTATTTAACACATTCAAATAATCTTTTGCAATGTAGAGGACAAAAAGTACAGCTGAATGTCATTAAAAGTGCTAATCATTCAGTTCCATAAATTACAACTGAAGATCTCATTTCTCATTAAAAAAAAGGTGAAGGAGTATGTCTCATAGGTCATTCAATAACCTCCAAGGTATAATGGCTTGACAAAAAAGAGAAGTATTGTTTGCATGAGGTGTTAAACATAGTTAATTATTAGTATATACAATACTCATGGAACTTAGCTAACAGTTATATAAACCCAGTTTAGAATAACCTCAAAAAATTGTTGTTATGGTGGTATCCAAGGAGATAAATGATTTCTGTTTCACTTCTTAGGTATTAATCCTATACATATTACAAAAAGTATATGTAACCTAAATCTGAAAATTTCCAATTATAATTATAATAATACTATTAATACATAATTAAAACTTTTCTTGATCTAAGCTGAGCAGACATAAGTAAAGGAATAGAAAACATATGTTTGTCAAAATTAAAGAGCATTGTGATGTAAAAAGACTCTAATCTTTCGAAGCAGATTGAAGTCTCAAAATTGCATCATAAAGAGTCCACTGAAACAAACAATAACTTCTATATTAGTGCAAACTTTAACCTTTTTTAGATAAACTAGACGAATTCCACCTACAGATGACAATGATTTCTCAAGTTAACCAATTAAAACAGAAGAAAAAAAAAAGCATTTAGTTCATGTACCCATCAAAGGGAAAGTGGTCAATACATCACCATCAGAAGAAACAATACCTGAGGAGATGTGAGTTGAGTTTGTTGTGATAACTGCTGCCTCATCTGTCCCTGATTTATCCGCTGTTGAGCATAATTAGCCCTTAGTTGTGAGCTCAAATTCATCATCCCCATTGCCTGCATCCCTTGCAAAGATTGCCCAGTGGGGTTTCCCGAATGAAACTGAGATCCTTGCACCAAGCCAGCTTTCTGCCGCGGCTACATCAAAAACCTCAAATGGTTTTAGAAAAGAATAATCATTTCTATAAGCAAGGGAAAACATGAAACTAGTTAGGAATGTTCTCTATCTCGTCCTATCTAGTAATATATTCTGCAATGGTTAGATTATCAATACCATTAAAAAAATTATTACTATGAATTTAAAATGAAAACTAGGTTTATTTCAAGACATTGTTATAATCTTATAACTTTAGATGGTTAAAAACTAAAACATGATTTAAATTGCTCTGGAGCAAGAAAGGGTTACAGAAAAACTATATCCTTTGGCAACTCCAAAGTGCTTAATGAGTAGAAATAATGCAATTGTTACTTTCAAAAAGCAAGGAAAATACTCAAAAGCACCAATTACACTTGACTTATCAAGAATCAATACACAAACCAACCGTAACCATCAACTAGGCAACGATTATTTTTTGGAAATAAATAGAAAAATCGGCAATCATCAATAAATTTCAACTTTAGCTAACAGTAAGATCTCAAGTACAAAGTTTAACTAACTTAAATCACTTACAAAAACGAGCAAAGAATTCTCATCAACCCCCCCCCCCCCCCCCAACCATGGCAAGGAAAAGAAGAATGAGGCAAAAAAACACTTAAAGATTGCAGATGGCACCTTGAAAATTCTTCAATCACAATTTATCACCGATTTATTCAGTTCATACTACCATAAACCCCTGGGGTTTTTACGACATACTAGTTTTTTTAGTAACTCGTTACTTCTATACAAGAAAATCAATACGGAAAACTTGCATCCAAAATTGAGAAAAATATTTCCAAAAAAAGAAAACCAAATCATCAAAGGAAGCAACAACAACTCATCCAATTCAAACCCAAACCCAAACTAGTAACCAAAGTTGCAATTACATAGTTTTAAACTACTTACACACTTTCAAGCAAAAAAAATGATGATTTCAAAAGCAACAAATTCATTAAAATTTATACTTCTAAACACTAAAATCAACAAAAAGAAAATGCCTTTAAAAGCTAGAAAAATCAAAATTTCCCCAGAAGTGTATCTAAAAAGATCCATACCGAAGCTAAAAGCGGAGACTGCAAACTAAACTGAGCAGCAGCAGCAGCTGCAGCTGCACCACTGAGCAAATGACCACTTTGCCCAATCAAAGCTGACCTTGATAAATTGGGATTGCCCATCTGTTGGTTCTGCTGGTTCTGTTGCTGGTTTGCTTGAATTCCACCAAAATTCATTTGCCCATATAACCCTTGTCTTAAAACATTACCGTATTGAGACTGTTGTTGTTGTTGTTGCTGCTGCTGCTGCTGCTGGCTTTGTTGTTGTTGTTGGAGTTGGTTAAGGCGTGAAATAGATGGGGATCTTTGAAGGGTTTGTTGGATTTGGAAATTTGATAAAGCTGCAAGGTTTTGTTGTGTTTGTTGTTGTTGTAATACTTGTTGTTGCTGCTGTGGTTGTTGTTGGGAAAGAGGTGTGAGAGGTGGAGACAAAATTTGAGAGATTTGCTGCTGCTGTTGTTGTTGTAGATTTTGCAGTGAGGGGTCAATGGAAGGAGAAGGAGGAGGGATTTGGGGAGAAGGGTTGTTATTTTGAGTAAGAATTGAGGAATTCGTTGAAGGTGTTGCTGTTAACGTTCTTGTTGCCGTCGTGGGAGGAGGCGGTGTTGGTGTTGGCGTTGGGTTAATATTCGTCGTCGCCGATGATGAAGTTGGTGTCGCAGTTGATGATGAAGGATCCATCATCATGGGATTTGGCGACTGAAGGAGTGGTTTTGGAGATGATGTTGAAGATGTAGTTTCAGCCATTCTCCGTTTCTTTTTTGGGTGATTTTTATTGGGTGCTCGAATTGCTAATTCAAGGTGGAATTGGAATTTTGATTTTTTTTAAAAGAAAAAAAATCTTTTAGGTAAAATTTACAGGAGATTTTAAGAGAAAGAAAAGTTAGAAGAGAGGGAATCTGGACCGTACACGTAAGCAAATGAGAGGGGCATTGATGGGGTTGGCAGAAGCAGTCAAAAGTCAAACACATGTGTGCTTTGCTTTGGTTAGATTGAGGAACAGCACAGCACAGCACAGCAAAGTACTAGGACTAGGTATCTAAGACCCGGTCGGTTTTATGGAATTTTGCATGAATCTCAGTGACTTTCACTGCCCAACGCTCACCGGAGGTCATGATCCGGTTCGAATTCGAATAAAAAAAAAAAATTAAACCTAAATTTAGGTCAATTCAGGCGTACCGTACATTAAAATCAGCATGCATTATTTAGTTATTGAGTGTGCCTAGGAATCAATAGTTCCATCTTTTACTTCTTTGGGATAAACAAGTGTTACAGGACTGGCCACAACCACACGCATGTCATACATAATATACATGCATTTCAAGCAATTTAAATCATCCATGTAGCATCAAACATGATAATATTACAATTAAATTGAGGCAATGCTACAGCTGTTAAGGTTGAGAAAAAAAATCGAGAAAATCAAAATCGATTTAAATAGTAATGTTTGGTTCAATTTTAATTTAATTTTTATTGAATTTAATTCGAATAATAATTAAATTTATTCGATTTGATTTTCGTTTTATAAGTTAAAAAAACGTAATTATTCGTAAGGGTATGCAGACAATCAGTTTATTGAATTTACCGATCGAAACCGACGCTATTCGGTTGGTTCGGTTGCGATAGTGATCGGTAAATACATTCGGTTTAAACGTATATATTCGATCGGTGTGCGAATTTTTTTCTTAAACCGAACCGATCGATTAAACCAACATTTAATTAAAAAAATAATTTTTATTTAAACCCAAACAATACCCATAAACCAATAACCCATTATAATAATAAATAAAAAAAAAAACATAACCCAACCCATCGAATTCAAAACAAACCCCCATTACGGCATTACCCAATACCCATAGCCTATGTTTCTGCCTTTCTTGCTGAGTTTGAAGAAGAAAGGCCTGAGATTGAAACCCTAGCTGTCGCCTGCACCTGCTGTCGCCTCCTCTCTCTCTGACTCTCCCTCTTTCAGTGGTTCTTCAGTCTTCAATCGCCACCGCCATAGCCAGCCTCCTCAGGGTATCCTTTTTTTTTTTTTCTTTCATCTCTCCTTTCTTTTATAGTTGTAGTTTGCTAAAATCCCACTTGAGAATTTTCAGTCTTGTATTTGGGACGTTGAATCTTGGGTTTCTTTTTTCAAATCAAAATTGAATAATTATGGGGGTTATTCAAGCTATCTAGGCAAACCAATTCTGATTTCTGACAGGAAAAACAAAGGGGACATAATCTGCTTCTCTTCACCTGACTCGAGTTTATAAAAATTAGGTAGGTTAAAACATGCCAGATTCATTTGATCTTAATACTTGGTAGAGTTCAATGTTCAACTTTCTCTTCTTCTGCAATTTGAGTATATCTTTGTATTTTAATGTAATTAAGCTTAATTACAAGTCAATCAGGGAAAGAATTCTCTCAGGATTCTACTCGGTGTGAAACCAGCAACAGGAAAATCGAACTTACCGATCAAATCGAACCGATTAAGTTCAGTTCGGTTGAAAGTTTTTTTTTTCGATCGATTCGATCGATTTAATTGATTATCGGTTTTGAAATCAAACCGATCAAATGTTCACTTTTTCATATTATAAAAACTAAAAAAGTAATTAGAAAACCAAATAAAAAATAAAATTTTGTTCAGTTCAAATAAAAATATTTTATTTTTAAATTAATAAAAAAAACTTTAAAATACTATAAAAAAAATAATTTTTTTAAATTTTTAAAACCGATGAACCGAACTGGTCCAAATCGATGAAATTCTATTTGGTAGTGATTTTTGATGCTATTCGATTCAATATCGATTCGATTTTTAAAAATAAAAAATAGCTCATTAACCATAATTTTTTTTTAAAACCAAACCAAACCAAACCGTTAATAGCGGATCAATATCATCATTCCCTAATGAAAGAAAGAGTCTTAGTAAGTTGAACTAGGTGTCATCCATAAACTGAAGTGAATGTCTGTCTTCAAAGGCTGCAAAAAGAACAAGCTGTAAGAATTGATAAGACTTGGTTGAATAACAAGCTTGCTCGTGCTTTTTTTACTCCATTAAAGATCATGCAGTACATATTCAAATTCGGGAATCATCTTTATTAAAGCATGGTTAGTAAATATCTAGAGGCCTTGATTTAGATTTAAAGAACCAGTCTTCAGTTTACAACAAATTATTGAGAAAATATCTGACAAAAACACAGCATCATAACCGTTGAGATCAACATCATTATAATAAAGCAAAGTCAAGAAAATATATGCACACACCGTCATAACAGGCAAACCTTCATATCCTTCGGCATCAACCATATCAAAAATTTGATTATCAATGGGTAGCTCTACAATCTGGTCAACATTTGGGCAAAATTCTTTTAAGAAAACCTCTTCACCAACCTTAATCAAAGCTCAACCTGAAGAAAATGGGAAAATATCACAACATAAACAAGCACTTCTATAGTGAAGAAGCAGACAGAATGTTGTCCATATAATATAATCTAGAATGTTTTTACAGAATTTATATGGTATAATTGACCGAAAGCACCTGTATTGACAATATCGGCCTAGAAAGAATGACCAAAGGCATGAAAAAGTTGCATTAGTTTCAAACAAAAGAGATCTAACATTGTATGTCAAGGGGAAAAAATCATTCTTCATAAAAGATGTCCAATCTTGTTCACTTAGTTTGTGCTTACTATGGCTTACTACATTGATCAGATTCTATTAATTAGTCAACAGTTACAAAGTTGTAGAAGGTTAAAAAAAAAGCAAAAAGTTAAAGATATAAACAGGAATAGAAGGTTAAACAATTAGAACATCAGCTAAATTAGGGAATATATATATATATATATATAAAGGAATAGACGGTTAAAATAAAATAAAATAAGCACAAAGTTGCAGTAAAGAAGGATTCAGCAGCTCCTCACCTGTTAGAGAATAGAGCCAAAGGATTCATTTAACCAACTGCCAGTTATTTAGATTTAAAACATAGATGAGTCAAGTTGAGTATGATTTGACTATTTATAGGCAAACTTTAACAAAGATAAAGAAGAGAGAGAAAGGAAGAAGAGTTTGCTAGAAAATCTTATTAAAAATCCTCACAAAGTGTAAACCAATCAACACAAATTTTTCTTGGGATTTCTATTCAGGGTAAAAGAAGAAAAAGTAAATGTGAAATCTTGAAAGAGCATGAACTAAGAACTATATGTTTACATCACCTTTTCGTTCACAACAGCGTGCAAATCCTCAACAAGACCAGCATCTTTTAACCTGCGATAGATCTGAGAACATATATGCGGGGCATGATATTAGGAAGACAAATCCAAAAAACCATTAAAAAAGAGCAAATTGTGAACTAGATAAAAATTACACTGACCCCCCCCCCCAGGGTCCCTTTTAAAGGGAGAAGAGAGAGAGGGGGAGGGAAGGAAGGAAGGAAGAAGTGAAGATAGCAGTCTTACATTTCTCCAGGCTTTGTGGCCTGAGGATCTCGTATAATCCAAGTCTCGTTTAATATCTGAGACAACAAGAACCTTAAATATAAGGAAAATCAGCATAATGGCATAACATCAAATCCATGAATCTAATAACATTCTGAACATAGTTGACCTTTTCATTGGCTTTTTCAAGTTTATCACAAACAGCTTCATTGCTGGTAGATAATCATTCATTCTCTTTAACAGTTTCTAAACCCTAAAACCATCATCATCTGGAGCATTTTCATCATAATATCCAAGACTTTCCACAGTGTGTTTTTATTAATCTCAAATCTCTGTTGAGAGCCCAAACACTTTGCATATCGAGATAAGTATATCAAATTGGTGGTCACAGACTCGCAGGTGAACTGTTTTTGGGCTCCCCTTCGTTGCAAGGTTCTTTCTTCCTAACAACTGCCGGTTGCTTCACAATCAACCCTCTGCATTCAAAGTTCTTCAATATATAAAAGAAGTTCTTCCCTTCAATCCCAAATTCCTTCGCAAGCTGACTTTGTGTCACTCCATTTATTCTGAAAGCAGCATCTGTGGATAACCTATTTCACCTTAACATTGCTAAAAGTTGTGGTTTAGAAAGACGACAATGAGACTTAAGACTCTTCACCAACAAAATTAGACCTACCTCTATCAGTCTCTAACCGCAATACCATAAACCCTAATTCAATAACACCTTGTGGAGTCCATGAAAAGTATATATGTCTGTCTATTTCCAGCAGTTACCAGCCTTCCGTCTTTTGATAAATTTTCTCAGGCTGTTTTTACCCTTTAATCCATAAATCATATACAAATACATGCATGAGCCTCGTGCTTCATTAAAATAAAAGGAAGAATTCGCTTCAAATAGTATTATTTTAACTATCAGAACAATCATCTATGAATATGATTATGAATCACGTGGTTAATTATCAAAAAGCGTGTAATGTGGTTGCTACTTGCTATGCCCTGGATTTCGAATTCCTCCAGGATTAATCAGAATAATCTGCATAAATTATTATTTCGGCTTACACAATTTAAATACAAAATTCTCTTAATTATCCAGCAATAAGTAAATAAATGCGTGCCATTTTCAAAATTGCATCACCAAATAACATAAGTAACTTCACAGAATTCAAATAGGAAAATTAGATAATCAAAGAAACCAAACCTAGCGATAGCAAGTCTCTCAAGAGTGCGACGTTATTGCGCGGAAATTTGAACATTTTCATCGTAAAGTCCAACGAAATGTTTTCCAAGATTTTCATCGGCTAAGATTTTGATACCGAGTTTCTCCGCATCTTCAGCGCATTGAATCGAGTCATTTCTAGGGCTGAGAAACTCGGTGTTTCGAGCCTCGAACCGAAGAGCGGGGATGGAGAGGAGGTTTTTCCAAAGGGATGATCTCAGAGGAAGAGGATATCGAGTTTGGAGCAGATAGAGGAAAGAGAAATGCCTCCTTGGCCGTGGAAGCAGATTTCTTCGAGAGCTGAGTAGATTATCGAGTCCATTTTGGTCTACAATAGTATCGGTTCCATCAATTTTTTAAAAAAAATTCGTCCGTTGAGAGCGAAATTTTGAAAAAGGGAGGTTGCTATGAAACCTTGAAAGAGGAAACGATTTTTTTTTTTTTACGTGGATAAAAGAATAATAAGAAGATAAAAGGAAAGCCAACGTCGGATTTGTGGCAGAGTAAACGGCGGGTAAAAGGGGAGGTCCGACGGAGAACACGGGGACAAAAAGAAAGATCCTGAAAATAACGGATAGAGAGAAAAACGAAGGCGGCAGGCCGGCCCATATTAGTGGGGAGCTAGCCGGCCAGCTTGGTCCAAATTTGATAATCTGTCTTCTAATTATACGTGTCATGGGCCAATTGCGGACTGAACTTTGTTGGGCTAAATTTTTTATAGCCCAGGGCTGTCTATAGTCTATACACTTAAACTTAAAATAATAAAATATAATTTTTATTTTAATATTTTAATATTTTTAAAGATTTTGTTAATGAGTGTTTAAGAGTATTGTATAAGATTAATTAATAATTTATTTATAACAATAATCTTGCATCAAATACAATAATTGATAACTTAATTGATGATTTCAAATACAATAAATGAAGATTAAATCTAATAATTTTGAATACGATACGAGAACACGACACTTTTAATAAACATGATGCGTTTAAACACAATTATTACGATACGTTTAATACACATATGATATTCGTGTTTTGAATTTTGACAAATTTAATAATTTTGTGTCGTGATTATAGTTATACAATTAACAAAAGATATATGAAACAGAACATGGATGCACCATATCTAATAAATATATTAGTTTACATAATAACCTTAAATCGTGTCGTGATAACATTTGGTATTAATATATATATATATAATAATTTTAAAAAGTATTTTTAAAACACTGGCCAACAAAATCCTATTTGAATTTGTCTTGAATATAAAAAAAAAAATTGTTACTTCTTCCTAATTTAAGGCGTCTTTTTGCGTCTAATTTTGTACTTTGTTTAGTACTTTCAAATTTCAATAGCTCAATGGTGTGAATAAAATGTACTATATAATATTCTTAAGGAATTAAAAACTAAAAGCAATCTTGTGAATGCAGCAAATTTTATTGGGAGAAATTCTTTTCTTGACATCCAATAATAGTTTGAAAGATTAATCTTAGACGAAGTCTGGAGATATCTTGAAAAATAAAAAAATAATAATAATAATAAAACAATATTTTTTCTGCACATATATAAATAATTTTATTTTTATATATATAAATTATTTATGTTTTAACTATTTACTAATTATAATCGTCAAAAAGAAAACCAACTACCATTGTTTTGATTGTTCCAAAAGTTTGTAATGTTAAGATGAAAATCGGTAAGATTGAGTGAGGATATCAATTATTTGATATTGTGTTACAATAAACACAAAATCTTTTTTTATTTTTTAATTAAAGTTTTACTAATGAATGTCATGAAATACTCTTTAAAATTATTACATTAAATAATTTATTGTTTAATATACTAAAATTCATCAAATTAATTATTATATTAAATATAAAAATATTTATATACAAAATAATTTAACTAACTCTTTTTTACAAAAAAAAAATGTTAATTATTTACAAATATGCCATTATATCTAGACCTGCTAATGAGTCAGGTTGCAACTCGGATTTTTTTTACCTTATCCAGGCCGGTTTTGGGTTGGCCTGTCGGCACATATTACTGTTCATATATTATTAAAAAAATTAAAAAAATATTTTTATATTAATATTTTTATAATTAAATTTAAATAAAAATTATTTTTTATTATTTAAATAATAATCCGAGTCAAACCAGATAAACCTAAATCACTAAAAAATCTACTCAAACCTGATTCAACTTACCGAATCGGACGAGTTGCTCAACCCATGAAAAAGTCTAATTATATCTTTTCAAAGATAATAGTTTTGTACAATAAAAGTAGAAGAAATTAGCATATTTTGTATTGTATATGGTAGTAATTTCATAGTCAACCCCCCTCCCCCCAGGCCCCAGGCATATCCAACGGCTCTTCAACAATCTGAAAGCTAAACGAGCGATGAAGATGGAGTCCTAGAGAACTCGAATAATCCGTATCACCATGAAAACAAAGTCTGAGAATCTCGCAGAGCATCCCAAAACCGACGCTACACAATTAATGAATGGCGAAAGCAAGCAAAAAATAAAAAGTAATGCAGCAGTTGAAGTCGAGGAGAAGAAACCAACAACAACAGCAAAAAGTCGAGAGAAACCAACAACAACGGCAACAACGTTATAGTTGTGTCTGAGCGTGTCAATCAAATCTTCCTTCTTATATTCTCTCTCTCTCTCTCTCTTTCTCTTCCTTTGTTGGTTTCATGATTTCAGGGCCTCTCTGTTGAATCTAATCTCTATCTTTTTCTCTTTTCTCGGCCATCTCCAGAAGCAATAGAAGATTCCATTCCAATCTTTTTAAAACTACTCACATCTTCCTCCTTTTTTTTTTTTTTTTGAAGAAAAATAAATCAAAATCCCATTATTTTTCAGAGAAAGAGACTCCAAATTTGCTGCCTTTTTTTTTTTTTGTCTTGTCCCCATACATATCTTGTTGTTTCAAGGTAAGAAATGGAAAATGCATATCAACCCAGATTATATTTTACTATATTTGTAATGTTTTAATGGTAATTAAGGTAATTAATCCTAAGGTTTTTTTTATTATATATTTTATCTGTTTTTAAGTTGTCAATTTATGTGTTACTTTTCGTTGTTTGTTTTGAGGGATATGGCTATCTCTTTATAACTCTATATTTGAAACAAAAGCAAAACGAAAATTAATTCCTAGTTAAAAGGCAAGAATTGGAGAGCATGCAGATGATCAATCTGCATCAAAGGCCATCTAATACTCTTGTTGAAACAGAAAGAAGACTCTATGCAGAATTGATGGAACTCCAAAAGGCTGAGGAAAGTTATTACAGGCAGAAATCAAGGATAAAATGGCTGCAGGAGGGGGATCAGAACACTCATTATTTCCATAAAATGGTGTCAGCAAAGCATAGCAAGCAATCCATCAGAGTCCTCTATGATGATGAGGGAAGGAAGTTGGAAGATTTTGGCCAAATTTCAAAGGAGGCTGTAAGGTTCTTTCAGAAGTTGATTGGGACTGAGGACAAACAGGTCACAGACTGCCCTAGGGAGCTTCTTACTGAACTTATTCAGCCTGCCTTGCCTGCTGAAGCTAAGGACAATTTAGCTAAGGCTGTTACAAAAGAGGAGGTGAAAAGAGCCATGTTTGAGCAAGATGGGGACAAAGCCCCAGGGCCAGATGGATACACTGCACAGTTTTTTAAAACTGCTTGGCCTATTGTGGAAGAGGATGTCACTGCAGCAATCTTATCCTTCTTTCAATCAGGGAGCCGGATATCAGTCTTTAACTCTACATGTATTGCTCTTGTCCCAAAATTCCAGAATCCTAATCATATGAAGGACTTCAGGCCTATTTCATGCTGCTCTGTCATTTATAAATGTATTACCAGGATCATCACTGCCAGGCTCACTCCACTCCTTCCTACTATGATCTCCAGCAATCAGAGTGCCTTCATACCAGGGAGAAGCATCTCAGATAATATTCTCATGGCTCAGGAACTGGTCAAAGGGTATGGAAGAGCAACCTTATCCCCCCGTTTTGCAATGAAGATTGATCTCCAAAAAGCTTTTGATTCATTAAATTGGGACTTCATTCTCACTGTTTTATCAGTTTATGGATTGCCTGATAAGTTCATAGGATGGATCAAGGCATGCATCACTTCCCCAAAGTTCTCAATTTCTCTTAATGGAGGATTAGTAGGGTACTTTGAAGGAGCAAAGGGGTTAAGGCAGGGAGACCCTCTCTCTCCTTATCTTTTTGTCATTGCTATGAATGTTTTATCCAGACTTCTGGATGCAGGGGCTCTTCATGGAGTTTACAGCTACCATCCTAAATGTCACAGAATCAAGCTTACTCACCTGTGCTTTGCAGATGATCTGCTGATTTTTGCAAAGGGTAACTTGGATTCTGTTGTGGGCATACAGGGTATTCTCCATTACTTTTATACCATTTCTGGTTTGCAATTAAACCCTTCCAAGAGTGAAGTCTTCTCCTCTGGTGTTAGTAGGACCACTCTACTTGAGATGCAAGAGTTGACAGGGTTTAAACTTGGCAAACTACCTGTTAGGTACCTTGGGGTCCCTTTGGTCACAAGAAGACTCTCTGAAAAGGATTGTTCTCCTTTGATCGATAGAATTACTCAGAGAATCAATGGCTGGGCAGCACGCATGTTATCCTATGCAGGAAGGCTTCAGCTCATTCAATCTGTTCTTTTTAATGTGTCCAATTTCTGGTGCAGGCACTTTGTATTGCCTAAGGCTGTTCTTAAAAGAATTAATCAATTATGCAGCAGGTTCTTCTGGAAAGGAAGAGATGACTCAGCTAAGGGAGCAAGAGTCAAATGGAGTTCCATTTGCTGTCCAAAGTCAGAGGGGGGTCTTGGATTAAAAGACTTGGGAATATGGAATAAGGCTTGCATTATTCAGCACCTATGGGCACTTCTCTCTCAGGCAGGTTCATTGTGGATTGCCTGGCTTCATGCCTATGTGCTGAAAGGAAGAACAGTGTGGCAGGTTCAACCTTCCCCAGGAAGCAGCTGGACATGGCGTAAAATGCTTCAGCTGAGGGCTTTGGCTTTGAGGTTCACCTCCAACCAGAATGGTGCTCTAACTTGGAAGTTCCCTGGGAACAGATTTATGGTGGCTAAAGTCTGGAATGATCTCAGGCCTAGGCAGGACAAGGTGGAGTGGGATAAACTGATCTGGTTTCGATTTCATATTCCTAAACATGCACTGGTAGCTTGGATGGCTATATTGGACAAACTGCCTACAAAGAACAGATTGATGTCATGGGGCATGGAGGTGGATGGCAAATGTGAGCTATGTCAAACTGAGCAAGAAACCCGGAATCATATATTTTTTGAATGTGACTATTCAAAGGAAATCTGGGGGCATATACTATGCTTATGTCAACTTCATAGAAGCATAAGGAGCTGGCAAGCAGAGCTGCAATGGGCAGTAAACAGAATCAGAGGAAAAACTCTCATTTCTGTTATTTTGCGTTTATCATGGAGTGCCTTTCTTTACTCGATCTGGAGGGAGAGAAATAATAGGTGTTTTAATCGCCTTCAATCCACACAAGGAGCCATCATTGAGCAGATAAAAGAGATCATCAGAATGCGATTGTTGGGGCTCAAGAACATTAGTCCTGATGAAGTGAACCGAAGATTGGATGCAGATTGGGGACTGTCACTTTTTTCCTAGGATCTTTGTCCATTCTGGAATAGCTTTAAGTATTGCTGAAGTATGTTGCTATTGTTCCCTGATTGATTAGTGGTCTTAAGTTTTGTTCAAGTATTGTTTAAGTATGTATAGCTTTAATTACATGTTGCACATGATGTTGGATGTAGCAGTTTAACTGCTTTCTGGATAAATAAAATACTTACTTATCCAAAAAAGAAAATTAATTCCTAGTTCCTTCCCCTTCCCTTTTTTACATCAAGATTTGTTTTCCTTTCCTTTTTCTGATTTTTTTTAATAATGTCTTTTTAGATTTAGGTAAATAATTTTGTGGGGGTCTCTCAAAATGAGAACTTGGATTTTTTTAGTAGATAATAAGAAAAAAGGTTGCTTTTTATGGGCAAAGGAGTCTGCTTTTTTTTTTTTTTTTGACACAAAACAATGCCAAATTCTGTTTCTTTTTTTTTTTTGTGCTTAATACATTGTCTCTTATGCATACACTCTCAACCCTCTGCTTGGTTGCAGAGGAAAGGCAAAGTGAAGTAACTTTGGGATGGAAGGTGATATATTTTCAGGATTTAGTAATGGAACTCAAGTAGATGGGAAGGTTTTGCAGACATTTCAAAAGAGTTTTGTGCAGGTTCAAGGCATCCTAGATCAAAATAGGTTGCTAATCAACGAGATTAACCAAAACCATGAGTCAAAGATCCCTGATAACTTGAGCCGGAACGTGGGATTAATTAAAGAATTGAATAACAATATTAGAATAGTTGTTGATCTCTATGCTGATCTCTCAAGCTCTTTCACCAGGTCAATGGAGGTTTCGTTAGAAGGTGATTCAGCTGGGACATTCAAATCTGATGGAAAAGGCAGTCAGAAGAGAATTAGATCTGGGTAAATTTGATCAAACTCAGTTTTTTATATAAATTCTGTTCTCTTTCACTGTGGAATAAGAGGAGTATTTTCTGTAACTCTTTCAATGAAAGTGTGAAATGCCTATGAGGTTTTGAACCTTCAGCAGAGCATAATCCTCAGTCCTCACCTTTTCTATTGAAATAATATCCTAGGAATTTACATTTGTAATCATGTATAACTATGCTATCTTGTTGAAATCAAGCAATATCTTGTTTTAACATCTGCAAATTCTGGCCAGGTTTCTGTGGATTTGTTTTTATGTGTTTTTTTTTTTCTTTTTTATTAAATGAGTATAGAGTTATCTTATCTGCACTTTGTCTGCATATTTAATTATTGTTTAATGGACCTAGGGTGAGTGCTTAACTGTCATTAAAAACAGTTTTGAAGCATTTTCAGTTCCACTAATCTTTTTATTTTCATTTATGCCTTTGATGGGAACTTTCAACAACCCCGCTTTATTCTTTTCCCATGTTTGTCAAAAGAGATTCCTGACTGTGCCTAGTAGATTGCAGTGAAGGGTTGGTATATACTGTTTTTATAACCCACAGATTGCAGGGTTCTTTAAGTTTAGAAGCTCCTGTTCATGATTCTCTCAGCTTTGTGTCTCAATGGGAAACTGAGTAAAATACTATCATACAATTCTGCAATGATCTTTCAGAATTATTTGCCTTTTTGGATTGAAGATGCTGTGGGACAAATTGCATAAAGCAGCTTTAACTTTGAGTTTATTTCAATTTGTTTTGATTGAAACACCATAAGCTTAAACTTCAAATTGGAGATCATGATTCATGACTGCCCTTTTGACTACTATATTGTCCTAATCAAGGGCAACCACTTGGAGTCTTAGGTTTTTTTTTTTTTTTTTTTAGAAAAAGATGGGAAAGATTCTACTCGAGGTAGTTTAAAAGAAAGCACCAGTGCTTATAGAAAGAGAAAGATAATCAAACAACAAAGCCAGGTCCAGTGATTACTTGATTTTCTTTTTTTTTTAAAGGTTTTGATGGCATATTTTTTCCATTGCATTTTTTACCGTTAACTTTTGTTTAATTTTCTTCTCTGTTTTTTTTTTTTTCTTTTTTTAAAAACCATTTATCACTTTTCTAGATTTGGGTGGAGAACCCATGTGAATGTTTGTCATTAGCTAGTTTCTTGTTTAAATTTTGAACATTGTTGCCTATAAAAAACAAAAGGAAGACATTAACATTATTAACACAATATAAATTATTAAATATGTCAAAATTTTAAACATAAAAATGATACATGTGTTAATCGTATTAATTATGTTTAAATGTGTCATATCGTACGTGTCGTGTTTTCATATAATAATATTTAACTCGAGTTAAATTAATTTTCGATCTAAAATATGATGTTCAAATTTCGATTCGAATAGTCCTACTTATGACAGTTATTTTCTGAAAATTGTCTTCCTCTTTTGAAAAGGAAAATACGATTTCCAAAAAAAATTACTTTATTTTCCATTGATCAGTAAGTTATTTTTTGTTGACCAATTAATTTTTCACTAATCAAATACCAAAAAATATAAAAATTATTTTTCGTAAATTATTTTCCGTAAAACAAACTAACCCTAAGGTTAAAGAGACTTACAAGTTTAATCCTTGGATATTTGCTACAGCTTTGTCCTTCCTGCCAGCCTTTTCTACCCACATAATTGAGTAATTGACCTTACATTCATTTTCCAGCCAATCAAAGAAGGCAAATGTGCAAACTTTTTTCTGGCATCTGGAGGAAGTAATCCACCATTTCAATTTAAATTTAATAGATCATACAATAAAAGCAGATTGCATATTACATTGCTTTTGTTTTAAGATGTTAGATCAGTTATAGGTTTTGACCATCAAAAAAATGGAGAAAAATTATGGTTTATGACAGCTAGGACAAAATCAGACAGCATTGTCTGAAACATGTGATCAGAATAGATAATTTACTACAACAACTACTAATACTAATATTTAATTAGCTCCTTCCTCCTTGCACTTTCTTCATCTGGATTGGCATAACATAACAATGATGGCTTCAGCCGTTGGTCAAATTTTAAAAGGGTTTTTAGATTAGTGGATCACAGATATAATAAACATTGCTTATACTGAACAATAAATAAATACCTGGAACTATATAATATATTAAAAGGATTAGGCTAATTAGCAGCATCTGCCAGGCTCAGCAGGCTGCTACTCCATTTGCGTACTTGTTCTCAACTTAATTTCATCATCGCCTAGCACAATTGCAATTCTTTGCCTGTGCCTGCTTCCCAGCCCCAGCGTGAGTCACGTTATGAGGCAAGATATATATGCATTAAGGAAAGACTACATTGTTGGAATGATGGAAAAGGGTTCATTTACCTCACTTTTCATACATCCAGTAAATATTATATATATATATATATATATATATATATGAAATTGCAGGTTTAATTCTGCATAGCATAGGATTCACCTAGACGATCGAGAAAGAAAAAGGAATGAGTTTAATGCTAAAATATGGGGAATCTAAAGGGCTTTTGAAAACGATAGGGGAGAGAGAGAGAAGCTTTGAAGAGTAAAGATTTTTGGCTTTAATTTAAAATAGCTAGGGCTGGCCATGCTCTCCAGTATTCCACACGAAGTGGAGGAATCAGACAATAAAGAATGTAAGATTGTGTCCGTACTCCTATCAGAGTAGTAGTATTATATTAAAGGAGATGATGATGATGATGATGATGATGATGATGATGATGATGATGATGATGATGATGATGATGATGATGATGATGGGAAGAAAGAAGAAGAATACTTTTATTTATATTCAAGCAAAAATGCTCATTCCAATTTCCAACATTGACTCCAAAATTTTGAATATGCAAGAGGAGTAACAATTATATTTTCAACACCTTTCAAGCTCTCAACACTAGACAAGGAAATTTACTGAATGTTTGATGGCGAGGGGAGCACCAATAGCAATGCTAAAGCATATAATATAATGGATGTATGCGTCTATAAACTATCAAAAAGAGTTTGTAATAATTCGTTTTGATACTTAAAGCTTTTAATTTTCTTTAAATTTCTTTCAAGAAACATTATGGAAGAAAGCAGGAAAGCTAAAACTGGAACTTAGCAACAAGAATGACTATATTTGCCCACAATTTTCTGAATGGAATATTCATACACTCAAGTATATGTATAAGCTGCAAGTTTTGCACAGCCATGTTGATTCTTCAGTTTTCTCTGTGTCTCAATAAAAATTACTACCTATGGATCTCTGATTTCTGACTAGTAATTACTATATATGTAGCATTCGGCATGCTACTGGTAAGGATGGAGAAACTTAGGAGCAATGTGTTAGATATCATAATATATATTAAGTATGTATATATACGAAATACGTATTCTAATACGTAGGTTGTCGTACACAAATGATATCAAAGTGAATGAGAAATTAGTCTCATTATTTACCCACTTGAAGAGGAAGGAAAGTTGGTTGAAGGTATGTGTGGTAGTCAATCCCACATAGGACTAAGAATGACTTTAGCTTATAGTTTATATAAGCTAGAGTGTCATGATGGGTTGGGCCCCAAGGGACACCCAAGTTTTTGTGGAGGGTGAGGACCTACACAACTTGGGCTAGACCACACGCGCGCGCCGCCGCCGCCGAGCCGGGCTGGGCTGGGCTGGGTCGGGTTTGGGTCAGTAAATAATTTTTTACTGCCCAACCGGATTATTTTTGTCCAAACCGAACCAGCTCAACACCAAGCAGCCGAACCAGCTTTATGTCCGAATAATTTTCTTCTAGAATGTGTCTGTTCCGTTATTTGCCTTTTCCTGTTGAGTCTTGTCTGTTGGATTGAACCGGTTCAATGGAAGGGTCTTGTCTTTTGACCGAACCGGTTCATGTCCAACAGTTGTGTCTGACCGAACAGACTTCTATGTATCTATAAATAGGTCTGTTTCTATCTGTTTTTAATCACTTCATTTTCACCGAAAATATTCTTCCTTTCTGAGAGAGAGACTTCAACATTCTTCAGTTCGCTGTGTTGCATCCGGGTGTGCTCTCATTTGCAACGTATATCGAGGAAACCTGGGAGACGATTTGCATCGATACTGTAAGCACCTTAGACAGGCAAAAAACGTCTTAAGGTTAAAAGGTCCAACCTTGACTCGATATTGATTTTTTCAAATCAATTCTGTAAGTGTCCTTGTTCGTTTTTACATATTTCTTGTAATCTGTTTCTATATATATATATCAAATTCTTCTTTTATTTTCTGTTTTTTTTTATTTCACAGTATATAGCATATATATATATATATATCTTACGAATCAACATTCTTAAGACGTTTTTCTTTTTTCGTTTCTGCTTTATTTGTTATATGCTTTATACTGTTTGTTTATTTTTATATATACACTACAGTACCGTTTTTTTTCTTTTACTTGTTCCAACACTGACTTCATTTCAGTGTTTCTTTTATTTTTACTATTCTTTCTGACTTCTTTTTGTTTTATATTATATATATATATATATTTGTCTTACTTGCTTTATTATAGAATATATATATATATATAGATTCTGTTTACTGGTTTTATTATATTTGTTTATTGTTATATATATTTTATTAGTTGGCAGTATATTTATATTGTTTCGTTTGTTTAAGTTCATACTGTTTGCTTATATGATATATATTGTTAGTATAAAGGTTTATTACTGTTTTATTATTCATGCATCACCTTTTGACTGATAATATTTTTCTTGCTCTGTATTATTTGTGTCCGATCAAAAAGATGGGATTGGTTAATAGTTGTAATGATTCGGTCATGAGTTTTTAATCTTTCACGATTAATTTTGTTCTTTTTAATTACTGTTTTGAAAGCATATTTTTTATATTGTTTATTCATTGCTACTGTTTTGTGTTATATATATATATATATATATATAGATTACATACTTATATTTTTTTTATTTTGCCATTGTTCACGTGGGTTTCATGATATTTGTTTTATTATATTAGTGTTAACATATTTGTATAGCATCTATATATATTTTTGTTTTAATATATATTTGTGGTGTTCGTTTTATATATATATTCTTTTTCATTGTTGCTTATATTATATATATATATATATAGTTTCGGTGATAATATATATTGTTTATATATCTTTTTTGAATATTTAGTTTTTGTGATATTTTTATACTACAAGTGTTTATTCTTAGTTACATTATTTTTGTAGTATAATTATATTTGTATATTTTGTATACAAGTTGATCCTATTATTCTTGAATAATAGATGGCCGAAACATCTACCGGTATTGCTAGAGCGCCCGTAGCGCCACAACCTCTACATGTAACACATGGTGAGAAGCCCGAGAAGTTCATTGGTCAGGACTTCAAACGATGGCAGCAAAAGATGCTGTTCTATTTGACCACTCTCAATCTAGCCAAGTTCTTACGGGATGAGGCCCCGACTTTGAACGAGGGAGAGACCGATACTACAATGGTAGCCTCGGTAGATGCATGGAAGCATTCTGACTTCCTATGCAAGAACTACATTCTCAATGGTTTGGACAACACGTTATACAACGTGTATAGTCCGATAAAGACAGCGAAAGAGCTGTGGGAGTCCTTGGAAAGGAAATATAGAACCGAGGATGCCGGCACAAAGAAATTTGTGGTTGGCCGGTTTCTAGATTTTAAAATGGTGGACTCGAAAACCATTATCAGTCAAGTTCAAGAGTTTCAATTGATTCTCCATGAGATCTTTGCCGAGGGAATGACTCTTAGTGAATCATTCGAAACGGCAACTTTGATAGAGAAACTCCCTCCTTCGTGGAAGGATTTCAAGAACTATCTAAAGCACAAACGTAAGGAGATGTCTTTAGAGGACTTGATTGTTCGATTGAGAATCGAGGAGGATAATCGTAGTTCAGAGAAGAGGGTCATGGTCCAGACCATGGAAGCCAAAGCGAATGTTGTTGAACGTTCGAAAAAGACCAACAAGAGGAAATTCGTTGGTTCAAGTTCTTCCCAAGCAAAGAAGGGAACGGATTTTAGAAAGTTCACGGGAAATTGTTTCAACTGCAACAAGCCCGGACACCGTGCAAAGGACTGCCGACAGAACAAGAGGAAGAAAGCTCAAGCCAACCTAGTTGATGATTTTGAGCTTGCTGCTGTTGTTTCACAAGTGAACTTGGTGGAAAACCCTAAGACATGGTGGGTTGATACCGGGGCCACTTGTCACGTATGTTCTGAAAGGAAGAGTTTTTCCGAATATAAAGAAGCTGCTAATGATGAGCAACTATATATGGGAAACTCTACGGCTTGCAAGGTACAAGGCCATGGAAAGGTGGTACTCAAGATGACCTCCGGGAAGCAACTCACATTGAATAATGTTGTTCATGCTCCCGAAATCCGAAAGAATTTGGTTTCCGGTTCTTTATTGAGCAAGAATGGGTTTAGGCTCGTATTCGAGTCTGATAAATTTGTACTCACCAAGAGTGGGATATTTGTGGGTAGGGGATATCTTTGTGATGGGCTTTTTAAGCTCAATGTTATGACAATTGTACCCAAGAATAAGATTATTAATAATAATATTTCTTCTGTTTACTTGGTTGAGTCCCCTACTTTATGGCATGGTAGATTAGGTCATGTAAATTACAAGACCTTGCAGAAAATCAGCAATTTGGATTTGCTTCCGAAATTTGTCATTGACAAGAATCACAAATGTGAAATTTGTGTAGAATCCAAATTAGCTAAGGCTCCTTTCTATTCAATAGAAAGAAGTAGTGAACCTCTAGAGTTAATTCACACTGATATTTGTGATTTAAAATTTGTGCAAACTAGAGGTGGTAAAAAGTATTTTATTACTTTTATAGATGATAGCACACGATATTGTTACGTCTATTTGCTAAAAAGCAAAGACGAGGCCTTGGAAGCATTTAAGCTCTTTAAGAATGAGGTTGAAAATCAACTAAGCAAGAAAATAAAGAAAATAAGGAGTGATAGAGGTGGTGAATATGATTCATTTTTTAATGAATTCTGTTCGGAAAATGGAATCATCCATCAAACCACTGCTCCTTATTCACCTCAACAAAATGGTATTGCAGAACGCAAGAACCGAACGTTGAAAGAAATGATGAACGCTTTGTTGATAAGTTCAGGGTTACCTCAGAACTTGTGGGGGGAAGCTATCTTATCAGCTAATTATATTTTAAATAAAATACCCCATAAGAAATTAGACAAGACACCGTATGAATTGTGGAAGGGTCTAAGACCAAACTACAATTACATGAAAGTGTGGGGGTGTCTTGCGAAGGTAGCCGTTCCTCCACCTAAAAAGGTCAAGATAGGACCTAAAACTATTGATTGCGTATTCATTGGATATGCAAACAATAGTGCTGCTTACCGTTTTCTTGTATTTAAGTCGGACATTCCCGATATTCATATCAATACGATAATGGAATCAAGGAATGCTTCGTTCTTTGAAGATGTTCTTCCTTATAAGGAAAAACAAGAAAACAAGACTGCAAAGAGAACTCATGAGTCCTCGAGTAGTAATCCACATATGAATGAAGAGGAACAAGAGGAACCTAGAAGGAGCAAACGGGCTAAAGTACCGACTACTTATGGTCCAGATTTTCTAACATATTTGTTAGAAAATGAACCTCAAACTTTTAACGAGGCTATGTCATCTCCAGAAACACAATTCTGGAAAGAGGCCGTTAACAATGAAATAGAATCCATCATGCAAAATCATACATGGGAACTGGTGGATCTTCCTCAAGGGCATAAGCCTTTAGGATCCAAATGGATATTTAAGAGGAAGATGAAAGCAGATGGAACGATTGATAAATATAAAGCCCGGCTTGTAATAAAAGGATACAGGCAAAAGGAAGGGCTCGATTATTTTGATACGTATTCACCAGTTACGAGAATAACATCTATTCGAATGTTAATAGCTATAGCAGCTCTTAACAATCTCGTTATACACCAAATGGATGTTAAGACAACTTTCCTAAATGGAGATTTAGACGAAGAAATCTATATGGAACAACCCGAAGGGTTCAAAGTTCTGGGACAGGAAAGGAAGGTCTGTAGACTTGTTAAATCATTATATGGTTTAAAACAAGCTCCTAAACAATGGCATCAAAAATTCGACAATACAATGTTGTCAAATGGTTTTCGTATTAATGAATGTGATAAGTGCGTTTACGTAAAAGATACGAATAAGGGATATGTCATTGTTTGTCTATACGTAGACGATATGTTGATCTTAGGCAGTAACAATGAGATCATAAAAGCTACCAAAACTTGGTTGACCAGTAAGTTTGATATGAAAGATATGGGTGTAGCTGATGTGGTTTTAGGAATTAAAATTTCTAAAACACAAGATGGCCTAGTAATATCTCAAGATCATTATGTAAATAATATTCTTGAGAAATTCAGTAAGAATGATACCAATATAGCCAAAACACCCGTAGATGTTCATTTACATCTAAAGAAAAATACTGGTGACGCAATATCTCAAATAGAATATTCGCGAATAATTGGTAGTCTAATGTATCTTATGAACTGCACAAGACCAGATATAGCTTACTCAGTTAGCAAACTGAGTAGATTTACTAGTAATCCTGGAGAGGATCACTGGAAGGCCATTGTGAGGGTACTTAGATATTTGAGATACACCTCAAGTTATGGACTGCACTATACAAGATATCCAGCTGTACTTGAAGGGTACACTGATGCAAACTGGATATCCGATACTAAAGATTCTAAATCTACTAGCGGATTTATCTTTACTATTGGAGGAGCTGCAGTGTCATGGAAATCTTCAAAACAAACATGTATTGCCAGATCCACTATGGAATCTGAGTTTATAGCTTTAGATAAAGCTGGAGAAGAAGCAGAATGGCTTCGGAACTTTTTAGAAGATATTCCATGTTGGCCGAAACCTGTGCCAGCAATAAGTATACATTGCGATAGCCAATCTGCAATTGGTAGGGCACAGAGTAGTTTATATAACGGTAAATCTCGACATATTCGTCGAAGACACAATACCGTTAGACAGTTGCTCTCAAATGGAATTATCTCTATTGATTATGTAAAATCAAAGGATAATATTGCGGATCCGCTTACTAAAGGTTTAACGAGAGAGCAAGTAAATACATCATCGAGGGGAATGGGTCTTAAGCCTATAAATTAAAGTTACATAGTGGAAACCCAACCTAGCTGACTGGAGATCCCAAGATCTAGGTTCAAAAGGGACAACTAAATTATGTAACTGTATGTAAGCACTAAAAGAGTTAAACACTCGTATCCATTCCTATGATGATTTAGTGCTGCCTGCAAGGTAGGATAAGCTATGCTTTTAATGATTCTTATAGCTTGATAAATGATCAAGTGGGGTATTGCAGGATACTCTTAATGAGCAATCACCTATTATGAGTAAGAAACGTGGCCACTTCTATGAGAATTGATCAGGCTAAATCCTCTAGAGTACTCATAAGAAACCAGGAAGTGTCCGAGGCCAAAATGGACACAACCGTGAGAACCGAAGATGTTCGAAGGGGAATTGTGTGATAATTATTGTCTTGGTTTACACCAAAGGCTGAATAGTTCAAGACATCATGTTCACTAGTTAGCCGAGTAAATCCGATAGTTATTCACTATGGAAGGTTCAAAGCCAAAAGCTACCTATCTTGATGCAATTACTCTTCAAAGAAAGTCTCTCTCTTACTCCGAGTCAGTTTGTCGTTTTGTTCAGACAATTTCCATTCATGTGGGGGATTGTTAGATATCATAGTATATATTAAGTATGTATATATACGAAATACGTATTCTAATACGTAGGTTGTCGTACACAAATGATATCAAAGTGAATGAGAAATTAGTCTCATTATTTACCCACTTGAAGAGGAAGGAAAGTTGGTTGAAGGTATGTGTGGTAGTCAATCCCACATAGGACTAAGAATGACTTTAGCTTATAGTTTATATAAGCTAGAGTGTCATGATGGGTTGGGCCCCAAGGGGCACCCAAGTTTTTGTGGAGGGTGAGGACCTACACAACTTGGGCTAGACCACACGCGCGCGCCGCCGCCGCCGAGCCGAGCCGGGCTGGGCTGGGTTGGGTCGGGTCGGGTTTGGGTCAGTAAATAATTTTTTACTGCCCAACCGGATTATTTTTGTCCAAACCGAACCAGCTCAACACCAAGCAGCCGAACCAGCTCATTTCCAACCAGCTTTATGTCCGAATAATTTTCTTCTAGAATGTGTATGTTCTGTTATTTGCCTTTTCCTGTTGAGTCTTGTCTGTTGGATTGAACCGGTTCAATGGAAGGGTCTTGTCTTTTGACCGAACCGGTTCATGTCCAACAGTTGTGTCTGACCGAACAGACTTCTATGTATCTATAAATAGGTCTGTTTCTATCTGTTTTTAATCACTTCATTTTCACCGAAAATATTCTTTCTTTCTGAGAGAGAGACTTCAACATTCTTCAGTTCGCTGTGTTGCATCCGGGTGTGCTCTCATTTGCAACGTATATCGAGGAAACCTGGGAGACGATTTGCATCGATACTGTAAGCACCTTAGACAGGCAAAAAACGTCTTAAGGTTAAAAGGTCCAACCTTGACTCGATATTGATTTTTTCAAATCAATTCTGTAAGTGTCCTTGTTCGTTTTTACATATTTCTTGTAATCTGTTTCTATATATATATATCAAATTCTTCTTTTATTTTCTGTTTTTTTTGATTTCACAGTATATAGCATATATATATATATATATATATATATATATATATATATATATATATCTTACGAATCAACACAATGTACCGGTAAGGATTGAACCAGACAAATTCAGAGATACACATATGATACATTTGATCCACAAATCCGATTTTCTTCTTGCAAGAGCAACGGATAAGAGCTCGCTTCTCGATGTTTACGAGGAAAGAAGAATTCAGGGTTCTCCATGGATTCTTGGAATGGAAAACTAGAAAAGTTTGGCTAAGGAAAGTTGAAGAAGACAGGGTACCCGCCATTTTCCTTGATCAGTATGGATAACTTTAGGGCAAATTTGAAAAAAATACGATCTATAATATAATAAATTATTAAATGATCAAATGAGGAAGAATTATTAAAAAAAAAATTTAAAAATTATTAAAACAATTATAAAGATAAAATTATTCTTAATAAACAACTTCCTTTTTTTTTTCTTATTTATTAATTAAAAAATAAATTAAATTTAAAAAATAAAATATTTAAATATTTATTTTTTAAAAGTTTTAAAAAATAAAAATTTTAATTTCAGAAATATTATTTTATTATTTTATTATTTTAAAAAAAATAATTAAAAAATAAATTAAAAAATGTAAATATTTATTTTGTTAAAATTAAAAACATAATTTTTTTTTAATTAAAAAAATTAAAAAAAAATAATTTTTTATTAAAGATAATTTTGTATTTACAATTTTTTTCAAATAATTTTTTCTTGTTAAATCATTTAACAATTATTGAATTTTTGATTGAATGTTTTTCAAATTTATTCATAACTTTCTACCATTCAACAGCTGTAATTCCTGGTCTACCCCTGGTGGGTCAAATTTTTTTTTTCCTGGACCCCACATGACCTGGTTTCACTCAGAACCGTTGGGATTCTCAAAATTGCGATCTTGCCGTTCGATCTTCCCCTTTAAATAGAGCATAACCTGCTTCATTCCTTCTAGGGTTTTCTTTTTATTCGATTCTCTGCTGACTGCTCTTCTGTTAAATCCACAAGCCACACCATCATGGCCACCCAGATCAGCAAAAATGAAAGGTAAAAAAAAACTTTCAATCAAACCCATACCCATGTTTTATAACAGCAGTTGTTCCTCCCTAAGGAATTTCCCCAAAATTTATTTCATGGGGGCTTGAGGACAGTGGGAATTTGATTTTTTTGTTTTCCTTGTTAGCATCAGGATTACTCTTCCCTTTCCCAATAATGATGGGTTAAGAGAATCCTCAATGATGCTTATATTAAATTTTGGAGTTTTGTTAGTCTTTTTGAACTATTCATTCATGTTCTTGGAGTTCGGGAACTCCTACATCTCCATCCATAAGTGATTTTATCTCTCTTTGTACACGCCCCTACACATACACACATCTACGTACATAAATACACACACGCCCGTAGATGACATTAGTGCAAAACATTTTCGTGAAAAGAATTATCATATTGAAGTTTTGAACCTGAAAAGATTCAGGGCATTTTATTTTTTGTTTATTTTCTTGCTCTTTGATTTATTATGGATAGTAGGCCAAAGGGATTTATGGGTAGATTTAATAATTTTGAACATGACATGAAAATACGAATATGATATATTTAATAAACATGAAAATAGTGTGGACACTACACATTTAAAAACAATTGATACAACATGTTTAATATGTATATTATATTCGTGTTTGACGAAAAAAAAAACACGAAATACGACATGTGTATATAAATTTTCAAATCTATATATGAGGTATGAACAGACATTGTATTCATTACTTAGCATTACTGGGTAATGATAAAAGTTTCTGCTCTTATTATATCTTCTTGAGAAGAATTTTTTGTTAACCTCATGCAGGTTATTGTTACTGGAACTTAAGCTTGGGACTCAGCCTTCTAAATGCTAATAGTCTATGAAGCATGAAGTTTAAAGGATGATTACATGATTTCATCTGGTCATTTATTTATAAAGGCTAGTTTTATCTTTTTCTTTAAGGTTTTTATTGCTTGTGGTCTATCAATTGATTTCTTACTGTTTTTTCTTATGTAATCTTTTGTAGGGTGTTTTTGGTATTAAGGTGAAAACCACACTTGATTATTGGGATAATGGGATCCCAAGGATAAGCTTGTACCTACTATACACTTCTACCAGATTTAATCACCATCAACCTGCCCAGAGGAAGAAGAAGAATATCACCCCATGCCACCATTATTGGAAACTGACATAGAAGTTAGCAGCAGCATAGTTTGTAGCTTTCTTTTAGGATTTCTTTTTGCTAGTGAGGACAAAGGATACATTGATGTAGGATGGTGGTAGTTTTTTCCTCTTGAAAATGGAGATTTTTGTTGTTAATTCCTTATAGATGTCCCTCAAGTCAAGTGGCATTGCTTGCAATGGAGAAGATGTGAAGAGTGTGCTTGTTAACTTTTGTAGACTGTCTTTCTGTTTTGGTCTGTAAATGGTTTTTCTTTTTTAACACTTACATGAGCCAAGGGAGACTCGAATCCGGATATCGGTATGTGTCCGGTACTGGTATGTTTAATTTTTTAAAAAGTTTTTTCATGTATTTAGAGAGTTTTTAGAAGATTATATTTTTATACCTATATCCGAGAGTATTTAAAAAAAAAAAAATAAAGAATCGAAACAACATAATTTTCATATATGCATTTTATAAGATTGCAGCTAGTGAATTTATGGTACATTTCATGTTCATTTTGGAAGCCATCAGTGCCTCAATTATAGCTGGACTGCTTTAGGCTCTAGCTCTCCTGTCAGTGACCTGTAATCTAAACTGGTTTTGACTGATGAGTGTTGAACCCAGACGTTGTTAAACCAGAAAAGTCAAAAATCTTTTTTCATTCATTGCAGAACGAAACAGGTGAAATCCGATGGGCCTTTAAGCAGGCATTTATTGGGTTGAACACAGATGAAATCCGATGGGCCTTTATTGGGCTATACCTGTGGGCATCCCATATCGACCTCTCTAACTCGGTCAGTCAGTTCTCAAAATCCCAACAACAAACTTTTCTTGGGCATAAAGAATATATTCTACCGTGAAACTGGCCGGCCTTTATGCATTTATCTACAAATTCGTTTTTGGTACAAGGATAATTTTTAATTTTATAAACGAAAATAAAATATTAACATATATTTTATTTTTTAAATTAATTTTGTAAACATAATTTAAGGGTATATATATATATTTGAAATTGTCAGGTTTGATCTCTAGTCACTGAATTTAAGAGTCTAGCAATTTATCAATAGATCACATGGTTATTGGTTAGGGTATATATAATTTTGTTAATTTCACTTGTGAAGTTTAAAATTTCATTGACATAAATAAGATAATTTCTCTTTATTTATTACTAGAAATTTGCACATGAAAGAAAAAAAATTATTAAAAAAATAGATTTTTTTTTTTTTAAGAAAAGAAGAAGTTAGATATGAGTAGTTTTTTTTTTTTTTTTTTTTAAAACAAGTGAAGTTTTTTAGAAAAAAAAGATAATATATTTAAAAATACTTAAACAAAAATCAAAAGATATGAATATTGTTACTTTATTATTTAATTTAATTTTTTAATTATCCTTATTGTATTTATCATTTTATAGTCAAATTTTTTGTATATAATATAAATATTAAAAGTTGATTACCCACTATTTATTTACCAAAACAAACACTAATTTATAATTATTTTCCAAAAAAATATATATCTTAACATGAATTGCTTCCTCATAAATATCCCAATAATGGACAATGCTTGTACCATTTACTTTCACCCAAAATTGAAAATAAAATAAAATTAAGGTTACATTTAAAAATTTAGATTTTAAAAATGAATTTAAAATTTAAAAATAGTATAAGTTATGTAATAAAACGTATGTAAATATAATATTCATGATTATTTTTTAAATTAATAAATTTGTTGAATATCTACCTGACGGTGAATTTAAAATACATATAGACATTTATTAATTTAAAAATCATATTTTTATACCTATAAAATATATAATTATTTTGGATTATAATTAATTTATACATAATATATATTTTATTTTAACAATTTTATAATAAATAAAATTCAAAATTTTAAATTTATGTTTGTTATCAAATTTAATTTTGCGATAATTCAGCGTGAAGTGAAGCATATGAATTATAACTTTCTTCTTTTGTTCGATATAAAGAAAAAAAAAGCGAACCGAACAGAAAGTATTCTGCAAACCGTACTCAAAAAGGCAAAGACCTTCCCGAAAAAACTATCCCGGACTCTACGCCATTTTATAAAATACAATTGTCAGAAATTTTCGAATCCGGAACTGTTTGACAGTAAACACAGCTTTCTGTAAAAGCGAGTCAGAAACACTCACACGCTCAAGCGCTCGCGAAAAAGAAAAGAAAAAACGCAAAATTTTCTTACTAAAAAGAAAAAGAAAAACTCCTGATCTTATTCTCTAAGTTTCTCTGTCTCATTTCATTAACTCGTTTTATCAACTCAGTTTTAACGCCTCTAACTCACTTCAAATCGGTCACTTTCAGTCCTTTTTTTGTTTATCGTTTGGAGGGGCTGAGTCAACTCGGTCAGCAATCACAGTCCTATGGTGAGACAAACTTCTTAATTTTTTTCTTTGAAATTTCATTTAAATCTCTTTCTGTCTAGTTTAAATGCAATTTATTTGATATAGAAATATGTGAAGTTTTAATGTGTTCTTTATTTTTTTCTTGTTTATGTATGGAAATATAACTAGTTAGAGAACGAGCTTATTTTACTGTAGGTTGTTAAAATTTGATAAATAGGGTTTCAATCCGTCAAATATGGGAATTTTGGTGCGTTAAGGAGCTGTTATAGTTAGTTTTAAATAAAAGTGGCAATTTTAATGTATTTGTGGTGTATTACGTTTTACTTTAAAATATAGTTTTTTGGATTAGATTGTAATATTCTAGGCTTGTATTATTATTTGGACTGTTTTCAGTGAATTTGGTAATCAATTCAAGAAACTAGGTTATTTGACTATTGAGCAAGTAAAGTTTAAGTGACCTAAATGATATCCATATTGGAACTGCAAAATTTGAATTTTGTTTGTGTTTTCTTGTGTTCCCATGCATAATTGAAGTTTTCATTTTAAGGTGGCAAAGAAAATTGATGTATCTATTCATTTGGCCCTTTTTTGGTTTCCAGTTTTTGTTTTTGAGCTGCGTGTCGTGGATTTTCCATGGAAAAAGTGGTTGAAGTTGAGGGGAGTGATAAAGGGAAATTTGAAGAGACTGGCCTTGAGAAAAGTAACTTGGTTTTATCTTCACCAAAGCATGTTACTGATCCGGTTGTTTACAAGCTCGTTCGGGTACCTCTTTCAGCAAATGTTATTCTAATTATTTTTTTCCTACTGATATATAAAGAACTCGTGCCTTCTTCCCACTCTTTTTGTGTAAGAATGTTGACTTGGATTTGCTTTAGTTTGATATTTGAGCTGCATTAATGTAAAAAATTAATGAGGAAGACATTTGACTGTGTGTCAAATAAAAGATTTTAAAAGTGTTATAAGTATCGGGTTTTCTACACTACCCATCTTTGATTATTGGTCATTTATAAAGCAGCATTTTTTTGGGGCCAGATTAGCTGGTTTGTGAAAGACAAATTAATGTGGTGAATATCTACCATCTATTCATTTAGAAAACAATAACATGTAGAAATTGGTTGAATGACAAGGTTAGTATCACCTGAGTGGAGGTTGGGTTCAATTGAAATGATGTGGTCATATCAAAATATTATTTAGTAGGAAATACGATATTTATGATCAGCATAGGAACAGTAGTTTTATAAAAGCGTGACACCATATGTTGTTCATTTTTTTTGCAGTAGCTGTTGGTTAGGTTTGAGCTTTTGCTTAGTAAAACTAGTTAATCTCAGGGAACAATTTGACCTGCCTTGATTAGCTCTTGAAGGGTGCTTGGTTAGCAAGTTTGTTATAAAAGGAATGATGCTTTTACATATCTGAATGAGAGGGGTATAACTTTTTAATTTTTTATTTTATTTTAAAAATAACACTTTTAGCCCCTTCTGCTGATTTTGAAAATGTTATTCACACATTGTGGGCTTCTGTCAACAAACACATACAGGTCTCTTGAGTTTTGCCAAAAGTATTGAAATATTCAAGCTTTTATTTGATTGACAAGTATAGGTGATGAGTGATGATGATCAAGAAAAAATAATTTTTAAGTTCATAGGTTAATTCTATGCTAAAAATGTGGACATGTAGCTTCAGGTTTGATTTATTCTTATTTGCAATCTGAAATTGAAATTTTGTCATATAGGTTGAGGGAGATGGGAGATTAGTGCCTGCGACAGATGATGAACTCATGGAGGTTGAGGGTTTGCTGGAAAATGAGAAGCGTGAAACCCATATTGTTGCCGACACTGGGCAGGCTTTAGGGTGCACTTCTAATGAAGTGTCATCCTCTGGCATGCCTCAGTTAGAAAGCTCAGAAGGTATGCTTTTCTTAGCCCTACATCATGAAATTTTTTAGCACTTGTTTATTTTAGCACCTATTAAAATAGGATAAGAAAGTCTATCTCTGCTGGTTGTGACTACTGACTAGAGAATTGGATTTCATAATTCATTGAGCTTGTGATTTTAATTGTATTTTTATCTGCGCTGATGGTCTGGGCTGATTGTTTTGCATGCTTTTTGTGTATTTCTGTTCTGTTTCATAGATTTTTCCATTTTTATCAACTTTTAAATATGCATATTACATCTTTCCCTGATATACATAAATAATTAAATTAAAAGATGCCAAATGTCAAGTTGGTATGGTCTGAGTAATGAAGACTTGTACAAGAGAAACTCCCTGGACGTAGCAAAGCTCATGGAATCGGCTAAACCAAAACCAAAAACAAGTAGATTCATAAAACAGTCATTTGAGAATAAAAATATGAGCAATACAGTATCAGAAAAGGCTAACTTGAAAATCTAGCTTTGTATTTGAAGATGCTGTGGGTAGCTTTCTTCAAATTATTGATTTTTGATGTTGCTTCCGTTCTTGATGTGTCAGCTTTTATGCTCACAGGATGAACATTTGCATGTAATTTTTGTTGTGATATTTTATATATTTTAATTTTCTAAATGATTAATATTTGCCAGGTTTGTCACAATCTGAGAACATAGAAGCTGATATCGAAAAATTAAGTGCACACCTTGAGGTATTCCCAACTTTCAATGCACTTGGATTCTTAACTTTCTTTAATTGGATTAATGGATGCTTATCATGTTTGCATGTAAAACATTGCTTAGGGCTTAATCTTCTCTGATTTTTCTCTTGAAGAACACTTTGTCAAAGCTTTATTTTTGAGTTTGAGGCGGGAGTTTACTCATGGATTTTGATGCTTTAGGAGGGCCTTAATTCTGAATTTTTGCCATTTATACTCCAGTTTTTTAGCGGAAACTATCTTCTTGGAATTCGTAGATGTCTGGTGAGAATGACTGTCTAGTTGTTAAAGTTACATCCATTCTAACATTTCTTGTACTATTTTTTGTTATTCTTATCATTCTAATGACCTATCCTTTTTTTTTCTTTCTTTTTTTAAATCAAACCTACTTCTAGTTTTTTTTGCTGTTCTATCTATATAAAATAATCTGACATAGGGGATAGAGATTTTTTTGCATATTCTCATGTCTATATGAGTATCTTTTTCAAAATTTTAAACGTGTTATGATTTAGCAACTACGTGCTAGCTAATAAGAAGGGACAGTCCGTACCTGAAGAGAACAATGTTATCTTTTTTTTTTTTTTTGTGGGGGGGGGGGGGTTTGGGAGAGCGGAGGGAGAGATGGTATCTACTCTTTCCTTCTTTAAATTTATGTTCTGTATAGTACTGTAGTTCTTAGGTTCTTTTTTCTCACTGGTTTGACCTTTCATTGTTTTTCCCCCTACAGTACATGTTCAAGCACATGATTGATTTGAAGTTAATTGTTTTAGTATTAATTGAACTATTAATTATCTTGGATCCTTCTTGGCCTTAGTATCTTGTATAGTACATTGAGGAAATGTTGCACAAAGTCAAACATGAAGAGAGGCTCCACTTAGTATGTCGACCTCCTGATCATTCTTCTGCTTATATGAATGTAGACAGCCACTGTTCTGAACAGCATGATAAATTGCCTGGTATTTATGAGAAGCTCCAATCTCGAATTCCTTTGCAGGAAACTGTCCCTTCTGTGGCACAAAGCTTGAGTGACGATCATGTTACTCAATCTGGGAGTGTTGGGGAGTGCATAAAACCTCTGGATGGGCCAATGGAAGGTGGATCATCAACTTCTGCGGGCTGTATTAATTCAAAACCTGATTTTTCCAAGTTGATGGGCGAAATATGCTTGGATAATTTATCAATTAAAGAACTTCATGAAGTTTTTAAGGCAACATTTGGGCGAGACACTACTGTTAAGGACAAGCAGTGGCTTAAAAGAAGGATTGCCATGGGATTGACTAATTCTTGTGATGTTTCAACTACAACTTTTGTAATTAAAGACAATAAATTGGTGAAAAAGGGTAAAGAAGATAGTTCTAACAATGTGAATCTTGCTACTGGCAAAGAACACCTGGCAGTTGCAGTTGAATACAATGAGGACTTGCTCAATAGCCTTAGTAGTCAAATTGATGAGCATCAAACTACTTCGGAGACGAGATTGGGAAATAATGGTGCGGAAAACAATTTTGCAAGTGACGATCTTGCTGCAGATCAGAGAGCTGCAAAGAGAGTTCGGAAGCCAACAAAGCGTTATATTGAAGAACTTTCTGAAGCAGAGTCCAAAGAGTACAGTGGCAGGTTAATTGCTTCAACTAAAAACATTGGGATTAGACCCTTCACTTCAAAATCTCATGCTAGGCCTGCTAGAAATGTGTCCTTGGAAGGGAGAACTGTTATCATGAGGTTGGATTCCCTTGGAGGATCTGGGATTCAGGTTCCATGTGTGTATCGGGTTCGAAGAAGCCGACCAAGGAAGAATGTCATGGCTCTTTTGGTATGTGAAAAAGATAAAATACTGCTTATCTATCTCAGCAATATGATTTTGGCTTAGAATATCTAGGTCTTTTAATTTGATATTTGCTTTTGGAAAGAACATTCAGATATTCCCTACTAGCTTTCATTATCCTCTGCAAAAGTTTGCATGTGTCTTGCAGCTCTCTAGTTGGTTTATGACTTTATTCATCAGTGTTCATTTCTGATCTGAGCATTTTCAACTTGAATAGATAATAACTTCTAAAATTCAGGAAGTCAAGTATCACCTGTGAGTTGAATGGTTTGTTACTTCTTGCTTTGACCCATCGTTTATGGAAAGGGTGTTTACTCATGCTTTATTGGGATTCTATCACCTGTGTTACCGGTGTCTTGTGGATGGTAGAGGTTATGGTACTGATGCAACTTGAATTGCCTTGTGCAGAAATTCCATCCCAGTGGCATGGGCATGACAGCTACGTTTGTAAGGAAGGGTCTTGATGTACGTAGTTCTCAAATGGACAGTGGGAGTGTGAACAAAGTTTTGGAAGCCAAATCTACTACTGAGCAAACTCCACAACAGGTGAAAATTGTAAATGATATCTATAACATGAACTATGTTACACCTTGTACTTTTTAGTTGATTGAAACTGAACTGTATTTACTTATTCAACATTCTGTTTCTATATTCAGTTTGTAGCTGAATCCACAAAGGAGAAGTCATCAGCTGATCTGGGGCAGAATATGGGGCTAAATTATGTAGATCCATCGGGAGATACTTCAGACGATAATCTTGTTACAGTGCCAACAGCAAAAGGTGGAATTAGAAGGAAACATCATCGAGCTTGGACTCTCTCTGAGGTTATGAAGCTAGTTGAGGGTGTGTCTAAGTATGGAGCTGGCAGATGGTCTGAGATTAAAAGGCTTGCCTTTGCATCCTATTCATATAGAACCTCTGTTGATCTCAAGGTATGCATATGGTATTTTTGTCAGTAATATATAAATGATGCTGAAAGGAATGAATTTTTGCCATTTGGTTAAAGATAAAGAATTGGTTATGATAAATGTTATTTTGCAGGACAAATGGAGGAATCTGCTGAAAGCTAGCTTTGCCCAGACACCTGCGGACAAAGGGGTGAGATATCAATTTTTTTTTTCTTTTTCTTCTAATTTATTCTTTCTCAATGGTGTTTTGCAAATTACTTCCTCCAATAATGAATAGCTTTTCTACTTGTTTCATTTTATCCTCATGGAAGGGGTTCTCTTTTGAAACACCCAACATGAGAAGTGTCATTCTTTTCAACACATTTATGGTTTCATTGTGGTTGACAATGTAGGTAAATTCGCGGAAACATCCTTCGATGCCCATTCCAGCATCAATTTTGTTACGCGTGAGAGAGCTTGCTGAGATGCAGGCACAGGTTCCACCACCAAATCTTAGCGCGAGCAAGATGGCTGCATCTGGTGGCGGAAGTGTAAATGAAACTAGACCAGGATACTTGTAACATTGTAAATAATAGATTTTAGTTGTCTTAAACTAGAAATAAGATAACTCTAATTCTCTGTACTATCTAGAAAGAAAAAAAACTGTTTTCTTAAAATTGATGGGCAGATGAGGTTGTTTAACATATGCTGTGCTAACTAGGTATTCTTCTTTGGTTTTTGAACCAGGATGGCCTTCCGATACTTATGGAGTTGAAAACTTGGAACTGGTGAGTTAACATGCAAGCTATTCTCTTGTTTGTTCCTGATGAGCTAATGAATGACTTTGAATGCTGCAAGTTTACAATGATTCACTAAACTCTCTGCTACTTGCTAACCCAAAACTAGAATGAACTATCACTTAGAAGAGAATTCGTTTGGGTTTGAAAATTCAGATTTTACATTTTCAGGGGTTTTTTTCACTTACGATAGCTACTAATACTATGAACCATCATCAAATTAATCACTGATGTGTAATATTCTGATTTTTTAAAAGATTGAATCGAATAAAATCTTTAAGATTGCTTTTGAGAATTTGAATTTTTAAAAATAGATTTGGGTTTTAAAAATAATGTAAATTGTGTAATAAAACACATGTAAATATAACATTGATGATTATTTTTTAATTTCATGATTTTGTTGGATGTTAATTTAGTGGTGAATTTGAAATAATTATAATTATTTGTGAATTTGAAATTCATATTTTTATATTTTTTAAATATATCATCATATTGAATCTTAATTAATTTATATATAATTTACACATTTCATTCTCACAATTTATATAGCAAATGAAATTCAAATTCAAATTTTTAAATTCATGTTTTCAAACGTATCATAAATAAATTGATTAAAATTGAATTTCACGAGTTCGAATTGGTTCGGTTTGGTTCGGTTCATTGATTTTTAAATAAATAAAAAATTATAGTGCTTTTTTTTTAATTTAAAAATAAAATATTTATTTTTATATTATGAAATAAATTAACTTAAAAACTAATAAAAAATAAAATTTGATTCGGTTCAAATAATTGCAGTTCTTAAATTTGTGAATCGAAAATCGAATTGAAACATAATAACCCTATAAATACCTGAATCAAAATTGAATCAAAGTTTGAATTGGTTTTCGGTTTTTTCTCAGCTTTAGTACACTTGTTAATGGTCCAAAACCAGTAGTCCAGATTTTATGGGCCAAATAGCTAATGTGCTTTTAATACCTCAATTGGGCTTTCAAAATCAAGATCGTTTTTTGTCTTTAAGACATCTAAGCCCTATTAGTGTCTGCTTCTACTTGATATTCTTCTTCTTCTTCTTCTTCTTTTTCTTTTTCTTTTTCTCTCTTCGTCTTTCTGCTCCAGAGATCGCCCTTTCACTCAGTTCCGGTGAGTCATTCTCTAAACAAATGTTCGCTCTCTTTATTTCTTTCTTGCAATCAGTTCTATACAGTTATGAAGTTACTATGACATCCTTCAAAAAAAAATTCCTTTTGATTTTTCCCAACTATTTCTAATACCCGCTTGCTTTTTATCGGATATGATCAACAATCAACTCCTTTTCCCTCTCATCATTTATATTTATGTACTTATCGCGATATTGAGAAAAAGGTTAAGGAGTCGAATTACTTCAACATTCTCAAGTTTCCCTTTATCTCTTTTCCCATCATTTTTCTCATCAATTAAACACCCTCCATTGATTTTTGTTCCAAATTGTTCTTCTTTCATCTCGTGGTATCGTTGGGTTCTCGTCAAAGTTTAGTTTTTCTTTCAATATGCATTTGTTTTTGCATGGTTATGTGGGATTTAGCTTTTTCTTCTTTACTTATTTGTATTTTATACATCTACAATTACACCTTTTAGAAGCTAAAGCTGTGTCCTTGTTCTTATTTCATTAGGGTAGTACTTGAAATCAGGAAACAATGGGGATTATTGAGAGGATTAAAGAAATTGAAGCCGAGATGGCACGAACGCAGAAAAATAAGGCCACAGGTATACATTTATATCTCTTTACATGCATATATGAACTGATTTTTTTTTTCCTTTCATTTTTCAAATCCATTTTTGTTTGTTAGTAATTGATAACTATTGATCCTATTGAAAAACATTGAATGGTTTAACTAATGTTTTTTACTGAATACACAGAGTACCATCTTGGTCAGCTCAAGGCAAAGATTGCAAAGCTAAGGACACAATTACTAGAGCCACCGAAAGTATGAATGTTTCTCATCTAACATGAATGGATTCTAAAATTTATTGTTTTTCTATGTATATTATGAATCTGTATTTGTTTTTTCTCTAAATTCTGCTTTGCCACATTTTAATGTACTTGTTTAATCTTATAACAACTCCTAAGCTTGAACGGACTACCAGTTTCCTATTTTTCATTGTTTAATCTTATAGCTTTGTTTTTAACTTTCTAGGTGGGTTAGTCTCTTTTTACCATAACTTTACCCATATCTAACTGCTCAAACGAGTTATTTTTTCTAGCTTGTGTGGCTACTGGCTAGTCTTTAATATATTTTAAGAGCTCTAAATTATTAAGCTGTTTGTTGCCTGGCTGGTAATCTATTATAGGTTGCACAAGTTTTTCTTTACACTTGCCATGCAATATTCTTTCTCCTTTTTTTTTTAGCTTCTTTTTGAATCTATGGATCAGGGTTCTAGTGGAGGTGGAGAGGGTTTTGAAGTTACAAAATTTGGTCATGGACGTGTAGCGCTAATAGGATTTCCAAGGTCTGTACCTTTATCACTTGAATGCATGTGTTCTTAATTTTTTGAATAAGAAAGTAAGAGCTATATACAACTTTTGCATTTGGCAAAAATTGGAGAAGCCCAATCTTGTAGTAAGATGATTTTCGTTTTATCTCACTTAAGATAAATATATTGATGATATTATTCAATTTCTGCCAGTACCTTCATTGTAACCTGCTTGCTCCATCTACTTGAGCAAATATATTAGTACAGACATGCATTTGTACACATATACTTACAGACATGCATTTTTGCCCTCTGTGGTAATTTGTTCTTTCGAGAGGAAGCTAACGATTGCATTGTAATCCGACTGCAGTGTGGGTAAATCAACCCTTTTAACAATGTTGACAGGAACTCATTCAGAAGCTGCATCTTATGAGTTCACAACACTTACATGCATTCCTGGTATCATACATTACAATGATACTAAGATTCAACTGCTTGATCTTCCTGGAATTATTGAAGGTGCTTCTGAAGGCAAGGGACGTGGGAGACAGGTAAAAATTTATAGTTTTACGTGGTGATTTGTGTTGTCAGCTCTTGGTATAAAAACTATCAGCTAAATGAGGGAAATTCTGATAATTTTTTTAATCAAATGTTGTTTAGTTAAATGCCTAACATGCTCCTTGGCGAGTATCACGTTGTAGTTGGCTTTGGGGGTGGTGTACGTCTACATTCAAAATTCCTACTGAGGAAAAGATAATATTATGTCTTTCTTTTACTTAGTGTTCAGCTCTATGGTCTGTTCTATCCATTCTTATCTGCAGTTTGGTTCAGTAGTTTTTTTTTTGAATTCAAGATGTTTTATGAGACTGCTCATTTCTCAGGTTATTGCTGTTTCCAAGTCATCAGATCTTGTGCTTATGGTTCTTGATGCCTCTAAAGTAAGTATCTATATCACGTTGTAGTTTTTGGGTTGAAGAATTGGTGGTTTTGCTTACTTTAGTATGGTAAAATTCTTGATTAGGATGATCATAAGATGTTATTGTGTTACTTGGGAACTTTATAGAGCAGTGTTTAATACTGTTCTGATCTCAGTGTCAGGCTTGGTTGGAAAATTCTAAAGAGAGAATTTATAATCATGGGAGGAAATTAATCTCTCTTTTTCCTTTAATGTATGAAAAAACATGCTGCCTGGTATTGAACATTTAATTGTAAGATGCAAAATATTTTTTCTTGATTTAACCCTTCCCAATTACCTCCATGTGTGTATTGTGTACTTGTCATGACATATAATCTTTCTTCTGGGTTGCTATTGGAAGAGGTCTACAGTGTCAGTAATTGTCTTGAATCATTCTGCCTTTCCTCATTTTTTTTTTTTTTAAGTACTCATTCCACTCTCTCATTTTTTCTCTAACTAGGCTTTCAATTCATGCTCTTGTAGTTGTGCATACTTCAAGCTTTCCAGTGACTAGTAGTGGCTTAAACTGTCGACAGACGTTGATGTAGTTTTAATTTTTACATTTGCTATAGTTTGTCAGTGCCGTCACTACTTATGTCTGTTTCCTGAATCCTAAATATTCATTGTTTTTGACGTGCTTACCATTAAACTTTTAAGAGTTATGTTATTTTGCTTTTGTTGTTTCCCCTTTTTTTATCTACTCTTCCCTTATGCCTGTGTAATTTGCTATGAAAACCTCAGAGTGAGGGTCATCGCCAGATATTAACCAAGGAACTGGAAGCTGTGGGTTTGCGTTTAAACAAGAGACCGCCTCAATTAAGTTCATCCCTAACCGTTGTCTATGTGGTAACATTAATAATATATTAGGTGCATCTCTAGGTTTTAAAGTATTGCATTGTTGTTTGCCTAAAGAAAAAGGAATGATTTTCTGATTACAAATGGTTTAACATTATCTAGTTCAAGTTATATGGAAATTCTGATGAATTTTTTTGGGTAAACTCCAGATATGTACCTTGTGGTTAAGGGCATATTGAATATGCCCTCTGAGGTTTAAAAACTAAAACTCAACTGCCTTGAGATTTATTTTATTATTTTCCTTTAGTTACCAACTTAACACTGTTAATTAATTCTCCTCAGTTGTCATGTGTCTTACCTTTTTCATTTTCTTTTTTTCCTTATTTTTTTTCATTCCAAGAAAAGATTAATTAATTTCTCTAAATTTTTAGATCTATCTCCCTAAGAAGCAAAATTCTTTAAAATTGCTTAGGACTGCCTTTCTTTTTGTTGAAGTTGAAGATTAATTGCTTTCAAACAGTTCCCTCTCATGGTTATTCCTTGGTTCAGCCTTCCATTCATCCCTCATTTTTTTTTTGTCTTTTCCGTTCTCCCATCCCTTACCAAGCCTTTCAGTCTCTCTCTAGAACCTTAACTCTTCATTTTTAAAAGATTACTCCTAAAAACTCCAACCAATTTCATGCTCGAGAGACTTGGTTGTTTTCTAAAAGCGGTTGGATGTGGGTATCATGATTGCTGATTTGTAGGTTCACAACTTGTAGGGTGATGGGTATTTGTTGAATTTTAAAATTTATTTTTGGTGCTAATGTTTTTTTTGGAGATGATGGATGACTTTTTTTATGGGGCTGATCTTTTTTTTTTTTCAATTATTTTTGGGTTTTGATTAAGTAGATAAAAATTAAAGTTTAGAGAGAGAAAGTAAAACATAGTGAAAGAGGAAAAGAAGAAGGAAGAACTAAGAATGGATTAAGTGGTTTAGAGAGAGATAAAATGCAATTTGCTTTTTCTTCGATGAACACAAAATTCTATTGGAGAAATAGTTGTAAGATTGGTTTAGACTTTAAAGAGGTGGAATTTTGGAAATTGGAAAAGGAAAAAGAAGATGGGTAAAAAAAGGATTATTGGAAAGAAAAAGAAAAAAAACAAAAAGATGACAATGTACTAACGGAAAATAATAAAATAAATATTAGGGTAGTTAAGTGTTGGTTTTTAAACCTCAGAGGGCATATTCAATCCGCCCTTAACCCCAAGGTATGTATCTGGAGTTTACCCATTTTTTTTGACAATATCTTCAAGTATGTATTACTGCAGTTTGCTTCATTTTGGGTTTCTTTATTTCATTTTCAGATATATTTCAGAAAGAAAAAAACTGGAGGCATCTCTTTTAACAGCACTTTACCTTTAACTCATGTTGATGAGAAACTCTGTTATCAAATTCTACATGAATACAAAATTCACAATGCTGAGGTATGCAGTCTTGTAATTATTAAATTTCACATTTGATTGAATTGATTCATTCTTACAAATGGTGTTTCCTTACACTCAGCCATTCCTGATGGATTCTTTTCAGGTTCTATTTCGTGAGGATGCCACAGTGGATGATCTTATAGATGTTATTGAAGGAAACCGCAAATACATTAAGTGTGTATATGTTTACAACAAGATAGATGTCATTGGTATTGATGATGTGGATATGTTAGCCCGGCAGCCAAATTCTGTTGTCATAAGCTGCAATCTGAAGGCATGTTCTTCTATCCTTGTTTAAATGTGAATGGCTTTCGGCAATAATAGATAAATCGAATAGAAGTTAAGGAGTATATTTATTGGTTTTAAAATGCAACTTGTATGTTCTAATGACATGTTCAGAACCTCTTGACCTTTTATCTCTTTTATAAGCTTTTGCTAGTCAGTAATAATCATGTATTTGATGAGATCTGATGCTTACTGCATTTTCTTCCTCATGCTTTTGTGAAGTACATTGTCCATTACCTGCCAAAAGGACAATAACATGATGTCTACTATACATCAAAAACATAATACAAGGAAAATAGTTGGAGAAAAGTATTGCTTAATCGGTTTCAGATTTGATGCATATGGTTTGAGAAAAATGTTGACCTATATGCCTGTTGCTTGTGCAGCTGAACTTAGATAGACTACTTTCAAAGATGTGGGAAGAGATGGGGCTTGTGAGAATATATACAAAACCACAAGGCCAGCAACCTGATTTCAGTGATCCTGTGGTTCTCTCTGCTGTATGTCACATATGTTCTTGTCATTGCATTTACCTCTAATAGTCTATACTTCATTAAATTTATGCAGGAAGTTCCATGACTGTTCTTTCTTTCTTTCTTTCTTCTATTCCATTTTTCTTGGTATGAGATAGGATAGGGGTGGCTGCACTGTGGAAGATTTCTGTAATCACATTCATAGGAGTTTGTTAAAGGATGTCAAATATGTTCTAGTCTGGGGTACAAGTGCAAGGCACTACCCTCAACATTGTGGCCTTGGGCAAGCTCTGCAGGATGAAGATGTTGTTCAGATTGTTAAGAAAAAGGTATTGGAAACTGTTAATTCGTGTTCATAGTAATCTAATGCTGTCTCATGGCTTCATCTTCTCCAACAATTTAAGAACTTTTTGCTTGGCCGTGGGCAAAGACCAGTGTATTTTTTAATTTAAAGAAAATTGAACGATAGGGATTTGGATTTTCCAGGAAAAAGAGGAAGGTGGGAGAGGCCGCTTCAAATCACATTCAACAGCTCCAGCTCGAATATCTGATAGAGAGAAAAAGGCTCCCTTGAAGACCTAACCATGTCCATGTTTCTTACTCCGGAGAAAACAGTTGAGGGCTGGAATGGAAGTATAATTGTTATCCTTTTGTTGTATTCTTTTCCATCACTCCCTCTCCCCCTATTCTTTTTTCTTTCTTAATTCTATTACCATTTTTAGCCTATGTCTTGGAGTCGGGTGTAAGTATCGGACACGGGTATGTTTGATTTATTGTAAGTTTTTTCATGTATTTGGAGGGATTTTGGGGGGATAATATTTCCATATTTTTGTCCGAATATGCATAAGACACTTGTTCTTCAAAAAAAATGAAGAGTCGGAATAACATAATTCCTAGCCGTATTTGAATATGTACTTGGATGCAAATTTTGGTCTGACACTATAATCCAGTATTCTGAAAATATATCTTGAAAATGTCATCAATGCCTTGGGTCTTTTGGATCTATATCTATGTAGCAAATATTCCCCCACAGGAATAGGATCACTGATCATTCGAATGGAGTCTGGTTTTGAATGAATTATTTCAGTGTATCAAGACATTGCCTGTAAGGAACAAGGATAAAGCCCGTTAGAGAGCTACGGACTGCGGTTATGGAGAAGTGCTAACTATGGTTTTACATCAAATCGTGAAATATGACTTATGTACAGTACTGGTGTGGTAACTCCTGTTCCCAGAATTCAGACACTTGAAAGTTAGCCGTTCGGTCTTCTGGCTGTTTCCATGTAAATATGATAATTCTATCGTTTTACTTTTTTTTTTATAGTTAATTAACATGGCATAGTATGAAAATATATGTTAAGGGAAAATGTACTTCATGGTGTAATTGTTGTCTGTGCCTGTCTTGTGCTAACCCATTTAGGCATTAGTCGTCTTCTTATCCTAACTATTTTTTTTTTTTTATATAAAAAAAAAATTGTAGTTCGAGGATAGGGGAAAAGATTGCAAATGTTAAAATTTAAATTTTAGATTTGTTAGATGTTATTTCTTACAAATAATTGTATGAATGAATTAGATTAAGTTTCGGGTTCACTCTTACTATTTTTGAAATCCAAAAATAATTCTATTAAATGAATGATGAAGCCAGTAAAATTTAACCGTGCATAAGACTAAACCCTTGATCAACCCTCCCTACCCCAAAATTGAAGAACAAGCATGGGCAACCTAGTCTAGCACCAATTTTTAAAACAAACAATAACACCTGATGTCCATCAATTCACACCATAGTCTCAACCCTTGCGGTCTCAATTATACAGATATTTTAGAGAAAATAACATAGACAATAATAATCAGACTAAACTTCAAATCAATCTTACATCACAAGACGAATACCTAAATATTTTTCTTCTTTATAATTAGCTTAGATGTTAACAAGCCAATTCACATGATTCTGAAAGCAAGCACACAACTGTGACACGTCATATATATCAATGATCAAACTAATTTTCCATGAAAATCTTTATCATGATAATCTCACCAGTTTTTTTTTTTTTTTGTCGTTTATTCTTGCCTAATCAGTCTTCAAGTGGCTAATTAGTTGTAGTCTCAATCAAGTGATGAGTTGATATGGTTACCAAAGGACTAATTAATAATATGGGAAAATGACCATGAAACTTCAAATTTAGGCGTATGTGCACACCTAACACGTGGGGTATAATATAACAATTTTTTTTTACAACGAGATCATAGTTTGGGGATACGAGAAGAAATTATAGGTGTTGAGATCTGAATTGAGGACTTTAGATTTATTGAATGTCATATCTTAAAGATGACTACAAAAATTAATTGAATCAAACTTTGAATTCGTATTGTATAGCATCTTCAAATTTCGGCTTGTGTTCTAATTTTCGTAGAAACTTGGGCACCTGATTTAACTCATGATCGCCTCCATATCTATTGATAAACAGCTTCCAACTTCGTCTTTGTTGTTGAATTTACTTATCTCGACATTAGAGGGGTTCATTGGCCGGACCGGCCGAAACGTGAAATTTTTGAAGATTCTTACCCAGGCCAGACCTGATCCTGGGCGGGTCTGCCGACCACCAACACTGTTCATTACATTTAAAAAATAAAATAAAAATTATTAATATTTTTTTATTTTTATAATTAAAATTAAATAAAATAATATTATTTTAATACTTAAAATACTGTTTCGGATCGAATTGATCCGAAATAAAAAAAATTTACCTAGATCCGATTCAATACGGATCGAACGGCTGCCCGATCCGTGCAGGTCAACTCGACATCTTCCTACTTTGTCAGTTTTCTAGGAAATATCTTCCTCTATTAGGTACCATAAAAGGCAACATTTAAAGTACTGGAAGGCTTAGAAGATTATTCTCTGGTGGAGATGTCATTATCTCTTAAGTTAAATTCATAGAAAACTTAAGTATATATACAACTAATAACAGTGTTTACGATAGATGACCATTTGACTCAATAGTAATTTTTTTTAAATAAAAAGAAAAAGAAAATTTGAGATTGTCATTAGTGATCAATAATACGAATTCTGATTATAAACTGCTACAGTTTATGGGTTATTGGAAAAGGAGAAATGATGTTAAATAATGCTAAACTAAGATAGCGGTCGATGCAACTTTTTTTAGAGGAGTAGATAGGAACATATGAAGCATCCAAAGGCAGGCATTAATGGTGGGGCATTATTAATATGCTTTAGCCTTTAGCCCTCGCTATAGCTACCGCACACACAGCAGCATACATGATTTTTTTTTTTGCTTTGAGGAAACTATTTGGCTTTTTCCACTAAGGGTTTCACACGTCAACATCTAAACTTGTGATTCGAATAAATCCTCAAAATGGCCGGACCAAAACGTATGAATGAAACGAGGTGGTCACCTTAGTTGCCGTTGCTTGCTTTTTTCCCCCAAGTGTTGATCCGACTTTTTTGCATATATATATATATATATATATATATATATATATATATATATATATATATATATATATATGCAAGGAGACTTGCTTAAGGGTCGGACAGTCCGTCTATCCGGTTCGACAGATTTGACTCGTATTACATCGGATTTGGACAGATATTTTCATAATCCGAGCTGATCCGATCTAGATTATTGTTTATATATTAAAATAATATTATTTTATTTAAATTTAATTAAAAATAAAAAAATTATATAGGATGAATAGTATTTTTAAATTAGCGGATCGAACCTGGATAAAAGAATTACAAAAAATCCGAACCGTAGCCCGACCCATAAGCAGGTTCACTGTCATCCCATTTAGTTAATTACTATCATCAAATATTTCTATGTCCAAAATATATCGGCCCCTTGCTGAAAACTGAAGGGCAAGCATGCCAATTGCCAAACCATAAACTCACCACCTATATAAATAATATATACCGCACTTTCTTTTTCATTCTTAAAAGCAATGTCTTTTCTTTATTTATATCAAAAGCGAGAGAGTTGTTAGACTAGCTTTCTCAAAATTAATTTCTGAAAAATCGATAGCGCGAGAACAAGAACGTTGCACGAATATATATATATATATATATATATATATATATAGAGAGAGAGAGAGAGAGAGAGAGATCAGTTGTCATTGTTTCGTTACAAATGAAAAGAAGAGAAAGGTCTCTGATCTGCCCACTGAGCGGCAGGATATGCTAGCTAGACTGCTAACTTTCACTATACTTTTAGCCAACTCTCAATCTATACTTTTATATATGTATCTCAATTCCTTGTTATTTTTATACGGATTTAACATTATTATTGGTACAATTTTTTAATTTAAAAGTTGCATTTTACCACAATTTCAATATTAAATGGATGAAAAAAGTTTATTTCAGCGGTTAAATCATGATTTGATAATCCAAATCAAAAGTTAAGAAAATAAAATTTTTACAGTTTAGAAATTGGTTTTTGAGTAAAATGATTTAATTATTCTCGCATCTCTAAATTTTTATTATTTTAAACATATATTTTTTGACATTTCAATTTCTTACTATATTTTAATACTAAACACTAAAAAAATTTAAATCATATTTTTTATCACACTTTTTTAACTCATGTTTTTTATAACCCAATTTTTTTCCAACAGTAATGTTAAACTAGTCCTTAAACATGTAAATAAAAGGTCATGTGACTATGATCCTATATAACAAGTTTATCTTCTCTGTCCCGATTTCCAATTGAAGCAACAACAAAAAAAATGTATCAAACTGTTATTAAACATCATTATATGTTTTTTTAAAAAATGAAATTATATAACGTAATTACATTCTTGAAAAAAACTTTATGATAAAAGTTATTATATGATTATGCTGAAATAAACATTCATAAGTTAATTATTATATATGTGATGTGTAATTGAATGAAGACACATGTTAAAAAGGAGTAACCATTTTATAAAATTCAATGTTTTAAAAATTATTTTATGTTACATAAAAAATATACACATATCCAAAAAAAGACACTTTCTTCGTTGAACTAATTTGTTAATCCCTTGATCAAATAGTAGTAAAAAAATTTTTTTCAAAATTCTTTGAAAACATGAGAAAATTTTGTACATTTTTAATTCAATTACTTAGTGGAGAAGTGTACGCACTTGAGTAGGATTAAGGAAATGTAATCAACGTGGCATGATCATTTATTTCTTTTTCTTTTTTTGATAAGCAATGATTTATTTATCCAATAAAGCAGTGTAAACTGTTACATCATCATTGTACTAGCTTTCAACCTAGAATTATACAAAGAATGATCATTTATTTCTTGTTAAGTGGTAGATCTGATAATTTGTTTATGCATTTGTGTCACGTATATTTTTCGTGTCAATCTTGTAAAAATAAACTAATACAAATTATTAAATATGATAAAATCTTAAATACGAATATGATACATATATTAAACATGTTAATTATATTTAAATATGTCATATCATTTTTATTATACTATTTCATATTTATTAAATGTATCATCTTGGTTTGGTATTTTCATATCGTGTTTATAATTATGAAATCTATTAAGTTATGTTACTCGGATTTGGGTGTGAATGTCGGATATGAGAATGTTTCCGACACGGTTATGTTTAATTTTTTTAAAATTTTCGTATTTGAAAGATTATATTCTCATACTTATGTCTGGATATATGTCGAATATAAATATCGAATACGAATACTTAAAAGAAATAAGATGGAAGCAACGTAGCTATTAAGTAGTAATTAAAATTGAGATGTAATGTCATCAGCTGATTAATGCTCCCTTTGGATTCTATCGTACCTATGGCGCGATGGAATCTCAAAGGTTTTGTGTGTGGGGGGAAATTCCCCTCACAAAATGCACCTCCACTAGAGGTGTGTTTGGATCATCTTCAGTGGAGACTGGAGCTCCGGTGGAGGGGTAATTTCTTTTTTACCCCCTTTCACTGTTTTTTTTAATTAATTATTTTTTAATTTTAGGTTTTTAATTTATTTTTTAACATAAATATATTTTAAAATTTTAAAATTATTATTTAACATAAATATAATTTTAATATATATTTTATTATTTAATATAAATATATTTTTAATTATTTATTATATATATACACACATTTTAATCTAATGCTTTTAATGATTATTTTTTTTCACTATAATTCACCTCACCGCAACTTTTGCGTTTGAATTCAAACACATATCTCATCACTGATTTTAATCTCATCGTTACAATATCTAATCTCACTATCACTGCTATTTTTAATCTAACCGGCTTTTGATTTTCGCAAGAGAAAAGAAGAGCTACTGGAACTAGACCTGCTCACGGGCCGGGCAGCCCGCCCGGCCCGACCCGTATTGGACCGGGCCTGGGCAGGATAATTTATGTTCCGGGCCGGCCCGGAACAGTGATTTTTATTAAAATAATATTATTTTATTTAATTTTAATTAAAAAAATAAAAATTTATTTTTTCATTCTAATGAACAGTGATTCGGGCCTAAACGGGCGGGCCTGGGCGACCCAGGCCCAGGCCTGGGCAGAAAAAAAAAAAAAGGCCGCGGCCCGGCCAGGCCCGACCCATGAGCACCTCTAATCTAACTGGAACAAACCAACTAAATAAACAATTTTCACTGTAATATTGTTGGGATCACCAAACATTCTTTTTCATTTTACACACATTGATACACTCACTTCTTTTTTTTCCTCTTTAGTAACTAAAGCTGCCTTGCCTTGTCTCCCTCCTCCCTCTACATTTTTCACTTTTCTAAAACTACCCATATCAAAAAGGAAATTCCATTCAGTCTGTCATGGGCATATGGGTCATCTTGGCAATAAAAATGAGGTAACCACACGTGCAGTTTGATACACGTGTCGATAGATGAGTGGTGCAGGTGATGGAGTGCTAGTCTGAACTCTGAAGGGAGGCAATTAATAAGGTTAAAAAGTGGAAGAGAAAAAGATTTTTAAGGCCAGAGTAGAGCTGTTCATGGCCGGGCCGGGCCGCGGTCCGTTTTTTTTTTATTTTCTTTGCTCAGGTCCGGCCCTGGGTCGGTCCGGCCCGTCCGTTTAGGTCCGAAACACTGTTTATTGGAATAAATTTTTTTTTATTTTTATTTTTTTATAATTAAAATTAAATAAAATAATATTATTATAACAAAAATTACTGTTCCGGGCCGGGCCAGCCCGGGACACAAAATATCCTGCCCAGGCCCTGCCCAATACGGGCCGAGCCTGCCGGGCCGGGCGGGCTGCCCGGCCCGTGAGCAGGTCTAGGCCAGACATCTTATATTTTTTTATGGATTTTGTTAACTATTATTCTAAAAGCACTATTTAAAATTATTAATTATAATAATATTTTTAATTAATATATTAAAAATATTAAATAAAATTATTAATTTTTATATTTAATACAAGGATTAACTGAATTAGTAATATCAGCTAAAAATTATTTATTTACTATTTTAAATAAATTTTTTTGTATTTAATATATTATTTTTATTGAATTTAAAAATATATATTAATTATATTTTTTTATTTATATTACTTTAACTAATGTTTAGTGTCACGAATTAACATTTTTTTTTATATAATGTTATTACAATAAATAATATATTAATTGTATTTGAGAAATGTTAATCAATATTTAATAACACTAGTTAAGATAATATATATAAAAATAAAAGTATAATTAATACATAATTTTTAATTTAGTTAAAATATATATATATTAAATACAAAAAAATTAAAATAATAAATAAATAATTCGTATCTATAAACATTGGTTAAACAAACCCATTATATTTAATACTAATATTAAAGGAAGTCACTGAGTTGGTGTCACGAGTTAACTGGACACCAACTCAGTTAATAAAATATAAAAAAATCAAATTGAAAATATAATATAAAATGCAATAAAAGATGTTTATGTAATTTTTTTTTTTTAAATACTACTTCACATGTGATATCATATTCTTTATTTAAAAAAAAAAAAAAAAAAAACTACCCAATAACTTCCTTCACAAAAAAATTACCCACCTTTCATGTCATTAAATTATTTATTTTAAAATGTTTTTTAACTAATAATTTTTTTTTCTTTTTTCACCTACATTGTGTTTGTACAATATCTAGTATTTAAAAAAAAAAATTATTTGATGCACTGTCAATGTATAGATCTATACACTGACAATGAATTCTACACTGACAACTCATTAAAAAACTAACCACTAACTCCTAATCTTAACCCTAACTCTTAATCCCTAACCACTAATTTCTAACCCGACATGTGATATCGTAAGATGCATTTTCAGTATATAAACTTATACATTAATAATGCATCAAATATAAATCCTTTAAAAAAAATTTAAAAATACTGATTAGCAAGACTTCTTTTATTAGCGTATCTCACGGGGATCTGTGAAGAGAGGATCAAACGTGTGCATGCGCGACAGGCTTTGGACATGCTGTCCACCACATCACGTGCGCCTAAAAGGTTTTTTTTTTTTTTTTTCAATGAAAGAAAGTAAACTCCCTTCTTTCTTCTTCACTCTTTCACTCATCACACACTTGTAAACTGTGGTCTTCCTTCCAATTTGGTCTTTATTATTATTATTATTTTTTTTATGTGGCATGCTTGCTTTGGTGGTGCCAGTGCATTTCCAATTTCATCTTTTTTATTTTGTTAGTATTTTTTTTTCTTTACATTTTAATCTTTGTGTTTGAATTTGAACAGAACCATTCTCTACCATTCCACTTGAAAAGAAAAAAGAAGAAGAAAAAGTAGAGGAATACCATAAAGAAAAAGTGAACAGTGCAAAAAATTCAAAATCTTTTAATTAAGAAATTGCAATGCAACGATATAAATTATTAAATTTTGAAATAACCAATTAAATTAGTATTGATGGTCATCAAATTATGATACTTTATATTTTAAATTCCATTAGTAGGGAATTGAAGAATCATGTCATGCATATATAGTAACTAGCTAGAGTTAGGCCACCTTAAAGCCCCCATCCCACTAGGATTTGATCTCATTATTTTTTGATATATTTTTAATCATCATTCATATGTATATAATAATTCATAATTAATTATTAATTTTACAATAAAAGAACTTGTTGATATATATATACATTCTGATGTAGACTTGTTTATGAGTCAAGTTATTCATTCGGTCCGAATTATTATTTAATTAATAAAAAATATTTTTTATTTATATTTAATTATATAATATATTAATATTAATATAATTTTTTATATATTTTAAATAGTAAAACGGCTTTTCAAACCCGATGGATCGGATCAAGTCTGACCTAAATAAATAAATAAAATTTATTATTCGAATCTAATCCGACCCGACCTTGTCCATGAACATCTAATGTAGTAATGTTGTATTCAGACTTTTGAAGAGAAATGAGCACTAATAAAAGATGGAATTTGTGAATTTCTACCTATGCTAATGACAGAATATTAAAGAATAATGGAATGTGTAGCCTTAAAAAGAATTGAAATAAAAGCTTCCAAATTATACAAAGTGATATCGGTCAAATTCTCTAGTTTCAAAGAAGTATACATATATATATATATATATATTTGCACTAATGTAAAAATTACTCTCCTTTTCACTATTAGACTTCACCTTTTCAAGGACAAAGGTAAAAGTTGTGCCTTAAATATGTCTATCTATAAGCTAATTTTATTAACATCTAATCATCGTTTGCCAATAAAAACAAAAAAGAAAAGTACCCTTTTCACTCCTCAATCTCGAACATCATCAATTCCCCAGCCATTTTTACCAATATGCAAAATTATGGGTAATTACCAATAATATTTTCTGCTTCACATGATACCAATAATAATGAATTTCTTTCAAAATATTTGCTCTATTTGTGTGATGGATAGTTGAAAACTTCCATTCAGAAAAATACAAAACCTGACAAGTGACAACTTAAATTAAAGTTTAACAAAACTTTCTAAGCTTTGCCAATTATTTATACAGCTGCCAAATTATTGAGAAGAGAAGGAAGATTAGCTAACACAAACAAATACTAATCAAAATTTGAGGCTCAAGTCAAGGCCTACAACATAAATGGCCAGTTACTGCCATTTTCTTGACCCAGCATGTACCCTTTTGTATGGACAGCTATAAAGATTATCGAGCCAACGATCAAAGCAATTCGCGGTGGACTCAGCCCCTAATCCAAAACTAGCCAAACCCTTAATTAATCTGGTTTGGGTTTCTTTCTCTGGTTAATCGGGTAAGGTGCCAGTGACTTTATGCATGCTTGGTATGTGACATGCATGCCTCGTCAAGGGCTTGTCTTTGATGCGTAATTAAGCTGATGATAGTTACAACGATTCGTTTCTATTAGTTGATATTTTTGCTTCATTTTCTGGGGAACTAAAAGGGGTCATCAGCAATAAATAGCTAAGAATCTGCCAAAATAAAAATCAGATTTGACTTGCTAATATGATCTGCTTAACTTTCTGTTCATCCCAAAATTCTGATAAAGTCCAAAAATATTCATATGAACAATATTCTTAATAATTTATAATGTTCAGATCTAAAAAAAAAAAAAAATTCAATTCCAGTGTCAATATAATAGACATAATGTTAGATGTTATAATTTTTTTTTAAAAATAATTTTGAAGATACTTTTGCTTTGGGTTAGGTTGAATTATCAATAAGATTGAAATTGTTGAAACGCCTAGCATTTTCCTTTTATTTATTATGTATAATCAATGAATTTCACATTTAATTAGTATTTTATGCATATTAAAATACATAATCGTTCTCTATAAAAAAAAACTACATGAATATTGTTACAATTTTACCTATTAAGACACATGCAATATGAAAAATATATTTGGATCAATTAGACGGTGCAACGAGAATATCCATTGAAAAAATAAGATTGATTGAGGATGTTGAATTACTCGCTCAAATTTATTTATATATGATTTGATAAAAGGATTTTGCTAACAAGTGTTTTTAGGGTATTCTTTAAAGTTAATTAATATACTATATATAATAATAACATTGTATTAAATGTAAGAGTTAATACATTTATTCATCATTTTCAATAAATTGGATGGAGATATTATTATATAAAGTAACCTTAAAAAGTACCTTTATGACACTCATTAGCAAAATCCATAGTAATATCTTTATTCAACGTATTGAAAATGATAAATAAAATTATCAATTATTACATTTAATATAATATAATTTTATTACTATAAATAATATATTAACTAACTTTAAAAAATGAACTAAAAACACTTGTTAACAAAATCCTATATAATAATAAACCTCCAGTTGGTCTCAGCTAAACCTGCTCATGGGCCGGGCCGGGTCGTGATCCGAAAATTTTTCAAGTCTCTTGTCCAAGCCCGACTCTGGGTGAGCCCGAGCTGACCCGCGAGCCTGAATCACTGTTCATAATTAATAAAATATTTTTTTATTTTTTATATTTTTTATAATTAAATTTAAATAAAAAATAATATTTTATTTTATAAATAGTAATTCGAACAAGACCAACCCTTATTATAAACCCAATATAGATCGAACCTATCAAATCGAACGGACTGTCCGATCTTTTAAGTAGGTGTACCCTCAGCGACGGGTACCGATTATGATTAAGGGTACGGCTACAGAAACATAGTCAACCGCCGTGAACCGCGCGCAGCTTGAAGGAGTAATTGGTGTCGGAGCCACCATCTCAGCAGATCTCATGATTTGTTTTGTTGTCAACTTCCCCCACCTCACCAGCCGTAAGGAAATGGAAAGCAAAAGCTTTTATTTCATAGGGGGAATTAATTAAAAAAGAAATTAAAAGAATTGCTGTTGATATATCAAAGATCTTTGATTAGATGGTTAATTAATTTATAATCTTCAAAGAAAGTACTAATTAATATTCTTTGAAACCCAACATATCCGTGGCTTCATGGCAAATTGCTTTGAAAATGTCATTTCTTGATGCTAGCTTACTTAGTTATCACTAAAATAAAATAGCTGGTCCCCCTATTATTTTTCCATTCCATAGGCAATTTAGAGCCTAGAGCACTTTTGACTATAAGATAGGATAGCTTTTTATTTTTTATTTTTTTTAGTCCAAGTTAATTCTAGATTTTATAATTTTAAATATAATATATTTTTTTTTTGTTAAAGAGTGTTTTTAAGGAATCTTTTAAAGTTAATTAAAATGTTATTTATAATAATAATATTGTATTAAATATAATAGTTTATAATTTTATTCATCATTTTCGATGTATTAGATGAATATATTATTATATCTAATAACCTTAAATAGTATCCTTAGGGCACTTACTAACAAAATCTAATATAAAAATATGATACAAACATGACATATTTAATAAACATAAAAATAGTATAATAAACAACGTCACGTTTAAACATGATTAACACGTTTAATACACATATCTTAATTATTCGAGATTTGACACATTTAATAATTTATATTGTATTTATATTTACACAACTAACATAAAAAAATATAACACGCATACACAAATTATAATATTTAACTAACTCTAAAATTTTACTTAAAAATATTCCAATTAATTAATTAGTATTAAGTATATGTTATGATAACTTAATTAGGATATCAACACTGTTAAGATTTAGTGGTCCTCTTAAGTGTAACTTAACATCTTGCTTCTTTGAATACTTGGAGAGATAATGATTTATTATTGCCACTACCCATTTGCTTTTGTTTAATTTTCAGATAATAAACAGTATATTTATACACTCTCCTTTTTTTGGGGATAATATTTAAATTAATTCTTAAATTTTATTTAAAAATGAAAATAAATTATCAAATTTTTTTTTTGCATAAAATTAAGGTTATAAATTTTTATTATATTATAATTAGAATCTTTGAATTATAAAATATTTAATTTTTTTGTTAAAACCTTCTTAGTTAGATAACATAATTTGTAGAAAATACTTACTTAAGTTTATTTGAATGAACTGGATGATTAATATTAAAAGGAATGTTATTTTAGAACAATTGAATTTTATTTATCTATTTTCAAGATTTATTGTATATAATTATAATGAAATAAAACTATATAACTTTAATTTCATAGTATCTAAAATTAGCCAACATTTTCAACAAAAAAAAGATTGAAGACTTATTTTTATTTTGAGGGTTTATTTAGTATTATTCTTTTGTTTTTTCTTCTAAAGTTTAAAGGACCTACTACTAATAATTTATGATAAAGAATGCTAATAAAATGTTATCTCTTCTTCCTAATTACGAAGTGATCAGCACATATATTATAAGGTATTCTATCTTATATATAATATATTATATGCTTCCTTTTTTAAGAACAAGATATAGTATCTAAAATTAGCCAACATTTCGAAAAAAAAAAAGCCAAAATCAATAATTAATACACTCTTTGAATTCCGTAATCTATGAGTTTTTTATAAAGTAGTTATTGGGAAAATTTTCAAATAAAATTAATTAACTTACATATATAGAGAGATTATAATAGTATTACTAGTATATATGCTTAATAAAGTGATATATTTTTTCTTCTTTTTTCAAATAAATTCAAAAACATCGGTTGTTAATTTTTTAATATATGTAGGCAAATTATACTATTGGCTTGATGATAAATGGCTACTTTAATTTAGCACACTTAATTTGAAATTTTTATCTAAAATATTAAAAAAACTTTTGAATTGTTTTATTTTTTTAAATAAGCTCTTATGCTTATTATTAAAGAGAACTGATAAAATTAATTAATTAAAAAAAAGTGAAAAAAATAAATTTTAATTAACAATTTAATAAATTGAAAAATAATGAAAAAAATATCGAATCCGAAAAAAATGAGAGGTTTTGAGTGTAATAGTTTAGGTGAACGGATTTGGCTCTCATAATTCTACTAGCCGTACAAAAATTTTGAAATTATTAAAAATTTAATTTTAATCATTAAAATTAAAATTTTAATATTTTACCAACAGATTACATGATTGTTAATAAATATTTAAAGTTTCATTATGTATAATTTTTATATATACCAAAAAAATATTGAAAGTTATAATATTAATGCATTAAGAGTATCTCTTGTTTGACTAATAAGCCGAAATAGATGTTTGGTTGGAGAGTAATGTTATGTTGAAGCAATGAAGGACCCACAAATTTGAGAGCAAAAGGAAAAGCTTTGATTTTATTTGGATGATAAGAGTAGAAAATCTGCCTCGGCTTTTCACCTTCATCTTTAATCTTCTTCACCTTGACTTTTACTTACTAATTTGTTTTCTCTCTCGCCTCTGAACACGGATTTCAGAATCTTCAATCACTTGTTTCTATCTTTGCTACTTACTTTATTTAATTTCTTTCTCTTCAGACAATGATCATCATTTGTTCATGTTCATGTTCATATCCTTTCTCTCTCTGTTTCTGTTCATGTCTTAGCTGACCAATGTTTGCTCATTCTTTATGGACATCAAAGGGGGGAAATTGATTAATTGAAAAGAGAGTAATTAATGCTATACCAAAAGAGTAATTAATAGTATTTTTTTGATGTAAACCTCCCAAATTATTTAACTAATATTACACAATCAAACCATTAGCAATGGCTCGATTAGTATCGAGATGGGTTGTTTCATACACAGGCAATTCTTCTCGATACCTTTCAATACTACCAATGGCTGAAAGATTATCCAATTCAAAGAGGTCGGAGCTTGCATAACTAGCTGCATCTTCGTCATCGGCGTTAACATCACTAGATTCTTCATTGCCATTGCAGATATCTCTGATCATATCATACTCTTCCTTCTTCTTCTTCTTCTTCTTCTTCTGGTAACTCTTTAAAAGATCCTTCGCAGCTTCCGCAACCCGACGATTTTCTTCCATGATGCGGAACTCAAGCTCTTTGTTGATCGGTTTTCTTATGGACGTTTGATGATCATTTTCATGGAGGATGTTTTTATGCCCACATGGCCTGGAATCCTCATCAAGAATAACGCTAACAGGACAAAACCTGACCGACCTTTTTGTCCCATTCCTTCTTGAAGATGGAGTCTTGGTCGTCAAACAGGATCTTGAAAACGAGGAAGCTGAAGAACATGTTGATGTTGCTTGCTGATCAGACTTTAACTTCCTTTCCTCGTACCCTGCTGACGATGATGAAACCTTTGCCGCCTTCTTTGCATTCCCTGAAGTGAAAAGCGAGTTAAGGAAGCTTGCAAGCCGACCACCTGGAGATATCGGTTGCTTAACCTTCTTGAGACCACTGTAAATCTTCAAGGCCTTGGATTTTGTTCTCACAAAACCACCTAATTCATGCTTTGGCTTTTGTAGTGTAGCGGCGCCATGGAAATTGTTTTCAACTTCATGTTGAGGCCTTTCGTATCTCTCAAGCCCAGCTGAAACGCTCGTCCGAATAGGCTTAGACCTATGAGTAGTAGTATAATGACTTGACGATGAAGATGACGACCATGATTTTGCACCATAAAAAGAATCTGACTCAGAGGATGAAAACCCACCAGTACCGCAGCTAGAATCGGAGGAGGAAGTAGAGCTCGAGTTCAACAACATGGGATCAAAGTCATTTCGAGAATTTCTTTCAGAACCCGCCATGGATTTTCGTCTAATGACAACCTTACTATCACAGCTAACTTTCTTTTCCATCCATTTCTCGATCATGCAAGCACGCTGAAGGCTTGTCATTTCTTCTTCTTTCAATGAACTGTCGTTATTGCTGTGCTTCTTCCTCATGGTAGTCTCTGATCTGTAGAAAATCAGCTCTTCCTCTACTTTGCTACCGTTGGATTCATCAATTGAACGGTAGATAGCATCAAGAAGAGTTGAAGAGAAAGATGGGTTTTCTCTCCTGTTTCGGTACCGATCTTCTCTTGGCATTTTATCCCACATATCCATAGCTTTATATGGTGAAAACTAAGAAAAAGAGAAGTTGAGGGAATGAGGAGAAACAATAATCGAACAGTGGGATTTGAATGATATTGTTTGCTATTTCTTCTTGTCTGTTTCAAAGAGTGTCAAAAGCTGGAAACAAGTGAAAGAGATTAATGGCAGCAACCAAACCATGATTAATTATGTGAAAGAAACAAAGAGACATTTTGGAAGACAAAGACTGCCTCTATCTCTCACACTCTCACTTCTCTCTCTTTCTCTTTCTCTTCTTTTTTGCTCTCAGCAGAAACAAAAATCCTTATGAAAAGAAGAAAGCAGACATTTTCATTGATGGATTCTTGATGGCTTCCTTCCAGAGAGAGACAGAGAGAAAAAAGAAAAGAAAGAGAGAGTAATGAAAGCCAAAAGCCACGCCTGAACAGTGGAGAGGAACAGAGAAAGACAATTTTTCTTTTTCCTTCTTTACTGTGTTTCTCTCTTGCACAAGCACTTACAAATCCTTAGGGGAAGTGGGTCCTAGCTGGAACCAATGCCAGGGTGGAACGATGATATGGCAAATTAATTAATAATTTAATTAAAGACACATAATGTCACATGTTAAAAAGTATTATTATTTGTATTTATTTTTAAGAATTTTTAAAATATTATATTTATTTATTAATGATGTGTCATCGTATGATTTACTAACAGCGTATATAAGCATCAAATACAAACTCTTTAATTAATTAGGTTAACTTTTTTATATTTAATTAAAAATTTATATTTGATGCACTGTTAATATATAAATCCGACAATGAATCAGATTATGTCACATGTTAAAAATTAATTATCTGTATTTATTTATAAAATTTTATGTTTATTTATTAATGAAGTGTCATCATATGATTCACTTACAGTATATAAATTTATACAATACATTAAATACAAACTCCTTTAATTAATTAATCTAAGTTAACCACACCTTTGTTTTCTTTAACTGTTGTTTTACACACATTTTGCCTCTCCCCTCCTCATGACATACATGAAGTGACCTAAGATCCTTGCTTTTCCTTGCAAAAGATAAAGATCAAAAAGAAAGAAAGAAAGATAAATTTAATTAATGTGCATGATCATGATTGCTAAATTTGCATAGAGAAGATGTTGATACTAACAGCAAAGCCAAGATTGATTTGCAGGGTCCATTTTATTGGTTTTTTTTTCTTATTCCCCTTTAAATTAGTATCAAAATAAGAGTTTTGTTATTGAGCATCTCAATTAAAGATATTTTTTAAAGGTATTAAAATATTGTTTATAGTAATATTTTGATTAAATATACTAATTAATAATTAATTTAATAATTTTTAATATATTTAGTGAAAATATTATTTAATATAATAAATTTAAAGAGTCACCATTATTAACAAAATCCTTTTTTTTTCCTTTTAGGTAAAGACTAATACTAGTATTATTCAACTTCTAACTTTAGTATTAAAATCACCAGATTCGAATATAGCTGTATGAGGGTATGGGCACGGGATATGAAAGGTTATTTTATTTATTTATTTATTTTATTATTATTATTATTCCCCTTAGTTAATAGGGGCGACAGGTGAAGACTTAAGACAGGTCAAACATCAAAGGTTTTTCTTAAATTTTGTATTTTTTCGTATTAGCTATATAAAAAAATTGTTAATCAGTGTCTAATAACATTGGTTAACATCATATATATATATTAATTAATTAAGGTGATATATATATATATATATAAAAAAAAGTGCAATTAATGATTTAATTTTTATTAAATTCAGTCAAAGTAATGTAAATATAAACACAACATAAATTTTTAAATATATCAAAAATTTAAATATTAATAAAATACGTGTATTAAATGTGTCGTATTAATTGTGTTTAAACATATCGTATTTATTATATTATTGGATTTTTTATTTTTTTAAGTTACGTTTGGGAACTTAAATTTCAAAAGATGGATTTAGATTTCAAAAATAGTGTAAATTATGAATAAAACACATGTTTAAGTAACATTGATAATTATGTTTCAAATTCATAGATTTGTTGGATGTCTATTTAGTGGTGAATTTGAAATGCCCATACCTATAGCTATTTGTGAATTTAAAATTCATGTTTTTATACCTTTCAAATATATAATCATATTGAGTCTTAACTAATTTATACATAATATATGCATTTGTATCATATACCATATTTTCGTATATCATATCATATTCGTATCATATTTTCGTATTACGTCCAAAATCATCAGATCTAATCACAGACCTTATTTATTAAAAATTTGCAAACATACCAGTAGTTCCACATGATTTAAGAGAGTTAATGGGGAACATATATTAGAGAAAACTTGTATATGAAAATAGGAACAACTGAAAAATTAAGAAGCAAATGGAGATTAGGAAAATCATGAGTTGTAGTTCTAATTTATGGTATTATTATAATATTAATTGCCGTGATCATCGGCATATATCTAACCTTTTCATGATTATATGCTAAAGCCCATTTTTGTAGCAAATCAGCAATATTATTAATTTTATATGCAATTGATATGGTGAAGAGGGGAATGAACATAAAAGCATAATCAGTTTATGATATCATAATTTACAAAAATGATCACCATTTTATGACCCTTAAGCAGTGAACATGGAATATGATTATATATTAATTATGTGATTCATATACTTAAGACTGCCTTAATTTCAATAATTCACAAAAAACACAGTCCATTTGGTTAGCAATTAATAAAGAAAATCATATACCATGCATGATGCATGTTTCTTTTCTGTTATTATTATAAATTGTCACCATTTGTCCTATACTAGTGGGCACTCTTGGCCCTTTTATTTACGCATGTTAAATTTAACATCCCAACAATAAGCAATTCCTATTAGACGGTAGACAAAGCTTTTCAATTATTATTGCTCTTGAAAATCATAATTTCCTGCTAGATTTTCTTTCTTTTCTCTCATGTTAACCATTAGACTTTTTAATTAACTTTAGTATTAGAATTAAAAGCTTAGCTTAGTATATATATATGATGATCATTCATCATTGGCATTCAAGTTATTAGTGCCAAATTGGTCCAGTTCCACACAGAACAATATCAGAAACTCGACTCCAGGACTTAGTTCAGTTGATTCATGTAATAACTCTTAAGAGATGGCATCTAAGAGGTATGAGTTCGAATCTTAACATTTGCAACCCCTATCCCTATTTTCAAACTGCGACCATGCATACATACATATATGCATGCATGCATGCATCCATGATATGGGTGCGCAAGCAGATTCATAGCCAGATAATAACTAATTGGTGCATGCCTAGCTAGTGGCAAATATACTTTGGAATGAGCTGTTGAGATGATCCATGCCTACAGGATCTTTTTTCCCTAGAGTGCCCATCCCTGCATATCCAACAGCATATTAAAATATAATATCTATCTTTGGCTATAGTTAGCTTAGCACCGACAAAGAAAGGGGTTTTATTCAATTTCACTCTTTTTGTTGGCAAAAAAAACTTTTTTGTTTGTTAGGTATTTTTTTTTTAAATTAAGAGATGAGCATGGTGGATGTGGGGGATATGGTGCTTATTTTTGTACAATGATTACACTCGTGGCTCCTAGACTTTATGAAATTAAGAGGGGTGGCTTAGAGAGGCTAAGTAAGCTAAAACAAAGCGCAAAGCAAATGTGATTTGATAAATCTAAGAAAGGAAATTAATTAGGACAAAAGAATGAGTGTGAAGAAAGAGAGAAAATGAAGATTAGATCAAGTTTAGATAATACTGAAAATGAAAATAAGGTTCCAAAGAAAAGCAAACGTGCGTGCGAGCGCATTGCTTCTGAGCTCATTATCTCTTTCCCTTCAAACTCACGAAATTTCCCCCATTCATTATAGTATTCCATCGCATCTTTGCTCAATCACATCATTAAGTTTCGATGCATTGGGTAGTATAGCGCTATCTTGCTATGTACAAATATAGTTACCAAGCATTCATATACTTTAAACCTGAGGTGAATCTAAGGGAAGCAGGTAGGAGTTTTGGCTTCCAAAAAAATTTATTAATGTTATTTTGTTATGTATGACTTTTGCTTTGATTTCCTACCATTTTAGAGCTCGGCCCTTTCATGACTTTTCTAGCTTCGCCCCTGCTTTATACATAAAATAAATCTAAACTTTTGGCTTAGCCATCGTATACTTTCCTCCTAGAGAGGATGCCCATAAATAAATCCAAGATTGAATTCAATGTCCTGTTAATATATATATATATATATATATGTTTTTGTACATGTGTTATTGAATTACACGATAAGAGAGAGTCTTCTCCCATTCCACAAATTTCACCCAACCCGAGATTCGAATTCGAGATTTGCATAATGAAAATTTAAACTCTAACTACTAATCAGCTAAGTGTCTTCTTGGAGACACTTATTTTTTTTCCTTTGTCACCAAGTATTATGGAGTAATATACAATGACATAGGCTTTAGAGTTTCAACTTTGATTTAATATTGTTCCCTTTTATTTATTCCCTGTTCCAATCCAAAGGAACGAAAGAGTTATAATTATGGCACTTTATGGAACATGAGAAGGGAGAGACCAAATTAAGGAAGGTTTAGTTTCTTAGAGCTATGGTACTCTTTATATTATAGATTAGGTTTGTCATTTGTGCAAAAAAGTCGAGAGATTCCTTTCAGATCATGAAAATCCAACTAAATGTTCATTGATATGCCCTAACAAGGAAAAAGTTCTTTACCCCCCATTTTCCCACTTCGATCATCCCAATAAAAATTGTATAAAAAGATATATATATATATATATATATATGAAAAATTATTATATTTATCGTCAGTGAAAATTTTAAATTTTACAAATGGAATTAGCAAAATATTACATATTTTTTAGAGTATATTCAAAAAAATATTTTTTTTTTAAAATAAGACATGTAATAATCTCTTAATTTTCATTGTAAATAAAGGAAAGAAATCATACCATTAACCAGAAAAATTTAAAAAAACTAACAATCTTTAAAATTTTGGGTTTAGTTTTGTTTCTGTAATCAACAATTGAAGAAGGGTTGGAGAGGGGGAGTGTGTAAAGGGCAACTGGCGTACCGAAAGCTTCCTAATACTAAAAAAAAAGGAGTGAATCAAAATCTTAAAGCATTCAAATCACAGCATATTATATGGAATTAAGTAAAGTGTATAGTATAAGCAAGCACGAGCCCCAATAATTATCTGCTTAATGCCTTAATCATACTTTTAGCATATATATATATATATATATATGCCATTCACACGTGAAACACTGCTGGGAAACCATAAGAGAAAATTCTACCTCCTCAGTTACTCACCTTCGGATCTGACACTTGCAACTGTTTTGGGATACTTTTCTCATCTTCCTTCAAAGAGGAAAATGAAAAAAAGAAGGAAAAAGAATGTATAATTAAATAGAAAAGATTAGTTGTATGATAAAAGAGTATATTTTCTTAAAAAATCAGATTTGGATTTCCATTGATCGGGAAAATATAAATAATATCCAAAAGATAAATTTTGTTGTTTTTGCTAAAAAAGAGAGGGTTGCCACATCACCCTCTTCAGTTTTTTGGGGTTGTTGAAGGGTAGAGAAAAAAATTATATGTTTGTGTTATTTTTTTCTTATAAATTTATATAAATTTTTTTACATATTAATAATTTATTTTATGTATATTTTTACACGTTCGTGTATTCGTGTTGTATTCATGTTTTTTTTCGTGTTGTATTTTAATTATTTTTCCTGTATTATGTTCGTGTCGTGTCCCAATTCATTTTATATTTTACATAGTTTTCATTATGATTCAATTTAGTGACAAAATTGTGTGTTCGTGACGTATTCGTGTTTGTGTTTTTTTTTTATATTTTCAAAGTATTATTTTATATAAATTTTTACACGTTAATAATTTATATAAAGTATTATAAATTCATATAAATTTTTACATGTTAATAATTGTTTTATGTGTACTTTTACGCGTTCGTGTATTCGTGTCGTATTCATGTTATTTTTCAAGTTGTGTTTTAATTTTTTTCCTATGTTATTGTGTTTTTTGTCGTGTCTCAATTTATCTCATATTTTACATTATTTTCATTGTGGTTCAATTTAGAAAAAAAAAAATTTATGTGTTCGTGTCTTGTCTTAATTCATGATATTTTGCATAATTTGTCATAGTGATTTAATTTAGAGAAAAATTTGTGTGTTCGTGACATGTTCGTGTTCGTGTTCTTGTTATTTTTTGTGTTTTCAAAATATTATAAATTTTTACACATTGATAATTAGTTTTATACGTTAATAATTTATATAAAATATTATAATTTTTTACACATTAATAATTCGTGTCTTGTTCATGTTACTTTTAATGTTGTATTTTAATTATTTTTTCTATATTGTGTTAGTGTCATGTTTCAATTCATCTCATATTTTACATAATTTGTCATTGTGATTCAATTTAGAGAAAAATTTATGTGTTCGTGTTATATCTCAATTCATGATATATTTTGCATAATTTGTCATAGTGATTAAATTTAGAGGAAAATTTATTTGTTTGTTCGTGACGTGTTCATATTCGTGTTATTTTTTTGTGCTTTCAAAATATTATAAATTTATATAATTTTTTGCACGTTAATAATTAGTTTTATAAGTTAATTTATATAAAGTATTATAAATTTATATAAATTTATACACGTTAATAATTTATTTTATGTATTTTTTAAAAAATTGTGGTCATGTTCGTGTTATTTTTTGTGTTTTCAAAGTATTATAAATTTATATAAATTTTTACACGTTAATAATTAGTTTTACACGTTAATAATTTATATAAACTATTATAAATTTATAAAAAAGTTTATACATTAATAATTCGTTTTATGTATATTTTTACACGTTTGTGTATTTATATCGTGTTCATGTTATTTTTCGTGTTGTGTTTTAATTATTTTTTTTATGTTGTGTTCGTGTCATGTCTTAATTCATGAAATATCTTGCGTAATTTGTCATAATTATTCAATTTAGAGAAAAATTTGTGTGTTCGTATTATTTTTTTGTTTTTAAAGTATTAAATTTTATATAAATTTGTACACATTAAGAATTAGTTTTATTACATGTTAATAATTTTATATAAATTTTTACACGTTTGTGTATTTGTGTCGTGTTTATGTTATTTTCGTGTTGTGTTTTAATTATTTTTTTTATGTTGTGTTTGTGTCGTGTCTCAATTCATCTCATATTTTACATAATTTGTCATTGTGATTCAATTTAAAGAAACATTTGTGTGTTTGTCATATTTCAATTCATGACATATTTTGCATAATTTATCATAATAATTCAAATTTTAAAAAAAGTTAAGTTTTGAAAACGTGTTCATGTTATTTTTTTTTAATTTGTGTTTTTAAAATATTATAAATTATATAAAGAAATTTACATTAATAATTAATTTTATACGTTATTAATTTATGTGTTCATAATATTATTGTCACTGTTATTACAACAACAAAAAACGAGTCATTTCACCCGCAATCAATGTAGTGCGGGTTTTTTTTTCTAGTTTAAATAAACCTGATTCAAAATGAATAATTTTGAGTCCTTTTCAAGAGTAATAACAAATTTTTTTTTTGAAACTTAACACTTAAAAATCTCTAGTAAAATCCATATCCACCAACTCCAAAACGTTTTAAGTTGTAGCAATTGTAGTTTCTTGTTGAGGGAACAGTGAACAAAATGTCAATGACTGTCAAATATGGAATAGGAAAGAGAAATTAGAACATGTTAATTTGCTGGAGGGCCTGTGTTCCCATGAGTTAGGTGATGTCATTAATGTAGACTTAATTAAATTAAGAGCAAGAAATATAATCTCAAATCAAAACAACAAGAGGTGAGATACCCACCAAGGGTTTTCAATCTTTTTCCTTGTCAAGTAAGATTCGATTCATATAGAAACATTTCAAAAATAAAATTCTGAATGAATCGATGTGAAAAGGTGCACCTTTAAAATCGTTCGATTAAAGGATTAGGCCCAAACAAGCTTAGGATACCCCTCACCATATTAAAAGAAAAAAAAAAAAAAAAAAAAAAAAAAAAAAAAAAAACAAATGAGATAGGAGGTAAGTCATAAGTGTAAGAATTTGAATCTACATGAAAGAGAGGAGCACTGGCATTGATAGGAGATAAAGCATAAAGGAAAGATTATTACTTCCAGGAGAAATGAAAAAGAAAGTGGGGGAAAGAAAAAGAAAGTGAAAAAAAGGAAAAAGGGGGGAGGGGGGGGGGGGGGCTTCCAGCTTCGTGCTTAGTCTTTAAATGGGTGAGCCTTGTAAGGCCAACAAACAAGGTGATGAAAAATGAAGGGGCAATGGCAATGGTACATAACTAGAAAGCGACTGTGTTGGCGATCCCAAGGAAGAAAGCACCTAACAGTCCTAGTCCTAGTCCTATACCTATACCTATGACCTCTACAATACAAACAAACAAAGCCATCCCCACCCGCCCACAACGATTCCCCTGCTTTCCCTTTTTCTCACTATTAACAACAAAGGCAAGGCAAGGCGAGGCAACCAACATCAAAAAACATAAAGAACCTCTGATCTGATGCAATATAAACCCTTTCAAAGATAATACTACGTACTAATAGTAATAAACAAAAGGATGAAAGATACTAATAGTAATAAACAAAAGGATGAAAGAAACAAAGGCACATGCATAGATCCACCACCTGACTGTTACGTTACTGAATTATGAAAATCTATGTTACTCGAACTCGAAATGAGTGTCGAACACGGGTATATCCCTGACATAGGTATGTTTGATTTATTCTAAATTTTTTTATGTATTTGAAGGGTCCTTGGAAGATCATATCCTCATATCCATGTCTGAATATACGTCGGACATAGATGTCAGACATGGATACTTCAAAAAAATTAAGAGTCGGAGCAACATAGATGAAAATCATAAGAGAAAGCTTAGGTGAATGAGTACAGTGGATAATAATAAGTTAGAACTAGAAGTTCTGGTTTTTGCACTCTTTATTCTTTAGTCTGTCAAGCTCCCATTCAAATCCCACAAAAGTACATCTTGTACCTAATAGACCAAGTAAATCAAACCCTTTTTTTTTTTGGTATTTGAAATTGTCAGAACTCCAATCAATGAAACAAATCAAATCAAACTCATTTTGGCAGCTAAGAGTAAGACTAGCATGATTGTATTTGGTAAGACCTAAAAAAAAGCTCCAAAAGGAAAAGAAAGAGCTATACAAAACATTGTTTTTATCAAGCTATTAGTTTTCATACAATCATTTGAGGAAAATCATTATACTTCCCACCTTTCTTTCTAAATAATTCTTCTACCCAGATAATATTTGGTTTCTGATTACACAACATAAACAATTACTATATCTCTTATATCTTAATCTTCCAATTTAATTAAGATAGACTAAGACAGCACATCAATTTCTATGGGTGGCTTAGTGCAATTCAGAACAGTCAGAAGAGATTAAATAACAATTATGCATTGAATTAAAAGATTGTGGGTTACTTCATAAAGAAAATTTAAAACTTTCTATAGCTACTTCACTCCCTTACAAGAGAAAGGGTTAGCTTGATACCATTCAGAAGTTTGTTGTCCAGTTATGATGACCCAATTGAGGCTGTTGGTAAGCACCTACTTGAGCCCCAGGAGCAGCTGGAGCAACCCCAAAACCAACATTAGCACCCATAGCAGGGCTTAGATGATGTGGGTTTGCCATTGCAGCAGGCTGTGGAGGAGGATGGTACAAACCCGAGAATTGCATGTGAGAAGATTGTGCAGCAGCAGCAGCATTAAAAGAAGCATGGCCTGTGTGGGATGGCATATAACCATGCGGTGTTTGTGGCATATTGTAATATGGAGCAGATTGCAAGCCTGATAGCTCCCTTGGGTTCTGAATCCAAAGATCTGATGTATCAGCCTGTCAAATGACAATGCAGTTAGCAAAGAGACTGACAATCAAACTCGCCAACTGAACAAAAACTATACAAAGCAAGGACAAAAGAACATTTTTATCAAAGCAAAGAATCACATGCAGAATTACAGAAAACTCATGGTGCGTGAGACAAGATATATATCACACCACAATTGGAAATAATCTCAATTACACCTCCAACTGGCTCAATTTTGATATCATGAGTTCATGACTCGCTCAATAAAAAAGTCAATGAAATGCAAAAATCAAACTGCAAAACTTATGGGTAAGAACCTCTCCATTACTTTTTTGTTCATTACTTTTCGAATATATTCTTTATCAAAATTCACATGTGTGGGTCGCAGTCACTGATTGCAGCTCCATATGTATGAACAGTGACCATGGGTGCATTGGAAATAATAGATGAAAAAGTAATGAAGAGGAGCCAAATCCAAACACGAATGACCTGACTCAATAAATAGCATTAAGCAACCTATGATTGTGATATTTCCGGTTTCACTACTCTGATATGAATCTAATTCAGCTACAAACACCAATGTCAGTCACCCAAAAAACTTTGAAGAATCAGAAATATCCTAGCTATTTATCTTCATAATGTGCATTACTTTTTCTCACTGGTTGGAACTTTCTTTGAGCAGATAAATAGACACCATGCTGCTCTTGCAGACCAATTACACTGCCAACCCAAAACCAGATAGAACAGGACATTCAAGAACCCTCAAATCACAATCACTAATGCCTCAAAATTTAGTTTATCTGTGGCTCATACTCTAATGGCTATTAGAGTGAAGAACATTTATTTACCTGTTGATTTTGAACATAGATATTGCCATCTTTAAATTTGGTCCAAGATGAATCTTCAAGACCTGTGGCATTCCCAACTACACCAGGAGCATTGATTGCATACCCAGAGGGACTGGGAAAATTTCCAAACCCAGTAGGACTACCAGCAGGAACGGGTTTGAATTGCTGAATCCCATACTTGAGGCCGTTTGCATTAAGATGAGAACTACCTCCTGGCATGAGCAAGTAGCTGCTACCATTTGATGGATGCGGATAAGCAGGGTTAGTGGAATAACCTGGCATGGCCATCTGTGGTAGATAAATCGGGGAGACAAACTGACGATATGGCATAAGATTAGCAAAATGGGACACATGAACTTGGGGATACATCTGCGCTACCGGTGGTTGTTGCTGCTGCACCATTGGTATTGTTGATGCAGGGATGTTGGCAGCATGCATGCTTAGGGCCTAATTGTCATTTAGAATTTGCATCAATTCAAGTGATAAAAACAAACAAGGCTTTTCTGAAATAAATACTACTTAAATGCATGTTACTGGCACTAACCTCTTGAGGAGATGGTAGACCCTGTCCTCTTGCAGTTTCATCTATTGGGGGTCTGAAATATGGTAAATCATAACCAGTTTGGGGATCATATGCCTGCTATCAAGCCAATGCCATATCAGAACATTCCGTTGCAAGGAGCAATCAAGAAAAGTGTATTTACTCCAAAATTGAAAGTTCCTTTATATCAGTTCCACCAACTGATAAATTTCACAAATACTCATTCGAGCAAGATCAAAGGTTTGAATTTATATGACACCAGTCACATTTTACAAAATTCTACTTACCGAAAAACTAGGTAATTCAGGAGGATCTTGCTGATGTTGCGACTCTGAAGGAGCATAGGATTGACTATTGTCCTGGACCATTCCAATATTGGCATAACTGCCCAAATTTTGGGGACTTGAAGCATCTTTCTTATCAGGCAATTGATGTTCAGATGCAGTACTAGAGGGTGGAGAGTCAGATCCAGAATTTCTAAGTTGATCATCTAAAATGTCAATGGACTTGCCAGCAGCAGCATCATCACTGGAAGTATCGGCAGCAGACACAGACAAACTGCTTAGATCAAATACAAGTAGAACAACATCAGAAACAGGGTCTTGACTCAAGAACAAAATTTGAACTCTATCCTCTACCAAATGCAAGTAATTACTAGGGAGAAATGGCCAACCTTGCAGTAGATTCCCCATTTGAGTCTTCTGCAACACCAGTGGCAAGAAAACCTGGAACAAAATTCCTTGACGAATCAAGTTCCACTCCAAAGCTGCCGAAAGTAAGTCGGTGGCGATCATTCTCCGGGACTCGAATGTGCTGTGCTATGATGACATTGTCATTTTCATAGATATTTACTTGAGAAAACTTCTCTTGCAATTTAGCTGTTTCAGAGTCCAAGTCCTTGGCATCATCAGCAGGAGGTGAAGCAGACTTCTTAGGTGTTCCAATAACTCCAGGATTATTAACACTTGACTTTTGGCTTGATTTTGGTTTCCACTCTTTATTATGTTGGTTAGCTGCATCAAATACGCATGATAAACTCTCACATAAACTTCAGAAACAAGTTCAAATCAAGTGCTATAATAACTACAACCTACTGACAGCCATTTGCTAAAATAGCAGTTTAAAGTAATAAAATGATACCTAACTAGGTCAATGAAAAGACGAACAGCACTACAATAAGAAGCTGTGCCACAAAAAAGCTTGGACTTGATATATAATTCTATCACTGGTTTATTGTCTTACATTCTTAAATATTTAACCTCGATAGACACAGAAGTTCCTCAGACTTTCAAGAAGCTTAAAATTAAGTGAAAAGAATCTGCATTTGGATTCTTTTTAACACAACAGAAGCATATCTGCGAACAAATAATGGCAAAAATAATAACAGAAAGTCATCAAAGACACATGATATATCAATAACCACCACATAATGAGTTAAGCATTTCTTTAGATTCTTTTCCTCTAATATTTTTTTAAGTACATGTTATTTAAACTTCTGTCTAATATACAAGGCAAAAGGAATACCCAGGAAAACATTTTTAAAGATAAATATAATAATAATCATATCAAAACTACCCCCTGACCAACAAAAGAACAGCTTATGAAATGGATGCTCCTAGTTGAGGAGTACCTTTTTGATGACCTAAAACTTGTTGATGGTGCCTGCTCCCATACTGATTGCTCACAAATGACCTGCTTCCAGAAATGCCAGGCATGACAGATTCAGCTGCACTAGTATGACTGAGCTGCTCTGCTCTAGAAATTGCAGGAAAAGGTCGAAATGCCTCTGATGAAGTGTCCCTCCCTACAAGTGAATTGGAGAGAGACCTACTTGTTCCAGATGAATCTTTGGCAGCATCTTCAGGAGGCTGACGGCGAACACCCACAACGCCAACTTCACGCTTTATAGCTCCAACAGCACCAGATGATCTGGAATCAGGAGAAGGCACATGAACAGGATCCATGGAGGACGAATAAACCCCAATAACTGAGCTGCTTGATGGTTGAGTGGCAGAATGTGCTTGAGTGTTATTGAGCTTCACTGCATGTGACCGTGAAACAGCATTAGGAATAAAAGTTTGCTTTTCCTCCAATATTTCTTTCCTATCAATACCACTTGAATTTGCATCTCGAGCATGTCTCGGATGTGAACTGGATGGTGCACTAGAAGTTTGAGATGAACTTTGCGAACTAAAGGGTCTCTGATTGCTTGGTGTTCCTGTTGAACTGCAGAATGGTAGTAAAAGGAGAATACTCAGTGCACACTATTTCACAAGGACTACAATAGCAGTAAATACGGGGCAAAAGAAACCAGAGAATAAACCAATCTTAGAGTGGAATAGCAAATAAATACTACCAGATAACATACCCCTTTTCAGCAACATTCACGGGCACTTGCTCATTTGCAGAAGTGGAGCATGGTGAGAAAGGAGGCTTCATATCTTTATTTGCATTTTGATTAACTCTGTTGTCCCTCACAACACGAAACTCTCTGTTGACTCCTGCATCTAGTAATGAACTATCGATTAAATAGCAGAAAAAGGTTAAAGGTGCCTCATGATAATCAATAATCAGCTGAAGACTTTATGTAGAACAAGATGGGGAAGAATGCAAAAAATAAATGTTCTCTTACAATACATAAAAAAAATAACACACATTACATGTGTAAATTTATATAAAAAACGAAAAAATGCCTAAAACTATGGGGGTTTCATGGAAGGATGGATTAACAAGAGTTTAATTCTTAAAGGCTGCCAGCTTTTGATAAATGAATATTAAAGAAATATATATATATATATATATATAATAAGGCAAGTACAAGGTACCCAGAAAACTTTCACCAGATCAGCATATTGAGCAAATTGCAAATCTAAGACATTAGACATCAATATACAAAGACTATTATACAAGAGTGCAAATCATTACAATCACCAATTTCTCCATTATCCATCTTTATCCACAATTTTAAAATCTGCTTTGTACCAGATTAACAATGATGGAAATCATTACACTTAAGAAATGCTAACTTTAATTCATCACCCCTTGAACATGTGGCAGTATAATGTTTAGCTTGAAGAGACTATATAGTTAAGCATTAACTTGCCAAAAGATAAAGGTCAAATCATTAAACACATTATATCACTGCATTACCAGGCAAAGCATTCCGAGTATAGCCTCCTCTTCGAGAGCCCCGTTCAGGATATGTACGAAATTTCATCCCTTGACCAACATTCTCAGAACGTTTTCTTGGATCCATGGAACCTTGGTACTCAATGCTCTATCATAATGAAACGTCAGATCAGAACAAGTTTTTCACATCTGTACATTAACTCCTCTAGCAGTTCACATTTCAAGATACAACAAGTAATGTTCAAGGCATTAACCTTATCTCAATTGCTATGGATACAAAATCAATCATATCATAGGATACAATGATACATTAATAGCAGAATAATAGTAAACGACTAAGAATTCAAAAACAGAAGCACCCATCAAATACTAAGAATGTGTACAAATCAACAGCCAAATTAAGATAAAAGTATACACGATGTTGGAAAACAACCCTCTATTGCTAAAGAAAGCAAGTTAACATACAGAAAAGATTTTGCAAAAACCATATAAGGATAATATACAAGATTATACCTCTTTCTTCCGATCTCTTTTTCTCCTTACTACATGAAATGTATCTGAGAAGAAACAATGACTGGATGTAAATAAGAAACATCTATAAAAGTACATTTGAAATATCATCCTAAACAAAAGAGGCAATCTGAAACCACAACATATCCCAAAGGAAAAAAAAAATTATCAACTTTGAGAACTCATACAAAGCTCAGGAATGACAACTTCTGTTGAGCAATTTACCAATTTGATGAAGGTTACCTAAACAATAGAAAACACAGCCACTCCCCTCTTAACATTGGTACGTAAGTGAGGAAAAAAATGCTAAAACGTCCAACCAATCCAGGTGTGAATATTCAATGAGGATCATAAAGCCAATTTTATAACATTCAAAAAAGATAAGCTGCTTACTTGTCATGCATCAAAATCACTTACCAAAGATTGTAAAATAGTACAGTAATAACCTTAACACGATACCTTTATTTGCTCTCTCTGTACAGGATTCAACCAAACTAAATATTTCAATCAACCTTGATAAGCCTAGATTTTGATTCTCAATTATAGTAATCAAATTTGATACTGTACTATCCACCCCCCCCCCCTCCCCCAATATCTGAACAACCAAACAAAGTTCTAGAAACAACCTATTGATGGTTTATCAGTAGGCTCAAAACCCAAGTTGAAGAAGAAAGCACTTGCTATAACAAAAAAGAAGAATCAATACACATCTTTCAGACTCAGAAAATGCACCTACTATAACGAAAAGACGAGCACCAAAGCAAAGCAAAAGACTAAAAGAAGTATCACCAAACAAGCAAAAATTACATTCACAGCACGCTAAAACATCCTGCAATAATCATCAGGCCCTAAGCCACCATCTTAAAACAATAATCAACTTTCACACTCCAAAATGACACAAACTAAAATACCCCAATACCCTAAAACACGATAAAACCCTAAAACAAACCCCAAAAGTAAGCGCAACTTGAACCAGAACAATCTTGACCTCAAACTCCCGGCACTTAAAACCACTACAAAGCAAACAGAACCCATTTTCAAAACACCAAAAAAAAGGCAAAAAAAGAAGTATGAAATAAAGGGTTTTAGAAAGAAAAAAAGGTAACCTTGCTGAAGCAATTTCTGGGCAGTTTCATTAGGATCCATGTTGGCCTCTTTCAAGGCAACATAGATATCATCATCAGAGTGATTGCCGACTATTTCCTTGATTGACTGTATTGTCTTGCTCACTCGCGCTGAGATATGTCCTTCGAATCTTGCCCCACTTACCATCTCTCTCTGTTTCAAAATACTAAAAAAAAAAAAGAAGAAAAAAAAAAAGGAAAAAGACTTTCTCAATTTCCACACTAATGTTTTTTTTTTTTAACAAAAAAACTCAGTTTGATAATCCAAATTCTATTCTGAATATAAAGAGGGTTCTTTGATTTTTTGCTATTATTACTATTAAAACCCTTTAGGAAGAGTTAGGGTTTGCATTTAGAGAGAGAAAGAGAGAGTGAAGAACGGCTCTTAGAGAGAGAAAGAGAGGTTTGGGAGCGAGGGTTTGAAAACGTTTTTACTTGGCAGAAATTCCTAGTTCAGTTTAATGACGGATCTGCCTCTTAAAAATAAAACATCTAATACTCGCAGTTTTGCCTTGTGAGTTTCTCTTTTGATTAAAGTTGCTTATTTTATGATTTATACAAAATAAAATTTATCACTGTCAATAAAATTATTAAATTTTATAAAAAAATAATAAAACAATACATACATTTAAAATATATTAATAATAAAATAAATAAATAATTGATAAATTTTTAATTTTATTTGTAAAATTAAAAAAATTTACTATTAATATACCAAATACAAACGTTTATAAAAATTTATTACTTATTAGGAAAACTTTGAAATTATTTTAGCCTTATTGTATTTTTTTCCTTTTTTTTTAAATAATATTAATTAATATTTTTTTGTTATACAATTTGAGTTATCATTGTCATGTGTTATGATTTGGCGTATACTGTATAGTAACATATTTTTGTGTACAATAAAATTAAACTAAAAAAAACACATTAATATATACTTTTCTTTTAAAATCATGTTGATTATTTTAAAATTTATTGACCACTAATCATAGTCTGATTTGAATTATTTAGTAAAAAAAATAAACATGTTCAAATTACTACTGCTTGTTTTTCTGAACTTTTACTTGGTTAACCATGAAATCTATTGACCCTAAAGATAAAAACATCCAAATTTGTCATTATAACTTTTTTTAATAAAGGGGAATAATGAATAAATCTGTTTATGGGTTGGATTGTGGTTTGGAATTTTTTTTAATTCAAATTCGTTTCTAATTAGATTCGGATCAATCATAAATCCGTTTTATTGTTCATAAATTATTAAAAAATAAAATTTACTAATATTTATATATATATATATATTATAATTAAAAATAAATAAAAAATATTTTTTATTTAATAAATAATAATTCGAACAGGATTGATCCGAATTATATTTGTTTTTTATCTAAACCCGATTTAATTCAGATAGACTATCCTATCCTTAATAAGTCTAATAATGAATTGATGCAGATTTTCTGAAAAAATGTAATTTCAGCTAGAAATGGCCTTTTATGATTTGTCAAAGCATTTGGCACACCATGAAGGAAGTCGTCTGAAAAAAAAGTGTTCTTATCCCAATATTGGAGCTATACATTTGGAGTAAACTGTTGATCAACAATTCTATTTAGGTTATTAAAATAGTAATAAATTTCATTTTCATTTTGTAATTTTAATTAACTGCACTGTTAAAATAATTAGTATTTATTTTCATGTACTTTGCACACGAATATTTATTATTTTATTTATTTTAAATATATAATTATATAATTTAAAATTAAATAAAATTAATAAAATGTGTATTAACGGATAAAGTTTGCTTTTCATTTTTTTTTTACAAATTATATTAAATTAAAATAAATTGTATTACTTTTAATGCTTATGTATAATTAAAATTATTATTTTTATTTATAAAATAAAATTCAATATAAATTTTAACTTTTTTTATTATGAAATAAATTTTTTTAACGCATTTTTTTAATAAAATTATAAAAATTTATTTATAAATTAAATAATTTTACAATGATATTTAAAAATATAATTAAAAATCATGATTATTTTTATTAGTTTAAAATAATTTATATTTGTGCTTTTATATATTATAGATAAATTATAAATATAGATATATTTACTTATTTATAGTTGGCAGTGGCTGTAGTTTACAATCACTTATTTTACTTTCATTTTTGGCCAGTCATAAATAAAGAAAAATATTAAATAACGAAGACAAAGAAATAGCCAATAGGAGTAGAGGACCTACCTCGCTAACATACACCCGGTTAGAGTGAATTAATTTTTTTTTAAAAAAAGCTATTCTGATTCTCTCTCTCTCCTATTTCCCTTTTTTATTTTATTTTTAAAACCTCCTTTTCTCTTCAAAATCAAAATTAAAAAAAAAAAAAAAAAGCTATTCTGAAACTCTCTATTTTCTCTCTCTCTCTCTCGATCACAATCGAGAGCCCTCCCTTTTCCCTCTCTCTTCGCTTGTATTTCGAGCTTTGATCTCTCTTCCCCTTTATTTAAAACCCTTACTCGTTAACCGTAACTCACTGAGTCCGCATCACATCCCTCCCAACTCCGATAATCATCGATTTTTTTCTACCTGAATTATCGATTAATTAAGCTTATTAAGGTAAGGGTCGAGTTTCCTCTCTCCTTTTTATTGCTCTCTAATTTCATTCCATTATCGTTTTTCTATTTCCTGTTGTAAAACTTGAACGCGAATGCATTTATTTAGCAGTTGTATTTTTAGAGGTCGATTGGCTGCTATTATAAATTTTAATTTAGGGTTTTAGAGATGAAATTTTTGTTTTCCAGTAAATTTTTATAAGTAAATTATACATTTTTTTTAACTCTGTAATTGATGCTTATATCTTATTTGGATTTGCTTTGCTTTGATTTCTTATTTGAAACATTTTGTTAGACTTAGGCTTAGACGTTTGCATTTTCAGCTTGGTTGTTTGGTTTTGAAGTTGTTCTTAGCTAATTCGATGAATAAAGTTTGGCTTTCTGTTTGATGCAGGTATTTTATCACGACTCTTAAGAAGTTTTTGGTTGGTGGTACGATTACAAAAAGCTAGCTATATTGTTTCCTATGTAGTTGGGTATTAAGTAGTTGAGATTAACAAAAATGACTTGTTTTTGTTTTAAGTACTAAAAGTCTTGATTGGGCTTATTTTTTATAGTAATTTATTTGTGTTTCTTGAAGCTGGTATAGTTTTTGCATTTCTAATAATTTCTTTAGACATAAAATTCCTATATAGCTTTGGTTAAGTTCAACTTGCTGTTATACATGCACGCATTTTAGGAAGCTGTATTTCTAATATATTTTCTAATGCCAATGCAATCTGTCAAGTTCTAACTAAAGAGTGGCAACTAGTTTCTCCGTTTAGTGTGTCTGTTGCCTAGTTTTGGTATCTTAATCATCAGTTGGTTAGGGAAAATGCATCTCTCCGTGATGCCAAAGATTTTTTATATTTTAAACTAAAAAAGTTTTGGGCACTTATGCAATCGTTTCAGACACTAGTTCAACTATTGCTTAGAAGTATGGTCTGATATCCTTCACAAGTTGATTAAAGCCCTGCTGTTTTTGTGAAATTATGCTTGCATTGTTTGTGCACTAGTCTCAGCCAATATGTTTGTATACTTCTACCATTTCTTGCTTCATGCAGTTTGTTTTACATTATACTGTCCTTCATTTCTCTTGATTGCTGTCTTTTCCATATGAGTTTCCTTCGAGTGAGCTACAATCTTTCTCTAGGCTAAAAAAAAGGAATTTCTGCTTTAGCAATTGTTGTCATTCTTGATATGGGAGCTTTGGTGACCTCCAGCAATTTGGGTTAACTTGTAGTGTAAGATGTGTATATATTGTTGGTAACATCTTTAAGAAGATCAGGATCTGCCTCTTATGTATTTTGAATAATGATGAGATTTCTACATGTATAACAAGCAGAATTCTTGTCCATTAAGTTGTTGTTGATCCCGAGAGGTTTAAGTTACATTTCTAGGTGGAAAGTTTTGGATTAACAATATAAAGATAGGGTAAATTTGGTGTATTGTTAAAGCCTATGTTACCCGGACTCTTCATTTTCCTTAAAAGTATTTGTGACCGACACTTGTGTCAGATACATATTTAGACATGAGTATGGGAGTATGATCCTCCAAATATATGGAAAAACTTAGAAAAAATTGAGCATACCTGTGTCAGACACATACCTATATCCGACACTCACCCCTGAGTCCCGGTAATATAGGTTAAAGTTTGGTACACTTCTGGTTTGAAGGATAAAAGTTTTAAGGTCAATGAGATTGAAAGAGAGCCAAGAAATTTTAGCATTGGCGTGGCTGCCACCTTGCTTTTGCATTTTGTTGATGCAAACAAATGTATGTATGCGTTTCATGGAACAATGACAAGAAAAAGGAGATATGCTCTTTTATTGGCGTAATTTTACGTTTAATTGTTTACTGGTTCTAAAGCCAATTAAGTATTGTTAAACTGAAAATTTCGGTTTCGAAAAATTAAGTAATGATGTTTTAGAATTGGATCTTGGAAGTATTGAATTAATACTATAAAAACTTATTCTTTACATTTTTTTTCTTTCTTCTAAGATGAATATGCAACAAATTGTGTTGCCAAAATCTTCTGCTAATGGATTTGGCCGTCGAAGAGGTGATAGAGAGGTTGGGGCTAGGTTGGAGAATAAGGTGCAGTCGGAGAAATCCAATCAAGGAAGAATACAAACTACAGGTGAACATTCTCTAACCTGAATTGCTTATTATCGAATTATATTCTCCATCTAATACTACTTGGTATAGGTGCACTGGCTGGTGGGAAGACTGGAGGTTATGTTAGTTCTTCCCGCGATAGGTTAGTTTATCTGACAACATGTATTATTGGGCATCTGGTGGAAGTCCATGTGAAAAATGGATCAATTTACACTGGAATATTTCATGCAACTGATGCAGAAAAAGATTTTGGTATGGTCTTTTATTTGTTATTTTTTATAGTAATTATGTATCTGTAATTAGTTTTACAAATTGAGGTTGGTTCCCTTAAGAATTCTTTTCCGAATAGATTGAACTGTGAAATAAAATGATTCATCTTCTTAACATCCACTCCTTGCCTCTTCAGGAATCATCTTGAAAATGGCTCGCTTGATAAAAGATGGTACTTTGCAAGGACACAAGGCTAATACAGAGTTTGTTAGCAAGGCACCCTCAAAGATTTTAATTATACCTGCCAAAGAACTTGTGCAAGTTATAGCAAAGGTTTTGCTGATTTTCCTGTCTTTACAGTTCCATCTCTAGTCCAGTTGCTAGTGAGAGATGAAATGTCAAGTAGTTTATGTGAGGCTTTCATAAGCTTTAAAGAGTTTGTTTCTGTTAGATAATTGTGAATGGTACTTGAAAAGTTAAAACTTGGTTAACACTAAACGTGGCCAATTTTATCTTTTCTTTTTCCTCGATATTAATTTGGTTGTTCAAAAAATGATTCCAGGATGTGGCTGTAACCAGGGATGGATTTGCCAGTGAGCTCCAACATGAAAAACATCAGGAAATTTTAATAGATTCTGCGATATCACAGTCCCGTCATGTTGAGGTGGAGAGGGAGTTGGAGCCCTGGGTTCCTGGCGAAGATGATGCACATTGTCCTGAATTAGAAAATATTTTTGACGACCCACGGAATAGGTTGCAATAATGTTCTCTCCTTTCAAAAAAATGTCTTGCGATAGTTTTATTGTTCCTACAACTTAATTACTTAAGCCTACTTGCATCTAAATTGTTTTTATTATTTCTACTGCAGTCTTTATTTCTATATATCAAACTTGATTCCTTTGTTTTTAATTGCCTTGCCTTGTTATTTCCCATCAATAAATTGCTTGGAAAAAAAAATGTTAGGAATTTCAAGATGTGATATTACTCTAGTCTGGGCAATGTTGTTTAATGGCTTTAGTATTGAGAGAATCAATGATATCAACAAAAACATGATTTCTAAATTGATATTTGTTTCTGCAAGATTAGTTTGATATGGAGGTGCTGTTTGAGGCTTTGAGTTTGTTATGTTAATCTATTGTGTCAAGAAATTTTAAAAATTTTGTGCATCCTTGATGGGCCAATTGTTGCAATAATGAGGTGGAGTCTGATTTTGTTGCCATTGGTAGATAGAAAGGTTTGTGAGCTATAAAGAAAAGAGACTGTCGGCATTTTGTTGAAATCTTGTAGCAAATCTTTGCATTTTGATGATCATTTTTTTTTTCACTTAATATCTGTAACATTCTTCTTTTTGATACTAATATTGTATTGATATATATAAATACACATAATTGCACTGTTAGGAACTGGGATCAGTTTGAAACCAATCAAAAGCTATTTGGTGTAAAAAGTACTTTCAATGAGGATCTTTACACAACAAAACTTGAGAGAGGTCCTCAAATGAGAGAGTTGGAGAGGGAAGCGATGAGAATAGCAAGAGAGATTGAGGGTGAGGAGACCCAGGATCTTCATTTAGCAGAGGTAAGTTTTCCTAATATCAATTGTTTGCCTCTTAAGTTTTTTTCTTTGTTAATTTGTCTCTCAAATTTTCTCATGCTTCGCATATTGAATTTCTGCCAGGAGAGAGGCTTTGATCTTCATGATAATTTTGATATTGATGAGGAGATGAGATTTTCTTCGGTCTTCAGGGGTAGAGGGTTTGAGGATAGTGGTTATGAAGAAGAGGAGGACATCATGTTGGATTCCCACAACATTGAGACCTTTGGAGATTCTTCTGATTCTCGTAGTAGAAGGCCTGCAGATTTGACCAGTTTGCAAAGCACTGATGGAGTTCGAATGCCATCAAGCTCTTCCTTAGTGGTAGTTATTGACCTTTGGAATTTGAGATATTCTAGTTCTTTGTTTGTTGAATGCAAATATATATTGTGATTAGTTGTATCTAATTTTTCAACCATTTTTAGGTTGTGTATTTTTTTTTCTTTCAAAAAATAAATCAGGTAACTTATGATTGAGATTAGGCTTTGTTTGCCATGATCCCAGCGCAGTGGCTTTTCCTTTCGCCCTGCTGTGGAGCCCCGGTGAGGGCCAAAACGCACTAGCACTTGAAGTGCCAGCAGCGTTTCAGCTCCAACTGGGGCTCCAGCATGGGGCGAATGACCCCCTACGCACTGGGGGTAATCACCGAACGGCCCCTTTACACACGAGATAACAATTTGACCTTGGCTTATATGGTTTCTAGGAGATTATTAAATTCTAAAGCACGATGCATTTCAAAGTAACTTCTTACTCAATGACTTATATATTAAGTTTGGGGCGTTGAATGTTGTAAAAAATATATTTTATTAAGCATAAGGTATTTCTTTAGCTGGATTTTTGATGTCTTCTTTGAAGGAGTTTTGTGCAGAATTACATCTCTGTGATTATGAATGTTATGACATGTTGAGAGTAGTTATATTAAGAGGCATCAGAATGAATAGTTATTCTGTTCCATGGTACCAAAGATTTGTGATTAGGTTGCTTTCAATGCGGAAATGTATTATTTTCCTTAGAAAGGAAAAGTGTGGGTGGAAAAGGGTTATTTAAATAGGGTTTGTGCACTGCCAGTACACCAAAAGAGGGAAACAAAATAACAAGACTAGAACCATCATTAGTTTTGATTTTCTTGATGAAGAAAACTAGCTATTGGATCTTATGGTGAGCGATACATCTTCCTAGTGGTTCTTTACTCGAATATTGATCTAGGCAGGTTTTCATTTTATGATGAATTGGTTTGGGAGGTAGGTTTGTGTGTGTGAGTGTGTGAAAGAGGAGGGGGGGGGTCACTTACAATTTGGAACGCTTTCTGAAGTTGATCATAAGTGACATTACTTGAGAAGGTTCACATGCATTACAGATTGCTATACTGTATTCTTTCAATTATAACTTAGACAAAGTGAATCTTAATTTCCTTGTTGACAACAATGGGAGATTGAGTATGCAAGGATGTTGTGAAAATGTTTATGGAATTTGAATGCAGAAGGTGCTGATAATTTGACTAGGAGTTGAGAGCTTAAGGACTTTAGGTTGGTTGTTGGAAGCAAAAACGTATGTGTCATACATGTAGGAAGAGCATGTACCTCTTGGTACTACATTTTGAGAGGGAATCACATATTATATATTTAGTTCAAGCTTCTGATCTGGAGTTAGTTACTTGAATTTCCTTTACTTTTGTGCAAATAGATCTTGTGACTAAAGATTTTTGGTTTACTTTTGGGTACTTGCTTCAACAATGCCATTATTCTGAAATTTTCTATTTTCACAACTTATCTTTCATTATAGCCCTTCCTAAACAGAATTTTTTCTGTCTGCAATTTGATGGTTATTTCAATTTAAATGCTGGAAACTTGTGAAGGATTTTTCTCGATACACTGCTAAATTCTTGTTGCATGTCAGGTACAAAGTGCTATAAAAGATAGTTGTACCATCCAATGTTTTTGTTTGTGAATACATTTACTCCTTTGTGATCCTTTCCCTTTATAACATACTCCTGTTTTTGTGGTTTGTAGGATGAGTTAACACCTTCCCAAGCAACCATTGGTGCAGATTTGAACAGCTCTGGGTTTAATGATCAGGCCAGACAGCTGGCATCTGAACTTCCTTCTAAAAGTTTCTCTGTCTCTGACAGTGAAAGCAGGTGTTTTATCTTTTTCCTTTGGACATGCCAAGATGATGTATATTTGCTGATTCTATTTTGATTCCTTGTTTTAAGGCAATATTAGAAGTAATTACTATAAGGATCAGTTCCCTCTACATCAAACAGGTGTTAGTTTTTTTATATTTTCTGATTTAAACACTTATAATGTAGGATCCAAGACAATTTGCTTGGGGAACATGGAGGAAGCAGTGATGCTAAAGAGTTTGCAGAAAAGCAGTCTGTAAGTTAAACTTCCAAGTTCCATAGATAAGCAAATCAATGAACGTGAAGCTCCTTATTTTGTTGTTTTAACTTCCATAAATGATTCATATCTCCATTGGAGCTCCTTGTTCTAGTCTATTTGCTTCTAACATGTATGTTTTCTGTTTGAATTCCTTTTCATATTAATGCAGCCATCTGAGGACCTGCAATTGACAATTTCTGTCGGTTAGTATGCTTTACTCTGTAGGTGCCTGCTTAGTGGCCTAATAAATTGAAACTGCAATTGTTTTTTTTTTTTTAATTTATTTTACACCCTACCAACTGCACTTAATCTTGCTGCTGCAGCTGGTTGTTTTAATATACTGACCATAGAGCAATTTGTAATGCAGATTCTCAGTCATTATTGAATGACAAGATTGATGGGTCTGATAAACCTGGGCCATCTGCAAATCCTACCACTCATGCTCCATCTAATTCTTTGTCAAAGGTTAGTGAAAAACCAAGTTCTTCTGGTGAACTCTCAGAGGGTTCAGCTTCTAGCAAAGTAACTGGTGAAACACATTCTGTAAACTCCCGTGAACGACCTGCTAGTTCTACGTCATCAAATTCAGATTTTGTTGGTGCTGTCTCAGCATTTAGTGGCCCTGGCTTATCACCAAGTTCATCAATGGGTTCATTATCCTCTGAGAAGTCAACACTGAATCCCCATGCAAAGGTTTGTTATCTTTCATTCTTTTTTTCCCTTTCAGATGCATGATAAGCTGACTGCAACTCATACAAGTTATAAACTATGAAAAGTCTTCACTGTTCTTTTGCACATCTTTTAACTTGATTTGTTGCTTTCCTTTGGTTGTTTTTTCACACATCTAACCTGCTTAATGCTATCAGGAATTCAAACTCAACCCCAATGCAAAGAGTTTCAAACCATCTCAAACGCCTGTTAGGCCTCCATCCCCAGTGTCTGATGGTTCCTTCTACCATCAAGCACAAATGTCTCCTGTACAACATATGCACATGCCTGTTAGTTTTGGGGTAAGTTGCTTAAAGTAATTGCAATTTTTATGAACACTGATTTTGCAAGCAAGAAATACAATTGACTGACAACTATTGTATCACCTAGGGCTTCCCCCCCCCCCCTCCAAAATTTATGAATCTAAAAACTCCTGATGTCGCTGAGTACTGAAACCTAATGTTTTACTTTGGTTACTTATATATATTATGTATCAGTTAATGCTAGAACTGAGTTATGACTGGACCTCTGAGCTCTGAGGGGAGCTTTGATACTGTTGCATTGATTCTTTAATAGCACTTATTCCAGCATCATGATAACCCTTTCAAGGATACAGTAAACATTATAGAAACATAGCATTCATTTTTTCCATGTTTCTTGTTATTACATTTGTGATTTGTCTGGATTGATGGTTTAGGTGGGGTTAACTTAGATTGGTTTGACTTAATATGGAAAAAGTACTACCTAGGTTGGACCTATCTTCATCTCAGTTCAGGTGTAGCGTGTAGGTGTAACCCTTTTTTTCAGGTTAATAGGATATCCACTAAAACCTGTAACTTCTTTTACATAAATAATCTTGTACTCAGTAATTTTTTACAGGATGCAACTTGATTCAGCAGCATATATTTTAATAATTGAGATGGTAAACTTTGGTATATGGTCTTTAGCTATTAAGATTCTCTTTCATTCTTAGACCTGGTGCTTAATTTCGTTGTAGATTTATTCTTTTTTCTTTACAAACCAAAATGTATTCTTGTTAGTTTACCTATGTATTATTGTTGATGATTACATGGTTTTTGCAGATTGGACCCTCCTTTCCTGGGCACCAGCCTGTTATATTCAGTCCACAGGTGGCACCAATACAATCACCACAAGCATATTTTCATCCAAATGGACCTCAGGTTTAACATTAATTTACTATTATCTTTGTTGACCCATCTTGATATGCTTATTATTTATATTCTTCAAAATTGCAGTATGGGCAGCAGATGCTTCTTGGGCAACGGCAAGTGGTGTACTACCAACCTGTAAGTGGTTCTGAAAATTCTGAGTTTGTGTAGACTTGTTGGTTCACATGTATCTTTAGGTTGATGATTATGACACTCTAAGTTAGCATACTTAGAACACACTTGTATTTACTACTTGTATAGTTGCAAATGATGCTTCCTGGGGATTTCTATTAATAAGGACTTCTGTAAAACTTTCTTTAAACTTGAGCAAGATTTCTTCTCATTTCTGAGAAGGGCAGATACCATGATTAGCATTTTAGACCAGTTCTTTTTTTTTTTTTTTTTTTTTTTTTTTTCAAAGGAAAGTCTCTGTTTTTGGTGTTTCATTTGTTATCCAGAACATTCCACATCTTGAGATCCTGATAGAACTGAAATTTTGCAGGAAATGCAATTCAAAGGACGGGATTATTAACCAGATAGTTTGCTGACAGCATTCTTGGGAGCTCTGCTCTGCTAGCAAAGAATAAACTTTGGAGAGACTGCTTGGATGAATTTTCTCAAAACAAAGCCTAGCGGTGGTCCAAGAAAGATCCTATATAGGTCTTGATCACCCCCGTGTGTGTTCCAGGGGATAATTTTATAACCATGTATACTTCATTCACACCCATGACTTTGGATTTCTAGCTTTTGTTAACTAACCTGTGCGTTTCTGATTGGTTGTTTTAATATTGATGATAGTTTTGGATCAATTTGTGGTGCAAAGATTCTATATCAATATTCCATTTTATTTTTATTTTTCTGGTTAATGTAGCCTGTGAGGGTGGGTTAAGAATTAAGATACTGGAAGAGATTGATGCTTATGGATGGATTTCCTGTTCCTGTTCCTGTTAGTCACTTGCTATTGATGATTGAATAACCATTCATGGCTAGTTGAGTTTAGAATTCTGCTGGATATTGCCTGAGTTTGAGTTTGTTGTATCATCCAAGCTATGTATGGGATGTCCCCTAAAAAGGATAAGCTTGGCTGCAGCTCAAAGCTGATGAGTCAAGAAAGGATTATTATGAAGGAACTGTTAAATGAAATGGAACTTGCATCTTTTGGCATTTGCAAAATGGGAAGCTATAATACAATCATGAGAATTTTTTTATACTAGTTTTTTCTGCTTATTATTCTTTTTGGGGTTATAAAACAATTTTTTTGTAAGATGAAATTAAAAAAATCTAACCTTTTTTTTTTTGTATTAATTATATTGGATTACTCAATGTTCACAAAAGCAATAACATTGTCCTCCACATTGTAAGGTTTGACTGGTTGCTTCTGCTCTAAACTAAAAGATTTTTAATATATATATAAAGGGTTAATATGTAAATTAGCTTCTGTACTTTAGACGTTTTATTTGTTTGGTACTTGGAGAATTTTTTTTGTCAGTTTGATACTTCAACTTTCATTCCGTCAATCACATTAGTCCTTTGTCTTAACACCGTTAGTCAATGGCTGACTAGGCAAAAAACAACCAATCACGACATATGGCAAAAATTGACACATCATTAGTGCCACGTCATCATATAAGAAAAAAATCCAAAAAAATATCCCAAAAATTTCAAAATTTTTTTTATAAACATCAAAATAAAAATTTGATTTTTTTAAAAAAATAAAAATTTTAATTTTTTAAAAAAAAAAAATTATAAATTAAAAAATCATAAAAATTCAAAAGATAAATAAAAAAATTTAAAAAAAAAAATCAAATTTAAAAAACACATTTTTTTAAAAATTCAAAAAGATTAAAAAAATTTATAAAAATCAAATTATAAAAATGATTTTTTTTTAAAAAAATCAAAACTTTAATTTTTTTTTAAAAAATTATAAAAATTATAAAAAAAATTATAAAAAATCAAAAGATAAATCTAAAAAATTAAAAATTAAAAATAAAAATAAAAAATAATTTTTGAAAATATAGAAATTTCAAATTAAAAAAATATATGAAAATTTGAAATTAAAAAAAAAATAGAAATTTAAAATTTAAAAATAGAAACCTTTTTTTTTATATTTTTTTCATTTTTATTAAAAATATTCAGATTTTTTTCTTAATTTTAATTTTTTTTTTTTTTACAGATTTCTAAATATATATATATATATAAAGTTTTCAATTTTTATAATTCATAATTTATAATTTATTTTGAATTTTGGTTTTTTATTTTTATTTTATAATTTTTTAAAAAAAATGAGATTTTCAAATTTTTAATTTTGATTTTTTAAATTTTTATTAATTTTTATGAATTTTTTGAATTTTTTTTCTTATATGATGACGTGGCAGTAATGATGTGACAGTTTTGCTACGTGTCCGACTCTGATTGGGTGTTTTTTTGCCTAGTCAGCCATTAACTAACGGTGTTAGGGCAAATGGCCAATTTGATTTGACGGAATGAAAATTTGAGTACCAAAATGACAAAAAAAATTCTTCAGATACCAAACAAACAAAACGTCTAAAATATAGGACTAATTTACATATTAACCCATATACAAAAGAACACCTGCTTCTTTTGTAAGCAAATCGCGAAATCCCAAATGAAAAGGGGCAAAGCCTTTAAAATGTAAAATTGCAAATAATATACATATATAATATGTTTTTAACAATTTAACAAAATATTTATTTTTTTATTTCAATACCGGTGATTTTCATTGACATTATTTAAAATGTAAATTCTTAAGAAGAGTTGATTTATTATATAATGAAATTTTTAAATGTCAAAAACGACGTTAAAATATTGTTAAATATTATTATTTTTATATAAATTTATTAATTTTTTAAATATATCATAATAAATATATGATAATCTTATAATTCTATCAATAAAATTTCCACTTTTATTAAAAATTAATTATGAATGATATAATTTTCTTTAAATAAAAAGAATTCTACATTTGTAATTTAACAAAGATTTTGTTAATGAGTATGCTAAACATACTTTTTAACATTATCATACTATTTTAACGCACTAAAAATTATTATATTTAATATGAGTATTACCATAAATAATAATGTAATTAAAATGTCTTTAAACACTCTTAACAAAATCTATTTAATAAAAGTATAAATTAACCTGTCTATTAAACAAAAATTAAAAAAAAAAAGTTCAAAGGCCGGGACCCGGGAAGTAGAACTGTAGAAGAGAACACGCGATTTGATAACGCGTGAAGCAAGTGCAGTTGAAAATTGACGGGGGGCGACTGGCGAGGATATTGAAGAGAGAGAAAAACTTTGTAAAGAGAGAAAAAGACGTTTGCGGGGCATTACAGATAAATTTTGGTAGGGTGAGCTTAAAATAAATTTTATTATATATAAATATAATAAAATTATATATAAATATAATAAATTATATAAAATTATTATATTTATATATAATTTTTTTATATATAAATATGATAAATTATATATATACATGATAAATTATATATAAATATGATATATTTATATATAATTTTTTATTATATATAAACATTACATAAATTAAATTATATATATAATAAAATTAAAAAAAAAAACTTATTTTAAAAAGTTTTTTTATAATATTTCAACGTTTGCAGGCAGCAGCTCTACTTATGACTTCTAAAAGAAGAATTTATTGCAAAAATAATTTATTAATTATTACGCGGAACAATAAAAAACGATTTTTTTTATCTAAATATAGCTAAATTTTTTTTTTTTTATCAAAATACCGTTTTTTCAGATTAATTTTTAAAATCTGTTTTTCTTTAAACTAGTTGGGAAATCGCCATGGCCCATGACGATTTCCCAACTGAAATTTTTAATTTTTTTTAAAATATCAGTGGAGAAATCGCCGTGAGCCATGGCGATTTTCCAACTAAAATTTTCAAATTTTTCCTTTTTTTTCAAGTAAGTTCTTTTTTTTTATTAAAAATTTTAAAAAATAAAGATTTAATAATTTTAATATATAAATTTTATCCATGGTGGTAGAAGTGTTCATGGGCCGGGCCGGGCTCATGTATGTTATCAACATCACATTTGCTTGCCCGAGCCACGGTGACAATTTTTCAACCTTTATTTATTTATTTTTTAATTTTATAAAATTATAAAATTATATAATTTTTGATTTTAAAAAATAAAAATAAAAATAAAAATATAACAATTTACCAAAAATTTAAAAATTATATTCGTAATTAGGCCTGCTCATGGGTCGGGCCGCGACCCGAAATTTTTCAATTTTCTTGCCAAGGCCCGGCTCGCGGGCCTGAATTTAATTATTTTAATATATAAATAGTGATCCGGGCCTGGCCGGACGGGCTGCCCAGCCCATGAGCAGGTCTATCCGTAATGTCAATTGAATTCTTTCAACTTGTATTCGTAATAAATGGACCTCCGGGAGAAAGGCCAACCAGAGTGTTGTATTATTCCGGGCTTGGACAAGTGTTTTTGTAATTTTATTCAATAATAAATTTTAAATAAAAATTATATAATTTTTAATTTAAAAAAATTTAAATAACAAAATTCAAAAAATTATAAAATATATAAAAATATATTTTTAATAGTAAAATGGGCTTTCGGGCCGACACGACTCGAAATGGGCTTGGGCAAGGGAAAAAATTTCGGGTCGCGGCCCGGCCCATGAACAAGTCTAATTACGAATATAATTTTTTAATTTTTGGTAAATTGTTATATTTTTATTTTTTAAAATTAAAAATTATATAATTTTTATTATTTTATGAAATAAAAAAAAAAAAAAATTGAAAAATTGCCACCGTAACTTGGACAAACAAATGTGGTGTTGATACCATACATGGGCCCGGCCCGACCCGACCCATGGACACTTTTACTACCATAGGATAAAAATTATATATTAAAATTATTAAATCTTTTTTTTAAAATTTTTAAATTATATAATTTTTATTTAAATTTTATTATTTATTAAAAGATAAAAAAAAAAAAAGATCTTATAACGGGAAAAAAGGAAAAATTTGAAAATTTTAAATCACCCATGACGATTTTCCAATTGAAAATGAATTTTGAGAATTAATCTGAAAAAAACTGTATTTTGATAAATATATTTTTTTCTATATTAAAATAAAAAGACAAAAAAAAAAAAACTCAACAAAATATTCAATAAAATAATGAAGACAAAAATTAAATAAAAAAAACTTTTATTTTGAAGTAGCAGAATGATGATGGTGGTGGTGGTGGTGGTGGTGGAGAGGTAACGGTGGTGAGCTGAAAAGACAAATCTTTTCAAAATGAGTTTTTCAGAAGTTATGTAACAAACAGAAGTTTCTTTTCTTAGAAGAACGAAACCCACTTGTGCTATTTCTCTTCCACTTCATCAAATCCTAAAGGCATTTCTTTTCTTCCTTTCCCTTTCTCTGTTTTTCTTGTTTTTTATTCTTCTGGGGCTCTTTACTTTTTTTGTTTTTCTAATGCTTCTTATCTATATATGTATCTTTCTGCACAGATTATATGCTAAAGAAAGTTTTTGTTGTGCCTATAAGGTTATAGGCTTTGAATATGCTTGGATTTGGAGCCTGGGATGGTGGGTTGGAATTTGCATGTTTAGCTGATTAATGGGTTTTCTTTTTTGTTTTGCTTCAACTTTCAGCTCTCTCTTTGGATTTTTTGTTGTGGGATTTGCATGCATGGAAAGAGTTTTGAGTTTGAGATTCTGTAGAATTTATTTGAGCAAGAATCCATTCAACTTTCTCTGCCTTTTTGTTCTTTTTTCTCCTATTAGAACATCCTTGTTTTAAATCTTTTTCTTGGGGTAAATGGTTGGTATTATTTGGTGTTCTTGTATCAAACAATTCGATGTTAGGCACCTGCAATTTTTTCCCCCTTATTTACTGGTTTTCAATAGTCTCCTCATCCTTCTTCCACCACTCTCCAGCATAACCGAGAAGAAATGCTTATGATTTAAAGTTGCTGCATTGTGATAAGTGAAAATGGAATGTTTTCTTTCATCATTTTTATCATAATTTTCATATAATAGTTTCCATGCTGAGTGAGGCATTATCACCTATAAAGTCAAAACAAAATTCGTTCTAAATTTGTAGTCTAATTAATCAATTTGATGGCATGAGTAAATGTAACTTCAGATGATGAACTGCAATGGGGTGTGTGGAACTCATACAATTTTCTATTTGTTGATATAATAATTCTTTCCTTGGAAGTAAGTTTCTCTTGTATATTTTTTTTTATGGCTCTGTGAATGTGCAGGAGAGTCCTAGTGAGCCTTCTTTTCCATCACTTCATATTTATATAATTATATTTAAAGGATTTTGCTAACAAGTGCTCTGAGGTTACTATATATAGTAATATCTTCATCCTATGCATTGGAAATGATGAATAAAGTTGTTAACTTTTGCATTTAATATAATGTTATTACTATAAATAGGATATTAACTAATCTTAAAAGAGTGCCTTAAGGGCACTTGTTAGCAAAACCCATATTTAAATTTGGCAGTGAACCATGGTTGCTTTTAAGGTGAAATTACTTTCTATATTTGTTCCTCCTTATCTGTTGAAGTCTTAAGTCAGTTTAATAAATTTTCCAATACCTGGTGAAAGAAGCATTGTGATCATTTATTTCTATCTTTTCTAATTTAAGTATCTAGCACTGTGATGATGTGTGGTTTGATGCAAGGTCACTGAAGTATGAGCAGGCTAACAAATAGCAGCAAAGATGTCCTCTTAACATTTTTAAAGATCCTTTTGGGCTTCCTCATAAGTCGAGACATTTTGAACAGTAGTTTACCACAATGCAAAACTTGCTTAAAAAGGATTCTGCCGTCAGTTCTCATTCTACGTGCACATATGTTGTCGGCTGCTCATCTTGGGGCAACTCAACTGAATCTCATGTCCAGCAATCAACCATGTCTGAAAGTTTAAGCCTGAAGATGGGAGTTCTGCGACAACACTTTCATAACACCAAGCAGCTAAGTTTTCAATTTCAAGATCAGGACTCATCATCAACTCAATCAACTGGTCAATCTTATCCTGAAGTGGCTAATGCTGGAGACAGCAATCTTTATGGGCAAAGTTTAATTCCAGCATCATCAGGTCTTTATATTTGCGAAGTATTCCTCATTGTGATGTACCCTAAGTGTGGGTGTGGAATAATGATTCAATCTGTGTGATTTTTTCCTTCATATATATTTTGGATTCTTTTTCTTAGCAAGTGTCTTAGATTTTATTTGTTACCAGGAACATCTTATGCTTTTAACTCGTATGCATGTTCTGATGGGCCTACTTATCTTATATTCTAACTAAATTGCTTAAAATAGAATAACAGAGTTGCAAATCTATATGCTAAAGGGACTGTTAGGTTTCACCTTGCTGCCTGGCTGTAGATATTTAAATATTGCTACAGCTGTGACAGAGCTTCCCTTAACAAAATATTACTAGTTCATATGTTAAATTAATGGGATTTTTTCTTTCTCTTGTCACCTGACCGAGGGTAAATCTAATTAGCTGTTCATACACCTGCTCAAAGGAAATGAAACGCATGGGAAGCTTGTTGGAGGTCATGCTAAATTAGCCTCCTCAATGGGAACTCAGGAATATGTCTTCCCTCCTCCACAAGTTGACTATAGCAAATCAATTATAAGTTATTACTTATGTGGTTTGGCTGCTATGTAGATGCATCATAGTCTTATATATCATTTTTTTACTGCAGGCTCATATTCCACTCCATTATGCTGAACCGTATTTTGGCGGTGTGGTAGCTGCTGCTTGTGCACCGCAAGCTATGGTAAGAATTTTTTTGTGTTTATTTGGTTCCTATGCAGCATTGATGTCTGTTTGATGGCAGGCACTTGAGTCTGTCATATTATCAGTTCATAGAAAAGGGGATGGTTGCTTTTAAAATAGAGTTCGTTTTTGATGCACTGTTAGTGTATAGACTCCATACACTGACAGTGAATCCTATACTGACACCTCATAAAAAACTAACCACTAACCCTAACCACTAACCACTAACTCCTAACTCTAACCACTAACCCCTAACCCCTACAACCTAACTTTAACACGTGGCATCATAGGATGCACTGACAGTGTCCTATACACTGTCAGTGCATCAAATATTAATCTTTTAAAATATTGTTTAACACCATAAGTGATTTCTTTAGGAGTCAATTATACCTTTCGTTCTGATTATCCTAAATGTAGTATTCTCTTCAAGGAATCTCGTAAAGAAAGGTAGTTGAAGGAATCTTGACTTTTGAAGCCAGATTAAAGGATCTAGTCCTTTAATTACTATAAATGCAACCTTGATGCTGTAGAATTAAATTTGACGGCACAAGTCAGAGGATAAGTTGTTGGTTTTGATAAAATTTAGATGCTATAGACCACTATTTTAATCCATTAGCACCTTCCTGGCATCATGCGTTTTATTTATTTTATTATTGTCAAGTGTCAACTGTCTTTAAGTAGCAAAAAAAAAAAACTCAAGAGGTTACTAGATATCTTATTTTATTTATTTTTTATGATTTCAGCCTTGTTTATTCTGCACTGAAGTGGTTTTTGGTATAGATTCTGATTTTTGTGTTGCTAAATCATATGCCCTGAAAATCTATTTAAGCCACACCCCTTGTTATGTATGACCAAACAAAAATGTGTCTTCTTTGTTATCCATTTGTGAGATATTTGTCATTGCATTGCCAGCAGATTCATCATCCTCTTATGATGGCTATGCTTCCTGCTCGAGTTGCACTGCCTCTGGAGCTGTCAGAAGATGAACCTATCTATGTTAATGCAAAGCAATATCGGGCTATTCTCAGGCGAAGACAGTATCGTGCGAAGCTTGAGGCTCAGAACAAACTCATCAAAGTTCGAAAGGTATGTCTCTTCAAGTTTTTCCTTGCTGCACGTGAACTGCAACTTCGCGTATGATGGTAGCCTGGTTATATGGCTTACTATGATATTACCTGAGAAGTTCTTTTATAAATGTTTGCAGCCATATCTGCATGAGTCTCGACATCTTCACGCTTTAAAAAGAGCTAGAGGAAATGGTGGGCGATTTCTCAACGCGAAGAAACTCCAAGAATCCAAGTGTATTCCTACAAGCCATGGACTGGACATGTACATCGCGAAATCAGAAGTTCATCAGCTGGAAAATTACAAAGATGCTGCTTCCACTACCTCTTGCTCTGATGTCACAAGTGCCTTCAACAGTGATAAAATATTCCAGCAGCAAGATTTCAGGTTCTCTGGCTATCCTTCTCACATTGATGGAGCCATGCCAGGTCATACTGGCTATATGCATGGTGGTGGGAACCTCCATCGTCTTTCTGGTCTCTGCTGATAGACGAGTTAACAAATTCTCATCCGAGCAGTGTCCCGTATTTGGTGCTTCAATGAAAAAAGCGGCTGCTTTGTTCACATGGGAAGTCATCCTTGGCTCTGTAATTAGTTAGCTGTTTAGTTTTACTTCTCCTGTCATGACAGACTGTTTCAAAACCATGGACATGGAATTATTTCTTGCCGGAACTTGTAACTTGCTGACTCTTTACTGTGTTATCTTTTCGTTCTAAGAGTTTTGGTGATTGGTGACATTATTTAACATAAGATAAATACATGGCTTGGCAATACCAACTCTGCAATATGCTTATGAAATGAATAGCTGAAACTGGCATGATCAGTTGAATAGTTTCTATCATGGGGCATGGGACTTGAATTTCTAGTCAGTAGCACAGTTGATTAATGTCGGCTGGCAAGGTGAATAGGAGAAGAAAGGCATGTATGTAATTGACACATCTTCATTTTATTTTGTTGTAAAATGTAAAGGAATAAGGAATTTCAAGCAAAGGAAGGAAGCTTCTGGGAAATGCTTCCTGTTTCTTTAAGCTGATGCAGATGTGGGTTGTTTGATGTTCCAGCAAGCAAGCAAGCAAGAGAAATTATCTTCATGATAGCTGAAAACTGAAAGCAGCAGCAATGATTGTTTTGATTTGTTCAAGTTGTGTGTTTGAATATTATTTGTTATATATATATATATATTCGCTATCTATTTATACACTGAGTATTTAGTTTAATGATATAAAATTATATATATTTTTTGTAAGGTTTTTAAATTAAAATAAATACTATTATAATATTTATAAATTATTTTTATGGAAAATAGTTGAAATTTTTTGGTACTAGTAACAACCTTCGTTACTTGATTATCCAGAACCTTCGTTACTTGGTTATCCGTGGTTATTCGGATTTAAAAATGAGTGTCAGATATAAATATATTTTAATATGTACGACGATATGGGTATGTTTAATTATTTTATTTTATTTTATTTTATATATTTGAAGATTATATTTTTATTTATATTCGAATATATTTTAAATGCAAATATCAAATATTGATATTTTAAAAAAAAATCGAATAACATAAATAATAACTAACAAATTTGTAATTGAATTTTAAAAAAATCTCTAAATTATGAGTCAAGAACAGGGATTATTATCTGATACACTGTCAGTGAATTATTTAAATTTCAAAAAAAAATTAACAGAGTGACATATAATAATAGGATATAATAAAAAAATAATTAAAAAAAATAAAAATGTAATAATCTCTTAGAGTTCAAAAATTTAGACTGTCAATGTAAAAAAAAAAATCCAAAAACAGAACACAAGAAACCAGATGATGACGTGTCGTTCTCTAACCTCCAGGTCACCACCACTCACCTCTTTCTCGTTTTGGATAATCGGACTCAACACATTTCTCTCAAATATAGTTAACCCGACCAACAAACCCAGATTCAAATCCGCTCTAACTTGAAACAAACCTACCCATTAAGTCCATCATCAAATCCAAAAATTACCATTTTATCCTCCTGACCTCCGCTCGGCAGCCAGCAACGTCAAAACAAAACATTAATGATATAATCCTACATATATAAAATAAATAGAAATAGAAAAAAATTGTGACTCATTTTGACCCATAGCAAAAAGAAGAAAGATTTTTTTGTTTTGTTTGCGAACAGAGAAAGAGAGCAATGGAAGGAGGAGCAGCTCAGTACAATCCTCGCACAGTGGAAGAGGTATTTAGGGATTTCAAAGGACGAAGAGCTGGCATGATCAAAGCTCTCACCACAGGTTTCTGTTTGTTTCCCCCCGAAAACTCAAAATAGAAACTGAAAGCTACTGTCTTTTTTTTTTAAAGCTCGGTTTGAATTTTTGAATTTTTTAAGCAGATTGTGAAATAACAAGTAAATGTTATTTTGGGTTTCACACTTTTTTTTTTTTTTGAAGTTTCCTTAAAAATGCGGTTATGTTGGTTTCTCTTTTATTCTTTTAATGTTTCCCCTTTTTTTCTGTTTGGTTGGCGAGAAATTGTAAAGAAAGGAGATAATTTTCTCCAATTTCGGTTGTTTTTATTTTTGAAGTTTGATTTTTTTATTTTTCGTTCTTTAATCTCTATTTATTTTAAGAAATTTTTTCCTATTATTGACTTGCTTGTTTTTTGATATTTGATAAGTTTTAGGAATGTAAATAGAAAGGAAAAGTAAGCTTATAATTGTATATCTTACTGTTTTTGTTTTGAGATTTTTTTAATAAAATATATTACTTTTAAAAAGAAATTCAAATTTATTACAATGCTTTACACTTTTAGTTTGGTTGACCTTAATGTGATTATTGAGAAAGTATGGAATGAAAGAAAATGATTACTGCAAATGTAACCCAAATTTGTTGAACTTTTATCAGAATTTAGTTTGCATTTTATTGGGTTTTCAATATTATGTTTTGCTCCAACTGGCTTAATGATTACTGAGAAAATGTAAAAGGGGAAAAATGTAAAATGCATTGTCATTTTAAATTTAATGTTTAGCATGCATTATTATTAAATAATAAGAAAACGTATGCATTTGACTTTAAAATTGGTATTTTCTCCTGCGCATTGTCACTTTAATCAGCTTTCACGTGGTTGCTGAAAAAATTTAGCAGAAAAGAATGTAAAGTTATGTGTGAATTTAGTGTTTCTTGCTTTGGTTGTGTTAATGAACATTCATAGAATTCTAATTTTCTTTTTTTGGGTAATTAAACTGATGGATTTGTCTTCTATAGCTAATATGAAGAGAAAAGTATTTGAAGTTATGTTGTTTATAATAACGTTTTTTTTTTTTTATATTTATTTGTTCGCTTAAAGGGTTTGGTTTCTGTTGTGTTGTAGATGTTGAAGAATTTTATCAGCAGTGTGATCCCGGTAAGGCTTGCTTCTTTTCGTTTGTTTCATTTTGATGATAATTTATTAGACACTTGTAAATTATTTTGTTTTACTTTCTGGCTGTAATGTGTATAGATTTGGTTTCAATTTTTTCATAATGTCTAATTTTGTGTGCTGTTGTGAGTGTTGGATGATGGTCTGTAATTCCCTTTTAAAGGAAAATCAAAAGGAAATGTGGCATGTCTCATTCTCAAGCTGTCAACTCCCCATTGATGCTTTTCATTGTTATTGATGGTTGTCTCAATGTGGTTCTAGGATTGACAGGACCTGCTGATAGTGGTCTTTAAAGCTTTGTAGTTTTTACCTTTGTTTTATGATACATGGAGTGCATAGTGTGGTGCTGATATACTTGCTTTGAGCACCAGACTCTTAAGGATTTGACCACAAAGTTTATACTGCTTTATTGGATTTCATCTTGAGTCTCCTCTCTGTACTTTGTCGTTTTGTTCACTTTAGATATCCAAATCTTAATTATAACCTAGTATAGTTTATGTTGTTCTTTATCAATTATTATGATTGATTTTAAAAGATCCATAAACTTCGAAAGGGTGATTTGGTGATTGTTTATTTTTGCTTGGCAGATATTCTCTTTCTACCTTTTATGGCTGTGTATTACTGGAATAAAGCCCGATGACTAAATAAGGAATTCTCTCAATTAATTTACTTTAGCAGTCCTTACCCTTTTTATGCAGTTTGTATTTATGGTTGCTGCTTTTCGCCTTCTCTCACACTCTGCTCTCTCCTTCTCTCTTCCCTTTTCTCCTCCAAAAGGAAAAAAAAAAAGGAAAGAAAAAAAGTCTCTTCCCCCTATATTGCTGTTTGCTTTTGTTAGTTCTGAATGTGCTCAACTGTTTTTGTGTCTGCTCCTTAATATTCAAGGCTGATTCTTGGAGAGTCATCTCTTGTGCATGTGTAGGAATTAATCTTTCCTAATATTCTCCGAGTTTTTCACTTCATTTTACCTTTGCTATTGGAGCAATGTTTTTGTCCATACTTGCATATGCATTTATTATTTATTATGATATACTTGCAGCCTTTTTGTTTTATTTCTCTGTGTATTTATGGAAAGGGTGGTTATTATTATAATTTTAAGTGGAGATAGTAAAGCTAGTTGTGCTTGATTGTGTTGTCGATCGTAGATTGTACTGGACATAGAGGTCGGTCCTTATTTCTTAATCAATCAAAGGTGGTTTTTTTGGGCAACTTCTTTGCTACAGATCAACCTCCTAGTTTGAAGGCCTTTGCTATTTTTGTTTTATTGATTTGTTTATGTTTGATAGCTAGGTTTGTAATCTTATTTATTATCTAGTTGCTAGTGTTTGCGAGGTTGTTGATTCGCATCCATGTACCCTTCATGAGCTATGTTCTTTTATTTGCAGAAAAAGAGAATCTGTCCTTGTATGGCTTCCCAAGTGAACAATGGGAAGTCAATTTACCTGCTGAAGAGGTCCCTCCGGAACTACCAGAGCCTGCCTTGGGCATTAACTTTGCAAGGGATGGCATGCAAGAAAAGGACTGGTTATCTTTAGTTGCTGTCCACAGTGATGCATGGCTACTTTCTGTTGCCTTCTATTTTGGTGCAAGATTTGGATTTGATAAAGCTGACAGGTATATAACTGATGCAAAATTTTACTCTTCAGCATGTTCTTAGTTGAAGCTAAAGCAAGTTAGAGATGGCCTTTGTTTATTTGTTTGTCTTTTTTTTTTTTTTAGTTTCAGTTGAAAATTTGGTTTTTCTTGTTGTTTGTTTGTTTGTCTTTGGAACTAGATGATTGGCCGATAGCTATGTTTTATCCTCCATCTTCGGTTTTCCCTTTTCCTTTCCTCCTCCTGTCTCTCTTTTTGACTACAGAATTGAGTTTGGTCTTCTGATTAAGTGGGAATGATCTGCTGTAATAAAGTGGCCATGATTTTGATCAATTGAATGACACTTGTGTGTCTGACTTGCAATGTTTCACTCGTAAGGTGCAAGCCTTTAGTTCGAGAAATCGAAAAACAAGTAATAATTTGTTATATGTACGCTTTCTGGTTTGCTTCAATATGTAACAATTTTTTTAAAATTAAATGCACACTATGGGCTATTAGGCTATTAAAGTTGCTTGCAAAGTTTATGCAAATGGCATTGGCATTTTGTTCTAATAGCACCTCCCTCTGTTGTAATGTAACTTAGTTTTGGCAGGCCTGGGTTCTGGCCTGCTATTGAGTGGCCAGCCTTTGGACCTAAATGGATAAAATGGAAAAGGGTTTAGGTGGATTTGATTGAATCATGTCAGTCCACCAAGGGCATGTCTGGTTGTAGTTTCTTAAAGATCAGATTAATTGCAGGATGAAATTTAAATGAAGCTTGATAAACTCAACTAGGAAATCAGTCATTTCGCCGATATTTGTAGTATTCTGTTTAGCATTGGATTATTAAATGTGATGCTGGTTTAATGTCTCTGTTGATACAGGAAACGGCTTTTCAGCATGATTAATGATCTTCCAACAATATTTGAAATTGTAACTGGTGCTGTCAAGAAACAAACAAAGGAGAAGTCATCGGTTTCAAATCATAGTAGCAACAAATCAAAGTCCAACTCCAAAGTGGTAAAAAGGACTTTCTGTGCATAAAATCTTATTGTTCAGTATAGATAATTGTAACGAATATATAGGTGGCAACTATCCATGATTGTTTTAGTGATGCGTCACTGTATTATCATTTATTATTTGTAGTCAAAATAGTATTACCATGTGAAGAAGAGCTTTCGGTACGATATCTAGACAACAAGTTCAGTTGTGTGGTTCTCAATATCCAAGTAGTTGTTATGATGTTTCCTGCTGTATTGTTATTCAAGATTGGGAAACTATTTATTTATTTTTTTCTGGGTCCAAAGATTGGTCAAGTAAATGAAGTTTACCTTTATGGCTTAAGCATTATGGGCTAAGTGTTTATAATTCGTTTGTTTTGGTGTTGGTTTTGTTTTGATCAGCGGGAATCGCAGGCGAAGTATTCAAAAGCATCAGAGCCAAAGGATGAAGAGGAAGGGTTGGAGGAGGAAGATGAAGAAGAGCATGGAGAGACCTTGTGTGGGGCTTGCGGTGAGAACTATGCATCGGATGAGTTCTGGATTTATTGCGATGTGTGTGAAACGTGGTTCCATGGGAAGTGTGTGAAGATCACTCCAGCTAGAGCTGAGCACATTAAGCAGTACAAGTGCCCATCATGCAGCAACAAGAGAGCTCGCCCTTGAAAATCATGAAAATGTGCTCTCTCTCTCTCTCTGTGTCTTTCATGTTGACTAGTGCAGCATGTGAATGGTCACTTTGATCTAGGAAATCTCAGTTTTCAATACTATTTTATTTGTAGTTTAGTTTATGATAATATTCCCTTGTGAAAACATTTGGAAACCCTTTTATTTGATAGGGAATTGAATTCTGTTATGTTTCAAGGTTTTATCTTTCCCAGCTGACTGATTCATCTATATCTGTTTGATGATGGAGGTGTCATTCTCATACATTCATTCTTGACTCATCATATCTTTTCTTTTCCCCAAAGGGCTCATAAATTCATGTTTCCTGGCATTTATTTTTTTTTCTAAAGAATGGTCATTAAGGTTAAAGAAGATATAATCCCATTTGGTTGAATTTGAGGACCATGCTCTACCAAATTTCTGGGCTAGTTTAGTGAATTGAGTGGAGAACTGAGAAATTTAATTACCGGGTCCAAGTTCCAACCTACGTCTTTATGAGGAAGCTTTAAACCATGTGAGATTTGATTCATTACCTAATAATCTTATCTAATTTCAGCTTGAAACAAGTACGAAAATGCATATGTTTCAAATTTTATATAATATGAATTATTAATACATTAAAATTTATATAATTGTAAAACATTTTTACTATGATTATAAAAAATAAAAAAAATATGAATACAATATAAATCATAATTTTTTTTTGGTTCTGAAACTCAAATTATTTCTCTTATTCGAGAAACAAATTAAATATTATAAAGCTCCAAAATTCCTTATTTCCATATCCATCCAAATCTGAGGTAGACCCACCACCACCCATTATAAAACAACACACTAAAAAAATCAGGATTATCTCAACTTCCTTTTCTTTCTCATCCACTAACATCTGCCGGTTAATCAAAAACGAATAGATCGGTCCAAGGGTCGGGTTATCTGTTCAAGTTTAAAAGTTTGTCTATATTTGAGAGGACTTGGATAAAATACTAGGTTCGAAAAATGGGCTTGGACAAAAAAATTAAGTCTGTTTAAAATATGGGTCGGGCTTTGGCTCCAACATTCAAGGCCCGAGCCCTGCCTGACCCGATCAGACCTATTTTTTAATTAAATAATATATTATTTATATTTATATATATATATATATTATATAATTTATGTCATTTTAAATATATAATATTATAGTATAAATATTAAAAAATATGTTAAATTGTCTATATTTAAGAACTTAATAAAAAAATATATAAATTTATTAAATATTAAATAATAAAAATATATATATTTTTAAAAAAATTTAGAAAAAATAATATGGACGAATCTAAACGGGTTTGGGCTATCCATTTACAAATATAAACGAATTTTGACAAAATTTGAAGTTCATATTTCGGACCGAATCGGATTTGAACAAATAAATATAATATTAATACCATAAATAGACCCGATCCAAATTCGATTCCAACCCAGCCCGACTCATGGACACCTCTAGATAGAACCAACGGTAATGCTTAACGCAATATCTCAATAAGGGTTAAATCATTCAATCAACTGAAAAAAACATGAAATCATGGTTTTGCAAGATTTTCAATCAAATCCATTAAAAACCCTAGATTCCTCAAAGGTCATCTACTTTCCCATGGGCCATTCTCATCCCTAACAAGATGCCACTCCGTTTTCTATCAAAGGAATCTTGAGATATTCCATAAATTGATGACAAATGGAAGACGTCAAACAAATGAAGATGACCCACAAATTTTAAAATCCTTTCTAAATTAGATGTTAATCCAAGATTAAGTATAGTGGGAAGAAAGAAAGGGATTTATATTCATATTGAGATAAACCTGCAGCCAGATTACATTCACCAACCTACATTAAAAGCATGATTTAGACAAAGATCAAAGAACCCAGAAAAAACCTCTGATTCCCATTGTTTCTTTTTAAGTTTTCCCCTATTCTTTTTCATTATATCAAGCTGTCTTGATTCTTGGCTGAGAGCCGTTTCAGGAGCTCATAAGTAGTGATCATTGTTGCAGAGATTGACATAGACGCCCACCGTGGCCCCAACCCTCTATAACAAGCCAACCACCCACCTTCTTTAACCAAATTCCTAACTGTTTGCCCAATTTTTGGTCCACGCCTCCCATTCTCTTCCCCATCAAGTGGCATTGTAATCAAAGCTGATACCCCTCCAGCCATAGCTGCACTGACTCCCTGAACTGCCATAATCGTCTTCGAATCAGGCCTAATTGTATTATTATTACTCTCGTCTTCTTTTTTCCAAAAGTAACATTCAATGCCTCTCCAAACAAGTCTCTGAGCAACTGAATAAGATGCCCACCACACTACATTAGATGGAGCATATTGCATCAACAATGACGTTGTCTGTGAAAATCCATTCTAGATCTTTATCAGCCCTCAGAAAAAATACAGTCTACACCATTGATTAGGAGACTAGTGTTGAGGGAAAAAACGATCTCACATCGACTAGTCAAGAATTAAACTGTGATTTTATAAAACAAAGATTACCCTTCCCCTATGAGAGCCTTTTTCAAAAGACAAAATCGTAAAAACAATTTTTAGATCTCTAAAGCGGACAATACTCCAGCAATCTTTGCATAACACCTATGTTAAAATCAATATCCCAAAACCTCTATACAATCCCTTAGGACCATTGGTGTTAATTATTTCAATACAAGAGGACAGACTTTTACCGATGGAACATCCGTCGATAAAAGTGTAAATTTCGTCGGTGATACTAATTCGATCGGTAAAAAAAAAATCTAGTGGTAAAGTTTATTTACCAACGGACTTTTACCGACGAAATATTTTGTCGGTATTGATTTACTTTACCAACGGAATAGTACGGACGAAATTTTTCGTCGTTATTATCGTATCACCGACGAAAATGTTCCATCGTTATTTTCTTTACCGACAAAATATTATAACGGAATATCCCGTTGGTGATAGTGTTACCGACATATGGATTCCGTCGGTAAATGTATTTTACTGACGGATTATTCCGTAGTTAATTATTTTATTTTAAAAAAAAATAAAATAAATATTTAAAAAGAAAAAAGAAAAATTTATATAATTCACCATAAAAAATAAAATGAAATCCGTAAATAATATTAACTTTACATAAAATATATACATAAAAATAAAATAAAATCCGTAAAATAAAATGGAATCCGTAAATGAAAATTTTATATTAAATATATATTGAATGCTCATAAAATATATTACTTGACAGATCATGCAATTACAAAATGAATAAATAATATTAACTTTCTAATAATCATCATTCTCGTTGTTCTCATCAGAATCATTATCATCGCTGTCATCATAATCTTCTTTTTCTTCTTCTTCTTCTTCTTCTTCTTCTTCTTCTTCTTCTTCTTCATTTGTTCTCTGAATATTAATGTTTACTTCCTCGAAATCAGCATGAACCAAAAGTTGAGGATTGTCAAGATCTTTTGAATGTGTTACAATGGTGGGAGTAGGCATATCCATTTGTTGATAAACCCTTTCGTTTAGATCAATTATTTCTCTTGCACGAGATCCAATGTCAAATCTACTACTAATCTTTGTTTTGAACACAACCCACCAGTCTCGACGTTCTATTTTATTCGATGGATAAGAACTGTAATATACTTGTTGACATTGATGAACTGAAACAAAAGGTTCATTACAAGCAAGTATTGACCTGTACTTTATTTCAACAAGCCCATTATGAGGATCTACCCGAATTCCTTTATCCGTATCAAACCATCGACATTTAAAAAGTACGACCCGATTTCTCAGACCAAAATATTCTAACTCCACAATGTCTAACAACATTCCATAAAAGTCATACGAAGAATCGTTATAACAGTCGTCTTTGGCGTATACACCGCTATTTATGGTTTTTCGATTTTTTCCATAATCTAAAGTATGAAACTTGAAACTATTAACGAAATATCCAAAATAACATCAACCCATACGTCATGGACCATAAGATAACTCAACTATACGAGAGTTATGTTGACTTGAATCTTGCTGAACTTATGAACGGTGAACGAAAAACAATATTACATTCAATATCAAATTGTATCAAGCATTAGCGGAACATAGAAATTAAAGAATACTTACGTAGTCCTTAAACCATTTTCTAAATCTACCTGCACGGATTTTCTCCAACTCACCATCTGTAATGTACAGTGCATCGATTTTCACTATCTCATCAAACACCTTAAAAATGATTGGATACATAATGAGTTTCCCTAATTTAATTATACAATTAATTAATATTTGAGAGAACAGTAAATCTCTTACTCAATATAAGGTATGACTTCTTCGCAATTTATTAATACATATAATTTAGCTGCATCGTACTCATCGTGCTCTAAGTAACAAGCTTTCGTTTTTTCGGACCAAAAGATCTCCTTTCATGTGTGAAAACTGAGAGTCGTCCCATGATATTAATCCTTTCGGCGTCATACAAAAAAATAATAAATTATTTTTGAGCATATATAGGTGTTGGTTACTCTTGTATTACATTGTTTTAATCTTTTTTACGGTAAATAAAAAATATGAACTATTTTTGAGCATGTATTGGTGTCGGTAACTCTTGTATTACGTTGTTTTAATCCTTTCGACATCAAATAAAAATCATAAACTATTTTTGTGCATATATAAATGTCGGTAATGATTGTATCACATTGTTTTAATCCATTTGATGTCAAATAACAATTTTTTTTTACTTTTGTTAAGGTTTTAATCCTTTCGGTGTCAAATAAAAATAATAAATTAATTTTGATCATATATAAGTGTCGATAACGCTTGTATTATGTTGTTTTAATCCTTTCAGCGTCATATAATAAATTAGGTCAACACAATACTTAAAAATATATATTTATTTGGGTAAATTACTTTAAATTTAAAACTAGAATATATATGAATTATTTCATATAAAATATTGAAATTTGAATGTTACAAATTGAAACTTTTGAATTTCAAAATTGCACCATTAATACTAATTAATGCAACTCCAAAAAATATGTTTTTAGTATACTTAATTTCTCTTTTATGATCTATTCTTTTTTTCCTTCATTAATCCTCTTCCTCCGATAATGCCCACCAGCATTAAAGTGGTGTTGTCACGATGCAGCAGAAAAATATACACAAAAATAGTGTCATACATTGTTTTAATATTTTATGGTAGATTTTTTTTAACTAGGTTAAGAAATTCTCACATATCTTATTTTTTTTTTAATTATTTTTTTTTATTATATGTTAAGGTATTTGTCATCCTACTGACCTTGATGGCAGTCATAGACAGACGGTGAAGAGCGTCGAATTCAATGGACAGCTTGGGTCGTCGGTGGGGGAGTGATCGATGTAGCAAAATGAAGGTGACCGCGCATGCATGGTTGCAATGTGTAATGGAGTCTCATGGAAGTAAGTGAAACCCTATCAAGAATAAGCTCATCTTCTTCAAACAGCGTATCCATGGCGGCTACATGCCCACTTAATGCTGCTTGGTATAAAGACTGCCTTCCATATTTTGCTTCGTGGCCTAATTGCGATTCTAATGGCGAAATTAAGGGATGTGAGGACATCATTTTCATTGTTGTTGATGGTGTTTTAGCTAGGCCAGTAGCTAGTTGACTTACTGGTAGAAAGAGAGTTGGAGAGCTGTAAAGCTGGACCTGAAATGGGAACAAAAATCAGAAGAGGGCCAAAGTTATGATTTCGGAATGCACTCCGGTACTTAAGTTAGCAATAATTTAAAAGAGAAAGAATAGAGAGCAAAGCATAACGTAAAAATGCTTTTGGATTAATCTGGGGCTGCCCGCCTAGTCTATCTGCCTACTAGCTATTGTAACTACCTGCCCACATATGTCCTGTGTGACCAGGTTGTATAGGGACATATGTCATTTTGAAAGATGTAATTGATGGTCGCCTCTTGAGTCTAACTTGATGTTAGACTTTAGCATTATATAATATGGGTATATCAATTATCATGGTCATGGCATATATAATATACTAGATCGTTTTCACTGTATACCATCTTCACCAATTATTGCACAAAATGCTTGGCTTGATTTAGCTTCGGTCTTTTAATTTACATATATTAGAACAAAAACAAAAACCATTGTTAATTTAAACTTTAACTGTATATGTGTTAATTTTTTTAATCAATTTTTGGTATTAAATTTATAAAAGTTTATACTTTTAAGTTCATATAATAAAAGATCGAGAGCTTAACGGGGTTGAAGCAACTTATCTCCATGGGGTTTCAGCCTTCACATAACATTTTCATTGCAAAGACCAGTTATTTGATTGCCAAATGCTGCCTACTTGTTGGAAGATTGCAAGGCGATGCTGGCAATTCCAGTAGCCACCATCAGAATATTGTCTATTAATCTGTTTGCTAGATTGACCACAACTTTCTCTCTTTTCTTTTCTTTTATTTTTTGGGGTATTTCTGAAGCTTTAAAAAAGCAGTTTGTCAATTTGATGCTGATGGTGGTATTTGCCGTCGGCTCATTTGACCCAACCCTTCCACTAGTGCTTGTTCATTTTGGAGGCTTTCGAAATGTGGCAACTAAGCTTTAGGACATTCAAGGCTAAGGCACATGCAATAATAGTCGGATACCAATTTGACCCTTGTTCAAGATTGTGGGTGCTGCTTTTGCCTAGTATAAATACTATTTTTATTTTTTTTTGCACCCCTTTAAAGACTAATGTTAACTTCGTCGATATAACGTCTCAATTTCTTACGACACTGCTTCCCCTCCAAGTCCAACCCATATGGGTTACTTTCCGGAAAGCAGATTTTTAATTGTCTTCAAATACATCTTAAAAAATTTATTCCAATTTCTTTTATAGTTTCTTTTATCATTTTTTTTATAGTTTCTTTTTCACAGGAGTATACATCCAACTATACATCTACGTAAACAACTGGTTTACTCGTTTAACCAGTTTTATCTTTCTAATTTTACTTTCTTTTTTTTTTTATATAAAAAAAAAAAGTAATAAATGATATGGCAATTTTACTTTAAGCACATGAAGGAATGAACCTTAATATACAGATCATATTTGTACCTACAAAATTTTAAGGATTGTTCATCATCTTCAGCTTCTCGTAGGCAGCTCCTAAATTAGCTTACATAATGTGTAGGATATTTCCTCATTTATCCTCCCTTTAACCTCTACAGGTCTCCATCCTTCAATCGAACAGTGTGTCTAGTCTCTTGAATTTTGCATAAGCTCAAACCACTGTCAACAGCAAGAGCAAAACCAAAATTCATTCATTGCTAATCAAATAAATAAAAATCAAGCATAGATACAAATAATCGCCTAGAGTCAAATTACCTGTCTCAATAAATCTGCTAGGGTCTTAGGAAGTGCTTCAATATTCCTCAACACAACATAGTATGGGAAGGGAAAAGAATTTAGATACTTCGAAACCGAGATTTTAAATTGATTGTTCTTGTCCTGACTAGTTATTACCTCCTGTAGACCAAACAAGGATGTTTAAAAAAAAAAAAAAAAAATCAAAACAAATCACGGCAATAGAGGAGGTTTAATCTTCTCAGGCAAAGATTGCAGGCCTCAACGTACCTGAAGATCCATGATTGATTCCTGCAGGCTATCAAGAATCAAAAAAGCAACCATTCGCTTACTACTTAGGACATCCCTAACACTCCGCTTCAACTTCTCCTGCATACATAGTGAATAAACACACGAGTAAATAAACAAGGATTTTAATCCGGATCGCCCCTCTCGTTTTTCCTTTCAGCAAAATATAGAGGTACCTTCTCATGTAATCGACCATCCCCAATAATTAAAACAAGTTGCTGTAGCGGGTTTTGTCCAGAAGGAAGTCGTGCATTTGTAACTGCAGTATCCAGCTTCTTATTTAAAAATGTTAACAGATCAACAACCGGTTCATCTGTGATCGTATTCTCTTGTTTGAATGTCAAACTAGAAATCATCTGTCGCGGAAAAATATTTAAAAAAGAAAATCAGTCATGTTAGAGATGAATACAACTTCACAAGATCCAAAAGAGAGAAAAAAAGATTATAAAATCCACATTCTCAGAGTCTTCAGAGAGAGAGAGATTAGACACACATACAGCCTAAATGGAAGACACAGCAATAAGGCAAATAATCCCATTCTCTTGCAAGAAGGATATTTTGGAGCACTAACCTTAACCCCTGATTCACCAGTGAAGGGCTGATCAAAGTCATGCAACAACCTTATGTTTCCTTTCTTCCCGAAGCTGGCAACAGCCAAGTTTCCAACTTCCAATTGAGACATGGCACGACACACAGTCACTAAAGCTTTGATTGCAACCTCACCACAACCACTTTCTGACATACTATGTGAGTCATCAACAGCAATAATAACTTGGTAATCTCGCTTGTTTGGCTTGGTCCGCCTTAGCCAGATTTTATCTTTCTGGTAATGACTTGCTATGTACGGAATGACCTATAATTCCCAAGCACATAAATGAGTTGAGAGAAAAAGACAATTTTGCAAAACAAATAACATATATATAGTAGGTTTACACGCTATGTAACATATACTATACCTTCTTCATGTTAATCCTTTTGCCAGTCTTATAATCCCCTTGGAGTTTGCTGGCAAGAGTGGGTTCCATAACAAGACGTAGTTGTTCAGCCAACTCCTGGGATAATCTTGTTGTAAGCAGCTCATATCTTTTCCAAAGAGCCGTTGCATTATTTCTGACATCACCTGAAACTTCTTCAAGGTCTAGGGCTTGTCCCATTTCCTCTTCACTTATAGAAAGTCTGTTGAGTTGATATACATCCTCACTCAAGTAAGACTTCTTTACAGAGACCAAGCACTCTGAAAGGTTTCCTGGATCACCATCATAATGACTATGGTCTCCAGGGGATTGATGATTTGCTCGCTCCTCTAACTCTGAAACCTGAATCTGCTCCTCCATCTTATTTCTAATGATTGAGGAAGAGTGCTTAATAGGATACTCCTCAGAATTTTGCTCATCTATTTCCATATTAGTGACACCGTCTTCCTTGTCCACAACAGTATTTTCATCAGGCTTATTGACATTGACATCAGCATCAATCTGCTCAGCCGTAGCAGGTCCCAGTGCCTGAGCTGTTCCTTTTTCAACCTCAGAGACATAACCATACTCATTAGCATTCTCATCCTCAATTTCTCCATGTGACTCCTTGTTATCATCCTGAAGATCAACAGAGATGTTGACTCTTTCTTTCCACTTCTCAAGTGCATCCCCAACATTTCTGTAAGGGTTTGATTGTTGTTTCTGAAAGGGAGCAGCATCCGGGCGAGGAAACTCTGATTTTGGATGATGATCACCAAACTTCCCATTATTTGATGAGTCAGCAACCATGATATTCAAGTCAGAATTGTTAGTGGAAGGATAATTTCTCTGAGCAAGGTCATTGTAAATGTCACTGCTATTAGCCCAGTTTGCTTCGGGCGCAACATTACTCACATCCAATACCTCACTGTTTGGATGTGTTGCAGCTCCCGCATTAGGAACATGATCACCATTGACATCAGAAATTTCCAATTCTGAAACATCTTTCCTTGCTGCCATTTGGTTTATCTCAGGATCCTCCTTGTGATCTCTACCAAGATCATCCTTCTCAGAAGTTGCATCCACCTTCTCATCCTTTTCAGAGATTCCATCATTTCTTTCACTCTCCATCTCTTCAATAGTTTCATCAAAAGGATTTGAGTTACCTTCATTAGTCCCATCTTTAGCAGATTCTTCTTCCTCATCTGCACCATTTTCTTCCTTGACATCAGTTTCCTCTTTTTCATCCATGTTGATATCTTCACTAGAACTTTGATTCAACTCATCAAGTTTCAACCCAGTTGGATCAGCAAATGCCTCTTCTTTGTTCAAGTTCAGGTCTTCAATGTTCTCATTCTCATCAAGATCAGCCTGGTTTTCAGTCTCACTAGTTTCCTTCTCAAGTTCATCCATTTTATTTTCTTCAGGTTCATCAGCGGTACCAGCAGATTCTTCCTTCCCTCTAAACTCCCTACTGCTTGTGTCACTGTCCCTAACTGAAGGCCCAGATTCATACTTTTCGTTGTTATTTGGATTGTCATCATCATCCTTGTCCCGAAGCTTCTCATCAACTACTTCACTCTTTTCTCCAGTTTCCCCCATAGCAGACTCCAATTGCTGATCCTCAGTATCTTCATCGTTATCCTCTCCAGAGTCCTCACTGACACTAAATGTATCAGCAGCAAAATCCTGCTCCATCTCAATTCCTTTTTCATTCTTACTTGGAACATCATCTGAGGCAGCTTGTTCTTCATTTGGCTGTGGTAGCATGGAGTGAAAATTCAATATGATTTCTCAATATTACATGTTAGGAGTAGATGAGTAAACTCCAATTTAATAAACAACCATACCTTTTCAGATGCCCCAAGCAGTTGATCTTCATCATTTATCTGGTCGCTGACATCATTTACCCCTGCACCTTCCCCCATACCTGTTCCACTGGCATCTCTAGTCATATCATGACTGGTATCATCTTCCTGGTCTTTGGGTGAAACACCTAACCCTTTGGCATACAATGCAGCTAAAATGTTTGCAAGTCCATGAGTAATTATAGACACCTGCGCACAAGTACAAAGATCAAGTCTTAGAAATAGACAGCTAGGGAAACTGTTGCCACTTTTCTAATCTCTGAAAGATGGTACCAAAGCATACATTAAATTTGATAAATAAAAACAAGAAGCCTTCTTGTAGAACAAAAGGAAAAACTACTTTTTCCATCTTGTACCATCAGTCCAATTTCCTACGCCTCCTTGGAACTCTCTCCATGGAAATAGCTAATTTCCATGAGCCCAGTTCTATAAAATATTTATCAGGGGACAGATCCAAAAACAGAAAGCATAAACTTCTGATAGGGTGAAAAGATACTGACCATGATTGCTCAGTAGCTATAGTTTAAGTATGGCTTTCAAAATGCAAGTTATGCATCATTTCTATGTAGAAAGACAGAAAAAAGCAAGACAAAATAAATTGTAAGAACTCATAATGAACCAACTTACTGTTTTATGCATAACTAAGAAGTCTTCAAAGAAACTATCACTAAAGCTCAATATTAGGTCCACCAAGGCATGTATACACTTTAAGTGTGCTCCAAAATGGAAAGAGAGACTGGAAACCTGGCCAGAATGATTTATCAGATTCTCCTGCCACAACAGAACTAAATCAGAAGGCAAACAAAAATAAATAAATAACACTATCTTCTAGGAAACCTTTAGAAAACCAGAAATAATGAAGAACTTACTGCAAACCGAATTGTTTCAAGAAGCTTATCACATAGTTCATCCACTCCCAAATTTAGAGATTTAAATAGGGGCTCCCATGCTGTTATACTCCCTGATGGTGCTTCAGGTTGAGAAACATGATTACCTAATGAACCTAACTTTTGCAACACATCCATAACATGTATAATTGTTCTTTTGAAGGCATCACCGAACTCAGATTCAAGTTCAGGACACTTTTCACAAGGATCAGCTAGCTCATGAAGATTTTTGGATTCATTTTCCATCTCTAAGGCTAAACTGAATTGTTTTGCAATCAATTTCCCCTGCAAAAACAACACCTTGAATCACTAAAGCTCCCTCTAAATACACTAACCATGCACAGAATGCATTTGACTATTTTGAGACAAAGATACATTGACCGGTGAATTTTTTGAAGTCAAATGTGCCACAAACTTCACCATAACAGATGACCAATGAATGTTTTAAGAAACAGAAGATACCTTGCTTAATCTTTCATCAAGATGACTGAGCACAGACTCTATAATTGAACTTTTCTCAAAACCTTCCTTAACAAAAACAGCAAGCTGCTTATCAAAATCCTGAAGAACTTGGAAGTTATGAAGCACCAATTGTTTCATCTCTTCCGAAATCACATAAGGGCAGGTGGTACCAGCCAATGTGATTATGGATCCATCACAACCAATAAAATAGTTGTCCAATGATTCCTGTAACAGAATTTCAATTAGACTAAACGCCCTCGTGCAAAGGCCAATATTGCTAAGAAGAAAGTTTTTGCACCTTAGATTTCTTGAAAATTGGAATAAATTCTTCAATGACACCAAGGATCCTATTTGCTGCAGCTTTGACTTTTTCACAAGAATTCAAATGGGTGCATTCTACAGTTCTGAACAACAGAGATTCTTCAACCAACATTGCATCCAGATTGTCAAACAGTTGCTGCAATATTACCAACCATAGGACTTAACAGAAGCTTTACAGAAAACGGAACAAGCAAAAACAAAGACTACAATTATATAATACCTTCTGTTGCCACATGCAGTTAAAGGTGGCATGTTGACTTTTAGCAAAAACACAACCACCATTTGTTTTTTCAAAATCCGTGCAACCTGATAATGAACTTTCCAGAGCTGTGGCATATTTGTGCAAGGTCTTTAATTGTCTAGCAAAATCATAGACAGCTGCTCTTTGCATCTGCTGTATAATTATGAGATGGCTAAGATAAGAGACCGACCGGCTAACCTGCATAAATTAAAGCAAAGAAAAATGTAACATATGTTGTTCACAATCCCATTCCAACATTGCCCAAAACTTTAACCTTCAGGTAAATGCAGTAACTAAAAGGGCTGCACAATTGCAGCGAGTGGGTAGGCGTGATTTATCGTTAATCTTAAAAAGTAAATAAGTACAAACAAGCATGCTACGATCTTGTTTTTTTACCAAGTTGCATTTATAGCCACAAATTCTACCTGCTCAGATGTAAAATCTTGATGATGTTTCAGGCGAATCTGTTGAAGAAGCTGCACTGCAGCCAAGCTTTTGAAGTAAAATTCATTGGCTGTTTTCCATTCAGCATCCAGATTTTCCTTTGGCAAACATTTTTCCACATGAGAAGCAACATCAGCAACTCCATTAGGCAGCCTAGTTTGTTCCATTAACAAATGCTTTGCATCATACGAGGGCTGAAGGAATAACCAGCTTGAAGGATTGGATATCTACCAAATGCCAGTACAGCCAGTTAGAATATATGATCAAATTTAAACAGCAATCCACAAAAACAACAAAAGTGCAATCTGGCATCTATTACCTCCATAATTTCAAACTTGTGTCTTTGTAACCCACTGCTTTCTAACAGCTTTAGAAGCTCAGACAACGCCCTCTTCTTCCCTTGACTTCTGTTAACATCCATCCAAAGATCACCGCAATCCATAGTCACTCTACCTATTTTTTCAAGTGTGTGCCACACATCCTTCCACTCATCCTGGTATGATAAGCACACAAACTGGGAGAAGGAGAACTGCCTGATGACACTTGCAATGTCTACAAAAATTTTAAATTCTTAAGGATTGTCTCTGACAATGAAAGAAAGTCACTCCTTTTATTATTATTCTTTTTTTAAAGACTCCTAAACATTTTGTCTTTTAAAAGCAATTATAAAGGAAAGGAGTGTGAGCAAAAAGAAGAAAACCTTCAGAATTAACAAAATGTAATTCAGATATCCTTTCAAGGTTCAAGTTTTGAAGAGTGTCATTTACTTTCTTCCCCCAGTTGGTAAACCACAGAGACCTAGATCAAAGAAATCATCTCAATGATAAGAAAGTTTTCTTGATGAAGAATTAGATGAATACAGAAAGCCAAAACTGAAAACTGTACAAACAATTGAACCTGTATTCGTCATTGAACTGTGTCAGATTTAAAACAGCATTTAACATCCTAATGCTCTCAGAGATATCATTGAGTGGCTTTGGATTTTGCAGTGAAACAATTTTTAATCCTTTCTGCCCCACCTCTTCATTAAGAATAAGCATAACAGGTTGCTGCAACATATCCTGTCCAACAAATTAAAAGCAACTGATAATGTTTGTCTCCAAAAACAGTAATTTAAACCTTGACCAAGGACACTGAGAAAATCCTCTATAACTGCCAGGGGATGCAACTTACACTGTACTTCTGTATTAGTTTCTGGATCTTTCGCCGAGGCTTTCTCAAGTTGTCAATGGACAATTGACTCTCAAAACGGTCCCAACGACACAACTTCATAAGTTCTTTCAATTCAGTCTCTATTTTTTTTCTATTAGCTTCTATCAACTCCATTACACTGAGGAAGGTACAAACATGATGAGCAACCAAACAAGTATAAACATTCTTGAAACAGGGTTAGATATTCTGGATAGCAATAATGGAAGGGTAACTCACATCGGAAAAAATTGCACGTAGAATCCAAATACGTTGTACAAAATTTTAATATTTTCCTCTTGCCAAGGACTGCATTAAAGTTTTGAATCAGAATGCTTACAATGAGAACATATCATAGAGCTCAAAATTGAAAAGCTAAATATTGCAACATGGTCTAATTATGATGAAAATGCCATTAAAAGAAGCAAAAATAATGAAATTATATGTAGTACACAATGCAAAAAAGGTTCAGCTTCCTCCAGAAAATGTTATTAATAATAACTAATATGAAAAATATCCAAACAAATGGAAAAAGAGAAGTAAAAAGAATAAAGGTGCCCAGTCTCCAGCATGACTGACCTTGAATAAATTAAAAGACTTCTACCACTAATTATTTGTCCCAGGAATGCAAAAAGAAGTTGAAGGCGTTTCCTGAATTCACCAATGCTTGATGTTTGAATGAACTCCTCCAAACTGCAAATCCTATTTGCGTTAGACACCAGCTCTTGCAAACACAAATATAGAAGTAAATAGAAGCCAGAACATGCCTTGCAATTGTAGACTGATCATGTCCAGCAATATCAGAAGAATGCCTTGGATGAAGAACTGAGTAAAGTGGAAACCATAACTGCAATGAAAATAGTCAGAAACAGATATTAAATGAAAATGAAAAGAACAAAGAATATTAACTCATAAGAAGATAAAATCCCAGCAATGTTGGGAACCTAAATACCATAAAACATTAAGCTCAGGCAGTTGTAAGAAAATTATGTTGCAAAAACGAGGTTCAGCAAAAGGATAAAACAACTTCTTAAATAGTTACATATGATAGTATTTATTCCAAAACAACACTAAAGAACTAAATATCCTTCAAAAGTTCTGAGCTTAAATAAGGTATGTAAATCAGATTATATACTAAAGTATAGGAATCATTGGCTTCAATTTTCCACATAGGAATGGTAAAAGCATCCAGGACTACTATGGAAAATGGATGCTAGTTTCTCAACAAAAAAAAAAATGGGGGGGTGGTGGGTAGTTATATCTACTAGTATATGCTTATGCATCTTTTTTTTATATCCAGTTGAATATCTCAATATTTTTTCTCAATCAACTTTATTTATAGTCCACACATACAAAAATAACAACTTTATACCTTAGCAGCATTTACATCATACTGGTCGTGAACCTCATCAAGCAACACAGGCCAAGAGTCGAACTCCATTTTTTGCCATGAGCACACCAGAGAAATAAGGGGTTCAAGTTGTTCTACCAAGAAAAATGGATAAACACGTTGTCACAAGTACAACAAAGAATTCCTAAGACTTATCCCACGTAAAATACATACCAGAGAGTGAAAATTTTGAGCCATTTTCCTGTAATATCCGGGTCCTGTTAAGTAGAAATTGCAATCCTGAAAGAGCCTTCACAAACAACAAGATAGAATTCAGCCATCAAAAGGAGATACTAAAGTCTCTGAGCAACATGTGAATCACATTCATATACACTGCAACCATGCAAATGGAAACACATCCAGAAGATAAGTGTGTTAAATAAAGCTTTTTTACAAGCCTCTTTAAGTCAAGATTAAACTCAATCAATTAATCATCGACTAATTCAACCATCCATGTGCACTGTAGAACAAGTAGGGGAAAGAGAGAGAAAATAGAATTTAGAGGGAAAATCAGAAATAGACAAAAGAATAGGGAGAAACAAGAGAGCTGGGGAGAAGACCATAAAGAATCAATAGAGGGAGGAGACCTCAAGAATCAACATATAAAAATCTCAAATATTCATCATCCAAAACCTAATCAAAACTAAAAAAACATAGATATTTATAGGCTAAGCTTCAAACCCGCAAATACCAGATATAACCCTAAAACCCTAATTCTTGGAAAAGAAAAAAAATACTAGTTGATATAAAATAACCTAAACAATAAAAAAAATAGCCTAAATATATGTCAAGATTACAATCAAACTCATAAAATATAAAATACTAGATAACTTAATCCCTCAACTAGCATATTTTCATCCTCCACCAACATCATTCCAAGGAAAAGTGACTAATATAGAATGATAGAAAGTTTCACTGAAGTTAAATAGATTATTTTGAACATCATTCTTCTTCATTCTCATTTTAAATTCAGAAAACACTAGAGGACTGCAGGGGAAGGGCCAACCCAAGATAATATGGAAGCAAAACATTTTATAGGTACTTTATTCTGCAAATCTTTTCTTCTTTTGGGGTGGGGATGTAAAATTTACTTTCTTTCATCTTCAAACAGGGTCATAAGTAATTTACCACTGGCTTAACCATTATATCAAAAATAAATAACCAGCACAAATAGCTCAATAAGCAGGAAGCACCAACTATTTCTCCTACCTTAGCTAGAGGGGTGCACAGAGGAATAGCCAAAAGCATTTTAATCACATCCAAGACTTTTTGGAGACCAGGGTGATCTTCCCATTCACTTAAAAGAGTGAGAACACGCTGCTTAAGAGTGGCGAGTAACTCCACCATTTTGGCCATTATATGAGTATTTGAATCCTAGGTGAAAAAAAAAAGAACAAAATAAATACAGCTGAAAATGCTTTAAGATGAAAATAAGAAGAATAAAAAACTAATGTCATATTATTAAGATGCAATAATTTGTAAAACCTTGTAAAAATTGTATTTGCAAGCTGCTTTATGAGACGAAGGAAACTTCTGCTCATACTCCCACCATAATCGAAGTAGATGCTCCGGAACAAGTTTGGCATCCAAAGTGGAAGAAAATAGACCTCCGAAACCTGCAAATAAAAAGACAAGATAAGGTTTGTGTTTCTCCAGAGAAGAAAATACCTAATATTTACTGTAAACCACAATTTTAAACACCTTTGATCATTCCAACTCCCAAAGTGTAAGAGCCAATGAAGGAATGCAATCTGTCCACATCAGTGATTCGAAAAGATCCAGGCTGAACAGAAAAGAAAATAAAGGTACATGGCATAAAGTTCATATGGTAAAATTTAAAAATTAAGTTAAAAGCCAAAAACACACTGACACAGAGAGCAGGGAAGAAAATCTTCATGGACATCCCTCTTGTGACGAATAAAAAATTGGAACTACAACTAGAAGATAATACAGAATAGATCCAAAGTTTTAAGAATGAAATGCAAAGATATCAAAGTAATAGATTATGGGAAAAAACTTCTAATTGTAGTTCCAATTTAAAAAGCATTTTTACCATCACTTTTAAAAAGCGTGATTGCACTTTGCAAAATATGAACTAAAAAAGCCATTTCTGACATTCTATTAATGTATTTTAGGACACTCTCAAGGACAACTTACAGTAAGTACAAGATCACTGGACCCAAACAATTGATTGTGCATATGGATCATGTTGATCAGAATAGGTTCTTCCATTAGGTTCCATTCGTCCTGTATATTTTCATGTTTCTCTCCATCTTCCACCTGAATCAACAACAGGGCAAGTAACATATTAAAAGATAAAAGACAAAAGAAACAAATAGATGGTGCATAACAGTATAGAAGTCTTACCATTTCAGCGGATTCTTCATCAGAGAGCAATTCTTGCCATTCAATGAAGTTGTCATTCGAAAGCAACTTGCCAAGAGCTGATATATCTACTTCCATTACATTCTCAATCCTAAATGCACGAGGCCTGAACTTATAAGATTGACCATCAAGGTCTTCTTGATTCTTCCCTTGAATTTTCATATGCATCCAAATGCTTGCAAATCCAGAGAAAATTTTGTCCAATAGCTGATTGACAGTACATAATAAAGCATCAGACTAACATAATGTACAGGGGCAAATGACCAACCAAAGGACTTACCTTAAAAGATGCATCATCCATCAATTTTGCAGTAGCCACCGAATGTGCAATACGAACGAGAACATTGTTGTAAAGAGCAGCTTTCAGTTGCAAAACAGATACCTATTTCAAATGTGAAACCACATCAGGCACGACTCAAGTTTGACAATGGAATAATACTATTAAAAATTCGCAAAACAGGAAGCACGTGTACTTTTTCAGTGTTGACATCACCGGAAATAGTAACCAACTTTTCCAGTAAGCTCAACTCCCTTTCAGAGAATTTTGTAATACAAGGCATGTCAAGGGAAGAATACATCAGCAGCCTCCTGTCACTGATAGAAACTAATTCAGATGGGCAGCCCCTAGGGAATCTCATAAATGAGTAAATCAACTCCTGCAAGGAACTTCAAGTCAGCCAAGGAAGCTAATAGACAAAATCTACAAACAGAGAAATTCAATCATAAAGAATAAATAAATGGATACATTACCATAACTCTATCCATATTGTCCTCCTGGATTCTGTCAAGAAATTTTTTCTGCAAGGCACTCAACAGAACTAGTGATAAGCCCAACTTCATTTCATATACAGCCACTTGAATTGGCTGGGCTACATCAATGTACTCAGAATATTCATTTGACAAACGGTCAACAAAACAGCTGGCTGTCTCCTGAAAAAAAAAAAAGTCAAATCAATCAGACAAGAATGTGATAAGTATAGCCAAGTAACCTTACTGCATTCAATGGGAATTATTTCAAAGTATGTCTAAAAAACTTTACCTGCCAGTTGCACACTTTGTCAACAACCTGTTGTAACTCCATGCCTTCAATACTATTGACCAAACTCATTGAAGAATTAACAAGTACAAGAAACTCATCACATTCTTTTCTCAGTGCTTTGAACTTTGCTGGATCAGGGCGGAAGACAATCTGAATAAATAAAACTTCACAAATGAATAAATGGAAAAGAACAAAATAAAAATAAAGGTTCAAGAGGAGGACTAAAGCAAAAGTTCTCAGACCTTCCTTAGCAGTTTTCCACGTTCAATTTCAAGCTTTTCTAATGCTTGTGATATGCTTTTATCAGTTTCTTTTGAAGAAGACCATCCTGCCAAATAATTACATTCTTGCCGGACCTATAAACAATAAGAGTTAACTCAAGCCTCAGACAAACAACTTTCAGATAAGATTAATACTCACCCATTTCCAATATTATTTGACATGTGGTTTAAGGAAAAAGAAGGAAAAAAAAAACTCTTTAGGTTTTTTTTTTCTTTTCAAATTTTAAAATGTTTTAATAACATTGATGTTTAAAAGTTTCTAAGTAGAAGTTTACATGAAAAAGGAAAAACCTAAAAAAAATCAACATGGAATATCAAAAGTTAAGAGCTTTAAGTGTTCAGAAAAGGAAAGACAACAGGTTTGGCCTTTTGGGACATCCCTAAATGAAAAGGTAGACATTCAACTTCGGACAAATATGGTATGAATAATGAATTCCTTTTTTTTTATGAATGTCTAAAAGGTATAATAGACGTCTGTAGGCATTTACACATAAAAATCCTTTTCTGGTTACTGTAGTCCATATTTACACATGTTATTGTCAACCCCATCACTGCAAGGTTTGTCACAACTAAGAATTTGAATGAATAAAAAGCAACTTAATACAGGCTAATCTTTCAAAAATAGATCAAGAAGTAAAACAAGATTCCTACCTTCATCTCAAGTTTAGAAGAAAAAATCTTTTCTTCTAAATGGGATAATTTCCAAGAATATTTGCAGGCAGGATCCAGACTATCACATCTAAGCAAGAGATGGAAACGTAATCCTCCAATATGTAACCAAGCAATACCAAGATCCAAGTATGATTCTATAAAAAAGGATCCCAGAGTTAATCCAAAAGACTATTTTCAGAAACAACTCTACGTAGAAGACAACAATGAATAGTCACCAGTAGATGAGCAATTAAGATATAGTCGTCTGAGCAGTGGTTCAATGTGCAAATGGATCAACGATTTCAAACTTTGATGACTTGATGATGCAATAAGCAAGCTCACAAGCCCTATACTTTCTTCCTGTCAGCAAAAGATGTAGAACTCAGAAATGAAAAATATGATATATTTAAGGAATAGGAAGTGCCTTAAGTAGAAAAGTGAAAATCTGTCACATAATTAAAATGTTTCAACACAGCACACAAGTCTCCCATATCACATTTGCAAATGCATAGTTTTCATTGAACAGAAAGGGCCTTTAAAAAGTGGGAAAACAAAAAACGAAGCATTTAACCAAAGGTATAACTCGTGTTGCACGGAGAAAAATCATACCGTTACACTGTATAGAGAGGAACAAAGAATAGACTTGATGGCAGCAAACTTCTCAGCATCAAAAGATTTTTTATGTGAATATATGATCTGGAAGATTAAGACATCAAGATTTGAGCATTCTTGTTGAGATTAAAGAAAATGAAAAAATTCACACAAATGAGCTACCTGTTGGAAAAGAGAGCGAGCGGCAGAAAAAAGAAAATTATGTGTATCTGTCCTCGGGGAAGAAATTTGCCAAAGAACACATGAAGCAACCTTAAGCTTCATACAATGCATGGAAAAATCCTTGATATCATGTGTACTTTGCCTAAATTAAGTTAGAGGGGAAAAGGTGAGAATGAAAGTTAAAATGACACAATCTTCAAGATTACTTTTGATTCTAAACTTATGCAAAGTAATATGACAGTAATTTACTGATAAATAGAATGCTACTTGCCAGATTAGCTAAAAAAGGACAGTTTTGCTACGCCTATTACAACAATATCAGTCAAAAACATCTAAACACATAATCTAGCCTCAAATCATAAGCAATGGAAATTGCAAATATGGAAAGAACAAAAGCAAAGGGTAAAGAGAAGAGAGAAGTTTCCATCCACTGTTTACACTTTACACTGCAATGTTGAAAGTTGAATGAAATCTCTACAACAGAATACAATCTGCCAGGCACCATTACACATATTATAAAGATTTTAAACATGTTAAAAGTGAAAATAATTATCTTACAATATCTTGGCAACGCTAGCTGTTCTCACAGGCTGAATAAGTACATTTGGTAGTGGAACATCATAACCGTCAATTATTGAGAAATTCTGAAATAGGAAGAAGCAAATCATGAAATTTGCAACATATCCTTGAATAAAAGCAAATGGATTTTTTTATAGACATACCTTGACAGAAGCAGGGCACTGGCTCCACAATAATGAATGCCACCGAAACCACATCTCAAGAACAAAACTAGAAACTTTTGTATGCACTATAACATAAAGGATAGAGAACATTAAGCTTCCTGATAAGAAACACAAACAAAGACATAGGCAAAATTATACTGACCTGCATCCACTGATGTCCATGCATCAAGTAACCATAAAAGTTTTTGATGCGGTACAAAAGATTGTGGAGGCCTTGTTGAATAAGTCAGTGAATATTTCAAGTCAGAGTCCAAAAGGCTAGACAGATCAACTAAACCCTTCTGCAATTAAGAAAGACCAGAAGTTAGGTGTGCCACTTCATGCTATTTAAAAAATAATAAAGCAAAAACTTATTAGTAGTCATCAAGAAAAGATTATAGTATGAAGCAAAAAGTTGTCCACTTACTCGTTGTAGTTCCCCACTATCAACCAAACTGAGCAATGATAGCTCTTGAAGTAGCTCCATATCTAGGAAACAACTAGCACAGTCAACTATTGGATGTATATCCAGCCAACTGTCAAAGCCAGACCTTGTGCGCAACATTTCAGAACCAGGAACACAAGTAGCTAAGTTTGCCTCAAAAATAGCATCATCAGACCCATATTTGCTCAACAATTTGCATTTCTCATGTTCAAACCTTTTCAAAAGCATCTGGATACAACAAGTTCATCTCCAAAAGTGTCAGATAATAGTGCCAATAAATGTTTAAAATAAAGTATTGTTTGGGCCTGAATGTTCAAAATAAAGAAACAAAAATACAATATGAACAGGAAACAACCTGATACACATCCTCCATTTGATGAGAAACATGGCCTTCATCTTCATCACATTTACCCATAATAAATGATGACATGCAAATGCCTAAAGAAAGAATGCAAGAAAAGAAAGTGAGATGCATAAAGATATAAACTCTGAGTGCTGAATGGAAAGCAAGACGAAACACAGAAATTCCACATATACACCATATGCAGATTACACATGCAAAGTGACATAGGACAGGATTGGGGAAGTATGCCTACGTAGGGCTTGTGGTTGACTACAACGAGACAATTAAAGAATTAAGGGTTTATGGCTGTGGTAGAATTAAGCATTGTCAATCAGTTAGGGTTTGTTTCAATTGACTAGCAATGGAATCAACATTTCCTTCATCTCATTAACTGAAGCTTTAAAGACTCATGACTTAACCCACTAGATAAAGATTCATAGAAAGTAAGTCATCAGTAAACAAGTAATGATGAAGTTTGACTCCAAGAAAATAGCGAAGTTAACCCCTAACATCAAGGAATTGCATAAATATAATGCTGTAAGAATCCACATTAATAGTATAAAATCCTAAGTTGCTAATTTGAAATAACGTGACAAAGAGAAAAGTTTAGGTCTTCAATGGCTGCATAACTGCATAAAATTACTATTTAACTGTACAAAACTTCTTATTTAGTAAAAAAGAACAGCATGATGTTAGCAGGTACATCATTAGCAATGTTACACAACTCAAAACCTATCTCAATGCAAATGCAACAACAATAGAAAGATTAAGAAAACAAATAAATTTAGACGAGTAAAAAGTTTTCCAACTCTACCTTCCAATGCAATGAAGCGAAGTTCAGGATCAAAAGACACCACAATCTCAATGGGAAACTCGTTCACTGATATATCAGATAAATCCAACAAATCACAAACCCAAGTCATGGTAAAGCAAGAAAAAGAATTTCCACAAAGATGTCAGCATAGGAAGCATACCCTGCTTAAATAATTTTCCCTTTGCAGGCCAAACTAACTCACAAAACTGTAAAAGCTGACGCTGTTGATGATACAATTTGGGAGATGGGGGCAGAATCGGGTGACCGCCATGAACCCATAGTAGTGATCTCTCCGAATGGAAGCGCAATGATGAAACTTCAGCAAGATTCTTGGTTACCTATGCAGCAGGTTGCCAAAATGATTTACCCCTCAAGTACATCAAAGTTAACAATGCAGCAAATTTAAAAATTAAAATGACAGTAATAAATATGAGGAAAAAAGTGGGAATATACATATTGTTCAGTAAACTCACCAGCATATTCTTAACTGCTATAGGGCAAAATTCTTTCAGCTTTCCAACATCTTTTAACAAAGAACGCCAAGAGATCAGCAAGCGCTCAAACTGCCATGAAATAAGACCTTCCCAAAACAGTATGTGATCTTCAAGGAGATTGGTGTATAACTCATATAACAAATCAAAGGAAGGAGACCCGACAAGCATATTTAAGATTTCCTCCTCCAAAATGCGAAGAGCTTCCAAAAAAGGTATGAAACAACGTGACTCATCTGTGTATTTATGCTTACTTTCAGAATTCCACTGCCGATAACTAAGTCTGAGTAGGCCCACACAGCGAATAGCATCATAGAGGAGTTTACTTGATGTATTATTTGACAAATGATTTGATGAAGTTAAATTAACTAATTCCAGAGAAAGCATTGTGATTGGATGCAAGTCTGTGTCTACTTGATTAAGTGATATAAGCTCTTGACGACAGCTAATTATACAGGTCCAAATTGGATGCCTCCTTTCCTGTTCAAGCAAAGTCAAAAAAGATTTGAAAAACTGACCATATGGCTCCAATTGAAAACTGAACCAGCTAAACCACTGAAGATACAGCTGAAAATCATCTTCTGTTGCCTGTTCAATTGCCCAGTTGGCAGCAAACAACATCATCTTATTAGCAATATTTAAGTTAAATTCTTTTTTTTCATCAGAGACTGAAATCAATCCTTTAGAAACATGGGGATAGAGAATCCTATATAACATCTTCCAGTCCAATAAATAAGTTCCCTTGCATCCACACCTATGTAACACATCTTCAACAGGACAGATACCACAGCTGATTGCAAGTTTATGTGATGCGCACTGTGCTCCCAAGAACTCCAGATATGAGCAATTCTGCTTGACATAGACCTCTTTCGAATACCATGCAAAATCCCTCAGAGTTAATGGTATTGGCCATCCTCCAGGCAAACAAAGGGCAGAGTCCAGTGATGAATCAGATGCATACAATTCAGTCACTGACAAATAAGCGTTCTTTGCATGATTGACAATGTTCACCCCTTCAGCCTCGCCAAAAGATGAAAGATAGGTATGCTCCCAACTTATTTGGAGGCTCCACAAGGGCTGATTGCCATTCAAGAGAAGGTGCTGAAATAATTGAACCCACCGTGCAAGCTCAAGATAAGTGATGCGTACATTAAGGCATAAACCTTCAACCCTAGCATAGGCATGTGCTTTGGCCATTGAGTCAACCAACTTAACCCCAGGAATGCCTGCAAGAACAAGAAATCTCTTCACATCTTTCATTTCTAACTCCTCAGAATTGTATCCACTTCCTTCTTCAAAAATCCAATATGGATCCATCATGAATATTTCAACACCTCTGTTTCGCATTGCACGGGATACTTCACCGAAGCTTGGGTTTACAGTGAGAAACATTCGAAAATTAGAGTGTGGATGGAGAACCACAGGTTTTCCATCAACAATCCCACACTCATTGACAGTAATTGTTCCATCTGGTTCCACCAAAGAGTTGATTCTATCAAGAACCTGACAAAAAGAATTAGAAAACCCATTAGCTAGTGGACAGGACAGTAACAAAAATATTACAAGAAGATTTTAGAAGATCCCGCATACCGTAGGATTACAGAGATTTGCATTCTCAAGAACAATCCATTCTCCATTCTCTATAGCCTTTATCAATAATCCCGTAACCCATTCAAATTTAACAGAATATGGCCTTTTCTTGTGATCTTGCAATTTCAATATGGTCTTCATGGTTCTGTCCAGATCCTCGCTTGCCCATGAAATAGGCAAAACATTTTTCTCCAAATCGGACTTCAGCTGTTCAATAATTTCAATCAATGAAGAAAGAGACTTGTAAATGCCATTCCAAGTCTCAGGGCACATAAAAGAAAAACTTGGCATTAAGTCAGAATTGACATCAGATAAAAAAGCAAGCCATCTGGCAATTAAATCCTTTCTGTCACTTAAAAATGTCTCCATTGAGGTCTCCAATACCAAACTGCTATACTCATTAACCAAACGACCAACTTGAGCAACAACCAAGCGAAAATTGCGAAGAGCATTATATTGCTCAAAGCATCCAAGCAGTTCAGAAATGTCAGTTGCTGATGACAGATTTAATTCATGTAGTACATTGCCAGTAAGCTGAGCCAGCAACCTTATCGATGAAGTTTTTCCAGATGATGGTGGGCCAATCAAGATGCACAACCATCCTTGTTGTACACAATGTGCAGCAGCTTCCAAATTGCAACGAACGCTGGGCAGAACTTTCAACTGACTAAAACTTCCGGATGGCTGCGAAAATTTTCTTTTAATGGCAACACTCCCAACAATCAAATAATCAGAATTGAGCTGCACTCTTGGGTAAGGATTTATAGATGGTTTCACCCCAAAAATCTGTTCATAGAGCTGCATAACTTGTCTGCGATCAGCTGCAGTACGCATCCTTTGAACATAGATAAGATTGACAAAGCTACCAACTGGTGTACCTAAAATTATTTTACATAGAACTTAGTAACCACTTTTTATTTTTAAAAAATTCCCTCAGTAAGCACCTTCTAAGTTGAAAATCAACTATTGAAACAAAAACTACAGAATACAAATTACACCTTGTAGGATCTGGCATGACCGAAGCACATCACGCAGATTAAACTCCCAAGGTGATCCATTCTGAGCAAACTTGTGATACAACATGGTTTCCTCATGTAACCGTCTATTAAATGAGATCAGATTTGAAAGTACAGGACATGGAATTGACGGATAAAGTGAGCTGCAGATGAAAAGATAGTCATCCTCAACTAACTCATCAATATATACCTGAAATGGCAGAATGTTATATGGTCAGTTCATCATTCATCAACCAGGCATATCTTATACATTCATTGCAGCAGTGGTAGCAGATAAAACCAACCTTACTGAAACGATTAAGAAAAGACTTTGGTAGGCCTTTCCTGCCACCACCTTGAGAAGAAGGATTCTGACAAGCAAAAACACGAAAAGATGCTGGGCACTTAAAAGTACGACCCAGTTCGGGAATAAAGACCTCGGCTCGATGATCCAGAATTGCATTTAAACCCTAATAAACATGAAATATAACATTAACAGATTTCTTTTGCCTGAAAGGACTAGCAGAATGAGTTAGCTCCTTAAATAAACAACTCTACTGTAACAAAACGTGGCAACCATACCTCTAAGACAGATTGTGGAGCAAGATTAAGCTCATCCAGCAAAACCCAACAACCCTCCTTTAAAGCCTACACAAACAAAGCAATATTAGGTACTTCCATGTCCAATAAAGATAGAAAAGCTTTAAACCTCAAGATGCATTACCTGCAATAAAATTCCATCAGACCAAGCAAACTTCATCCCTTCATCGCTCTCAACAGGCAAGTCAGACCCCAGCAAATCCATCATGTCAGTCTACACCAGTTGCACAATTAGATCTACTTGAATAGACTAGAAGAGTAAGAATTGAAAACATTCAAAACATAATAAAATGAAAATTACCAACCTGCTCAGATAAATTTATGCGCACAACTTTATGCCCCGAAAATTTTCCTAATGCAACTATCAAACTTGTTTTCCCAACACCTGGACTACCTTCCAATAAAACTGGAAAGTATAGGACAATATCAACAGATAAGTAAGAAGATATCAAGGGATCCAAACTAACATACAGCCTATGTCACCAGAACTCTATGCGAGTGCTGGATACGGATGCGTCCAACATGGGTATGCTCAATTTTCTTTTCTGAAGTTTTTTCATATATTTGAAGGATCATACCCCCATACCCATGTTCGAAATATGTGTCGGACACGGGTGTCGACACCGGTACTTTAGAGAAAATAAAGAGTCCGGGTAACATTGAATACAGCTGATAGAGAAATACCTGGCTTTGAAAGCTGCATGGCACGCAACACTCGTAAAGCATTTTTCCGTGTAGTTGGTGCCAAAAACTCAAATCCACCCGCCTTAATCTTTTCAGAACCTAGACACAAAAAAGTTGTGTAAGCCCTTTCATATTAGGGAAAGGCAGCATAAAAAGCCAAATAGATTGCATTACATGGCTTAATAAGCAAATCCGAAAATGAGTTTAAGATTTTTTGATTTCCCATCCCCAATTGCCATGCTATTACATAGTTGACTTCCAAACTCCAGTCATGGAAGAAAAGAAGCCGCACAAAACCATAACTTGACTAGATTACTCTAGTCTAGTATACTAAAGTTTTATCTCCAACCTAAGCCATTTTTTTATTGCTAACCTGAGTTTCCTTAACTGATTTTAAAAACAAGCAGATTTAAAACGGCCACAGGGTGATAGAACTCATTCTAATTGTGAAAGAAAACTTAAGCAATTAAATAAAAGCTTCTATGATGACAAATTACACGTAAAATGCTTTTTTTGTATTTGAAAAAAACTGCACTATTTAGATTGAATAAAATAATCACCTTTTTCAATATAAAACGGATCAATACTAAAGATATTGTCACATAGCATACTATCCGTGTTAACCTCTGTATGTGTTCCAAGATTACCCCAACCATAATTCTCCATTTTTGAAAGTTCCGAGTACAACAAATTTGTATTGTCCACCTGCAGAACAAAAAATGCAAGCGCCGTTAATCACTTGGTAACTAGGATTAGAACAGCTAACAGTTAAAATCAAACACTAAACAATCACTTTTGAGCAACCAACGCATCTCAAAAAGCAAAGCAAGAAACATAACATAAATTACGGAAAATTTTCTTCTAAATGTAACAGACTATTGGGAAAAGATATTGCCTTCAATTTGACAGGAAAAGTGAGAAAAAAAAATAAGAATAAACATCTGTCTCACAATTCCCTACTTTTCTTTACCATTCGGACAGAACTTCTATTATAGATGCAATGCTTCCACGAAACTTTGCTTGTATCGTACATTATAACTAGAGGAAAGTATTTCTTCTCTTCTTGAGAAGAGTACTTTTAATGAAGATCTGAGTTATAGAGAATTCTTGCAGAATTTGTGATTGATTATTTTTTCTTTTTTTCTTCATCTTGTACTTGTTTTCTCTCCTTCACAAAGAGCACTTCCAGATACTTCATAGCAATGGAACATACAATGGCAAGCTTTATTCTACTTCTGTTGATTCAAGCACCCTTTCCTACTAATTGCAAATCTCAATTCAATCAAACCAAATTTCCTACAATAGCCATAAACCCCTCAAATCTCCAATTTCTAGCCCTAACCACTACAAAACCTTAGTAGGCACACTTCACCGAAGGTGTCCCGCACAGTCATTTGACTCATTACATAAGCGTTATTACAATGCTAACTTATTTCTCTTGCAATGATTCAAACTAACAGCTCCAAGAAATAAACGAAAGGATACAGTGATAGCAAAATCCAATAAACACTTGTATTAACTATTAAAGAAGAGTTAACAAGTAAAGATGCCTAAGTTTCAGTTCATCTAATGAACTTTAATACCAAGGTAAATTAACTTAGTTGTGTCAATGCCAGCCACCGCCATTGTTAGTTGTGCTCAAGAACTAAACAAAAACGTTCACAAACAAACCCACAAATCATTGGCACAGTTCTTTAACTACAAGCAACAATAAAAAAGAAGAATGAAGACCACATTACCTGTAGCAGTTCTAAAAGAAAAGACAAGCATCTTTCCCTTAACTCTCCACAATCCCTTTTAGAAAGACCAGTCCCTGAAAAACAAATATAAAGAGCAATGAGAGACAAAAACAATGACAAGGATCCTTGGTAACATACAAGAGAATATAACATCATCAACAAAGTCTAAAGAAACAACTTACAAAATACCAGCAAACAAATGCTAAGAGAAGTCAATATTAACCATGAAGGCTAGTCAACAGTCTAACTAGAAAAAGCATTTTTCTGTATAGTTGTCTGTGTCAATACTATCAAGAATTCATGTCATATTCTCCGCATCTGTTTCAGGTAGTGCAACACCTGTCTATACCATTTGTACATACAGCAGCGATCACATAGGTGTTTCCATATTCAAAGCTAAAATATGATGTTTCTATACCATCCGTACATACAACAGCCATCACCTAGGTTTTTCCATACTTGAGATATGATGTTTCGCTCTAAAATTTTAATGTTTAGCAAGTCCTGTTGTTTACTTGTGGGAATAGTTGTGTGTTCATGGATGCAACCACCTGAATATTTAATACCTAATACATAGATTCATTGCTTTTAATTTCTAGTTGAATACCTAATACATAGATTACGCACATTCCCAAATATTTAATGCTCTCACCATGCTTTTTCCAATTATTAAAGATTTGTTAGCAGGAGGAAGAAAAGGAGTAAAAGCTTACAATGTAGATAAACCCATGTTAATGGTCAGATTTTAAGGAAACAATGGTTGGCAGCTATTTCTAGGGCATTAATACATGGCATCCCAAACATAAAACAACTCCAAGGCTCATCCCTATGAAGTTCATGACCACTTTAATCATAAGGCAAATAATGGAAATAACAGTTATAAGAACAGGGCCAAAATTGAGAAGCAAAAAAAGGTATAAATGCATCATCAAATGAGAAAATAGTCCACTGATAATTACAAAACAAACATGTGCAATTGAAAGAAGCCAAAGCGGTAATATGAAAGATTTTAGTGTCAATGAAAGATTCCATATTAGAGAATTACAACAAATAATTGATATTGCAAGGTATACCTAAACTTAGTCCATCAAGCAGAACAAGGAAGGCACCATGAATGAACGCATGCTCTGGTCCTAATTTAGACTCATTAACAAATGCTATCCAAGACAAAAGATCTCTGACAGTGAGGAACCTCCCAATTTGCAATTGATTAAACCACTGTAAGGTACAAGAAATGAATTAGTTCAGTAAATTAGATTGATTCAACACATATCAAACGCCATGGAAATGTTTTTTTGGTCCATCACCAACCAAGATGATTAAAAAATAAAAGGTAACAAAAAAGAAAACAACAATTCCATGGGTCAAAAAAAAATACTACAATCACAATCCACTAGCAGTCTCACGAGGAAAAAAGAAGAGTGAGCATAAAAAAAAGAACAAGGAAAAAGAGGAACTTAAAAAGAAAGTAGTCTAATTTCACAACTAATAGAAAAACTTAAAAAAATGCATGATACGTGGTGAGCCAGCCCCAACTCATAGAAAGGATCAATAAATAGGCAAAGTATATCATTATACATTATAATAAGTTGGGAAAGTGTGAAAATAAAGAGGAGATTTTTGAGTATTATAATTATTCAGAGAGATAATTCCCAGGAACTTTATGACGGAAAAAACATGGGAAAGATACTTCAATCTTGCAAAGTTAATTCATCTTATAGTGATGTAGAGGTATGGTTAGGAGCCAAAAATAAGAAATTAGATCAGAGCTTACCTCATAGAAGTTTACCATAGGATTAACAAAATAGGAGAGTTCAAGACGGGATAATCTGCAATATAAATAAAATATTATTAAAACATCTCAATGACCTTAATCAACAACTTTTTTTGAAAGCCTGCATACCTATTCGAAGCAATACTCCTAAGCTCGCTCAAATCACCAACAGATGGAACCCATATCTCAGTAAACCGATTACGAAGAGCAGGTGATAATTCCTTTTTACCATAGTCACCACCAGGATTCATTGTTGCAAGAACTAAAAAGTTTTCATGAGCTGCAACCTTCTCTAGAACATTTCCTCCTTTCTCAGCCAAAGACTGCACACAAAATATAACACTGGGTAAAAGGGAAGCAATAGCAACTAAAGAACAAGATGTTCCTAGAAAATAGGTGAAAGAATAAAATATAATCTGGTATTTAGGAATACCCTGCCTCAACTATTCTATGAAATGGCAATACCAAAAATTCGACATGCAGAAGTATAACAGCATCAGGATATCATATAACCTAATGTTTTTTAACTAGCTAACTTGAAATGCACTGCAAAGACCAAAATCTTCAAACAAATTACTTACCAGTTTCCTTTCTGGCTCCAAGACACTGTTCAACCTTTCCAGTACACTATCATCAGCCAAGGAAATTTCATCAACAAGAAATAAGTCACCAGCCTTCATAGATTGAACAAGAGGCCCATCTTGCCACGTAAAAATTGTCTGCCACTTACGGTTAAGCAGATCAAGCTCCTGCTTCACCTCCTCTAAATCATCTATATCTTGCAAAGTAACAACAGGATTTGAAAGAAGCCCTTGTCTGTACTTACTGCTAACTACATTCAGCTGGTCAAGAGTTGAGGAAGCATGACTAATATCTGAAGAAAAATCCTGCAACCAAACATGTTTGAGAAGCTAGTCATTATCTTACAGGAAATAGAAATAAGCTAAGATACCAATAGACTATTTTAACCAAAATATACTAACCATTTCTTGAGGGAAATGAATAAGGGCCTTCAATAGCTTCAATCGTTCAATCACACATTTGTATTCTGAGGACAACCTCGATCTATCTCGAATTGGATAGAAACCCTGTTAAACATTACATTAGAATTTCTATGGGCATTTAACTTTCAGAAGAGTAACAACAGCTAGTGAGAAAAAAGCAAACAAACCCCAAGAAAATCAGACGTTTCAGAGTACTGGTGACAATTCAAAATGTGTAAATTTAACCCCAAAGCAATACTCAGTAACTGGCATACTGTAGTCTTCCCACCACCTGTTTCACCAACAAGGAGCACCGGCTCACGAAACTTATAGCAACGTCTAACAAGGAAGTACAATCTTCTCATGCTTTTAGTTAAGATAACACTGCAATGAATGAGATCATTTAGGAGTAAAATGAAATTTAACACAAATTAGCAGGACCAAGATAAAATAAAACAGGTCTATGAGTCCTTACTTTCCAAGACACTCTGGAACAGGCTCCTCTTCAAGCAACTCCTGGAGGAAAAAAGGATAGCAAAATGTGTATTAGATTCTAGAACCTTTTAAACTACTAAACAGAAAATTATCGATCCAATCCAGCTTACTTCTAAGCTACATGTGAACATTAAAGAAAAGGAGTAAGCAAGTTTAAAGATATTCTTTCGTTACTGAAAATAAAAAAGAAGATGGAGGTAATAATAGAAACAGAGATAATGACAAGATAAAAGGTCTACAACCATAAAGAATATCTCAGGGATGCTGGAAAGAAATATGCTTAATGAGGTATGATAACATTTATACTTCTAATTAGCAAGTATTAACCTTGTTAGCCCTTGAAATCTAGTGATTAAAGCCAGAGACTACATGCATTACAAAATAATATTACATTTTAGCAATGCAGCATTATCATTAATTAACCAGGATTTATTGGATCAAGTTTGAAATGATTCATGGTGGATATTCGGAAAGAAAGAGAATCAGTAACTTCGGGCATAAATCAACAAATTAAAAAAAAAAAAAAAAACTATAAATAAAAGTAACAGCAAGGGAGGTAATGTTCAGCCATCAAGAAATTCCGGAGCTACATATAGAAACAAATAGAGTCACATTACCTACAGGCTTGCACATATTAAATAAAATTGGGCACTTAGCCTACAAATGTCAACAACTGCATGCAAAACATGCAGAATTCAACAAACAAATCTCCCTCAAAATGTTTGATAGGATGCACATAAAACTGCAAACCTGCACCCATCATGTATCAACATGAAATCCCCAATTAACATGTAGTCCATAAATACTAAACCCACCAGAACCAAAGAGCACAAAAACAGCAATGCAAAAAAATAAAATCAAGCATTATACAAATATCAAGATCTAGAAGACAACACACCGGCTTGTATAAGTCATCTTTGACAAGTTTGACTCGGAGATGCCTCTCCAAAACTTCTTGAACTACACGTTTCTCATCCTCAACCCGCAGCCTCTCAGCCAAAAGGTGATATCCATCTCTCGCCAAATCTTCATAAGATATCCCAGAAATTCTGAAGCGATCAGCCCAACGGAACAAGTCCCTTGGAGTTATAAATCCATGTTTTCCAGCAAATACTTTGCTACTTTGGCGATGCAGCTGCAACTCCTTCATAACCTCAACCATTTTCTTGGCATAGCTTTCAGGTATCTGACACCTTTGCTTCAAAATTGTGCTCAATTCATCTTCTGGTATTTCATCAACATGAATCTCCACAAATCGATTGCGAAATGCTCGAGAAAGCATTTTACGCCCACCATAGAAAGTAGGCGGATTTTGAGTTGCAAAAAGCATAAAATTTGGATGTGCTCGAATTGTTTCACGCAGTTCAGGCACAAAGAGCTCCCTGTTGTCATCAAGCAATCGGTTTAGCGCCTCTAGGACATCAGTTGGAGCCAAATTTAGCTCATCCAAAACGATCCAATAACCATTTCGAACAGCTTTAACCAACACACCCTCCTGAAATACAAGCTTCCCATGGGCATCAGTTATGTAAGTACCTAAATACTCCTGCAGATCAGTGTGTTCATGATTATTTATCCTCACAAATTCATGACCAGTGATTGTAGCAAGATACTGGACAAGGCTGGTCTTCCCACTAGAAGTTGGACCCTGTAAAAGAACAGGATATCTTTTTATAAAAGCAGCACGTGACAAGTTTCTTAGATGCTTCTTAATAGTCTTAGTCAGGACATAGTTCTTTAAGAATTCATTAGAGCTGGAGTTTTCTTTAATCATTAGGTACTGATGAAAAGGTACATGTGAAGGTTTACTTCCTCTTAACAGATGGTGCAAAATCCTTTCCTTCATTTTCTTCGCACTTGGCGTATCTAATAAACTAACAAAAAACATACAGAATCCATCATAAATTGCATTCTGAAACCCAAATTTTCTTTCTGCCTTCCTTGTAAATTCTAGTGCCCTGTACAGAGACCTTAAACTGTATTGTGGCTTTTGATTAGCCCCATCTTGCAGCCTTTCGTCAGAATCCTTCTTGGCTATTTTATAAAAACACCTAATTCTTTCTACTAATTCACTACTTGATCCATTGTCACCCAAAAATTTTTGAATAAATATGTCCAAATCTTGGTCATCCAATATATCATCAACAAAGTATTCTGTAAATCTACTCCGTAAAGCATACGGCAAATCCCGCTTCCCAGCATCAGTTGCGGGATTCATGCAGGCAAATACACGAAAATTAGGATGCCTGTTAATGTTACTGACATCACCTCTTTCAGCCAAACAAAGTGAACCATTCTCCCCCTCAAGAACTCCAATAACTCTCTGCAAAATCTCCGGAGGTGCCAAATTCACCTCATCAAGCAAAATCCACTGACCATTTCTAAGTGCAGTCACAAAGACACCTTCTACAAAGGAAAATACCATCCCAGAAGAGGCAATCTGCCTGTGGGCAGTTTCAAGTCTAGCAGAAAAGTCCTCCCAAGCTTTAATTTTCTTTTCTACATCTAATGGTTTTTTCCGCTTTCTGGCAGACCCAGACCTCTCTTCTTCCACCAACTTTTTGAATAAATTAACACCATTCTTAAGTTTACGAAGTAACTTCTCCCAATTCTTACTGCACAAAAGCTCTTGTAAACGAGCAAAATATTCATCATTACCCTGCATATACGAAGCAAACAGTAGTAAAAATTACTTCACAACCTAAATGACAACAAAAGAAAACAAAATACTAAAACTAAGAATACCTTCATAGAAAATGCCTTTGAAAAAAGAAATTTAAACTCATTGTATAGGGGAATGCAAATAGACCGTGCATCCATAGGCTTAAATCCTCCTAATAGATCAGCAACATCACTTTGCTGACTTAAGTTCTGGAACAAAAAACATAATCACGTGTAAGTGCCAATCTATCACAGCCCCATGTGTGTGAGTGTGCGTGTGAGAGAGACAGAGATACTCAACCAGCATACCAAAACAGTAAGTTTCTGGCCGAGCCTCATAGCCAGATTCTGCACAAGTGTAGTCTTCCCAGTGCCAGTTTCACCAACCAAGAGAACAGGCTCGTTGTACTTAACGGAGCAAGCTATTCTCTCAAGTACATGCAACGAACTACGAATCTTAACAAAAGGTCTCTTTTCATCATATAACTGCAAGAATCACAAAATAAAAAAGAAGCAAAAAACAATCTAAACTAAATTATCGCAATTCAAAAAGCTTGCTACTAACAGTTGCTTCAGTTCGTTGAAGCGTGACTCGTCCAATCCTAAGTTCAGAAAGCAAATCCTGCAATTAAGTTTTCAATATGAGAACCAAATTTTCATCTAATGAATCATATATGACATAACTCACAACAATCTCAAATAATAGCCACCTGAATTATAGGTTCATCGTGAGGATACAAAGTTTCTGCCTGAGAAGTTGGAACCCCCCACTTCTTTGCAATCTCTTTCATTATAGTCAACCGATTTCCAACAGATGTTGAAAAGCTAGCAAAAACTTCCACAGCCTACAAGAACAAGAAAGTAACTCACTAAGAATAACATGCAGAGTATGCCAATAATAAAATTCAGAAGCACATTAATAAAATATCAAGGAAACAGGATAAACATGCTAAATCATACCTCTCGATAAATACAAAAGCATTCAAAAGCTGTCAGAACATCAAGCGTAGAACTAAAACCCAGTCCAGCAATTCTCTTGCACCACTTGAGTAGATCCCTGTCAACAAGAGCCAGAAAACTCAAATCTAGTTGCTGCTATCACCAATATTGAATCTTTAGTGCCAGGTTTTACCTCAATGAGAACTTGCTGAGTAAACTTAAGGAAACAGATTTTCCAGGATGGAAGTCCACGGACTGGTGCAAATAGATGGAGTTAACCCCTTCACAAGTTTCTGAAGCAAAAACATGATTAGTAGGCAACAGATAATGTAGTCTACGACCAGAGTTTCTTGAGGCATGGTTGGACCTACCTACAAGCCTTTCAGCAAGAGGCTCCAAACTTGGATACCATGCTTTTACTATCTTTTTTAAGTCTTGGTTACTTGGTGGCTCAATCATCACTTTTCTCCACAGGACTCCATTTAAATTCCCACCTACCACCACAAATTACAAAAGAAACCATAACTAACAAATATATGAACTTTAACAGCCTGTAAAATATACAATGAAGACAAATTATGCCAAAGAAATCCTTCACAAGAAGAAATATCTAAATAATAAGGCAACCATGGCATAAGAATCAAAGGTAGAAGTTTTATGCATAACCATATTAAAAGACAGTAAACTTCCATAATCTACTTCAGTTTGGCATCTCATCAAACAGTGCAGCAAATTCATCTCAAAATGCTCATATTTTTCGGACTATCAAGTCATTGCTCATATAAAGAATTATCAGAATCATCTTTTATAATCACTTGAGTTGTTCGAAATTTTCTTGACAAGCTTTTAATTGATATTGTGACTTTCCCATTTGTTTCTAATGGCTGATTCTCAGAATACGATCAAAGAGCTTGTTTCAGAAGGATTAAATACCAATGGATATCCTTTGACTATGACCAAGAAACTTATGCCAATTGAGCCCTTATCAAGGAAAAGAATTACAAAATGTTTATCCAGCATCCCCTTGTAACATGAAAAGGGAAAGAGAGAGAGAAAGAAACTATGACTATTCAAAATATGCAATAAAACATCTGGTTTTAATAAGATTCACTACTAGCAGTATTCTTTCAATTTTAGCCAAAACCTTTATGGTTATTGACGTTTTCTGTAACTAAGATCAAACTACAACGAACTTTCCAGAGAATAAGGTCACCCCTAGAAGGAACTTAGCTGAAGTAAACAAAAAGGTACACTCGGGAAAACTTGTAAAAGTAGTTAATAAATACCAAAGAGCAACACTCCAGCAGAATGGAGAATTCATTTTCAAAATAAACCCATAAACAGATGAGGCATTTAAGTTAAGTCAGAAAACCATATGGTAAAAAAGCACGAAAAAAGCAACCAGCAATTTTTAGGTTATATGGAAAATGAGAAGGGTTTAACAGACCTTCTATTCCACGAGATATATCACTTTTGGATGTAGAAATAGTTGAAAATAAACGGAAGCTTTCTGCCACCCTAATTTCCTGCACAAGCCCCAGAAGCTCTGTTAGTTTCTAAAAACAGAAATTGAGGAATTAAGCGGTTTTCTCTATCTTGTTCTGTCAGTCACAAGATGTGCCTTTGATGTAGAACAAGATAAAATAAGTTAAAAGAAGCTCTTTCCTCAAAACTAAAATTGAAAAAATTACACAAGTTGGTAACAACACCACTGTCAAGGAAAGTTATTTAAAAAAGAAAACTAAACACTTTTTCAATAGGATAGAAAGCTGCAGATAAACAGGACTTCATTTGGACTCAGGTACAGCATCAACAAGCATATGAAAACAGATAAGGGATCCCATAAATGCCTGACATTAAGCCTCTACTTATTCTCGTAAACATAAGATTTCATTAGACAACATAAGCATTACATTAGTTTGCAAATAACAGTCAGTTCAAAAAAGAAAAGTCAACATAGCAAACATCCTAATCAAGGCCAGATTAACACGAATATAATTGATCAATTGAATATAAGTAGGCAAACTACCTGAAAACACTAAAAACGTTCTAAGAGAACTTTCCATCCTTGGAGCTACAACAAGATCAAATAGGAACACTAGTTTCATGATGAAATTTTAGACAGAAAATCATATACCTCCCCAAAACCAGTCATAAGGAAGCTTGAACCTTCCAACAATGGTAATATCATAGACAGCACATCTGATGGTGCTTTGTCAATATCCTCAAATACAACCCAAAATCCATTCAGAACAGCCTGAGGGAAAATGGAATTTGAAAAATATCACAAACAAGCAGGACCCCAAAAGATCAGAAGCCAAAATAAGAAAAGCAATAGAAACTCATTTAAAACAAACCTGAGTAAGTGTCCCAGGCTGCCATCTAAATTCACCAGGTTGCTCAGTACAAACATAACTCCCAACCAATGTTTTTCCGTCAATTTGATCATCCATGTGAATAGACAGCACTACATATAGAAGCATGCCAATGGCAAGAAACGAACATAAATGAGCAAGCAGACAAGAAAGAAAGAGAGACGGAGAGACAATGATACAGATCACAAAAATGTCAAGCAAACTTAAGCATCAAGTTGCCTCAAAAATTAGGATCCCGGCTTGATATTCAACCATTTTAGGACCATCCATATTTACAATTTATTATTAAGTATTAGTTTCCACAGTTATTTAAGTTAGGAACTAGCAACTGTATTTGAGTTATATTATATGCAGTGTAAGGGTAACGATAATTTAGAAATTCAAGATCTCCAGAATTTCTTGAAATCTCTAGAGGTCTAATTTAGGTCCTTAACAGTATTAATGTTTTATTTATAGCTTATGAGTTTCTAGGATTTACTTTTGATAATTTCCTATCAAGAATCTCTAGTTCTTGCAGGATTATGATTAGTAGAAAACGACATAAGCCCAAAAGCCCTCTCATTAGTGAAGAACAAGTTTATGAGAGTTCCAGCAATAATTATGATCCTATTCGGACTATGTGAAGCCACGCTAACCTAAGGTTTGACTGTAATACACTTAGCCAGCAAAGATAAATGGATAAGACTTAGGTGAAGTTCTTTATAAGCAACTCTTTAGGTTCTCTGCATAAACAATAAAATCAGACCACGTCTAAATAAACTGACGTAGAATTTAACCCACCTTAACAATCCTGTTAACATTAGCGAATGCTGATTCAGTCAATCTAAACACAGCATCATTTGGGAAAACTAAAGAACATAAGAAACTCTACCTAAATTTTATCCAAGATAATGAATGCTTCTACACAATAAGAAACCAAATTATGCAATTTGGACTATTACTTTTCCATGTTACTAGCATTGTTGACAACATAATGAAATAAATATAAATATGTATTCTCTAAAAGTGACTAAACGGTAGTTACTCTTAGCTTCCAGCAAACCATGATTCTATTTCTATGATTATAAATAGGCATTAGAATAAAAAAAATAATAATAAAGGAATATTAAAAATGGAATACCATGGTTCCCACTATCACAGGCCATCTTGCTAATAAGGGCAGATTTCCCAGCACCTGCAGGGCCATACAGAAGAACAGGCCACTTTTGACTGACTGCCAAAAGCACCATCTCAAAACTTCGCTTTAATATAGATGTCATGACAAAAGGAATTCTAGCTGATTTATCATCCCTGAATCACAAAATGAAGTGAGTATAACACTAAAGCCACCAACATCCATGAGCTGAATATCTCTGGAAAAGAAAAATAGATACTTTCTATTAACCCAAAGTAAAATCTTCAATGATTTTAGGCCAATGTCACATACCATTCTACCAGCCTCCGATTTCTTAAAGGTGGCTCAGCTTCATGAAACTGTGATGATGTAAAAGAACAAAGGCCACATGATTGCAGGCAGTTTTCTTGACTGAAACTAAGTTCTCTATTTTCAGAATCTGACTTATTGTGTTCAAAGGTTCCAATATATGCACCAGCCTTCTCCATAGCTATATCTTGGCAGAACTCCTCCCATCTGAAAAAGTCGAAACGAAATTTAACAAAAACGCAACTATGTAAGCTCTATCTGGTCTAAACAATTTGTTAAAAAGCAAAACAAACCGCAATAAGCATGAATGTGCTTCTTCAGCCTCAACACCAAACTTTGCAATTGCTCTGTCATTCATATTCAAGATGACGGATAGTATTTGTATACCACACCATCTTATGTCTGAGATATCTTTCTCAAACTTGATATCACTGCCTTGATCAAGATTTAAAACCTCCTTTACAAAGTCCAGGAAACATGACCAATCCCAATATTTAGAGAAAACATTGGTTTCCACAACCAGAAGGCGATAAGATGTCCGCACGACATGCAAGTAATAAGTAACAACCTGATTTAAAGAAGAAGACAAGGCATATAGTGAATGGAAAGCAGAAAAAAATAGTTAACTTCTAATCTTCTAGTATGATATAAGAAAGACATTAAAAAGTTTATTATTTAGTAGGGGTATCATAATGCAATTATTTCTTTACTAGATACTATTATAGACCACAATATTTATAATTGACTTTAGGAAAATCCCCACCCTTCAGCAGATTCACCATGTAAAATGGATGTATATATAACACTGTCAGAACACCATAATTCACCAGGATATTAATCAAAAGATAACCCCTGACCATGCCTTTATCTCCAAATTCCACAATTTTGATTATGCATTTACACTCAACGCAAAGTTGTCATGCATCCAACCATCAATGTTGCATTTACATGATATCTTAGCTAGATATGTTGAAAGAAAGAAAACTACTTCTGGTTCTGACATGAGAAATAAATTAAGATTATGTATACCTTTTCAGATAGCTCAAAAACACTTCCTTTCATCAAAATGCGCTCAAAAGGAGGAGGAGCAAATTTGAAATAATTTAACACAGACCTGGTCCAGAGAAAAGAAAAGTTTAACTTACTTTCAAATATTACTACAGACACATCTTGTAATGATGAAAATTGCGTAAAGAATGAATCTATATACAAGCGAAAACTCAGACAGCAACCACTTAAAGCATGCATGAAGGAAAATCAAATCCAGATGTCCTAGCAGCGTTTCTAAAATGAAATATAGCCAAATGATTCAAGAAATCAGCTGTTAACAACTTAAGGCATAACAGCCAACTCCTAACAAGAAGCTTAAATAAGATATTTGCTTTCATATTATCGCATTTACACCTCTAAGCAAGGAAGTAGGAAAACTGGAAAAGTACACGCAAGCGTCTCATACTTTGGCACGCTCATCCATAACAAGTGTAAAGAGAAAAGTTTGTTTATCATCTGTGGCAATCATGAATTGACTAGGAGAAGTGGTATAGAATAGGGCTTCCTCTTCAGAATTAGCTAAAACTTAAAATTAAAAAAAGAAAAAGGTAACAGAAAAACGTTGTCTTCAGCTAGTGTAGATATAGACGACTACATTAGATACAGTTACTAATTGTTGTATGCAGCAAGTTATTTTATCATCAGTCTTAAAATTGAGAATAATAACACAATAACATAAAATTACCCCAACAAAAACGGAGCCAAATCAACGGCACGGCAGAAGGCCAGGCAAGCAAGCTCATGAAGATCCAAACCCCTCCCATGTTGAATATGGAACTCAATAACATTAAAAACTTCATCATCATCAAGATATCCTGATTCAGCAACGTTAACATCTAAATTTGACCTCAAATTCGGCACAAGCCGAAGCAAAGTCACAGCTTTGTCCACTACTCTTTGTGCTATTGGGCGAAAACACCCAATCAATGGAATTGTATATTTAGGGTGCAGAAGTAACTCTGCCACAGAACTCACCACTTCTTCAGTCACCAGGTGTCCCTGTCCCAACCCAATACAAAATGGCAAATTAGTTAAAATTTAAACCAACTATTCGAAATAACAATAAAAATGATACAAAACCTCATAATTTGAGAATATTGAAGCTAACAACTATAGAAAAAAATTGAACAACTCTAATTTCATAAACTCTCTTAAAAAGCAGAACTTTTAAAACTTTTAGTACTTTCTTACGCTTATTGATATCTGCCAACAACAAAAAGTTCAAAGCAAAACCTACCTTTTCCATCATGGAGTTAAAACGCGGAACACGCCCAACCTTATGGCAACGAGCAAGAAACCTCTGGAGTGACAAATCAAGACTAAAACTCCCATCCATATTCTCAAAATAAAAAGAAACAAACTATACTTTATATTGATTACAAAAACGTTGTTTTTTTATCCAGACCCAGAAACGACTCCACTTTTCTATGCGTAATAAATCAAAAGTGTTTTTGGTTTACTGTCTTGCTGCCTCTTTCTTCACCTTCTTGAAGTTCTCTTCTTCAAGTTTTTGTAGGGTTTAAGGTTTTTTAGGGTTTTTTAAAATGAGGCGCCGCGTATATATATTTTTGTTCGGTGGAATTTACGCATTTAAACCTGCACATGACTAAGTTACCCGTCCAAACTTAAGTATATTTAAAAATTTAAGGACAAAAATATTAAATTTAAAAAATACATTTAGATAAAATTTTAGATTATTTTTTAAATAAATCGGATTTTGGACAGAAAATTTTATGTTCGATCCAAATACTATTATATAATAATAAATATATTTTATATATAATAATAAATAATTTAATTTATAAATTTATATAATTACTTTATTATCCTTAACCTTAAAAAAAAAAAAAAACACACAACTACCCGACTCGAATCAAGTGACATCCCATTGTTTATATATTTATTTTTTTTATGCGCAGAGTAATAGTTCTGCTTGATATGTTATTAAGAGTGTAAATGAGACACTTATGTTCGCAAGTTACTCGAGTTCGATTCAAAAAAAACTCGAATTCGATCGATTATTATCGAGCCGAGCTCGAGCAGCTCGAGCTATTGAGCAAGCCGAGTTCGAGCATCTTAATACCCGATTCGAGTAGCTCGCTAGCTTAATCGAACTTTGTAATTTTAATATATATTTTCAATATTAATTTACTATTTTATCCTTTATATATATATATATATAACCCAAAACCTAATTGTTTTTTCTCTTGTTTCCTTTCATCAGCCGCTCCTCACTCACCACCTCCAATCTTGAGCCGACACCACCCTAATCTTTTTCTTACCTTTCAGTCGGGCTCACTCACCCTAAACTCTCATTCTTGAGCCCACTCAGAAGTCTGAAACCCTCTCAAACCGACACCACCCCAGGTTCCATAGACACACCGACGATTACGGAGAATGGTATAACACAATCCCACGTCGCTGAAGTAGCAGCAGTCGACGGCGACCAGAAGCCTTTGGCCTTTGCAAATGGAGTGCCGACTCAAGTGACGCTGGAGTCTGAGGTAACGAAAAAGAGAAGCTCAATTATACTCCCTCTAGAGCGGGTACTAGCGTGATGTGCCGTAGGGGAGATGATTTTTCTTTAAAAAAGTTTAATTTCTAAGTATACTTTTTCAAGTTTTAGATTTGTTTTAGGTGTTAATGATATTTTTTGTTATTTATTTTCTTTTCAAAGCCAAAAACAAAGAACAAGACAATGCAGTTTTTTTTTTTTTATCATTATAATATTTTAAAAATAAAATTATTATTTAAATATAAAAAATTTGTATATGAAACGAGCTCGAGTTCGAACTCGAGCTCGAGTATGTAAATCGAGTAAACGAGCTTAATCGAGCCGAGCTCGAATAGTTCGATTTTATCTCGAGCCGAGCTCGAGCTTAAAAAATAATATTCGGTCGAGCTCGAGCCGAGTTTCGAGCAGCGAGTTTCAGTCGAGCTCGAGCTTCTCATTATTCGAGCTCGGCTCGATTACAGCCCTAATGTTACCAACAAAGACTATTTCTTTGCAAAACAGGTTGGTAAAAGAAATCGTGAATCATCTACTCCAAATGTAAGACCTCGTAGAGAAAATAAAGAGTTTTTCGGATACAAGTCTGCACCTCATAATAATGGCAAGAGCCCAAAAGGAAAAAAATCCAGTTCGAAGAAAAAGGCTTCAATACACCACGAAAAGAAAAGAAAAGAGGTGGTTGGATTACAGAGGATCCTGGAGATTTCTCCAGTAGGAAGTCCACAAGTAACCGTTGGAATTCTCCCTCAACACCTTCTAATGAGAGACGTAAGAAGTTGTCTTTAACTTTTGGGTTGGGCGGGGCGGGCCAGACGTGGGTATCATTTTAATAATATGGGTTGGGTATGAAAAAAAAAAATTAACCCATATTTTGGGTCAGGCCTGGACAACACACAAATGCTCTTAGCATCTTGTCTGGTCTGGGTCCGGACCTAACTCGACCCATGAAAAGCTCTAGTTAGCATGATAATTTGATTCTATGTGGCTTACTTTATTATAACTAGAATTAAACCCGCGTTCTGCTGGGTTCTTTTAATTTTTTTTACTTAATTAATAATAAAAAAATAAATTTAAATTAAATTTTATTAAATAATGATTTTTTATTTTTATTTTTTATTTTTAAATTATAATAATATTTTATTAATTATAAAAAATAAATTTATTATAATTGTTTATTTATAAATTACGTAATATAAATGCATTTTCAAATGTTATTTATATGTATTTTAAAAATATATATAAATGCATTTTCAAATGTTATTTATATGTATTTTTAAAAAATATTTAGACCTCATTATATATTGTATATTTTTATTTCTAAGAGGTAAAAAATAATTCATGAAAATTAACAATATAAAATTATAGATTGTATTTTATTCCTCGTTAGATCTATTGAAAACAAAAAAAAAAACGTCGTTAAGCAAAGGAGCTTAACACGTGTGTTACACTGATTAACATAAATAATTAAACAAATGAGCTTAATACGTATGTCATACTGATTAGCAGAAAAGTTTGTTTCTTTTTTTAACTTTTTTTTAAGCAGATCGATATGAATCCTAAATCGATTCGCGAGTCAACGTGCGGATCAACCATTTAAATACATCATTTAAAATAAAAATAATAACTAACAAAATAAGTTTTTTCCGAACAGGTCAAGTATGGATTTTAAAGCGATCCGCGAGTCAACGTGTGGACCAACCATTTTAAATATATCATTTAAAAAATAAAAAAAATAAAAACTTAAAAGTAAAAATAATTAATAAAACAAATTTCTTTTTTTTCGAGCGGGTCGGGTACGGATCTTAATCGACTCGTAAGTCAACATGCAGACCAACCTTTTAAATACATCATTTAAAAATAAAATAATTAATAAAAAATTAATTTTTTTCCCGAACGGGTGGGTGCTAGGGCTGTAATCGAGCCGAGCCCGAATAGTGAGAAGCTCGAGCTCGAAATTCGCTGCTCGAAACTCGGCTCGTACTCGACCGAATACTATTTTCTAAGCTCGAGCTCTGCTCGAGATAAAATCGAACTATTCAAGCTCGACTCGATTAAGCTCATTTATTCAATTTACATACTCGATTTTGCATTTAAATAAAGATATTTTTTTAAAATGATATAATGAATGAAGCATAAACAAAATGAACTTTGCTATCGACAATCCATAGAGCAGAAGCATGTTCCTCCAAAAAAAAATCATATCCTTAAAAGATTATACCATTCATTGCTCTCAACATCAAATTATAATTAAATAGCAGTAAGTATCACTAAATATTGAGCCTGACCTGTGAAAAATCAAATGTTTTCCTTTTTCTCATTTCGTATTCCTAATCTCATTCTCATATTAAAACAAAATATATAAAAAAAAAAAAATTGTAATCCAATAAAATCAACTATCTAGAAAAAAATAATAATAATAATATTTGGCAAAAACAACAAATATCATTATTCTCTATACCTGGACTTGATCTACTATGATAATACTAATAATAATAGAGAACACAAATAACAACACATCATATTTGTATATGGAGGGAAGGCAAGAATCAAGACGGAAGGACTCAGAGCATCAAGTTTCTCAGCAACAACTTCTGGATGGCTCCAGCATCTAACCCAAGAAAATTATAATAAATTAAATCTTCTGAAAACTGGTTTATCTCTCCCATTATCCAGCAACTCCTGCCAAAAGAATTTTTTCAATAAATTTTTGCAACCAATTACAACAACTGTGTCGGACTCATTCAGCAGCAGTAACACACTTAATAATCTTAATATAAATCATGACTCTAGCAAAAGTAATTCCCTGATGCACCGTGAAAAAGATCCGAAGATGAGAGGTGCGGCTGTGAGAGACAGAAAGTAAAAAAATGATGGGATTCGAACTAGCAAAGGTACGTACTGTCTGAAGGATCGTTGCTCAGATTGTGGTGAACAATGTCTCACATCTTGCGCGGCTGTTTTGGTTGTTTTGGTGAGGGAGAGAAAGTGAGACTATGAGAGGGGCTGCTGAGAGGAATAGGTGAAGGAAAAAAATTAGGTTTCGGGTTTTAAGTATATATATATATATATATATATATATATATATATATATATATATATATTAAGGGTAAAATAGTAAAATAATATTAAAAATATATATTATAAAATAAAAAGCTCGATAAGGCTCGCGAGCCATTCGAATCGAGTATTGAGATATTCGAACTCGGCTCGCTCAATATCTCAAGCTCGAGCTCGGCTCGATAATGACAGAATCAAATTCGAGTTTTTTTCGAGTCGAACTCGAGTAACTTACGAGCACAGATGTCTCATTTACATCTCTAGTAGGTACGATACTAAATCGACTTTCGAGTTCACAAACCAACACCTTTAAATACATTATTTAAAAAAAAAAAACTTATCACATGTCGAGCAAAGAGCCCAACACATGTCAAGCTAAGACCCATTAGAGGATTTTTTTATATATAGTTTATAGATTTATAGATTACTAGATTATAACACACCTATTATATTGGCGAATGAATAAAAAATTAGGTTTTTATTAAAATTATATTTAGTGGATAATTTGTAAGTATGAGTAGCTTTTTTTAAAGAAGTTGGTAGTTTTAAAAAATAGTTGGTAAAGTTTTTAAAATAAAAATTATATAAAATTAAAAAATTATCAATACCCTTATTATATTTTTTGATATAATAATTTATTTATTATTTTTATAATTTTTTAAACTGAGTTAGTGTCATTTTATTCCTAACACTAACTCAATCACTTTCTTTATATATAATATAGATAATACAACTATTGTTAGAAACTTTATTCAAATATCTTAAAATTTAACGAAAACCCGATTTTAACTTTTTACTTACATGCAAGCCCAAGTTTTTATTCGTACATGTAAGCTCAAATATACCTTCTTTTTTTTCTAAGTATTTTTTATAAATTTAACGGCTAAAATAAAATTTGCAAGATTCAATATTTTTAATCTTTTCCTTCTTTAATCAGTAAAAAACCCTCTGTCTCCCACCAACAAACATGAAAAAAACAATGAAATCAATTTAGAAGAAAAAAAGAAAGAAAAGAAAATAAAATAAAATAAAATTGGTTTACGATAAGCTAATGGCCTCAATATCAGCATTTCATAAACTCTGTTAAAAAGCAAAGCTTCTAAAATTTTTAGTACTTTTTTTTTGCTGCCTTTCCACTTCTTGAGCATCTCCCAACAAACAAATTCAAAGCAAAACCTCGCGGAAAAATAAATACTTTTTATACAAGGGACTTGAATCGCAGAACACGCCCAACCTTATTGCAACAAACAAGAAACCTCTAGAGTGACAAATCAAGACTAAAACTCTCGTCCATAATCATTTTCTTCTAAAAAACAAATTATAATTTATATTAATTACAAAAACGTTTTTTTTTATTAACAAAAAAAAATATATATATATATATGCGTTTTAACCTGCAAAATCATATTAAACAAATTTAAAGTAAAAAACATTAAAATTAAGTGTTTTTGGTTCACTTTCTTACTTGGTTGCTTTGCTGCCTCTTTCTGAAGTTCTTTTTTTTTTTTTTTTTAAGGTTTACGGTTTTTCAAAATGACGCGTCGTTTCTCTCTCTTTATATATATTTTGTTTGGCTATTTGATACATCGACCTAACTCGATGGAATGCACATAGTATATTTTGATTTTACGTGTTGAGCTTTATTTTAATTATTACTAGGAATAGTCCCGTACATGCGCGATGGTGAATCTATAGGTTTTTTTTTTTAGTTTTATTATAAACTTTATCCTCATTTAATAAAAAATCTTTGTTTTCTTTTATAATAATATTTATCGTATTATAAACAATATGATTGTAATTATTTCCATTTCACGATTATATGATTGTCTATTAAAAGCATCTTTAATGATTTTTAATCTTTCAAAATTTATATTATTTACTTCAAATAATACACTTTGCACAACTCTAAGACAACAACAACAAAAAAAAAATCAGAATGTTGAAATTATTTCATTTGAGCTTGTTAACTATAATAATGCAAAATCATTTCCTCACTCTCTTGAAACATAATAAGCAAAATTCGTCCTCTGAACTTCACACTATTATTAAAGATTATGATATATATTCATTTGCTGAATTAAGTATTATTTGATCGAGAAACTAATTAAAAATTCTTCAAAATGTATTCTTTGTATAAAATTTGATTTTTTCATTTTCTTGACTGCAAATAAGAACAAAAAATGAAATAATATTAATTCATTAAAACTAAAAAAGATCTCTAAATTCCTAATTTAAAATATAATTTTTTTTTTAAAAATAAAGTATAATTTGTATGCAATTATTCGAATATTTATTATAATGTGAACATTTATCTTTTCATGTCAAGAGTGAAATTTATAATTTTGTGGTTTATGTTAAGCAATTTTAATATTTATACAGTGTTAACTACCTTTATTTGTAACTTTTAAAGCTATAATTTGAGTAGAATCAAATAAATTAGTCTTTCATAGCTTGAAATTGAGTTGGTAAAAATGAATTTAGCCCTTTTGTTATTTATTAATAATAAATTTTCGAAATTAGTTGAAAAATTAAAAAGTTTGATGCAAATTAAATATTATTTAAATATTTTAATGATATTTATTATTAAAAAACATTTGTACTAAATATTTTAAAAAATATTTTAATTGGTAATTTGAGTTATTTTTATGATAACAAATATTTGTTAATAATAAATTTTCGAAATTACTCTCATGTAATTGAAAAATTAAAAGACTATATGCAAATTAAATATTATTGAAATATTTTAATGATATTTATTATTAACAAATATTTGTACTAAATATTTAAAAATAATATTTTAATTGGTAATTTAAGTTATTTTTATGATAAAAATATTTGTTAATAATAAAATTTCGAAATTACTTTCATGTAGTTGAAAAGTTAAAAGGCTGTATAAAAATTAAATATTATTTAAATATTTCAATGATATTTATTATTAACAAATATTTGTATTAAATATTTAAAAATAATATTTCAATTGGTAATTTGAGTTACTTTTATGATAAAAAAATATTTTTAATACTAAAATTTTGAAGTTACTCTCAAGTAATTGAAAAAATAAAAAGCTGGATGCAAATTAAATATTATTTAATTATTTTAATAATATTTATTATTAATAAAAATTTGTACTAAATATTTTAAAATAATATTTCAATTGATAATTTTAAATCAAATAGAAAGAGGATAATTTTGTCTTAACATTTTTTTAACTTTCCAACTATATGAGAAAGTTACTTTCTCACCACTTCTCATGGGAATCACATTCCAATGCTTGTGGGAAAGTAACTCTTCAAGAAAAGTTACATTCCGAGGAAAGTAAGCAGTTTTTAGCATACCAAACATGAGAATCACATTCTCAACCAAACGCCCTCTTAAGGTTTGGCATAAAATACACTAACCCCTAAGGTATTATTTTTAAGTTAATTTTAAATGAAAAGACAAATATACCCTTTATTAATTATTAATTATTATTTTTGTTTATATTTATTTTTTTTCTTACTCAAAACTTTGTTTAACTACAAAATTATCTTTAATTACTATCAAGTTAAATTCTAATTAAATTATATTCTAATTCAAGTATACATGTTAAATATTTTAAACTTATGCCAATTTGGATTGATTCAGTTGGTTGAGTATTCATTAATGTTTTGACAAGCACCAAGGTTCGAGTATCACCAACAATTCCTGACCCTGAATTGGGTAGTCTCCTCTCACTAAATCTTTTTTGTACCAAAAAAACATTTTAAACTTATCTTTAATTTAATTATATATATTAAATTTGATATTAATATTTTATGTTATTTTTAATTAAATATAAAAAATGATCGTATTTTTAATTTTTTAAGTAAAATTTGATTAACAGAATACTAACAAAGTTATTTTTTCAAGAGATAAAATATATATTTTAAAATAATACAGTTAAATTTATTTTCAATAAAATCTTATGAAAGATAATTATATATATTTTTATTCTCTTTTCTTCCCTTTTCATCTTTAACCAATTTCATTACCACTAAAAATTTTAAATAACAATAATTAATTAAATATATTTTAATAAAATCATTTCAAAATTAATATATAATTAAATTAAATATAAATTTAAAATATTTAACATGCACTTGAATTAAAATATAACTTAATTTAGAATTTAATTTAATAGTAATTAAAGATAATTTTAAGATTAAATAAATTCTTATTATTTTATTGTTAAAAAAATTTGAGTAAAAAAATGAATAGGAAAAATAAAAAAATAATTAATATTAATAAAAGGTATATTTTTATTTTTATTTAAAATTAACTTAAAAATAATACTTTAGGAGTAAGTGAATTTTTTATCACACTTAAAGGATAGTGAGTGTTGAATTTTCTATCAAACCTACGTGAAAGGGTAATTGTCTTTTACCCTATTTGAAAAGAGCAACTAGAATAGTCTAAAATTGTTTTTGTTCATATGAAAATTAAACCAACACTTTGTTACAAATTTTGTTTTGGCCTATAAAAAGTGGCATTTTTTTTTTTGCTTCCAAATTACAATAAAATACTAAGAATGAAAAAAGAATAAAAGATTACAAGACTTGAATAAAATCCAATAAAAAAAGCTAAGAACCCCAAACCTAAAACTACTAAACTGGACCCTATAGCACATACACCCAACCTATTATAAGAGAAGAAAAAAAGAACTGGGGCAGACACTGGATATGGAGTCTTCTTGTATGAGGAAAAGCCTATTATAATTACAGAGTATGCACATATTTTGCAGCACATAAATCTTGGGGATGTGCAAATATTGTAACAGTAGAGTGGATGGGGCCAAGGGGATGGCTGCCTTCTTTCATTCTGAATGTTGTAACAAGAATGTGAAACCGGAGTGTCCGCGAATCAAAGGCGGCGGATCGATTTCAGCCACCTCTATTTGTTGCATTGACTTGGAGATATCATCCATGGAGAATGGAATGCTGCATGTGGAAAAGAGCGAAATGCATATATAGTTTGTTTTATAGCCATGGACAAAAAGGATACTATAAATAAAAATGTATTTAAGCTGTGTATGTGATGATAACTGGTACCTTGAATCATCATCCAACAAAAATGAACTGCTAACAGCATTGTTTGAATCCTCAGTCATCATAACTCTCATACTCGCAATTACCTGCAGTGATTAGAACATTTTTGGGTGAAACTTCGACATAAAGGAAGCAGCAGCTAGCAAAACGATAATGTTGGAGGTATTGACGTTCTCTACTTTCCAGTTGCATGCTTAAACATATCTATACAGAGGTAAAAGTTGGGATTTGATGATGCAAATCGAAATCGTGAATAATATATGGTAAAGCAAAGTTCATAAAGGAACCACTAGGAATATGTCGGATAAAGCAAGGTTCCCGATGATTAAATAATAATCCGGAAATGTTGACGATGAAGATTGGAAAATGAATGCACTCATAATCAACTGTCAAAACATGTTGTATCAGCTCCATGTTATCAAAAGAATTGAAAGGTAATGAAGAAAAAACACACACTAGCATTTTTAACTTACATCTGAAGATACACTATGTGTACCATATTTGTCATCCCAATACATTGTACTTATCCTGTACAACTGCTGTATGCTAAGCACCTGACATTTGACAAAAGCAAAAGGAAGATCAGAGAAATGATGGGAGAGAAGGAGAGTTCAAAAGCTGTGTAAGCAACTCACCGGGCAAAGATCGTTGGTTATTTCTTTCAAGGTCTTTTTGGGCTTCTGGTGTATGACCTATTTTGGCAGAAAAATTCAAATGAAAAATGGTCAATAAGTGAAATTTAAAAAACATGCAAAAGTGTAAACACCACAGTAGCAGTGTAGCACTAAAGACGAACCAGGAAGCCAACTGCTTGCCTAATATGCTTCAGCTCATCCCAGGCTGAGCCTGCAAACTGAATGTAAAGCAGATTCAACATTTAGTCTTTTAGAAAAAAAGTAAAAATAAATAAATTTGAGGTTATGATTTTATGTAAGAGTACGTGTTGCTACCTCCTCAGTTGCATCAAGGCACCATTGTTCCAGCTCAGCTAGCCCAGCTTTAACATACTCTCCATTGCTAAATGAGCAACATTCACGCCGCAAAAGAAGGCTGCAAAAACAAATTTAAATGTCATGCAAAATAGTTTGAAATATAACATCAAAGCAGTCAAGAACAAGAGGTGGACCCTCAAAGTTTTGGTATTTTTTTAGTGCATTTACCTGTTAAACAATTGAACATTAACAAATGAAAATGTCTGAGTAAACACTTTGCAGACTAAGAACGAAGGAACCTGCACAGTCAAGAGAGCAAAGAGAATTATGCTGCCATAACAGAAAGCAATTCACTTGTGGTTAAGGTATCTGGAACTTCACTCACATAATTGGCCCTCATTGTCTTCAAGTAATTATTTAAAGTTTTCACAATGCTTTGCCAGTGAGCAATAAGTGCTTGTTGAGCTACAGCATTAGCTTGAGAACGTCCTTTCACTAGGCTAGCCCGGGAAGTTCTGGGTGCCTGCATCGTAATGGACGTAAATAAGGAGCAAACGTACATTTAGAAATGCAAAAAAGAGAATACTTAGCGACACACACCATTAACATGAATAAAAGCTACATGCTGCAAACAAAGCAGCAGAATCGGGTCTTCAATCATTTATTTGAGCTATTAGCTGTCATTTATTTAACCTTAAACAATCCTAGATGTGACAAATTACAAATTTCATATGTATCAGACAATCTGTCCTATTCTAAATAAATATGTTAATTAGAAGATATATAAAATGTGCAATGACAAATAAATCAAACAGACGGGCAAGATAGAAATAGTTTTAGGTTACAAAAAATCCACAATAGAGCCGGTTAAGGAATACATACAGGCAGAAATAGATCAATCAATGGACAAAAGAGTAACTCAGGTATGATTACATATACAAAAACCCATGTCTCAATTTTTGAAAATGCAAAATGAAGCAAATTCAAGTGTTCCCTCCTATTGTTGTAACTGCTAAAAATGGTAGGCTGAATAGCTCTATAATACCTGAATACATGATGCAAGCACCGGAGATATCTCTTTTTTCAAATTGTCCCTTATCATTCCATATATCTTCTCAAGGAAGGCTGTCAGTTGCTGTTTGAAAAGCAAAGCTGGATATTTAGCTTCAACTTGTCGTAGGTCATCAAGACCACCAAGCACCCGGCCATTAAGAAATGAGAAACCAGCACTTTGTGGAGAACCTCGAAGCCCCTAAGAGGTTAAGTCAGAAGACAAAAAAATCTCTATCAAACTGCAAGTTGAGGTATGCGTATGCCTGCAAAGTTACTTAAAAATTGGAGTAAGGTTTATCCCTACTTGAGACATCCTTCCAAACAGAGAAGCTGATGTTGATCTTCGCCTTTGTGGAGTTAGGCTTGCTGCTCCACTTGCTTTGAGTGTACGTTGAAGCAGCAATAGTAAAGTGGATGAATTTGATAACCAATAGGATAACAAGTCATTGTTATCCGGCACCTAGAGTTAGGCAATATTTTAACCATAAGCATTTAGATAGCAATAATAGAAACACAAGAAATTTTCTACTTTTTATCCCATTGAAAATATTACATGTGATGAGGCAGAGTGAATTTGATCAGCCACAAAACAAAGAATTGCTGATTTGTTAATTACCTCTATTGATGAGCCTATGGTTTGAATTATTCGATCAAAAATACTTGTTCTTTCAACTTCAAATGATCTCCAATGGAGCAGGCATTTATATATTAGGCAAGCAGCAATTGGCTTGCCCCCAGAGAATCCTAAATCTTGTGAAATACACTTTATTAGCAGCTCCTGGTTCTCCTGCACCAATCAGAAGAAAGCCGTTAAATGTAGTTCATCAAAACACTCCAAGAAACAAAACAAAAAAAGTAAACCTCTGAACATAGATAATTTTTCATGTTAATAAGTATGCATCTTTCTAGTGGCCAAAGGAAAAAGGTATGCATCTTTCTCATAATTTTCAAAACAACTAACCTGCTGCTTTTCATTAAGAGATTTTTGGGGCTTCTCCTCGGTCTCTGTTACCTGCGGATTTGGTAGTGCCTTCTTTATTTCTTCATTCACAACATTTCCATTCTCAAGAGACCTCTGAAGTTTCAAGACACCACACAACATAAATCTCCATAATACACAAGGTATTTCAACTAAAAGACTTCTAATGCAACCAGTACCTGAATAATTGTCGTCTTGGGTCTTGCAGCCAAAGCTCTGCCCGTTGGCGACATGGTGAGTGCTTGTTGACGGAGTACCTGATTCTCTGATTCTAAATTAGAGAGCTTCTCTTGTAGTCTGAACCATGGGAAGAATAAAAAGTTACAAAAGGATTAAATTGTACATCATATCCAATCTGATTCATGCATGTAAACTGTTATACACGCAAATCATCAGTATGAAGAACAGGAGCTGGCAGCAAAAGATATTTGTTCTAAATTTAATATAGATGTAGTCAACCTAATCAACAATGTAAAACATACACAGATTAGAATAACTCCAAATGTAGTTGATAGAACTAGAGCAAAAGAAGGATAACCATGAGATCGAATGTCATGGCTGCAAATTATCCAAATAGCTACTCACAAGAAAAGAAGTGGAGACACCATACACAAGCCACGTAAACATAACCGATCCTACCAAAACGGGTAGTGATCAACCAAGGATTTCATTTCCGATATCATGGTATTAGTGACAAACCTCTGCACTGAATCTTGAAGCTGATCTGCTTTCTTCCCAGCATCTTCAAGCTTCTTAGTCAGGTCCCCGTTTTCGGCCTGCGCAGTGGCATGAGCTTGCTTTGCCTCTTCAGCTGTTTGCTTTTCAGCCAATAGCAAAGCCTGTACAAATTAGAAAATTGTTCATCAGATGCAAGAGATGAATATTTGACGCCAAAGGCCAGGAAGCCTTCTCTAATAACCAAAGGTTTATGCAGCAATGTTTTCAAGCAAGCATCTGGACTAGGATAAACCCCTTCAAACTTAATATTTTCTTTCCTCTTGTCTAGATAACTATGTGCATACACAAATCAAGCCAATCCAGAAATTGTCTAATGAAATAATTAAGTAACCAATCCTCTCTTTTCAACAGCTACAGATTTACATTGGAGCTAAATCAAACTGAGCAGTATGAAACCATGCAAGCTCCATATGAGTTGAATATCCTGATGCAACGTATGAAAATAATGCTCTCTCAAATACTTGTTTTATACACCCTCCTCAAATACTTGTATAATCCGATTTTTCTATTCAAAAGCACTTCTACGGAATTGAAAATTCAAATCATCTTTCAGCCTCAGCTGAATCAAACAACCACACTCTACTTAAGGAAAAATTATATGCAGAGAAGTGATTTTCATTTCTGACAAGAATGTATGCATACCTTCAACTTCTCAACTTCAGATGTCAAGGAATTGATCCTTTCTGTATCTTGAACAATAACTGGGGTTTCTTTGATGACTGGAGGTGCTTCTTCAATGGCTTTTCGTGCTGCCTCTCTTTCCTTGATAACCATAGATTTAGCTTCGTCCACTTGTAATTGCATTTCATGCAGCGCATCTTGCAATTTTGCAATTTCTTGAGCTTTTGCCTCCTCAAGATCAGTCTGCATTTCAGTTCAAATAAGAATAGCATAGACCTATTAGACTATTAGAAGTACCCATCTATAGCATCAATCTGTCCAAGATATCATACTAGTAAAAAGATAAATGCTTTGGAAAGTAAGAATATAACTACGCTACCCTTAATCGCTTTTCAAGTTGCAAACGCCATGTAAGTTCCTCCACCCGCTTCTCTAGCTTGTCCTTTGCTTCTTTCAGAGCTCCTGTTTCTCTTGCAGCCTGAATAAATTTAAAGAAATTAGGCTTTCCTCTTAGCTTGGATAGGCAACCACATGCGCCTTAACATTTTGGCATGTTATATAACAATGTTAAGCAGCAAAATACAAACCATTTTGAGCTTTCTGAGCTCTCTTCTAGCAACTCTGCACCTCCAGCTACACTGTGAAACTAATACAGCCTTCTGAAGACTCTTATAATAGGAATAAGCTTGATAGCAACGCCAGTGAGCCTGCAGACCACCAGGAGATAGGAACCAGCAGATCATAGATAAAGAATTAATCTCCTTTTAAGCACAAAAAAAAAAAATAGTAGAACTTCCCTAAATGATGAGTGCACTATCCTTTTATATTTTTGATAAAGATGTCAAGTTACTTTACCTGTATGATTATGGCAGCTTTAGTTTGCTTCCTGAACCTAAACTCATTGCGGGCAGTCATTGTTCTTAATCCTGTCTGCAATGTAATTGCAGATTTCCTCATTGTCAAATAGGATTTCCTGTCAATGTGTCGGCGGAAATTCTTCTGAATCTTCAAAGCTCCAGCTTCTCTCCTCAGCTCTTCATATATTTTACGTGCCATATTACCTAGAAAATGTGGAAGGAGATAAAATCAGAACTCCAAGCCAGGTCAATAAGAAAAAAAAAGCAACGAACCTAATAACTGAAGAAGGGGGGAAATGCTATACTTTCCAAAAGCAAAAACAAAAAGTAGAGTTAGCTATTCTCCTGTCACAATTTTGAAACTTGGATCTGTTTTTTTTTTTTTTTTTTTTTCATTAACAATTTCAACACCTAATGCATCAGGATGGTTAGACTTTATCACACTCACAAAGCCAAAAGAAAATTACAATGAAAACTGGCGAAAGTTCTAAACATCCATTTCAGCCAGAATAACTGTCACTGCTTTTTACGCTAAGAAATTCTCAAACACAGCTTGCACACATCTAGACACTGAAAAACTCAGTATCATGGAGACATGGCCATTTCTAACAAGAATAAATTCAAATAATGATGCAACAAGCAACTAGGGAAGGTAGACTTTAACAGAGTTTAGAAAAACACCTCGCAAATAAGACTGCAGATTTATAGCAGCCCCACGCAATGAGATGAATTCCTTGCGAGCAATATATGTACAAATCTGTCGTTGGATGGTCCTGGCTGCATTTCCAAGCACCTCTGCTCTCCTTGCATCCAACTCTGCCATCTGACCTGCTCTCAGGAAAATCTTTGTCTTTCCTATCTGCAAATACACATTACCCAAAAAAAAGACAAAAACAACTGTTATATACAAAAACCCAAAGAAAAGACATTTCTTGAAAGTAAGCAAAGACATTAAGAAACTTGAAAAGATGTCTACAAACCATGTTAAGCAAAAGCACTTGATCCTTCTGCAAGAGCTTTCACAACTTGCAGTCCTTTTTATTTCAAGGGGTGAAGGAGGGAGCATACCACATTTTCTTCCCCTTGAAAACATTGGTGACAAGATTTTCTACCATTTACATTCGTTTTCTCTAAACATATAATTGGAGAGAGTGCAGCAAAGATACAGTTTAATTGCGCATATCGTTTCTGAAGCTAGCTAAATCAGCTTCTAACAACCCTACAGATTACTTACATTGAATGTATTGACCTAAAAGAAAATTACTGAACCTCCAATAATGAACAGAAGTATTCTTTTCATCATTTTCAGCAATCAAATAGAAGGGATTCAGGAGAATTCAACTGCTTATTTAGTAAATTTTACATGGAGGATCCAAGCTTAAGTTGCAGATGATTAAAGTTAGAAAGAAAGGTGACTTTCTCTCTAGGCTAATAACATTTCCAAGAATAAGCAAGCAAATTAAGGATCCTCTTAAAAGGAATTGTAGTTAAGTATGGTAACCTCAAGAATAGCTATCACCAATCAAAATAATATTTTTTTTGGAAGATTTATGGAATAACAATGAATGGAGATGAAAAACAAATTATAACAGGAGATTACCTGGTATCCTTTCAGTCCCTTCTTATCAAGTATCATTTGACATGCAACCTTATCATCGTAACTGAAGAGAAGAGATAAAACCAGATGAAATACTATTTAGTTAGTTATAGTTCAATTCAAATAAATATATTACAAATACTTCTAAAATCTATAAATTCATTTAACACCTGGAACAGTTACTGAAACTTACTTTCCTTCCAAAACATCCGGAGCAAGTAGACCAAAACGGTTAAGAAAATCATAAAATGTACGTCTGGTAGGATATCCAGCACAGCTGATCCTAATTGCTTCAAGAACACCCTAGAAGTGAAACAATGCAGATTTTAGTCAAGATCAGGTATGGTTAAACCTAAATATAATGAACCAAGAGCATCTTGACAGGTAACACTCAGATTAAACAACGTCATGAATAAAACATAAATACTCACACCACAGCGTAATTGTTGAATGACATTGAAATTCTCAAAAATTGCAGGTTTGAGGACATTATTTGGCTTCACACATCTAATGTAGTGAGGTTCTGTAGCACTCAAGGTCTCCATCAGAGATTGAAGTTGTAGCTGCAATTTAGACAGATTGTTAACAACTTCTTAGAATCAGAGCATAAAAGATAATACCAACAAAGTTGTCATGCATGGCAATCAATAAGTCTTTCAAAATCATTAAAGGTTAAGAGAACAGGCAATATGCTATCCAAAGTGGAGCAAACAACATAATGCAAAATGTGATAAAGCAGGGTAGAAACATTAAGCATATAGGCCATGACCCAACTGGAGAAATAGAATGAAAGCCTAAAAGCATAACTTGACTGCTAACACAACGGAAGTAGTAAATGCCTGCCATGTCTTAGCCAACTCAGTGTCATGATTTAAACATAATAAAAGCCAAAAGATAGTCAATCAGACAATTCATATTTTCCATCAGTTTTCATGCACCACTGTCCATGAATTTACCATATTTCAAGCTCTGGCAAAGTGGTCAAAGTAAAACAGGAGTGTCAACAGCACTTAATCAAATAAAATCCCATGGTAAAAAAAGGCATATATAAGCTGACCCCAAATTTCACAAGATTGGAAAGGTGAGCAAAATTGTTGGATAAAAGATGATGAAGCCATGTCATTAGCAATATATGCGAGAGCCTATATATCACATCTATATGCTCCAAGCAAACTAACAGGTAAGGAGAAAGGACAAATGAACCTCCGCATAAGAAAGTTAAACCAACAATAAGGCAGCTAGTAAATGGAATTCTGTAATCACATATGCTATGCAACTGAACAAGAGAACTTGAGTAGGATGCATTACCTTGAAGCGCGATCCAATAGAAGAAAATTTTGATGACTTAGATGATTCTTCTGGAAGTGGAGGAAAAAGACTTGTCACAAAGGAGCACTCTGAAGCAGTCAACAGAGCTTGATGTTCAGCCACAACATAATCTTTGTTTTTGTCCAGAAACTGATTGGCTTGATAATTTACCTAGAGAGTGGAGAAAGACATCAAAAACTGTGAACAATCTACAGCCAACAAGGATAAGGTTTATATAATAAAAACAAAAATGATTACCTCCCCTGCATAATGTGAGATAGTAAAATCAGTACGGGAAAGCTTTGGTTTAATAAAACGCTTAGTATTTTTGAAAGTCTGGTACAACTTCTGAGCAAAAGTTTCATGGGTAGACTTGGGGAACATGCTGCATTGATGAAAATAAACTCAAGAACATTGGTCAAAGGAAACAAATATAATCCATGACAAAGTGCATAGAAGTAAATGAATTAACCAAGATTAAAATTCTATAATCATTTTGAACCAAGAATTAACCAAAGAAGCATACCAGGCTTCATCTAAAAGCGCAATTATTCCTCCAGGCTTCTGTAATATATTGAATAACACAAAATGACATATCAGAATAAGGGGAAAAATTAATATGACAGAACAGGAAATTATGCAAATCTATCAGCTGATACAAAAGGACCTAGCAATGAAATTTTTTTTGAAGGAGCATATGAGAAACAAGCTATAAACCTTTTCAATTAGGTCCAAGACATCTTGGTTATCAATGAACTCGATGTAGCTCCAATTTATTTCTTCTTTCGTATATTCTTCCTGCTCCATTTTGAATACATGCTGCAAACATATTTACAATGGATAATAATCAGTCTCATTATATCTCCAAAATCATGGCCAAACCTATTGATGAAGAAATCTAACCTGATTGAAATGTTGCTGCAGCTTTTCATTCGTGAAGTTGATACAAAACTGTTCAAAGCTGTTTTGTGCACCACAAGTCAAGCTCATATTTTTTAATATTATTATTACAAAAATATCTTCCAAGTTTGTAAAGTTGAGGTGTTACCTGTTACACTTAAAACTTTCAAAACCATAAATATCAAGAACTCCAATTATTGACTTCGAGTTTGGATCCTGTCCAATCGAAACGTTAATTTTATCCACAAGCCTGGAAACAATAATGTAAACAGAACAATTAATATTTAACATATACAACAAAGAAGACAATTTTAGTTCCAATCATTATGTAGGAAAAGGGAAAAGGGCATAGTTTAATTAGTTGTATACCAGTCAAATAACCGAGAATATATTGTTTTGGCCAAAGCATCCCGGCTGGCAACTGCATTCTCAGGGTCAAGAGTTCTTGTGATAATTTCTTCTGGGGTAACCATGACACGTTTGATGATGGTATCTTCCAAGCTCTGGGCATCGCACCTATTTAATATTTTGATTGATGAGTAGGAAAATATGATTACATTTAACAATCATCAAAACAATACATCATACACACTTTGAATATGGAAATATTAAAGATATATACCTAAGAAGTTCAGCGGTCATATTAAGGTGGAATCTAGACTTCTCATCCTTGATGACTGAAGAATCTATTTCCTTTCCCTTGGCAAAATTAATGTTGCCGAGGTGAAGAATTGCAGCTACTACTCTAAAAATTGCCTCCTGAAATTTATGGTGTATCATCTATATTATCAAAACATCACGAAAACACAAATGGCTTAAATTCTAAAAAGTAAGATAAAGAAACCTGCTCTTGGTCATTGATTCCAACAATATCCATAGCCCTTCTGGTTGCAAGATACTCGTGAGCATCATTTACACCATCCAACTCATAGCAACTAGATTGATTTAAATAATGGAAAGTTTTCGGGCTGCCCAATTTATACCTTTCGATATCCTGCAAAGTTTCAAAATATTAAAATATTTTATATATTATACAAGGGATCTATGTTGCTCGAACTCGGGTACGAGTATCGTGTGTTGGTACGTGTCTAGATGTTTGACTCGTCGATTGCCTTGAACTTAAGACAAGAGTATACGGCATAAAAGGGTCCAAGAGAAGCATACGGGAGCGGGGACTCATTTTACATGTACTTAAGTATAATATATACAAATATAATGAATTATTTGCTTGATTATGAGAGTTAATTTCAATTTATGTGATGACTGTAAGGGATGGTGAACATATTGATCTGTTTTTTTGAATATGGTCAATGTAAAGTCAACTTATTTTGAAGGGGAGCTATGAAATTTTATGGTTACATATTTAAGGAAAATTGGAAAGACAAGTCTACTTGTGTAGAATTGGGCCATTTATCTTTTATTGAACCCAAAATGCTTAAAGATTATAATAAGTTGTTTACCCATTTTATTTGAAGGCTCACCCAATAAAGAAAAAGAAAAAGTTGAAGGCTTAATCCGAATAATCTTAAGGCCCAAAATCCAACCTTGTTGAGAACTCTTCTTTTCTCTTCTTCCATAATGCAGCAACTGGTAAGTACCAAAAAAAATAATAATGCAGCAACTGGTTCTTTCTCTTCTAGATGCGCAACCAAGAGGAAGACATGACCAGCCACATTTTTTCCTTCTTTCTTTTCTCTCTATTTTACCTTTTTTTCTTAACTCATTGATTTCTTGTTTTTCTCTCTTTGAAATATTCCCAATGTCTTCTCACCTTTCTCTCTCCTTACCCATGATGGTAACACTAATCTAGAGATCTCTTGTTGGCTTTGGGGTTCTGGTCATGGGATGAAGACAAGTTCGAAGGTTTTAGCTGTGTCAAACATAGATCCGAGATCATATCCAGGTTGTATTGTGTCAACACAAATCCTTCTCGACTTTTGCCGAGTCCGAGCAACAGAGCAGGGGATCACTAGCAGTATTAAAATTGCTTGATGAAAAGAACATAAAGGACATCAAATGGAAACCAAAACATGGCAACACACCTCAGGTGGTGCAGCACAAAGAAGGTAAAAGCAGTGGTAGTTCCTCTCGGGATCAGAAATTTGGCAAACACGAGATCTTTCAAGTAAATAGGTTCTGATAGCTGCCCCAGATATCCTTCCATTCTTGTCAAATTGGATTTCAACAAATTTACCAAAACGACTGCATTGAAAAGTCTCAATTAAAAAAGGAAACAATGCCAAGAAGAACATTAGATATGCTTAATCAGCTATAACTGAAATCAACAAATACTTTAAACATTACTCTAGCAACACTATAAATTTATAAGTTATCATATTGCTATAACAGTATGATAACAAGTGCATACCTTGAATTGTTGTTCCTAACCGTTTTAGCATTGCCAAATGCTTCAAGAACTGGATTGGACTGCAATATTCAGTAGCACAACCAGAAATAACATGGACAAAACCCTGATCAATTTTGTTCTCAAGAAAGAAAATGAGGGAAAGAAAATGTATAGCTTACCTCCAGAACTTGTTGTTCAACCGTGCGTCCTTCTACTCCAGATCGCCCACCCAAGAATGCAAGATATCTCATGAGCATTTTTGTGGTCTCAGTTTTACCAGCACCACTTTCTCCACTAACCAGAATAGAATTGCTTTTTCCGTCATTAATCATTGCCCTATATTTTTATGCAACAGCACATAGTAAGACTTCAAACAAAATAGAAAAAAATATTTACCATAACGTGAAAGAGACTGATATCTGATCACCTGTATGCAACATCACCAACTGCAAAAACATGGGGACTTAGTTCTCCAAAAGTAGCTCCTTTATATTGTTGCATCATGTGAGTGTCATAAAGATGAGGTAATCTTTGAAATGGATTAACTGCGATCAGGATATTGCCGGTGTACGTCTAAGACAGTAAATGTATTAACATGTTAAGAACATTCTTAAAGTTCTTCCTTTAGTATCTAATACCATTTTGGCTTGTTGGTAAATATATAAAAAGAAATACAAGTATTGACTCACATAGATTTCGTTAAGTTCATATCTTGTAGCCAAGTTTTGCAGAACTCCAGGTTCGTGCAAATATGAAAGCTTTGTCATGTCATCTACACCGCCAGGTGGAGCTTCAGTATCTTTTGGAAAAGCTTTTGATATATTTGTGACAACCTACACAAAGCAACCCAACTGATTATATTCACATAAACACACCATAATCATCAAGTTTAGCTAACTGAAAACCCATCAAAATTTTCCACATACAGACTTAATTTCCTCAGTTATGACCAACATAATTAGGAAATAAGCATAATTGTGCCCATTTTACTTCTCTTTTTCCTTTTCTTCTCTTTCTTTCCTTTTATTTTTATTGGCAAGGGAAAGCATGAGTGATCTTGTTTACCCCACATCTGCAGTTGACAAAGAGCACTCGTATATTGGTTAACAAATCTTTACCATTAATGATGACGGAAGAAGCCAAAATGTTAAATGCACGATACTATGCTAGGTGTGATGAGGGTTGAAGCCCAGACACAAGATGCATTTTGAGAGTTCAAGAAAAAACCTGTGTAGACTTGGACATTAAAACCTCTATGTTATTTTTGTAGGTTTTATTTCCTTCAGCATTGCAGGCAAACTCTGACCAAATAATTTTTCTTTACCGCACAAACTACATCTTGTTGCTATACTTCTAGATCCAGTATCATCTATATTAACCATAAGTCGTCAATTTCTTTGTCTTTTTTCTCCTAAATTATACGCGCCAGTAGCTTCTAAGCCAAAAATAAGCACCCCATTGCTCAAATTTCTACTTCAATATACGTTTTCACCAAAAGTGCCCCAAATGTCATTTCACAATTTCGATTCAGCCAAAGCAGAGCTTTGAAAGAGATACTTCAGATATGGTTTTCATTAGTAGTTTTTCATAATTTAGCACTTTCACAATAGAAGACACAATAAAAGCTTTTCCAAATATAAGAAATATGAATTCACAAGTTTTATTGGCCACATTTTCGTTGCACATAATAAATACTTAAATAGTCTTCTCAAATATATAACTTCGAATTAGAAACAATTACTTACCATGCAAAGACAAATTAACTCTTCATTAATAAAAAATAAAAATAAAAGAACACTTACAGTTTTTCCGTTCGTGGTTTTAACATGAACCTGGTTGCCATTGATCCGAATAACTTCTCCATCAATCCATGCTAAACCAGGATCCTCAACCCATACATGAGAACCTATAATTATGTTATCTGGGCCAGCCTGAAAAAAATAATGCAGGATGCAGCCAAGTAAACATCAAATACAAAAGTATTAAACTATTAATTTAAGAAGCAATTACAAGTTTCCAAAAAGAGGAAGTCGGATGCAGAAACTTGAACTAGAAGAAAGCATAGAATAATATCAAATGTAGAACCTATAAGTTACAATGATTAAGAAGAAAGCAAAACCTAAGTTAAGCTAGGGATAGTCAGTAGAACCTATAAGTTACAATGGTTAACAGGAAAGCAAAATCTAAGTTGAGCTAGGGATAGTCAGAGAAGATAAGAATTCATTAGTAACATTCTTTCAGAAATAACACATAGTCAACCAGAAGTCAATTGGTATTGAAGTAACAAGAAGTAAAAACTAAAGCATTACTAGAGAAATTTTAACTTTTAAAAATAAATTATTCTTCAACATTTTACAAGTACTTGTAACTTGTAAGTAGCATAAGGCAGTAATCCAAAAGACTTTGCCTCCTTATACAGTCAAGTGCTCTTTGAAATATTAGTTACCCTCCTAACATGAAAACTAAGAAGAAAAAACTAACGGTCATTGAAACAGCAATGTTGCTTCTAAGCTCTAACAGGAAGCAGTTCTCTTATACTGACAGTAAGCTAACTCGCCTATGACTAAGATTGACTGCAAGTACAACTTCAGCATAATATGAAAATGCAACCATCCAACTTAATAATTGAATATAAAAAAAAGGCAGCTAATGTCAAGCTGATCCTTCATTCATTTGCTTCTTTAACCCTATTCTACTACTAAATCAATCGAAGTAACCACTCAATTGCCTTGACAACACTGCAGATAAATTAGTAAGATTACCAAAGACAATTAAAAGTTTCAAACGCTATTTGAGGTATATTCATCGAGTAAACTGCCTCCTTCTATGCTCTGATAACAAACCGCACTTCCCTTCAAAATTTTCGAATTATCAAATAGAAAAATACCCACTTCCTCAAATTTGAATTGCATGCAAAGTCAAGTCAAGCAGAGACAGAGTCAAATTTCAAACTTTTCAAATAGGACTTGCCATAATCTTATATACTCAATAAAATACAAGCAAAAGCTAAAAATTGCTAAAAGTAAAAAACTAAGAGGTAAAAGAACAGAAATATATTGAAGCAAGCCGGTCCTTACCATTGAAAACAGCAAAGAAAAACCCTGATCTTTCAACTCATCCAAGTACAAACTCTCTTAAGAAACGTACAACCCCAAATAAACTTTCAAACTTCTGAATAAAACCCAGAAATCCTCTCTTCTTCCCTCCCTCTTAAAACCAAAGCTTTCTGCAAGACTTTGTATATTCAAATATTTCTCTCTCTAAACTCTGGGTTCTCCTTTATTTCTTGTTTTTAGCTCCTTTCTCTCTAAAAAAAAACTTATTTCAAAAAAAAAAAACCTCATGGGATTGTTTGTTTTTGAAAAAAAAAATGGGTTTTTGAAGTTTCTCTCTCTCTAAAAGGATTGTATTTTGAGTTTCAGTTTTCTTAATTTCTCTCTCTCTTCTCTGAATCAAAAGCTTTTTGGCGTTTTTATGTGGTCAGCTGAGGATAGCAAGGGTGGGGGCAAAGGGTGGGTGGGCCCTACAGACCAACCTCTCTCTCCTCTGCGTGCTTCGAGGGTCTGTGTCCTTCGTTTCCTTCTCTTTCTTTTCTCTCAAACAGTCTTTCATCAAAAATGAGACGCCATTGACAGCGTCATTATTTGGCTAATTAAATCCAAGACGATTTACTAGAGGTTTTTAATTGCCTCGTACGGGTTTTGCCCATCTTTTCGTCTTTTATTACTTAATTGCCATTTCCTTTTTTAATATGGGAAAGCTGGCTGCCAGTGACTGGGCAAAATATTTTTTGTTGGAGCGAAACTTATATGTTTAAATGCTGAAAGCTTTTAGTTTCACTTTCAATAATAAGATGGAGATTTAATATTTGATAACTTTAAATATAAAAAATAAGTTTTTCTTTAATTGGTATTTTTATTTTTTTCAATAAAAATAAATTAAAATAATGAATAAGTAGCAAAAAAATAAAAATACCAAACAAACAGAACCTAAATAAATAAATCACATACATCAAAAGGTCATATAATCTATTGAATCTCAGCCTAATTCGATTCGCGTCCATTTTGAACATAATCTTTTAAGTCTCAAACTTATCAACTGTAAAATAAAATATTTGTATATGTTTTTACTTTCATGAACTTATCAATTGAAAAAAATAATAATGATTAAGATCAAGCCAATTATATAAGCATTATTGTTAGTATTTTATCAAAAATATTATTAGTGCTTAGTTGTATTTTTCATATTTGAATTACTATTACTTGAAATTTTAATTAAATACTAATTAATAATATTATAAAATAAGTGCTTAAAATTTACTTGTGTTTATAAATCCAATCGAAAGTTTTTTTCTTCCTCATCATAATCTAATAACTCATTATTATTAAGTAAATTTATTTTTTTCTGCTACTTTATTTGATAATTGTTGGACTAATGTAATTAATGACATATGTCGTTAAATTTTTTTTATGTAAATAGTTGAAACTTCGTTATAAATCTAAAATAAGATTGGGATTTCGAAAATAATCCGAAAAAAGAGATCACCAAAATTTTTGTTTTCCTATTGCATCACTTATTTTTCATCCAAAAGGTTACATGTTATTAAAAATTAGAGCGAAAATTAAATTGTAAAAAATTTGATAATTGGTTCAATTGATTTAATAGATTCAATCGATCAGTTTAATCAAATATTAATCAAATATGATAAACACTTTATAAAAAAAAATAATAAACACTTAATAAAAATATATTTATTTTAGTAATATAATATTTATATAAAATTTTAAATTTTAAATCTCATCATTTATATAAAAAGATTAAATAAAACAATAATAAAATCAATTTTTCATTCATTGAATTTAATTTTATTAACTTTTATCAATTTAATCGATTTTTTTCTCCCACGACTGCACTTCTTACTTCCTCTTGGATGTAAAAATAATAGCATGGTGGGTGTCCATGAATTTCATTAACAAAATGACAAAGGCAAAAATAGCTTGGCCTTTTAGTTAAAGACAAAAATAAATTCATCTGAAAAGTTGGCGGACCAATGCTTTCATTGAAAAGATACAATAATTAATTTACTATTTAGTATTGTTGATCAAACAAAAAAAGTATTTTTTTTAATATAAATATCAAAAAATAATAAAAAAATAATTATAGATAATAAAATTCGAATTACATATTTGTTGAAAGTCACATCTTAAAAATAAATGTATAAATCAACTAAACTAAATCCTAAATTCAATTAGTATTTTTTTTATGTATAAGTTTATAATACTCAAAAGTTAAAATTAAAAAATATTGAAATTTAAAATCCAAGATCTTTTATTATCCAATCTAATGAATTAATCAATTGAATCAACATTTCGTCTATAATTTTGTTATAACAAATATTATAATTTAAAAAAAAAATGGAGGTGCTGAAAATTAAAAAATATATATATGAACTAATCAAATTAGATCTCGGATTCCATTATTTTTGTCACATGACCAAATCACTTGCTATTTAAAAGCGAAATTTTTTTGATGTTCAAATTTCTTTTTATTTTTATTCTATTGTACAAAAATGTTAAAGGGCAGTCTCGTGATTATGCCAAACACAAGGGTCATTTAAATTGGTTCCAAAATGTAATCTTTCACGACAAGACAAAGGGATATCCGCCCATCTTTGCTGGCCTGCCATTGCAAAAAATAGTAAATTAAATATTTAATGAATTTTTTGAATAATTTATATTTTATTTTTTAAGAATTAAATAGAGAGGAATATTATAATTGGACGAAATCATTATGCCATTTCTCACATGCTGTGGCAGCTTCTGTCCGAATTTCAAACCGGTCTTTAAATGAAATGACCAAAGAACCCTTAAACATAAATTTGTAAATTCGATTAAACTATAGAAGCCAAGAAGGCTATTTCTGTCTTTCATATTAACATTATGAGACTCCTATGGGAAGCAACATGGGACTGGGAAGAAGTTTCATTATTAGTACATGAAAATAAAACACTGTTTTTTAAGATTATTAGTATATGTTATTTCTGGTAACGTAGATTAATGCCTCGTTTGGATGATAGGCTATAATTTTTCGAATCATGTTATTTATATTATTTATAATTGAGTTTATAAAAATTTAATATCTAAATGATAGGATGACATAGTGGAAAATATTTTTTATTTGTCATCCAAATGAAACTTTTATGCAAAAAATAAAATTTAATAATTCGTGTATTCGTATCGTGTTCGTATTTTTATGTTATAGTCGTGTTTAAGATATTATATATTTATATAAAATTTGATATGTTACTAATTCGTTTTATATAAATTTTGATGTATTCGTATTTTCGTTATTTTTTCGTGTCTTGTTTCATGTTTGTTTTAGTTATTTGTCTAAAATTATTAGATTAAAAAAAAAAAAATTAGAGAAGCTAATTGCCTAATTTTCATTCATTTGTTTGACTTGAATTATTCGATAAGTATCATTCAAGTGAACTAATATTAAAATGATTGAAGATATCAAAACTTGCAAATAACAATTGGACATCGTAAACAAAATTACACGTTAATGATAAAATTATGTGTACATAATTTAGTTGTGTACGTAACTAATCAAAGTTTTTGGTTTTCGTGAAGACTTAACTATGCATATAAAAAATTATTAGTGGCTAAGTTAAACAATAACATTTTTATATTAATTAAACCCTTAAATTCAACATGAAAAAACAACATAATTTATAATTTAACATACATAAATTGAATACGAAAAACTTAAATATTTAATATTTAATTCAATTAATTCATATAATTTGTTTAAACATGATTTTTAATATATTTAAAATTTAAATTACAGTATTTGAATTCTTTCTTATCACATTTTTACTATGATCTTCCTTATATTAAAAAGTAAAAAATGTAATCATAATTATTCATGCTATAAAGTTTGTGTTTACTCTTGGGTAGGCAAAGAAAACTTATTCTATTATTCATTCCTTACATGCAAAAAAGTGGGGTTTAAATGAATGAAGTGGTAACATAAGCTATGGAACTCATCATGAACTTTTAGATTGTGTCAATAATTGTACATTTAAAAATAAAAATATAGTCTTTATAAATAACAATCTTAAATTTTAATGGGATATGCTAAATTGTCTAAACCTAAAAATGAAAAAAATAAAAATAATGATAGTATTTATAAATATTAATCTTTTAACTTGTAAAAGATAAAAACTGATATATCTTATTTGAATTATTTTTTCGAACATTAAAACATTTTTTGTTAAAAGATTTAATTTAGATGTGTTCTATTTACGAGTCATTTTATGACTGGTTCTACTTTCAAATGGAACATTGATCCATATATGGTTAATTTTTTTTTTTTTTTTTTTCTAGTTTTTCTTAAACTATCTATCTTACGCTCGGTACAATATCATCAATCATCAAAATTCAATTGAGTTATAAATTGTACGTAAATAAACACAGCAAACTAATTAGCAATTAGGTAAAGCCGTAATGGCTTTGATGGGATTGGTTGGGGAAAAAGGCTAAATTAAGCCCATGGTACTAGCATAATTGGGTTTGGGCTTGACAACTATTAATAGAAAGCTTGAATTATGAGGTTTTTTTACTATAATATAGTAAAAAAAAAAATACTAAATTACCGTTGGTTTTTGATTATTTCCCAAAATACGGCTTTTTTTTTTCCTAGCTGGGAAATCGCCATCCCCCATGGCGATTTCCCAGCGTTTTTTTTTTTGAAAATTTGTAAAAAAAATACCAAGGGAAATCGCCACCCCCATGGCGATTTCCCTTGGTAAATTTAGCAAAATTTGCTAAAATCATGAAGGGAAATCGTCATGGGGGTGGCGATTTCCCTTCATGAATATTTTTTTTTAATTAATAAACAAAAATTATATTTAAACAAAAATTTATTTTTATTTGATAAATTTATTTTTAAAAATTATAAATTAAATTAAAATATTTTTTTATAATTTTAAAAAAATTAAAAATTCGTAAAATATATTTTAAGTTTTTTTATAATTTAATATTTTGAATTTTTTTTAATTTTAAATTTGAAATAAAAAAAAAATTTGAAAAAAAAAAAATTTGAAAGGGGGGCAACGGTCATATGACCGTTGGCCCCCCTCCCCCCACACCCCACTCATTTTATCTATAAATACCCCCCTCATCTCCTTCAAATTTTCATTCCTCTCATTCAAATTTTCATTTTCTTTCAACAATTTTTCATTTTTCTACCAAAAAAAATTTCTTTCTACAAATTTTTTTTTCTACAACAATATTTTGAAATGGCTTCACTATTGAGGTTACAAGAAAATCACATCTCGGAGGTTATATTTAACGAGGTAAGTAAATTGTTATATTATTATTGTTTTTTATATTATTATTATTTTTTATATTATTATTGTTTTTTATATTATTATTGTTTTTTATATTATTATATTATTATTGTTTTTTATATTATTATTGTTTTTTATATTATTATATTATTATTGTTTTTTATATTATTATTGTGTTATATTATATTATATTATTATTGTTTATATTATATTATATTATTATTGTTTTTTATATTATTATTGTTTTATATTATATTATATTATTATAGTTTTATATTATATTATTATAGTTTTTTATATTATTATTGTTTTATATTATATTATATTATTATTGTTTATATTATATTATATTATTATTGTTTATATTATATTATTATTGTTTTTTATATTATTATTGTTTTATATTATATTATTATTGTTTATATTATATTATTATTGTTTTTTATATTATTATTGTTTTATATTATATTATTATTGTTTATATTATATTATATTATATTATTATTGTTTTTTATATTATTATTGTTTATATTATATTATATTATATTATTATTGTTTTTTATATTATTATTGTTTTATATTATATTATTATTGTTTATATTATATTATATTATATTATATTATTATTGTTTTTTATATTATTATTGTTTTATATTATATTATTATTGTTTATATTATAATATATTATATTATATTATTATTGTTTTATATTATATTATATTATATTATTATTGTTTATATTATATTATATTATATAATATTATATTATTATTATTTTGTTATTTTATAGTTTTATTTATTAATTTTTAATTGTTATATTTTTTAATATATTAATTTTTATTATTATAACAGGAAACTCGTCGCGTATTACGTGCGAGAAAATTTACATTGGAGGACCCGCATCTTTATATTATCGACCACTTAAGAAGAGCCGGATTTTATCACGCAAGTCAAATTCGACGACTTGTGATACAACCCGATTTAATCTCTGCGTTGGTCGAACGATGGAGACCCGAGACGCACACTTTTCATTTTCCATGTGGTGAATGCACGGTCAGTCTCGAAGATGTTGCGCTGCAACTTGGACTTCCGATCCATGGCGATGCAGTTACAGGCGGAAGCCTGCTAGATTGGAATGAAGTGTGTCAAGATCTATTGGGTGAGGTACCTCCAGAAGACTATGTATCTGGCTCAACGGTGAGACTGACTTGGTTGAAATCGTTTCAAAATCTGCCATTACATGCAACCGAACAACAAATACAATATGCTGCTAGAGCATATATTTTACGTTTGATTGGAGGATTACTGATGCCTGACAAATCGAGCAGTCGGGTACATTTAATGTATCTTCCATTGCTACGTGATTTAGAGCAAGCAGCAAATTATAGTTGGGGTTCTGCGTGTTTGGCGGTTTTGTATAGAGAACTTTGCCGAGCTACAGTTCCAAAAATCCATGACATAGGTGGATCTCTAGTGCTTCTACAATCATAGGCTTGGTATCGGCTACCATTTCTTGCTCCGCGCGTGGATATTTCGGCTGTATACCCCTTGCAAGCAGGTAATAATCTTTACTATTTTATTAATTTTGTACGAACTTGTATTTTGATAGGTCATTAAGATATTATATGCATTTTAATAGGTGGAGTAGGAGTACGGGTAGAGATTTTACAGAGACTCCGACCGATCTTGCAAGTATAAGACTACGACTAGATCGACTAGGATATGATAAGGTAAATATTTCGATTGTTACATTGAAGTTTTTTTTTTTATTTATTTAATCCATATGAAACTAATAATTTGTAATAATTATTCGCAGTTTCTGTGGATGCCATATTCCTCGAGTGAAATTATGGCATGCCTCCCATCGGATGCCTACAATAATTTCAATATATGGAAAGCAAACACAGCATTGATATGCTTTTCATATGTAGAGTGGCACCAAACTGACCGGGTGTTGCGACAATTTGGGATGCAACAACCAATTCCTGCAGCCCCGGTGAACCTTGATAAGCTTCACAAGGTCGACATGCGTGGTCGTAATGATGAATTCTGGCCTGCGAAGCATGAACATTGGATCCAATGGTGGAACATACGTTTTCAACGAATTCCGACAGGTTACCCGATTGTTGGTAATAATTTCAACCCATCTGCTGATTACATAAGATGGTATAGAAATAAAGGTTGGCCTTTCGTTTGTCCACCGTCGATGCACGAGGATGTTAGGAGTATGCCATTTACCGGACAAACTTCAGCTCCAGTCCCTCCGACACAGGATATGGATGCTCCTAGACCTCGCCGACAACGTGGGCGAACGCGTCAACCGACCTCATCGGAGTTCACAGCACCGAGGATGTCATTTGATCATCCTGAACCTGAACGGGATCATGGAGTACCATCCAGCCATCGTTATTCCGTAAGTCACCCCGGATATGACGTTGATGAGTGTTACCGACCATCACCGCCAAGAACGAGGTTAGATGACCAGCTCCCCGTCTTAAGTCCAAGTTCAGCATATTTAACATCCATGTATCAGTTTGGAACCCCTTCGTCAGCATTTGATGCTACATCATTTATGGGTGCATCTAGTAGTCAGGTTCCCGTTATGGGTGAACTAGGTGTTGGCTCATCCAGCAGTGGGTTTCAAATTTTTGATACGGATGAAACGACTGATGACATACAACCGGAACCAGTGGCGGTTATAGCAAGAGGTCGTGGTGGACCGCGAATACGTGCCACTGACGAGGTTGAACGACGGGTGCAACCACCACGCACTAGAAGAGCTCGGCACTATTGCTCTACACCACGCAATAATTAGAATAATTGTAATGTGTTTTAAATTTCTAATATAAATTTATATGTTTTGCATTTCATGTTATTTATTTTAAATTTGTTCGGAAATTAATTGTTATATTTTATTTTAATTTATATCTTAATGTTGTTATTTAATTTTAATATAATAATCCAAATTACATGATAAGTTGCTTTTCTTTTTTTTTTTCATTTTAATTTAATTTTCTTTTTAAATTTTAATAAGAAATAAAATTTTAATCATAAATTAAATTAAAATTATTTTATCAAATATCTAGTTTTAAACTGTAACAATATATACTATTATTAAAAACAATGATTAAATTGATGTCACGAGTTAATCGAATACCAACTCAAAAAAACTAATCAAATTAAAAAAATTATTTTACGATACCAACTTAAAAATAACTTCTTTATTTAAAAAAGTGACTCGATAAATTTCTTTAATTTTTTTTTTTTTACATTTTACATCATTAAATTATTTTTGATATAAATTAAATTTTCTTTTTTATAATATTACAAAATTATAAAAAATAAAATTTTAATAAAAAATATAATCTTCTTTTTTAATTTTAATAAGAAATATATTTTTATTTTTATAAAATTGTAATAATAAATTAAATTACATTTTTAATATATATTTAAAAAAAATAAATAACCAAACCTATAAAAAAATATTTTAATTTAATTTATAAATTTTAAAAATAAATTTATCAAATTAAATTAAATTTTTGTTTAAATTTTAATTTTTGTTTATTAATTAAAAAAAAATTATACATGAAGGGAAATCGCCACCCCATGGCGATTTCCCTTCATGATTTTAGCAAAATTTGCTAAAAATAGCAAGGGAAATCGCCATGGGGGGTGGCGATTTCCCTTAGTATTTTTTTGAAAATTTGCAAAAAACACCAAGGGAAATCGCCACCCCCCATGGCGATTTCCCTTGGTGTTTTTTACAAAATTAAAAAAAAAAAACGCTGGGAAATCGCCATGGGGGATGGCGATTTCCCAGCTAGAAAAAAATTAGCCGTATTTTGAGAAATAATCTAAAACCAACGGTAATTTCGTAATTTTTTTTTTTGCTATATTGTAATAAAAAAACCGAATTATGATTCCAAAAATGTTTTTGTAATCCCTTTCATTAATAAGCAGAATTTGCCTAATGACCACCCATGTATTACCTGAGTGTTTTTGAAAAAAAAAAAATAAATAAATAAAAGAGAAAGTTACCTTATTAAAATATATTAGTTTTTTTTTTTATTTAAAGAAGTAGATAATTTTTTTTAAAATTTCGTGTTTTTATAAAAATAATAAGATAATATTTTTGTCTAATTTTATATTTGTTATTATTAGATATTGGTTGGTTTTTATGTAAATAAAAGTAATTAAATGTGTTACTTAATTGGCAACACCAAACTCAGACAAAAAGCATTATATATATATATATATATATATATATACCTAAAATTGGTATACATATTCGTATTTTATAGATTTATGAAAAGATAAAATTTTGCTACTCCAATTAATTGAATAAGTATATCACTTGGTATTAACTAAGCAGTAATTTCATTACGTAATAATTTATTTTAAAATTTAATAAATTTGTATTATTTAACAAATATAATCCAATATATATGAACTGATAAAACTCATATGAATTTAAAAATATACATGCGGGTAAATCAATCTAAGATAATGAATATTGGTTATAATTGTCATAACGGTTTTTTCGGACCGCTACGACGAATTTGATGAAAACACAAAAAATGGAGTCGCCACCAATCTTTTTTGCTAGGTGTGATTGGCCACCTATTAAAACCGATTTTAGCAAAATATTTTAAAATTAATTAAAACATTTTTAAAACCAATTTCGAAGTCCGCGCTTTGAACCAGAGAGAAAACAAAATCGGGTTCGGGAGTCGGTTACGTACGGGGAAGGATTAGCACCCCCGCAACGCCCGTTTAGAAAACGGTACCACTTGATCACGTGTTATCTTTAATCTCGATTTAATGGATTTAACATCGGTATTTTAAAAATAATTCTCTTTTATTTTTTTTATTCTTAAAAAAAAACATGTTTATTATTTTTTGGATTTTCTTGAACTGTTTTTTTTATTTTTAGAAATCGAAAGTGAACATAAATTTATTATCGAAAATACTCATTAAATATTCCCGACACTCTCGGTGGTATTTAACGAGATCTTCTCACCTCAAGACATCTTAGGAATCACAACCGTGATATCCTTCGAATTCCGTCGTCGGCAATTTACATCCATTTTTTTTATTCAAATGCGTATGATGCGAATATTTAAATATCGGATACATACGGCTTAACATATAACTATAAAATTAAACATGCGAATCGTAATATTAAAAACACGAGCATGGCAAAATATCGAGCGCAATAAACATTCGCTCTTTATTCGTTTTTTTTTATTTTGATTATTTCCATTTTTTTTAAACGAAAACGAATTTTTGTATCGAGCATGTCGCCAAATATTCCCACCACTCGTGGTGATATTTAACGAAACTCTCTCACCTCAAGATATCTTAGGAATCACTACCGTGACGTCCTTCGAATTCCGTCGTCGGTTAATCCGTATTTATTAAAATCTTTTTTTTTTTTAAAAAAAAATAAATTAAAATGCTTTTAATGATTAATTTCGAAATAAAGAAAATTATCTATGTAAGAATAATTATCGAACCATTCCGATACTTTCGATAATGTTTCGATTATTATTCTTACTCGGACCATTTCAAAGAACGATTGATACTTCGACCATCCCGCGAAAGAAATCCGTTTTAGAGAATTTTATTTACCGAAAATAATTTTAAAAGACATGTATTAATTAGAAAAATTATTATTTTAATATTTTAAAATCGAAACTGAATAACAAAAATATATCGAATGCCGGACAAAATAAATAAATACAAATAGTAATGAAAATAAATACGAAAATTAAAATCATACCTGACAAATGTCGAGAATCCAAAAAATCAAAATGCCGGACTTGATCTTCGTAAAATCACCTGAAAATGTCAAAAATAAAAATCAAAACTTCAAAAACGATCATCGTAAAATTTTTTTATTTTTATTTTCATTTTTTAATTTTTTATTCATCATTCTTGATTTTTTTTTTTTAAATTTAATTTCTAATTTTCCCCTTTTTTTCATTTTATATATATTTATTCTTTTTCAATTTATTTATTTTTGTTTTTTCTTTTTTTCTTCTTTTCTTTCTTTTTTTTTCTTTCTGGCCCAGGATCAGGCCTGGCCTGCTGGGCCAGGTCCGATCCTGGCCTGGCCTGCTGGGCCGGGTATGGCCCAGCTTTCTTTCTTTCTTTTTTTTGTTTTTTTTTTTTTTCGGGTTAGGGGTACCCGCGCGGACCCGGGTCGGACCCGGGTCCAGGCGCGGACCCCTCTTACCGAAACGGCGCCGTTTCGGTGGCACCAAAACGGCACCGTTATGGCGCCTTCTTTTTTTTTTTTTTTTGAACCGGGTCAGGCGCGCGGATCCCGGGTCGACCCGCGGGTCCGCGCGCGGACCCTGGCTCTAAAACGGCGTCGTTTTGACGCCGTTTAATTTTTTTAAAAAATGGGTGACCCGCGCGGACCCCGGGTCGACCCGCGGGTCCACGCGCGGGTCACCTCGACCCGCTCCCCCAAACGGTGCCGTTTCGGCACCGTATAAATACCCCCCAATCCCTTTTTTTTCATTTTCTTTCTTTTTTTTTTCTCCTTTCTCTCTCTTCTTTTTTCTCTCTCACTCTCTCCCACAGAAACCCAGATTCCGGCGGCTGGCCACCGCGCCGGCCGCCGTCCACCGTCGCCGGCCGCCGCACGCCGGCGGCCGGCAAACTCCAAATTTCATACCCGAGGGGGTTTCGACCCCCTCGTCACGGATCCGGGCTCCGTTTAGCCCGGATCCCCACCGAATTTCGTAGATCTAGGTTTTTTTGTGTTGGCTGTGTGGTTCTTTTTTGTTTTTTCTTTTGCAGGTTTTTTTTGGTTTCGAGGAGATGGGGGGTCGGGATCTGTTTTTTTTGGTTGTCGGTGGTGGAGGAAGGGGGTCCGAATCGGGATTTCGGACCCCGATCTGGGTTTTTTGATGAACGTGGGGGGGGGCGGTCTGAGCCTGGTTTTTTTTCAAATCTGGGGACCTCCCTCCCCTTCTCCTTGCCTGAGGCTTCGGCCTCTTTTGGTTTTTTTGGGGGGTTCGAGTCTGGGGGATCCGAATCCGGGGGCCTCCCTCCTCCCTCCTCCTCCTCCTTTGTTTTCGAATCTGGGCCTCCTTTTATGGAGGGTTGAGTGTGTGTGGGTTTCTGTTGGGGTGGTTGGCGTGTTGGTGGGGGTGGCGTGTAGGTTGGGTGGCGTGTTGCAGGGGAGGGCTGTGAGGGTGGCAGAGGTGGGAGGGAGGCTGGTGGCAGAGGGCTGTCAGGTTAGGGGAAAAAGGGGGAGGCGGCTAGGGTTTCAAGGGTTTCTGGTTAGGGTTAGGGGAAATGGGCCGGCTGGGCTGATGGGTTTGGGCCCACTGGTGGCCCGGTTTGGGGGTTGAGGGGTTGGGCCAGTTGGGCATTGGGCCTGGTGTTTACAGATTGGGGTTTTGGGCTGGAAATGGGCCAATGGGCCTGGATAGCAGATTGGGCCTGCTGAATAGCAGGCCCGGTTCGGGGGTTGAGGGGTTTGGGCCGGAAATGGGCCAATGGGCCTGGATAGCAGATTGGGCCTGCTGAATAGCAGGCTCGATTCGTACTTGGCCCGGGTCGGATTCGAATCCGACCCGGACGAAAATTGGTTATTACAGCTGCCCCTCTTTGCACATTGCTGAGAATCAGGAATAGGGCAAAGATAGTATAACCAATTTTGTCCGGTTATTGAGATCTATTTTTAGCGATGCTCTTATCATTTGGAAAATAAATTGCTCCTCTAATAAGAGGCTCCACGACTTTGAAAATAAATTGCTCCTATCATCAGAGGCTCCGTCACTTTAAAAATAAATTGCTCCTCTCATCAGAGGCTCCACGACTTTGGAAAAATAAATTGCTCCTCTCATCAGAGGCTCCACCACTTTGAAAATAAATTGCTCCTCTCATCAGAGGCTCCACAACTTTGAAAATAAATTGCTCCTCTAATCAGAGGCTCCACGACTTTGAAAATAAATTGCTCCTCTAATCAGAGGCTCCATCACTTGGAAAATAAATTGCTCCTCTAATCAGAGGCTCTACGACTTTGAAATTTAAATTGCTCCTCTCATCAGAGGCTCCGTCACTTTAAAAATAAATTGCTCCTCTCATCAGAGGCTCCACCACTTTGAAAATAAATTGCTCCTCTAATCAGAGGCTCTACGACTTTGAAAATAAATTGCTCCTCTAATCAGAGGCTCCACAACTTTGAAAAAATAAATTGCTCCTCTTATCAGAGGCTCTATCACTTGGAAAATAAATTGTTCCTCTAATCAGAGGCTCTATCACTTGGAAGAATAAATTGCTCCTCTAATCAGAGGCTCCACAACTTTGAAAATAAATTGCTCCTCTCATCAGAGGCTCCACAACTTTGAAAAAATAAATTGCTCCTCTAATCAGAGGCTCTATCACTTGGAAAGATAAATTGCTCCTCTAATCAGAGGCTCCACAACTTTGAAAATAAATTGCTCCTCTAATCAGAGGCTCTATCACTTGGAAAGATAAATTGCTCCTCTAATCAGAGGCTCCACAACTTTGAAAATAAATTGCTCCTCTAATCAGAGGCTCTATCACTTGGAAAGATAAATTGCTCCTCTAATCAGAGGCTCCACAACTTTGAAAATAAATTGCTCCTCTAATCAGAGGCTCTATCACTTGGAAAGATAAATTGCTCCTCTCATCAGAGGCTCCACAACTTTGAAAATAAATTGCTCCTCTAATCAGAGGCTCCACGACTTTGAAAATAAATTGCTCCTCTCATCAGAGGCTCCACAACTTTGAAAATTTAAAAATGAACTTTGAATTTTTTTTTGACAATGAGCTTGAACACAACTTAGATCATCACCTCACTTACTACCTTAGTCTTACAAAAGTGAAGACTAATTCTTGACATCAAATCTCTTTCTCGTTCAGTTTTGAAATTCCTTGTCAGATTCTTCGGATATCGCCACTCGACTAATCATACCGAGGCTCGACCTTTGAGTTTGACTTCGCAAGAATTGAAAATGGTACCCGAAGGTTTTGAAAAATGTCATTTTGAAAATAGCGCCCGGAGGTCTTATCCATGATTTTTTTTGAATAATGCCCAGAGGTCTGAAAAACGTCTTTTCTTTGAAAATAGTGCCCAGAGGTCTTATCCATGATTTTCGAGAATAGTACCCGGAGGTCTTGAAACAGGTGCCCGGAGGTCTTTAACAATGTCTTTTCTTTGAAAATGGTGCCCAGAGGTCTTATCCATGACTTTTGAAAATAGTGCCCGCAGGTCTTGAGAATAGATGCCCGGAGGTCTTATAACAGGTGCCCGGAGGTCTTTAAAAATGTCTTTTCATTGAAAATGGTGTCCGGAGGTCTTATCCATGAATTTTTGAGACTAGTGCCCGGAGGTCTTAAAAATGTAACCCGGAGGTTTTAAAACAGATACCCGGAGGTCTTTTTTATTTTATAATTTTCTATCATTTTGAAAAATAAATTGCTCCTCTAATCAGAGGCTCTACAACTTTGGAAATAAATTGCTCCTCTCATCAGAGGCTCTACAACTTTGAAATTTAAATTGCTCCTCTCATCAGAGGCTCTACAACTTTGAAAAATAAATTGGTTTCCTGTGCCCGGAGGACTTCTTTTTTCTAATTTTCTTTTTCTTTTGCTGTGCCCGGAGGTCTTAAAAATGTAACCCGGAGGTTTTAAAACAGATGCCTGGAGGTCTTCTTTTTTAATTTTCTATCACTTTGAAAAATAAATTGCTCCTCTAATCAGAGGCTCCACAACTTTGAAATTTAAATTGGTCTTGGTGATCATACCTGAAGATCATATCTTGGAAGAAAATCTCACTGAATGTTCGTATTCAAATGTCAAAATTTCAAATAGTCAATGTCATGCATGAAATGTGAATGTCATGAGATGTCAATGCGTATGCCCCTGATGATGCATGTGCAAGTACCTATGAATACTGTACACATTTTACGACACGATGCAGATGCAAAACTTAATAAATATGCGAATGTTCATGAATGATGCGAATGCCCCCAATTATTTTTTTTTCTGATCTTGGTTTAGCTTTTCCAAATTGTTTTTCCTCTTCGAAACAGAGTGTATCCTAAAACGCTCGTGCCTCGTAAGAGATCAACATTTTTCTTCACTTTGGAACTATCCCTTTGCCCCGATAGTTTTTCAACATCAACTGGAATCCGAGTGTTCATTTCTTCTACCTCAATAGTTCCATGCCTCTGGGCCAAAAGAACCTTCGTCTTATGCCAACATCGAAAATGGTTTCTTCCAAAAATATTTTCATTTATCTGCTTTTGCTTGCTTCTTTTTTTTGAAAAATGTTTGCTTATTTACTGAAAACTTTTGAGCTGAAAATGTCATCGTCTGATATTGTGATATCCTTATCTTTTGAAGATTGATGATCACTGTTAGAAGTTTTTCTGAGTGTCAATTCGGATTTTTCAAATTGAGTCGGAAGGCTTGGTACCACAAGACTTTGGTTGATCCAAGGAGACTTCGCAACAGGAAAAATGTATATCCTTTCTAGACTCACAAATGGAACAGATTTTATAGAACATGATTTTTTTGGACTCAAACAAATTCAACCTTCTTTTAGTTTTCAAATTATGGCGCTTCGACAAACGTCAAGACTAGCTGGGAGGTTCAAACTGGAAAATTATTTCTGGAAAGGAAAACGGTCTCAGTTTTTAAAGTCAACCCTCCAAACGAGAGTTGACAGTTTTGGGATACTTTGGAATTCCCAGATGTTCCTTAACTTCTTCAAAATGTCCTCTTCTTTTGTTATGGCCTCGACGATACCATAAGCAGCACCAAAATTCTCCCATTTTACTCTAGACTGCCCAGGTCGGGTTTTCACCCTAGAGTCTCCTTCTTTTCATTTTTTCATTAAATGTTTCACCATGCATTCAAGAAATCAAAACTTATCCAAAAAGGATTTTTAACCAGAAAGGAGACCGAAGTCTCATGCGTTTTTCTAAGAATAGACTCATCAATTTAAATGACCATGCTCGATCGAAATGGTCTTTTCCAGGTACGTAATGTAGGCCGAGGTTTGAGGTACTGAAAGAAAGATAGATAGGCCCAAACATGTGTTTAAGGTGATCAAATCAAGGATCATTTCATGAGGAGGATTCTCTTTGAAACACTTGTCTTTTCTGAGCTTTTCTCTTTATTCGATGATTTTCATCCGTTCTTTTCTTCCTTTTCTGTTTTTGCTTTCATCTTTCTTTTTATCTCCTTTTTTTTCGCATCTCTATTTTGACAAGGTGAGCCCGTAGTCATTTGGAAGCTCAGATTTCTCTTTGATTCACGACATTCTTTTTCGTTTTTGAACCAAGACTTCACTATCCGTGACCTTTGAAAAGATCCTTCCTCGAATTTGCCCCCCTAGTGTGGAGGGTGATCCTTGATCGGGGTTGAAAGAACAAAAGTATTCACTAGGCTCAAAAGGGGTAGCAAAAGGATATTTTCTATTTTGTGAAAGGATGATGAAAGATGGCCATTTTTCATCTCGAACACAAGCACGTAAATCGAAGAGTCATTCCTTAGAGGAAAATAATGAAAAGGTTTTTTTTTTCTTTCTTGAAACCGTCTTGAATTTCATAAATGCATGATGTCACACTCATTTTTCTTTTTTCTTTTTTGTTTTCTTTTTTTTTCATTTTTTTCATTTTTTTTGATGCATGCTCCGAAAATTACTCCATCTTTATCCACCACGCGTCTTCTGTATCTACAAATGATGCACCATTTGATTGGTCATACAAATGAGAATTCGTATCATAACGAGGAACACCTCGAGTCTTTTTGCTCTCCGAAGGGACAAGAAAGAATATGACTCGAAAACAGCTTTTTCTAGGAACACAAGAAAATCAGGTTTAATCATTGTTACCCGAGACGTTAATCATGAAGTGACGTCTGGGCAACTCTTGTTTTGTGGTTATGGAAAGGGATGTGAATGGTTTTGGCATAACCTTGACACACATCAATTTGCCATGATCTAGATTCTTGAAAGAGGTTTCACTTATTTGAGACACCAAAAAGCTCGGATTTTTTTTTTCAAAAAGTTTGTTCCATTGCTCATAATCTAAATTAGGATCTGCATTTTTCTTATTGCACTGACTATGGTTTCTGAAATTCAACAATATGTTCCTGGAAGCATTGGTTTTTCCAAACTCAAAAGATTCAAGCATGGGCAAGTCCGAAAGAGAGATGGAAGGATGTTGGGTCATTTCTAACATTGATCATCAAAAATCTCAAGATATCTCATCATTTCTTAACGTGAAGAAAGATTTTTCCTTTTAAGAACGCGCTCTTCAAAATCAAGAACTTCTTTAATGTTTATTTTTGCAAATTCAACTTAAAGCACAATAAACACAAAGCCTTTGAAATTCAAAATTTATTTATTTCATGTAGATGCCAACATAAGACAAGTGCTTTCATGATGAGGCATAGAACTACATGCATATTCCTCAACGCTTGCCGACATGCTTTTAAAGGTAACCATTCTCATCCTCCAAACTCGTGGCGAAGAAACCGATTTATGGCAATGCGGATTTCCATTGTTCGACTAGCTCTGGAGTCAAAATGCCATCGTGGACAAAACCTTCAATCTTTTCCTTCAGTCGTCTCCATTTTTCAGTTGAATGTCCAATTGCCCCCATGTGATACTCACACTTGCTATTCGGGTCATAACTCCTTGCTGTTGGGTTTGGAGCTGTTTTCAAAGGCACAGGGGTGAGGTATCGGTTCCTCATTAGTAATTGCAACAGGTCGGAGATTGGGATCGAAAACTTCTCTCGGTTGCCCCTCGGTCGTTTCTGGGAAGCAGGCCTAGTTGCAAGGGCTGGCATAGGATGAGATGTTTGAATATCTGGAAAGTAAGGATAATGACCTGAAGAGACATTGGTAAAGTAACACGATTGATATGGAGAGACCCGGCGATACGGAGTGAATTCTCCCATAGCCTGGACATGCTCCTCTTTCCTTTCAAGTGTCTCATTTCCCTCGGCATTGGATGTCTCATCTCTTTCGAGTTTTCCGTTCTTAATAGCATTCTCAATCATCTCTCCTGAGGCCACCATATCTGCAAAATTCTTTGTGGCATTTCCAACGAGTCTATCATAGTACGGAGCATGCAGTGTACTCACAAAAAGGACAGTAATTTCCTTTTGAGTCAGAGCCGGTCGTACTTGGGTGGCCATGTCCATCCACCTCTGAGCATATTCTTTGAAGCTCTCAGTGGCCTCTTTCTCCATATTTTGCAAGGTCAACCTATCTGGTGCCATGTCGATCATGTGCTTATACTGAGTCTTGAAAGCTTTTGCCAGATCTTTCCAAGAACGGATATGGTCCCGATCCAACTGATTATACCATCTTGCAGCTGGCCCTGTTAGACTGTCTTGGAAGCAGTGGATTAACAGCTTGTCATTGTTGGTGTTGCCAGCCATCCTCCGACAAAACATCATGATGTGGATTGATGGACATTTCGATCCGTCATACTTTTCAAATTCAGGGACCTTGAATTTTGGCGGAATCACCAAATCTGGGACCAAGCTGAGCTCATTCGGATCCGTATTCCCGAAAACGTCTATTCTTTCTATGGCTTTGAGTCTCCTTTCAAACAAATCAAACTTCTGTTGCACTTCTGCGTCTTCCACTTGCTTTGCCACACGTTTCTTCAGCTTTTCTTGTTCTAGTGAACCATCTTGGCTTGGAATAACAACCGAGTCTGAGGGATGAAATTCCGAGTTCAGTTGAAATTGTCCTTGGCCTCGTTGATTCGATAGGTGAATCGGATCTTCGTTGTCGTTTACTCGAGGTCGAGGTTCTCCCCTTATGATCGATCCTTCAGCAACCCATTTTCCTCGGGTCAGCCTAGCCATCATTTCAATCATCTTGTCTATTTGCTCACGTGACTCCTCTCGAGATTTTGTTATCTGTTCTCGTGTTTCTTGCTGAAATCTGGCTAACTGTTCTTGTAATTCTCTCTGTGCTCTTTCCACTCTGTCCAGTCTATTTTGTTCATCCTCCATGGTTCCGGCCTATGTCATAGAGGTACGCAGTGATTCTTATACCTCTGATTTGGAAGAGAAAATCCTTTCAAAGCTAAACCGACTTCTTTTTTATTCCTCTCAAGTGTGCTTCATGATGCATGAGCTATGAATGCCGTGAATGTAACACGATGCCCATATGATGCATGTAAAGAATAAACAAATTAATGCATGAACATGTACAATGAGTGACCATGTATGTCACGAATGCAAGACCTTATTGTAATGAATGCAATCACGATGTAGATATGATGCATGTAAAGAATAAATAAAATGATATATTGGTATATACAGAGAACGATCATGTATGTCACTAATGTATTCTACAATGAATGACCATGCATGTTATGATTGCAATATGATGCGAATTTGATTCGTCTAAAGAATAAACAAATTAATGCATGAATATATACAGAAAACCATTCATGATTTGGACTGAACTTAATTATTCAACAATTTCAGTGCACAAACTTTGCCCCCAAATTCAATCCGCAAAATTTTTGCTTTTTTGTTTTTTTTTTTGAAAAATGTTTTTTTTTTTTGTAAAAATCAAAATATTATTTTCAAAAACCAATTTCTATCAAAAACTTGTGGTAGTGGGTCTTATTATGGCACAAATGTCCGAGTATTTATTCAACACTACCGGTTTGCAATTCTCATTTAATCACCAACAAGTGTTTATGCAATTTATCAAATGAGATTATTATCACCGTGAAATTAAAAATACAATTATAAATGTAAATGCTTTATTTACAAGTGCATCAATGCATGAAATGTACGAGATGTACGAAAAGAAATTTTTTTTTATTTACAAACTCAAAAAGTTAGCGAACATTTGCTCCGACAGTATCGACTTATTTAAGCATCACGATGCCTTCGGAGCGAAAAATGAAACTGAATTGCGGGTAGCACGATGTGCGTTCATCATTACCCGATTTACAGTTTTTGTTCGGGATGTAAACAAATAGCGAAAGATCACCATGTTCCTTTCAAATTTCGAGGATATTCGATCGGAAATTCGATATGGCTCTACTCAAGTTCACTACATGACGTTGAGTTCGGTTCTAAAAGGCTCCAAATTGCTCCTTACTATCGCCCGTGAAGGCTAGTAAGGCATCCCGATTTAAAACGGGTTCAATTTGTTGGAGTATATTTTCCAGGCTTATGCGGAGGTTATTGCCTCACGAAAGCGTAGGTACTTTATTACTCCGAAAGTGTTTCGCTAGCCCATGCGGAGGTTATTGCCTCACGAGAGCGTAGGTACTTTACTTTCACCTAAAGGGATAAAGCTCGGGTATAGAGCTTATGTATGAAATGTATGTGCTCGTGTGTGAGAAGGAACAAGCAAACCTTCGACTATTTGTCTACGACTCTTTATTCTAGACAATGCACGATTTTTAAAAAAAAAATAAACAACATAAAAAAAAAAAAAAAAATTATGAATCAAGAATTAACAAATATCAAAGTGTAATTGCAAGCAAAATAAAAATAAAGAAAGAAAATAAAGAGTATTAAAATTAAATAACGATTAAATCCATTAATTCGAGATTTTAAAACAACATATGATCAATTTGTGGCTCGACTCTCAAACGTCCCCAGTGGAGTCGCCAAGCTGTCATAACGGTTTTTTCGGACCGCTACGACGAATTTGATGAAAACACAAAAAATGGAGTCGCCACCAATCTTTTTTGCTAGGTGTGATTGGCCACCTATTAAAACCGATTTTAGCAAAATATTTTAAAATTAATTAAAACATTTTTAAAACCAATTTCGAAGTCCGCGCTTTGAACCAGAGAGAAAACAAAATCGGGTTCGGGAGTCGGTTACGTACGGGGAAGGATTAGCACCCCCGCAACGCCCGTTTAGAAAACGGTACCACTTGATCACGTGTTATCTTTAATCTCGATTTAATGGATTTAACATCGGTATTTTAAAAATAATTCTCTTTTATTTTTTTTATTCTTAAAAAAAAACATGTTTATTATTTTTTGGATTTTCTTGAACTGTTTTTTTTATTTTTAGAAATCGAAAGTGAACATAAATTTATTATCGAAAATACTCATTAAATATTCCCGACACTCTCGGTGGTATTTAACGAGATCTTCTCACCTCAAGACATCTTAGGAATCACAACCGTGATATCCTTCGAATTCCGTCGTCGGCAATTTACATCCATTTTTTTTATTCAAATGCGTATGATGCGAATATTTAAATATCGGATACATACGGCTTAACATATAACTATAAAATTAAACATGCGAATCGTAATATTAAAAACACGAGCATGGCAAAATATCGAGCGCAATAAACATTCGCTCTTTATTCATTTTTTTTTATTTTGATTATTTCCATTTTTTTTAAACGAAAACGAATTTTTGTATCGAGCATGTCGCCAAATATTCCCACCACTCGTGGTGATATTTAACGAAACTCTCTCACCTCAAGATATCTTAGGAATCACTACCGTGACGTCCTTCGAATTCCGTCGTCGGTTAATCCGTATTTATTAAAATCTCTTTTTTTTTTTTAAAAAAAAAATAAATTAAAATGCTTTTAATGATTAATTTCGAAATAAAGAAAATTATCTATGTAAGAATAATTATCGAACCATTCCGATACTTTCGATAATGTTTTGATTATTATTCTTACTCGGACCATTTCAAAGAACGATTGATACTTCGACCATCCCGCGAAAGAAATCCGTTTTAGAGAATTTTATTTACCGAAAATAATTTTAAAAGACATGTATTAATTAGAAAAATTATTATTTTAATATTTTAAAATCGAAACTGAATAACAAAAATATATCGAATGCCGGACAAAATAAATAAATACAAATAGTAATGAAAATAAATACGAAAATTAAAATCATACCTGACAAATGTCGAGAATCCGAAAAATCAAAATGCCGGACTTGATCTTCGTAAAATCACCTGAAAATGTCAAAAATAAAAATCAAAACTTCAAAAACGATCATCGTAAAATTTTTTTATTTTTATTTTCATTTTTTAATTTTTTATTCATCATTCTTGATTTTTTTTTTTTAAATTTAATTTCTAATTTTCCCCTTTTTTTTCATTTTTATTTTTTTTATATATTTTTTTCTTTTTATATATATTTATTCTTTTTCAATTTATTTATTTTTGTTTTTTCTTTTTTTCTTCTTTTCTTTCTTTTTTTTTCTTTCTGGCCCAGGATCAGGCCTGGCCTGCTGGGCCAGGTCCGATCCTGGCCTGGCCTGCTGGGCCGGGTATGGCCCAGCTTTCTTTCTTTTTTTTTTTGTTTTTTTTTTTTTTCGGGTTAGGGGTACCCGCGCGGACCCGGGTCGGATCCGGGTCCAGGCGCGGACACCTCTTACCGAAACGGCGCCGTTTCGGTGGCACCAAAACGGCACCGTTATGGCGCCTTCTTTCTTTTTTTTTTCTTTTGAACCGGGTCAGGCGCGCGGATCCCGGGTCGACCCGCGGGTCCGCGCGCGGACCCTGGCTCTAAAACGGCGTCGTTTTGACGCCGTTTAATTTTTTAAAAAAATGGGTGACCCGCGCGGACCCCGGGTCGACCCGCGGGTCCACGCGCGGGTCACCTCGACCCGCTCCCCCATACGGTGCCGTTTCGGCACCGTATAAATACCCCCCAATCCCTTTTTTTTTCATTTTTTTTCTTTTTTTTTTCTCCTTTCTCTCTCTTCTTTTTTCTCTCTCACTCTCTCCCACAGAAACCCAGATTCCGACGGCTGGCCACCGCGCCGGCCGCTGTCCACCGTCGCCGGCCGCCGCACGCCGGCGGCCGGCAAACTCCAAATTTCATACCCGAGGGGGTTTCGACCCCCTCGTCACGGATCCGGGCTCCGTTTAGCCCGGATCCCCACCGAATTTCGTAGATCTAGGTTTTTTTGTGTTGGCTGTGTGGTTCTTTTTTGTTTTTTCTTTTGCAGGTTTTTTTTGGTTTCGAGGAGATGGGGGGTCGGGATCTGTTTTTTTTGGTTGTCGGTGGTGGAGGAAGGGGGTCCGAATCGGGATTTCGGACCCCGATCTGGGTTTTTTGATGAACGTGGGGGGGGCGGTCCGAGCCTGGTTTTTTTTCAAATCTGGGGACCTCCCTCCCCTCCTCCTTGCCTGAGGCTTCGGCCTCTTTTGGTTTTTTTGGGGGGTTCGAGTCTGGGGGATCCGAATCCGGGGGCCTCCCTCTCCCTCCTCCTCCTCCTCATTTGTTTTCGAATCTGGGCCTCCTTTTATGGAGGGTTGAGTGTGTGTGGGTTTCTGTTGGGGTGGTTGGCGTGTTGGTGGGGGTGGCGTGTAGGTTGGGTGGCGTGTTGCAGGGGAGGGCTGTGAGGGTGGCAGAGGTGGCAGGGAGGCTGGTGGCAGAGGGCTGTCAGGTTAGGGGAAAAAGGGGGAGGCGGCTAGGGTTTCAAGGGTTTCTGGTTAGGGTTAGGGGAAATGGGCCGGCTGGGCTGATGGGTTTGGGCCCACTGGTGGCCCGGTTTGGGGGTTGAGGGGTTGGGCCAGTTGGGCATTGGGCCTGGTGTTTACAGATTGGGGTTTTGGGCTGGAAATGGGCCAATGGGCCTGGATAGCAGATTGGGCCTGCTGAATAGCAGGCCCGGTTCGGGGGTTGAGGGGTTTGGGCCGGAAATGGGCCAATGGGCCTGGATAGCAGATTGGGCCTGCTGAATAGCAGGCCCGATTCGTACTTGGCCCGGGTCGGATTCGAATCCGACCCGGACGAAAATTGGTTATTACAATAATGAAATAATATGAACTGATAAAACTCATTTTATGTGATATATATTTTTAAAAAAATAGAAATATGGGCTTAAAAAGCATAATGGTATTCTGTCTTTTTTAGTTTGAAAATAATAATATGCTTATTAAAATTTTATTGTGTATCTATATATTATTATAAAAAAAAATGTGTCGACAACCAAATAAAAAAAATTAAATATTTTATATAATATTTTTAATAAAAAATATTACTATAATATTTTAAAAAAAAACAATTAAATTCTTACACATTTTTCTAAAAAATTATTTATTATTTATATTTAATTTTTTAAATATATATTAGTGTCGGGAATTTAAATAGTTTTAACTTTTAAAAGGCCTAAGACATCAATTAACCGATCCAACAAATATTAAGTAGCACAGATTCAATGATTAGTGCATGATTCCTGCTTAAAAGATCATGGTTCGACTCCTTAATCCTTATCCCCAAATTATATTAAAAAAAAACAAAACAAAATAGCGAGTACAAAAACAAATAAAGCCCCGCCGTACACCGCAACTTGCCTTGTTGGCAAAAAAAAAAAGAAAAAAGTTAAAACGCAGAAGTGTGAGAAACCCCTCACTAAATATCAAAAAAGAAAGAAAGAAAAACCCCTCACTCAGATCTCCCAGACTCCCCACCAACCTTTCCCCACAATGGCGGCTTTTTCTCTTTTCTCCTCCGCTCACATTGCCGCTAAACCTAACCTTCATTTCATCAAAGCCTCCACTTCCGATGTCCCCAAAACCTCCCCTCCACCACCATCCCTCAAGCCCCACCACAACATCCGCGAAGAAGCTCGTCTCCACAACGCCGCGACCTTCACGACCAACCACCCTCGCTTCACCGCCAAATACGTCCCATTCACCGCCATTTCGGACCCTTACTCTTCCGATGAATCCTACTCTCTCGACGAGATCGTCTACCGATCTCAATCAGGCTCCCTCCTCGACGTCCATCACGACATGTCCGCCCTCAAACACTTCGACGGCGCCTACTGGCGAAACCTCTTTGACTCGCGTGTTGGAAAGACCACGTGGCCGTTCGGTTCCGGTGTCTGGTCGAAAAAAGAATGGGTCCTACCTGAAATTGACGATGATGACATCATCTCTGCTTTTGAAGGGAACTCTAACCTCTTCTGGGCCGAAAGGTACGGCAAACACTTCTTAGGAATGAACGATTTATGGGTAAAACATTGTGGGATTAGCCATACGGGTAGTTTTAAAGATTTGGGCATGACAGTTTTAGTTAGTCAAGTTAACAGGTTAAGGAAAATGAATAAACCAGTTGTTGGAGTTGGCTGTGCTTCTACAGGGGACACGTCAGCAGCATTATCTGCTTATTGCGCTGCTGCTGGGATTCCTTCTATTGTCTTTTTACCTGCTAATAGGATTTCCCTGGCTCAACTTGTTCAACCCATTGCAAATGGTGCCTTTGTTTTGAGTATTGATACCGATTTTGATGGGTGTATGCAGTTGATTAGGGAAGTAACAGCAGAGTTGCCGATTTATTTGGCTAATTCTCTGAATAGTTTGCGGCTTGAAGGACAAAAAACGGCTGCTATTGAGATTTTACAGCAGTTTGATTGGGATGTTCCAGATTGGGTTATTGTTCCGGGTGGAAATCTTGGGAATATTTATGCTTTTTATAAAGGGTTTTCAATGTGCAAAGAGTTGGGACTTGTTGATAGGATTCCTAGGTTGGTTTGTGCACAAGCTGCAAATGCGAACCCGTTGTATTTGTATTTTAAGTCTGGTTGGAAGGATTTTAAGCCTGTGAAAGCAAATACAACGTTTGCCTCTGCTATCCAGATTGGTGATCCTGTTTCCATTGATAGAGCTGTGTATGCTTTGAAAAATTCGAATGGGATTGTTGAGGAAGCTACTGAGGAGGAGTTGATGGATGCTATGGCACAAGCTGATTCTACTGGGATGTTTACTTGCCCACATACAGGGGTGGCATTGACTGCATTGATTAAGCTTAGGAGAAGTGGGGTTATTGGTCCTACGGATAGGACAGTGGTGGTGAGTACGGCCCATGGGTTGAAATTTACACAGAGTAAGATTGATTATCACTCCAATGATATTAAGGATATGGCTTGCAGATTGGCTAACCCTCCGGTGCAAGTAAAGGCAGATTTTGGGTCGGTAATGGATGTTTTGAAGAAGTATTTGTTAAGTAAAGCCCATTAGGCTGATTATTATGAGCATTATAAGATTTGCTCATGTACCTTTCTATTGCTTGGTTTAGGCATTGCTGTTGCTATTTTAATGTATTTTTCTTTCCAACTTATTAGAGTCTTCTTGTTAGGATTGTAGCTTTTGAAGAGAGAAAACATCTTTGCAAGGCATATCAATTTTGGAGGAGCTCTTTACCATTTGAATTTAATGGCATTTTCCTTGGTTAACTTTTTTCCTTAATTGTTTACTAATTATATTAGTATATTTTTCCACACTGTAGATTGCGTTATTCTTTGTGCTATTATTGGTCTTTGTTTTTATGGTTATTACTTATTAGAGAAGTGAACGATCATGACAGGAATATACATATGCATTTTTTAGCCAATACACATAGGCCACAGTCCTTTATTATGGTTCTTTAGAGAAATTGTTTGGAAGTTTTAGAATTTTTTTATTCAAGCAACCTTTTGTCTGAGCCTCTCAGGTATGATCAATTCTAGGAATGTGCAGTTCTTTTATCAGCTAAACTGGAAATATTTTAACTTATCAATGTTCAGAGATTATTAACCTAATAATGATCTAAGACATTATGTGTAATCATCATGGTTTGGGGTTAAGATGTGAAAGATGAGGGATAATGAAAGCAAGAAAGGATGTGTCTTTTAAGAAAACTTTTGTTACAAATTTTCTAATAATCTGCTATGGAGAGCAAGCATGGGTCTAATTGCAAAGTAAGTGTAGTCCAGTTGCTTGCTTGATTTCCTGGATTCTTGGACTCTTGCCCTGAAAAATCTTGAAGCCTGAAGATCGGCATCAGCAGGAGGTATATGGTGGCATAAGATCCGATTGTATCACTCAACTCTAGCCAATTTGCTAGTTTGAGAAATTACATGAACTATACTATAGACTGTATTGTCAATTAGTCAGGTTATGGTGTTTGATATTTGTTCCAGGGATGATGTTCTTAAACTCAAGGGAGTTGATCATCTTTTACTCGTCTGATCTCCGCCACCTTCTTTTTTCATATTTTCCATTTTTCTTGTAACTGTTCAGTTGCCTTTAGATGAAAAATGTGAGTGAAAACAATCTTTCAGGGTGATGGTGACTTGATATGATGAGAGATTGATGTGACTAAAATCGGTTCAATTTTTGTGGCAGATGTCCTTCCCCCAGAGTCACTCTGTTTAACGCTAGAGATAGCATACTCCGTTCAGCTTGATTTTATGTATCCAGATTAGTTATATGACTACTGAAATCATGTTTCCTGAGTGGAAAATATGGACTCAATTTCTTCAAGAAACTAATGGTGGCTTGCGCCTGGATGCACAGCAGAAATCTCATCCAATTGAGGTAAGGAATAGTTAGTGATTGCTCAAAAGCATGCACAACATATAGTCAATGCAGGCTAAACAATTTGAATTTAAAAACTATTTTGTCTGTGAAATTAACTTTTCCAAATGATGTTGCTGTAATGAGGAACTGTTCCAACCACTTCCTATTAGGAACTTATGATGGATTGAATCTTATACCAAAATAGAGCTGTCATATGCATATAGTTTTGATACTGTTTTTTATCTTTATCCTAATGTATTTGCCTCTTAAGTTTCCTCAAATTTAAAGTCACAAGTGAAATAAGTTACTAGTTCCACTTCCAACTTAAATAGGAAAAATTCATAAGAAGTCTGCAACTGCAAACATGCCTCATCCAATCCCCACACAATGTATCCTTCATGACCTGATCTGCCTTTTTTTAGATGGAAATCCAACATGTTCATTCACTTGGTGAAATATTTGATTCTATAAGCTATGATAAGGGATCAGCTGTTATCCGAATGTTACAAGGATATCTTGGGGATAAGATATTCCAGATAGGTAATATTTTAATTTAAAGAATGAAGTTATTCTCTATATAGGACTATAGAAAAAAAGTTCTGGCTTTCTGTTAAAACTTACAGGATGGTTCCATTTTTCCTTAGAGACCATATATTTCTTCCTCTGGTATCACCTTGAAGCTGCTATTTGATCATATTGGAACCTTTTCTTGGGGGTCCGAGTGAGCCCAACTCTCCTAATACAGCATGATTTGTTTGTCCACTTTATGTATTGCGAGAGTGTCTATTTCACATATTCACCAAATGTCTGTGTTAGTAAATTCCAGATTGTGGTTGTTTGGTTTCTATTTAACCAGATTGTTACCATATAATATGCTACATGTAGATATAGTTATAATGTGATTAATATATTTGAAATGAATTGTCAGGAAAGAACACTTTGCTAGGCTATAACTTTTATTTGCATCTCTTGAGTTCCAAACTTGTAAGTTCGTTTTCCAAGTCAGAAATCTTTAAACTCATACATGAAAAGATATGCGTGGAAAAATGTGAAGACAGATGATTTATGGAGTGCCCTTTCATAGGAATCTGGCACTAAAGTAAATGCAATGATGGACAGTTGGACAAAGCAAAAGGGATATCCTGTTACTCCATGTAATGAGAAAAGATTATATGAAACGGTTACTCCATGTCAACATATAATCTTTTTTCTCTCAGTAACATCTAAAGACCATATTTTGGAATTTGTACAGGTACTCATCCGTTTATCATCAAACATGAATTACTTGGGGGATTGTTTCTTTCTTCAAAATTTTCCTGAAAATGAGGATATCTGATAATTGTTTGCAATTTGCAGTCACAATTCTTATCATCTGGTTTGCATGGTGAGGGGCAGTGGAATGTTCCAATAACCTTGGCCCTTGGTTCTTATGACAGAAGGAGAAATTTCGCTTTTGGAATCAAGATTTGAAAGAGTGAATGTCTATGAACTGTTTCATTCTTCAGATGGAAAGAATCAAGATGAAAATAGTGAAACTTCAAGGGCCAAGGTTAATGTTGATCAAAGTGGTTTCTATAGAGTAAAAAACGGAGATGAACTTGCTGCCCGACTGAGGAAAGCAGTAGAGAACAAATTACTTGTCAGCAATGGATTCTGTATCATGTGGGTTCATAATATCAGATTTTATTTGATTTTAGGCATGAATTACAGTGGCAGCTGATAGCTAAGGGCACACCATGGTTGAATTCAGCATTCACTGCCAAGTTTCTGTATTTGGTGCATGATTATCTCTGTTTACTATTGCATTAAAATATGCATCAATTGGTGTAGCAATTTAGTCTTTCCTGGCTAGATACATTGCATACTGGTAGACTGCATCAGATATATATATATATATATATATATATATATATGAAAACTTGTTTTAGCAAATGTATTTAGCATCTTAGTACAAATGAATGAGGAACATTTTCATTCATGATGATGTACATTCTTCCTGATCAATTAGAATGATCTTATTTTCAGGCATCTTGGATGACATGTATGCTCTTTCTATGGCTTGTGAACCACCATTATCATCTTCAAAAAGAGGTTGATTACATTGTGTTATCAAAACTTATTGATGTAAGGAGATCTTTTCACCTTGATTATGGCACACTTCAAGGCTAATAATTATGCAACCTGACATTTTTGGCATTTTTTGCGACAGGTTTGCTACAGTGTTCTGAGTATCATACCAGATCTAGTAAACGCATTTAAAGAGTTTTTCATCAATCTCCTACTATTTTCTGCTGAGTAAGAACAGTTTGTTGAGTGAAGATATAATTTTAACCCAGTGATCAGAGTTATAGGCCATCTGCTTCTAATCTTATTAATTTGGTTTTAGGCGTTTGGTTGAAATGTTATGATATGCATGCAATCAAGTTGTTGTTGACTTGGTCTTTTCAGCCAGGGCAGGCTTATCTCTAGTGTCAAAACTTCAAGGTCAAGATCAATCATGTTCATAAATTTTGTTCTACATAAGTGGTGCTCATTTATAGCAATCTAAGTTTCTTGCAATCATGGTCCGGCAATATGTATATTCGTATCGTATTCATATTTTTTTTCATATAATAATTTTATTTAAGATGTTATATATTTATACAAAGTTTGACACATTAATAATTCGTGTTAATAAACTTTAGCATGTTCGTGCATTCATATCATATTCGTGTTATTTTTTCGTATTGTGTCGTGTCCAAAATTATCAGGTTTATGGACAATATAAACATGTAAGATGATTTAATTGTCCCACAGGCACAGCCAAAGTATACACAAGATACTTTGATTACTTTTCTTGCAGTCACTCCTGAAGTATGTACATGACAATCTGATTTAATTTTGTTAGTCACATGCTAAAGCTATAATTACTTGATACTTGTCAAAATTAGGCTTTGGAATAGCAGCCACCAAACAAACATGATATTGTTTGATTTTTAAAAGAAAACATTAAACGACAACTAAAATCCAAACAGAGAAAAAAGACATATTATATGATTGCTTTTTATTTCACACATAAAAAAAAAAAAATCACAAATTGGGAATAATATATAACAATCATAAAACACCAAAAATTCACCTCTAAAAATTCGAATAAATAAATACATTGCAATAGAACTTCATGAAAGGACAAAAAAAAAAAAAAAAATCCTATAATTTAACTTCTTCTGTGTATGTAAGAGTGAGAATAACTCAAATAAACAAATTTTGCAGCAAAAATAAATATAAAAAAAGCCTTAGATTTCTGCTTCTTACACAGTGCTTGGGCCTGGATCAGGCCCAAGATTAGACCTCCCCCTAACGGAGTTTATCTTCTCCAGCTTCAAACCAGCCCTGAACCTTGCAATGAAATTATCGGCTTTGGTATCCACATCTGGGCTTGGACAAAACAATGGGCCTGCCGTTGATTCTCCGATTTCACCCGTTTTATTACCATCGGACGGACTCGCTTCACCGCTTAATGGATCATCCAAATCCGGTGACCCGCTCCGTGAACTGTTAATGCTTTTTAATCTTACAAAATCACCGCGCACTTCGAACTTCCACGGCGGCATTTTAAATGGTGGAGGAGGTGGCGGCGGGGGGATTCGATTTAACGGCGATTCATTGCCACTTTCGACGCTCTCCTCCACATTGTTGATGTTTCTTATCTTGACTGGCAAAGAAGGTTTCTGAGTCGCTACAGGTGGTTTCTGGGGTTCTCTTTTTGATGCACGCGCTTCCAATGACGCTGGCGGCGTTGGCTGTGGAGGGACTGAATGATGCTTTCTGGCTTTGCTTTTCTTGGACGAAAAGATGTGATAAAATGAAGGTAGTGGTGGTGGTGGAGGTGGCGGCGGCGAAGGTGGATATGAAGTTAGCGTTGAAAGGTTAAAAAATTCATCAAGGTTTTCTACGCTTCTTTGCCTTTGCTTCTTCTTTTTTCTTCTTAATGAAATTAAAAATTCTTTAGTTACTCCACCTCTCCTTTTCTCACTCTTGTTACTTCTCTTTTCCGGCTCAGATATTGATGGTGGCGGCGGCGGAGGAGGCGGTGGTGAAGGTGGTGGCTTAGCTGGTGGAAGAGAATGCTTGATTTTCAACTCACTGTACATAACTTCCTTACATTCACTTTTCTCCCTGGGTTTTACATCTTCATAAGTCCGCTTAGCTTTCCTTCTAACTACCTTAGGAGGCTGCGGTGGAGGTGACCGAGGTGGCGTCGGAGGCGATGCTGTTGCTGCTGCTATAGGTGGTGGAAGTGACGCTGGCTGTGGAGGAGATGGCGGCGGCGGAGACGTGTGAACAGTATCAACAGCTATATCCTTCGAATTATTAAAGTAAACTTGTTCTTGATCATGCTCTCGCCTTGACCTACTACGGTAATTATACAAACCAGTATCATCATAAAATCTCCACCGATTATCATCACCGTTCATCATCAAAGAAGATTCCTGCCGTAGATCTGGATAGGAGCTGCTGCTTCTCAACCTTCGTAATGAGTTATACGCCGTCGGATCTGATGATGATGAGTAGTCATGCCACTGACGCGGTGTTGACGGGTTTGATCTTCGGACATGATCATGAACATGTTTCGGAGTAGTAGAAAACTTGTAATCTTCGTAAGTACTTCGGGTACCATTGTTATCGTTGTTGTTGCTGTTGGTTTTGCTTAAAAAAGCACAGATTATGGCGAAAAGTACGAGGACTAGATTGATGGAATCCCATGATTTTTTAACAAGGTTTGGCTTGAATATTTTGGAAGTGAAAGAGAGAAATGAAGGGATGATAATGAAGACAAAAGCGAATGCGATGACTAATAAGAGGATGATAAGAATACCAGTGTTGAAGAGGAGAGAAAAAGGTTGGCGGCGACGGCGGTGATCACGGCGGTTATCGGTGGTTTGGAGCCAAAATGGTGTCATGTCTTCATCTAATTCCTCCATGTTTTGAGAGGTTGCGTTTTGGAAAGAGAGCTGTGAATATGGAAACTTTTGGCAACACTTTTAGGCTTTTGCTTTGTTTTTGTTTTTGTTTTTGTTTTTGTTTTGCTTGCTTGATTTGCTCTTTGCTTTTTGCTTATTTAAATTATAATGGATATATATTAGTTAATAAGACATGTTCATTATTTTTTTTTGTGTAAATAAATATTATTACAATGTTTACTCTCAAATAGAGAGATGATGCCTTCACATGCTGTCTGTCCTGTCCTTGTAAGAATGACAGCGAAAAGCAAAGAATAAAGTGTATATTTTCATGTATTCCTCAATTGCAAGAACAAAAAATGTTAGCCTTTGCCACCCCTTGTGCCTTTTCTTTTTCTTTTACTACATTTTTTTATTATTATGGTTTGTGAATTTTGAGGTGTAAAAATAGTTCTTGTAAAACAAGCCAATTAATATATATATATAATCTAAAAATAAAAAAAAATTATTTCAAATTGGTTTGCCACGTTGGCAAGTTAAGTTTTTTTAAGGAAATTTTTTTTTTGTACGTTTGTATAGTATTCGTATTACTTTTATGTTCGTATTTTTTATGTGTTCAAAATATTATATTATTATATAATTTTTTATATATTAATAATTTATTTTATATAAAATTTTACACATTCGTATATTTATGTTGTATTCATGTTATTTTTGTGTCGTATCGTATTTTAATTTTTTTTATGTGTTCGTGTCGTGTTTCAATTCATCCAAATATTTTACATAATTTGTCATGATGGTCCAATTAAGAACAAAATTTTGTGTGGTCGTGTCGTGTCTCAATTCATCCCATATTTTATATAATTTGTTATATTTATTCAATTTTGTGTGTCCGCGTTATTTTATTGTATGTTTAAAATATTATAAATTTATATAAAATTTTACATGTTAATAATTCGTTTTATATCGATTTTGACACATTCATGTATTTGTGTCGTGTTCATGTTATTTTTTCTGTCGTGTTTTAATTACTTTTTTCATGTTGTGTTCGAGTCGTATAATCATGTTATGTTTGAAATTGCCGAGTCTAATTGACATTATTCAAATAACTCACAAATTTGTGTCGCACGTCATCATGTTCGTGTTATTTTTTCTGTTATAATCGTATTCAAGGTATTATATATTTATATAAAATTTAACACGTTAATAATTTGTTTTATGTAGATTTGGACATGTTCGTGTATTTGTGTTATATTCATGTTATTTTTGTGTCATGTCGTGTTTTAATTATTTTTTCCATGTTATGTTCGTATCGTATAATTATATATGTTGTATCTTAAATTACCGAATGTAATTGATCATATTCAAATAACTCTCAATTTTATACCATATGTTATATAAGAATAAAAATTATTATTTTTCTAAATTATTATCTTTACTACTCTTACTTTTTTATCTTTCAAATTTATTACAAAATGTTAATATTACAAAATATTAATTTATTACAAATTATTATCAAAATATCTTTTTATTAACACGTTCATATATTTGTATCATATTCATTTTATTTTTCGTGTTGTGTCGTGTTTTAATTATTTTATCATGTTATATTTGCATCGTATAATTATGTTTTATCCAAAATTACCGAATCTAATTGACCATATCAAATAACTCTCAATTTTATATCAGGTATCGTATAATGATAGAAATTATTTTTTTAAATTATTTTCACTTCTCTTATTTTTTTTATCTTTCAAATTTATTACAAAATATCAATTAAAATTCGATAACATATCCACAACGAAGCGCGAGTATTTTCTAGTATAATATAAAAGTTGGCCACCCTTATTCTTAAACAAGTTATACATTAATATTTAATCTTTGTTATTCTTAACAAAATTATTATAGATGAAAATTAAAATATTAAATAATAATAAATAATTATTTAATTGTGCTTAATTAAATTTAAAAAAATAAAATTGGGTTAATAAATTTTTTTTTAAATCGAATCTAATAAAAATTTAATCGATCTCTAACTAAATTTCATAAATTTAAATCGATTCGATATCAATGTTTTAAATTAAAAAATCTTCATTTTTAAAATATTATTTTAAATTTATAAATAAAAATATTTTTATTTTATAAAATATATAAAAATCAAATAAAAATAATGAAACTAAATCAAATAAACTTTTTTATGGTCTGAACCGAATACGAAAAAATACGAACCGGATATTGAATCTCTAATCGATATTTGATTTACTTTTATATACTTTTTAAACTCTAATACTATCTCTTTAGCTTCAATCATATGCTGTACAAGCATTTTTATTTTGATACGTACATAATATAAATATCTTAATTTTTTTGTTAACTTTTAACATAATTGTAAACCCAAGCATCGATCTAAACACTAGTATAATATAAAAGTTGACCACCCTTTTTCTTAAACAAGTTATATTTTAATATATCTTTGCTATTCTTAACAAAACTAGTTAAATATATTTACTTATCCTAATTATATTTCTATTTCGCATCTTCTTTTTAGTTGAGACATGCAACCCACTTTATGTTAAATCTAAACACGTTAGTTAATTTAACAAAATTCATTTATATCAGCTTATATTCCCCAAACATATATATATATATATAATATGATATCATGGTCCAAAATTATTACTCCTACATAAGATCTATTTCTTATGAAAAAAATAGTTATATATATTTAAAAATATACTTTATAAGCAAAGGGTCATAAGCTATAAATTTGTCACGTTTTAATTTAGTATATTGTAGAATAAAATTGCAGTTTCAGTCAAAAGTCATAGCATCCGCGTATGACAACTAATCTTACTATAGACCTAATTATTGCTAAAAACGAATTTATTTAATAATTGGAGTGACGTGTTTGCATAAGCTTAAGCTTGTAGTAGTAAGGTAAGGAAAAGACAAAGGACAAGCAACAAGGAAAGCAAAGCTTTAACAAAACCGCGTTTATAATTTTCTTACAAGGCTTTTCCTTACTTTTTTCCTTCTTTGTTGTTGTGTTCTTTCCTCCAAAAGAAACTGCTTTTCTTTTTAAAATAATAATAATTTAAACCACTGTTAACAGCTTTTTCTGCAAGAAATTACAGCTTCAAAGTACAAACAATTTAGATGGAAACACATGTACACGGGTGAGATAATTCGTTTGGTTCGATAAATTTAATTTAGATTAAATTAAATTTAAATAATTTTTTTTATTTCAAATTTATTTGATTTGAATTATTATTTATTAAATAAAATTTTTTTTTTTAAATTTAATTATAATATATAAATATTAATATAAAAAATAAAATTTTTAATAATTTATAAATAATAAAATGAATTTACGAACTTGATTCGAAAAGAATTTAGGAAAGAGTTTTTTTTTTTTCGAGACCCGACCATGAGCACCTCAATGGAACCCTGTTTTCTTTTGGGGGTTTTCTTATAGCATAATAAATAATGGGGTGGGGGGAGGGACATTGGATTTATATTATATGCAAAATTTTTTCAAGTTTTAAATGTTTTTGGGAAAGGATTCCCGTTGTAATTGCTTTGCAAATTGGTTTGAATTTTTTCCTCGAACTTTTTTTGGTTATATATATATAATTTAGAATTTAGAATTTAGAATTTGGGATTTGAGATTTTTTATTTATTTATAAAAGATGTTGTAGTTTAAAAATAAAAGAAGGGATTACGGATATTAAGATTCAAAATTCAAATTTACTGAATGTCATCATTTTAAAAATAATTATATGAACTAATTGAATTAAACTTTTAATTTGAGTTAAAAGTATTTTATAACACACAAAAACTTGATATATCATATATCCTTGACCCTTAATTATGAATCAAAACTTTAATAAATTGAGGAAAAACTATTGTTGGGAAAAGAATGGAATTTTCGAATAGATTAAAGGGAATATATGATATGCATGGATTCCTTAATTAGGAAGACAAGCTCGACCGGAAAAGTATGTTTTACTGATAATTTTGGCTAACTAAAGATTCCATGGTCACGTGAGAATTCAATTTCCCATGAAATACAAAAGAAGCTATTGTTGGGAAAAGTTATAGCTCTAATTTGTATATCAATGGAAATGAATGCTAGCCAGGATAGGATATGTTCTTTGTTAATTTTTCAAGATTAAACCAATAAGAAAAATGTTAATTAATGTCTTTCAAGATTAAAGAGAAATATATGCTGGAGAGGCAAATGTCAAACAAATTTATACATATGTAAAGATATGGAAAACCATTTCTTTAACTATTATAATTCCTCAATTACTGTTAATATATATATATATATATATGAATATAGGGTTGAGAAAAAAAATTAAGAAAGTCAAAAATCGATTCGAATCGTAGTGTTTGATTCAATTTTTTTTTTATTAAATTCGGTTTAATTTCATTTTGAATAGTAATTAGATTTATTCGATTCGGTTCAATTTTTAGTTCATAAATTAAAAAAACGCAATTATTCAAATTAAACCTATTGAATTTTATTTTTTATAATATAAAAATAAATATTTTATTCTTAAATTAATAACAATGTAAAATTTTAAAAATTGATAAATCAAATTGATTGGAACCGATGGAATTCGGTTCTAAATATTATTCGATTCAATTTTTAAAAAAATCAAAATGTTATACATTAATTATAATTTTATTTTAAAATCAAACCAAATCATTATCATTAAGAAGAGAAACCAAAAAGAAAAAAAAAGAAGAAAGTTTATTAACTATATATACTTACAAAAGTTTGCAAGACTGTTTTCAAAGCAATATGAACGACAGCTATCACCCCTTTTAAGTTTTAACAATTGCTATCACCCAGCTCCAAATTTCTGAAATTACATGAGCACAAGAATTTACCAATTTAATTCTGAAATTTTACTTGTTAATTTTTATCAAATTCATAACACTACCTTAGTGAAATTGAATTGAAATTCTGACAAATTACAACATATAAAATTAATCCATTGATAATTGAATAAGAATAAGATAATGGTTTCATCTGTAATTATCATTATACTATTAACTTTTATATATATATATATATATATATATATATATATATATATACAATTACTTCCTAATAAAGTTGTTGATCAACCTTTTATTCCTCATGAGTGGAGATCAGCCGATCATTAATTTAGTTCTAATATTTAAGCTAGCAGCAACTTTGAGATAGAAGTAGGCGCAACAGCCATGGAGTTAAGAGGGTTTGATGCTTTTTATGGAACTTTTTATTGCTTTCATACGTGGTTTAAGTATAAATCAATTTTGATAAATCCGCAAAATTTTTCAGCAAGAATACTGCGGAGCATCGACACAAGCTCTGAAGAATTTGTTTAATATCCAGGTTTCAACCAATCCGGAAAGATACCTGGGTCTACCTAGCATGGTGGGAAGAGGGAAGAAGCGAGCATTTCGAAAACTGAAGGAAAGAATCAACTGCAAATTAATGAGCTGGAGTAACAGATACCTGTAGACACCGGATTTTATCCGGGTTTTATTTATTTTTTTATTAAAAAAAAAAACAAAACAAAAAAAGAAAAAATCAGAAAAAAACAAAAAAAAAATCAAAAAATTTGGATAATTTCGAAAATTAAAAGAAAAATCATAAGAAATTCGAAATTAATAAAAAATGAAAAAAAACAAATTTGGGTTGAAATAAACCTCTTTTTGGATTGAAGTGGAACTCTAAAAATGTGATTGAAACAAAACACCTCTCTTGATCAAATTGAAGACTTCTAACTAGATTAAAACTTAATTTCTTCTCTATAAAAAAGAACCCAAGCATCAAACACAACACACATCAGAAAATATCAGAAATCAAGGAGAGTTAGAAGCAACTATAGGTTTTTTTTCGAAATAAAAAAAAATATTTTTTTGAGAGAAAAAATTCGAAAATTCAAAAGTGAGAGTTAGAGTTTGTTTCGAAAAAATTTCTTGAGAAAGAAAAGTTGTGTTTTAATTAGAAGAAACACATACTAAAAGTTGGTGGCCATTCGACGACCGACGGAATAGATCGGAGGAGGTGAAGTTTCGAACTTCAATTTCAGATCTAGGAAATTCTAGAGAGATTCGGAAAAAACTAATTTGATATTTGAAAAGAGGAGATCGAAAGGAATTTTTGGTGATTTTTCGAGAATTTTTTGACCACCGGCGACGACGGCGGCGGCGGCGGCGGCACCGGCGACGATTGCGGCACCTCACCGGAATCTGGAAAAATCTGGGTTTGGTGTTCTTGGTGTTCTTGGTGTTCTTAGTGTTCTTGAAGAATTGTAGAGAAAAAGAAGATTTTTGGTATAAAAAAAAAGGTAAAGTCTAACCAAAATTCAGGCCTATTTCATGCTGCTCTGTCATTTATAAATGTATTACCAGGATCATCACTGCCAGGCTCACTCCACTCCTTCCTACTATGATCTCCAGCAATCAGAGTGCCTTCATACCAGGGAGAAGCATCTCAGATAATATTCTCATGGCTCAGGAACTGGTCAAAGGGTATGGAAGAGCAACCTTATCCCCCCGTTTTGCAATGAAGATTGATCTCCAAAAAGCTTTTGATTCATTAAATTGGGACTTCATTCTCACTGTTTTATCAGTTTATGGATTGCCTGATAAGTTCATAGGATGGATCAAGGCATGCATCACTTCCCCAAAGTTCTCAATTTCTCTTAATGGAGGATTAGTAGGGTACTTTGAAGGAGCAAAGGGGTTAAGGCAGGGAGACCCTCTCTCTCCTTATCTTTTTGTCATTGCTATGAATGTTTTATCCAGACTTCTGGATGCAGGGGCTCTTCATGGAGTTTACAGCTACCATCCTAAATGTCACAGAATCAAGCTTACTCACCTGTGCTTTGCAGATGATCTGTTGATTTTTGCAAAGGGTAACTTGGATTCTGTTGTGGGCATACAGGGTATTCTCCATTACTTTTATACCATTTCTGGTTTGCAATTAAACCCTTCCAAGAGTGAAGTCTTCTCCTCTGGTGTTAGTAGGACCACTCTACTTGAGATGCAAGAGTTGACAGGGTTTAAACTTGGCAAACTACCTGTTAGGTACCTTGGGGTCCCTTTGGTCACAAGAAGACTCTCTGAAAAGGATTGTTCTCCTTTGATCGATAGAATTACTCAGAGAATCAATGGCTGGGCAGCACGCATGTTATCCTATGCAGGAAGGCTTCAGCTCATTCAATCTGTTCTTTTTAATGTGTCCAATTTCTGGTGCAGGCACTTTGTATTGCCTAAGGCTGTTCTTAAAAGAATTAATCAATTATGCAGCAGGTTCTTCTGGAAAGGAAGAGATGACTCAGCTAAGGGAGCAAGAGTCAAATGGAGTTCCATTTGCTGTCCAAAGTCAGAGGGGGGTCTTGGATTAAAAGACTTGGGAATATGGAATAAGGCTTGCATTATTCAGCACCTATGGGCACTTCTCTCTCAGGCAGGTTCATTGTGGATTGCCTGGCTTCATGCCTATGTGCTGAAAGGAAGAACAGTGTGGCAGGTTCAACCTTCCCCAGGAAGCAGCTGGACATGGCGTAAAATGCTTCAGCTGAGGGCTTTGGCTTTGAGGTTCACCTCCAACCAGAATGGTGCTCTAACTTGGAAGTTCCCTGGGAACAGATTTATGGTGGCTAAAGTCTGGAATGATCTCAGGCCTAGGCAGGACAAGGTGGAGTGGGATAAACTGATCTGGTTTCCATTTCATATTCCTAAACATGCACTGGTAGCTTGGATGGCTATATTGGACAAACTGCCTACAAAGAACAGATTGATGTCATGGGGCATGGAGGTGGATGGCAAATGTGAGCTATGTCAAACTGAGCAAGAAACCCGGAATCATATATTTTTTGAATGTGACTATTCAAAGGAAATCTGGGGGCATATACTATGCTTATGTCAACTTCATAGAAGCATAAGGAGCTGGCAAGCAGAGCTGCAATGGGCAGTAAACAGAATCAGAGGAAAAACTCTCATTTCTGTTATTTTGCGTTTATCATGGAGTGCCTTTCTTTACTCGATCTGGAGGGAGAGAAATAATAGGTGTTTTAATCGCCTTCAATCCACACAAGGAGCCATCATTGAGCAGATAAAAGAGATCATCAGAATGCGATTGTTGGGGCTCAAGAACATTAGTCCTGATGAAATGAACCGAAGATTGGATGCAGATTGGGAACTGTCACTTTTTTCCTAGGATCTTTGTCCATTCTGGAATAGCTTTAAGTATTGCTGAAGTATGTTGCTATTGTTCCCTGATTGATTAGTGGTCTTAAGTTTTGTTCAAGTATTGTTTAAGTATGTATAACTTTAATTACATGTTGCACATGATGTTGGATGTAGCAGTTTAACTGCTTTCTGGATAAATAAAATACTTACTTATCCAAAAAAAAAAAAAATCTTTTTAGAAACAGCAGGGGCCCGGGCCAGTAGGCCCGCGCGCGGCCCGTGTGGCCCGTGCCTGGGCTGGCCCCCCTGTTTGCACCTTGGCTGTGTATATTTCTTTGTATTGGTTTTGCTTTGTTTTTTTACGTTTTGTGTTCTTCATTTTTTTTTGTCTTATTCATTTTTTGTCTTATTAGATTTTTGTTTTATTTGATTTTTATTTGATTATTTATTATTTATTTACTAATTATTTTCTTAAGTTTTTTTGCAGGTTTTATATTTTATATTATATTATTATTTATATATTAGTATTACTATTATTATTTATTATTTTATTAACCATACATATCTTTTTAAGAAAACTATTATTATCATATTATATTATATTATATATTTTTATCATATTATATTATATATTTATATATTTATATTTTATTAAGAATTGTATATTTTTAATATTGTTAATTTATTTCTTAGATTAGATTGATTAATTTAATTGAAGAATGGTTATTTTTAAATAAATAAATTGAGATTTTTTCCAATGATGAAATTCAAAGAAATTACGAATGGTTAATTTCTGAGAAATTTCTAGGTGAGGAATTTCTCTTAAAAATTCTCCAGAATGAATGGAAGGATATTTTAAGAGATTAATTTCAATACCAACAAAAATCAAAAATTTATTTTTTTAAGAATAATTAATTTTCAACTTCTTTTTTCTCAAATTAATTTTCCATAATAAATGCTTAATTAAAATTGAAAGATAAATTAAGATTTTTTCCGATGATGAAATTCAAGAAAGTTGCGAATGGATGACTTTTAAGAAATTTCTAGGTGAGAAAAATTCTTTTAAAAATTCTCCAGAACGAATGGAAGGATATTTTAAGAGATGATTTTCGATATTAAAAATCACAATTTATTTTTCAAAACAAACATTAATAAAATGTGGATTATTTTTTGGAAGATTAATTTAAGAGAAATAATTTGATTAAATAATTCTAACTTTTCCGACGACGGAGCCTCTTCAATAGAACGAATGGTTTCTTTTGAATACTCTCGAGGTAAGGAAACATTTTTTAGTAATTTCTCCAGAATGAATGGAAGGAAGACCTAAAAAATAATCTCCGATATTTCTAACTTTAATAATTAAAATGAAAATAGGATAGACAAGACCAATTAATTAAGACTTTTTAGGTATCACAAGACTGATTAGGTACTATCTCTTAGATAGGCGTTGTGAGGGTGCTAATCCTTCCTCACACGTAACCGTACTCCCGAACCTAGTTCTGACAAGTAGACCAGAACCTATTCTTTTTAAGGTACCTTAGTCAAGCTTAGGATTACTTTAAATAGGATAGATTCATAAAGGTGACTAATCACACCTAGATTAGATGATTAGTGGCGACTCCATTGATTTGCGTCTAGCATGCTGAATTCGTATTTGGCACGTTATGACAGTTTGGCGACTCCGCTGGGGACACTTGAGAGTCGAGCCATAAATTAGTCTTGTGATAAATTAGGTTTTAAAAATTGGTCTTTAAGTGTTTAATTGTTTATTTATTTATTTATTTATTTGATTTTTATTATTTGTACTAACAATTTTTGTTTCATTGTACATTTATGGGTAAAGAGAGGTTTGAATGTCCCTTCGCACACACGACACATTGCATATCATAAAGTCCTATACCCGGACTCGTCCCTTTTAGGAGGGGGTAAAGTACCTACGCCTCGAGAGGTGAAAACCTCCGCAACGGCTAGCGAAACACCTTCAGAGTGTAAAGTACCAAAGTCTTTGAGAGATGATAAATCTCCGCCATAACTTTGGAAAATACTCTCACCTGAATTGAACCCTTCCGGTTGGAGCCTGTAATGGGTGAGGAATGGGGTGCCTTACTCATCCTACATGGATGATGTTAAGGAGCAATTTGGGGACCTTTTTAGCTTGGTCAAGTATCCTAACCCAGCATATAAACAATACTTAAGTGGCCAAACTTTAAGATAGAGCCATATCCAACCTTATATAGAGGAGAACCCGAATTTAGGACACATGAAGTGACACTTCTTACCCTATACTTTTATCATTAACATGATGCTTTGTTCACCTAACACGTTTGTTTTGTTGATATGCTTACCATGATGATGTAATGCTTACACATGTTGTTGTATTTTTATCTTTTCATAAGTTTGTTGACATAACATCTAACTGTTTGTTTCTTTCTTTTCATACATCATGCATCTTCATAAAGTCATCTTGCCACATAACGGTCTAGATAGAAAGAATGTCTACTGAATCCATGGAAAACCTGACAGTCGCCAAGCGTGAGTCTGCCAATAGTTTGAAGCTTAGGTCTGAAGCAATCCAGCAACGTACAGGAGATTGTCTGCCAGTCGGGTATGTCTCTACTCTTCCCGAGAAAGTTCACATGGATCTGACACAGAACAACCTTGAAGATTTGATCAGCATTTGGCATTCCTGGAATGGAACTCGACAAGAAACATTCAGACGAAAGTATGGGGACCTGGCCTTGCTCCTATCTGTTGAAGTTGATAATAACCTGGTAAGAGCCATGATGCAGTTTTGGGACCCATCATACAGGTGCTTTGTGTTCAACGAAGTAGATATGGTTCCAACTATAGAAGAATATTCAGCACTGCTTCGTTTGGATCCCCCTAATCCAGACAAAGTCTACTGGAAGAACAAGACAGGTTATCGGAAGAAAGTAGCAAAGATCATGGGAATCAGCTTGACAGAAGTTGACAAGATTGTGAAGACAAAGGGTAAAAGCACTGGTATTCCATGGAATATTCTCCGAAACTTCATTGTCAAACACCCGGATGATGATACAGGTTTGGAGGTGATGGCTTTGGCTATTTACGGACTTATGGTTTTCCCGAAGATATTGGGACATATTGAAACAACTGTGGTGAATTTCATGGACCAAGTTCGACATCAGATCAATACAGCTCCAGCTATATTAGCCGAGTCTATCAGGTCACTGAATTACTGCCGGAGAAATGGAAAAAGGCGTTTCATCGGATGTTTACAGTTGCTCTACATCTGGATGAAAAGTCATTTTGAGTGCCAAGAGTCAAAGTTCCGAAAGCCGTACTTCACCACTAGCATCCCTATCAAGGAATTCTGTGAAAGCACATGGCCTGAGTCAAGGTCAAAAGAAGAATGGATAGTGATGTTACGAGAACTTACAAGCTGACAAGTGATCTGGAAAGCACCATGGATGCCTCATGGACCTATGTTATTTAGCTGTGGTGATCAACCTTGTGTTCCTCTCTTGGGACTTTGGGGTGCCGTTAGCTACTCTTCCATCATGGTACGGAGACAGGCGGGGTATAAGCAGTTCATACCGATGACCCATGGACTTAACCAGGTGGACTTCTCCTATTCAGACAATGGGGTTATCACCAGGATAGAAGAACTCACAAAGGCTTGGAAATTAACGGTTAGAGTCGAAGAAATTTCTAGGTGAGAAAAATTCTTTTAAAAATTCTCCAGAACGAATGGAAGGATATTTTAAGAGATGATTTTCGATATTAAAAATCACAATTTATTTTTCAAAACAAACATTAATAAAATGTGGATTATTTTTTGGAAGATTAATTTAAGAGAAATAATTTGATTAAATAATTCTAACTTTTCCGACGACGGAGCCTCTTCAATAGAACGAATGGTTTCTTTTGAATACTCTCGAGGTAAGGAAACATTTTTTAGTAATTTCTCCAGAATGAATGGAAGGAAGACCTAAAAAATAATCTCCGATATTTCTAACTTTAATAATTAAAATGAAAATAGGATAGACAAGACCAATTAATTAAGACTTTTTAGGTATCACAAGACTGATTAGGTACTATCTCTTAGATAGGCGTTGTGAGGGTGCTAATCCTTCCTCACACGTAACCGTACTCCCGAACCTAGTTCTGACAAGTAGACCAGAACCTATTCTTTTTAAGGTACCTTAGTCAAGCTTAGGATTACTTTAAATAGGATAGATTCATAAAGGTGACTAATCACACCTAGATTAGATGATTAGTGGCGACTCCATTGATTTGCGTCTAGCATGCTGAATTCGTATTTGGCACGTTATGACAATGCCTATCACAGGGTGGGAAAAGAAGTTTTCATCAAAGCAGTGCTCCAAGCAATCCCAGCTTATACCATGAACTGCTTCGAATTGCCAAAAACTTTTTGCAGGAAGATAGATGGCATATTAAGCAGATATTGGTGGTCATCAGGGGAAAAGAAAACTGGAATTCACTGGGTGAGCTGGAAACAAATGTGTCAAGCAAAAAACAGAGGACTGGGGTTCAGGGAAATGCAATCCTTCAATCATGACAGAAACCATACAGGGCAACAAAATGATAACATCCAGCAGGTATTTCATAAATTGTGGTCAGCAGAGGTCCCAAATAAGATAAAAGTACTTAATGTGGATAGTTTACCATGAAGTTTTACCAACCAAATCAAATCTTTGTCGAAGGAAGGTAGTGGATAATGCTTGCTGTTTCAGATGTGGTGACCCAGATGAGACTGTGGTACATGCGATCCGAGATTGCCCAAATGCAAGAACAGTGTGGAACATGCTTGGGATGGGCTGGAATCATAGCTCTTCACCAGCTGATCAGGGTACTGACTGGATAACGAAAATCTGCCAAAATGCCAATAGAGACCATCTGGAATTGTGCATGGTAACCATCTGGGCTTGCTGGAACAATAGAAACAATGAGTTACATGAGGGGAAAGGAAGGGATTCACAAACAGAGAGACAATTTATACTTAACTATGTGCAGGAATTCAAAGCAGCAACAGTGAAACGAGCTAGCAGCAGAGTAGAAACTGGGAATCGACAATGGGTACCCCCAAATCAGGGGGATTTTAAGGTCAATTTTGATGGAGCTCTTGATATTGGGACCAAAAAAGGAGGAATTGGGGTTTTGATTCGGGATCACACAGGCACAGTTTTAGGAGCTAGCTCAATGGGGATTAACGGAGTGCAGGACCCATACGGCCATACCTGGTGCAGGCCATGGCAGCGGTTCGTGCTTTTGAGGTAGCCCAAGCAATGGGTTTTCGGAAGATCATTTTGGAAGGGGATTGCTTAGGAGTTATTCGAAGAATCAATGCTCATAATCTGGATATGTCGACCATTGGACCCCTAATAGATAAGGCTCGGCAAAGAATTTCAGCTTTCCAACATTGTAAAGCCATACACACATTTCGAACAGGAAACTCTGTAACACATGATCTAGCAAAATGGGGATTAGGTCTATCTGAGGATAGATATTGGGTGGAAGATTGTCCAGAGTTTATTTTAAACATTGTTGCAAATGAGTCTATTATTCAGTAATAAAAATACATATTTTCTTCAACCAAAAGAAAATATATAAAAGCTTATTTGATCACAAAAATCTTAGTTAAATTGTTTATCTAAAACTTAAGTGTTCTCTTCTCACTTTAGCAGGTGTGTATTTATTTTAGGCTATCTCTTGCCAGTTCCATAGCCTCTTTATTCACATTCTGAAAAAGGAAAAACATTGGTGATGTTAAACTAAACTTAGTAATAATCCTCTTCATATATTTTATAGGAAATAAATCTAGGTTGCGACTTGAATTTCAAAAAATAAATTTGAATTTCAAAAATAATAAAATTGTGTAATAAAATACATGTAAATGTAACATTCATAATTATTTTTCAAATTCATGAATTTGTTAAATGCCTATTTAATGGTAAATTTAAAATACCTATAGATATTTGTGTATTTGAAATTCATGTTTTTATACCTTTCAATTATATAATCATATTGAACTTAACTAATTTATACATAATCTATGCATTTCATTCTCACAATTTATATAGTAAACGAAATCCAAATCCAAATCTAAATTTTTAAATTTATGTTTTCAAACATAGCACTAAAGAAATTGTTTGTAACTTTTGTACAAAAAAGATCGCAATTTAAAATAAAAAAATTACAAATGCTGAAATTCGAAATACAAACTTGTTAAATACTATATTATAAAAATAATTGCATGAAACAATTGAGTTAAACCCAAATTCAAATGTAAGAAATTCAAGTCTAAATTGCATAATACATCTGTTTGATTGATTAAGACTCAAAAGATCCTTTCTGCCCCTTTTCTTTTCTTTTCTTTTCTTTGTCGGGGCAGTGGGGTTGTAAGAAAATATAGGCCCAAAATTCCTCACTGATTCGCTGGGCAAATGCCAATATACTTAGGAATATGCGAATGTGCAAAAGGATCTCCAAGCACTCAAGTTTCCAAGGCCCCTAACCCTACTAGACAATAATATCTTTCCTTGATGAAAATATCAAGGCACCCTACATTCTCAATCATCATTGCCATCAATAACATCAACCTGATGGCCTTTTCCCATATTAGAACCCAGCAAAAATGGCCAAAAAAACCCCACAATAATGAAGTATGAGTTTTCCCAAAACTCGATCATTTTTTTATACGAAACTTACGTTATTTGGATTCGGATGTAAGTGATGGATACGAATATGTGTCCGATACGGGTATATTCAATTTTTTTCAAGATTTTCATGTATTCAGAGGATCCTTGGAGAATTATATCTCCATACTCATGTCTCGATATGCATCGGACACGAGTACTTCAAGAAAAATGAAGAGCAACATAGTATGAAACACTACTTACAGCACTTTCTTGACGAGAAATGCACCTAGAATTCTTTTAAAAGCTGGAAACAAATCATTCTTCCATAAGTCAAAAACATACAATAAGTGAAATTCCCCTAAGATTTCAATGTCATTACTCATTAAGTCATATATCAGTAATTTCATAGCGACTCGTTCCTAGTTCACAAGATTCCCCTACCATGGATATTATTACAAAGTTCCATTCTTGAAAGTTTGCAATATAGATTTTCTGTTCTGTACAAGACTAAAGGGGGCTACAAAGCAGACAATTGAACCTTCAATGATTCTTAAGGTTCCTGTATATTCTTGTTTCTTTCCCTTTTTTTTTCTTTCCTTTTTGAGCCCCCATTACAGGTTTAGTACTACATGATGGAAACCCTATCAGAATTCTACATATATCTTTGTCCCACCTTTTGTTTGAGGAAGCACCTTAAGCAGTAGTAAAGATACAGACTGCAATGGCAAGAACTAGAAGATAAAAACAGCTATTGTGATTATCACAGCAATTGTACATATCAATGCCTGCAGAAAGTAACGATCTGGAATTAAATAACAAAGATAAATGGCATATAAAGGGGATGAACATCCTTCATTAACTTATCACTGCAAGTTCAACTAGATAATTTTTGCAATTTCTCCAATTAGTTTTAGATTTGATTCTTTCATCTGAGTTTTCAGCAATTGACAATAATAAGGGTCCTAATAGTTTTAGAAGAGTTTCTATCTTGCACACGAATTAACACAAACATATCTTTCAAAACACAGTACTATAGTGAGGAGCATAAGAAAGATTATAATTTTGATGATCACTTACACTAGATTGCATTAAAATGTTTTTTTTAGCTCAAAGTAAAAGAGAACTGGCAAACTATAAAGGACATTGTATGCAACTAAAATAACCATAAAATTAAACAAAACTTCAATCTCTAAATTAGCACTTACAGCTATTGCAGAGGCAGCAAGTCCAGCTCTCTCCCTAGGATCTTTGTGATAGTAGTTTCCAAAGTAGAGAATGGTAGCATAATACCACATCAATGGGAAAACGAACCCTAGCAGAAGACTGCAAAAAAGCAGATATGCTCATGAGTCCAGAAAACAAGAAGATGAGTTGAAGGAGGATGACCGAGGGCAGGAGAACTCACGAAAACCATCCTATTCCACAGCCAAAGCAAGGAAGAGGTTTATCATACATTCCCAGATGTGGGTCTTCTGCATCTCTAATAAAAGCATATTCGCCGTTTCTGTGTTCTACTGGTTCTGTTGAGTGCTCTGTATTCACCAAAATGTTTACCACATCAATGAAACCAATTAAAATGAACATATCACACATAAACTTTACTCAAAGACGCTAAATTGAACACATTCATTGGCCTAATGGAGATGTCAGTAAGAAACAAGGCAGATGTTCATGGTTTAAACTTCAAGTTAGAGTGGAACACGGAACTGAAACTATTTTGAACCTGAACAGACATCCAAAATTTCAAGTTTTGATGAAAGCTCCAATATTGGTTACCTATCAGCGCTCCTAAATTGGTTAACCATTAATATGCATGCAATAAACAGGTTCATAATATTGCATGAGCAGGAAAGTAACAGTTTATGATGCATGATCACTGATCCAGCTGTTTTAATCTCTAGAAATCATGATATAACTATTGTTTGTGCTCCTTTTACAATTGGGCACCAAAAATACTTTACTAAAAGTAAACTCCTTATACCCATGCACCAGAGTTCACATTTGGTTGAATTTGACAGTTTGCTGATGCAAGAGCAGCAATTGTACATATATTCATCTGATAAAGAAAATTCCCAGCAAGTACAATCAGATCTCACTAAATCAAGACCATATAGGCACTTTTACTCAAATGTTCGAGTAGTAATAAGCATAGAGTTGCAAAAGGAATAGTTTATGGATAGCTCAAGGCTTTCCTTTAGCAGTCACTCATAACAGTTATTACTACACATAAAAGAGACTATTGAGATTTTTAACCTTCCATTAGCAAATTAGATATGCTTCTGATTTAATCACTCAAATAAGAGCCAAAGTAAATAAAGGATATGGTCCTAATTAGCAAATATTATAGCTGATTAATTTGTAAATGAACATGCATAACACAAAACATAGAAGAGATAAAATTCCAGAAAGCTTGGTGAATGATACAATTTCCCAGCTAATAAGCAATGTTTGGGCAAAGCACTGAACTGTTATATGCAGAAAAAAAAAAAGATGTAGGAGGAATAAGTTTAGTACTCTGATCCATGTATTCGGGGTATCTAAGTCTAACAGTCAGTTGGTGGCATCAGCTCCTCTCTCTGCCTTTCAAGGACCTGCTTTGTCGAGAAAAGGCGAAGAATGTACCATATTAGCAAGTTAGCAACTACAATAGCCATTAGAAAGGCTTCATAAAAAAAAATGCTAATATCCCAATACTATATACTGATTTGACCTATGAAACTGCTAATACCTGGTTCTACTCCCCCTCAAAAGAAGAATATTACAAAACCAATTTTCAAGAAAAACTCAACCAACCCATCACCCAAAGAAATTGCAGCAACACATAAGAAGCACTATGTAGGAATTACTTTAATTATGTACAAAGAATATTCAATGAACTAAACTCTCCTCGCTTAAAAGTAAAGAAAAGACAGAGATAGCATCTTTGGTAAAATCTATTTTATTTAGCAACACTGACCAAAGAAAAGAATTCCCTCAAAACAACGCCCCAAGAATTACAATAGAGAAGGAATAAGAAGGGTAACCAATAATCCAACAAAAGTCAAACCTTGATTTCCACAAAGACTAATTTCCAAACCCTAAAAAACCCATCAAGATACAAGGAAGAAAAATCACTCTACAAGATCAAATTTAGTAATTTAGCAATAAAAATCTAAAATTCAAAGCAATTTGATTATGGAACAGTAAACTGTTACAAGAAGGAGAGAGAAAGAGTGAAACTTGCCTGTCAAAGTGAGAGAGTGTAGGAGAAGAGGTGCAATTTTATGCAGAAGAGAAAGAGCAAAGCAAAGTTTGGTTGAGAAGTGATTTTCTTTGCGTTTTTAAGTGGGTTTTTACTTTTTATTAATGTGGGCGTTACATACCATATTGATCTTCCCCATTAATTAATCAAATCAACTCTACAGTCTACACTCCAAGAGGTTAAGTGTTAATAAATAAAATTAAAAAAAAAAAAAAAACCTTAAAGGCGCTATTCTTATTGTTACTCCAAAAGAAATGCGCAGTTACTTTTGCAGGGAAGAAATTGCTACATCCAATTCCAATCCAAGGCAATTTTTATGTGAACAAAAATATTATCCTGAACCTAAACTTAATTTAGTTGATTTATGCCGTCACTCCATCTTATGAGCCAGCATCTAACATGTCTTTGAAATGAATAGAATTTTAAGATGACAACTTCAAAACAAGACATTCAAAAGAGCTGCAAATTAAATCCAATGGCCTCAACTCCCCTTCATGATTCTACCATGTCTACAAACAAGAACTCAAGGGCAGGTGCTGGAGGAAATGGAATACCGTCCAGTTCTTCCATATTAAATGCGCACTTGATAATTTACAGGCAAAAAATAGTGAGTAAAAGAACACTTGGAGAACAGTTTTCTTGTAAGGAAATTGTGGAAGAAAACAAATAAATCAAACTAAAGCATTGTGTACTGATATATATACTTGTTGTGTACTGATATATTTCCAGGAATTCAGTGGGTAATACTGAACATGAAAGGTAAATCTTTCAAGTCTACTTTATTTAGATTTGCTTGGACAACGACTATGGGGGAAAGAAACTCTAGAAGACATTCAACAAAGCAAAGAAGTCTAGAGGAATTATTCCAGGTTGTAGCTGATGTTGTTAAGGCGTGTTTTTGCATTCTTTCAAAAATTTTAAACAATTCTGTAAATAATTCTTTGTGTAGACAGTGTGCTATAAGCCAAGAGTGAATATTTGTAGGCGTTTCCCGTTCTTACTCATGTAACAGTTTTTTCTGTTTCTTTTGGGATTTTGAAATAAAATTTTAATTATTCCAAAAAAAAAAAAAAAAATGAATCGTAAGTATTGAAATTATAATTTGCAAAACGAATAGATACCTTAACAATTAACATTGCAGCTGCAGGGGATATTATTCTTCAATGACAAGCTAAGTTCAGTAATATAACATATCCATTGTACAAAAAGAGTAAGCTCGGTGCAAAATCTCTGCTTTTTTCAAAGGAAACACATTGCTTAAGCTGGTTGCTCGAAATCTTTAAGTTGGAGGCAAGTGCAGATTTGCATGCCATAATTGCTTATTTGCATGGGGTGGTTATTCTCAACCAGCTTAAGATATTGTTTATTGGTTATCCAGGCCAACCTGATCACAGGCATGCCATAATTGCTTATTTGCATGCGTGGTTATTCTCAACAGCTTCCTACTAAACAAAGAATCAGCTCTTGGAAACTCCTTCTACCAACACCAAATGTGTGTTTCCTTTGATGAAAGAGTGGAATATTCAAGTTTCAACGAAATATTACATTAAGGTAAGTGGCAGGTTTGACAGCAAATTCTCAACTCTGGCATTCATAAGCAAGTTAGAGATTGATCCAATCAATTTAGATTTGAAAGGGAAGGCTTCGATTACAGTTGTGCTCTGATTAGCTTGGAGTGTCTATCTTTACTTTGTTTGGACAGAGAGAAATAGCAAAATAATTAGGGGTGTTCCCTATTCGGTTTTAACCGAGTTAACCAACCGAAATTTAATTCGGTTTGGTTAATCAGTTAACCAAATAAATTTCGATTCGATTATCGGTTAAGAGTTTTGAATTTTTTTGGTTTTCGGTTAATTCGGTTCGGTTAAGCGAAATTAACCGAATTGACCATATTAACCGAAATACACTAAACTTAATATTTTTATACCTTCTTAGTTGTTTTAGTATGTTTGATATTTGGATTTTATTATAGTTTTATTATGATTTGCTTTTGGATTTTGGTTGGTTAGATATATTATTATGGATGCAATACAATTAGCTTGTTTTGACATTTTGGTTGGATATAAAATCATGTATTAAAATTTGGTTGTAAAATAAATTGGATATTTATTTCGGTTAATCGAAAACCGACCGAATTAACCGAAATAATTTCGGTTCAATTAATTCACCATTTACACTATTCGGTTCGGTTAACGGTTAAGGAATTTTTTTTTTGATTAATTCGATTAATTGTAATTCGACTCGGTTATTAACCGAATTAACTATTTGCCCCTTGACCGTTAATTGTAATTCAGTTCAGTTAATTCGATTAATTGTAATTTGATTCAATTAATTCACTATTTAATCATATTATTCGGTTCGATTGAGCTAATTACGTTTGTAGAATCTAGAAACTTCATTATAATAAATGAGATAATTTATCTTTATACACATACAAACTTATTTTCGTTGACCACAATTAAAAAAAAAAAAATAGTACAAAGTCACATTTTCATCACATGGATTATTTATATTTATTAAAACTTAGGCCAATGTTACTGAAGTGGGCCGCCTCTATCTCCACGCGGCTGGTGCTTGACCTTGGGCTCGGCTCTTAAAATTGATGGGTAGGCTTTTCAACTGGTTTGAAGTTGGGTTTGCCCAAGGCAATATATACATTTCCTGATGCCTATTTTCTCCCCCACCGGTTTTAGAAGAAAGAAAATAGTGGCGGTGTTGGAGTTAGAGATTGGAAATTAAAGCAGTAGGTAGGTTAGGATGATCATGTTTATAATTGCTAGAAAATATCCAAGCCAACTTACTCACAATAATTGTCAACCTGAGAAGAAAGGTTGGACTTTGATGGAAAGAGATATTAAAAGTTGTTGTTTCCTACCCAATTAATAATCAATCTTTTGAATTCGAGTTTAGTTCAGTTGCTTTATGCAATCATTTTTAAAATATGATATTTAACGAATTTGAGTTCGAATTTTAAAATCTGTAATATTTTTCTATCTCAGACTTCAAATTTTTTTTGTATAAAAAAAAATCAATCTCTGATATGTTACCCAAAAACAATGCATTTTTTAGCTTTAGTTTTGTACTATTGAAATTAATATATTTGGCATTAGATTTTTTTTTATTATTATTTATTTCTTGCATTGGTTAGACTTCCCATTTTTAATTAAAGAAGGCTTTTTATTGATGGTTTCCAAGATGGCTGTGAAAGACTAATAACATGTATCTGTTAAATGAGAATTTAACGGGCTTTATTTGGAGTTAGGAGGAGTTTTTACTTTTTTTAATGGAAGAGATGACATGGCTGAAATGACTTGGTTAGAAGTTAGAAGTTAGAACAGCTTCTTGAAAGAAAAAAAGGGGACTTTTTGGCTTTTGCTGCAACAAATTCATTGACCCAAATCTGAATTTACCTAAACTGAAGTACAAAAATATATTATTGGATTAAAAAATTTTGGAAGAGTTGAAGCCGTGCAGACTAGAAAGTATATTAAAAAGATTTTACTCACGAATGCTCTAAGCGTATTTTTTAAAATTATTAAATATTGTAATATATTCAATTAATGTATTAAAAATGATAAATAAAATTATCAATTTTTATATTTAATACAATATTATTATTACAAATAATATATTAATTAATCTTAAAAAATATTTTTAGGACACTCAATAGCAAATTTTTTATTAAAATGTCAACTTATTAATATTTATTAAGATAAGCAACTCAATCATTTTTTTTGGGTCAGAAGCAACTCAATCAATTTAAGTCTTTATTAAGAATTTTCTTGACCTGTCTGTATTTATTCCTAAACCATATTTTCCAGCAATACATAATATCCATTGGTCAAGTTCCATACGTATTCAGCGCAAAGTCTGGAGAGAGTATTTTCAATTCAGACCGATTTGAATAATTATTCATTCAATAAAAATTATATTATATTTAAATTTAATTATAAAATATATTAATATTAATATAAAAATATTTTTTTATATTTATAAACAATAAAATAAATTTACGAGCCGAGTCTGGTCCTATTTGAGTTTGAATAAGAAAAAAAAAATTTGAAGCGCGATGAGCCGGTTACCATGAGTGGGGGTTTATTTGCGTTAAGAAGCTAGCCTTTTTGGATCCGTTTTCTGCTATTCATTCATTTCTAGCCCTTTTTGGATCCATCTTTAATGTCTATACACGTTTTCTTTTACTTTATTTGATAATTGGGTAGAGAAGGGGTTGCTTGGGTTTGAACCCAAGACTTCATGCCCAAGACTCTTGGCCACTCAGCCAAGAGCTTGTTGGCACGTTTTCTTTTACTTTAGGTGTAACTATTATGTTACATTTCATTTCAAGTGCTAATTTCTTTCATCAAAATGGGAAAAAAAAAGTGTTTTTTGGTATTTAAACTCTCCAGTTACTGTTTTGATAGCCTTTTTTCCCCTTATAATACGATCAGTAAGTATCTTTGACTTAACCTAAACTCAATCTCCTTTCTCAAATGTCTTTGACTTAACCTAAACCTAATCTCCTCTTTGAACGAACAATTTGAAAAATGCATTAATATCGATTTGATGTATTTAAAATTTTAGTACTTAACTATTGAATTTTTTTACTAAAAGTACTTAAACTACTGAAAAGAACAAGTAAATGAAGGCTGTGCCTTCATTAAATACAAAATCCTTGAGGCAAGGGAGCCTTCTAATAATAATTGGAAAACTAAAAAAATACCTTATAGGACCAATGTTAGACCAATCAAACCTTTAATTTTCGATTCAATCGTTTGAATAAATCGATTTGATAATTTTTTTTTTTACTTTTTTAACACTAAATTTAATATTAAATAAATATTAAATATAATTAATAATTAATAAAATTATATATTTGACTTAATGATATAATCTTTAATATAAAAATAAAAAATTCAAAATTCAAATCTCATTAAATTCAAATAATTTTTAAAAAAAAATAAAAATATATATAAAATTATTTTTTTACCGATTAAATCATTTTTTTATCGATTTGATAAATTCTCGATTTTAATGACCACTGATTCCTAATTCAACTAATTGAACCGACCCGATCTAATTTTTTAGTCGATGTTTAGGACCATGTTACTTACCCTGTATCAAGATTTCAGGACATAACACAAGTTCAAACACAGATGCTCAAATAGTTAAAATCTACAACAAAAAAAAAAAAACAATAGATGGAGGGGGACTGGTTGCAAATCCTCTCCCCATCTAATACTGGCATAAAAGCTTGGCACCATCTATACCAAAAAAACATAGACAATATGGCATTCAAATACACTTGCTATACATACTAATTTCTATTCTTGTACACACATTAAGCCCATAATAAAAAGTAATGGACCAGAGCTACGTATTCATCAGATTGTACTCTCTCTAAATATGTTAGCTATTATATAGACTTTAGGATTTTAGAATGATGGGGCTGAGGCTTCATTATTATGATTTGCTCTTGAACTTCCTTTGAGCTTTCAAGTCTATAACAATTACAGAGATGTTGTCGCTGCTACCTTTTTGGATGGCGAGCATAGAGAGGTATTCGGCTGCCGCTTGCGCGGCGGGGTCGATTCCTTTGCCTCTTTCGACGAGAGATGAAACCCCGTTCTTTTTGTGCCAGAGCAGGATTCTCCGTCGAGCCACCTCACAAGCTTCCTCGTTTGATATGACATCCCACAACCCATCACTGGCCAAAATCAGACATTCGTCTTCTCTAGCTCGAGGAATAAACATAACTTCCGGTTCTGGGATAATCCATGGTTTCAAATATCTATCGCCTGTGAGATAACGTAAAGAAAAAATGTAAGCTCAACTCTAAGACTTTACTCAACTTCCATCACTTATTTATCAAACATGTCAAATAGTATCAACTATCAAGCTTGTCATCTTGAAAGAAAAAAGCTAGACTTCATTAAATATATTATGCTAGTAATTTATGGCACTTGTGGCCTATGTTACTCGGACTGGGGTACGAGTGTCGGACACGAGTATGTTTAATTTTTTTTTTTTTTTTAATGTATTTGGAGGATTCTTGGAGAATCATATCTCCATACCCATGTTTGGATATGCGTATGTCCCAGATGGGTACTTCAAGAATAATGAAGAATCGGAGCAACATAGCTTGTGGCAGTCCTAAATCTTTATTTATTTATTTTTTCCCACCAGGAGAAGGGGGGGATTTTAAGGTCAAACAGAACAGAATAGTAAGGTTACTTGAATGCAAAAATATCTGGAATACATGGCTGGGGATTGTAGTCTCTGTTACATGGACTCGGTACTTTAGGGTGCCATACCCGTGTTGATACGACACGACATGAGTACCGACATGATATATGTGTCGAACTTAGCATTTTATGTTCGGACTCAGCTTCTTCAAAACAGAGCTAAAGAAGGAGAGGTTGCATGGAGGGAGATGATGAGAGCTTGGCTTCTTCACTTCTGCAACATGGCAGCTTAAGCAGAAAAAAAAAAGCAGATGAAAAGATTTATCACAACTATACTTTTAAGGAAAGAGAAGGGAAAGATGGAATGAATTCAATTTCCAAGTTCAACAAGAGTCAAGAGCAGCTATTATGAAGGAAAAAAAAAAAAAAAACTCAAGGGTATCTGTAACTCTGTATAAGTGTACGGCTGAAAGGAGAAGTGAAAGAAGTAGATGAAGAGGAAGAGGTGAAAAGACTGAATGGGTGAATGGATTATGATGAAAATTTAGGGTTTTTGTTTTATTTTAACTTGGACTTCAAATGTTTAGACCTATAATACATGTTCTTAAAAAATAATTAATCTTTGTGGAGCCCAAAAAGACAATTGAACCTCTTTATACCTTGGGCTCATGATCATATAAAATCCAATTTTATTTTGTGAAATTTAAGATTATTAAAGGAAAAAAATACCTAACTATTCTTTTATAAAAAAATTATTTAAAATGAATTTGAGTATCAAGATACCTTAAGAAAGCTTTTATTTTTGATTTTCTAGTAGGGGAAAATAAAAAAATTATTTACACCAAAATTATATTAATATATATTTTTTAATATTTTTTGGTAACGTATCCACGTATCCACTTACCGTATCTTATTTTTGGATACTTTTTAGCTTACTCCGCGAGTCCAAAACTTTACACACATGACGAGTTTGATCCTTAGATACATACCCGTATCGGATACTCATATCCGAGTCCATGTAACAAAGATTGTAGTCATAGATCTCCAGAGTTTGGACATCCACATGAAGATTGAGGTTGCAAGTTGTATGAATAAATATTTATCATGATTCACCTTTTAGAATTTTCATTTCAAGCAAAAAATAAACATACCAATGGACCTTGACATTGCAAGAACGCCAAATACACGATGTCCATTCCACTGTATAACTTTGCCTCCGGATGCCTCAATCCTTGCATACTCATCATCTCTGTTTGGCTGCAAAACAACAAAGCAAAAAATGTTGGTTTCTACACACAGATAGCTTCCTTTACAATAGTAGAAAAACCGAAGACTTTAAAAAAAATGCCTTACTTTGTGATCAATTGACAATGGCATGGCTTCTTTGCCACGGCACAAGACCACTCTTGAATCACCGCAGTTTGCAACTACGATATGTGATGAACAAACCAAGGCCACCACAGCTGTTGACCCAACAGTTTCAGGGGCAAAAGGTTCGAAACTAGCATCGGAAGCATCTTCGTTGCCTCCAATTATCACTCTGCTAACTTTTCCTCCAATCTCATCATCAACCTTTAAAAAGCAACTAGTAAACGTCTTCTCCCATTGCGCCTGTCGACTCTCCATACTAGTGCCATCACATAAATTGCCTTTAATGCTCCCAATCTCTTCTGCCAAAGCCACATGGAATCGGTCACGACAATAGTTTGCCACCTGCATGAGGTTTCGATAAGCCATGCTAAAGGTTAATCACTTTGGAGTCATTAACGAACAGTTTTAAATAATCAAAATATGGTAAACAAGCAAGGAATCAATTGTATCAGAAAAACAAAATCATTGCCGTATGTAATTATCCAAATTTGCTCACAGTTGCAGAGGGTATCCAGTAACTAAAAGTTAAAAGGATCAGGAAATATCTGCAATTATAGCCATAAAAAGCATACAGACGGCAACTACCATTTAATTCAGGGATCTCCAAAATTTCTTAAAGTACAGTAAAAATTTAAAACAGGCTTTTAGGAAGAATGTTTTACCTGGGAGCCACCATGGCCATCATAAACACCGAAAAAATGTCCAGTAAGGTCAGTCAGACTTTGACTGATTCCATCAATAACACGATCACCAATAAGCATTTTGATAGGAATCTTTATAAACCGAGGCACAGCAGCCACGGCATCTTCCATTTCTGTTCTTTTTCCAGTAATAGACACAGAACCCCAAAGGGGTATACAATCCAACTCAAAAACACTCCGGCCACCTCTATTGAGATTCTTTTCACCAGGCAGCTGAATGACCACTTCGGAGGCCTTTAAATCAAACCCATCAGAAGTCTTTGCACTCACAGTGGTGAGAAGAACTTCAGCTGTAGGCACCTGCTCAATGCTTGACTCTCCCAAAATAATAGCCTTGGCAAGAATTCGACCACTTTTGATTTCTCCATTTCGCAAGCTTATATCAGAAACTGCATTTAAAACCAGCAATCCCTCATTGATAATTCCATTAGTATCCACTGACAAAATTTCATCTTCCTCCCTTTCCTGAGTCATGGATTCACTAGCAAGGATTGATATATTTCCATTCTCGGGTAACATCTTCAACAAATCAGCTCCTTCCTCACCACCCTCTTTTGATGCGGACATTGTCACCCTGTTAGCTTCGGTCTTATCATCTTCAGAACTTCCATTGCTACTAGAAATAGATCCCTGAGACATTACCTTTGCAGGATCAGACAACAAGTTTGCAGCATCAGTTACAAGCTTGATCCTCGTGATTTCCACATGGGTTGCAATTCCAGAGTTCTCACACATTGAGTTACCTAAACTAAGCGTTACTGCAACTGCTGGAGACATCTCTTCCATCAATTCACCACCTATATGCTACAAAAGGTTACCACTCAAATCTCCAAAAAATTGACAAAATTTACCAATATTCATCTTAATTATCTCCTTCCAGCAACAAACTTGGGATCAAGCCAGCAGGTTCTATCAGCATCTTCTCCATGGTAATGAATCTCAATGACCCACCAATATTTTCATAACAAATATATGAGTAACGAAATAGTACACCACCAAGATTAAAACTTTAAGAGGGGCACGAGTTAAACGCAAGCGGAATGAAGATAGGATTAATCAGATCTGGTAAAGGAGCACAACGGATCAACCCTTATAATTAATGAAATTCAAACCGTAGTCACAAATAAACTGAGTTTCTCCAAGAGTCCGAATCTTATCAAATTCTTCACCTTTTGAGAAAGAGCCAATCAAGACAATTATATCGATCCTATCCACACCACCTACCTTTTAACACATAACAGCACAAATGGAAACACCAAATTCAAAGCTTTATCTATAATAAACCCAAAGAAGAAAAAGCAAAAGGTTTCATGAGAAAGAACCTAGGATAAAGCACAAACAAACCCAGATAATCACAGGGAAACACTAAAAAGGTTAACTTTTTGCCACATACAAGTTGGGTTTCCTGGATCTAAGGCAACCCATATCAGCCTTTTCTTAAACAAGGGTCTCTTTCACTTTTATTCTCCTTCCTTCCAACAAACACATCAACCCCTGATAACAACAATAACAACAACAACAAGAAGAAGCTACTAGAATTATATATCTCTAGAAAGGAACTATTAAAAACCACCTGGAACTAAGCTAAACAGTTGATCTTGAGCCCCTTAAAGCAATGGAAAAAATATCAAATTTATTCCAAGAAATGATTATAAGGATGCTTACCAGTAGGAAATGAAGAGACTTTGGGGACTAAAAAAAAAAAAATTGGTTTCCTAGATTTTTTTTTTCTATGTTTCTAGGCTTGGGGAGGCTTGAGAGAGAGAGAAAGAAAAGGAAAAGAAATAGAATAGAAAGACTATGTGTGAGAGAAATGCCTTTTTTTTTACCATGCACTCCTTTAGGGGACACGTATACATGTAATTATCTTACATATTGAATGCTTTTAAGACAGAAAATGCTTAGGTTAGGACAGTCCATACACGAAGACAACTCCTCATGGATTTTTCATGAGGCAAACTTTGAGGAGAGACACGTGTTCCCTCCTCTGAAAAGTCATACCCACACCAATAATGTCTTTGTTTTGTACCCATGTGATCCAATCCATCTGGTTAATTTTGAATTAAAGGATAAATTTGTTTCCATATTTGTTATTATATTTTCGAGATTAAAAATAAATTTATTATTATATTATATTATATTTTAATATTAATTTTTAATTTTTAATTTTTAATTGAATTTTTATCATTAAATTTTATTTTTTAATAATTAAAAATAAAATTTAATAAAAAAGAATTTCTTTTAAATATCTTTATTTTAATCATTAATAATAATAAATTAATTAATAAAAAATATTAAAAAATTAAAAATTAACATAAAATATTTATTTTATAGAAAACTAAATTTTTTTTTTTCAAGTTTTTTTTTTTCATAAAATAGAAATTCTATATTAAATTTTCATTTTTAATATTTTTTATAAATTAACTTATTATTGTTAATAATTAAAAAAAATATTTGAAAGATTTTTTTAAAAATATTATCTTCAAACCATAAAAAAATAAAATTGAATGAAAAAATTCAATCAAAAATTAAAATTAAGTCACAAAAATCAATCAAAAATTAAAATTTAATTGTAAAATTCAATAAAATAAAAATAAAATATCAAATTTATCTATAATCTCAAAATACAACAATAAATATCAATTAAAATAAAATATAATAATAAATTTCAATATCCATCCATAATTTATCTTTCTTCCATTTCAACGAACTAAATCTAACACTAAGATATTTCCAAGTTTTCTTCGAACTTAATATCTTTATCAAACTATCTCTAGTATTTAGCAATATTTGTCTTGATATTTACTTGCACCTAAAAAAACTGAAAAAGGGAGAATGCCAAGGTTGTTAATAACCAAAAAGAAAAAAAAAAAAAAATGTATGTCTTATAAGTCTACTAGGAGTTAGCATAGACGAAGAAAGATTAAAACAGTGCATGGTTCAAATTGTTTTGAAACTAATGGAAAAAAGAATTAAAATGAATGATTCATTATTACCCAGTTTTCTGGTTCAAAACTCCCAAGAATTTTAAGTGTAGAGAGCAAAACAAATTCCCAAACAGCGCAATCCTTACTAGCTACAAAGGAAAAGATTGAGAGGAGGAAATATATAACTAATTAGTTAGCAAGATGTTGTTGTTTCCTGTAACCCTAGCTAAATTTAGTAAAAAAGTTAACAAACAAGATCAAACAAGGATATATTTTCTTTCTTCTTTCATTCTTCTTCATCCATTAATTTGTTAAGCCCTAACGCAGGCCTCCGGCTCGGGGTGATGGTGTGATAGTAACAGGAAGGGGTAGTATGGCAATAAATTGTTTTCTTGACAGTCAAGAAAGGCAATTTCCTACCACAATCCCCAATCCTGGTACCATCTAGGCCACATTGTTTAAGGAGAGGAGAGATATATAATATAAAAGGATTCATCAGATCAGGAGTTTTTAGCATATATATATATATATATGTATGTCATTCTCAGGATCAACAACTAATTTGACAATGGAAGAAGCCTCTGCATTCACAGCCATTGCCGTTGATAGTGACAGGAATAGCCAACTTGCTGTAAAATGGGCGGTGGATAACCTGTTAAACACGGGCTCGAAATGTTTCCTCCTTCACGTTCGAAGCCAGAGCTTGCATCCGCGTAGGGTATCTCTCTCTTTCATCATGATCATGATTTTCTGATATTTGGACTTTGGGTTTGGTAAATAATAGATAGATTTAGAATCCCTTTTGTCTTTTGTAATTATGGTTAAGCATATCTTAATTTCTGACCAATGTTACTGATGTAATTAGGTTTAAGGACTTTGTGCTGATAATTTCTGTCAATAGATTCAATACAAATCACTTCATTAATTTTGTTTTGTCCAGTGGAGATAGCAATGAGTAACATCATAAGCAGTATCATGGGCATTTTTCATTACCTTCATCTCTTGTTGTATTTGATTTTTGCTCTTTTGGTTTTTTCACAGAGCATTTTGAAGCTGCAGGTAAGGAAGGTCGGCCACCATCTGAAGCTGAGTTGCAACAGTTCTTCCTTCCTTACCGAGGATACTGCGCTCTAAAAGGGGTGAGTCATTAGCAAATTGGTTGTTATGTACTATGTTCCTCCAACTCTTCGTTTTTCTTGAAGTATCCGCGTCCGACACTCGTGTCTGACACATATCCAGACATGAGTATGGAAATATGATCCTCGAAGGACCCTCTAAATACATGGAAAACTTAAAAAATATTGAACATACTCGTGTCGGACACATACTCGTATTCAACACTCACACCCATGTCCGGGTAACATAGATTATGTATACTATGACCATTTATGTTAAACAAAAAATAGTGAGTGAATATAATTAGTCTCTCAAGCCTGAATTATTTCTCTTCTCGTTGACATTGATTTAGTTACCTAGGTGAAAGCTAAATTGCCAATGCAAGGCCACCTTAAATATCAAGAATTTGAAGATGATGAAAACTCTTTAATTCTCATATGCCCAGAATGTAGCCTGTTATTATCGCAAGAAGAATGGAAGATAAATATATATATCATTAGAAAATTTTAAGCCTATGTTATCCGAACTCTTCATTTTTCTTAAAGTATCAATGTCCGTCACCCGTATAGGACACATATTTGGACATAGGTTTGAGAGTATGATCCTTCAAATATATGAAAAAACTTTTTAAAAAAATGAGCATACCCGGACATATATTCATATCTGATACCCACCTCCGAGTTCAGGTAACATAGCTTTAAGCACCAAGTTTGCATTTCTTGCCATAAATGGCTTAACCTAAGTTCTGTTAAAGTAGAGTTTAAAAATTGCCGGTCTTCAGCTCTGTATAGTTAATTGTTTTACATATATCTGAAGCTCAAATTTGTTGCTCAAAGCTAGTATGACTCCCCACATAAAAAGTTGATTATGCATATGTTATCAATCACATATATATGACAAGGGAAGGTCTATTAATTGATAACTTCATAATTCAACATAATACATTGAATAATGCAACCTGGCTATAAATTAATGCAAATTAAGATCTTGCCATATTGTATTTTCCATTTAAAGAGAAGCTGATTTTCATCAACACTGGAGCTTTCAGATCCAATCACATGAGGTGGTCCTCCATGACATTGATGTACCAAGTGCCCTCCTTGATTACATCAATAACAACAACATCGGGAATATCGTTGTTGGAGCTTCCTGCAGCCGTAATGTTCTTACAATGTCTCTCTCTCTCTCTCTCTCTCTCAAGTATATTATATTGTACCAAGCATACCTGAAAATTTCAACTCAATAATTTGTGATTCGATAATGTTATCTTCCTCCGAAAACCATGTGAAACCAGCTTTGTAGGAACCATAACTTTGGGAAGAATAATGAGGCTTCACCTTGACTTATGACAACGAGAAGTGCACATGCATAATTTATTGGTCACCAGTAGAAGTTGGTAACTGATATTTGCTCTTTGATTTTATATAACTGAAGAGACAGGGTCTTTCTTCGTGTAAACCCTGCATACATAACAGCAATATTTAACAAACTTTTTTGCAGGTTAGGAGAAAGGATAGAAATTGATTGCAGAAAATAGTGGTGAAAATTTATACCATTAGTAGTATTAGACACTTTGCCTGTACATCATTGTTTCTCATAGTAAGATTGTTTTGCAGTTGCACCAGTAAGCACTCCAAGGGTTTGATTTGCATTTCCCTAACATGATTTTAGAAATTTTCTTTGCAGGAAACTCAGAAATCTAGATGTGCCAACCAGCTTGCTCAAATTTGCACCAGAATCCTGCACAATATATGTGGTATCAAAAGAAAAAGTTCAGATTTCCCGATTAGCGTCTATGTCTCAGACACCCCAAGACAACACAACTGCACACAATTCAGCAAATCTGCCTAGACTTGCATTTGATAGCCCAAAGATTGACGAGTTAAGCAGGTAAGATGGATATACTATAGCATTACTTCTTGGTGGATATGCTAATTAACAAGTGTCAAGTCAAAACTAACATTTTCCAAACTTCCTAGGCTCTAAATGAGTATCAATATAAGAACTATTGATATATATCATCATGATGTCGCTAATCTCTGTGACAGCTATTGCATAAATTTCCACCATCATTTAGATGCAACAGAATCTCTATGAGTTTCATTTTCAGAAAATGTCACTTAGGACTTTTCTTTTTTCAAGGGAAACGAATTATGTATATCATCAATGAAAATACATTAGAATTATCAACCAATGTTAACGAGAAGGCAATAAGAAACTAGGATGACAAAGTGAAATGATCTCATCTTCTTCTCTAGTTAACAGAAGAAAAAGATTGTGTATGCTGTATGAAACGTAAATTAGCTAACAAAAGATGAATCTTGCTAATATTTCCACTTCTCAATTTCCTGGGATGAGAATTCTGGTTTAGGATCTTTACACTGCTAGCATTGTTGCAGCTACACCTTACAATTTCCATGCCTCATGGCCACTGACTCATACTTGCTCGTACAGATCCGTTTCAAGCTGTGAAAGCAGCAATTACATAATAACTTCTTCTGAGAGAATCAGTGATTCCTTTGAAGTGACACCACGTGACAAATTGAAGACAAATGATGAAGTTAAATCACCTACACCTTCAATGGGAAGTCAAACACCAGAATCCCCTAATAGAATTTCCATATCAGAGAGCAGTAATTTTTCAGGGCCACCTAGTTGCCGATCAACTGACATATCTGGTCACAGTTCAGACTGTACAGCTGACGATTCCAGCTCTTTGGCATCCTTGACCCCCGTGAGTATGTTGTAATAAATTCATAGGGGAATTATGTTTGCTTGTTAACCTAGTCGACAATTGTGGTATCTGTCCATGGTAGAATGTTGTGGCACTACTGGCTCTGGTCATCATATTGATTCTCATAGCCAATATTTAAGCTCAATAGGTGAAAGGGGAAAGATGAATCCTCTAATGAAGCAACGTATTGTTGAACCTGTACTGTTGTTAGTCATTGCTGATCTGGTCCTTTTTAACATGTTACGTTCTCACAGCTTTATGGAGGTCAAACATAAAAACATACAATGAGTTCTTGACATAACTGGTTGGTTCAAGTTATGATGCAACAACATAACAACATCAAATTTGCATCTTCTTTGATTTGTTTCTAGTGGATGTAACAGCATTTTTACTGGCTGCTAACTTTCTGAATTAAGTTTACAGCAAAGAAATCCTCCTGATTCTGAAAGCCTACACATCTATTATTTGTTGCCTTCAATTTGTTTAGATTAATTGCCTTTTTGTTGTCTCAAATGGCTGAAATTCAAGATAGCATACATTACAAACATGTAAAGTGTAAAGTATGATTTCCTGATTATCATGAATCCAGTGACTGCCTTTTCTTTTCCGGTCTTGAGCCTTTGAAGTGCATCAGTTCAACATGTCTGTTCCTTTGACCTAAATATGTCTTCCAATTCTTTATTTTATAAGTCTAAGACCATATTATTGAGACATATTTATTCTTTGCATGAGCTACACAGCGAGGCTTGGAGACTGAGATAAGGAGAATTCGACAAGAATTGAAGAAATCCATGGAAATGTTTAACTCGGTTATCAAAGAAGCTGTTGTGGAAAAAGAAAAAGTAAGATGGGATGCTTATGATCATTGTGATCTTATCAAACTAACTTTACAATATATCATTAGTTTTCTTGACTGGACCTTTTCTGTACCTAGGCGAGGATGCTTCGGGCATGGAAAGCAGCAGAAGATCGCAAGTTAGAGGAAGCCAGGCTTGCTGAGGAAGCAGCAATGGCTTTGGCAGAGGCAGAAAGGCAAAAAACCAAGGCTGCTATGGAAGCAGCACATATGGCACAATGTTTAGCAGATATGGAGGCGCAGAAGACAAAACTCGCAGAATTGAAGGACACTCGCGAGGAAGAAGCAAAAAAGAGAGCACTAGATCAGTTGGTTAATAATAAAGCTGTTTATAGAAAATACACTATTGATGAGATTGAAGCTGCAACAGATTACTTTGCAAGTGCACATAAGATTGGTGAAGGAGGATATGGACTGGTTTTTAAAGCCACCCTTGATCATACTGTTGTTGCCGTCAAGGTCTTGAGGCCCGGTATATCACAAGGACAGAAGCAATTCCAACAAGAGGTAACTATGTTTGTTAATTCTGTTTCTTAAGAAAAAAATAAACTTCATCGATTTAAAGGTTAAATGCATGGTAGAATTATTTATGTTATGAAGTCACAAAACATTGGTTATTTCTTTTCTTGGTGAAGTTTAATTCAGTTACTGTCTTGTAGCACACATCCTTATTGTTCCCCTCTTCCCTTATTGCAAAACTCTCAAAAGCTACATTTATGGTAATCTGTCAATGCTGTACAACTATCACAACATAAAATGTTTAGTTAATTTGATTTTAACTTGCAGAAATGCTGCTTTTTTAGCTCCTTTTAAACTTGTGCATAGTCCTACAATTTAAGATGGTAATGACATATAAATCAGTAAGCCTGGATTTTCAATGACGACTTGTCAAAAGCCTCGAGAAAACCCTCCAATCTAGAAAACCAACTAATATGATGTCCACAAATCCTCAGCCAGGAAATTTCTCTAGCCAAATAAAGGGGACGATAAAGAGTATGATCTTACCTTTTAAGTGTTTATAGTGGCAAAAGCTCTCTGTCGTTTTTTCCTTTCATTTTTATTCAATAAATTTGTAATGTAGGTTGAGGTTCTAAGCTGCATGAGACATCCACACATGGTTCTGCTCATAGGTGCCTGCCCTGAGTATGGATGTCTGGTTTATGAATACATGGAAAACGGAAGCTTGGAAGACCGGCTCTTTCGTAAAGACAACACTCCCTCAATCCCATGGAAAACCCGGTTTAGAATAGCTGCTGAAATTGCCACGGGGATTCTGTTCCTTCACCAAACAAAGCCAGTGCCACTGGTACATCGTGACCTCAAGCCTGCAAACATTCTCTTAGACCGGAATTATGTGAGTAAGATTGGTGATGTTGGTTTGTCCCGACTAGTTCCACCATCTTTTGCAGATAGTGTCACTGAATATCACTTAACAGCAGCTCGGGGAACATTTTTTTACATTGATCCAGAGTATCAGCAATCAGGAATGCTAGGTGTAAAATCAGATTTATTTTCATTTGGTGTGGTTCTATTACAGCTGATAACGTCAATGCCACCGGTGGGACTGACTGTCCAAGTTCAGAAGGCAATTGAGAAAGGAACCTTTGCGGAAATGCTTGATCCAACAGTACCAGATTGGCCTGTTGAAGAGGCTTTATCGTTAGCAAAACTCGCTTTACAGTGCTGTGAGCTAAGGAAAAAGGATAGGCCAGACCTTGATTCAGTTGTGTTGCCAGAGCTGAACCGCCTCAGGGATCTTGGGTCGGAACATGAAGTCAACAACAGTGAGAAAGTTGCTTATGAGCCACGCCTTTATAATTCAGTTCCACAGATTGGATCACAAGAAAATCAGGTTAGTTTACTGCATGAAGACTAGTTAATTAACTACCTCTGCTGTCACTAGTTTATATATATCTTTCTGCATTTTCCCTCGGAGCCTGCTATCACTTAATGACTTCCTTGTTGCAGACTGCATATATTCAATTGATAATTAAAGAATGAAATTAAAGATATGCATAGTCTAAGCACAACTTTTAAGACCTTGAATGAGCAAAATGGCTACCACATTTACATTCCCTCCTAATTTTTGTTGCAATATGGATGGACAATGAACCTTATTGATTTGGTTTTAAAGCAGACTTGGTTATGAACAAGTTGATATATTAGCATAAAACTAGTCAGAGCTTTTGAACAATTTGGGAATTGATTTGATTGAAAGAATCACCAAATAGTTCCCAAGTAAACCTTCGAAAATTCCTCAAAATCTTGAACTATATTTCAATTGTATGTTTCCTATTATGTATAATCAGGAAGGAATAACAAACATTCCTAATGTGGAAATGGAAATTCAAACGTCTATAACTATAAGAAGCGGATGGCAACTGTTCAAGTCTATGACCAGAATATGGAAGGCCAGCTTTCTTCCAGCCAACGGGAGACCTGCAGGGAAGTCGAACAAGAAGCCTGGTGAAGTAGGTTGCTGGTCGTTCGTAAATTGTTCCAAAGCTACTCAGCATTTGAGAAGAGTGAAGTCATTTTCATCATAGAAGATAAAATTGTTGCAATGTCTGATCCTGTCTAAAGCGGATCCGGAGTCCTGGAGTCGTTCTAGATATTGCCCTGAAATTTTTTTTCCTACGGAATATCCGCTGTTCATAATCCTATTTCCCTTTCTTCTTTCCAATATGGAATTTCCACCTCTGAGGCTTGAAGGAGATGTCTTTTAATAGAAACCTATACCTTATTTGTTCCTGCAGATTGTTTGAACAAGTGGAGAACTTTAAATGTACCTAGAGTTAACAAGTTTTTTCATGGTTATAATACTTGGTTTTGTTTCCAACATTGGCTTCATGGAATGTGGTTTCACCATGAATTGACAAAAGGTAAATAAAATGATGATCTCAAGAAACTTAAAAACAAGATCTAAGATATGGGTTATGTTGAGTCTGCATTAGATCCAGAACCTAACAATTTCAGTAGCAGAATACGAAGTTTGGTGGGGGGGACAGTACTAAGGCCAACAACCCTTCAATATGAAGTCAAACCAATGATAAAGCTTTGAACACCATTACCATTACCATAAAGCTATGGAGGAACAATGATGACAGGGTTAAAGAATCCGATTGTTACCAAACAAGCAAGGTGAAATGTGTCAGATCTATCAGTTGCTATGCCATTTCAAAAGAACCAAGTTTTTTTTTTTTAAATGATTCAACAGTTGTAACGAATTATCTACTGATTATTCCACAATGGTGGTTGCTGCAGACCTCCATTGTTCCACCACCTGCTAAATATATGATAGTTGGGTCACTAGGTGGTTTTCACATTCTAAATCTAGCACAATAAGGAAATGAGGTAAATCATTCTGGTTAAATTTCAATTGAAAAAAAATAAAAAAAAAATCAATGGTAGATGGCAAACCATAACAGCAGGCAGCTATTTTTGAGGGGGCAAAAGAACTACTAATACACACTATAATGCCAACTTCTTGCGGGAGTTCAAAAGTGTTTTTCTATGGGAGCGTTTGGTAGGTGGGAATGTACTCATATTCTTTGGATTTTAATTGGTGAAAAACAGATTTACATGTTTGATATGATACATTTTTAGAAGTGTAGTTTTCTCATGGGCATCATTTTACCATGAATCATCTGTTTCATACAATTTTTTTTCTTCTTTCCAAAAAGGTTGGTAAAATTACTTTACCATATTGTGAGAAAGTTAAAATAAAAATTATTATTCAATCTTATCAAAAGAATGATAAGTTATGTTAATTAGTAATTAGTTAACAAATTTGAATATTAGAAGGAAGAAGGGCCAATAGAATTAAATTTTAAATTTAATTACATAAAATTTCGGGTTTAATAATTAAAATTTGAAAACAAAAATTACTTCATTCAAAATTTTTAGAAAGTCTTTTTTTTTTTTTTTTTTGTATTTTAATCACAACTAAATTTAAAATAAAAAGATCTCAATCAAAAAATTAATTAAAAACTCAAATTGTAATCATATAAGTGTAGAAAAAATGAATTAATATTTTTTTAGATCATGTACGATTAAGAAAACAGCTTACTATTTTCAAATGTAATTATTATAATATATATGAAAATAAAATTATAATATTATTTAAAAAAATTAAAAAATTACTTGATAAGTGTAATTTTAAAAATTACCTTCACATTTTTATTAAATGCTTGAATGGAAAAAAATAACGTGAAAAAAATGTTTTAGGACGGAAAAAGAAGTATGGTTTGCAAGTTAAAGAGAAATAGATAAATTTTTTTTTTGATTAAAAGGAGATCATAATTTAGGGATAGGGAAAGAAAACGCAGATGTTAAGATTCGAATCTTAAATTTGTTGGATATCACATTTTAAAGGTGATTTTATGAATCAACTGAGCTAACTTTTAAGTTAAAATAAAGGTACATTTTTTAATATTAAAAATTAAATTTTATTATTTTTATATTTTACAATTAGAATAAAAAAATATTAATTTGAAATAATTCCAAATCAACCGAATTTAAACCTTAAAAACTTTGTCTAAAATCCGTCCGAATCAAGTCAAACCTATTAAATCGGATAATCTCACTTTTGAACAGAACAGGGTGTATGATTTTTTTTTCTTTTTTTTTTTGGGTGCATCATGTCTTTCTTATGAAACTTCTTTTAAAAAGGCAAAAGTTGCTAAACCGGTTTTCCGGTCCAACCGGCTAATACAATATAATTAAAAAACAAACAAACACAAAACCTATGCAGAATCATTGTTTTGTTCAAAGTAAAACATAAAACCTTTCCCCTCTCATTTCTCTCCCATAAACCAAACCCTAACTCGAAGTCTCGAACCACCTAACTCACCCTAACCATGGCTCATCATGGCGGCTCCGACCCAGAAACCGACCCAAACACCCGACTTTACAACCCATACCAAGACCTAAACCTCCAAGTTCCTATAACCAACCTTTACAAGCTCCCAACCTCCCCGGAGTTCCTGTTCGCCGAAGAATCCCTCCACCAGCGCCGTTCTTGGGGCGAAAATCTAACCTTTTACACCGGTTCCGCTTATTTAGGCGGCTCTGTTTCCGGCGCAGCCGTCGGGCTCTCCTCGGCTCTCAGGAATTTCGAGCAAGGCGATACTTTGAAGCTCAAAATCAATCGGATCTTGAACAGTTCGGGTCATACGGGTCGGTCATGGGGGAATCGGATCGGTGTGGTGGGCTTGATTTATGCGGGGACGGAGAGTGGGGTCGTGGCGGTGACTGACCGTGATGATGTCTGGAGTAGCGTGGCGGCGGGTCTCGCGACCGGAGCTGTTTGTCGGGCGGCGAGAGGGGTAAGGTCTGCTGCGGTTGCGGGTGCGCTTGGTGGGTTGGCGGCTGGAGCAGTGGTTGCCGGGAAGCAAGTATTGAAGAGATACGTGCCTATTTAAAGGAGAAAAAAAGCAGGAATTTTCAGTGAGTTGATATTTCGTTAAATCGAAAATTTTGATGGTGGTAGGTTAAATTTGAAAAAAAAAATGATAATAGGTTTTGGAGAATTTAATTATGTAATATGTGAAGTTGATTTGATGAATAATGCCTTATAATGGTACCTGAGGATTAATGACTTTTACAAGTTTCTTCTATATTAATGGATCGGTATTCGATCAAACATGTTTTTCTCTTTCTTTATGCTTCTATTTATTGTGATGAATGGTAATTAGAATTTTCTTATTGTTAGTTGAATTTTACGCAATGTTACCCGGACTCTTTATTTTTCTCAAAAGTACCCTTTGTCCGACATCTGTGTTTGATACATATTCGGCCATGAGAATAAGTATGATACTCCAAATATATGAAATTGAGCATACCTACCCGTAACCGACACTTATCCCGAGTCCGAATAAAATAGGTTTTATGTATTGTTGGTAATATATTTTTTAGTCAAGGTGGGGAAAAAGATGCCACGTTATTGCTTCTGTTAGATGTCTTTGGATACATGGAAACCCTGTTTAGACATATATGAAGGTTTACTACTTGGTAGAAATTAAGTTGCTGTGTTGTTTATTAAAAGAGGGAAATGAAATGTCAGTGGATTAAGTTGACAAACACTAAGTTAATGTTTGATATTCAATAACCAGCTGAACTTAGTTTGAGATTCTTATTGGAATTTTTTTTTTTTTATATTGTAACTTCATAGCCAGGTATGTAATGATACAGTGTTTGGATTATCAGTGTCATGTTGCTTGCTAGCTTGTTTCCCAGTAAGTAATGGTCAAAAGTGATGATCCCATGTATGGTGGTGTCTCTTTGCTTTCTCTACTTCTAGGGTCAGGTGCTAAGGTTGGTGCATAGCAAAGTTTATGGAACTGAGATAACAAAGGAACTGCACAAGCATAGTGTTACGGTGCACACTAATTTGCAAGGTATTGTTCGTTTCGATTTATTGGGTCTCACGGTTTTGTCCACAAAAGACGCCTCACAGGTTGAATATGGTGTGAAGTGTGAACACTTATATACTCAATGGAACTCTAGTACACAATCAATGTGGAGATTCATGGCTCATTTTTAGGATTATGACACTTAGCTTGTTTTAGGTTTTAAAGTCTAGTAATTAAAAAAACTATTTAGGAATAAAACTCTCTCAAGTGAATTTAAACTTGATAGTTATATTTATATATGCATTGATAATGCATTTTCCAGAACTGATTGATTATTCGCAGCAAATGCAAGCAAACAATTTGAGAGCCAAGGGTTGGTGGTATTTTTCTATTTCTATGAGCCCGAGGTTGATATTAGTTATGTTACTCGGACTCAGAGGTTAATGTCAAATATGAGTACGTGTCTCACATGGGTCAAAATACTTGAAAGGTCCCTCTACTATATCATCTAATGTAAATTAATCACCCTACTATAAAATTGAGTAATTTAGTTCTTATTCTTTTAAAATTGAAGCAAAAAGGTAAAATCATTAAATAAATCATTAAAAAAGTTGATGTGGCATTTAATCTATGTTTAATTGATGACGTGGATGTTAAATACTGACGTGGCATCAATAAAATATATTATTTAAAAATGACATGGATAAAATAAATAATATATTTTCAACATTTGATGTGACATTTTCAACAATTTAGTTACTTATTTTGTCCATGTTATTTTAAAATAATATATTTTATTGGTATCACATCAACATTTTTTGACATCCACGTCATTAATTAAATATAAGTTAAATGTCACGTCAGTTTTTTTAAATGTTAATTTAGTGATTTTACTTTTTTGTTTTACTTTTAAAAAAACAAGGACTAAATTAATCAGTTTTATAGTAGAAGGATTAATTTGCACTAGATAATGTAGTACAAGAACTTCCCAAATACTTTGACCGTCCGACATGGGTATGTTCAATTTTTTATTTTATTTGTTTAAAGTTTTTTTTTTATATATTTGAAAGATTTTCATATTCATATCCGAATATGTGTTAAACACAAGTGCAAAATATAAATATTTAAAAAAATAAAATAAAAAGTCCGGATAACATTCCATATTAACAGTGCTAGTGGTAAATGGTAATGGTTATTGAAATTCAGTAAGTGCCATCTGAGTTCAACCAGAGAGAGAAGCCTGAGCTGCCGCAAGACTGATATCTGCTGCTCACCTCTACCTCATTTGTTGCTCGAAACTTTTATACCAGAGAAGGGTTGAAGAAAGTACATGTAATTACCAAATTTTAGTAACTTTTATACCAAAAAACCCAATTTACTACTACATCTTTTATATATTCTTTTGAATTAGTTCTACAAATTAAACAATAAAAGGCGTTTTGTTAGATGAATTCATCAAATGTTTATTAATGGATAATTTAATTTTCACAAATTGGGGAAGGAAAAATAGAAATTTGAAATTTTATTTGGCCTTTTTTTACGAGTAATTTTCAAGCAGTTGGACAAATAAGTAAAAGCTATGTTATCCGAGTTTTTTTATTTTTCGTAAAGTACTCGTGTTCGAAACATATTCGAATATGAATATATGGATATGATCTTTCAACTAAATGAAAAAAATTTAAAAAAAAAACATACACGTATCAAATACATATTCATATTCGATATTTATTCGGGTCCGAATAATATAAAATAGAAGTTATTCTCAAGCTAAACAAAATTGACCCATTTCAAAAGTCAGGTTCAATTGATTTTAGATCACCCAAAGTCAAAAACAGGAGATTGCAAAATTCATACTTGCATTTGTTCCTAAACTTGTTTAATCGGGACGCTGAAGTTGCAGGTCGAAGCAACAAATGCAAAAACAATTCTGAGAAGTCACGACGACGAGGCAAACCTGTACCTAACCAACAAAACAACATGGAAGCAGGTGAAGAACCAATGTTGGCTCTGACTTACCAGTCTGGTTTGGTCCCTCAACACAATTATATAGCTCTCAATGGCTTTAAACTAGGAAGAAAAAAAAACTTTTAACACCTTGAAATCAAACTTAAATTCTGCAAATGGTGCCTTGTTTGGCTAGGAGTTGCTAATTCAGAAGACTGAAAGACATAGACTAAAGAAAATTGATGCAAAATCATAACAACATTGAAGCATTCTAAGTAGTAAAGACATACTCCTACTCTTCATTTTTCTTGAAGTACCCATGTCCGACGTATATCCTGACATAAGTATGGGGATATGATCCTCTAAGTACCCTCTAAATACATGAAAATCTTGAAAAAAATTGAATATACCCGTGTCGGACACATACCCGTATCCGACACTCAAACTCAAGTCCGAGTAACATAGTAGTAAAGCACTAGAAATGTAATGGGTTAGCAATAGCATTCCCCCAAAACCATTCCATGTATTCACAGTATAAGGTACCTGTATGGAAGGGGTTATTACACTCTGCAAAAGGCAAAAGAATCCAGTTCGCAGTTTAGTTCCTCAATTGTCGATCCCTCTTTCTAGTTCCCCGAAAAAATTAATTTGGTTTACAGCGAAAGCACTACAGCCGAAGAAAATTGCTTGTGAATGCATGTTCAAGTATTGCATGCAAGCCCTCGTGTGAGTTGATCACAGCAAGGAAATGTGTATAAAACAAAAAGAAACAAGTACCACTAGTTGATTTAGAGCAACATTGATTCAGGATTTTCAATGTAGCATTTGAAAGCTTTCAGCCATTCAGCACCAATTGCACCTAGAAAAAACAGCAAGTGGAGTTACTTGGATCATATATCTAAAGGACACTGAACGAAGTTTGACTTAGGTTAATCATAAACTACTAGGGATTCTAATAGAACTACGTACCATCGATAACACGATGATCACAACTTAGAGTTACGGACATGAATGAAGCAAACTTGAATTGTTCAGGACTCGAGCCAGGGATAACCCTCTTCTCAGCTGCACACAGTAAAGTGCAGTGATTATGAAGAAGCAGAAATGAATATAACTTGATTTGAGGCAAAATTAAGAACAAATCTTACCAGACCCAACAGCAAGAATTCCCGACTGAGGAGGATTAATGATGGCACAAAATTGCTTGATACCAAAGGGCCCTCCCAAGTTGGAAACTGTAAACGTGCCTCCCTGCAAAGAGAAAACCCCAGCATGCACATATTCATATACGTTAGATGATCATCATACCATAATTTTTATTTGATAAACGAATAATTCTTACCTCATAATCTTCCGGTTTTAAGCTGTTCTCTTTGGCTTTTTGTGCCAAATGCTTGACGTCCTCAGCAATTGAGGACAAACCTTTCTTATCAGCATCCTGCAATATGTACAACAAAACGATCACTTAAAACAGAAAATTATTCATAAAAATGAAACAGCAATAAGTTGAAGCAATTGCTCACCCTGATCACAGGGACATAAAGTCCATTGTCTGTCTGCACTGCTACATTAATATTCACATTGTTATACCTGGGTTGGAGCAAAAGAAGACATGTCATTATGAATATGCATTATGCCCTCATGAATTAATTAGTTTGTAAGTAATTTATACTCACTGGCGAATATAGTCATCTGTCCATGAACTATTGCACTGAGGAACCTTTCGGAGAGCCAATGCAGCAGCCTGTAGTTGACAAAAGACTTCTACCTTCTAAGTATCTTCAATCGAAACAGTATACAGTATTCTAATGGTAGTTCATATAATAAAAAAGGAGAATATCTTATTTGTAGAAGTACTAATTAGCGTTTACATAAAAGCATCCATTTCAGACCACTTTTGGAGTAAAAATTTCCAGAACATTTATTTTGAGAAAGAAAGAATTACATAATTTCATGAAATGGTTGAACCACACGGAGGAAAAAACAAGTAAATATAATGAGGCATGAACTTGACATAATATGTTTTTACTTTGTACTCTGAAGCTTAATCAAGAATTTCCATGTTAGATCAACATTATAAGGACTACTTGCCATTACACAAAAAGCTCTTGAACCTTGGACCATACAAAAAGTAACAAATCAGGATCAACTTCGTACATCTCAAAGCAAAGTAATAAAATGTATAGGAAGTTGTCTACCTTAATTACAAGATCATTGACAGATATACGCTTCCCACCTGAAGCTTCCTGTAATGAGTTGAGTTGGCTTCGCAAACTGCATGCAAAGAAACAGTTTAAAATGATCAAAATATATCATATACTTACTTATCTTTTAAAAGATTAAAGCACTATTACTTACTCCATAAGTTTGTCAACACATGTATCCACTGTTAAATAGTAATGTGGAATAGTCTGCTTTGAGAATAATAAGCGTGATGCTGTGATCTGTCAAATTTGTAGCAGAAATTAGACTCGCAAAGCACATTGGTTATGAAAGAAACAAAGTAATGGGTATTAGAATGGGAGACAACAAAAGGGGCCAGAGAGAAGTTAGGGTAGGGATACCAACTTCTCTGTATTCTTATGCAAAGAGTCAACAAATCCAAAAGGTAGCTAGAATTTGAGATGTTAGTTACAATTGAATGCAGTTTATCACAAAACTAGATCAACTGCTTAAACTCCATGAAGGGGACCATGCTTTTATGAAATGGACCCACATTAAAATCCATGCACCATAAACACTTAATAGCCTTGTGCTCTCATGAAAATTATAAAAATCGTGGCAATTTTAACATACCTTTCTTATTTGAGAATGAGGGATATCTACATAATCTAGAGATGCAAGTTTTGCATCCTTTGTCTTAGGAGGTGGTGCTGAAACTTCTTTCCCACGTGAAGCTGCATGGCAGGGAAAACTGTCCAATAAGCAGAAGAAGTGACAATAATACACCAAAAATTACTATTAAAACATATAGAAAAGGCAAGAAGAAGGGGGGGGGGGGGGGGGGGGCAGACATTCTTTACAATATAGCATTACTTATCAGGTCAAAAAATTGCAACAGCATCAATCACTCAGCATAGAAATCTAAATATAATACCCAAGTAATCTTCAATATCAGCCTTTACAATGTGTCCATCAGGACCTGTTCCTTTGATACTTGAGAGAGGTACCTAAATTTGCATCGAACAGGAATGGAAAAATGTTAAAAAGATAAAGTTTGATAGAAATGATTAGATACTTAGGTAGTGTCTTGTCACCAAACAAGAGAATTCCAGTCACAGCACTCATATGACTAACCTTGTGATCTTCAGCCATTTTTCGTGCTAGAGGACTTGCAAAAATGCGATCTTCAGAAGGAGATGAAATAGGCTTGGAAGTCTTAGGCTCTGGTGAACTAACTGGTTGTTCAACAGGCTCCTGCTTTGGCGGAGGAGGAGCTGCCAGCTCTTTTGCTGCAGGAGCACCAGAATCTGATGCTGGAGGACTGTAGTCCTTGAACTTCGCAATATCCTCCTCCTCTTCAACAGTGATGGCAATTATCTACATAAGACCACAAGAGAAAATAAAATAAAAATTAACTGCACAAGTATTCACATGAATTGTGTTTTACTCTGGGAGCAAAAAACCAACAGACAGAAGATCCAAGAGGTGCACAGACGAGATGCATCTCCTCTATTTAGTCATTGAACTACCCAATTCACAAAGTTGAGAACCAAAGAAAGATAAATATATGCACATTAGTTTCTCAAAATCAATACCTCACCAACTTTGATCTCTTTTGACCCATCTCCCTTTACAATCTTGGCAAGATAACCTTCTTCCATGCATTCCATCTCAACAGTTGCTTTATCCTTCAAATAATAAACAAAGTTATAAAATAAAATACTGATTTCTGATATGAACAAAGAAAATGAAGAAGAACTTTTATCAGGTGCTACAAGTTGGACAACAAACAGGAGAAGGCCTTACAGTTTCAACTTCGCACAGCACTTCACCAGGATTCACTTTATCACCCTCTTTCTTCAACCACCTTGCAATATTTCCCTGCACTTAGAAAATGGCACACTTAGAAGAAAACCAGAGTTTATTTTATGATATTTTGGAAAGATCCAGAACGATTCACACCTCTGTCATTGTGGGTGAGAGTGAAGGCATTCCAATCTCTTGGTGAGGAGGGAGGCCTGAAAGCAACTTTAGAACATTAGCAATATTGAGTAAGTCATGCAACAACAAATGATGAAACAGTTAACAGACAATGCAAACCCTAGCATTAATGCAACAGGGTTCAACTTAGAGATCTTTCAATCATCATTTCAACTGATATAACAAACCTGCAAAATGGCAAAAAGGGCACTGGAAAAACAACACATGCTCAATAAATCCAGCATTACACAAGTGATCGCACTTGCAAATCAAAAATAAAAACAACTTGTATAGCAATGCCTTGTAAAAGAGAGATGAAGAATGAATTGTAGTCATGATGTCTCACTTCTTAAATACAGTGTGGTCACATCACTTGTGATTTAGAAACCAGATAAACACGCTTCATATTACACAAATTTAGTACCCATAAACTAAATTCCTATTATCTGAGCTCTCCCATCAGGAAGGATATTGGACAAGCCATAGCAAGAATAATAATAAAATCTTACAGCCAATCATGGTCTCAACATAAGTGTCCAGGAAAGTGCATCAATACAGTCACAGTTTAGCATTTAGAATGAGGTGAGCAGTTTCATCAGTTAAACACATATTCTTGTTGTAGTCACTAGTCAATTAAAGGATCCTTGAGAGAATATAAAATAGTATGATACCAGTGCAACCTATGACATTTAAAGCAATAATCAATACCTGCATCAGATACAAATCCTCTCCTTGACTGTACCTGCCAACTGGTAATTGATACAGGGAAAAAATGTTTAGATGCTTGAAATGATTAAGAAAACATTACCAGGAAATAGTACATTTTTCCAATAAGGTCACAAAAAATGCTGGAAAGAATACCATGAAAGTTCTCTGCTGTATACCACACCACCGATTGGAATCCCCAATCTCATTGTTATCCTTGAAAGATTGTTCTTAGATAAACCAGACGATACCTGCAGAACAAGATGTGAAACAGTTAGTATTTGACAACTGAGTCTCAACTTCAATGAAGAACACAACGTACAAGCAGGGAATAGTCTGAAGCAGGAAAAAAAATTCAACAAAGAGACCTCAAATTTAATGCTCCACTGATGGGAAAAAGAGAAGGACGCACTTACAGGGTTACGGGCAACAAACTTAGATACCCTCTCCCTTTCTGCAGGTGCGTAACCAAGAGGACGGGTCTTTGTAACATCTGAAAAGTAACCAGCTCTTGTTAAAATAACATAAACAAAATTTTATCCACTCTGTTATGCTTTCACTAAAGTGTAATCACAAACCCAAAACAAAAATAAGCATGCCAGCCAGGTGCTATGAATGAGCCTAGCAATAAATGTGAGCAAAACATATACTTATAATTATAAGTTAAAATATCTGATAAACCTAAATTATTTAAGAAAGCCACCTTGCTGGGAGGTTTGCAAGGCACTTTTTGCTCGAGGACTTAGTACAATAAACAAAATTCTAAAAAACAGCTCTAGTGCTTAACAATTGTAGAAAATTTGATATGAGAAACAAAGAAGAAAACAATCTTTATATCAACAGCATCATAATATGTACGTACCTTCTCTTCTACAAACAGAGGATTGTGCTCCATGAGAAAACCAACGAACCAAAACGGCATGATCATGCCGCATTAAGTTGGGAACATTTCTTAACTACAATAACAGAAATTCAAAACAAAGAATAAAGCTTAGAACTAAAAAAAAAAATTACATAAATAAAAAACTATAATTCAACCATGATCAATCGCAGGAAAGTAAAGATGAATCACAGATTAAGTCTATAAATACCATTTGTGAACTAAAATCAACAACGAGAAATACTCAAATCTAGAAAGGAATTTGAATCTAAAACTGACCAAATTTTAAAAAAAAAAATCCAAAAAACGAACCGAGAAACAAGAAATGAGAAAAATCGAGAGGTACCTTTTTAGAGTGATTGATGATACCAGATGCATAAGCCATGATCTTCTAAGCCCCAGTCAAATTATTCAAAAAAATGGAAAAAAGGAAAAGTAAAATAAAAATTCTGGGCTTACTGCTTAGTGAAAGAAGAAATAAAAAATGAATAGAACTTCGTGTTTTTTATTACGAGAAGCAAAAAAGAAAAAAGATCACTGTCTTTTATTTTATGCTTTTGTTTGTAAAAAGTTTAATGACGAATATTGGCCGTTGATTGACTGGAGTGGATAAATTACACGGTGAAGATTAGCGGATCTAAGGAAAATTCAGTGAGTTGTATTATATGAAAAGAAAGAAAATGATATTTTTTGCCATAGAAAAGGGGGCGAAAGCCAAAAACAGGAGTTTTTTTTGTCCATTTTTTTTTAAAACCGTAAAATACAAACAAAAATCTTTAAACTCATCAGCTACACACCAACTTATATTATTTTTTTTCTTGGTGTTTTAGGGTTACAGCGAGGGAGAGACATACAGAGCGAGAAGGGGTACAATGGGAAATCAGAAACAAAATGGACGGCGGAGGAAGAGGAGGCGCTTCTTGCCGAAGTCGCCAAACACAGCCCTGGCAAGTGGAAGAACATCCTTAAAGATCCCGACTTTTCCCCTTTCCTCACTCACCGCTCCAACATTGACCTCAAAGGTTCTCCCTTTTTCTTTTCAATACTAATTTTCATCTTCTGTCTTGAGTTGATTCTTGGGTTTCAATATTTTTTAATTTTTCTTTAAATCTTATATTTGCTCTGTTTCTTGTTCCGTTATAGGGATTTTTTGTGTGATTAGTACAATTTTTTCTTCTTCTTCTTTACATTGTTTTAGTTAAGCTGATATTTACATTAAGAAAGCCTAGCTCTGAGTTTGTCTAAAATTGAATTGGTGGCGGATTAAATTGAAAGAAATTCTGAAATATTTGTACAATGCAACAGTGAATCCTAATTTCATGTTAAGCAATACTCGTATAGTAATTGGCATAGATCTTTGAATCCAAAGAAGCTTATTGAAGTTGGGTTTTCTAGACTTGGTCCAAGGATGACAATGAGTCGGATAATTAAGTGATACATGCACATTTTAGGTTAGTTGGTCCAGTATCATTTAGCTGAATTTGTTAAGTACGTTTAATGATAGTTTATTTTTAATGGTTGTTATTTGTTAAAACAAAGGATTAGTTGCATTACTTCTTACTGACCATTCTATTTTCTCTTAAATTCTCTTCTTCTTATTCTTTCTACTCTGCAAATCCAGGTTACAGGTCAGTTCTGTAACAGATTAAATTCATCTGCTATCATTGGTATCAGAGCTTGACGATGGTGGACGGTGTGTCTACACGACTCCAAAAAGAACTCTCTCAGCATCAGAAGGATCTTGAGCGGGTCGAGCTGAAATTTGATGGCAGTATTAATCAACTGCGCTCTGACGTTGAGCAGCTAGGGGCTGAGCTGCGACGTACTTTTGAACTGGTAGTAAGATCGAGAAGCTCACTGGTAAATCTGTGGTGGAGGAAGGATCTGATACCCCAAAACCCAAGAAAGCATCTCCTTCAGGGTTTCTGGCATCGATTTATGAATCAGCAGAAACGGTGAAAGCGATTTACAGGCCTAACCGCATTGAATGTCCTCGCTTCAATGCTGAGAATTTTTCAGGATGGCTTTTGAAGCTTGAGCAATTTTTTTGAATCTGAGGGGATAATGCAAGAAGCTAAGGTCAGAACAGTGATGATGCATTTGGAAGGAAGAGCTTTACAGTGGCATCAACATTTTGCCAAGTCTAATGGTGGATTGGCAGTCTTACAGTGAACAGAGTACATGGAAGAACTGAGACGACAATTCGGGGAGAATGAGTTTTCTGATCCAATGTCATATCTCGTTTCCTTGAGGCACGCTGCTACGGTGGAAGACTACTATGATGAATTTCTGGCCATTCTCAATTCCTTGCAACTTCCAGCTGACTACTCTCTCAGTGTTTTTATCAGTAACCTGAGACCCAATATTTCCCAAACAGTCCGATTGTTCTTTCCAAAAACGCTCACCCACGCCTTTAACCTTGCCTACAAATTAGAAGCTTTAACCCAAACCCAACCCAGAAGACCATTCATACCTTACAAATTACCCCCTCCTGCTCCACCCAACTACACAAACCCAGTTTATTCACCAAAACAGCCTACCCTACCACCACTCTTACCCACGCCAAACACTCCCCTATTACCTATACCCTCCAATACTTATAAACCACCTATAACCAATAACAACAGGTCTACAACCTCTTATTCAACTCCAAAACCCAGCTCTAGCAAAATCACCACCAGACAGGAACGAGAAGAAAGGAGGAAGAATGGCCTATACATGTGGTGTGGGCCAAATATGATCTGGGACACAAGTGTGTGAGGTCTCAGCTCTATCAGATCTTAGTGGAACAGGATATTGACGGTGAGGGGGAAGAATTTTTAGACTGCCTAGAGAGCATGGATGATATCGAGGCTGCCAGTAAAGACACTGAAGATGTGCCTGTCATCTCTCTTCATGCTATGCTGGGAAAGGAAGGATATCAAACCATGCGAGTACAAGGGCATTTGAAGAATCAAGTGGTGAACATTTTAGTAGACACGGGAAGCACAAACAATTTTGTTAATAGGTCCCTGATTAAGAAGCTAGGGTACAAACTTCAGAGTACAACAAACTTCACTGTGACAGTAGCTAATGGCTAAAAGTTAAAAACCTCTGAAATGTGTAAGGAATTGAAGAAGGTGGTGCAGGGTTTAGTATTTTCAACTAACTTCTTTGTGCTCCCTTTGAAAGAGTGTGACATGGTATTGGGCATCCAATGGTTGGTGACCCTGGGCCCTATTGTTTGGAACTTTAAGGATTTGATTATGCAGTTTTGCTGTGATGGGAAACATGTGGAATGGAAAGGGCCACCTCCAGGTCAGATTGTGCTTATGTCCAAAAGGCAAGCTTCCCGATTGTCCTCTGCAACCAGGGGTACATACACGATGATGGTTTTGAACCACCATCAGCAGGGTCACAAAGGCCTGCTTGACTCAATGACAACACTGAACCAGCATCCTGCTGAGCTCCAGAATCTGTTGACCAGATATGCACCAGTTTTTGAGCTGCCTAAAGGACTGCCACCAGTCAGGAAACATGATCATAGCATTCCCTTGGTGGATGAAAGTCAAACAGTCAAAATCCGGCCATACAGGTATCCTATTGTTCAAAAGAATGAACTGGAAAGAATCATTTCTGAAATGTTACAAACTGGCATCATCCGAGATAGTGTCAGTTCTTTTGCATCCCCTGTCGTGTTAGTAAAAAAGAAAGATGGGACATGGAGGTCGTGTGTCGATTATAGGCAGCTCAACAAGTTGACTATAAAAGACAAGTTTCCCATTCCCTTGGTTGAGGAGCTCCTAGATGAGTTAGCTAAGGCCGAATTTTTCTCTAAGCTTGATTTATGGTCAGGTTATCACCAAATTCGGATGTCTGAAGCTGACATTTGCAAAACTGCCTTTAGAACACACCAGGGACACTATGAATTCCTTGTAATGCCCTTCTGGTTGACAAATGCACCATCCATCTTTTAGAGCTTAATTTATTGTATATTCAAACCCTTCCTTCGAAGGTTTGTTCTGGTCTTTTTCGATAATATATTGGTGTATTCTGGTGATTGGTTATCTCATTTACATCACTTACAGTTTGCTGTTAATTACTTGTAAGGTTGAATCATGGCAACCCTTGGTTAGTGTTTTAGACCTTATGCTCTGCCATTTAAACAAACAAATTATTGTGAATTTTGTTTTGTTTAGGAGTTATTATTGGCATGGATCCTTAAGCTTCGAATTCTTGGAACTCGGAATAGATAGATCTGAATATTGAAAGCAATTTTTGTTTTTCTCATTTATGACATGATTGTCTCTTCTTGTTTTTCATCCATCATGTTTATGTTTGGAGAAAAAATACTGTTATTAGGGGAATTGCCTCAAAATTTCCATTTAATACAAATATTTTGGTCAAATTTTCATCATTTATTTATATCCCCAATACAATATGAGAGTAAATATGGAAAAATAGTCTAAATCAATTATAGACATATATCTACTTGACTGCTTCACAATTCTTATTATTAATTTCTTTTTATGAGTTTGTTTTTTATACACTAGTAGTTAACTCCACAAGTTGTATTAAAAGATAATCACATCTTTTATTTTTTAAAATTAATTTTTTATTTTATTTTTTAAATATATTCTAAAATATATGAAAATTTTACTGACAAAACATAAGTTCTGTTTTGAGGTGGATCAAAGTAGAATAAAGTACAGTACTAAGAAAGCCCAATAAGCTTAAATCATGGATTTTTTGTTTCAAGTTGGTGACTTTTGGGCCTAATTAAGCCTACTTAAGCTGTTTAATGGGCTTTGTAAGCCCAAAATGAAAAATCTTCACCAAAAATAATTAAATGAAATGAAATGAAATCCCAAATGATGAAAAAGCATAGATCAACGTGGCCGGTGGAGAGCACAAGTCAATACTTTGGATGAAAGTTTAATAATAATAATAATAATAAAATAATGAATGGCCAAAAGAAAGTGATAAAATGATCCATTCATCTCTATCTTCGATTCCTCTTTTGCTTTCTTCGTTTAGAAGAATTGTCCATTACCGTCTGACTAATCAGATTCCATTAACAAAATTCAATACAGTAGTAGTAGATCTAATAATTTTAGATACAATATGATGAAAACACGAATCGTTTAATTAATATAAAAATAATATAATAAAATATATTTAAATATGATTAATATGATACGTTTAATATATGTATTATATTTGTATTTAAGATTTTGATATATTTAATAATTTATATGTGTTTATATTTACAAAACTGATAAAAAAATATAAAACATTAAAGTATTTATTCATGCCTAAGAAAGGTTCAAAATTAATGCGAATTTTCAAATATGCATGTTAATTTACTTTATTCTTTATTTATTTTTTATTTTTTTGGGTGATGAGCAATTACATATTTTATTCTAATCTTTCGACAATATGCCCTTTTTTTCTCTGATGAAGTTGAAAATATGCTTTGCCTTTTCAAGTCTTAGGTTAACTTTCCTTTGACTGAATATGAAAAGTGAGAATAGAAAAAAGAATATGCAAACTTCAATGTTTTAAGGGTGTTACATTAGCCAAGTTCATAGTCTCTGACTTTTTTTTTTTTTTTTTTTTTTCTTAATGGATTTCAAGGCATAAGCTCTGATCTACATATTAGAATTAAAATGGAATGTCTAAATAAATGACAGAAAAAAAGATTTTGATACATCCATTAGTATTTTTTTTTTGTTTCAAATCATTAACAAAGGTGAATCACTCGAGTTCGATTTTGATATATTATCAGTGAATTTTTTTTTAATAAAGTTCGATTTTGATCATATATCTCATTTTTTAATTAATTTTTTTAATATATCCTCATATTATATATCATTCCATTAATCATTTATAAAATCTAAAAAATTCATTATCAATGTACGAAATAATTTTTTTTGATAATTTATTAACTTTTCCGATAGTCCAGAATCATTGATTTCTGCAATATTTTAAAGTCACAAAATTGAACTTATTATGTTTTGGACCTATATTCTAATTATTATTATTTTTTTTTTGTGAACTATCTTTTTTTTATGCCTTAAAATATCCTTATTCAACAAATATTCGATATAAATAACTTAACATTTAAAATATCTCATGAGCCACCAAATAAAATTGATCTCTAACTTTTTTTTTTCTTTTCCATAAAAATAAAAATATTTGGCTGAATTTGAGGGTCCGTTTGTTTCGCAAAAATTGATTTCCTGAAAATATTTTTGAAAAATGTGAAGATTTTCCGAAAAAAACAGAAATTTTCTGATGTTTGGATGACATAATGAAAAATATTTTCTGTTGTTTGGTTATTTTCTAAAAAATCTATTTTTTTTCTTCCAAATAACAATATTGATATAAATATTAAAAATGATTTATTATTAAAATATTAATGTTTTCATAATAATATACAATACTAAAATATTATATTAATATTAAATACTTAAAATAATAATATTTATTATTAAAACATTAATTATATTAAAATTATTATTTTTATTAATATAATTATTATTAAAATATTATTTCTATTAATATAATAATTATTAAAATATTATTTCTATTAATATAATTATTATTAAAATATTATTCTAGTTTTTCAAATAGTAATATTGACATAAATATTAAAATATTATTTCAATTAATAAATTTATTATTAAAATATTATTTTTACATTTTTCAAATAGTAATATGGCATAAAATATTAAAAATATTAATTAAAAATTTTAAAATATTAAGTTTTTAATATTATTAATATTAAAGACTTAAAATAATATTATTTATTATTAAAATCTTAATTATATTAATATTTTAAAATATTTAAAGTATTAATAATTATTAAAATATTATTTCTATTAATATTTATACTATTAAAATAATAATATTTTTATACTAAAAACATTTATTATTAAATCTTTATAAAGTATAATTTATATATTTATTATTAGAATAATAATATAAAAATATTTTTCAATAAAATATTAAAAATACTATTTAAAATTTAAAATATTGATAATGTTACAATTTATTATTAAAATAATAATATTTTTATATGAAATAATATTTTTTTATTAAAATACTAAACAATATTCATTATATTAATAATTTATTTTTTATTATTAAAATAATAATAAGATTATATTATATATTATTAAAATATCAATATGTATGTTTAATAATATTTAAATAAAATATTAAAAATTACTATATTAAAATATGTTTATATTAATATTTTTATAATTAAAAAATAAATATTTTTATTAATATAATAATATTTAGCTTGAATCAAGTTAAGTCACGATCAAAAATATGATGTCCAAATCTAGATTCAACGGTTTAGTGAGTAGCTTTACTCATGAATAGTTTTTTTTTTAAAATTTGTCTTTCTCCTTTTCAAAAGAAAAAGATAATTTTTAGAAAATAAATCTTATTTTTTGTTGATCAATAAATCATTTTGTGTTGATCAATCAATTTTATGTTAATCAAATATAAAAAAATTAAAAAAATATTTTTCGTAAATTATTTTGTGTGAAACAGACCCTGAGTTTGCTAGCAGTATTCGCTTAATTGTAATAAAGGAATAAAAGGAAGGGCAAAGAGGGAAAACCAATGGAGAAATGAAAAGGGTTTTTGGATGGAATAGAAAGAAAGGGTTATACTTATAAAACCTAAAAGAGAAAACGATACACAGCACTTAGATAGATTTGTTATATTGCTATTTGCCTTCCTATATCAACAAGTTCTCTCTTCTCACTTTGTTCTTCCTTACAACTCCACGGCGCAGATCCGAGGAGTTTGGGAAACCCTAACTCTCTCTCTCTCTCTCTCTCTAAATCTCAACCGAAAAAGCCTCCAAAAAACTACTACCCCCATTCTCTCTCTCTCTCTTCAACAAATTTTCTCTACCCCTCCTAAACACTCTCTTTTCCTATTGCTCTTGCTCTCTTCATCTGCTTCAAGGTTGCTATTTTTCTCTCTCTTCCTATCTTTTTCTCTCTCTTTTTATTTGGGTGTTTGTGTTTGATTGATTTCCTGTTGTTTCTATGTTTTATGCTTTTTTGTTGGATTTTATTTTACTGTTTGGGATCTGGGTTTGATCTGTTTTCTTTGTATGTTTTTGGTTTTTAGTTTTGAGATTTATTAGTTCACGTACATGATTGTTGGGTTTTTTTTTGCGAAGTTGATTACCTTTTTGGATTTGGGATTTGAGAAATTAACAAGTTCGAAAATTAGTTAGACTAACTAGCCTTGCTATATTTGTTTATCAAAAGAAAAACTGTTGGATGTTGAAGAGGAAAAAAAGGAAAAAAGGGTTCTTCTTTGTATTTTAGTAGATTCCAAGGAGTAGGAATTTGGAAAGGTTATAGTTTATCCGAGCTTCTGCTTTAAAAAAAGTTTTACTTGTTGTTTGGTTTTGAACAAATCTTAACTGTTAGTATCTTAACTTCCAGCTTTGGGGTTGAAATCTTACAATTAGTTGAGTGAGATGTTTGGTGGTTATTCTATAACTATGCAAATTATTGCAACTTGGTAATGGAAAAACATTACGATGTGAAAGTTTTTGATGATAGTTTAGTTTTAATGTGTTTCGTTGGTGTAATTCTGAGGCCGATATTTAACAAGTATGTTACGTTTTGGTCTGAGCTGAAATGTGTATTTATTGTCACTGTTTGAATGGATTAGAGTATGTGGCCGGGCATTAGGATTATCTAACACCATCTTTTGTACAAAAACTTCATACGGGCTAAGTTACTTGTTATGGTAATAGTGGGCTGGTCATCCATAAACCCGTGTATACATCAGAATGGATGTATAATTAACAAAGCATGCTTTTGCTTATTTGCCTAGAATATGAGGACTCTTGTGTTATGTACTGATGAGTGATGATTATGCCTTCCCGAGGAGTGTCTTCAGTATGCGTCATGTGCAGTAATAGTTAAAGATTTGGTGATAACAATGTGTTAAACAGTTTCCTTTATAGTGCCTGGCCCCAGGTGGAATTTTGGAGAGGTGGGCGATGTGGTGTCTGATAGAGGATTGTGATCAAAATATCAGATAGCCATCTGCCTCTTTGTACCTTCTCCAGATATTAAATCAGAAGTTAATGCTTGTGATCCTCTTCACATGGTGTGCAAGTTTGGCTCTTCTGTTATATTTAAAGATTTGGTGATAACAATGTGTTCAACAGTTTCCTTTTTAGTGCTTGGCCCCAGTTGGGATTTTGGAGAGGTGGGCGATCTGGTGTCTGATAGAGGATTGTGATCAAAATATCAGATAGCCATCTGCCTCTTTGTATCTTCTCCAGATATTAAATCAGAAGTTAATGCTTGTGCTCCTCTTCACATGGTGTGCAAGTTTGGCTCTTCTGTTACATCTTTCTCAATAGGAAAAGGCGTTGGCCTCAATTGCAGTTAAAAGTTTTCAACATTAAGATTATATCTTTTGGTGATTGTATGTTAGGCAACATCTTGATTTCTTTATATGTATCCTGTTATATTATAAGCTTAAAGCTATAATCTCTACCTGGAGGTGAGCTGAATATGCTTAATAAGCTTCATTCTTTCTTCCCTCTGCAGTCATGGCAAGTTCGGCACCAGAAGGATCCCAGTTTGATGCTCGTCAATATGACCAGAAAATGAGTGAGTTGTAAGTTTCTTGTTTGTAGACCACATGCTTGCCTCCCTTTGCGTATGTTTTTCTTTTAAAACAAAGAAAAGATAACATGCTATTTGCTTTACAACTTGGTGATGCTTATATATGGTCAAAACTCAAATTGCACAGGCTCCAAACTGACGGAGATGATTTTTTCACAAGTTATGATGAAGTCTATGACAGTTTTGATGCAATGGGACTTCAAGAGAACCTTCTGAGGGGTATCTATGCATATGGTATGTAGTACTTTGGAAAGAAAATCATAAATTTTGTAGTCCGCTTTCATAAATTCTTCAAGTATCATAGTCTGCTATCTGTTCGGACTTCTATAATTTTTTTTTTATGTTTTATTTTTGCTAATTTATGCTGAATCCCTAATCCCTTGTCCAAAACATTTTCAAGGTTTTGAGAAGCCTTCTGCAATTCAGCAAAGAGGAATTGTTCCATTCTGCAAGGGTCTTGATGTAATTCAGCAGGCACAGTCTGGAACTGGGAAGACAGCAACTTTCTGCTCTGGAATTCTACAGCAACTTGACTATGGTGTAGTCCAATGCCAGGCTCTGGTTTTGGCACCCACTAGGGAGTTGGCGCAACAGATTGAGAAGGTGATGCGAGCACTTGGTGATTACCTTGGTGTTAAGGTCCACGCATGTGTTGGTGGGACAAGTGTTCGTGAGGATCAGCGCATTCTTCAAAGTGGTGTTCATGTTGTTGTCGGCACTCCTGGTCGTGTCTTTGACATGTTGAGAAGGCAGTCACTTCGTCCAGATTATATTAAGATGTTTGTCTTGGATGAGGCTGATGAGATGCTTTCCCGTGGTTTTAAGGATCAGGTTTGTTATTTCATCTTGATATCTTCCCTTTTAATTATTTAGAGTTGAAAGCTTAGGTTTGATATTTTTCTGCTCTAATAAGGTTGTTATGTGTGTCAGATCTACGATATCTTTCAGCTGCTGCCAGCCAAGATTCAGGTTGGAGTATTTTCTGCCACAATGCCACCTGAAGCCCTTGAGATCACTCGGAAGTTCATGAACAAACCTGTGAGAATTTTGGTTAAGCGTGATGAGCTAACCCTTGAGGGTATCAAGCAGTTTCATGTGAATGTTGAAAAGGAAGAGTGGAAGCTTGAAACTCTTTGCGATCTCTATGAGACCCTGGCCATCACCCAGAGTGTCATTTTCGTGAACACAAGGCGCAAGGTTGACTGGTTAACTGACAAGATGCGAAGTCGTGACCACACAGTTTCTGCCACCCATGGAGACATGGACCAGAATACTCGTGACATCATCATGCGTGAATTCCGCTCTGGTTCTTCTCGTGTTCTCATCACTACTGATCTCCTGGCTCGTGGTATTGATGTGCAGCAAGTCTCTCTTGTCATAAACTATGATCTGCCGACTCAACCAGAAAACTACCTCCACCGTATTGGACGAAGTGGAAGATTTGGAAGAAAAGGTGTTGCCATTAACTTTGTGACAAATGATGATGAGAGAATGCTGTTTGACATCCAGAAGTTTTACAATGTGGTCATTGAGGAGCTTCCATCGAACGTTGCTGATCTCCTTTGATGAGATTACCTTTTTGAAGATTGTTGAGGCAAGGGGTTTTTTGTTTTGCAAGTCCTATTTAACTTGCACTTTTTTTTTTTTTTTTTTCTTTTCCCATCTAGCGTCTTAAGTTAATGTTGTTTAAGAACAATATCTGACAGTTTAAAGATATGGGTCCTGCACAATTGCTACATAAAGATTGTCCAGTTCTCCTTTGTGGTGGGTTTATGTTATTTCAAGTTTTGATGCAGCTAGGTTTTTTGGATTGTATGTCTTTTTCCTTCAGTATTTCATCCTTATATATAAATTTTCAAAGGTTGTTACTTTGGGTGGATTTTATTCTCACCATATTAGCATATTGGCCCCCAAGGCTTCTCATTTCTGTCTGTATGTTTTACTCTATCTCTGAGCTCCCTTCAGCTTTAGTAGCACATTTCGTTGTATCAATTTTCTTTGCTTCCTTTGTCCTGATGATTGAAGCTTTTATATTTCATTGCTTCAGCTAAGTTTTTAACAAATAGTACAAGTATCCATTTAACTGCATGTTAGGAGAAAATGAAGCTCTGCATCTACAGCAGGTGGTTGAATAATCATAATAATGGAGCAATTGCTTCACCCTTAAGCATTTATCTAATTGGAAATTGCTCTTCTTCAGTTACTAAATCCTGGCCTAAATTAGGGGTGTAACTGGATTTTTATTCCATGAAGATTTATATCATTGATCTCTGTCTTTCCCTCTACGGTGATGCTGAATTTCTTGGGCAGCTTGCTTTTCCTTTCACACAAAAAAAAAACCATATGTTATCTTGGTCGGTGCCTGTAAAGTTATCCATATTTTGCTGTATCTTCCACATTGGACAAACGTGAAACATGCCATGAGCAAGAGGTCCGCCAGCAAATAATAGGGTTTCATTTCCCTGGAGAGGCAAGATACAACCCCCCTGTTCGTTCCTCTTTGACAGATCAACCAATTGGGTTCTGAATTTTCTATCAACAAATTCATACATTCTGGCACTTTGTGTCTTAATATGGGTCGGCTCACCTGTACCAAAGCTTGTAGCCTTGTACTAATATATAGAAAATCTATGTTACTCCAATTATTTATTTTTCTTAAAGTATTCGTGTTCAACATTTGTGTCGGACGCATATTCGAACATGGGTATAGAGATGACATTCCAAAAACTTTTTAAATACATGAAAAAACTTAAAAAAAAAAAATTGAATATACTTGTGTCGAACACATATCCGTATCTGATACTTACATCCAAATTCAAGTAAATAGTAGAGAATTGTTAGATATGGTCAATCGTCACTTGCTTGTCTGATTTTGCAATCTAAGTTGTTGTCTGTCTATTTCCCTGTGTTTCACTTCGCACACTCTGGATACACCCCTAGACAAGACAACGGAATTTACTGTTATCCTTTCACTTTCTTGGTTGTTTATATCTAAGTTAGGTGTGAACAGGTGGATTTTTTGTGGACTTTAACGATTAACCTTAACTAATAAATGTTGAACAATTATTTCATCTCTTACTTTCTTTGCTTTTAATATTAATTTGCATTTAACTGCTAAATGATGATATGAATCACTTTGAAGACTGAAGTAAATATTTCATTTCCCTTGTCCAAGAAGACCAGAGATAGTTTCAGTCCAATGGCTTATCCCATTTCCAACAATTCTTCACTAAATTTACTTTTCAAAAAGATTAATTTAAAAAAATAAAAAATTTTATTTTTTTTATTTTTAAATTCTGATTTTTTTTTTTATTTTATATAAAAAATAAAACAGTTAATCTAGAAAAGTGAGGGTCAGGATGAGATATAAAAGTAAGATTATTATTAAATTGAACTACCATCTATCTAATCCAAGTAAGAAATCTAAAAAGCAAAACATGAAATCCCTCACTGTAAACTATACTGTAATTCTTGCAAATAATTGAAAACTTCTCAGCAGATTGGACCCACAGCAGCTCTTCAGGATTACACGTGGCAGGTACCCATCAATGAGCATTCAAAATTAGCTGCCCCATGCAATGTGCAACTGCCTTATCTCAGTCATCTGTCATCTCTTCACAAACTCCACCCAAGAAAAAGTACATGTGAAATAATTGGAAGACTGGCAAATAAAAAAGGAAACAAAGAAAAATAAAAAGAAAATTTATATCAATAAATAATACTACTAATAACATCATATTCATCAACAACTCCCCTTTCTCCTTCTCCATTGCCCACATCTTCATCTTCATCCTTGAACACCTTGCAATCTTTGTATAGAATTTAATACATTTTTTTTTTTTTGATGGAGGAGTTTAGATCCAAATCATATAGGGATGGAGGGATGCAGATGGAAAGTTACTATGGAGGTAAGGGAGGAGGGCCAAGTAACATGCAAGACCTGAGGTGTTACAGTGCAAGTTATGCAAATTCTGTTCAACAAAACCAGCTTGGAAAGGAGATTAAGTTGAAGAAAATTAGCAAAAGCTCTTTTGGGTCTTCTTCAAAAAGCTGGAGCTTTACTGATCCTGAGTTGCAGAGGAAGAAAAGGGTTGCTAGCTACAAAGTTTATGCAGTTGAAGGCAAGATGAAAGGGTCTTTGAGGAAGAGTTTCAGGTGGATCAAGGACACTTACACCCAAGCAGTATATGGGTGTAGGTGATCCAATGGGTACTCTCTAGTTTTTCTTTTTCTTTTTCTTTCTATTTGTGTTTTACTATGTTGGTGAATGATGGATGAAAACTTTGAGATTTTGGGAAGTTTCCCTTTTATTTAAGAATCTTGAATCTGAAATTTTCTTCATAATCTATGGAATTTGAGATTAAAATCCATAGCAAAATATAACATATTACTAATTTCTTTTTTTTTTTGGATTTAACATATGATTGATTTCTTAGACTGCCTTCTATCTAGCAGTCTGATCAAAATCTGGTCATCCGATCTGACAGTGTGATTGTATTATTTTTAGCTTAGTTCATGGGTTTTGGGCTAAGTTGAAACTTTGAATCAAGAGTATCTGCTCAAGATTTTCAAGATTAGACTAATATGAAAGGAACCCTATCTGTCGTTTTATTCCAGCTGCTCCTCTGTCAGTCAAGGAGGAGAAACGTAGCACAAGAGGAAACCATTGTTTTGACTATTTTAATGGAACTTGTTAAATTAGAAATAGGTTCAACTTTGAACTGATTTTAAGATATTTCCTTCACTTAAAGACAATTAAAACATTTTATTTTCCCTTCCTAATACTAGTATTTCTTCTCCCCTATGATTCATTTCAGTACTCAAGTATTGCATTAATGTGATAGGCCAGCCATCGCGAATGCTTACTGAAGTAGTAACCGGACAACTACAAGCACTAATTTCTCTCTAAGTTTTATTCACGTTTGGCTTTATTACTCCATCTTCAAATAAATTCATTACCTTTTCATAAACTGGATTATTCGTCCAAATTATAGATTCGCCGGATCTAAGATAATATTTTTGTAATTCGGATTAGTCTGGTTCAATTTAAATTATTATTTAAATAATAAAAATATTATTATTTAAATTTAATTAATAAAATGAAATAAAAATTTAATATATTTCAAACAATGAAACATTTCAAGCTGAACTAAGACCGGTCAAGTAATTTTTTTTTTTTTACTATTCGAGCTTAATCCATCCACCCAACCCATGTATACCTTTATGTTTCAGTAGTACATCGTTAATTGTGTAATTTTACATATAGTTAATGAACCAAAATCTATCATTTTTTTAGTAATTTTTATAAATAAAAAAAAACCATATCTTACATTCACGCTATTTATTAGTATTTTTTATTCATTTTATTAGTAAACAAACAATCTCTAAATATAAAAAAAAAAAAAAATTAAACATATTCATGTCGAACACATATTCATATCTTATAAACCGAACTGCAATCAACCCAAACTAATGGAGTCAGGTAAGAGTCCAAGATTGTAGAATACATTAGTTAAAACATTAAAGTAAGCATCAAAGTCAATGAACAAGACAATAGCAAAACATCAAAGAAGTGTATTAGTTTAAAAGAAGGAAGATTGACTTGCTTCAAAATCCTAAATTTTTTCTTTACATCAACAGTTTTCAACATTGTACATTATACAGAGTTACAGAAACAAGCCGAGATAAAGGCAAGTCATGAAGATATCGACTATTTTTCACAGGCTACAAACTCTTAAAAATGTGTCAAGTAGTGTACATGCAATAGCCCCAAAGGCCTTTGTATAATGAGTGGGACTTGTAATCTAAAAAAAGATCAACTAATGAATAAAAAGAAGGCCTCAAAGTGAAACTGCAACCCTAAACATCTTCAAAAAAAGGAAACTAGATTCATGAGCATTATTATGACGGAGCAATTGGACTATGGATTTCCAATGACGGTTGTTTTCTTTGCAATTTCCCTCTTAAATGCCTGATCTTTGCATCTACCCGAGCTGTAAACCCGATCTTAGTTTCCTGTCGCGCCTTTGATCGCTCCCTACACCACATGTGTTGATCCTCAACATCTTTCTTATAGCACTTGATCTCTTGTATGATATGATGATCCAATGGGTGGAAACATCTTTGGTAAGAAACATGGGCTAAGTATGGGAGATTACAAGCAACTGTTACTAAGAGTGTGGCTGACCAATAGATTGGAGCTGGAGCAAGAGCTTCAACTAGGATTTGGTAGGCATTTCCAGAAATGGTGGGAGATAGCATGCCATAAACAAAGAGAAACAAATACCAAGTGGCAATGCTGCCCCATATTAAGAGGTGTTGGATCCATGTGAAATGGCTCATTGTTAAGGCAATCTGGCAATTGAGAGCCCAAATGATGCAAGTGAACATTGTTGTTCCTAAGGCAGCCATATCAGCAGTTTGGCCTTCGGCACGGAAAGCTTGGTCGTAAAAGATGATAATGTTGAGGAAGAAAATAACGAGAGAGGAATATAGACCATTGCCCATCCACCCAAGTATTCTATACCAGTCGAAAAACAAATTTCTAGGTCCTTGCTGATATAATGCAGGAAACTGCAACACAAATAGGGATGCAAAAATCTTATAATAAAGTCACTTGTAAAATAACATGGATAATTTTTGCTAATGAAAAAAAAAAAAAAAAATTGTTTAACAGACTAACCTGTAAGCAGACCTCGGAAGAAACATCTTGCTCGAAAACTCCTAGAGAGATTACAGGCAATGATGTAAGAACAACATTGAACAATAACATGTACCAGTCATCATAAACTGATTGTCCAGAAAAGCCTGTGAATGCCTCAAAGTAGAAGAGGGTGAGGCCAAATGCTATGTTCTTGTAGAAGAAATAGCAAACCTGAATCCCAAAATACCAGAGTCAAACTGGTGCAGAATTAGAGGACGAAAATGCATAAAAAAATGCAAGAAAATGAAACATTAGTGAAGACAATCCCTCATTATTACCATCTGTGCAATCCTCTTATAACACCAGTGTCCATGGACAACAAGAAGTCTTTCCAAGAAACGAAATTGAGCGACGGAGAAGTCACTGGCCATTACAGCCTGCAAAAACGAACAAGTTAGGTAATTCACTAACATGCAGAAATAACTTGTCTTAAGAAGCTTCATGTCAAAGATAAAACAGCTAGAGCCCAGTGTTGTTAAGACGTGCGCCTTAGCACCAGACAACAAAAGCGCCTCAGACTCTTTCGGGCGAGACAAATATGATTAGGCGCATGCCTAGTGCATGCTTTTTTGTAAGGCGATGGGCACAAAAAAAGCTCGCCTGATTGAACTTCTCTTTAATTTCTAATTATTTTCATTAACTATATCTTTACTAGTAAAAAAGGAGTATACATTAAACTCTCTACTTCTCAATATTTGAGTATTCAACAACATACATGAGACCATAAGAAAATCATGTATATGACCAACAAAAGAAAAATAAAATTTTGCATGTTTTGTAGGATAAACTGGACCATTTTTCAGAGTTTATTATCATAATTATATATCTTAAACTTATTTTATATATATATATATATATATATATATATATATAGAGAGAGAGAGAGAGAGAGAGAGAGAGAAAGACACATGCAAAAACACGCACATATACATATTGCGCCTTACTTCACTCAGGCGAATGTTTTTTTTGCACCTTGCGCCTCAAGCAATATAAGAGTTCTGGCGTCTAGAGTGCGCCTTGCACCCTTAACAACACTGCTAAAGCCTAAAATATAGTACATAAATAACAATTGTACATCAAACAAGATAGAGAAGGAAACATTTATCAGCAGTTGATGAGGATGCAATGCTGAACATTTTAGCAAATCATTGCTCCTAAACATTTCTGAGAACAGTCAAAAAAAGCCTAACAATATCTTTATCTTCCGATGAGGATGGCTGTATATAAACTGCTAAGGTTTACATCTATTACTAACTGAACAGAAGAGCAGCTGACAAGAATCATGAAGCTCAAAATTTTGACTACCTCTTCCTCCAAGAGAGAGAGATATGTGTCACGGATTCAGAAAAGGACCAAACGAGCAAATTCCCATCTAAAGCCCAACTCTAATGAGATAATCTCTGCTTTTCTAAATTCATAAATATGAAATATCCTTAATATAAAACTATATAAAAGATTCATTTGCTACTATCATTACAGGAATATATTGCAACTGTAGGAAGAGTGAGTTAGATATGTTACCAACCTGCATACCTTCCACACCACTGATGCCGACTCCAATGTCAGCTTCTTGAATCATTCCAACATCATTTGCACCATCACCAATTGCTAAGGTGGTTTTCCCAGTTCCTTCTTTTACTAATCTTGTTACCTGGTACCAAAAAATGTAATAAATAAATAAATAGAATACAGAATGAGATCTCCACTGGAAGGAATATCACCTGATTTGATCGTTTAAAAACTTAGAAAAGGCTAGGAGGAAAGGAAAGGAAAGGAAAAAGATATCTTACTAGTGCCTTCTGCTTGGGAGACACACGACAGCATATGACAGATGCACAATCAACTGCTAAGCCTAAGAATTGCTGTTTCATAACATCCTCCAAGGCATATGCAAGAGTCTTTCCATCAATGATCAATGCAAATGCAGCATGTGGATCTTTTTCTAGTTTGATCATTTGTGAAGCATTGGTAATTTGCATCAATATGTTCTCCTTAATTACCTGATCATTAACAAAAAGCAACAAAGTCTAACATCAATGAAATCAATTTCCTGAAGAAAAATTCCTGTCCTCTTTCACAAAGAAATACATACCTCTTTGGCATCTGAACTAATTGCTGTAATACAGATCCGCTTCATGCCTTGCCTTAGCAGACTGCAAGCATATCTGCATCACAAAAAGAAATGTTCACTAAATTGCTTTCATGGAGCATCTTTCCGTCAGAAATCCAATTTCAGGTTCCCATTAGCTATGTTGCTCCGACTCTTCATTTTTTTTGAAGTACCAGTGTCTTACACATATTCATGTCTTCATTTTTCTTGAAGTACCAGTGTCTGACACATATCCGGACATGGGTATGAGGATATGACCCTCCAAATACATGGAAAAACTTAGAAAAAATTGAACATACCTGTGTCAGACACATACCCGTATCCGACACTCACACCCGAGTCTGAGTAACATAGCCCATTAGAAGAGGTAACAAAGAGAGCCTAAGATTTAACAGCAAGAGACAGACCCTATATTTATAGCAGTTTCCATCTTGTCCCCTGTCAAAACCCAAATCTTAAGACCAGCTTGTGCAAGTTTATCTATACATTGGGGTACCTGAAATGAAGAGAAGTTAAACCAGGTTGAAGTAAACCAAAAAAGAAGTTTCTTAGAGAAAGCAAGCAAGGATAAACATACCCCCTTTTGCAATTTGTCTTCCACAGCAGTAGCACCAATGAGAATCAAATCCCTCTCTATCATCTCTGCAACCTTTTCAAGCATTGTCTCTCTATCAGCCCCAATAGAAGTTTTTGCTTTCTGAAATTCATTGTTCCAAGCAGAATACTCAGACTCCTCGAGCTTTCTATAAGCCAGTGCCAATGTACGCAATCCAGCTTCTCCATACTCATTCAAATGCCTACTGGTATCTTCCTCATACAATCTTCCATTCTTTGATAACCGATCAAAAATAATGCTGCGCCAAACAGAGGAACAATAAATCAGTCAAACATAAATCATCAGGCCATTGAAGGTACATACTGGTGTAGGCTACACTGCGCATCTTTTAATACCTTGAAAAGGTCAAAAGGGCAATAGAGAGACTAACCTGTCAGCACCTTTACAGAGAAGAAGAATCTGCCCATCTTCATCCCTTACAATTACTGTCATCCGCTTTCTTTTGCTAGTAAATTCCAACATATTTAGAATTTTGAACTCCCTACAAGATGCCCAGAGGACCATTAAGATGCTAAAACAAAAGAAATTCAGGAGGGATTAGCAAAGAGCACAAACATCGGGCATTGGTTTCCCCACCTGTCAATTGGTTGCCCTGAAGATGAATATCTTTCACGGACAAACACACTTGATTGAGTTCTTTTGAAATACTCAAAACCAAATTCTCTGGCTGCAACAAGAAAGGCTCCTTCATCAGGTGACTCTACTTCATATGTATAACTGCCGGTCTCTTCATTCGGCTCAGGGATAGCAGTGTGACAAACTGCTAATATTCGGAAAAATAACTGAATGACATCTGCATTAGGCTCTTTCAACCAGTTCCCTTTCATGATGCGGCTGTCCTCAAAGCTAAACCCTTTTATGGGAGATTTATGACCCTTTTCATCTTTGGAAGTAACAACAGTCTCAAGTTCGATCTCTCGTTGTTTGCCTTTTTGCCTGGAACCAGTTGATCTTTCTACATCCTGATCCTCAAGGTCAATAGCCAGCTGTTGTGCAGCAGCAAGTTCAACTTCACTAGAGCTCACACCATATGCAGTACCAGCAATGGAACATTTGAGAAAATCCATCTGATTGCAGGTCAAAGTGCCTGTTTTATCTGAAAGGATTGTATCTACCTGGCCCAACTCCTCATTCAAATTCGATGTCCGTGCTCGAGCAGGATTCCCAGTTTCTTCATCATACATTTGTATGTCTTGATTAATAAAGCTTGCTTGCAAAACCTTCACCACCTCAATTGAAACATAAAGCGAAATAGGTATTAAATAGCCATAAAGCATGAGGGCAGTGACCAGATGTGTGACCCCTGATACTACAGGCTTTTTGGGGTTATAATAATCATCTGTGTTCCAGGGTTGCAGATACCACCACTCTGGCATGTAATACTTTGTTCTCACTGCAAAGCCAATAGAGCTGATCAATGAGATAACCAGAAGGATGCTGAAAAGAACATATATTACATAATCCATTTTCCTTTCTATTCTGCTTCTCTTTGAAGGGGACTTGGTGGCATTCTGCATGACTTTGCTATCATGACCGGTGAAAATCACAATCCCGTAGACGAAAGCTGTATTACGCAGCTTCGAATCTCTAAGGAGAATTTGGCCAGGGTCAAGAGCATAAACTTGAAGATCATATTCAAAATTACCAATAAAAGTGTAAAGGCTAGGGTTGGGATCTTCACATTTAATTGTTCCTGTGAAGTTCTTGAAAGCCTCATCCTCATCCAAAGGCAAGGTTACCTCTAAAGCTCTCTTTACCTTCAAGTTTGTCTCGCCATCTAAATTCATAGTCTCAACATAGCAAATTCCATCCTCTAAACTTGATGACAAGAGTAGCAAATCTGCTGGAAAAAACTGATCCTTCTCCACTTTCACCACATCTCCAACCTGAAGCTTCTGCCACGACTTATTACCAAAAACACCTTCCCCCTTATGAACTTCTATTTTCCGAGTATTAACCTTCATATCTTGCATAAGCCTTCGCCAATCCTCCAAAGCTTCCTTTGCCATGCTAAGCCCTACAACAAAGGCCAAAGGAGCAATCATGCTCACAGCAGAAAATGGCGAAAGGGGTGTAACCGAAAAAATTGCAGCTCCAAGGAAATACAAATTGGCAACTCGGTGGAATTGTTCATACAAAGCTTTTGGTAAGAAAGTGACGAAATTATACTTGGTCGTGGATATGTAATTCGATCGATATTTAAAAGGTTTTTTCTTGTGCATAAGAGGTTGGTTGCAATGCACAATTCTTGAGTATCCAGGCCCTTCAATAGAATGTGGCCCTTCTTCAGTAGCACTTGGCCTAAGACATGAGAATGTATAGAGATGACTCCGCCGTAGCCTTGCTCTTATCCTACCCCGTGCCATCTCTGAGAATCAAGCTTTAACAAAAAAGCAGTACACAACTGCCAAACAAAGAGAAGCCTTAAATCTTAGCCTTTACTGGTTGACATTAATGCAGCCACATATTCACAAATTCCTTGCTTTAAGTCCTGATTTCACTAACACAGATGGAAATTAAACAGTAGTACAGAATTAACATTTACAAATTGAAGCTTACAAGAATTAAAATATCCACATAAAATGCCAAAATTCAAAAGCACAAACATTCTGAAAAGTATGTCATATTTAAATTACAATCAATATTCTTGCATAACCCAGATTTGAAAGTCTTATGAGCTATAAAAGTCTAGGAATACAAGAGAAATTAAGACAAAGATGAGAACAAATCTACATTGGTGAAAGCTACAAAATTGACCCCCAAAAAGAAAGATCCTAGCTAAGTGTTAACAGAAAAATACCCCATACGGCCATTTCCAACGTAAAACATCCAGAATTTAACATAAAAAGCATCAAATTTGATAGCTGGAAAGAAATCCCATACCCGATTTTACTTTTCACCTCAAATATCCAAATAAACAGCTCATGGAAACAAAGATGAAAAGGACAAAGGAGACAATGCTCAGCTAAAACTTTAAAACTTCAACAAATGAACAGATCATTGATATTTGACCCAAAAGAAAAGAACCCAGATACTCAAAATTTTGAAAATTTAACCAAAGCAACAATTTCAAAAGAAAAATGAAAAAGAAGAGGTACCTTAAATCTGGAAGCTGGTTAATCTTCAATACGAAAAAAAAAAAAACCATTTGCAAAAAACCATTAAAAAGGAGTAGACAATATCTTTTGCAGATCAAGGAAAGAAAAAAGAAGGGAGACAAGTAAAAAAGGAGAAGACTTTTTATTTTTTGTTAATTTTGATTAAGGGAGGAAATCTAGAGAGAGAAAGAGGAGGTAGAAAAGCCAGGGTTTTAGGGAGAGAGTAATTTTCTATCTTTGAACCAATGACAGGAGTTCCCGGTGTCCCCTAGACTTCTATAAATAATATTTATAATAATTGTTTTTTTCTTTTCTTTTTTCTTTCAAAATTTCACTATTTTTATTTTTCTCTTTGAGTTTCTTCAGTTTTTTTAAATTTTAAGGTTTTTTTTTTTCTTAAATTTGAACAGAGATCAATTTGTTTTGATTAGTTCTTGTTTTCAAAGAATGACCTGGCAATGAACATTTTTTTGTTATAAAAATGGAACAGCCAACGGGGAACCAGTCTTTTCTAACCTTTGCTGTTTGTGGGCCCTTTTTTTATCCTACGTGGCAGATCCTCTCCTTAGTCTTTCATTTTTTTTCCCTTTTTTTGTTTTTGCAAAACTAGCATTTTCTTCATAGGTTGCCCACGAGTGTTTTAGTGATTTTTTAAAATTAGTAATTTATTATTTACTGGATTATGTCACAAATGAAAAAAATTATGTAAAATTATATAAATAAGTAGTTTTTTAAAAAATGATAATTTTTTTTTTAAAAATAGTAGTATTTTTAAGAGAATATTGTTTTTAAATTAGTGAAAGTTTTTTAAGAGAATGTTAGTTTAGTAAGGGAGTAATAGTTTTTTAAGAAAGTGGACAACTTTAAAAAATATTATATTAAAAAATTGAAAGACATAAACACTCTTCTAATATTATTACTTAATTTATTAAATATTTGATTTTTTAATAAAAAAAGTGACTGAGTTGGTGTCACTTGAGACATTTATTAAGGTGATAAATAAAGAAAAAAAGTGTAATTAATACATTACTTTTTTTAAATTCAATAAAAGTAATATATTAAATGTAAAAAAATTCTTAAAATGGTAATTAAATAATTTTTAATTGGTGCTTATAGACATCAGTTAAACAAACCCTTAAATAATCTTTAACCAGTGCCGATAGACACCAATTAATCGAACGCATTAAATAATTATTAGTCAGTGTCGATATGCACCAATTAATTAAAATATTATATTAAATGCAGTAGCTGAAAATTTTATTCATCACTTTTAATGTATTTGGTGAAAACATTATTATATATAATAAGATACGCTGTTTCATTAGCAAAATCTTTTTTCACTTTTTTGTTACAAGATTAAAAATTAAAAATATATATTAACAAATATTTAGTGATACTAGTAAAAATGATATTTAAGAAAAAAAAAATTCTTGAGTTCAGTAAGAGTAATGCATGCAAAAAACTTTCATAAAATTATAATAAAATAATCCTTAACTAATATATAAAGATATCAATTAATCAAACCCAATAAAAATTAAGATAATTTTATATAAAAATCCACACCTCAAATATCTGTCGACAGAAAATAAAAAATATAATTCTTTTATGAAAAAAAAAAAAAACTAGTAACAATTAGACTATATAATTCTACTTGTATTAAAATTTGCAAGTGATTTTAGACAGTTTTGACTAAGTGGACCCACTTCTTAGTATTCAGTAAGGAGCTCTTGCTAATTAAAAGGCAATTGTCTTAAATAATTGACATGTCATTTAATTATTTTGATTTGATTTAAATTTTAATATATTTTATATAATAAATTATATTTATTTTCTTTTACTTTTCTAATTGACTTCACTTTTACATTTACAAGACCTACTACAAATAAAAGTCTTCTACAATCAGTATTTCAAAATTAAAATTAAAATTACGATAATGAAAAATATTTTCTTTCCATATCTCTAAATATACATTAACAATTCTAAGTTGCCTACAAGACTACAATCATGCTTGATTTTATATCAATATAAGCCTTGAGTCAAATTATTCTTTAATCTTTTATTATTACCTTCCATAAATAATTCTTCTTTGAATTCATAGTCAACTTTTATTATTAAATTTTGGAAATTTGAATTTTTTTAAAAATTTACTTTCTGGTCCTATCAAAATTATAAATAAGGATGTCAAAAATCACTATAGTTTCATGTTTGAGTTTGTATGAAAAAAAAAAAAGCTCTGGGTTGAGTTTTTATTTTAACAACCCTTTTTTTGATTTTGTAGTCATTTGCATACTGAAGACTGAAGGGACAACAATATGATTATCATCTTTGTATATATATTTTAAGGTCCAGTGAGAAGATTTTGATGTTTTATATTATATATACTGGCACAAAATTTTGTTTGCTTAATTTTTTTTTTTTTTTGTGAACCATTTTTATTAGTTTTCGAAGATCTTTAGCAATTCGATTAATGTATTACTTTTATGTCTTATCTCTTATTATATATATATATATATATTACTATTATCTATTCTTTATTTTATTAATATATGAGGAAAGTGTTCAAAATTCAAATCATATGTTTTGACAGTGACAAATTTTATTATGATTGCATAATCCAATTTTGTTACAAAAATTTTAACTCATTTACTTAAATTAGTTGGTTATAATATGTTGGTGATAGGTTACAATTTTTTTTTTTTTTTTGTTGATAATTTTGATTTTCACTTTTCAGATTTCACTGATTAAAGGAGAAAAAAAGAAAAAGATGAATATAATTCATAAACCAAAAGAGACATGAATAGCTTAATCAGTCAAATATTTTGTTAATCGATATGATTTTAATAAAGAAGTTTAGTAAATTGTTTGGAAAAACTTACTTTCAATAACAAAATATTGTAGTTTGAGACAAGATTAAATTCATGTTATCGCATTTCTACTAATTGCAGCTCCTAAAAGAACATTTTAATTTTCAAGTGCAAAGCTTAGATTTATTTGTTTCTGCTCCCTTTTACATTGAATTCTTGTACTATTCATGAGCAAAAAAACTATCAATCCGTTGTTTTTGTATTTGTTTATGCCCTTCAGTGATTTCAAAATCTTATTTTAGTATATTTATAATTTCATATTTTACTTACCGAATAAATAGCAAATTAAAATTTAATTCATCCAAAGCAAAAAAAATCAAGGGAATATTCCAGTAAGTAGGTTTATGGATGAAAAATGTCCAAAAAAATTATATAATAGTTTATCATCAATAAATCTGACTTGCATTGATTGTAAACAACTATGACGATTTAGTATTTTTAATTTTATTTTTTTGTCGCATAAGATGACATTATATATTAAACATACAATTACAATTTTGAAGTCAAATTTGAATTTCAAATTCTACAACAAGTATTTAATTTTCGCCATAAACATTACCTATTTTATATTTATGGTTAAAATATTATATAGTTTTTTATTTTAATTTTTCATTAATTAAAAAGAATTAAGTTGAATTTAGACTTTCATTATTTATAAAACTTGACTCATGCTACTTGTCGCACCATTTTTGTCTCAAATATTTGTACTCCTTATTATGACATATAATTAGTAGATAAATTCAAAGGTGGGTCTATTAAATCATGGGTAAATCAACTGATTCATATGTTTAATATAAATATATAACATCAAAACATTTGGTAAAAAAAAAAAACAATTTTTCTATGTGTATGGTCCAATTTATTGACGTGTGAACAGTATTGAATAATCATCGTGTGTCTTGCAAGTTGCAATTAATTATTTTTATTTGATTTGATTTAAAATTTAAAATAATCAAATAATTAATAAATTATATTTGTTTTCTTTTACATTTTCAAATTATGTATCCTTTACGTTTACATGAAACTATTATAAATAAGAGTATTTTTATAGTCCCTAAAAAATAGGTTTGAAGGTAATTTTTGTAAAATTGTTTCTACGTTCTTGATTGTTTTGCATTCAATTCAATAATCAAATCAAATTTGACATGTGAGTAGTAATGTATCTACTAATTAATGTAATATTTTTTGAATAGTAAATGCAGGAAAATACCAAATAAATTACATAGACATTTTACATTTTTGCAATACTCAATTAATTGTAATCTATAACTTACTATAAAAGTTATCCCCATATTCAATAAGATTGCTTAATTTAGATTTTAAAAGCTTTGCTTTAATGGCACCTAAGTTTAGGTATTAATTATAATTTGATGGTTAATTAGGAATCTACTAATACTTATTTTTAGTTCATGAGACGCAAGTGATATTTTTGAATTAGATTAGGGATAATTTTGTCTTTCTTTATAACAAAAAATATTATGTTTGTAAGTTTTTTAGATTTTTATTTTTAAATGATATATTTAAAGGTAATGATCCTCACGTTGACTCGCGAGTCGATTTAGAATTCGTACTCGACCCATACGAAAAAAAGTTAAATTTTTTAATTTTAAATGATGTATTTAAAGAGATTGGTCCGCACGTTTACTCGCGGGTCGATTTAGAATTCATATTCAATCCGCTAGGAAAAAAATATATAAAGTTTTATTTTATTTTATTTTTAAATAAAGTATTTAAAGAGGTTGGTCTGCACGTTGACTCGTGAGTTGGTTTAGGATCCTTATCTGACCGTCTCGGGGAAAAAATTAAAAATTAAAAATATAAATTTTATTAATTATTTTAATTTTAATTTTAAATGATGTATTTGAAGGGGTTGGTCCGCATGTTGACTCGCGGGTCAATTTAGGATTCGTACCCGTTCCGTTTGGGAAAAAATTATTTTATTATTATTATTTTTAATTTTAAAAGATATATTTAAAGGGGTCGGTCTGTATGTTGACTCGCGGGTCGATTTAGGATCCGTGACCCAACCCGCTCAGGAAAAAGTAAATGAATAAATTTATTTCATTAATTTTTTTAATTTTAATTTTAAATTATGTATTTAAAGAGGTTAGTCAGCATGTTGATTCGCTCGTTCTATAATTATTTAAATGATGTATTTTTATTTTTATTAATTATTATTTTATTTATTTTTGTGGGGAAAGAAAGAGAAAGAGTGGGGAAAAATAAGGAAAGGAAAGAAGAATGAAATAGAAAAAAAATGAAAAAGATTTGTGCGTTCGTATCGTATTTGTATTATTTTTCGTGTTCATGTTATTTTTTTGTGTTCAAAGTATGTGTTCCTATCGTGTTTTTATTATTTTTCGTGTTCTTGTTATTTTTGTGTGTGTTCAAAGTATTATAAATTTATATAAATTTTTACATGTTAATAATTCAGTTTATGTAGATTTTGACATGTTCGTGTATTTGTGTTGTGTTCATGTTATTTTTGTGTCCTGTCGTATTTTAATTATTTTTTCATGTATTCGAGTCGTGTTTCAATTCATGCAAATATTTTGCATAGTGATCCAATTTAGAAAAAGTTTGTGTGTTCATGTCGTGTCTCAATTCATCTCATATTTTACATAATTTGTTATAATGATTCAATTTAGAGAAAAATTATATGTCCGTAGCATGTTCGTGTTATTTTATCGTGTGTTTAAAATATTATAAATTTATATAAATTTTTACACTTTAGTAATTCGTTTTATGTAGATTTTGACACGTTCGTGTATTTGTGTCGTGTTCATGTTATTTTTGGTGTCGTGTTTTAATTATTTTTTTCATGTTGTGCTCGAGTCGTATAATCATGTTATGTTCGAAATTGCCAAGTCTAATTTACACTATTCAGATAACTCACAATTTTGTGTCGCTCGTCATCATGTTCATGTTATTTTTTCTGTTATAATCGTATTCAAGTTTTTATATAATTATATCAATTTTGACACGTTAATAATTCGTTTTATGTTGATTTTGACACGTTCGTGTATTTGTGTCATGTTCATTTTATTTTTCTGTCATGTCATGTTTTAATTATTTTTTTCATGTTATATTTGTATCGTATAATTATGTTGTATTTGAAATTGCCGGATGTAATTAATTATATTCAAATAACTCTCAATTTTATACCAAGTGTTATATAAGAATAGAAAATATTATTTTTCTAAATTATTATCTTTACTACTCTTACTTTTTTATCTTTCAAATTTATTACAAAATATTAATTTTATACCAAGTGTTATATAAGAATAGAAAATATTATTTTTCTAAATTAAAATGTTGTGATTTTTTTTGAATATTTTAGTATTATTTCACTAATCAAATTACAACTATAAATAAGATAAAGGGTATACATAGGTTTTTGGACTATTTGCAATTGCGAAAATATTTTATTCTAAAAAATTTTCCTTTATTTTGTATATTTACATTTTCCAGGAGTCTAATTTCTTTTATTTAGAATTTTGTTTATATCTAATTTTTAATATAATCTAATATAAAATATCAAAATCAAAGTCTTATGTAAAACAATAAAAAAAATTATTTAGTTTAATTTCTTTTGCCATCAATGCTCATGATTTTTTATTGAAGCATGCTGATGGCTTAAATTATTTTTTTTTCTAATTAATTCGATACATAAAAAAAAAAAGACGGGGCAAAAAGATTTATGTTCAATATATAGTAGTGTTGTTTACGTTTTGTCAAAGTTTTGAATGTATTTTAAATACATTATTGTTAACATAGAACGTTTTATCAAAGTTTTGTCAAATTAATAATATTAACACAAAATAATTATCCTTGCATCGCATGAGATTAAAACTAGTTTTATATAAAACTCCACACCTCAAATATCTGTCAATAGAAAATAAAAAATATATAATTCTTTTATGAAAAAAAAAACCTAGTAATAATTAGACTATATAATTCTACTTGTATTAAAATTTGCAAGTGATTTTAGACAATTTTAACTAAGTGGACCCACTTCATAGTATTCAGTAAGGAACTCTTGCACATTAAATAACTTTAGCTTTGGAGATATTGCTTTTTTTTTTTTATGAGTTTTGCTAACTAATGCTTTTAAGACATTTAATTAATATATTATTTATAATAATAATATTGTATTAATTATAAAAATTAATAATTTTATTCATCATATATTGGATAAAAATATTAGTATATATAATAATCTTAAAAAATGCCTTAAGGTACTTGTTAACAAATTTTTTTTTATTTAACTACTTAGATTCTATAAATAAAAAAAAATAAAAATTAATGAGGTAAGTTATTTGTAAAATTAAATCAATGCTTAATTTTAGTTAAGCTAGGGATAAAACATTTTGAAATCAAACGGTGGTGAATCAGCTGATGATTAGAATATATATATATATATATATATATTATATATATACACGTGTGTGTGTGTGGGGACACCACAGCAAGTTTTCCCATTCCTTGCCCATGAGTTCATGAATCATGACCATAGATTTATTTATTTATTTAGTCAGCTTAAATGATGCAGGCTTGACAAAAATATAAATTAGTTTATTCATTTTTTCCGATTGGATTCCACTCAATTGTTTTTTTATTCATTATTTTATAATATATTCATCGTTAGACCTGCTCACAGGACGGGCAGTCCGTCGGGTCCGACAGGTCCAGTCCGTATCAGATCGAGTCTGGATAGAGATTTTAGTGATCCGGACCAGCCCGGCCTGAATTACTGTTCATCGAATAAAAAAATATTATTTTTTAAATTTAATTATAAAAAAAATAAAAATAATTTTTTAAAAATATAGATGAACAGTGAATATGGGTCGACGAGTCGGCTCGGCCCAGGATCGGGCCTAGGTAAGAAAATTAAAAAAAAAAAGGGCTGCGGCCCGTCCCGGCCCATGAGCAGCTCTATTCATCTTCATCATTCATATGTATAGGATTTATTCATAAATTATGAAAATCATATTTGTAAATAATGATTAAAAATTTAGAGATATTAAAATTTGAATTTTATTAAATGATAGTTCTTAAGAGTAATTGCATAAACTAATTAAATTAAACCTTATTTTATTCCTTTTCTCATTTTGATTGTATTTGTTAGGTATATTTTTCTAATACCATGAATTAAGTGGTATTTAAAAAAAAAAAAAATCTTTGAGCAAGAAGAAGAAATATTTAAAACCATTTATATTTTAATATAATTGACTTCTTATAATAAGTTAGATTTTCTTGGTCAGCATCTAAGTTCCATGTGCTGTTTTTTCCTAAGGCCTACTAGCAAAACATAATCAAATTGAATATATCTTACATAATAAGGAGAAACTTGCTTCCTCTTCCTTTTTTATCTTTATTTTTAATTATGTAGTTAAGTTTAAGAAATGAGTTTGAATTGAAGCACTCTACTTTGATGATCTTTTAGGCTACTTTAGTATGTTTTTAAAGAGCAATTAGAATTTAGAGCTTAACTCAATTGGTTCATGTAATAATCCTTAATATCGAATTCGGATATTAGATTTACTATTTGTAACGGATTCGGATAGAAATTCTTGAATATTCGAGAATCTGTTTTGGTTTTGGTTCTGATAGTGTCGAATATACGAATCCGTTATAGAAATCTGCTTTACTTATACAGATAACGGATTCAGATATCCGAATTCGAGATCCTTTTATATATATATATATATATATATATATTAAATCTTGTTTAATTTGATATTTTTATCTTTTAAAAAAATTGGTTTAATGAATTCGGTTATTAAACGGATTTGGATATCCGACATATATTATTATCTAAATCGGATATGAATTCAAATAATAATATTCGGATAATAAACAGATAATAAACAAATTCGGATATCATGTAAATTAAACTGATTTGAATATTTATAAAATTACAAATATCTAATTAACTACCATCCTTAATTTTCTTTTTCTAATCTATGAATCTTACCTATTTGGCAACTGAACCTATTCTTAGACTTATTATGCAGGTAAATAATGGGCATAATAAAATAATAACACAATTCAAATTATTAAAGCTTCTTTGGATTTTTATAAAAGAAATTTTGAGAGAATTGACTCGAAATATCCACGTTGTGTATGAAAATGGTTTATGAGAGAATTGACGCGTTTGTTAGGTAGGGGCATTTTTATTAGAATACTATTATTATTATTTTATTTTAAATATCGATATTTTGAAATTATATATTGAAATGCGTTAATTATTGAAATCGTTGAGAAGACGACATCTGAAGTGTCAACTTTTTAATTGAAAATTATTATTTTTTTTTAAAAATTAAGCATGAAAGTCGCCATGATGGCGATTTCCATGCTTGCTATTAAGAAAACAAATTTATTTTACGAAGAGAAGTCGCCATCTTTTTATTTGGGTGGCGACTTCTCAACTTTTTTTAATTAAAAAAATATTAAATAATAAAATTTAAATGATTTATAATTTTAGAAACAAAAATTTTAAATTTTAAAAACAAAATTTTAAAAATTATATAATTTTTTAATATAAAATTTGTTTATACAGTTTTTATATTTTTTAACTGTATGTATACAATTTATATTTTTTTAAAATTATGTATATAATAACTGTATGTATAACGATATTATTGTTGATGCGAACTCTCCCCCGATATACCAGACTGATAAGGACATTTTCGACGGCTATAATTAGAGGTATCCATGGGTCGAGCCGGACCAAGACCTGAATTTTTTTTATTCTCCTTGCCCAAGCCATATCGAAAGCCCGTTTCACTATTCAAAAAATATTAAAAATATATTTTTTATATATTTTATAATTAAATTTAAATAAAAAATATTTTTTATTTAACAAATAGTAATTCGAGCTAGGCCGGGCCGTCCGAATTACAAAAACACTTGTCCAAGCCTGGCCCAATACGATCCGGGCTTACTGGGCTGAGCGAGGCTACTCGTCCCGTGGATAGGTCTAGTTATGACCTTCATTCCTGCATAATCCACAACGCTTTAGTTGGTCTTTCTTCCGGAGGTATATTTATTACGAATACAAGTTGAAAGAATTCGATTCACATTACGAATATAATTTTTAAAATTTTTGTAAATTGTTATATTTTTTAATTTTATTATTTAAATTTAAATTAAATTAAATTTTTACTTTTATTTTTATTTTTATTTTTTAAAATTATAAATTATATAATATTTAATATTTAATATTTTTTAAAAAATAAAAAATGTTGGAACGTCGTCACCCACGGTGACGACTTCCCTTATTAAAATAATAATAAAAAAAAACTAAGTATGGAAGTCTCCATCCCAAATGACGACTTCCATGCTTAGTTAAAAAAATAATAATAAATTTCAATTGGAAAGTCACCGTCTCAAATAGCGATTCTCAACGATTTCTAAAATTAATGCATTTCAATATATAATTTCAAAATATCAATATTTTAAAAATATATATATTCTAATAAAATCCCCTTCGGTAGGATTAAGAACTATATTTCGACGTTCTAAAAACTACTACTCACTCTAAAAATTTCAATTTTTCTAAGATATTTTAGTTAATGATGTAAAGAGATAATTATAATTTTAGTTCTAAATTTTTTTATTTTTTTATTTCAGTCTTAAAACTTTTAAATGTAAACATTTGATTTTAAATTTTTTTAATGTGTTAAAAATTAATCTTTTAATCATTATTCAAATGAAAATACTAACAGAAACCTTAACTGACATATAATTAACACATGTGGATGTCATTTCAATAATTTATAAAATATTAAAAAATTATTTAAAAAAAATCTCCTTATAAAGATTAAAAAATTATTACTTTTTTTTTTTATTTTTTTTTCTTTCATTAAACTAATAGGTTTTTTTTTTCTCACTAAACCAATTATTGTTAATGAAATGAAGTAGAGTTTTTTTTTTATTTTTTATTTGTAACTGTTTTTTTTTCTTTTGCAAATATTTTTCTAATATTTTATAAATTAATGAAATGCTACGTAAGTTTCACATGTAATTCATTATATGCCACATAAGTTTTTTATATAAACTTTCAGTTAGCGTTTCTGTTCGGAGAGCGGCTAAAAGATTATCTTTTAATACATTGATAACTTTTAGGATTAAATATTTACAAGTAAAAATTTTAGGATTGATATGAAAAAAATGTGTATGTTTTAGAATTAAAATTATAATTACCTCATGATGTAAAAAAAAAAGGCAAGGCATATGATGCAAGGGAATTTCAAGTGTCAGCACAAAATTTCCTCTTTGGCCCTCAAGGAGCTACGACTCTTTCTAAATAATAATAAATTGATTAATGTATGCTGATGAATGTTTAAAAAATTGAATCGAAAGTTAAATCGATAAAAATTTTTAGATTCTCGATTTAACCGGTTTGATCGATTAAATTGGATGATTTAATTAAAAGAAGAATTTAAATATTAAATAAGTATTAAATATAGTAAATATTTAATAAATATATACATTTGATTAAACAGTATACTATTTAATATAGGTCTAAGAGGATAAAAATTTAAATATCATTACATACAATAAACTTTAAAAACAAAATAAAAAATAAGCTTAAAAATGATTTCCTGGTTTTTTTTTCAGATTATTTGCCCTTTTTTATCGATTCAACCAATTTTTCACAAATTCTCCAAATATTCGATTTTATAGCATATACTGAATCAGATTAACCTTCGATTTTTGATTCAACCGATCCGATCGGTTGATTCGGTCTGATTTTTTCAACAGTGACGCAATAACGTAGAAATAAAACTTTGCCTACTAAATAAAATGATATATTATATTTAGGTTGCAATGACGATTTGTTAAAAGTTTGCACTCTGTTTACAAATTAAGACTTGTTAGATTTAAATTAGAAATTCAAGTTATGTGGATAAGACAATAAATTTAATTCATACTATCCCAATTATCCCAAAAAAAAATTGTGGTTATTTTGATTAATTCGTCAATCTGCTTCATAAAGCCAGCACCACTGTTTTTATTTGAAAGAAATGATTGAATTAAGTATATAGATCTGAAATCGAGTTACGTTAGTGTAAAAATAATACTTTTATATTTCTACGTAATGTATGATATAAGTAATACTTTTATAATTAAATATTTTCAATTAACATGAAATTTAATATGTATGATTTATGTAAATAAAATATAAAATTTAATGGTTGAATTACATAAAATAAAATAAATTTTATATCTATATAAGTGAATCATCTTCCAATATATATATATATATTAATTAGATTATAATAATTAAAATATATAATAAGATCTATTCTACCTTCAATATTAATGGAAAATACTAATGATTAATTTGTCAAAAATGGCCACAACGCAAGATTATAATATTTTTTTTTTATTCATAGTTGGTGCAATAATTTTTTTTTTATATGATTTCAAAGTATACTTTTGCATAAGAAATGTTGACCAAACAAATATATATACTATATGTTAAAAAAAAAAAAAAAAGTGCAATGGCCTACAATTAAAAGTATTAAAGTGGTTAGTGGTTTATGGGCTCCACGACTTAAAATTATACTCGATTTTACAATGTGAAAGAAGCTAGCTACAAAATTATATGGATAAAATGTGCCAATGTAAAAAAATTTGACAAAGAAAAGTTCTTGCTTTTTTGGGTATATAGGCTGATTAAAAGGTGCTAATTAAGCACTAAATCTCATTATCTCAAGCATTTAAAATGATTAAGATTATTCATTTAGATGAGTGTTTTTGGGTTTTAAGTAGTTTGAACATTTATTACTATCAATGGGTTGACCTAATTTAGACCTGCTCACGAGCCGGGCAGCCCGCCCGGCCCGACAAGCCCGACCCGTATTGGGCCGGGTCTGGGCAGGATATTTTATGTTCCGGATCGGCCCGGCCCGGAACAGTGATTTTTATTATAATAATATTATTTTATTTAATTTTAATTATAAAAAAATTATTTCTTTATTCCAATGAACAGTATTTCGAGCCTAAACGGGCGGGCTTGGGCTACCCAGGGCCGGGCCTGGGCAGAGGAAAAAAAAAGGGCCGCGGCCCGGCCCATGACCACCTCTAAGGTCCTAATTGCAAATTTTTTTTTTTTAATGGTTGGCACACATTAAAAGTGATTTAATTATGTTAATGAGATCTTGGTTTATTGGCAAAAAGGAGGTTTTAGAATTTTGAGATTTCAAATTTAAGTCTCATCGTGTATAAATTTGGTCCAATTTTATGTTATATTTGCAAACAGATCTAATTGTAATTTTATTAAAAAGGAGTAATTTAATTATAGACTATTAATCAACTCGTTAATTTTGGTTAAATGTTAATTTGATATTAATTTACAATATCTTTCCATATATGTTTGAAAATTTTAAGACATAAGAGAAAATTTGAACATTGATTTTTTATTTATTTTTTAAGTGGTGATATTCGTTTATTCTTATTATATTCACTTTGTTTTTGGTCGAATGGAGAGTAACTTCCATGCAACATCCTTATTCACTTTCTTTTACGATTTCCTAAGTTAATGGGTTTTGGATCTATTATAGACTTTCGTGGAAATTGATGCAAATGGACCACGCAACAATGATTTTAGCTTTGATTTTTTATTTTTTATCCGCGTTTATGGACACCGATTAAGAGTTATCCATTTATTATTTTAATTTTTTTTTTTATATTTAATAAATTATTTTTATTGAATTAAAAAATAATAATATATTAATTATATATATATTTTTATATAAATCACTTTAATCAATATTATTAGACATCAATTAACATTTTTTTTTCTTTGTGATGAATTTGACGTTTCAATTTAATTAATATGAACACTTGATCTACTAGATAATAAATATAGGATTAAATCCCAACAAAATGCTTTTATACATAGAATGATTAATTATGAATGCAATAACTTGTAATAATATATTAGATAAACATAGAGATCTGTATAATGAATTTGAATTCGAAAATTTAAATTTGAATGATTGAGTTTATTCAATCATGAACTGATAAAAAATCAAAGATTTTAATTCAAAAAATTTGAATTTAAAATTACTCGAATTTGAGTTAATTTAATTCGAAACGAATCAAATTGAAAATAATACAAATTTAAAATTGATTCAATCAAAATCCGTAATAATTTAAATTTAATATTAAAAATATAAAATTTACGTATCCTTAAATTCAAAATAATTCAATTTAAAAACAATTTGAAATCCAAATTTAAAATGATTAAATTCGAATCCATTTATCTGTCATATTTGACATCGATAGATAAGCATGTTTGTTTTCTTGGAAAAATAATAAAGTTAATCAATCAAAAAATCATAAAAACATGAAAATGATGTCAAGGCACAATGACAAAAATTTGCAAGAAAAGACATCACTTTTTAGTTTGGCCCATGGGCATGGCTGCTACAGCTTCAAATCCTCAATAGACAAGACAAGATGCTACTGGAATCGAATGATTTCATTGACCCAAACAAGACGTATAATACACGACTGGTTGACTCTTAGTATCAATTTTACTGAAACAGCCAAAAGAAGGTGATATTTCCTAACTAAAAAAGTTAATGAATAATTTTATTATCGAATTATATCACTTTTGTCAAATTTATATTTAAAGAATAAAAGTTTGTAATTGAAATTTTTTAATTAATAATAAATTATCAAATAATTTACCTTAATTGTTATATCATTAAAAAAAAAAACTGACATGATTTCATTAATTAATAATCAATTATCATGTGTCAAGGAAAGATCAAGTAATACTAATATGACACATAAACACCACGTCAATAGAAGAAAATTTTTTAATTTAATTTATTTTTACATTTTTTTAATTAAAAATTAACTATTTTTCTTTTTTAATTTTAATTTTATTTTTTCGGATTTCAAAATTTTCATTTTAAAAATAATATTTTTATTCTTTTGATGTGACAGAGTGATAATTTATTATTGATTAATAAAATCATTTTAGAATTTTTTTAACGGAATTAATCTATTTAAATAAATTGTTTGATGGAATGCAAATTCAAATATATAATTACGAATTTTTATTCTCTAAATATGAAAAAAGCGATAAAGTTAAAGGGCAAATTACATATTGAACAAGGGCCGGGAAAGGTTGGTTTCTTGGGTTTCTTCAGTTTTATAGCAATAAACTTTTTCTCTAATTTGGCTTTGTTAGCTTCAATTGTAGCATATGGAATAGATAAGATTTATCAAAGATTCGTCTTCCCCCTTTCGTGCACGATTGTCCAAAACAAATGACGCTTTAAGTTAAGCCTAAATCAAATAATTGAGCAAGAACAGACAGAATTGCAACCTCATTCATTTATTTGATTGAAAGAGAGCCCATAACACATTGAGGCAGTCATCTATCAAAGCTCAGAAAATGAATCAAAGGGAATTACATGTTGAAGAACTGACAAAAATAAAATTTAAATCTGTTAATGCTTTGTTAGCTTCAATTGTAATATGAATTAAATCATTCAGTTTAAGAGAATATTGAAATTGGTGTTAGGTGTCTCAAGTTAATGTGTAGCAAATTTTAAGGATTTTGATAAGTTTGTTTGGCAATCTGCTGCTGACAGCTCTTCATTTGACACATGTTAGTTTTGGGTCTGAATTAAATACAAGAAAAGAAAGATTAGAATAATGTCGGCTGTTCAGACAATGGTGCTGAAACATCCATGTTCTGAATTGCCACCTTTCCAGCTTCTAGAACATTGGCATCTGTTTCAAGAATCATCCTGACTCCTTAAAAAAGGAAAATATATAATTTGCACATTTTATGGAAATGAATGAATTCTGCCTATCAGATCTTCAATGAAAAAGCAATTGTGGGTAAACCATGAAGAGGCATTCTTACATTCATATGTAGGAATAGGCATAAACGATATATATGTCTTCGTAAATTATTTGAATTCGGTTTGAAAAAAAAATTATATTTGGTTCGGTCATTGTCAAAATTGAGTTCGAGTTCGAGCAATTTGAATTATCGAGTGAGTTAAGTTCAAATATCCTGATACTTCGGCTTGAGTGATTGGCAAACCTAATCGAGTTTTTTTATTTTTAATTAGTAATGAAAAAAAAAAAACTCAATTTGAGCTCGAGTTTGAATTCGAGTACAAATAATTGAGTTTGAAATTGAGTATGAGAATTGGGCTATTTTTTACTAGATAAACGAGTTTAATCGTCGAATGAGCTCGAGTAGTTCGATTTTTATCTCGAATAGAACTCGAGCTAGAAGAATGAAACTCAATCAAGCTCAAGCTGGGTTTCAAGTCCCAAGTTTCGAATCGAGTTAGAAATCGAGCTTCTCACTATTTGAGTTCGGTTTGATTACACCCTAATAAAAATAGGCTGATCTGGATTCGTCCAAACCCGTCCAATTGAATTCTGTAACTGGTTATATAACACTTTTCTGTCCAATTCTTGGTGGACAATGAAAGTTCTGATATTTCCAATGAGGATGACTCTTATGAAAATGAAAAAGTTCAAAAGAATTAATTCTTTGCATGTTCATGTCATGGAGTTAATCACTGCTAGTGCTTCTAGCTGCTTCGCAAAAACTACGGTTACACAAGTAGAGCGAATCAAGATACTTTTGCAGGTAAAATATGTGATTTCTCTGTTAATATCTTTATGTTTTTTTTTTCAATGAATCATTATTTGAATATTATCATTGTTAAATCTTAAACTAGTTTTGATCACCCATGTGTTGATCTATATGATGTTAATTAGTTCTTAAGGTTGCTATAGTATTGGATATCAATCACAGCTTGTTTATGTTAATGTTGGTTTGTTTTTATCCAGTTATGTAGATTGAATGTAATAATTATTGTCATATATATCTTTTGTTTTTCTGATTTCATTATAATTTATAAAGTTATTAAGATTCTTTCCTGGATAAACCCTAGTTCAGGTGTTTTTTTTTTTTATAATTATTTTAGCCAAAATTCTAAATGGTTCACTAACTTGTTTGTATATAAATGGGAAGATGTATTGCTAGATTTGAAAGTAATATGAAGATGAATTAAGAGTGTAGCACCCTATCACAATCTAAAGTTCAATCCGTTGCAGGTTGTGCCTTCAGTAGCCATTGGTCTCACAGCATTCAATGTTATTAAGTGCTGCCTATCTATGTTACTCGGATTCGGGTGTGAGTGTAGGACACGAGTATGTTCAACTTTTTAAAAAGATTTTCATGTATTTGAAGGATTTTTGGAGGATCATATCCTCATACTTATATCCGGATATACGTCAGACACGGATATTTCAAAAAAAAAGAAAAATCGGAGCAACATAGCTGCGTACATTTCCCATCCTAGCAGTTTTCATCAGTATCTGCTGCAGAAAAAGGTCTTCCATTTTCCCAAGAGATAAGTAAAGATTGTTGTTTTGTTTTCTCAATAGCTAGAGGTGAACCCCATCTCAGGCCCTTAATTTCAATGGTGTATACTATCATCTTTGCTCATTGCAGCCAGCCATGTGTTTTGACACTCCCCATTAGTAATTCAATCCTTGTTAGCTCAGCTGTGATCTGCTTTTAAGTAGAGCATTTGAATAGACTGAGCAATGAAAATTGTTGATGTTGCTAATACAGAATTTGTTTAAATGAGCGAAGCACAGCTTTCTATAGTTGATGTTGATCTGCTTCCTGTTGGACTTGTTAATTTGTTTCCAAAGTCCGGAATAGAATAACTTGTTGGATGACATCTTTTAAAAAGTGACTGCATGAACCAACTCGAGTAAGTCTTGCCGTCTTGGGTTCTTATCTATATATGGTTTAGTTGAGAACATATAATTATAATGTTTTCTATAATCCCTCGACCATTATTCACTCTCTGTCGTCCGTACCATAGTCTAAAATTTCACACATTTCAAACAAGCTTAACAGAAGTGTGTTTTGTTTTTAAACAGATCAAAGGGTGTTTATAACAGCTTAATTACATATAGCTAAAAATGATTTTCCATACACTAATTAGGGCATTGCAACAAAGACTTACCTTTTTAAGACAAGTTGAATTTAGTTTTTGTACAAATGGCTGACAAATTATCTTAGATCAAACTAAAAGAGAGAATATGGTGAACTCTGAGCAGTGAGTTGCCTTGATAATTTTTAGTTCATGGGCTGTAAAAGGAGGGACCACATTTGCATTTCCAACTCTCAGGCTCATAATTTGCATACTGCAGACCCACATGGCTGCGCTTGCTTGTAGTAGGCACTTGAATGGCTTCACATGGGATGCAGCCATAGCATTTGTGTTCACAGCTTGGAGGACTTGACCCTACACCAAGTTTGCTCTCCACTTCAGCATATGCTTCTTTATTTATGGCAGCCATTCCTAATTCCTTGCTTTCATAACTCTGCAAAGAGATTTCTTCTTTTGAGCTTGAACTTTGGTCCAAGGAAACTTGTAAAGACTGTGGACTCTGGCCTGTGATTGATCAAAATTAAGGTGGATATATAATTAGTACAGCAATTTTGGATGCTATTGAACTTATTACACAACAAACAAAAATGACTAAAAGATTGGAGAAAAAGCTGAACTGATGGATGAGAAAAGAGAGGCTGCTGCCAAGCCAAATAGTTGGTGTCAAAGGATTAATATTGTCAAAACTCAAAAGTGATGACATGATGATAAAACTAATTAAGGTAAACTTAACAGACATAATCATTGAAAGAAAAAGAGTGGACCCTTTTGGTTGATGATGGATAAGAAAGCAAAGGGCAGGCAAAGTAGCTTAGCTAACCTGGTTGATGAACAGCAAAACCATCATTTGGTGGTGCTAAAGGCCTGCTTGTTGCAGAAATCCAGCTTACTATTTGAAGAGCTAACAGAAAACAAAACAACCTTCCGTCCATTTCTTCAAAACCTCAAATGGTGATGTTTGATTGACTAAATAATAATGATGATGGCAATGCGAGAGAATGAAGGGAGCTAGAGAAAATTAAGCACTTGCACACTTTAAGAGGCCATGCATGACTGTTGGAATATAAGGTGGTGGGAAAGCCTGACAAACAGAAAAAATCCCATTTCCCAAAGTAAAAAGAGCCAAAGCTAAAACCTCCAACAAGTGTTTCTTGGATTTTTTCTCTACTCTTCCTTAATCTTGCATTTTGGCAGGGAGATATTGCTTCACAAGCAAGTGATTCTGCGCCAGCAATTTCACTCCTCATTTGACAACTCAACTCAAGAAAGCCTTTTTTTGATTAATCTGTCTCTCTCTCTCTCTTTCCCCTTCTAGCCTCTTTGATTTCTTTGCAGTCTTGCTTATTCGCACAAGCTAACCTCTCTCTCTCCCTCCGATCGCTTCAAATCAATCAACTAATATAGTACTCTTTGAGGTGGGGCATTAGCCCCGGATAACAGCTGCCTCTTTTGGGTCTAGGAGACCTCTAAATCAGAAGAAAATCTTAGCTTTGCCTAGACTGCAGTGCCTTTTTACCTCTGATAGTTTCATTCCTATTGAGGGTAGGAAAATCCAGTGGCAGAGTCCCATTTATGTAAGAAAAAAGCATCAATGTCTGAGACATTCAGGAACTGCAGCAATTTTTAAATGAGTTGGTTAAAATATTACTACTTGGGGTCAACTTTTCACAGGTTGGTTGGTGGGGAGCACACAGGCTAATGTACCCTTTGATCAAATCTTGACCGCCCATTTGGACAATCAGCCAAGAATGGCAATTAAGAAATTTTGTGGTCCCTGATTCTTTTTTTAGATCTCCACATTCAATATCTTTTTTCATTTTAAAGTTTTCTATTTTCTTCTAATGGTGAAAAAGCAGCAGGAGCTACCCACTAAGCATGCAAATATCTTAAAAGGGCGATGATATTCAATTCAATGTTATATCTGAATATTAAACTTTGAGGTGATAGCTGTGAAACTGAGCCAGGGAAGCAAAGCTCGAAATAGAGGAAATCTTGATTGCACCACTCAGTGTACCTTTCTAACTCTTTAGCTCATAGTCTGGGGCAGTAGGCTCTGCTGCAGGCTAATTTTCAATTGAGCTTGAGGAGAAAACTTTTCCCACAATGATAGGCTGCTGGGGGTCGGGGACTTTGAAAAGATAAGTCAAATTATCATCAATAAAAGTAGGCACTGGAAAACAACAAATGTTTTTTTTCTATGTTTTCTATGGATTTGTGTCTGACTCTAGTGATATGATCTTTCAAGAGCATTGCTGATTGCAGACCCTCCCGTATTAAACAACACTTAGTCCATGCAAAGCACCTAAGCAAATTTAATTATGGTGAGGAAAACTTTACTGTTATTTTTATCTACTGCTAATTGTAAAAAATAAAAATAAACCAATACTCAGAGCTCAGAGTAATCTTGTCTTTATCATTCATTTTCACCAAGAACACCCAAAAGCATGGAAGACAACTTTTAACTTGGCTTAAGTAGCCATGCCGTTTCTAATGGTATCTTGCATTTGCAGACTTCGAAGCCAGTGAATACAACATTCATTCACCCCATCATAAAGATAAATCTGGATTAGGTGCAACTGAGCTGACATTATTGAGATGAAAGGCTGAGCTTAATCATTCTTGTGTTGATTGTCTGAGTGTTTTAATTTTTCATTTACCATTCTTGGTGAGTGTTTCCAAATATGAGCTTTACTACAAACAGTGTCTACTCTAGTGTAGTGCCAGCCTAGTTTACTAGTTTAGACTTTAGATTAAGAGTGCAAAGGGTCCCTGGAATTTATAGAGTTTATCTTTGCTTGTAAGTTGAATCATTATTTTCTGAATGAAACATCTGATAATGTTTTATGAGCTAAGATCTCATGAATAGATGAAGAACTGATCTGGGTGTTCCAAATCCTATTTGACCATAAATATGCAAACTTCCCCTATAGCCATTACACACACATACAAACACAGATTGATAAGTTGTTTGCTGGATCGGAATAGTAAAAGGCGATAATAAAATCCGGTGGACCTGCTAATGACTGAGTTGAATGAAGCAGAGGATGTTCTTAACCAGTTTGCACTATTAACTGTATTTTATTACCAGTTCTAAAAATGCTAACTTTTGGACAGGGGCCTAAACTCCAAACTAGTAGTATAAATCTGTTAAACAAAATTTATCAGAGAAATCAAGGATAAATTTCTTAGACATTTGATCTCTAATTACTGTTTCTGCAAACCTTATTTCTCATTATCTGTACAATAAGAAGACCACCTGTCTAAAGTGCAAAAAAGAAAAAAGAGAAGAAAAACCATCTGGATAGATATAGATTTCTAAAGACTAAAATATAATACCCAACAACACAACAATCACATCCTTAACTGTTTATAAGACGCTTAACCGTTCTGGGTGTTCTACAAATCCATCAATGAAAACAAGATGACAGAGATATCTTTCTAAATCCCAGTGATATTGCCTTATTTCTTAACTGGAGCATTTTGAAGGCACAATTATCAATCTATGGCATATAAGTTTTCAGTGGAAATGACCGCAACCATAAAAATGAAATAAATGCACATAACTATGAAACATTTGAGCTAAATGTTACTACAATTATATGATTATATCAGTAGTCTCAACACTGCGCCTTATTAATACTGAACAGAAGTCCTCAGGTGCATGTACATGCAACAATAACCAAATAAAGGATTGGCTCAATGATCAAAGATCAATAAGCTCAGGTTTATGGAATCTGAAATTTTTTGAGTTGCAACTGCAGTGCAAATCGAATAGGAAAATGCAGTTGCCAGTTTATGACATGTATACCTAAGGGTTAGTAACCACAACTTGATTAATATGCCTCATCTAACCAAAGCGAAAAGAAAAAAGGCCATCACATCACCGATCTTTTATTTCCAATCTTCCATATGTGAGTAATATATGCATTTTATTAAAAATTCTAGCACAACAATCGCCACACTCTTATGATTCATGTGTTTTATCACAGGTAAAATCAGCTCTTATGTTATGTGACTTTTACAAGTTCATGCCCTAATTAAGTTTGGGAGTTTGAGACATCTGTTAATGTTTCAACTACATCGTACACAATCTTTTCCTCAGATAATAAGTTAGATGCAGATATTAGTATAAGGAAATTGTATTGCATGGACTCTGTCAAAGAACAATTGGGCAACATTAAGATAAAGAATTCCAAACTTAAAGGGGAGGGAGAGAGGAAAAGAAAATTGGACAAAGACAAGTTACTTGTCAAACACAAGAATCAAATTCTACAATGCAAACAAGGAACATTTCACATCAACTCAGTTGAATAAACAAATTAAAGCAGTTAAACATCATAAAAATATAAATTTAACTTCAACGATACGATCCTCAATGAAAGCAAATTTTACAATATCTTTCTCATGATAGAAGTCTGAACCCACCTCTTACCATGAAGATGACTCATGATCCTTAAGATTCTTTCTTAGGATGAATTGCTCCAACAATGGCCTCCACTTCTTCCTTCACTCTTTCAAACACATTAGGGCCTTTAACCTCATTAACAGAGGTGTCCTCATCGATATCATCGCTCCTTCCATGTGTTTCTTTGTGATGGTGTGGTTTTTTATCATTGTGGTGGACTAGTGCCTCAACTTCTTCCTTAGCTCTCTCAATTGTATTAGGTGTTTTAACATCTTTGTCTTCCATATCAAAATTAAAAAAAAAAAAAAAGGAAGGAAAAAAAAAACCCCATTAAATTGTCAGTTAATTTACCTCCAAAGCTAGAATGAACAACCCTAAATCATGAATGAAACAAATTAAGACTCCATTCGTTTTAATGGAAATTGGTACCAGCAAAGAGTTCACCATTTCTTCAAAATATCAGTACCCTCTTTCCCATCCAATAAAAGAAAGTTAATTGAACAAAAAAAAATAGTAGATCCCAGGGAAAGAATTACAGTTACAGATTATTAGAGTAGCCCAGAAAGCTAAGTTTTTTACTATAAAAAAAAAAAAAACCCCATTTTTTTCTACAAAAGGATGAATATTCACAGATCAAAGTATATATTTACACAAAATTTGGCAAAGTCCAACAATCAGGCATAATAAGTTTAATTAAAAAAAAAAAAAAAACAGAGAAGAAGAAAAGAAGAAATTGAGACCAAATCATAGTACCTGAGAGAGAGTTTGTTGGATGTTGTTTTGGTTCAGACATTTGATCTGACAATATTTCTAACAGGAAATGTAAACTGAGATTGAGTTTGAGAGTTGTTTAGGAACTTATGATTATGATCTTCTCCAAATTAGAAGCAGTCAAGATTTACGTGGGCCCCCCATCTTACTGATGACGTGGAAGGATCAGATCCACAATTGAAACACTGAACTGGGTCATTTTAACTGGGTACGTGGCCCAATGGGTGCCTGGAATTAGGCTTGAGGAAAAGTAAAAGCCCAATTTATAATTCTACCTTTATTTACAGTTTTTTGTCAGGAAATGGCGAAAGTGACGGAGTTTTTAAAGTCGATCAATGGAGTTAGATAATTGTTACATATTTAATTAGATTATATATTTTTTTAGAAAATATAAATTATCAGAATATAAATTATTTATGAATTATAATTTGTCACTTTTCATTCATTGAAGTTTAATAATTCTAAGAAGTGAATAGGTATGAATTACAATTGTCACTTATATATTATACGCACTAACAAGGTACATCAATATAAACTTATCCTTTCAATAGAAATAAATTAGCTGATTTAAATCAATGTCTGTAATTTGGTTCATGCATGCTTTCTACTCATAAAATAGACCCAAAAGAAAATCGACCTATAACAAATATACAAGCCTTTAGTTAGAAGATTCATTAATCATTAATATAAGTACTTTTAGCCTTTACTAATATTAACATGGTGCTATGCAAAAATTATTGGGATTGTGTCTGCTCATAGAAATTCTTCACTTTTGAACTGGGAACTCGCTTTTACAGTTTTATTCTTTGAGAAAAGGTTTTCTCATAAGAAAATATCTTAGACTTGCTCATGAATCATGCTGTGGTTTGAATATTTTCTTCTTTCCTTATCCAAACTTAGTCCTGGATTAGTTTGGGTCAATTTGCAAGCCCGTTTCACTATTTAAATATTATTAAAAATATTATTTTTATATTTTATAATTAAATTTAAATAAAAAATAATTTTTTATTATATAAACAGTAATTCGGACCGAAAAGGGTCGACTCAAAATGAAAAAATTCCTACCCAAACCCAGTCCAATACGGGTTGAGCGAGTTGCCCGACCCTTAAATAGGTCTAGAGAAGGGTGACTCTTATAAAATTACAATCCAATATTTGACTATTAAATATGGGATCATTTCTCCCTCAACACATGAGATCACTACAAGATGACGTCAAATTACGGACGAAATATTTACAAACGGAATAAATCCGTCGGTAAAACACTTCTTCAGTGACGAATTGGAAAACATTACCGACGAAATTTCGTCGGTAATGTTTTTGCGAATTACCAACGGAATTTGTTAGAATTATCGACGGGAAAAGTATATTACCGACGGAATATTAGCGACCGAATCATTCCGTCGGTAAAACTTTGGCGCGAACGGCCTAGATTTCCGCCAAATTTTCACCGACGGAATTACCAGTATTACCGACGAAATTTCTGTAGGTAATACAAAAGCACGAATTTTGAGATTGTTAATAAATAAATTTTTTTACCAAATTAATTAAAATAATAATAATAATAAAAAAAAAAAAAACTGAACGGTCAAAAACTATTACGGACGGATAATCCGTCGGTAATAAATATTGTCTGTAGGTGAAAGATTATTCCGTCGGTAATATATTACCGACGGAATGAGCTTGTACCAACGGAATATCCATCGGTAATAATGTATTACCGACAGATGGAATTTGAATTCTCGCCAAAATGCATTATCGACGGATGTTCCGTCGGTAATAACCCTATTCCGTCGATAATATTATTTCACGGATTCTTATGTGTAATAAATGCATTTTTTTCGTGAACGGTCAAAAAATATTACCGACGGATGGAATTTGAGTTCCCGCCAAATGTATTACTGACGGATATTCCGTCGGTAATAACCCTATTTCGTCGGTGATAAACTCATGCATAACTAAATGCCTGAGACTTCTTCTTCCCCATTTTCATTCTTTCTCTCATTCTCTCTTTTGGATAGTGCCCTACTCTATAGCCACCACGTCCCCTGTCGTCCGATCGCCGCGCCCTCGTCGTCCGATCATCTCCTGCGAGCCTCCACCGTCAATGCTGCGCGCGCCACCAATCGAGGCGTCCGACCACCGCGCCTGGTGTGGGTTCTCTCTTCTGTCTTCTTTGATTCTTTGATTTTGATTTATGATGAAATTGTTATTTTTTGAGTTTAAGGTTTTCAGATTTAGTTTGGAATCACAATCTTCATCAAACCAAGCTGTAAGTGTTTTTTTCTTCATTTTATTTGATTTTCTAATATTCGAAAATTGAATATTTATTATTTGTAAAAATTATGTTCAAATTGTTAATGTGTTAATGTGTATATTGTTAATGTGTATATTGTTGAAAATGATTTGTATATTGTTAATGTGTATATTGTTAAAAATGATTTGTATATTATTATTGTGCATATTGTTAATGTGTATATTTGTTTAATTGTGTATGCGTATAATGTCTCAATTAATTAATTTAAATTTAAATTATATTATAAGATTATCATAAATAATATATATAACATATAATATTATGCAATTATTATTAATTATTTATTATTTTAAAAAATTTAATATCGATCTATTTAATTATTTTATCAAAGTAAAAAAAAATTATAATATATAGTATTGAACATAAAAATTTAAATTAAATAATAATAATAAAATTTTATAATTATAATTATAATTATAATTTAAAAAGATAAAATTAAAAAATATATTAAATTGTAATAGTACAAAAAGAGTATTTTAGGCAAGTATAAATTATTAATATTTTTAAATGATTTTTAAAAATAATAAATTCTTAGCTTTTCTACATTTACAAATATTAATTTATTATTCTTACAAATATAATTACAATTAATTTATTAAATTAATTTAGGCACAATTAAATTTATTTTGTGGGAAATTTCTTTTTATTATGAAATTTCTTTTTTATGATTGTTAGTTATGAAATTGTATAATGTGTTATTGTGATTATTTTTCGTTATTGTGATTGTTATTTTTTGTTTATTTATTTATAAATTTAATATATATATATATTTAATCATAAATTTAATATTTTTCATTTTATAGATAAAATTCAAGGAGTGGGGCGTAAAACTAGTGGAAAGAAGAAACGGGTTTCAATTTGGGATGCTTTCCGACCATCTGGAGAACCGTCATCGGGGCATTCTGCACCACAGTTGCCTCCTGCTTTTTCTCTCTCCTTACGGCCTCCACCGACACAGTTGCTTTTACATTTGGCTCCACCGCCACATACCCCATCTGCAGTAGCTCCATCGCCCCTACATCCCTCTGCACTGCCTCCTTCTATAGTGGCTCCGTCCACAGTGCCTCCGTCTGCTGCCCGTCCGTCCACATCGACTCCACTGCCACGACCGACACTTACTCTGACGACTCAAGCAGATCTCACGTTAGCATCGTCTACCCAACCGCTGGATGACATTTCTCAATATTTACTCAATGAGCCAGCACCAACGTATTTCGCTGATGATGGCACGGGGCAGCAGATAGAGGTACCTGTATCACATCCTACGCCGTCTACCTGTACTGCCACTGAGCAAAGAAAACGGGGTAGAGGTTGGACGAAAGGATTACCGACATCGAGTAATCCAGATGACAGGTTTCGACTGTCAATTGTTCAAAACACGTAAGTTAATAATATTTCGATAATTTCTTTATTTGAGTAAAATAAATTATTGTTCACTAACACGTATCATTGATTTTAGGACTTTCATGGAGAGTTGTGTAAAATTGACCATTGCCTCAGTGATCAGACAACACTATAACAGACCCATGGCCTACTTGATCGAAGATACCTGTTGACGTGAAACTGTCTATGTGGACTATATTTGAGGTATGATTTGATTAAGAGTCAAATTATAATTTAATTATGTTTAATAGTATATATTAATTCATAATGTCTCATTGTAGGAAAAATGCCAGTGGCTTCCCGAACAAACACCAGTGGTTAGGAAATTACGGGAGGTGACATGCAAGGATCGATTCAAGGACATGATGAATTTTGAGAGGAACAATGTCATGACCTTCTTTAAGACGAATCGAATATAAGACTGCAAGGGTTACAAGTGTGATTGGATAGCAGTCGATATTTGGGATCAACTTATTGACAATGTTTGGAGTACTGACGTTTGGAAAAATAAGTCCCAAAAGGCCAAGGGTAATAGGAACATGGAGGAGGATGGAAGCATTACGAAGCACACTGGTGGATCAGTTCCTTTTCTAGGTACCGATGAAAGGATGGTAAGATTTATTTTTGTTTTGCAATTTATTGTTTAAAAGTTTTATCCTATTTAATATGTGAATATTTTCTTTTATTAACATAAATTTCAAAAATTCTTTTACTCTGTAGTCACAAGAGTTGCAGCGCAACGTGACTTTCCTGGAGCTGTTTAACAAAACCCATAAACGTGCAAAGAGTCAAGGTGATTACGTAGATAACAAGTCTAAAGCTGTAACTCTAAGTATTTAACTATATCAATACTTTATATATTACATTAATTGATTATATTACTGAATTGTTTATGTACGTGTTCATTACAATGTCACATGTTAATTGTTTATATATTTAAATATTTGTGATTGTAGGAAAATTATACTGCCTGGTTGCAGCAAAAATATGGAGACGATACGTCTTCATATCCGGATTTCGACCCTCACTCCTGGTCTAATGCTATTGGGGGCATTGAGACTACGCGGACACATGTTTATGGGTTTGGAACGAGACTGAAGCGAGGACCAAAATTTCGATTTACCCGCAGTCAGCAAAGTTCAGATGCAGCCAGTTGCACTCCATGTGGTCCTAATACTACACAACAGCCGCCAGCAGTGCCATCTGAGGACCAATATAATGCTTTGAGGTCCGATGTTTCGCAAATCCAGACATCAATCATCAGACTTGAGTCTTTCTTCACCAGTATACTGCAGTCATAGCTAGCAACTGGAGTTGGATTAGGCGGGATCAGAACAAGTGCTGCTGGAGTCGGTGCTGGACTAAATGCTGCCGGAGTCGGTGTTGTCGGAGGCAGTGGTGCTGGATTGACTGCTGTCGGAGGTGGTGTCGGAGGCAGTGATATCGGAGGCAATGCTGAGGATGACAGTGAAGCCGATAACAGCAGTACCGAATGATGACAGCATCTGTTTTATATTCGAGAGCTACATTTGATTTTTATTTTTATTAATAATATTGTAATTTATTAAAATATTTTTTATTAATAATTTTACAGATTTTAATTTATTTTTTATTAAATTATTTTTATAAATATAATTTTATTATATAATTTATTTTTAAAAAATATTTATTATATAATTTATTTTTTTGGAAAAAAAACAATTACTGACGGATATGTCCGTCGATAAATGTCTTTCACCGACGGAATTATCCGTTGGTAAAACATTACCGACGGAATATTCGGACTGACATTTCTGTCTGTAATTGTTTCACTGACAGAAATAGTCCGTCGGTAGTAAATAATTACCGACGAAAATATTTTCACCAACGGAAGTAGTATCACCGACTTAAATATCATCTACGAAATTTTTCGTTGGTAATACCCTTTACCCATGAAAGTTGAATTCTGTCAGTAAAAGTCCATTCTTTTGTAGTGGATTGATTAAATTATTTGGTAGTTTGTTTGTGAAATGATCTTGGATTCAAATACTAGCGGCCATACTAAACCTTCTCCAAAATGTAAGCTCTTTACAAATAAGAAATTTGTACATCTACATCGATCTTGACTGAGATTGTGTAACGTACAAATTTTTTATTACCAAAGATTAGCCCAACTAATCACTTTTTAACAACACTCATTGTCTTCTAGGAATGTCCTTTTATTAGCGGACCATATGTATTTTATGAAGATTTTTTTTAATAAAAAAAATCGTAATTTGGGTATAAAATAAGTACGTGATTGTAACTTTGAAATTCTAAATTCGTAAAATATCATCTCTTAAAAATGATTATATGAACTAATTGATCTAAGTGACGAATTCTGTTTTTTTATGAAGTTTTTGTTCTTTTCAAAAAACGGCTCATTTTCACATTCAAACTTAGGCGTTTCTTTTCTTGATAATAAGGAGGCTCTAGCTCTCCTAACCACAACAAATATATATTGCTTTTTTTCTTTCTTTGCTGCTGCAAAAAGACACAAAATAATGTGAAAAAACAATAAAATTGTTGTAAAGTGGCTGATTGAGGACCAAACATTTTGGACTCAAAGGAAATACATATATATTATAATTAATTGTTCTTTGCCTAAGAAAAAAGAAGTTAGTAAAAAATGAATGGACTATCATGCTTCTTGTACTTCAAGTTATAACCTAAGACGTGGGTTTTACGTGTTAATGAAAAACATTAATCTGTTATCAATTTGACTTTAATTTGCAAACTTGGAAACCCTTTTTGAAAATTAAAGCATTTTTAATTAAAAATAAAAAAATATAGACTTCATACACTGACAGTAAATTTTATACTGACACCTCATAAAAAATTAACCACTAACCTCTAACTAATCATTAATTCCTAATCCTAACCACTAACCCCTAACCCCTACAACCTAAGTGTATAACTCTATACACTGTCAGTGCATCAAATATTAATCTAATAAAAAATAGTTTTTTAAATATATTTTTAATAGAGTTTGTCTTTAATATACTGTCAATGATATTTTTTAACTTATAAGCGGGATTAAGAGATTGACACATGTCTATTTTTTTAAAATTATTATTATTATTTTTTTTTAAATATACTCTAATGAGCATGTGTAACTCTGCTAATCTAGTTGAGTCTAAAAACTACACTGACAGTGGATGGAATAATTTCTCTTTTTGATGAATCCATCTTTAATATATTGACAGTGAAATATTTTAAATCCACAAGCGGGATTAAGAGACTATCACATGTCTTATTTTTTTAAAATTAATTTTTATATTTTTAAATATACCTTAAAGATATGTGTCAATCTATTAATCACGTTTATAAAATCTAAAAACTTCACTAACAATAAATGAAAAAATTTCCCCTTTCCTTTCACTAAAATAAATCTCATCGCTGAAAAAAAAAAAAAACAAATAAAAATGATAACATATGAAAACAACTTGTAAACTTTTCAATAATCAAATCTAATTATTATGACAAACCTGATTATTCTATAAAAGTACATAGTGCAAAATTGTACGATTATGGCAATGAAGAATATATATATATATATATATATATATATATATATATATATATATATATACACTAAATAATAGTTAGGAGCAAGCATCCTTAAAATACCAAATCTACAAGTAATTTTGACCCTAAAGCTAAACTTCATAATTTTTCTACTTGTCCCATCAATTTTATTTTAAATATTTATATTTTTTTACATTACATATAATTATTAAATAAATTAAAAAATAAAATTTATCAAATTCATGAATAAAATATTATAATTAAATCAATAAATTAATGTCACATAAAAGAAAGACATACGATGAAACAAAAGTGATATAGGAAACAAATTTTTTTATTTTTTATAAAAAAAACAGTGTTCTTTGGTAAGAGATCCTCGCACCGCATGCATCTCTTGATTTTCTTGAGGAGTTATAGGGTAAATTTTTTATGATGAGTTTAAAATAAGTTTTATTATATATAAATATGACAAAATTACATATAATTATGACAAATTATATATGTAAATGAAAGTTATCATGTATTTATGTAATTTTTTTTACATATAAACATGACAAATTATATTTATAAATGACAAATTATATAAATCATTAAAGAATATGTCATTTATTTATATAAATTGAAAGTTGTCATATATTTATGTAATTTTTATTTTACATATAAATATGACACAAATTATATATAAAAATGATAAATTACATAAAATTTTAAAACATACGAAAAACCTATTTTAAGAGATTTCTTAGAATTTTCCGATTTTCTTCGATTCTCCGAAAGACATAAAGAAAAAATTGCGATGACCCACAAATGGGGTCGACGAAGTCTGAAGGAAAGGTTAATTTGGTAAGGTCATCCAGACGTCCAATCTTAATTATCTCTTCAATATCGTGTTTAGTGTCTTACAAAAGCGCGTGGAAAACCCTAATACTTTCTCAGTTTCAAACCGTCGTGAAATTTCTTTGTTATTTAACTCAAAGAAAAAGAACAGTATATATTGCAAAACTGACGGTGCTGCTGTTTTGTTAGCATTCAAGGGAACATTTTTAGCCCACCCTACGCTATTGCTATCAAACCCATGATTCCTTACATTTATAGATAGTTTAGAGAATGTTAAAATGTGAAATTAATAATACTAAAAAAAGCAACAAAAAAAAAGGGATAAAAAAGAGATGGAGATTAATTTAGGAAATAAACTTAAATTTGTAATATTTGAGCAATTGTTTCAATTTTAGCTAGTTTTGCCAGTGATGTTTCAAGCCTTTGAGAGGCAGCTCTCGTGAAAACAAGACTTTTGTGAATCACACACATTAATATTTTCTTTGCTGCAGCTAGTAAAGTCATATTCAAGAAGAAAATGACATATATATATATACACAAAAAAAAAAAAAAAAAATCGTAATCAAAGAATATAGGAAGAGATTGAAAATGTTGAGATTCAAACTCTAAATTGATTGAATATTACTTTTTAAGGATGTCTGCATGAATCAATCGAAATAAACTACTCATATTCATATTTCCTCCCTCTTTGCTTGTAGATCTATCTATCTATCTATATAAATTACTAAATAATAATAGCATATATATATATAATATAGAAATTTAAGGACGAAGAAAATAAAATCTCCCTCCCGTAGTCATGATAAGCATTTTTCCCCCTTAAAGACTATGGCATGTCCCGCATGCATGAATAATGACTAAATTTATATTGACGACGACGTCCTATCCAAGAAATTCTTCTTTGAAGTGTTTGACGTGTGAAATTGTTGTAGTTGCTCGGTAGTTTACCTTGTTACTTTGTTATTCTCAAGTCTCCCTTTTCTCTTCAATATATATGTTTTTCTAAAAATTAAATGCCTATTTTATAATAAGTATAAAAAAATATATAGTATATTTGTAAGATTGTATTCAATTTGCATATAAAAATGTACATTTTTATTTTCATGTAAATCGTTATTTATCGTTCAAATAATTAATTTCATCTGATGAACAATTAATTTTATTAAAGAAATGAATTTTGATCTATAAATTAATTAATAAGAAAGAATATATGATCAAAAGATATTATATTATAAGAAATTCCAGTCTTCAGTCTTTGGACCAGTGAAAAAAACAGCACAATCTTCTGCATTGGAATTTGGAAACAGAGCTGGTTATTATTTGACTAATTCTTTTCTCTTTCACATACAAAAATCCAAGAATAAAAAAAATAATTTGTATTTGATACATTGACAGTGTATAATTTTATACATTGTCAGTAAACAAGATAATGCCATCTCTTTAAAAAAATTTAAAAATAAATATAAATTATTTTATTTCTAATGAAGTGACATTATCTTGTTCACTGACAGTGTATGAAATTATACACTATCAGTGTATCAAATATGAATCCATAAAAAAAAAAAAACATCTTTGATTTCCAAAGAAAGTACAATTAGATGACGTCGAAAATGGTTGAAAAGTTTGAAGTCTTCATCTTCAAACAACTCGTTTTATGTATTTTCTATTCAAACCACCAGGTTTAATGGGGACAAAAATTTTCAAAAGCGGCTCTCGTTTTCTGTCATAACTTTCTGTTATGTCTCTTACGTATTTGAAACTACCATGCATGTTTAGTAAACTTCATTGATTTTCCAGTCTCCTTAGACTAACATCTTTGCAGTATATATATATATATATATATATATATATATATATATATATATATATAAAGGAGGTCACACTGACCTCAACATTTTAATACTAATTCATTAGTACTTTGCATGTTTTAGATTCTGGTTTTCTACTTTCATCAGGTAATAAGAATAAGATTGATTTAGAGATTCTTCCTTTCTTTTTCAGGCATTAATTTCATTATTGAGATTTTCTCCTTCTTGATATGGTCAATTCGTTTTGTAGAAGAGGCAGAGATGGTTTTGATGACATCCATCGACTTCGATGAGAGGAATAAGGGGAGGGCGGCGACATTGAGGACGTCAAGCAGTTTCAAGAAAAGGGATTTGCAGGACGCTCATGAATCAGATAATGAGCAAGAAAATGTCCCTGTTGGAAAAACTATAAGCTTCAAGAAAAAGAAACCCGAGAAGCTGGAGCTCCAATTGATTGTTTCAGCATCGGATATCATCTTCAATAGGAGGATTTCTGATTTGGGTAATAACGAAGCAGATTCTATCACATTTTTTTCACCAGAACAAGCAAAATTTCTTTCATCCAGGCCTGCTACTGAGCTTCATGCAGCTGCTACTAAGCTGCAAAAATTTTACAAGAGTTACCGGACTCGAAGAAACCTTGCAGATTGTGCTGTTGTTGTTGAGGAGCTCTGGTTTGCTCTCTTTGACCATTATTTTCCTTCTTCCAAAACATTTTTCTGGATTAATGTTGCCTGGAAATTTTATTATTTTGGGTCATCTGGTTCATGATTCAAAATCCCTTTTTTTTTTTTTTTTCAGGTGGAAGGCCTTAGAATTTGCAGCTCTTAGACGGAGTTCTGTATCATTCTTTAATTCTGACAAATCAGAAACAGCTGTTTCCCGATGGGCACGAGCTCGGACAAGAGCCGCCAAGGTATGCGTTTTTGTTTTCTTGTTTTTATTAATGTCATGAATTTTTATTTAATTTGACAAGGATTTCTGAAAATGATCAAACAAACTAAGTCTTAAATTTTGCTGTCATGCACATGTTTCAACTTTTAGACCAAATCCATTTCTCTGTCTCTTAATGACGAAGAGATTTTTTGTCAAGAAAAGTGTCAATCAAATCCTATATAATTTCATTCGTTGACCAGGTCAAGGACTATATATTAATTAATGATGACTGTAGGGTAAATTTATTTATGCAATACGAATACGATAAAAAAATTAATTAAAATATAATATAATAAGACATAATATGTATATATTATATACGAATGTATTAAAATTTATATAACAAAAATTATTAATATATCAAAATTTATACAAATATACTTATAACACTTAAAATATATAAATATGATACGAATTTACGGTTCTAACTTATACCAACAATGTAGTTGCCGCAAACTGATCTTCACTTTCAAATTAAATTTGTATAGGTTGGGAAAGGCTTGTCAAAGGACGTGAAAGGTCAGCAGTTGGCTTTAAGACACTGGCTTGAAGCTGTAAGTCAACGTTCGGAGTATTTCTCACTTTCTTCCAATATTATTCTCGACTTTTAATAGGGATTTGATTATTAATTAGTAAAATTGACTTAAGTTTGCGTAATGAAGTGAGGTTTAGGTTAAGTAGACACCTCCTTTTTCTCAAAGTGAAAATTAAAATAAAAAATAGACTAAAAAATTAATAATAAATAATAAAATGTAAAATTATCAATCAAATGATTTCTTTTTTTTTTTTTTTTTTACAAAAGAAATTGCAATTTGAAATAGTAGGAGGAATTTGTAGATATATTCTGAAATTTAAATCTTAAATTTATTGGATATCACATTTTAAAGGTATCTGTATGAACTAATTCCGAGTTCAATAAAACCTATTTTTGATATACATGTAAATATTAAATTCTTACCTTGAAATTAGTTAGTTAATAAACAATTAGTGGGGTGTGCATTTAAATGGCTTCTAATTAATTACTTATATATGACCATCAAATTCATATAGTAAAAACAAATTAATACTACTATTATTTTCAACCTTTTGATTTTGTTGGGCAGATTGATCCACGCCATCGTTACGGTCACAATCTACATTTGTACTATGGTGTCTGGTTAGAAAGTGGGAGTTCTCAACCCTTCTTCTACTGGTAACTAGAAAATTCACAAAATTTTGCTAAAGATTTCATCAAGAATTTAATTTGTTTTTATTAGTTTTCTTTTATCTTTATCAAATTTCTTGAGTTATAAGTTACATTTTCCATAAATAAAAAAAAATGAATTAAGGTTGGATGTTGGAGATGGAAAAGAAGTTAATCTTGACATATGCCCAAGGGCCAATCTGCAACGTGAATGCATCAAATATCTCGGACCGGTAAGGCCAATTTAATACCTATATAGTATTTTTTTTTTCTTCTTTTGGGTATAAAAGAGAGAACAGTTTAAGAATAAAAATAAATTATTACACAAATGTTGAGATTCGATACCTCATAAAAATGATTATATGAATCAAATGATCTAAACTTCGAGTTCAATACCTATGTAGTAACTTGCCATTGGCACTTTGCCTTCATTGGTAGTCCATTCTAATTGAAAGAACCTGCAGGCAGCTGTTTCCCTTTATTCAAGGCAATAAGGGACTTTTCTCCTTCATTATATCAGGACAATGACACTGATTTGCATAATTATTAGTTTTATGTTAGAAAATAAAATTTTCTTTCTTTCTTTTTGATAAGAAGATCAAATAAGTATTAGATCATTCTGGGTACTTTCCGGATTCCAAAATCAAGTAAAAAATGAGTCGAAAAGAATGTTATTTTGCACATTTTTGGGCAGTGTGTTTTCACTTTTCAGTGCTTCGATATATTGCTTGGTTTTGCAGAAAGAAAGGGAAGCATACGAAGTTATTCTGGAGAAAGGAAAGTTGATTTACAAACAAAGCAAAGTGGCAGTTAACACCATAGAAGGAACCAAGTGGATATTTGTTCTTAGTACAACAAGAATCCTGTACGTTGCGCAGAAAGAGAAAGGTCTCTTTCAGCACTCGAGTTTCCTAGCTGGTGGAGCCACCATTGCATCTGGCAGATTGGTTGTTCGTCATGGAACTCTCGACGTAATATTATATATATATATATATATATATATATATATCTTGCTAGCTTTATTCTCATCAACGCTTGAATATTAATACTTGCTCGCATGCACGATAATATCGATTAAGCAAACCTTTTTTTTTTTTTTTAAATTTTCAGGCTGTCTGGGCCTACAGTGGTCATTATCGCCCGACAGAAGAGAATTTCATGGAATTATGCTGTTTCTTGGAGGAACATCATGTCGACTTGACAAATGTCAAGGTAACTTGGTAGCTCTTCAGCTTCTTTTCATTGACCTCAGCCACCATTATTTCAAGACATTTTTTGTTGATTGAGCTAGATTGGTCTTATAGACTTATACATTTATGATTATTTTCTTTTCCTCTGCAGAAATATCCAATAGATGATGATATCCCCAGTAAAGTTACATTAATTCACAAGGAACTGAAACCAGAATCTGTCAAAGAAACGACTGGAAATATTGCATCTACTAATTATTATACCGAGCCAATTCATGTCAAAGAGAATTCCATTGCAAAAGATTATCATCATCACAATGAAGAAAATGGTGAGAGAAACAGGTTAGTTAATGACAAAGCTGCGGCGTATGATTTGGGGAAGGCTGTGAGATACAAATGGAGTACTGGGTTGGGTCCTCGCATTGGTTGTGTCAGAGACTACCCAGCACAGCTACAATTCAAGGCGCTCGAACAGGTTAATTTATCACCAAAGGTGGTCAAGCCAGGACTTGCTTCGCTGACTTGTGGCCCAATTCCTTCTCCGAGACCAAGTCCTAACGTGCATTTATCTCCTAGGCTTGCCTATCTAGGACTCGTTAGCCCAAGAGTCCGGGTTTCGGCTAGTAAGTAGTCGTAAATTAACCAAAAAAATACACCAAATGATAACTTTTTTTTAGGTCAATAGGCTTTTGTTTTTACAGGGAATAACTCAAAATTAATTGTTCTTTCATATACTGCTTTTTCTTTCTTTTTTTGACCTTGAATGTGTAGGTCATTTTGTATTTAAGTTGACTTGTACTCATAATTCGAATACTCTTTAACTTTTAATGCAAATTATTATAATTTTCAAAAAGGAAGATTGCCTACATCACTATTTTGTACCCAAAAAAATTGTCACATCAAATATTTAAAAGAATTTGAAATTTAACATAATTGATTCATGCAACAACTTTTAAAAATAATAATCTAACAAGTTTAGAATTCTAATAAAAACTATAACCCCTTTTTCAATATTTAGAATACGATCTCATTATACTAAAAAAATTACATACATCAAAATATTTGAACAAGCAAAAATAATAACAATAACATGCAATCTATTCATATCAGAAATTCTTATGTTTAACTATCTTGAAAACTTTGTTTAATTTGTTTATCTTATGTTTGATTTCTTTGATCAAATGCATTCAACTTTGACTATTAATTTTTAACGAAATTATAAAATTTTATAAACAAGATGTACTTATCCAGTAATAAAATAAAATAGGGTATGCCTATGTTTCTCTATATAAAAAAAAATAACACAAGTCATTAATGTAATATCAAAATATTTTAGGAGCATTGATATTTATGACTCCAACTTAGAAGTTTTAAGTTTGAATCATGATATAATCAGGATTACTTTCCAATGGATTTTTATAAATAAAAAAAAAATTAAAAGATTAATGATAATTAAAATCATTTACATTTTATCCCAAAATTTTATTTCCAAAGTTATAAATTTGTCAAATCCAAAAGCTAAAAGTCAATGTATCCCGTTATGACAATTTATTATAGTACTTTCTTACGAATTTCAAAAAAATCAAAACTTGATCTTTTCCAATAAAATGCTCACTCAGATACTCACCCTTTGCTCAAAGCCCAAAGTCACTTCTGAACCCCCAAGGGCCCAACTGCGCGCAACGGTTCCTAAACCCAAAACCACCTTTCCCTCTCTTTCTTTCTTTCTTTCTTTCTCTCTCGACATCTCTGTTTCTAGCAAATTGAAGCTTTCTTCCAATTCCCAAAATGGGTGCCTCAGGAAAATGGTTTAAATCACTTATAACTTTCAAATCACTTCAAGATCCCAGCAATCAAGTAACTTTTCTCAACACAAAACTGGGAATACCATTTTCTAGCCATCTTTTTTTTTTATTTTAGGGTTTCAGTTTTTTTTTTTAATTGGTTTTGTAGGAGAAAGTAGGAGATAAGGCCAAGAAGAAGTGGAAGCTATGGTGAAGCTCATCGGAAGGTTTCTGATCCTCCTCATTCAAGGATCTCAAGATGTTCTTTCATGGTGGATGATGTGCTCGCTGCATCTATGGCTACCGTTATTCGAGCTCAGCCCAAAGATTTCAGAGCTTTGAAGCCAGAATGGGCCGCACTTCGAATCCAGACTGCATTTCGAGGATTGTTGGTATATTGATTTCTCTCTCTGATACGTGTTATATTTTACCAGTTTTCTTTAAGTCATTTTTACAATTTCTGTTGCAATCAAATCTAGCCATTTGCATTGTGGTTAGTTAGTTTTCTTATTTCTGTAACAACCAAGGGGCATTGTAGTCTTTATGCTCAAACGGTTATATGGGATCATGTGCGACACTGTGCATAAAAGGGGAGAATATTTGATGAATGAATATATAGAATTTCCAGAATTTAAGCTTCTGTCTCTCTTCTCTCGTTTCTTCTCATTTCTGTTTCTCTTCTCTTCTTCTTCTTCTTCCCCTATTCTGTTCTTCCTTCCTTCCTTCCTTCACAAACACACTGCTCAGTAAGTGAGCTCTATCATTGGTATCAGAGACCTACACTGGCACCTATGGCAGACGGTATTTCCACCCGGCTTCAGAAAGACGTTCATCAGAACCAGCAAGAACTTACTCGGATCCAGTCCGATATCCAACAGTGGGATAAGAAGCTGGATGACAAGCTGGATGGCATGCGCACTGAGATGCAGCTGGAGTTCAAAAAGTTCTTTGAACTTTTAGCCTTACGTGACAGCAATCGCAATGACCAACCAGGTATCTTACCCACGCCTCCCGGCTCCTCCTCTGCTCCACCAGGTGATCCTATTCTTCCATTTCCTCCAATGGTTCGCCAGATAGGAAGTTTTGAGTCAGCTCGCGGTTTCAAGATTGATTGTCCTAAGTTTCAGGGAGATGATTTTCAGGGCTGGTGGATGAAAATGGAACAGTACTTTGAAGCAGAAAGGGTTCCTACCGAGCTCAAACTCAGGGTGATGATGCTGAGTCTGGAAGGCAAGGCATTACAATGGCATCAGTATTATTGCAGATCCAAGGGCGGGTTTGATCGATTAGAATGGCAAGAGTATTTGGCTGAGATGAAAGATCGCTTTGCTTCTGATGAATATGCCAATCCCATGGCTGACTTGGTTGAACTCAAACAGGTGGCCACAGTGGATCAATTTCACGAGGAATTCTTAGGTACACTCAATCTCCTTCAACTCACTGATTCCTATGCTTTAAGCATCTTCATTAGTAATCTTAAACCCGAGATATCCCAATCTGTTAAACTGTTTCGACCACGAACACTGAATCAAGCCCTTTCCTTAGCCAAACAGATCGAATCCATGATATTTCCTGCTACCAAAAAGTCCCCACCATTTCCCAGATTCAATACATCCACCACATACAGTTCCAATAGCAACCAAACAAAACCAAGTCCCTTCTCACCTATGTTTCCTGCACCCAAATCTGCTACTCCAACCACTGCCTTCGCTCCTAATCCTAAACCTTTTAACTTCATCATCCCTCGAAATCCTTACCCCAACACTATGCCTCATAGGCCTTTTGCCCATAAACCTACACCTACAGAGATTGAAGAACGGAAACGCAAGGGGTTGTGCTTTTGGTGTGGCTTGAAGTATTCTGCTGATCATCAATGTGTTAAATCTAGACTTTATCAGATTCTTACTGATCACATGCCTGAGGAACAGAACCCGGAAGAATTCTCTGATTGTACTGACAATCTAGATGTTATTGCACCTGGTGTGGATAACTGTGATCAACCTGTCCTGTCTTTACATGCCATTCTTGGCACGTATGGATTTCAGACTATGCGAGTCCAGGGTATTATTAATTCCAGACCATTGGTGATGTTGGTTGATTCTGGCAGCACTCATAATTTTATTGATGGTGGGATAGCCAAAGTCTTAGGCCTTTCATTGAGTCCTCAAGAGCAGGTCAGAGTCACTGTAGCCAATGGTGAACACTTGACAACAAAAGGCAGCTGTCAGAATGTGGGATGGACAGTTCACGGTCTGCAACTGTCAGCCAATTTCCTGGTGTTACCCTTAAAGGGGTGTGATGTTGTTCTAGGCATTGAATGGCTGGTCACATTAGGTCCCATCCTTTGGGATTTCTCAGCTATGACCATGCAGTTTCAGATCCAGGATCAGTGGCATACCTTGCAGGGTATTTTTCCTGGCAGAATTGAGGTGCCAAGTAAGAAACAGTCTGCTAAGCTCCTACAGATGATTGTTCATGCTAATCACCGCCCATGCACCTTACTCTTAACCGCAGACCACCACTTGCAGCTCAATGCCATTATGACTGGTGATACAGCATTCCCTGTGCAGCCGCAACTCCAACAATTATTGCAGAAGTATGCAATCCTCTTTGAAGCTCCAACAGGATTGCCTCCTAGGAGACTACAAGACCATAAAATCCCATTAAAAGATGAAGGCCAGGTGGTGCGAATTCGACCTTACCGATATCCTTCGATTCAAAAGGATGAAATTGAAAAGATGGTCAGTGAAATGATGTCCACTGGGTTCATTAGGCACAGCAGTAGCTCCTTTGCATCCCCTATTGTGATGGTTAAAAAGAAGGATGGTTCATGGCGTATGTGTGTGGATTATAGACAACTGAATCAATTGACTATCAAAGACAAGTTTCCTATTCCTCTTGTTGAGGAACTACTGGATGAGCTGGCTGGTGCTAGAGTTTTCTCTAAACTGGATTTAAGGTCTGGTTACCACCAGATCAGAATGGAGGAGGCAGACATACACAAAACAGCTTTCAGGACTCATGAGGGCCATTATGAGTTCTTGGTGATGCCATTTGGTTTGATAAATGCTCCTTCAACATTTCAGAGTCTCATGAATTCTCTTTTCAAGCCTTATCTCAGGAAGTTTGTCCTGGTCTTCTTTGATGACATCCTCATCTACTCTCCAGATTGGGATTCCCATTGGGTTCACCTGCATACAGTCTTTGAAGTCTTATGGAACAATCACCTTTTTCTTAAAAGGTCTAAATGTGTCTTTGGTGCATTGGAAGTTGAGTACCTAGGCCATGTCATTTCAGGTCAAGGCATCACTATGGATAAAACTAAGGTCCACTGCATTCTGAAGTGGCCTCCACCTAAATCCTTGAAGGAACTTAGAGGATTTCTTGGCCTCACTGGTTATTACAGACGATTCATACAGGGCTATGGGGAAATTGCTCGACCTCTAACAGACCTTCTTAAAAAAGAGGCCTGGGGTTGGACTGCTCAAGCTACATTGGCTTTTGAGCAATTGAAACAGGCAGTCACTACTGCCCCTGTCCTTAGCATGCCAGATTTTTCTCAACCATTTGTGGTTGAAACTGATGCCTCTGGTAAAGGTGTGGGAGCTGTTCTCACTCAGCAAGGCAAACCTATTGCCTATTTCAGCAAGTCCTTAGGAACCAGAAACCAGGCCTTATCCATTTATGAGAAAGAAATGTTGGCTGTTTTAATGGCAGTCAAGAAGTGGAATGCTTACTTGGTGGGCAGACATTTCAAGATAAAAACTGACCACCAAAGTCTTAAATTCCTTCTAAGTCAACAGACCACCACCCCTGCACAGCAATTGTGGGTTGCTAAAATGATGGGATACGACTATGATGTGGTGTATAGGCAAGGATCCTCCAACATAGTAGCTGATGTTCTTTCCAGGAAGGCAGATGAGTCAGTCACCCTAATGGCTATATCTACACTATCTTCTGAACTCTTAGCTCGAATTTCTGCATCTTGGCACCAGGATGTTGAGCTTCAAAACCGTATTACAGAACTTATGCAGGGTCCCAGCTCTAATTCTAAATTCACTTGGCATGGTCAGCAATTGCGCAGAAAAGGCAAACTCGTTGTGGGACAGGATCCAGTCCTTAAACTAGATCTTTTCCAGTATTTCCATGCGAGTGCAGTTGGAGGTCATTCAGGAGTTCATCCAACCATTCATCGCATTGCTGGCATCCTCTATTGGAAAGGCCTCAGAAAGGATATTAGGCGTATGGTGCGTGAGTGTGTCATCTGCCAGCAAAACAAGTATGATCGAGCTGCTAGCCCAGGACTTCTTCAGCCACTCCCAATACCTGACAGGGTATGGACTGAAATCTCTATGGACTTCATCGAGGGCTTACCTAAATCTGGGGGTAAGAACTCCATTCTGGTGGTGGTGGATAGGTTGAGTAAGGCTGCTCATTTCATCTCTCTGGCTCACCCTTTTACAGCTATCACTGTGGCCCAGCTGTTTATGGATCATGTGTTTAAGCTGCATGGTTCCCCTACTAGTATCGTTTCTGATCGTGACAGGGTCTTCATGAGTTTGTTTTGGCAGGCTTTTTTCAAGAAACTGGGCACCCCCCTGAAGTTTTCTACAGCCTACCATCCTCAGACAGATGGTCAAACTGAGGTTGTGAACCGCTGTTTGGAGTCCTATTTACGTTGTATGACCAGTGAGAAACCAACTGAATGGAGTCAGTGGCTCCCATTGGCCGAATGGTGGTATAACACCACCTATCACTCCTCCACCAATACCACTCCTTATGAAATTGTATATGGTCAACCTGCTCCCACACATTTGCCTTACCTGGCTGGTACTTCACCTGTTGATTCTGTGGATCGAAGCTTGCAGGCTCGTGAGTCAGCCATTCGCATGCTGAAGTTCTATCTGCATAGGGCTCAGAATCGCATGAAACACTTTGCAGATCGCAAACGTAGTGATCGTGAGTTTGTAGTCGGTGATTGGGTGTATGTTAAGCTGCAACCTTACAGGCAATCTTCTGTGGTTAATCGAAACAGCCTCAAGTTATCTGCTAAATACTTTGGACCATTTTTGATTATTGGTCAGGTAGGCAAGGTGGCCTATCAGTTGCAGCTTCCTCCACACTCCAAGATACATTCTACATTTCATGTATCTCAATTAAAGAAGCATGTGGGGGCTCAACCTACTCAGTTACAGCTTCCGATTGTGGCTGCTGATGGCACTATTTCTAAAGAACCATTGGAGATTCTTCAGCGACGTATGAAAAAGAAAGGTAATAGGGCTGTCACTGAAGTCCTAGTTCGCTGGTCTAACTCCTTCCCAGAGGACGCGACTTGGGAGGTTCTCTATGACTTGCAGCAACAGTTTCCTGGTTTTAATCCTTGAGGTCAAGGATTCTTTTCAGCCGGGGAGTATTTGATACGTGTTATATTTTACCAGTTTTCTTTAAGTCATTTTTACAATTTCTGTTGCAATCAAATCTAGCCATTTGCATTGTGGTTAGTTAGTTTTCTTATTTCTGTAACAACCAAGGGGCATTGTAGTCTTTATGCTCAAACGGTTATATGGGATCATGTGCGACACTGTGCATAAAAGGGGAGAATATTTGATGAATGAATATATAGAATTTCCAGAATTTAAGCTTCTGTCTCTCTTCTCTCGTTTCTTCTCATTTCTGTTTCTCTTCTCTTCTTCTTCTTCTTCTTCTTCCCCTATTCTGTTCTTCCTTCCTTCCTTCACAAACACACTGCTCAGTAAGTGAGCTCTATCACTCTCTCTTTAGAGTTGATGATAGTAGTAATAATTTTAGCTACTAAATTTTTAATATTTTCTAATGAATGGTAAATCTTTGAGGTTTAGGTTTATTTAGAATGAACGGTGAGATTAGTTATATTAGCAGTAAAATTAAAATTAATATTAGAATATGTGTTTTGATAACAAAAACAACAGAATCGTTGAAGTGAAATATAGTGAGAAAGAAAATAATTATCAAGAAAACTAGATTACAATTTGTATATAATATAGTTTTTATATTATTTGAAATTTATGAACATTAATAAATAATTAATAAAAATGATAGTAATATTTCAAATAATTTGTTTAAAAGAATTGAAAATAATATATTTATACAAATTGAATCTTAATAAAGCAATGCTCGATTATTTATATTAAAATAATAGTTATTTTTTTAAAAAAAATAATACAATACATTTACTCATATAAAAAAATTAATTTTTATTTATTTATTAATGTAGTTATCTATTTTAGTTAACTCATATTAATTTCTTCATTAATATTTTTGTTCAATTATTAATAACTTATTTATTATAAAATTTATTATTTATTTATTCAAATTTTATTTTTGGGTAAATTTTTTTTAGTTATTTATTATATTAAATTATAAATGTTATTTGAAAAATTTTAAATAAAAAAAAAAGAATGAAAAAGGAATAGTAAGTGACAATGATATTTTAATTTCTGCACTAAAACCCAAGGGCAGAAAAAGGATAGGGGTATAATTAGAAAAAAGGAGCTGCAGTTGGGAAAAGAGATTTGGACTTCCCCCAATATAGATTGACCCTTTGGGTTGAGTTAAATGGTACAATTGCACTGTGGTTCATGTTACCCAAACATGACCAACGATGCGATTAGATAAAAAAAGGTGTCGAAATCGTATTTTACTGACCTAAAAACATCCATCTATATGGGATCTTAGGGGATATTAAATTGAAAGATAAATGTCCCATTCAGATGAGTGTTTTGGAGATAGTGAGGTGCGATTTAGGCACTTTTTAATCCGACCGCACCGTGAGTCATATTTGTATAACATGACTTATGGAGAGATTGGCTATTCAACCCGCATCCGAGGGTTAGTCTCCATTGGAGGGCAAGGGGTCCAATCCTCTCCTACAACAGCCTTTCTTTTCAATTATACCCTTGTCCTATCTTTTTTTTTACCCTTTGGGATTATAGTACAGGAAGCTGCCACTTAACATTCTTTTTGCATTTTTTTTTTCATTTTTTGATTTAAAATTTTCCAATAATTTTTTAATTTAATATAATAAATAAATACTAAAAAATTTTGGAATAAAATAAGTGAAAATTGAATAAATATATAAATAAATAATAACTTATATAATCAAATAATTTATTAATAAAATTATTAAATGAAGGAATTAATGAGTTGACATACCACATGTTTAACCAATGATGCCTATATGAAGATAATTTTTTTAATATAAAATATTATTATTATAAAATCTATACATATATAAATTTGTCCTCATATAAGAGGTATTGGTTGACATGGCACCTTGAATTTTTTGTCAGCCAATGATCCTACATGGAGACAATTGTTATATATGTATAAATATCTGTTTATTGAATTAAAAGAATAATTAAAGAAAATAAAGAAAAACATTATTATAAAAAAAATAAGTCAACTTTTTTTTAAAAAAAAGACAAAAAAGTAGGTTAAGAACAAAATATTATTAAAAAAAAGGAACGACGGGAGAAACACTAAAAATTTGTGGCTATACAAGCATATTTTCATTCTTGCACTATAGTTAAGGGCAAAACATTAAAAAGAAAAATTATAGGATTAAAATCATTCGTATCTAGAGTGGTGACATTATTGATGTTTCATTTGGATGACCGGTGAAAACTTTCTCATTGCGTCATCTTGTCGTTTTGTCATTGGAACATTTAATGACAAAATGACATGATGATACGATGAAAAGAATGCTCACTGATTATCCAAATGAAATCTCAGTTCTTGAGACTCATACGCGATTGAATGGTCGTTGGATCCAATTGCATCGCACAAAGATCTATCAAATGATAATTCGCTATGCAATTGGACCAAAATGAAAATACGTGTCCAGTTCAGTGAGATCAATGGACCTTTAAGGTCCATATGCCATTGGGGTGCCCATTAGACCATCAGTGCATTGGTTACCACACAAGCCTTCTCAAATGAAAGCCTACGATGGGATTGGATCAAAAAATTGTTCCAATCGCACTACACCATATTACTAAGCGAGTTTTTATTTTGCTTGCTATACAATACTAGTACAATTCCTGAATTCCATCTTGTTAAAAAGTAAATATTTGGACGAGTCATTTTTGTTTTATAAAGTTAAAAATTCGTTTGGTATTATGGTGCAATACAGTTGTGACATTTTTTTTGTTCAATTGTGCCATGAGTTGTTATTTGGTAAGTTTTGGGTTTGGCCAACGACCCTGATGGTTCAATGGGTGTTTCAAGCTATGTTACTCAGATTCGGGTGTGTCGAACACGAGTACGTTCAATTTTTTCCAAGATTTTCATGTATTTGGAGGGTCTTTGGAGGATTATATCTCCATACCCATGTTCGGATATGTGTCGGACACGAGTACTTCAAGAAAAACGAAGAATCGGAGCAACATAGGTTTCAAGGGTCGAGTTGGCTCATCGCACTGAAGCTGGACGATTCTGATCCTGTATTTTATTTTTCTTTTTTGCTACATTGAGGTCAGCGGTGTAAGACGAAAATATCTCTATACAGTAGTCACACTTTTTTACTATTTTTATTGCTTTTACTTTTCGATTTTTTTTTTATAATAATTGTCTTTTTTTAGGCAAATAATTTTCTTTTAGACATGTGCCATGTTTTTATCGACTGTTTTTGGATACATTGACTATCTAATTGCTCATTCTTATATGCAAACTAATAAAGAAAACAAAATTCTGAATTGCTTATTTTTAATTTTTAGGTAACAAATCAAATATTTGAATATAACCCTATAATTCAAGTACTAGCATTTTTAATTTTTAGGTACTAAATTGAATATTTGATTATAAATCTATAATTCAAGTAGTAAATGTATAATTAACTTGGCCACCATACTCAAGTGGATTCACAAGCCCATGGAGAGATGATTTTGGATAAAAAAATTGGTGGATGTGAGGTGAATGATGAAGATTGGTGATCGGTCTTGAAACTTTTGGTTTTTGATGAGAATATTTTTTGTTTTCAGATTTTGGTGTTTACTCTTTTGAAATCATACAAGGAGAAGCAATTGGGTTGGCACATGGTCATAATCTGGTGTTCTTTTATTAGAGAGGTTACCACATGGTGGTTAATTGAGGTATTGGGTATCTGCTGTAGTTTTTCTTGTTTCGTGATTGGTTTGGTTTTTTCAGAGTCTGTATGATATCTTCGATGCTTTTAACGTGAGTATGTGGGAATGATTTCTCATTCTTGCACTCACTTTCTAATAAAATTTCCATTGGCTTAGCCAAAAAAGAGAGATAAATGGTAAGAGAAATTGGCAATTAATTAGGGTTAAACTCTTTTCTTTTTTCATTTCTCTGATCCATGTGGTTCTGCATTGTGTTAATATTTTATGGAGAATGGAAGTAACTCAACTGAGTTTAAATTTCAGAAAGGTAGATATGGATGTAACTTGGTTTGATATAAACTTGCACAGCTTATTTCTGCTTTGATGTTGATACAAGCAAATAAAAAGGGGAAACTTAGGACGCTTGGTATATTAGATTGTTCTTTTGCAAAAGCATGTAAATTGAGTTGTGACAGTTAGTCTTTTAGGAAGAATTAATCTTTTAGTAATTGGCCATAATTATGTTTTCCCTTCATTTCATCTCATTTTAAGCAGCCTGTTCCTGGACCAATAATCTCACTCATCGGTGCTCAAATCTTCAATTTAATGGAAACTTGAGTGCATTTTGGTGAAAATTTGTCTATCTGCTTTTAAATGCCTTCTTTTTCAGGGGAAATCATGATTCATTTTATAAGGTGATGAAATGCTATCAGCCAAGACAAAGCTCTAAGGGCCTTGAAAGCAGTAGTAAGGATTCAAGCTATATTCCATGGTCGTTAGGTCCGAAAGCAAGCTGCTGTGACATTAAGCTGAGGTTAGATAGGTTACTTTTCTTTTTCCAAAAGATTTTGTATTTTTATCTGTCATAAAGATATATTTTATGTATGATTTTACTGTTAACTATATGACAATAACAAGATGCTAATATCATATACTTACATCTTAACAATCTTCAGAAAGGATGATGCGATAGTCCCGGAACTTGACAAGACCTAAGAGCAAAACAGGTAATAGAGCTTGAAAACCTTGATTTCGGTCTCTGTTAGCTTGATAATATTGAAGTGGATGCCAAAGTCGTGTTCAATGGTGAAAATACAATTCCTGTTTATTAGTTTAATTATTCATCGTTGCTGTTTTGACTTGAATTAGTTTAATTCTTCTTTTTCATCAGTCAAACATCATATATGCCTATCCAAATTCGAGAGCAAACAAGCAGTCACTCTCTCGCAAGCATCAAAGGCTAAATAGGAATAAACCCAGTTTGGAATTGGCTAGAACGTTGGATGGCAACCAAGCCCTGGGAAACAAGGATGATGACCGCATTTCTCGGCAAAGTGAAAACCTTGCAAGACCTCCTATATCCATTCAAACTTCTGGTTCATTGTCTGCCCCAAGCTCTGAATCTGTCTATATAATGACGAGAGAGCTCAATATCAACTTCATCAGCATCCGCATCTCTAACTACGTTGTCTAGCAACACTCTAGTTATCAGACAACTTCAAAAGGTAATTAAGAGTTTCTTTTTTATTTCTCTTTTATGTCACAGATGATTTGAAAGAAACGTCAATGAAACAAATTGATTCTCAGTGTTAAGCAATGAACAAAAAAACAAACTACTTTATTGAATGAAAAGCAATGAACTTAAAAAGTTTATAAACTCAACTGGAGAACTGCAAAGTGATTAGAAATTAAAACCAAGTTTAATTAAACGGGATTAATGAATTAACTTAAAGGAATGGTACATTCAAAGTTAATCCAGTTTGCCTTTTAATGGGAAAAAATTAACCCATGATCTTCGTGAAGATGTTAATTAAGTACACCATTGCAAGAACATTGGGTGAGGATTGGGGAATGGATTCACCTGAAAACCATCAATGAAAAACCTTCAAATCTACACATTCACTCTTTCTGCATTATCTTAAGAAAATTATGACACTCTTCCAAGATCAGTGGACAAAAAAAGTTACAGTTTGGAGATAGAAAAAAGAATTACAGACGTTAAGATTCGGACTTCAGATTTGCTGGATGTCAATTTTTATTAATGATTGTATGAACCAATTAAACTAAATTTCGGATTCAAAGACAAGCATATCTTTGAAAACGAGAATGATGATTTACCATAAGACTTCGTTAATCATGTGATTAGCAATAATTAAGCTTGATGACACATGTCATCATGTAAGCAAACCTCAATCATTATTCAAGTCTTAGTATCATTTAAAAACAATTAATATAGTCATATGCTTGCTGAATATAAATGTGAAAACCATGGTCCGTTATTCACGCTCATTTTCAAAAGGACCACACACATCACCACTTTCCCTCAATATTATGAATCGCCTACTCCATTTTTTAAGCAAGAACATAGAAAATCAACCTTAAAGCATAAAAAAAGACCGAATTAAATCCATATCATTGGTTAACCTAGTTTAACTTGGTCGGCAAGTGAGTATATTCTCTTCGGATTCTTTTATATAATATTTCAAATCTTCGTATTTGTTAAAATAATTAAGTATAATTGATCGATGTTATCTCATTTGGATTAAGTTTTGGTTTCCATCTTAATAAGATCAATTAGAAACACTTGATCAAAATCAAAGCTAAAATTTATTTACTTAAATGGGTTAGTGATTTCTTATATATAAACAAAAATAGTAAAAAAGAAAAAAAAAGAAAAAGAGATTGTTAATGGGTCATCTTCGAAAGAGAGTGACGACATATTTTGAGAAATTTTAGACAGTATACTCCAATTCGTTAAAGTTTGACTTCTTCGTAAATATGCATGCAATGGACTATGTCCTAGCAAAGGAACACTTAGATCAATTTCAGTAGCATTAGCATCCCCATGTGGGGGGATCGATGTGCACTAACAAAGGCAAGAAATCAGGATATGCTACCAAAAGCTGTAAAAAAAAAAAAAAAAACTTCTTGGATGTCAACTTGATAAAGATTCTCAATGTGAAGGGGAAAGCCAAAAAAAAGGAAAAAAAAAGTATGGGAAATTAGCTTTCTTCAGTTTTGAGTAAACAAGTGGACTTTCTTTCATGGGGGGGTTGCCATGAAGAGAAGGAAGGCAGTGTGGGGGCTAGTGGGGTCTTAATAGGCTTGTATAATGGGGTACATTGTATAGTTTGTTTTCACTGCCTTTTTTGGTCTAAAAGTTTTTTTTGATCTTCTTCACCTCATCTACTTTGTATAAAGTGGAATGCTAAATGATATAAATAAATATTTCACTCACATATATAGTTTGGTAAAGATAGAGTTGATTTTTATGATGAATGATCAAATTTAAAATTAGATTTGATAATTCGTGTATTTTGTGTCGCGTTTATGTTATTTTTTTGTGTTACAATCATGTTTAAGATGTTATATTTATATAAATTTTGACATGTTAATAATTCGTATTATATAAATTTTGACATGTTCATGTATTCGTATCGTGTTTGTATTATTTTTTAGTGTTGTGTCGTATTTTAATTATTTTTCCGTATCGTATTCAAAATTATCTTATATATTTGGAATGAACCAATTTTTTTTTTTTTAATCTAGTGACTTTCAATATTTGACAAGGTGAAAAGATAGTGTGTACTTGTTTATTTTGGTTGATAGCTAGAGTTACTAAAAAAATTTCAATTTTCTATGCCAATAAGTTTGATTGGATCAAAACTTTGTCAAGTTAGGTAGAATTGAGGGAGTGATTTAATTGTGCATGGATGACATGAAGCTTGGAAGTTTAATTATACTCTCTTTTACAAAATTTCAGTTTCACCAAATAAAAAATAATACTTATTTGTTTCTTTCTTATATGTGACTTGGAGTGGGCCAAATTTATGATTTGCCTAGTTTTCATGATTTTCATGTATTGATTTTTAGATAGGTATAAAGTGATTCTTTTTGACATTTGCAAACTCCATTGGAGTTTCAGGTGCCCCACCTTTCATCTTTTCTGGCTTTTATAGGCCTCATCAAGTTGTTCTTTATGAACAAGTAAACAAAGTTAATTACTTCATCTTGCCATAGTTAAAGAGAAATGAAGTAAAAGGAAGCTATATATAAGGGAAAATGTGCTTTTTTTTTCCTCATATTTATAATCTTCTTCTATCTATCCATTTATGTTTCTTAAATATAGTAATCTTAGGTCATTGGAAGATCAGTTAGTTTTATGAGTGAAAAAAGAAAATGTTAAGGAAAAAAAAAAAAGAATAGAACAAAGAGGAAGAGTTAAATTTAGGTGAGAAGTTTATGACTTGCTGTAAAAATCTACACTCCTTTTTTATGGTTTTGGGGCATTTTTAGTATGGAAAAGGATAGTGCCTCTCTAAAATTCCCTATGATATGGAAAAACAAAGTTTTTTTTCTTTTCTAAATTTACTTTATTATTTTATAGGAATTGTTAATGTTTAGTGACACTAGATACGACGATATTTATAGAAAAAAACAATTAATACATTATTTTTTTTAAAAATTTAGTAAAAATATATATATTAAACGCAAAAAAAAATTCTTAAAATAATAATTAAATAATCTTTAACTGATACCTATATATATAAACACTGATTAACCGAATTCTTATTTTATTTCATCAAAATTTTGAATGAAAAAGACCCATACCAAAACCAATTCTCTTCCAAGACAGGACAAAGAATTAGCTAGTCATTCTTTCATGTGTACTTTGTTTTGATGGCTCAGTGAGTTGAGGGGGAAAAAAACAAAATTCTTCTACAGCTTGTGTCCTCTGATGGCTCAACAAATAAAGCAAATGAGGCTAAGGCTATTAATTGTTGCATGTGCAACAATAAAATCAAGAATCTTGTTTGGTCCTATTTCTTCCATCACAAGCATTCCAATCTCTCTTTTACTTTTTCTTTCAGAAGCAAGACTCAAATGTAATTAAACCTAGATATATAGTTTCACCAAAGAAAGCATTTGCTTTAAGCATTTTTTTTAAACCTTTTTAGGTTTTGTATATGCCTTTTTTTTATATATATATATATAAAGTTACTTTTATATTTGTAATTGCATTGCAAGAGAGATATTGTAATTTTTTTACATACTTATTAGTTTTCTTTTATTTGTCAATCAAAGATTCCATTCTTATAAGAACGTTTTGAAAATAAAATCATAAATGTACCAAGCTAATGTGAAAGCGAATGGTCTATAAATTGCTCGGTGAAGAGATTAGGCCTAAACAAAGTCAGATAATAGTATTACTAAAAAAAACAAATTTTTACTCGGGAAAATTTTTCAATCTTATTTTATGAGAAATTAAATATATCATAACAATGCAATATGATTGTATTATTATATCCAATGGCTAAGCCATATTGTTTCTCAAATTCTTGATCGTCAAAAATTAAGGATTTTATCCATTAACTGACAGAGCAGTATATATATATATATATATATATTATTTTTCATCCTTCATATCACATATAACGAAAGAAACATAATTTTCTTTCTTTTTTCTTTTCTCGCCTTTTTCTCTTCCCTTCATTTTTCTTCCTTTTTACCAGATATAGTCAAGAGAAGAGTCGATAGTGAAAAACAAAAGCCTAGCTATTTTTGCAAACTATATGAATTTGTTTTTCATCATCTATCAAAATAAATGCAAATTAATTAGCCCACCCGTAATGCTAGCTAAAACATAACCCAAGACTCACCCCTTTTGTATCAATCCCTACTTCTCCATGAATTGCTTTGTCTATTTCTCCTTGTGAAACATGTTTAGACTGATCCTAATTAATTAATGTTAGATAAGCCGTAACTTTCACTATAATTCATTATAATTAACCAACTTTCCAATGTTGACACCTCAGCTTATTATATATATAAACTTCGATATAAATACTAAAAAAATCATGATAAATTTAATGATCAGTGAATACGAACTAAAAGAATCAAGTCTTTTAATATAAAATTGTCGCCGCAGTTATCTCGATTTTAATTTGTAGCCAAATTTATAATAAAGTTTGATTAAGTTAATGATTCAAAGATGCCAACAAATTTAGTATAATTATACCTCTATCATTATCTAGTGGCTGAACTTGTATATTCAAGGGAAATAGATGTTGGTCAAAATGAGAGAAATTTAACCTAAGTTCCCATTGAGCTAATTTTGGACGCCAATGATCAAAAGAAGGAAAACAATACAATTTTCGAACCCTTAATCTGTTTTAAGTTAAAAATACTTTGCTAAAACAAATCCACATTCTTTTATATATATATATATATATATATATATATATATATATATATATATATATGCAAAGAATAGAGTGTGTTACAAGAAAAGAAGGTCTGATATCATGTTACAAGAAAAGGGGTAACGCAAAAAGAATATGTGAGTCGGTTATGATAACTTACATCCACGGAAAAATACCCAAAGAACTACATTGTTGATATTATGAATTGTGTATTAGTTTATACAAGACTACCTTATTTATATAGAAGGTTCTCATCAATTTATAAAAGAACTAAGTAAAAATATCGTGTTGTAATCTCTAATATTATATCGTATCGTTATCCATAATATATCTAATTACATTTATTAGTTTAACAGAGTGCTTGTCAAAATTTCAGATTCTCTATCAAATATTGAAGTATAGATAGACCCATATTTTAGTTTTACTAAAATTAGTTTTGATTTGATACTACTTGAAGAAATGTGATGAATTTTAAAATTTAGGGTTTTTATATTTCATTGGAAAATAGTTATGAATTTGCCAACTAACCTAGGTATATATATAATTCATCATAATTATTTTCCCTTGGGAAAGGATAGAAAGGGCGTATCTACTTTTCCCATATATGTATATATATATATATATATTACTTGCATTGCAAGAAGAGACAAGGAGAAATATATTACTTGATGAAAGAAAGAAACCTTTGCCCAAGAAAAGTTTGTGAGATGTGGTTGGGACTTTCCTCTAGGAGGAATGATAATTATGAATTAATCATAGTATATATTTAGCACGTAATGTATTGTTTTCATCTAAACAAAATACAATACATACGTAAATACTTTTTCTGCATCGTCTCATATTTAATAAACGTTTTTATTTTGAGGTTCAATTTTCAAAAAATAAATTTAATTTTATGTCTTTTTACTTTCGAATTTTGAAAATCATACAAAAATGAAAATTCAGATACTCGACTTAAGATCAAAAGAAAAAAACTGATGATGTACGTATAACTATGTTTTTGGAGATGTTGAAAAAAGTATAATAAATCATACTATACAAAAACCTTTTTTTCTTCATATGGCTCCATATTTTCATGATGAACTTTACAAGGTGGAAGGACAAAAGAAAGTTCATCTTTTCAACTGCCTCACCCTGGTTTAGTAGAAAATATAACCGTGATAATTAACCTTTATATAATATATTTAATAGAAAGAAAAAATACTCTATTTTGGCCTCAATTGATGTAGATTGAAAAAATGGTTTAGATGAAAATGAACAATTAATTTTCCAAGACATTTCAGTCATATATTTTGAAGGTATAGAATTAAACACCACGTGATCTAGCATGGAAATTGCCTAATCAAATAAACAAAGATTGAATTTTTAAAAGTAATAATAATAAAGAAAAAATTCATCAAAAATTCTGACATTAAAAATAATTTTCATTAAAAATAAAATTTTGTTGAAATAAGCCAATTTTTTTATAGAAAAATTTGAGACGAAAAATTTAGCATTTCTCTTGTAGTGAAAAAAAGAAAACACTCGGCCTAGGATTATCTTAATCATTGACTATTTTACTTCTTCAACATCACATTTGCAAGCACCAATTAGTACAATAATTATCATAACACGACACATGCTAATTGTTCATATTCATCCAAATCAATTAATTAATTTTTGACTATAATAAACAAAGGATCAAGTTTTTTTATTTATTTTTTATTTATATATGTTTCCAACATAATTTCGATATAATTGACCTGATATACTAGATCAAATAAAGGGTAGACCTTTGGAAGAAAACATACCTAAAATTATATGTCTAATTAGATATATAATACTTAAATCCTAATAGCCTAGCTATATTCAAGTAACATTCAGATTTTTATGGAATGTTGTAAGAACTTGGATTTTTCTTGCAAAAGGTTCTTCTTAATCAATTTTCTTGTTGCCAATATCATTTAGCTTTTGTTTTGATGCTCATTAATTAGTATTCCCAATATCCCATGCCAGTCTTGTCCCCCTCTTCTTTCATGTTACCAAAAAAAAAAATACTGTGCTTAATTTGGAAAGATCAGCATGCATGCATTTGTACTAGGTGGCCCAAATTCAATCCTAACAAAGCCTTTGATTAAAAATTCTTTTGACTCTTTCATTTATGATGATATGTTTTTTTTTTTTTTTATGATACTAGTTTATACTACATGTGTTTTGCACATGAACGATATAATAAATTAATATTATTTATTTTAATATATATAATTCACTATCAAACACATTTTTCTTTTTTTATAAATCTATATATTAGATGTTTTTTGTTTTGGTATAAATTATACCAAAGATTATCAAAATTATTGCAAATGTTATCAAAAGTTAACAAAACTATTACAAATGTTATTAAAATTATTGCAAAATTATATCAATGATTACTAAAATTATTTCAAAAGTTATCAAAATTAATTATATCGAATGTTACCAAAATTATATTAAGAGTTACCAAATGTATACAAATAGTTATCAAAATTATATCAAATGTTACCAAAAAGTTACTAAAATTATATCAAATGTTACCAAAATTATATCAAAACTATATCAAAGGTTATCAAAATCATATAAAAAAATTACCAAAATTGTCAAGGTTGCCAAAATTATATCAAATGTTATCAAAACTATATCAAAAGTTGTCAAATTTATTACAAATATTATCAAAATTATATCAATTATTATCAAAATTATTACAAATGTTATCAAAATTATTACAAAGGTTATTAAAATTTTTACAACTGTTATCAAAATTATATTAAAGGTTACCAATATTAAATCAAAGTTTATCACATGCAATTATATCAAGGTTACTCAAAATTATATAAAAGTTATCAAAATTATATCTAAGGTTATCAAAATTGTTACAAAGGTTTTCAAAATTATATCAAAGGTAATCAAAATTATTAAAAATGTTATAAAAATTATATTAAAGTTTACCAAAATTATATCAAAGATTACAAAAATGATACCTAAATTATATAAAAAAATCATCAAAACCTTATCAAAGATTACCAACTATATCAAAGGTAACCAAAATTATTATCAAAAGTTACCAAAATTATATTAAAAAATATTAACTAGTGCCTAATGGCACTTGTTAATGTAATATTTATAGAAAGAAAAGTATAATAAATGCATTACTTTTTCTTATTCAGTAAAAACAATATATTAAATGTAAAAAAATTTCTTAAAATGGTAATTAAATAATCCTTAACTGGTGTCTTGTATTATAGGCTTTCAAAATTATATCAAAAGTTATTAAAATTATATAAAAAGTTATCAAAATTATATCGAAAGTTACCACAATTAATATCAAAGATGATCAAAATGTTCTTAAAATTTCATCAAATGTTAACAATACCAAAAAAATATATATCAAATGTTAACAAAATCACATCAAATGTTATCAAAAATCATATCAAAACTTACCAAAATTATATAAAAGGTTATAAAAATAATATTAAAGGTTACCAAACTTGTATCAAAGGTTACCAATTTAAATTATATCAAATGTTACCAAAATTACATAAAAGGTTACCAAAATTATATCAAATGTTACCAATATTATATCAAATTTACTAAAATCAAATAAAAGGTTATCAAAATTGTATCAAAAATTATCAAAATCATATCAATGATTATTAAAATCATATTAAAAACTGTCAAAATCATATCAAGGGCTATTAAAATCATATTAAACATCAAAATCATATGTAAAGTTACTAAAATCATATTAAAGGTTATATTATATAAAAGGTTATGTGTTTATTGTTACTTATTATATTTATGTTACAAACTCAAAATCATTCATGTTTAATCTCATATGGTAATATATATTATTGTAATTTAACATAATTTTATGATCCAAGTGTCCTATCATACTACCAATTTAATCTTAATTTTTATCTTTGGTTATATTTTCATGTATGATTCTCTTCAAGTAAATAATACTTTAAGGTTTTCCATGACCTAATAGCTAGATAAATAAAATATTCATTCTTAACTAATAAATGTTTTTCTAATACTCTTTCAAATTTTTATTATTATTGTTCTTATAATAAATTTGGAAGTGTTATTCTCATATTAATAAAAAAAGAATAGATAAACAAAAATTAATCAATATTTAATTTAAATAAGAAAATGATCAATTGAAAAAAGTTTGCTTTAATAAAGATTTTAATGTTTAAAAGAAAATTAATAAATAATAAATATTTTAATAAAAAAATTAATAATTAAAAAAAATTAATTAATTTAATAATTTATCAAGAACATATATATCGTTCACTATTTATACTTTTGGAATTGATACTTTTATATATATAATTGATATTAATTAGAAGTATTTTAGGTTTTGTCTGAGTTTAATTCCTTTTTCGAAGATCTTAAAGACGCAGACATCATTCTGATGCATTTAGGTTTTTATCTTCCTAATTCTCCCAACGAAATTGAATCATGGTAAAAGAAAAGAATTGTTCTAATCTTGAAGATTTCTTTAATGATATATATCATTATTACTTAGTCATTTTCTCTTATGATCTATGCTTGAAATATATTATCTCCTTAATCAGCAAAATAACTATTTTCTGACCTCTCTTTGGATATTATATACTATAATTCTTATGACCCACTACTGAAAATTAATAATCTAACTCAAAAGTAAATTGATTTAAGCATCTCTGCTTTAATATATGTTTACATTTTTCATGGTAGGGTGGCCACTCTTGTCCAAAGATATGATCATCCAATCGAGTCCAATCCCAAGAAAGAAAAGTTGGAAAAACAAAAACAGATTTGCATTCAATTTTTCAATCCTAGATAAATAATTAAGCAAATACAATATTGTTTCCATCAAATGAAAGAAATTGTGAATTTTTTGCTGAAATTATATATAATGTGGTCCCGGAGGAATAATTACTAATTCATCTAGTTTTGGCTGTCTTCCATTGCTTTAGATGCCAATCAATGATTTGGCTTTTCATTTATAGATATTTTTAATTATTTTAATATAATAATTAATTAATAAAAAATATTAATAAATATCTAGTAATACTGATTAAGATGATATTTTAGATAAAAAAAAATACAATTAATATATATATTTAAATTTAATAAAAATAATGCATTAAATACCCAAAAAAAATCTAAAATAATAATTAAAGAATCATGAACCGGTTTCTATAAGCACGGATTAACCAACCCTTAATTAATATACTAATTGCCTAATTTTCTTTTGATGCATATTTAAAGCATGAAGCAAAAAAATTGCAGATCATATTGACTATAATAAATATCACATTAATTAACATGGCAACAGAAAATTAAACACAAAAAGTAAAAATGAAAAGAAGTACTCTTGATATGATTATAATTTATAATTGCAGCTGCTAAAATAAAAAGTATTGGGATTTCAGATTGAAGCTAGCTTAATTACCTAGTATATATCCACCTTGCTTTTTCAGAAGTGCATGGTTAGACTTAGATATTAAATTTTAAACTTAGTTAAATGGTTTTTTACATCATATATTATACTAAAACATAATATTAACTCAACCTAGTGATTAATTTAGAACTCAAATTTTAGGATTCTATTTTAACAAATCTTTTTCTCACATTGCATGATGACTTTGAATTTGGAAAGGGCCTTTACTTTATGCACTTGATTACATGCAAAGTACCAGCACAGAATTTCAACAGCAATGTTGCTCTAGAACAAAGAAAAGTAATGGTAATAATAACAAGTTGAATGTAAAATGATACTCCATTTTCCAACAGTTAAAATCTACTTTTAGCAGAGAATAACAAAGCATCTATGGTGGGACAGTTCTATAAAACCTTTGCTGTCAATCTGTAAAAGAAAGAAAGAGAACCTATATGCAAGTTTTTCATCAGTCTGTTTACTGTTTCAGTGATCCAATCGTGACCCACAAAAGATCACATCAAAAACTTTCATACAATCACAACCGTCAGATCAGCTGACCTCATTATTAGTATTATTGATTCCTCAGGAAACCATTTGCATTGCAACTATGGGATTGGAACGTCAGAAGTCAGAAAATTTTTCAGCCAATATATATTTGAACAAGTTTGATCCTACATATGAAGTCGATAAGTCCAAAGTGGGACCTGTTAAAATATGGGTCCCATCAGTCTGCATGTGTGCCACGTGTACAAGGCAGCCCCATCTCTGAGAAATGAAGCAGAGGAGAGGAGGAGGGGATCCCATTATAAGCCATACAGGTCTTACAGGTTGACACTGCAGATTTTAGCCTTTTGCCCACAAACCCTAACTGGGCCACAATGGTACAGTCCCTACATTAAATTCACACCCTCAGTGTACTCTGATCAGTTTCTCAAATCACCCTCAGTTTCAAAGTTTTTCACATTTTCTTGTAAACAACTTCTAGGGCTTAGGTCTCTGAGATCTTCATCATATAGAAATTAAAACTACTCTCTCTCTCCCCCTTTCTTATCTGCTTTTCTTTTTCACTTTTAAAATAAACAATTCTCCAGCACTGATTCTGGCCTGCCATTGGCTGCAAATACTCTGAGAGAGAGAGAGAGAGAGAAAGATGGGGCACCATTCTTGTTGCAACAAGCAGAAGGTGAAGAGAGGGCTATGGTCACCAGAGGAAGATGAGAAACTCATTAACTACATTACAACCTATGGCCATGGTTGCTGGAGCTCAGTCCCTAAACTTGCAGGTTTTTTTCCTCTCCCTCTGGATGGTTTCTTGATTCATAACCATCCTTTTTTTTTTTTTCCTTTTTTTCTTTTAATTGCCATCTAAATTGCACTAGTTTTTCTAACCCTTTCTTTTTTTGCAGACTATAACTGCAAATACCAACTACATTTGATTCCTTGTTTATTTTCTTTTCTTGTTTGTTTGTTCCTTTTTCTTTTTGCGTTTGTTTCATGATATAGGCCTGCAAAGATGTGGAAAGAGCTGCAGATTAAGATGGATAAATTACCTCAGACCTGATTTAAAACGTGGGAGTTTCTCTCCACAAGAGGCAGCTCTTATCATTGAACTCCATAGTATTCTAGGCAACAGGTACTTCAACTATTATATATAGATACTAAACTTATAATTTTGACTATTTTTCATTATTATAGAAATTGGTTACCCATCATCATAGTAATCATCAATGTCTTTTCTTTTCTTTTCTTTTCTTTTATCATTTAAACATTAAAAAGATGGGCACAGATAGCAAAGCATCTACCAGGGAGAACAGATAATGAGGTGAAGAACTTTTGGAATTCAAGTATCAAGAAGAAGCTGATCTCTCATGATGTTCCAGCTTTAGCCTCTTTCGCTGATGTTCACAATTCTACACCTAATTCGGAGGAAGCTGCTGGTTTCATCTCTCTAAATGGAAACCCTAATTTGATCCTTAGTGCTCAACAAGACCAGCTCTATCTTTCCCCCGCAGCAGCACCAGTGCTACAAAGTTTTGCTCATCATGCAGATTTCAAGCCAAACCCAAACAATTACAACATTGATTTGGTTCATCATCATTTCCCATTGGCCCCAATGCTCCCACCACCACCCCCTTCAAATACATCTTCCTTCGACCCTTCATGGCCATTGCTTTTTGGACCTCAACATGATTTTGATCATCAAAATCAAGAAGATCATCACGTCCAAATTTTCAGCAATGAAGTAGTTCAAAATTTTGTTAGTGACAAGCTTATCAATATCAATCCAACCAATGGGGTAACTCTTTACGACCATCCGTTAATGGCTCCTCCAGCTCCAACAGTGCCCAAACTCTGTGAAATCCTTGAAGGAAACATGATCTGCAACATGCCACAAACATCTGTTTCATTAGAAAACAATATCGACCCAGTAGTCTCCAGGCTCTCCTCCTGTTTTCCAATATCTGCTGGTTCAAACTATGCACATGACATGCACGTGGCAACAAGCCAGATGGAGTACATTGATACCATCATCACATCAATGCCGTCATCTTCATCATCATCATCCTTATCAGCATTATCCAGTGGGCAATATATTACAAACCCTAATCTTCCTTCAAGCAGCTGGGACCCTTAGGCATGGCGGATTCATCACATCTTATATTATAATTGGGATTGGATTTAGCTAGGTATTTTGTCTACAAAAGCAATTATTTTCTTGAAATATATATATATATATATATATATATATATATTAAGTGCAGGATCCGATATATGAGAGAAAATCAAAACCTAAATATTACTGGTTCAGATATTCAGTAAGGATAATATGCTGTCTGATGATGTTCCATAAATAAATGTAGGTTCTTAATTTCACATATTACTCCTCCAAAATATATTTGTATATACCAGTTTATATATTTTTCTCTAGAGAACTCCTATCATTTCCTCCATAATATATATATATATATATATTATTAGCTTTCCCTTTCTCTCTCATTTGTAGGTGGGGGGACATTATTAGAACAATGGGAAAATATTTCATATTTATACATTTTTATGTGGTTGATAAAAAAAAAAAAAAAAGTTTTAGCAATTGCTAACAATACTGAAGATCAATGTGTAGACTAACTGGTAAATATTTGGTCTTAAGTGGGGAGAGAGCATGAAGGATTAAATACAAAGCTAATTATACATAGATTTAAGTAACTCATCATGAATTTCACAGTTATAGTTAGAAACAAGAAAGAATTTACATAATTAGGAGAAAAAACATAACGTAATGATTGTTTTACTCTGATTTAAAACCAGATATAACATATATATATATATATCTTTTAAAATAAAAGGCTGACTTTGAACTTTTCTATCCCATATTTAATCAACGTACGTCCATGACCATCGTTCTCATATCATCGTCATAATTTGTGCTTGGGGTTGGGTATAGTAATGCAGCCAATGGGTCGATATCCCATGATTATAAAGTCTATTGGGTTCCAACAGAATAGACATCCTTTACAAAGTTGGTAATACTATATACTATTTTCAGCATTATTTATTAGTTTTTCTATATCCCATTGGGAGAAAAAGATGTTCTTAAAGAGTAGAATGTAATGTGTTTTCAGCCCAATAGAATAATAATGTGCATCGAGAGGCATAGCATAGGCCCACGCCACGGCTGCTAATTAATTAGGGTATTTGCTTATATTTTAAACTTAGGAAAACGAGGACAAAGCAAGAGCGGACCAACTTCGTCATCAATGCTTGGCACAGGTAAGTAAACTGGAAAAAACCCACACATGGGTCCAGAAGATATGGCCTTTAAAGCTTTAACTACTACAGCCCTAATGTTAATGGCTCTTGGCAGTAAAAATTAAAAGAGCAGAAGCACCAGGCAGCTTTCCCTTTTGCTTGCATCTCATCTCGAAACCGAAGGACTCCATTTTATGCGTAAAGGGACGTTCGACTCCGCAATACTACTATCAGCTGGAGACCTTCTTTAAGGGCAAAAAATATATATATATATGAAATGGTTATTTTACGTCAATATATATTCTTTTCATTCTAATCATGACACATAATCATATTTATTTAAAAAATCAACTATTTATTACAACAATCATTAATGACTTGCTGAAATAAATATTTATCATTTAATTATTACATATAATGTGTAATAAATAATTGATTTTTTAAAAAAAAATTCATTACGATAATCATGTTACGTGAAATAACCGTTTTATCGTTTCATATAATCCTTTCTCCTTCAAGGACAATTATTATATATCAGAGCTTGCTTGGGTTGGAACAAAGAAAGGGCTTCAATCTAGCTAGGATGCCTACCAGCTTCTTTGTTTAATTATTGAGGGAATAACCAGAGTTTATTAACACAATTCGATACCCACCCCACGATTTTCGAATTGGATGCGCGTTCCCATCTAAAAGTCGACATACATCTGTCTGAAGAAACAACAATATTCCTTTAGGTCTAGAAAAATCAACATAATTTTGAACAATTCAACACCATCTAAGAAATCAAAGACGATATTACATACAAATCCAAAACAAACAAAAAAAACCGACAAGAAGAAGAATTTTTGGAAAGCACAAGGTCATATAATTTAGACCAGGCTAATTCCTTGTATCAACAGCTAGAACAAAGGAAGACAGACACCCAAGTTAATGATATTTAGAACCCCTTGGAAAAAAAAAAATTAAGAGGGAAAATACAAAACAAGAAGCATGAAAGGAAAAACAATGAAAGCACAAATCAATTGATGACTAAATGTAATGCCTCTCCTGCAGTTTATACAAATTGACTGATTAAGATTTTATGTTGGTCTCCCCAAGGTTCTATTGCTCCCCATGAAGCGCGCCGGAGATCCAATCTGATGCAGCGGTTTCAATGTCCGACTCGATTTGTGGACAAAGCGATAGAGGAGTTACTGCAATCTATAATTTATAATTTCAAGCAAAAAAAGAAAAAAATGAAAGAACCAAATCAATCACTTATAAAGTAAACATAAAGGAACCATTTCGTATTATATAGGTCGATTTCATGACCCTCATGAAAATGAAAATCAATCCTTCAACTCTTGCATGATTGAATGACACCAATTTCGGGGAAAAACAATAGGGTTTTAACTTACAAATCCGTTGTCAAGTGCCCTGAAATCCAAATCCTCGTCTGTATCTTCCTGTTCTTTATCTACAAACTGCAAAATATATATACTCGTATCGACTGTAGTTAATTCATAATAAAGCATTCATGGATAAGGAAAAGGATTGATGAAGGAGCAAGCAAAAATTAGTAAAACAAAAGGCGTTGCTTTTAAGCTTTTGAGATGCATATGCAAACTGTATGAGATGCTGACTTTTCCTTTTAAGAGATTTCTATGTAGGCAAACCCTGATTCTATGGAAATGTTCAAATATATTACAGAAATCAGAAAGAAAAAAAATTAAAAAAGAAGATGATCAAGGATTTCTCATTCTCAGCTTCACAACTACAAGAGCAATAAATTTGGTTTTATGGCAATTAAGAACTTTTAGATTTCTTAGTTGGAATTTTACATACCTCCAGTCGAAAGTACTTTTTCACTTTATTTTTATCAGATTTAACAGCCCCAACAGACTCTACCTCCACATTCTTCCTTTGCGTGGTCACACGGCGAGCAGCACCCTAAAGAAAATATGCATACATTATCAAGAGTGAATAGTGACAAAGATAATGACCCTCTAATTAAAGAGATTAATATAAAGAAATGCTGACGAGGAAAGAGGGATCGAGGAAGGGGGAATAAATGATGCAATTCCTTTCAATAAAAAAAAAAACTTACGGCAGCAGATGCATCTCGGCTAAGCTGTGCAAGTTGGAGCCCAAGGCTTTGTTGATTAGACATGAAATGTGCAGCAGAAGGATGCCGATTAGCTGAAACAGCTAGCCAACTTGGAGCAGATCTCCACATACTTTGCTTGGTCAATTTGAAACCCTACCACATATGAATAAGCGAGAATATTTGAAGGACGAGACCAGACAAAATCACCAACCGAAAAGAAATAAATAGAGTGGTACATATTGTTTTCTAATATCAAGAGATCCAAAACTTAAGCATTCTAGGAGGATATGCAACATTGCCTCTCTTTTTATGTAAAGCATACAGCAAAGATGAAACAATAACTACACATAAAAGTGAGAGGGCGCGAGGGGGGGGGGGGGAGCATGCAGCTGATGTAAGGAAATCATAGATTGTGCTTGAAGCAAAAGAAGGAATTTCAAGCTAAACAGATTTGATGAAAAAATCTGATAAAAAAGATACGGCATCAAAGTAAAAAGTCATTAACTAGATCAGCTCTTAAAACAAACACTACATTTGGAGGGAAAAAAAAAAGGGAAAGAATTGGATAGAGTTATCCTACTTGAACAAAAATAAGCAGGTAAATATTAGCAATAAAAAGATCATAAGTTCATAACTTAAGGCAAAAGAGAAGATCAATTGTGTTAGTATGAAGCATCAGCCATTCAGAATAGTTTATGAAGTCAACTAGGGGCTCAAGTTCCAACCAGCATAATTTATGTGTAAGACGTTAAAATGAAACAAAAAGGCACATTAATGTTAAACTGTCCGGAAATTTTAGTTCGAATTGTGCCCAACCAGACACAATGAAATAGTGTGTAACTCTATCAAACTCCAAAAGGCCATGTGCCTAGTCAGATACAACTCAGACTTAAATATCCGGACAGTTTAGAATTACTGAATCCAAAACCCAAAACAGCATAGTTGAGTAAATATGACATTTGGAACTTGGATTGTCCAAATGTACTTTTCTATAGAACATCCAACTACCACGAGGAAGCTTCCTCCCAGGGATGATTTAAAGCTTTCTTCCCTGTTCAATGAGCTTCAATTCACAAGTTGGAGTGTTGGATGTTTTCTACTTGAAGATTCACATATTTGATTTTCCAAAAAAAAATCAGCCAATCAGTTGGAGGCTGATCTTTTAAAAGGGAAATCACATCAGGGAAACTTCTAATTCATCAATAAAGAGCATGACCTGAAACTTCCTACCAGATGATATACTACCATGATGCTTTCTAAGAATTTATATTCTCTTAAAGAAGATAAGGCATGATCCTAGTATAATAACCTCCAATAATGCTGCTTTTAGGAACATCCAGCTCTTTGACATGATTCAAAAGGAATGAAACTTCGCCAATCCATTATAATTCAGGAAGTAAACCATACTCTCACTCAAATCTCTAAACCTAAGAAAATTAAAGGAAGAGATAGAGAGCTTCCAAAAGGGACATTATATAAACAATTCCAAGATTGCCCCAATAATTTCAACCTGATATGAGTAGTACTATATAAGAGTTCCCACACAAATTCATGCTATAACCTATAAACAAACAAATGAATATGAATAGATGAACAGATGAACAGATCTATTCCTCTAAGGAATAAGGAAAGATCTTCATTAGCTCTAACAAATGACTGTTTTTTCTGTTTTTTATGATGATTGCAACCCTAAAATATCACCTCTCCTAACATTAGAAGGACATACAGTCGAAAAACAGGAACTCTCAACACCCACCCTAAGAAAATTATGGTCACCATCAGCTACAATCTTTCGTCTAATATAATGCAATTTGCCTTAAAAAAGTTGTATATAAACAAGATTTCACGAGGGCATGTCAAGGAAGTAATGATACCCAAATATTCATCATTAGATTATTACCATAATTTAAAGAACAAAATTTATATCTCATTTTAAACATGATAGGCATCAGTATACATCACATCATTGTTATGACAACCATATTTTATTTATGTCCCTAAAATAAGGAATTCCAACCTTGTTTGCTGAAGGAGAAGTAGGAATTTCTATACTTAGAAAGCAACTTTTAGGGAAAACACCCTTTTCAATATCTGTGATGGCTGCGGTTATTAAAGGTAAACAAACAGCAACCGCATCCTTAAAATCACTTTCTTGGCTTTCTTCCCTCTTCCTGCAATAGTACCCAACATTCAAAAGAACATTCAATAATGAAGTGAGAAGAAAATAGTAGAAACTAAATCCCTATAAACAGGATTGTAAGTCACCAGTTCAGTGATATTGACAAAGATGGTACACCACAAATCAATGCTTCTCTAGCTCCAGCCACAACACCTGAGTGAAACCTGGTATATTACACATTGTAAATACACTTAGCATACAAACAAGAGCAAAAAGGATTAATGGTAAACTAACAGGATAAAACAACAGTAACAAATGCATGAAGCCATGCAAAGCTTTACCATCAGGAGATAAAAATTCAAAGGGAACTTAAAGTACATTTTTATAATAATCAATCAAGAGGGTAGTAGTCCCCACCTGTTAAAATCAAAGCAAATAGTATTATCGTACAAGCGTGTTCAAAGACTTACATGTGATGACCACAGCTTGATCCCCGGTTAATTCCACTAATTACCTGGAAATTACGTCAAATATAGTAGTCAATAAATGCTTAAAACAAAATTGATATGGTTTTATAGTAGTCAATTCCACTAATTCATTGATAACAGGATGAAAGCCTTACCAGCAGAGGCTTTGACCATGAGAACAGCGCCCCGGACAATGCTAAGGATACACAATCTACAGGCGTCCCTGAAAGCAGAGAACCATAATTGAGGCCGATTATTATCAAAGTTAACTCAAACCAACATCATATTTACACAAGTTTGCAGACATATATTGACGTATCTGAAAAAAGGGTAACAAATTACAGTCAGAGAAAGTTCTATTTTAAAGCCAAATTTCATCATATAAATGATGGTTCTGACACACTATACTTAGCTTATTACAATAATATGGTTTTATATCCCAATTCAAGAAAACTGAGATACTTAAAATTTGACTGAAAAATTGAATAACATAAATGCAAAATCCAATCACACCTGAAACTTCAAAAGCTGTAGCACCATCGATTTCTGCTGGAGTAACAGTAATTGTTTCTCGGACAGTCACGGAATGACCCGAAACAGATTTGTCCCTAAAGCAATCCATTCAGAAACTAATAAATGACAGCAAATTACCAAATTCAACAGCCAAAAAGTTACAAATTAAATATTTTTAGACTACATATCCAAATTAATAATTAAAAAGAAAAGCAGAACAAGCAAAATTTGATATAACCGACATTGCCAAATATGAATTAAGAGGCACACGTAACAAAAGAGTTATTATGGATGAAAGAACATTTGCATAGATGCCTATTCTGGTAACAAAGCAAATAAAAAAAAAAAACAAAACAAAACAAAACCAAATTTGACAAACAATAATAATTAAAAAAAAAAAAAGAGACCCACATATCCTGGCAAATAAACAGTGAGAAGCAAACCAAAAAATCAAAAATTGGAGAGGACCCAGATGAGAAAATGCAAAAATTAGGCCAAAACAAACCAGAAATCAGAAATTTTGAGAAATTCCAAGGAAAAGAAAGAAATGACCCACGATTGAGGGGCGCAAACATGGACATTGTAGAGGCCTGAACGGACCAAAGCTTGAACGAGATAAACAAGGCCAAGGGAGTCAATCCCTTCCCCATTGGTAACCAAAAGGACAGGCTTGGAGTTGTCGCTTTCATCAGCAGCGTTTTCATTACAAGTAGAAGTAGATGGCTCAGTAGAATCACCAACAGCATCATCCTTGTCTTGTTCATTGTTGTTGTTGTTGGTGTTTCTTCCTTTTCTGCTAAGAAGAACTTCTTGGAGATTGTTAACCAAACCAGGAGGTAACATGTTGTTTTTCACAGAAGTAGACGTCATTTTTTTTTCCTTTCAATTAAAAATGATTGAATCAAATCCCTAAAGAAGAAGAGATTACAATAAACGGGAAAAAGGGAGATTTGCTGCAAAAAGGATATGGAATGGCTAGATAAATAAGAGAGAGATGGATAGACCGGGTCTAACGGGAGACTGAGAAAGACGGGGAAAAATAGCTTTTGAGATTTGAGAGAGAGAGAGAGAGAGAGAGAGAGAAGATACGAGTCGAGAGGAATAATAATTAAGAAGGGTGGGAAGAAGGAACAGTGTTGCTAAATCTTTATATCAAATAAAAAATTTATTTAAGTTAAGTTAAGAGGATACAAATTAAAATTTTATTTTAATATAAATTAATAATTTATTTAATTATAATAAAAATGTAAAAAAATATTTAAATAAAATTATAAAGTTTAAAGTTTTTTATTATTCTTATCTTTTAAGTTTTACTTTTAACTTTGCAAATAGTTCGAGATTGGTCTTAAAAAAATATCATGGTACTTAATCATATCATGTCTGTGAGAAAATGTTAATCTCTCTTAAGTTCTACTTTAGCTTTACACATGGTTCGAGATTAGTCTTAAAAAAAATCATGGTACTAAATCATGTCATGTTTTAAGCTTAGCTTTTTCTTTTCTTTTTTACATTTTTTACTATTTAATGCAATTTTTTTTATTTTTGAAATTCCAAAATGTACTAATGATACATAGAGAAATATAATTGTGCAAAAAAAAAGAAAGGATTTTTTTGTCTTCTATAGAAACAAAAGAAAATCTTTGATTTAAAATTATGTTAGTACTATGAAATACTTGATTTAAAAGAAAAATCTATGATTTAAAAGCATGTTAGATTTAAAATCTTTGAATGAGTTTTGAATATAAATTTTAAAGTTGAATTATAGTAACAAAAAAATAGGAATATATACACACACAAGTATAGTTGGGATGTTTTTTTTTTTTTGTAAATTTGTTCAATTGCTTTTAAAATATTAGATTATAACACACCTATTACTTGGATGAAAAGAATATTGTATTTAAAAAAAATAATGGATAATTTTTTGTCATTCATTATATGAATGTTTAAAAAAATTGTGCTTTTGGAGGAAGACAAAATTATTTGAGTAAAAGTAGAGTAGTTTTTTTAAGAGGTGGATAATTTTTATGTGTTTTTATAAAAAAGTAAAAACATAAATAACTTTAATTTTAATTTTATTATTACAAATTTATTTGAACTTTTAAATGAATTGTTATTAGTTGTATCTTTAAATGTTATTACAGAAAATATTATTTATATCCCATAAAATAGTGATTTTTAGTAGTTTCTTTCTATGGGTCAATATCAAAATTTTGCCACTCAAATTTTAGGAAAAAATCATGTACTTTATATCGAAAAATTATTCTTTCTAACCACTTTAAAATTAGATCACTCTTAGTGAAATTTTTAGACTTACAAGCGAGATTAATAAGATGATACATATCTTTAAATATATTTAAAAAAGTTAATTAAAAATAAAATATAAGGCAATTTTTTAATTTTATTTATGAAGATAAAATTTTTATTGTCGGTGTATTAAAAATAAATTCATTATTTTTATAGATTAATATTCTTTATTTTTTTATTTTTATTTTTATTGTACCTTGATTGATTTTCAAGGCTACCTCTTTGATCCGTTTCTTGGTTGTGGGTATTTGGTATGAAGTGATATTGGCATTCCTTGTCCTTGGCCTTGGGGTACTTTGAGAAATGTAAATATAATCATATCAAAACTATTAAAAATCTTTGAATTTTCTTATTTAAAACAAAAAGAATAAAGTAAGCATATGTCGTTTAGTACCTTGTATTTATTTTATTTTATTTTTGAAACTAGAGGTTTTCATTTATCTTAAATATTAATAGCATCATGTATGATAATTTGATAAAAAAATTAAAGATAATCTTCCATCTAATATAAATTCTCTGTAATCTCAAGATTGTATCTCATCAATATGTGTGCAGCCTCATTTCCTTATATTCTAGTGTGTTGAACATGACATTTTTTAAACTCTTGTATTATTATTGAACCATATATAACTACTTCTTTCATAAATTGTCTAATTTATGACATTTATAAACATCATTTCCTGCTTCCAACATGTAGGGTAAAAAAAAAAAAGAAATAAAAAAGTGGGTTTATAAAAACATATGCAAAATAATAGAACAAAGGAATTATTATATTATAGCCTTAATTTGGCAGCCAGGATCATGAAGGCGTGGCAGTCACTTTCTTGACCAAAGATAGAGATGGGGTTGCACTCTTCACGTTTCCTTCGAAGGGTGGGGGTACACGTTATGAAGAGATGAGCATGCCACAAAGGTCTTGGTTGGTAGTGCGGATAAAAAAATATAAATATGAAATTTAAAATATAAAATATTTTTTATTGGTGTTTTTGGTTGAAAAAAAAAATGAAATTCATTATTTGGTAAAGTTAAAAATGAAAATAAAAAAAAATATTTAATTTTATCATTAATTATAACCTTTTATAAATTAAGAATTTAAGATGAAAAAGAAAACTTAAACAAGATAGAGAATCTTATAAATTGGTTTTTGTTAATAAGTGTCTTAAGGATTTTTTTTTTATGTTACTATATATATAAAATATCTTCATCTAATGCATTAAAAATAATAAATAAAATTATCAATTATTATATTTAATATAATATTATTATTATAAATAATATATTAATTAGCCTTAAATAGTATCCTAAAAAGAGTCGTTAACAAAATCCCTTATAAGTTGGTAGTGCGGATAAAAAAATATAAATATGAAATTTAAAATATAAAATATTTTTTATTGGTGTTTTTGGTTGAAAAAAAAAATGAAATTCATTATTTGGTAAAGTTAAAAATGAAAATAAAAAAAATATTTAATTTTATCATTAATTATAACCTTTTATAAATTAAGAATTTAAGATGAAAAAGAAAACTTAAACAAGATAGAGAATCTTATAAATTGGTTTTTGTTAATAAGTGTCTTAAGGATTTTTTTTTTATGTTACTATATATATAAAATATCTTCATCTAATGCATTAAAAATAATAAATAAAATTATCAATTATTATATTTAATATAATATTATTATTATAAATAATATATTAATTAGTCTTAAATAGTATCCTAAAAAGAGTCGTTAACAAAATCCCTTATAAGTTATAACTATGCAACACTTACTAACACCTCTTCCATCTTCTTTTCTTTTTAATAAATGTTTTTTACATTTAATATAGGATTATTATCTTATACATTGGCAGTGAAATTTTTAACTTCATAAGTGGGGTTAAAAAATTACTATGTGTCCCTAAGTTATATTTTAAAAAATAAAAACAAAATACATGAAACACGTGACAGTTTTTTAATCCCGCTTGTAAAATTAAAAACTTCGCTGTCAGTGTATAAATAATAATCCTTTAATATATACTTTTATTAAATTTACAAAAATAATATATTAATTATATTTTTTTTTTCTAAAATATCACTTTTGACATTGATTAACATTTTTTTAAGAATAGATATTCATGAAAAGGGATGAGGTTTTCAAGATTCAACACACAATATATTTTATAAATTTATAACTAATGTTCTAACTTTAACTAAAGATTTACAAAATCATATAAAATCTTGAGATAGAATGTATGTATATTACCCCATCATAATTGCAAGTTCTTGAAATTAAAAAAAAAAAACCTTTTTTTTTAATTTTTTTTTTATATATAACCCAAAAGCCAGTCCAAAATACAATATAAATCGTATAAAAAGTTACGGAATAGAACATGAAATACGATAGTCGGATTAAATAAATATAAATCGTATAAAAAATTACGAAAATGTGTAAAACGAATTTAGTTTTACACTAGTGTAAGTGAATTTCTCTCTCTCTCTCTCTCTATATATATATATATATCCTTGGGTGTTGAGTGATCAGTGTGTTGGTTGTATTTCATCAAAATCAATTTTTAATGAGAAATATTAATCGGTATCTAGTGACATTATATATATATATATAAAGGTGTAATTAATATATATTTTTTTAATTGAATAAAAAATAATATATTAAATACAAAAAAATTTTAAAATAATAAATAAATAATTTTTAACCGATACTTATAGGCATCAGTTAAATGAACCCATCCTTAATTGTTATGTATATGTGTTAAATTGAACATTTAAACAGTTTAGAGTCTCCAACAAATCATATTTCCACTTCCTGCAATATTCTAAAGGGCAGCATCATTTATATGTTGCTCCCTTCTACAAGTAATTAATACTATATTAATGTAAGTAGAAATTAGTAGGTGTACAAGATTTTGAAATTTGCCCCATAATATATATATATATATTGTTATTTTCTCATCTCTGCCATTTGGTAATTATTAGTATTCAGTACTCATCAATTTTTTAAAGAATAATTTGTATAGTTTTCTAGTCAAGGAGAAATGGTATTTTGAGTGACTGAAAAAAAAAAATTATATCTTGAATTATCTTTTCATTATGGATTCATTTTTTTTCTATTAGTATTTGATTTATATATAGAATTTGCACACCCACTATGTGGGTGGACAGTTTTTTTAGCAAAATAATTATTTTTAAAGAAAAACATGGAGTTTTTTAGGTACATTTTTAATATAAAAATAAATATATTTTATAAAATTTATAAATTAAAAATATAAATTAAAAATATATTTTTAAAATATTAAAAAGATATTAATATTTTTATTTTATAATTATTATAATTTTTGTTGGTAATTTTTTTAATTTAGTGTCACTTGACTTGTGACAGCAAATCAGTCACTTTCATTATATATAATATAGATATATATTCATGTAAATTAATTCAATTCTTTTTTTTTTTTTTTCAATTTCGTGAGAGCACTTTAAAAATAAATTTTTAAATGCATTAAACTGACGTGAAAAAATAAACTTAAAATTGCTGGGAAAAAAATTAAAACCAATCAAAATTTAAAGATAGCAATGTATATATAAGTACCAATTATGAAGATTTATATAATTACAGCTGCTTTTATTAATTAGTTTGACCAATATTATCTTCAAATTTTCGAATTATTTAACAATAATACAACTTAATTGCTATTCTAGTGATCATCTAATAGTGTATGTTTTGGAAACAAGGCATCATCTAAATTGATAATTTATGTATATATATCGTGTTTCATATTTTTTTTTTGTCAATAATATAAATATAAACAAAATAGAAATTATTAAATATATAAAAATTATAAATACGAATACACTACATATATTAAACATATTATATTAATTATATTTAAATATAGAATTTTGCTAACGAGTGTTTTTAGAGTATTCTTTAAGGTTATTAAATATAATAATATTTTCAATCAATACATTAAAAATAATGAATAAAATTATCAATTTTTATATTTAATATACTATTATTGTTATTATCATAGTAGAGATTTATAAGCATCATCATCATCAGCGGAAAGGAGATGACTGATCAGCTTTTTACGTGAAAAAGGATCTGCTTTAACTATAACTACAATTATTTAAAGCTTAGTTAGGTTAACTTTTTCTTTTCAACGATAGAAACCATGTTCACGTTCCCCATTTTTTTCTTTGAAAATATATAAACTAAATTATATTAAAAAAAAAGGCTGTCGTTTGGTGTAGAGGTGATCATGGGCCGGGCTGGGCCGCGGCCCGTTTTTTTTCCTCTGCCCAGGCCCGGCCCTAGGTAGTCCAAGCCCGCCCGTTTAGGCTCGAAACACTGTTCATTGGAATAAAAAAATAATTTTATTTTTATTTTTTTTACTTTTTTTATAATTAAAATAAAATAATATTATTATAATAAAAATCATTGTTCCGGGCTGGGCCGGGCTGACCCAGAACATAAAATATTCTGCCCAGGCCCGGCCCGATACGGGCCGGGCCTGTCGGGCGGGCTGTCCGGCCCGTGAACAGGTCTAGTTTGGTGGCTGGTATTAACTATTAAGCAAACATCAGCAATAGTTGTGAGTTATGTTAGCCGAATTTGAGATGAATATATGATTATGTTTTTGATATAAAAAAATTTATTTTTTTAAAATTTATATTTATATTTAAATATGTGTTAATTATAAATATTAAATATAAATATTTTTTAAAAAATAAAAAATTTGAATTGTATAAGCCTACTATTTAAACTTTTACTGATATTAAATAAATTTTCTTCAATTGACTTCATGCATTTAAATTATATTAAAAAAAAAGAATTTTAGTTACTTTTAAAAATAAGAAAAATAGTATTATGAATTATTGGATTGTGATCAATAAATAAAAAAGGTTGTTGCGGGACTTCTAAAGTTCGAAAATTCATATCATCACGAAATTAAAAACGTAACGGTCAAATAATAAATGTTACTTACTCCCCTACAGAATTTAAAGACACACAATAATTTTCTTTAATAATTAAACTTAAGTAATTAATGTGTAAGTACTTTGACAACTCAGAACTTAAGTAATTAATGTGTAAGTACTTTGACAACTCAGTCAAAATGGTATTCAATTACGATAAGAAACATTATGTATATATTTATATTTGTCTATATTATTATAAAATAAATTATTAGCTTAATGTCATTAAATTATGTGATATCAATTCAGTTGATAAAAAAATAAAAAATAAAAAAATTATTATATAAAAAAAACATATCAAAATTATTGACGATTTTTTAAGTTTTATATGAATTTTATTTTTAACAAATTATTATTTTTTTCTAAAACTACTCATTTTTTTTTTATAAAAAATTATTCATACTTACAAATTACAAACTATTCACTAATAAAAAATTTTAAACATAATTGTTTTTTTTTTATTCATTCACATAATAAATGTGTCATAATTTAGTGTACTTAAATTAAATTACGTTAGTTTCCACAAATCAGAATTATTTAAGTATCATAATATATATTTTTTGCCCTCTTAAAAAGATCCGCTTTTACACGTAATTTGGGCTCCTTTTGGATTTATTCACAATAGAAGCTGTTATTAGTGGTAGTTTGAAAGTTTGTTCAATATTTATAAGGTTTTGAAAAAAGATTATTAAACTAAAAAATATTGAGGTCCTTTTAAAAATAAATTGAGTTTTGAGCATTATATTTTTGTTCAGGGTTGATTCGACTTGATCGTTTTGTTATTAGTAATATAAAATTTTAAAAAGAATCGATCATTTTTTTTAGAGAGATCAAATTTTTTTTATATAAATTTAAACACATTTGTAGAAGTTGAACATAATTTTTTATTCATATTTTGGATCGGATCGAGCTAGACAAAAAAAATGTTAATATAAGCCTTAGACTCGAGTCGATTCATAAACATGTTTAATCGCACCTCCAATGCGATGAAATTTAAATTTTTATTGCTTTAATTGCACCGTGGTGCATTTGAATAGCACCCGCAGTGCGTAGGGATGGCAATGGAGCGGGGCGGGGGCGGATTTTGCAGTATCCGCCCCCGCCCCGCCATTGTACTGCTCCGCGCCCCGCCCCGCCCCGCTCCGCCATGGATGTTGAAATTTCAATACCACTACCACCTCCATGGATGTCGGTTACATCCATAACCGCCCCGCCCCGCTCCGCCCCATTTGATATTTATTAATTATTTTTATTTTTTTCAAATAATAAAGCATTTTAAAAATAAATTAAATATAAACATAAAAATAATAAGTTTAATTATATTATTTTATTATTCATTTAAAAGCTAAATATGTAAGGGTAAAATTGTAATTTCACTATTCGGGGCGGGGCGGTGCGGAGCAGACAATTACCACAACTGCTCCATCCCCGCCTTTCAGACAAAAAAAACCGCCCCGCCCCGCCCCGCCCCGCCTCCATTGTTCAAAAAAAAAAAAAACCTCTCCATTCGGATCGGATCGGTTCGAAATCCATCGGTCGGATCGGGTTTTGCCATCCCTAGCAGTGCGGTCCCTCTTCGATCAAATTTTTTCACTTTTATTTTTTTTATTAATTTTTAATTAAAATTTTTAAAATTATTTATTTTTATTAAATTTCTCATTATTTTGCTAGTTAACTTTTCATTTTTTATTTAAAGATTTTTAAATTATTTATTCATTTAATATAATAAATAAATTTATATAATTATATAATAATTAGTTAATTAAATAATCTAATAAATACGTAAAATACTATATGTTAAAATTTTAAATATTAAATATCATTAAAATGTACATAAAAATAATTTATGAATATACTTTTAAATTAATATCTTTAATGGTTATTTTTTATTTTCATCTTGCCACCACCGCTATTTTGTTATCCAAATACATATCCCATAACTGATTTTAATCTTATCGTTATAGTAATCAATCTCACTGCTATTACTGTAACAATGAGATTAAAATCAGTGTTGGGATATGTATTTGGATGCAAAAGCAACGGTGAGTAATAGATGAATTAGAGTGAGAAGAATAAATGATTATTAAGGACATTAGATTAAAATGTATATATATAATAAAAATTTTAATTTATTTGATATTTATGAAATTAATAAATAATTAAAATTATATTTATGTAAAATAATTTAAAATTAATAAAAATATAGGAATATATCAAATAATATTTTTGTATCTATTTTTATTATTCATGTAATTATTTATTTTCAAGTAATTCATATTAATTATATAATAATAAAATTTATATATTTATTTAATTGTTATATAATAATAATAACAAAAAATAACCACAATGGAGCTTGAAGCTCCAAAGGGTTAGAAAAGTAATGGGAGGGCTTTTTTTTCCCACGGAGCTTCAAGCTCCAGTCCAGTGGAGAAAATGGGCCTGCTTCCCAAATGAAGCAAATGGCGCGATATGCCCCAATCACGCCTCACCATGGCTCCGTTTAATATTAATCTACTTTGCGATCTTTAAAGAAGAAAAAATGAAAAAAGAAAATAAAAAGGAAGAGGAGCTTCAAAAAATGCGCCTTTGAGATCGTTCAAAACTCTCTTTTTCTCTCTCTCTGTCTCTTCTCTCTGTCTTTCATTGAAATCGATCTCCTCATTGTTTGAGCTATCAATTTCAAAGCAGTTTCAATGGGTACAATCTCTTATCATCTCATCTTAATCTCTCTTTAAAAATAAATAAATTGTTTTGCCTTATTATTTTCCCCTATTTTTAATAGCCCTTTTCAATGATCCGTTTTTTCCTTTCATTATTTTTTCGGTTTATTTTGTTTAATTTCTGTAATGTAACGGTAAGGAGAGCGATTGAGCATGCAACACCGCCTTAATATATTTATTATTATTATTATTGCATGGGCGAAGCGATTTGTTTTATGTGAAAATTTGGATTTTATTTTTAGGTTTTTAAGAGCTTCTTTAAGTGTGTAAATCTGAAAATTGTAGTGATGTTTAGATCGGGACCGTAGATGAATTTTATGTTTATTGCATGTTTGGTTGCTGAGAAAGCTAAGGGGGAAAAAATTGGATTTTGAATTATCAGATATTGAGTTATTTAATTTGCCAAATTACAGTATCGAAATCAATGAATATACTAGTATTTGTTTTAGTAGAGGCATTATTAAATATCTTTTCCTTGAGCAATTGATATGAGGAATTTAATTTTAAATTAACAAGGAAAAGTGAATCGGGCAGTTTAGTGCTGTGTATTATGGAAGCTTTTCTTCTCTTTACTTACACATGCTATGAACATTTCGTTTCTCAGTTAAGAGTGAGGAATGTTGTTCAACTCAACTTATTGACGGAGATGGTTCATTCAATGATACTGGAATCGACCACTTTATCAAGGAAGTGAAACTTGGTGAATGCGGGCTGTCATACGCCGTGGTTTCCATTATGGGACCACAAAGCAGCGGTATGCTTTGATATTTCATACATCCTGCTTTATTCTTATGCTTTCCTTGTTCCCAAGGTGTCTATTCCGACTAAGCTGCTTCATTTATTAGTTGTGCATTTTCTTTAATGATATTGAATTAGAAATGTGGGATACAAGTGAGAGTATGATTAGCTGGAAATTTGGTCACCTCAGCTTTGGCAAAGGCATATTTTTCATATCTCACTTTGATATGAACTCGTTTCTGCATGATATTGTTGGATTACTTCTGTAGTTAGTTTTATATCTATCTTTGTTGTATCATTATTTTGATTCTAACACACGCCATGAGTGATTTTAATTTTTCGGTGTTTTATCTTTTTACGGTAGCTATGTAAGTTCTGCTTATGCCATTTAAAGTTTTGCTTTGTTTTCCATGATCTTGACAGGTAAAAGCACACTGTTAAATAATTTGTTTTACACCAATTTCTGGGAAATGGATGCATTTAAGGGAAGGTAACTTATGTTTCTGTAATAACACATTGCATTTGTTTCAATTGGCTCAAACAACTAAGGGAATGTGCTTCTTGTCAGGTCTCAAACCACTAAAGGTATTTGGTTGGCAAAATGTGCTGGTATAGAGCCTTGCACTCTAGTAATGGATTTGGAGGGTACTGATGGAAGAGAACGTGGGGAGGTGCTGTTGCTAGCTTGCGTTCTATCGTTAACATATGTTGTCCAAAAACTGAAACTACATTGTTTTATATACCAATAACTGCTTTTGCTTGCTCTGTTGTTTGCCTTCCCTTTCCCTTGATAGCTTAAAGATCTTTTTGCCTGTTTTTGCAAAACATAGGATTCGGGATATCCCTCCTTCCCTGCCCCCAAAGGAAAAGATAAAAGAGTATTTATGGATGTATATTTTGATTTATAATCAAGTGGGTATTTCTGTAGGACCCTGCTTTGATGGCAATTTATCAACTACATCCTCTAAATAATTCTTACAAAATTTTCATTGGCTTGGTGACACTAATGATTTGGTAGTTGTAGGAAATAGTTGTAATATTGAATGAATTTTTGTTTTACCAGAGAGAAATCAAATTAAAGGTCAGTCATCAGTTTATTTTTTCTTTATATGTCAAGCTTTTAATTCTGAATGCTACATTTTTTTTCTGTAATAAAAGTTCTACAATAGGTGATATTTATTCAATAGCATGATTTTCAGGGACATGGATTAGTAGATTATACGTGAAATTGCAGAAATCAAACTGATCATGATCAAAGAATAAAATTTGGTAATTTACACTGGTTTTTTAGTTAGAAGAAGACTTAGTGATTTTTGACAGAGGTCTTACTGCTTTAATAACGTGAAAGCTAGAGTGATGGATCAAGCTGAACCAAATCAATAGTTGGAATTCTGATTATAAAAGTTGAATATGAAGTGGATTATCTATGTGTATTTTTGTTTGTTCAGTTTTATCTGATCTTTGTTTGTTTTATGAAAAATGGGGAGGAAGAGAGATTCTTTCTTTTTTACATATTTTTATTTATTTTTTTGCCTCATTCCAGGATGACACAGCATTTGAGAAACAAAGTGCACTTTTTGCGCTGGCGGTTTCAGATATAGTACTCATAAACATGTAAGGTTTGGCACCTACATGGTGCTTGATATGGTTTTGGACATTCATTTTAAGTTTATTGCTAGCAGTAGTATGTGCAAGTAATATTCTTGAGCAACTTTCATTTAGGTGGTGTCATGATATTGGTCGTGAGCAAGCTGCAAACAAGCCTCTTCTGAAGACTGTATTCCAGGTATTCATGATCTCGCTGCCCTTTCTAAGCAGTGCCCTGAATTTCTAGTGGTTCTTTTCTTTATTTGGTTGTATTTGGTTGCAGGTCATGATGCGATTGTTTAGTCCCCGCAAAACGACTTTGATGTTTGTCATCCGTGATAAAACAAGGGTGGGTACCTTTCTTCTATCATGGAGCATGTTGTGCTCGGAGGGCTAATTTTTTTGTTCACCTTTCTCCATAAGATTTTTTAGTATCTAAGCTTTATATTGTTATTATATCTAACTAAGGTTTTTCTAATTTCAATTGCGTTTATGGTTACTTAAGTATTCCTTGTTTACAGACACCACTGGAAAATTTAGAACCTGTTCTGAGAGAAGATATTCAGAAGGTACAGATATGTGGTGCCTATGCTTCCTTGCCTTTCTGATTAACTTAAGTAATGTTTTCTTCTGACCTGTTTTTCTTGAACTGCAGATATGGGATTCAGTTCCTAAGCCACAGGCACATAAGGAAACTCCATTAAGTGAATTTTTCAATGTATGATGTTGGGTTGGGAGTTAATGGAACATAAATTTAAATGTGTAATGTCTTTCTATACCTTTTCTAATGAGTATTGCTTCTGATAATTTAATGCTATTGCTGATAATGGCCAGGTTGAGGTTGTTGCACTTTCTAGTTATGAAGAAAAGGAAGAGCAATTTAAAGAGCAGGTACAATTTTTAGGTTATCTTTAAGGACATTCAGTATTCATTAGCATGCAAACAAACTTTCACACTATTGGCTGTTTAGAAGTTTGTTTAAATGGAAAGAAAGAAGTTGAATATCTACTTCTAGATATGTGCATCACCCTATTGATTGTTTAATGACTTCCTTTTTTTTTCTCATTCATGTTGTTGCATTTCTTTTACTTTTTTTTCTCGCTTGTCCTGGTTGTACCGTGTAATTTACTTTTTCTGGAGATGGCTAAAATAGAAGATCTCTACCTATTGTATAATTTTACCTAAACGTTGGATGATGGTGCTGAAATGTTTGACTAATTGGCATGCAAATGGGCAGTTTGCCTGATTCTATTATTATTACTGAAGGTTGCTAATTTGAGACAACGATTCTTCCACTCTATTGCACCGGGGGGGCTTGCTGGAGATCGGAGGGGAGTGGTACCTGCTTCAGGGTTCTCTTTTAGTGCACAACAGATCTGGAAAGTCATTAAGGAGAATAAGGACCTTGACCTTCCAGCTCATAAGGTAACCTTTTGGACATTATTTTGGCTCTAACTTGAATGAAATTTGTAAATCTTGTTGATTTTTCTATTATCTATGTTTCATTTGCCTGTAGGTCATGGTGGCTACGGTACGGTGCGAAGAAATTACCAATGAAAACTATGCTGGTTTCACTGCAAATGAGGTATGTGGGCATGTAAATATGTGTTTATATTCATAAATACATGCATCCACACACACAATGCATATTTTTTTGGGAGATGGCTATTTTTCCAGAAACTCAAACCAAACTATTACTTCATATGGCAGAACTGGTGTCTTTTAGAAGAAGCTGCACAGTCTGGCCCAGTTGCTGGTTTTGGGAAGAAGCTGAATTCAATTCTCAATACTTGTCTGTCAGAGTAAGACTACTTTAATGAGATTTCAAGATAAGTTTTTCAGTGTCTAAGTTACAAATAGGGTACTACCTATATAAGCATTTGGAAGAGCTGAGCTAACTTGGGCAAACTGGCAAGACCTTTTGAGCATTAAAGAAATTATAGAAGTGATTCATTCTGTCAAAGTGACTGTTCAGAACTCTGATGCTAAAGGATAAATAGGAATGTAATGATAACTGATTGGCAACCTGATGGCTTGTGAGTCATGATGGTGATAATGATATATTTCTTGACAGAATGGGTGGATGAACATTATCTTGAGGCATACCTTGGCCAAATAAGAGGCAGTTCTGATGATCGAATTCAAGATTGTTGTTTTTTCCGTACTTATTTTCCATGGTTTACTACATATCAGTGACATCGGGTTCTTTGTTCATTTTGTTCTGATTTTAGGTATGATGCTGAAGCCGCATATTTTGATGAAGGTGTCAGATCTGCAAAGCGAAAGCAACTTGAAGAAAAACTGCTACAAGTAATAGCACTCTATTCTTGTCCAATATTTGTTGTTATTTAAATTTTCTCAACTCATTTGCTTTTCTTCTTCTGATTTAGCTTGTCCAACCAGCCCACCAATCCATGCTAGGGCATTTAAGGTCTGGAACTCTTGAAAAATTTAAGGAAGCATTTGAGAAGGCTTTGAATGGAGGGGAAGGGTTTTCTGTGGCTGCTCGCAACTGCACTGAATCTTACATGGCTTTGTTTGATGAAGGATATGCAGGTATGGTTGAAATTCATGAACCATTCTCTTAGCTATAAACTAACATAGAAATAAAAGCTACAAAAACACTAGTTCAAGAGCTATGGGATGGAAAAAATTCATTAAAAAGTTTTGTTGGGCAATAAATTATTCATACAAGGAAATGTGAGTTTTTAAATCATTACTATGAATCAATACTTTAAATGATGAGCCTTCGTATATTGGATGCATTTAATAGGTTTGGTACTATAGTTGTTTGTCAATGAGGGTGTTTGTTTTTTGCTCAATAAGGTAGAATGAGTGCATGTGAGTTTGACATCATTTTTGCAGATGCTGTTGTTGAACTAGCAAATTGGGATTCCTCTAAAGTCAGGGATAAGCTATGTCGTGATATTGATGCACATGTTGCTTCTGTCCGAGCTGCCAAACTTTCAGAGCTGACTTCATCATATGAGGTATGACAACTTATCTCTCTGCCCCTTCTAACCATTTACTTGATTTAAGTGATTGTCCTCACGATTAGTACTTGCTGTTTAGTAATCCTAACCAATGAAGCAATATTATGAAAAGTTGGGAATAGTGTAACCTAACAAAATTTTAAAGCAGGAGTTTGTGTATCATTGTCAAGTTGTTTGAGCTGGGTTGCAAGGAGGCAAGGTGAACTGAAGTTGATACCGTGATGTTATGACATTTGTTTTCTTGGCCTTGCTGGTTGTTGAAAATTAATTGTTGCATATAATGTGCATTACTTTAAAAATAACTTTAGCCCAATTAATTAAGATGTCATATTGAAGAGTTGGTTTGTTAAAACTTTACTGTGTTGCTAGTTGTTGAGATTTTCACATTGTTGCAACATTGTGAATTACTTTAGAAATAATTGAAGCCCAATTAACTAAGATGTCATATTGAACAGTTGGGTTATTAAAACTTTACTATATGGGCGTACAATCTAGGTTTGAATAAGAAAGGCCTGGATTTTCTAGTTCAGTTCTTTTGAAGACCAGGAATTTCGACCATTTGGTGTTTTCTTTTTCTTCTGATATACTATATATGGTAAACAGCGAATTACTTCTCATAATGTTGGCACTGATGTGATTACTCTTATCTTGTGTGTTTGATTTCTGTGTTGTATATAGTTGAGGACTTCCATAACCTTGAAGAATTTGTCATGGTGACATCCATAGCACACGTTTATGACTGGTTAAATCACCACTTGGAATCATACTGATCATTATGATGCATTTGCAGGCGAAGCTGAACGAGGCATTAGCAGGACCTGTTGAAGCACTTTTAGATGGAGCCAATAATGAGACCTGGCCCTCAATAAAAAAACTTCTGCGGCATGAAACTGAATCAGCTGTCTCTGGACTCTCCAGTGCTCTCTCTGGTTTTGACATGGATGAACAAACCAAGGAGAAGATGCTAATGAGTCTACAGGATTATGCAAGAGGTGTGGTTGAAGCAAAAGCAAGAGAAGAAGCTGGAAGGGTATTGATTCGTATGAAGGACAGGTAATAACACATTTCAATATTTGAGTTAAAGTGTTTGATTTGCTAGACATTATACATTATCGAAATTGACTGTAAAATTGTATACAGGTTTTCAACATTGTTTAGTCATGATTCTGATTCAATGCCACGGGTTTGGACTGGGAAAGAAGATATTCGAGCCATCACTAAAACAGCTCGCTCTGCAGTATGTATCATTTGTTGGGTTTTAAGAATTATGCTACATTCTATTCTCTGCTAAACTTGTTCATTATCTGTTGCCAGTCCTTAAAGTTGCTATCTGTTATGGCTGCAATCCGGTTGGATGATAATGTTGATAATATCGAGACTACACTAACTTCCGCCTTGGTGAATACCAAAAATAATGCTGCTGTGACTGATAGGAGCATTACAACATCTGATCCACTTGCCTCAAGCACTTGGGAGCAGGTGAAGTCTTGTTCTTGCTGAGGATCTTTATGAGATTTAGTTGAACTATACAAACTGCTTGACCATTGCATACTATTTGTTGACATTTCTATGCCTCACATGGATTAAATATGGAAAGTCACAGTTTTCTGGGTTTGTCTGACAATTAATGTTACCATAAATACCAAATTTGTGTGGCATTCACCTACTAAATGTATAATGCTGAAGCAACCCTAGGGTCTTGATACATTTTCTTTCTTTCTCTCTCAGACTCTCACGCTGTTGTCTTCATCAGTTGAATACTCTGTCTTTTCCTCCATGTATTACGCGTGATTTATTCTTGTGACTGATATTGTTTGGTATAGGTTCCACCCTCCAAGACATTGATCACGCCTGTTCAGTGCAAGTCTTTGTGGCGGCAATTCAGGGCTGAGACAGAGTACAGTGTCACTCAGGCCATTTCTGCTCAGGCATGAATTTTAAAATTCTAATTATCTTGAAGATTTCGTTTTCTCCCCTTCCCCCGTCCAATATTGATTTGAATTGTCATTGCATTATGTTAACTAAAATGTTAGACATCAAATTAAATTCCAATGCTGCATTGGTAATAGTCAGTGTCTTAAGAAGTGGTAGAAAAATAAATCTACTGCAATTGCAATTCACTTTAACTGGCTGTAGTTAATTGCATTACTTATTGATGCTTCACTGGAATTCAGAATTAATATTTTGGTCTAGGTAGACATGTTATCGTCAATGCAACACTTTTTCCCCCGAGTTTACTGATGCCTGATTAGTTTTCTTCTACTTTCAGGAAGCCAACAAGCGTAACAACAACTGGATGCCACCTCCATGGGCAATTGTTGCCTTGTTGGTCTTGGGATTTAATGAATTTATGACTCTTCTAAGGTGCATGTTGCACTTGTAGCTTTGAATTAATTTTGGTTGGTATTTGTTGCTTGTGCTTACTTGCAAATATCCTCATTGCAGAAATCCTTTATATCTGTTTGTCATCTTTGTGGGTTTCTTAGTTATGAAGGCTCTATGGATGCAACTCGACATTTCGGGTGAATTCCGCAATGGTGCAGTAAGTGTCGAACTCAAATTTTTTCTGTCCCCTGTTTATTTGTTAGCATGCTTAAAATATTTAGTTATCCAATGACTCTTAGCAGTACAACGCATTGAAACAATTTAATTTAAAAGCATTTAAAAACTTTTGGGTATGTAAACTTGAAATTCAAAAGCAAATTGCCAGAAAAGGTTTGCTTCAGTTTAAACATGGTTGTCAGAGCTTTGCCTTTTTCTATTTTTTAAAATATTCCATTGGTCTCCATTTTGCAATTAATAAGTATTTATAATTGCTGTATCATTATTCGAGTGTGTTCACTTGCTGTTTGGATGGAATCTGAAAAAGCAATTCTCCGTATCATGCATGGCATTCTGTTATTTTCATTGTGATTAATTTGTTTCACCCTTTTCCGTTTGATTGAAAGTCTAATTTACGACTTTGTATGGTTTTCAGCTTCCTGGGCTGCTCTCGTTATCTACCAAGTTCCTCCCAACCGTAATGAACCTTCTCAGAAAGTTAGCCGAGGAAGGGCAAAAACCGGCAAGCAACAATCCTCAGAGAAACCCAGGTGTAGCATCTAAGAGCCGCAACGAGATGTCATCAAGTGCTTCTTCATCCGGAGTAACTGCATCTGGAAACAGGACCGAATACAGCAGCCCCACGAAAGAAGAATGAGTAACTTATTCGAATGGAACATGCTCTGTGTGTTTTATGGTCCAAGAATGTCAGAGTTACATATCTTGAAATGGCATTTATTTTTGTGCAAGTGCCGCATACAAGGAGGCCCCGCTTTGTTGCCATAGAGCCGCTTTAAATAGATATTTATTTATTTATTCAATTTATTCTTCAGTATAGGTTTTAATCTTTATATATATTTTTTATTATTTGTCGGTCTAAGTTATTAAGGCCTTATTATATTTTTACCTTGATTTTTTACCCAATTTTGTTCTTGTGAGTAATTGTAATGCCATTTTGGATTGTATTTGTATGCAACTGAAATTTGGTTAATGGCTTCTTTCACCTGGTTTCTTTTAACCCTTTCCTCCTTTCATGGTTGTGGTTAGGCAAGAGTTTCTTGTCCTCTTTCAGCGCCAAGCGAAGTTTGTGAGCTCATTTTTACGAAAATTAATCTTCTTTCGACATTCACCACATTTTTCTCGTCTTTTCAAGGAAAAGACTAGTACTAAGCGGAAATGATTTTTGAAAAATAATTTTTGTAATTTTTTATTTTTTTTTCAAAAAAAATAATTTGATAAATGAAAAATAAATTTTATGTTAATGAAAAATTAGTTCATTTTAAAAAAAAAATGTCATACACTTTTGAAAAGCATATGACATTTTTTGAAGCATGATAAAAGTTTAGGTATTTAAATGTTCAATCATATGAAAGTAAGGTTTGGGCATTCGAATGTTAGCATAAAAAGCAAGGATATTAGAATCTCTTGATTTGAATATTCAAATGTCACACATTTTTTTAAAAATAATTAAATAATATAAATATTTTTTTAGAATCATTCAAACAATAAAATATATCAATTTTTTTTAAAAATAAAATTATTTTTCAAAAATTATTTTTTTACGAAACAAATGCACCAAAAAATTGAGTTACTTTCAGCCGCTGACTGGTTTTATTTATGGGTTTCTTTTTTTGTTTTTTATATTTGAATGCAATGGTACGGACCTTAAAGAAGGCGCAGAGAGGCAGGCAGAGAAATGAATTATGGTAAGTACTTTTGTTTCATTGCAATGGCAGTTGAATCTTGAGAGCTGATAATACAGCAGCTTCATAGCCATGACTTTATATTAGGCTATGGTTTCTCCTCTCCTCTCCTATTTTCATTTATTTTCTTCTCTTTCATCAATTACTAGCAAAGAGAAAACTATCTTAACTAGGGCAGAGCATATCTCGATTATAATCGAGAAAACCGATTGATCGAATTCAATTCGGTTAAAACGGGTCGGTTAAATCCGTTTTTTTGGTTAAATCGGTTATTTAGGTCGGTTAAGTCGGTTAATTCGGTCGGTCTTCGGTTAATATTTTGAGTAACCGAACCGACCGAATTAATCGACCTTTAATATTATATTTAATATATTTATAATATATAATTATATATATTTATATATTTTTAATATTATATTTATATATATATATATTTACCCGAAATAACCGAAATAACCGACCGAATTAAACCGGTTCGGTTAAGTCGGTTTTACAAGAAATCGATTCGGTTATCGGTTATTTTTTATATGAAATCGGTTAAGTCGATTTTCGATTTTTTTAAATCGAACCGGCCGAACCCACCGATTGCTCTGCCCTAACCTTAACTAGTTGGCCTTTTCCTTTTAAATCCTCTGTATCTAAAACCTCTTTTTCTTTTCTATTCTGTAAATTATTTGTTTTCTTTTTTTAGATGTTTTTCTTTTTTTTTATTTTTTATTTTTATTCATTGTTTATAATTTTTTTATTTATATTTTTTACCAAAAAAAAATGTATAAGAAACGTCTATCAACCAAAATCTTAAAAAGTGTTTTAAAACATATTTGTGAAAGATAAGTAGAAAGATATATGCTTTTAAAAATTAGAGAAGAAAGATGAAGAAGCGTATGTGCTTTTCAAAATAGAGAAAAATGTATAAAAAAAAAGGAATGTGAAATTTGTTATTGTATTACGATCAATATTAAATTTTATTATTATAATTTAATTTCGTCGAATATTGTCATTGTATTTTAATTTTGTTGATATTTGAACATGAAATAATAAAAATTATGAAAATAATGAAAATTTACCATTTTCTTTAACAAAGTATTATGTGAAATATTTAAATTTCATGACTTTTTATTTCAAAGTCGAAGACATTGAAAGTATAACGGCAAATTTTACTATTTGCTTTATTTTGTGAAATATTTCGATTTGATATTTTTTTTCAATAATCAACGAAATTGAAATTACAATATCAAAATTCAATAAAATTAAAAGTATAATGATAAAATTCAATAAAATTAAATAGTAAAAATTCAATATCAATTTATAATATAGTGACAAAATTCATCTTTATCAAAAAAAAAAATTTGATTTTTTCTAAACACAATATCAATAATGCTAGCTGTTATCTACATCAATAAACTAGCAATAGATAACAATATAAAAGATGTCTTAATTGAATCTAAACCTAATCGGTCCAGCTTCTAATACTCTTTGAAAGCTAAAATTGGATGAAAGTGTAGTCTTGAAAAAATAGCTAAAAATGAGAGCTTACATAAACATTAGAAAAAATGATTATTATATTTCAATTATTATTTTTTTCAAATAATATTGATTTGGTTAAGTTTACGTTTAACACTACTTTTTTACCCAACTTCAGCTTTGCTAAATTTGCTCTGAACAATAGTTAAAAAAATGAACGTCCAAGCATTTGATTCCGTTGATTGACACATATATTTTTTAAAAAGTTGAATCTTTCTTTTTCAAAAATAAAAATAAAAAATAATGTTATTTATTTATTAGGATAAATAAAAATGGATAATGGTATTTAACTCAACTATTTACACTCATAGACCTGACAAGCAAGGTTTAGAAGCTCATGGGTGAGCCTTCAAACCATAATCACTCCATATATAATTGGAGTAGGATTAATAAATTATTGCTACATTAATAAGTTAATCAAATAATTCAGAAAAAAAAAAGTTGTGGGCCAAATTACATCTTATAATAATTAAAAATACGTGATTCAATTCTTTCATATGGGTGTGATGTGTTTTGTCCATGCTGGTCGGTACCGTATCGGTATCAGTGATATCGGTCGGTATATCTCAGTTTTTAATTAAATCGGTACAGACAGTTTTTAGTTTCGTTTCGATTTTGGTAACGGCCTGTACCGGTCGTACCGGTCTATACCGATCAATACTGGTACGTACCGGTTGATACAAGATTTTGATTTTTAAATTTTTTTTCAATAAAAAAAATTCACTTATTTGGTTTTTTAAATCAGTTTCAATATTTTTTGTGTCATGATCATTTTTATTTTTTTCATAATTACATTTAAAAATAAAATATATTCATTAAATTAGGCTATTGAACATAATTAATAATAATTTACAATATTTTAAAATTTTTTAATATTTATTTTACCATTTTGATGTTTAAAAATTTTAGATATTAAATATTTAAAATTTATATTTGCATAAAAACATATATATGCATGTAATGGATGTAAATATATATTTTATTAAGAAACTTGAAAATAGGTTATACATATAGATATATGAAAAAATATTTGAAAAATACCGATAAACTCGAAACGGTACACCGAAACACACTGGTATCGATACATACCAGTACCAAAACAAAAACGGTACATCCATCTGTACGGTACTGACTACCTTAGTTTTGTCTTTGACCAGAAAAAAAAAATTATTTATTAAAAAAACAAAACATAATTTGTTTTGGAAAATACAATTAGGTTAGAATCCTTGATATCTCGAATATTTCCCATTGTTTGGAAAATAATAATAGCTTTTTTTCCATGTTCAATATTTTTCTCGAAGTCTGCTCTGATGTAGTTTTTTTTAGGGGGAGATGCCAGATGGAGGGGAAACATCCAAAGCCATAATTTTTTTTTTTGATATAAAAAAAATCACAATTTAATAGATAAAGCAAGGAATTAAATGCTAAAATTCAAAATTTAAATTTATTATACATTATTTTTAAAAATTATTATATAAATTAATTAAATTAAATTTCGTGTTTATTCATGGCTATACATATAATTCATTGTCACTGATTGTGACATTATTATGTACGGACTGTCAAATATTTGCTACGCTGCACACACATTATCGTACGGTCATCAGCTTGAATATTAATTATTCACAAGTTTCTTTAAGCTTTACCTTGGCTAATTGGGTCCTTATTCCTTCCTACACCTATCAATTGGTAGCAATGTAATTTACTCAGAAAGACTTTGGTTGACATTTTTTAGGATGTTGTTTGATTTGTTGTTAAATTAGCATAGAAATATTTTAGGTTAAAATGTAAAAAAAATCTTTAAATTATGTCATTTTTTAAACAAATTTTTTTAATTTTTATTGTATTTAAATAAGTTTTTATTTTTTGATTTATATTTAAATAAATATTTATTTTAAATAAAAAGTTTATTTAGATATAAATTAAAAATTAAAAAATTATTTGGGTATAAATTAAAGATTAAAAATTTATTTAGATGTAATAAAAATATAAAAATTTATATAAATAAAATGATAAAATTCAGGATTTTTTTTTATTTATTATTTTAGCAAACATTTTATTTTGTTTTTACAGTTGGATTAGTAGGTATTTTCATGAATGTGCATTGTGTATGGCACCAAGGGAGGCTGAGGATGAGACAGGTCAGACTAAGTAAGTGAGCTGTCAAACATGAAACAAGTTATAATTGCTTGGTTAAAAAAAGACAGAAAGACTTTGGTTGACATTTTTTAGGATGTTGTTTGATTTGTTGTTAAATTAGCATAGAAATATTTTAGGTTAAAATATTAAAAGAATCTTTAAACTATGTCATTTTATTAAACTAAATTTTTTTATTTTTATTGTATCTAAATACATTTTTGTTCTTTGATTTGTATTTAAATAAATATTTATTTTAAATGAAAAGTTTATTTAGATATAAATTAAAAGTTAAAGGGTTTGGGTACAAAATAAAAAAAAAAATTTATTTAGATGTAATAAAAATATAAAAATTTATATAAATAAAATGATAAAATTTAGAGTTTTTTTATTATTATTTTAGCAAACATTTTATTTTGTTTTTACAGTTGGAGTAAGTAAGTGAGCTGTCAAATGCTTCAATTTAATAGCCAATGGTAGATTTAGGTTCTATGCCTGAAATTAATGCTGCTTGCTGGCATGGATACATAATTGAACCACCTCTTTTTATTCACTACATAATTGTTTTCTTTTTTTTTCTCCTCATTTTTATTTTATTTCTGTTGGAAACAAATAAAAAATAAAATAACTTGTTGGCGGCTTTTCTGCCTTTCATTTTCATCACTCCTCGAACTGAGTTTTTAGAACCAAAACTTGAAAATAAAACCTTTTTCCATCAAGTATTAATTAATCGTATCAATGTTTGGAGGGGAAATAAAAGCCAAAAAGAATTTTATTTTTTTTTCTGGTGAAGAGAAATGAAAATTGGAGTCATGAATTTAATTTGTGGGTTTCTTGAGAAAGTGACAAGACTATGGCCTCGTTTAGCATTGCTTCTGGCACAGCTTTTGAGGTCAAAAGCTGCTTTTCATCGCAAACGCAATACTAAACAGATAAAAAAAATTAGTTTCTGCTGTTGAAACCATGGTTTGAAAAGCCAAACCAAAAAGCCAAAAAATATAACTTTTGGGCTTTAAAAGCTGGCTTTTGAATAAAATGACTTTATTATCCTTACATCTCTACACTTTTATTATTTTAAACATATCTTTTTTTGACATTTCAATTTCCTACAATATTTTTTCATAGCAATGCTAAACACTTAAAAGTTTTTAAACCACACTTTTGCACCACACTTTTTAAACACACTTTTTTCAACCCAAATTTTTTCCAACTTAAGCTTTTTCCAACAGTAATGCTAAACTAGCACTATATCATCTAGGACTAAATTAGTTAAATTGGTAGAATCTTTGATAAGAAGAAAAAAGAAAAAAAATTCATGCAATATCTTTGTCATGGACAGGAACGAAGTAAAAAATTTTGTATTGAAAGTCGGGATAAAAGGAAGTTATATTATAATTTTTTTGAGGGGTCAAAAAAAAATTTTACTATTTTTTTTTAATACTAAAAATACTTAAAATCAATGGAGCTCCTGCCAGTTCTTTTGGATTCGTTCTTGAAGAAAATAAACAAAAGATCCTCATATATCCATTATAATATATTGATAATTGTGTTTTATTTTCTTTTTTAAGCTGATGGTTAGTTTAGAAGAAATTAAAAGAATTATTTTAAATTGTTTAATGTAGTCTGTTGACAATATTATACTATAGTAACTACTATATTATCTTTAATAGAAAAAGACCATTGGTTATGTTGAAATCCATGATTTTGATCAAACCCTAATTCTATCAAAAAATGTTTTTCCAACTTGTCAAATAAGGACAGCACTTTCAAACATGATGTGGAAATAGCTAGCACTAATATTAACAATCGTTTTCACCTTCTAATTTCTAATTCAATATGGATTAATAGTATAAAGTTTTAAAAGCTAAACAATTTTTTTAGTTGGTTCTTATTAAAGCTCATGACTATATATAAAAGATTTGATTCTAATCAGATTATCCTCCTTTGTAAGAGTCAATTTTGTTACGAAATTCCACAACATCAACCGATCAATCAATCATAAGTATATATTAATCATCCTTATAACATTAATTAATAAATTTTGCTAACAAATATTTTTAAAGTACTTTTCAATATTACTATATTAAGTATTCTTTCAATACATTAAAATTTATTAAATTAATTATCAATTATTATATTTAATATAAAAATATTTTCATAAATAATAATTTAATTAACTTTAAAAAGTATTTTAAATATATTCATTAACAAATATAGCAAAATACTAGTATATAAATAACCCTTGATTAATTATCATGTAAAACACATGATCGACTGATAAAATTGAAACAAATGTATATGATCACAAAGAATTTAAGATTTTTATTACAAAGAAAATGCAGCAAAAACAATTAGAATTTGCAATATCTCATCATGTCAAAGGTTTAAAGATTAATCTCTGTTTCAGAAAATCCTAAATGCATTTACCTTCAAAAGATTTGTTTCTCTTGGTCCTAGGACAGCCTAGTTTTTTTTTTTTTTAAGATGTTAGAAAAATAAAAAATAAAAAACAGACAAATATATGAGCTGGCCGAAATCAAAGTCGAGTTTTAATCCAAGGGCCAAGGTATCCTACTCAACCGTGACATTCATTTCGCCATTAATGACTTACACCAGCCCTTGTTTCAGTGATCTTAAATACTGTTGATAGCTGCATTCCTTGTTGAGTGAAATACCCTTTTTTTTTTTAATTATCCAAAAAAAAAAACCCTTTTTTTTAATCTCATTATTATATAATCTGCGCTGTATTTGCTTAGCTACTGTATCTAGTTGTTTTTATATTCATCATTGATCAGCTCTTCACTCTTGCAGCTAAGCTGTGTGTATATATATATATATATATATATAGTGAGTGTTAACACACAAAACAAGGCCAACCAGTGACAGCCATATTGTTTCTTGAAAGCAAAACAGTTTAGCAGTTTTTATTTTTTTATTTTGGCTGTGAGTTTGTTTTTCTGCTGTGGCCTTTCAATGGCTGCTTTTGTTGGGGCAGTGAAGCTCTTTATCTGTTTGGTTCTTTGGCTTAACACTCTCTCTTCTCTTCAAGGTTTTTGCTGCTTCTCTCTGCTCTTTTTCTTTTTTCTTTTTGCTCCTCCTTCTTTCTTCTAGGGTCAATAGTATTTCTCTTTTAAGAATCTAATCTATAGGTGAAAAAAGAATCTGAAAATATGATCTTATTAACATCTGTTTTGTTTGAGTAAATTTGGCTTTGGTTGATTCCTTTATCTCATTTTTTTTTTCTTTATCTGTTCTTTTTTTGAATCATGTACCTTAATTATAGGGGAAGCTGCCATCGTTTTTTGATCCCTTGCCTTGCACATATATATGTGCTGATAGCTAGGTAGAATGAAAAATGAATCAAAATTTACCTTATAAAAAGCATCTTCATTCTTCAATATATATTGGATTTTGCTTCTGGAAAATTTGGGAAGAAATTAATGTCAATTGTGAATCTCCTACTTCCCTTTTAATTTTTCCCTATATTTTACTTCCTTTTAATTAGATGTCTTTTCATTTTAAACTTAATTATGTCCCTAAGGTCTTTTCTACTTTAAGTTAGAGATTAATTTACCATACAATAGTTTCAATTAACTACAAATAACTCTCCAGCAAATGTTGATTTGATCTTTCTAACTTGACTATATAATTAACAATATGAAAATTTGCTGCAAAATTCATCAGGTGCGAGGGATTTCTACGAATTTCGGTACCCATTCATCAAAAGGGCGAGTTCATTTTCATCATCATCATTTTCATCATCAAATACTGATGAAGTTTCCTATGATTACATAATTGTTGGAGGTGGCACAGCCGGGTGTCCCTTAGCTACCACACTGTCTCGAAACTTCAGTGTTTTGCTCTTAGAGAGAGGTGGAGTTCCCTTCTCAAATGCTAATGTCTCCTTCCTCAGCAACTTCCATATTGCCTTGGCAGACACTTCTCCAAAGTCTGCTTCCCAACCTTTCATTTCCACCGATGGTGTTATTAATGCTAGGGCTAGGGTTTTGGGAGGTGGCACTTGCATCAATGCTGGCTTTTACACCAGAGCTAACTCAGAGTATGTTAATTTCTACTCTTCATTTTATGTTTAAAATGAATTTCTTGGTTGATTGCTTCATTTTTTTTAATTAGCATCATATATATATATATATAACTTTGAACCTAGTTTAAACTTAAATAAATAAGTCCTTTTAAAGTATTTTATTTCAAAAAATTTACATTTGAAATTCGAGACTTAATCCAATTGGTGCAACCACTCTTAAGAGGTGATATCCAGCACGTCTGAAATTCGAAACCCAACATATGTAATTCCTTCCCCATCCCAAACTACCTCCTCATTTATAAAAAAAAAAAAAAAAAGAAGTTAAATAAAGAAGTCCTCATAAAGTATTTCATTTCAAGGGTATACTTAGACTTCATTTAAGTCAAACTCATGGCACTTAACTTTTCTCATAAAAACTGTAATAAGTTTGGTGCAAGAGAAACCGAAGTCTAAGTAAGCGCCTAGAAAGAAGGTTGAAAAGAATGTTTAGAAGATAAAAGGAAAAAAACCAAAGTCCTGAAAGTAAGCTGTAAACCCTCCAGATGCTGAAGAAATAAGAAAAGTCATTAAATATAAGAGAATTCGGTCCAAAAATATTAAAAATTTAGCAAAAGTTGTTCACATTTATATATATATATATATATATATATATATATATATGCATGTGAAACCAGAAAATCTAGATGTATTGTCCACAACAAAGCATTTATTAAGTTTTTAGGATCCCCATATTGCTAAATTTTAATTTTGTGATGATCCCAATTTTTTTTTTTAAAAATTTTGAAGGCCAAAAAATGATCATGTCCAAACAAATTCAACAAAAAATAAAGGGCCAAGCTGTTTCGGTTATCAAGAGCAATTAATTAGGGTTTTCAGATGAGTCATAAAAAAGCATATATATTGTACTGTATACAGAAAAAAAACATTTATGATTCCATCTTCTCTTTTAATGAAGTCTCTTTTCTTCCTTAAATATAAATAATTTTTCTTTAATTTTTTAATTTCTTTTTGCTAGCTATTAAATGTTTGGATGTGAACTTTTAGTGGTCCTTTGGCCTTGATTTGCTTGCTTGAGGGCTTGATTAGGTAAAGGTCTATATCCAAAATGGAAAATAATGACACTTACTAGGGCTTCATTATTTGCCCTACACATTTGGTCCACCTTAAGATTATGACTTAGGGCACCTTTATTTTTATTTTTCTTTCTCTTTTTCTTTTTTCTTTTTTCCTTGGTTTTCTGCATTTTTTTTTTATGAATTTTGTGGCTCTGCAATCTTACCCTTTTTCCATCCTACTAACTGGTTTTCATCTACTTTTCATTTTTTTTCTTTAAACTAAAAGCATGAAAAAAAGTTGTTCAATGTCACAATAAATGTCAGGTGTCAGCAAATTATTTTTTGTTATAATTTGTGGAGTCACATTTAGACATGTTCATGGACCAGGTAACCCGTCAGATCTGTATTGGATCGGGTCTGGGTAAAAATTTTGGTGATCCGGGTGAGTCCGGCTCTGCCCAGATCACTGTTCATTTATTAAAAAATTAATTCTTATTTAAATTTAATTATAAAAATATATAAATATTAATATAAAAATAAATTTTTTTATTTTATTATTATTTTAAATAGTGAACCGAGCCGACGAGTAGAGTCTGAATAAGGTGATGAAAAAATTTGGGCTGCGGTCTGGCCCGATCCATGAATAGGTCTAGTCACATTCATATATATTTTTAAAAAATTAAAAAAAAATGATTATTCAAAAGTTTTATCATATTCAAAATGCATAAAGATAATAATGGTTAGCTGAAATAGTTCAAAAAGCCTAGCCTACTGCCTGTTGCCACAACTGGAAAAATTAAGCATTATTGTCTCTAAACTAAGCTTAATTTGTTGGATATTATTGCAGTTTCGTTCGGAGAGTGGGTTGGGATGCAAGGCTAGTGAATGAGTCGTATCCATGGGTGGAGAAACAAATTGTTCACCAGCCTAAACTAGCAGAATGGCAGGATGCCTTCAAGGACAGTCTTGTGGATGTTGGGGTCTCACCTTATAATGGATTCACCTACGATCATATCTATGGAACTAAAGTTGGAGGTACCATTTTCGACCGCTTTGGCCGTCGTCATACTGCAGCTGAGCTACTTGCTTCTGCAAACCCTAAAATGCTTACTGTCTTGGTCTATGCCAAGGTCCAAAAAGTCTTGTTCGATAAAACAGGTATACGTACATATATGGCCGATAGCAAGTAGTTTCTTAGTATGGGTTTTCAGGGTTTCTTTGCTCAAGTCTTGGACTTGATTCAATTGTATCTTAACAGTCATTGATGAGCTGAAGATTAATTAATTAATGTCTGATACGTGCAGGGAAGAGACCAAAGGCAATGGGAGTGATTTTCAAGGATGAAAATGGGAACCAGCATCAGGCATTTCTCACAAACAATCGGAGGAGTGAAGTAATTTTATCATGCGGTGCAATCGGAACTCCTCAAATGCTGATGCTCAGTGGTATTGGCCCGAAAGATGAACTCGAGAAGTTGAACATTTCCATGGTGCTGCACAATGAGTTTGTTGGCAAAGGGATGGCTGATAATCCAATGAACTCAGTTTTTGTTCCTACTACTCGACCGGTGGAACAATCTCTTATACAAACTGTAGGCATTACCAAGATGGGTGTTTACATTGAAGCTAGCAGCGGATTTGGACAGTCCCAGGATAGCATTCATTGCCATCATGGAATATTGTCTGCAGAGGTAAATTTCCTACCTATGTTACCCGGGTTCGGAGGTAAGTGTCGGGTTAGGTATGTGTCCGATACGGGTATGCTCAATTTTTTCAAAGTTTTTCCATATATTTAGAGGATCATATCCCAATACTAATGTCTGAATATGTATCGGACACGGATACTTCAAGAAAAATGAAGAGTCCGAGTAACATAGTTTCCTACAATGTTGAGTCATAGATTTCAGGAATTAGGAATTGTTTTTTATAGGATGGTTTATCAGAATGCAGGGTTTTAATTTATCCTGATGGTTTCTGTCTCTTTTGATATTGAATCAGATTGGGCAGCTCTCTACAATTCCTCCAAAGCAAAGAACACCAGAAGCCATTCAAGCATTCATCGAAAGAAAGCGAGACCTGCCACATGAGGCATTCAAGGGAGGTTTCATTTTAGAGAAGATTGCCAGCCCCATTTCCACAGGCCACCTCAACCTGGTCAACACAAACATCGATGACAATCCTTCCGTTACTTTCAACTACTTTGGCCACCCTCGTGATCTGCAGCGCTGTGTTGATGGGATCCGAATGGCTGCCAAGGTTATACAATCAGACCGTTTCACAAACTTCACAAAGTGTGACAAACCAACCGTAGAGAAGCTTCTTAACATGAGTGTCAAGGCCAACATTAACCTTATACCCAAGCAAATTAATGACACTAAGTCCCTAGAGCAGTTCTGCAAAGACACTGTGATCACAATTTGGCATTACCATGGAGGGTGCCACGTCGGCAAGGTGGTGAATCCTGACCACAAAGTTCTTGGTACCAGCAGACTCCGAATTGTTGATGGCTCCACATTTAGTGAATCTCCAGGAACTAATCCTCAGGGCACTGTCTTGATGATGGGCAGGTAAGCAGCTTTTAAGGCACATTTGATAAGTCATACAAGCATTAACTATTTAGAAAAGAGGTAGCTAGGGGACAATCATATTTTGTGTTAAACCTGGTTTTATTTTGATTTTTGCAGGTACATGGGAGTCAAGATTTTGAGAAGAAGACTAGGAAAAGCTGCTCGTGTGTAAGGAGGGAGTGGAGACCAACTGCAGGTAGCATTTGAAGACCGGCGTGTGTTTGTAGTAGTAGGAAACTAGGAAATTAATGTGGTTTTGTTAATTTTAGCAAGCTGGTAAGTATGTAGAGAATAGCTTGCCATGGGAAATTTAGCATTTTCCATTTGATTTCTGCTGTTAATTTATTATATCATGAACTCTTCTTGACTGTGCTACTAATGGTTGGTGCCAAGATTGATGAAAACCGAACAAAAAAAAAAGAAGGGAAAATCGTTTAGGATATCAGGTTTAGCTATGTGTTGGGTTTTGATGTTTTTTGGTACCATATAATCAAAGATTTAAGGTTCCAAACTTAATTTGTTTCTTATTGTTTTTCTTGCTTTTTTGAAGCAATCAACACTGAGATTATATAAATTAAATAAAATTTACCATAACTTCCAAAAACATCTCCTCCAACCCAAACTAAATACCAGTAGTTGAGAATATTAAAGGACAGACTTCAGTTGCAGAAGTGTTTTGTTGTAGTGCCTAAACCAAGCAAAAGGTTAATACAGCTACCAAACTTGTATAACAAGTTAGGTAAGCTCACGCGGCATTTAAATGCATGTTAATGTGCCAGCTGAAAAGGAAGCACTCGCAGCTTCCTCTACGTTGGTGAATTTGCATTTTAGGATGCAGTTAATTGGGTTGTACAAACAATTAATAAGAAAGACAAGCCATTAAAGCTAAAGAAAAAGAAGTGGACACATGATAGGTTTGAATGAAAATGTATTCTTCATTATAAAAATGGTATCTTGCAGTATAATGTAATCTATGTTACTCGGAGTTGGATGTGAGTATTGGATACTGGTATGTGTCGGACACGAGTATGTTTAAATTTTTTCATGTATTGGGAAGGTTCTTGGAGGATCATATCCTATACCTATGTTCGAATAAATGTCGAACATGGGTGTCGGACACGAATACTTAAAAAAATGAAAAATCGGAGCAACATAGAATGTAACTATTTGACTTTACTCTTTATAGGTTTCTCATTGTGAAGGGCATTAAAAAAAAAAACATATCTGCTTATATGAACTGGTTGGTAGGTGGCTAAAGGATTATTAGCATTTAACCTGCTTAAATTTACTTCAGTGGCTGGCAATGCGCCCAGCATCAGGTGCTTGATTTACTGCTAATAGACACTCTCCACATTCTAGCAGACAGTCAAGTCACTCTTTCTAAGTCAGTAAAAAGTGGAATATTGCAGATGAAAATGCCGTTTAAAAAATGCCAACAATGTTCTTTTGTGTCAAATACATGACATTAGTGAACTTCAAAAACTTAGATAGAGATCAATTATGATTAGTTAAATCAAACAGATAAAATAATGATGCCATTGGCAGGCACTGATAGTAGAAAGAGATGCAGTTTCTGTTTACAGAGAAACAACAACATTTTCTTCCAAGATCCAAGGCATTCAATAAACTCACGCCATGAACCTCTGAATTGGTTCTTCAATCTTCATCATGTGACAATTATCATTGGTATTCATTCCTAGCATTGAAAAGAAACCACAGTTGACATATTTCAAGACAAGAAAAAAGAAATTTAAAACTTTTCATGGGGTGCATGTGACAGAATTAAGCATTTCAGTGCATTCAGTAAGTTTCCCAGTTCTTTGCTCAAGAAAACCAACTTTAATTTTTCATGGAAGATTAGCAAAAATTTTAACGAGACCCTGGCCAAAATTTGACAGAAAATCCATGCTCACTTCGGCTGCCTCTTGATGAACTTCTTAATCTCTGCCAGAAATGCCTTCTCCTTCCTGTTCCTAGAGGGCCAGAACATGAGTGCCTCCTAAAGGACCCAGGTTCCTGCTCCTTAAGTCCCAGTGGGATACTTAAAAGATCTGATGCAGACATTGCTATATTGCTCTCATGACTAAAATCATAGCCAGTTACTGGGTGAAATGTCTCTGAAGCTTCCACAAGCTCACTTGAAAGTCTACTAACCTTACTATCTAAACTGGTAGGAAAGTCCTCCTGGATGCCAACTTTTGATTCTACCTCCTTTTTCTCATCAAATTCATTACACACTAGCTTTAATGCTTGAACGACTTCGCCCATAAAAGGACGATGAGATACTTCAGGCTGCACACACATTGATGCAATTGCTGCTACCTTGGCAATGCTATCAAATGAGATATCAGATTTTATGGCTGAATCAATGACGGCTTCTAAACCTTCCTTGGCTGTGAGGAATGGACGAGCCCATGCAACCAGATTTTCTTGACCTGGGGGCTGCGACAAGTCCACAGGTTTCCTCCCTGTTAAGAGCTCAAGTAGGACCACACCATAACTGTAAACATCACTTTTGACAAGAAGGTGACCGGTCATTGCATACTCTGGAGCCAAGTAACTGAAAAGAAAATAAGTTTATCAGTAATAAGTCTTCCGGATGCAGGTAAAAAAAAAAAAAAAAAACAAAGAACAACAAAGCAGTAACATAATTACTACATTTTAAGCAAACCAGACAGGTGATTCTCGGGAGAGGATGCAGGTATATCAAATAAGATTTGTTGAAAAATGATAACTGGTCATGAAAATTGAAAAGGACCGTTTCAATGTACAGAAGTTCATACCCAAATGTTCCCATTACATGTGTTGAAATGTGTTTGTTCCCTTCATCCAATGCTGTTCTTGCCAATCCAAAATCTGAAACTTTAGGTGTAAAATCATGTTCCAGCAAGATGTTGCTGGACTTGAAGTCTCGGTGTATGACCCGGGGGCTCGAGTCTTCATGTAAATAAGCTAAGCCTCGAGCTGCACCAAGAGCAATCTTCATTCGAGCACCCCAATCAAGTGAATCAGTTTCCTTGTCAACTCCTGAGAGAATTCGGATAGAGAATTAAACAATCTCTAAGCTGTAATGAATAACAGTCTAATCACACAAATGAAAAAATGAAAGGGGATTTTAGTTATGCTGAAGATATTCACCGTGTAAATGGGATTCAAGACTTCCATTTGGAACAAGTTCATAGACAAGACAACGTATATTGTCCTCGGTGCAAATACCAATCAGTTTAACCAGATTTCTATGGTGCAGGCGGCTAAGCATCTCCACTTCAGCCAAGAATTCCTGTCCGCCACGTTGATCCTCCCTCTTCAGAACTTTCACTGCCACTGCAGCTCCATCATCTAAAATACCTTTGTAGACAATGCCAAAACCTCCTTCACCAATCACCCGCGAAGCATCAAAGCTATTGGTAGCTCTTTCTATATCATTTAAAGTGAAGTTCTTTGCCAATCCAATATAAGTCATCCCACTAGAACTAATGGACATTGATGCAGCACTGAACATGCTTCCTTGCATCACAGCCCTAGCAGACCCTGTATTTAAATTTCATGATTTGTCACAAAATGAGGACTGAGTAAGCCCCAAGGCTCAAACAGTACTTTTGACTAATTATGAGTGATAAAAGAAGAAAGGCAAACCAAAACTTTGAAGTTGAAAATAAAGGGAAATGTTGATTGGAGTAGGTGAGGTTACTTTAGACACACTGTATATCTGAAAGCCAAATCATGTTCTATATGAGCTTAATAAGTGGTTCATCAATTTTGAACTGCCTACCTGATGGTTTAGCTGGAGAAAATGTTATAGCTTGTGGTATATGTTCTGGTTCTTTGACGCAAGCTCCATATTTCAAAAGAATAAGCCAAATGATACCGGAGCATACAACAAAGGCTGAAAAAGATGACAGAATAATCACAGCTATCATGCTTTGTGTAAGACCATCTCTCTTCTTCTTAGGCACATCAACTCCTAAAGGTTTTATTGCTTGCCCATGATTGTTACGGCCAGAGTATGGCCTATCATCTATAGCAGAAACACTGGAACTTGCTGCAGGCGGGGAGGGTGGAAGACCTGCACAGGTTGAAAGACAGAAGAGACACAAGCTATTAGTCTCCAAAAGTCTTCAAAAATTAGTGAAGTTATTTTCTCTAGGAGCCAAAAGACAACTTTCGTAGGTCAACAAAATTATCTGCAATGCAGCTATTTTATATATTTAAACAAACAAAAAAAAAAAGAGAAAAAAAATGGAAGGAAAGGGTTAAAAAATCTTTAGGCAAGTAACTTGGAAAATACTCTTTCCTTCTAAATTCAGAAGTATCCTATCAACTATCCTAAAAACCAGGTGGTTTATGCATCTTCTAGCAGGTGCTCCAGCTAAAAACTATCAGATTGAACATCATACTATCCCACAATGAAATTATCCAGAAAACATCCTAAAAGAATGGACAATTGATACCTGGATAGCGAACATACACCATTTCATAGGGACCAAAAAGGGAAGCCTTTATGAAGACTTGTCTGTTCCAAAATTTCTTATAGATTAATAATGCGGTTGTATAGTCAAATTTTACTTCCCATGGTACCAAGTTGATGAGGACAGTACTTTTCTCTAGCTCCTGACTAGCTGCATTTGCTCCCATAATGCGAACTTGGCTGTGGTTTAGTCTTACACTAGCAGCTATTTCCTGAGCCAGTTCTAAAACCAAAGGGAAAAATGTGTATATCGCAACACCAAGCCGGAGCTTAACTTGAATTGGCCAGACGCAACCACAAGGTGATCCAGGAGGTGTATATGTTAGGGGCTCGGTGCATGTCACTGATGTACAATCTGCAAATAGTATCAAATGTGAATTTTCTTTTTCATGGATTATTGATCTACAAAATCGAACAGAAATTCTGGACGAAAACGCTGGTTAAGTAACATAAAATTTACTAATACCTTTATTAAGAGGTGGAGGTGGCAGTGACATAACAACTGATGGTGGTGGAGACTTGATCTTCTTCAAGGACGAAGCAATAGGAGAAGTTGCAGGTTGAAGAATGGACACTTCTACAAACATGATCAGAGTAAGATACTTATTAGTAACCATTGTAAAGTTAGTAAAGAAATGCAATGTTAATCAAATGAAAAAAAAATTAAGCTGTCCCATACTATGAAAGTGCCTTGATGGATCAGTAAATGATGGTGCGGATGCAGGTGCAAACCAGCTTGGAGTGGAATGTTGAGAAGGGGAGACTGCAGGAACTGTACATTTAGAAGTATTTTAAGAGTAAATAAATATATATTCATTAGTTTTAATCCTCAAGAACAAACCAGTTCAAAACAAACAAGCAAACAAACATTCAAGAGATATGTAAAGAACCGATAGGGGCTATTCAAGGGAGAGAACTAAACCTTCCTGGCTGTAAGCAGGTTGATGAATCGAATAAGAGGGTTCGGGAGCCGAGGTTCTGAAATTTTTCCTTGCATGATGATGCTTATGAAACGAGAGTGAAGGTGAGGATGCAGGGGCTCCAAAAGATGATGCAGTAGGTGAAGCTGAAATACTCCAAGGCTTCAAGGCATGGTGTGGATGGAGGGCTACAAATTAAAGAGAAGAACCTTCATTGATGGTTTCAAGTAGAAAACGTTAATTCTATGACAGTTTCTTTTTTGGAAAGACAAAAATCATTCTAGATTTTCCACTTACCTTTAGTTGGAGAGTGATCCATGGAAGATGAATGATGGAATACTTTGCTAGAAGGGGTAGCAGCCAACTTGCCATTTCTTGTCCTGCCAAAGCTGGGAGGAGTTCGTGTCAGAGAGGGAGCTGGATCTGTAGCAATCATTTTGAAACAGATCCAATCAACATTAATTAAGGAACGTCAAATTATTATATATGATAATAACTGGGAAGTGTCATTCTTTTGTTTTGCAAAACATTTTTATAAGATCATAGATAGGTGTCGGTTCATATAAAACAGGAATTGGTGGATTACAAGGTCTAAGGAATAAAAGTCAGTATGGAACTTAAGATCCAAGAAGAAATCAAACACTTGGCTATATATGCAGTCTTAGTCGACCAAGATCTTATTTTGTGAGGTTCACCTGGTTGTGTCGATGGTGTTGGACCTAGCCCGATAGGATGAAGTTTTGGTGTTTCTGTTGGCATTCCTCCTGGTGCCGGTGGCCATGAATCTCTTACTGCATCAAAAAAGCAACGGAACCAAAAAAGAGTGTCAGATTAAGCAGCGACGTCCATTAGGAAATGCTTGAGTTAGTAACATCAATGATGAACCTCATGATGAATATAGAGGCAAAACTTGCATTATTTGCCTTTTAGGCCAGTATTTTTGGAGGGCAATTTGCAGGACTTCAATAAACATTTTTTCTTGAAGGTAAGCTTTGCAATGTAATTCAACTTAATTTGTCACCATCTGTTATATCATGACTGCTCAAATAGCTTCTGTTGTTTATTGCTTCATTTGAGTTCTAGAACATATTCAAAGGTAAATTTCAAATGGATATACTATGCAGTCTATGATATAATGAGAGAACCTAAATACCAAACTCCATGATGACACCGGTCCTAACATGCAATTGCACAAGATACATATAGTTCAGTAGGGAAGCAGTCAGCAAAATTTGCTGTCTAGACTGTGGTTAAATTTGTGACAGCTTACACAAGGTTTCTCGGTTAAGATTGCAGAAGAAGAGAAGTTAGAGCCATTACATGGCCACTTGGCCACATTGAAGCCTGAGAGAGAACCTATGTTACTCGGAATCGGGTATGAGTGTCAGACACGGGTATATGTCTCACATGGGTATGTTCAAATTTTTCTAAGATTTTCATGTATTTGGAAAGTCCTTGGAGGATCATATCTCCATACCCATGTTCGGATATACGTCGGACACGGGTGTCAAACACGGGTATTTCAAGAAAAATGAATAGTCGGAGCAACATAGGAGAGAACAATTCTAATGCACACTAGGCAAGAATCTAATTGCAAAAGTTCATTACTATCATGTGACCCATAACAGAATACAAAGGAAGCTTCATGGTTGAAATTTTAATAACGATTCACAGAGCCAAGAATCATACATCATACATTTAATTAATACCCAAACATGACTTTGAAGATTATGAAAGGTGATGGCTTTATTGCAGAAAGTAACTTTATTTCAAAGGACTAGCAAGCTATGGGATTTCCCCAAATAAGACATAATAGTGTTGATGAAGATGCCAGGGCTTGCTTTAGTTGTAAATTTGGATTCTTTGATGTATCTGTTGATCAATACGAACTCGGTTTCACAAAGTTGTGTCTTTTGAAAAAAAAAGGACTTTCCAACTTGTAAATCTCACAGAAGTTTATAACAGCACTGATCAATGCGACAGATCAAGATTGCTGTCAAGTTTTCAAATGATAAATCGTTTGGTTTTCCTTACATTTTCTTCCAAGAAAATGATGGAATTAAAGGTAACACCATGAGGATGTAGGTCAAAGCAAGTCACCCATCATCATTAAAACTCTACCAGCCATGGAACATTCAAACAATTGATCGGTGATAAAACCATTTAAGACTTTGATTACATGACCAAGAAATTCTCCCCAAGAACAATAGATCACCAACAAATCAGCTTCTAAAGAACTGTCTAGGAATCATGAAATTGTCATACAACTGATAACTCTTGCCTAGAATGTGAAAAATACCAACTTCAATTCACTCATATAGGCATTCTTGGTGTTCATGAAATGCAGATTCTCAGACTCACTGTGCCAATTTCTGATCAAGTTCAAAGTGTATCATCCTATTTCTGGATCACAGAAACTAGTTTAAACAGCCCAGATCTTTGGAATTCGTTTTAAGTTCAAGTTTCATGAAAATCTAAATTAAGATTGTCAAAACAAATGCATGGATCAAAAAAAAAAACCTACTGTAAAAACCAGCTTAGAAGAAAACAGATATAAACATCAATACCTGATGATCCATCAACTGACATAGCACTGACAGTTATACATATTTTCACCAGCAGGAGAGTGAATTGCAAACCCATTTGAACTTTCAAAGAAACTGGAATTCAATCTCCAAGATGTTCCATCTCTCTCAGCCAACCATCAAAGCAAGAAACAGATAATAGAAACAAAGCAGTGAAAACTGAAACAACAGCCTGAAGCAAAACAACGATTTTAACTTAAAGGAACAAACTGTACTAATTTTTTTATGAGTACAAAGGAAGACGCACAAATGGTACCACCAAAGAAAGGACTAAGAGCCTGAATTATGTAGCAAAAAGACCAGGTGATCCTTCATTGAGATTAATAAAGCATTGATATATGAAGTTTGATGTAAATTATACTTCTAATGCAATAGCAGCTAATTTTGTCATTAATGACTAAAGGTAACTATTATTATCCAAAACATCAGAAAAAGAAAAAAGATCAAAGTTTTACTGGAGCTGATCAAAGCAAAAAAAAAAAAAAGAAAAGAAAAGAAAAGAAAGAAAAAATGCAGAACAGTGAACTTAAAGGAGCTGGGTGTAATGTAGGACACTTGTGATTGTGAGGGTTGGTGGGATTGAGAGAGAGAATTGTTGTTGGTTATATATTGGTTGAATTTGTTGTGATATAACTTTGAAGTATTAAACATGCATTTCTTGACCTCTTTTCAGCTTATACTAGATAGTTTAGAAATTAATAATTCATCCTAAATACCATGACAGTTATATTCTAAGAGAACGCTTAATCGATATTTATAAATATCAGTTAAAAAATTATTTATTTATTATTTTTAAAAAAAAATTGATATTTAATTTATTATTCTTATTAAATTTTAAAAAAAATAATATATTAATTATATATTTTTTATTTATATTATTTTAACCAATATCGATATCATTTCTCATATTTTAAAACTTCCAAAAATTATTTGTTTTTGGTTTATATAGACACAAAGTCCACTATAGCATTATGACATTTGTGATTAGAGGTTGGACTAACTTCCAATCATTTAACCATTTAATGTTTCTTTTTTTTTAAAAAAAAAAAGTGGCATAATATTACGGCCTAACATCCACTTGCTTTTCAGTTATCACGTGCTTTAAAATATAAATTAAGTAAATGCCCCAGTTGTGAGTGTACAATTTTTTACAATAAGATAGATAAATATTTTTTATATTATGTGTAGAAGTTATAATTTTTGTGAAAATAAATTAAAAATAAATTAATCAGTTTTTTAATTTATTATAAATTGTAATTTTTAAGTAGTTAAAAAAGAAAAATAATAATAATAAAAGAGAGAGAAAAATGGAAAATAAAAAATAAAGAATAAGTATAAATCATTATTTATTTCTTTTTTACATTTAACACATTATTTTGTTTTAACTTGTTTCTCATCCATTTTCGTATATATTTTTTATTTTTTTTTCTCTTTTCTAAAGTTCATTCTCTCTCCTATCTGTCAGTTCTTCTCGTATGTCAAAAAATTTCATTAAAAAGAAACATATAATTTTTCATGAGTGGAGCTTACTTAAATTTGAAGAGATGAATATAAAGTATAAAAGTAAAAAAACTCGTAAATTAAAGAAAATTAAGAAAAATAACTTATTAAAAAGTAGTTTCCATAATTTGTCAAAATTACAAAAAAAAAAAATAGAATGAAAAAAAAAATAGAAGAAAAAGTATATTTTTTTGATAATTTTCTAAAATTACATAAAAAGTTGAAACAAATATTTAAGAGAAAATATATTTTTATATATAATTGTGTCAAAATTACATAAAATGTAAGTAAAGAATTTATTGACTTTTTTTGTAATTTGTCAAAATTACATTAAAAAAAAACTCAAAAAACTTATTAAAGTGTAATTTTTTTAATGTAAACAATTTTAGATTTCACAAAGATATATATAAATATAAATTTGGTATGATCTGAGTTGAAATTTTCATTTCTCCTTTCATCCACTAACCATCAGCTTTTTTTAATTATTATTATTATTATTTGACTTAAAAAGCTTCCTAAACTATAATCTTTGAAACCTACCCATTAATTTAGATGAATTTTAGCTAAAAGTTTTTATTCCTTGCCTATCTCTTGATTTGATTCTTTCCCCTACATAAAAATATGTAAACAAAATATTTACTAATGATAAATGACAAGTATTTTCAATAGATTCAGGGTCCCCACAAGAGACAATCTAGGCAGAGTTAGGTAGTTCTTTTGGACTTTTTTCTTCTATATCTCAGACAATAATGTGTCGGTGAATTGGTTAGTTTAGCATTACTCTTATTATTTATATTTAAATTTTGTTAATCAGTATCTTTAATTACGATTTCAATTATTATTTATAATTTTATTTTATATTAAATATAATAATTAATAATTATTTTAATAAATTTTAGTACATTAAAAATTATATTTTATAATAATTTTTAAAAATATTCTTAAAAATTTCGTTAACAAAATTTTCTATATTTATATAAACCAACTCAATAGTTGTGCCCTTCTGTTTGCCCATCTTTATGTTTAAAATCTACTCTTTTGATGAAATAATAATGGTTACTATTCCTTGATGACTTAATTTAAGAAATTAGGCGAAGTAGTAAAGTTGCCAACTCCTTTTAGATTGTCCTAGCTATGTTTTTTTTGTTGTTGTAATTAATAGATATATTGATCAACTCTTAAAAGTCTTTGCTTAGGTATATAGCTCTTTAATTAGTCTTGATTAGATATAATTAAAGACTAAACACCCCAATAAAATAAACAAACTTTTCAAACCCCATCAATCTTTAAGACCTCATTATTTTTTATACAGTAAAAATATAAAAGTTTATATAAATAAATTGATAAAATTCAAGGTACCATGAACTAATTTGTGTAGATGGTTTGATTTGCCCTCTCTTAATTATAAACTCTATAGCTTGTTGTTTATATAGGTCTTATCACCATAATTGAATTAATCAAAACTTTTAAATATACTTCATTTAATTCATGAAGAAATTAAAGAAAATTAGGAGTTGAACGAGAATTAAGACTAAAAGCATAACCTCGAACTCGAATGCATTCGAGTATTTGATTAATGTTAAGTGCATGTATTTTTTTTTTAAAAAAAAAGTTTTTTTCTATTTTTTATTGTCCAAATAATAATAATAATAATAAAACTTCAGATTTCTCATTGTTATCCACCATGTGTAGTTGTAGGCACCAAGGCCTGGAGTATCTTTCCTTTTCTTTTATTTTTTACGTCATTTCCCTAAAATTCTGCTGCAGAAAAAAGCTTTTAAACCACCTTTATTTGGGATTTATATAACTCAGGTACGGGACTTTCACTTTTTTTTACCGTATATTGAATAGTAATTTTTATACAGTGTTAAATCAGTTCGATATGAGAACATATCATCTATAATTATTGTAATATAATTAAGTAATCATAATTTTGAATTGTATAAGCTTATAGAGTCCACCAAAATATTATGCAAAATTTATGCTTTTTAAGTGATGGATTTCTACATAATTATGTGTTGTAATTGGATAATTGTAAGATTGTAGTAAAAAAAATTATAGGTGAAATGCTCTCGTTCGATTTTTAAAAAATTCATATATTTGAAGGATTATATCCTATATCCATATTAAAATATGCATCGAATACATGTATCAAATATAAAATTTTTTAAAAAATAAAAAATTCAAATAACATAATAATAGTATTGTACTAGTGACGAAAATAATCAAGACTTTCAGAAGAGGAATCCTTGCCAATTTTCCATGCTAATTTGGGCCAAGAACAGTCCATATTTTCGCACAATGTCTTTTGAACAAATATATATATATATATATATATATATATATTATAAAAGGAATAATTGAGTTGGTGTCGTCAAATGACACATATTCAATTGATAAAAAGATAAAAAATCGTTAAATGTTAAAAAATAAAAAAATAATTATGTACTTTAATATTTTATATAATAAGTTTTTATAAAAAAGTTATCTATTTACTTTTAAAAAACTACTCATTTTTTAAAAAATTATCTAGTTACAAATAGACCTTCTCACGGGCCGGGCAGCCCGCCCGGCCCGGCAGGCCCGGCCCGTATTGGGCCGGACCTGGGCAGGATATTTTGTGTTCCGGGCCGGCCCGGCCCGGAACAGTAATTTTTATTATAATAATATTATTTTATTTAATTTTAATTATAAAAAAGTAAAATAAATAAAAAATTATTTTTTTATTCCAATGAACAGTGTTTCGGACCTAAACGGGCGGGCCTGGGCAGAGAAAATAAAAAAAAAACGGGCCGCGGCCCGGCCCATGAGCAGCTCTAGTTACAAAAACTATCCTTTTTTTTACATTTAATTTTTTTTTTTAAAATACAATTTATTATTTTAAAAAAAATATATTTTCACTCTGAAAGAAGGTAACAAGAGGATAGTTAAGCCTCCCGCAAGTGTGATAGAGGAAGGTGTGAACTCCTGGAGCTCCTGCTTGGTAATCCAGTTCATGGGAAAACCCCCAAATTTCAGTCAAATATCAGCAACAGTAAATCGGATTTGGGGAAAGCATGGCTCCATCGAGATAAGATCAGGGTCTAATGGCATTTTTCTTCTCAAGTTTCCTGTTAAAGAAACGTGTAATTGGATCATGGAATCTGGTCCGTGGCACATCGGTAATAAACCCATCATCATCAGACGTTGGACTCCAGGTATGGAACTTACTGATTTGCAGCTCTTAAAGGTCCCAATGTGGATGATTTTGAGGAAGGTTCCTCTAGAGCTCTTCACACAATCTGGGATTAGTTACATTGCTAGTGCTGTGGGCAAACCCCTGTATATAGACAGGGCAACTGCACAACTTAGGCACCTAGACTTTGCCAAAGTGTGTGTGGAAGTTGATTATGAAGAGGAAATCCCAAATGTTATTGAGGTAGATTTAGGCAGGGATCATTTAGTTTCAGTTGAAGTGCCTTGAAAACCTCAAAAATATCACCTGTGCAAATGTTTTGGTCATCTCACCAAAAATTGCACCAGTTATGTTCCACCAAAAGCCAATTGGATCTCTAAGGAACAGGATAAAGATCCTATTGAGGAATGGCAAGCAGTGTCAGAATCGAAGCAGAAAAATCATGGGACAGACGACCAGCAAATTGAGCTCTCATGTAGCAACCAATTTCAGGTTATTGCAGAGGACTATGTTGAAAAATTGGTAACTATCTCAGAATTCATGGATTGCCTTGAAGAAAAAAGAGAAGGGAAACAGGCAGTAAATGATGGAGAATTGCCTTATGGTACTGGTACCTCTGCTGCACCAGATCTCTTGAAGTCCACTACCTCAGATGAAGAACAGGAAATGAAAGCCCCTCTTCAAAGGAAACCTCGAGCTGCAACTGGTGGTGTTTCCCAGATTGTGTAGAAACTGGCTCCTAATAGAAGGAGAGGCAAGGGCAAACCCAAGATACCTCCAGATAAAGGAGGATCAACTGGTCAAGTTTCTAGCCTCTAAGTTGAAGATCTTGGTATGGAACATTAGAGGACTCAATGATCCTCTAAAGCAAAAGGAAGTCTACAAGTTAGTAAAAGAAGAAAAAATAGATGTAGTTTGCCTGGTAAATACTAGAGTGAAGCAGCACAATCAGCAGATGATTCTTTCTAAGTATTTTGGTCATTGAAAACTCTTGAATAACTATGATTATGCAATAAATGGTCGTATATGGGTGATATGGCAAAATGATTCTTTGCAGCATGTGTCATCTGATGCACAAGCTATCTTCTGCCAGATTGCTTATCCTATGGGGCATTTCTTTTTTAGTGTAGTATATGGAGAAAATGTAGGCTAGGGAAGAATAAGACTATGGCAATATTTAGAGAGTATGGCCCAGGCAAATAACAATAGTCCATGGATAATTGCAGGAGATTTGAATGTTACCAGATACCCCAATGAAAGTTCTGACTTTGATGGCCATCAAATTGTCATACCTGATATGGAGGAATTCAATACTTGTTATTTCCAATGCAACTTTCATGGATCACCCATATGTAGGTCCACTGTTCACATGGAAAAACAACAGGGTAGTAGGGCACCTGGCCAGGAAACTTGACAGGGTAATGGTTAACGATGATTAGCATTATACTTTTCCCAACTCAGAGGTACAATTCTTGACTTCAGGAACCTCCACAATGCAGCCTTAATCACCTTACAAGTACCAAATCTCTCTCCTCTTAAACCTTTTAAATTCTTCAATTATTGGACTGATCATATTGAATTTCAAGGAATAGTGAGGACAACCTGGGAATCTGAAGTTGTTGGACCACCAATGCATATCCTTCAACAGAAACTGAAAAGACTGAAGAATGAGTTGAAAAGATTCAATAAAGAGCACTATGGACAAATTTCTTCTAGAGTTCATGAAAAGAACATGGAGCTGCAACGAGTGCAAAACTTAATTCTGGGAGGTGTTCATGACACTGAATTGCTACATAAAGAGAAAGAGTTGCTTTTAGAGTATATCTCACTTTCCTCTGTCGAGGAGTCATTCTACAAGCAAAAAACCAGGATTCAGTGGCTAAGGCTAGGTGACCAAAACACTGATTTTTTTTCACAAGGTTACAGCAACTAGGAAAGCCTATAATTCAATCAGAGTGTTGTATGATTCTCAAGGTAGAAACTGGACAAACTGGAAGATATAGAGAAGGAAGCCATACAATTCTACAAGGAACTTCTTGGTACTCCAGATGATGCAGTAAGAGGATGTTTTACTTTGGAACTGAAACAAATATTGAACAAGGGTATCTCTGAACAGCAACATGAAGCCCTTATTGCAGATGTCACACTTGAGAAAATAAAGCAAACTCTCTTCTCTCTCCATAAGGACAAAGCCCCTGGATCTGATAGGTATACTGTCCACTTCTTCAAAGAAACTTGGAGCATTACTGGCAATGATTTCACCAGGGCTATTCTATCTTTCTTCAGATATGGTAAGCTGACCAAGTCTGTTAATTCCACTATACTCACTTTGGTTCCCAAAGTACAGAATCCCACACAGATGACAGACTTCAGACCAATCTCATGTTTTAATATAGTTTACAAGTGTATTGCAAAGCTGCTTGAAAACAGACTTAAGCTATGCTTACTTGAGTTGATTAATGCAAATCAAAGTGCATTTATAAAGGGCAGAAGTATAAGTGACAACATTCTCCTTGCTCAAGAGTTAGTCAAAGGCTATCACACTAAGAGGGTATCTCCGAGACTCACCATCAAAATAGATCTGAAGAAGGCATTTGACTCAGTGGATTGGCCTTTCCTGTTCAACACTATGGAAGCCTTAAATTTTCTTAGCAAGTTTGTAACTTGGCTTAAGGCTTGCATCACTTCCCCCTACTACTCAGTGGCTATTAATGGAGGCCTAACAGGTTACTTCCCTGGAGGCAAAGGCATCAGGCAAGGTGACCGCTTATCACCTTACCTCTTTGTAATTGTGATGGATGTGTTATCATCAATCTTGAATGATGCAGTTGAAAGGAGAGAGATTGGCTACCACCCAACTTGTAAAAGAGTGAAGCTTACACATCTTTGTTTTGCAGATGATCTCATGGTGTTCACTATTGGGAAAAAAGATTCAGTCTTGAGCATAGCTTCAATTCTAGAAAAGTTTTACTCCATATCAGGATTGCAGTTTAACAGAGCTAAATCTGAACTTTATGTGCCAATGTAGACCCTGTTGTGACTCAGGAAATTCAGCAAAGTATAGGGTTCAAACTTGGGAGCCTACCAGTAAGGTATTTGGGAATTCCACTTGTATATGGTCGCCTATCTGCAAAGCACTGTGATTCCCTCATACAGAGGATTACCAATAGGATTAACAGTTGGTCATCAAGGCAACTATCTTATGCTGGACGCCTACAACTTATCAGTTCAGTACTGTTTAGTATGCAAAACTACTGGTGCACTATGTTTATTCTGCCACAAAAGGTAATTCAGAAGATTAACCAGTTGTGTGCTGCATTCCTATAGAAAGGCAAGGAAACCACTGCTAGAGGAGCAAAGGTTAGCTGGGAGTTTATTTGTAATCCTAGAAATGAAGGTGGGCTAGGCCTAAAAAACCTTAAAGTGTGGAATGTTGCTTGTATCTTAAAGCACATTTGGGCACTTTTCAGTAGATCTGGATCCATTTGGGTTGCTTGGGTCCACGCCTATCTTCTACGAAATGCTAGTTTCTGGCAGACAAGAGTGCCACAGTTATGCAGTTGGGGGTGGAGAAGAATCCTCAAGCTAAGGGAAATAGCACGACCACTATTGATTATGCCAACTAGTTCCAATAATAGAGTTAGATGGGTCGCTAATGCATCAGGCAATTTCTCTATCTCGGATACTTGGAGATATCTGAGAGCAAGCAAAGCCAAAGTGCCATGGCACTCTCTAATATGGTCCTATTTTAATGTTCCCAAGTTCTCTTTTATAGCATGGTTAGCTATACTTGATAGATTAGGCACTTTAGGGAGGATGAAGACATGGGGGATTCAACTGCAATCGACAGTCTGTCTATTGTGTCAAGAAGAAGAGGAGGATAGAGACCATCTGTTCTTTGCCTATGCCTACTCTTCACAGGTCTGGCAAAGGGTATTAGTCACTTCAGAAGTAAACAGGAGGTTTGTAAGCTGGGAAACAGACCTTCAGTTGGTTATTCAAAGCTCAAAGGGCAAAGCGTTTAAACATATCTTGCAAAGATTCGTTTGGACTACAACAATTTATTATATCTGGTGGGAAATGAATAGTAGGAAGCACTCTAATAAAGGAGGTCTCCAGAGGAAATTTCAGATAATAGCTGCTGCTGTTAGAGCTAGATTTAGTGTTTATACAAAACTTTTAAATTCTGCTACTGCTGTCAATTCATTTCTTTGCAGGAAATGGAGTATTGGGCATGACTGATCTGTAAGGCAATACTCATAGTTATGATTGTAGCAGGAACTCCGCTTCTTTTGGACGTTGGAATAAAACTTCAATTATCCCACCAAAAAAAAAGAATGTGTGAAATTCTAGTATATATTAAAAGAAAAATGTACACAATTTTTTTTTTTTTTTTTTCATTCACAAAATGACACACAAGATCTTTAGCTTATCCTGATAAAATATTCAGAACCGGAATTTCTCCATTTATTAGTGGCAAGCCAAAAAGAAAACATCTGAATCTTGGTCATTGCATGGGCTAAATATATCGAGGTCGGCCTAAGGCCTACCTCTTTCAAATCTCAAATATAGGAACCATTGCCCCATTCTTCTTTCTGAATGGGTGGGCCCTGTACTCGCACAATTTTATTTTATATATAATTAAATTAATAGTAATAAATATCAAGATTTTTTATGCTACTTTTTTCATATTTATTTAAATTATTTTACATAAACAACATTTTATTTTTATTATTTTTACTTTTTAAATTAATTTCATGAATTTAATTTATGTTGAAATTTTTTTTGAAAAAAATTGTTGTTAAATCAAATTTGAATTTTATTTTATTAATTTAATTCATGTTGAAAAAAAATTCCTTTTTGTTAAATTAATGAGCTACCTAGCCCATTCTTTATATATATTTTTTATTTTTTTCTATTTAATTTCTGTTGGAGAAGATTTTTGGATGGCTGACGTGGAGGTGAGGTGGATAAAGGTTGTTGATGTGGAGCTTGGTAGAAGGGTGATATGGAATTGCTTATAATTGTGGGGTTGGTTTCGGCTGCTGAAGGACCAATCTGCGCCTCTCTTTTGCTGGGTTCTAATCAACTTCACAATACAGTTTGGCCCAAAGCGTGAGATGTGGTCAAGAAATACTGGCTTTTTTTTTTTGGAGATGGTTCGCTTCGAAGTAGACCTGCTCATGGTCGTATTAGATTGGACCTAGATAGGATATTTTTAATTCGGGTAGATTCGGTCCGGAACAGTATTTTTTTAATTAAAATAATATTATTTTATTTAATTTTAATTATAAAAATATAAAAAATAAAAAAATTATTTTTTAATATTATGAACAATAAATTCGGACCTAGGGCCGGACATGGATAAAGATTCTAAAAAATATCGGGCCGCGATCCGACCTGACCCGGCTCGGCCATGAGCAGGTCTCGAAAAAGTTGGGCTAAAGTTAGCAGTAAGTGTTGTTGGCAGTCAGAATTGAAGTTATAAAGAAAGGAATAACGAAACCTTTAACAATATATATACCCTGGTTTTGGATATTCAAAACAGAGTATTCAATGAAGAAATAAATAAAATTTCATTAATGACTAATGGAGTAAATACATGACATAAAGAATTTTTGAAGTACAAACATGGAGAGATTTGGGAGAGGGGAAAAGGATGGCTACGTGTAAGGAAAATCTAAAGGAAGATCTTGGAGAGATTTCAACATAATTTTTGTATGATTCCCTCTTCTCATTTGTGTTTGCTAGAGAATCCTATTTATAGTCATTCTTGGTGGAGAAAATTACCCAGCCTAGATCCATCAACTTATATAATTGTTGAATGCAAGAATATTATGCTAAGTTACCGGACGTGACTTTCAAGTAGTCCAATGGTTGAAGCTCTCATTGGCAGTAGAACAAAGTCCAGTGCTAATATCATTAGAGAATCCCGTTAAGTTAATTAATCCTCTGACTCTCACGGTAGCTCATAAACCTTCATGTGTCGCCTGATCATGAGAAGAAGAAAAAAATAATATAGAAATAATTATTAGAAGAAAATAATAGGAAATAAAGAAGTCCAAGAAAATAGAAAAGGAATAAAGAACTTGGAAGAAATAGAAAAGGAAGAAAGACTTCCCTGGCAAGTGAAGATGTCTTGGTGGCTTAAACCACTAGCGTTGACACTTTGAGATACAGCTGGTGCCTTATAATGGATTACACTTTGCCATCAAAGACTTTGTGAAGACATTGGCAGCGATTGAAAGGTCCTTTTTCGTTTCTGCTGGTGGTTGTGATGTGTTTACCACTGTGATGACTTGTATTTGGATAGCCTTGGCCATAGGATTGTGTCTCACAGTTTTGGAGCTGGAACTTGGATATGGATTTGGAGTCCACATTTTAGTTGGTTTCATTTAAGTGAATGGTTGAATTTGATTAAAACTTGTTCTTCGAGTTCATGGTTGACTTTGATTATGACTTGTGTATCTTTTTGTCTAAACTCAGGGTGTTTTTTTATCTCAATTTTATGGTTGATGGAAGATTTAATCTCTATCGAGTCAGGAGTGTAATGGTAAAACCTTTCCAACATTGATGAATCCCAAAATTCGAACCTTGATTTTTATCTTTGTATGTGATTAATCATCGTTGGTGTTTTAAACTAATAGTGCTATCTTTGGCGATGTTTCCGCTGGTGTTTAGAGCAATAGGATCCCCACTGGCCACTACAATGTCTTCGTTTGCTGCTTAAGGTAATGGGATTCTCATTGACAACGTCTCCGTCGGTGTTTAAGGTAATGAAATTCCCGTTAGCCATAACAAAATAAGAGAAATATGTGCAAGAACAATGTATAGAATAATTTCGACATTTAAGTACTTAATTTCAACATTTAACTTTTCCTTTTTCAATTGATTATGTTTTATGATGACTCCTTTGAATTGTGTTGTGAGTATTCAGGTACTTAATTTTAACATTTAGTCTTTATTTTTTTTTTTCAAATTTTTATAAAATTATTGTGATGATTTATTATTTTAGTATTTTTGTTGCATAAGTTTAGTTGCTCTGTTTGAATATTTAACTTTTGTGTTGGTTTATATTGATTAAACTAATGATGATTCTTAAAAGATGACACTAATTTTATGAAATGAGAAGCATGAATCTGATCAGAGTTTATTGTCGGAGGAACCCTAAAACATTACCTTAAAATTAAGGCAACATCTCGTATTCTCCCGATTGTATTTGTGGTGGGAAAGTGAGAATCTAAAAAATTTAGATGAATCAAGCTGGATCTAGGTACTCCTTTGACAATAAAAGTCAAGCTTGATTAAAAAAATTTGTTCATATTTCGGACCGAATCAAATTTGAGCAAATACAAAAATTATTAATATTCTATCTGAATCCGATCCGGCCCGGCCCGATATATGAGGTTTAATCGCAAACTAACAATTAGCCAAGACCAACCCAATATTAGGGGGCTGTTGTCGTATTTGTCGTCCCAGCATTTCATGTTACGGGAAAAGAAAGTTTTCCTTTTGCTAACTGACATTGGCATACTATATAGTAATGACTAATAATATAATAATAATAATTTTTCTTTAGAGATAAAAAAGATTTAACTTTTTAATTGATAAATGTATTTTAGAGATAAAAAAATGGTTGAATATATAGTCATCATTTTGTTTGATAGTAAATACTGACAAAAAGAAAACTCTGAAAATAATTATATTCTTTTGTTTTCATAGCATTATTTGAAAGTACAAACAAGCACAGCTTACCACAATTTTGCATGAAACAATCAGAAGTGCAATTTCTACAAAACTTAAATTAGTTCTATAAACACATACAATGAGAACTGTACTAATTTTCTTAATTATATTTAAACTTGCAAGTGAATTACAAATATTAGATGCATTTTTTTATCATCAAAATAATTTTAAAAAGAAAGTTTGATATACCAAATTGATTAATGTTTTATTTGGATGATCGGTGAGAGCTTTTCTCACTGTGTCATTCTATTATTTTTCCATTAAATTCTTAAGAGTTTATTACAAAACGATATAATGAATGTGATGAATTTTTTTTTTTTTTTTGCACCGACCATTTAAATAAAACATAAATTGAAGAAAATATAAAAAGGGAAGACTAAATTAAGTTGGAGATTTTTTTTTTTGGGAGGTTGAAGAACATTGATGGCAATTAGAAGGTCGTACTTAAATTTACTATAAGTAATAAAAAACGATTGACTCTTTATTTTTGTATATATTTAAAAAATCACAAATCACATGGATGTGTTAACCATATAATAATAAACATTAATAGGGAAAAAAAATAAAGCAGTTGGCAATTATATATTTTAAAATTTCTTTTGGTCATCTCTCGTAATTAGGTGAGGAATCAATTTGCTGGATTTCCTGTTTTTCTTGCTGTCAATGATTTAGAAAATGGAAAGTCAAGGAAATTAAGAGACAATTAGCTCAAATTGGGTAGATGCCAAAGTTTGGCAAATGCCTAATTTGATTATGTATTCAGCCTTTGATAATTTACAACCATGGCTATGGCTAAAATTAATTTTCCCGTTCTTAATTAAACCTTGATCTTTTTTCTTTTGATTACCAAATTTTTGGAGTCGACCTTTTTAATTATAGAACGTTGATATTTAAATTTGTCGTGATTTTTTTGATAATAATCGATAAAAAAAAAATTGTAAAATAAAAACGATCAAGGATATCGGAGTAGCCCAGTAGGTAACATGGAAACATCTATGTTTGTTGAGAAATGATACGGCTATATATAAATTAAACATTGAATTCTCATTAAGACGTGTTTAATTTACTTATCAAATGTGTGTTTTTCATGTCAAAAAAAGAAACATGACTTCATTAATTTATTTCCTAGTAAGGTGTCATCTTAGGTGCTTTGTCAAACTCAATATTGTTTCCTGCAAATTAATTTCTTAATATTATTTTCTAGTAGGTATGTTTAAAAATTATACTAAAAAATATTTGATATTACTATGAAAAAATATTGTAAAAAATTAAAATATAAAAAAAAAGCTTAAATAATAAAATTTTATAAAAACGAGAATAATAAAATTATTTTTCAAATTGTAAAAAATTTATTTTTTTGATTTTTTAATTTAAATTATCAAATTATAATTTTAACAGCAAAAAAAAAATATTTACTCATTTAACATTAAAATTATGATAGAACACAACTTCAAAAATTGTATCAACTACTATGCTAATCGAAACCTTAATCTCAAACACACCCGACCAAACACATTTTTCTTTGTTTGCTTTAAGATCAAAACAATTCCCCTTCTCTCCTCTATCCCACTCTCTCTCTCTCCTCTCAAAACACACGCGCCCCCACTTTACATAATTTAAGTATAAAGAAAGCAAGGACACCAAAACAGAACACCTTTTTTTTGTTCTTTACCTTTCTTTCTCTCTTCCACCCCCACCATGACAGACAGGGTTTACCCTTCATCCAAACAAGCCATAAATGGCACCGCCCCCACCACCACCGCAACCAACCCTTCCTTTCCCGCCACTAAAGCTCAACTCTACGGAGCCTCCCGCCCTCCCTACCGTCCACAACCCAATCGCCACCGTTACCGCCGCTCCTGCTGTTGTTCTTGTTGCCTTTGGAGCACCGTAGCTATCCTCCTCCTTATCCTCCTAGCCGCCATAGCTGGTGCTATCTTATACGTCCTTTACCGCCCTCACCGCCCTACTTTCACAGTTTCCTCCCTCAAAGTCTCAACCCTTAACATAACCTCGGCTTCCAAGCTTGTCACCAACATCAACCTTAACGTCACAGCCAAAAACCCAAACAAAAAACTCGTCTACGTTTACGATCCCATCACCATATCTCTTGTCACAAACGAGGACATCGATATAGGGGATGGCTCATTCGGTTCCTTCGTGCATGGGACTAAAAACACGACCCTTTTGAAAGCTGCCATAACTAGTAGCAGCCAAGAGCTTGATGACACGTCAGCTGGCAAGTTAAAGACTGCTTTGAAGAGCAAGAACGGGCTGCCATTAAAGATAAAGCTCGACACTAAAGTGAAAGCAAAGATGGGAGCACTGAGGACACCAAAGCTTGGGATTAGGGTTGTTTGTGAAGGGATTAAAGCTACTGTTCCGAATGGGAAATCAGCAACCACTGCTTCAACTTCTAATGCAAAGTGTAAGGTTGATTTGAGGCTCAAGATCTGGAAATGGACTTTCTGATGATGAGAAGCGAGAAGAGAAAGAATGAAGAAGAAGAAAAAGGTTTGATGTTTATTATTTTATTTTTATTTTTATTTTTTTTGTCTTTTGTCTTTTGCTTTTCTTTTTTTTTGGGTGATAATATGTTGTGTAAATTTGGTGATTGATTGTAATAATAGGATATAGAAAATTGTAATGTATACTTTTATTTTTTTCAATACTTTTATTTTTGGCTTTTTGTTGTTACGTGTTAGTCCTTGTTCATTAGTGTACAATTTCTCTTTCCCATCGGGGCAAATTTATAGTATAAAAAGTCTTTTCTTTAAATAACAGAATTTTTTTTTTTGGGTGATAGAATAATATAAATTGTTTATACTTGTTGCTTGGGATTAATGTACTAAAAAAATAGGGATGACCCAAAATTTGTAAATAAGTCATAGAAAATTGTGGAATTGTTTTGCCCTTTTGCTTTGCCATGATCATTGGGTTAAGATTATCCTATGGATTGGCCTAAAAGTTTTGACTTACAATTGTGGATTTTATTACTTCAGAGTTTATATATATATATATATATATATATGCTAATATTAAAGTTTTTTATCGAGTTTAATGTCATTGACGTTAATTTAATTAAAAAGATATTAAAAAAATTATAATAAATATGAAATAAAAAATATTTATCTTTTTAAATTTTTAATAAAACATATTTTTTATTTAAAAGATTACAAAACTATTGATTTTGAATAAAATTGTATTTAATAATTGTCTTTTTTCAAAACTAAAAAAGGAAAATCATTGGCAATGTGAATGTACCAATTCTAATTTGACTTAATTGTATTGTCTATTAAGAGTGATCTTGCATCCGAATTTTGGTTTTTGGCCACCATTAACTATAGGCTAAACTTTTTTTTTTTTTTATGAGTCTTTTACTTTGTGCTTTGGGGTAGCTAGATTAGATATATAAAACTGAAAGTTAGGCTTCGAATACACCACCGACAATGTATTATCACTTAAATAATTCTGAAACAAATTACACTAAACATTATTGAAATTCAAAATATATTTATAAAATTTGTAAAATCACATTTTACTGTACGTGATGATCATACAAATTATTAATCAAAATTTAGAGTTTTCTTGCTTTATATATGGTAACCAAAGATTAGTCTACCTTTTTTTCATATTTGTTATTCCATTTTTAATAGTATACAATTTTTTTTTGGGTTTTATTTAGTCAACATCAACAATTACGAACTTCCCCTTTTTTTTTAAAAAAAATTTCACATGCAAAAAGTAGAAATAATTAGCTAGCTAGACAGACTTTTTTTTTCTCTTTTGCCTTCGACGTGCAGGGTTTTCAAGAGCGAAATTGTTTTCTAAAGAAAACCTATTATGTTTTTGTCTCTGACAGAGTATTTTTTTTTCAAAAAAAAAAAGGAAAAAGAAAAGCATAGGAAAATGCTACGTGTGGATCAAGTACAGTAGAATTTTTTTTTTAAAAAAAAGAAGGGTTTTTTACTTTTTTTTACATAAAATTTATGTTTTGGTGACTAAAAAAATGTAGTAATTCACTGGCTTTGCTTAAATTCCAAGCATCCCCCAATTATTTTCGATTGTATGACTCAGAATAAGACATATATTTATCTCCAAGTGTTTTTAGTGGCTGTCATGTCATTCCCGACTATGAAAAACTCTTTTAATTCATTTCTCCTCTCCTCCTAATTATTAGTCAATTGAAATTTGAAAAAAAAAAAAAAATTATGTGTCGTTGAGAGGATTCCGAAAGAGTACAATTATTGTTGTGGGTGTTTTTAAAGTAGGGTCCCAGACTCGGTGGTTTCTAGTGGGTGAGAGTCTCAATTCTTAAAGCTAGCTAGCATTTCTTGGAAAAGAATTTTCTTTTTTTCTTTTCGAAAGAAAAAAAAATATTATTATTAATTAAAAGTGTTTATAAATCAAGTCAAAAATCATGTTCAGCATTTGATAGCATGTGGATGACAATTGGCATTTGGAATAATGCTATTTGCAGTGATTGGATCACATAAAAGAAGAACAATATATATTTTAGTTAATTTTCTTGAAAAAAAGAAACTTTTTGAGAAATTGTACAAAAGAGATGGTTTTTTTTTTTTTTTATAAACCAAAATGAAAGAAAGAATATAAAAATAAAAAAAATTATATATAAAAGAGCAACAAGGAGGGAGCTAGTCTTACCTTTTCTCCTAATTATTCTTTAGCCTTCTTACTTTAAATTTCAATGATGGATATTTGCAAATTGCAATGAATCTTTGATTTAGATTTCTCCTAATATATTACTCCACAATACATGCAATATCCAATTTTAAAGCTTAGAAGGGTGCAAAGATATTTGGAGAATAAAAAAGATTAATTTAATTTTGGGGTTTTATTATTAAAATTTTATTAACGAATGTCTTTAAGATATTTTTTAAGATTAGTTAATATACTATTTATAGTAATATTATTGTATTAAATACATAAATTGATAATTTTATTCATCATTTCAAATCCATTGGATGAAAATATTACTATATATAGTATCCTTAAAGAATATTCTTAACACACTCGTTAATAATTTTTTTATCATGGTTGTTAATTAAGGATAATAAATCCACTGTTAAAAATAATAATATTTATAAGTGGACATTAATTGATGTCATCAATTTTGTATATATAATAACTAACTAATTATGTTCAAAGAATATATAGTTGTAATTTTATGATATTGATATGTTGTTTAAATAAATAAAGTGTTGTAATATTTAATAGCAGAATTAATTAGTGGTGAATGTTATTAAATAGTTGGACAAGGATATGAAACTATTTGCTCTTTCATTTGTCAAACACTGGTTGGTCCTAAGATGCCAGCTTATGTCAATATTATTTAACATCCAACTTTATAATATACCTGCCAAAGAGGTTGACATTTTGAATTCGGGATTATTTTTAAAAGATAAGTTTCAAATTTCGAATATTAACATTTATCATTCTTCTCTTAAAAGAGCCACAAATTTTTCATTTTATAACCTTTGACTTGCATAGCCGGTTATAATCTCTTGACAAAAAATTCTTCTTTAAACTCGGGAGCTTCTAAGATCAGTTCTCTTGGGTGAATTTCCCCTAAGTTTTTAATGTGACATGATAATAATCATACCACATCATTGTCTTGATTACCGATTTATAATTGAGAATTATATTTTCATAAAAAATAAAATATTAAATACTATTATAATTACATAAATTTTTTTATATAGTTGCATAATATATTATGATAAAATAATATAAAATAGTATTATAACTTTTATTATGTTTACATAATTTATTTGTTAAATTACATAAATATTTACAAAAGATAAGAAAAAGTGATAATAACAAATTTATTATGTTTACATAAATTTTTTACTTAGTTACATAATTTATCAAGAGAAAATAATACAAACTAGTACTAGAACTTTTACTATGTTTACATTTTTTCTTAAAAAACTATGTTTTTTTTTTATAATTTTTATTATAGGATGTAAATATTAAATGTTATTATAATTATTTGTTTTTATTATCAATTAGATAATTCTTTTCATATATTTCTTAAAGTTTAATCTTAAAAATTAATAAGATTATAAATAATAAAAGATCACTACGTTAAATTTTTATTTTTTTTACAATAATAAAATATTAATATCAATTAATAAATGTACAAATTTTCAGTCTAATTAATTAAAAAAATTAAGTCCATACATTCAATATAATTTGATTTTGAAAATACAAAAAATATATATAATATTATGAACTCGAAAAAGTTCTCTTAATCCTTTTCAAGGTGATGGATATGGATCCAAGGCAATCTTATTAAAATCAAACACTTAACTAACGGGCTAAAACAATAAGTCGGTAATAACTTAAAAAACCTACGGTGGAGGAGTATCCATAATTTTCAATGAGAATCACGGACCAAAGGATTTTTCAAATAAAATAATAAGAAACACGGGCGAATCTCAATGGGAGTCTAAGGGGGCTTTGGCTCCCCCAAACATTTTAAAAACCTTTAGTTAATATATATGTTAAATAAATTTAATTAGCTCTCAAATTAAAATTATTAATTTTATTTATTATTTCTTTAATCTAATAATCTAATTTTCTATCTTATAGAGTTAAAATTCAATTGCTATTTGTCTATTTATTATATTTATCAATCATTATTTATTATAAAATTTTAAAATCAATAAATTAGTCATAACTGTTAAATCATAATTATGTAAACTTAACAATAGTAAAATTAACTTATTAATTTCCTCAACAATTAATTCACAAATAAATTATTCCCCTTCTAAGTTTGACATCTTTAATACCAAAAAATGGAGTTAAAGCATATGTTATAGTTATACCTTGTTAATTGTCATGTATTCCAAAAATGGAGTTAACCAATTATAAATTTCTGTTTTTATATGCACATTTTTTTTTATTTTAAAGAAGCAAGATCATAATGAAACATGAGATGTTTTATTTCTAGGAAAATAAAATGCATAAGATTAAAAGTATTAACCTTTTAAAGATTTTTTTTTTCTTTTAAATTGAAAATTTGAGAACAAGAAGCACAAAAAGGTAATATATTCCCTCAATGTTTTATTTTCCTTCCTGAATATTCATCTCATACAAAAATTTCTTTATTTTAAATTTTTTATGAAAGTGAAAATATTGTATTTTAATGATTTTTTTTTCATTTACTGTTGGAGTTTTTAAATTTCACAATGAAATTAGAAGAGTGATATATACTCTTTTAAGATATAGTAAAAAAAAGATAAATAATATAATAAAAATAAATACTTATTAATCTTTTAATTTAATTGTGAAATCTAAAAAACTTTATTGACGGTGTATAAAAATAAACTCTATTTTAAATTTTATTAAAATTTGTTATTTTTACACAACCAACAGGCCCAAGACCAAACAAACCCTACTTTTGCAAAAAAAAATAAAATAAAAGAAGCCCATTTATTTTTGGGTTGAGACAGGCCCATTTAAACAATTCGTTTTGTTGTGATAAACAAAAAAAAGTCCAACTGTAAAACCTTAGGCTAAAACCCTATTTTATTTTTTTTTTTAACTTGAAGCTGAACTTGAAAGCCTTTAAAACTCCATCGGAAGCTCTCTTTTAAGTCTCAATTTTGTCACTCTTTTTTAAATTTTCGTCATATATATAAAATAAAAAAACCCATCTCAGTCATGTTTCAAATAGCTTCAAAATTAGCTTCATCTATCAGGTTATGCTTCTTTTATATCACATTTGATTCATGTTTCTATATATATAATATAAATATTTAAAAATATGTTAATTGTTTATGTTTTAAAACTTAATAAAAAAAAGAAAATTATTAAAAATTAAATAAAAATAACATATTTATTTAAATTTAAAAAAAAAAAAACAAGGGACGAGTCTAAACGGATTTTAACTATCCATTTATAAATATGAACGAGTTTGGACAGAATTTGAGACTCATATTTCGGACCAAGTTTGGACGAGTATATGTGGTGTTGATACCGTACTTAGACTCGACCTGAATCCGACCCTACCCATGGACACCTCTAATGAGGATTTTTTTTTCTTTTTTGACTTTTAATTGGAAAGGTATCCCTAGAGGAGGAAAGGGATATTGGCTATGCGTGCAGTGAAACAGAAGAGAAATGGGATATAGTTGTAGATAATTTTAGGGATGCCTCAGTTTGGAAGATGTTTTTGTTATATATATATATATATATATATTTGGAAAAAATGAATAAAAGGTAAAAATAATAAAAATTCAACGATACATAGGAAAAAGAAAAAAAACATCTGTTAAAAGATTTTTTTGAAAATTCTTTTATTTTTATGGAACAGCAAATGGTTTTATTTATTCAAAGCAGTAAAAACTGGTACATCAAGACCGTTGTAGCCAAATAGCTAGAGAACAATGAATCAAACAGCAAACATAGAACTATATATATATATATATATATATAAGGCCAAGCTATAGAAAGATGTCTATTTACATAATCTGCTGCAATATGCATGCTTCAATCCTACTGATCTTAACCTGACCCTAATTCCTTAATATCAAGAACTTGCAAGGGTGAATTCCTTAGAATGTCCATACATCCTGTTGTTCTTCTCCCTCCATACTTGGTATATTAAAGCACTTCAGACAATCCTTAAAATGATTGATGAAATATTATATATATATATATATTTCATTTAAAGCTTCATTTTAAAAGGGAAATCATTTGATAACTCAATAGCATACACTGTATGCAAAAATGGGTTAATTTCTTTTTAGCAGAACCAATGGTATGTTATCAAAAAATCTAAGGACAGGCATATATATATATATATATATATATTCCAATATCATAGGATTAGATATTATTTCTCTTTCGCATGCACAAAGAACAACTGCAAATAATGAATAACAATTTGAAAGCTGGAAAGTGTATATGTCTTGTCTAATTCAAGAAGAGATCATCGTAATCATATCTCAGAAGGAAAAAAAAAAAACGAAAATGAGGCCTGGAAAAGCATTATTTTCGAATGACTTTAATTAACAGATCCAATACATAGCAAAATAGAAACCACATAATATATCAAAACTTTTACTGTGCATGTCAATATGCATTTATTTTTCTCTTATATTATATATAATCACATAACTAACAAAATACTAAGATGACATAACTAACTGTGTCGATGGAACAAACCTCCTTTCAACTAATTCTTCGGTCTCAAACTTGATTTCATGTCTTTCACAAGGTATCCCAAGATCGTCCGTAACTTCATCATCATGATCATTATCACATTCTTTGAAAAAACTTTGCTTGATATTCAAAGTTGACAAGGCTGTAGTCGATTCTTGTACGCCCCATGAATGATCATAATGTTCTTGCAAGTGATGTTGGTTGTTATCATTTGCAGCAAACAGCTCCTCGTGAGGTTCTTGAACATAATAATAATTCGAATTATACGAGTTCAGTGGATCTGAATTAACCATATCACAACATAGCGTTGAATCACCTGCAGGTTCTTGCATTTGCAAGTGCTGAGCGGCCTGTGCTCGGCATATGGCTAGCTGATGAAAAACTAGGTCAAGCTCAGCTTGGCTGTATTCAATCTGACGCTGAAGTTCTTGTATAATCCTATAACAACCTCCAACAGGGTCATTGGCTCGTGCATCGGATTGAAATACAATGGTACGCATGGCAATGTCTTTCTCAGGAGGGTTAAGGTTCTTAATGATCTTGGTGATGTTGCTGACTCCAAACAATTTATGCGCATTTTGGAATTGTCTTTGGCGATCATGAGGAAAATATGGAGCGAGAATGCAGTCAGGAGCGCACTTCCTGCGTTGATATTTACAAGCAGCACAAGCTTGTGTTGTACCGTTACTACCACTTCTTGAATTGCTCATATTTTTGGTTTCCTTTTTTTTTCTTATTGTTTGGAGGGATGAGATATCGGATGCGTTGCCGCCGGGGATGGTGCAGTTTTTTTTTGTTTGTTCTTTACAGGAAATGTTTATTTCTGGCGCTTTTTGTTCTTTCCTTTGTTTTCTCCTGGTGGGATGGAAATAAAAGAGGGGGAAATGGGAGATGCAGAGAAATGAAAGGAATGACAGACATGTTGATATATGAAGGAGAAATGGTCAGAGAGAGAAAGAAAATTTAACAAATTTCTGTTATGATGGATATTTTTGGGTTTTTTAATGGGTCTTTAGAAATTTGGCAAGTTGGCAGACTATGACTTTGAGATGTCTGTTTGAAACAGGGAGAGCTTAAAATAGATTCATTCCCTTACCTATTTTTGTTGGGTTTTTTCTTCTTTTTTTTTACATGGTTTGCTAAAATAGGAAGTCTCCCTAGTTTTGCCAGTTACAAGGTCATTGACATTACTCTTTCCCTTTGTTTCTCGAATGTTTATTTTCAGAGAATTTCTAACGACCATCTTCTTATTTTATACACTAATTAACTAAGAAAATGTAGTATTTCAGAAGGCAATCTTGGAGCTTCAGATCAAACTCAACTCTGAAAGCTTGGTACTTAAGGTTTGAGAACAAAAGACAACTGGACAGGTTTTCTGCAGAAAATGGGTCTCGTTCCCACCTTGGCATCCTTTGTTCATGGACGGACAAACAACACTTTGGAGTATTGCAAGGTTCGAATCCCAGATCTATATAACATTTTTCTTATTTTCAGACTGTGATTGACGGAAGGACAAACAGCACTTGGAATATTGCAGGGTTCGAATCCCAACATCTATAACCTCTTCCCTTATCTTTAGACTGTGACCTCTTTTGTACTAAAAAAATCTTAATAATTCTTAATGTAAATTACTCAGAGAGAGAGAGAGAATAACTTGAATGCAAAACTACATGAACTAAATAAACCGGTAAAGAAAGTCAACTCAGTGCAACAAGATTTATCAATCTTATTTCAACTTTCACTAGAAACTTTTATGAAAATCCAGTCCCCAGCACTAATGAGATTCAGAGCTCCATAACATTAAACGGCACCAAAAAAAAGGAAGCTAAGATTGCATTTGAACATGATCCCATTCCAAAAGAAATCTTGATAGAAGAACAAGCTAGACAAGCTATTAAGAATTTTCAACTTGCTGAACAAAAAGATGAATATGATCTGATTCTATGACTACAAGTTCTCTGGGTTTCCTTCTGATCTTTCAGACTTAAAACAGAAAGCACTTGACCTGAACACAGCAAAGCCAAAATAATGGTCACAAGCTGTAGTTCAAATTTATTGAAGAAAAACAATCTTCAATATAAAAGAATCAAAGAAGAAAGCAAATATGCACTTTGAAAGCAGCATCAATAAATATAAGAACAACATTAGCAAGCAATTCTATCATAGGTTAAGTGCAAAAATATAGACATCTAACCCAACAGCGACGAACAATTTTGCAATTTTTCTTTGAAATTATCATCTAAAGAGTTTTCAATGACAACAGAATAAGCCTTTATCCTAAGAAGTGGTAACAAAAATCTTGGCCAATAATTTCAAAATCAAGGAGAAGAATTTAAATCCTTTCTCTTTGATTCAAATAGAACTCTAAAGGAGACAGGCTCTGCAGCAGATAAATGATAGAGAACCACATTGCAAAGTTTGAACAATAATCATTATAACCTCCGCGAATAGATTTCCAAGAGGCCAAAGTGAGTTTCATAAATGCATCATAATGGAATGTAAACCTCCAGAAGAACGGACTCATTTTTAGTAGCAAAGTTCTCTAATAGGTAGGTTCTCAGATAGAAAAAGCACTGCTCACCATGGTCCAGTTTTTCTGTTCATTACCCAAAAACTTGTTTGATGGTAAGATTCATTTTTCTTTGGTTGTGCTTCTGCAAGATAAATACTAGCATTTACCTAGTTTTTCCCTATGTTATTCGGACTCGGGTGTGAGTATCGGATACAGGTATGTGTCCGACATAGGTATGTTCAATTTTTTCTAATTTTTTCCATGCATTTGGAGGGTTCTTAGAGGGTCATACCCCCATACCCATGTCCGGATATGCACCGGAAATGGGTGTCGGACACGGATACTTCAAGAAAAATAAAGAGTTGGAGCAATATATGTTTTTCCCTATATCCATTCCCAGATAACAACTTCCCTAGCTCTAACCTTGATATGCCCTCACTGAAACCCTATAACAATATATTATTAAGACTACACTCTTTTACTTATTTTACACAAAATATATACAAAATGAGTATACAAAAAGCAGTGCACACTTTTTAAACTAGCTCATGCAAAATCGCCTTTTTGAATCAAAGATTGTTTACGAGCAGTTCTTACTCAAATTGGAAATTAAATTGATATGTCACAGTAAACAGTGAAAACTGCAACTATTTATCGAAAATATTTAAGTCAACTCGTTTTGTATGCATTTTCTTACCTGTGCTTAGTAGAGTGAGAAGCAACTATGGCTCAGTCTTAACAAGGTCTTCCACAGAGCTTCTATATTTGGCAATCAGATCCCTAAAATTGGAAGAAAAACAAATGCACACATTCAATACGTAGGAAACTTAAATTGCAGAAAACACAAAATCAGGACCAACTACTTACCTCCTTTGATTTAGCAATTGTTCACTTTCCTCCAGCTTTTGCTTTTGTCCTTCAACAGTCTACATCCAACATCCAAAAATTCCCGAGTTATAAAAAGAAACACTAATAATAATATATTAGCACATTTTAAGAATCTATCATCTATGTCTATGTTAATTGGATTTGGTGGTGAGCATCGGTCCAGATATGGGCATGTGTCCAACACGGATATACTCATTTTTTCTAAGTTTTTCCATATATTTGGAAGATCATACTTATACCCTTGTCCGAAATGTGTCGAACATAAATACTTTAGGAAAAATAAAGAGTCCGGATAACATAGTCTATCATAGCTAACAAAAGATATACATTTTCTAAAAATGATAGGAAAAAACTGAAAATTGAGACATTTTGCAGAATCTTGAATCTTTTTTTAAGAACTTTCATGTTCGTTAAAATTCATCAACCCCTAGCATGCAGCTTAATCAACATCTCATAACATATAAACAGAAATTACAAATTAAAAAACCACAACAAGACGAGTAGGTAAATTACCATAGCTTTGGTATTAATTGATGCCCCAATCGAGTTTAAAAGCTGCTGGCACTTCTCAAAGTGATTGTTCAGTTCATTAATCTTCCCAAAACCCCACCAAGAAGAAAAATCAATAATCTTCAAAATAAAAACTAAAACCAATTTTAAAATTGAAAAAAAAAAAAAAAAAAAAAACCCAAACAAACCAAAGCATCAGAATGTTGATCCCGAGTTCCATTATCAATTGCATCACCCAAATTCTCCACCAACTGCACCCCCACAACAAACACATAAAAAAAAAAAAAAAAAAAAAAGAGAAGAAGCTGAATTACAAACTTTGTTAAGGTTATGGTTTAAAGGAATACATGTAAGAGGTGGAAGTGAGACGCTAGTGATTGATGATGCTGATTCTGCTGCACTTGCTGTTGTTGTAAAATACGCTGTTGTTGCTGCTGCGGTTGCTGTTGTTGGAATTGTTGTGGAAGAAATTGTTGTGATGGCGGTGGAGGAGAGAGATATAGATGGTCTTGATTTGTGGGAGTAGATACGTTACTGTGGGTTGGGACGCTTGGGATCATAGTCCAGTTTCCTCCTCCTGAGTACGGATCCATCGTTTTTCCCTCTCAGGCTAGCTCCGTCGTCTCTTTTCCCCTTGGTCGGCGCACAGTTAGACAGAGATATGCGGGTCCTTGCTACTGTACGCCCTTTAACCATTTTCTCCAATAATATTCTGCCACGCGTGGTAATAAAAATGGGAAACGTGTCGTAAAAAGTTTTTTTTTTTTTTTTTTTAAATAAAAAAGAAAGGCCTTATTTGTTTCTGCCGATTGCCGAGAGAAGAGGAAAAAGAACAAAAGAAAGTTAGAAATTACACTCTCCAAATATTGCAAAAGGACTCAATCGAGAAGATTTTCTCTTCAATTTTAAGGTTCGATTTCTTCTATCTCTTACCTGTTATATGATTTGGGGTTTGTTTCTTTTTCTTTTTTTTTTTTTTAATAATTTTCATTGCTCTTTAATCTAAAGTTTGCCCATGAAGAAGGAACAGTAGGGGAAAAAAGGATTTTTTTTAGCTGGGTTGGGAATAGGAGGACATTAGATAATTGATTTGAGGAAATGGGTACTTACCTAGAACTGCTTTTGGGGTTAAACTTCAAATCTTTTTCAGGATTTTGGGGATTATGATAGCTAAAGTTAACGGCTTGCATTTCTTGTAGAAATTATGAGGAAAAAAGGTGGATTTTTAATTTCTTTCTTGTAGAAATTATGAGGAAAAAGGTGGATTTTTAATTTCTAAATGAAGGTGAGCTTGTAGAGTTGATCCTACATTGCTTAAAAGATAAGATTTTATTTGTTTTAGATTGATTGACTTCTTTTTTTCAAATTGCTGAACATGCCGGTGAGAGTTGGAAATATTGGAATTAGCATTGAGAAAAGTGTTTTTTCTTACTTCATAGAAAACCGCAGAGACAGAAATGTTCATCATCTTGCATTTGCAACTAGGTTTTGGTTTCCGACTCTAGTTGGTGATGTTGTTAGTAATGGCATGGAGATGTTTTTAAGGCTGTAGAACAAAGTTGAAGATTAGTTAAAACGAAGGATTCCAAGAGAAAAGCTCCCTAGAGAAATATGAGATGATTATTCAGTTATGCTTTGTGTTTTGAAATGTTTAGTCTAGGGATCTCATGTGGGTTTCTTACTAGACATGACAATCCGTATATTTTTGTCGTGTTCTTATTATTTTCATGTTTCATAATCGTATTTAAGGTATTATATATTTATAAAATTGTTGACACGTTAATAGATTGTGTTATATAGATTTTGACACGTTCGTGTATTCGCGTCGTGTTCATGTTTTGTGTCGTGTTTTAGTTATTTTATCCGTATTGTTTTCACGTCGTGTAACCGTATCGTGTTCAAAATTACCAAGTCTAGTTCTTATATATTTAGTATATTATCTTTGGATAAATAGATTTTCTGGCAGAGAACTTCTGTGTTTAACAAAATACTAGTGTTTCCAATACTTAGCAAGAACAATAATTTTGGTTTCTCATAGTATAAGACAATGTAGGCTTCCCAATTTTATGTATCATTAAGTAGTGTTCCTGTGGTCTTGTAGTTCAACCTTTCAACAAAGATGACATTACTGATCCTCAAGAGTTGAGGTGCTTTAGATGCGAATAGAAACAGAAATTGTACTACAATGAATGCCAGTATCTATGAATTGTTGGTATTCATCAAGCTCAGTTGTGAGGCTGATCATTTCAGTCATATGGAGTACTTGGTCTCAAGTTGGGATTGCTATTCAAGTTTTAAATTATTTCACTTACCACTTCATAATAAGTTGATTTTTAACTAGTGTTGAGCTTTAGCTTTAGTTGACATTTGGAGTGGGAATGCTTAAAATCTTTGGTTCAAATCTTACTGGCCAAAAAAGAAAAAGAGAAAAAAACTGACAGTGGACATGATAATATTGCATGAACCTATGATCCAAATTGATGGTGAAGACAATCCAACTAAATGTCAGTGATAAGTATGAGCTACTGGATGGGTATATTAGCTGTTTATGGATCGCGGTTCTATTCTTTTGCATTATTAATCAATCCATGCATGAGAAAGGTAGCATCGAGTTTTTATGGTTTCGGTTCACTGAATTTATTAACAGTTTTGACCTATATAGTTATTTGAATCAGAATAGACATTTGAATTTGAGTGATATTGGAACATTGCAGATTCAATAAAATATGGCAGTGAAACCAACAGTAGCCTTGAGGGCTTTATTTGTAGGGGGGATAGCTGTTTTTGCAAAAGTAGCTGGTGTAATGAAGGCTGCTGGTGGTGCAAAACTGGGTGCAGCCGCGGCTGCCATGACTGTGGCAGCATCCGCTGCTATGACAGGATCAAAAGAGGACCCAAAAGATGGATCTAAGCAACAGCCTTCAAAATGATCTTCCTTTTTTCTTTCTTTCTTTTCAGCAGTTTGTAGACATTTGTAATGTATTTGTAGCATAGTTGGCTGCTCCCGTGAGCTTTGTTGGGAGCAGATGGCTATGTTTGAGTTGTAACTTTGATCATCACAGAGCTTTTAAAATCACTTGAAATAAGAGAAACCAACACTGTTGATTTGAATTAAGCTTCTTATTGCCATTTGATGCTTTAAAACAAATCATATATGCAAAGGACAAAATGCATCTATCAGATCATCAGTTTGGATTAACTAGCAAAACCATCAGAGAGTTGATGCCCTACCCTGGCCAGCAGAACATGGTATATTGCCATTTAGACCTGGCAATCATGTGTTCGTATATTTTTATGTGTTTTAAGGTATTTATATATATATATATATATATAAATTTTGACATTTTAATAATTTGTTTTATATAAATTTTAACTTGGCATTGAAGTGGCATTCTAAAGTTGATGCACTTGCTTTTCTTGAGCCAGAGGTGAAATCTGGCTGATCAACTGAATCTACCACAAGCTCAGGATTTGGTGATTCTAACTCGAATTTGACCTACACAGTTGGGAACCAAACCAGTTGAGGAAGAAAATTTCATTGAAAGTGGAAAATACAAACATTTTCTAAATTACATGCAAGCAACAGATTAAAAAAAGCAAAGCCTCTAGGCCCTCTACTTCATTTTCCACAAAAAGGAGGGGGAAAAAGTAGGAAGGAGGGGGTGGGGGGGGACTTGGATGATTTTTATATCATGTTTTCTACCATATTCTTTTTAATTATTTTTTTATATCATATTTGCATCATATAATTGTATTTTGTCCAAAAATTTCAGATCTAATTGAGTCATGACTATAACAAAAATTTGCTTCAGTTGATTGCTACTTTTTAAGTTTTAATAATCAAAATAATAAAATAAATTACATCCGAACATTAAATAAATTTGTTATACCAATAGTTATCTGCATGACAAAAAGCACTAAAAATAGGTCATTAAAATGAAGATTATAACTTATAAGCCAACCTGGAAAATTAATGTAAGATCTTAGAAATCATTTTTTTATTTACTTTTCTTGCTTTCTCTGATAATTCTAAGATTTTTTCCCTTCATGGCCTGTAAAATAATGTATTCTTATACAGTAATTTTCTATCAGAAAAAATATGGCTTTTCAAATTTCATGAATAGTAAGAGTGAACTTAAAACATTGGACCCCAAGGTCCACCAAAAGTTTTTAGTAGGCCTCAACGATGCCGATGGTCATATGTTACTAATTAATTCTCTTTCAAATGCCCTTTTTTAGTCAATTTTTTTTATGGAGATTTTGTCTTTTATTAAACTATATAACCCCAAAAAAAGAATTACTAGTAAATTTATATAAAAAAATCAGAAAAGTCTCTTGGAAAAAACTAGAAAATTATTACTTTATAATGGAGAAAGTGAAAACAGAAATCAACTTTGAGAAAAACATTAAAGGCTTTAGTAGTGCATGCTGAGAATTTTTTTTTTGAAGAAATGAAAATAGTGGGGTTTAAGCCTTTAAGGTACGTCAAAGATAAAGGCATATAGTACACCATCATAATAATTAAAACACAAAAGGTGGGGAAGGGAGGGTGCATTTTTACAATGACAAGTCAACCGGGTTTTTTTAGTACTCATATATGCCTCAATGCCCACACCATGAAAATACTTAAAACAACAAACAAACGCAACATTTTTTTCTAGCTAGACAATCAAGCTTGGATAATTAGCAGCTTGTTTTGGAGAAACTACCATCTTTTATATATATATATATATATATATATATATATATATATATATATCGAAAAATTCACTTATATTAGTGTAAAATTAATTTAATTTTATATATTTTTGTAATTTTTTATACAATTTATATAATTTTCATACTTTATTCATGTAGATCGTGCACGTCAAATTTTAAGTAAATTAAAAATATTTAATTATTTGTTCAAAATAAAAAATGTCAATCGTTAATATTATATCAAACAAACGGTATTCTCGATCGACATAATATAGATATTGGATTGATTCAAAACTTTACATATACATGTTAAATTTAATGATCGATTTATTAAAATATCAATCGTACATAAAATTCATTAATTTTATATCAAATGTAAATCGATATAACCTTTACATTAATTTGCTTTAATAAGTGATCAGTCCTCCCAATCCCCACCAGACAAAAGGTACCAAAAATAGATTGTGCTTTAGCCAACGCTCCCCTTACTATTTACCTTTCTCCTATTATATTATTGTCTTAAAAGAGAGAATTCTATGTGTTAAATGACAAACATGCCTTTCTTTTTAACTAGTGGATGTTAAAAGAAAAACCCAAAATAAAATATGGCAAACATGTCACACTCCAACATTTATTCTTTTAATTTTCTCTACACATGGGAGAGAGAGTGTGTGCTTTTAGAAGGTATTAATATGGCTTATAATATATAAACATGAGATCAAAAAGGAAAAGTGGGAAAATTTAAGATTTAAAGAGGAATCTCTTTTAGATTTATTTTTTCTAAATTGTTAACTTTTTTTTTTTTTGGTGCTAAACCAAGATGAAATAACAAGTGCCAATACCACTTTCAAAGTTAGCTCATACATCTAATTAAAGGATAATATTAATCAATATTTACTGACACTGATTAAGGTGATATTTATAGACACCAATTAAGTGAATCCCTAATTAAATGGACCTAAAATAGCAATATTTCTTGGGATTAATCATCTTTTCTCACACTTTTTTTTTTTTTAAGATTTTTCAAAGAAAACTACTTTTTCTTATGATAGGCTAATCATACCTTACTTTGATAACATTCTCATTTGATTACCCAATACTACTCTCTCTCATAAAAAGGTCTTCAAGGACAAAAAGCAAAGGAAAAGAGAAAGGTTTTTTTAAAAAAAAAAGGAAATGTTAAATAGTAGTAGCACTAGTTAGGTGATATTAATAGAAAAAAAAATGTAATGAATGCATTTTTTTTTTAATTCAATAAAAGTAATGTATTACATGCAAAAAGCTTTCTTAAAATGATAAATAAATAATTCTTAACTAGTGCCTATAGACACCGGTTAAGCAAATCCTTTTTAAAATAATAATTTAATATACCATGGTTTTTCTTTCTTTAGCACTACTATACAACTTTTAAGTAATTATTATGGAACTTTTTTGGGTTTGCTGGTATAGTGGAGATTACCTTTGAATATACAAATCAAACAGAAATTATAAAAGGAGGGAGAGATAAAAAAATAAAAAATAAAAAAAGGGGGGGGGGGGAAGAATAGAGCAACATACAATAAAATAATGTCATGAGAATTGTACAAATTAAAGCCAAAAGAGCTGTTGTTAGAATATGTATTCATAATTTGTACTTAAAGATAAACTAAAAAGAGGAATATCTGTTGGCAGATTCATCATTTGTACCAAGTATTGATCTTAAAAAAAAACTCCATTCCATCTATATATATTCTTTGAAAAAACATTCTAAGAAATCCATTAGCTAATATTATTTTTTCTACACTTTAGAAACTTCACCTTAATATATATATATATATATATATATATATATATATATATATATATATATATATATATACGAGGAGAACTTTAGCATCATTCTTTTTTGATACCAAAGAGTAGTATGGCAAAATATAAATACTTTATCTAAACCCCAATATGGCAATATATATCTCTCCAACTAACTAAGTTAAACTGGAAATGGCTTAAGATTTTTAAGTGAGAAACAATTTTTTTAATTATATTAAGTATTTCTTAGCACAACTTGACTTAGCACAATGACTCATCACACATTGTAAAGTAAAATGTATCCTAGTAGCTAGTAGTACTACATGAAATAAAAAAAACTAAAATATATATATATATATATATTTATATATATATATAAAGATAAAATCACCTTTTTTATTTTATGCTCTATATATATTTGGGAGCGTGGTTTGAGGACACTCTCACCACATCGAGAATCCGATGCTTTTGTTCTTGTATATACGTATATCCATCATATTTTTACATTTATATTAGCATTTCAAAAGTTATATTAATTTCTTTCTCAAAAGTAATATGACAGAGAACGATTTTAATTAATTTTATGGATTTAAAAAAAAAATGCGTTTATCAAAATTGATATAAACATTGATATTCACATGATTAGATCAGTCAGCAAAATATAGAAAAATTGTGGAATGTTACGATAATCAAGAGTGATATTCACATGATTATGGACATAGCTGTTGTGCGGAAGCGAATTGATATTACTAAAACCGATTTAAACACACTGAAAAAACACCGATATTTTACGTGGTTCGGCAACTGTGCCTACATCCACGGGAGGAGGAGCTTGAAGCTTTGTATTAATGGAGTTTAGAGTACAAACATATACCGAATTCAAGGTGCTACACAAGCACTGAACTCACAACTCAACACAATACCGAATTACTCTATAAACACAGAGTATTTGCTTCAACAATTTAGCTCTAACACATACTCAACTCTTCTCTTCTCTACTCATCTCTACATGGCTATTTATAGCCATAATATCAAGGTGTGAACATGCATCAAGTGGCAGCCACCATAGCCTACCATAGCCACCATCCACCACCTATCTTGGTGTGAACACATGCAAGTGGTAGCCACCATAGCCACCATCCATTTGCAAGTGGTAACTTCCATTATTGGTGGTGCAAGTGGTGCAAGTGGTAGCTCCATTATTGGTGCTAAGCCACCTATGGTGAATGAGCCATATTCAAGCTATATTCAAGCCATATTCTAAGCCATATTCCAACAATCTCCACCTTGGCGAGAATCCACAGAGAGAATTCACAGATCAGAGCTTCCTCTTTTCTCCTTCAAATGTACACACCATTACTCACATATCAGGGCACCTACTGCATTGGCATGATTCATCAATGCACTGAGCCTGAGTCAATTTTTCTGTCTACTTCCCAGGAATTTTCTTAACTTCTCCAAGATCATCTCGAACTCTGAGCTCAGTTGAGCCTTCAGCCTGTCGATCTCCACCTTGCCTTTTTCAGCAGATAGACAAATGATCCATCTTGAAGTTTCCGGAAATAAACACAGTGATCAAATTGACTGTGTGTGTACTTTTCATCCTGTCTTGAAACAGTCCAACCGTTTGTACAGCTGTCACGGGATTGTTTCAGACCATACAGTGATCAGTTCAACTTGCTTTTGTAATCTCTGCGACCGGGGACTCCAGAACCATCTGGTTGAGTCATACAAATTTCCTCCTCTACGGAACCATGGAGGAATGCAGTTTTTACATCAAGTTGAACTATCTCTAGGTTATACAGTGCTACTAAAGCCAATAAGATCCGAATAGATGCATGCTTAACAACAGGTGAAAATACCTCATTGTAGTCTATTCCCTTCTTTTTGAGCCTAACCTTTGGCTACCAATCTGGCTTTGTATCCGATGCTGTCTTTGCCGGTAGCACTCTCCTTTTTGGCAAAGACCCATTTGCACTCAATTGATATCTTGAGTGTTGGAAGTGGAACTAACTTCCAAGTCTGATCGCCTCCTTCCACTGGGCATGCACAGGGCTGTTTACAGCTTCTTTGTAATTGATCAGAACATCATCATCAATTACTGGAAGGGCGTATGTCACCACGTCTGTGTATCGAGCAGGTTTCCGAATATGTCTATTCGGTCTACTGGTGACAACTGATTCAAATTGCTGAAAGATTTCCGGTGATGACTCCTCCACTTCAATTAAGGTGTCATCAGATTCTGATTCAAATTCATCTGAATTTTGACCATCATCTTCTAATTCAAAACTCCACCTGCTTTAGAGAATCTTGGTTCACATTCTCTGGAGTTGACAGTTTCAGCATTACAGATTCGTCAAAGGCAACATCTCGGCTTACGATGACTTTCTTTGACTCAAGGTTCCACAATCGGACTGCTTTTACTCCTTCACTAAAGCCCAAAGAAGACAGCTTTCTTGGCTCTTAGGATCCAGTTTTGCATCCGTTACTACGAAGCCGATCATATTCAATGGCAGAATATCCGGACTACGCCTCTATGGGAGTCTTCCCATCAGTGGAGGTTAGTCTGTTGATAATGTGGGAGGCGAACAATAAAGCCTCCACCCAAAATGCTTTGCTCAAGCTTGACTGGGATAACATGCAGCGAACTTTATCAACCAAAGTTCGATTCATCCTTTCTGCAACTCCATTCTGCTGGGGAGTGCTAGGAACAGTGAAGTGTCGGACTATCCCATCATTCTGTGAGAGGCTGCTGGTCTGCCTGTCACGGTTTCTCTGTCAAGGAGATACAGATTTCCCTTCATATAACCCTTCATTGCAAAAAATGCTCCACGTACAACTCTCAGGACTCCATTCTGAATGGTCACCTTGTAACCATTTGAGTCTAAGACCCCCAGTGATATGAGGTTCTTCTTGAGATCAGGGACATACCTTACGTCTGTAAGTTGTCTGATTGTACCGTCATGCATTTTCAGTTGGATTGTTCCGATGCCTCTAGTGTGACAAGTATTGTCATTGCCCATATGGACAATCCCTCCATCAAACTCCTTGAAGTTTGAGAACCACTCCCGGTTCGGACACATGTGGTAGGAACATCCGGAATCCAGAATCCATTGATCTGAAGAGTATGTTGTTGTGGAAATTGTAAATGCAGAGTCTTCCTCTCCCTCAGATTCTTGAGCTACACTCACAATCGACCTCTCCATGTTGGGACAGTTATTCCTCCAGTGCCCTTTCTCATGGCAAAAGGCACACTCGTCCCTCGAGAGTCGTGTTCTCGATAATCCCCTCCTTGAGCGGGATTTACCTCGCTTGATTTCTCCGGCTCCTCGGTTGTCCGTCCTGCCTCTGTACACAGTTAAAGCTTCTGGTGTAGTATTCTGGTGATCATGCTGATCCTTTTTCCGATACTCATTATTCACCAGAGCATTACAAACATTAACATATTCTATATCATTTTTACCATACAACAGTGTAGTGGTTAAATGATCATAGCTATCAGGCAAGGAATTTAACAGAGTAAGAGCCTTATCTTCATCAGAGATATTTGCATCTAGATTTTCAAGATCAGCGAGGATTTTGTTAAAACTTACTAGATGCTCCTGCATGGTGATACCTTGCATATACTGGAAGCGGAACAGCTTCTTCTTCAGATAGAGTCTGTTCTCCATGCTTTTTGTCATGTACTTGTCCTCAAGTTGTTTCCAGAGAGTTTTTGCATTATTCTCTCTCATGACAAAGTACTTCTGGTCCTTGGCTAGGCATAACCGGATTGTGCCACAAGCCTGACGGTTGACAAACTTCCAGTCATCTTCAGAAATATCTTTGGGCCTGTCTTCCAGAGCGATATATGAACCCTCTCGGAATAACAGATCCTGAACTTCGCACTGCCACATGCCAAAGTTGGTGGTGCCATCAAATTTCTCCACCTCGAACTTTGCAGTGGTCATCGAGTTCTTTCTGATATAAGAACTTGATCGTGCGCTGCTGGTTGTTTCATGTGTCTCTAATGATTCTGCCATGGTAATAAAACAAAATTACCAACAAAGTGTTTTTCCGGTACCTGTATGGATGCCGCGGTTGAGTCCGGAATAGTCGAAATAGCCAGGAACGGGTCCAACTGTGTAAATTTTGGACACACGGTGAATATTCTGCAAATATTCTGCTACAACTGGCTCGAAATGGACTCGGTTTAGCTCAACCGGCTCGGAAAAGTCTCGGAATAGTGTTCTGAAACGGCTCAAAAAATAGCCCGAAAAAGTTGGTCGGACCTGCGGCGGCGCGTGGGCGGCGGACGGCGGCGCGTGCGGCGGCGCGTGGAGCGCGTGGAGGCTGTTCTCTCACCGGCGCGTGGGGCGCGTGTGGCGCGTGGGGCCACTCGCCTTCAACCTCTGGAAGGCGCGTGTGGCGCGTGCTGCGCGTGGGTGTCACGCGCCTGCAACCTCTGGTGGCGCGTGCGGCGCGTGGGCGCGTGAGGCTCACTCTCAGCCCCTTCTGGCGGCGCGTGCGGGCGCGTGCGGCGGTTTCTGGCGCTCTGGTTGATTCAGCTGCACTCCTCTCGACGACCTCTTCAACCTGGTATTTTCAAAACACAAATTGGAGCACTTTTGAAATACGGACAGAATCGAAAAAACTCGGTTTTACGTAAAAATTGGCTCTGATACCAATTTGTTGTGCGGAAGCGAATTGATATTACTAAAACCGATTTAAACACACTGAAAAAACACCGATATTTTACGTGGTTCGGCAACTGTGCCTACATCCACGGGAGGAGGAGCTTGAAGCTTTGTATTAATGGAGTTTAGAGTACAAACATATACCGAATTCAAGGTGCTACACAAGCACTGAACTCACAACTCAACACAATACCGAATTACTCTATAAACACAGAGTATTTGCTTCAACAATTTAGCTCTAACACATACTCAACTCTTCTCTTCTCTACTCATCTCTACATGGCTATTTATAGCCATAATATCAAGGTGTGAACATGCATCAAGTGGCAGCCACCATAGCCTACCATAGCCACCATCCACCACCTATCTTGGTGTGAACACATGCAAGTGGTAGCCACCATAGCCACCATCCATTTGCAAGTGGTAACTTCCATTATTGGTGGTGCAAGTGGTGCAAGTGGTAGCTCCATTATTGGTGCTAAGCCACCTATGGTGAATGAGCCATATTCAAGCTATATTCAAGCCATATTCTAAGCCATATTCCAACAATAGCTAGCTAGTGGGTGTGGATGGGAGCATCATGAGCTTACTTATAATGGAAAGTTTTGCCTTTTAAATAATAATAATAAAACCGGTGAAAACTTGTGTTATTAAATAGTAAAAAGGCAAATAATTGTGGATAAATTAATTTGATACTAAAACTCATATGTATATATTTTCTTTTCATGCTCAATCATGTATTCATATAGTGTCAATTTAAATTGAAGTTATTGGGAGGAATGGAATATTGTTTTTTTTCTTTTTTTAATAATATGGTCGAGTATTTTTTTCAAGTTTTATTTTGGTCTGAACTCTCAACTCTTTTTCAAAAATCTTAAGGGTATATTCATCCCTCACATTAATCTATTCTTTCAAGATTTTACTCCGAAATATTTCTCACAAACACCAAACCTTAATTGACAAGAAAAAAAAACTATTTTCTTTTACCAATTTAACTAACTCTTGTAAGGGATCTATTATTAATTTATAAAAATGAGATGGAATGACAATATATATTTTCATTTTTTAAATGGATGGAAAAAGGTGAAAGAGAGAGTTAGCAATAGATTATAGATCTATGGGTCGGACTTTGAACATGATATTTTAGGTTTGATCCGGTTCGGATTATTATTTAATTAATAAAAAATTTATTTAAATTTAATATGAAATTTATAAATATTAATATAAAATATATTTTAAATAAATTATCAATAATGAAATAAGTTTTTTTTAATTCGACGTATCAAACCAAACTTTAAGCAAATAAAATTTTTTACTATCCAAATTTAATAATTTTGTAGCCAATGTTATCTCTAATGGTGAAGAAAGGCCAAGATAGATAGTATATATTATGTTTTGCAATGTAAAAAAAAAAAATAAAGAGAGCATTTAGGATTCTCTCCCATACTGAACCCGCTTGGAAATTGATGTAAAAAACACACCATTACATATTGAAAATCTTAATGGCATAGAGAATCTATAATAATACCAATTAATTAATTCTAATTTGTCTTCAATTTCATGATGACAAATAAGAAAGAAATAGATACAATCTTTCTAAATCATTATGACATAACATTTACTTATCTAATTAGAAATTTATTCTAAGATTTTCTTGTGCATGAATCATAATCATAACTTTGCCACCAATGATTTAAAATATACTAATTAATTGTGAAATTAAATAAAAGGGTAGCCTTCCTTCTAAGTTATTAAATAAAACAAAAATTAACATTAATTAATTGGTCTTTAGTTTTAGTTTAATTAATTAATTAATTTACATTGGGTTTTCTTTCCTAGTTAAAACTTACACGTAAAGGTGCTTAAGAATTGAAAAATTAAACACCTAACAAATTAATATATGATTACATAATTTCAAGATTAAACCCATTGATTGGATGTCATATTCATCATGAAGAAGTTGCTTTCATATATTAAAACATCACCCAATATTAATTAATATTATATGGATTTTGCTAACAAGTGCCCTAAGGGCACTTGTTAAGGTTATTATATACAGTAATATCTTTATTTAATGCATCGAAAATGATGAATAAAGTTGTTAACTTTTGCATTTAATACAATGTTATTACGTATATCAACTAACCTTAACAAATGCCCTAAGGGTACTCGTTAGCAAAACCCATATTATATTATATAATTACTATAATATTAACCTTAGAGTTTTCCTTTGCATGTTAGGTTTTATTTTATACATATATATCATATCAGTTCCTTATATGTAGCGCCCATGCATGTTACAATTTTTTACCTTTTTGTTATATGAATATACCAACATTGGATTTGAACACAAAGGTAATAAACTGTAACATGCATCCTTTCCCTTTGGAAAGATTGTAGCAAAGCTAGAAGGAGATTCGATAAAGGAAAGAAACAGAATAAAACAAAAGGAGAATATAAAATTCAAGATATAGTATTTGAAAAGAAGTTTAAAATAGAGGGGGAAAAAGAAAAGGGTTTCTATATTACCTAACCTTGCCATGGGTTTTGAGACTGATTGCATTGTTGATCATGGGAAGTGTTCATGCAGTTACTAAGTCCAGCAATGTTGAGAATATCGCTATGAGAGAAAGCTCTAAGACCCAAGAAATCTCTTGTCAAGCCTTCACCTTGAGTACCACTGCCAGTACTTCCATGATCATTTTTTGTGCCATCTCTTGTTGGTACTAGTGTTGGTGTAGTTGTTTTCGAGAATGATTCATTGATGAAACTCCCACCTTTCTTTGAGTTCAAAATCCCACTAAATGCAATATCATCATCAAAGGAAGTGGCAGCGTCAAATCCAGTGGCAGAAGAAGACAAAGAATTCATCATGTCTTGAAGAAGGGAAGGAGAAGCACCTGAGCCTGCAGCATGATCATGATCACATGCATTGGAAGCTGCACCAGGTTTATGGTTCCCGAAATGAGCCAAACCATGGATAAATCCACTACCCACAGCCAGTTCTTCACGTGAAGACAAGTTGAGCCCAAAACCAGCTGTTGTGTTGTTGTTACTGCCAGCAGAATCAGCAGACACGTGAGTTTGTTGGTGGGGTCTCATCAAGGAGGCAGCTGCGGCAGTAGCAGTCGTAGCTGGTGCCGATGATGAGCCAGTTTTGCTGCTCATGGTTGAACCCATCTGAGCTGCTTTCTGAAGCAATGCAGTAGCTGACATGTGTGGGGAAGGTAGTACTGTTGTTGGATGGTAGGGAGGAAGAGTGGGGCCAAGACTAGGGATAGGGTTGGGGTTTTCATGAAGTGTAAAATCTTGATGATGTATTTGTGTGAGTTCTTGATGATCTAGTCTTGGGGAGAAGATTGACGATGATGATGAGGAAAAGTCTATGGGCTGTGGTGGACCCATACCAGCCCCTAGCATTGGTTGGGTAGCGAGCCATGGAGGAATCTCTGACCTCAGAGTAGTGAAACTTTGTTGCTCTTTCTTAAGTGAAAATGGTTGGATGTCTTGGGGATTGATGAATTGGGGTAGTTGTAAATTAATGTGAGATGCTGCTGCTGATGCGCCTGGTTGATGCGTGGTGAGTAGAGGGTTAGCTCCCGTGATTGATCTAACACTCTCCTCTGCTAAAGCATCGCAGAAGGCTCTGTGAGTGATGAAACTATCCCTCCTGAAAAACCCAAAAAAACAAACACAAGAATACAAAAACAAAACCAGTCATAAAGTGCTAGGACAATGCCAGAAACAATTTGACTTTCTCTCTCTCTCTTTTCAGCTCCATTCTTTTCTTTTTTTTCATCTTTTTTTTCACTCTAAGAGCATAGGACAGATTGTCCACTTGTGCTGGTTCAAATAAAATTTCCAAATATAGTATACCAGGCAGCAAGCAGGCATCTCTCCATCTCTCTCTAGGGTGTGAAAAGTAGGAACTGCTAGAGCTAGATGTATATTGCAATGAATTCAATGTATCAGACAAAGAATATGTGGAATTTTTTGGGAAAAATGATAATAGTAATAAAAAAAGAAAACCCTTTTTTTCCTCCTCAAAATTATACTCAAGTGCACGCCTCAATAAATGAAGATTTGACTGTTGTGCTTTAAATGGATCTTTGTGTTCACGTTTTACATTAATTCCCAAAATGATTATGGGGAGGGGGGGGTTAGTTATTATACCTTGAGAAGAGGGTTCCACAGTCACATCTATATTCTCTAGTGCCACAAGTCTTAGAGTGAGCTTTCCAATCGGATTGAACTGCATACTTCTTCAAACACTTATCACATTTCCACTTCTTCTCACCATGTTTCCTTGAAAAGTGCTTCTTGATTCCTGTCAAGTCCCCAAGTGCCCTTGATGGGTCATGATGAACACAGCTGGGTTCTGGACACACATATACCTTCTTCCTCACCTCTTTACTTGTTCTTTGCTTTAACTTCCAAGGCAAATTATGCCCTCTTTTATGAAGCTGAAGGTTCTGGTCTCTTTGAAACCCTTTGTTGCAGATCTCACACACAAATCTATTTTTTGCCATGAGTGTTATAGGAGACAAAGCTATCACTTCTGCATCTGGGTCTGATTCAAAACGTCCCCAAAAAATGCACAAAATTTAAAATAAAAAATAAAAAATTGAGTCTCAGATAAGGAAAGTAAAAGTAGTTATGGAAACAAACAAAACAAGTAATAAAAGTAATATATGGTGTTAAGATAAGGGTTTGAAACCCAAACCTGGGTTGCCTGGTAGGTTTCTCTTTCTCTTAACTGGCTGAGTTTGAGGTGGTGGAGTAGTAAAGTATTGTTGAGGATAGTTGGTGCCAGCTTCAGTTCTATTCCCTGAAGAAACACTTGCTTCACCAGATGCAGAAGTCAAATTAGACATATTCTCTTCTAAAACTTGTTGCTGTTGTTGCTGGAGTATCAAACCTTTCATCATCATCTTCTCTTACATAACCAATTCTAAAACTCTGAAGTTTGTCTTACATAACCCAAAGACAAAAACCAAAACTAAGTGATAAAAGAGAAAGAAAAATTGATACTTGATGATATACTCGAGTAGCTAGCTAGGCTTAACATATATGAATGAATACCATAATCCTCATCATAGACCTTTGATGGTTTTTCTTTGTTTGGCCTAAACCCAAGAGACATTTTTTTTTGTTTTTATTTATATATATATATAACTAGGCAGATAGAGCTTAAGCAGATCCTCTCTATCCACTTTTGAGCTTCATGTTTTCAATAAAAACCTTACTTGCTAATATCCAGAAAAAAATCCAACAATAACCACACAAATATGAACAAAGAAAAAATGATAAAGAAAAAGACTCAGCTCATAAAACTCAGACAAAGAGAGAGAGAGAGAGAAACGTGGATGAGAAGGAGATCCCTCTGTAATCCTCAAACAGTCCAAAAACAAGAACCCAAAACCACAACCCAAAGGCCAAAGAGGGGGGAACCCTACGGGGCTAACTCTGACGTTAGACTTTCTGTCTTTTCCTCTGTTCTCTTTCCAGCCCCAGAAAAATAAAATCTCTTCTTTCTTTATTGTCTATTTGCCTTTAACAAAGCTTTTTTTTCTTCCTTAAACTTTCTACTACTAAGTATATATACTTTTGTTTAATCACCCACCTTTCCCCTTCTCTAATAAAGTAAGAATTCCAAGAAGCATAATATATGTATTTGTATCCCATTTATGTTATTTTTTTATCATATTATATATTTATATAAATTTTAATATATTAATAATTTATATTATATAAATTTTTATATATTAATATATTTTTATCGTATTCGTATTATTTTTTATATTATATTATTTTTTATATCATATTATGAAATTATTTTTATTTAAAAATATTAAGTGTAATAAAAAATAAAAAAGAAAAGAAAAAAGAGATGTTGATTTTTATAGTTTTTATTATTTTTTTCACATCATGGGATAGTAGTAGATCTCTCTTTCAGCTTTTCTACATTTACAGTGACATGATTGATCTATTGATTAAATTTCTAACAGGCATGCCTAAAAGCTATGTCCTCTTACATTTCTTTTCTACTTTTTTTTTTTTTTTTTTTTATGTTTAATGTCATTATCACTTAACTATTGTTTTACTATTTTAAGACTTAGCTGAAAAACTCTGAATTTTGCATGGTACATGAATTTATTATTATAATAATTAATTGAGTATAATAACCCTCCCTCTTAGGTTTTTATATATGAGTGAACCAGATTTATCTCGAGTCAGTAAATGAATCGGATTTGAACGAATAGATTTATATTTATGTTTATTTATTTTTGAATTTATTTGTGTTCGGTTTGTGTTCGTTAAGGATTTAAAATTGTGTTCAAGTTCTGTTCGTTTAAAATTGAATGTGTTTATGTTCATATTCGTTCATTTAAATTAAATGAACTTGTTCGAGAATATTAAATGAATATGTTCATGAACATATAATCGAACATGTTCGCTAACAATTAAAAATATGTTCATGAACAATAAACAAACAAATAAAAAATAAATCAATTTTAATTATTATTAAATACAAAATAATAAAATATAAATGTAATTAAATTTAAGTTATTATTAAATTATTAAATTTAAGTTATTAAATAATATTAATTATATTATAAGTAAATAAAATAAAATACAAATAATATTATTATTAATTATATTATAATCGAACAATAAACGAGTTTTAAACAATCTATTAAACGAATTTTTAACGATCTATAACGAGCTTGTTCGTGAACATAAATTAACTGAACAGACCTTGTTCGGTTCGTTTAATAGACGAACCTTAAAATTATGTTCATAATCGTTTATTTAACTTGATAAGCGAACATAAACAAACAGAAATCAAACTGTTCAGGAACCGTTCTTCGAAAGCTCTATTCATTTACACCCCTAGACCGATCCTTAATTCCCAAACTTGAATAACGGAGACTTCAAATTTCTTCAAGTATCAACTTTTAATTTCATAATAATGAAACTTAGGTCAAGTTTTTTAAATGAAATTTGTAACCTTTTTTACCATTATAGATTGATAGATAGATAAAATCATAAAATTGAATTGATCAAAATGAGCATATGTTTGCAAATTTTAATCAATAATTATTAAAGGAAAAACTTTGTCAAAATTGGGGTTTTTTTTTTTTTAATTTTGTTTTCTCATTTTTAATGAAAAATCTCACAAGTTTAATCGAAATAACTCAATCTAATTAAGCCTAACCATAATTTAATTTAAATTATTAATATGGATAATAAATAAATTAAGATTATCTCTCGATCATATATATTCATGATGATCATGATTAAAATGAAGATAATGAGTTTAAAAAACCACAAGAATATACTCAAGGCTGTGCTCATAAATTGTCATCATTAAAATGTTAAGGTTGTTAAAAATCAAGGTAATTATAGACCATAGTTTATATTCAACTATGAACGTGGGGAAATTATTATTATTATTATATATAAATAAATAGTAGATAACGATATATCAAAGACACTATAGTTGACTTCAATGTCAATATCAGTAATGGAAGCAAAAGCATTGGGCCTTTAACGGAATTTGACCGCCTAATAATACTACCCGGTCTTCACCTTCAAATTTCAAAGGTTAAATGTACTTGACCCTTTTATCTCATATATATATATATATATATATATATATATATATATATGTATGTATGTATATAATGGAGGTTGATTGACTTACCGTTCTTTTGAATCCTCTCGTTTTGACATTGAATTTTTAGAGGTATACTGACAAAACGATAATTACATCATGATTGGAACGATTAAGGTTTTGAAAAAATCAAAAATTAATTCGAACATAATTCGATTCAATTTTGGTTTAATTTTTATTGAATTCGGTTTGATTTTTGTTCGGATAGTAATTAGATTTATTTGATTTGGTTTTTGATTCACAAGTTAAAAACCGCAATTATTCTAACTGAACCAAATTCTATTTTTATTTAATTTTATAATATAAAATAAATATTTTATTTCTCAATTAAAGGAAAAAAACTAAAAAAATATTTTAAAAAGATAAATTTTTTAAAAAAATTGATGAACCGAACCGACCATGAACATGTAAAATTCGATTCGGATCGATTCGACTAAAAATGTTATTCGATTTTTAAAAAATCATAATATTAAACATTAATTATAATTTTATTTAAAACCGAATCAAATTGATATCAACTTTAAAAAAAATTCAACCATACATCCAAATGCACCCTTAACTAATTAGTGAATTATAACCTTTTTTTGGACCCATTGCATGAATCAATGACTTTAATCCTTTGTCTATTATTGATGGGTAAAAGCTTATTTATCTAAAAAATTAGTGATCTTGGGTTCGATTTTTGTCGGAGTATATAAGATCTTGTCATAACGAGAGAGAGCAAACAATTTATCTATCTCGGATTTGAGTAAAAAATGAGTTTATAAAATTTCTTTTTACAACGAGGGGAGATCATTTTAATGAATTTTAGGCGCATAATGGCTTATTATAATCTAAAATTGAAGAATTCATGTCAAGGAAGTCATGTAAAACTATACTAATTAAAAGATGATAACAGTCAACAGTGACCCAAAAGATATATATATATAAAATAAATAAAAAAGGTCATTAGTTTAAGAAATTTAAACTAATTAGAAAATGCATTGCCGTATACACTTTGTCTATGCTAATAAATTATACTTATGGAGCTACATTGCCTTTATGTTTGTTCATGTTTTCGATGAGCCTGTTGTTTCTAGGGCCAGATGATTTTGGACGGGTTTTTTATACGAATATAGCCACACAAAAAATTAAACCCCAAATTACCTATGGTTTTAGATTATTTCTCAAAATACGCTGGTTTTAAAATTAGCTGGGAAATCGCCACCCCCCATGACGATTTTCCAGCATCAAAATATTGATTTTGGCTAAAAATACCAAGGGAAATCGCCACCCCCCATGGCGATTTCCCTTGGTATTTTTAACCAAATTTGTAAAAAGAATGAAGGGAAATCTCCATGGGGGGTGGCGATTTCCCTTCATGTAATTTTTTTTTTTTTAATTAATCAACAAATTTTAATTTTTTTTAATTTGTAAATTTTATTTTTAAAAATTATAAATTAAATTAAGTTTCTTATTAAATTTAAATATGGAAAATTTTATTTCTTATAAAAATTAAAAAAACAAAATAATATTTCTTCTTAAATTTGTATATCAAAAATTATATTTGTAAGTTTTGTTTAAATTTTAAAATTTTAAAATTTTGTAAGTTTTGTTTTTTAATTTTAAATTTTATAAATTAAATTAAAATAATTTTTTATAATTAAAAAAAAAATTCGTAAGGTAAATTTTATTATTTAAAATTTATGAACAAATTTTTTTAAGTTTTGTTAATTGATTTGTATTAGATAAAAACAAAAAACAAACAAAAAAAACTTGCATTACATTTTCCCTTATAATCCAAAGTACATGATAAGTTGAGAAAAACATGTAATTCATTTATTGTTGATGCGAAGTCTCCCCCAATGTGCCAAATCGTTGCGGACAATTTCGACGGTTATGACCTTCGTTTCTGCATAATCCACAACGTTTTGGTTGGCCTTTCTCCCTGAGGTCCATTTCATTACGAATACGACTTGATTTTGGCCGACCATGTGGATTTCTCCGCATTTCTTGATTGGGACACACTTCTGGACCATCATATTGAGGCCAGTAACCTTCATTTCCAACAGCTTCGAACTCATGTCTATAAACATTCAATATATTTTCCAGTTTATAGACTTTGTCCACATATTGCATGCAATCTACATGGACATGTGCACAGGCAGCAACTACATGTGAACAAGGGAACCTTTGTGCTTGAAACTTTCCACAATCACACCACATGTCACTGAGGTTGACTTTGTACTTCATTGCAGAAACACCCTCTTGTGGAGCAACTAACTCTTCAACCAGAAAAGATTGATTTGCTCGCGTAAAATTACGAACAATGTGGGAGTTAGCTTTCGTGCGATTTTCTTGCATAGCTTGTGTGACTGTTTCACAATATGTGTGCCCTCCCTCCATCATGGCAATTTGTTTGTTCCCCATCTTAACAAAAAGTGCAGCCAACCTATAATATGTTGATTGCACTAAAGCAGTAATGGGAAGATGACGCGTTCCCTTCAACATCGAATTGATAGATTCAGCTAGGTTGGTTGTCATATGGCCATAACGCCTTCCTTGATCATATGACTGCGCCCACTTCTCCTTGGGGATCCTATCAAGCCAGTTAGCCGCCTCTGCATTTTCTCCACGAAGATTGTCATACATGAAATGAAAATTCGGTCGCCTCAACTCGTATCCTAATAAATTTAAAAACAAAAAACTTTTGAATTTCAATATTATTTTATATGCTAAACGAAATATAAGAGATAAAATAACTATGATTTGATTCCATACCCATGTTAACAATTTGTCGACGCAATTCTTTATTGTTAAACTTTTTCATAAAGTTCGCTGCAATGTGTCGAATGCAGTACACTGAATATGCATGTGGAGGATTCCATCCACCATTGCGTCTAATCGCAGCTTTGATGGCTTCATGTCGATCAGACAGCAAGCAAATGCCAGGCTGTTTTGTCACGTGTCTGCGCAAGTTACTGAGAAAGAATGACCAAGCCTCTGTTGTCTCACCCTCCACAATGGCAAAGGCAATTGGCAGTATGTTTCGATTGCCATCTTGTGCAATAGCTAACAATAATGTGCCTTTGTATTTTCCATATAAGAAAGTACCGTCTATTTGCACAATTGGTTTACAATACGGATACCCTTCAATGCACGACTTAAATGTCCAAAATAGTCGATGGAATATTCTCTTACCTTGGACCAATCGATCACCGTGATATGCAGGTATCGTTTGCAATTCCACAATTGTACCAGGCACGAAATGTTGCATTGCACCTAACCATTTAGGTAGCTCATTGTACGATCTTTCCCAATCGCCAAATACTCGAACAATTGCCTTTTGCTTTGCTTGCCATGTTTTCTTGTAGGAGGTGATGTATCCATACCGGATTCGCATCTCAGCGATCAAAACTGAAATGGAAATCTCCGGATTTGCTTGGACCAATGACAAAATGCATGAGCAGATCATGTTACAATCTAACTTGCAATGATCTTGTGAAATCCTCGCCGATGTGCAAGTATGAGGCCCTTCATATTTTCTAATCTCCCATAGATGTTTCTTCTTCATAAAAGTTGCCCTTATTCTCCAATTACACTCATTCCCATACATTAAGCACTTGGCATAATATTTCGTCGGCTCAGATTCAATTACTCTGTAATCTACAGAGTTTTTGATGTTATAGTGCTTGATAGCTGAAAGCACAGCCTCTTTCGTTGGGAATTGTAACCCAACACACAGATCAAGTGCAGATGGATCAAATGTCAGAGGCGTAGCTAATGTATGAACATACTCTGGAAATTCCGGCACATGCATTGCCTCCAGATCCAGTGTATGCATATGGGATGCAGCCTGATATGGGGGAATATCTCGATGAGTGTTGATATCTCCATGAGTGTTGATCTCAGCAGGGACGACGTCTGGGTCAGAATCAGTATTGTCATCACTTGCGAATTCAGCATCCTCTTCTTGCTCACTAAATTCACCAACATCTTCACCATGGACTCCACGTGGACGAACAGGATCAACATCAGCTGGCTCATCTTCGAGGGTAGTAGGAATTAGGGTTTGTGAGACTAATGAAGTCTGAAAAGTTGTAGCTTGAGATAAGGGCACGACTTCTTCTGTGGGAACGTCGTATGTAGTGTGAACATAGAACGACCCAGAATCATAATCTTCTATGGGAAAGTTTTCTGTTGTGCGAACATTTGAAGGGCCGCAATCATCGTCAACATCATCTATGTCAGCATATAACTCAAGGACACCAACATTTGCAAATGTCTCATGAGCATAAAACATGCATCTGACATCATCATCATCTTCAAGTGGAAATGTTCTATATCGGACACATCCTTCACCAATAGAAAGAGGATGCCTGTACTTAACCTCTGAAACTCTTTTTCTAGTTCCAGCTTTAATTTTTGTATGAATTTGCAGCTTCAGTTCCTCTAATGTGACGTCGTCTTCAACACGAAAACTTTTTGGACGTTCACAATCAAAGGTAGCACCTTCGTCAGTATTATGAATTTGGCCATTATAGTAGACCAATGCGATCACTCTATTGCTCATGTTGTGTAGCAAAAGAAAGAAGAAATATAGAAGGATGAGAATGAGAATGAGGAGGTTTTAGCACTTAGGAAAAATCTGATTGAAAAACTGTTGTATGGGGGTATTGTAAACCTTCATAAGTATTATGAATTTATAATGGTTCATTATGTTGTACCAGATAACAAATCCCATCCTTTGTATAGGATGAAATCTGATTCTGATATTCTGCCTAGGACTATTTGACTATTTGACTGAAAAAGTTATAACTTATTCAATGCAAAATGTCATTGATAAATCCCATCATTTGTCTCATCCATTGCAGAAAGAATCAAGTTCCAATATTTTCTCCAGCATTTGATGGACTGGAAAATAGCTGAAACCTGTCTAAAAACCTATATCATCAGTCTTATCCATTGCAGAAAAAATCAAGTTCCAATATTTTCTCCAGCATTTGATGGACTGGAAAATAGCTGAAACCTGTCTAAAAACCTATATCATCAGTCTTATCCATTGCAGAAAAAATCAAGTTCCAATATTTTCTCCAGCATTTGATGGACTGGAAAATAGCTGAAACCTGTCTAAAAACCTATATCATCAGTCTTATCCATTGCAGAAAAAATCAAGTTCCAATATTTTCTCCAGCATTTGATGGACTGGAAAATAGCTGAAACCTGTCTAAAAACCTATATCATCAGTCTTATCCATTGCAGAAAAAATCAAGTTCCAATATTTACTGCAGCATTTGATGGACTGGAAAATAGCTGAAACCTGTCTAAAAACCTATATCATCAGTCTTATCTATTGCAGAAAAAATCAAGTTCCAATATTTTCTCCAGCATTTGATGGACTGAAAAATAGCTGAAACCTGTCTAAAAACCTATATCATCAGTCTTATCCATTGCAGAAAAAATCAAGTTCCAATATTTTCTCCAGCATTTGATGGACTGGAAAATAGCTGAAACCTGTTTAAAAACCTATATCATCAGTCTTATCCATTGCAGAAAAATCAAGTTCCAATATTTTCTGCAGCATTTGATGGACTGAAATATAGCTGAAATTTTTTTTTTCTGCTTTCCAGAATTTCACTTGTTTGCTTATGAAAATGTAATGCAAGTTTTTTTGTTTGTTTTTTGTTTTTATCTAATACAAATCAATTAACAAAATTTAAAAAAAATTTGTTCATAAATTTTAAATAATAAAATTTACCTTACGAATTTTTTTTTAATTATAAAAAAATTATTTTAATTTAATTTATAAAATTTAAAATTAAAAAACAAAACTTACAAAATTTTAAAATTTAAACAAAACTTACAAATATAATTTTTGATATACAAATTTAAGAAGAAATATTATTTTGTTTTTTTAATTTTTATAAGAAATGAAATTTTCCATATTTAAATTTAATAAGAAACTTAATTTAATTTATAATTTTTAAATTTAAAAAATAAAATTTACAAATTAAAAAAAATTAAAATTTGTTGATTAATTAAAAAAAAAAAATTACATGAAGGGAAATCGCCACCCCCATGGCGATTTTCCTTCATTCTTTTTACAAATTTGGTTAAAAATACCAAGGGAAATCGCCATGGGGGGTGGCGATTTCCCAGCTAATTTTAAAACCAGCGTATTTTGGGAAATAATCTAAAACCATAGGTAATTTGGGGTTTAATTTTTTTTGGCTATATTCGTATAAAAACCCCGATTTTGGACACTATATAAATATAATATATTTAATAAACACGAAAATAGTATAATAAACACGACATAATATGTTTAAACATAATAACAACGATTTACACGATACGTTTAATATACATATTATATTCGTGTTTAAAATTTTAATATATTTAATAATTTATATTGTATTTATGTTTACTTAACTAATACGAAAAAAAAAACACTATACAAGACACATATGCACGAATTATCAAATTTATTATTTTTTAATAAAAAAAAAGGGTAAACATAAACAAATATTTTTCTTTTGTCATTTTCTTGTTCTATTCTTCAATGATTTTGGGATTTTGAAATGGGATCTAGCTCGACCCAAGTCAGAAATATGCTCTCCCAGCTCACCCCTGCCATTAAAATAATTAGAATATACTTCAAAAAGATAAATAAAAAGGAGAAAGACAAAGTTAAAAAAGAAAATAAAAAGTATGAGAGAGTTATCCATTTTTTGTTTTATTTTATGTGCCTCTAGTATTTTCTTTTTCTTCATTTTCGCCGCTTGTCATGAAATTAATGGCCCGTTAGATTTTTCTATGCAAACCAGTTGTTAAGCATGCAATGTATCAACTGTCTAACGACAAGAAGCAAGGGAAAAGTTAAATTCCAATATTCAGCTATGATTTTCTTTGGGGAATTAAACAAAGTTATTTGGCAACTATTAGAACATTATAAAAATAATAACTTGATTTAACATTCTATTTATATATATTATTATATGCATGATAATGTTTTACATAATCAAATATTAATTTTTTTTTTTTGGATTTTTTTGAGACATAAATTGAAGATAGGCTTCTCAGCAAGTATTACTTTGAGATGCCTAAAAACTTTACATTATTGATGCTGGTATATTAATATGGAATAATATATATTGCTAATTAACTTCATAATCTTTTTTTATGCCATAAACATAAATATATCATATATATAATTAATATCAATGTATAATGAAAATACTGTTAATATTGTAGTATGTTAATGCATGTGAGTATGTGACATATGTGGTCTAGCTTAGACGCTCTATTAGTGTCAAGATGAATAAGATTCACAAATACAAAAATAATATTAATAATAATAATAATAATAAGACATGTCTGATTTGAGGGTTTGTTAGTTGATCTGTCCAAAAGTCGAGTTATTTTGTCTAAATCTAAAAGTTCGTCGGATATTAATTTGGTAGGATTTGAACAGAAATATTAAAGTCAAAAAACAGTTCTGGGCAAAAAAAAATAAAACCCGTTTAAAAAAGAGACAAAACCTTGAGCAGCAATTTTTGCACAGACTCAATTTGTTTTATTATTAGTAATATAAATTTTTAAGAGGGATCGATCCTTTTTTATTTATTTTAAAGATTAATCCTTTTTAAGAGGGATCGATCAATTTTTTTTTTTTTAAATGATCGATCCTTTTATGTACAAATTTGGACGGACATGTACAGGATTGGATAGTGTTTTTACATGGTCGGTTCGAACTTAAACAATTTTTTGCCCATATTTCGAATCGGACCAGATTTGAACAATTATAACGTTCGTTAATATAGGACCTAGGCCCGGTCCGAATCCAACTCAGTTTATGAACAGGTCTACTAGCTAGAAATTGATCCGTGATATACATACAAATTCATATGTACTCGCATATACGCATATATATGTATTTGTGTGAGATGCATTTAAATGGTAAATAAACATGATTATGCATACATAATATAACATTAGATGATCATGCTGCTGGCTACCTTTAAAAAAACACTTAATTATCATATATATTACCAATATTCACATATATATAACTGTATATGTATAAGATGCATTTAAACTGTAAGTAAACATGATTATGCATATATATAATACCAAATTAGATGAGGCGGCTGGCTACCTATAATAAAACACTGAATTATATCATATGCAAACAAATTAAAGTCGGTCCATAAATATATTTAGAACGTTTCTTACTTAGGTGGTAGGTGGGATATATATAATATAATATATATATATATATATATATATATATTTAGGAGAGTGAGAGTTTGGTTATAGACTTCTGGCTAGTTTAGTTTCAAATAATCTTCATTTTCTTACCTCAACACAAAAGTACAGACTCAAAGCATAGCAGTAAGAAGAATGCAAAAAGACATAAATGGAGACTAAATGCAGTACCTAGCTAGCTAGCTCTCGTATCCTATACTATACTATACTATACAATATTTTTTTTAAAAAAAATTTTAATTGTAGGGAGTTAACAATACGTTTCCTCAAATACTTTGCATATTTATACATGAAAAATAATTAGTCGATAATGCAAAGTCCTTGACTAAAAAGAAATTGATGACAATCATTAATTAATTTTCATCCAATCAATAATTTAATTGATTAAAGATAAATATTTAAAAATTCATTTAATTACAATAAAATCATAAGATTCATGTTACTTAATTTTAAGATATTTTTTATATTTAAGCCTTAAAAAAGTTACCTTATCAACAACCTAAGAATTTATTGCCAGCCTAAAAGTGAAGCAATTCAAAAAAAAAAAAAAACCAATACAAAGTGACAAGTTGCCCACCTGCTCAAGGATCGGGTAGCCCGACCGGCTCGGCCAGATTCGGGTCGAGTTTGGGTAAAAAATTTTGTAATTCGGGCCGGTCCGACGCTCTCTGAATTACTATTCAATAATATATAAATATTTTTTATTTTAAAATATATTAATATAATATTTTAATAATTTATGAATAATGAAATGGACTTACGGACTGACCCAAAACAGGTTTGAGCAAGAAAAAATAATTTTTTTCGGACTGCGACCAGGCCATGAGGACCTCTTTCCCCTCATGTTTTGCACCTTTTTATTTGTTTTCTTATTTGCAGCTCATAAACAATGCCTTTCGATGCTTACTACTATATGATTCCTCAATAAATATATATATATATATAGATATATAGATAGATATAGATGAAACAGATTTTGAAATTAAAATGCAAATAACATTGTTTTAGTAGTACAAAATATATTTATCATAAAATGATGTTCTCACAATAAAGATTAGGCAATTTTTTGTTTTCAAAATGGTTTTGAGCACATTTGATTTCAGAGAAAAAGGAGTTGAATTTTGGATTTCTATCCTCTATCAAAATATGGTATGATATTCATCTAATTTTCTTAATTAAAAACATAAATTGTAATTGTTTTTCTGAAATATTGGCTAGTATTATTTATTTATTTTGTTAAAAAGGCAGAGAAATTTCCATTTTACGTGCATTTTATAACACAAATAAAGCCAAAAACATGTAGTTTCTCTTTCTTTTTTTTATTTCCTTGCCCCCTTTTCGTAGTGCTACATTGAGAAATTACATTTAAAACAAACAAGTTCAGCAAGACAATAAAAGAAAAAAAAATCTAAAAAAAGGGGGAGAAAAACCAAAAGACAAACAATGTATGAAGTAAAAGGCCATGTAGTTTGATGTATCAATGTTATTTTTAACGAAATTCAAGCTTTAATCTTACCTCTCTTTATGCCATATATATTAGAAGACTTTAGTCATCTCTTCTAAGGAAGAGTAAAAACATTTCCAGACATTGAAATTTAACACGCTCATTATGTTAGTGAAAAAAAAATAATATTAAAAAAATAAATTGTGTTCTTTTAAAAAAAATAACATGTGAAAAAGTAAATAATTTTTTTTATAGTGGATATATATATTTACAATGAATAGACATACACATTTTTATTTTTTATAATATTTTTATTTAATTTTTTAATAATTCACTTAATTGAATTAGTTTGACTTGACTCGTAACATTAAATTTAATTGAGACTTTTATGTATAGTATTGATTATATTTATATCATATAATGGAAATGAGAAAAGTTTCATTCAAGTTTAGTATAATTACAAATGGTCTTGTAGATTGTAATCTAGGTGTGATGATTATTGCTTTATAAACCTAGAAAGAATTGTAAATGTGTTTATTAGTTGAAATCACACGTGTGGTAGAATTATTCTTCCTTCTATCCTAATTGTAAGGAAATGAATATGAACATGGTGAATTATCCAAATATATATATATATATATATATGAACATGGTGAAGAAATTCAAGTCCCAAAGACCAAGCAAAGAAAATCCATTGCAAAAAATAAATTTATTATTTCAAAGACCAAGTAGCAATTAAATCGATTAATCGGCTGAGCCGAGTCAATTTTGATAGTAAAATTTTTTAGTTTGTCCAAGATTCGTCCAATCTGACTTGGTCCGATTTAAAAAATATTATTTCATTATTTAAATTATATTAAAATATTTTTAAAAATTATTTTTATATTAATATTTTTTATTAATTAAGTAATAATATAGGTAATATCGGTCCATATTTTAAATTTCTTATCCCAAATCTAATTCAAATTCTAACTAGACTTATCAAATAATCAGATTTTTTAATAGATATAGTAACAATTATCTTTCTTAAAATTTTTCTTATAAAAAAATTATTTTTATTAACTAAGCGTTTATCCCTCTCTATTTCTTGATTAGCGATGTGGACTGAGAGTTCACGAGTGGGCATATTAAAAAAGCAGTAGGCCCCACACTAAATGACAGAAATCGCTGGGCCCTAAAAGTCCATGACTCTCCACCATCACCCATGCAGTAAATCCACATGACAAATCATCGTTTTACACGTGGAAGATAAGATAAATCATCTTCTTTTATCAACGGTTCTCATATAAAGTCTATGTAGAGGGACGGTTGTTAAAAGGCAGCATAGAGAAATTCCATAGAGAAAAATAAGTATTATTATTAATTATTATTATTTATGAATTTTACTAAGATTATAGTATATAATAATATATTCAGTATTAAAAGTGATAAATAAAATTGTTATTATAAATAATATAATAATATTATTATAATTAATATATTAACTAAATTTAAAGAATATTTTAAGAGTATTTGTTAACAAAATTATGTTATTATTATTAGGATTTTGTTGACGAATGTTTTAAAGGCACTTTTTAAAACAAATATTTTAAAGATATTTTTTTAAGTTATTATATATAGTAATATCTTCACTGAATGCATTAAAAATAATGAATAAAATTATCAATTTTTATATTTAATACGATGTTATTACTATAAATAATATGTTAATTAACCTTTAAAAAGTACTTAAAAATTCATTAGTAAAACACAAAAATATTAATTAATGATTAATGACATTCATTAAAGTGATATATATAAAAATAAAAATATAATTAATACATAAAGATGTAATTAATACATGACCTTATATTTAATAAATAATATATTAAATACGAATTTTTTTTTAAATAATAAATAAATAATTTTTAATTAATATCTATAAATATTGATTAAAAAAACCCTTATTATTAATTATTATCACAGCGTTTTCCAAGCACACCCGTGAAAAGGACTAATCGAGGACTCGTATTTTGACCCAGTAGTACACGTGGGTGATGATGATTGGATGGAATTTGACAGGCAGGCCCATGCAAAGAGCGTGACTTAAGACTTTCTCTCTGAGTTCGTTGTCAGAAGAAGAGGCAGCAAAATTCCTTTTGACATCTGTCATCCCTAACTTAGCCTCCCTTTTAAAAATTAAAAAAAATAGTACCGTTTGGTCCCACTGATATACTGACAATCTTGCTAAATGCCAAAATCAGCTTACAAAAATACAATATTTTTCATTTTCAACCATATGATATGATAAATATTTCTTCATTTCTCAACAATAATGCTCACTTGTAGTAGTAGTAATCATAGTTTTAAATTGGTAAATTTACAATCATAAATTTTTAATTTTATCAAATTATATTATTAAAATTATATTATTAATAAATTAAGTCATTTATGTTAATTACGTTAAGTAATTCTAATGAAAAAACCAATTCAGCATGCATACATTTATCTTTTACATCTCATCAATATAAGGATCTTAAAAAATAAATCATGTATGCATGCTGAGTCATTTTTTTGTTAAAATTACTTAACAGAGTTAGTACAAATAACTTAGTTTATTAATAATAAAAGTTCGATGATTTAATTTAATAAAATTAAAAATTTGAAACCTACATAAATATTGATATTAAATTTAATGATCCAGAATATAAATTATCCGTTTTAAGATATCCCTTATGACTAAATGGGTATTCGACATGTTTAATAGGATTAGGGCATCCTAATTCTAGTTAAATGGGTCGGGTAGGATACGGGTTGTAAGTTTAAGCTAATTGTTTTCCAAATCCAATTACAAATAACAGATTTTTTTTAATATTCATATTATTTTTAATTGACAGATTATTTACTAAAATTTATAAATGATCTAATATAAAATATATATTTAACTTTATTAATTTAATTTTGATTAATAAAACATATTCGAGTCAGGTCAACTTTTTTTGTAATAGGTACTCGTATCATTTTCAATTAAATAAACAAGCCAAATTTTAATAAGATAATACTAAATGGGTTCGGAGAAGATATAGATATTTGATAATCAAGTTCGAATATAAATACTTCAAAACTAACAACAAGCCATCTCTATTTTGATTTTTAAAATGTTAAATAGTTCAAAATTATTAAATATTACAGCTCAAATTGAAATAATGACATGATAATAATAAGTTTAGGAACAAAAAGTAGATTTAGATCGAAAAAACTAGCTCAAACCGGTTGGTCAAATTAGTTTAACTAAAAATCAATGATCTGTCCGATCCTATATGAATCTTAAAGTCGAAAATCTGTTGGACCAATAAAAAAATTATTTTTATTTTAAATTTTTTTTTTTAAATGATGAGATTTAAAATTTTGATCTCTTAATTTTATATTAAAAATTATATTATTAAATCAAATATATATTTTTATTAATTATTTTTATTTTTATATTTATATTTATTATTTATTTAATATTAAAAATATTTATTTTAATGTTTAAATTATTTTAATTTGAATTGACCTATTTAACCAATCAAATCGATTGGACCAATGATCAAAAGTCTCGTTAATTCGATTTTCAATCTGATTTTTTCAACATTATTTAACACTAATAATTTCAGAGTCTAAAATTCAAACTCACAGCCGACAACCAGATGTTCCCAAAATTTTGTTTGATATGGTTTTGAGGTCGAGGAGAGAGAACAATTTTGTTTGGTGAAGTTTAGTAAGATCTAGTCTAGCATTGTTGTTGCGATTTGAAAAAATTCGATTTAAAATAAATATGTTTAAAAAGTACTGTGAAAGATTGTTGTGAAAAAATGTGGTTTAAAATTTTTTAGTGTTTGACATTGCAGTGTAAAATTGCGGTGTGTAATTAAAATGACTAAAAAAGACATAATATTTAAAAATACAAAATAAATAATTTTTAATATTAGTAAATTATTAAGATGTATAAAAAATAATTGTGTGACTTAACAATACAAATTTATACAAAAATAAAATTTTCAAAATAATTGTGTGACTTAATAATACAAATTTATACAAAAATAAAATTTTCAAATTTTATTAAAAAATTAAATTATTTAAAATTAAAAAAATAAACAATTATATTCTATTTATATTTTTATTTTAAGTTAATAAAAAATCAATAATATAGAGTTTTATATATTTAGAAAAATAAAAGAAAAATTTTATTCGAAAAAATGAACAAAATTAACTAGGGGATAATTTTGTCATAATTTTTTAATAGAAAGGGTATTTAGTAATTTTTTCCCCAAACCATAATTTGCAAACTACAAAGCCCCATTTTTTTAGCTTTTAGGTTTGATTCAAAACCAGCGTTCAAAAAATGCTTTAAAAAAAAGTTAGTTGTTTAGCATTGCTTGGCTGTCAAAACGAACGTTCCGACAGCCAGAAACAATGCTAAACGCAGCCTAAGTGAACTATATATGCAACTTCTAAAAAAAAATTCTATACAAAAACTGATGACATGCAGATTACAAGGTCTTTGTTTTTTGGATAATTAAGGTCTTTGTTGTTAGTAAAAGAATAATGTCTGAAAAAAACACAAACCTTTTCCATGGAAATACTGGGTTTTCCACTTCTAGTAGAAAGCTCTGTTTCAAATATCAAAGATCAAAATCAAAATAAAAATAAAAATGCTTAGCATATCTTGATTCTTCCAAAGTGTAGAACAACTGCAAAAATAGAGATGGATAGGGATTCAACAAAAACTATATGGGATATGCAGAATGCCCCCCAAAATCATGTTATATGATGTTAGCTCATTTAATATAATTGAATTTTCCAGCTGCAGATTATGGTATAAAGGAGTTCTCACTGAGAAAAGAATGGCCAATTAACATACAGGCTAGAGTGCTATTGGTATACGCAATCCATCGTAGCTCAGTCGTACATCGAGATCCTCGGTTTTCATCAATTTTTTTAGGTATTCACTCACTTTTTCATGGTCCATCAGATGCATCATGCCTTCATAAATCACAAGTGTACAATTAGGCAAACAATAAGCATGCAGTTGTAAAATGATCACATTCAAAAACAGCTAAGTTGTAAAATCTGAAACCCTATAAAATGGATGGAATTGCAGTGACAAAGGCCTGAAACTAGAAACAGTGGTCAAGACTTTAAAGGAAAATGGGCTTTAATCATACCGGTAAAGAGTGTCCTCTTTGGCTTAATCTTCCTTACTTCCTCCAAAGCCTGAAAAGATAAAACAAGAAGAAAAAAGTCAATTTTAAAATTTTATTGTTGTCAGTTTCTTCCCAGAAGATGTAAAAGCAAATACCCTTGGAAGTCCGAAATGCGTTGATGAAGAACGATCAGGCCTCAAAGCATCCTGAGAGATCATTTTACATATGGGTTTAGTAAGACCTGCTGATAATACTCTCAGAAAAGTGCATTCATGAAGTTGGAATTAAATTCTTGTGTGTGCATGTTGATATACATAGAGAGAGAGAGAGAGAGAGAGAGAGAGGACCAGAATGAGGATTTCGCAGTTCTGCAGAAGAGGATAAGTTTCTTCAGGTATCTCGCTGACATCACTGCAATGTCAATACCAGATGAATAATGTCCTGATGAAAACTGAATGAAGTAGAGAAAAGAAAAGAGGAAAAAAAAAACTTCTCATGTCTTTAACATATAAAAGTATTACCTGATGTAACAAATATTACCAAAACGAAAACCAAGCGAGCGATAACCACGACCATGCCACACTGGTAAAGGGGTAAACTGAAGCACAATATTTGGACAGAGAATGCAAGTTACGACCAGAGATAACCTGATACGTGTGAATGTTGAAGGGGAGCTGGTGCCTAACTTTCATACATTTAGGCATTCATACATATTAAATTGATTATTAGGCATGTTTCAGCAACAATATGTATGAATGTAGCCAAAAATCAATTTAACCATAAACTTTTCAACCGCTTTTGTTACTACATAATGGTAGGAGCAGCCAAATACAAAGATAATCTGTCTCTAGGGCCTGATTCACTTTTCTACAGTCAAAACTGAACTTAAACATTTTATTCCAGTTTCAGGAATGCATGTGGCACTAAGAAGTTCCAGTTCACACTAAGTGAGTGAACAACTAATCACCTGTAAATCATGAACGATGAAAGGTTCTTCATGTATGATATTAAATTGCAGCTGTGAGACTGCAGCACCAGGTATAATCACACTTGTATCTACCAAATAATAATGAGTCTTCTTCATCACCTGAAATTGTTACAGCATATATTATACAATTGTTCCGAATATCAAAGAAAGACAAATAATTAATGCATAACAAATCATTTTCAGGTCTAATAATATCAGTTTGTGGATTACTTTTGTCAAAATCTTGACTGGCAATCTATGTTACTCAAACTCAGGTCTGAGTGTTGGATACGGGTATGTGTCTAACACGGGTATGTTTGATTTATTCCAAGTTTTTCCATGTATTTGGAGGGTCCTTCGGGGATCATATCCCCATACCCATGTCCGGATACGCGTCGTACACAGGTACTTCAAGAAAAATGAAGAGTCGGAGCAACATAGCTGGCAATAACAGATCAAATTTCATTATTATCCAAATTAAGAGGAGTAGAGCTAAAGCTTTTTACATAGCAATCATTCATCTACCCATTTAAGTGCAGCAGTATTAAGTTTATTGATGAATACTACTAGCCTCAATACACTACCCGTTTGTATCATTTCATGAGATTAACTCTAGAACCAGTCTTTATTTCCCATTTGTTACTAGAAGTTATAAAAAATGCAGGATATACCCAATAACATAGTTTATTACCAGACACATGCAAACATATATACACATCACATATTCATATGTTCAAAATATATTAGAAAAGGTAGAACTGGATTTTGGACCTCAAAATCACGCTTTGCAACATAAATTGGGATGTTTGGCTGCACATTGTTTGTCCAATCACGTAGATCATCAAGACCTGGGGAAGCATTAAGACAAATTTTATGTTGGACAATGTGAGTTTCAATGTAAAAGGAAAAAAAAGGCAAAAACTTAATACATCATCATCGAAAGGTTTATCTATTTAGAGAGTAATATTAGAAAGTGTTCATGTCAGAGACCTCCAATTGCATCAGCATGAGAATGAGTAATTATAACCGCATCAATTGTTCTTATCCTGACAGAAATGCAACTAGTTACAATGGGGAAAATACATGACAGTCAACATATATACCATGAGATAATCAGAAAAACATTCCTCCACGGGTCTTTGATGCTTAATGACCTTGAAGAATTGATAATAAACTGAGAAATTAACATTCCTACTAAAGCTTTACACTTAAGGAAGCATCAAAATGGGCTCCAAAATGAGTGCATGCTTACATTATTCACAAAATCATATGTTTTAGTACATTTTATTTTAATATGCTTTAATGCTAGTTAAGATATTGAGAAAATATTTACATTCATATCTACAACCAACGATAATAAGACAAGAGTATTTCAACAGCATTCCTGAACTGTAATATGCAAACACAATTAGAAAAAACACTGAAAAGTACTTTATTCTGTTCAGTATAAAGAATAATGCTAAATGAAATTTGAATTTCAAAAGAAGAAAAATAATTCTTGTGTACAAATGATTGCCGTGACTGGTAGGAAAAATCACTAGCACAAGAAAACTAGCTGGTTCATGGTGCCTAGTGTATATGGAGACGCACATTACTAATATCATAGAACTCTAAAATAAACAGTCATTCAAAAACAATAACCGAGAAGCTACTAAAAAAACGAATACAAAAGTTGTATTTCACTCCTTTAACTACCATGGAATGTTTGATCAATTTAAGGTGTATGGGACTAAAAGGGGAGGGAGGAGGATAAAAATAAAAAATACAAAAACATCAAGTCATATGCATGAGTATTCTAAAGATGCATATAAACTCGGCACTGAAGCCCATTGATGATCAAAATAATAACCTACAATCAAATACTACCTCCATCAGACTGGCGACAAAAGGTTTAAGAGACAGGGAGGGACTATTACCATGTTATAGACTAGCCATTGGAGCAGGAAATTAATATGGTATAACACATTTAGATCATATTCCATCATAGAGTTACAACAATTTCCAAAACTACAACTGTAACCGTATCTAAGATCACCACAAAGGCTAGAACTTCACCCTACAATGACCATACTCTAGAGTGATTAAATTGAACACCATGGACCATCTAATATCTTAAGAGTTAGATATAATAATTAAAAAATTTCTAAAAGAGAAACAGTAAAAACTAACCCGAATGCTGGAAACCATCGAAGAGCACTGTGGAAGAAAACCTACAAAACAAAGTCACAGTTGAGAAACTATACCAGATAATTATCTGGGGATTGAAGAAGCTAGCAACAATTGAGCAGCCATTAGGCATTAGGCAGTTTTATAGCGATTTCCAGGAACAATTTTAGCACTAACGAGCAAGAATCTTTAATTGCTTTTCTTCTCTGTTTAAGGCAACAACATGATACATGCATCAAATTTTTGAAACGGTTATATCCCAATTTAAGCATTTCGTCAACCAATAATGCTTTTCAGTTGAAAGTTCAACTGCCCTTTTTTGGCTAAAAGAAAAGAATCAATTGGCGAGTCTGTTTAAAAGCACTTTATTTTTTTTATTTTCCTTTTATATGTTAACTGTAACAATTCTGAAGTAGAAACAGTCGAATGCCAGCATCTAAAATAATTGTTAGAACAGTATACAATCTTGTGCCAAATGGAATCTGTTTGGATCACAAATTCCCCAGCATCCACGGAATTTTAACTTTTACAACTAACTTTTAAAGGAACACTTTATTTCATTAAAGTAACCTTCACCTACTTGCCAGCATCTATTAGAATGTTGCATCTTCCAGAAGGCTTACAATAACGAATAAGTACGCTTGTATTAAGTCTCCGGTTTTTGTTACCAGGCTCTGCTGCTTTGGTGCACACCTGTGAAAACCAGGAATCATCGAATGTCTTCAAACAATCAAAGCAGAAATTTCAAACAAATACAAAGAAAGCAAGGCAAAGCTACTTATGATTAAGAGATCAGCTCCGATGGCCAGTAATACCGGGCACTTCTTTACAGGATCAGTTAGGCAGCTGACGCGAGGAATGCCTTCACTAGTTCCTGTCCCTATAAAAATGATCTCAGATTGTTCTGCAGGTAGCTTTGCTCTAGTATCCCCACTAGCAAAACCTGTATTCAAGGCACTATCACTAACAATAACTAAACTAAGGTGCCAAGCAATAGCAAAATAAAATCATTATAAACCTCATCAGCCTCGTCTTTCAAGTTTCAACTAGATAAACAAAGAACAGTTAAAATTCAGTCCGTCCCCTTATTTATAACAAATGTACCAAACAATAAGCTACTTCTTTTAATGAAGATAAAGTTGAGTAATTGATCCACCATGCGTCCCCTGTGTCACTCTATACCATCTAAACTAGATAGTTACGTGTGACCAATTATCCAAAAGAGCCTAAATTTGTATCTAAATTCAAAGGGGACCCAAAATAGCCTATTGAGTACAAAAACCATTAATCTAATAAAAAAAAAAAAGAACAATTCCCATTTCATTACAAACAAAACCAATAAAAATTCAATGAAAATAACTAATACCCAGAAAAGATAACCACTCATTTCATTGCATACTACTCCCAGAAACGCAAAACAGATTATAAGAAGAACCAGGCACAACTAAAAGAAGAAAAAAAGTAGAGAATAGTTAGAAAAGTACATACTAGATTGAAGGCAAGCTTGAAGAAACCTGCTGAATGGAAAGATCCCATTCGTTGGAAATGAAATTGAAAAGTTTTGTATTGATATTTGGCGCTTGTATGGTGCCAAACTCGTTAAAGAAGGTGTGGCTCGAACTGTGCCCAGAAATGGAACCATTGACAAAGCTACCATTATTTTATTTTTACTTTTTATCTTCAGCTTCTTTTTCTCTGTCCTGTAAAGCTTGAAAATAGAAGATCAAAAGAAAATGTGCTTTTTGAAATGGAAGAAAGGTGAAAAAGTTCGTTTTTTGTTTAGAGTTTCGTTTGGAGATATGGATGACAAAATTCGATTCGAATCGATTGATTTTAAATCGATCCGATTCGAATGTAAAGTTTTTTTTTTTAACAATAGAGGCGGAAAGAGGCGATGCGATTTTTTTTCGATCCATAAATTTTGAATCGATCCGATCCGAATGAAATTTTTTTTTTTTTTTTGAACAAGGATGGTGCGATTTTTTTTTTTTTTGTTTGAAAGGCGGGGATAGAGCAGTTGTGATAATGGTCTGCTCCGCACCGTTTCTGCCCCGCCCCAAATACTTAAATTATAACTTTATCCTTAAATATTTAACTTTTAAAAAAATAATAAAATAATATAATTAAACTTATTATTTTTATTTTTAAAAACCTAAACTTAATACTTTATATTTTTTTTCTTAGATTAGAAACATGTTTATATTGAATTTATATTTAAATTTATTTACAATATTTTATTATTTGAAAAGAAATAAAAATAATTAATATATATCAAATGGGACGGAGAGGGACGAGACGATTATGGATGTAACCGATATCCATGGATGTGGTAGTGGTATTGAAATTTCAACATGTACGGCGGAACGGGACGGGAGGCGAGGCAGAGTAGTGCTATGATCGGGCGGAGGACGGATATTGTAAAATCCGCCTCCGCCCCGCTTCATTGCCATCCCTTTGGAGAGCATTGATTGACTGAAGAAGACGAAGCAAAATAAAATTTTTTATTTAATTTGGCTAAGGTGGGTTTATATTTTTATAGATTTAAACCGATAGTGTATTGTCACTGTTAAAAATTAAATTTAGAATTTATAGTTTAAATTCAATTAAAATTTTTTTTTTAGATGTCATTATAAATTTTTATTTTCGGTATATGAAATTATACAATCATAATGTATCAAATACAAATCATTAATATATATGATCATTTCATCATTTTCTTTTTTTCCTTTTTTTTTCTTACATTATTTTTTAAGATTATCAATTGTAAAGATGAACTTTAGCTTCTGATTTGGATCGGAAATTATATCTTTATCGATCCTTAATTTCCGCTTTATATATATTATTTTCTTTCAATTCTTACACTTTCTCACCAATCAAACTTATATTTGACTACTAACATCTCAACTTTCTCACCAATTAAACATAAAATCTTCAAATTTACATTTCGAAAATAAAAAATTATAACAAATAAGAACAAATTTAAAAATGTTCTTTTTTAATACTTTCCTTTTATTTATTTATTTTTATGCAAATTTCAATTGCTGTACATGATTTTGGGCTTTTAAAATTTATTGTGCATTTGAATATATCCAAATCCGTACTATCTTTAATAGGGAAACATAAATTTGGAGCGACAAGTTTAAGTACATACAGCCCATTTTTTTGGACATATGTTATAAGTTATTACTAATATAATTAATTAGTAGTAGATAAAAGAACTTTGAAAAAAAAAATATAGGATGAATCAATTTATGTGTAAAATTAATTAATTTTATATATTATCATAATTTTGTGTATAATTGATATTTTAACAAATCGAAATTTTGATTTAATAATATAATTGTACTAGTCGTGCACATAAATTTTTGAATCGATTTAATATCTATATCATGTTAATCGAAAAAATTGTATTATATATATATAGGTTGAAATCTTTTTACATCGAACAAATAGTTAGATATAATTTTTTATCCTTTCGATGTATAAAATACAATGAAAGAAATATAAAGAAATATAAATCATATAAAAAATTATAAAAATGTGTAAAACTAAATTAATTTTATATTAATATAAGTGGATCAATCCTCATATATTCTCAAATTTCTTTATATACTATTAATTAATTATATTAGTAATAATTAATGTAATATGTCCAAGAAAATGCCTTAACAATATATATTAAGAACTTGAAACTTGGATTTGGAATATAATTATATATGAAATAGATTTGTTTTCTCAATTTTTTCCTTGTCTTTTCTTAGAGTAATATGCAATAAGTTTGGCCCCAAAAAAAAGAAAAAACGATTTCTAGTAAAAAAAGATTTTTTAACATTCTTTATCAAGCACGGTCCGCCTAGTAAGTTCGAATCACTATTTAAAAAATATTAAAAATATTTTTTATATTAATATTCATATATTTTTATAATTAAATTTAATAAATAATTTTATTAATAAATAATAATTCGGATTGATCGAACCGATTTAGATTGAAAAAATGCTTACCTAGGGTCGACCCAATATAAGCTGAGTCGGACGGGTAGTTGAACAGGTTTAGAACAAATATAATAGTTAATTATAGGTTAAAATACCTGAGAGGTTCATATATTATATCATATAGTATAAATTAACACTCTATTATAAAACTAAGTAATTTAATCCCTATACTATATCATCTAATGCAAAAAAGTAAAACCACTAATAAGTATAACGAAAACTGTTAAAAAATTGATGTGACAACTAAATTTGTATTTATTTGATAACGTGAATGTCAAATACTAACGTTATATTAATAAAATATATTATTTTAAATTGACATAGATAACATAACAAATAAAGTTGATAAAAATGTCACATTAAATTAATTCTGCCACATGATAATTTATGATTGATTTAACTTAAACCATTAACTAAAATAACTCCACATCAGATTGTTAAAAGAAAAAAAATATAACAAAAATATATCAGAATGTTAAAAGAAAGAAAAAAACATAATAAAGTAATTAAAATAACAAAAGTAAAAAACTTAAAAACCAAAATTGAAAAAAATTGAAACGGGAAAGAATTAGCCCGAAAAAGAATTGAAACGAAAAAAAAAAAACTAAGAAAGCTGCCTAAAAACAAAATCCCTAAATCCTTAAATCTCTAAATCGATCGAAGAGAAGAATATATCAAAAGTGGTCCAGGTCAAAAGCTGGAGATTGCAAAGGGTCTGCACCACCAAGTAATTCACAAATAAGAAATTCCAAACATCCACAAAAATAATAAAAACATTAATCGCAAAATTATAACCTTTATCAGTGTATTGGGACAGGCTCCATCTTAAGTAAGTAAATCACTTGCTAAAGCTCATCTCTGAACATCTGTATGGATTCAGCTAACTCATTATTCCTAACCTAACTCATACAAACACTAAAGAAATTTAGCTATTTTAAGAACTTACTGACCTAATTTCAGGTTCTTCTCTTCGATCGATTCAGCTTCTTCTCTTCTCTTCCTAGGTATTTAAGCTTTTCGGTCTCTTCGATTTTGGATTAGATGGGTGTTTTGAATTTTGGGTTTAGAGTTGATAGATCAAACGGGATTTAGGGATTTAGCGTTTCAATTCTTTTTATTTTTGATTTTTAAGTTTTTTATTTTAATTATTGTTTTTTTTTTTAACAATATGATGTGGATTTACTTTAGTTAATGATTTAAGTTAAATCAATCATAAATTATCATGTGGCAGAATTAATTTGATATATCATTTTTTTTCAATTAATTTGTTATATTATTCACATCAGCTTAAAATGATATATTTTATTAATATTATATTAATATTTGATATTTATATCATCAAATAAATACAAAATTAAATATCACATGGGTTCTTTTAACAGTTTCTATTTCATTCGTCAGTGATTTTATTTTTTTGTATTATATGATATAGTATAGAGACTAAATTACCCAACTTCATAATAAAATAATTAATTTATATTAAATGATATAATATAAAGATCTCTCAAATATTTTGAGAGTTAATTATCTATATATTTATACTATTATTAAAATGAATAACTGAGTTGCTGTCACTGAGTTAAGTGACACCAATTTAGTTGATGAAATTACAAAAAGATCGAATAAATTATTATAACAAATAATAGCATATTAAGTATATTTATGTATTTTCAAATTTTTATATAATTTTTATTTTAAAAAAATTTATTAATTTTTTCTTAAAAACTATTCACTTTTAAAAAAATTACCTGTATACAAATAAACTACCCACTAATTAATTTATTTTTAACATAATTTTTATTAATTTTTTTTACTCATCCACCCACATAATGGGTATGCCATGATCTAGTACTATTATAATAGGAGTGATTGAGTTGGTGTCACTGATTCAAGTGATAACAGCTCAATCACTGAAAATATTAAAAAAATATTAAATATTAAAAAATTAAAATAATATATATTTTAATATTTTATATAATAAATTTTTATAAAAAAATTATCTATTTACTTCTAAAATAAATTATTGACTTATAAAAATTATTCACTTACAAAAATTATTATTTTTCTTTACATCTCATTTTTTTAAAACACGATTTTTTATATTTTAAAAAATATATTTTGATTCACATGAGCGTGTGAAATTCTAGTATAAGTAATGGGAATGGATTTGGGCATTGGGGTTGGGGCCACGTTCTCCTCAGACACACTTTTCAATCATTTGACTCGTAAATGAATTAAAACTTATTTTTTTCGATTTTTTTATCATAATATAGTTAAAAAAATTATTTATTGAAATATCGTTATTTTTAAATTAATTTTTAAAATTCTTTTATTTTTAACAAGTTGAGAAATCGCCATGGGTTATGGCGATTTCTCAACTGTATTTTTAAAAAAAATTGAAAAATACAATTGAAAAATAGCTATGATTTTTCAAAAAAAAAATAAAAAATCAGTTGAAAAATCGCCATGGCCTATGGCGATTTCCCAACTGATTTTTTTCATTTTTTGTATTTTAATATTAAAAATTGCAAACGGGTATAAAAAAAATTAAAAATCCCTTGCTTTTTATTTTTTTTACAATATATATACTAAAATTTTATAATTTATTTAATTTTATAAAAAATAAAAAATTTAATTTAATTTCTTATTGAAATTAAAAAAAAAATTCTTATTGAATTTTTATAAATAAAAAAAATTAAAATTTTTATTGAAATTTTATAAAAAAAATTTAATTTAATTTCTTAATGAAATTTTATAAAAAATAAATTTTAATTTGTCATTTTAATTTTATAAAAAATAAATTTTTTGATACAGAAAAAATTGAGTTTCTTTGTCTCTAAATTTAAGTATTAATTAAAGTTGAATAAATAATTACATATTTATGCTCATTTACATTAATGTTAAACTTATAAAGTATCAATAATCCGATCAATAATAAATCCTTTGACAACAAAATATAGTGTTAATGTACAATATTTATTAATGAATCTAGACTGTTTCATTTTTTTAAAATTTCTAATCTACTTTAACTACTTGAGAAAAATATTATAAATTTAAGTTTTTTTTTTTTTAATTTGCAATATCTAAAAGTCAGATCAATATGCATATCATTTGAAGTAATACTCAATTTGTCCCTTATTTTATTATTGAACAGTAATATAGTATCATGGAGAAGTTATAAACATTAAATTTTATTGCAAAATTCATGTCTTTGTCTTTCATTTTCAGCAACCAAATTATTGCAAAATTCAACACAAATCAAAAGTTAGAAGCTTAGATCTAAAATAATCCATAATAAAAGAATTGGCCTAACAAATGAAATTCTCTCCTATCGTCAGAAACTAAAAACAACATATTCAATAATTATTTTGTAAATTGGAGAACATACATTGTCATTATAAGTTTTCTTGGGACATCAATAAATGCACCATATCCATCAAGCATGTTGAAGTTCAAGGGTTAAGAGAAAAGTAAATATCATCAAGCATGTTGAACTTACTTTGTCATTAGAGAGTTTTCTTATTTTTTATAAAATTTTAATAAGAAATTAATTTTTTTATATAAAATTTCAATAAGAATTTTTTTTTTTAAATAATAAGAAATTTATTTTTTTTAATTTCAATAAGAAATTAAATTTTATTTTTTATAAAATTAAAAAATTAAAAAATTAAATAAATTATAAAATTTTAGTATATGTATTTAAAAAAAAACAAACCAAGGAAAAAAAATTATTTAAATTTTTTTTATACCCATTTGCAATTTTTAAATTAAAATACAAAAAAAAATGAAAAAATCAGTTGAGAAATCACTATGGGCCATAGCAATTTCCCAACTGATTTTTTCAATTTTTTAAAAAAATTCAGTTGAAAAATCATCATGGCTCATGACGATTTCTCAACTTGTTAAAAAATAAGAGATTTTAATAATTAATTTAAAAATAACGATATTTTGATAAATATTTTTTTTTTGTTATATAAAAAAGCCCATTTTCCTATCCTCCCTTCAAATATTTTTTTTAATTTTTTTCTTTATAACTGCATTCTCATTCCTTTTTCGTTTTTTTGTTCTTCTAATATTTGACATAGATTTAAGCTGATCCACAATAAAAATTGATGATCACGTGGAATTATTTTAATAATTATTTTTATTATTCATTGAGTTTTATATGTAAAACATGCAATCATTACCCTATTTAAATAAAATAGCATAGACGAGAGAAAAATATTTCTCTATATATTTTATATGTATCATTTATGATTTAAAAAATATATATAATATTTTAAATATGATTATAAAAAAATAATAATATGAATTACTACGGTCTCGCTTAGCATTGCTTCTGACATAGTTTTTGAGGTTAAAAGCTACTTTTCACCGTAAATTCAATGTTAAACAGATAAAAAAATCGACTTCTACTGTTGAAACCATGAAAAGTCAAACCAAAAAGTCAAAACATATAACTTTTAGGCTTTAAAAACTGACTTTTGAATAAAATGACTTTATTATCCTCACATTTCTACACTTTTATTATTTTAAACATTTTTTTTTTGACATTTTAATTTTTTACAATATTTTTTCACAACAATGCTAAACACTTAAAAAAATTTAAACCACATTTTTTAAACACATTTTTTCTAATCTATTTTTTTTTTTCAATCTAATCTTTTTTTCAATAACAATGCTATACTAATCCTAAATCTAAATGAAACAAAGCATTGCTTTTGCTTTGGTTGACATTTGGGAAAGACTCCATCCAAAACTGTTGTATCCATCGCTAAATACAAATAGATTTTGCTATTCGTATCGTATTTATATATTTTTATATTATAATTATATGTATATAAATTTTGATATATTAATAATTTATATTATATCGTATCTAATATTATCAAATTTAAATACAAACCGTGCTTGCGATGGATCTTCAGCCACGAGCAAATTTTTTTTAACTACTTGCGCAAAACCATTTTGTTTTTTTTTTTTGGGTTTGAAGTCAAAATTAGATTGCAAAAAGACATATTTAAAAGGTTGGAATTTAATTCAATTGATCTATGTAATAATTTTAAAAAATTAACATTTAAAAATTTTAAAATTTGAATTTCAACGTTTGTAATATTTGTTTTTTAGATTATAATCTCATTTGTAAAAGAAAAAAAAGACAAATCTAAAATGCCTCACCCTGCAAACTGAAAATCAGGAAGAATTTATGGCATTTGTTGTTTTCCTAATTTAAAATTTTGAGACTTTTCTTATAAAAATTTATCTTTTCTTTTTTAGTTTATGATCGAATGAGACTAGAAAACCTTTATTCTTAGCTAAAGCTATAGACGGGAAAAGTAACTTGATAGTATTTAAGTTTAGACTTAAATATAAAATTAACCCTTATACTATACTTTTTTTTTTTTTAATATCTAATTTTTTTTGGCCCATTCGGATACTTATAGTATAAATTTTGAGCTCAAATAGATACCCGATTGGGACAAATATTACACTATAAGTACCCAAAATGGGTCAAATTTTTTTGAAATACCAAAATGAGAAAAAAGATATAGTACATGGAGTTTTTTTATATATAAGCCTTAAGTTTATTAGTAGAATTAATTTTTTTTTTTTTAAAAAAATTATCATATTTATTGATAGTAAAATTATCCTTCCTTGACCTTGAGGTCCCACTTAGACCTGCTCATAGACCGGGTGGCCCGTTCGGCCCGGCTCGTACTGGATCGGATTTGGGTAAGAATATTTGTGATCCGACTCGACTTGGATCACTGTTCACATATTAAAAAAATATTATTTTTTTAAAAATTTAATTATGAAAATATATATTTTTTATTAATGGATGAACAATAATTCGGACCCGCGTGCAAGTCTGAGCCCGCCTAGAATTGGGCTTGGACAAAAAAAAAAAAATCGGACCGCGGCTCGACCTATGAACACCTCTAATCCCACTGCCCGAGTCCCACATTATAAAATAATAATAAAAAAAGGAACAAATTTTCAACCCAACCTGTTTCATTTGTTTTTGGAAATCTTTTTAAATTTGTTTATGCAAGCATAATTTTAGAAATGATGAATAAAATACTATCAAAAGTAAATAGAAATAAAAGTTTTAATTACTAATGAGTGTTTTTAAAGATACATTTTGTTAAGTATAACAATTTGAAGAAGACAAATGCTAACAAGTGTAAATAAATAAATAAAACAAAAAAAAACTTACTAGCTAAAATAATATTTTCATATTGGATGTGGAAGCATTAGTTGTAATTATATTTATTTAGCAAGATATGTTTAAGGCAAATATTATTATTATTAAAGGGTTTTTTTTTTTTGATACATTGATAGTGATTTCTTTAAAATTTTCACAAACGAGAATTACGAAATTGTTACATGTCCCACTTTTTTTAATTATTTTTTAAAATTTTGTTTAATATATCTTAAAAGATATGTGTTACTTTGTTAACTTCGTTTAAAAATTTTAAAAATTTCACTGACAATAAATGAGATAATTTTTCGTATTATTTTATAATAATGTTACCCTAATCAAGGCTCTATGAGAATTTTGGTAACACATTAAAGAAGGATTTAATTTGAGGACTAGTACATGATTTCATTAGGCTAAATATTTTTCAGTATAGTATACATAGCATGGGGTTAAGTTTAGGGGTGTAAACGAGACACCTGTGCTCGCAAGCTACTCGAGTTCGACTCGAAAAAAACTCGAATTCGATTCGGTCATTATCGAGCCGAGCTCGAGCTCGAGCAGCTCGAGCTATCGAGCGAGCCGAGTTCGAATATCTTAATACCCGATTCCAGCAGCTCGCGAGCCTAATCGAGTTTTTTTTATTTATAATTTTATTTATTATTAATTTACTATTTTACCCTTAATATATATATACATACTTAAAAACCCTTAATTCGAGCTCGAGCTCGAGCTCGAGCTCGAGTATATAAACGAGCCTAATCGAGTCGAGCTCGAATAGTTCGATTTTATCTCGAGCCGAGCTCGAGCTTAAAAAATGATACTCGATCGAGCTCGAACCGAGCTTCGAGCCTCGAGTTCTGAATCGAGCTCGAGCTCGAGCTTCTCAGTATTCGAGCTCGGCTCGTCTCGATTACAGCCCTAGTTAAGTTGCCCTTTTTTGTAACCCAAAACTTAATTAAGAGTGAGGGCCAAGTACTTATATGGTAAATTCTCAACTCTTTTCTACCAAAACAAAACTGACCAAATTCAACAACCCAGCCCAAGAAACAAACATGTATATATTTTTTACCATTCAATTAGGTTATAGTACTTGGTTGATATTTAACCTTTCTTTTTCTTTTTGAAAGTAAATTTTTGTTACATATTCTATTTAAAGTTCTTCAAAAGTATTGTTTCTTTTTAGAGAATAACTTATATTAAGATTATTTTAAAAAATGAAATTTTAAAACATCAATAAAATAATAATACATCATCATTTTTAAAGACATATAATTGTTATTATATACTCATTCTTATTAAATCAACTTTTATTAAATCAATTTACTCCTTTTTAACTGTGAACTCTTAAATTTAAACGTGATTTACTAAATCTCTTAAACTTGATTTAGGATTTATCTGAAGAAAAAAATATGCAACACTGATGACAAAACTTCGTTTCTCCAATTAAAAGGGATGGGATAGAAAATCACATAAAATTGAAAATCGCCATCTGAATATGATTTTACGTTTAAAAAGGGAGTAAATTGAAACCATCGGTATCCTTTCAACAATTATAATTACAATTACAATAAAATGTAAAATGTAAATTTATTTTACAGTTAAAAAGAGAATAAATTGATTTAATAAAAATTGATTTAGCAAGAATGAATATATAATAACAATTACATATCTTTAAAAAATGATAATATATTATTATTTTATTGATATCTAAAAATTTTATTTTTTAGAATGATCTTAATATAAATTATTATTATATATATCTATTTTATATTTTTTCCTAACAAGTCAAAACGATTTTACTGGTTGGAGAGAGAGTCAAAGAATTATATATTGCTGTCTAATTATGTGACCCATCCATCCAATCAAATCCTGCCATATCTATATGATCCACATGGGCTATGGCAATATGGAAAATAATTTTTGCCTTGAGGCTTCCAATATTTATTAGTAAATAAATAGGTGCTAAGTGCCTGTCTAGGAAAGCTAACTGTTAGCTTTTGACTTTCATTTAATTTGCCAATTTGGCTTATTTTTTCAAATATTCAAATCATTTTCGATTTAGGGTCCATTTAGATGGACGATAAGATTGATTTCGATAAAATTAAAAATAATAATTATGGTAAAATTAATTATTGTACATGTGATATTGAGTACTGTGCAATGAGATTAAAATTAATTGTGGGATATGTGTTTGGATTCAAAAGCAACGATAACGGTGAGTTGAAAATAAAAAATGATCATTAAAGACATTATATTAAAATGTGTATACATATAATAAATAATTAAAATTAATTAAAATTAAAATTATATTTATATTAAATAATAAAATATGAATATGAATATAAATAAAAATAAAAATAAAAATTATATTTATATTTATATTAAATAATTAATAAAAATTATTAAATTTATATTTATATTAAAAAATAAATAATTAAAAATTATATTTATATTTATATTAAAAAAATAAATAAAAATTATATTTATATTAAAAAATAAAATATGAAAAATTAAATGGTTTAAAAATTAAAATAAAAAAAACTTGAGAGAGGTAAAAAAGAAATTACTCCCTCTATTAAGGTTCGGTTGGTTAACTGGATCCTTGTCTCTCCGTGATGGATCAGATTGAATTTTGAAAAAGGTTTTGAAAATATTAAACGAATTGGCTCAACTTAACTCGTAAATACTTCTATTTTTTTTGTGTGTGTGTGCGCGAGAGTATGAGTATTAGAAAGATTGTTTTTTATTTTATAATCATCATGATAAAAAGTAAAAAATTAAATATTCTATAAACTATTAATTCATTTTATCACAATATTTTTTACCGTTGATTTTTAATATTTTGAATCAAATTAAAAAGTAAAATGGTAAAATTACTTCGATTTAAAAAAGGAGTAATAACTTTGATCTATCTTTTTAAATAAAATAATAAATTCAGATCTTATCTCAATATTTTTAAATAACCGCAAAATGAAAAAAAAAAAAAAAAAAACTAAACATGATAGGTATTCATTAATTTTTACGAGGAAAAAAATCTTAAAGCACGTTACTCTCCATACTTCTAATTAAGTAGGGAAAAGATCTTCTCCATTACTTAAAGATATCCATTATTTTATCTTAAGATTTAGAATGCATATTGGAATTAATATAGGTTGAAATTTAATGACTTTAAATTGAGTAAAAAAATTAAAAAATTAAAAAATAATTTAAACAAATATTGACCATAAATTTATTTGAAAGTATATTTTAAATTTTAGGATAAAATTGCTGACATTTTCGCTACTTTTTATATAAAAGCTTAAACATTGTATATGTTTTTGGAAAAAGAATAAAAATAAAGCTAAAAGAAAAGGGTAAAGAAAGGAAAATATAACAGAAAAAGTGTAAAAAAAAATGTTGATAAAATGATTATTTTAATTGAAAAGTACTAGGAAGTTACTTTTATAAAATTCAGTAGACTTTTCCATATTATTTATCACGTGTAACACCCACCAAGAAATCATGGGACATTTACAGTCAAGTGCCATCCGAATGCTTTTAATTTTACTATTATTAATCGAATTTTATTAACGAATATTTTAAAAATATTTTAAAAATTATTATTTTTAATAAAATTTATTTTATTATAAATAATAATTTAATTAATCTTAATAAGTACTCGTTAGTAAATTTTTTTAGTAATTTTATACATAATCATAAGAAACAAAAAGCAAATTGGACTTAATTATTATAAATATTAAACTCATACTCCTTCATCCCATAATTTTAAATTTTTTAGATTGTTTTTATGAATTTTTTCTCAGAATTAAACATATGATACAATTATGTTCTTAATTTTTCTTTGTTTTTTATTTGAACAACAAAAAGAATTCAAACTTTATTTTTTGAATAAAAATTTATATATCAATCATTGAATCAAATATTTGATATACCTTCTTTCCTCGCTTTAAAGATGAGAATAAAACTTATTTGTAGAGGAGGAAAGTCTGTATATTAATTAAGTACTAATAATACAAAAGAGAAAGAAAAAGAAAAAAAAAACTTTCCTATTGAATCATGTAGGACAATATTAAAGAAAAATAATTGTGTTTTAATCTGCTTATGGATAAATAATTGTACTACATGTACCAAGAATAAATAACTTGACTGAATTTTTTAAAGTTAGACACCTAGATTTCTAAGAAGAATCCAAGTTTAGGGTATTATTTTTTCTTTTCTTTGAGTATTGAGGTCTTTTATCAACTAAGAATGATGGGAGATATAGGTGAAGAAAAGTTATCCCAATATTATATATATGGTAAGTACTTAGTACCAATATATAGAATTTACTAATCAAAACTTGACAACTTTATATCCAAGATTAAGTGCACATTAATTACAAATCTATATGTTTATTGTTAATTGTATTGTTTAATTCAAGCCAAAAATTTAGGTGCTTTGTCCCCATGTTAGGCCCTATAAAAAATTAAAAAAATAAATGTAAGTACTACTATTTTGATAACTTTTATATATATATATATATATATATATATATATATATATATATATGGATTGGAAAAATGTTGCAAATCTTGGATTTGAACACAAAATTAAGACAATCCTCACCTATAAGGGGAACATTCACATGACCAATTGAGCCAGCACTCAAGGTCATATGATCTGTTGTTAAATCATAAGTATTTTTTTTTATATATTTAAGTTGGATAATAATAATTAATTAATATAAAACAATTTAAAATTAAATTTAGTGTAATAGTATTATTTTTCTTTTTCTCTTACACTTGAGGGGGAAAAAAGAACTCAAAATGTACTTTGAGTATCTTAAGGAAGCATCAAATACAACTGGAGAAAGAGTTTTGAATCATTTTGATAATTGCATATATATATATATATATATATTTTTTAAGTCGAGGCGATGACAAAGTTGCATTGGCCAAGGCTACTTTGATGGTCAAAGTATTTAGGATGTATTTCTATTATATCATCTAGTGTAAATTAATCTCTCTACTATACTATAAAACTGGATAATTTAGTATCTGTACTTTTAAAATTGAAGCAAAAAGATAAAATCACTGCTGTTAAAAAAGCTGGCGTGACATTTAACATTGTGTTTATTTGATGACGTGGATGTCAAATGCTGATGTGGCACCAATAATATATATTATTTTAAGCTGACGTGGACAAAATAACAAACTAAGTTGGCAAAAATGCCACATCAAATTATTTTTCGCTAACTTAGTTTATTATTTTATCCACGTTAGCTTAAAATAATATATTTTATTGGTGCCACATCTTCAAATAAGCACAAGGTTAAATGCCACGTCAACTTTTTTAACAGTTTTCGTTATATTAGTTAGTGATTTTACTTTTTTGCTTCAATTTTAAAAGTGTAGGGATTAAATTACTCAATTTTGTAGTAGAGAGTCTAATTTGCATTAGATGGTATAGTACAACGACTTCTCTAGTACTTTGACCCAACTTTGATTATCTTTAAATTTTCATTTAGTTTGTTGTAACTTAAATAAATAATTAAGCTCTTTCCTATTAACTTAATCTTTTGGAATGATTATTATTCAATTTAACATGACATTAGAGTTTTCGAGTTTGAATTCAGACAATCATTTCTTCTTTAATATTTATTCACCCGGTATCTTATTGTTCATAGGACTATGTTTTCCTGTTCTAATCAGTCATCTGGCTTGCACATGAAGACATCTTGGAACTTAAATATAATAATTGTGTCATTTTCTATCAACTTAAACTTTTGAAATAATTAATCATGCAATTTAACATAGTTTATACAACAGGCTTAAATTAATCCTTAATTTACTCCATCTGTATAATCATATTTAGAAAGCTAAGCCACCATTATAACCGACAATAAGCTTAAATTAATTTCCCAATTACTTTTAAATTAAGTGTGTTTGCCAATTTGATCATGTGTTTGAACTTTGATTGATCATGGTTGCATTCTTTTATTTAAAATCTGAATCCTTGTAATAATAAAAGTCAACCTGTAAAACAGTGAGTAATGAACAAAGGAAAAAACAATGAGAATGGTAAAAGAAATAAATTTCCACATAATGTTGTCACAGCTTGACGTTTCACTTGGACAGAAAATTCAGTGGAAAATGTCAGCAATTTCTTTGTTATTTCTCTCCCAAGCTTTTGATGACAGCTTTGAATTTTCTTTTCTATAAATTTCACTTCTTCCACATCCTGCCAAATTATGCATTTTTCTCCTCCTATAAATAGAGGTGCAGCAGCCTTCAGTTCTCAATTCATCCATCCCCCATTATGCAAAACATGGCTAACTCTTTTGTTGGGTTCTTTTTCTTCTTTGCTCTCTTGGTTGGCCATGGAATTGTGGAGCTTGAAGCTTCTCATCATGTTTACGAAAACCTTCAAACTGTTCAATCTACAAATCAACCTTACAGAACTGGCTATCATTTTCAACCTCCCAAGAATTGGATAAATGGTATATATATATATATATATATATATATATATATATATATATATATATATATATATATATATATATATGTTTCTTCACACTAATAAACTCTCTCAATTCCCTTTTGAACCTTTCCTTTTTTTTTGCTTTCCTTTGTATCTGTATTAACTTTATTATATCTTGCTAAAGTTCATTTTTGTGTCTCTAACTATTTGTCTTCTGGTTTCCCGTTTTATTGTCATTTGATCTGGTCTGACTTTGGAATTGACAAATGGCTACCTCTGGATGAACAGATCCTAATGGTTAGTTCCTTTTCCTGTTTCTGGTCTTTTGCTTCATGATTTTCTGTATAAGTTAGTCCCATCCTTTGTTGTGACTTGTGAGAAATATTCTTGGATTAAAAACCAGAAGAAGAATTCTAATTGTTGAATTAAAAAAAAAAAGAAGCCTAAACTACTGCTAATTTACAGGACTTATGGTTTACAAGGGACTTTACCATCTGTTCTACCAATACAATCCAAAAGGTGCAGTGTGGGGCAACATTGTTTGGGCTCACTCTACATCAAAAGATCTTGTGAATTGGACCCCTCACAAGCCAGCCATCTATCCATCCCAGCCATCTGACATCAATGGTTGCTGGTCTGGTTCAGCCACAATCCTCCCAGGGGGCAAACCAGCTATGCTTTACACTGGAATTGACCCCAATAACAGCCAAGTCCAGAACCTGGCAGTGCCCAAGAATTTATCCGACCCTTACCTTAGAGAATGGATTAAATCGAAAAAAAACCCTGTGATGCAACCCACTGCTCAGAATCAGATTAATGCAAGTTCATTCAGAGATCCAACAACTGCCTGGTTAGGCCCTGATAAGAAATGGAGGGTTATCATTGGAAGCAAAATCAACCGCCAGGGCTTAGCCATCCTTTACAAAAGCGAAGATTTCGTGAACTGGTTTGAAGCTCAAAACCCTTTGCATTCTGCTAAGAACACTGGAATGTGGGAATGCCCTGATTTTTACCCTGTTTCAATTAGTGGCCAAAAGGGTGTTGATACATCTTTTAATGGCCCTTCTGTCAAGCATGTGCTTAAGGTCAGCTTAGATGATACAAAACATGATCACTATACTATTGGCTCATATGATAATGTCAAGGACATCTATAAACCAGATAAAGGATCTGTGGAAGGTTATTCGGGCTTGAGATATGATTATGGCAAATATTATGCTTCCAAGACTTTCTTGGACAGTGTCAAGAACCGGAGAATCTTAGCGGGTTGGATTAATGAATCATCAAGTGTCGCTGATGATATCAAGAAAGGATGGTCTGGAGTTCACGTAAGTTTTGATTTAGTAATATATTGATCGTTTATTAAGTAACTTAAGTTGAAAGTTGGAACCGAAAATATAAAATGCCTGCAAAATCTTTAGATTGATTTGATAAATTGGTTGAGACACAAAGGTTTTGTTTCTTGACAGCTGCAAAGTCTATAATAAAATCTCCATTTATGGTCTCATTTTGCAGGCAATTCCTAGGAAACTTTGGCTGGCCAAATCTGGTAAACAATTGGTACAATGGCCAATAGCAGAAATAAAAAAGCTACGAGCAAACAACGTTAGCTTGGCTAGCAAATTGCTCAAGGGAGGATCTGTTATTGAAGTTTCCGGTGTCACTGCTGCACAGGTGAGTTGGTTTGTTTCTATTTTTTTATTTATTCAGTCATGCTGGTGAAACCAGACAATGGGTTTTGCCACGTGGCCATATGTGAAGAATTTAGAGTCAACATGAAAATCATATGGGCAACTTCACTTGTTTGTTTGTTTCTCCCACCCATTGTTTATTCCTCTTTGAACAGGCAGATGTTGACATTTCATTTGAGATAAAAGACTTTGAGAAAGCTGAGGTGCTAAAACCAAGCTGGACCAACCCACAGCTCCTATGCAGCCAGAAGGGTGCATCAGTTAAAGGTAGTCTTGGTCCATTTGGGTTTCTAGTTTTGGCTTCAAAGGGCCTAAAAGAGAACACCGCAGTGTTCTTCAGAATATTCAAAGGCCAGAACAAATATGTGGTGCTAATGTGCAGTGACCAAAGCAGGTTCCCCCCTTAAACACTGGAAATTTTTTAAACCCTTTTCAAGTTTCTCCCAAGCTTGCAAAATTCTTGAGCTCTTTGCTTTGTTCTTCTGTCGGCAGATCCTCCCTAAATCAAGATAATGACAAGACAACATATGGAGCTTTCCTGGATGTGGACCCTCTGCATCAAAAGTTGTCATTGAGGAGCTTGGTAAGTTGATCGATTTAGATAATATGGAATTAAATTTAGTATACTTTTTAAGGTTCAACCTCAAAGTCAACCAAATACCCTTTACTAGAAGCTAGATCAGCTTTCATTGATGAAAAAAGGATTGCTTTTGCGATCCCAAAGTTTCTGGATTTAGAAATTAAGATTTATGATTCTTCATTTGACCCATTTATCATTTTGGATGAGTTTTTGTCTCTGACATACACTTGGAAATTATACTTTTTTGTTTTTTTACAGATAGATCATTCCATAGTGGAGAGCTTTGGTGGAGGTGGCAAAGTTTGCATCACAGCTAGAGTTTATCCCACCTTGGCAATTAACAAAGCTGCCCACTTGTATGTTTTCAACAATGGAAGTGAATCCGTGAAGATTGCAAAGTTGAATGCTTGGAGCATGAAGGCAGCCAAAATCAATTGAAATTATAGTTTCAAAAATATATAGAGAGAGGATGAAGATCTAGGGGTTTAAATACCCATATAGTCCCTGTACTATAGTGAAAAGAGTAATTTAGTCTTTGTACTGTAAAAGTGAATAATTTAATCCCTGTACAATTCAAATAGGTACAAATAAGTAAAATTGATAATGGTATTAATGAAAAATAGTTAAAATACTGATGTGCACTCGTAAAATTTAATAGAATTAATGACTTGAAATAAAATATGACTTGAAATAAAATATGACTTGAAATATATCTAAATCTGTTAGATTTTACGAGTCCACTTCAGTATTTTAACGGTTTTTCATTAAAACCGTTATCAATTTTACTTATTTGCACCTATTTCAATTGTATAGAGACTAAATTACTCACTTTTACAGTACAGTGACTAATTTACTCTTTTCACTGTAGTACATGGGTTATGTGGGTACTTAAACCAGATCTAGGAATGAAAAATGATGACATTTTGATGGATTAATTATCATTGCAATAAAGAGAGAGTGAGGGAAACAGATATTGATGTTATTCCAAATCATTTCTACTTTAACTATATATATGTTATTCATCACTAGTAATTTTTACTATTACCTAATAGTATATGTTATAGATATAATTAAGCTTTGTATTTCATCTCTTAGTAGGATGAATAAAATTAATGATTCAAAAAAAAAAATCCAAGTTGATGCTCTCCATTTGGTAAGAAAAATTGTCAAAAATCACACATGTTAACCAAATTATCATTTATTTCAAGCATTGAATGTTTTTAACAGGGATCATAAACTAAGGGTGTGTTTGATAAACTATTGAAAATTTTAAATGCATTGAAAAAAAAATTTCAACATTTAATTTTTTCAATGTGTTTGATAATCCATATTAAATTTTACTTAATAGAAAATTTTCAATAAAAAAGTGTTGAAAAAAATAAGTAGGTAGAGAGCTACTTATCACTTAATGTAGAAAATTTTAAGTCAATTTTATTTTTAAAAAATTTATATTTGAACTAGGTTACCTATTTTTTTTTGTTGCAAAAGATGAGATATTTAAATTATCCTTTTTAATTTTTATCCTCGAAAAAAAAAATTCCCTTACCCAGGCCCGGCCCTGGGCAGACCCGGGCCAGCTTGTTGATCCGGATCACTGTTCACAAATATAATAAAAAATTAAAAAAAAAAATTTATTAATATTTTTATAATTTTTATTTTTATAGATGAACTGTGATTCGGGCCAGACCAGCCCGAATCACAAAATTCTTGTCCAGACCCGGCTCAATACGGGTTGGGTCAGGCAGGTTATCCGGCTCATGAGCAGGTCTATCCATAACTATCCAAAATAATGTAAAATATTATGTTAATAAGATTAAAATTGTGAAATGAATAATTTTTTAAAATTCAAGATTTACAGTTATCAAACAATGTAATTATATTCAGTACTTAATTTTCAGTAATATGCCAAACAGTTTTTTTAATACAAATTCAGTACTTATAAATTCAATACTAAAAATTCAGTACTTAATTTTTCAGTTTATCAAACAACACCTACCTCTATCTAAAACAATTGTGCTGAATTAATAATTTTCTAGATGCAAATATGAACAATTCCAAGCAGTACTTTAGGTGGCAGAAGCAAATGGAAAAGTAGGTCAACTTTGGTGCTGATTAAGGGAGAAGAAAGAAATTAAATACTTGTGGTTGTGGAGATATAAGAGTGGTATAATTGAAAACTTAAAACAAGGGAAAAGGTGATCATATATGGCTGCTGCTAAAAGAGAGATGAGGCAAAAGAATAGTTTTTCCATTACAATAAATATGTGGAGGAATATTAGGACTACTTACTGATGATGAGCATTGAGAATGCAATCTGCAAATGACAGTGTATTGCACTCCAAACACTTGAGAAAGGACTTGTCAAAAGCAAGCATGACAATTTGACTCTTAATATAATAAATATAATTATATATATATATATATATTAAGAATTATATATATATATATATATATAAAGAGATTACAATATACGATCATTTTTACCTGGATGAACATGTCCTTTCTGTTTTTTATTTTTTTAATGTCCTTTTGCAAACTGGATTTATTAATCATTGAGATTTGAGAAGCAACCAACCCATAGTAATGCTATATTTTCAAATTCTATTTCTCCAACTACTTAGAAATGACATGAAGCAAATAAATAATAATTTTATAAGCATTTAGTACCTAATCATAATCATCCAAAAGTTTAGCATTTAGTACCTTATTTATTTATTTTTATTTTTTACTATCTTTTACGAAAGTATGTTGTCACTTTTTGTGGAATCTAAAAATTACATTGACAGTGTATTAGATAATTAGATAATTTTTCTTTTCTTGACTAATAATTTATATGATAGAAAAATATTATTTTTTGTGTAAAGCAGTCAAACTGTTTAAAAATTACATGTCCTTGATCTAGAAACTCCTAAAATATCTTCTTGCATAAAATTACTTTCACATGTCTTGCATCACCATTAAAAGTCCAACTTGCTAACAAAGGCATAGAAAAATGTTATTAATAGTTAGATATGACTTAATGGACATAATTAGGGTATATTTTCTGTGTACTTTTCTTAGTTTCTTATTAGGTTTATAATAACTCGAGTAGAAAATATTAGAAAAACCCATTACACAAGTACAAATTATATGTAACAAAAGAAAGAAGGAAAGAAAAAATTACTGTATATTAAAACTCACCACTTGACAAAAAAAAATGTTCCAAATTTAAAAGCTGCATGCAGTTGAGCAACGTTGCAAAGACAAATCATATGCTAAGTAACTATCTTTATGGTTAAAAAAAAGGCATTGGGATATATATAATTATATACTAGCAGGAGATTGATTTGGGGATTGTTTTTAAGGATTGTTATAGATGAGGAGGATTAACTTAATTTATATGTTTTTATGATTTATATTTATTCAATCCGATCGTTATATTTTATGCTCTATTCATATAGATCATGTACATCAAATTTAGAGTAAATTAAAAATATTTAATTATTTATCTGATGTAAAAAAAATTCAATCGTTAAATATATATCTAAAAGATAGTATTCTCAATCGATATTATATAAATATTAGATCGATTTAAAACTTTACGTGCACGACGAGTGCAATTATATTATTAAATCCAGCAATCAGTTTGTTAAAATATCAATCGTATACAAAATTAAAAAAATATGTAAAATTAAATAGTCTTATATTATTGTAAGTTGATAATATATATATATATATATATATATTCTCCTTAATTACCACAAGAGGGCAAAAAATGAGCAACTCTTTTGTTGAGCTGTTTTTATTCTTTTTTCTCGCTTGGTTAACCATCGTGTTGTGGAGAATTAAGCTTCATCTCATCATGTCTACGAGAGACTTCAAACTCTTGAATCTAATATTTCTACAAATCAACCATCCATAACACTAGAACTGCAGTTCCCCATTTTCTTTTTCCTAGCTTTATTAGTATAAATTTTCTTCATGAACAATATTGTTATCTTTTGATGCTCTGCTTGTATGTACGTATTTATAACTTCTACTTTTTTTTTTTCTTCTCTTTTTCTCTCATTCATGTTGTGACCATGGACAATGGACAAATGGTGGCAATGGTGGACTTTATTGGATTAACGAATCATCTAGCTTGGATGATGAATTATATCAAGAAAGGATAGTCCGGGATCCAGCTACTTTCTTTGTTATATTAATCATTAGGTTATTTATTACTAATAAAATATATATAAGTTGTGCAACTTGCAAGCTGAACTTCGACAGGAAAAAATAAATATAATATTTAAGCCAAGATCTAACTTCAACTAGTTGCAAATTCTATAAACATTTTTAAGTTGAGTAGAAGAGTTAATTATGCTGGAAAGCTAGATGGCTTCTCGATAACTGCCTATTCTGTACAAATAACCATTTATAATTGGTTTCTTATTGTAGGCAATTCCTAGGAAACTTTGGTTGGATAAATCTGAAAAACAATTGGTGCAATAATCTATGTTATCCAAATTTTTATTTTTTTAAAATATTTATATTCAATATTTTTGTCAGACACATATTCGAATATAAATATGAAGATATGATTATCTTCTAAATATATAAAAATAAATAAAAATTAAATATATCCGTATCAAATACATATTCAAATTTGACATTTATTTCCAAATCTGAATAACATAAATAATGACCAATAGTCGAAATTGAAAAGCTACATGCAAAGCAAGTAAAGTGGTCTTTGAAATTGGTGGATGAAGGATCGATTAGTTGTTGAACTTTCTGGTATTACAGCTTCACAGGTGAGGTCCAATCTCTTGAACTGTCTTAAATCAAATAAATGACTATAAATTCGAGCTCATGATCTATTTAATGCTTAAAACTAATTAAGGATAGTTTCCAAACTTACTACATTTTAAAAAAATTATGTAGGAAGTCAAGGTATAAGATTCCTTCAATTATTTATGAGAGTTGAAAATGTCCCTCAACGTTTTAGAAATCAAATCGAACTTCACCTATCCAATTAAGAAAGCAAATCGAGCTCTATCTATTGGCAGAAGGTCGTCTTTACTGTCGATCACCAAACACCAAAGAGCGAACATGTGGTGTTCCTTTGGGTGCCAAACAGGGTATAAATAGTTGACTGAGGGTTGATCTTAGGTATACACTCTATATACTCAAACTTTCATTGCTCTAGTAACATCTTTTTCAACATTTCTCGAGGATTTACTGATTTAAGCATCGAAGTACGTTCCAAAAACTAAACTCCGACCCCTCTAATCGCTTTTCCATCTCCATAGAAATTCAGATTGCAAAACACGTCAACTCCTCATCCAAGCACATCAACAATTTTCTTATTTTTACATCAGATCCCCATCAGTTAAGGGATCATTAAATATTATCAAACCAATGAGGAGATTATAAAATTGAAGGAATTGATGTTTCCCCTGCAGATATGATGATTGATTTGATTTATCGTCTCGCGGAGGAGGTTTAAGTTAAGCTGGACACGTTTAAATCTCACGTTCTGGCATGTGAAAAAAATTAATAAAGCTTATTTTATTCTTTTAGTCTTAAGCATATATTTAAATTGCAGTTGGAGATGATTTTTTTTAGTATTGTATTTATTATTATTGCAGATGTAATGAATATTATCGTGATTAATTGTGGTAAATATCGTTGATAAAAAAAAATTAAAATCGTAAAATAACGATTATAACATTATGTTGCAATCACTATTTAAATTTCTATTCTTAAATTGTCGAAACTTTGATATGCTCTTTGAGAACCATCCTTTCTCATGTAGGGGAAAAAAATTTGGTACGAATGGCAAATGCAGAATACTTGCGGTTGATTGATAGGCCCTCTTAAACCTTGCTTGTCACCCACTTTTTTTTCTTCTCAAAGTTAATGATTGTTTTAATAACATTCGTTAAGGTTATTTTACAATCAAAACGATAGTTAAGTACAAATTTGATAATTTTTACTGCATTCACTGAAAAAAAAAAAATATGTTCAAATAGTATGAAGTTGCAACATTAGATTACAAAATGGTCCGGTGCTTGTTTTAGTTATACCCGTATCACAATTTAAGGTCAAAATTTTACAAGCGAAATTGCTGAAAGTTAAGTTACTCGGATTCGATTGAGTATCAGATATGACTTACGAGTATGTGTTTGATATTAATACATTCAATTTTTTTTATATATATATTTAAAGCATCATCCTTTTATATGTCTGAATATTTTTATTAAAAAAAAAAATTGGAGCACGAGAGCAGTGAAGATTATTATGGGGAATGATAGCCCATGGTTGGTTGGGCTTATCCTTTTGAAAAACGTGTGATATATGTGGACCAAGTTAGCTAGCTTTTTATTCCTGTTTTGTTCATTGTTGCTGGGTTTTGAAGTGCTCCTCCTAACTTTAGAAAAGAAAAAGGATTTTGCTAATAAGTGTCCTAAAGTCACTTTTTAAGGTTACTAGATATAGTAATATCTTCAATCAATGCATTGAAAATGATGAATAAAGTTGTCAATTTTTGCATTTAAGACAATGTTATTACTATAAATAGCATATTAACTAACATTAAAGAGTGCCCTAAGAACACTAGTTAGAAAAACCCAAAAAAAAAAAAAAAAAAGCTGAGACCATTTCCTTTTTTGGCATTGGTTGTTTACTCATCAATTTCAATTCCATTATTTTAATAAAGCAACGTCTCCTGAATTGGATTTTGGCCTTGGGACTAGAAAGAAAAGGACAGCCCATGAAAGTAAATTGACGGGCTACTGGAGAAAGTTACAGCAGTAAAATTTCTTAAAAGTAATTATGAAGGGCCTTCAATTAATTCTTTATTGCATATTAATTTCATGATATTATTAAATAGGAAGAATAGAAAAGTTTAAAAAAATAATTCGTTTTTTTATATATTGTAAACTTTTTAATTTTACAATCAAATTAAAAAATTATTATATATTTTATTTTTAATTAAATTTTTTTATTATACTCCACTACGTAAATATTCTACTGTCAGTATACCATATAATTTTCCTAAAAAAATTGGCATTCCCCTTCCACAATTTATAACTTTTATTCTTTGCTTGACATACCATTTTTCAAAGGTTTAGATCATACATCCCAAGTCCCAACTCGTTCAACTCTCTTCTCTCTCAATCTCTCTCCTGAAGCGGTGACCACACCAATCGAAGAAGAAGAAGAAGAAGAAGAGGAGTAAAAATGGGTACGAAAAGGAAGACCTTCTTCTTCGCTTTTCTGCTTCTGCTATCCACTGCTCACTCATTCTATCTCCCCGGAGTCACCCCTCGCGATTTTCAAAGGGTACCCTCTTTCTCTCTACCCCTCTCTGGGTTTATCTTTGCTGTCTTTAGTCTTTACTGTTTGTGTTGAATTTTGGTGATTTTGTTTTTGTTCATGGGGATTGGAGTTCGATCTAGGGTTTTTAAGGTTTGATCTGATGTGTTGGTGTTTCATTTCTTTTAGATCTGTAGTTGTGTTCTGTATCCTTTTGGGTTTTTAATTTTTTTTTCTTTCTTTTGGATGTAGATTTGATTTTCGTTTTGCTGGTAATTGCCTTGCTTGTTTTAGAATTTGGTTCTGAAATGGTGGACTAGTAATAGTGCAAGCTGAAAAAAGCTATCCAGTTTATTGTGTCTGAGTTTTGAAAAAGACTAAAGTGAAATTAGAGAGAAAATCGATATATATGCTAATACCATTTGCTTGTTTTTGAATGAATCGTAATGCTGGGAGAATCATATTCTGCTTAACAAATGATGGAATATTAAGAATGTAACCGGCAGATTGCCTGCTTGTAATGTTTTTTGGCAAGATATTTAGCTACTGTATCAGTTTTTTTTAAACAGTGTGAAGCTTATTTTGGCTTAAAAATGTAAGGCCAATCTTGCTTTCTGGCTAGAACTTTCTGTTTTAATCATTATGCTAGTTCAATATTCATGTTTTACTTGATTGTGTAATGTGAATAGCAACATCTATGTGCAAATACTTAAAGTGATATAGTTTTAGATTCATAGTGCAATTCACTTTGATGCATGATTATTTTTTAACATGGCTTATAGCTTAGCACTTTGATCCTAGGGGGGCTTTTGGTGTGGGGTGAGGAGCTGATAGAGCTCTCAGTTACAATAGTAATGATCACCGGTATGAAGAAATAAAAGCTATGTCATTCTTTCTCAAGATATTACTTTTTGTGTTTCTTAATATCTTCTGAAATTAAGGATGTGATCCCTTACACTGTAGTTCCTTTTTGACAATGAATATCCAAAACTATAAAGAGATCACAATAATTTTTCAAGTTCCAAGAGATCACTGACTATTAATAGGGTTAAAAACATAAAGCATATTTGGTGTTAAAAACTCATGTGCTGCTTGGACTATCTGTTTGTACAATTTAAAGTTGGTAAATCTGTCAATGCTGTTTTGCATTTCACTAAAGGAGTTGCATTCTCCTCAAGGGTACATATTACTTTGCTTGATTTTATTTTTTCCTTTTCTAAGTTTGGGGCCAGGGGATCCGTGGAGGGGATTTTCAGATTATATTAGTTCAATTCTGTATAACGGTCAATATCTTTTCTTTTCTTTTTTGTTATGGTTTTCATCTCCTTTGTTGTTATTAATTGTATTATGCCTTAAATTGTCCTTTTTCTGATTTTGAACAGGGCGATCCTCTTTACGTAAAAGTGAACAAATTGTCATCTACAAAGACACAACTTCCATATGACTATTACTACTTAAACTACTGTAAGCCATCCAAGATTGTGAACAATGCTGAAAATTTGGGGGAGGTGCTACGTGGTGACCGCATAGAGAATTCAATCTACACCGTGAGCATCTGTTTCCTTTTGTGGTGTTATGTACTTGCTGTTGGTGACAAGTGGTATTTAATGAAAAGCTTTATAGATTATATCTGCAATTCTTATTTTGTTATTTATCATGCATTTTGCTTTAGTTTGAAATGAGGGAGGATCAGCCTTGCAAAGTAGTGTGTCGAAAAAAACTTGATGCTGAATCTGCGAAGAATTTCAAGGAAAAAATTGATGATGAATATCGAGTTAATATGTAAGTAACAAATATGATGTCTAAGATTCATGTTTCCTTGTTCCTTTCTCCTTATGGAGATGTTTTATGTGTTTTTTACCTCTATTGCTTTTAATGTTTGTTTCCCCACCACTTTCCTCTCTCTCCTTTTGCTGCTAATAAGTTTGTGGTGCGCGTTTATACTAAATTATCTGGAATTGATGCACAGGATTCTTGACAACCTTCCAGTCGCTGTTCTTAGACAAAGGAGAGATAGAAGTCAGTCAACAACATATGAACATGGTTTCCGTGTTGGATTCAAAGGGAATTATGCAGGGGTATGCTTAGGAAAGCTAGTATTGTTTTCAAAGTTTTATGTGTTCTTTATCTTATCTTAACCATTATGCCTTTGCAGAGCAAGGAGGAGAAGTATTTTATCAACAACCACTTGAGCTTTAGAGTCATGTTTCACAGGGATACTGAGACTGATGCTGCTCGAATTGTTGGATTTGAGGTTACTCCAAACAGGTTTTCTACCAATTTCTTTACTTTCTTTTTGTTCATTTTGAATTTGTTTTGACATTTAGTCGAACTGTGTTCATTAGTAGCTTTTGTGGATTTGGATTATGAATTAGCCATCAAGCAGTGTTACTATGTAATCCTCTTCAATTTCCTTATGTGGCCCTTGGGAGGAGAGGGGGGGGGGGGACTCTCTTCAGCAGTAAGTTTTGTGCTTAATATTGCTGGAAACATAATATTCTTGCTAGATATTTTAGTTGTAGTATTTAAATAGATATACTTTAGACTTGGATATTCTAGATTAAGATCACATTGAATTATATCTCAAGGTTTAATAAAAATGTATGACAGATGCCAAACCATGTAATTCTGTGTTCTTCTACCTCCATTATTTCTTTTTGTTTCATAATTTGAAAACTCATCATAAATACATGTAGTCACTGAAAGTTCTTAACTAGTTGAGAGTTTTCTTATGTGCTTAAAGATTTATTATTCTTCAATTTCTTTAAAATATAGTTAAAGTAGCAATTTGCATCATCCTTTTGAAATATGCTATGGAAAAAGAGGTACTGAAATTGTGTGACATTTGTGTCATGGAACATAAGAAACTAGTAGTTTTAGGATCATGATCATTCTCTGTTGATTATCAAATGACTGGCTAACTTATGTCATTATTGTTCATTGTGTGGCTTTTATAAACAGCATTAATCATGAATACAAGGAATGGGATGAGAAGAATCCCCAGATAACAACATGCAATAAGGACACCAAAAATCTAATTCAAGGTAGCACTGTTCCACAAGAAGTTGACGTAGGCAAGGAGGTTGTGTTCACATATGATGTAACTTTCCAGGTATCTGCCTTTCCTTTCTCTTTCTTGTCATTGTTTTTTCCACTGTATATCTTAATGCATAGGTTAACTTGTGGTTTTCCGCAGGAGAGTGATATCAAATGGGCTTCTCGTTGGGACACATACCTTCTGATGAATGACGATCAGATCCACTGGTTCTCCATCATAAACTCACTGATGATTGTTCTCTTCCTCTCTGGCATGTTAGCCATGATCATGATGAGAACATTGTACAAAGATATTGCAAACTATAATCAGTTGGAAACCCAAGATGAGGCTCAGGAAGAAACAGGATGGAAACTTGTCCACGGGGATGTCTTCAGGGCTCCAATCAATTACGGTTTACTCTGTGTTTATGTTGGTACAGGTGTCCAGATCTTTGCAATGACGCTTGTGACAATGATATTTGCATTGCTGGGCTTTTTATCTCCTTCCAATCGTGGAGGGCTTATGACTGCTATGGTTCTCTTGTGGGTTTTTATGGGAATATTTGCCGGTTACTCTTCAGCACGTCTATACAAAATGTTTAAGGGCACAGAGTGGAAGAGAAATACTTTGAAAAGTGCATTTATGTTTCCCGGTATCCTATTTGCTGTCTTCTTTGTGCTGAATGCACTAATTTGGGGAGAGCAATCTTCTGGTGCAGTGCCGTTTGGGACAATGTTCGCTCTTGTTTGCTTATGGTTTGGTATATCAGTTCCCTTAGTCTTTGTTGGCAGTTACTTGGGTTTCAAAAAGCCAGCCATTGAAGACCCCGTGAAAACCAACAAAATTCCCAGGCAGATACCAGAGCAGGCATGGTATATGAAGCCAGTCTTCTCTATACTCATTGGGGGAATTCTTCCATTCGGGGCTGTTTTTATTGAGCTTTTCTTCATCTTGACGTCAATATGGCTGAACCAGTTCTATTACATCTTCGGCTTCCTTTTCATAGTGTTTGTTATTCTAATAATCACTTGCGCCGAGATAACAATTGTGCTATGCTACTTCCAGTTGTGCAGTGAAGACTACCATTGGTGGTGGAGATCTTACTTGACTGCTGGCTCCTCTGCTCTTTACCTTCTCCTGTACTCATTTTTCTACTTCTTTACCAAGTTGGAGATCACAAAGCTGGTTTCAGGCATCCTTTACTTTGGGTACATGGTAATTGTTTCATATGCCTTCTTTGTCCTGACAGGGACAATTGGCTTCTATGCTTGCTTCTGGTTTGTTAGGAAGATCTACTCCTCTGTGAAAATCGACTGAGATGAGAATGTAGAAAGAGGATGAGACCTATGCAAATTACAGGCCGGACGAGAGGAAAGTCATGATGTGGACTATATATCGGGACGAAGATACTTGCCATGGAAATTTTTATTTCCTACTGTCTCTACAATCACTTTTTATTTTGCTCATTGTCGGTAGGCTTGGCCTCTTACTTTGTCTACACTGTTGTTAAAAGTTTATGTACTGCACTCTTTGAGTAGTTTCTGCAAGGAGTAAAATTTGTGATCTAGTCTTAGATATTTTGATACTTAGATATGCATGCTCTCAACAAAACAATCTGGAATTTGTGAATTCCTTGGTACTTCTCAATTGGCTTGAGTATTCTCCAATTCTTTCTTCTTGGTTGAGCAGAGCATTGCATCTCAATGACACTGTATTAGAGAATCTAGTGTAGAAATGTCCTTAGTACAAGACAAGTATGGAGTATAAATTGTGAGGTCTTGTAAACTTTATTGTTACTTTTATTTACTTTTTTTTTTTTGTTGGCAGTGAATAACTAAGGGCCTGTCTAGTTTTGGAGATAAGTTCCATTCTCCGTTTCAACTTTTACTTATTTCCGTTTTCTCAATAATGTGAAATTGAGTGCCGTAGATCATTTTTTTTCCTTGTGTATCATTCTCTTTAGTTAATGCTTATTTGATGCAAAATTTTGGCCAAATGCTGCATCAAAGGTTGAAGATCAATATTCTGATTTGCTTTGGAATACTATTAGATAGGTGGTATGGATCCCCATATTTTGGATTGTTGAATTCCAATAAGTGTAAAGTTTTATTTTGAAATTAATTATATGGAATAAGAATCTTGAAACAGAGTTCATCAAGCTTAATATATCAAAAGCATTTTGTACCCCATGAATGACAAAAACACATAGTTAGGCAGCGTCGTGAGATTTAGCTTTCAATGCTTCAATAACTGCTGAAAAATCCTCATCACTGAGGCCATACGACTTTGCAACCTTATACAGTTCATTTGCTGCAGCTGCAATTGGAATTGACTGGGAAACAGATTCTGCTAATCCCAAAGCAAGTCTAAGGTCCTGTTTCACCATAGCTTACGTTATAAAATGAATATATAATGGCACGTCTTTGAAAAATGTCGATTATTTGGGTAACTTACAAACCTTCTGTTGATGCTTTAAAGGAAAGGCTGTGGGATAGTGGGATTTAACCATTGATGGGCCTTTAAGTGAGTACATTGGTGCACTAATAGCACCCTGTGAAACAACCTGCAATAACCACAAGATAACGTAAAAGAACAGGGAAAAACAAAAAAACAAAGACAACATTCAATCATCCAATCAATTCATGAGTTTCGAGTTCAGGCGAATACCTCAACTAGAACATTCGGGTCAAGTCCGACTTTCTTGCTAAGAAGTAATCCTTCAGAAAATGATGCCATCATACTACAAATTGCAAAAGAAAAACATTGTCATCGTATACTAGTCATCACAAGCACCAAAAGAAAGGACTTAAAAAGGTAAAAGAACTATACAGAACCTTCCCATGATCATGTTAACAACAAGTTTCATAGCAGCTCCATTTCCGACCTCCCCGAGGTAAAATCTTGACTGTTAAGAAACAAAAATATCAAAAAGTTACTTGTAATGGTTAATTGATTAACAGGAGTTAAGAGATACTTAGAGCTTGAGTCTCGGCCCGTGACATGTGCGTGAGAGAGAGAAGACAAAATACCTTGCCCGTTATGTCCAAGAGTGGAGCAACTGAATCATACAAAGATCTGTCACCTGAAAGATAAAGCTATTGCCTCAGTTTTTATGAGTCCCCCCCCCCCCCTCACCATGTTATGTAACATAGATATCATTGGCTTAAAAAGATTATATTATGAACAATGGACAATGAACCAGCAAAGAGGAAAATATTTGAAGCTAAACGATGATATAACACTCGAACATCAAATTTTGCAAATATTTTAGTATTTCTTGCTACATTGTTGGAATTTAGTTCATATTGGATTAAACATCATATTCAGCATACTGAAAGATAATGCAAATTTTTTTTACCTGCAGTAAGGAATATTAATTGTCCATCTTCCGCTGGTTTTTTGGAACCTGAAACTGGAGCCTGTAAAGGAAGCAATGAAGCTTAGTTAACAGAAATTCTAACATTATCACAGTGCTGAAGCATACTCAATTTATTTGCACTTGGGATGAGTTGCAAGCATTTTAGAAAATGAAAATGCCTGATTGTAACTTTACCTCCAGAAATAATGCCCCAGTTGCTTTGATATGTCCATTGATTAATTTAGAAGTGGCAACATCGACCGTTGAAACGTCTACATAGCTGTCAATGCCAACGCAATTTCATATCATTCAAGGATGCTATGTTAATATCTTTACATTAAAATCTTCTAGTCTGGTGTTCACTACCTGAGGAGGTATATGTTTCTTAACAGAAAAAACTTTCAAATGAGAACATGGGAGAAATATTACCCTTTTCCTGGACCCATTCCACTCACAGCTCCGTTCTTTCCAACGGCAACATCAATCTGGTATAAAGCAACAATGAGTTGCCAGATCTTAATAATAGTCCAAGCAAAACAAATATAACAACGAAAATTATAACAGAAACATACACACTGCACTTTCAGGATCGGCAAGCATGGCAAATGTGACGTCACAGTTTGCAGCTACTTCCTCGGGAGAGGATCTATACCTGAACCAAAAAAAGAAAAGAAAAAATAGAACCTCTTAATTGATAATTTTAAGATTAAATCTGGTTATAGAATGCATACCAAATTTCCCTAGATTGAGTTTACTATTTGTTTCTTTTGTAGAGGATATATTAAGTCAGGTATTTTCTTTAGTCTCTTTTTATTGAGCATGCAATTGCATTGACAAAGAGATCCACTAAGGAATATATGCATTTGTCTCCTAAAGGAAGTGACTGGCCCTCTAAGCACATTTACCAACAGTCAATGGTATAACCGATCTGCCTAACTTAGTATTAACTCATACTATATAAAAATGGATGTCAATATGTAGAAAAGGTAAAACTCCAAGTATCCAAACTTTAAGGAATTCCATAACAGTGTGGTAGTACTATGTTCATAGCAGGGATATTCAAAACTCACTTGGCACCGAGGCTGATGAGAGGATCACATTTGCTCTTCGTTCTGTTCCATACTGTCACATCGCATCTGCAACATACATGTTAGAGGATTAAGCTCTAAACACATCAATTTTAGAGTCGAATCATCTTTGATGCTTAAGAAATTGAAATTATAAAGGTAATTTTTTTTTCCTCAAACTGATGCTAGAGCCTTTATGTCAAGGAAATAGAGAGAATAGGATAAAGAGGAAATAGAAATAGGATCTTGTAGTTCCATATTCTGCAGTTGTGAATGGAAGCAGCATCTTTTAGGACACAATTTCATTTCAGTTTGATGGTTCTATCTGTACTAATTAGGAAGAGAAACCAAGTCATACCCAGCTTTTATGAGATTCTGTGCCATTGGTGATCCCATAATTCCAAGACCCAAGAAACCAACTCGGCCTGAAAATTTATCTGTTGCATTCAGCATAATTCTTGTATGAGTTAGATAGCACTTAGTGGCGAAAATTGTACCTTATACAGAACTGAAAATGGTTTACAAATTAAGCCAGTATTACTCTTCTGACTTTTGCATCAAATCTCAAATCTAAGGACCTGTCATGACACTACTCAAGAAAACATGGCAGTATAAATTTAGTTAGAATCCTTAGCGCCTTAATCCAACACAAACCTTTGCAGATGACCTCTCTAGAGGCTCAAGCAATGCAGCCTAACAATAATGTAATCCCTTAAGGCTATGTTGCAATGACTCTTCATTTTTCTTGAAGTACCCGTGTCCAACACCTGTGTTCGACGCATATCCGGGCATGAGTATGGGGATATGATCCTCCATGGACCCTTCAAATACATGGAAAAACTTAGAAAAAATTGAATATACCCGTGTCGAACACATACCTGTATCCGACACTCACACCCGAGCCCGAGTAACATAGCCTTAAGGTGCAGGCCGTGATTGTGCTAACAATATCTGCATTCTATCTTTTGGTACTCCTATCAATTCAGTGCTTAACATATCTCTACCTTCCCAATTCCCTGGTGATCCCCATTAAGCTAATAACATAGCTGAGCAATACAAACATGCAGCCAGAACATCCGTAACCTATAAAGCAACCTAAAGTAAGTTTGTAGAAAATTACCATCTAAGAAAAGTGCTGACAAAAGAAAGCACCTTAATCCATAAATTCAGCCATTACCAAATCCATGAATTGCAATTTCCAAATAATTCCTCACGCTTAATGCATTTTATATAATAAATCTTAACTCTTTGAACTTATGGAGAAGGCCAATTCAACTTGCTCTTAAAAGAATGGAAATCCTTCTACCCTCTAGCTAGGATGAAACCTTTCATCTTTTTAGGGCAGAAAAAAAAAAAAGAATCACCCATCAAAGAAGAAGGGAAACAAATTATACAAAACACGCAATAAAACATGACAAAAAAGTATAAAAAAAAAAAAAGGAAGGACCCATAAAAGAAATACCTTGGGATGAAGCATCGACGGCCTGAGAAGAGCAAGCCTTGAAAGAAAGAGAAAACAGGGGCTTTGAAGGAAAAGAATAAATGGGTGTAGCTCTGAAGTTGTTGGAAATACGAGGGCAGAAGGTTGAGCACAATGCCATGGCTTTTGAAGATAAGAAGTTGGGGGGCTTAGCTAACAAAGGGAAAGGCATCAGCCACTTTTTAAACTTGGGGATATGTAATGCAAGTTTGTGTCAGAAACTCGCATTTACATGCAATGCTTTTGTATGTTAAGTGTTCGGATAAACCGATAAAAGAATTAGAGCTCAGCTGACCCTTGCTTCCTTTGTCCGGTTAAAAAAAAATAGAAATATTTTATTAATTGAAACTTTCAAAAATGAAATTAAAATTTAATTAACAATACTGGGTTTTTTTTTTTTTTTTTTGGAGTATGATAATATGGTTCTATTGAAATGTAATAGGAATCATATAAATAATTGCTGATCATAAAAAACAATAATATAAACTGCAAATTTTTATCTCAAGGTTCTTCCAATGGTTAATTTTTCATTTAACAATTCTGTAGATCTTGGTTTTTTATAAAAGTGCCTTGAAAGTGTTGTATTAATCCAAAGCTTAGTTTAGTTAATTTATGTAATCATTCTTAAAAAATGTTATTTAACAAATTTAAAATTTGAATTTCAGTATTTATAATTCTTTTTTTTTATTCTCAAGTTACGACCTCTTAATATTATGTGAAAAGAAAGAAAATGAAAAGAAAAATAGAGAAAAAGAAAATTTATCTTTTCATCATGCTTGATATAAATGATGAAAAATAAAAAAAATTAAATTAGGATAAAATTATTAATTTAAATTGAATGTGTTTTATTTCTTATTTGAAAAAATTAAATTTGAAGAAAAGTGAAAATGAAAATGCAAATTCAATTTCTTTTTGCCTATTTCATTTTATTTTTTTTCTCTTTCTCTTTTACCCAACACGTAAAAATTAATTTTTGATTGATATGACAATTTTGAATAATTTTTTCATAACACGAAAAAATAACACAAATAAAATATGAATACACAAATATATTAAAATTTAAATATTTTAAACAAAATAAAATAATAAAAAAAAATACAATATAAATATACGAATACGAACCGAGTTGGTTGAGAAAGTCTAAGAAAGTCTGGGCCAGAGTCTGTCGTGACATAATAAGCCATTTCAGTCTAAAATGCATTTATTAACTCTGTTAAATAACTAATCTTCATAGTCAACAATAATATTAATATATTCAAGTTTGGTAAAATCTACAAATAACACCACCCCTTCTATTCATAGTTTCAATCTGGATGCAGATGTTTGAGCAATATAATAAGGTACTCAAACCTCAACTCCTTAACAAGATAAACTAAAGCCCGACAACATCAGGGCAATATAAAGATTAGAGCGATAGAATAAGCAGATGTTTTGATCTCAGAAGGCGGTGTTCGCTGCTGCTAGCTGAGGGCTGAAATTCAGCTTGAACATAGTGCAATAATTAGAGCTTTGTCATTCTGTAAGGATTGAATAGCTTCCATGGGAGAACCTATAAAAACAAAAGTTATGACAAGGATTCTGCTACAAAAACTCAAAAGAAACATTATAGTATTCGGTATCGAAGATACGTACTATAAAAAGTGGTGCGGTTCCGGAGTCGAGTTAGCTAAACAAATATTGTCATCAGTTTGAGATTAATCTTGATTTCCCATTTTTCTGCCTGCACAGAGCAATTCAAAGGAGAAAGGTGAAACATAAGTGGTGTAAACAAAATTTAGAAACTAGGATTTAAAAGATGAGCAACCAACCAAAATGATGAATCCTTCTTTTCCTGAGCTAATAACTCTTCAAAAGAAATGTCAGCAAATTCAGGATCTGTGTCTTCCATCAGCTCACCAGACTTGGCCTTTAACTCCATGCAAGCACCAATTTCTAGCATCTGAGAGACAGAGAGATCAGAACCATGATAATCGATGTTGTTCCGACTCTTCATTTTTCTTGAAATACCCATGTCCGACGCATATTCGGATATGGGTATGGAGATATGACCCTCCGAAGATCCTCCAAATACATGGAAAAACTTGAAAAAAATTGAACATATCCATGTCGGACACATACCTATATCCGACACTCACACCCGAGTCAGAGTAACATAGATGATGATATCTGTTCTAATTGCAATAAGAGACCAAATAAACATGGGGGAGGAGAAAGACATTTCAATGATCCTTTTTGCTCATTTGTGTGCAGAAGTAGTAAGCAAATGGACAAAACATGGTGTTCCTAGGTTAACAAGAAGCCACTAAGAATAACTGCCAAAAGAAGAGTAATGGAGACAAACAAGCTTTATTCGCAATTAAGTTCTGTTATCCTTCCTCGAAAACTAGATTGATAACCGAATTAACAAAATTTACAATAAACATACTATCTGAATACAGGTCTGAACTGTACCTTCTTATATGCTGGTGATAGTTTAAGTTGCTGTTGGAGCCAGTTATAGACAAATGTATCCTCTTCTAATCTCTTCTGTTCCATTTCTAGCTTGTATATCTAAAGATGCAAATCTATCCACTATTAGAGGAGATCAAGATGAATGATAACAACCAGTTCATACCAGAAATGTAAGTTTTATCTACGGTTGCTCACCTGCTGCCTCAGGCGATCAAATGAAGATCGATCTGCTTTGAATAGTAGAGCCTTTGTTATTGTAAACTTACGTTTGACGACCTCAGACCTGCGGTAAGACCGTAAGATCATAGCAGGGAAATCAAATTAGGAAATCAATCATGCTAACATTCAAAGGACAGATTAATGGTTGAAATATGAGGCAAAGAATATAGGAACCAGTGCCAATATCGGAATTCAAAAACTGGGGAAAACATTAAAAAAATATTCATGTTTAAAGGAGTGAAGAAAGAAATAGAAAACCATTTCAATATTCTGATATAGCATTCTAGAAATTCTTGTAGTTAGTACCAGTACAATTTGTCAGTGGAAGACGATAAAATCAGTTTAGGGTTTGCATAACAAACAGAACACAAGTAGTGAAGGACTTGGAAGGAAGAAAAAGAGTGGGTAAACTTATTACATAGATCAAAACTGAGCACCATGTTTTCCAAAAACAATAACAACAAAGCTAAAAGGAAACAATCGAAAAGCAAAACTAAAGATCTAGATTCCTAAAACATGACAATAACTATGAACTTACTTGTGCTGCAGCTCATTTCTGGCCTCAATCAAGCAATTAGCAAATTCACCGACCTACATAAGGGAGGATAGCATGTTAATTGTTGCATATTAAAATTACTATAAATTCCAAAATAGGTACCAGAATTTAAAAAAAAAAAAAAAAGGCACGGGGAGATCAAGGTATCTCATAGCTTATCAATGCAACTACTAACAAATTTTGAGATAACTTTATAGGGAAATCTAGAATGTGTGATATCAAGTAAAAGGAATGATTTAAACTAATGCCAGATTCATGTTTTCAAGTAAATATACCAAAAAAAGGGCATGAAAAGGAGAGTATAGATTTAAAATTTTGAACAATATGCCATAAAACAATAAGAAGAAATTACTGGATAGTAGTTTAATACCCCAATTCTTAACATACCTTATGATTGTCAGAGCATAAAAAACATAGGATTCTAGGTATTTGAAACTTTAACAATGCAGCAAACAATGTTAGAAACTGAGCCTAAAAAATTGTCTGGGGGAAGTTATTTACAATCAATCATTCAGATCTAAAGCTGTAAAAAAATTTGACCAGGTGTAAGCCTTACTATTCCTTATTAACATCGGCCCAGCTGAATCTCGCTCTCAGCTCAAAAATGCACCTCTAAAATTCATTACAAAAATAAAATAGCTCTATATTCCCACCTTATACCAGCTCTATGTTTCAAATAAATTTCCAAGTAACAAAAATAATATAATTACTTTCATATGTAGCTGGAAAAAAAATTGTATCGATTATGGAATACCAAAATCTTCTCGTATCTTTCTCCCGAGAGTTTCTAGAGCAATAATATCCATTCGGCCAATAAAATTTTCAAGTCCGTTGATGCTTCGACCACATGGTTTGCAAAAGCAAGTGAAAGCTCTACCTCCCACTAGTCCATGATCTACCAGTAAGAACTTGAATCTGCAAACTTCCCAAAATCCTCAAGTTTCCCTTAATTAAATCCTATGAGAACTTAACTAGCCTCATACTTTCTATTATTCAACAGAAAGATGAAAACTTCACTATGATCTCCATGTACTAGCAACTTTCTTTGAGGCCCACATCTTTTAAAGAATATTGTAGGATTGACTCATGCTTAATCTAGAAGTTCAGGGACTAATTCAGAATCTATCTTCTCAAACTCTGTATACATATTAATAGCCCCATCAAGATCAGAACATTAGTCTTTATGACTTTCTCAAATGCTGGCAGACAAGAAAGCCAGCAATTTAGTTCTTTCTCAGAACTAGAAAAATTTAGTTACTCTAACTTGCAATTTAATTAAGCACCATCTCATTTCTGTAATTCCATCAGAGCTATTTTCATTTCTAAATGACAAAATTTTAAACCAGTGCTCTAAAGGGCAGGAATCAGTGAACTCCCTTCAAGATGCCATCAATCAACCACATAGTTTGTGAATCGTCTTAACTAACAGCAAAATAAACCCTTGTTTTCAAGTTATGTCCAAATGTGTCCAAGATTTCCTCAAATGATTTTGTAACTTAAGGCAAAAGTTTTCAGATTCACTTCCCCCTCTTCTCTTCCTTTATAACATCTTGTTGCAGAAAAGAAATAACACAAACTCATAAAGAATTCCAAATTGGATATTCTTACCTCCAAAGCAAAGAAAAGAAGTTTAAACTATTGCTTGAAATGAGAAAAGACTTAATCAAATTATTCTCCAGATAGCCTAAAGACAGTTAAAGAATTAAAAAGCACTTATATCTTAAAATAAGAAGCAACAATGGGACTTTCTTTAGTATCAAAATAGGCCATATATTAAAGCAACATTCAAAAGAATAAATCTTAAACTACAATAAATACAAACTACACAAGAGTAACCTTTATTATTACTTGCTAAATAAATTAACAGATAAAAGAAAACATCAAAAATCAAAATTTTAAGGTGATAATAATAAAGGGGAAAAAAAGAACCAACCTGAGCCAATGTTAATCCTTTGTTTTCATGACACTTAACAAGCTGATCATACTGTTGCTTGATCTTCCTCTGCGTTGCACTACTTGTTGATGTAAATGGGTACAAGCAAACCAGCTCCGGCTTGATCCGAGAACCCGGAGCACCCTGACCCGATTCTTCCCTTTTCTTTTTCTCTTCCTCAGCAAAACTACACCTTTCTTCCCCATTTTCTTCTTCACCTTTGGAATCCAATCTCTTCTTCTTCCCTCTTTTCTTCTTCTTCTTCGTCCTCTGATCCTCACCACCCGATTCACACCGCTCCCCATCTCGATCCGACCCGACTTGACCGGTATCTCCCCTGGGTTGGTTTTCACCGGTAAACAAACCAGCCCATTTTGCAGAATCAGAAGGCAAGATCTCAAGAAGAAGCGAATGGGGCAAATGGGTCGGGTCGTTTTCCCGGGTTTGGGCTTTTTTATCAACAATATCAGAGAGAGAGCGGTTCAAAAGGGCCGGTTCATCCTGGGATTTTCCTCCTTCTTGTTGTTGTTGTTGTTGTTTATGGAGTTTATTATAGTAAAAAGAAAAGAATAAGAAAGAGAGAGCGAAAGAAAAGAGAAAGAAGAAGAAAAACATTTGGAAGGATTGGTTCAAAGTTATAAAACAAACTAAAGTTAAAAGGAAAGGAAATGAATGTTATTTATAATTTTCTGTTAAAGATAAAAAAGAAAACTATAAAAAGAGTTTGAGTCTAAAACAGTGAAGAGATTTTTTTTTTTCTGTCCAAAAGAAAAACAAAAATATTAAAACTTTCCCTCCTACTCTAGAAATCTGAGTTGGTTTTCCGCTTCGACCGCGGCTCCTGTTTCCTTCTGATCTGAAGGAAGACTGAGGTTGTTTGTTTCAAAGCTTTCAGATCTGGGTCTCCCCTACCTCTTCTGCTTCCCCAACAACCCTCGTTCTTTAGCCCCAAAATTTGAATCCTCATGATTTCTTCATCGCCTGCCTTCTTGTTTCCTTTCCAATAACAGATTGAAATGATCTGTTAAAAAAAAAAAAAAAAATCAAAAAAAAAAAATCAAAAAAAAAAAAAAAAAAAAAAAAATCAAAAAAAAAAAAAAAAAAAAAAAAAAAACAGCGGCTGCCTTGAGAGATTGGTTTGGGGTCTCGGTTTATGCTTTCAGTATTTCAGAGGAGGAATTCGCGTTCGTTTCGGGTGTTTCAACTGAAAAATCACTTGGGTTGTGTTTCAAGAAAGAGGATGCTGAGGCTCTTTTGGAACAGATGAAGAGTATGGATCCTGGCATGAGAAAAGAAGGTTCTACAGTGGTTGCTGTTGCTCTCAACAACGAACCAGGTTCTCATGATCTCATAAATGGTGATCCAAATACTGAACTATCAAATGTTCGAGAGAATCGTGAGACAGTTACGGAGCGCTCGCACATTCCAGAAAAGTTAGTTACAACCACCTTTGCTGACGTGGCATCAGTCAAGACCAATTTTGATTGGAAGAAGCTCTTCACAATCTCCTCCGATCAATCGTTGCTGTTTTTCCCACCTCAACACTCAAATGGATCCATCACCGTCAAACCTCCAACTGAGGTTTTTGAAGAAGGAGCAACTGTGTGGATGAACTCAGTTGTGGCGCAGTTTGTTGGCAAGGCACCAAACTTTAGCACATTTCAGAGACTTGCCAACATGTTATGGGGAAAGAATGGAGCAGTGGTGATCAAATCTGCTGGCCTGAACTTATACCTAGTTCAATTTCCGAATGCTGACACCAGAGAATGGGTTCTTGAGCAGGGACCTTGGCACATTCAGAATAAGCCACTCATTCTGAGAAAATGGGAGCCAGGTATGAAATCATTAGAGTTTAATTTGAAGAAATTACCTGTTTGGATCCATTTGGGAGGAGTTCCTCTGGAATTGTACACCAGACGTGGACTCAGCTATATTGCTAGTGCCCTAGGAACTCCATTGTATATGGATAGAATCACTGCTAGCCAACAGAGATTGGCCTATGCAAAGGTATGTGTGGAGATTGCAGTGGATGTCCCCATCCCAAAATGTATTAATGTTGAGTTATGTGATGGCACTATTGCAAATGTTGTTGTGGATATCCCTTGGTACCCTCCAAAATGCAAGCATTGCAATTTGTTTGGGCATATAGACAGAAATTGCACCAAACAGCCTGTAGGGGCTACAAAAGTTTGGATTCCAAAGGAGGGACCTAAAGCAGAACTGTCAAAACATGATGCACAGGCTACAAGCAGCGTAGAAGTTGAAAGCAGTGCCCTGCCTATGGCTCAAGAACAGAAAGAGGCAAGTATGAAGGAAACAGAAGTTAATGAGGGCAGTAAAGGGAGAGGAAGCAAAAGCATACAGAAAAGCAAGAAGTCAGTATTAGCTGGTTCCCAAAACAGATTTGACATCCTGAGTGACTCAGAGAGGACAAATGTAGACCCTGGACAAACTAGTGGCTCTGAACAATGGAGAGAGGAGGAACAATTGGTAGAAATCCTTCCAAACTCTCCTAAGAAGCAAAGGGCAGCAGCAGCAGGAGTTGCAGACTTGATGAAAGCCTTGAAGAATAAGAAGAAAGGGCCCATTGACAAGGGAAAAAGAGGTAAGGCAGTTTTACCTGCCTCTGGAGTGACCCCCCCTCAACTTTCATGAATTTTATAGTGTGGAATACTAGGGGGCTAAACAACCCTCAAAAGCAGAAAAGTATTATACAGAGAATAAACTGCCTGAAGGCAGACCTTGTTTGCTTACTGGAAACAAGAGTGAAACAACAAAACATGCCAGCTATAGTAGATAGGCTCTTTCAGGGATGGAAGCTACATCACAACTACTTAGAAGCTTATAATGGGAGAATATGGTTCCTATGGAGAAATCAGATGCAGGTTGATCTTATTGCAACATCTGATCAGAGCATTACATGCTGCACCACTTATAATTCTACCAGGTTCTACATTACAGCAATTTATGGAAGCAATGAAGGCATAAGTAGAAGAAGGCTTTGGCACCATCTTCAGGACATTCAAGGCAGAATTGATGGCTCTCCTTGGCTTTTGGCTGGAGATTTCAATGTTATAGCAAGACCACAGGAAAGCTCAGATTTCAATGGCTCCTACATGCTTACCTCTGATATGAAGGATTTTCAGGACTGCTTGACACAGCTATCAGTGTTTGATCATACCAGTACTGGACCAGCATTCACTTGGTCAAACCACCAAACTGATGCTTACTTGGCTAAAAAGCTTGATAGGGTTTTGGTCAATGATTGCTGGCATACACAGTTTGCTCACTCATTTGTTGAGTTCTTGGCTCCAATGGTTTCTGATCACTGCCTAGCATACATAAAGATGAACTTGACTGCTCATTCTCCCCCAAAGCCATTTAGGTTTTTTAATTTCTGGACTAGGAATCCAGAGTTCCTGAACATTGTGGAAAACTCTTGGCAAGAGCCTTTCATTGGCAATCCTATGACCACTCTATTCCACAAATTGAAGAGATTAAAGGCAGTACTGAGGGCATTTAACCTGGCCATATATGGAAACATTTCAGGGAAGGTTCAAGATAAAAGGCAAGAATTGGAGAGCATGCAGATGATCAAGCTGCATCAAAGGCCATCTAATACTCTTGTTGAAACAGAAAGAAGACTCTATGCAGAATTGATGGAACTCCAAAAGGCTGAGGAAAGTTATTACAGGCAGAAATCAAGGATAAAATGGCTACAGGAGGGGGATCAGAACACTCATTATTTCCATAAAATGGTGTCAGCAAAGCATAGCAAGCAATCCATCAGAGTCCTCTATGATGATGAGGGAAGGAAGTTGGAAGATTTTGGCCAAATTTCAAAGGAGGCTGTAAGGTTCTTTCAGAAGTTGATTGGGACTGAGGACAAACAGGTCACAGACTGCCCTAGGGAGCTTCTTACTGAACTTATTCAGCCTGCCTTGCCTGCTGAAGCTAAGGACAATTTAGCTAAGGCTGTTACAAAAGAGGAGGTGAAAAGAGCCATGTTTGAGCAAGATGGGGACAAAGCCCCAGGGCCAGATGGATACACAGCACAGTTTTTTAAAACTGCTTGGCCTATTGTGGAAGAGGATGTCACTGCAGCAATCTTATCCTTCTTTCAATCAGGGAGCCGGATATCAGTCTTTAACTCTACATGTATTGCTCTTGTCCCAAAATTCCAGAATCCTAATCATATGAAGGACTTCAGGCCTATTTCATGTTGCTCTGTCATTTATAAATGTATTACCAGGATCATCACTGCCAGGCTCACTCCACTCCTTCCTACTATGATCTCCAGCAATCAGAGTGCCTTCATACCAGGGAGAAGCATCTCAGATAATATTCTCATGGCTCAGGAACTGGTCAAAGGGTATGGAAGAGCAACCTTATCCCCCCGTTTTGCAATGAAGATTGATCTCCAAAAAGCTTTTGATTCATTAAATTGGGACTTCATTCTCACTGTTTTATCAGTTTATGGATTGCCTGATAAGTTCATAGGATGGATCAAGGCATGCATCACTTCCCCAAAGTTCTCAATTTCTCTTAATGGAGGATTAGTCGGGTACTTTAAAGGAGCAAAGGGGTTAAGGCAGGGAGACCCTCTCTCTCCTTATCTTTTTGTCATTGCTATGAATGTTTTATCCAGACTTCTTGATGCAGGGGCTCTTCATGGAGTTTACAGCTACCATCCTAAATGTCACAGAATCAAGCTTACTCACCTGTGCTTTGCAGATGATCTGCTGATTTTTGCAAAGGGTAACTTGGATTCTGTTGTGGGCATACAGGGTATTCTCCATTACTTTTATACCATTTCTGGTTTGCAATTAAACCCTTCCAAGAGTGAAGTCTTCTCCTCTGGTGTTAGTAGGACCACTCTACTTGAGATGCAAGAGTTGACAGGGTTTAAACTTGGCAAACTACCTGTTAGGTACCTTGGGGTCCCTTTGGTCACAAGAAGACTCTCTGAAAAGGATTGTTCTCCTTTGATCGATAGAATTACTCAGAGAATCAATGGCTGGGCAGCACGCATGTTATCCTATGCAGGAAGGCTTCAGCTCATTCAATCTGTTCTTTTTAATGTGTCCAATTTCTGGTGCAGGCACTTTGTATTGCCTAAGGCTGTTCTTAAAAGAATTAATCAATTATGCAGCAGGTTCTTCTGGAAAGGAAGAGATGACTCAGCTAAGGGAGCAAGAGTCAAATGGAGTTCCATTTGCTGTCCAAAGTCAGAGGGGGGTCTTGGATTAAAAGACTTGGGAATATGGAATAAGGCTTGCATTATTCAGCACCTATGGGCACTTCTCTCTCAGGCAGGTTCATTGTGGATTGCCTGGCTTCATGCCTATGTGCTGAAAGGAAGAACAGTGTGGCAGGTTCAACCTTCCCCAGGAAGCAGCTGGACATGGCGTAAAATACTTCAGCTGAGGGCTTTGGCTTTGAGGTTCACCTCCAACCAGAATGGTGCTCTAACTTGGAAGTTCCCTGGGAACAGATTTATGGTGGCTAAAGTCTGGAATGATCTCAGGCCTAGGCAGGACAAGGTGGAGTGGGATAAACTGATCTGGTTTCCATTTCATATTCCTAAACATGCACTGGTAGCTTGGATGGCTATATTGGACAAACTGCCTACAAAGAACAGATTGATGTCATGGGGCATGCAGGTGGATGGCAAATGTGAGCTATGTCAAACTGAGCAAGAAACCCGGAATCATATATTTTTTGAATGTGACTATTCAAAGGAAATCTGGGGGCATATACTATGCTTATGTCAACTTCATAGAAGCATAAGGAGCTGGCAAGCAGAGCTGCAATGGGCAGTAAACAGAATCAGAGGAAAAACTCTCATTTCTGTTATTTTGCGTTTATCATGGAGTGCCTTTCTTTACTCGATCTGGAGAGAGAGAAATAATAGGTGTTTTAATCGCCTTCAATCCACACAAGGAGCCATCATCGAGCAGATAAAAGAGATCATCAGAATGCGATTGTTGGGGCTCAAGAACATTAGTCCTGATGAAGTGAACCGAAGATTGGATGCAGATTGGGGACTGTCACTTTTTTCCTAGGATCTTTGTCCATTCTGGAATAGCTTTAAGTATTGCTGAAGTATGTTGCTATTGTTCTCTGATTGATTAGTGGTCTTAAGTTTTGTTCAAGTATTGTTTAAGTATGTATAGCTTTAAGTACATGTTGCACATGATGTTGGATGTAGCAGTTTAACTGCTTTCTGGATAAATAAAATACTTACTTATCAAAAAAAAAAAAAAAACTATAAAAGAAGAAGATTTGAAGGTTTAGCCACCATTAAAGCGCGTCATCACGACAAAAAAGAAACACGGAGAGAGATAAAGTGTGTGATGTTTGCTTACAAGAGGTTTTGTTCCTAGTACTACTACAAACAACAAGGGCAAACTGGCAAAGCAAAGGCAGTGTTTTTCTTTCTTTTTTCTTTTTTTTTGTGAAGGTTTTTTTATTATATACTAAAATGTTTGGTTTTTAAGAGTTTGGGGATGATAAATTTGGGCAAGTGGAATTAAAGCCGTTGATTAAGGGGAAAAATCACGTGGTCAACGTATATGGTCATAGTTTGTATACTCATCATTAATTAATTTCCTAATACTATGGTTTTCTTTCTCTTTTGTTTTTTGTGAGTGAATGTGAATGAAGTATAAAAAATTTAATCAATAAGATTTTGTTTTTATCCTTTTTTAAATTTGCTTACTTTAAAGTTGTTAGTGTTTATTATATATATATATATATATATATATATATATATATAAACGAGATCGTAGTTGAATTGTTAAATAAGAAAAGAGATTATAAGTGATTGAAATTTAAATTTCAGATTTATTAGACATCACTTTTTAAAAAATATTGTATCAACTAACTGCTTTTGAATTTTTTATTAGTATTTATTAATAATCTATGAGTTTTACTCTTTTTTGTATTATGAATATTATCATGTTTAACATGCTATCATTCTTTATTTCTTTTTAATATTATAATAGTGAACTCAAATATTTGAATGACACTAAAAAAACAAAAGGAAAATGAGATGAAGAAAAAATTAAAAATCATTATTTTCTCAATTATCACAGGATATACATAGTAGAACTCCAAAACTTTTATTTTTTTTATGAAAACTCCAAATAATATTACAATTATTAAAAGTTAAACCCTTTAATTTGTCTTCTCAATTTTATAAATTAAAATAGGTATTGCACTCCAAGAGTATTTTTTGTATAATAAAAAAAAACATAAGTTTTTTGTTTTTGTTTTGTATATAAGAAGTGATTTTTCTATCAATACCCCCAACCAACACCAATGTCTAATGCTATCACATAATGAATGGTTAAGAATTTTTTAGATGTGGAAAAGGAAAAAAATGGTTTGTAACAAAACTTGTCAAATTTTTAGTCTTACCCTTCAATTGGTTTAGAAAATTAAAGCCAACAAACAAGAGTTCAGTTAAAATAGATCTGATAATTTTAGATACGATACAAAAATACGATACGAATATGTCATGTTTAATAAACATAAAAACAATATAATAAATACGATTAACACGATATATTTAATATATGTATCCTATTTGTGTTTAAGATTTTTATATATTTAATAATTTATATTATATTTATATTTATACAACTGACAAAAAAATATAAAATACGACACGAATATATAAATTAATAGATTTAAATCTAGGCTTTAACCAAGTAAAAAAATGGTATTTGGCTTGTACTCTAAGAATATGTCTCCATCTCCATCACGTATCTTTGAGCAAATCTTCTTAACATTTATCAAGTTCTAGTCTTGACCTTTGTCTTGAAATGATCCTTGGATGACTGGATTCTGCAATACTAGCTCAAAATATAGGTCAAATTATACTATTAATTTCTATACTATAGCTAAAATGTGAATTTAGTTCATCTATTTTAATTTGAAAAATTTTAGTACTTCTACTTTTCAAGATTTTGAATTTCAGTCCAATTTTAAACGGTGTCAAATTTTTACCGTTAAAAATGTTGACGTGCCGTTGACCATGCTGACGTGGAGAGCTTAGTCAGCAATTTTTTTTTTGCAACTGATGACGTGAATTTTTTTTCCACATGGCTTACTAACTTGGATGATCAAATGATGTAATTAGTCCTTGTACTTATATCAAAATATGAATTTAGTCCTTCTACAATGATTTGAAAATTTTTTGGTACTTGAATTTTTCGGGATTTCAAATTTTTGTCCAATCTTAAGGTTCATTTATTTTGCAAAAATAATTTTAGAAAAATAATAATATTATTAAAATATTATTTTATTAATATAAATATTAAAACAAGTAATATTTATTCATAAAATATTAAAAATATTTATACTATTAAAAGTTAAAACAATAACATTTACTTGGCTTATAAATTATGTTCAAATAATATCAACAAACAAAGAAAATCAATCCAACCTCAAATGCTAAAAGAGATAATAATTTCAAAGATAAAATTAACACAAAAATTGTAAGGAGAATTTGAAAGTCTCGAGAAGCAAACAACCTAAGGTTAGAAAAAGCTTTCACCCCACCTCCCCATTTTTTCTATCTTGTGGCACCCAAAAATTGTGCCTCCTTTCTTTCCCATTTTTTCTTCACTTCGAGCAAATATCATTGTATGTTTATCTTCCCAGATTTATCAGTCTTTTTTATACCAATAAAACTTAAAATCAACTTTGCTTTAAATTGTATCTAACTTAGTTTTGTTTTTTTGTTTGCTTTTGCAGGTCCCAAAAAAAGATAGCCCCTCCTCATTCCTCCAAGCTAGCAAAGTTTGGAAGTGGTAAGCAAAAAAAGAAGGTCATTTTTTTACTATATGTTTCATTGGCTATATTTTTAACGGGAGTTATTTTATGCTTTTTAGAGTTAGATAAGAAGTGGTGGTTTTTTTTCTTTGTTGTAATAACAGAGGTGGAAAAAGAGAAAGCAAAAAGAGATGGTGAAAAATATGGTGTTATTTGATCAAGCTACCTATGACAAGTTTCTCTTTGAAGCTCATCACTCCCTTTATTCTCTTTGATTGTTCGACAATACTTTTCATTTTTACCTCCTTTTATGTTTGATTCGACACAATAAATTATTATATTAATAAAAACAATTTTATTTAATTTTAATTCAAAAAATTTAAAATGTTTAAATAAAAAATCTTTTAATCTTTTAATTTTAAATATTTCTATCTTCAATATTATTAAACTAAACATAAATATTTTTATATTTTAATAATAAATATTAACAAAAATAATATATTTTAATATTTTAATAATGTGAATATTTTTAATTATTTTTTAATATTTTAAAGATTGGATCAAAATTTGAAATCCCGAAAAATACAGGTATCAAATTTTTTTTCAATCATTGTAGAGGGATTAGATTCGTATTTTGATATAAGTACATGGACTAATTACATCATTTGATCATCCAAGCTAGTAAGCCACGCGAAAAAAAAATTCACGTCATCAGTTGCCAAAAACTTTTGTTGACTAAGCTCGCCACGTCAGCATGGTCAATGCCACATCAGCATGATATCAGCATAGTCAATGTCATGTCAGCATACTTAACAGTGAAATTTGACATCGTTTAAAATTGGACTAAAATTCAAAATCTCAAAAATAAAGATATCAAAATTATTCAAATTAAAATAAAAAAACTAAATTCGCACTTTAACTATAATACATGAATTAATAGTAGAATTTGACTCAAAATATAAAGGTCCTTTCATTCAAAAGGTGGAGCCAAATGTTCAAAGGGTTGGGGGGGGGGGAAGTCAAGGGTTTGAAAGAAAATTTAAGAGGTCGGAGAGTTGTAAGCTACAAGTAAATATTATTTGGGGTAGATAATTTGGACCCCTCCTCTCAAATAATATGAATTTTATTAACAAGTGTCATAAGAATATTTTTTAAGATTATTAAATATAGTAATATTTTCAATCAATGTATTAAAAATGATGAATTAAATTATCAATTTTTGTATTTAATATAATGTTATTACTATAAATAATATATTAACTAATCTTAAAGAATGTCCTAAGAGTACTTGTTAGCAAAACCCAAAAAGTATTAAGCAATCTGATCTGATTATTGTGCTAAAAACTATTGGCTAATCCTTTTTCATTTAGCTTCAATGATTCATCTTGATTCTGATGATGGTACAACTTGGAAAAGAAAATCAGAATAAAAGTCTAGCAGATTGTAGATGCAAGTATATTAGTATTACTCGTCAACGGAATACTAAGTCAGACGACATGCATGCTACTGACATACTTTAGAATATTGCAAATTCAATAAAATTTAATTGCATAATATATTTTTCAAATAAATTAATTAATTAGAGATTTAAAATTATGGATAAATTAAGAACTTATTACTCGTCATTTTCCTTAAATAGTTGTCCTAGTCTTAGAGCCTTGAATGCATTGAGTTTTGGAAAACTCAAAAGATTTGTATCCAAAAAGTTTGGGTCCAATAGAAATAATAACGCAATTAAAAGGGTATTAGGTTTGCCGATATTAGGCTTTGCCTTTTGAGCTGAGCCTGAGTCTTCACCCTTGGTTTAGCTTTTCGATACCTTTACTTTGCTTTCACTTTGATGGGCCTTCAAGGGCAGAAAATAAGAACTTTTTTGCACAAGTGAGCAGGGCAAGCAGTCGAGTAACATAGAATAGTAAATTTTCTTCCACCCAATGGCCTAGATAGGAACATATCACTTATAATTAATTAATTAATTATAACATTATAATTAATCAATCATAATTTGAAATTATATAGAATTCATCAAAATTTTATATAAAATTCGCAATTATAAATGATGTACTCCGACGTAATTTTTTTTTTTTGTTATGATTGAATAATTACAAAATTATAGTAAAAAGTAAAGGTGACCAACGAGTAGATTGAACAAGTTCAAGTCATTGTTGGATTCGGATTCAGGTAAAGTTAGGATTCATGTTAGTTAAGTCACTTTTTAGATTTTATGAAAGATATAATCATTTTAGCAAGTTTTTCGAATTCGAGTCGAGTTTGAAAATTTTCAAATTTAGATCGTTTTGGATTTGAGTTTTCACGAATTCAGATTTTTGATTTTTTTTTTTTTTTTATGAAATCGAGTTCAGAGTCAAAGTTTTTGGAACAACTTTTTGGGTTCTAATTGATTTTGTCACTTCTAGTAAAAAAAAGAATTGAACATGAAATGCTCACTTGTAAATACTTCCGGATTTCAAGGAAGTCTAGATTTTTTTTTTTTTTTTTTTTTTTTTTTGAGTTTAGCATTGACATGTGAGTATGTGAGTGTATTGGATGCATTAATCAAAGTTGTCACCCAACTCATTGATGATAAAAGAAAAATGCTGCAGGTTATTAATACATAATCCTTAGTAATAAGTTTCAAAGTGTTGGAAGTAAAGAGGACATAGTTCTTGGATTCTTTTGACTAAGACTATTAAATGATTTAAAAGAGATCTAATACCATAATATTTGCTTCACATGGCAACTCTTAACAACTTCAACTCTTCAACCCAATGATAATATAGGTATATAGTAGATATTGCAGAATACATATTCTCAACCAGCACTTTTATTAGGATATATGGAACATGAATTTAGATTTTAGACCCTTTTTTTTTTATACAAAGGAAGTCATAATGTGGAATAAGATAAGAGGTTACAAATATTGAGATTCGAACCCAAACATATTGAAAGTCACTTCTAAAATGACTGAACCAATTAAATTAAAATTTAAAATATAGAAATCACATCAGAGATCATGATGAGTAAAGAAAGTTACTTGAGACAATCTGAAAGACTAAACTTTATTACCTTCTCAAGCTATTCTTACAAGAACAAAGCAATGAGAGGATTGCTTCCCAGGAAGTTAAAGTATAGATTACAAGACAATAGACTTAACTAGAAACCAGAGGCTTTTCCGTATCCTAAACAACAAAACACTTGCACATGGACTCAGTACACTATCGTCTCGATGCGCAGCTTCAACCGACTTCCATCACTTCTTCGAATTCTGTATATCATGCAGGCAGGAACAAACATTGTATATATACATAGAAGCTTATCTGCAATCATTTTCACAATCTATGAGCTTTTTGCCAAGGGGTGTGTTGTGTATTTGTACAACTTCACCCCTGGAAAAAGCCAAAACAAATGGTTGTGATCTTTGGAGTGTGGGCTGCTTAATTTACCCGGAAAAGAAAAATGCTGAATGGCAAGTTGGATTTAGAGAAAATGAATTGAGACTCTTGTTTATTTCATGTACTTCTGATTTTATGTGTTCTATCAGCTGCAAATGACCTCCACAGAGAGTTTCTTCATGACATTAGGGCATGGGTCTCCTCCAAACATTTCAGGTGCTACAGTCACTGAGCAGAAGTTCTGCCCAACACATAGCTGCAAGCACAAAGACATAGGTCAATGTTCATGCAGCAATGGAACAAAAAGCAGTAAAAAAAAGGAGGGAAAAGTTAACTTGGGCCAGCAAATGTAGATCAAGAGGTTTTCAAGTTTCTTGGCGGTTTTCCAGCATAAGTTTGTCACTAATATTGTTTTGGAATGGAATAGGTGACTCAGATAGTTTGGTGTATATATCCGAAGGAGTGCAAAAGAGATGGGGGTGGGGAACTCATAGACTTGAATTACTTGTAGGATTATACATTGGGTAACTAGAGAAGAAATGAACAATTGCTGGACAAAGCTTAATAGGGCAATGTTCACCTATGTTACTCGGACTCGGGTGTGAGTGTCGGACACGGGTATGTTTGATTTATTCCAAGTTTTTCATATATTTGGAGGGTCCTTGGGGGATCATATCCCCATACCCATGTCCGGATATGGATGGGACACAAGTGTCGGACACGGATACTTCAAGAAAAATGAAAAGTCGGAGCAACATAGTTCACGTCATTGGTTTATTATTCACAATTCCAACTATAAAAGAAGATGAAATAATGTAGGCAAAGTAACATACCCTGTTAAAAGCATCATAAGAGTGGTGAGCATGACAGCCTCCTTCGCGGTAGCTTCCACAGACCCCTTCTGGAGTTCCAAAGCTGGCAAACTTTACTGCCGAGATTTTCTGTCCGGCATCACACTCTAAATGGACTTTTGGCCTTAGGGGTTTGTTGACTTTACCAGAGGCTTGCATCTGGTAATTCATTAGGGTTGGTTGCCACTCATAGATATCAGCACAAACACTGTCGGTTTCTCTGCGAACCAAATAAATTCCATTTGGGTCTCCACCCCATTCCTCAAACACAACCAACAAATTCCCTGTTGGGTTGAGCCACGAACGAGGAACGTGATACCTATATATAAGTTAGCAACCACAAGTCAGTCTATCAACATTCCTTGCTTGTCAGAGAAACTGTAAAGCGGATTAGTTTGTTCGGTTACCATCTTTGAGAGGCCTCTCCACAATTAGTTCCACATTTCTTCTCATCATATGTTCCGGCATAATTACATACAGCACAATTTCCAGATGCTTTATATGCAGGCCAGTGGCGTCCAATACTCTGTCCATTTATCCAAATCTGGCCTTTGCCCATACTATTCATATCTAAAGACAATGGAGCATTTCCAGCTGGAGCATTGAAAGTTGTCTGCAAAATTTAAGAAGAATATCAACAAAAGCTGACTAAAGGAGGCATTTAGGTGCATTTTCAGTTCTATGCATTTTTTTATAAGAACACAGTCCAATCAAAATTGTCAACGATTGCCTATTCCTTTTATGATTATAAAACACCATCAGCTTTTAGGGCCAAAAGGACTCAGGCTTTAAGTGATGACCAAAACAATATTCATGCTTGCCACAATTTTCGTATGAAAATATGAGGTCTTTAAAAACACTGAAAAATCACAACGATATTTGAACTAATGTAACCCTAGACAACAGTTCATAGACTCTGATCTTATTAACATATGGTTTGGTTGTATTTTCAGATACATACTTTGTACCACGACAGTGGCTGCCTTCGTGCCACTAATGACCCCTGCGCCCACTCCACTGACGAACTACCACTTAGTGAATGAAGATTCAATGCTTCTCCCTTAAGGCCAATCTGCACGGGGATAAATAACAAAATAACTCTCTAGGCACATCAGGACAACTGGAGAATAAAAACTAATATGCAAGAAAAAGACCTTGTAAGACCATTTCTGCCATGAGAGATCTCTCCTTCCCTCATTGAGACCATTCAATGTAACCGGGCCAAGAATACCAGCATTCCATGTCTCAAAATGTGGACCAACATTCTGCATTCAAACCAAAAATCCAATAATTCATAAACAAAATCTATTGGCATGAAGCTGTCAGCAGAGAGAGAGAGAGAGAGAGAGAGAGAGAGAGAGAGAGAGAGAGCATACTGGGAGACCAACAGCAATGCTTAGAAGTGAAATTTTATTGATACCAGCTCTCAAATTAACACCTTGGCTGAATGTTAGTTTGGGGAATTCTAGACTTCCATAGGAACTTCCTGACAAAATCAATTAGATGGAAAGAAAAAAATATAGGGGAAGAAATATTAATTATCCTTAACAAATAAGAACTGCAAGCCAATATGGTACTATTGACCTACATTAGGTAGTCTAAAGGATAAACCAAGGACACCTAAACTTCTGTATGTATATGGTCTTTGTCGACTTAGTACCACTTTCTTCATGTTTCAGTTTACTGATTATTGAAACTAAAAGTTGTGCATTAATTTGCATGACCAAACATTATGGTTTGTGTACTACTCTTTCCCATTTTTCTTAAGGATAACGTTCCAAAACATCAAACTAAGTCAAAACCCAAAGTTATAAGCATATAACACTATAATTCCAGCAATTACTAAATATTGCTACCATCTGACGGGGTCTAAAAGCAGCCTAAAACCAACGACAAGCCCACCTGATAGTTGACCGTTGACAAAAACATGCAAAGCATGGCCAGCTGATAAGACAGTAAGAACAGGAGATTTCCCATTCTTCATGAATCCTTCACTAGGGTCAATCTTAATGCTGGGGATGGAAACAGAACATACAAAACATTAGAAAGTCAAAATACCGGTAATAAAAAAAAAAGTTCAATAGAATCTTCCTTTATTCCTCAAGGAATAAAAAAATGCTTTACAATAACTGGGTTGAATAAAGACAGATGATGCAAATTGAAATGAGGTATTGCTATTCACTACTTACTCTGTTGTGTACCACAAATAGTCAGTTACATCTCTGGTAGTATTTATCTGCTCCAACAACCCGACCATTGTGAATGAACTGTCAACATCCGAAGCTGTCTCTTCATTGTATGCCTGCCAAGAGAATCCTCTATGCATGGGAACAGGAACCATTTTCTTCCGTGCAATTTGGGCTCCAACCTATTAGGAAAGTTTCTTATAAATGTTAAAATTATGTTTACTTCATACTGTCAACCGAAAAAAAAATCCTTGGTTGAGTCTTATTATATTAGTTTTACATAAAAACTTCAACATGGAAACCATCGATATGATAAGCAAGAGGATATACTGCAAAATAGCATGTTATTATATTAAATTTGATAAACTTTATTTGCAAGATGCTTGGCAAGAAATCAATCTTGACACATAATATTGCTGAAAATAGGAACAAAACTGATTTCAAGTTTATCAAATCTTTTTTTCTCACCCTTGCAGTGTTATACACAGTATTCTTGCAGTCAGGAAGAATGCTGATAGACCAAGGAGGCAGGTTGTAGTGCATGTTCCCAAAGGCAACTTTTGCAAACGATCTCGGGTTGTAATTTGCAAGGAAGGCAGCACAACCTCCAGACTTATATTTGAATACATGAGCCTGTATGTTTAGAATGAAATTTATATGTAAGTTCTGCGTACAAACCAATCCGGAGTAGGATTAAGGTTCTTAGAAATATAAGTCATGTCAACCTCCTGATAGTTTCCAAGTAGCATCACAGTGGGATCTCCAGATACTAAAGCTGGTTCACAAAGCTTTATTGCTCTATGCAAATCTTTCAAATGGCCCCACTTGGGTTGCCTCAACAGTCCTGCATGAAAAGAAATGTTTCTCCTTCAAATATATCTTAAGGAACTAATCTTTAAAATATACTTACACTCCATATGAATTCTAAAAGGCATAGAATGGATAGTTTAAACCCAGTAGACAATAGAAACTAGATGATGCATAGCCAACTTCAAAAATGCACCATGATACTTTGTGCATACCGGATTCATCAAGAGGAGCATCATAATCATAGCTAGTAGCTATGAAAGGACCCCCAGCAGTTCGGCCAAAATTTGTTCCTCCATGATACTGATAACACAAAAAAAAAAAAAAAAAAACAGCATATAAGACTCACTCTTCCAGTGATTGAACTTGGTAAATTGAAAAAAACAATTTGATTACCATGTAATAATTAATGAACGATCCTCCTTTCTGTATAAACCTTGCAACTGAAAATGCCATGTCTTCAGCAGGTCTGTAAGGAACTGCCCCTCCAAACTCAGTGTACCTACACCGTAAAATAAAAAAGAACCATCAGCTAGGAGACACTTTTTATCTTCTCGTGAACTTGTAGTTCTTTCGAGCACGGGAGAGCCACAGAAGATAAATCTCTCGCCAAGGCAAACTTGAGCTTACCAGCCTGTCCAGGCTTCAGTCCACATCTTTGGTTTGTAGGCCTTGTTAGGAGAAAAGTAGTCACAGTAGAAACCATTGCAGGTGTTAATCTGTTGGAAGAAAACAAAAGTTGAGAAAAATAAAAATGAATAATTCAAAAGAAAACCTCACCTTGCACAGAAATACATGATAAGACAAGATTATTTCCAGTAGCCAAAAAGTTCAATCAAACATCCATCCCTCGTGCTTCTATGCAATTGGGTATCAACTTAGAAATACAATACTGCTTTGACATCTCCAAGCATTGAAAAAGCAAAGGTATTTTTCACCAACACCACTAACTATGTAAGTTCAAATGGGGTGCAATAATAATTCATGAAAGAAACATGGTCATCAATGTATGATTACAAAAACTGAAAGTCCAAAAAGAATAAAATAAAGACACTCTTAACAAATAGGATTAGGAAAGAGAAAAAGCTGAGCCATGTGCAATGAGAAATAATAATTCATTTCAACCATGACCAACAAGTAGACAACACACTGTTTACTAGCAACCCCACTAAAGAAGACTGAACATAATATGACGGCCATTAAGATTGAATACGGAACATGACAAGAAAAGGTTAAAAAACAATGGTTAAAAGATAAAAGGCATAGTATACTTACAATAGGGTCGGGTGCATCATCTTGCTTGCACATGACCCATGGGACACCAGTGCCTAGTCCCAAAGCCATTTTAGCTGCCCAGTCACTATAAGCTTTACCGGGTGCACCGAGTTCGTATTCCATGGGCCCGTATTCATTTTCAATCTGTCAAAAGCAGACATTATAAAAGATACTATTTCTTAGTTCATCATCGTATTCCAATGAATAGACAATTAAACTAAGAACAGATGGCTAATATTCATATCTTAAACTGAGAAAACTTAGAACAAAATGCCAGATTGAGAAATTAACTGTAACTAGAATGTACCAATTTGCCTACCTGAGATAGAATAATAGGACCCCCTTGAGACTCAAACAATCTTTCAGCTTTCATCATATCCACAATCTTTTTTGTAAATATTTGCATTTGAGCCTTCATTATAGCAATTTAGTAAGTAAATTGGTTTCTCCAAAAAAAAAAAAAAAAATCCAGGACAGCAAAGGGGGGAAAATTCAATTTTGTGATATTTAATCACAAGATTAAATTAGAAAAGAATATTAAATGACTACAATGAAACTTCAGAGATGGACAGATGGAAATTGGCTAACCTTGAAAGGTCCATTGTTTGTTCTGAAATTGATACCGGGAATGTACTTCAGCCAAACAGGAAAACCCCTGAAAAATTAAATAAAAATCATTGCTTGAACTACACTTTATCTTGAATTTCTTTATATTATTAGGAAAATAAAATATTTTAGCATTACCCAAAGTTCCACTCAGCACAGACATAAGGACCAATCCTCAGATGAACATAGAGGCCTGCTTGCTTCACCAGTTTAATAAATTTGACCAAATCATAGTTGCCTTCGAAGTAATACTACGATAACCAAAAATAGAAAGAAAATTCAGAATTTCTTATGCCATTTACCAAAAACACAAGCTCTGTAACAACAACAACAACAACAACAACAACAACAAAAAAAGCAAGCTTTTTTTTTTCCAAAAACATGTTGCTTTTTCATTACTTTGCCAGGTGCAGGCTCATGGCCATTCCAAAAAACATATGTCTGAATCACATCTAGCCCTCCTTCTTTAGCCTTCTGTATAAGATCTGGCCACATCTGCAAAACGAAACAAATTTAGAAGAAAAAAAAAAAAGAATCAAACATTAGACGCACCCAGATGACGAAATGCATTATAAAAAAAAAAAAAAAGCTATAAAAACTTGGGCTTTTGGGGAAATAAAAGAGACCCAAGAAGTACATTTTGGAGAAGAAAAAACATGAAGTAAAGAGTTTACCTCAGGTGAGCTTCTTGGGTAGTGAATGGATCCAGAAATGAGGATCCTTCTTTGCCCATTAATGGTGATAGCTTTACGGTCATAGGAAACAGAGGCAGTAACTGAACAAACCCAGGAAGCTAACAGAACAACCAACAAAGCATTCCACATTACAGGAAGCTTGGAATTGGAGTCCATGGCCATGGCAAAAAAAAAAAAAAGAACAAATGACCCTCTTGTTTACACAACAAAGCAACGCCCTTTTTGCCTTACTCTTACTCTTTCTCTTTCTCTATCTCTTTCTCTTGTACACTTTATTCTATACTTCTCTATCTAGGGATAGAGAAAAAAAAAAAGTTTTAAAGAGAAAAGAAGATGGAGAGAGACAAGTAAACCAAACAGCTAGCTGGTTATGTGTTTCAGTGTTTGTTTGTCCAATTGAGCTCTGCTTTTTTTCCTTAAATAAGAGGAAAATAAGCTAAAAGCCTAACACATTACAATGTGTTACTACTTTTATTGGTTTTTTTTTTTTCTTTGGGTTTGCAGATGAAATGAGAAGGTTTGATTTTTCAAAGGTTTGGTAATGAGTGCCTTTAAGATATTTGTTAAGGTTAGTTAATATACTATTTATAGTAATAATATTGTATTAAATATAAAAGTTGATAATTTTATTCATCATTTCTGATGCATTAGATGAAAATATTACTATATATAATAACCTTAACAAGTGTCCTTAGAGCACTTATTAGCAAAATTCTATTGCAAAAGAGTGAAGGTGGTTTGCAGCTGCATTTAAACAGTGAAGAATTGGGGGGGTTGAAAGTGAAATGTGGGACCCTTTTTGAAGGCCTTTTGACACCACTCTTTGGCCTCACTTTTTGCACACTTGACGCGGAGCTTCAATCCAATGAAGGCAGGCAATCAAAGATCTTTTTTATTTTTTGAGAAAATATGAAAAACATACAGTCCACATAGAATTATTGTGAAATGGTATAATAAATAAAAATTATTTGAACAAGAGAAATGAATAATTAGAAATTATTATAAAGAATATTGTAAAGACAAAATTACCCTTCATGAAAAACTTATATTTCTTTTTTTTTTCATTAAGAAAATATTATTTTTTTTAAATTTTAATTGAAAATAAATTTAAAAAATAAAATATTTAAATATATACTTTTTTAAAAATTTAAAAAAATAAATAAAAATTAATTTTAGGCATATTATTTTTATTTTTTAAAATTTTTTAATTAAAAAAAGTAAATAAAAAATTTAAAAATTTATTTTTTAAAATTAAAAATTTTTTATTTTCAGAATATTTATTTTTTAATTAAAAATTAAATTAAAAAATAAAATAAAAAGAGAGGAGAAAGTTTTTTTATAAAAGATAATTTTGTCTTTATAATATCCTTTTTAACAATTTCTAATTATTCATTTTTTTTTCAAATAACTTTTATTAATTATACCATTTCACAATAATTCTCTGTGGACTGCATGTTTTTCATATTATCCCTTTTTTTTTTTTTTTTTTCCATCCTTCATCTTCTTTGGAAATTATTAGTATAATGAGTTAACTATATTAGTATTAAAAATGTAATAAAGCTTAAGGTCTGTTTGGCTGTACATAAAAACTGGTTTTTTTTTCTACACTTTAAAAAAAAAACATAAAGATTATCCTTATTTTATTTACTTCATCTCACTTCCACTCGCTATCAATCGCGCGTGAAAAATAAAAACAGTGTGAATTACAGGAAATGGAAAAGAGCAGCCGCACTAGCAGTAACAGGGTGGACTGAAATGAATAGTGAATACTCACTGCTCTGTTAAGACTTTTTGAGTTTTTTTAGGATCATTAATTATTTAGTTGGCAACTTGGGCAATGGTAATAAATAATTATTGGCAGTTGAATACACGTGTACTATAGGCGCGTGATCTCCGTAATTACAATAAAATAATTTGGTTGGGTAAAACAAACATGTGTTTGGTGTTATATTTGTCACTCTAGAGTCTAGAGTTGTTCATCGTCTAGTTTGAAACTGATTCTAATAATCAATTTTTATTTAGTGAAGATTTGGTTAGGTTTATTAGATTTAAAATATTAAAAAATATTTTATATTAATATTTTTAAATTTTTTATAATTAAATTATATAAAATAAGTTTTATTAATTAAATAATAATAAAAATCGAATTAAATTGGCTCTAAGATTTTAAATATTTTATTTTAAAATTAACTCAAATATCTTTCAAACAATAAATAACCCTACCCTTAAACAATACTTAACCGATATTAGCTTTGGTTCGTATAATCAAGACCACACAGCACACACATACTTCACAGTTCACACCTATTTTCTAACTTTTGACTTAATTAACACTTCATTCAAAACTCCAATTTAAACAATTTTTTTTTTTACCAAAATCTGGGCTTTCTTTTTAATAATCCATGATTACTTAAGCCAAAGTGTATATCTTATATGTAATTTTTTACTCGTCTTGTAAAAGAGATTTACCTTCTACTATGTGTATTTAGAAATCAAAATCTTTTATTGCCACGATGAATGAAATAATTGATTGAAAAATTAATTTTAATTATTTAATATAAAGAAAATCAAAGTTTAGAAAAATATTTACAAAATTTACAAATTTTGGATTCGAATTCGATTTCTAACTTTATACTTTTTTATTTAATTCTTCACTCAATGAAAGTGTTCTTCAACTTATCAAATCAATCCTTTTAGCATCATATGTTTTTGGACAATCATTAATAAAATTTTCTTTTTAAGCTTATTATTAGAAAGAACTATATATCATAACTCAAAATTTAATTCAATTAGTTAATGTAATAATTTTTAAAAAATGACATCAAATAAATATGATTCAAATTTCAACACGTATTTTTTTTTTATTATCTTCAAACTATAATTTTTTTGCATATATATATATCATCCGAAATATCCCAATTTTTTTTCTAACACCCCATCGTTGGTTATATATATATATATATATATATATATATATATATATATATATATGGAGACTTTTATGAGGTTCTAATTCCTTGCAAAACTAGCCAAAGTATTGATATTGTTTTTTTTTATTTTTTTTTATAAATAAAATAATCTTACTGTGGCTGCTGGGATTCGAGCCCAAATATTTATTATTCATATGACAATAAAGCCAAAATTAATAAACTTGTAAATTGGGTGTTACTTTTCATCCAATGATATAAACTTGCCATATCTTTCTATTCATAAAAACAAGCGGTTGTTAATTTGGTAGTCTCAGAAAGTGAATTAAAGGCTATACAAGAATGCAATAAATTAAGTATAATAGTAATATCTCTTCCTATCATTTATATATATAAAATTTATCTCAAATTTTATAATTAAGAGGAGAATGAACTTCAATGATCATCATTCATTCACTCAATTCTCTCTTTCGTTGTCTTGATTTGTTTTTTAATAGTACTATAGGTTGAGTGAAAATGTTTCTCTTTTAAAATTAATTGGATATATATATATATATATACACGCTTATAAGTGGAAAATAAGCCTCAATAAAAAAATTTAAAAAAAAAAAAGGAAAATGGATAAGGCATGTGATTATATATAGCTCCAAGGTAAAAAAATTGTAATATATATTTTATGTTTGACTATTGTTTTCTAGTGTATATAATCTATATTTAAGCTTTTACCTTTTGTCATAATTAGATCGTTCATGAGTTCGACAGCTCACCCGACCTAACAAATATTTTTTGATTTGAGTCGGCTCGGTCTGATCCTTAACAGTATTTTATGTATTATAATAATATTATTTTTTAAATTTTAATTATAAAAATATATAAATATTAATAAAAAAATAAAAAATATATTTTATATATTGATAAACAGTGTTTCAAACCCGCGGGTCGACCTGAGCAAAAAAAATTTACAAAAATTAGTGTCACGACCCTCATGAGCAGATCTAGTCATAATCCACATATTCAAAGATTTAATCGTTAAACGAATATTGAAAATAAGGCTATAATAAATTCATTATTGTTTGTAAAGCAATATGAAATCAAAACTGTTTATATTATATATTCATGATTGTTTCCTATGGAGAAAAAATGGAATACCAAAGAATATCATCAATATGAAATCAAAGCTTTAGAATATAAATAAAAGCACTGGTTCAATTAAATATGGTTACATAATAATGAATTGGTTTTAAAATTTTGAAGAAGATGTGATGTCATGAACTCATGATGTTAGTAATTATAAAAACAAGGCTATAATAAAATATTGAATTGAATTTCAACATCAATTGGGAAAGTTTGGGTTTTTAATAACCTTAAACCAAATTAAACTCATTTTCAAATTAACATACCCATTAGAAATTTACTATCCATATTATTTAAATTCGAGTGAGTGTTGGATATGCGTTAATGTTTGATACGAATATCTTCAACTTTTTTTAAAAAAATTATATTTTTGAAGGATCATATCTAATACTCATATTTGAAAATGTATCGTACACAAATATCAAAAACGAATATTTAAAAAAAAGAATTTAAATAAATAGCTCACCATTTGCTTCAAAAACATTCAATTTTGCTTCATAATCAAATCAAATCAAACATTCATTCATTCAACACCAAACCACATCATTTGCCTAGGGATGACAATGGAGTAGGACGGGGCGGACTTTGCAATACTCGCCCCCGCTCCGTCATTGGACTGTTCTGTTCCGTCGTCCGTCTCGTTCTGTCGTGGATATTGAAATTTGAATACCACTACCACCTCCATGGATGTCGATTACATCCATAACCGCTCCACCCCATTCGATATTTATTAATTATTTTAATTTTTTTCAAATAATAAAACATTGTAAAAAAATTTAAATATAAATTCAACATAAATGAGTTTCTAATCTAAGAAGAGGGAAAAATAAAGTATTAGATTTAGATTTAAAAAAATAATAATAATAATAATAAGTTTAGTTATTACTTTATTACTTTTTTAAAAATTAAATATTTAAAGATAAAATAATAATTTAAGTATTCGAAATTAGGCGGAATAAACAATTATCAAAACTGCTTTATTTTCATCTTTCAAATAAAAAAAAACCGCTTCGTTCCGCTTTCATTATTAAGTTTTTTTTATTTAAAACAGATCAATTTAAAATTCATGAAACGGTTCAAATTTTGTCATTTCCTACATTTGCCTAGCTTACATGACAAGGCATGTGGAGCGGCGCCTGGTGATGGTGATGATGGCACCCATAAAGGAAAAACAAACCCTCTTCACTGCTGCGTTTTAGCGTTTGAATCCCAAAAGTGAAAGATCTCTGTCAAAAAGATTTTTTTTCTTTTTTTCCCCTTTTCCTTTTCAAAAAGTTGTTTGAAAATTTTCTCAGAATCTTTAATTTTCAGCCTCGTCAGGTTCAGGTATATTCTGTTCTGTCATTAATTTCCTCCTCTCGTTGCTTCAAAATTTTGAAGTTATATTTTTTTGACAGGCTAAATTTGATAATAGATTAAAAAAAAAAAAAAATCAAACTCCAAATTATCATGTAAACTAGATGGTTCTAGACATGATTAAGGGTCGTAAATAGATTCAATTCAAGTTGAGTAGATTTTTATTTAAATGTTATTCTAAAAATATTTTAATATTTTAAATAATAAAATAGATGTATTAAACTATCCTAATCAAGTTGAGTCAAATCTTAAATAAACAAAATTTTTACCATCCAAATCCAACTAAATCCGTAAACAATTCCAGATAAATCATAACGAAATGTGAATGCAGCTAAAAATAGTTGTCAAATTTTCAACATGTGGGTGAGACTGAATGGTCTCTCCATTTTAATTTCTTTCTAGCACCGTAGCACATAGGGATTTATTAGGAGGGCAACCGAACCTAATTCAAACCTAACCCTTCATAATAATAATAAAGATATAAAGATTTTATCGTGTAAAGTAGGTCAAGTATTGAAATGAACCCAACGTGCCAAACCAAATTTGTATAATTAATTAATTTAGTACAAGTAGAACAAATATTTTTATATTTTATTTGCATGAACTAATCACTTAGGTATAACCATTTAATTTAATTAATTTGTATTATTTTCTTCACTCTGAAAATGTTCATATATGTATAAAAATATATTAATTATATAATATTTTTTTCTCCATGACTGCTGCATATTTTGTTAAGGGTGTAAATGCGAGGATAATCACAAATAAAATAATATTATTTTTCCTAATCTATTTTTAAATATATAATTAAGTACCATGTTCTACCAAATGTATGAAATTTCCCTAATGGGTCCAATAATTTTGATGCAAAAGTCAATGCAATAATTGATTTAGGAAATCAGAAAAACACCTAATTTATAATACATGTCTAACTAATTTTTAATGTATATGGCCATGGACATATTGCATGGTGATCTTCAACTATTTTTTTTTTTTTTTATAAAAAGAATATCAGTTTAGGGATAAAAGAAAGGGTTGCAGATGTTGGATTTCAAATCAATACCTGCTGGATGCTACCTCTTTAAGAGTGATTGCATTAACCAATTGAGCTAAACTTTGGATTCAAATCTTCAACTATTTATCATAATAAACGAAGAGAAATTATCATGTTCACTGCCAGTGAAATTATTAAATTTCATAAGCAGAATTATTAGAGTGACTCATATCATTTAAAGTATAATAATTAAATTATAAAAAATAGACACATAATAACTTTTTAATCTATTTGTAAAATTAAAAAAATTCTACTGTTAATATATAAAAACAATTTTTTTTACCGATAGGTAAAATAAATTTATCATGAAAATCCTTTTTTTTCCCAAAAAAAAACATATATCAAAATTAAATTGAAACAAAAGTATTAAAGAAACTTCATCAAGAGTCAATGTCATTCCTAATCAAAGGGTCAATGATGTTAATCCCTGATTTTACTGCTGAGTTACTAGTTGTTGTTCTTATGTCATTGACTCTATCATGTAATTAATATTTTCCCTTTACTGTATAATCTTTCCATGTAAACATTTGCTGCATATAAACAGCAGAATGACAATAACAAAGTTTAAGGCTTTCTCTCATTCATATACGAATCTCTTCATGGTATCAGAGCCTTCATCCGTAAGTCTCAAAATCATGTCAACTTCCTCCACCATCAAAGAACCTCAACTTACAATTCAAGCTTTTCATCAGTGTTCTAGTCTGATCTCTATCAAGCTAAACACAACTAATTTTCTATTATGGTGTTCTCAGATCATTCCTCTAGTCCGAAGTCTGGGCTTTTATCATCATCTCATCACAGATGATAAACCCACAGAAGAGATAGAGGATGACAAGGGCAGCAAATGCATTAATCCTCTGTTCGATCATTGGACAACAAATGATGGTCTTCTCATCTCTTGGTTGCTTGGAACCATTAAAGAAAACATCATGAGTTCCATCTTTGGTGCAGAAACAGCCTATCAAGTATGGTCATCATTGGAACAATAGCTTCTTCCAATCACAATAGAGAAGGAAGGTCATTTAAAGAATTTATTAATGACTATTCAAAAGGGATCACAATCTCTAGAAGAATATTTGAGAGACTTCAAATCCATATTTGATAATCTTGCTGCAATCAAGAAACCTGTTTCAGACATTGATAAAGTTTTTCAGTTTGCTCGAGGATTGGGGCCAAGTTATGAAAGCTTTTGAATTGCCATGCTCACAAAGCCTCCTTATCCACTGTTCTTTCAGTTTGTGTTGGCTCTTCAAGGTTTTGAACAATCTCAAGTTGCAAGGAAATCTGAAGAAAAGCTATTTTTAGAACAAGCTCAAGCATATTTTGGCCAGTGTGATCGTGGAAGAAAGGATGGTTGAAGAGGTCATGGAAGTTTTACCTCACGAGGCAGAGGTTTTACTCCTGCAGGACGGTATAACTCACAAGGCAACTCTTTTGATCATTCAAACAAAAATCAAATGGTTAGCCAAGGCAACAACAACAATTTTACGAAAAGAACAACTCTTTCATCACAACAATCACATGCATCTAAAAATAATGGTAAAATTTCTTGTCAAATATGTGGTCGAGCAAATCACCTTGCTCTTGATTGTTGGTACAGGTTTGATTATTCTTATCAATCCAAGGAGCTTCCTCAATCTCTTGCTGCTCTTGCCATAAATAATGATTCATCATTCTATGTGGATTCTGGAGCAACTCCAGACATGACAAATGATGCAGGTAAACTTTCATACATTAAACCATACAATGAAAAAGATGTGATTTATGTAGGAGATGGAAACAATTTACCTATATCTCATACTGGTGAAGTCAATATAAGTACACAAGATGAGCATTTGAATCTAAAATATGTGCTTGTTGTGCCAGATTTAAAAAAGAACCTATTATCAGTTGGAAAGCTTACAACAGATCATTTGTGCACTTTTGAATTTACTTCTTCTGACTTTGTTGTTAAGGATCGAAACCAGAAAACAATAGCAAGTGGGCGTAAAAAGGACCAACTTTATGCTTTAGATGATGTTTCTCAGGAGGCTCTTAGTGTAATAAGGAAAGGTAAAGCAACTACAGATTTGTAGCATCAACAGCTTGGACATCCAAACTCAAAGATCTTGTCTTTGTTAAAGGAACATAAAGCTATTGATGTTTCTCATTGGATTTCTAAATATTCAGTATGTGTTAGTTGTTAAATGGGAAAAAGTTGTAAGTTGCCTTTTCATTCTTCAAATAAAATTTCAGAATTTCTTCTTGAGAAAATTCACTGTGATTTTGGGGACCTGCTCCTTTGGTTTCTAATCAAAGGTTTCGTTTCTATGCAATATTTGTTGATGATTACTCAAGATTCACATGGCTATACCATCTGAAAAGAAAAACTGAATTTTTTGATACCTTTAAAATTTTTCAAAGGTTGGTAGAAAACAAAATTGATCATCGAATCAAGATTTTTCAATGTGATGGTGGAGGTGAATTCAACTCACAAGATTTTCTTATTCATATCCAAAACAGTGGAATCGAAATGCATGTATCTTGTCCAGGAACTCCTGAACAAAATGGAGTCGCATAACGCAAGTATCGCCATGTCATTGAGACTGCTTTGACTATGCTTTTTCATGCAAATCTGCCTTTAACACTTTGGGTTGATATTTTTCTCTCTGCAGTATATCTCATTAATCGTTTACCATCATCAGTGTTACATAATGATACTCCTATCACAAGCTTCACAAAAGACATCCTGACTACAACGGCTTACGGGTTATTGGATATCGGTGTTTTCCTTCTCTGAAATATCAAGGTGGACATAAATTCATCAAAAAGACATATCCATGTGTCTTCATTGGTTATAGCCCTGTACACAACGGTTATCAATGTCTTGACCCTACAACATGAAGAGTCTATATCTCAAGACATGTTGTTTTTGATGAGGGATTCTTCCCTTATCAAACTTCTAAACTTGAAAATTCTGAACAAAATCCACAGCTGACTGACTCTTTGTGAATTTCCTGATGGTGATGAATTAAGTGTCTATACAAAGGAAGTCACTCAAAATATGGACAATTTGACCAAGCCTAATAATGAAATTTCCTTATCTTCTGATCCTATTTATGATGATGCAGATAGCACTTCACTTGTTGTTGTTTCAACTGGAGACATTAATCCCACCATTTGTGCTGAAACAATTACTGAAAATATGCTTTCACAAGTGGAGTTTGAAATTACGCCTTCAGAAGAGGAGCCTATCATTGAAAATGCCTCGCAATTATTTAATGAAACAGATTTAGGTTGTGTTATTCAATGCTTGGAGCAACAGAATGCCTCTTCTCTTGGTAATGAGACTTCACAAATAACACCTATTACCAATGACCGACCTTCAAGACTTCGAAGACCACCTGCATACTTGCAAGACTATGCTCTTGCAACAACAACTTCTCAAATTGAACCAAAGACTCTTAAGGCAATACTAAAGAATTCATAATGGGTAACTGCCATGCAAGAAGAGATTCAAGCTCTTTAAGACAATGAAACATGGACTCTTGTTCCTCGTCCCTCAGATGCAAATGTAGTTGGTTCCAAATGGATATATCGCATCAAATACAGAGAGGATGGGTATGTTGACCATTTTAAGGCTCGACTGGTTGCATGAGGGTTCACTTAAGCCTATGGTATTGACTATGATGAAACCTTCAATCCCCGTAGTCAGGTCAACTACCATTCAACTTGTCATTGCTCTCTCAACTTCCTTAAAATGGAATATGCGTTAATTGGATGTCAAGAATGCTTTTCTGCATGGTCGTCTCAAGGAAACTGTTTATATGGAGCAACCACCAGGTTTTATCAATCCCATTTCCCCTGACTCTGTCTGCCTACTCAAGAGATCTTTATATGGTCTTAAACAAGCACCCCGTGCTTGGTTCGATAGGCTTTCCAAATTTTTTCTCCATCTCGGGTTTTATTGTAGTAAGGCTGATTTATCATCTAGCACCATCACTACAGTTCTTATTTATGTTGATGACATTCTTATGTTGATGACATTCTTGTTGCTGGTAATCATGATCCTTTCACTTCATATTTGATCTCTCAACTTGGTAATGAGTTTGCCATTAAAAACCTTGGCTCTCTTCGATTCTTCCTTGGAGTAGAAATTAAACCCTTCTCTGGTGGAGTGTCTCTGACTCAAACAAAGTATATTCAAGATCTCCTCACTCGCACAAAGATGCTTGAAAGTTCTTCCATGACTACACTAATGGTTATCAAGGACAAACCCTCACCCTCTAATGAGAGCCTAGTTGATCCAACAGAATATCGAAGCATTGTTGGTGCTCTTCAATACTTAACATTCATTAGGCCTGATATCACACATGCTGTGAATCGTGTTTGTCATTTTTTCAATGCTCATACTTTACTTCATTTGAAAGCAGTAAAAAGAATACTGAGGTATTTAAAAGGAACTCCAACTTTTGGATTGCGCTACCTTACTCAGAGCCCTCTATCTTTATATGGCTTCAGTGATGCAGATTGGGCAGGATGTTTGACTACAAGGAGAAGCATTACTGGTTTTTGTGTCTTCTTGGGTGCAAATTGTATATTTTGGTGTTCCAAAAAGCAACCTACAATTGCTCGTTCTAGTTTTGAAGCTGAATACCGATCTATGCTTCAACCACTGCAGAAATTACTTGGATTACTTTCTTGCTCTGAGATATTGGAATCACTCTGCATCACCCTTCTCAACTGTTTTGTGATAATATTAGTGCTCTTCACATGTCTGTCAATCCAATGTTTCATGCTCGCTCTAAACATATTGAGCTAGATTATCATTTTGTTCGTGAGAAAGTTGCTATAGGTACCCTTGTCACCCGTCACATATCTTCAGCAACTCAGCCTGCAGACATTTTCACCAAGCCATTACCTAAGCAATCATTTTGCTTCTTTCGAGACAAACTGGGAGTTCATAATTATTCCACCTCCAGCTTGAGGGGGTGTTTAAGGAAACTTCATCAAGAGTCAATGCCATTCCTAATCAAAGGGTCAATGATATTAATCCCTGGTTTTACTGCTGAGTTACTAGTTGTTGTTTTCATGTCATTAACTCTATCATGTAATTAATGTTTTTCCTTTGCTGTATAATCTTTTCATGTAAACCTTTGCTGCATATAAACAGCAGAATGACAATAACAAAGTTTAAGTCTTTCTCTCGTTCATATTCGAATCTCTTTAAAAAGTACTAATGTATAATTTTGTCAAAGAGTGTCTTTTACCATTAGATTGCAAGTGCAATTTGAGAATCAATATGCTTTTTTTATTTGCTGTTGGGATTTTCTCAACATATGGGCCCTCCTTTTCTCTTTATCATCACCGCCCTTAACAATTTTCTTGGAGCATATATCATCAGAGCCAGCTAGCTCATATATATATATTTTTTCATCTCAATCCATATAATTGCATTTTTGATTTATTAAAAGTAATATTTTATTAAAAGTTTTAAGTTGACCTAAAAATATGTGAACATTTCAAAGTTTACATACATTATGGATGATTCCCAAATAAGCTAAAAAGATAATAAAATGTTTGAGAAATTTTATTTTTAACAATAGGATTAAAAATATCATTAAATTTTGTTTCAACGTACTTCTTTTTGTTCAAACGATTTAAAAGGGTTTTATGAGAACTTTGCCCTTATATGTAGTTTTTATTTGAATGAAGGTGTTTATGAATCGGATCAAATTAGACAGATTTAAAATTTTAAAATATTTGCTAACTCAAACACAATCCGGATTTGGTACATCGGATAAAAAATCATTTTATTATTTGAAATATATTAAAATATTTAAAAAAATTATATATTTTATAATTAAACTTAAATAAAAATAAAAATATTTTTTATTAATTAAATAATAATTCAAATCAAACTCTAATCACTCTACTAACCCGAATTGAAAAAATTTTATCTTAAATCCAACCAAATTTAATCGAGTTTATCAAAGTAGTCCAATTTTTGGTTATGACTGAGTCGGTAGACAGTAATTTTGGGTGTTCCAATCCAATGGAAAGGCAAATTGCATTGAAAATGGGAGTCAGTCTGGTATCAAATCAAACTACTATTGGCTAAGCTGTCGTCGAAAATTGTAGTAAGTAATATAATTGCTATATATTTTGTCACATCTAATACTAATAGATAGGGAGGACAATGTGCATGTGAATTGCTTTTCAGTTCCTTTCTTCCATAGTTACTGTCAGCTACAATACGTGTATTATTGTATTTATATTTTTTTTTATATTTATATAAAATTTAAAAAATTAATAATTCATATAATATAAATTTTTATATATTTATATATTTATATTGTATTCATATTATTTGTATTATTTTTTAAAATTATATTTGTTTAAAATTATCAAATTTAATATTTATTAACAAAGCTGAAGATTGAAGACTATAAAATAAAAAGAAGTACTACAGAAAGTAAAGAAGAGAATATATATGATGTTTAATAAGTGATAGATTCTGCTTTGTCCTGCTGCATGACATGATTCTCTTTTGTTTTCACTTGAGCATGGAGCTAGCTAGCAATTCTTTCTTTTTTTCCCTTTCTTTTTCTTTGCCAATTAAACTTATTCTCACCTATCTTTCTAGGCCTCCAAACAGAGCCAAAAGGATGAAACAAAAAACTGCCACTCCATTTTCAGTACTGCTTACTAAAATATATATATATATATATATATAGGATTTTGCTAACAAGTCGCACTTGTTAAGGTTACTATATATAGTAATATCTCCATCCAATGCATCGGAAATGATGAATAAAATTGTCAACTTTTGCATTTAATACAATATTATTACTATAAATAATATATTAACTAACCTTAACAAGTGTCCTAAGGGCACTCGTTAGCAAAACCCATATATATATATATATGAAGAAACTTTTTTTTATTCCTTTTTATTTTAAAAGAAGGGAGGTTTAAATTTCAGTTATTTTTTATGAATTGCGTTTGCGTGATTACTGATTATCATTAGTAACAAGTTAGACCCCAGGAATAAGAAGGAAGTTAGACCGTTAAAGTATTTAGATAATTTTTTAGTCAAAAATATATTTTAATATTTGTATTATAAAAATGAGTAATTTAATTTTTATATGTTTAAAATTGGTGTAAAGAAATAAAATTGATAACGGTGTTAATGAAAAATCGTTTAAATGTTAACGTGAATATATAAAACTAACAGAATAAATGATTCCAAAAAAAATAATGACGTATCAAATTTTTTTGCGTAAGGAAAATTTAAAAACTGATAGGATAAAAAATAAAAACATACTTTTACAGATAAATGAGAGATTTGGGGTAAACTTTTTTATGTTTTTTTTAAATTTCACATGAGTAAAATTTTTTAATACGTCGTCATTTTTTCAAATTATTTTTTTTATCAGTTTTATATATTTATGTCAATATTTTGATAATTTTTTATTAATACAGTTATTAATTTTAAAAACATAAAAATTAAATTACTTATTTATATAATATAAATATTAAAAAATATTTTTAATTACACTTTAACATAAAATTGACAGATTGTTTCGATATTTTGAACAAAATACGGAGTAGGCCCAGACGTCTGCTAAAACTTTGTTAGATTTGGACTTTTTGTCGATGGGTACTCATCAGTAGGCTGTATGCGACTGCTATAGCAAAATAATGATAAATCAGGGCCCACTTTTGAGGCAGAGATAGCAGCAAATTTCGGAAAATACAAGACATTCTTTGGGTTTTTTATAATTTATTTACAATTACAAGAATATTTTAATGAGAATCATGAGAATAATTTATTTTTATATGAAAATTACAAAAAAAAATAAAGAATTGAAAAAAATTATGCTTGCACCAATAACAAAAGATATTTATTAAAAAAATAAAAATTAAAGAAATGAAAAAAGTTGTTTTGATTTCCCTTTTAAATTAATTTTTTTATAATAGAATGAGTATAGATAAAAACACTATGAAAAAAAATTATTTCCGTGTAATGGGGTCACATTCATTTTTAAGTTAAAAATTAATTTAATTATCTAATTAAATTTAGTAACAAGATTTCTACGATCAATGCTTTCTACGACCACATATGGCTCGAAAGTTGTTGAATCTAGCAACAAGATTATTAGATGGACCTGTAAATCTTGACTCGAACCCGAAAAGCCCGACCAACTCAAATGATCTAAACTAAAAAAACTCAAGTGTCAAACTCGGTTGAACCGAATCCGAAATAATTTGAACCCGAAATGATCCGTCCTGAAATCAACCCAACTCGCCTAATTGACAAGTCTCGTGGCTTGAAGAAAAAACAAAAAAAAAATGATTTGAAATAAAATGATAATAATAATTATAGATGATAATGAATATTTTAATATCAAATACCCTTGTCCTTTTGAACTCAACTTTTAAATAATAATATTTAATATTTTATTATAAATTATTTATTATTAATATAATAATTACTAAATTAATTCATTAATTTTTAGCAAAAAAAATTAATTCAGTAATGGTTCTAAATATGATTTTAAGTTTAATTATTTTCTATAAGTTAACTTAATTTTTTAATTTAAGTTTCATTAATAATATGTATAAAAATTTATTTTAAATTTATTTTTTATTTTGAATTTCGTTATTTGAATTGGAAAAAATAATAAAAAATTATTATTTATGATTTAATATGTTAAGTTTAGTAATTGAATTTAGATATTAAATATTAATTTTTGATCGAATTTGAATAAAATATTGATCAAATTTGGGTATCTCAAATCGTTGTCATTTCTAATGATAATTTTTTTTTTAGCAATTATTAAGTTTTTCTTTCATTTTTATTAAATAATTTTTTTATTAATGCAAGCATTAAATATTTTTGATGCTGCTTTACCTTATTTTGTAATTTTCATTATTGTCTAATTGGAACCAAAAAACCAAAAGCCAAAAAAAAAAAGACAAATGAGAAAAGTAAACCATTTTTAAATTAAAAAATCTGAAAATTTGTGTAAAGCAAAAGTTTGCACCGGTTGGTGAATTAAGTGAAATGAATCATCCCCGTACATATATTTTTTTAAAAAAAAAATCTTCTATGCTAAATTTGAGAACATAAATTTAAAAATTTGGATTTGAATTTGTTTGCTATATAAATTGTGAGAATGAAATGCATATATTATGTATAAATTAGTTAAGACTCAATATGATTATATATTTGAAAGGTATAAAAACATGAATTTCAAATTCACAAATAACTATAGGTATTTCAAATTCACCACTAAATAGTGTTGGATATCAATGTATTGTTTGGGTGTATATATACGAAATATGTATTCCAATACGTAGATTGTCATACACGGTGTATTATTAACATATACAATTGATATCAAAATGAATGAGAAATTAGTCTCATTAAACACCCACTTGTAGAGGAAGAAAGTTGGTTGAAGGTGTGATTGGTAGTCAATCCCATATGGAACAAAGTATGGCTTTTGCTTATAGTTTATATAAGCTAGTGTTCCATGTTGGGTTAGGCCCCAATAGGCACCCAAGTTTTGTGGTGGGTGAGGATCTACACAACTTGGGCTGGATCACGCGCCGTCGTCTGGCCGAGCTTGGGCTGGGTTGGATCAGATTTGAGCTTTTTCTCTATCAGACAGTCTTCAAATCAAGTCTAACCTTTTGTGCATGTTTAATATCACACACTCGAGTTATTCGAATGCCTAACTTACAAATATAAAACTTTTTTGACCATTTTGCCCTTAACGGGAAAAGAAGTCCTTAATATGCAAAACACTCGAGCCGAGCCCCGCCAACCAGCATTATTTAGTTCGAATAATTCATGTCTGTTCGGTCTAGGACCGAACCGATTCGTGTATGTTCCAACAAGGCTGTCTGCTACCTGTTGACTGAACCGATTCGTTCAAACAGTCTTGACTGTTCCGGTCAGTCTTGACCGTTCCTAATAGTCCTCTAGGCATCTATAAATGCAGACAACCAGTGTCTGTTTTATTCACTAATTCAGAATACAATATTCTTCTCTTCCTCTGATTTTTCCTTTTCTGTGCTGAGAGAGAATTTATCATTTTCTTGGTTCGCTGAGTTGCTTCGAGTATGCCCTCTAGAGCAACGTTTATCGAGAAGGCCTGAGAGATGATTTGCATACATCTGCAAGCACCTTAGAGGCAGACAACATTCGTTTTAAGGTTAGAGGTCCAAACTTGACTCAATATTGATTTTTTTCAAATCAATTCCTGTAAGTGTTCGTATATTCGGTTCTGTATAATTTGTTATATGTATGTTCAAGTCAGTTTATGCGTTTATTCGTGTAAGTTCTTATATAGTTATTGAAATTCTTTCCTATAATTTCTTTTATATATATATATATATATACAGTTTGTTTTTATATGTTTTATTTTTCGGTAATGGTATAATCGGTATAAAGTTTTCAACAAATAGGCATCCAACAAATTCATGAATTTGAAACATAATCATCAATATTACTTTTACATGTGTTTTATTCATAATTTATACTATTTTTGAAATTCAAATTACCAAAGCGTAACCCTAAAGTTTTAGTTGGAAATGAGAATGAGGATTACACGCATCACCAAAAAGAATACGGAACCATGAAGACTATTGCTAACTGCTAAATGCTTTATTTGGATGGCCGATATCATATGAATTTTTTTAGGAGTCGTATGGGTTAATGAAACATGGGGATCAATATCGAAATTGGGATTCAAAGAAGACTTAGGCATTTATTAGTTGGATTGTATTCGCATTTGCGATTTATTTGCATACCTCTACAAATACAAATTTAGAAGGTATAAATTCAACACTGGTGATTTCTATGGAATTTCTTATAATTTGGATATGTTATTTTGGGGGTCAATCCCTCTCCATCCAAAGGAAGTATAAGGAAGGGTTTAGGGTAAGATCAACATATCAGCAAAACTAAAAAGGTCCATATTGGAAACATGAACATAATCCATCAAAACAGCTTGATGTTTCAAGAAAGATGGAAAATTGTGGCTAGCTTTTGTTTATATCAAAGAAAAAAAAAAGAGAGGGAATTGTTGGTAGCCTAAAAAGTGCATATTAATGATATTTTGTGGACTTTTCATGGAATAGGCCCATGATTTGTTCTTTATGGGAATATATATATATATATATATATATATATATATGCACGCGCTAATATTAGCCCACAAGGGCAGGGGCTATACCGAAAAGATAAATCTTATAGTTTTTCAGCAAAGACAGAGCATTCACGTCATTTTTTTGTTCAATTTTTTTTTTTTATTGTTGTAGGAAATAAAAAAAAAAATGAAAGAAAAAAAAGATAAAATTTTTTGTATTAGCGTTCATTTTTTTTTTATTTAAAATATTATAAATTTATATTAATTTTTACACGTTAATCATTCATTTTATGTATATTTTAAAATGTTCGTGTATTCGTATCGTATTTGTGTTATAATTCATTTTATGTATATTTTTACACGTTCGTATATTCGTATCGAGTTCATGTTATTTTTCGTTTTGTGTTTTAATTATTTTTTTATGTTGTGTTCGTGTCGTGTCTCAATCCATCTCATATTTTACATAATTTGTCATATTGGTTCAATTTATGAAAAAAATTTGTGTGTTGGTAACGTTTTTGTGTTCGTATTATTTTTTTTACGAGTTTAAAGTATTATAAATTTATATAAATTTTTACACACTAATAAAAATTCATACAATAAATTTTATAATTTTTGCACAAAATGATGCTGACACTTAAATCCCTTTTTCTTCACAAAATTTATGCATCCTGGTTGTGTGGGTCCCACTTTTTTTTAATTGTTGGGTAGAAGTAAAAAAAAAATAGTAGGAAGGAAAGAGAAAAAAATGAAAAAAATTTATGTGTTCGTGTTATTTTTTGTGTGATTAAAGTATTATAAATTTATATACATTTTTACACGTAAATAATTCGTTTTATATATATTTTTAAACGTTCGTGTATCCTTATCGTGTTTGTGTTATTTTTTGTGTTGTGTTTTAATTATTTTTTCAATATTATGTTCGTGACGTGTTCGTGTTCGTATTCGTTTTATTTTTTGGTTTTACAAAGTATTATAAATTTATATAAATTTTTACATTTTGATAATTCGTTTTATGTATATTTTTACACATTCGTATATTCGTGTCATGTTCGTGATATTTTTTATGTTGTGTTTTAATTATTTTTTCATTTTTGTGTTTGCGTTGTGTCTTAATTCATCTCATATTTTACATAATTTGATATTTTGATTCAATTTAAAGAAAATTTTGTATGTTCGTGTCGTATTTCAATTTATGACATATTTTACATAATTTATTATAATAATTTAATTTAATGAAAAAATAAAAAACGAATTGCTTCACGGACAGTTTTTTTCCTAGTTCAAATTAATCTGGAAAGATCATGACAGCCTTCAAAACTTGTGTGTCATTTATTATACAATTTTTAATATTAAGCTTTCAATAGCAATTGTCAAATGGACTTACCCTCTTATGTTAAACCTTAAAATTTTTAATAAAGATTTCAAATTCAATATTAAGGAGTTTGAAAAATAACTGTTTTCTTCTTATATAACTCTAAACTCTAGAAAATGTTTACATATAAAAACAAAGAAAAAGAAAGGTTTCTGCTGAAAAATAATGTGGCATGATAATTTAATAGATGAAGATAAAAGTTTAATTATTTAATAATTACTTAAGTGAAATTATCTCAATAAATTTTATTTAAGTTAAATTACTCTAATGATAGTAGAGTTAAAGATAACTACTCAATATTCCAATAACTAATTAGGATAAGGATTTTTTGATAGTAGAATTTAACTCTAATTAATTAACTGTATATGAATCATCTCATGATAATTACAGAAAATAGATATGAATTTCTAGTCTAATTTATATATTGTATATGAATCATCTCAAGATAATTACAAAAAATAAAAATAGACTTGAAGACACATATTAAAATTTGACAAAAAAAATTTGTGATTGGAGTAAGATCATTTTCTTAAACAATTATGACCGAACGTAAGCTAATAGATGTTTAATTTTAACAATTTAACTTCAAAACTCTTCTCCTTTAAGTCATCCAAAGAAATACAACATCATACATACATACATATATATATATATATATATATTTGTAGCTTCCAAAACGTCTCTTAACTTTTCCTCCCTTGTGTGTATCTTCAAACCATGCATAAACAACTTCTTTGCCCTTTATCCTTGGATTTGGAACCAATTGGTCAAAGTTTTAGTGCAACTTCCTACCATTCAATGAGAAACCAAAGAGTCCAAAACTTTTAGCTCATAGATAGGTTCATGCCCCCCATAAAGTAAACAGAAAAGAAAAAATGTTGATTATGCTTTCAATTGACAGATACCTAAATTGGATGAGATTAGTTTATTAATTATATATATATATATATATATATATATATATTTGGCACAGCTAGCAATTGTGCTGTCATAAATGGTAAACATAAAGATGTTTGCCACATTGTTTTCTAATTTAATCTAATAATATCATGGGATTCTTTGGTTTGTACCAAATTGGAAAACAAAATGTTGGTAGAAATAAATTTATATTTTGATTGTGGTATATTATCAAAGGGGTCAATATGGATTTTTCTGTCTAAATCAGTGAGTGTATTTTTTAAAATGTCTTATATTTTAAATTATCGTTTAAGTTAATTATGTATATCAACTTTGCTTAGGCTAAATGTCGGTTCTTATCGTCACTATGATCAGCACATCAAACTTAAAGATAATGATGGAGTTGATAACGATCAAATCATTCAATAATCTTGCTCATAGTGCAAGCAGTTGTTAGTAAAGTTGAAAACTTAGGTTTTGTTTGATAGGTGTTTTTGTTTTTGGTATATTTGTGATTTTGTGTTTTATTTTCAGTTTATTTTTGTATTTTTGTTTTTTCATTAAAAAAGCAAAAAATAAAAGTGTCAACTAAACATAACCTTAATTTGTCTTTCACTTTTTTTTTATTGATTTTTTAATATACACCAATTAATGATTGATAACGAACACTTGACTCAATGATAAATGAGTAAATTCTTCATTCAGTAAGTAAGTTTGATTCTCCCGTTATATATATATATATATATATATATATATATATATATATATATATATACATAAAATAATGATTGATAACTTCAATTTTTCTGTTTTCTTTTGCATGATGAATCTTGGACATCAAAATGGTCAAGTTTTTATCAACTTATCGATAGACATAAAATGTCTTAATCTCATAATATGACATCCCACCAAAAACCTTCATCTTTGTTTAATGCAAACATAAGTTTGATCTAATCCTCTTCTGAATCAGTGGAATTGGAACCCAAGACATTTGTTTTTTCTTTTTCTGTGAAGAAGCAGCTTTTACCACATCATTTTTTACTCTTAAGGTCCATTTGAATCTTCGGTGGAAGAGACTCTCATCGTATCGTGATATCGTTTTATGATTAAAATTTTTTTGAGGTGTCTTTTATTGGAATCCAAATGAATCCTTAATTATTAAATACCGACGGTTGTTGTCACAAATGACATTAACATGTAACAAAATTTGATTAATTAAGTGATTAGAATTCATGACATACAAGTCACCATCTTATAAAGTACTACTAACAATTGAATTTTGATTCCTCGACAAATCTTTTATAATCCTTCAATTATCAGTTTTGCTTGTATGAAAACAGGTACATAATTCGACCCTCGAGATCATAGTAAGTAATTTGTTCAACCACTACTTTTTTTTTTTCTTTTTTTTTTTTCTTTTTTGTTACAAGAGAGCGATGAAATCACTTAAACTAAACATGACCTAGGCCTAGCAATACCTTACAAATCTTCCTGTAAAGACCTAATTACAACATTAGGAGGAGAACTTAACTTGTGAATACCAAAAATAACATCATGAACAATGTAAGCTAACCGATCAGCACACGAGTTGGCCTCCCTGTAAATATGAGTTAGAGAGCAATTCCAATCCTTTTGAAGTAGCTGTTTACAACAAAAAATGATATGGAAGTAAGGGTCAATGTCCTTGGTCAACTGTAAAATTTTATTCACAACCAACAAAGAATCAGATTCCACAATAATGCTCCTGCATCCATGATCCCAAGCCAATTGTAACCCAGTACAAATGGCGTAAATCTCAGCTTTGGTGATTGATGCCCAACCAACCTGTCTAGTGAAACCAAAGATCCAATTACCATTATTATCTCTGCATAACCCACCAACCACTAATTCACCTGGGTTAGATTTAGCAGAAGCATCAATATTCAACTTTACAAAGTTTGGAGGAGGAAACTGCCAAGCAATATAAAGCAAGTGTCGACTGATGTGAGGATTACGGACAGCCCGAAATTTTAAATAATCTATGACACATGCCATGATGGAAAATCCAGCGTTACCCGGCCATTCGAACGCAATCTCAAACACTTTCTTGTTATCCCACTTCCAAATAGACCAACAGGTAAAACCAAAAAGCAAGGACAAAGGGATTGATTGATAAATCAACTTGCCTTGGTTAAACAGGTTAAACTTCAGCCACTCCTATAAGGATAAAGAGTTAAAACGATTTAAATGCGCACCATGCAACCAATTCGACCATACGACCTGGGATTCATGACAGTCAGGAAGGTTATGCAAAAGATCTTCTAAATTAGCATCACATCTCGGACATTTGGAGGAGGAAGTGATTCTTCATTTGACACAAACCTCCTTTGTAAGAATTCTACCATGAATTACAAGCCATAAGAAATATCGAATCTGAGGAGGTAGCTCCAATTTCCAGAAACAAGACCATGCAAAATGACTATGGGAATCAAGAACAATAAGGTAATAGACTGACTTAACTGAAAACTCACTTGAAGAAGATGCGTTCCAAACAACTTGGTCTTCCCTGGAAGGAATGGGATGTATAAGCGAAATCTTGTTCCTGACCTCCGTTGGAATAGAAACCAATTTATGCCAATTCCAATTTCCATTCTCATCCAAGTAATCACTAACTATTTCTTGTCGGCCTTGCATCGGAACTAAGATCCCATAATTATCGGCCAAAGATTTATCCCCGACCCACTTATCATACCAGAAAGAAGTGGTTCGCCCATTACCAATCATTCGAGCAACCTCTTGCCATGGTAGCTCTAGTTGCGCAAATACTCCTTCAAGTATGTGATACTCCTTTTTTAATCGAAGCATTGATAAACGAAGACCCTTTTAAATATTTAGCTCGTAGCACACGAGCCCATAGACTCGAATCTCCCTCCTCCAGCTTCCACCCCAAGTTTAGCCAATAGTGCTTTATTCATAGTCGTGGTTTTCCTGATGTCAAGCCCCCCAGAATATTTCGGACAACAACTCTATCCCAGCTTAGTAAAGGAACTTTCCTTTTCCTATCTAACGAACCCCAAAGAAAATCTCTACTGACCGAATCTATCTCCTTGGCTACTGAAACTGGCAATTTCACCGATTGCATATTATAATTCATAATCGTACTAGAGACCGATTGCACCAGAGTAGCTCTCCCTGCTAAAGATAACTGATTAGCCTTCCACTCGGAAAGTCTTTTTTAACCTTCTCAAGTAAATATTGATAAGTCACTTTATTTTCTCTCTTGGAATGGATTGGAACTCCAAGATACTTCCCAAAATCATTGAAATGCTGCATGTTTGTTGAAGCTTGAATCTGATTTAAGAGATCAACCCCAACATTAGGAGAAGTAACAAATTTAGACTTATGAAAGTTTACCTTCTGACCTAATATAGAACAAAAGGATTCCAAACATTCGACCATGACTTGGCATTGAGTTACAGAAGCCTCTCCTAGTAGGACCAAATCATCTGCAAAGAAAAAATGAGACAAAGCCGGTCCTCCCCGAGATAAAGAGAGTGGTTTCCATCTATCATTACTTACCAATGCTTCAATCATCTCTGAGAATTTCTGCAGGCATAGTACAAAAAGATAAGGAGATAGAGGATCACCCTGTCTCAGTCCCCTAGTAGACTTGAAAGACGATGCCATTTCCCCATTCCACATAAAGTTCATTTCAGTAGAAGTCACACAAAACATGATCAAAGCCACAAGGGTAGAAGGTAACCCCAGAACCAATAACACCCAGAGTAAGAAGTCCCAGCTTACACGATCATATTCTTTCTCTAAATCAATTTTCATAATCAAGCCCCCAGATTTACCTCATTTTTTCCCCCAAAGAATGAATAGCTTCCTGAACCACAACAATATTTTTTGTCCTACTACGCTTAGGAATGAAACTGCACTGAGTAGGAGCAATTAATTTTTCTAGCAAAGGCCGCAATCTCCCAACAATAATCCTTGAAATTAATTTCACGATGACATTACACAAACTACTTTCTACAAATTCAAAAAACAATCGACCCAACTCCATGTTTTAGACCATTTTTTTTTTGTTCTTTCACCATCAAATTACATTGCATAAGGGGAAACAAAGAATAGATGATTCGATGCAACCAAATCAAATCCATGTGCATTTATGTCAATGTCATAGCCGTTGAGGCCATGGACTTTAACCATATCCAAAAAACCCCACAAGAAAGTTTTCCTTTCCTACTGCTCTATGCGGGTGGGTTCAAAGCTTTATACAGTTTGGCAATGGCTGCTTGAGCCCCAAAGCGAGAGTGTCCCTTTGGAAACAAAGAGGGTCCAACACCCTTCCCTTTTACGTCTTGGACCACTCCACCCAATGGGTTCGTTCCCACGTTTGCTATACAACCTAATTTACATTTCAATCTTGAGAGAGACGTGAGCTAATGAGGAAATGAGAGGAAAAAGAAATTAAAAGGTCTAATCTAATGATTTTCGTTATCATAGCCAGATGGTTTCCTTGATCTTCACTTAATTTTTTTTTAAAAAGTAATTATTGAAAGATTGATACAACTTGAGGTAATTGCTATATACTCTGAACAATTAGTTCGATTTAATTGGAATATGATGATTGATGAGGATAACAACTCAATAATATCTTATCCATTGTAAGGAGCAATTGCTTTGCTTCCTACCCATCACCATTTCTAAAACGATGCCTGTCATAACGGTTTTTTTGACCGCTACGACGAATTTGATGAAAACACAAAAAATGGAGTCGCCACCAATCTTTTTTGCTAGGTGTGATTGGCCACCTATTAAAACCGGTTTTTAGAAAAGTATTTTAAAATTAATTAAAACATTTTGTAAAACCAATTTTGAAGTCAGCGCTTTGAACCAGAGAGAAAACAAAATCGGGTTCGGGAGTCGGTTACGTGCGGGGAAGGATTAGCACCCCCGCAACGCCCGTTTAGAAAACGGTACCACTTGATCATGTGTTATCTTAAATTTCGGTTTAATGGATTTGACATCACTATTTAAAAATAATCCTCTTTTATTTTCATTTTATTTTATTAAAAAAAAACATGTTTATTATTTTTTGAATTTTTGAACTATTTTTATTTTTTTTTAAAATCGAAAGTGAACGTAAATTTGTTATCGAAAATACACATTAAATATTCCCGATACTCTCGGTGGTATTTAACGAGATCTTCTCACCTCAAGACATCTTAGGAATCACTACCGTGACGTCCTTCGAATTCCGTCGTCGGTTATTCGTATTTATTAAAAACTTTTTTTTTTTTGAAAGGTAAATTAAAATGCTTTTAATAATTATTTCCGAAATAAAAACAATTATCTATGTAAGAGTAATTCCCGAATCACTCCGATACTTTCGATAGTGTTTCGATTATTATTCTTACTCGGACCATTTCGAAGAACGATCGATACTCTGACCATCCGAGAAAGAGATCCGTTTTCAGAGAATTTTATTTACCGAAAATAATTTTAAAAGACATGTATTAATTTAAAAAAAATATTTTTATAATTTCAAAATCGAAATCGAACAATAAAAATACGTCGAATGCTAGACAAAAATAAATAAATAAAAATAACAATATAAAAAATATCATACCTGAAAAATGACGAGAATCCGAAATTCAAAATGCCGGACTTTGATCTCCGTAAAATTACCTGAAAATGTCAAAAATAAAATAAAAAAAGTCAAAAACTTCAAAATCGATAATCGTGAATTTTTTTAATTTTTTATATTTTTTTCCCTTTTTTATTTTTAATTTTTTTGGTTTTTTTGATTTTTTTTTTGATTTTTTAATTTTTTTTTATATATATATTTTTGATTTTTTTATTATTATTTTAAATTTATTATTATTAGTTTTTATTTTAATTTTTCTTCTTTCTTTTTTTTTTCTTTTTTTCTTTTTTTTCTTTTCTTTTTTCTTTGGCCAGAACCAGGCCTGCTGAGCCAGGCCTGGTTCTGGCCTGGCCTGCTGGGCCAGGCCTGGTTCTGGCCTGGCCTGCTGGGCCAGGCCTGGTTCTGGCCTGGCCTGCTGGGCCAGGCCTGGCCCAGTTTTTTTTTTTTTTTTTTTTTTGCAAAGGGGGACCCGCGCGGACCCCGGGTCGGATCCGGGTCCAGGCGCGGATCCTTCTCGGGCAAAACGGCGCCGTTTCGGCGCTTACAAAACGGCGCCGTTTTGGCGCATTTCTCTTTTTTTTTTTTTTTTTTTTTTTTTTTTTTTTTTTTTTTTTTTCGGGTCGGGCGCGCGGACCCCGGGTCGACCCGCGGGTCCGCACGCGGACCCTGGCTCCAAAACGGCGTCGTTTTACGCCGTTTAAATTTTTTTAAAAATGGGTGACCCGCGCGGACCCCGGGTCGACCCGCGGGTCCAGGCGCGGGTCACCTTGACCCGCTTGCCCTATACGGTGCCGTTTTGGCACCGTATAAATAACCCTAAACCCCTCATTTTTTTTACTTTTCCCTTTTTTTTTTTTTCTTCTCTCTCTCTCTTCTTTTTTTTCTCTCTCTCTCTCTCTGCTCAGCCGCCCCAAACCCAAAATCCGGCAGCTGGCCACCGCGCCGGCCGCCGTCCGCCGTCGCCGGCCGCCGCTCGCCGGTGGCCGGCGAACTCCAAATCACCTTCTCTGGAACCGCGTCGGTTTCGTCTCTCCGATTCTGGGCTTCGTTTTGCCCGAATCGAAGTCCACCACCCTAGATCTAGAAAAAACTTTTCGACTTTCTTTTTTTTTTCTTTTTCTTTTGTGTTTCTGCTTTGTTTTTTTTTTTGGTGTTTGATTTGTGGTGTTTTTTTTTCTTTTTTTGCAGGGTTTTTGGTTCAGTGGAGGTGGGGGGTCGGGGCTCTTTTTTTTGGTGTAGGGGTGTCCGATCTGGGTTTCGGACCCCAGATCTGTTTTGAAAGGGGGTTTTTGGGTGTCGATCTGGGGACGGCCTCCTTGGCTGAGGCTTCGGCCCTGGGGGGGGTTTGTTTCGGTTTGTTTTGGGTTGATCTGGGGGGTCGTCCCAATCCGGCCTCTCCCTGTGGAGGATCGGATCTGGAGGGTCCGAATCGGGCCTCCCTCCTCTTCCTTTTTTTTGCTGGTGATGGGGGTTTTATGGGGGGTTGAGGGGTTGGTGGTGGTGGCCGGTTGAGTGTTGGGAGAGGGTTGAGTGTGGGGGAGGGTGGCGTGTCTGGCAGGGAGGCTGGTGGCAGAGGGAGTGGGTTGGCAGAGGGAGTGGGTTGGCAGGAGGGGGTTGGGGCTGTCAGGGGTAGGGTTTGGTTAGGGAAATGGGTTTGGGCCGGGTTGATGAGCCAGTGGGCAGGCCCGAAAATTGGGCCTGAAAATTGGGTCTGGTGCTTGGGCCTGTGTTTGGGTTTTGGGCCCGAAATGGGCCAATAGGCCTGGACAGCAGATTGGGCCTGCTGAATAGCAGGCCCGGTTCGTACTTGGTCCGGGTCAGATTCGGATCCGACCCGGACGAAAATTGGTTATTACAGCTGCCCCTCTTTGCACATTGCTGAGAATCAGGAATAGGGCAAAGACAGTATAACCAATTTTGTCCCGTTATAGAGATCCATTTTTAGTGAGGCTCTATCATTTGGAAAATAAATTGCTCCTCTAATCAGAGGCTCTACGACTTTGAAATTTAAATTGCTCCTCTCATCAGAGGCTCCGTCACTTTAAAAATAAATTGCTCCTCTCATCAGAGGCTCCACAACTTTGGAAAAATAAATTGCTCCTCTCATCAGAGGCTCCACCACTTTGAAAATAAATTGCTCCTCTCATCAGAGGCTCCACAACTTTGAAAATAAATTGCTCCTCTAATCAGAGGCTCCACGACTTTGAAAATAAATTGCTCCTCTAATCAGAGGCTCCATCACTTGGAAAATAAATTGCTCCTCTAATCAGAGGCTCTACGACTTTGAAATTTAAATTGCTCCTCTCATCAGAGGCTCCACCACTTGGAAAATAAATTGCTCATCTCATCTGAGGCTCGACAACTTTGAAAAATAAATTACTCCTATTGCTCCTCTAATCAGAGGCTCCACAACTTTGAAAATAAATTGCTCCTCTCATCAGAGGCTCGACAACTTTGAAATTTAAATTGCTCCTCTCATCAGAGGCTCGACAACTTTGAAAAATAAATTACTCCTATTGCTCCTCTAATCAGAGGCTCCACAACTTTGAAAATAAATTGCTCCTCTCATCAGAGGCTCCACAACTTTGAAATTTAAAGACGAACTTCGATTTTTGACAATGAGTTTGAACATAACTTAGATTATCACCTCACTTACTATCTTAGTCTTACGAAAGTAAAGACTCACTCTGGATATCCCCATCTCTTTCTCATTTAGTCTTGAAATTCCTTGTCAGATTCTTCAGATATCGCCACTCGACTAATCATACCGAGGCTCGACCTTTGAGTTGTTTGACTTCGCAAGAATTGAAAATGGTACCCGGAGGTTTTGAAGAATGTCATTTTGAAAGATGCTACCCGGAGGTTTTTGGATACAGATACTTGGAGGTCTGAAAATGTTACTTCTTTGAAAGTGGTGCCCGGAGGTCTTATTCTAGACTTTGAGAATGATGCCCCGAGGTCTTGAAAACATGACTTTTCTTTGAAAATGGTGCCCGGAGGTCTTATCCGTGATTTTTGAGAATAGTGCCCGGAGGTCTTGAAACAGGTGCCCGGAGGTCTTGAAACAAGTGCCCAGAGGTCTTATCTTTTCTTTGAAAATGGTGCCCGGAGGTCTTATCCATGCTTTTCGAGAATAGTGCCCGGAGGTCTTGAAAGAGGTGCCCGGAGGTCTTTAGAATAGGTGCCCGAAGGTCTTCTTTCTTCATAACTTTCCTTCTCTTTCGCTGTGCCCGGAGGTCTTGAAAATGTAACTCGGAGGTTTTAAAACGGATGCCCGGAGGTCTTCTTTTTTTTTAATTTTCTATCACTTTGAAAATAAATTGCTCCTCTAATCAGAGGCTCCACAACTTTGGAAATAAATTGCTCCTCTCATCAGAGGCTCCACAACTTTGAAAATAAATTGCTCCTCTCATCAGAGGCTTTACGACTTTGAAAATAAACTCTTTTCTTGTGCCCGGAGGACTTAAAAGAGGTAACCCGTATCTTTTTTTTATTTCCTTTTTCTTTTGCTGTGCCCGGAGGTCTTCTTTTTTTTTAATTTTCTATCACTTTGAAAAATAAATTGCTCCTCTAATCAGAGGCTCCACAACTTTGAAATTTAAATTGCTCCTCTCATCAGAGGCTCCACAACTTTGAAAATAAATTGCTTTTTCCTGTGCCCGGAGGACTTAAAAGAGGAAACCCGGAGGTTTTAAAAGAGGTGCCCGGAGGTCTTGGTGATCATACCTGAAGATCATATCTTGGAAGAAAATCTCACTGAATGTTCGAATTCAAATGTCAAAATTTCAAATGATCAATGCCATGCATGAAATGTGAATGTCATGCGATGTCAATGTGTATGCCCCTGATGATGCATGTGCAAGTACCTTCGGATACTGTGCACATTTTACGACACGATGTAGATGCAAAACTTAATAAATATGCGAATGTTCATGAATGATGCGAATGCCCCTAATTGTTTTTTTTTTTTTATCTTGGTTTAGCTTTTCCAAATTATTTTTCCTCTTCGAAACAGAGTGTATCCTGCAACGCTCGTGCCTCGTAAGAGATCAACCTTTTTCTTCACTTTGGAACTATCCCTTTGCCCCGATAGTTTTTCAAAATTTTATCAACTGGAGTCCGAGCCAAATGTTCATTTCTTTTACCTCAATAGTTCCATACCTCTGGGCCAGAAGAACCTTCGTCTTATGCCAACATCGGAAATGGTTTCTTCCAAAAATATTTTCATTTATCTGCTTTTGCTTGCTTTTTTTTTAAAAAATGTTTGCTTATTTGCTGAAAACTCTTGAGCTAAAAATGTCATCGTCTGATATCGTGATATCCACATCTCTTGAAGATTGATGATCACTGTTAGAAGTTTTTCTGAGTGTCAATTCGGATTTTTCAAATTGAGTCGGAAGGCTTGGTACCACAAGATTTTGGTTGATCCAAGGAGACTTCACAACAGGAAAAATGTATATCCTTTCTAGACTCACAAGTGGAACAGATTTTATAGAACATGATTTTTTGGACTCAAACAAATTCAACCTTCTTTTAGTTTCCAAATTATGGCATTTTGACAAACGTCAAGACTAGCTGGGATATTCAAACTGGAGAATTGATTCTGGAAAGGAAAACGGTCTCAGCTTTTAAAGTCAAAACTCCAAACGAGCGTTGACAGTTTTGGGATATTTTGGAATTCCCAGATGTTCCTTAACTTCTTCAAAATGACGACTTCTTTTGTTATGGCCTCGACGATACCATAAGCAGCACCGAAATTCTCCCATTTTACTCTAGACTGCCCATGTCGGGTTTTCACCCTAGAGTCTCCTTCTTTCCATTTTTCATTTTTTCTTAAATGTTTCACCATGCATTCAAGAAATCAAGACTTATCCAAAAAGATTTTTAACCAAAAAGGAGACCGAAGTCTCATGCATTTCTCTAAGAATAGACTCATCAATTTAAATGACCATGCTCGATCAAAATGGTCTTTTTCAGGTACGTAATGTAGGCCGAGGTTCGAGGTTCTGAAAAAAAGATAGATAGGCCCAAACATGTGTTTAAGGTGATCAAATCAAAGATCATTTCATGAGGAGGATTCTCTTCGAAACATTTGTCTTTTCTGAGCTTTTCTCTTTATCCGATGATTTTCATTCGTTCTTTTCTTCCTTTTCTATTTTTTTTGCTTTCCTTTTTCTTTTTATCTCCTTTTTTTTGCATCTCTATTTTGACAAGGTGAGCCCGTAGTCATTTGGAAGCTCAGATTTCTCTTTGATTCACGACATTCTTTTTCGTTTTTGAACCAAGACTCCACTATCCGTGACCTTTGAAAAGATCTTTCCTCGAATTTGCCCCCTAGTGTGGAGGGTGATCCTTGATCGGGGTTGAAAGAACAAAAGTATTCACTAGGCTCAAAAGGGGTAGCAAAAGGATATTTTCTATTTTGTGAAAGGATGATGAAAGATGGCCATTTTTCATCTCGAACACAAGCACGTAAATCGAAGAGTCATTCCTTAGAGGAAAATAATGAAAAGGTTTTTTTTTTTTTTTTTTTTTTCTTGAGACCGTCTTGAATTTCATAAATGCATGATGTCACACTCATTTTTCTTTTTTCTTTTTTTCATTTTTTCTCTTTTTTTTTCATTTTTTCTTTTTTTGATGCATGCTCCGAAATTACTCCATCTTTATCCACCACGCGTCTTCCGTATCTACAAATGATGCACCATTTGATTGGTCATACAAATGAGAATTCCTATCATAACGAGGAACACCTCGAGTCTTTTTTTTTGCTCTCCGAAGGGACAAGAAAGAATATGGCTCGAAAACAGCTTTTTTTTCTAGAAACATGAGAAAATCAGGTTTAATCAATGTTACCCGAGACGTTAATCATGAAGTGACGTCTGGGCAACTCTTGTTTTGTGGTTACGGAAAAGGATGTGAATGGTTTTGGAATAACCTTGACACACATCAATTTACCATAATCCAGATCCTTGAAAAAGGTTTCACTTGTTTGAGACACCAAAAAGCTCAGATTTTTTTTTTTTTTTTTTTTTTTTTTTTTAAAGTTTGTTCCATTGCTCATAACCTAAACTAGGATCTACATTTTTCTTATTGCACTGACTATGGTTTCTGAAATTCAACAATATGTTCCTGGAAGCATTGATTGTTTCAACTCAAAGGATTCATGCATAGGCAAGTCCGAAAGAGAGGGGAAGGGTGTTGGGTCATTTCTAACAATGATCATCAATAATCTCGAGACTCCTCATCATTTCTTAACGTGAAGAAAGATTTTTTTCTTTTAAGAACGCGCTCTTCAAAAAATCAAGAATCTCTTTAATGTTTATTTTTGCAAATTCAAATTAAAGCACAACAAACACAAAGCTTTTGAAATTCAAAATTTATTTATTTCATGTGGATGTCAACATAAGACAAGTGCTTTCATGACGAGGCATAGAACTACATGCATATTCCTCGATGCTTGTTGACATGCTTTTAGAGGTAACCATTCTCATCCTCCAAACCCGTGGCAAAGAAACCGATTTATGACAATGCGGATTTCCACTATTCGACTAACTCTGGAGTCAAAATGCAATCATGGACAAAAACCTTCAATCTTTTCCTTCAGTTGTCTGCATGCTCCAGTTTTCAAAACTAAACCGACTTCTTTTTTTTTTTATTCCTCAAGTGTGCTTCATGATGCATGAGCTATGAATGCCGCGAATGTAACACGATGCCCATATGATGCATGTAAAGAATAAACAAATTAATGCATGAGTATATACAATGAGTGACCATGTATGTCACGAATGCATGACCTTATTGTTATGACTGCAATCACGATGTCGATATGATGCATGTAAAGAATAAACAAATTAATGCATGATCATGTACAATGAGTGACCATGTATGTCACGAATGCATGACCTTATTGTTATGACTGCAATCACGATGTCGATATGATGCATGTAAAGAATAAACAAATTAATGCATGAATATATACAGAAAACTATTCATGATTCGGACTGAACTTGATCATTCAACAATTTTACTGCACAAACTTTACCCCCAAATTCAATCCGCAAATTTTTTTCTTTTAGTAAAATTTTTTTTTTTAAATTTTTTTTTCGTAAAAATCAAAATATTATTTTCACAAACCAATTTTTATCAAAAACTTTTGTGGTAATGGGTCTTATTATGGCACTGATGTCCAAATATTTACTCAACACTACCGGTTTGCAATTCTCATTTAATCAACAACAAATGTTTATGCAATTTTTCAAATTAGATTATTATCACCGTGAAATAAAAAAATACAACTATAAATGTACATGCTTTATTTACAAGTGCATTAGTGCATGAAATGTACGAGATGTACGAAAAGAAAGAATTTTCATATTTACAAACTCAAAAAGTTAACGAACATTTGCTCCGATAGTATCAACTTATTTAAGCACCACGGTGCCTCCGGAGCGAAAAATGAAACTTATTACGGGTAGCACGATGTACGTTCATCATTACCCGATTTACAGTGTTTGTTCGGAGTGTAAACAAATAGCGAAAGATCACAATGTTCCTTCCTAATTTCGAGGATATTCGATCGGAAATTTGATATGGCTCTACTCAAGTTCACTACATGAGGTTGAGTTAGGTTCTAAAAGGCTCCAAATTGCTCCTTACTGTCGCCCGTGAAGGCTAGTAAGGCATCCCGATTTAAAACGGGTTCAATTTGTTGGAGTATATTTTCCAGGCTTATGCGGAGGTTATTGCCTCACGAAAGCGTAGGTACTTTATTACTCCGAAAGTGTTTCGCTAGCCCATGCGGAGGTTATTGCCTCACGAGAGCGTAGGTACTTTACTTTCACCTAAAGGGATAAAGCTCGGGTATAGAGTTTATGTATGAAATGTATGTGCTCGTGTGTGAGAAGGAACAAGCAAACCTTCGACTATTTGTCTACGACTCTTTATTCTACACATTCCACGATTTAAAAAAAAAATAAACGACATAAAAAATATGAATCAAGAATTAACGAATATCAAAGTGCAATTGCAAGCAAAATAAAAATAAAGAAAGAAAGTAAAGAGAATTAAAATTAAATACCGATGAAATCCTTTAATTCGAGATTTTAAGACAACACATGATCAATTCGTGGCTCGACTCGCAAAGGTCCCCAGCGGAGTCGCCAAGCTGTCATAACGGTTTTTTTGACCGCTACGACGAATTTGATGAAAACACAAAAAATGGAGTCGCCACCAATCTTTTTTGCTAGGTGTGATTGGCCACCTATTAAAACCGGTTTTTAGAAAAGTATTTTAAAATTAATTAAAACATTTTGTAAAACCAATTTTGAAGTCAGCGCTTTGAACCAGAGAGAAAACAAAATCGGGTTCGGGAGTCGGTTACGTGCGGGGAAGGATTAGCACCCCCGCAACGCCCGTTTAGAAAACGGTACCACTTGATCATGTGTTATCTTAAATTTCGGTTTAATGGATTTGACATCACTATTTAAAAATAATCCTCTTTTATTTTCATTTTATTTTATTAAAAAAAAAACATGTTTATTATTTTTTGAATTTTTGAACTATTTTTATTTTTTTTTTAAAATCGAAAGTGAACGTAAATTTGTTATCGAAAATACACATTAAATATTCCTGATACTCTCGGTGGTATTTAACGAGATCTTCTCACCTCAAGACATCTTAGGAATCACTACCGTGACGTCCTTCGAATTCCGTCGTCGGTTATTCGTATTTATTAAAAACTTTTTTTTTTGAAAGGTAAATTAAAATGCTTTTAATAATTATTTCCGAAATAAAAACAATTATCTATGTAAGAGTAATTCCCGAATCACTCCGATACTTTCGATAGTGTTTCGATTATTATTCTTACTCGGACCATTTCGAAGAACGATCGATACTCTGACCATCCGAGAAAGAGATCCGTTTTCAGAGAATTTTATTTACCGAAAATAATTTTAAAAGACATGTATTAATTTAAAAAAAATATTTTTATAATTTCAAAATCGAAATCGAACAATAAAAATACGTCGAATGCTAGACAAAAATAAATAAATAAAAATAACAATATAAAAAATATCATACCTGAAAAATGACGAGAATCCGAATTTCAAAATGCCGGACTTTGATCTCCGTAAAATTACCTGAAAATGTCAAAAATAAAATAAAAAAAGTCAAAAACTTCAAAATCGATAATCGTGAATTTTTTTAATTTTTTATATTTTTTTCCCTTTTTTATTTTTAATTTTTTTGATTTTTTTGATTTTTTTTTTTGATTTTTTAATTTTTTTTTTATATATATATTTGATTTTTTTATTATTATTTTAAATTTATTATTATTAGTTTTTATTTTAATTTTTCTTCTTTCTTTTTTTTTTCTTTTTTTCTTTTTTTTCTTTTCTTTTTTCTTTGGCCAGAACCAGGCCTGCTGAGCCAGGCCTGGTTCTGGCCTGGCCTGCTGGGCCAGGCCTGGTTCTGGCCTGGCCTGCTGGGCCAGGCCTGGCCCAGCTTTTTTCTTTTTTTTTTTTTTTTTTGCAAAGGGGGACCCGCGCGGACCCCGGGTCCAGGCGCGGATCCTTCTCGGGCAAAACGGCGCCGTTTCGGCGCTTACAAAACGGCGCCGTTTTGGCGCATTTCTCTCTTTTTTTTTTTTTTTTTTTTTTTTTTTTTTTTTTTTTTCGGGTCGGGCGCGCGGACCCCGGGTCGACCCGCGGGTCCGCACGCGGACCCTGGCTCCAAAACGGCGTCGTTTTACGCCGTTTAAATTTTTTTAAAAATGGGTGACCCGCGCGGACCCCGGGTCGACCCGCGGGTCCAGGCGCGGGTCACCTTGACCCGCTTGCCCTATACGGTGCCGTTTTGGCACCGTATAAATAACCCTAAACCCCTCATTTTTTTACTTTTCCCTTTTTTTTTTTTTCTTCTCTCTCTCTCTTCTTTTTTTTCTCTCTCTCTCTCTCTGCTCAGCCGCCCCAAACCCAGAATCCGGCAGCTGGCCACCGCGCCGGCCGCCGTCCGCCGTCGCCGGCCGCCGCTCGCCGGCGGCCGGCGAACTCCAAATCACCTTCTCTGGAACCGCGTCGGTTTCGTCTCTCCGATTTTGGGCTTCGTTTTGCCCGAATCGAAGTCCACCACCCTAGATCTAGAAAAAACTTTTCGACTTTCTTTTTTTTTTCTTTTTCTTTTGTGTTTCTGCTTTGTTTTTTTTTTGGTGTTTGATTTGTGGTGTTTTTTTTTCTTTTTTTGCAGGGTTTTTGGTTCAGTGGAGGTGGGGGGTCGGGGCTCTTTTTTTTGGTGTAGGGGTGTCCGATCTGGGTTTCGGACCCCAGATCTGTTTTGAAAGGGGGTTTTTGGGTGTCGATCTGGGGACGGCCTCCTTGGCTGAGGCTTCGGCCCTGGGGGGGTTTGTTTCGGTTTGTTTTGGGTTGATCTGGGGGGTCGTCCCAATCCGGCCTCTCCCTGTAGAGGATCGGATCTGGAGGGTCCGAATCGGGCCTCCCTCCTCTTCCTTTTTTTTGCTGGTGATGGGGGTTTTATGGGGGGTTGAGGGGTTGGTGGTGGTGGCCGGTTGAGTGTTGGGAGAGGGTTGAGTGTGGGGGAGGGTGGCGTGTCTGGCAGGGAGGCTGGTGGCAGAGGGAGTGGGTTGGCAGAGGGAGTGGGTTGGCAGGAGGGGGTTGGGGCTGTCAGGGGTAGGGTTTGGTTAGGGAAATGGGTTTGGGCCGGGTTGATGAGCCAGTGGGCAGGCCCGAAAATTGGGCCTGAAAATTGGGTCTGGTGCTTGGGCCTGTGTTTGGGTTTTGGGCCCGAAATGGGCCAATAGGCCTGGACAGCAGATTGGGCCTGCTGAATAGCAGGCCCGGTTCGTACTTGGTCCGGGTCAGATTCGGATCCGACCCGGACGAAAATTGGTTATTACAATGCCTACACAGAAGAGCAAACAAAGGGGTGTCGAAATTGAAATTTCGACCCGTATTCTGATACTTAAATCATCAAGTGTTCGAGGAAGAAAGAAAAGAGGGAATAACGGATTTTGAGAACAAAGTTGCTAGAGTATCAAAATGTAACTTAAAATTCAGTGTTCTTATCTCATTCCTTTTGTATTTGAAATTACGTGTAGTTGAAAATGATAAGAACTATCTTTCCTTAATTTATAAGCTCGTCTGTTTAACAGCCGGATAATTAATCATTGGGCATAACACTTTCAGCACCATGGCATTTTAGTGCTGCCCTGTGTTAAAGGATTAGAAAGATCGTGGAGCCTCGAGGTCTGCTATTTTTCTTCTTTCAAAGGACATATATTATTTTGCTACGGAGAAAAACAAATTAGATGACTCATACTTAAAAAGATGTTTGTTTAAATCCTCAAATTTTTATCACCTAATACTAAATTTATTGGTATTAACAAATAGTATGGTGAATTCTTTTACAATATTGGTATATTCATTAAAATTTTATTGATCAGTGATTTTGGGAGATAGACTGATAAACTTAAGAAAGTGGATGTTTGGGGTGAATTTTTAGAGTTAATAAAAATTCAGTTCTGTCTGCAATTAAGCAACTTTTCCTTTAGTCTCATGTAAAATTTTTGTGAAATTCATATATAATAAAAATATCTTTAGTTTCTAGCAAAATACACCAAAAATAGACCAAAAAATATATATTTTTAAAATTTTCATGAACATTTGACCTACTTTAAACACTTGTAACTTACAAACTAAATCGAATCTGGAGGTGAAAGAAAAAAGAAAAGGAAAAAAAATTTGATATAAAATTTTGACATCATCAATATATATATGGTAATAGCTTTTGCCATCCCTTATGATGTATGACTATATTTTAATATATAAGATAAGATTGTACATTTGTTTTGATAAGAAGGAATATGTAAGGATTTTTTTTTTTTTGTACAAAAAATTTGACTTAAATGATTTGGTAATCCATGAACATAAACAACTTTTGCAGCGAGATTGGTTTTGATCTCTAAATCATATTTATAGAAAAGCAATTTTTTATGCAGATTTTTTAACTAAAAAAATTGACAATGGCGAATTTGACGTTGTAAAACTTCATTCACTCCAGAAGCTTTGGTAAGGTTTTTGTAAAAAGATATTATATATAAAAAAAATGACTTAAATTAATTTAAAATGGATATCCAAAACAAAACCGATCTTCCCTTGAATTTAGATTGCCACAAACTGAATAGGACCCTTGACAAGAGCCGTATGCAAAAAAACTAGTGTAGAAGGTGGTCCTACATAATCCGAACAAACACATTTGTGGGCAAACTTTCCTGGTTAGAGAAAAAAGGGCTTTGTTTTTGTTTGTGCTCTCTCTTTGTCAATGGCATTCCATAGAAAGAAAAAAAAAAAAAAAAAAGCCATTGGATTTGCATTCATCCAATTGCCTTATCTCTACATTTATGGCCCATCATTTTGTTTTTGCTATCTCTTCGTTTGTGCTTAAGGTTCTTTGAGGATGCAAATTGCGGAATAACCTTAGAGCTGCTGCTAACCAGAAATCTCCTCATGAACATATCCATTCCCCTTATCTATTTTTTTTAGTACAAAGAAGGTCGCATTCTGAAAATAAAATAAAGATTTTGCTAACGAATGTCTTAAAGACACTCAAATATATAGCAATGTCTTTATTCAATATATTGAAAATGATTAATAAAATTATCAAATTTTGTATTTAATATAATATTTTTACTATAAATAGTATATTAATTAACTTTAAAAGAGTGCCCTAAGGGCACTCGTTAGCAAAACTCATAAAAGAAAGGGTTAAAGATGTTGGGATTCGAATTCCAGACATACTGATTGTCACCTCTTAAAGATAATTACATGAATCAACTGAGTTTAAGCCTTAGGTTTCCACTTATCTCTATTCCACAACAATCTGTGTGTTCTCAGCTGTAGATACTTATGAACATGCATTTTGACTTCATCTTTGAAAGAAATAAAACTATGATCAAAAGGCTACAAGAGAGCTGATATTGTCAAGTATGTAGCAATGCCTAAGGTCTTGTTAATATGGTTCAAAAGTAAAAAGGTTTTGTATATATCCATAAAAAAAATAAAATAAGGGTTTTGTATAAGTAGCAATAATTTAGTACATTTCCATCATATAAAGGCATATAGAGGTTGTTGAGTTAAGTTTGAAAGGAAATGAGAAGAGATAGAACCATTTTCTTTTCGTTTGGCTAGATCAACTTAATTGTAGAGGCCAGGGTAAATGAAGAATGCCTGAAATTGGATCGACCCATATATTTTATTTTGCTAGAATTTTGATATGAATAGATATATTTACTGAAGTTATTCTTATAATGAGAAATTATCTCATCTATCATTAATGAAGATTTTAAATTACACAAATTTGATTTGCAGAATACATATACCCCTAACGTATATTAAAAATAAAATATATAATAATTTTATAACCCCATTTATAAAATTAAAAAATTTCATTATCAATGTATAAAAAAACGATCTCTTTGATATTTTATTTTCTTAAGAGCACATGAAAGACTGCTCGATGCTCATACAAGCTAAGCTAGTTGGATTCAGAATTTTTTTTGTTCTTTTCATTTTTGGGTTTAGAGAGAAAATAATTAAGGAAACATACGGTATGATTTTTTTTGGGGCTTGGTTGGTGCTCCACAATGATGGATCACATGGCCTAGATATTATCAGAGTTGGTTGGCTTGGCTAGTGGAATTGAGTAGGCTTTATTGGTGGGTTCAGAAGCTTTCAATTTGTCATGCTTGTAAGCCCAGGTCAGGTATAGTTTCTCAGCTGGAACCCAATCCGTTTGACGCAACAGATCTGATTTATATTGAGTCAAGTTTGGACAAAATATATTTTAATTTGAATCGACCCAGTTAAACTTGAATCATTGTTTAAATAATAAAAAATAAATTTTTATTTAAATTTAATTATAAAATATAAAAATATTAATATAAAAATAATTTTTTATTTTATAATATTATTTAAATAGTAAATCGGGTCGACTCGACCTATGAGCAGGTCTATGTCAACCTAATTAAAAAAAAAACTCAGCTGGTTTCAAAATATAATTCTACATTTTGATCAAACATCCAAAATACCCAACACTTATTTTTGATCCATTATTTGTTTGATTGCATGAATTAATATAAAAAAAAAAACATCTTTATAATTAACATAGATTTATGTCTTCATTAATTCTTATTTTCATTGTATATAAGAAAAGAGGCATTTGTTTTTCTCCAAATTATAATGAAGTAAATGATAAAACTAGACATATAGGTTTCTGTTTTTATTCTTTCGCATATTATATTTATCTTTAACTATGCAAATATTGTTTTTATTACAGAAAAAAGTTGTTCTACGTTGTTAATTTTGTTTGTAATTTTTTTATATGTTTTGTATTTCAATGAATTTTTTTTTTTATAAAATTAATGTAAAATATTTGCCACTAATTATAAATCCTGGATCCGTCCCAGATTACGAAGTCAACTTCTGGAAACCTTTGAAGAGTTAAATGTTACAATAGCATGTAAATTTTGGTAGTTGCCAAAGTTTTCAAAGTCAGATGGATGGCCTTTTTCATGGTAGGGGAATTTATAAAGGGTTATAGCTAACCATAGAATTTTTTTAATCTAATAACTAAGGTTGACAATTAAGATTCCAACTTTGAACTATATTATACATATTAAGCAGATTATAATACTTTTCCTATACTATATAGTATCTAAATAGTTAATTTGACTTGAATTTTAGATTGACAAGTGAAACCCAAATTAATATTTATCTCCTACAGAATTAACTTAAAAGTTGTATATTTTTTCAAATTTTTAATCTACCTTAGCTCTTAACTTTTATCTACTTAAGTCATTTTACGTGTTTAAATTCACTCGAATCCGTAATTTCTAAAAGTCAAATAAATATGCATGTCAAATGAGCTAATGCTCAGATATATATATTTCATCATATGCATCAAAATATGTATATTGTCCAAGTCTTCAGAATTTTAATTTATTTTATATTAAACTCCTTGATAAACTTTGTAAATAGTCTCATATTTGATGGTATTTCCAATATATATATAAGATAACCAAACATTCAAGATTGGAAAACAAGTACAATATTCACCTACTAATTAATATTCCACCATGAAAAATAACAATACTAAACTCACAGCTTAATGCAAATGAACTCGATCAGCTGGAAGATGAGGAACTTTCTTGATTAAATTGTAAGTCATCACTTACATCATCAGCATGCATGCAATGCCTCGTGCAACAAACATTCTCCATCAGAAATATATGGCAAGAAGAGAGCTAGAAGGTAATTGACTTTACTCTCTCAAAAGCAATAATCCAGCTTAATTATCAGCTTCTGGAGTGGAAATGGGAGGTAAGTTTTTCAACAATACTACTTTGTTGTGACTCGAAAGTGTGTGAAGTTGTCAACGTTTTGGGCTTTTTGTCCTTCATATCTTAACTCTAGAAGATCAAAAATAGTGGCTCCTTTAATTAAGGTTGACAATTGTTAATTTGACTTGAATTTTAGATTGATAAGTTAAACCCAAATTAATATTTATCAGTAACTTAAAAGTCGAGCAATATGTGTATACTTTTTTTTTTCTTAAATTTCGAAATATACCTAATTAATTAGCTTTCAACTTTTTATCTGTTTATCTCATTTAAAAAAAATATTATGCGTCTAAATTTACTCGAAACTATAACTTTAAAAAATGTGACAACATGCATGTTATAAAAATTAATGAACACATGGCATGTGTACTTATTTCAACATGAGCATCAAAATAAATGTATATTGTCCAAGTCTTCAAATTATTAATTTATTTTATATTAAACTCCTTGATACCTAATCATTCAAGATTGGAAAACAAGCACAATATTGACCTACTAATTAATCCACCATGTGACATGCAATTAACAATACTAAACTCACAGCTTAATGCAAAATGTTTGTTGAACTCGATGAGCTGAAAGATGAGGAACTTTCTTAATTAAATTGTGAATAGAAATCCTCTGTCCCATTTTCATGTCCTCATTCTCGTAACGAGCCGCGGTTTTTTTTTTATGTCGTTTTTTTCATCGTTTGCTTTCAACTGTTTAATGGGATTACGAAATACAAATACGACCTATCAGTATTTTATCAGTGATCGAATAAGTGAATTCCACGACACCATCTCTTTTATTTGTATCGTCTTTGTAATTTTTTTTTTTAAGCAAAATCGATTTTTTTATGAGATAAAGAATCAGGTCAAACATAAAAAACGAACAAGTACAAAAATAGCAACAAAAAAAAAAACAAACACGAAATTCATTACGAGAATGGATGTACGGTTAGGGACAGGGAAATTGGGGTAGAGGATAAAATCACTTAAATTGTAAATCATCCCTTACATCAGCATGCATGCAATGCAACGTGCAACAAGATTCTCCATCAGATATATATGGCAAGAAGAGAGCTACAAGGTAATTGACTTTACTCAATTATCAGCTTAAATGAGAGGTAAGTTTTTCAACAATACTACTTTGTTGCGACTCGAAAGTGCGTCAAGTTGTCAACATTTTGGGCATTTTGACCTTCATCTCTTAACTCTAGAAGATCAAAAATAGTGGCTCCTTTTCCCGTCACTGTCTTTTAGCTAACTTCCCCCTTTGCGTTTAATGGTTAAGATTCACTTCTAAAAGATTCAACGTGCATGAACATTTAATTTACTGATCTGGAGATAATTTCGAATATTATCAAATTATTTACTGATATAGTTTGATTGTATAAAGATCATTAATCCCGTGAACCATTCTGACTCTGATGATCTTTCTCGCTCTTATATGAATATTACCGCACATACTTTAATGTCTTAACAGTATAGAACTTGATAAAACATACACATGCATGCATGCATGCTTAGCTCAAATCTAAACACATCAACACAAAATAACTTTATTTGAGTATATATGTTATTTCTGCTAGATATGTAATAACTTTACTTGAGTTATGAAATTATCTTTTATTTCATAAAATATCTCATCCCATCATTTTCTTTTAGAGAGTAACTTATAGGATCATTTTAAAAAGTGAAATTTTTAGTTACCAATAAAATAATAACACATCATATTTTTTTAAGACATATAATTATTATTATATACTCATTCTCATCAAATCAATTTTCATTAAATTAATTTACTCACCTTTTAACAATAAAAATTAAAAAAAGCAAAAAATAAAAACAATTAACGATGTAATCAAATGTAAGATTCTATTAGAACTTGTGTCAATCTAATTTTGTTAACATGTCTTGCCAAGATTAATAAAAAATACCTTCCTTTTCATTAAAACTTGGAATGGCATTTTAACAAACAAATTTGACTTTTGTTTATGCTTTTTTTTACTTTCATTTTCACTTGGATGAACTACGATCAAATTTTGAGAACCTAATAAAGTCTTTATGCCTAATATATATATATATATATATATATATATATATATATATATATATATATATATACTTGGCATCTTACATTATGTAATTGAGTTATGGATTTTCATGAATACAAATTAAAAAGGCTTCAATTCATAACATTTATAATTTGCTTAAGTTTATTTTCTGTAGAAATTATAATTCCAGGATTTAATGGAAAAGAAAGCCCTGCCAAGATTTTCGAGCATCAAAAGGCTTTGTTTCTATGTACACAAAACAATGTCTGTCCAGTATTTGTTAAAATGTCTCAATGAATTTCCAGCATATGTTAAAGTTATAAAGTTTGTTCTGTTTTGACCCTTTTTTAATCTTTCTTCTGTTTATTTCTTATCCTCCCCTGTTTTTAGTCTACTAACTATTCCCATTCTATTTTTGAAATATTAATTCTCTTTGACAAGAACCTCTTTTGAGAATTTTATAATATATAGAGAATGGAAAATAACAAGAATGGTATCTTTGGAGAAACAAGAATGCCGTCAATGCTTACATTTTTTTTTCCAGATATAACTCTAGGCGTAGTTTAGGAGTTTTAGGCCCCGATCCCATTGGTGAAATTGTTTTTTTTTTTTTGGGGGGGGGGAATTGCCCCACTGTGGTGGTATTTGGATGCCATGGGGCACTGATCTGACTGGACTTCCGGTGGAGGGGGTAATTTTCTTTTTACCTCCTCTACTGATTTTTTTTTATTTTAAATTTTAAAATTATTTATTATTTATTTTATGTTTTTAATTTATTTATTTATTATTTTTTAATTTATTTTTAACATAAATGTATTTTAAAATTTTTTTAATTATTATTTAACATAAATATGATTTTAATATATATTTTGTTATTTAATATAAATATTTTTTAATTATTTATTATATATATACACATTTTAATTTAATGTCTTTAATGGTCATTTTTCTTTCTCATTATTATTCACCTCACTGCTACCGTTGCGTTTAAATCCAAACAGATATCCCATCACTGATTTTAATCTCACCGCTACAGTATCCAATCTCATCGCCACCGCTGTTTTTAATCTCACCGGAACTAATTTCACCGTCCATCTAAATGGACCTTTAGTAAATCACGTTTAAAATTTTCATTTATTTTAATTAATTAATTATTAATTTTTAAATAAATTCACTAAAGATAAATTGAATTAAAGAGTATATTTGGTGAAAATGAATGGATGAATATATAATAAAAATTACATGTCTTTAAAAAAATATTATGTGGCATTATTTTATTGATGCTTAAAAAGCTCATTTTTTAAAGATGATTCTAATATAACTTATTCCCTTTCTTTTATAGTATTTGTTTCACCATTTCGTCCCAATTTTTTTTTTGTATTTTCTAATATGATATATAATTATTACATTTAGCAAAATAACATTTGAATTGATTGATCTCACATTTTAATTTATTCAATAATTATATGTCAATTTCTCTGTCCCTTTCTATGTGAGTTATATCTACTATGTCAGTTTTCATTTTGAGATCGGGACCTTATGTTGTTGTCCTGTTTGTTCGTCTTTCTAAATGTTCTCAGTCTGCTCACATTCGACATTTTATTTAGACTTTGCACTCCTTCTGTAACTAATTCTTTATTAATAAAATTCTTGAATCATCAAAAAAAATAAAATTATGTCATATTAAGAAGTAGAAAAATTTAAAACAAAGTTGATGGAGAAGTAACATGACTCTTTTTTCTTTTTCAAAAAAGGGCATAATTTTGAATTAATTAAGGAATTAAAATTTTGTACGAAGAAGTAAGAAGCTATATCGAGTAATTTTTTTCTTTTTTATATAGAGGGATGGAGGATTCAAATCCATCTTTTTAAACAGGAATAAAAACATGCACGAATCATTACTAATCTTTTACTATTTTGCAATATTTCACTTTAATTCCCCACATTCTATTGCTCAAGAGAGTAGTCATTCATATCAGAGAAAAGCTTCTGTTCTGTTCATTTCCATTGTATACGGAAATGGGAAACTGATGCAACAGAAGTTTTATTTTATTTATTCAGCAATGACCAAAGGTAAAAAAGCTTACAATAATGGGAAATAATCTATTCCCATATATACTAATATATATATGTTACATATATATATTCTTCCAAACTTTAATTTATTCATAGCAAATGTGATTTGCTAGCTTTAGTCTCAAAGCTAGTTTAAGCATTAACAAAAGGGTATATTTCATATCTGAAGTTACAGCTGCCACCAACAACTCTACCTCCTTCTTTCCCATCACAGCAGCTTGGAAGCTCACCAATTATACCGTCAAGACACTTCTTACAGTCACTGCTGGAAATGTCCCTTGTGCACTGAGTCAACCCATAAAGTTTCTGTGATCCGTACAGCTCCATCTCTCCACTGGCATACAGTTTGGGAGTTGCATATGCTTCATTAGCCAATTGACTCAGCAGTTCCTTAGTCTTCTGATTGAATGACTCGGGTTCACTCACAACATTCAAGTTCCACATGTAGAACCTGTTTCGGTTATCAATCTGGCCGAAGAATTCCGTGTTTGAATACTTCACAAGACAATTATCATACCAGATGATTGCACCTTTGTTGTAAGGGCAACGTTTTCGTATTTCACTGCCTGCTTCAACGATACAGGTTTTGCAATCTGAGGTTGACACATCGCCTCTGCAAAGGGCAAGGCCATATGCTTGGTTTGGGTTCTGGCCTATGGAACCAATGCCAAAACCTGAGGGAGGAGCTTGAATGGAGAGGTAACCAGTGAGCTCCTTTAAGTTGGCTTCGTAAGGGTCATAGGCAGAGAAATTCCCAGTGTTTGAACAAAAATGGAAGAGAGGGTCAACCCCAAAAGCTGTTTGGAGAAGGAAAGCAAGGGTTAACAGATAAAGAAAGGAGGCAAATCTTGAAGAAGACATTGTAATTAGCTTGTTTGTTTAAGCTTAGGACCATGAAGCATGTTATTTATAGGGAAAATTTCAGGTTTGACCAAGGAGGTGATAGGTTTAAGAGGCTGACCTTTTCATTTTTTCTGATCTAGCAATTAAGACGACCAGAAGTTTTCAAATGTGGGCTGCGGCGCTAATTAAGATAATGCTATAATTAATGGGTAAGCTAAAAACGCACTTATTCATCAACTATCTATCATGCAGGAGTTGTAGTGGGAATTACTATCAAATTAGCTTCTAAAGACATGCAAGTTGCAATGGCTGTGTAAGGAATTAATTAATTAATTATAATGATTAGTGATTGAGTAAACATGCATGATTGCTTGGATAACTATTGAGTATTGAGTGTTTAATTTTATTAAAAAAAAAAAATACTAAGTGTTTAATACATGAAGGTAACTCCAAATGAAATCCTTTTAACATGGGATATTACTTGGCAAAGGTTGTAAGTATATACTATTAAATTGAACAAAGTTTTTGTTTGAAAGGAACAGGAAACTTACAAGTTCAATGCCTGATGAGATTAATTCTTTAAACACATAGGGTGTGTAGAAAAGTGGATGGATGAATAAACGATGATGGAAAATTCGAGAAAAAAAAAAGTTAATTTGAGCATGATAAGAGAAAAAGTGAAAGTAAAGAAAATAAAAAAGATTGTTTTTTATATTTATTCATATAAGCATATCATTTCAAATCGAAAAGATTAGAGAATAGGAAGAGAGAGATGTAAGTCAAATATTGCATATTTACAAGATTGTTGATCATATTTAAATTTGACTTTTACATCTTAATTTACAAGGGCATAATGATAAAAGATATAATTTTAATTTTCTTTTTTCAATTTTTAAATTTCTATCAAACAATGAATGGAAACAAAAATATGTTTTCTTTATACCTTTTCATTTTTTTCTTCCAATTTTCATGTTTTTTTTTTTTTTTTTAATTTTTATATATAGCTTACCAAACAAAACTTAAAAAAAAAACCCAGGAAAAGAAATTGTAGATCTGATCTTCACAGTGGCAAAGATAGCTCCACCAGATTGAAGGTTCTGCAGTGTTTTTATTTTATTTATTTTTTTTTACAAAAGAGGTCCCGTTTTGAGAATAGGAAATGAGTTATAAATGTTGGAATTCAAATTTCAAACTTTGTTGAATACCACTTCTTAAAAATGACTGTATGAATCAATTAGGCAAAACCCGAATTTAATGTTTTACAGCTTTGCTATAAGCCTATAACCTGTAAAATTTATCTAGATGATCATTGACAAATATGTATGTTTATCAGGAAAGATGATGGTGAATAAGTTCCTAGGCCTTTTCTAAAGTTCTAGAAATTCATCACACGCTTTTTCTTCTGTAGATTAATTAATTGTTGAGTATAAAAGGAAGTTTCTTATTCTTGTTTTTATTCCATAAACTAGATTTTAGGCAGCTATGATCACTTCAGCATGAAGAATTAAAGGTTTGACCAATATAATAAGTGTACCATTATGCAAGAGTTGACTGAGTAGCAACCTCTCATTTGTCAGCCTAAATCTAATCATGTTTCTCAAGACATTTTGGTGCAATTTTTGTAGGATATATATAGAGTAATTGGATTAGATTCTAGAGTTGTGTTTGACCCAGAAAACAGAAATTTTATGTAAAAAATGAAAAAAAAAAAAAGAAATATTTAAAAGCTGATAAACTATTTCACTTTTTTAAATAAATTATTATATTTTTATTGTATTCAAATAATTCATTATCCTCTAATTTGTTCCAAATAAACTCTTATTTAAAATGAAAGATTAATTTATGTTAACGATTTATTTAGGTATAAATTAAAAGTCAATGATTTATTTGAGTGCTAATTAAAGATTAAAAGTTTATTTTGTTCCAAATAAACTCTCATCTAAATATTAAAAAATGAAAAAATATAAAATCCTATCTAATAATTCATTATCCTCTAATTTGTTCCAAATAAACTTTTATTTAAAATGAAAGATTAATTTATGTTAACGGCTTATTTAGGTATAAATTAAAAGTCTTAAAGATTAAAGGTTTATTTTGGTGTAATAAAAATATAAAATCTTATCTAAATAAAATGGTAAAGTTTAAGAATGTTTTTGTTATTTTAGCCAAAAATAATGTTGTTTTCCAAAGATATAAGTGCTTATAAAATAAGGTGGTCATTTTTCTATCATGCAAAATCACGCCTTAGACTTACCTCCAAAAATAATACTACCATCTTGAATAATAATATTTTAACAATAAAATCTAATTTTTCATCATATATAACTTATATGTATAAATATATATTTTCCTTCTCTTCAAGAAATATAAGGTATAAACATGATTTAATATTTACTATTGGTTATGTAATGGAAAACTTGGTTGATACTTGGCCTTTACCAAAGAACTAATTGTTTGTTTGGTTAACTAATAGAGAAATCTCTTCTCTCTTTCTCCCCACTTTTTTGTGTGACAAATATGCTGATCATGATATTACCAAAATAAAAAAGACTTTTCGAGTTTTGAGATGAAATTAGCATAGTTTATATATATATTTACAAAAAAATCACAATTTGAGAATAAAGATTGCAAATATTGAGATTCGAACTTCAGACTTAATAGATATCACTTTTTAAGAATGACGACTGACTGCATGAATTAACTAGATTAAGTACGGATTTAAATTAGCATATTTAGTGTTGGGTTAGACATACATTATTTAGCATAGGCTGCCTAAACTCTGAACATTCCTGTAGAAACAATTGCTCATGCTTTTAAATGGTTCTTTGTATACAAAAGCAAATGGCAAAATTAGAACCTACAAATATGTTGTCTAAAAATTATACAAGAAAGAAGCTTCATATTGAACCTTTTCCAAGGGCCAAAACCCAGAAGGAAATAAATGATGTAGCCATTCTCTCTTCTATATTTCACTTGAGCCTGCTTGTGGGAGTGTTCAACACCATCTTTATCTACTGTACTGGTTTTGCACCTGTTTAAAGGAAGAAAATGATAATTAGTGAATCAGATGGCAGCGAAAACATAAGAAGACCGAGCTGAAACTTGAGAGAAAATACTCGATAAAATTGGAGTCAGTTTACAAGTGTTTCTCGGAACGATCCGTCTTCGAGAAATGTAAAGCAACTTTGATCATTTTCATATGCCAAAATTTATGACTTCCATTTTTTCTTTAGAATAAAAGGGTTATTTTGTTACAAGAGGCCAGAGGTAAAAAGTTGCAAGGATGCAGTCAAGAAATTAGATCAGAAAAAGACTACTCTGTTGTTGAACTTCCCAATAATTTTACACCACACCTTGCAAGTTGCAACATCATCTAAAGATAAAGACTACTGTATGTTGTTCATGGAAGCTGTTACATGCTATGTTACTCGGACTCGGGTGTGAGTGTCGGACACGGGTATGTGTCTCACACGGGCACGTTTGATTTATTCTAAGTTTTTCTATGTATTTGGAAGGTTCTTGGAAAATCATATCCTCATACCCATATCCGGATATGCGTCGGATATGGGTGTCAGACACGGATACTTCAAGAAAAATAAAGAGTCGGAACAACATAGGTTACATGAACCTTCCTCCCAAAATTACAAAATAAGGACTAGCATTTGAGGGAAAAAAAAGGCAACATTATCTGGAGATAAATGCATATTCGAGACATAACAAACAGCTGTTTTTGCATTCTGGATTAACTTTAACTTACCATTTACTTCCTTCAAAATCATTTCTGCAGATGCTCCAGTGGAAAATCCAAGCCTTAGCATAAGTTTTTCCAAACGGTTCACATTTGTAAGGTAGAGATAGCCAATCTACAAAATTGCATAATTAACAACTCAAATCAAGAGAAAAGGTTCTTGAATTATGACTTATGACTTCTTTTAAACATATATCAAATCTAAGTATTGAATAGCAACAAATCGATTAATTATCTAGTAGATATCATACATGACCTTGAAGGGCAAAATTACAATGGCAAAACTCGATATATATACAATATAGTAATCCTAAGATGAATTGGAGAGAATCACACACTCTATTGGTATTCAATGAAATCTCATAGATACATACACATTTCTGTCAAAAACTATTCTAATAAAATCGTATAAACTTAGTGATTATGTCAAATCTCTAGATATACCGGATGAAACATGACATTATCCTCTTTTACCACAAGCAGATCCCTTAACATGCCCTGGATTACCATGCAAATACAATGAAAATTCAAAAAAATCTTTATAAGCTGAAAACAGAATGGTCTCCCTAATTTTTTAGAGCACAAGTCATAAATAGAAGATTCCAGATCTGGTCAAATTTTGTGTTTACAATAAATCAATTACGTTGGACCAAGCCATAGCCTATTGCTAGCCACAATTTTCCTCCAAAAGAAGAATTCAAGTGCAAATCCCTTTGCCAAAACTAAAAATAACTAAATAAATCAAATACTATTTCAGAGGAAACACAATAACTTAGGGTACTGACCAGCGTTTCGAGTGAAGATGCTCTATTATAAACTGCTGCACCAGCACGCTTTTTTGTCCGTGTTTTAGCTGAATTAATATTCTTTCCCCATCGAAGAACATCCCTGCAGTAAAAATAACCGAATACCAATTATAATTTTAAAAGTATATTCATAAGAGGTTTTGCATATTCATGTTCAAAAGGCTGTGCAAAATAAGATTTTGAATCTCTAGATCTGCGCTGACATGAGATCCACTGCTGTTTCTTGATGCCTCTCCTTCTTATGCAACTAACAACTGGTTGTTGCCTCTATTACTCATTGTTTATTATTATTTCTAGACTTCTAGTTATGCCACTACAAAACATTATATGTATCATGGAATCACTTAACTGCCTTAAATGTCAAACCTTCTGGTCTTTTCACCATTTAGAACATATAGGAAACAAAATAAAAAAATTCATATCTCTTATGTCTTAATAGGGCACCATGTACTTTGGAGAGTTCCACTTGAGCTTAATAGGGCACCATTTACTTGAAATGTGATCTACTAATCACATGCAACTCATATAAAGGTTGTACTAAAATCATATTATTATCTGAAATTATCCAGAATATTGCTTTCTTGAATAAATAATTGATCCAAATGAGGGGATATTATTATTATTATTATAAAAAAGAGAACTCAATAGTCATAAGAATGTTTATCATAAGTCATTCATAGGAGGCGTTGCAAATGTCTGACTTTTCTAGAAGACCTTCAACCAATCATTTTCTAGCCATATACTATTAGCTTCAGAAAACCCACGTTGTCTGGGGTAGATTTGCTTGCACATATTCTATTCATAAGAAACCACATTACTAGATAAAACACCTTAGGAAATCAATCTATTAATCAATGCCATTTAGCTCATAGAGGTTCTGAGTAGAAAGCTTATCAAGCTTTTATCTCTTTTTAAGCCAAAGACATTTGATGTCTACACCAACCAATATCATCTATTCTAACTAGTAATCAAGCAACTAGAGGAGTTCTTTTGTTTTCAGTTGTTCTCAGTTTATTAGTTATTGAACAGCTTGAGTGGAACTCAAAATGTCAAAGTCAGAAATTCCAAATTTTTAAAGAAGCAGGATTGTTTTGTGGGCGTGCATATACATACAAGCAAAGATATATGGCAAAGAAGGATAAAAGTGTGAAGACCATTTCCACTAACCTTTCATTGTTTGATAAGAAACTATCATTAAGAAGTTCCTGTAGCAATGCATCCTAAAAGAAGCAAAACAAACTTTGAATTATTAACATGCACAAATAACCAAAATACTCTTCAAAACATTACTATATACTCAGAAAAACATCATACTTGTGCCTCACATCGTACTACTGATGTCACGCGATCATTATATTCTTCAATACTTAGCGGAGGGAACAAAAAATGCCTACGCGCATATAGCTGCAGATTACAAGAAAACATTACAAGTAAGATTCGTAGGAACATATAATCAAACATTTAGACTAAATTTATGTCATCTTATACACCGACAGTAGAGTTTAAAAACGACATAGAAACATGTTCATATGTTTTTGCCAAGTAACTAAGAAAATGAATAGTATCAAATTACAAAACTAACATGTTGAAAAGGTATATAAAACAACCTCGTAAATGCAATCACCAATATAAGCTAATGTTGCGGCATTGAAAACCGACCGAGGCTTCTCCACTTTTGGTGGGGCGGGTAACCATCTCTCATATCCCAAATAAGACTCATCCAAATCTACTACCTTGACGGGCTTTACTTCTACATTTGTCATATAAAAAAGAGACAATAACTCAACATTTTCTACATACCACTAATCGATTTGGAACTAAACCGAGCAATGAGGAGGAGTTAAGGGATGGGGATGATTACCTTGAGTGGGACGCTTGAGGATATCGAAAACCGATGGGTCGGTGCGGGTGGGGAGGGTGATGGGCGGTGAGGGTTTAAGGTTGGGGATGGGTTTCAGCTTTCGTGGAGCGTTGGGGTTGTAAGAGGGCCTTTGTTGGGTGTCCCATGAAGCTCTAACCGCCATTGGCACTGCCGTTGGAGATGGCGTCCAGGTTAGAATTGCCATTTTTGCACCGTTATCTGGAAGAGTGACCCAGCGAAGATTTTTGACTGGGGTTTTAAGGAACGGTTTAAAAGGGCTTGATGGGTTTTGGGCCCAAACTCAGTCCACCGTGTTGTTTGATTTTTATTTATTTATTTTTAGGAATTTGATAAAGAAATATTCAAATATCCACTCAAAAATTTTGACTCTCACATGTATAATAATTTGTTTTTTTGGTTTTTTTTTTCTGTATAATTGTGATGAAGATCAGGATTAAGAGGCAGAATATGAAACCAGGGATGCAAGCAACGGTGGATGGTGGTAGAGCTAAGCTTAAGGAGCTGATGGGAAAAACAGCTAAGCTGGATAAGGCAGTTGGTAGTGCAGCTGAGCTAGTACAATTGGGAGTACAGAATGAAGGCTCACCTGATGGTTATCCACCAAAGGCTACAAGCTTCTAGAGGACAGGAGAATATAGCATTTGACAGCTAGATTATTGTTATGTACTCAGGAATTAGTTAGTTATATTAATAAAAGCTAATTGAGAATATTCATGTAATTCCTTAGTTGTAGGAAACGGTTAGAATCTGTCAGAATGTTATATACACCAGCTGTATTGGAAGCATTTTTCTATCAATGAAAATTATCTCATTTGTCCTCAAACTTTATCTTCTTCATTTCTGGTCTAAACTTCTTTCATTACAATTGTTCCATAACAATTTTGGTATCAGAAGCTTACACGATTCAATCACGCAAGCTGGGGAAACATCGATTTCAACCAACAATGGCTGAGGGAACCAGACTTAACACTCTGCAGGAGCAGGTGCAGTCTCTGCAGAATCAACTGGAAGCTATACAGATTGCTGATGCTACCGTTCCAAAATGGTGGGAGGAGCAAAAGAGGTGTATTGAGGACAAGTTAGCTGAGAACCAAGGCTATATGAGCAAGGTTTTAGAGTTGATGACCTACAAGGTTGATCCACAGAGCCATTCTGCTGAAGGGGTTGCTGTCATTACATCTAATACTCAGAGTAAAAAAGAAGGGAAACTTTCTGTTGAGGTTACGGTTGTCAATGACCAAGGTAAGCATGTTTTTAAGCATGATGAACCTGGAGTTTTATCTAAGAGTCCATTCGATACTACTCAAGCATTGTTACAGTCACCTGTAGGACCCTTTAAGCACACTGATATCCATGTTGGTACTAGCAATGCCACTGGAATGCAGGCTTTTACACCCAGGCCAAAAATAGAGTTACCCTTATTTGACGGCACTAATCCTAGGGGTTGGGTTAAAAAGTGTCAAAAGTATTTCACTATTTTTGCCATTGCTAATCATCAGAAGTTGGAAGTGACAGCAATGTATTTGTCTGGGAAGGCAGAGGTATGGTTTGATGGGTATGTTAAGCAAAAGCCTAGGGTAAATTGGCTAGAGTTCTTTAGAGACCTGTGTCAGAGGTTATGTGATAGAACTTACTCTGATATTATTGAGGAGTTTAACAAACTCACACAACGTAGCACCCTAGAAGATTACCAGGAGAAATTTGAGGAGCTCAAACCATACATGTTACAGTTTAATCCTCATTTACCTGAAGCATATTTTATCTCTAGTTTTGTGAGTGGGTTAAAGGAGGAGCTCAAACCTAGAGTGAGAGCTTATGGACCCAATACCCTTGCTGCAGCCTACAGACAGGCTAGGTTACATGAATTGTCCATGGAATTGGAAAGCAAAAAACACAAACAGAACCCTATCAGATCAAACTTTCAAGCTCCACCTCATACCAGAACCAGTTTTAACTTTCATCAAAAGCCTCCTTATACTTCACCTAGCCAAACACTGAGAACATTACCTGCCACTAACCTCATTGAGCAAAGGAGGGCTCAGAACCTCTGCTTCAGATGTGGAGATAAGTTTAGCCCTGGTCATGTTTGTAAGAGTAAATAGTTAAATTCTCTCACTGTGGAGGAAGAGAAACAGGAAATGACTGAAGATCAGGATGACATACTTGATGGTAGTGGTGATCTTGTAGGGGAACAAGTGGTTCAGGAGGGGAATTTGGAGATCTCTATAAATGCCTTGACAAGCAGTGTTGGTCATAACACATTGCGAATTCAAGGAAGTTTAAAGGGAAAGCCTATAAATGTTCTTATTGACAGTGGTAGTACTCACAGCTTTGTGACCCCTAGATGGGCTAAAGAAGGGACAGAACTGCTTCATACCAATCCCTTAGCTATAACAGTGGCTAATGGTGACAAGTTGTACAGCACTGCTAAATGTCAGCATTTAGAATGAATGATGCAGGGTCATTGGTTCACTCATGATCTAAGGGTACTATCTATGGGGGGAAGTGACATGGTATTGGGGATGGATTGGATGAAGAGGTACAGTCCACTGGTTTTTTATTTCAATGATTTATCAGTGTCATTCCAAAAGGATGGAAAACCTGTTATCTTAAAAGGGGAAAATTGATTCTAGACTCAAACTCATCTCAGGAGATAAGTTACAAAAGCTGATGGATAAGGACACTGAGTTGATGGAAGAACTGTATATGCTGAACTTGGATTGTGAAAAGCTTGAAACCCCAGCTGAAATACAAGTTTTGCTCAACAGATATGCTGACATTTTTGAAGAACCAAAAAAATTACCACCTGTCAGATCACATGACCATTGTATCCCTTGAAGATTGGTTCTCAACCAGTTAATCTCAAACCCTATAGGTTTCCTCACCATCAGAAGACAGAGGTTGAGAAGAAAATACAGGAGATGCTTACTTCATCTGTTATTCAGACAAGTAGAAGCCCTTTTGCTTCACCTTGCCTACTAGTTAAGAAGAAGGATGGGTCATGGAGGTTGTGTGTTGACTATAGGCAGCTTAATGCTATGACAGTAAAGGATAAATTTCCTATTCCAGTGGTTGAAGACCTATTGGATGGACTTAAGGGTGCAAAGGTATTCTCAAAGATAGATTTGAGAGCTGGTTATTGGAGATCAGAGTTAATCAGGAAGACATCTACAAAACAACATTCAGAACCCACCTAGTCATTATGAGTTCAAGGTAATGCCATTCGGACTCATTAATGCCCCTGTTACATTTCAAGCCTTAATGAATGATGTTTTTTCTAAACTATTGAGAAGAATGGTACTTGTGTTTTTTTATTATATTCTGATATATAGTAGGAGCTTTGAAGAACACTTGAATCATTTACAAACTATTTTAGATGTATTGAGATCTAACCAGTTATATGCCAGAATAAGCAAATGTTTTTTTGGCCAACAGCAAGTGGAATATTTGGGTCACATTATATCAGCAAAATGAGTGTCTACAGACCCTTCCAAGGTAGAGTCAATGAAGAACTGGGTATTACCTACCAATCTCAAGTCTCTAAGGGGATTTTTGGGCCTCACTAGTTATTACAGGAAGTTTATAAAAGGGTATGGACAAATCAGCAAGCCACTCACTGACATGTTAAAAAAAGATGGTTTTCAGTGGAATGAAGGTGTTGTTACAACCTTCAACCAGCTCAAGGAAGCTATGTGTGTTGCTCCTGTTTTAGCCTTACCTGATTTCTCTAAACCATTCTGGTTAGAGATAGATGCAAGTGGAACTGGAATAGGGGCAGTTCTTTCTCAAGAGGGCAGACCCATAGCCTACTTGAGTAAGGCTTTAGGGCCAAGACACATTGACTTCTCTATCTATGAGAAGGAGTATCTAGCCATACTAATGGCTGTAACCAAATGGAGACATTACTTGGAGGGTGGCTCATTCATTATCAAAATAGACCATGAACCCCTCAAATATCTGTTGGAAAAGAAACTCACTACTACCATCCAGAAAAAAGGACTTACTAAGCTGTTGGGGCTGGACTACACTGTACAGTATAGGTTAGGAAAATCTAATAAGGCTGCAGATGCCTTGTCGAGGAAGTTTGAAGATGAAGCCCAATTATTAAGCTTGACTTCAGTAACCATAATTCCTGAATGGGTTAAAGAAATCGAGCATAGCTATGAAAAAGATGATGCTGCTAGAGAAAAAATTGCAACCTTGGCTATTTCACCGACAACTATACCTCATTATTCCTATTCCCATGGTATATTGAGATATAAGGGTAGGATTTATGTTGGAGATCATGGACAGTTAAAGGAGCAACTACTTCAAACTCTACATGATTCACCTCAGGGTGGGCATTCAGGGGTCCAGGCCACTTATTACAGAATGAGGTTGTATTTTTATTGGCCAAGGATGATGGAACAAGTCAAAGAGTACATCCAATAATGTGATACTTGTCAGAGAAACAAGAGTGAACATGTTCCATATCCTGGGCTACTACAACCTATACCCATTCCTAAAAAGGGTTGGGAGGTAATTACCATGGATTTCATTGAAGGGTTGCCAACATCTCAAGGAAATGATTGCATTATAGTGATCATTGACAAATTCACCAAATATGCACATTTTATTTCTCTTTCACACCCTTTTACCTCTCTAGGGGTTGCCAAACTATACTTGGAACATATTTTTAAGTTACATGGAGCTCCTACAACTATTATTTCAGACAGGGATCGGGTCTTCACTAGAAATGTGTGGCAGGAGTTGATGAAATTGCTAGGATCCCATATTCACATGAGTACTGCTTATCATCCTGAGTCTGATGGTCAGTCAGAAAGACTGAATCAGTGCTTGGAACAGTACCTTAGGTGTATGTGTTTTCTCAAGCCAAAAACTTGGTGTAAATGGATTTCTTTAGTAGAATAGTGGTACAACACCAGTCATCATACTGCTTTAGGAATGACTCCATTCCAGGCTCTATATGGCTATAAACCTCCTGGGTTCATTTGGGATGCTAGTTCCCTTGCTAAAGTTTCTACTATGGAGGAGTTATTGAAGGAAAGGGAACAGTTGAGTAAACTCCTAGTGGATCAGTTAGAGAAGGCTCAACATAGGATGAAATATTATGCTGATAAGAATAGAACTGAAAGAGAATTTCAGGTTGGTGATGAAGTCTACTTGAAACTACAACCCTATAGGCAATCTTCTCTTGCTTTGAGAAAGAACCTGAAGTTATCATCAAGGTATTATGGTCCATATCCAGTTGTTGCTAAGATTGGGGCTGTGGCTTACAAGTTAGAATTGCCTGAGTATTCAAAATTGCACCCAGTTTTTCACGTGAGCTTATTAAAAAGGAAGATTGGAAGTAAGTTTATTGCTCGAACTGTACCACCAGATGTGAATGATGAAGGCCAACCCTTGGTCTATCCTGCTGCAGTGCTTGACAAAAGAATTATCAAGAGAAATAACCAAGCCATCACTCAGTTATTGATTGAATGGTGCAACCTTGGTCCTGAGAGTGCTACATGGGAGGATTATGCTGTCCTATCTACTCAATTTCCAAAATTTGATCTTTGGGGACAAGGCTCAACTGAAGGGGAGAGAAATGTGATGAAGATCAGGATTAAGAGGCAGAATATGAAACCAGGGAAGCAAGCAGCGGTGGATGGTGGTAGAGCTGAGCTTAAGGAGCTGATGGGAAAAACAGCTAAGCTGGATAAGGCAGTTGGTAGTGCAGCTGAGCTAGTACAATTGGGAGTACAGAATGAAGGCTCACCTGATGGTTATCCACCAAAGGCTACAAGCTTCTAGAGGACAGGAGAATATAGCATTTGACAGCTGGATTATTGTTATGTACTCAAGAATTAGTTAGTTATATTAATAAAAGCTAATTGAGAATATTCATGTAATTCCTTAGTTGTAGGAAACGGTTAGAATCTGTCAGAATGTTATATACACCAACTGTATTGGAAGCATTTTTCTATCAATGAAAATTATCTCATTTCTGCTCAAACTTTATCCTCTTCATTTATGGTCTAAACTTCGTTCGTTACAATTGTTCCATAACAATAATTAGAGCTATTTTTTTTCCAAAAAATAAATCTTTTTAAAAAAAAATTATTTGAATAAGAATTTTTACTTAAAACTCTCAAATGCTATAATTGGATTAGCCAATGCATTTTATTAGTTTGCGTACATAAGAGAAGTGCAAAGATGTTTTCTTAAATTCGAAATTTAAAAGAAAGAGGAATAGCCAATGCATTTTATTAGTTTGCGTTTGTATTTTGTAAAAATAAGGAAATAATAAGAGGAATACGTACATAAAAGTTTTTTTTTTTTTTTCCCTTTTCTTCCTCCCAATTGAAAAGAAAGAGGAAAAAAAAACCCTATCGAATAAAACCCAGACACTTACCCTAAACCATTAATTAGAAACAAAGCCAAAACAAAATTACGAATTCTTTTTTGGTTACATTAACATTTATACTAACTTTTGATAATCTCACGGACAACAGCACAGAAAATGAGTCGATACGATAGCCGCTCCGGCGATCCCACCTCCTACCGTGGCCGTAGACGGTAACTACTTAAATTTTGCATTACCCAAAAATTTTAATATAATTTTCATTTTTTATATGTTTAAGTTCATTTATTTATTATGGGTTTTATTGGGTTTTTCTATATAGATTAATTCATTCATTCAATTACTAATTTTTGTTCCAAAATTAGTGAATTAGAACTGACTAATTCTTGTTTATTTTTAGTTTTAGGTGTATTTTTTCATCTGGGTTTTGCATTTCTTTAGTTTAGATTGACTTGAAACTGAATGATAAATTTTTTATTGAATTTCTTTCTGTTAAATATATCAATGAATTTTGTGTTGTTTTAGCTACCAATGCTCTAAACGATTGAGTTTAAGTTCGAACATTGTGGCATTTCAGTAATTTTAACACAATGGCATTGGGTCATTGGCAAATCTTCTATATAAGTTTGTAGTATTATGAAGCTTCTGGTCTCCTGTCTAATATTGTAGTACTTTGAAGTTTCTTTCTGTTTAATTTTGTGAGATTGTATAGTGACTCTGGGTTTGGTGGGGCTTCAGCATATGGCGGTTCATTGCGGTCCTCGTCGAGCAGAAGGGATTATGATGGTGCTGAGCCGCCTAGGAAGTTGGATTTGGATGGGTTGACTCCTTTCGAGAAGAATTTTTATGTTGAGTCGCCGTCAGTGGCGGCAATGTCGGAGATGGAGGTGGAGGAGTATCGGCAGCGGAGGGAAATTACGGTTGAAGGTCGTGATGTTCCAAAGCCTGTGAAGAGTTTCCTCAATGTGGGATTTCCCGGTAATTTTTGTTGATTATGTTAATAAGTCCAGCATTTTTGTCATTTAAGTTAACCGTTTCTTTCCTTTTTTTGTTCGTCTTCTTTCTTTGGCCAAGTTTTTTGATTTCTGTCTACAGAAAGTGAAGCTGCAGGGGTTGTTGTATTTGTGTCTTATTGCTTTTATAAGTGTGATCTTTATTTCTTTTTGAGAGTATTAGATGGCAGGGGCTGTTATCTGTCCAAGATTCAATTGATAGATATTTGATGATTTTTTCACATTATTGCAACAAATGTATATATAATTTTCTCAAAATACAACCTAGCCTTTGATCCAGACATAAATTATCAGTTACATGAACCAGTCTCCATAGTTAGTGACTTAGTGTATTATTGTAATGATTTTTTCTCTTCAGGAATTAAAATTAGTTGTTTCAGTATCAAATATGATCATTAGAGAAGCCAAGAATTTATTAGTTGCTGTATTGAAGAGAACAAGTTCTGTATAAAAGTTTAATTTTAAAGCTTTAAAAGTGGAGGAGCACTTTAAAAAACTGAAAATCTGGAGACCTTTTTTTTTATTATTATTTTAAATGTAGGACTGAGGATGTGTAAAAGAATTACATTAAAGGAAATGCCTTTTTGAGTGACTAGAATACCAAGTGTACCATCTTATAAGTTATAACCTTAACATCGGCCAAGTTTCTTTGAAAGGAGAACATAGCTCATGACTGCTGTTTAATGTTAACCTTTTTGTCATTTACTTAGCTACTTTTTTGGGTTCTTTGTCTGCGTACTTAGCTACCTTTTGTGTTCTCTGTAATTTACTTAGCAATTTGTGACAAGACGACAAGCTCAATATTTCTTTATTACTTGAAGATTCACAAATATGTATTTGCTCCCAGAAAGACATTGACATGCTTCATGACTGGACTAGACAGCCATAGTTTTGACAATAGTTTTGAGTCAGCTTCTAGCCTTGTTTGTGCATGACCACTTTTCTAAATGACATCTGACTCTGATTAGAATTAGTGCTCACAAGCAGCTTAATAAAAGATTTTTTTGAAGGAGGTTAATAGAAGATTTTGATGTGATTTTATTTGTTGCTAGTAGTTACCAAAGGCTCACAGGTATGGCCATCTATTGCCTTTATGGATATGCTCCTTTGGGCAGTGAATTAGGCTCATCTTAAACCTTCATTTTTCTATATCTTTGCGGATACATTCTTGTTGCTTCTAGATGTAAACCACTGGTATTTTACTGTTACCATGTTATGAATGGTTAATCAGTCTAAAGAGTGTTTTTATGACGTGCAAATATTTTTTGCATATACACTTCATATCAGAGTAAAAAGATTGTCATTTTGATGGTTAAGTTAGTTGTTACTTTCAAAGTGTTTTGGGTATTTCTTAGTTATATAGAATTTTACTTCAGCATTTGGAAATTATTTTATTTGCAAGTGTTTTTGGGTATTTCTTATCTCTTCATAGATTCTTCTTTTGTGATAATTGATATTCTTTTCTTGACTTCAGACTATGTACTGCAGGAAATCACGAAAGCGGGGTTTGTTGAGCCAACAGCCATACAAGCTCAAGGCTGGCCAATGGCTTTGAAGGGCCGTGATCTCATTGGTATTGCTGAAACTGGATCAGGGAAGACTCTTGCCTATTTATTGCCTGCAATTGTCCATGTAAACGCTCAGCCAATTTTAGGTAAAAAGTTATCTCGTAATTATGATTGGCTTTTTCTCAGCATATTTTTAATAATTGGGAGGGAATAACTCTTGGCCTGTTTGTATATATTTTCAGCTCCTGGAGATGGTCCAATTGTATTAGTATTAGCTCCAACACGTGAACTTGCGGTTCAAATACAACAAGAGGTTGCTAAGTTTGGTGTATCTTCTAGGATCAAGAATACATGCATATATGGTGGGGTTCCAAAGGGACCTCAAGTGCGTGATCTCCAGAAAGGTATGGGTTAATATGCTTGGGTCGACTGTTCCACTGTATTTTGTTGTTCCTGAACTGCTTGTGATCTCTTATACATGGGTTTCAGTTTAAGATGCTTTTCTGACATGTTTATTAGTAGGTTAAGTAATCAGTTTTCTTTGGTTTGTAATTGCTTAAACTTATTGATCGTGAAAAAGTTAATATTATTTGTTGGATCAGGTGTTGAGATTGTTATTGCTACACCAGGGAGGTTAATAGATATGTTGGAGTCACATCACACAAATTTTCAAAGAGTTACTTATTTAGTCTTGGATGAGGCAGATCGGATGTTAGATATGGGGTTTGAGCCTCAGATACGAAAAATTGTTTCTCAGGTCTCTGTTCTCACCTTTCTCTTTCTTTTTGTTTTCTCTCTCCCCCCCCTCTTCATTTTGCCCTTGAAAATTACAATGTCTTAACTCAATTTTGGGAAAAGTACGTGATGAATTATGTGATGAATTATCGTTTATGTATGAGAACAGTTAATTGTGAGCATATTGGTTTCTCTTCTTACCTCTCTTCTTTATCTTCCTGGTTAACCCTTTTTATGCTACTGAAGTATTGTACTTCAAAAAAATGAGATCTCAGACTTTGCTAGTTATACTTCTTGCTTAAATTATCCAAGTGATGTGGCGGAATTTAACTCTTTAGGATGATAAGATTGTTGATTTTAGAAGTCTAAGCTAATGCTTTCAGAGTTTATGAAAGAATTAGATTCTTTGTTTTGGTTTACGATACAATGCAGCCCTGCAACTGTCAGAAGAAAAATGATTTAAAATGGCAAAATTAGAGGTGTTATCTCAAACTTTACTGAAGATTTAGCTAAGAATATGTTCTTGTGTAGAACCTCTAATTTTTGTTGTATAAGCAGTTAAATTAATTTGGCAGTCTCACCCTCTACCTCACTCCTTTTTTCTCTGGATGGTACTTATGTGTTACACTTTATGCAGATCCGTCCTGACCGTCAAACTTTGTACTGGAGTGCGACTTGGCCAAAGGAGGTTGAACTGTTGGCAAAGCAGTTTCTTTACAATCCATACAAAGTAAGATGCTTCATAATTTTTGGTAACTTTTACTAATTGGCTTCTCCTGTGAGGAGATGTTATCTGTTGCTATTTGTTTGACATTTGACTTTCTATCTAATGCTAATGTGATCTCCATGTATCATCTCATTTACTTTCTCTGTGTTATTTTATATCTTGAGGATTTCGAGTCTTTCCTAATATAATTCTTGGCTTCTAAAATGTGGTAATCTAATTTTATGGTAAAAGTAGGGTTTTTGCGATTCACTTTGTTGTTTCTGATGCTCTGTTATCTTCTTAAATTTCTTGTCTTCTTGGTCTTTGTGCAGGTGATAATTGGATCTGCAGATTTAAAAGCTAACCATGCAATTCGCCAACATGTTGACATTGTTTCTGAGAGTCAGAAATATAATAAGTAGAGAACAGTTTACTTTGTTCGTATGGTTTTTAATTCTTTTACCATTAACATATGGTATTGGGATGTATTGAGGCTGTTTATTGATCTGTGTTGATGTTCCAGATTGGTGAAGTTGCTGGAGGATATCCTGGATGGCAGCAGAATTTTGATTTTCATGGATACCAAGAAAGATTGTGACCAGTTCACTAGGCAACTTCGCATGGATGGTTGGCCTGCTCTCTCAATTCATGGAAATAAAAGTCAAGCAGAAAGGGGTTGGGTCCTTTCAGAGTTTAAAGCTGGCAAGAGCCCTATAATGACTGCAACAGATGTTGCAGCTCGCGGTTTAGGTATGTATATTCCTTAAATCTTTACTTTAGGCCTTCTTTGTTCTTTCTAACAAGTACACTGCTTTTTTTTTCTTTCTTGTAATTGACTGATTCATGCCTAATTTATCAGATTTACCCAGTTTGTTGTTGTTATCATCATTTTCCCTGCAGTTTTCACACATTTTTAGTTATAATTTAATCTACCAGAAACTGCCTTTCGGTTAGTGTTCTTTATTCCCATCATCTGTGTCTTCTGTTTGTAACTTTTTATGGTTAGATGTTTGAATGTTGTTTCCGTTCAGAACATTTTGTCAAAATATGCGTCATGTGGGAGGTCCATTTGAATTTGCTTTGTCTTCTTTATATTTATCTTTTATTGAATACTTTGCTTGTTGTTTTTTCGAACTTTTTTTTACTTGAATCTTGCATCTGATTTGCTGCCAGCCAGTAATGTTGATAATTCCCCTTTTTTTTTAGTTTTCTGAAACACTAAATTGTTGAAGTTCTTAATTATTGCTGCTTAGCTATTATTCAAAGGTCTTATTTCCATATCCATGGCTCCTTTTTGTGTTAACAAATCATTATTTTAGCCATTCAGGTTCATTATCGTTGATGCTTTGGTAGCTCTGGTAAAATATTCATCCATCCTTTTGTCATATGATGCATGTACATCATGTATATGCTCTATCCTGGTTTTGCAAGGCATAGCATTTTTCTTTCAGATGTAGCTTTAGTGAACCAGGGCTAGTCTCCTTAATTAGTTAAATGGTGATCATGATGATGTTTTGACTTGAATTTTCGGATTATCCTTAGTCTGCTTTATATGCTGGTATCTGAGATCCTTATTTTTGCATGCAACTCCTTATTGCAATTTGTCTGACTAGTATTGAGTGTTTTGATTCCTTTTGCAAAAAATAAAGCCAGATGGTAGTTTGGGGTAATCCGGCTTGCCTTTGGACTTCATCTAAAGAACCACTTGCATGTTTAGAATAGCATGGGTGCACACATTCTGACTTGCTACCCTTTGTAAAGGGGACTGTCAAACTCTACTGGCCTTGTTATCTGGATTACTTATTAAATTTGTTTGGTGGCAGATGTGAAAGATGTGAAATATGTAATCAATTATGACTTCCCGGGATCTCTTGAGGATTATGTCCATCGCATTGGTCGAACAGGAAGGGCGGGGGCAAAAGGAACTGCCTATACTTTCTTCACACCTGCAAATGTCAGATTTGCAAAAGAACTTATTGCCATACTTGAGGAAGCTGGACAAAAGGTCAGTCTTGAATTGGCAGCGATGGGACGTGGTGCACCTCCTCCACCATCAGGTTAGTTTATTGTAGTTCTTTTGGAACACGCAGGCACATGCATACATTGTTTGAAATATGCTATAATTAAGCTGTAATTAAGTCAATAAGTCAGCATGTATATATTAGGAGTAATTGTAAATATTTAGTTTCCTTAGGTAGCAGATTCTGATTTAGTTTCCTAGTTTCTTCTTTCTAAGTCAACTAGTAACTCCTTTATATGTTGTGTTCCTGACTTATAGATATGAGAAAGTAAATTTCTCTTCAAATCTGTTCAGAATTCTTCATGGTATCAGGACAGGCCTTTCTTTAGGGATATTTACGATTTTTTTTTTTTTGCTTTCATTGTCGTAGTTTAAACATCAACCTTCATTGTTGATATAATTTTCTTTGTTTTTTTCAGCCTTCATTGCTAAATCTGTCCAAGATAAATCTGCCAAAACCATGTCAAAAACATCCAAACCTATTATCTCACCCAATACTATTCATGCGGAAAATCCAACTCTAAAGATTACTACTTCTAAACTCGACGGGAAAAACTTTATGGAGTGGTGCCAATCTGTAAAGAATTCTTTGAAAAGCAAGGGGAAGTTTAAGTATATTAGTGAATCACCACCATATGAGAAGGATCCTAAATATGAAAGTTGGGAGGTAGAAAATTATATGGTGATGTCATGGCTACTTCACTCCATGGAATCTTGCATCAGAAAAACCTACATGTTGCTGCCCACTGCCAAAGACATTTGGAATGCTGTGAACAAAACATATTCTAAAATTGGTTTTGTTACACAGATATTTCAAATTAAAAGACAGATTTTCAACACCAAACAAGGATCCATGAATGTCACAGACTACTACAACACGCTCAGAGGATTGTTGATTGAATTGGACTTATATCAAAATGTGCAGTTAAAATCTTCTGAGGATGCAAAGACAATCAAAGATCTCATGGAAAGGGAGCGTGTCATACAGTTCTTGTTGGGACTCAATTCTGAGTACGATCAAGCGAGAGATAGAGTTCTTGGGAGAGATCCTCTACCTGATCTTGATGAGGCATTTGCTATTATAATAGGTGAAGAGAGCAACAAGGAACTAGTGGGAACAAAAACAATGGAAGGTGGAGAAGCAACCATTGAGAATTTTGCACTTGCATCAATTAAACCTATAGACAATGGGAAATTCCAGGACAAGGAAAAACTTTGGTGCGACTATTGCAATAAGCCAAGACACACACGAGCTAGTTGCTGGAAGATATATGGGAAGCCACCAAACATGAAGCAGTATGGCAATCGAGGAGGATCTGTGTCCAATCGTTCAAGTCAAGCAACTTTGACTTAAACTCTGACTCTAGCACATGGATCATTGATTTGGGTCCACCATTACAGGTTCTTGTTCTATGGCTCTCTCAGGTATAAAAAATTTGACTCTAGCACATGGATCATTGATTCGAGTGCTTCTGATCACATGACCTCTATGCTCGATATTTTTCTACCTATTCACCATGTTTAGGCAAACAAAAAATTAAAGTAGCCGATGGAACTTTTTCCTCAGTTGCTGGTCAAAGAACTGTAAAAATCTCAAACACCTTAGTCCTACATTCAGTTCTTCATGTTCCTAAATTGGATTTCAACTTGTTATCCATAGGATAACTCACAAACGATTTGAACTGCTCAGTTAAATTTCTCCCATTTGGTTGTTGTTTTCAAGACCGATCGGGGAAGACGATTGGGCGTGGTAAGCTGATAGATGGACTTTACTACTTGGATACAATTTGGAATGGTGAAGAAGGGTCTCAATATCTAGTTTACCAAAACACAAGTTTACATCAGATTTAGAAGGGTCTCAATATCTAGTTTACCAAAACACAAGTTTACATCAGATTTATCTTTGGCATAACCGCTTAGGTCACCCACTTTTTACCTTACTAAATAAATTGTTTCTCAAATTATTTCAAAAAGTAGATGTGAGAAGCCTATATTATGAGTCTTGTATCCTTGATAAACATCATCGTACCACTTTTTCAATAAAAGAGATTCAATTTTCTACTCCATTTAATTTAATTCATTCGGATGTATGGGGGTCGTCTCGTATTGCCAATAATTTTGGCACTCGGTGGTTTGTTACCTTTATCGATGATTGCACAAGGACTATATGGGTCTCTCTAATGAAAAACAAGTTTGAAGTTCCAGCTATATTTTCAATGTTCCATAGGTTTATCAAGAATCAATTTGGAGTCAACATTCAAACCCTGAGATTTGACAATGAAGGAGAATATTTTAATCAATAGCGCATGACATATTTATCAAATGAGGGCATTCTACAACAATCAACTTGCATTAACAATCCTCAACAAAATAGTGTTGCTGAAAGAAAGAATAGACATCTTCTTGAAATTGCTCGGTCTCTCATGTTTCAAACAGGGGTACCAAAGTTTTATTAGGGAGATGCCATCTTTACAAGAGCTTACTTGATTAATATAATGCCTACTAGAGTTCTTTGAAATTAGAGCCTCATCAAGAAATTGATGAACATGTTCTCAAATTTTCAAGGGGTTGGATCTTTACCACCAAAAATGTTTGGCTGTGTCCTATGTTCACATTCATCCTCATCTACGAACTAAACTTGATCCTAGAGCTTTGAAGTGTGTTTTCCTTGGATATTTTCCAACAAAAAAGGGCTACAACTGCTACCATCTTCCCACTAAAAAGATTTATGTCACCGTGGATGTAATATTTTTGGAGAATCAAAATTATTTTTGGGAAGACCTATCTTCAAGGGGAGAATAATTCAAGAGAAGAAGATAGGTGTGATTGGCATATATAGGAGAATTCTCAAGAAAATTCTTCTTCATCCCAGACCTTCACTAAGACATTGGATCTCTATCCTATCCAAATCAATCCGAGATCATTGACATTGAACCAAACTTGGAACCAACCGACACCAACATCTTACAACCTAAAAACCATCCTCTTTAGAGTCTACCTGAACTTGATGCAAAAACAGACTTTGAGGCTCAGAAAACACCGATTCTAAAGGTTTGTTCTAGGAGGAAAATGTCTATTATCACTTCTCAGGCTCCAATTGCCAACCTTGAATCAGGTAATAAAAAAAATGCACCAATTTCTATTCACAGTTATGAAAATAATGTTGATTTACTCATTGCTCTAAGAAAGGGGGTAAGGAGTTGTACCTAACACCCCATGTCTCATTTTTGTCCTTGCAGAATCTTTCTCCTCAATATAGTGTTTTCCTCGCATCTATTTTGTCCTAAAAGATTCCCACATTTGTGCAAGAGGCCCTAGCCTTAAAACCTTGGAGAGAGGTCATGAATGAAGAACTAAGGGTCTTGGAGAAAAATCAAACTTGGCAGATTGTAGATTTTCCCAAACATAAGAAGACTGTTGGTTGTAAATAGGTTTACACTATAAAATACAAGCTTGATGGAACATTGAAAAGATACAAGACAAGGTTGGTTGCGAAGGGATACACATAGACTTACGGGATAGATTATTATGAGGTATTACACCGATAGCAAAGATCAACACAATCTAAATCCTTCTGTCATTAGCAGTAACAAAAGAATGGCCACTACATCAATTAGATGTGAAGAATGCATTTCTTCATGGAGACTTGGAAGAGGAAGTCTATATGGATATTCCACCAAGATATCGAGAAAACTTGGAAGGGAACAAAGTGTGCAAGTTGAAGAGAGCCCTCTATGGCTTAAAGCAATCACCACGAGCATGGTTCGGAAGATTTGCCAAAGCTATGAGAAATTAGGGTTATTTTCAAAGTTAAGGTGATGACACTCTGTTTATAAAAAAATTCTTTGAAAAAAGGAATTATGACTTTGATTGTGTATGTAGATGATATCATTGTAACAGGTGATGATCATGAAAAAATAGTCGCTTTGAAAGCTAAGCTTGCAAAAGAATTTGAAATCAAAGACTTAGGAAGCTTAAGATATTTCTTGAGAATTGAGGTAGCTAGGTCATAACATGGAATCTTCATTTTTCAACAGAAATATACTAAAGATCTACTTCAAGAAGTTGGAATGGTTGGTTGCAAACTTATTGATAGTCCGATATAGGCTAATCATCAACTAGGAGAGTTAATTGAAGGGGTAGAAGCAGTGTATAAGGAGATTACCTGAGAATGGTAGGGAACTTATCTACTTGTCTCACACAAAGCCAGATATTGCCTATACTGTTAGTGTTGTGAGTCAGTTCATGCATGATCCTAAAAAAACACATCTTGAAGCTATCTTTAGAATACTAAGATACTTGAAGGGATCTCCAGTTAAGGGCCTTCTATTTAAAAAGGGAGAAGAGCTTAAACTAGAAGCCTATACAGATGCGGACTGGGCAGGTTCCAAGACAGACCGAAGATCAACTACTGGGTATTTTACCTTATTGGGGAGGAATCTTGTCACTTGGAGGAGCAAGAAACAATCAGTTGTGGCATGCTCTAGTGCAGAGGCAGAGTTTCGAGCCATGACACATGGAATATGTGAACTATTGTGGCTAAAAATAATTCGGACTTAAAAGTCATAATAGAAGGTCCTATGCTGCTCTGTTGTGATAATAAGGCTGCAATAAGTATTGCTCACAATCTTGTTCAACATGACAGAACCAAACATATTGAAATTGATCGACATTTCATCAAAGAGAAACTTGACTCGGGGCATATTTGTGTACCATATGTTTCCTCAAATGGTCAACTAGCTGATGTACTTACAAAAGGATTATCTTGTGCCATATTTTAGAAATCAATCAGCAAGCTTGGAATGCAAAATATCTTCGCATCAGCTTGAGGGGGAGTGTTGGAAATATGCTATAATTAAGTTGCAATTAAGTCAATAAGTAGCATGTATATATTAAGAGTAATTGTAAATATTTAGTTTCCTTAGGTAGTAGATTCTGATTTAGTTTCCTAGTTTCTTCTTTTTAAGTCAACTAGTAACTCCTTTATATACCCTATTGTATTCCTAACTTAAAGATATAAGTAAATTTTCCTTCTCTTCAAACTTGTTCAGAATTCCATACATTGGCACCATATGGCAGCAGCAAATTCAATGGAATTGAATAGTTTTTAGTTGGTTTTGATAGCATTTGCACGTATAGATACTTGATTCATGAAGGTGCCATTAGAAGGCATTGCCACCACGTGTTATGTGATCATTGCTCTGTTTCTTCACTTCAATAGAAGTAATTGTTAATTGAGCTACATTTTGCAATAATGGGTTGTGATTATAAAAGAAATTTCAATGGAGCTTGTAGTAGCCTAATTGAACTGATTGAATTGCCTGACTTGATTTTCTTGCATAAATATAATAGACAATGTCTAGCATGTTGTAAACAAGCTCTCAAGCTTGATACATTATTTCTCATACTCATTTTGTTCATCTGATGAATCAGATCATGGCGGTTTTCGAGACCGAGGTAGGGGTTATGGTGGCGGTCGCCCTTGGAGCTGATTAATGAAAAGAGATCTCCACAAGGGGGAAAATTGCAAGACTATTGAGGGTACAGTGTAGGGTAGACATACTTTGTTTGACTGTCACTACTATTTTTTCTGGGTTCAACTGTCTTTACTTGTAGGACTAGGAGGAAGAGCTAGTATAGATGGAAACTTGTAAATTAATTTTGTATTTAATTTTTGATAATCCAGTTTTTTCCCCATTTGATTAAAGGAGAAAACTAGAGTTGCCTTTGTTTTTGTTCCCACTTTTTCCATACAAAAGCTGAAGTGGCTTTGATAATCAAATAAAATATAACAATTCCAGTCCAATAGGTTTGTCTTTCTCTCTGATTCGAGGTATTTTTTTTATATGACAAAATTGTGAGGATGAGTTTCGAATTCTCTTCTATCGAGTTGTTTTTATTTAAAAGATAAAATTGTTGGGATATGCTCAAGAATCAATATAGTTGGTCCATCAAGTTTGAAGTAATTTACATTTAATAATATATATTAATCACTTATGATATATATGATAAAAGTTTTTGTTTATCAATCAGTCAATTCGAATAAAAAGTTATTATAAATTAATTGGATGAAGTTTATGAAAAAAAATAATCTTGTAAAGGAATTATAAAATTCATGGAACAAAATGATCTTGCAAAAGAATTATAAAAAAAGTTATAATTATGATATGCATCAAAACTATATACCATTAATAAATAAATATATAATCACATATTAAAAAGATATTTAATTTTTTATATAATTTATGAAAAATTAGTGAAAGAATATTATACAAATTATTGAATCTATGTAATGTTTGAATGATTAAAAAATATATATTGATAATAAATGTAAATTGTATCTCTATGAAGTAGAAGTATAGTATTAGAAGTATAGTATTATATCTCATAAATTACTCTTTTATATTAAGATAATATTATTTTAAATTAAAAAAGAAAGAAAGAAAGTACAACTAGAAACTACTTCTGTCTATCTTAGATTATTAGTGGCTTAAGTATTTTTTTTTTTTTGAAATATATTTAAGTAATGAATCAATTCAAGAATCGAATTATTTGTTCGACTTTACATGTTTGGATTGTTCGTCCGACTCAAATTAGATTGGATAGTGATAAAAATTTTAAAATTTGGATTTATTCGATTCGACCCGAATTATTATTTATTAAATAAAAAATTTAATTATAAAATATATAAATATTTTATTTTATAAATAATAAAATAATTTTTCAGATTAACTTAACTCGAACTTGATAAAAAAAATGGGAGCCGGGCTTATGGACATGTCTATTAAGTACTTAAATGGGTATTTGTTTTGAAAGTTGAAACCCTTAATAAACTAATTTGGTGGCTAAGCAAATAATCAAGGTATATGCATAAGAGGGAAGCGTGAGGCAGCAGAGAAAGATCAAAGTGTTGTGGGAAAGGAATCTCAGCTAACAATGAGCGAAGGTCCAAAGCTTTACGACAACAAACCCAAAAAAGGTTAAAAAAAACTCAAATTAATCTCAAAACCCATCATTCTTTTGTACTTCCAAAACCCATTTTTTCTGAAGTTTTCAAACAAAAGAAAGTTATCATCTTTTTAACTTTTGTCTTAGCTTTCTTTGCTTCTCAATTAATAGAGGTTTATGGATGTTTGATATTTGATTCCTTATTGATCGCAAAAAACTACAGCTCAACTGAAACAAAAAGGAAAGGATTTTGCTTCAACATCATCAGGTGCAACAGCATCATATTCAATGGGTCCGCCACCACCACCACCTCAGACTCCAAAGGAATCGTTTGCAAGGCGTTACAAGTTTCTTTGGCCTCTTCTCTTGGCTGTCAACTTTAGTGTTGGAGGTTATTTCCTTTCTTTTGAAGTTGTTTAATGCTTAGTAGTTTAAATGGGTTCTTTTCAATTTGGCCTGAATGTCGATTTTTATGCTTCTTGATTGTATTGCTTGATTCTGTTTTTGATGGGTAAATGTTGTTCGAAAGAAGTTTAGGACTTAAGTTAAGGGGTATATATGTTAGAGAATTTTCTTGACAGATGATATTGATTGACTATAATTCAGTTTGAGAGTCGATAAATACCCATAATCTGTTGAATATGTAATTCTTTTATTGGCTTCCGTTGCTCATGTGGTGTTTGCTAATTATTGCGTTTAATTGTCACTCTTCGTGCACAACAAGAATGGTAAAATTTCAATGAGGGATGGTCACTATGTGCTAAGGATTGCCAATTTAAGTAGAAGTGACAAAATCCCAAAGCATACAATTGATGTATGTTTATGTTGCAAACCTTCTGATTAGCATTGGTAAATGGTTTTGATTTAGCAAACATACCCACAAGAGAAGTTGGTGTGGTAGTTTAACAGTAAATATAAGGTTGCATTCCAAGACAGGTTTTCTTAAATATTAAAAACATGGTACATCCCTGATTAACATCCTTCTTTGTTTCTTTCTAATAATTTTGGGGAATGCATGGTGTTGTGTGACAATTTTTTTTTTTTTATATTCAGTATTTCAGTTATTTCCTTCTTTGTTTTCTAGCTAACCATAGGCCTTTTTCTTCTTGGATCATCTACTGTCTCAAGTGTCTGATAGTAACAATATGCACTGCTGGCATCTATAAGTGCTTGTGTTGAAAAACTGACCCTAGGCCGAGTTCGCTGAATGTTATATAGGATTTGCTCCTTCATAATTGATTTTGGCATGTTTCAGTGTTACAAATATATCTTAGGTCTTAACTTTTTCTCATTAGATAGTGGATGCCTATGTTGAATGAATTCATATTTAGCTGCTGATATTTATCTAAGAACCTTAGGTACCACCAAATTTGGCAGATAGCCTATCAGCTCCATTGCTAGAGGATAATATAAATCTTGTTAGGCATGATTATTTATTATTGAAATATATCTCTGTAGCGGAGTAGATATAAGACATCACTTCGCTTGTTGAATACTTCTATTAGGTGTAGTATGTTTAGGAGGTTTAATGTATAGATATCCCTTAACCATACCCATATTATGTTATGTTTCTACTAGGATTTCATAGGTTTTGAGCTTCCAAAGTAGCATTTCTTAAGGTTATGTTTCTCATATGGCCAAAAAGGTTATTTGTCTCTGCATGTGAGGAAGGAAGGCAAGAGCTTATATCAAGGTCTTGAAGAATCCTTCAATTATGTTTGGGACAAATGAATTGAAAATTAATACTTTAAGGTTGAAGTTCCCTTTCCTTGTATCTGTAGATTAAGCATATGATGATGTGCGTCTATCTCAGGAAGGGCAAGAGTAATAAGCTCTCCAAGTGTGGTTCTCATCTGTATTAAGATTTAATTTCCCCTCATTGGGATTTATAATATTTTCAGGTGATAGCTCTCCTCATAATTAGATCTAAAGGTTTTACTTAGGTACAGAATGACTTGGAAATTATAATGTTTGTAGGTGATAGTTGTCGTCATAATCAGATCTAAAGTTTTTACTTAGGATAGAAAATGTGTTTATTGTGATATTTGTCATTTGAGAGTATGCATGTGCTAATTTGGAAATTAATACAAATATGACTTGAGATGTCTGTATTCGTCTTGAGCAATAATATGCACCTAAAATTGAATCTTAAAGATATATTGTGGCGTTGTTCCAACTTATATTTAGTAAAATACTGTTTATGTACCTTCTGTGATTTGGATGATGCCATGCAAAAGACAGAATTTACACAATCTAAATGTTATGTTACACAGTTGAACTCTTGTCAGAATTCCAGAGGATACCATTAAGGCTTTGATTACTTGTTGCTTTTACTGGTTTTTACTATTTCTTTGCACAAAATCATAATTGATTAAAATTGAGTAAATAATTAAATGTAAAACCAATTCTAACATAATTGGTTCCCACAAAAGTAAAATCATGATCCAAGAAAATTAACTTTTAACTTTTAAATCTTCAAAACTGTTATTTGCTTTTGTATCAACATGCACTTTTCTTTTTTTCCATTTGGAAGTAAAATGTCCATAACAAAAGCAACATTTAAATGGAGCCTAAGAATGTTAATAATCTATGAGAGATCATTTTTAGATTTCTGTCTTTCATGAGAAGCTTTTTTCATGATTGTTATGACTCTTAATTTGGGTACATTGGTCGGTTGTTTCTTTCTCTAAAGAGATTTAAATATAACCAAGCTTAACTTTTAATTAAACAATAAGAAATTTATTTTAAGGTTATCTCTTTCATATCATAGATATGGGTGCTTAAAATTTCTTTAGTGGCTTTGTTGGTATAACTTGTCATAGATATGGATGTGCATTGCATTTTTTATGCACCTTCTGTAAGATAATTGCTTGTTAGATCTTCTCGGTAAAGGAGTACAAGTGTATTCTTCTAAGTCATAATTACTTATTCTTAGCTGGTACTACTTTATTGGAAAAATATATTGATGCTACCAATATGATGGCATGTTAAGCGTGTGTTTCAAGTTGCTTCATGGGCTTGATGTGAAAGATATGGAAATGATAAATTGGCATCCAATTGTGTCTAAGGTTTGGAGATATGATGAAGATGAAACCATGATGCTCTAGTGCAATGAACATGATACGGGTTGTCTGCAACTCTGATTTCTCTCTTGTTAGTTCATATCCTAATTCCTAACACAGCTCAGCTTAACCAGCCTTAATCCCCAGTGCTTGGGATTGGTTGTCTAAGTTCTTTGTCTATTCTGCTCTGTTTGGAAGCATACTTCTTGGTGTACCATTTAATACTGAACTACTGATATATTTTTGTTATATTTTAGTGCATATAACTGAATAGAGTAATTTACCACTTCACACGTCTTTGTTGCTTCTCACTAATGGATTTTTCTTGACTTTATGCAGTGAAGCAATTCCCATTTATTTGCTAGACGTTTAGCATTACTTATTTTTGTTAACATCTGCATATTCTGCAATCATTCTGGTATTCGTTTTCTGTTGTGTTGAAGAACTTTGAGTCTTTGACATATTAAACATTTTCCACAAATCGTATATTGATGAGAGTCTTAGAGGAAAATTTCTAAGCTGCTGCTAGTAAAGTCATCCCAAGAAAGTCTGGGTTGAAAACTAGTGCTTTCCATCATGGACCCTTTGGCTGATGACCATGTAATTTATCTTTTACTTGTTTAAGTGACCAATCATACTCCGTATACTTTCACATAGAATAGATATTATGATAACAAAAGGAAAATGTCTTCCTTGGGAGTAGAGGTGATGAGTTGGCACATTCCAGAACTATGATAATTTCACCCAAGTAGATTGTTTTTCAACCATTTAAAATTTTAATTAAGCTACAGAGATGGAAAAATTAGCTAATTTCTCTGGTATTCACCCAGAAGAGGAGTTTTGGTTCTATACAGATATATAAATGAGCAATCCTTAACTTTAGGTACATTTACAATTCAAAAGTGTATTAAACTGATGGAGTTAAATATTTTTAGTAAATTGGCTGGGATTAGGACTCATTTTGAGGGTTAGTAAATCTTTGCATGCGAAAACCACGTTATGGTATTCTCTTAAATGCATAGTTACAAACTCAAGCACCGAGCATTATGGAGTGATTATCTCCATATTCATCGGGGCTTATAATGATAATGACGAGTGACATGATTCCCAATTTGTCCCCTGCTCACCCACCAATGCAATGACTATTTGAAAGCTGTTGATTGAATTTATATCCGCTTCAACATTTCAAGTTGCAAACTGTATTAGCCGTAAGTTAACTTATGAGAGATCTTGATTGCTTGAGGAGCACATCTTGATTGCTTTCGTTGTCGGGCTGTAATAATTAGCATTAATCGTTTACTTCTTTAATCGTGGTATCTGGTTCTATTAACAGTTCATATATTTATCTTGTCTGACAAAATCATACACTGAATTGTGGTCCACCCCACCAACTTATGCCACCTGCTCTTTCCTTCTTCCCCTTTCCCCTGGTCCCAACTCAACTTTTTAACCTAAGTTTCCTTTTACATTGTCAAACTTGTAAATGATGGAATTTTTAGGTTGGCTCTTGGCAATTCAAATTTTCAGAAACATTGGTGTGCTTCTTTGTCTGATAGAAATTTGTATTGATTAATGCAGCTTACCTTTTCATGAGAACAAAGAAAAAGGATACAAGCATAACAGAAGAAGATGTAGCAAGAGATGTTGGTTTGAGTCCTGTTTCAACTACAACAACTGTCATTGCTCCTCCAGTTACTGAAAATCCATTACCTGCTGCACCATCCATCACACAGCATTTGAAGTTGGCTGAACCGATTCCCGAGAGCCAGCAGCGTGAGCTTTTTAAGCATATTTTGGAAGAGAAAAGGAAAGTTAAACCGAAAGATCCCGAGGAGAAGAAGCGCCTCGATGAAGAGAAAGCTATACTCAAACAATTTATTCGAGCAAAATCCATACCTAAGTTATGACTGATAATGCTTTGCTGATAATTATCCAAAAATAATAATAATAATAATGCTTTGCTGAAACTGGGATATTGCCTTTTTTTTTTGGTTCAGAATTTTGGAAGTTTGGTTTCCTGAATTTGAAGTTCCCTGTTTTGCTTAGTACTTTAGTTTTGTGAAATCTGCTAGACAATGTTCATTTTCTTGATGAGAAGTACTCACTTAAGACAATTGTTGCCATGTAAATTTCAGACATCATTGCCTATTCCGCCACTCTTACTTGAATCTGCAATGAATAATTGGAGATTAGATGACTGCCACTTTTGAGTCTGTACATCAGCTGGCTTCCACCCAGCAGACTTCCAGAAGTGAATTGAACTTGAAGGGCAGTCAGACTGACATGTTTGAGTGCCCTAAATTATTCAACTTGATGGCTAGTCCTGGTTGCATTAAACAAGAATATGGTTTCTTTTCCAATTTTCTTGGACAGATACAAAGGTCTTAGTCTGTCATAAAGAAATAGATTGTAAATGCTGAAGGTCTTAGTCTGTCATAAAGAAATAGATTGTAAATGTTAGGATTCGAACTCAAATTTGTTGGATATTATCTTTTAAAATGACTGTATAAATCAACTGAATTAAATTTCGAATTCGAGCAACCTTTTAATATCTTAAGCACCAATGAAATAACAAGGGGTTGAAGAAAGTTTAATGATCATTTCGGAAAGTACTTATCATCCTAATGATTTACCAAGCTTAGATTCATGTTTTCTCAACCTTAAACCCCATTTGTCTCCTTTCAATTTGCAATGCTAAGAACAATGGAATTTACTCAGAAATTCATCTTGATATCCTCATTTCTGAGAACAGGTTAACATCATTTTCATTGTAAATGAAATGGAGTACTAAAATTATGGAGATGGAGAAAGCATATTCTCCAACTTTAAGGTGTAGAGATTCACATGGGCCTAATAATGCAAGTATCCAAAGCATGCACAATTTCCCAAAAGAATGTGGACATCCCCACCCTCCCTCCCCTTAATATCCTATGCAAAATTGTGAAAGTTCCCACATCATGCAAATGCAAAGCCAAAGATGCAACATTCTAAAACCAAACCAACTACAAAACTACCTAACAACAGCCTAATATTCTAACCCTTCAAATATTGATGTTTCTTTCCCCCGAAATATCCCCAAATAAATAATTAAATTCTTTAACTTTTCAAAGAATATATAGCAATATATCAAATATATATTCTCTAGGATTCTTAAGAGATGGAGTAGAATTTAATAAATACAACCTCATAAAAAAGCACATGATTTAGCAAAGCAATTTGATGCAATCATGATATGAATAAATTAAAGTAATAATTTACTAAACAAGATACTTAATCATAATTAGTTAGGTTGTTTGATCAAATGGGCAAAAGGCAAGCCATGGAAGATATGGAGCTGAGGATTAGGAAAGTAAATACTACTAAATAGACAATTAAGAAATTGGATTACCATTTTTTTTATACAAAGGAAGTCATTTTGAAAGTTAAAAAAGCTAGCTAGATATATAAATGGGTTTTATTCATCCTCCTTCTTTAATGAAATGACATTTCTACCCTTCTATAAACCAAGCCATGTTTGATGCTATTTGAGGCCATTTATGACCACCCATTTCCCTTTTGATTGAAAAGCTTTATATTAGATTAAGGGAGGGTATAGCCATAGGGGCAGATTGACAATAATTTCAAGTATTTTTGGTATATAAAGAGAGGTAGCCACATGCATGCGGCCTCTCCCATATATAAATTAAATTAGAAAGGGATGGGCATGAAAGTAACAAAAGAGGTTGGCCTAGAATTTCTGTATATATATATATATATATAGTATTATCAAAGGATTGCGTGATAATTTCATTGGTGAGAGAAAGAGTTTAGGACAAAAGAAAAGTTGAGAGATGATGATGATGATGATGATGGAGAGAATGTGGTTGGACTTATTGAATCTCACATGAAAGCACGAGGCCAAGCAGCTGCTGCTGTTGCCCCTGCAAAGGAATTGAGGGGGGTGGGGGGGGACACTGATGAAGCCACACATCCACGAGATAAATCATGGACTTTGTGTGGGGATTTCATCACTTCCCCCCACTTCTTCTCTTCTCCATCCCTATATGCCAATATATAATAATCCTATGTTATTTAATTAACTTATCATAATATAATGCCCTAAGCTACTGGAATTAAGAAAAAGCAATGGATTTTTTTACCCAATCAAGAATTTCTTCTAGCAGTATTTATTTGTTCACTTTTCTTTTACCTTGGTAACAATAAATATAATTATTTTTTTTTTTGAAAGGTAAGATAATTTTATTAACAGAAAAAATAAATATACAATCTCTTCAAAATTAGTACAAACATACCCATTTGAACCAAACCAACTTCAATTGAGGATTTCTTTATTATTATTATTATTATTATTATATATAATACAAATCGTCTTGCTTTCAAAGGAATAATTCGAAGATTTATTATCTTAAATCAAAGTGCTAAAATACCTTAAAGTTTTGGAATCTAATCTTCAAATTAATCGCATAGATACTTGCGTGACTTTTTTTTTCTTTCCCAACTAAACAGTTTGAGCTAGATCAGGAATGGAGAGGACTTTTCCAAAATTAATGTTTCCTCCGAAACAATCAAGCGACCGTACGATTGAAAATACAAGTTGTATCAGTTTTTATGCCATTCCGTGCTTTCTCTTGTACTTCAATTCATCAATTATATATATATATATGAGGGATTTATTTTTATTAATATAAAATTAATTAATTTTACATATTTTTATAATTTCGTATATGATTAACATTTTAATAAGTTGATCATTGAATTTAGCAATATAATCGTACTCGTTGTGCACGTAAAATTTCAAATCGATCTGATATTTCTATTGTATCGATCGAGAATATTATTTTTTTCAATATATATTTATAACTATTTTTTTTTTCATCGAAGCATAGAATAAATTGTTAGACATTTTTAATTTACTCGAAACTCGACGTGCGTGATCTACTGAATAGAGCATGAAATACGACGATAGGATTAAACAAATATAAATCGTATAAAAAATTATGAAAACGTATAAAACTAGTTTAGTTTTATACTAATATAAGAAGATCTCTTCTCATATATATATATATATATATATTTGCATGTGAATTCACATTGGCATACTAATCTTATGCTATCAACGTTTATTTTTTGAATTTATATTTGATACACTGTTAGTGTATAGATTTATACACGATTAGTGAAACATATAATGTCACATATTAACAAGTAAAGTTATTTGTATTTATTTTTAAAAAAATTTAAAATTTTATGTTGATTAATAATGAAGTGATATCATATAGTTCACTTATAATATATAGATACATTGACACTACATCAAATGCTAACATTATGTTTTTAGCTACTATATAATTAAGCAACAAATATTGGAACTTTGTGTTTCTAAAAGCAAACAAAAGGAAGTGCTGTCCAAAAGGATCCCGACCCCAGCAAGTAGCCCCCCATTGCCTCATTGAATTGCAACTCTAATTCGCTGCATCATTCATCTCCCATTCCCCAACTGGATTCAAATTAACCTCCATCCTTTCTCTCACTCGTTTACTTACTCGCTTTCTTTTTCTTTTTATATACACGCGTGCACGTGCACGTGCACATACACATACACATGCATATCATATTTTCTTCACAACACAAAGGAGAAAAAAAAAAAAAAACTTTCATATATTAATGCTGGTGTGAGAAAATAGAATTGATTACTATGATTAAGGGTATTTAAGCTAGAGAAGCAAAGAAAGAGAAAGAGAGAGCGTGCATGCGGGAGGGAGGGAGGGAGAAAAAAATCGTCCATGATGGAGAGTTCATTGTGGATTATTGTGTTTGTGACAGCAATTTTGTTTTGCATCATATTTCTGTGTAGAGAAAGCAAAAGCAAGTACTTCAGCAGTCTAAGATCATCCAAAAACTCATCATGTCAGCTTCCTCTAGGCACTCTCGGATGGCCTTTTTTTGGGGAAACCATCGACTTCATTTCTTGTGCTTACTCAGACCGCCCTGAGAGCTTCATGGACACCCGTTGCCGCATGTAAAGTTTTAGCTACCTACTACTATATGTTGATTCCTCAGCTTTTTTTTTTTTTGTTTCTTTTTCTTTTACCCTATATATATATATATATATATATATATGTTTAAATGTATACTAAAAACACTAGATAAGTTGAGATTGTTTTACTGGTTAATTACTTATTCAGATAATTGATAATCTGTGGTTAAAGTTTACGTATATTTCTTCAAAATAAGTTTCAGAACCAGTACCCTTATGTGTTACTAATTATTTTACTTTACTTTGATGAATATCTTGATAAAAAGATTAGGTTTTGTTTTCGTTCCATATATAATTTCTACTAAGCTAGAGTCAAGGCAGTGTTTCAAATTATATTCTGAAGATATTATTTAAAGGGTCAGCTTTAAGATTAATATATATTTGGGGTTTGTTTTGTAGGTATGGCAAAGTGTTCAAGTCACACATATTTGGGACTCCAACTATTGTTTCAACAGATGCAGAAGTGAGTCGATTTGTTCTACAAAGTGATGCAAAGGCTTTCGTGCCGTTTTATCCCAAATCCTTAACAGAGTTGATGGGAAAATCCTCCATTCTGCTAATCAATGGGAGCTTACAAAGGAAAATCCATGGTCTTATAGGATCTTTCTTCAAGTCTCCACATCTCAAAGATCAGATAACTAAAGACATGCAAAATTATGTCCAACAATCAATGGATAAATGGAGAGATGATCAGCCCATTTTCATACAAGATGAAACCAAAAATGTTAGTTCCTTCAATATTCCTTTCTTTCTTTCTTTCTTTCTTTCCTCTCTTTGAGTGAGTAATTAGTAAATATTCTCTTCTTTGAAGTTTGTTCTCTCTCTGCCATTGGTTTCCTTCAAAGTTTTTTAGGATAACTTTTTGATAACTATACCCAGAGACACAGGATAAAACAAAAGATGCCCACCTCTCTTAAATCTATATCTGGCTTCTTCTTAATTTCTAAGTTTAAGGGAGTTAATTTCATAAGCAAATACAAAAAATAACTAAGCAGCAGACATATCCAAAACTCACACACTCGGCACTAATTAAAGTAATTAAAGTGATATTTATAAAAAAAAATCAACTGACACTAGTATAAAATTAAATTAGTTTTACATACTTTCGTAACTTTTTATACGATTTATATTTTAACAAACCGGCCGTTGGATTTAACAATATAATTATACTCGTTGTGCATTTAAAATTTTGAATCAATCTGATATCTCTATCACATTATTCGAGAATATTGTATTTTTAAATATATATTTAACGGTTGAAAGTTTTTTACATCGAACAAATAGTTAGACATTTTTAATTTAATCGAAACTCGGCGTGCATGATCTACTTGAATAGAACATGAAATACAACGGTCGGATTAAACAAATATAAATCGTATAAAAAGTTATTGATGTGTGTAAAACTAATTTAGTAGTTTTACACTAATGTATGTGAATCCCTCCTCTTTAAAAAAAAATATAATTAATATATTATTATTTTTTTAAAATTACAAAAGAAATCTTTTTAAAATAATAATTAAATAATTTTTAATTGATCTCTATACAAACCATTTAACCAGATCCAAGTTAAATATATGATTTTGCTGGAAAGTGAAAATAACTCAGTTGAGATCATGGGGTTTACAATAATTTTGTCTGACAAATTTGCTTCATAATGATTGTGTTCGTATAGCCCTTTTGAAAAGTTACTAAGAAAATTAATACCCTTTTTGGTCTCCAGATTGCCTTTCAAGTACTAGTCAAGGCATTGATTAGTTTGAATCCAGGTGAAGAAATGGAAATTCTGAAGAAACAGTTCCAAGAATTTATCTTAGGCCTTATGTCTTTGCCTGTAAAAGCACCTGGAAGTCAGCTTTATCGATCCTTGCAGGCAAGTTGCATATTCGAATTTCAATTGCTAGCTAAATGAAGGGAAAACTGTGTTGAATTTCTTTGAATTAATTTCAGGCAAAGAAGAGAATGGTTAAGATTGTACACAAAATAATCCAATCTAAAAGGAATTATTCTGGCATCAATATTATCTCAACAGTTCCAAAAGATTTGATAGGCGTTTTTCTCAACGATGATAGTGAAGTATTAACAGATGATCTGATAGCAGATAACATGATCGATATGATGATCCCTGGTGAAGATTCAGTGCCGATCTTAATCACTCTTGTAATCAAATACCTTTCGGATTGCCCCGATGCGCTACATCAATTGACGGTATATATGCATTTTTTTTTTTTTATCTTCTCTAGGAATTAATTTATATGAATTTTAATCTTACAAACTCGGTTTTATGAAATTTTTGTCACCAAATTTTTATATGAATTCTAAATGTTTGTATTGTTGCAATTTAGGTTTTTCTGATGAAGTGTGTCTGAAAATTTCTTAGGAGGAAAACATGAAGTTGAAAAGGTTGAAAGCTCAGAATGGAGAGCCATTGATTTGGAGTGATTACTTATCATTACCCTTTACACAAAGCGTAAGTAAATCAACCCAATAAAATTAAGAAATTAAGTAATAATTATTAGCTTCAATTAATAATTAACTTGCAATAATTTTGTATTTATATATATATATATATGTTTAAGCAGGTTATTACAGAGACTCTAAGGATGGGAAACATAATAATAGGGGTGATGAGAAAGGCCATGAAAGACATTGAGATAAAAGGGTATATAATACCAAAAGGATGGTGCTTTTTTGCTTATTTTAGATCAGTTCATCTTGATGAAAATCACTATGATTGGCCTTATAAGTTCAATCCATGGAGGTGGCAAGTAAGAATTAATTAATGGACCTACCTGGCCCCTTTTAATTAATTTCCTTAATTTTGGTGTTATAAAATTAATAAAGTGGATATATATATATATATTATCTTTTCTCTTGTTAATGGGGACTCATCATGTACAGGAGAAAGACATAATTAGCAGCTACAACTTCACTCCATTTGGCGGTGGACAAAGGCTGTGTCCTGGACTTGACTTGGCCAGGCTGGAAGCTTCCATTTTCCTTTACCATTTTGTCACTAATTTCGGGTAATATACACTCCCAATTCAGATTTCATATAAGTTTGGTATTGAAGTAATATTGCATTTATAATTTATCGATGTGATAGGTTTTTCTTCTTCTTCTTTTTATGATAATAAATGATTTAATTAATTATATAAGTGGTTATAGTATTGCTTTTATACCGCCAAATCATTGATATTCAAATTCAATAATAGAACTTATTAGATACCATTGATTCCGGTATCTAATAAATTTTTCTAACCATCTTTTTTTTTTTTTTTATCTTTTTCATCTTATTTTATTTTTGTTTTCAATTTTCAAAATTTTCATTTAATCAAAATCTAATTTCACTTGAAAAACTAAATGCACTACAAGAAATTTTATATTTAGCAACAAAATATAATTTACTAATATTTTTTGGATTCGATTAATGGGTATCTATGTAGACAGTAGACACTTGTTAAAATTAATTAAAATACTATTTTAAAATATTTTTATTGAATATATTATTTTCACCAAATTTAAGATAGATAATATATATATATATATATTTATAAACAACAGACTCCATATTTTTTTTTTACATTGTAATTAGGTACGTATAAACCAGGGAAGTCGTCTTTGAAGGCTGTCATGCACATTAGCTCAAACACTTATTATTTATTCACTTTTAGCTAATACAAAATCATAACAAAAGGCCAACAAGCTCTTGGCTAAGTGGCCAAGAGTCTTGGGGGCATGAAGTCTTGGGTTCAAACCCAAGCAACCCCTCCCCCTACTCAATTATCAAAAAAAAAAAAAAAAAATCATAACAAAAGACACTAAACTTTCTGTCCATTCTGGGCTCGGTAGCTTTTAACAGGGCATTCATTTCCATATATATATATATATATATATATATATATATTTGCTTTATTAATTTCAACTACATGCATTTTGGTATTTTATTTTTTTCACATGTGTGATGAACTTCAAAACCATAATATTATCCCATGCATCCATAAATCTTTTCCAGTTAAAATGTGTGCTCGAGCATTCCATGAATATGCAGACCGACAAGATCATAACTAAAGATACCAAAATATGTAGCATTTTTCAGCTGAAAACCCAAATTCCATGAATCTCTAGTCTTCCCCCTTGTGGGTTGATTAATTTGAAGCACATTTAGTCATGACCAAATTGATTTAATTAGAATCAATATTCAATTTATGGGCCGCTCACTGTTCTTAAATTCCTTTGGATTTCGACATTATTGATTATATAATGCCTGTATCAAAACTAGCTCATAAATCATAATACAAAAACTTTAGCTACAGAAAGATGCTAATGCCAATTGCTGCCATGCATTTTAGGGTTTAGAGACCAACAATGAATGCTCTCTCCAATGATTTTTTGAGTTTTAAAACTAATGAATTCTCTAAACTTACAATTAATATTGCAGATGGGTGGCCGAGGATGACACAATTGTCAACTTTCCAACAGTAAGAATGAAGAAGAGAATGCCGGTTTGGGTCAAAAGAAGGGAAGACTCCTAGTAACCTAAACTCTACTTTGAATAAGAAAAGTTTTAAGCAGAAACTTCCAATACAATGAAATAAAACAAAACAAAATCCAACAAGAAAAAAAAGAATCAAAGCAAAGAAAAAATAAGAAAAGGGTTCGACCACAGTGCATACGTGTGGGGAGCCAGGGAGGCATTTACAAGTTGACATCTTTGTCCTCTTTTCACAGGGTAATTGCAGATTTTATATATATATATATATATATATATATATATAAATAAAGGAGATCGTAGTTTGAAGATAAAAAAATATTGTAATTTACTGGATGCTACTAACTCTGAATTAAAAGTAGCTATTAAACTTCGGATTCAATTGTAGACTTTTAGATATTAGTAGTCGAAGTAAATATTTTTTTTTTATAGGGAGGTTGGTAAAACAACCCGAACCCGTTGGGTTTTGACCTAACCCTATAGGGTCGGGTTTTTTTTTTGAAAATTTGGCGGGTCAATGTGGTTTTTTTTCAAAAAAAAAAAGGGACCGGGTCAGGGGCAATTTTAACCTAAATCTGCCTCAACTCGGGATATTTCCTAAAATACTCTTTTATAATTTTATTACTAATTTTTATATTTTCATAAAAAAAATCAACTTAAGGTCTCATTTCTAACCTGTCTTTCTTTCCTCTCTCCGACCCGTCTCCTCCTCCTCTCTTACTCTTCTTTCTTGCATTTTCTCCGGAAAGGAAGAGTTTGGACTTAAATCCAAGCCTTGTTGTATCTTACAATGTTGGATTAGCAAGAATCATTGTTAGGTTAAGAATATTGAGAGCATCTAAGCAACCAAACAGCTATAAAGCAAAAGAAAATGAAGAATAAATGAGATTAGATGTAACAAGAGAGTAATGAGATGCAAAGTGTAATTAGGAGAAAAATTCAGGGCAGGACGATTCGAAATTGGGGTCCTTTTTCATTTCGGAGTCGAGAGTTAAAATTCTAATTAAAGTCGGATTTGAACAGGTTTCGAGTATAGGTGTAGAGAGGTTGGATCGGAATCGAGGTAAGAAAAAATTTGAGCCGTCCCGACCCTTTTCCATCCCTACTCATAAATTATCCCTTGATTTTGCATTAATTCCCTATATTCCTCTTGTTTTTTCATCATTAGCCATATATACAGTATAGTAATAATAATAATAATATAAAGAAGGTTATTTATCAAGCTCGTCTAATTCTTTTTTACCTCATTCTTTTTATTTGGTTGAGACTAAATACTTTTCTCCAAGATATTACTAAATACTAATGGGGAAAGAAAATTATGACCGTCATGAGTTTCAACCTAACCAATGACATTTCTAGAACAACTAATTGTATATAGAATTCAATTTAAATTTCAATAAGCTAGCTATAGCTAATTGGTGGATGAACCTTCAATTGAAAAATATGGTCAACCTTCATTTACGGTTCCCTTACATATATATATATATATATATATATATATATATATATATATATATATATATATATATATATATGCACATTTATGTAGAATAGTAGTAATTAATTAGTAAATAAATAAAAAACCAAAGAAAACTTTGCATGGGAACAATAACAAATTAATAATAAGTAGTAGATGTTGTAAGGATTGTTGGACTACATTTGTTAAAAGGTATTATCGTGTTTTGGGGGTCGAAATTTATCCTTACACTTTCGTCCTTTGAGAAAAAATGTCTCAATAGAGGAAGGGTGACTTTTGTTTTATAAAGCCATAGTTAAATTCTTAGTTATTAGCTGTGAGATTTTTTTCTCCCACAACATTAACTTCTAGTCAAGGGTGTGAATTGTGCTTTCGATAAGGGTATGGATGGATCCAAAACAGATTCCCATAGACGGCATCATTGTTGATGCAAGAATTGTTGAACTGTATTTGCTATGAGGTATTATAGAGCTTTGGGAGCCATATAACTATTTCTACGGTTTTATACTTTGAGAAAAAGAATCTCAATAGAAGAAGAGTGATCATTATTTTATAAAATCACAATCTAATATTTAATTAATAGATGTAAAGTCGTTTTTCCCTAAACATTAATAAATGTAGCAAATAATATAATTTAAAGATAGTATGATATGTATTAGTACATGTTTTTAGACCTTCATTTAATAGGTGATCAAGATTTGAAAAATAATTGGGCATCGAAGTTTTTGTCTATTTCTCTCTTTTGTTGAGTACTTCCGAGAGATGGTTAATTACAAGTTTATTACATAACCTGTATAATTGTATTTTAAGTGTGACCACATAATCTTTGTGCAGCTTTTCTATGAGTTGTTTATGTATAAATCCTGCCATGCATGCACCTCAACATATACCTAACATTAAATATATACTTGAAATTTAGGGTTGAGTTATGTCTAGATTTGTAAATTTATATTATTTTTTTTACAAAAGAGATTATAATTTGAGGATAAAGGAAGGGATTGTGAGTATTAAGATTTGAGCCCAAACTTGCTGGACATTTTTTATTTATTGTTAAGCCAATCATTTTATTGAAATGTAAATATCAGATTACATAACTATAAACAGAGTTCAAGTCTTCCGAGTAATCACACTAAAATGCACCCAAACAAAATGATTAATTGATTACCACCATATATACAATAGCATTTTTCACACTTATCTACACAAGAACCCTTTTAGTATTACATATCACACTTTCCAAGCATTTTCAGACCTATCTGCCATACAATAACCTTCTTAACTGCTAGTATCTCTTCCCACAGAAACCCTTTTTCCAAGCCGATCATATGGGCGCAGATATTGCATATCACACTTTTCAAATTCCATTGAATCCACCTACCTTTCACCATCATGAATCTACTGTAACTTTGACAATCAAGTCTTTTGTGTTGTGCGGAACTAAAACTAGATTAGTAAAACCAATTTAAACACACTGAAAAACACAGATATTTTACGTGGTTCGGCCAATATGCCTACATCCACGGGAGGAGGAGCTTGAAGCTTTGTATTAATGGAGATGGAGTATAAACATATACAGAATTCAAGGTGCTACACAAGCACTGAACTCACAACTCAAAAATACCAGAATTACTCTAACAATTCAGAGTATTTGCTTCAACTCTTTAACTCTCACACACTTTTCTCTCTCACTCTACATGGCCTTTTATAGCCACCATACCATGGTGTGAACACATAGCAAGTGGCAGCCACCATCCACCACCTATCTTGGTGGGAACACATTGCAAGTGGTAGCTAAAGTAGCCACCATCCACTATTGCAAGTGGTAGCTAAAGTAGCCACCATCCATTGCAAGTGGTAGCTTCCATTATTGGTGGTAAGCCACCTTTGGTGACTTTGAGCTATATTCAACAATCTCCACCTTGGCGAGAATCCACAGAGAGAATTCACTGATCAGAGCTTCCTCCTTCCTCCTTCAGGTGCTTTAAACTCGAGAGACATTGATCAAGTCCAAACAATGTTGAAACTTGATCCCAAAAACTATTTTGGTTAGCATATCTGCGGGATTATCTGCAGTCCCGATCTTCTGTAGTAGAATGTTTCCTTCATCTACTATTTCTCGGATAAAGTGGTAGCGAACATCAATATGCTTGGTCCGACTGTGATGAACTTGGTTCTTAGCTAGGCAAATGGCACTCTGACTATCGCAGAAAACATCTACCTTTTCCTGTGCTATCCCGAAATCATCAATCAATCCTTGAAGCCAAATTGCTTCCTTGAAAGCTTCCGTTACAGCCATGTACTCTGCTTCTGTTGTAGACAGAGCTACCGTTGACTGTAAAGTTGATCTCCAACTTACTGGTCCTCCTGTTATGGTGAACACATAACCAGTAGTTGAACGACGCTTATCAAGATCTCCAGCAAAGTCTGAATCCACATATCCAACAAGATGCTTATCAATAGTTTTTCTTCTCTCGAATTTTAAGCCAGTTTCCACAGTACCATGAATGTACCGTAGAATCCATTTCACAGCTTGCCAATGGCCTTTACCAGGATTATGCATGTACCGGCTTACCATACTGACAGCATGTGAAATATCAGGTCTCGTACACACCATTGCATACATTAGGGCACCTACTGCATTGGCATATGGAACATGATCCATCTGTCTCTTCTCACCATCTGTACTTGGTGACATCAATGCACTGAGTTTGAAATGTGCCGCTAAAGGAGTACTTACAGATTTGGTCTTATCATTAATGCCAAATCTCTGAAGTACTTTGCTCAGATACTGAGCCTGGGTCAATTTGATTACACCATTTTTTCTATCTCTGCTGATTTCCATCCCAAGAATTTTCTTAGCTTTTCCAAGATCCTTCATCTCGAACTCTGAGCTCAGTTGAGCCTTCAGCCTGTCGATCTCCACCTTGCTTATAGATGCGATTAACATATCATCAACATATAAAAGCAAGTAGATAAATGATTCATTTTGGAGTTTCCGGAAATAAACACAGTGATCAAATTGACTGCGTGTGTACTTCTGATCCAACATAAAGGTGTCAAACCGCTTATACCACTGTCGCGGTGACTGCTTCAGACCGTATAGAGACCTGTTCAACTTACATGTCCAATCTTCATGACCGGGGACTCCAAAACCATCTGGTTGAGTCATATAAATTTCCTCCTCTAAGGAACCATGGAGGAATGCAGTTTTTACATCAAGTTGAACTAACTCTAGGTCATACTGTGCTACTAAAGCCAATAAGATCCGAATAGATGCATGCTTAACAACAGGTGAAAATACCTCATTGTAGTCTATTCCTTCTTTTTGAGCGTAACCTTTGGCTACCAGTCTGGCTTTGTATCTGATGCTGTCTTTGCCGGTAGCACCCTCCTTTTTGGCAAAGACCCATTTGCACCCAATTGATCTTTTGAGTGTTGGAAGTGGAACCAACTTCCAAGTCTGATTCTGATGAAGTGATGTCATCTCTTCATCCATCGCCTCCTTCCATTGGGCATGCTCGGGGCTGTTTACAGCTTCTTTGTAATTGGTCGGAACATCATCGTCAATTACTGGAAGGGCGTATGCCACCATGTCTGTGTACCGAGCAGGTTTCCGAATATGTCTTTTCGGTCTGCTGGTGGCAATAGTTTCAGGTTGCTGAAAGATTTCCGGTGATGACTCCTCCACTTCAGTTAAGGTGTCATCTGATTCTGGTTCAGATTCATCTGAATTTTGACCAGCATCTTCTGATTCAAACTCCACCTGCTTTAGAGAATCATGGTTCTGATTCTCTGGAGTTGACAGTTTCAGCATTACAGATTCGTCAAAGGTAACATCTCGGCTTACGATGACTTTCTTTGACTCAGGGTTCCACAGTCGGAATGCCTTTACTCCATCACTAAAGCCCAAGAAGACAGCTTTCTTGACTCTAGGATCCAGTTAAGCATCCGAAAAAGCAGCCGATCCAGTTTTAAGACTCTACCTCTAAGGATTTTCCAATCCATGCATCCAATGCTGTAGAGGGTAGTCAATTGATACTCTAAGAGGCCAAGCCTCTACTCAAAATGCCTCTCTCAAGCCTCACTGAGATAACTCGAACTCTATCAACCAAAGTTCTAAACATCCGTCCTGCACCTCCATTCTATCGTGGAGTGCCCGGAGCTTCAAAGTGTCTGATCTTCACTTTGAGGAACGGATAATCGCCAATATCAGATCTCAGTATTTTGAGCTTTTTACTAGTCTGGACGGGATCTCAATCGACCTCTCTGTCTGGACAGTCTTTCTTCCAGTGTCCAACCCTGGGCACACTCGTCCCTTGCAGATTGTCGATGATACTTTTCCTAGACGGAATCTTCATCCATCTATCGGTCCTTCGCGGATTAACAGGATTCTTCTCCTGGATAGGATATCCACCGCCTACTGGACGGGATCTTCACCGTCTACTGAACTGGACTGGACAGGATCTTCACCTCCTACTGGACGGGATCTCCACCGTCTACTGGACTGGACGGGGTCTTCACCTCTTACTGGACGGGATCTTCACTGTCTACTGGTCCTTCGCGGACTCACAGGTCCAGTACTTCGCACTGCCACATGCCAAAGTTACGTGGTGCCATCAAATTTCTCCACCTCGAACTTTGCAGTGGTCATCGAGTTCTTTCTGATGTAAGAACTTGATGGTGCGCTGCTGGTTGTTTCAGTTGTCTCTAATGATTCTGCCATGGTAATAAAACAAAATTACCAACTCAGTGTTTTTCCGGTACCTGTATGGAAAAACGGATGCCGCGGTTGAGTCCGGAATAGTCGAAATAGCCAGGAACGGGTCCAACTATGTAAATTTTGGACACACGGTGAATATTCTACGAATATTCTGCTGCAGGTGGCTCGAAATGGACTCGGTTTAGCTCAACCGGCTCGGAAAAGTCTCGGAATAGTGTTCTGGAACGGCTCAAAAAAATAGCCCGAAAAAGTTGGTCGGAGCTGCGGCGGCGCGTGGGGCGCGTACGGCGGCGCGTGGGGCGGCGCGTGAGGCGCGTGGAGGCTGCTGGTGACCGGCGCGTGGGGCGCGTGAGGACCACTCGCCTTCAACCTCTGGAAGGCGCGTGCGGCGCGTGCTGCGCGTGGGATTCACGCGTCTTCAACCTCTGGAGGCGCGTGCGGCGCGTGGGCGAGTGAGTTCCACTCTCACTCCTTCTGGCGGCGCGTGTGGGCGCGTGCGGCGGCTTCTGACTCTCCGGTTGATTCTGTTGCACTCCTGTCAACGACCTCTTCAACCTGGTATTTTCAAAACACAAATTGGAGCACTTTTGAAAAACGGACAGAATCGAACAAACTCGGTTTTACGTAAAAGTTGGCTCTGATACCAATTTGTTGTGCGGAACTAAAACTAGATTAGTAAAACCAATTTAAACACACTGAAAAACACAGATATTTTACGTGGTTCGGCCAATATGCCTACATCCACGGGAGGAGGAGCTTGAAGCTTTGTATTAATGGAGATGGAGTATAAACATATACAGAATTCAAGGTGCTACACAAGCACTGAACTCACAACTCAAAAATACCAGAATTACTCTAACAATTCAGAGTATTTGCTTCAACTCTTTAACTCTCACACACTTTTCTCTCTCACTCTACATGGCCTTTTATAGCCACCATACCATGGTGTGAACACATAGCAAGTGGCAGCCACCATAGCCACCATCCACCACCTATCTTGGTGGGAACACATTGCAAGTGGTAGCTAAAGTAGCCACCATCCACCATTGCAAGTGGTAGCTAAAGTAGCCACCATCCATTGCAAGTGGTAGCTTCCATTATTGGTGGTAAGCCACCTTTGGTGACTTTGAGCCATATTCAACATTTTGAAACTACCCGTCTCATATCATTAATAACCCTCTTGAATTACCTTGAGAAGCAGAAAACTTATAATCAAAATTATGATGTCCCCAAAGATAAAAAAAAAATATGTGATTCTTCCGCACATTCAAGCTTCGTTTCTTGTATTATTAACATATCAACATTATGCATTCAGATCATCTTTTTTAAGATATCATTTTTGTTTTCATCTAAAAAAAAAATTACTTGTTGGATGCTATCTCCTAAAATTGGTTGCATAAATCAACTAAACTAAATCTCAAATTCAATTCATATTTGTTTTCATCTAAAAAAAAAAAATATAGACTTATTAATCAACATTCCACCTTTTGTAGGATGATCTTTTCTCTGAGGTAGTGATTGTCAATTTCAACATAGGAAAGACTAGACTGGGACAAAGAAAATGGGAAAAAAAGGTAGTTTTTTCTATTAATTTGATATGATTTTGGCAGAAAACTTGTTCCATGAATGCCATCACTTGAGTATGCAATTATTAAATAAACAAAGATGACATATTAAAGCAATGACAAAGGATGACATATATGTTTTTTTTTTTTGAAAATTAATATAATTATTAAATTAATAAAATGCAGCATTTGGGTTTGTTTTCTTGTCATCTTAATTATTAATTAATTAATTATTGTCATTTGTCATCATAATTAACCAACCTAGCTACTTAATTATCTCTAATTCATCTTATATATTGTTCTTGTGATAATTATTTATCTCAGATTAGCATCATATTCCACTTTTGGTTTTTGAGTTTTTATAAATTTAAAATCTCAATTCACTTAATTATATATTCTTGTATGATTAGACTTCAAAGGTTATATTTTTATTATTTTTTGCAATTAATTGTATGATATATTAATGTTTTTCATTACAAAATTTAAAGCTAAAGCAATTAAGTTCATAGCCATATTTGATAATCCTTCAACAAATCCCACCCCCCCCCCCACCCACCTTTTTTTTTATTTTATGATTATCATCATTTTTAATAAAAAAAAAAATAGTGCTAGGGAGCAAGCCCTCAAATAAATTTCTAGGCCCAGATTGAGTTTGAAATTAGACTTGAAGGCCTCATCAGTGTTTGTTTGAGCCCTTATTAGTACTTAAATTAAGACAATGGGCTTAGTAACCACTTATATATATATATTATCATTACAAATAACAAACTCTAATGAAAGAGAAATTATTTTACGCGTCGTAAGTAAAAATTTAAATTTTATTAATGAGGTTAACAGAATAACCCATATTTTTTAAAATATATTTAAAAAATAATAATTTAAAAAATAAATAAGATATATGATAATTTTTTAATTTAATTTATGAAATTAAAAAGTTTTACTATCATTGTATCAAAAATTAACTCACAATGAAATATATTTATGCTTCAAGTGCTTTTTTTTTTTTTTTGGTTTTGCTTTGGCAATTTCTAAAATTAAAAGTTGAATATTACTCATACTAATACTTTTGTTAGGTAATTAATGTCATTTAAATTCTATCTAGTTTATGTTTATGTTTTTTACTTTTTGATAAAAATATCAAAAAGTAAAAAAGTAAGAATATTCAACAAAAATATCAGCTTTAATAATCTAATTCAAATTAAGGTGTATATAATTAATTTATTTTTGAAAATTATACCTATGAATATGGCTGTATAATTTGGTGGTTTTTTTAATGTTTTTATTTCTTTTTTCCTTGAAGAAAACAATGATTGTTTCAAATTAAATAAGGTTTAAATATTTTGAAACTAAGTTTGCTTTTTTATTTTTTTATTTGAGAACCAAATACCAATAATGAAAAGGGAATTGTTCTGCCAACAAAAAGGAAAAATCTCAGACACAAAACTAACTCAAGTTATGTTGTAATTAAAAAAATATATTTTATTAACGAGTGTCTTAAAACATATCATTTATAGTAATATATTCACTCAATATATTAAAAATAATAAATAAAATTATTAATTTTTATATTTAATACAATGTTGTTATTATAAATAATATATTAATTAACTTTAAAGAGTGTATAAATGTAATTGTTAGCAAAATCCTAAAAAAATAAATCATAATAGACTTTTTTATGGGCCGGAATTTTTTTTCTCTTACCCAAGCCGTCCCAACCGACCCGTAAACCTGTTTTACTATTTATAAATATTAAAATATTAAAAAAATTATATTAATATTAATATATTTTTATAATTAAATTTAAATAAAAAATTATTTTTATTGAATAAACAGTAATTCGAACTAAACTGACTCGAAATGAAAAAATCTTATTCAAATCCGATCCAATTCAGATCGGACCGAGCAAGCAGCTCGACTTTTGGATGGGTCTACAGCATACCATACCAGAAGCAGGATTTTACGTCGTCGTTTAACTTATTTTTTCCTTAGCTTGGCTAACTCTCAGCTAACTTATTTTCTCTTCATTCATCTAAACGACAAAACCATCTCTTTCTTCTCAAATTTTCTCCCAAAAAAAAAGAAAAAGAAATCACCTGAAAAAAATAGTTTTCTAATATTTCAATCAAGTCCCTTCTCACAAACCCTAATTTATCATTCATATCCTATTCACAGGTTTCAATTCATCTTCTTTTTTTTTTCTTCTTTTTTTTATTTATTATTATTTGATTAACATTAAAAACAGAAACTTAGGACTCAGATTTTTCCCAGATAAAGTTTATTTTTTCCTTTTTAGTTTTTGCTTAATTATCTGTTTTCGTTGCAGACAAAACGGTGTAGAAGCAGAGAAAAGAAGTAGGATTCCCCCCCCTCCCCCCAATCTGACCTTTAATAGTGGAATTGTGCTCAAGTAAGAAGATTTTTTTTTTTTTGATTTTTCACTGTTTTACATTGGGAATTCAGGTTTTTTAGCTACTTTATGTAAAATTATGGTTTTGATCTTCTTCTTTGCATTTGTTTGTTTCATTTGTTTTTTTTTTTGTTGGTAAATTTATGTTTATATATTTTATGTTCTACAATTGCTAGAAGAAAACTTAATATTGCAATGGAAAATAGATGATTAGAAATTTCAAGCTGGTTTAAGTGGAATAAGGTTTCTAGTGTTTTGGAGGTGGGTACTTGATGAGAAATTGAGGGATTTCAGTTTTTTCCTGGAATTTGTGGGGCCCAATCAAGAAAATGGTAGCTTTATTGTTAAATGTCTTCCATAGGAGTTTAGAACATGATGTTGCCACCTTTAGTGTAGGGATTAGGGATTTCATTTTTCAGAAAATGTCTGTTAATTCACACTCTTGATTTAAACTTGGGAAAGCGATTAGAAATTGGACTTCATTGCTTCTGTTTTTGGTAGCCTACATATGATTCATCTAAATTCTGTTGAATAGTTGTATGCGAGACTCAGTTGAGCTCTTTTTCTTCTGGTTATTTATTACGGAAAATCTTTGGATCCAGTTGCCACTTGTTGTGTGTTTAATGTATTGTTTTCCTCTTGGTAGTAGACCATTAAGATTCTGATTAACACATTCTGTGTGAAAATGCGAGTATATACTAATTCTGTCATCATTACCATATTCATAAAAGCTGATTTATAAAATGATTAAAATATTCATAAAATCTGACTATAAAGTATAAAATTGTGTTACTTTTTCCCAGGATAATTTAAAATGGCTGGGAGAAACCGCATTCCTCGCCAAGCCTTCAATGACCGGCGTGGATTTCCTCCTGAAGGACCTTTCCTTCGTGGTCCACCTCTGCCACAGCCACCACCTCATCCTGTGTTCTTGGAGGAAGAACTTGAAATGCAGCATGCAGAAATTCGGAGGCTTTTGACTGATAACAGCAGGCTGGTAGATTATCGAATGGCTATACAACAAGAGCTTGGTGCTGCGAAGGAGCAAATTCATCGTTTGAATCTTGTCATTGGTGAAATTCGTGCAGAACAAGAACGGCACTCAAGGGGACTTATTGACAAAGGCTTGAAACTGGAGGAAGATCTCCGTGCAACTGAGCCATTAAAAAAAGAGGCTGCGCAACACCATGCAGAGGTTCAGAAACTGAATAATGTTAAGAAGGAGCTAACTGGCCAAGTTCAGACTCTCAAGCAAGATGTTTCCAGGCTGCAAGCTGATAATCAAAAGATACCTCTTCTAAGAGCAGAAATTGATGGCCTGCACCAGGAGTTGACGCATACGAGGTATATACCTGAATCCTTTTTCACCCTTTTATTTTTTTAAATTTCCAAACGAACGAAAGTGTTTATTTTCCGTTGAGCATTTAACTTGAAGCGCCTATCATTAATGTATCCAATCATATATTAAATGCTAAAGTCAAAATTTATTTTATAGAACTGCTATTGATTATGAAAAGAAGGCAAATATTGAGCTGATGGAACATAGACAAGCAATGGAGAAGAACATGGTCTCCATGGCACGTGAAGTTGAAAAGCTACGTGCAGAACTGGCCATCGTGGATGGTAGACCATGGGCTGGTGGTATGACCTATCTCTCTTTTATCTATCTGGTTGAAGTTTCTCCTTCAAACTTGAGTTTGTGATTTTTTTTTAATGTGCTGGCTCTTCATTAGTTTTCATCCCTTTGGCTCTGGCTATGTTCCACACTTGTATGTTTCCTAGATTTCTTTCTTTCCTGTCACCGTTCTGATAAGATTTTCTAACCTTTTCCTACCAAGACTAGTTGTACATAATGGAGTTTACCCCCCCCCCTTTTCAATTATGAGGGTTTGAACTTGGGAACTTCAAGTGGAAAGTCTGAAGTTCAAATGTCGGGTGTCTCTTGTGGACTCCATTCAACCTGCATTGATGTTTCCTGGATTTTGCCTTGCTCTTTTGGTCTGCTCAATTGAACGATAGTAACTATATTTTGCTCCCTCCCCCCCTCTTCCCTTCTTCTTGTCTAGAGTTCATAAATAATGGATTAGTTGATATTATGTATTGACTCTGGAGCATCAGTGTTTTATGTTGCTTCTAATCTCAATGTCTTGATGAATGATGGCTCAAGGTGGACCATATGGGATGAAATTCAACAGTTCAGAGGGGGCTTTTCCTGCTCCATATGAAGGATATGGGGCTCATCTGGTATTTATGCTCATCTTTTTGTTTGATTTATTTGTTATTACGCCAGGATTGTAATTTTTTTCAATTAAAATTTGTTTTTACTTAACAGGCTGTTGCTGATAAGGGTCCTTTTTATGGTCCTGGTCCTGCTTCTTGGGAGAAGCCTCGCATGATTCGTCGCTAGGAGAGTTATTGCTTGATGGAAGAAAGGCGACATTGTTGCTCCACTTTGAAAGTGCAAAATGTTGATCAGCATGGAGTTCATCATCTTTGTGTGCATGCCACATCAGTAATTTTTATCTTAATACATTGTTAGTCATCTTAAACTTCTTATATAAGATTCTGTGTTGCTTTCTGTTCATTGGTAGAGGAAGTGGTATCCCTTATATATACACGAGATCGTAATATGATAATTTGAACTTCTATTGGGTCCAATTCTTCATTGCCAGTTTTTTTTTTTTTTTTTTTTTTTCTAGCTAATTATTTTAACTGTTTTGCTTGATTATAACTAATATTACTTTCATTAGAAGTGCTGGCCCCTGAATAGGGTAGTTGTCTTGGGTCCATTTGAAATTTATGGCCTATGAATGAAGTTTTTGGTTATGACTTACGAGTTAATATACATGTTACCTTTTTGACCGATTTGGCAAAATTCCTGGAACCATTTGTATGTGGTAGTAGATTGTAGAAGGCTGCAATGAAGTTTTGTCTAGTTGCAGAAAGATAATGTAATGTCCAATGGAACACAAACTCTACGTTTTAGTCTTAGTGTAGATGATTTTAGTTACTAGGTTGTCTCATCCAACACTTGAATATTAGTGTTTTTGGTGGAGGGCATATTTCTCTTGAAAATTGAAATTATCACTTTGTGGATATCATTGGAGGGGGGTATGTTAGTCTTGAGTGCATTTTATTCTATGTGAGATAAATGGGGTATCATTTATCATAGTAGATTGTGGTTCTGAATATGTGCATTTTGAGTATTTAATCCTGGAAGCAGAAGTTGGTGGGAGGATATGGTTCAACTCGCTTCAAAGGGTTACTTTATGGACATTGTTGGGAGTTGAATTAAATTTTGAATGCATGCTATTCCTTCTGAGATGTGCAGTTTTGGTATGTAATTCAGGACGTTATAAGTTGCATTTTTCTCAGGAATAGAAATCTGTGAGAATGAATTCTTATCCTATGTTACTCAAACTCGGGTGTGTGTCGGATACGGGTATGTGTTCGACACGGGTATGTTCAATTTTTTCTAAGTTTTTCCATGTATTTGGAGAGTCATATCCCTATACGCATGTCCAGATATGTGTCAGACACAGTGTCGGACTCGGATACTTCAAGAAAAATGAAGAGTCGGAGCAACATAGTTCTTAACTCTCAAGTTTATGGACATTCTATTGGATAGTGAGAATGATCTCATGCTCTAGAAGTAAATTGTTTAGAGCATTCATGAGCTGCCCTTTTGTGTGCTTTTATTAGCTCTTATGTCTCGATGTCTGCTGTTGCAGCTTATAAAGTATGGTTGCTGCAAATTTTAGTGGATTTGCTTTTAGGTCACTGGTGTTCTCCTTGCTAGAAACTCTTAGAGGAGAATCATTCGTTTTAGTTAAATTCACTGTAAAGTGCCTTCGGTATCCATTGCCACATGGTGGTGTAAGTATTTGAAGCTTGGAGGTGCAAGTAGGGAATATTCAAAATGGCATGGTGTGTGTGAGCAGGGACTTGTTTGGATATCTTTTCTTGGAATAGTTTTTGTATTATTTTTCCTTTTTGGAATATATGACATGGAAAACTGGTGCCAGAGTATTTTTTCCTTATGTTTTTATCATCTTATGGTCTGTTGAGAATGTGCTGAAGAGCAAGACCTTAATTGGTTTTGTCTTTTAGTGGATTTTGACTTGAGGTATCTTGGATGGAGAAAGTATTAATCTTGATATTGTTTGCTGAACTACTTAGAATTTCCTCTGATGGTAAAAGTTGTAAAAATGGGTTTTCCCAGCTATGAGGTGTGCCGTGCAGTATCACTACTCATCTTGAGTTATAGTTAACATTTCTTGCAACTTTATCAGAATTACAAGAAAGTTTAGCTGATAAAAAATGAACTGTAGGGTTCAACTAGTCTTATCTTTGTTTTTTAGAGGATTTATGATAGCGTTTGATCGCATTCTATAATTGAGGGAAGTCTAGTAGCAAGCTGATGCAGCGGGTGGCATATATGTGGGAGAATATGTTTTATACAAAGAAAAAGATTTAGATTTTGGAATATTAAGTCAGTTATTCAATGCGCTTGCCGTAAATGGTCCAGTTCCGTGGGCATATCCTTTCAAAACACACATGGTGTTTGAATACAAAATCACGGCTCCTTGATTGGATGAAGGATTGTTTGCAATTCTTCCTTTAATTAAATCTCATAGCCATCATCTGCAGTTTTATACCATGTCCGTCGCATCATCTGCAGTTGTTCTGATGCAAGTCTACAGCTCTGCTATCATTTTTTGTTCTGCAAAGTTACTCAGTGGTCAACATATTCCAGCCACTTACATAATTACAAGTGGCTCCGTTATGCATTGACATGACACTGAAAACATCTGAAGGATGATGGGCATGTCATTTGGAAGAGGCTGGCTACTCATCGGTACTTAAGTAGGCAAGTTTCTGTCTTTGTTATATGAGTTCCATGGATCTTCAATTTGATGTTTCTTTTTAAGTTGAACTTTCCAGACATGCTACCTTTGATTTCATTCTCTTAATTTGGCATTTCCTGCTTTATATAGATAGACCTATCTGCTAATGCTCACATCCATGCTCATTACTAGTATTAGTTCATGTCGGATTAATAGTTTATATTTTTGTTTTAGTTTTATTCAGTTTGAGATTCTTTTAAGGTCCTGAGGAATTAGGTGGTTACATCTAATAGCACTGTCGCTGCAAAGAATTTCTTGAGTCTGTATTCATAATCGTATCTTTGCTAAGTTTCTTAGCACTTGTACCTCGCATTGGTTTAATTAGGTTTCAGGTTAATCAATTTATAGTTAAATGAGTGGATATGCATTTGTCATTTGCCAAGGGTTTGGATGAGGATAAGGTCATGACTCATGCAAACAAAATTTCAAAGAGTTATCATGCTATCAGGCTCTTGCTTGTACCAGTTTGTGGTGAAATATTCCATTGGATGTGCCAGAATTAGTAATCTTGGATTGGAAGTGGAAACATTTTATTCTAAGTGCTCAATGATGATAGAAGATGTTAGGTTTACTTGGAACATTTGGTTGGATACTTCTAGATTTATATGATTCATTAGAAAGTACACACTTCACAATTAAGATATTCATCAAAATTTGGTGTAGAATTTATATATCGTGTAGAAGGGAATACGAATGGTGTCACTGATGAGGATGGTTGTTTCTCTTTCCTGTTTAAGTGGAAAGAAGTTTGCAGAGCAGCAATCTACGAGGGTATCTAAGAATGACTTGAGTGGCTTCTTTAATTAGATAGAGAAAATCTGTTAAGAGTGATGAATCATTAATAGAAGCTAAATTTTTGTTGGCTCTATGAAATTATTTTGATGCTAGGTTGTTAGAGGAAGTGAAAAACTTGTGTTGTATTTCTGACTTCATATTGCTATATCTTTACTTAATGAGATCAAGGTCTGAATGGTTTTGTTTTTATAGCTAGAGCACTGTATTTATAGGAGAAAGTACTTGTTTTATCCTACATACAAAGTCTGTAAAATTTGGAATTGGCTGGATGAAGCAGACTTCAAAAGAAATTCCTGACTATATACAGACCTCATCCAACAATAGTCTCCTTGTTTTCGGGATTATCTTTCCTGCATCATGCTAACATTTTGAAGAAAAATAGTTCTATTTGTCTACGTAAATTTGTACTTGAGCATGGACAGTTGGATGAACATTATTATGCTATGTTACTCAGATTCGGGTGTCTGTCCGACACGGGTATGCTCAATTTTTTCTAAGTTTTTTCATATATTTGGAAGATCGTACCCTCATACCCATGTCCGTATATGTGTCGGACACGGTACTTCAGGGAAAATGAAGAGTCGGATGAACATAATTATTATGGAATTGCTGTTTGCTTCTTAAGGCTTTCCTTCATGCAATTGAAGGTATATGAAGAGTCAACTTGTGGCTGGCCTGAAATTGTCAATTATGGTCATCTTGTTAGTAAGATGCTTATGTGATTGTAGAACTGGAGGCAGGAGTAGATGTGATTCCTGTGCTGCTGCATTGCTTGCAAGTTCTTTTATAGCAGTTAATAAATAATTGTAGTTTCCTTTAAATCACTTTGGTGGTTAAATAAAATTGTTGCTTGTTTACTACTCACTTAAAGAAGATTCTTACATGTTTTCTCGACAACTTTCCTTACAATGAAAATTGATATTTCAGTTTCTAGATTCTTCCTAATTTTTTTGTTTTTAATGTTCGCAGATGGGAAGCTGGTATGCATCATGCAAAACGGTAAAGAAAGAAGATCAGGTAAATCTTACATGAGATTGAGGAAATATGAATGAGGTAAAGTTACATATGCTTCCGGACAAACATGGAAGAAAATTAAAAAGATAACCTTCTTTCTGCATGTGTACGAGTTTATTGGTATATATGCATTTCAATCTTAAAGGAGATACATGGAACATTGTTCTGTGATTTTATTTATTTTTGGGGGGCTGTGCAGGGACACGGCGGGAGGTTGTAAGTTGTTAGGCTAAATAATAAGAGCCATCTCTTTCTATTACCATTTCATTTTCGGATCTTTGATCGCAATTCCTTGGTATGATCAACCAAGGACGTTTTCATATAAGCTTGTTTCAGTTCAGCTAGCATTGCCATAAACGATTTGCAGTCTTAGTCATCTCTGGTTAGATGGAAAGTCCAACTAGCTTAGAGCTTGTTAACATCTCCTAACCTTTTTCTTTTGGTGGTTCGTCTGTGATGATATTCTAGCTTCTAAAAACCTTTGAGAAGAAAACTATCTGTTTATTTTGAAAGAGAAAAGCTTTGCCCACCACTAGTTACTAATAAGTAACAAGCAGAAGATGGCATGCCTGCACTAACTAATTGTATTTGTTCTATATTCGGGAATGCTACCGTGAGGTGTTTGCTTGATTTTAAAGCTATTACGATATTTTCAGTTTCAAGTGTGCGTGACTAGCGTATTTGATGTCTTGCTCCATGAAATTGGCACTGGAAGTAGTGAACTGCATTTTGTCATGAATAATCTTTCTATGTCAAAATTTTGATGCTACAGCCCCCCCTTATCCTGGTTTCTTGTTTTCCATGTATATATCCTTTTGTGTTGCTATTTTGATTACTGAAGCTGATGTAATGCTGTAACTTGAGACCTTTTACCCCTTGGCTCTCTGTAAACAACAGGCATGAAGCTTTCTCGTTTTACTTAAAATCATGCTGGTTATGGGATTTTGATTTTTTCCATAATCCTATATTTATAGTTTTGGCTTTCCTATCTTTGTTTATTCAGTGTTATAGTAGACACAAATGAAAGAATAAAGTTATTTATTCCTTTTAACTTTTGAGGTATTGTGAGAAGTTATGTTATCCAGTCTCATGAGTGGGTGGAAGATACGGATATGTGTATGATTAGGGTATATTCAATTTTTATCAAGTTTTTTTATATATTTAGAGGATCATATCTTATACCCATGTCAGAATATGTGTCGAGTACAGATATCAGATACGGATATGTTAAGGAAAATAGGAAAATGAAAAATCTGAATAATATAGATCAAAAGTTTATTTTCTTTTTTTATAATTTTTTTTTTTTTTTTATAAAATAGAATATTATTGAAATGACTTTGAAGGTTTGGAGGCATATTCTTCTACTCCATTTCTGATTTCTCTAATAATGCAACTTTTAAAGACTTATATTGGGCATATAACTCCAATGATATTTGGTTGAATTTATTTTTGATATATCGACAGTGAAATTTTTTAATTTCACAATTGAGATTAAAAGACTGTCATGAATGTGTTATTTTATTAATTTTGTTTGTGAAATTTAAAATTTTCATAAAATTGTATGAGATAATTTTTTTATTTGATTTTACAGAGCTCTTTAAGCTTTTATTTGAAAAGTTGGTCTTTCTTCTAAAATAAAAGAATATCGAAGAATCGATGTACAATTACAGCTTCTAATGACAAAGATTAGAGTTCTATGTTCAGTTCGGCTTGCCTGAATCTTACATGATAACGCCCGGAGCAGCAGGATGTCTGAAGGAAAGAATTTAAACAAACTCTTGGCCCTTGAATGCCGTTCCGAAGTACTGCCCTTACTAAAAAGAGAGCCAAAACTGGTCAGTCATCAACTTCAGTGTTGAAAATAAAACTGGGAAACACTGTGGTGATGTTCCTAGCATAGCATATGAACAAAGTTAGAAAAGGAGAGAAAGTTCAAACTAGGTTAGATGTCATAATTACTACAACTACTACTAGTATTTCTAATTCATTAATACTAAGAAGTTTGAAGACATGGAAGGAAGAGTACTGTAAATAAGGAAGAGTCATGTTCTTCAAGAGCATGGGATTCCGAATAACAAAAGCTTTCCATTCTTGTTTGTTGATTCTTCCATCCTTGTCTGCATCAGCATCAGCAAATGTCTGAACAAGGATTTTTATATATTGGCATGAGTGTAGGAGTTAAAGAGACAGTAGACGATGTGGAAGATCTGGTATAGAAAATTATTACATTGTCAATGATAGCTTCAAGAGATTCATCTGAAAGCTGCATGCCAGATTCCATCAAGGTGGCAACTACCATTTGCCTGACCTGAAAATAACCGCACAGATCAATGGGTAAACAATAATAAGGATTCCGGGTTAGAAAATTTTAGTAAGGATATGGACAAAGGAAGGTCAAGGAATTAATATGAAACAAGCACATTTAACTTAAAATTGGGCATGAAAAACAGATGGCTTTGGCTAGTTTCCAATCAGTGGAGTAAAAAACAAATAAACTCCTACTGCCATATATCCAGAACTCATAAAGCAGCAGTAAAAATACCCTTTGTCACCAACTAACATATTAGTTGAATATAAATCCTTATGGCATGAAGAAACCTAGCAAGAACCAGACAATTGTTTCAATCCTGAACTAGTTCTAGTTTCAACTTTAACAAGTGGTGTGTTCTGTCTTTGGCCAAAAAAAAAAAATAGTTGCAACAAATTGAGATACTCACTTCTTCCCGCTCGATAAATCCCGTCTGTCTCAAATCATACAACCTAAATGAGACTGCATGAAACCCAGGGGAGAGAACAAAGAAATGGTGCTTAATATGTCTCAAGCCTGATTATACAAAGAAGACAACTCAGAAGGTTCTTGTATACTTACAATCAATTTTTTCCTCCATAGGGGCACAAGGATGAAAAACACTAAGTGCATGTACAAACTCTTCAAATTCAATGATGCCATTTTTCTTCTCATCAAAAAGATCAAATACCTAGAAGCGCAATGGATCACCACTGAATTAACTCATTGGATCACTGATCCAGAGGAAAGGTTACAGAAAAATTATGTTGTAGGCAGATAATATTTGTGTACCAATTTAAATCTATCCCTTAATTTCAATTCAAGTTAAATACAAGAAGAAAGAAATACGTTTTTCAATTTGCTTGCCTTAGGCTATGAATCTATGTTACTCGAACTCGGGTATGAGTATCGGATACAGGTATGTATCCAACACAGGTATATTCAATTTTTTCCAAGATTTCCATATATTTGGAGAGTCTTGGAGGATCATATCTACTCATGTCCGGATATGCGTCGAAAACGACGGTACTTCTAGAAAAATGAAAAATCAGAGCAACATAGCTATGAATAACCGAATGCAAAAGTCAAGAAACATGTAAAACTTATTCAACTACATATACAACCATAAACAAAATATCAGCTAAGATAACTAAGAATCATATATATATTTGGGTTCAGTTTGGTAGATACTTTTACAGTTTTACCCTTTTTTTTGGACAAAAAACTAAATAGAAAAGAACAAACAAAAATTAAAATGATTAAAAACCAATAATAAAAGGCAAAAACATTTTATCAAACGGAGCCTTAGTATTTTATCTCAATAACAGAATTTATGCTCACATAACAATTGCCAGTAGGAAAAGTTCACATAAAAAATGAAATAAGACTATAAAGTGGTTCCTAAATGCCAGATTGAGTGAAACTGAAACTGCAGCAATTCATATTTGAGTATTTTACAATGTTTTGGGTTCTAAATTCAGGAAAGCAATTTTATCCTACTACAAAGACCCTGTCTCAAGATTAGTGGGAAAAAAAAAATCCCAAATCCCAATAGTAACTTAATTAATAATACATGGTCAAATTCAGATAAAGCACAAACAGAACAAAGCAGAATTTGAAAAGAGTTGAGGAAAGAATATATAACTATTGTAATAAAATTACCCTATCCAGAAAAAGATTTTCCCCTCCTTGATTACTGAAGAGTGCCAATCGAAGCTCTTCCTTCAAAAAAGAAAAGTAAAAAAAATGTGTTGATTCCACATTGTTAATACTTAAAAGGTAGTATTAATCTTATAGTAAAACAAAATTTTACACAATTCCAATTTTAACCTTATGAATGAGGCCATCATCAATAATTGAGGAGCTCAGCTTCTTATACAATTCGTGCAATGCCTCCACTTCATTCACACTAACTGCGAAATTTCCAATCAAATTCTAAAAAAGCAGGTAGATAATTAAATATATTCAGAAATAATTATAAGTATTTAATTTACAGACAAGGAGAGTCGTTAGAGAGTCGAACGATGTCATGGAAGGAGCAACGGAGCGGCGGCGGAGTTTGTTGATGATGGTGGAAGCAAGAAGCTAAGCTGAAGATGAGAGCTTCGATGAGTCCGATGATTGGTATGCACACGGCGCATAGCCTCTCCCCCATCGTTAACGAGCTTGATCTCTACTTTTAACGTTCAAACAAACTCGTAAATAAATTTTCTTTTCTTTTGAATCCAAACAGAAAAAAAAGAGAGAGAAAACTGAGATTAAAAACAGAGTGAGAGAAAGAGATTACCAGAGAGCTATCGGTGCTGTGGAGCATCCATCTGTGAGCTGAAGAAATCATCGAGAGAGAGAAAGATTTGCAGGCTATGGAGAGAAAAGAAGAAAAAGAAAGAAAAAAATTTGTTTTGAAAAACCGTTTTACTAAAGAAGCAATAAAGGCTAGTATAAAGGAAAAGAGGGAAAAGTGAAGACTCAACTTTTCCCGGTAAAAGGTTTTTATCTTTTTCTTTTTACCTGAGTTAACTAGAAATAGTAATGGTAATAAAGATCTTTATTTTATTAATTATTTGCCAATCTATTATATTATTCTTAAACTTTTTCCCCATAAAATTTAGAATCTTAAATTATTAAGTTGGTGATTAATAATAATATGGAGTTAGTTAACTAGGTTTTTTTTTTTTTATGAATACATTTTTATATATTTTTTGTGAAAATTTAAATTTTCCAAAATAAGATTAAAAATTAATAAGTATATTTTTTATTATATTAATTATTATTTTTCTAAAACATGGTCAAATCATGTAATCTAATAATCTCTTAAACTTTTCTTTGGTAATAATATAACTTGGAGTTAGAATTGAGTTATCTGCCACTCCATAAGTTCGGCTTAAATTGTATTAAATTGAGATAAAAATTCGGTTCGACCGAATTTGGATTACTAATAATTAATTAAATTATTTTTATTTAAATTTAATTATAAAAATAAATAAATATTAATATAAAATATTTTTTATATTTTAAACAGTAAAATGAATTCTCGAATTTAAATCAAACCTAAACAAACAAATTATTTTATTATTCAGACTTGATCTTATTTGACTCATAAACAATTCTAGTTTGAATTAACATTTTATTATTATAATTATAATTATTATTATTATTATATACGATTAATTTCATTGAGAAGGAATTTTCATCTACTACCTTATTGCAGTTTTTTTTTTTTTTTTCTAATGCATTCATAGAGCATGTTTTGTTGAATTAATAATGAGAAGAACAAGAAAATTAAATAATTATTGTAGCATTAATTTTTCTTTTTACATCTTATAATAAAGTGGTGACCTGGTACCACAAAATCAGAATATTCCTCCCAATTATTTGCATTAAACCATCTTTACAACAATTAAAATTTCTAAAACATAACAATAATTCACATTTAAAATTTCAAGTTCCTCCTTTGGAGTACTTAAAAAAAAAAAGTACTTTACTGTACATTTAAGTTAGAATTCTTTATCCAGTGGGCTAAATAAAATTTCTTAGCTAAGTTGTAAAAATTCGTGTCCGGGAAATTCCCATCACCATCGACAACATCTTCAACCAAACCATCAACTGTTACCTTAACTGGGTAGGGTAAGTGACAAGGTGAACTCCTTCCATGTCCACGATTTTTTCTTCATTGGCATAAATTTGCCACATTTGGTCACCTAGATAACGCATTTTGTGCGTACGCACATCCAGACTCTGTGGCTCCAGGAATATGCCATCACCTTGTCCATTGGGCTCGTACCATAGCGACGACATTCGATAGACATGCGGATATCTCTAGGAGTTGTGGAATTGGTTTCAGGATTTTCTGGCGGTATCTGGTAGCATCTTATTGCAATTTCTGTGCCTTGTCGCCCGTCCATGGATCTTTGGTTTACGTTGGCAGATCCCTATTAGAATATGTACAAATCATCCACTGAAAGTAGCAAGCAACAGCCCCAAACATGGTCAAAATTGTATGACTCATGAAATGGCTTTTCATACACCCAAAACTCTTAAAAAGTTAAATTCGGGGTCGAAATTGTATTGCATCCATGTATTTTTTTTTTTTTTCTTAAAATGAAATAAAAATGGAAACTTAATGAAGAAGGTATTATCTCAGGGATTTAAATTACGATTGCGGACACGTTTTCAATCACGTCACGTTTATTATGATTGTGATGTAACGAATGTTATCGCAATTGATCAATTATGATGAATATCGACGATAATGAAAGTCGAAATCGTAAAATAACGACTGTCATATTATGTTGTGGCCGTTATTTAAATATATGATCATGACCTAGGAGTGAACATACACCATGAACCTCCTATGCTTTTGGGCATTGCAGTATTGAGTTGAAGGGAGAGGGGAATGAGGAGGAACAAACTCTTCTTTGCTCTCTTTTGCCCTGTTTGCAAGACAGAAAAAGTTCAAGTAGTCCCTCGGGTGTCCTGGCTCGCAGCTTTCTTTTAAGGCTTCTCCAATATCATTGCCATTGTTTCTCTAGTCCAGTGCAATATATACTGAACTGGTGTTCATCGTCAGGTACTCCTTCAGGCCACATTGGTATCAAAATATACACTGTAAGCGCAAACCTCTCCTTTGCTTTAATTTTGCTTGCAATCTCTATATATAGGAATCAAATTTCTACATCCAGAGTGCAATTATCTTTATCCCACAAATGGCATCTCCCAATGAAATATTGGTTTTCAATGTAAATGAACCTCTCCGCCCGCTTTATATTGCTTCCACCACGTAAGCTTCATGGATGCTTTGCTTTGCTCCACAGTTAAGGTTTTAAACAACTGGCTAGCGGAAACATGATCATCAATTGATCTAAAAACTTGTACCTTCCAATTCCTGTCATTAGATTAAACTTTATGGCCATGGCGATTTTTCAAAAATTAAAAATAAATTTTTCAATAAATTTTATTTTATTTTTAAAAAATAAATAATAAAATTAAAAATAAAAATTAATTTTCCAACAATTTTTTTCTTTAAAAAATAAATAACAAAATTAAAAATAAAAATGATATAATTTAAAAAATAATAATGTAATAAATTTTAAATAACAAAAAAAACAATTTACAAAAAATATAATTATATAACATGTATGGATAAATAAAAAAGAAACTTGCATAACATGAAATGCAAAATATATAAATTTGTACTTTATTATACAAAAATACATTATTCTCGTTATCTTTTATAAAAGTACATTTATTCTAATTATTTTTGGAGGAGTTCTCGTATCGCGTAGTGTTGAGCAACAGTGTGGAGCTCTCTTATTGCGTGGTGGTAGCATCCATCGTTCAACCTCGTCATTGGCATGTATTCGCGGTCGACCACGACTTCTTGCTGTAACCGCCATTGGTTCTGATTGTATGTCTTTCGCATGCTCATAGAAGGTATTGTAATGACCAACATCAGTCGATGAAAACGTACTACTAGAGGGACCCATTTCTTTTGTATCAAAAATTTGAAACTCACTGCTGGAAGAGCCAACACCTAGTCCACCCATAAAAGGAACCTGACTACTAGATTGACCTGTACCATCAAATGCTGACGCAGGGATTCCAAACTAATACATTGTAATTAGATATGTTGAACTTAGACTTAGGGTGAGGAGCTAGTCATCTAACCTCGTCACTGGCTATGATGGTCAATAACACTCATCAACATCAAATCCGGGATGACTGATGGAATAACGACGACTGAATGGTACTCTATGATCCTATAAAATAAAATAAAAAAAATTCAAAAATCACTTTTTTAAAATTTACATTTAACAAAAATGTAGTTTCTACCTAATAAAACAAGAAAAGCAAGTTCCATAAAAATAAAAATAAAAACAACAATAATCAAGTTGTTCAAAAGCCCCATGATCCCTTCCATACATCCTAAAAGGCTAAAAGTTCAAAAAAAATAAAAATACTCACTCATAACTTCTCTTTTTATCTCAAAAAAGAAAAACTTAATTTTCTCTCACTCTTAAATCCCACTTACCAATAAAAAAAATCTCAAAATATAAGTTGATTCATGCAATCATGCAAATTTAAAATTCGAATCTTATCTACAATTGTTTTTTTCAAATTACGATTTTTTATATATATATATATATAAAAAAAAAAAAAAAAACTACACAATACAATACAAAACACCTCACCAAAAAAAAACCACTTGTCAAACACCATGAATCACGTGACAAACAAAAAAATTAATAAGGATACTATAACAAATCTATATATACTTAGTTTTTATAATTGTAGATTATTTTACATTTTATTATATTTAAACATAAAAATATTTATAAATTAAAAAACAAAAAATTAATTGTTTATATACAATTTCAGATTTTATTATATGAAAAATAAAGTCGAAATCAATATCAAAAGGGTTTATATGGATATCCTTGGAAGATAAAATCCTTTTTTTTTTAAAGAAACTCAATTGGTCTTAAATCATTTAACTTCACCTACATTATTAGTTTGCATGCATGATTGCAAAAGTGACCTAAATAATTTGACACTGAAAAGCCAAGCCTCTAAACTACAAACATAAAAATTAAAATTACAAACATAAAATAACGTTGTCAAACAAACTGACATACACAAAAAAAATTTCTTACAACCTTCCATTGCTTGTTTATGATCTGCAAAATCTTTGCTTCACATGCCAATGCCATGGCCATGGCCACGACTTTCTATTTTGAATCCATCAATGCCGTCCCTACAACGTTTTATTGTGGTCTTATCTCCAACTCTAACTAGACTTGCTCATGGAACGAGTGGTCCGTCTAGCCCGACAGGTCCAATTTGTATTGTATCGGGTTTAGACATGAGTTTTTGTGATTTGAACCAATCCGACCCGGATTATTATTTAATTAATAAAAAATTATTTTTATTTAAATTTAATTATAAAAAGATATAAATATTAATATTAAAAATATATATTATTAATATAATGAACAGTAACTCAGGCCAACGGATGATAACTCTATGAAATAGAGTTATTTTACTATATTTTGTGCATTTAAATTAGCTAAATCCTTGTAGTTTAAACTCTTAATTAATTATTTTTAGTTGTTTTTAGATTATTTTTTATTTATTTATTTTATGTTTAAATTAGTTATTAATTTAATATTTTTTGTATTTTTGTAGAGATCTAAAGTAAGAAAAAAAAAATCAGTTCATATATGAAAAATCCAAATTAAAAGCGGTTATTTGCTTACAAAGTTTCTTATTCAAGCTTTTGGAACTCTATAAATGATAAGGGCCCGACCCTACAACGTTTTAGTGTGGTATGTGTCGAGATTTTAATATTGTAATAAAATATTATATAAATAAAATCTAAAAAATTATGTCAGTAAAATTTTTAAATTTCATAAATAAATTAATTGAATGTCACATATTTTTAAAATATATTTTAAAAAATAAAATATATTACAATCTTTTAATCTCATTTATAAAATTAAAATACTCTATTAACAGTATATCAAAAACGAATTCATAACATCTACCAATGTTTGGTTCAAAATCTCGTACATCTTAAAGATGTAGCTTAAGTCCACATCTTCCATCAACCTCAGAAAATCTAGACCATTGGACCAAATACTTAGTACACCGATCCGGTGCTTTTATTATTATTAATTTTTTATTTATTTATAGTGAAACATGATAAACTAATATTCAAAGTTTTCTTCATGGAATAATTCTCTTAATTGATATATATTCAATATTTATCACTCAATGTTATTTTGAGCAACAAATTGAAGTTTTAGTAGTAATGACCTACAAGAGTTAGTCTAGTTAGTAAACAAATGTGCTCTTTTTCTTATCAATTAGAATTTGATTTTTGTGAGAATTATTATTTAGTAAATAAATGATTATTTAATAATGATTATTTAGTTTTAGTTTAAATTGTGTAAATGTATTATTTTATAATAAAAACTCATTTAAATAAAACATAAATAATTTATCAATATATTTTTAGAATAATTTTTATAATCATTATTTTTTTTTTTATTTCAGTGTCATCGTTATTTTGTTATCCTATTGTAGTATCCATCAATGATTTTAATATTACTATTACAATATCCAATTTTAATAACTAATTTCAATATTATTATTATTTTTAATCTCATCGAAATCAATATTACTTAAATTATCGTAAAACAATAAAACTTACAATACATTATAAATTCGTGTTTATATTTGATGTATTATCAATACATAATTTTATACACTAACAATAAATTTTAATAAATCCTAAATTTAAAATTTAACCGATGATATCATATAATAAACTATTAAATCTATATACGAATCAAATATAAATCCTTAGAAACCCACCCCGCCACCCGCCCCTTCATCAATTCTTTAATCATCAACCCCCCATGTCCCTCCCCTTTCTCTTTTTATTTCCTACACAATATTCTCGAACTTGCTCCTCTTTCTTCTTCCCCCAAAACAAAGCCTTTGAAAGTTCAAACCTTTGAACTTTTTTTTTCCGTTAAAAAAAAAATGACAACCTACGGCACAATCCCGACTTCCTCATCGCCAGGACCCTCGGCGAAGCTCCAATACCTATCTCGAGCCAAGGAACGTATCAAAGAAGGCCTCGGAGCTCGACGTCCATGGAAACTCATGTTCAACATCCGCTCCATCAACTTCCCTGGAAACCTCTCCGAAGCAATTTCCAGGGTTCGAACTAACGTAGCTTACTTCCGAATGAACTACGCCATAATCGTGCTTCTGATCCTTTTCCTTAGCCTGTTATGGCACCCCATCTCCCTCATAGTCCTCGTAGTCATGATGGCCGCTTGGTTGTTCTTGTACTTCCTACGGGATGAACCCTTGGTTGTTTTCAACCGTACGATCGACGATCGTGTGGTGCTGATCGTGTTGGGGGTTTTGACCTTTGTGTTCTTGCTGTTGACTGATGCCACGCTCAATATTTTGGTGTCGCTTTTGATTGGTGCGGTTGTTGTTTTGGTGCACGCTTCCTTGAGGAGGACTGATGATTTGTATGATGAAGAATCTGCTGGCTTGATGTCTGGACCTTCATCTTCTTCATAAGTCTGGGTTTCTTTTTCTTTTAATTTTTGTGGGGTTTAAATTGACTTATTGGTATTAGTATGATCTCAATTTTTTTTTTCTTTGTTTGTTTCCAAGTGTTCTTTAATTTAACATTGTTAAGTGCCAAATTAAAGATGTTTTGGTTTGATCCCCTGAATCGTAATTGAATGGAAGTTGTGCAAGTGCTAGTTTTGAATGATGGATGAAGGATGAAGGAATCTGTTGCTCAGATCATCTAATCTTCTTCTAACAAATTGTCTTCTTTTTTTTCTTTGGTAATTGAAAATTTTGTTACTTTCAGTACTGTGTAATGATAAATATATAGAACCAGCTAGCCATTGTTTTATTTTTTTTAGGATGATTTCATTCATTCAAAGAGCAGAAAATCACCTGCATTACAAAGCTAGCCATTGTTTTCAGTGAACAGTTCATGATCTTTGGCTCTGTAAACTGTATATTGAAACAGTCTGGTTATGGATCTTGATGGTTGATTTGGATTTTTCTCTGTTTGGTTATAATATGGTCTTTCACTTTCAGTTTCACTGTAATTCTTATTTTGGCTTGAAAGGTTTTTTTCTTTAGGGGTCATTTTGAGTATGGATTTAAATAACGGTTGTAACATCGTTATTTTGTGGTTTCAACTCTTTTCGTTGTCGATATTCATGATCGATATTTATTGTAATTGACTGTGATAACATTCATTAGATTCATAGCCGCAATAAATGCGACGCGATTGAAAACATATCTGTAATCGCAATTTAAATCTCTGTTTTTGAAGAAATGAACTTAGGCAGAGTATCGTACAGGGGTCTGGGTACATTTTTGTTCAGTAAATGAGCCTTGTGGCCATGATTTTGCTAAACCATGAATAAATATTAAATAATTGAAGAGGAAAAAGGGTGCAATTCATAGAATTCATGGCTTTATAGCAAAAGGTAAAGGCACATGGATATGGTGCAGTAATCAGTAGCCAACAACAGAGGGGGACACTTCTTGTAATGCAAGATTGAAGGTCTTTTGGCATGTGATTTGAAGCCATATATAAGAGCCAAATTTTCTTTTGTCAACAAATAATTTGTCATTAAATGCTTGGGATAATCTTAGTTTTCCTTCATTGTCTGTGGAATAATGTCATTTGCTAAGATTAATGATTTTGAAAGATCCAGTTTTGTTTTTTAAGTTTTAACCAATGTTTGAATGATCCCTAGCATCAAGCTGGGCAACATATGTAATAATGTTTGTAAAATGAGGCAATTTAGTTTAATTTAAAATAGCATGTAATAAATTAATCATGAAGTTTTTAGAAATAAGTAGGTGCTTAAGATGAATATTTGTCTGGCATCAATCTAATTTTTAATAGTGGTAAGGGGAGGGGAGCAATGATTATCCCCTTGTGCACATGGATGACAATAGAGCGGGGCGGAGACAAATTTTGCAGTATCTGCTCCCGTCTCGTCATAGCATTGTTCTGTCCCGTTTCGTCGTGGATGTTGAAATTTCAATATCACTATCACCTCCATGGATGTCGGTTACATCCATAACCGTCCCGTCCCCACTCTGCCCCATTTGATATTTATTAATTTTTTTTTCCACATAATAAAGCATTGTAAAAAAATTTAAATATAAATTCAATATAAAAATGTTTCTAATCTAGGAAGAGAAAAAAAAATAAAGTACTAGGTTTAAGTTTTTTTTTTTTTTAAAATAATAATAATAAGTTTAATTATATTATTTTATTATTCTTTTAAAAACTAAATATTTAAGGGTAAATTTGTAATTTAAGTATTCGGGTGGTGCGGAGCAGGCAATTACCACAACTGTTCCATCTCCACCTTTCAAACAAAAATAACCGCACCGTCCCGCTCCGCCTCCATTGTTCAAAAAAAAAAAAAAAAACCTCTCCATTCGGATCGGTTCGAAATCCATCGATCGGATTGGGTTTTGCCATCCCTACTTGTGGATCTCTTGTGAGAGCCCTACTAATCATCGGTGGTGGATATACTGGGCAGTCGTCTCAGCCCTCAGCCTCGTTTTCACATAGTTACTGGTGATCAGATGATCTTCATCATTCATCAACATGCAGGTTCTACATTACACACATATATTTAATCAGGGTCGAAGTTAAAAATTTTATTTTTGAAAGTTTGGATAAAAGAGTATCAAATTATAAATTTTTGGAGGAGGCAAAATAAATTTTTATCATTTTTTTGAATTAAACAATTATTGAACTTAAGGAATTTGGAAGAATCAAGGCCCCTGCGTACCTTCCCTTGGCTCCGCCCCTGTATTCAACCGTTGGTATATAAAGGTGTGATGATATTGCAAAATGGTGGTACCGCAGGGAATGCTACAGCAGAGAATTAACAAGCTGAGCTAAGGAAATCTAGAAGCACAGCTGGAAGAGAGAGAAGATCGGTTATAACCGTTAGTTGCAGGCTATCAAATGATTGGTTAAATTCCATGAATTGTATTTGACAGCTTTTATGTTTTTATTGGTTATGGTATCCGGTATTCTGTAATTCCATTATATAGGAATGGTATTGTAACAGAAACCAATTAATGAAAATATCAGTTATTCTATCTTCTTCTTCTCTGTTCTTCCTCTTTTCCTTTTCTCTCAAATTCTGAGATCTCATTCTGTAACAACTTGGTATCAAGAGCTAGCTAAAAGATCCATCTGTCATACTGGGAAAACAAAAGAAAGTTAATACAATGGCAGAGGGCACTAGATTGAATACTCTTAACGAACAGGTTCAAGCCCTGCAAAACCAGCTTGAATCCTTGAAGGCTGCTGAGACCACGGTTCCAAAATGGTGGGAGGAACAAAAGAAGACTATCGAAGCCAAGCTGACTGAGAATCAAGGCTATATCAGTCGAATGTTGGAGCTAATGATGCAGAAAAGTGATTTCCAAGCTGAGTCAGGAATGGCCACCCATTCAGGCTGTGTTCCAGCTCCATCATTGTCAGCTCAACAGGACAAGAAGGAGGGGAAGAAGGCTGTGGAGGTTACGGTGATAGAAGATAAAGGTAAGTATACTTACAAAACTGGAGAACCGGGTATATTGCAAAAGAATTTGCAGGAAGATGAGTTTATTCAAATGCAGGATAGTTCATTTCATTTTAAAAAACAAAATGAATCTACCAATACTTCCAGCTCACAAGCTAGCATGAATGCCTTTGCACCAAGGCCAAAAATTGAACTGCCCGTTTTTGAGGGGACTAACCCAAGAGGGTGGATAAAGAAATGCCAGAAGTATTTTTCTATTTTTGCCATACAGGACCACCAAAAGCTTGAATTGGCAGCTATGTACCTAGCTGGACGAGCTGAAATATGGTTCGATGGATATATTATGCAAAAACAGGAAGTTTCATGGCAGGAATTTGCTACTGAATTATGCCAGAGATTCAGTGATAAGGCATATGCTGATGTTATTGAGGAGTTCAATAAACTCAGCCAAAAATCCACTGTTGATGAGTACCAGGAAAGGTTTGAGGACCTCAGACCATATATGCTACAATATAGTCCTCACCTCCTTGAGAACTATTTTGTATCCAGCTTTATCAGTGGATTGAAGGATGAGCTCAAGTTTAGAGTGAAGGCCAATGAACCTCTGACCTTAGCTGCAGCTTTCAAACAAGCCAAGTTGCATGAGCTCTCTATTGAGCTGGAGAGTAAGAAACGCAGAACATTACCTAGAGCAAACTTTACCCTTCCTAGTAACAAATATACCAGAAATCCTTCCCTCAACCAAAACCAGCCTACCAAATACAACTCAAACACTATACCTAACTTCACTAGAACTACACCTACAGAAACCAGGAAGGTCCCAACCCCTTGCTTTAGATGTGGAGAAAGGTTCTTCCCTGGCCATTACTGTAAGAATAAACAACTGAATTCCATCATGGTGGAAGAACTAGGGGAAGTGATGGAGGAACAACCACAAGAACAGATGGAAGAGTTTCCAGCAAACTGTGAGGAGAACTTGGAAATTTCAATCAATGCCTTGACTGGGAATATTGGCCATAGTACCTTGAGGATACAAGGAACCATCAAGGGAAAACCTATCAGTGTGCTCATAGATAGTGGCAGCACTCATAGTTTTGTGACACCAGGATGGGCTAAAGATGGAGTGGAACTGGTGCATACAACACCTTTATCCATTACAGTAGCTAATGGTGAAAAGCTTTACAGCACTGCTAAGTGCAGGAAGCTGAATTGGATGATGCAGGGCAATTCTTTTGTTCATGACATGCGTGTTTTACCTATGGGTGGAAGTGACATGGTGCTGGGTGTAGATTGGATGAAGTTGTATAGTCCACTCATCTTTGATTTCAATGAGTTGACTGTTTCTTTTCAAAAAGATGGTAAGCAAGTGAAGCTAAAAGGAGGTCAGACAACTGCTACACTGAAAGTTATTTCAGGGGACAAACTACAGAAACTTGTTGACAAGGGGTCAGATTTGATGGGAGAACTCTATATGATCAGCTTGGAAGATGCTGACTCAACAGTACCAAAAGAGCTACAAGCTTTACTAGAAGCATATGCAGATGTTTTTGAGGAACCAAAAGGGCTTCCCCCTACAAGGTCTCATGATCACTCAATACCACTTAAACCTGATTCCCATCCAGTAAACCTGAGACCATACAGGTTTCCTTATCACCAAAAGACTGAGGTTGAACAGCAAATTACTGAGATGCTGTCTTCTTCAATCATCCAAACCAGTAGGAGTCCATTTGCTTCACCATGCTTGTTGGTGAGAAAGAAAGATGGTTCATGGCGCCTATGCATTGATTATAGGCAGTTAAATGCCATGACCATTAAGAATAAGTTCCCCATACCAGTTGTTGAAGATTTATTGGATGAACTGCAAGGGGCATCAATATTTTCTAAGATAGACCTCAGGTCTGGCTATTGGCAGATAAGGGTACACCAGGAAGATATCTCAAAGACAGCATTCAGAACACATCAAGGCCATTATGAGTTCAAGGTAATGCCCTTTGGCCTTACTAATGCACCAGCTACTTTTCAAGCCTTAATGAATGATGTCTTTGCTCCTTATTTAAGAAAATTTGTCTTAGTTTTCTTTGATGACATACTTATCTACAGTTCTGACATGTGTAAGCATATTCATCACTTACAAACTGTTCTAGAGACCTTGAGACTAAACCAGTTATTTGCCAAGAAGAGCAAGTGTTTTTTTGGACAGGAACAGCTTGAATATCTAGGCCACATTATATCTGCTAATGGGGTTGCTACTGATCCTGCTAAAGTGGTAGCTATGGAAGGTTGGTCTGCACCTAAGACATTAAAGTCCTTGCGTGGATTTCTGGGGTTGACAGGGTACTATCGCAAGTTTATAAAGGATTATGGCTCGATTAGTAAGCCCCTCACTGAAATGTTGAAGAAAGATGGGTTTCACTGGAGTCCATTAGCCCTGCAATCTTTTCAACAACTTAAACAGGCAATGTGTACAGCCCCTGTCTTGGCATTACCTGATTTTCACCAACCATTCACATTGGAGACAGATGCAAGCAACACGGGTATAGGAGCTGTTCTGTCCCAGGGAGGCAGGCCTATTGCTTATTTAAGCAAGGCTTTGAATTCTAAGCATGCAACTCTTTCCATCTATGAAAAGGAATTCCTAGCTATTTTAATGGCAGTGGATAAATGGAGGCATTACCTTGAGGGAGGTTCTTTTGTGATTAAAACAGATCATGAAGCATTGAAAAACTTACTGGAGCAGAAGTTAACCACTGCAATACAGAAGAAAGGTCTTACAAAACTGCTGGGGTTAGATTATTCTATTCAGTATAGGCAAGGTACTTTGAACAAGGCAGCTGATGCATTGTCTAGGCGATTTGAGGATGAAGGTCATTTCCACAGTCTGTGTGCCACTACTATTGTTCCAGCTTGGGTCCAGGAGGTAGAAAATAGCTATATAGGGGACAACTTTGCTCAAGACAAGATCGAGGCTATAACTGTTCTGCCTTCTGCAATCCCACCTTTTACTTTCAGTAATGGTATCTTGAGATATAAAGGTAAAGTCTATATTGGCTCCAATGGTGATTTGAGAACACGTACCCTACAGCAACTCCATGACTCTCCACAAGGTGGCCATTCGGGCAGCCAAGCCACTTATTACAGACTCAAGTTGTATTTTTACTGGCCTCGAATGTTGAAGCAGGTGCAAGAATATATTCAGCAATGTGATGTTTGTCAACGCAACAAAGATGAGCATGTGGCGTATCCTGGATTATTGCAGCCTCTACCAGTTCCCAACCAGGCCTGGGAGTTCATCACAATGGATTTCATTGAGGGTTTACCTCTATCCCACAGATTCAATTGTATTTTGGTAATTATTGACAAATTTACCAAATATGCCCATTTTCTGTCCTTATCTCACCCTTATACAGCTTTGGATGTAGCTAAACTTTACTTGAATCATGTCCACAAACTCCATGGTACTCCCAAAGCTGCTATTTCAGATCGAGACAAGATTTTTACAGGTCTTATCTGGCAGGAACTTATGAAGTTACTGGGAACTACTGTCAAGCTAAGTACTGCTTATCATCCTGAAACAGATGGGCAATCTGAGAGGCTTAATCAATGTGTAGAACAATACTTGCGCTGCATGTGCTTCATGAAACCAAAGTCTTGGGCTAATTGGTTACCCTTAGCTGAGTGGTGGTATAACACTAGTTTTCATACTGCTATTGGCATGACACCATTTCAAGCACTGTATGGATATTCACCACCTGCATTCTGTTGGGATGCTAGCAGCCATGCTAAGGTCGCTACTGTCCATGACCTTCTGCACGAGAGAGAACAACTTGCTAAGCTCCTCAGTGACCAATTGCATAAAGCTCAACAAAGGATGAAGCATTATGCAGATCGTAAACGTACAGATAGAGAGTTTTGTGTTGGGGATGAAGTTTATCTGAAGCTTCAACCATACAGACAAACTTTCTTAGCTCTCAGAAAGAACCTTAAGCTGTCTTCCAGGTTCTATGGGCCATACACTGTCATTGCTCGAGTTGGTGCTGTAGCTTACAAATTACAACTGCCTCCTACTTCTAAACTACACCCTGTGTTTCATGTGAGCTTACTCAAGAAGAAAGTTGGAAACAACACAGTGGTTCGTTTAGCCCCTCCAGAAACGGATTCTGATGGCCATCCTTTAATTTATCCTGCAGCTGTGCTTGACAAGAGGATAATTAAAAGGAATAATCAGGCTGTAACACAGTTGCTAATTGTGTGGTCTAATTTGGGTCAAGAGGATGCTACATGGGAAGACTACATTGTTCTTAAGTCTCAATTTCCAACATTTGATCCTTGGGGACAAGGATCGACTGAAGAAGGGGGTAATGTGATGATATTGCAAAATGGTGGTACCGCAGGGAATGCTACAGCAGAGAATTAACAAGCTGAGCTAAGGAAATCTAGAAGCACAGCTGGAAGAGAGAGAAGATCGGTTATAACCGTTAGTTGCAGGCTATCAAATGATTGGTTAAATTCCATGAATTGTATTTGACAGCTTTTATGTTTTTATTGGTTATGGTATCCGGTATTCTGTAATTCCATTATATAGGAATGGTATTGTAACAGAAACCAATTAATGAAAATATCAGTTATTCTATCTTCTTCTTCTCTGTTCTTCCTCTTTTCCTTTTCTCTCAAATTCTGAGATCTCATTCTGAAACAACTAAAGGTAAATTACTTAACGGAGTACTTACCGGATGTTTTTCTTTATAAAAGTAGTTGTATCTTGAAATAAAAGAAAGGATCAAGAATGTTAAGATTTGAATTTAAATTTGTTTAAAATCATTATATAAGAATAATTGTATGAATCAAATGAATTAAACCGTTGCTTACCTGATGCTTATTTCATTTCTGGTTTAAAGGAGCCTCTCTTGAATTCAAACTCTACCATAAACAGCATCGTTGCGTCCAAAAATTTTTCTAAACAAAGGACATCCCATCACAACAATGGGCAGTTAGTTTTGAAAAAATATATGTTTTCGAAGAGATGAATAAGTTAAGACAGTAAAAATAAGATAGTAATTTTTTTTAGGAGTGAGTAATTTAAAAAAAAAAATGTAAATATCCTTTAATTTATTTTATTATTTTGTTTTAATTTTAATTCAATTAATATTTATTTGATTCGTGATACCAATTCAATCAAACATTTTATATTTACTAGAAACATGTACATTCACTACGTGAGTAGAAAAAAATATGAAAAATTTGTTTTAGAAAAGGAAAAAAATGTTTTAGGTAATTTGTTAAAAAGAAATGGATAGTTTTTTAGTGAATATTTGTTACATAAAATATCAAAGTACGTTACCCTAATATTATTGTTTTAATTAGGTTGGTAAGTAATTTTATTCATTGAGTTAGTGTTTGATTAACTCGTGACATCAATTTAGTCAATAACTTTAATATCAATATGCTATTATTAAAGTCGTTGATTGAGTTAGGTGTCATGACCCATTCAATAAAAAACTATAAAAAAAAAAAAAACTGAAATAATAGCAAAAAAAAACATAGTCTTATGTCTTTTTAAAAAAAATATTTAAAAACTTATGAAAAGTATCCATTTTTACAATAAAAACTATCTAAATAAATTTCTCTTCAAATAAAAAAAAATCACTCACATTGTGGGTATACCAAATTCTAGTAAATACTTAAAATTTACTTCTAAATCCAAATAAAATTTTAACAATAAAATAAAAGTAAATTTTATTTATGTTTTTATTTATTTATTAAAACACATAAAAAACTACCCATTAAAAAAAAAAACTATTTCACTTTATTTAGATAATTTTTCTTCCTTTAAAAACATATATATATTTTTTCAAAACATCCATATAATGAATGATAAAATATTTATCCACTTTTTTTACATATTAATTTTTCAAAATACAATTTTTTTTCATCATATAAGAAAAAAAAAATCAATGTTTAAAAAATCGAACTGGAGATCAAATCGGTTAGATCTTTTATTCTCGATTCGATCGGTTGGACCAATCGATTCAACTAAAAATAATTAAAATAAATTATTTTAATGCTAAATAATTATCAAATATAATAAGTAATTAATAAAAATATATATATTTGATTTAGAATATAATTTTTAATAGAAAATTAAAAGGTTAAAACATCAAATCTTATCATTGATAAAATAAAATAAAAAGTTTAAAAAAGTTTAAAATACATATAAAATTAATTTTTAGGTTTATATTTGATGCACTGTGAGTGTATAGATTTATACACTGACAGTAAATCTTATACTGACACCTCATTAAAAAATTAACTACTAATCCTAACCACTAACTCTAACCATTAACCTCTAACACGACAAGTGGTATCGTAAAATGTACTATGAATATATAAATCTATACACACTGACAATCTTTCAAATATAAATTTTTAATTTTTACATGTTCAATTCTGATTTTTTTACAAATCTAACAAAAATTCGGTTTTAATATACCGGATCTGACCGGTTTTTTCAATGCTGCAATAAACTTCATATTTTAGTAAATTCAAAAATCAAAATTAAGAAAAATGTGAGAGGAAAATAAAAATTGAGCTTCTCCTCCACTCTCCTCTCTAAAGCCGAAACCCCAGGAACTCTCCTAACCTAACCGTCTCCACCGCCACCAAGCTATCTCTAATCACAGCTCTCCACAATCTATCGTAAGAGGCCTCCACAATAAGAATCCAATGGCGCGCCCGCCGTACGAATACGAGCCCTATTACCTTCAACCTGACCAAGACCGTAACTTGATCAACACGCTCTTCGTTTCGGGACTCCCGGACGACGTCAAGGCGCGTGAGATTCACAACCTGTTTCGGCGACGCGCAGGCTTCGACTATTGCCAGCTCAAGTACACTGGCCGTGGCAACCAGGTAAATAACACTTATTTTTGCCAATCCTTTTACTTTCTATTTGGTTTCCGAGAAAATTTATTCATTTGTAACAACAAATTGCAATAAGGACCCAGAGCATAGTTTATTCTTCTTATTTATTATTTTAAGGAATTGTGAAGATCATTTGAATTTAGAAATTTTAGAGTTATTTAGGTAGAAATTTGATAAGCAATGTGAAGTTTAAGCCTTCTGTTTCTAGCTAATTTTGCTTCTTGCTTGTTTATTTTTGCAGAAGTACATTTGGATTCAAAGGCAATACTTTTGAACAATAATAAAAAAACAAGTGTCAATAACAATTGTGCTATCTTACATTCTATATGGGACTGTTCTGTTTGAATTTCTATTACATTTAAACTATTTGCTCTTTTTTCAGCTATTTTTGAGAAAGAAAAAGTGACTTCTTTATTACTATCTAATGGTAGTATTGGCCAATTTTGATATTTGTATGAACTCAGCATTTTGTTTTATGATCATATCATTGTTCAATATTTCTTCCAAGGTTCTTTGACAAAAGAACACTACTTGAAAACAAAATTTCAAAGGGAAAAATCTTAATGTTGCTGCCCCTTTTATATGCTCGTTGACACTTGCGTGTTGTTAGGCAGAAGTTTATTGTTTTTTTTTTTGCATTTTTAAGATAAATGATATTTGGAAAATTAATGTAATGAGGGCTGCATCTTGTGATTACAGGTTGTTGCATTTGCTACCTTTCTCAATCATCAATCTGCAATTACAGCAATGCATGCATTAAATGTGAGTAATATTGAGTAACAAGAATTCTTGAAGCTTTCGGAGATTTCTTTGACCTTTTATTATCTTCATTCTTTTGATTGACCATATATAGGGTGTAAAGTTTGATCCTCAAGCGGGATCTGTTTTGCATATTGAACTAGCCAGATCAAACTCAAGGAGAAAACGTAAACCAGGTAGATAATGTCTTAAGTTGTTCAATTGGTTGAAACTTTAATGCTATTCATCTCCAAAACTATTATAGGATGCTTGACTTCTTTGCTCAGGTAGTGGTCCGTATGTTGTTATTGATAATAGAACTAAGGCCTCAGCTAATACCCAAGAAACATCAAGTGATGATGGTAAGCTCATACAATTCCTCTCAACCTTTGCCCTTTTTTATTGTGGTTAAGAAATGAAAAAAAAAGAAGTTCATATCTATGATTCTACATGTGGGAGGCTCTGCACCCTCAATATGATCCTTTATCACCTACTCATGTTAGCATGATTTTCCATATTCAGGAGGCAGTGACACTGAAGAACCATCTGGGGCTGACAATGCTGATTCTTCAAACAAGGATGATTTGAAAACTATTAAGAGGTTGAAAGCTCTATGGAGATGCATTATTGTTCAGTTAAAAGTCTAGTATTTTAAGCTTCGTCTATGTCAAGCATGAACAGTGTGAAAAGCTTCATATTACTAGTGAATAGTGATAAGGAAGAAGCGCCTTTTTAATTAATCATGTGAAATTTTTATTGCATTACTAAGTTTACCTTATTGTGTGTAATGTGCAGTGATACAGTACTGGATCCAGAAAATTCTGTACCAGCTGCAAATGTATGTAAAAACCACTTTATTCTACATTCCATCATCATATAAGCATTTGAAGCTCTTTTGTAGAAGGCATATGTGGCTTATTCAAGAAAGCATGAGTGGGAGTCTGGGATAAGTTTGCTCGAATTTTGTCATAGAGGATTAAGTTTGCAAAGAGATCATGGTCTTGAGAAGAAATTCAAGAAGCACTTTCTTCTAAGTTTATTCTTTGAAAATACTTTTTGCCCTGCACTTAATTTGATTGCTACTGCAGGAGCAGTTGGAAAGGACTGTTGATGAAGGTGGTCAACCATGCTCTACTTTATTTATAGCAAATCTAGGTCCAAATTGCACTGAAGATGAACTGAAGCAAGTTCTATCTCAGTAAGTTGCAGTTTTAATCATTAGAACTACTAATATATTTTGGTTGAAAATGTTTTCCCTGGGTGAACAAAGTGCTGGATTTTATATTTTTTTCCTCTAAGCATATCCTTACCCCTAGTGTCTCTTTACTATGTAGAGATAAGACTACTTGACTTCAATTCTTTCTGGCCCCAGGTATCCTGGATTCAATATGCTCAAGATTCGGGGTAAAGGTGGAATGCCAGTTGCATTTGCTGATTTTGAGGTATCCAAACTTCATGCTGCAATTTATAGACCTTGATTCTGTTAAAATTTTAAATGACCAATAATCCTGATTCACAGCATAACCCTTCGTTATAATACCATGTCATTGACTCCCATGAAATCATATTTAGCTTTAGCAGAATTAAACTCTTTGTTTTTTCGTATTGTGTATTTTCTCCTATAAGATTCTCTGTTAACCTGTGCTGTTCGGGGAAATGTAATCCTCATCACTCAGAGTTACACACTTTGAAGTTCCAGACCATATACCTTACTAAAACCTAGCAAAGATGTTTGTTTTAGAACTTAAATTTTGGACTAAAATAGAAATTTGGAAACATTATAAAACATGCAAAATAAACCTAATTTTTTTGCAAAGTTATACACTCCAAGACTGGTTGGTTATGGAAGAAAAGGGTGTTTAAACATAAAAGAAGAAATCGGTGATAAAGGCACATGCTTGTATTACATGATACTGAGATATATTTAGCAAGAAAGTTACCAACAACATAACAGTTAGCATTTCTCTCGGGTTAAACTTTTTGTAGCAAACATTTTCACAATGTGATGGCCTCTTCAATTTCATGATGATTCATCATTCATTGTTATTCCACAAGCTTTGCTAACCACATTCTAAGCATCCTGAATTCTTTTACATGCGTCTTTAGTGGTTTGATCACTTATAGCCTATGTTGCTCCGACTCTTTATTTTTCTTGAAGTATTAACACATATCCATACATAAATATAGGGATATGATCCTCCAAGGATCCTTCAAATACATGCAAATCTTGGAAAAAATTGAACATACCCGTGTTCGACACTCACATCCAAGTCCAAGTAACATAGCTTATAGCAACTGCTATTTTTTGTTGGGCCCAGCAGGGCCTAAGGTTGTTATTAAGACTGCAATATGTTGGTTCTATGGTCATCATTTGAACTACATAGTAAATGGTCATGTTCTGTTTCTAATGCACGATCTCATTAAGCTCTCTCTCTCTCTCTCTTTGACTGTCTTTGCATCACAGCAAATAGAACAAGCCACGAAAGTTATCACGGATCTTCAGAGCAGCCTGTTGCCTTCATCAGACAGAGGCGGCATGCACATAGAGTACATATAACTGGCCTTACTAGTTTTAAATATATGATTGTTTAGCAGTCTCGTTTTCATTACATCAAATGATACATTCTACTGCTTTTTGTAGATATGCAAGGTCCAAGATGAGGAAGCACTAGGAAGAAGAGAATGAGCTGGCAATTTTCAGAAATGGTCCTGCAGGGCACTGTCCCGGTTGTATTATAAAAGCACTGTCTCATGTCCCTAGTTGAAGGATGATTTCGATTTTCCAACATTGTGTAGAGGCGTCAGAAAATCAATTTATTGCTAAACTTATTATTATCCTCTTCTCCTAATATATCTTCAGTTTTTCACGTTCATTCTTAGGGCTATTTTAGCATTATTGTTGAAAAAATTATTTAAAAAATGAAAAAAAATGTAATTTAAGAATTTTTAATTACTTTGTATTGTTGTGAAAAATTGAAATGTTAAAAATATGTTTAAAATAATAAATGTTTAGAGATGTTCAAAAGTCAATTTTTAAATCGCAAAAGTTTTTTTTTTATTTAGATTGTCAAATCATGATTTTAATCATTTTAAGTCAAAATTTATCCGTTTAATATTGAGGTTGTGGTGAAACGTAACTTTTGACATCAAAACGGAGCTTTTTCTCTTAAATCATGTTGTGCACCCCGGCAAAAAATGCAGATTTCAGTGCATTTAAGGAATGGATACAAGCTTATTCACCAGGCAAGCCGATCATTTTTTCATGAATGACCAGTTTCTGCTACCATTTCACATTGGAAAGTGAAACATATCTTACATGTGAAGAACACCCTAATTCCACAATTCAGGATTACCATCGAGTTTGGAATATAAAATGTGGCATTGGGATGAAAAGGGGCAGTTGTTGATGGGATTTACAAGTGGCTATGAAAGTTTGGAGGTTCGGATCGGATCGGTTCGTTTCTCATCCTTCCTTCACATATTCAGCAGATTTTTCTGGTAATATTCAGAATGGAGTTGTAGAAAGCTGACTAATTTTCCCTTAGTGAAATAATGGATAGCGTAAACCTCATGATATTAACCGCTACACTGAAACATTATTTAAAATTAATTAATATATTATTTTTTATTATAATATAATAATTAATAACTTTATTTATTATTTTTAATGTATATTGTTATATATATATATATATAATAATTTTAAAGAATGATTTTAGGATACTGAAAATCCGAAAAAGAATTGGCTTGACTCTATCGTGTCAAAGCACCAAAAAAAAAAGTAAAAATTTAATAGCTTTACTTCATGATGATGGTTTTAGTAATCAGTCTCTATACTATAGTAAAAAGAATAATTTAAGTAATTTAATTCGTATTGTAAAAATGAGTAATTTAATCTCTGTACAATTGAAATAGATACAAATAAGTAAAATTGATAACGATGTTAATGAAAAACCGTTAAAATACTGATGTGAACTCGTAAAATCTAACATAATTAATGACTTAAAATAAAATATGATTTAAAATATATATCTAAATCTGTTAGATTTTACGAATCCACATCAACATTTTAACGATTTTTCATTAAAACCGTTATCAATTTTATTTATTTGCACCTATTTCAATTGTACATATATTCTTTTACAATATAGAGACTGATTTTTTTTTTTACTACGTTACAAAAACTATATTGGTACTTAAACCTCGTGATGACCTATCTTCTGCATCTTTCAGACTTGTCATCATGAGAAATTTAAACAAAACAAAAACTTTTACAGGTGAGATAAGGATGTTTCACCGTCTGCTTGAACGACTTTAAAATCCCATTTTTTTTCCCCTAAAGTTTTGTTTGTTTCTTGATGCAAAAGACAAAATCTCAGACCATTTCTGTCTGCTGGCAACTTCTGTCTTAACAGAAAATCAAATATGGGAAAACTAACCACCGTCTTTACCATGAACTGCCAAAAGGACATTTTACTTTTTCTGACCAATAAAAGATTCAAAACAACTGGTCCCTGCCATGCAATGCACTATCAAACAAAATCCCATACCCATAGACATGTGAAAGAGAGAAGGAGAGTTCAGAAAACCATATTCTCAAGCTACTTCATTGATTTCATTAGAAGGCATATTCACCATAGCTTTGGAAATCAGCATTTCCAAAAAGAATTACAAAAACCCTATTACCCCCTTGCTTCCAATACTACTATTACTACTATACAAAAGCAAAATCAAGTTGGCATTGGGAAAAAAAAAAGAAACAAAAAGAAAATAGAACCGAAAGGCCACATATAATAGCGTACCATGAGTGTAAAGAAACCCGGTATGTGAGCTTTTTTACGAATCATCTTCACATGAAGTCCTCCTGGCTCTCGGCCTTAGTCCGTCCAGGGAGAGCTTCCCACTGAACCCTTCTAATGCCTCGTTTCCGAGCGGTCCACTGTAATGCTGTTGTTGCTCTGCCCATAATATCCGGCCACTGCGGTTGCCAACATCATATCCCGGCGGCGATGTGTAATTCGTGTTCATGAGCATGTCACCTTCCAATATGCGGAGCACCTGTTCCGAAAGAGCATTCGACCAATCAGCAAAATATTCTGTATCTTATTGACTTAAAAAATCACAATCTAACCATTACATTCTAAAAATATAATCTGATATTTTAACCATTCATGTCTTCCATTCCCAATATTTAATCCGAAAATATACCAATAGAAGTTAAAAAAATAAACATTTTCAACAAAACTTTGAAAGTAAAACAAAGTTGTGACAAAGTAAAATTGTGTTGAGTTCCCACTGATTTTAAGGCTACTAAGATCTATATAAAAAATAACACTAAAAATACAGTATATTTTGCAAGTAAAATATGTCTGGTAAAACAAATTAGACTCCTGTATAAAGTTTCTCATTACCTGTGACATTCGAGGCCTAGAATGAGGATCCCGGCTTATGCATAATGATGCAGCATGAAGCATGCAATAGACCTCATGTTCTGAATAGCGATCCTCCAATCTGGGATCCACCAATTCATCTATAGCATACTCTTCCAAAAGCGGACGTGCCTATTCCAGATCATAACATAAGCAATAAGTGACAATAAATCAACAAATCCACAGCTTAGAGGACATTAAAAACCCAGAAAAACTTGTTTTTGCCCCATCATTTCTATGGCAGATGTTAGTACCATGTATTTAAAAAATTGTTCTTAAATTCACAGGAGTACAGACTAGTAACTTGCAGCAAGATATACAAGCAGAGTTTCAAAAATACCCATTCAGTTAGACATTGCTGGCCCTTTGGCCTATTAAGGTCCACAGCTTTCCGTCCGGTAACAAGTTCAATTAACACCACTCCGAAGGAATAAACATCGGCTTTTTCTGTGATTTGGCCACTTTGAGCATATTCTGGTGCCAAATACCTGTACCACAGCATAAACCATTATTGAATTCTACAATGGCATAGGGAAGGTAAATTGTAAAAAAAAAAAAAAAAAAAAAAAAAAAAAAGAGTTGTCATTGAAGATTACCCAAATGTTCCAATCACTCTAGTTTCCACTCCAGTATCACCATCAGGCTGCCATCTTGCAAGGCCAAAATCGCCAACCTATCAAAACAAAACTGAATGAACACCTGTAGATACAACTATTTAAGGAAACTATAAAAAGGTTCAGTTACACAAATGGCTTCTCCAAGTATCTATTTAAAAAATTTGAAGGTAATAAGATTGGAAGTAATATATATATTGGGAAATTAAATGCCAACAGAGTAAAACCCTATTAAAATTTGAACACCAAAAAACTTTGTTTTCATAGTTTTGCGCATCAAAAATATTTTACTAGAACCAAAAAAAAGTAAAGGATTCTCCCTAATGTCAATGCAAGAAATGATGAATAAAGATCTTTTAGCTTGTAAATACCAAGTTCACAACCATGCAGAAGAGTTAAAAGTTTGCATACCAAAGGTTCAAAATCATGGGTGATGAGAATGTTGTTTGGCCGCATGTCACGGTGCACAATGCAGCCAACTCTGCATTCTTCATGAAGGTATCTCAGACCTCTAGCAGCTCCTACAGCAATCTTTTGCCGTGCAGACCATTCTAAAGGTTCCCGATGATGCCCTGAAAGACATCAAATTGATGGTATATTCAAAACCATGGTTGCTAGATAGAAATAAGCAAATTTAAGTATAATAAATCTTTTCTAGAAACTTGATTGTGATTATGTTAAACCTAGCTGCCACAAACTTCTGCTATCTGTGGTTTTTTGAGTTTTACATTTCTTTTCCTTACAGTCTGTGTTGGGGGGCAAGTCAGGGTAGAGGGTAGGGGGTCGGCGAACACTTTTTCTAATACAATCAATAAATCCAAGCAGTTAGGAAATTAGGAAAAACATTTTCAATAAAACAAAGATAAAAAGCTCTTTTAAGTCTCAGCCATCACAGCAAACTCTTTGAAGGGACCATAGATGATGACTATATCAACCATTGGAGCAGACCAATGATTAGCACATACATAGTGCAGTTGCATTAGATTGGCATAAAGATTTTATTCTACTTAAACAGAAAGAAATACCATATAGATGAGAATCTAGGGATCCATTGCATATGTACTCATAAACCAGCAGCCGCCTTCTATCCTCAATGCAAAACCCAATCAGCATAACAACATTCCTGTGCTGAGCACAGCTCAGGACTTCCACCTCTGAGCAAAACTCAAGATCTCCTTGAGAACTAGCCAATTTGTGTTGCTTGACTGCAATTGCCTGACCATCTGGGAGTACTCCTCTATGAACAGATCCAAACCCACCCTCGGCCAAGAAATTAGCTTGTGAAAATCCACCAGTTGCAAGCTCCAAATCAGCATAGGTAAACCACCTTGGTGGTTTTCCAAATACAGGCGCCTTATGCTGACATATTGAACACAATGGAGGAGGGCCAGGAGGGGCATTTCTGGATAATGAAATTGCTTCTCTCACATTTCCATTAAATTCAATATCACTCCTAAAGCTAGATATTCCAATGCCAGCTTCTCTATCAAGTTTTGAAAATTTCTCCAGCAAGGCTTTTGTGGTTGAAGCTTGAGCCCCATCATTAGCTCTACCTGAAGTTTCTTCTAGGTGTTGTGAGGATTGATGATGAGAAGTAAGATATTCGGTTATCCATGGTTGGAACCTTAAACTTGCTGAAGATAAGGATAAATTTTCACTCTCTGGGTCTGAACTAGATTCATCAAGATCCTGAATTTCCTTAATGACTAATGATTCCTCTTTCTTCAGGTCTCCATTCCCTTCTGAGATGAAAAAAGGAGAAGTGCCTGGATCAGAGCTTGACACCGAAGAAGTTCCTGCTTCAGTAGGAGTAAATGGTGTCCCTAGCTCTGGACTACTAGTTGGAGTGACAACTGGCCCTCTAATAGAACCAGATGATGCATTTTTGTTTTTGGGATACTTTTCAGATGTTTCATCTCTCTCAGAATTTAATTGACAAGAAGCTTCAGCTTCCTTCTCAGGTGATCCAACCAAATTTAAGCGGAGAACTTTTGCCTGTGAACTCTTCATAACCACTATGTTGCATTGCAACTCCTCGATGCAGCGTTTTTCCTCGTGTTTGAGCTGCCTAAAAAATCCAAGAAAAAAAGACAAAAGATGGGAGATATTGAAAGTGTGAATATATACCCTTTTAGATAGAACACAAAAGGAAAAGGGGAAAATGAAAAGAAAGGAAGAAGGAACAGAGCAAACAGGATGTTACTTGTCCAATACAACCCAACTAGCATGGGCTCGCTTGGCCTCGGCAGCTACTGCTCCACATGGTGATCCAGAAACAATTTTTATCTTGACATTAATCTGTGCAATTAAGTTGGGAAACAAAGCATTAGCAAACAAGGACATTTACATAAAACAGTAATCTAATGCTGGAGCAGAGCCAGGTATTTACCTTGTTTGGATCATAAACATCATGGAGCTGGAGGATCATTTGGGAGCAGGAATCGGTGATATCAGATTTTTGCTCTGAACTTGATCCTGATTGAGACTTAGCGCAGTCCCCGGCAAATCTTGGAAAACCCCATTTTCTACCTGAAGGAGTACAGCAATTAACCAGCAAGCAGGAATTATTTGAGAAAATAAAGTTAAGAGGATTTTTCAGAAGTTAAACACCATAATCATTTCTAATTATGATTCTTTCAAGCCTTGATCAACTTGTCTATGCCACAAAATAACTTAACATGCTCATGAAAACAAAACCACTTGAAAAGAAGTATCTGCTAAGTCGGAAACTGGAAACCAAAATCTGGAAGACAGTCTTATATACAACAAGATTATGAAAGCAGATAATACTATAAGTGTCTACATCCATTAATTCAAAACAAATTCCTAGAAGGGCACCTAAAAACCAAAATATACAACAGATAAACAAAATAGCATTAAGCAGGAAATTTCTTCACTACTAACTTTTGAATGTACTTGTCTTAAGTAACCCGCTGTAACAACATTAAGCAGAAGATTGTTAAAGTAACTTGTCACAATAATCTAACTTCTTCAGACCAGAAACTGTAATTGTGAAGCGAACAGGCTAACCAAACACCTTAGACAGTGGGGTTCAAAAGTCATTCAAGTAATCAATGTTCTAAAAGCTCAAACAAAAAAAACATAAATCAATATTACCATGAGCAGTAGTTCAATACAGAAATGTCACAATTAGAAACAAAACCAATAAAATAAACAAGAAAATAGTACCCGAGCCATGTGAAGGAACAACAACAAGCAACGTAATGCAATCTCCAGGTTGAACAACATGAGTCAAAGCCCACACCAGAGCAGTCTTAGGAATTTCTTTGGATGCCTTAACAGCAACCACAACTTTCTTGGCCACATCCGAGCCACCTTTTTCCAGTTTTCCCTTCTTCTGTTCTTGACTCATTTGGCACAAAAAATTTCTATGAAATTTCCTTACTGAACAGATTCAACTGTTAAAAACCAATTATCATTGTAGAAGCCAAAATAAGACGTCTTAAAAAGGCAAAAACAAAACAAAACATTTGCATTATTGATCTGCCCCCACCATATTGGCTTCTAGGACATGTACTACCGACATTGCTAACTATTCCATTCCAGATAATCTGCAGAGAGACAGAGAGATACCAGCATCTACGACAAGACCCTTTTCACTGATTCACATGAACTCCTCAGAATCGCTTACCCCTCCAAAAAAACCCTCACTTTTCAAAGACCTCTTGGTTTCATCTTGTGAAATTTGTATGAATATTCCACAGGTGATTGAAAATATGAAGAAGATCTAGCTAGCCTTTTGTCTCGGAAAACAAGAAACTAAGTCTTTCGCTTAAATTAGGCAGGGATTGTTAATATAACCATTGTTTGACATTAACTGCAAAGCGACAGGTACCCCTAAAAGTGAACCTCAATACATCTATGATCTATAGAACAGAACTAGCTTTGCTTTTTTTTCTTGGAAGGGGTTCAAATCACGGAGTCAAAACAGTGAAAGTAACAGCTATAAAACAAGAAGAAAAAAATGAGCTGTGAAAATTTGGATCCAAAGATCAGTTCCCCCCGCCCTTTTTTTTTCTTGTTCAGTTCTTTACAATTCAGCTCTTTGATTCTCTTGTGTAGGCGTCCATACAAAGATGATCAAATCACAATGAATGACAAGAGAAGGTATATGTTGCCAGCAAGCACCTTTCTTGCAGATGCAGATGGATTTGACTGTTGAATCTTCACAACTAGCAAAAAGCCTCACAAAGAAAAAAGAAGCACCCTTTTTAAGCCACAAACCAAGTTCAAATTCTGCAAAATTGTACCCAAAAAAAAAAAGAGCTCAGTACTTTAAAATTTAAACATACATTCAAAAGAAAATACTAATGCCATGCTAGTTTGGCCTGAAAATGTAAGAAGAAAACAACAAGAACAACCAGTAGCAACATAGTTTTTTTCTTCTTCTTTTATTTTCAATAAACAAAACCCATGACGACAAACCAGCAAAAATCACCAAAAAGAAAATGTAAAAAAACAAAATCAGATCCCCTGCAACTCTTTAAACCAAAAAAAAATAAGATCCCCCAAACCCAAACGTACCCTTGATTTTAATAATCAAGGCTCATCAATCTTCTCATTAACTAAACAACAAAGCATATAAGACATCAGACATAAAAACATTTAAAAAATAAAAAGAAAAGAAGATTTACAAAACCAAACATTACCATCTAATTTTCTAACAATTAAAACCCCATAAATTTGTTTTTAAACAGAAACCCAGATGCCCGTTGACAAAAAGGAAGCAACTTTCATTTGAAAAAAATAAAAATAAAGCAAAGGCTAACTTTGTTGAATAAAGAAAAAAGAATAGTTTTTTGAAAGTGAAAAACATGGGAAACAGAAGGTTTTCGTACCCAGACACGAAATAGTTACTCATTTGTTTCCATTTTAATTTTTTATTTATTTTTAACCCACCCTAATTCTTCCTCTTCTTCTTCTCCTTCTTCGTCCTCTTCTTCTTTCACATCATCTCAGCAACAATATATAAATAAAAAAGCAAGCTCAGACAACTAGTGCGATAAATATTTATTTATACTATAAATTTTCACTTAAAAGAACAAGAAAGAAGAGCGAGAAAATGGAAATAATTTTAGGGTTTTATTACAAAGATTTTAAAGAACAATCTTTGGCCACTAAATGCTGTGTATCTCTGCATTTTCGGAGATAACAACAACAATAATTTTTTGCTTGTAAAAATAACCAAACTGTTTTTTTTTTCCTTAATAATTTAAATATAAATTATTTTTAAAAAAAGGAAAAAACAGTGTGTTACTTGTAATAGAGACACGTACGTTGGGGAAAAGAACAGTAATGAAAATTATAAAGATGTTACGAGAATGCCCTTGGAGTTGAGTGGAATTTCGAGGTTGGGATTTTAGAGCAGATTGGGTTAACTTACGTTACTAAACGACATTTTAAATTTGAAGTGAAATGAAAAGCCAAAGAAATGATATGAAAAGCCAAAGAAAATAATAATAATAAAAAAAAAAGAATACCCAAGATTTTTAGTCTTATTCAAGTTCTGACTACTGTCCATGGTCAGGCTGAGCCACAGTAAAATTTTTTTTTTTTTTTTAAGTTCATTCGGATTAAATTTGGATTAGTCTGTATAAATTTATTTTATTATTTTATTATTTAAAATATTAAAAAATTATTTTTATTTTTATATTAATATTTATATATTTTTTATAATTAAATTTAAATAATTTTTTTATTTAATAAATAAAAACGAATCGAATTATAAAATATTTTATTTAAACTCAATTCAATACGAGTAGAACGGATTACTCTGTCCGTTGATTTGTTGGTTGAATTTTCAAAGGATGTTGTATATAAATGATAGCAAAGATTTGATCTTCAAAAAAAAAAAAACAGGGGCTTCTTTTCTATATGAGTGAAAGAAAAAAAATGGGAATTCTTTCAAGAGAGAGATGATTTGTTGGCTGAGATTGCAGGGGGGGAATTAGGCGGCGCAGGGGCACGGGGTGGCGCACAATCACAGATGAGTTCAGGTTCCCTAGCTGCCGCCGCCTGCCTGCCTGCCTGCGACACTGTCTACTGTCTACCCTTCGGCTTATCAAAAGTCCTTAGCGCATTGAAACTTCGATGGACTGGACCAATTTCATCGGATCAGCTGTGGGTTATTAATTTTAGTAAGTTTTAAATTTGGAGTAAGCTGTGGGCACAGACCTGTAGCCTACCCGCTAACTCCATTACCAAATACCAACATTTGTACTCTATTTCCTATTATTTATCCATCAAAATTAAATTAGGTTTATATTTATATACTAATAATATATATATATATTTATTATCAGTAAATTACATGATATTATTTTATTAAAAATAAATATAAATAATTTTATTTTTAATGAAATGATATTATTTAGTTCATTGAAAATATATAAATTTATATAATATCAATGTATCAAATATAATTTAATTAAATTAATCAATTTAAAATTATATTTTATATATAAATAATTTAATTTTAGTAAATGATAAATAATATTAAAATATTCATTATTTATCATCAAGTTCAAATAACAAATATCTATAAAAAAAATTCGTATCTTACCTGAGAATACCTAATTCTATATAAATTGGTCGAATGTTGAATATCAGTATATACTTACCCATTATTATCCCTAAAATTGTGTAAACAAATTCTATACTACTATTTGTATGTGTACACTATAATATATATATATATATATATATATATATATATATACATACTAAATGAGTGGGTTAAACTTAAACTCGAGTGTCGAGTCTATGTTTTCAGGATGTTAATCGTGTTTTGATTCATAAATACTTCTACATAGCATTTTGCCATTTAATTGTATTTTTTTTAATATTTGCTCTCTCCTCATTTCTTTTGGTTCCTTCAATATTTGCTAGAAAGTAAAAATAAACAAATGATTCAAAGTAATTGTTTTTATGTCAAAGTAAAATAAAATGTTAAATTGTCAAATATTCACATAATTAGATTATGAGTGATTGGTTTCTTCTATTATCAAACAAAATAGTTTCATCCTTCATCCATATACATGAGTTATATATATATATATATATATATATATATATATATATATATATATATAATCAAAGATTTAACTTTAATCGTTAAAATTAAGAATAAAGAATTATATTAACAAAATACACGATGGTTGATGATACACGAATTTAAAAAGGAATAATAATGATAATATAATTAAAAAATATTAAATATATTTATTAATAAAATTTTTATAAATAATATATTAATTAATTTTAAAAATACATAAAAACAAAATAAAAAATCTAAAACCCATTCCTAGGCTAGACCTGGTAGGAGAGACCATTCACACACTGTCCAATAGTGAAACACACTGTCCAATAGTGATTTCTTTCTTTCTGCACCCACTATCCTCACTCACCACGTCTAACTCTTCAACATGTTTATCCTACTGTTCCCATTTGCCACTTAGATTAAGTAATTTATGTATGGTTTATATATTTTCATGTATCATAATTTTAATTAAAATATTTTTTATAAATTTTAATATATTTATAATTTATGTTATATAAATTTTAATATATTCATATTTTTTTATATTATTTTTTTTATATCTTAATTATTATTTTTATATAGTATCGTTTTTAAAATTATCAAATTTATATTCATTTACAAGTAAATCACGAAAAAACGAGAAATCCAATATTGGTAAATAATCCCCAAATATATGCCCTTTTCGGTCTTCTCAACCCCCACCTTTGTTTCTCTCGCTTCTCTATTCTTTATGATTTTGACCTCCCTTTCATTAAATGCAGAAACGTGAATTTAAATTAACCCACATCCACATGCCCCCACCAATCCTAAGGCCTGGCCTGGCCTTGGACCCAGACCACCAGACCAGAGTTCCCCCTCCGGCCCCACCTTCCCCCTCACGGTTGCACCCACTCGCCGTTACCCATCTCCCTCAACCCTTCACCTGTCACCGTCAGTCCACTTCCCAATGGCTAACTTTTTTACGTTTTATCAGCGGCGCACGTCACCGTCAAAACCCCACCGAGGCCCCATCTGCCCACTTGTTTTAGCAGCCGTTGGTTTTAAATTTGAGATAATAATTGCCCAAGGGTGATCAAAGGCTGTCGTTTGAAGCTGCTGACGTGGTATTGTGCCACGTGCCACGTTTCCTGTCTCCCAAACCTGGGCTAGTTTAACATTGGTGAAAAAATTTGAATTTAAAATAATATGTTTAAAAAATATAATTTAAAATTTTAGATTTTGTGAATAAGTGTTTTTAGGATAATTTTTAAGGTTAGTTAATATATTATTTATAATAAAAATATTGTATTAAATATAAAAATTGATAATTTTATTCATTATTTTTAATGTATTAAATGAAAATATTGCTATACATAATAACTTTAAAGAGCTTAGGACACTCGTTAGTAAAATTCTAAAAAAATTTGTGTTTGGCATTGTTATGAAAAAGTATTGTGTGGAATTCAAATGTTAAAAAATGATATATTTAAAATAATAATAAAAGCATAAAGATGCGGGGATAATAAAGTTATTTTATTCAAAAGACAACATTTAAAGTTCAAAAGCTATATTTTTTGACTTTTTTTATTGGTTTTTTAAACCATGATTTTAACAGCAAAATTTTTTTTTTTTTATATGTATAACATTATGTTTACAGTGAAAAACAACTTTCGATCTTAAAAATTATGTCAAAAACAATGCTATGCCCTTTGTTTGTGTTTTGGAGCCTCTAAAGCTTTGATTAAGCTTTTTATATATTATTATTATGTAATAATAAGTCAATAATGCAAAGTGTTTTTTTTTATTAATTAAATTACGTGCTCATCTCTATTATATATAACTTCTAAAAATGTAGAATTTATAATTTTGTCTTGTACTATGAAAAAAAAAAAACCATTAATTAGTATAAAGGACAAAAATGATTTGCTCAATTAACGACGATGACAACGTGACTAATTAAATAAATATTCCCTCTTCTAATACACTGCTTTAATTCGTATTGTCTTGTTGTAAGTATAAATATATTTTTTTAAATGGTCTTAATTTAATATTTAATCTTTATATAATAAAAAAATACACTATGTTTTGTTTTGTTGTGGACAAACTTTAAGAAATTCTTGTTCCATGATCTACTACTTTAACTTTTTATTTGAAAATGATAAAATCTATATATACTTGTAAAATGTGAAGTTACAAATTATTCAAATGTGACAACAAAAAAAAGTACTTTAGGGCCAAAAAGAATCAATTCAAATATTTGGATTCATTCTTGATACAATTGCCTTTCCCAATTAGAGTTTTTTTTTGGTTATTACGATTTAAGTATCTTAAAATTTACTTGAATTTAAATTTTTTATCAACAAATCTTAAGTATACATTTAAGATTTTTATTTTTCAAATGCTTTTAATAATGATCGAATTTTTATTGACAAAGACACTCCTTTCTTTATCAATTGCACTAATCACCGTGCGAGTAAAATTTACATTATTAAATCTTCATCTTCTTTAAAACCAAATAATATTATGTATTGTGAAAGCATAAATTAAGGTATAACTCCATTTTTTTTTTCTCGTTTGCTTAGAGTACGAGTTATTTTGAAGGGTTAAATGAGTAATAAAATGTGGACGATCGTTTATAAACTTTAATTTTTGTTGCAAAAGTTATAAGTGTCTTTAACTCGAATTTAGGAATTTTGTAAACCAACCTTGTACATTACAAAAAAAAAAAAAAAAATTACAATCATGTTATGAATAATTACAAAGACTTTTAATAAATTTACAAGTAAAAATTGTGAAGAAAACTAAAAAAAAAAATGAATATTACTCCATTTACCAACATTTGTTAACTCTTTATAATGTATAATGTATAATTTTTCTTTTTCTTTTTTTTTTTCTTTTTTGTTATCATTTTCTCTCTGATATTGGGTTGGTGGTAGGAGATCTAAAGTTGGCGATCAATATTAAATGTATGCGGTGGATCTACGAACATTGCACAATGCTTTTTAATTCAAAGTTCAAATCTCAAAAAGTTTGGAATTTAATTCAAATAATTCATATAATTATCGTTAAAAGATGACATTCAACAAATTTAAAATTTGAATCTCAATATCTGCAATTTTTTTTTATTATCTATACTATTATTAAAAGCAATGACTGAATCGATGTCACGAGTTAATCAGATACAACTCAGTTGAAAAAATATAAAAAAAACTCAAACTAAAAATATAATATATAATACAATTAAGGATATTTATGTAATTTAATTAAAAAATTTATTTTACATATGACATCATCAGAGATAATTTTTTTATTTAAAAAAAAAATCCAAATCAAATAACTTCCTTTTAAAAAAATTACTCACATCTTATATTATTAAATTATTTATTTTAAAATATTTTTTAATTCATAATTTTTTTATTTTCACCCATAGTACAATATCTAGTATAAAAAAAAATTAAAACCTTGGATTTTTTTTTTTTGGATTTGGCATGCATGCACGTCCAAAGCCTGCTTTTTCTTTTCAAATAAACATGTTACCTGGTTGCCCTAGCTATTTAGTATTAGTTGTAGAGAGGGACATTGACCCTCAATTTCATAGCGACAGACCAATTTTTAAGCCAGAGAGAGAGAGAAAGAGCTAAATCAAACAATTAATATATTTAGAAAACAAGGATAATAACCTGACTGGATGTGACCATTTCAATCCATTCTTTTCTCTTTTTAACATTGATTCAAGTGGGTAACTCTTGAAAAATACTATTTTCGATCTTGCTAGGGTAAGGGTTTTCTTTTATAATAGAGACATGTTAACTAAAAGACAATACATTAAATAAAATATATTATTTAATTTTAAAAATATATATTTAAAGTACCCTATGCTCATCTCCCTTAGCAAAAGCTCTACTTATAACATTAAAAATTAATTAAGAGCGTGTGGTAGATATGCTTGGTTCCTATGTGTAGCATCATCATCTTCTCTGAATGTCATACAATATAGGCCAGCCTTGTTTCATCAACATAGCTAGGGTCCAATCCAATCTAAATACTTGATTCTGTAGGCAATAATGGAAGATTGTCTGGTGTTTCTGACCCAATAATACGAAGATTGTCTGGTTTTTGACTTATTTTTAGTTAGATTTTATTAACTAATGTTTTAAAAATATTTTTTAAAATTAATTAATATATTATTTATAATAATAATAATATATTAAATACAATAATTAATAATTTTATTCATAATTTTTAATATATTGAATAAAAATAATATTATATATATAGGGTTTTGCTAACGAGTGCATTCTTTAAGATTAATTAATATATTATTTATAGTAATAATATTATATTAATACAAAAATTGATAATTTTATTCTTTATTTTCAATGCATTGATCGAAGATATTACTACATTTAGTAACCTTAAAAAGTATTTTTAAAACACTCGTTAGTAAAATTTATATATATATATATAATCTTAAAAAATATTTTTAAGATATTTGTTAGAAAAAGAAAAAAAAAAAGTTTACCAAAACCCAGGCTATAATTGGGTGATGTGTTGGGAAGGGTTTTGTTATTTTAAAGCTTTTTTCTCATTAAATGTTTTTTTTTTTTTTTTGGATAAGCTTTTCTCATTAAATGTTGCTGCTGCTCATTGGTCATTTCTTCTCCCCAAAGCTTTAAGTTAGCTACAGCTAAGAATATACTTTAGTCAATTAGAGGCCGTTCCTCACGGGGAATAATAAATAGGGTAAATATAAAAAATATATTTTCAATAATTGAATAATTATTAAATGATTTAATAATTAAAAATTATTTAAAAAAATAAAAATAAAAAATTATTTAAAAAGATATTGTAAAGATAAAATTATCTTTAATAAAAAAATTTCTTTTCCTTTATCCTTTCATTAAAAAATTATTATTTTTTAAAAATTTTAATTAAAAATAAATTAAAAAAATAAAATATTTAAATATATTTTTTAAAAATTTAAAGAAAAAATTTAATTTTAGAAATATTATTTGTATTATTTATTTAATTTTTTAATTAAAAAAATTATGTTTTAAAATTAAAAAATTTATTTTTAGAAAAATTTATTTTTTAATTAAAAAATAAATTAAAAAATAAGAGAAAAAGATTTTTTTATCAAAGGTAATTTTATCTTTACAATTTTGGTTTTTTTTATCTAAATATAGCTAAAAAAATATTTTTTTACCAAAATACGGTTCTTTTCAAATTAATTCCCAAAATCCGCTTTTTTTAAATAAGTTGGGAAATCGCCATGGCCCATGGCGATTTCCCAACTGAAATTTTTTATATATTTTTTTAATTCTTTTAATAAATAATAAAATTTAAATAAAAATTATATAATTTTAAATTTTAAAAAATAAAGATTTAATAATTTTAATATATAATTTTTATCCATGGTGGTAAAAGTGTTCATGGGCCGGGCCGGGCTCATGTATGGTATCAACACCACATTTGCTTGCCCGAGCCACGGTGGCAATTTTTCAACATTTATTTATTTTTTAATTTTATAAAATTATAAAAATTATATAATTTTTAATTTTAAAAAATAAAAATATAACAATTTACCAAAAATTAAAAAATTATATTCGTAATTAGGCATGCTCATGGGCCGGGCCGCGACCTGAAAATTTTCAATTTCCTTGCCAAGGCCTGGCTCGCGGGCCTGAATTTAATTATTTTAATATATAAATAGTGATCTGGGCCTGGTCAGACGGGCTGTTCAGCCCATGAGCAGGTCTATCCGTAATGTCAATCGAATTCTTTCAACTTGTATTCGTAATAAATGGACCTCCGGGAGAAAGGCCAACCAGAGTGTCGTATTAGTCCGGGCTTGGACAAGTGTTTTTGTAATTTTATTAAATAATAAATTTTAAATAAAAATTATATAATTTTTAATTTTAAAAAATTTAAATAACAAAATTCAAAAAATTATAAAATATATAAAAATATATTTTTAATAGTGAAATGGGCTTTCGGGTCGGCACGACTCGAAATGGGCTTGGGCAAGGGAAAAAATTTCGGGTCGCGGCCCGGCCCATGAACAGGTCTAATACGAATATAATTTTTTAATTTTTGGTAAATTGTTATATTTTTATTTTTTAAAATTAAAAATTATATAATTTTTATTATTTTATGAAATTAAAAAATAAATAAATAAAGATTTAAAAATTGCCACCGTGGCTTGGGCAAGCAAATGTGGTGTTGATACCATACATGGGCCCGGCCCGACCCATAGACACTTTTACCACCATAGGATAAAAATTATATATTAAAATTATTAAATCTTTATTTTTTAAATTTTTAAATTATATAATTTTTATTTAAACTTTATTATTTATTAAAAGAATAAAAAAAATTAACTTGGGAAATCGCCACCGTGGGTGGCGATTTCCCAAGGGGAAATTCACAAAATATGTGTATTTTCCTTTGGGAAAAAAATAAAAATTTGAAAATTTTAGTTGAGAAATCGTCATGGCCCATGGCGATTTTCCAACTAGTATTTTAAAAAAAATTAAAATTTTCAGTTGGGAAATCGCCATAGGCCATGGCGATTTCCCAACTGATTAAAAAAAAAGAGATTTTGGAAATTAATCTGAAAAGAGCGATATTTTAGTAAATAATTTTTTTTGGCTATATTAAAATAAAAAGACCTACAATTTTCTTTCTAACAATTTTTTAATTTTTTTTAAATAATTTTTACTCATTATATTATTTAATAATTATTGTATTAAAAAAAATATATTTTTCAAATTCACCCTAATAAATATGACTTCGTTTTCAAATGTCTTGTTGCATTTAATATTTTGTGCTCTTCAATTGATGCTATTGCTAGCTCAAGTTTAAAGCAAACATTAATTATAGAACACGTTAAATCGCTGGTTGTTTTTTTTAATCTATTTAATTTATGAATTTATATTTGATGTATTATCAGTGTATAAATTTATACACTGATAATGCATCCTACGATGTCACATGCCGAATTATGAGTTAATGATTAGGGTTAGTGGTTTAAGATTAGTGGTTAGAGTTAGATTAGGGGTTAATAGTTAATTTTTTAATGAGATGTCAATGTAAAATTCACTGTCAGTGTATAAACTTATACACTGACAGTACATCAAATACAAATCCTTAATTTATACTATGTCGAAACTTAAAATCAGGGTATTAGTTAAAAAAAGAGAAAAAAAAAACTTTATAATTAACTAGTTGGCTTAAAATGATAGAATCGATTAACTATACCTTCGTATAGGGAATGAGTTTTATTTTGTATATAGAATTGATAATTTTGGATATAACACCGATATGGTATGAAAAAAATAATATAAATATGACACGACATGACATAACATAACATGATATGAAAAAATAATGTGAACATAATACGAATATATGAAAGTGTCAAAATTTATATAAATATATAACACTTTAAATACAATTATAACATAAAAAATGATACAAACATGATATAAATACAAAGATTATCAAATTTTATTTAGTTTAATTTTGAAATCGAAGATAAAAGATTGGAATATGACTAAAGGTGATAAATCGACAAGTTTGAATGGATTGGGATTCATGCATTTTGGGATTGAATTCAGGCATTTTGGTCATATGATTAGAGTGAGTTTTTGTAATTTTTTTATGATATGGAAAAATAGATTTTCATTGGTGGACTACTGATGATTCAAATAATAATTAGTACTATGCTCTTTAAATTAATATTTTTTTTTTTATAAAAAAAATCGTAATTTGAGAATATGAAATGAGTTGTAGATATTAAAATTTGAAGTCAAATTTATTAAATTTTATATTTTATAAGTAATTAGGCTAAATATTGATTCTTACATGTTTAACCAAATACCAAATCTTTCTCAAAGTCAGGAAAACTTTCAAGCTGAAAATAAATAAATATATTATATATAGTACTATTAAAGAAAATCAATATATATGGGCATGCCTATACCTATATGGTATAATATTGGGTGGGTCCTATTTTATGCTACAATTCTAAATCATTGTTCTATTACTTCATGGTTTCTATCATCAGCTTTTTAAAATAAATTTGATAAATTTCAAAATTAAAAAATTTGAATAGCAAGTTATTAGGTTATTAATTTTTACATATAAATATAATCAAAATTACATATAAATATGATAAATTACATATAAATATGACAAATTACATGTGACAAATTACATATAAACATAACAAATTACATATAAATATGACAAATTACATATAAACATGACAAACATGAGAAATTACATATAAAAATGACAAATTACATATAAACATGACCAAATGACAAATTACATATAAACATGACAAACATGAAAAATTACATATAAACATAATCAAAGAACAAAGTACCTATAAATATGACAAATTACATATAAACATGACAAATGACATATAAACATGACAAATTACATATAAATATAAATATAAATATGAAAAATTACATATAAACATAACAAATTACATATAAACATGAGAAATTACATATAAACATGACAAAGTACATATAAGCATGACAAATTATATATAAACATGACCAAATAAAAAATTACATATAAAGATGACAAATTACATATAAACATGGCAAATTACATATAAACATGACAAACATGACAAATTACATATAAACATGATAAACATGAAAAATTACATATAAATATGATAAATTACATATAAACACGACAAATTACATATAAATATAAAAAATTACATATAAACATGAGAAATGACAAATTACATATAAAGATGACAAATTACATATAAACATGACAAATGACAAATTACATATAAACATGATAAATTACATATAAATATGACCAATTACATATAAACATGACAAATTACATATAAACATAACAAATGACAAATTACATATAAACATAACAAATGACAAATTACATATAAACATGACAAATAACAAATTACATATAAACATGAAAAATTACATATAAACTTGACGAATTACATATAAACATGACAAATTACATATAAACATGATAAATTACATATAAATATGACAAATTATATATAAACATGACAAATTATAATTTTTACATATAAACATGACATTGAATTATTTTATTTTTAAAATTATAATTTTTTATTAACCTTACAAAATATAATATTATATAATCTAATTTTAAATGTTAATGCAAATTTTGATTATTTATGTAATATGTAACTTTATGCTGAATATATAATTTTTATAAATAAATAAGTTTTTATAATATAAATATTTTATATTATAAATAGTAATAGATTTATTATATTCTTATTTACGATTTTTTATTATAAATATTGATAAAATTTATCATTAAAAATTTCAATATCACGATAGTTTTTTTTTTTTTTTTTTTAGAAAAAAAATAATTATTAGAACATTTAAGATAATGCTTTTAACAATCAAATTGTGTGTAGAACTCTTAGTTAAATTTTATCAAACAATAATTGCAAAATTAGGATTTCCTAAGTAACTAAATCTCATGTGATTATATATATTATGACAACTTTTTAATCTATTCATCGCATAAAGTGTGAAAAATGTTTGGAAGTTCTGATTATTTAAGAATAAATAAATGTTCATGTTTTTTTTTTTTTTTTTTCATTTGGTTTGTTAAACATAAATTATTTAATAAATATAAAATAATTAACGTGTAATATCACGTGCAACGCATGTGACACAATGACTAGTATATATAAAAACACGAATGTAGAGAATCTTTTGAATCGACGAAAATAGACATATATGTTTATTATATTTCTAAATTTCCATTTTAAATAAATACTAATAATATTTATCTAATTTATAAATAAAAATCTACTTTCATTAAATAAATATATTTGATGAATAAAAATGAGTTAAAATTTACATTACATTTTTTTTAATTTTAATTTTAAATTAAAACTAAAAGTAATAAATTTATGTTAATTAACATATGATATATTAATATACATGAAAAAAAAAGTTACATGTTAATATGCACTTTATTAATTTAATTATTTATTTTTAAAATGTTAATTTTATATTAACATTAAGAGTAATAAACTTTATATTATTTTTATATATTTTATACATGAGACAAAATTTACATGTTATTATGCATTTTATTAATTTTGAATATTTACAATGTACAACTACTTATTTAATATATATTATTATTTAAAAATAAATATTTACGTGCAAATATTTCTAAATTGCCATTATAAATATTTTTTAATATTAATAAGATTTATCTAATTTATAAGTAAAAACTTTAATTTCATTAAAGCATTTTCGTTAAATGTATTAATTTGATAATAAATAAAAAAAATTAAAAATTATGTAGAATTGCTTTATCTTAAAATTTTTAATTTTTCACTAATCTTAAAAAGTGAATTAATTTATATTATATAAATAAAAAGTTAAAATTTACATTAACTTTTTTTATCTTCATAATTAATTTTGCATTACTATTAAAAATAATATAATAATTTAATATATGTAATTTGCCATGTATTTATAAATTATACAAGGTGTGTATGAGATTTATCCAGGGAATGCAATGACTAAAATTTTAACTACAAAACATAAGCTAAGTGACCAACAAAAGTTGCAGTTGGCCAACAAACAAAATTAAATAGGCAAATTTAAGTATGGTTACGAAGATTAAACTGGTAATCTTTGTATTTATATTGTGTTTGCGTTTTTTTTTAATATATTTTAATCATATTTAAGGTGTTATATATTTATATAAATTTTGACACTTTAATAATTCGTGTTATATATTTTTACACATTCATATACTCATGTCGCATTTGCGTTGTATCGAATTTTAATTTTTTCCCATCATATTCGTATTATTTTCAAAATTACCGAATCTAATTAAGATATTTAATATTTTATCGACAATCATCTCTCCCATTGTCGAATTATTCAAGAGCCAAAAACAGATAAAATTTGCAATTATTGGGATTATAACTCGATTCTTGCTAAATATAATGTAGTATATATCACATATTTATGTAGAAACAAAATCAACCAACAAATATGGGTATGCAAACTATCCATTAAACTCCAAAATACCGCTTGATCATAGCACAAAAAAACAAACCCATATACGACATGAAGACACAAATTCAGTAGACATAACAATATTAAACCCGATCTTGTTGAAAATTTAAAAAAAAACAAAAGAAAAGAAATAAATTAAAAAAGATAAAATTTACTCAAAACAACAAAGGACATCGAGCTATCTTACTGTGGCTTAGCATTTGAGACTTGGTAAATCCAAATAAATTGGAGTTAGTGATCTGGGCTTTAACATTTTAAGGTTCCAGCTTCTCTTACATTTTCTCAAGCCACAAACAAAGCCAATGAACATCCCAAATTCTACCACATGATACTTTAATGCAAAATAGATTGTAATAAAACAACAAAAGCCTTTAGCTGCATTTTACAACTTATTTGTGATAGGAAAAATAAAATGGAGCATCCCTCAATGTGATGCCTTGAATCATGCTTACTGCCTGAGTATCTGTCACTAGAAGCCATGTGATAACTCTGCCACCTGCACCTACTGTCAACAGGTAATCAGAAACATGTAAGATAGAAAACACTGCGGTTCAAGAAACAATGCAAGAAACTAACATATAAGCATAAAAACTATGTCATTGAAGCCTACACCAACACTATTGAACAAAAGTTAAACCATTCTCAACATGCAACAGGCTAAAGCCAGATCTTTCTAATTAATGCCTTCACATAACATTAAAAAAATTGTAAAAATGCTAATAGTTTATAATAAATTAACTTCAAATTAAAAGGCAGATATAAGGAGCAAAAGAATTAAATATCATCTTTGAATATGTACAAAAAACACAAGAATAACTCAACTTATAGTTCATCAGGGCTATGAAAGATTTTCAGAAATCAACACATGGAGACAGAAAGACATGTACAGGCATAGAATACCATATTCTACGCCATTGTATATATACTTTCACAATTATCAATATGACTTTAAAGCATTGGATCAAACTCTATTTCAAAAGTAACTTAATAGGCAAGGATACCTTGAATATATTTCCATGTTGTAGGGTTATATGCGCAACCATATCAACTCCCACCCTCATTGCACACATGGGACATACCTGCAAATAGAAACAACCCATCACAAATAGAGATTAGATTCAATAAACACCTTTCCAATTAGAATAAAAGGATCTCACACACCATGCGACAAAACAATCTATAAACAATAACTATAAAACTCTTTTTCACCAAACTTACATATAAAAGATCAATCTACTGTTTGTCAAGTCAGACCAATATTAATATTAAACATGTAAATCAACAACAGAGCTAATTTTTGCAGTAGCTGAACTGGAGCTCATAGTCCAAAACTAGTTCATCCAAATTTTTAATCTCATAACAAACATAATTTTCTATCCAACGTTATATTTGGATTTTTGTAGATGTATAATATATACATATATATATATTATGAGTTTGATTTCTACTAAATTAAATTGAATAATGAATCGACTTTGACAGATAGGTGTGTAAGGCTAAGGAATGAAAGGATGATTTTTGACTTTTGAAAATCATTCCTTTACCTTATGAATAAAATGAAGTTATATATAGTAGCTAGCATCTGTTTTTGGATTTTGGTTTTTTGATTTGAAAGAATCCAAAATAATCTTACACAAATAGTGATTTACATCGCTCTTTTTGAACCTAAATCAGAAAGGAAAAGATTTCCAAAATGATTCCATGTAATTTTTTCTATATTTAATTTCACTACTAGTAAACAATCAATTGGACAAGAAAACCGTTCATAATAAGCCTATGTAACAAATAAATTATTGAAAATGACCTTTCAAATTAGCTCTAGAAACAACTAAAAGAGAAAAGGCACAACTACTTTCAAATAACAAAGATGAGCAGTCTCCAAAATTGTGAAACTGAAATCAAATGCAAAAACAACCGCAAAAATGGTGCTAGAGTGAGAAAACGATTAGACAATCCAAAGTTAAGCAGGAAATTCCTTTTTAGTGAAACATCAAAACCATAACTAAGAACAATAAGAGTGGTAGATTACTTACTTGGTTATCAACTTCAAGTGAAGCTTTATTCTCAGACGAGGTCTTCTCCTCTTCAAGACAAATAGAAGAAAGGAGAATGTGAGGAACATATGATTAAGAGCATTTCATGACAATGATGATTTGCAATTGGAATACTATAATTCCTGTTATATGGTTTTAGCATAAAATTAACAAAAGAATTACCCTGACAACAATGTATCATAAACTTTGTGTTTGCAAATAATTTTAGACTTTCAGTTGATTTTAGGTCTGGTGTGCTCTAATTAACTGCCAAAATAAGTGACTAATTTCTATATAGAGGTGAATAACATACTATAAAGCTGGGTACCACCCCTGTGTCGTAGCTGTGATTGCAACTTGTCCTGGCTAGATTGTATCTCTCCTAACGAGAGTTTTTCATTACCAAAAGATGCCCATTTGCATAATGTAAAATGTGGTTCCATGGAGTCAACTATCACAAATCACAAATCGGATAAGTTCCCTTACAGGATAAAGGTAGAAAACAAATAAAACCTATGATTAAATGTTTCAATATGAATGAGAATTAAGGGGCTTTAGACCTAGCTGTCAAATACCAAATACAATAAACCAAATAATTAAAAGTATGCACCAATAAATTAGAAATAAAAACAAACCCATAAATAACATGGATGTTAAGAATATTTTGGGTTGTAGCAGATTTAATCAAAAGAAATTAATACTTCGAATGCACAAGATAAACAAGTTTAAAGACAACACCATTAGTTGAAGACAGAGGAAAATATTACCTGCAAGCCAAGCAGTCCTTGAAAGGGCCAAAATCACTATAGAAATCAGAAAGGGCCAAAACCACTCGAGAAAAATAGACATTCATGAAAAGGAAATCAGAAAACCATAACAATTACCATACCAATCTCATTACTAGCCTTCATTGAAGTAGGATATAAGACGATGCACTTTTTATTCCCATCATTTGGAAGCTTTGAAGCCAAAACTTTGCTAATTGCTAGACTAGATTGGATAGTGAGAGAGGAGGAAAAAATGATGCTATTTTTATAGAGAGTGGGCGGCATATTAGATTAGTGTCCACAATTAAGAAGCAGCAAAGAAAAGTGTCGCCTAACCACCAGATTAAATATCACCCAATCATTTTATTAAGCCTTTGGGATGCTCAGAAAATTAAGTTTGTTTCTCATTATCTTGAATTCATAGTTTTACACTATACTTTTAGCCACAAGAAAAGAAAGAAAACGCAAAGAGAAGAATTCTTGGGGCAGAGCTCACCACTCCAGCACGCTGGACCTCAGTAGCCACACCTTCAGTAGCCGAGATGGCTCCGGATGAGACCTGCTTGATGAATTCTGAGGCAGTGCTCACCACTCCAGTACTCTGGACCTCAGGAGTCACACCAACAGTCACTCCTAAAGCCTTTTGGGTAGCCAAGATGGCTTTGGATGAGACCTGCTTGATGACTGAAGGGACAAGACGATCAATCTTAGTCACAAATTCATCAACCTACAATAAAAACAAAGAAGAATTCTTGAATCTCCTTTCATTTCCTAGATATCATCAATCTTAGGAACTATCTTTCAATCAAACATTTGAGCTAGAAATTCTTTAATTTCTGTTAAAACCACAGTTTTGCAACTCAAGCACAAACTTCCCAATGGTTTAAAAAAAAGCAATATTTAATTAAAGAAAGTAACTTTTCCAAATGGTTTTGAAACCACAAATTTTCAATGGCATTTCCAATATCACAATTATGAATTATCCCGTAGTCCCCACCAATCCAGAATATCAAATCAAGTTATTACTCTGATTTTACTTATTGCCCTTGCTTGTAAAATTTATACCAAATAAAAGAAACCAAATTTAATGAAACAGGCATTACCTTGATATCAAAAAATTTGAGAAGCTCAAAAAGGGCATCAAAGTACTTATCAAAAACCAGTTGAACCACACTCTTAACTATTCCCTCAACTATCTTGACAACAGGCTTCAACTGTCCTAACCTTTCCTTCACGTAAACGTAGAGGTTGGCGAAGCACAAAACCACGTGGACAGTGGCTACTTGCACGAATGCCAAGTATTTCAGCCTCTGAACTTTTTCTTTAACCTTCAAATTACACTCAACAAAAAAGAAAGAAGATCAATTAAGCAATTTCAAAAAAAAAAAATTGAAAATTTGATTACCCAACAATAGAAAAATAAAAATAAAAAAGAGAAATGTTTAATGAAAATACCATGTCTTCTAAGAAGTTGAAGTCTCCTTGAGCCATGACACAAACCGCTCGGTTTAAGAAAGTCGAAAAAAAGACGAGGAGATTTTGCTTTTTTTTTTTTTCTTAAGAAATCGAAGAAAGGATACATTGCTTTCGTTGTGGTGTTGAATCATGGGAGAGAAGATGAAAACAAAGGATATTTCTTTTATATGGAGTGGGTGATGGTTTTTCAAATTTAGGGTTTTGAATTTTTCAAAAGAATTCGGTTTAAGGGAGAGACGAGGGATTTGGATGTTTGTCATTTGCAATTGATCCAGTTAACCGGTTATTATATCTTTTTTGTTTTTTAATGGCTGAGATGAATATTTTAACATCTAAAGGGTTAAATTTCTCTAAGCTTATATGATGCGTATGCTAAGGAATTTTTTTAAAAATTTTCCTCATTCCACACATGCTTGTAAGGTAATTTTTTGTCTTCAAGATCAAAGAGGAATAAGAAAATAAATGCTTTGACTTGCCTTGCCACAAAATTTCTATGATTTTTGACTTTTTGTACTTCCATTGATAAAGATAAAAGAGAAAAAGATAAAAGAAAAAAAATATTTTTTTAATTATTTTTTCGTTTGATAAAAAAACAAGAGAATGAAATAAATTAATTAATTTATACATTTTTATTCTCTTCAAATTTAATCATTTCAACAGTAAAAAAAATAATTTAATTAAAATTTATAATTTTATTCATAATTTGGGTTTTTCTTTCATACACTGATAGTCAGACAATAAATTTTTTTAACTCTATGATTAAAAAGATTACCATATGCTCCATTTGTTTTTTATTTAGTTTTTTATGTGTCATTTTTTTAATCCTATTTGTGAAATCTAAAAATTTCACTGACAATATATAAAATAATTTTTCTTATAATTTATCAATAATCTCTTTTTTTGTCTAATTTTCATATTTCATATCAGATAAAAAAAATTCCTTCATTTTTTTTCTTTACTTACCGTTTTTTCTCTTTTCTCCATTTATCTTCTTTCCATACTAAATATAATGAAAAAAGAAGAAGAAAGAAATAAAAGTTTAGACAGATAAGAGAGAGTGATGTAGAGTTGTTAGTACTTAGTCCTTAGTAGGTCAAAAAAATGCAAATGAAACTCATAATTTTAGAGTCATTTTTCCTTTCAAAAGAAAAAAACTGAGAGGTATGCCCCTACATGTCCTACCCATGTGTTTCTTATCTTGGTTATGGTCATTTAATGTTGTGGGTCTCTTGATTGCATCAATACCACTAAGAAGCTTCACATCTCTGTCTTTGTTTTTTCTACAACTATCAGTTATTTTACCACATTTGTGAGTAGAATTACTCTTTACAATTTGGTAATTTGAAGAAATTGTAACAACAAAAATGCTATTATAATCGCTCACAGTTTTATGATTTGTTGATAGAATGTCAAATTTTTAATTCGGTAATCAAAATTCAATTCATGATAAAAAATGCTATTGTAATCAATATTTTACTTAATTAGAAAAGAAAATGTGTTTATTTATTTTTGTTGGTACAAATGTTTTTTCTTATTTTTATTTAAATAAAAATTGAATTATTTGTATTTGAATTCATGGAGTACGACACTGATGAATTTGACAATTGCATGCATTTTATTTGATAACCCCACCTGTTCTTACAAAGACCATAACTAAACAATAATAACTTTGAATTCGATTTTATTTATGGTACAACAAACAAACTTAAGCATGTCTTGATTGATTATTTTTTTTAAATTAAGAAGACAATGTTATGGATTGGTTGAGAGTTTGAAGAAGAGAAGAAGAGAGTAGACCAGAAAGGAGAAGAGAAAGGAGAAAAGAAGGAAAATTGTATTTCATTTCATGCCAAAAACGTGAATACATTGCCTGTTATATAGTTCCATGACAGCCTAAACAAAGAATGAAAAGCTAATAACAGAATTACAAGATTCCTAAGCCAGCTGGCAATACACAGAATTTATCAATCCTAACTAACTTGCTAATGCACCACTAACGACCTCAGCTGGTGCAATGCACCCTTCTAGAATCTATAGGTTGTTCTCCTTTGTGCTGCAGTTCACCAAGTCCTTCCCTGCACTCTCGACTGTTAGCTGTAGCTCCTCTCCACCATAGTGTGCATGGTCCTTCATCACATTACCCCCTCCTTCAGCTGATCCTTGTCCCCAAGGATCAAAAGATGGAAACTGACTGACCAAAACAGAATAGTCTTCCCAAGTGGCATTTTCTTTTCCCAAATTTGCCCATTCAATCAACAATTGGGTGATTGCCTGATTGTTTCTCTTGATGATCCTTTTATCCAGTACTGCAACAGGAATTATCAAAGGTTGGCCATCTTCATTCACCTCTGGTGGAGCTATACTAGGGACCTTCTTGCTTCCAACCCTCTTCTTAAGTAAGCTAACATGAAAAACAGGATGTAATCTGGAAGAACTTGGTAGCTGAAGCTTATAAGCTACTGGCCCAACTCTTGCAATCACAGTATAGGGTCCATAGTATCTCGATGACAGTTTCAGATTTTTCCTGAGACTTAAGGAAGTCTGTCGATAAGGCTGAAGCTTCAAGTACACCTCATCCCCCACTTGAAATTCTCTCTCAACTCTTTTCTTATCAGCATAGAATTTCATTCTGGTCTGAGCCTTCTCAAGCTGATCTACTAGCAGCTTGCTCAAGTGTTCTCTTTCCTTGAGTAGATCTTCAACGGTAGACACACGAGCTAGGGAACTTGCATCCCAAGCAAAACCAGGAGGTTGATAGCCATATAAGGCTTGAAAAGGAGACATTCCTATGGCGGAATGATGGCTGGTATTATACCACCACTCTGCTAGAGGCAGCCAAGTAACCCATGCTTTAGGTTTCAGGAAACACATGCACCTTAAGTACTGTTCCAAGCATTGGTTTAACCTCTCAGATTGGCCATCCGTTTCAGGATGATAGGCAGTACTCAAATGGACCACTGTTCCCAGTAGCTTCATCAACTCTTGCCAGACATTACTGGTAAAGACCTTATCCCTATCAGATATGATGGTTTTAGGAGCTCCATGTAACTTGTAGATATTGCTAAGGTATAGCTTAGCTATATCCAAAGAAGTAAATGGGTGAGAGAGTGAGAGGAAGTGGGCATATTTGGTGAATTTGTCAATAATCACCATGATGCAAGTTTGTTTGTGTGACTGTGGCAACCCTTCAATGAAATCCATAGTGATGACTTCCCATGTCTGCTTAGGAATGGGAATTGGTTGTAACAAACCAGGATAAGGACTGTGCTCATACTTATTTCTCTGACAAATGTCACATTCTTGGACATGGTTTTGCACCTGTTTCAGCATCCCTGGCCAATAGAAGTATAGACGAGTTCTATAGTAAGTAGCCTGTATACCTGAGTGACCTCCCTGAGGGGAATCATGCATATGCTGAAGTATTTGTTCCCTCAATGGTCCTTGAGTTCCAATGTAGACCCTGCCATTATATCTCAGAATTCCATTAGTAAAAGAATAAGATGGTATGGCATTGGCATCAACTGTAAGTGCAACAATTTTGTTTTTAACAAAGTCATCCCCTTCATAGCTTAATTCCACTTCCTTCACCCATTCAGGCACAATGGTGGTGGACATCATGCTGCCAAGTGCGATTTCATTTTCAAACTGCCTGGAAAGGGCATCAGCAGCCTTGTTAGTCTTACCCTTCCTGTATTGTATAGTGTAATCCAGCCCCAGCAACTTAGTCAATCCCCTCTTCTGAATTGTAGTAGTGAGTTTTTGCTCTAACAAGTACTTTAAGGATTCATGATCCGTTTTGATAATGAAGGGCCCTCCTTCCAAGTAATGTCTCCATTTAGAGACTGCTAGTAAAATAGCCAAGTACTCTTTCTCATAAATGCTCAAATCAGCATGTCTTGGCTCGAGTGCTTTACTCAGATAGGCTATAGGTCGACCTTCCTGAGACAAGACAGCCCCAATTCCACCTCCACTAGCATCAGTTTCTAAGTAAAATGGCTTCAAGAAATCTGGTAGAGCTAAGACAGGAGCAGTACACATAGCTTTCTTCAACTGATCAAAGGCTGCTATTGCTTTAGGGCTCCAAGTGAACCCATCCTTCTTTAGCATATCAGTTAATGGCTTACTGATCTCCCCATACCCCCTGATGAACTTCCTGTAGTAGCCAGTGAGGCCCAGAAAACCCCTTAGTGATTTCAGACTTCCTGGTAACTTCCATTCTTTCATTGCTTCCACCTTAGAGGGGTCAGTTGAGACTCCATTGGCTGAGATCACATGCCCCAAATATTCAACTTGTTGTTGACCAAAGAAGCATTTATTTTTCTTTGCAAACAACCTGTGACACCTTAAGAGATCTAAAACAACTTGTAAGTGTTTATAATGTTCTACATGGTTAACACTATACACCAATATATCATCAAAGAACACAAGTACAAATTTTCTTAAGTGCAAAGCAAAAATGTCATTCATAAGAGCCTGAAAGGTAGCAGGGGCATTAGTGAGGCCAAATGGCATTACCTTAAACTCAAAATGACCATGATGAGTTCTGAAAGCTGTCTTTGGGATGTCTTCTGTCCTAACTCGTATCTGCCAGTAGCCAGACCTTAAATCAAGCTTGGAAAAGACCTTAGCTCCTTTAAGCTCATCCAGCAAGTCCTCCACCACAGGAATGGGAAATTTGTCCTTCACTGTCAATGCATTTAGCTGTCTATAGTCCACACATAGCCTCCAACTACCATCCTTCTTCTTAACCAAAAGGCATGGTGATGCAAATGGACTTCTGCTAGTTTGGATGATGGAATTTGTGAGCATTTCTGTCACTTGTCTTTCAACTTCTGTTTTCTGATGGTAGGGAAACCTGTAAGGTCTCAAATTCATGGGTTGTGCATCAGCCTTGAGTGGAATACTATGGTCATGGGACCTGGCTGGTGGCATCTGTTTAGGTTCTTCAAACACATCAGAATATTGGTCAAGTAAAGCTTGAAGTGCATGAGGTGTTTCAAACTCTGTACAGTCAATGCTGAGCATGTACATTTCCCCAAGCATCTCAGAATCCTTTCCTACTATCTTCTGTAACTTGTTCCCAGATACCAATCTCACTTTAGAGTCCAGCTGACCACCTTTGAGAATAATTTGTTGACCTTCTTTTTTAAAGGACAAGGATAGCTCATTAAAGTCCAATGTGAGGGGACTATATTTCCTCATCCAGTCAACACCAAGCACCATGTCACTACCACCCATGGGCAAAATTCTTAAGTCATGGCTAAACTTGTGACCTTGCATAACCCATTCCAACTGCTTACACTGGGCAGTGCTGTAAAGTTTCTCACCATTGGCTACTGTAATTGATAAAGGGTTAGTATGCACTAGCTCCCTTCCATCCTTAGCCCAGCCAGGAGTGATGAAGCTATGAGTGCTCCCACTGTCAACAAGCACACTGAGAGGCCTGCCTTTTACACTGCCTTGGATTCTGAGGGTGTTGTGACCAACACTACCTATGAGAGCATTGATTGAGATTTCCAACCCACTGTCATTGCTATTTTGGTTGTCTGGTTCATCTGGTTCTGTACCAGTCTGAGCTTCCTCCTGTACATCCAGTTCTTCCTTACTTTCCTCTACTGTGAGCACATTTAACTGTTTGCTCTTGCAAACATGGCCATATGTAAATTTGTCTCCACACTTGAAACAAAGATTTTGAGCTCTTCTCTGTTCATACAGATTACCCTGTGTAGTGTTTCTTGGTAGTTGACCAGATAGGTTGTGGATAGGTCTTGACTGGAAATTGAAAGGAGGTTTGGCTGGTGGTTTGTGCTTTTTGCTTTCAATTTCTATAGACAATTCATGCAATCGAGCTTGTCTATATGCAGCAGCCAATGTAACAGGTTCATAGGCCTTGACTCTCAACTTAAGCTCTTCTCTAAGGCCACTAATAAAACTGGATAGGAAGTAAGCTTCTGACAGATCAGGGTTGAACTGAAGCATATAGGGCTTAAGTTCCTCAAACTTCTCTTGGTATTCATCCAATGTTCCCTTCTGAGTGAGCTTGTTGAATTCCTCTATAACATCAGCATAGGTCCTGTCACAGAACCTTTGGCACAGATCAACCACAAATTCTTGCCAGCTGACTCCAATATTCTGCATCACATAACCATCAAACCAGACTTCTGCCTTCCCAGACAAATACATGGCTGCAACTTCTAACTTCTGGTGATCAGCTATAGCAAAAATAGCAAAGTATTTTTGACATTTTTTTATCCATCCACGGGGATTCGTTCCATCAAACATAGGTAATTCGATCCTAGGCCTAGGGGAGAAAGCATTCATACTAGCATTTGAATGTGATCCTGCTGTAAACTCATTTTGCTTATAAGGCAGAGGTGATGTTTGAGACATAAATTGATTTTTTTCTAAGGAAGTCTTAGATAGCAATCCTGGTTCCCCATTCTTATGACCATACCTACCCTGTTCATCCACAATAGTGACTTCAATAGGGTTCTTACCTCGAGCTTGAAGGTTTGAAACTGGTGTTGGTTGAGAGCTGGAAGTGTTAATGACACCACCAGATTCAGAGGGGCTATGTCCTTCAATTTTTTGGGCCATTAGCTCGAGAAGCTTGCTGACATATCCATGGCTCTCAGCAAACTTGGCATCAATGCTTTGCTTCTGTTCTTCCCACCATCTCGGCACTGTGACATCAGAGTTCTGCAGGGCCTCCAATTTTGATTACAGCACTTGCAGTTGTTCTTGCATGGTGTTGAGCCTAGTTCCCTCTGCCATCGTGTTCTGAATTTTGTGCTTTCCCAGCTTGTTGAGGTTGGATCTCAACAGCTCTGATACCAATTTGTTATGGATTGGTTGAGAGTTTGAAGAAGAGAAGAAGAGAGTAGACCAGAAAGGAGAAGAGAAAGGAGAAGAGAAGGAAAATTGTATTTCATTTCATGCCAAAAACGTGAATACATTGCCTGTTATATAGTTCCATGACAGCCTAAACAAAGAATGAAAAGCTAATAACAGAATTACAAGATTCCTAAGCCAGCTGGCAATACACAGAATTTATCAATCCTAACTAACTTGCTGATGCACCACTAACGACCTCAGCTGGTGCAATGCACCATTCTAGAATCTATAGGTTGTTCTCCTTTGTGCTGCAGTTCACCAAGTCCTTCCCTGCACTCTCGACTGTTAGCTGTAGCTCCTCTCCACCATAGTGTGCATGGTCCTTCATCACAGACAAGTACAAGATTTGAGGAGACTTAAAAGTAAAAAGAGCAGACAACATTGGTCACAAAGTTAATGCCAATAGTCCGTCTTCCTTTTAATTTAGGCTACTTTAATTTTATGAATTTTGTTAACAAAAGTCATAAGTTTATTATATATAACAATATATTTATTTAATATATTAAAAATTATAAAAAAATTATTAATTATTACATTAAACATAATAATATTATTATAAATATTATATTAAAATAATTTTAAAAAATATCCTAAAAACATTTGTTAATAAAATTGTAATTTTAGAAGTCAATTGGTTCTTTGGAGGGAGAAAAAAAAGATTTATATAGTTTAAATTATTAAAAACATTAAAAACATAAGTATATAGAATCTATTCTAAACAACAAAAGAATGAAAATTAATACGAGGAACAATAAAGTAGAATTGTCTTAAATCAGAAGCCTAATAAATTACTAACCAATAAAAAAGTGTTGGGCTAATTTAGTAAAAACTTTTAAAATTTTAACTGATCATGACAAAATAAGTACTTATAAGATCAGTCAACCATAAAAAAAAATAATTAAAATATGACACAGGATATAAAACAACACGAAAAAAATAACATAAATACGATACGAATATATGAAAAATATTAAAATCTATATAACACGAATTATTAACATATCAAAATTTATTTAACATATAAAAATAATATAAATTTGACACGAATATACGGATAGCCATTTCTATTATAAACAACAATTAATCCCTTTCAAAGCCAATTTTGTGACAAAATGGTCCTTGCTTAAAAAAGATTTATTTGTTTTGGAAAAAAATTTGCACAAATATCAGTGGAAACCTGAATCAATCAAGTAATAATAAGCAACTAAACAGCTCTCCACAGCTTAAGACAAATTAAAAAAAAAAAAAGACGAGGAAAATCCCAATAAAAATGTGGTTGTCTATAATCTATATGAAGTAGATACTCAAATAATGCATCCCAATCCCTCTTTCCCCCTCATGGGTGGGCCATTTCATAATTGATTCTTCCCTATAATATAATATATTAGGCATTAGCCACCTGATAAATTATGATACATGAAATGGTGCGTATAGTATTTTACCTTTCCATGGCTAATAGTGAAGCTTTTTAGATTCTTTTCTGATGGAATAGTTCTCAGCCTCTGCCTTGCTTAAAAAATACTTTCATCAAGTTATCGGTTTTTTTTTTTTAATGCTGACATGTAAATCATAAACAGTTACAAAGCAATAAACTTGATTTAATGGTAAACAAGTATTTGATTTTCATGATTTCCATTTCAAAAATTCTCATTGTAGTCTTCACCACAATTGCATGGAATTTCTGCTTCATTATTCATTCATTCATATCTGTTTAAGATATTTTTCAGAGCTCCCTGATTCCATGCAAAAAAGCCTGATCAATGATACTTGAAAATTTTATTATTTGTGCACCCAAAAAGACACTTTTAATACTGTAGATTCAAAGTGAACCTCAAAACTTTGTCTCTTTGTTATGATTGTAAAGTATTCAGAGAAAGAAACCAGTACCCTTTGCTTGCAGAAATCCATGGCACAGCTTTTACTTTCAATATATTTTTGTTTTCGGAGGTTCTTAATTTGGTGTCATGACGTATCTATGCACCAAGGGTAAGTCTAAAGCCTCTGCAATTACCCTTATGTTTACTTGCAGAAGTTGCAGAGGAGTTAAGGGGTTGAAATTGAGCCAGTAGGGTTATTAAATAATACCCAGCTAGCTTTGCAGACTGCAGCTTCAATGGAAACTGGAATTATTTGGACCTAGCTTGTATTTTTGTGGTCTCAAGTCTCAACCAGATTTATATTAGAGTTTGTTTGGGCCTATAGAAAAACCCATTTTCCATCTGGGCTTTCTCAATGTTCACTGTTTGTACATTTGCACTCAATTGGATTGAAATTAAGAGATTGGCAAAAGTCACCAAGGCATGTTCATTGGCCCAGTTGAATCTTTTGTCCTAGAAATATAGCTCCTTCTTTGGAGTCTGGGTGTTGGACTTGGGGAACCAAATCCAATCTTGCTTAATGCTTCCTCCTATCACAAAAATAAAATAGTTTGGGGGAACAATGAACATTTGCATGAAACATGCAAGTTTTATTATTTATATATTATTATTATTATACTTATAATTAACAAAAGCTTTTGCTAGTTCTTGCTAAAAAGTAGTAAAACCAATTATTAAAGTAAATAAATAAATAAATAAATAAAATGTCTTTTTAAGAAGGATTAGGATCCTCTAGCCACCAGGATGATTAGATCAATCGACGTGAGAGATAGATTATGATAGTATATACGAACGATTCAGAATCAATATTATATTAATTATTAACGTGTCATAATTTATATAAATACATAATATTATAAACATAATTATGATACATAAAAATAATACGAATTTAACATAAAGTATTAAATCTAAATTATATAAAATGAAAATCGAAAGAGTCAAAGAATACTTGATTTGTGTTACATGTCATCTTTTACACAGCGGTAGATTAAGGATGATAGTGGATCGAATATTTATAATTTTTGAAATATCTTATCAAATTTTTTTTAATTTATGCGATATCCGAATCCATTTATTATCCGTTTACTATCCAAATTTACATCCAATTTAAATAGTAATATCCACCGGATATCCAAATTCGTTAGATATCCGAATTTATTAAATTATTTTTTAAATAAAAATATAAAATTAAATATTTAAACGGATATAAAATTTGGATATCCAAATTCATTATCTGTTTAAATAAAATGGATTCGGATATTTGATACTATCCACATCAAAACTAAAATAAAAACAGATTCAGATAACGGATATTCAAAAATTTATATCCAAATTTGTTGTGAATAATAAATATAATATCCGAATAAAAATAAATAAATAGAATAATATTAAATATTAAATTTCTTTCTTTTTAATATATCTAACGCGGTTTCTACCATAGATGTCAAGCTTTGAACTGTCGGTCATCCTAAGTTCGGTCATGGTGTCCTAGTAGTGGACCACATGGTTATCTTTCATTGGAGCCAACTGCTTTTCGAGTATCTTAGGTTTTGTCTAAATTATGTGGGGATACCTCTCTAAGACCCTAGCTGTTTATGTATAAGTAATTATTAACAAATATTTGTACTAAATATTTAAAAATAATATTTTAATTTATAATTTAAGTTATTTTTATGATAAAAAAATATATGTTAATAATAAATTTTTGAAGTTACTCTCAAGTAGACCTGCTAACTTGCCGGGTAGCCTGCCCGACCTATACTGGGTCGGGCCTGGGCAGGGATTTTTTGATCCGGACCGGTCCGACCCGGCTTGGAACAGTTTTTTATGTATTATAATAATATTATTTTATTTAATTTTAATTATAAAAATATATAAATAACAAAATAATAATAATTTATATATAATGAACAGTAAATTTGGGGCCCGGGGGCAAAGAAGTTGAAAAAAATCGGGTTGCGACTCGACCCGGCCCATGAGCACCTCTACTCTCAAGTAATTGAAAAATTAAAAGGTTGGATGCAAATTAAATATTATTTAAATATTTAAATAATATTTATTATTAATAAATATTTGTATTAAATATTTTAAAATAATATTTCAATTGATAATTTTAAATCAAATAGGAAGAGGATAATTTTGTCTTAACATTTTTTTAACTTTACAACTACATGGGAAAGTTACTTTCCCACCACTTCTTACGGGAATCACATTCCAATGCTTGTGGGAAAGTAACTCTCCAAGTAAAGTTACATTTTCAGGAAAGTGAGCAGTTTGTAGCATACCAAATATGAAAATTACATTTCCATCAATTATTTTTCATAGAAAGTGATTACTTTTTATCATACCAAATGCCTTCTTAGTTCATACAATCATTCTTAAAAAATAATATCTAACAAATTTAAAATTCGAATCTTAATATTTATAATTTTGTTTTTCTTTATCTTCAAATCACTGCAATCTCTTTTATAAAAAAAAAAAACAAGTATATAATGTTCTAGATGTGCGTGGGACTAGGGGTGTTCATTCGGTTAATTCGGTTAATAACCGAACCGAATTACCCAAAACCGAATTAACCGAATTTTTTTTCCAATTAACCGTTAACCGAACCGAATAATTAATTCGGTTAATTAACCGAACCGAAATTATTTCGGTTAATTCGGTCGGTTTCCGAATTAACCGAAATAAATAAAAAATTTATTTTGCTAACCTATTTTTTTACATGATTTTGTATCCAAATTATCCATCCAAGTCCAACCAATCAAAATCCAAAAGCAAAGCATATTATAAAATCCAAATATGAAACAAACACAGCTAAAAAAAATGATAAAACATGAACATTACATAGTCTCAAAGACTCAAAAATATATCTAAATTAATATATAAATTAATTTTTAGTTTTTAATATATAAATTAAATAGGAAAGGTTATTAAGGTTTTTAGTTTATAATATATAAATTAATTTAAAAATATATATATATCTAAACTCATAAAATCTTGTTGTTTTAAGCATTTCGGTTAATTCGTGTAATTCGGTTATTTTCGCTTAACCGAACCGAATTAACCGAAAACCGAAATTTCTCAAAACCATTAACCGTTAACCGAACCGAATTTTATTCGGTTAACCGATTAATCGAACCGAATTAAAATTCGGTCGGTTAATTCGGTTAAAACCGAATTATGCACACCCCTACGTGGGACTACTCTATATTGACAAGATATCATACTGGGATATAATTTCTAAAAGAAAAAGGAATAAAAGACAAGAAAAGAAAAAGTTTAAGTGCTTTCACAGATCATGGTTCATGATCAGCCACGTGAAGAGAATATTTTTTGCGCACATGTGCTAGCCGGCTAAGTATGGGATGAATATTGTAGTAAGAGAAAATCGTGTGCAGAGAAAAACTTGTTCTGAATCTTTTATCACTTATTATGTCTTCTTTTGTTTGGAGGGATTGTAATTTTAATTAAACGTTTAAAAAATAAAGATTGCGAATCTTGGTTCTAGTTGGTGCATGCTAACTATATAGGTTAATTAATTGGTAAACTTGTTTTTTTTTTTTTTTATTCTTTTTGTATGTGATTTTATCAATAAATTTGGCTTGAATATTGTAGGGAATATTGGAGTTACGAGGGAAAGAGGAATGTTTCGTGCATGCATGCATAATTGAAGATATAGCATGGACCTACTACAAGGATTAATTAGTTCCCTAATTTTAATTGAGCATTTTGCTTAACGCAAGTCATGTATTTTTCTTTTAATTTCAAGAGTCGAATTCGAATTTTTCTTCTTCTGATTAAAAAAATATAGACCAGATAATTCGTGTATCAGTGTCGTGTTCGTGTATTTTATCATATTATAATCGTGTTTAAGGTATTTTATATTTATATAAATTTTGATACATTAATAATTCGTATTAAATAGATTTTGAGATATTCGTGTATTCGTGTCGTGTTCGTGTTATTTTTTTTTGTTCGTTTCGTGTAATCGTATTGTGTCCAACATGGCCATGGAATAATAGTAGAGTGTATATGGATGTTTAGTCATGACTCATAAATGGCGTTAATTTATCTTTTATCAAACACAAAAATATATTTCATGTCTAATTAAATTTATCATTTCAATATGTTTCTCTTGTAACTATAAATAACTCTTCAATAATAGTACGTAATTGTCAAATACGTTAAAAATATATGAAATAAAAAATGGTCAGGTTCCGTAAAAGAACTTTTGTCATGTTATGAATTAACTTAAATAACTAAAAAGTAATTAGTTTGCATTAAATAAGTAAAAAAAAAACTCATCCGTTGGTGTAAGAAAAAGAATTCATTTTCTTGTCAACAAGAAATATATTTTTATGAATGTATTTAAGAGTAAAATCTTAAATGTATCATCATCATGATAAAACCCTCTCTACTTCTCTAGTGTAATCAGGAGGTTTAATTTTTTGAGTTAAGTTTTGGGCTATTGTGATGTCTGTAAGATAAAATAAACATCAAGGTTTAATGACGGGATTATGCAAGCATATGTATAAGAGTCAATCTTAAAGACAATATTTAGGGTTTTTTATATGCAAAAAAAAAAAAAAAAAAGGTCCAATTCATCTTTATTTTCCCACAAATTCAATGATCAATCATAACCCCATCAACAGCTTTTTCAATTAGAGGATTGCTACATAATTTGATAGGGATATATTTTAAAATTAATAAATAGATAAAAAATAAAAATATCTAACAATATGTTTTGATCATATTTGTGAAATTTAATATTATACGGACTTTGTATGAAAATTAATAATATCTTTAATTTATTGAGTTTACAATTAAACTATAGGAGGAAGATGTAGCAACAGCTATTAAGTACTTAAGACTAGAGGTGGCAAAATGAACCCGAACCCGAAAACCCGAACCTGAACCCGCCCAAATCCGATTTGACCAAAAAGTCAAAAACCCGAACCCGAAAAAGCCCGAACCCGAATGGGCCCGAACCCGAATGGACCCGAACCTGAATGGGCCCGAACCCGAATGGACCCGAACCCGAATGGACCCGAACCCGAGACCGGCCCGAACCTGAACCCGAATTTAATACTAAAAATAAAAATAAACAAATTGTAATTATTTTTTTTTACAAAGCAATAACTTTAATTATTAATTTTATTCTATTTTTTTTTAATAATTTAATTAAAATTTAAAATTTAATATATTATATATATATATATGATGAAATAATAATTTTATCAAAAAGTAAATTATATTTTGTACTTATAAGTTATAATTTTAACGTCTCATATCATGATGAATTTACAATCTAAATATTTTAAATTCTTGAGAATTTTAAAGATGTGAAAAAAAATTTGACAATAATTCAATTAATCTATAAGGGTAAAAAAATTGACAATAATTCAATTATTTTGGCCTTTTGGGTTATACTTAGACCTGCTCACGGGCCGGGCAGCCCGTCCGGCCCGTATCGTGCCGGGCTTGGGCAGGATATTTTGTGTTCCGGGCCGGCCCGTCCCGGAACAGTAATTTTTATTATAATAATATTATTTTATTTAATTTTAATTATAAAAAAATTAAAACAAATTAAAAAAAATTATTTTTTTATTCCAATGAATAGTGTTTCGGGCCTAAACGGGCGGGCCAGGCCTGGGCAAAAAAAATAAAAAAAACTGGGCCCGGCCCGGCCCATAAGCAGCTCTAGTTATACTTATGCGGTTAGGTTAGGGTGGGTTTAATTGGATTATGGCTTTCATGTGATTTTATTTTAGCGGGTGGATTTAATGGGGTTTTGGATTTTATGGCCTTTTGGTTTTGGATATATTTATTATATATTAATAAATAATCATATTAATTATATATTTATTACGTATAATTTAAATATAAATTATATTTTTTAGTACTACTTTATAATTTATACTTTATACTGATGAAAAAAATATAAGTACTCGATATATATATATATATATATATATATATATATATATCTTGACTATAAGCATAAATTTTTTGCATTTTATAAGTATATAAACGAATAGATGAAGGCCAGGATTTATTTTTATAAGTTTTTTATTTTATAGTGAATATAAATTATAATGTATTTATATTTTGAAATTCGAGCTCATCAAATCAATTATTTTAAATATCAATATATTAATTTATAATATATCATATTTTTTATAATAAATTATTTCAAAATTTGATTTTATATAACAAATTAATTTCTTATTCTTTTGGTGCTAACAAATATTAATTTTAAAAAATAAATATAATTAAAAATATAATATAATAGCAAAAGTATAAAAATAATAATAATACTAATAAATTAATAATTTGTTTTTAGATATAAATATTTAAATTACGTAAAAATGATTACATCTAATATAAAATAAAATAATGTAAAACATACCCGTACCCAGATCGAACCCGAACCCAGACCGAACCCGAATCCGAACCCGAATGGGCCCGAACCCGAATGAGCCTGAACCCGAATGAGCCCGAACCCGAATGGACCCGAACCCGAATGAGCCCGAACCCGGATGGACCCGAACCCGAATGAACCCGAACCCGAATAAACCCGAACCCGAATGAACCCGACCCGAACCCGTCCGAACCCGCCCAATTGCCACCTCTACTTAAGACTGATCTTATCACTTTGTCCTAAACAAAATTAAACAATTTATATTGAATCACGAGATTGAATCTTAATTGGAGAAGGTCAAAGAATAAAACAAACTGTTCAGATTGACAATTCACCTTCACGAGGTAAATTAATTTAATTATAGTACACATAGATTTTTTTTTTTTTTTTTTTTTACTTTTAGTGGTAATTATAGCAGCTGATTCAAGGTGAAATTCACTTGGTATGATAGATTCTTGTCACGTAAATGAAATTTAACAGTATTCAAGTATTGTATTGATTACATATATATGATAATTTGTCAAAGTAAAAATCCATTTTATCAAAAAAATAAAAGTAAAAACTCTAAAAAAAAAAATTAATTCACCAGTTTTTATTTTTTATATTAAAAAAAAAACGAGATTCGAATCCAACTTTTTTGAGAAAAAAAAAAAATATACATTATTACTCTTTAAATCAAATCATCAGTACAATTTAAAAACATTTCATTTGTCTTAATGTAGTTACTTCTTGTCATTCATGCAATGAATTTGTCCTTAATTCAGACTTTCATTTTAATCTTTATATTATAATTTCTTTGTTGAAATGAATTTACTTGATTTTGATGTAGAACTAACATTCATTATTATAATCTGGGCAAAACAATCCATACGCAGAAGATAGATACAATCCATAAAAAAAATGAAAGAGATAACATCTTTTAATTGGAAATACGTGTTTGATTTGAGCTTGAATTGGCAGTAATGAATATGATTGAGATAAGATCCCACTCTTTTTTCATTACCCAATCACCTTGTTTAATGACCAAGAAAATAAATAGTCTATTTTGTTGTCTGTCATTGAAAAAGAAGTTCATGTTTACTCAGTTTGTTTAAAAGGTGGACAATAATTGTCAGATTTTTAATCTCTTTGGCATCAAATAATAGATCCCTTTGGTATAACTCAAATTGATTTCAACAAAAACCCTTAACTTTTTTGTGTTTGTCTGCACAGCTTTTAGTAACAATTATTGTTATTCTTCGTATTCTTTGAGAAAAATAACAAAATGGGTAGTCATGATTCAATGTTCTTTTTCATGTTATAACTCCATTATATCTTCTTTTCTTTGAGGTGGTGTTTTGCTTCTTTAAGGATGTGGAGACATAAGAAAAGAAAGCTGATTATGCTGATAGATTGTGACCATGAAACCAGAATTCCACACAAATATTGCTTTACTGATCTTGTCTCTTGTTTTTTTCTCTTCATGACCCCAAACAAGTCTAGCTTTCATGATTTCAAAATTGAAAATTAACTTTATGTTACATTGCTGCAGATGAGTTTATCATTTGGAATCAAAATGTTTTGGCAGTTATTATTAGTGGAAGGATTATTCACCGAGAATAACAAATTTCATACGTAAAGAGATGCTATATTTTTCTCACTTATTTATTTCTCAGCTCGAGTATTTTATCTAAATTAGAAAAAAACATGCGCTACGCTGCGGATGAAACGATTCGTTTTTTATTTTTGTAATAATAATGACAATAATTTATGAACACATAAATTAATAACGTATAAAATTAGTTATTAACATGAAAAAATTTATATAAATTTATAATGTTTTGGGAAACAAAAAAAAAAAAAAAAACACGAACACGTTATGAAAACACAAATTTTTCTTTAAATTGAATAACTCTGATAAATTATGTAAAATATGTCATGAATTGAGACACGATACGAATACACAATTTTTTAAAAAAATTAAATCACAATGATAAAATATGTAAAATATGAGATAATTGAGACACGACAAAACACAACATATAATTAAAACACAACACGAAAAATAACATGAACGCGACACGAATACACGAACGTGTAAAAATTTATATAAATTTATAATATTTTATATAAATTATTAACGTGTAAAAATATATATAAATTTTAATATTTTAAAAACACAAAAAATTTCACGAACACAAATAAATTTTTTTCTCTAAATTGAATAACTATGACAAAGTATGTAACGTATATCATGAATTTAGACATGACACGAACACAATATAGGAAAAATAATTAAAACACAGCACGAAAAATAACATGAACACGACACGAATACACAAACGTGTAAAAATATACATAAAACGAATTATTAACGCGTAAACATTTATATAAATTTATAATAGTTTGAAAAAAAAAAGTATGAACACATTACGAACACAATTTTTTTCATTAAATTGAAGAAATATATATAAATTTTAATATTTTAAAAACACAAAAAATTTCATGAACACAAATAATTTTTTTTCTCTAAATTGAATAACTATGACAAAGTATGTAACGTATATCATGAATTTAGACATGACACGAACACAATATAGGAAAAATAATTAAAACACAGCACGAAAAATAACATGAACACGACACGAATACACAAACGTGTAAAAATATACATAAAACGAATTATTAACGCGTAAACATTTATATAAATTTATAATAGTTTAAAAAAAAAAAGTATGAACACATTACGAACACAATTTTTTTCATTAAATTGAAGAACTATAATAAATTATGCAAAATATGTCATAAATTGAGACACAACACGAACGCACAAATTTTTCTCTAAATTTAATCACAATGACAAATTATGTAAAATATGAGATAAATTAAGACACGACACAAACACAAAATTGAAAAAATAATTAAAACACAACACGAAAAATAACATGAACACGACATGAATATACGAACATGTAAAAAATACATAAAACGAATCATAGGAAAAATTATTAAAACACAACACGAAAAATAACAAAAATACGATACTGGTACATGAACGTTTAAAAGTATACATAAAATGAATTATTAACGTGTAAAAATTTATATAAATTTATAATACTTTAAACACAAAAAATAATACAAACACACAAAATTTTCTCATTTTTTTCTCTTTCCTTCCTACCACTTTTTTTTTTTCTTTTTTCTCTACCTTCAACAACCCAAAAAAAAGAAGGGGCCCACACCAAAAAAAAAAAACTGACATGACAATTTTTTCTAAATTTAATCACAATGATAAATTACGTAAAATATAAATAAATTAAGACACGACACGAATACAAAATTGAAAAAATAATTAAAACACAACACCAAAAATAACATGAACACGATACGAATATACGAACGTATAAAAATATACATAAAACGAATCATAAAAAAAAATATTAAAACACAACACGAAAAATAACACAAAAACGATATGTGTACACAAACGTTTAAAAGTATACATAAAATGAATTATTAACGTGTAAAAATTTATATAATTTTATAATACTTTAAACACAAAAAAATAATACAAACACACAAAATTTTATCAATTTTTTTCTCTTTCCTTCCTACCATCTTTTTTTTCTTTCTTTCTCTACCCTCAACAAAAAAAAAAAAAGGGGCCCACAAAAAAAAAAAACTGACGTGACAATTTTTTTTAAATTTAATTACAATGATAAATTATGTAAAATATGAGATGAATTAAGACAAGACAAGAACACAAAATTGAAAAATAATTAAAACATATCACGAAAAATAACATGAATACGACACGAATATACAAACGTATAAAAATATACATAAAACGAATCATAAATTTTTTTTTATTAAAACACAACATGAAAAATAACACAAACACGATACGGGTACACGAACGTTTAAAAGTATATATAAAATGAATTATTAACGTATAAAAATTTATAATATTTTAAACACAAAAAAATAATACGAACACATAATTTTTTCTTTTTTCTACCTACCAATTTTTTTTTCTCTACCCTCAACAATCCAAAAAAAAAAAACCCACACCAAAAAAAATCTGACGTGGCCACCTATGAAGGGCTCACCGTAGCCTCACCAAATTTGAGAAAAAAATGTAAATTTATCTAATGGATGGATCTGATTGCTGATTGGGGTGAATGCAGCCTTGTAGGAAAATTTGAGCAGACAAAGTTTTATTAGTATTTTTCTTTTTTTTTTCATTTGACTGAGAAAGATGGCTGTCTAATTGCCAACTGGTGAGTGTCTATGTATTGACAAGTCCTGAAGGGACAAGGACTGATGAATACACTGAATTTATGAAAATATGTACCAAAAAAAAAAAGGCAAATTTGTGGACGAGCATTTGATATTGACATGTAAATATTTATGTTAGTGTCGGATACGAATACGTATTTAGTATAATATGTTTAATTTTTTTTTCATATATTCAGAAGATTATATTTTCAAATCCATATTTAAATATGTGTTTGTCGAATACTTTAACCAAAATGAAAACTTTTTTAACTTTTTGGCAGTCTACTAAGCAGAAGCAGCCAGCCGAAAAACCAATCAATGAACACCAAAATAAAATGTGATAAATATGTATACTGCGGGGGGTTCTTTGATGGCATCTTCTATGGAATAGCTGAAGCGAATGACAGTCACTTCATTTCATCCAATGAAGTGTTTTTGCCAAAGCATATAGAGTCTGAACTCTGAACTCTGGTTATTGTGATTACCAAGAGCTTGACAGAAAATCTCCAACTATGGCTTCCTTGAGGACCTTACTGGGTACACCCCATTTATTCATTTTCATTCACCTTTTTGATTAATGCATATTTGATTTTGAGCATTCTATTTCTTCTTGGTCTTGCATGAACATGTATTGCCTCTTATGCAATCTTGATTAAGATTTTTCTTAAACTGTTTAGTTTGATGTGCAATGGATAAAGAAAGAAACCATCAGTAGTTATTTTTCTTGTTCTTTAAATCTCTATGGATACATTTATCTGCTCTTTCTTGTACTTGAAGACAGTATTTTTAGACTTTTGGCATTGAAAAGAAAAGTCTAAGACCTTAAAATGGCTTTGTATATAGTAACATGAAGTGTAATATGTTAGTAATCTATATCACTATCTTCCTGTTGCAAGTTCTCTTCCAAATGTTCATGTCCTGACCTTTCTTATTTGTGCTTTTTTTATTTCTTTTCGCACACGAAAATATGCTAATTCTAATTCTTGTGATGGATATGCAGGGGGATTCTCTTTAATTTGTGAAGGGAAACTTGATTTTGGTTCTTTTTGCATTCAAAGAACCATTATAGATGTCATAAATCTGCTATTCCTCTTTGTTTTCTATCTACTTTTGCTTGTAGGTTCTGTCAAGAAACAGCAACGCAGTGTTGTTAACAGAAGGGACTGGATCTCCCTTGTTGTTTCTATCTGTTGTGCTCTTATTAGTATTCTGTATCTTGGTGTTGGTTTGTGGAATCTAATAGCAAAAAATGATGGATTTAATAACTTGGGCTGGTTGATTGAGCTTGTCAGAGGATTAACTTGGATTTCATTATCAGTTTCCTTGCTTGTTCAAAAGTCACAATCGGTGAAAATTCTCATCTCTGGGTGGTGGGTGATATTCTCTTTATTGGTTTCAGCTCTTCATATTGAAGTTCTATTTAGAACACACAGCATTGAAATATTTGACATTTTTCCATGGCCTGTGAACATCTTGCTGCTACTTTGTGCTTTTAGAAACTTCATTCATTTGGTTAGGAAACGTGCTGAAGATGAGAGTCTATCAGAACTTCTGTTGGAGGAAAAGGAAGAAAAAATCCGAACAGATCTTTGTCAGGCCAGTTTTTTTAGCAAATTGTCATTTTCTTGGATTAATCCTTTGCTTTCTTGGGGTTATTTGAGACCCTTATCTCTTGATGACATCCCTTCCATTAGTACAGAAGATGAATCCAATTTGGCCTACCAAAAGTTTGCTAATGCATGGGAATCCCTTGTGAGAGAGAAAAGCTCAGGTGATAGGAGAAACTTGGTTCTTAGGGCCATAACAAAAGTCTACTTCAAGGAAAATATTTTTATAGCAGTTTGTGCAATTCTTAGGGCGATTTCTGTCGTAGCTCTTCCTTTATTGCTCTATGCTTTTGTAAATTATTCAAACCAGGAAGAAGAAAATCTACAAGAAGGTCTTGTTTTACTAGGATATCTCATTGTTTCCAAGGTTGTTGAGTCATTGTCGCAGAGGCATTGGTATTTCGCTTCAAGGAGGTCAGGGATGAGGATGAGATCAGCATTAATGGTGGCAGTCTATAAGAAGCAGCTGAAGCTTTCAAGTTTAGGAAGGAGAAGGCATTCAGCTGGGGAGATTGTAAATTACATAGCAGTAGATGCCTATAGAATGGGAGAATTTCCATGGTGGTTTCATTCGACTTGGAGCCTTGTATTGCAGCTTTTCATGTCTATTGGAGTACTTTTCTCAGTCGTTGGTCTTGGTGCTATACCTGGTATAGTCCCTCTCCTCATATGTGGATTCCTTAATATGCCATTTGCAAAGATACTGCAGAAATGCCAATCTGAATTTATGATCTCCCAAGACGAGAGACTAAGAGCCATTTCTGAGATCTTAAATAGCATGAAGATCATCAAGTTGCAGTCTTGGGAGAATAAATTCAAGAGCTTGATTGAATCCCTACGTGGGAATGAGTTCAAATGGCTTTCTAAACAACAATTTTTGAGGCCTTATGGCACTGTCTTGTATTGGATCTCTCCAACCATTGTTTCTTCAGTTGTCTTCTTGGGATGTGCTCTATTTGGGAGTGCCCCATTGAATGCTGGTACCATCTTTACAGTTCTTGCAACTCTAAGAAGCATGGCAGAACCTGTTAGAATGTTACCCGAGGCACTTTCAATTCTTATACAAGTCAATGTTTCTTTTGATAGAATCAATACCTTTCTGCTTGATGATGAACTCAGGAATGATGAAGTAAGGAGAATTCCCCTGCAGATTTCTGATACAAGTGTGAAAGTAGAAGCAGGCAATTTCAGTTGGGTTGCTGAAACAACAAGTCCAACCCTTAGAAATGTGGACTTGGAAATAAAAAAAGGGCAGAAAATAGCTGTTTGTGGACCAGTTGGGGCCGGAAAATCCTCAATCTTGTATGCAATGCTGGGAGAGATACCAAAACTTTCAGGAACTGTGAGTTACAAAAACAAATATTCTCTACTAGTACATTAGTAAGCATTATGTCTTCGTGTCACTGATTTTAGTTCTTTTCCCTTAATGCTTGCTAATAGGTTCACGTGTTCGGATCCATTGCCTATGTTTCTCAAATTTCTTGGATCCAAAGTGGGACAATTCGTGACAACATACTCTATGGAAAGCCAATGGAAACAGACAAATATGAGAAGGCCATTAAAGCTTGTGCTCTGGATAAAGATATCAATAGTTTTGACCATGGTGATCTTACGGAAATAGGTCAGAGAGGGATTAACATGAGTGGAGGGCAGAAGCAGAGGATTCAACTTGCTCGAGCTGTCTATAATGATGCTGATATCTATCTTCTTGATGACCCTTTCAGTGCAGTAGATGCACACACAGCTTCTGTTTTGTTCAATGTGAGAAGAAAAAAACTTCAAGCTTCTTCATTGATTATGAAACTGTGTTGTATAATACAATAATCTATTTTCTTTGCAGCATAATCAAGTTAACTGTTTATGATTGCAGGATTGTGTCATGACTGCTCTAGAGAAGAAAACTGTCATCCTGGTGACTCATCAAGTGGAGTTTCTCTCAGAAGTTGATAGAATTCTGGTAAATTCGAACTTTGAATTTATGTTTATATATTCTTCACCCTATCTATGTGTTTTTTTCTGGTTTGTCAAAAGGATGATTTGATTTTTGCTTAGGTTATGGAGGGTGGAAAAATTACTCAATCAGGAAGCTATGAAGAGCTATTAATGGCTGGGACAGCATTTGAGCAACTTGTGAATGCTCATAGAGATGCCATAACAGTGTTGGGTTCTTTGAATAGTGAAGGTCGAGGAGAATCTCAAGGGCTAGCTCCAGAGGTTTCTAATGGATGTTATCCAACTAAACAGAACAGTGAGGGGGAGATCTCGGTGAAGGGTCCGGCTGGAGTACAATTAACACAAGATGAAGAAATGGAGATTGGCGATTTTGGATGGAAGCCATTCATGGATTATGTTTCCATCTCAAAAGGATCTCTTTTTCTATCTTTAAGTCTATTAACTCAGTCTACATTTGTCATTCTTCAGGCCGCTTCTACCTTTTGGCTGGCATTTGCTATTCAAATTCCTAACATGACCAGCAGCATGTTGATAGGAGTCTACACTGGAATTGCAACACTTAGTGCTGTTTTTGTATTTTTTAGATCTCATTTTGCTGCTCATCTAGGATTAAAAGCTTCTAAAGCCTTCTTCTCTGGTCTCACCAATGCCATTTTCAAAGCTCCAATGCTTTTCTTTGATTCTACTCCTGTTGGGAGGATTCTGACCCGAGTAAGATCAAATTTTATCTTTTGAGTAAGGAATAACATAATGTTTCAAGTACCATCTGAGTCTTTTATATATAAACTCTTGCAGGCTTCATCAGATTTGAGTATTCTTGATTTCGACATACCATTCGCCATTATCTTCGTGGCAACCGGTGTTACTGAAGTCATAGCAACAATTGGAATCATGGCCTTTATTACATGGCAAGTTCTCATTGTCGCCATTCTTGCTATGGTAGCAGTAAACTACATTCAGGTGGGATGCATTTTTTCACTTGATTTTGCTCAATCTCTTTAGCTGACTAGGTGAAAAGAGCTAATATATATCTTTTCTTCATCAACTGCAGGGGTATTATATGTCCTCTGCAAGGGAACTAATAAGAATTAATGGAACCACAAAAGCTCCTGTTATGAATTATGCAGCCGAGACATCACTTGGAGTGGTTACCATAAGAGCTTTTAACATGGTGGATAGGTTCTTTAAAAATTACCTAAAACTTGTTGACACAGATGCCACACTTTTCTTTCTTTCTAATGCAGCCATGGAATGGCTAGTTCTAAGGATAGAGACACTTCAAAACCTTACTCTATTCACTGCTGCATTTTTCCTTCTTCTGCTTCCTAAAAACCATGTTACTCCCGGTAATAATATCATTTCTATTATTGAACAATCTTCATTATAAGTACAAATTGTTAAAAAGCCATTAATCTCTAAAAAATTTGATCTGCAGGGCTTGTGGGACTCTCTCTCTCTTACGCTTTATCGCTGACCGGCACACAAATTTTTGCATCTCGTTGGTATTGCAACTTATCAAACTACATAATTTCAGTTGAACGGATAAAACAGTTCATGCACCTACCTGCAGAACCTCCAGCCATTATAGAAGACAATAGGCCACCATGTTCTTGGCCCTCTAAGGGTAGGATAGAATTGCAAGAACTGAAGGTAAGGAACCTAAACTGGAAAATGGGTTAAAAGGGTGCTGAAAAGTCTGTGATGAACTTATTTTCTTTGAACCAATCAATGATCAAGCCAGTTGCTAAATCTATGTCTAATTATGCTTTATTAATATTATTCCTTTTTGATGCTTTGTTTAGATAAGATATCGACCGAATGCTCCATTAGTTCTCAAAGGAATCTCTTGCACTTTCCAAGAAGGGACCAGAGTAGGAGTTGTTGGACGGACTGGAAGTGGAAAAACTACACTCATAAGCGCCTTGTTTCGCCTAGTAGAGCCTGCAAGTGGAAAAATTCTTATAGATGGACTTGATATATGCTCTTTGGGATTGAAAGATTTGAGAATGAAGCTTAGCATCATTCCTCAAGAGCCAACTCTATTTAGGGGCAGCATTCGGACTAACTTAGACCCCTTAGGCCTCTATTCAGATGATGAAATATGGAAGGTGAACCAACTGGTGACTGTAACATCAAAAAGGTTTCAACAATGAGCTTTTTGAATCCTTCTATTTATACCGTATAATCTTGTGCAGGCTTTGGAGAAGTGTCAACTTAAGGCAACAATCAGTGGCCTGCCAAACAAGCTAGATTCATCTGGTGAGTTGAAATTTAGTGACTAATTACTAGGAGAGTGTAAAAATAAGAAATGCCTTCTGATCATCTATTAATAAAAAGAGCTATACTTCCATACTATGTTACTCGGACTTAGATGTGAGTGTTGAACACGGGTAGTATCCGAACAAGTATGTTCAGTTTTTTTTTTTGTTTCCTTTCTAAGATTTTCATGTATTTGGAGGGTCCTTGGAGGATCATATCCCCATACCCATGTCCGGATATGCATCGGACACAAGGTACTTCAAGAAAAATTAAGAATCGGAGCAATATAGCTTCCATATGCATATTCTATAGATTGCCTTTTTTAGTTAACTCAAGTGAAAATGATGTTATATCGTTTGTTGTTGGATGATTGACAGTGAGTGATGAAGGTGAGAATTGGAGTGTGGGGCAGCGACAGCTCTTTTGCCTTGGAAGAGTTCTCTTGAAGAGAAATAGAATTCTGGTGCTCGATGAAGCCACTGCTTCAATAGACTCTGCAACGGATGCCATTTTGCAAAGGATTATCAGACAAGAGTTCTCAAAGTGCACTGTGATAACAGTAGCTCATAGAGTTCCAACTGTTATAGACAGTGACATGGTCATGGTCCTCTCCTATGGTAAGCTCTTGGTTTCTACTTCTAATGCCAATCAAATGATCCCAGTTATAATCACATTACTGCAACATGTATTATTTTGAACTCAGGGTTTAACCCAGTTGATTCTTACAGCCACCCTTAAGAGGTGACATCCAACTGGTCTGGGGTTCGAATCCCAGCATATGCAATCCCTTCCCCTATTATCAAGCTATGGTCTCATTTGTAAAAAAAAAAAAAATGTATTATTTTGTTCAAAGTTATTATATTCTGATAAATTAACTATATCTGCAGGTAAATTGCTGGAGTATGATGAGCCCTCAAACCTTATGGCCACAAACTCTTCCTTTTCTAAGCTAGTAGCTGAATATTGGTCAAGTTGCAGGAGAAATTCCTATCAAAATTTTAGCAGTTATCAATGACCAGAACAAATATTGGCATGATAATAAGAGCAAGTATGTAGTGTAACAGCACCAAGGCGCTGTTATTATCTTGAATAGAAAATTTTCTAAGTCTTCCATGAGCTGTTATTATTGATCTACAGAAAGGTAGTGGAATAAATGATAATTTGTAGAAATTCAAGCTCTTTGTACCAATTATTTCTATATATATAAAGGAAGAAAATAATAAGTTTCTTATATATATATATATATATATATATATGATAAATGTAATTACTATATAAGTATTTTGACAAGGTCTTTGTACCAGTAAACATCTCTTTGCGTTAGTCCAAATTGGCTGCATTAAGGAATAGTTCTTATCATGAGAGAGGGATGAGTTGACTCTAAAAAGTATTAAATTATTGCAAGAATACAATTTGCTGCCACAAATTACAAGGATATAGACAAACAATGAAACAAATAACTCAAGGCCTTTAATTCAAACAAAGAGATCTACTCACAACTGAGCTGACAATAAGCAGCCAAAGACATCAATAAAATATTAATAAATATTAAAAACAAATCTTTATAAAATAAGCAAGCTCTGAGGAATCTTTTATGGTTGAGTTAAGTTATATACTTTAAAAATTAAGAAATTAATTTTCTACCAAATCTTTTTCCAGAAAATTATAATAACCTTTCATTATTTTAGTGTCATCACATGACAGAGGACTACATTAGCAGTAATATTGATATTCTACTGCAAGAAGCAAATTGTTGTCATGACTCTTGCAAAATGACAACAAACAAATTATAATAAGAAAATGTAGAGATCAAATCATCATAAAATATATATATATATATATATATATATATAGAGAGAGAGAGAGAGAGAGAGAGAGAGATCTAATAAGTACTATAAGTGGCCAAAAAACCATATGAATGAGCACAAACAGTAGATCTTAAAATTCGTTATGTCGTGTTTTGTATTTTTTCGTGTTAGTTGTGTGAATATAAATATAAAAAAAAATTATTAAATGTCTCAAAATCCTAAACATAAATATGATACTGTATTAAATGTATCATGTTAAATTTGTCTTATCGTGTTTATTATACTGTTTTCGTGTTTATTTAACGAGTTGCATTTGTATTGTATCCAAGATTATCAGATCTAACAAACAGAAAATGTGATAAATAGGTGAGCTCAAAGGGTCTGCAAGTCACTTTGGGTTTCACTTCTCATTCAATGAAATACTGGTGTGGATTGTAGCAAGAAAGAATTAAAACAATGATCAAAGAAGTCTCTTCAATCATGACCTCCTTGGGGTGCTCACTTGGTATTTCTCATTTTTCTTTCGAACTGCATGCATGCCATTGCCAGTTAATTGTCTTTGTAAGTCTTTATTACATTTCAGCTCTTTGTCTGCGTCATTTAGCACTATCAGATGTTTTGGTGCACCATGAACACACTGAACAAGAATGGTGATAAACTACTGGTGCATGTTGTTCTTGTTTATATATACGTGTCTTGGTGGGAACATTTATTTGCTCTTTTTGTTGTTCTCGAATCTTTTACCTTTAGAAACAAAACAATTGAGTGTAAAAAAAAAAAACGTTTATGCAGCCATGGCAAAGGATTTGTATCTTTGTTTTCTTTTCTGTTGCATTTCTGGCAGCTTCTGATGTTCTTGTCTGATGTATATGCAGGGAAAGTCTCCTGGATTTGTGGGGGAGAACTTGATCTTGGTTCTTCTTGCATTCAGAGAACCATCGTAGATGTCACAAACATGTTATTCCTTTGTCTTTTTTACCTTCTTTTGCTTTCAGTAAAAAAATGTCACATCGGTGAGAGCAATAGAAAGGACTTGATCTCTATAATTGTTTCAATCTGTTCTGCTTGTATTAGCATAGCTCATTTTGGCACTGCTTTATGGAATATTATAGTTAGAAATGAAGGATTGAATGATTTGGGGTGGTTGGTTTACCTTGTTAGAGGAGTGATTTGGATGTCAGTGGCAATTTCCTTGCTTGTTAAAACATCCAAGTGGGTCAAAATTGTTATCACTGTCTGGTGGATGTCTTTCTCTTTATTGGTTTCAGCCATTAACATTGAACTTCTGTTACAAACGCATAATAATCTTCCAATTTTTGACATAATGCCATGGCCAGTAAACATCCTGCTCCTCATTTGTGCATTTAGAAACTTAATTAGTCCTGCTACTACTCAACGTAGTGAAGATCAGAGCCTATCTGAACCTCTATTAGTCTCTAAGGCAGAGAAAACTCAGGTAGGAATAGGGCGGGCTAGCTTTTCAAGCAAATTAACTTTTTCTTGGATTGATCCCTTGCTTTCTTTGGGCTACTCCAAACTATTAACTCTTGAAGATATCCCTTCTTTAGTTGATGAAGATGAAGCTAGCTTGGCCTATGAAAAATTTGCTCATGCATGGGAATCCCTCGTGAGAGAAAACAGCTTGAGCAACTCAAAAAACTTAGTTCTTCGGTCCTTAGCAAAAGTGTATTTCAAAGAAAACGTATTGATAGCTATCTGTGCATTCCTACGGACACTTTCTGTAGTATCTCTGCCTCTTTTACTCTATGCTTTTGTAAATTATTCAAACCACAGTGAGGAGAATAGGTATGAAGGTCTCACCATATTGGGATGTCTAGTCATTTGCAAAGTAGTTGAATCGTTGTCTCAGAGATGTTGGTACTTTAGTTCAAGGAGGTCAGGCATGAGGATGAGATCAGCTTTGATGGTCGCAGTTTATCAAAAGCAGCTGAAGCTTTCATGTGTTGGAAGGAGAAGGCATTCAACTGGAGAGATTGTGAATTATATTGCAGTAGATGCCTATAGATTGGGGGAGTTTCCTTGGTGGCTTCATTCAGCATGGAGTCTTGTACTGCAACTTTTTATGTCCATTGGAGTACTTTTCTATGTCGTCGGTCTTGGTGCTCTTCCTGGTTTAGTCCCTCTGCTCATTTTTGGAGTCCTCAATGTGCCATTTGCAAATTTACTACAAAAATGTCAATCTGAATTTATGGTTGCTCAAGATGAGCGACTAAGACTCACTTCTGAGGTCCTAAATAGTATGAAAATCATAAAGTTGCAGTCTTGGGAAGAGAAATTCAAGAACTTGATTGAAACTAGACGTGGAAATGAATTCAAGTGGTTGGCAAAAGAACAGATAAGTAAAGCTTACGGTACTGTTTTATTTTGGATCAGCCCAACCATCATTTCTTCGGTCATCTTCTTGGGCTGTGCCTATTTTGGGAGTGCACCATTGAATGCTAGCACCATCTTCACAGTTCTTGCAACACTGAGAAGCATGGGGGAACCTGTTAAGATGATACCGGGAGCTCTTTCTATTATGATGCAAGTCAAAGTCTCTATCGAAAGAATAAATGCTTTTCTGCTTGGTGATGAACTGAAGAATGAAGTGCCAAGAATTTCACTGCAGAATTCAGATAGAAGTATTGTTGTAATACAAGCAGGCAACTTTAGTTGGGACACTGAATTAACAACTGCAACTCTTAGAGACGTCAATCTGGAAATAAAGAAGGGACAGAAAATTGCAGTTTGTGGACCAGTTGGAGCTGGGAAATCATCAATCTTGCATGCCATGCTTGGAGAAATACCAAAAATTTCAGGAACTGTGAGTTACAAAGCTAGTATTCTGATATATTATCAACCACTGATTTTGCTGCTATCACTGATGTTTTTCCCCTAATTCTTGCAAATAGGTTTATCTATCTGGATCCATAGCCTATGTTTCGCAAACATCTTGGATCCAGAGTGGGACTATCCGTGACAACATACTCTATGGAAAGCCAATGGATGGGGAAAGATACAAAAGGGCTATCAAGTCATGTGCTCTAGATAAGGACATTGATAATTTTGATCATGGTGATCTCACAGAAATAGGTCAGAGAGGGATCAACATGAGTGGAGGACAGAAGCAGAGGATCCAACTTGCTAGAGCTGTCTATAATGATGCTGATATCTATCTTCTTGATGATCCTTTCAGTGCTGTAGATGCTCAAACAGCTGCAGTTCTATTCAATGTGAGACAAACACCTCAGTTATAACTCAAAAACATTGAAAACAAAACATTAGCTTTTTATTCTGCTGAATTTATGTTTCGATAATTGCAGGACTGTGTCATGGCTGCTCTATGGAAGAAAACTGTCATCCTAGTAACTCATCAAGTGGAGTTTCTCTCTGAAGTTGATAGAATTCTGGTAAAAGTCTAAGCTAAGACCATTTATGTATTTTTTTTTCCTTTTATTCATCTATTCTTTACATTTCAAGAGAATGACTTGGTTTTTACTTAGGTCATGGATGGTGGGACAATTACTCAAATAGGAAGCTATACAGAGCTATTGACGTCGGGAACAGCATTTGAGGAGCTTGTTAATGCTCACAGAGATGCAATGACAGTATTGGGTCCTTTGAGTAATGAAAACAAAGGACAACCACACAACACAGATACACTTCAGGTGGAGGAGTCCAATAAGTCATACCTTACTAAACAGAATAGTGAGGGTGAGATTTCTGTTATGGGTCTACCAGGAGTACAACTCACAGAAGAAGAAGAAAAAGGGACTGGTGATTTTGGATGGAGACCTTTCCTTGATTATATTGCAGTATCAAAAGGATATCTTTTTCTATCTTTAGGCATACTAGCTCAGTTTGGTTTTGTGATTTTCCAGGCTGCAGCAACTTATTGGCTAGCAGTTGCCATCCAAATTCCTAAAATAAGTAGTGGCTTTCTAATAGGAGTTTATACAGGAATTTCAACACTTAGTGCTGTTTTTGTACATCTTAGGTCTATTTATGCTGCACACTTGGGATTAAAAGCTTCTAAGGCTTTCTTCTATGGTTTCACCAATACCATTTTTAAAGCTCCCATGCTTTTCTTTGACTCTACTCCTGTTGGGAGGATTTTGACCCGAGTAAGATGATCCTAAGTTCCTTATACTAAGCACATTTGAAACACTTTTGTTTTACCTATCAGCTTTATGTCACATAACCAGTTTCTTATTATCCTTTGTACATTGCTCTTTCAGGCTTCATCAGATCTGAGTATTCTGGATTTTGATATACCTTTCTCCATTGACTTTGTGGCAGCTGGTAGTATTGAACTTGTAGCAGCCATTGGAGTTATTGCCTTTGTTACATGGGAAGTTCTCATTGTAGCCATTCTTGCAATGATAGCTGTAAAATACATTCAGGTGTGTGTCCTTTGTCTTCTCATCTGTTTCTTTTGTTTATTTTATTTATTAACTTTTGCTGATCATAAATATTCCTCTTTCCTTAAACAAAAAGGGGTACTGTCTAGCTTCTGCTAGGGAACTAATAAGAATCAATGGAACGACAAAGGCTCCCGTTATGAATTTTGCAGCTGAGACTTCTCTTGGGGTGGTCACTATAAGAGCTTTTAACATGGTGGACAGGTTCTTTAAGAACTACCTAAAGCTTGTTGACACAGATGCTACACTTTTCTTTCTTTCTAATGCAGCCACAGAATGGCTGATTCTAAGGATAGAGGCACTTCAGAATCTGACCATGTTCACTTCCGTATTTCTCCTTGTTCTACTTCCTAAAGGCTACGTATCGCCAGGTAGCATCTGTTTCTATAGAACAATCTCTATTTTTTCATTCTAAGAGCTGACTGTTCTAAGCTGTGAAAATTTTCTCCCTTACTTCATTATACGCAGGACTTGCGGGGCTTTCCCTTTCTTATGCTTTGTCAATAACTAGCACACAGGTTTTCTTGTCAAGATGGTATTGCAACTTATCAAACTACATAATTTCAGTCGAACGGATAAAACAGTTTATGTGCATACCAGCAGAGCCTCCAGCAATTATAGATGACAAAATGCCACCATCATCATGGCCCTCCCAGGGTAGGATTGAGTTGCAAGAGCTCAAGGTGAGTAAAATAATCAAGCTGGTCCTTTGAGTAAATAAATTCAATGAAAAAAAGGCTTATCAGGAGCAGGTTGTTCACGAAGTGTTCGTCGAATGCTCTGTTCATTTACACTCCTAATTATTGCAGATAAGATATCGTCCAAATGCTCCATTGGTTCTCAAAGGAATCAGCTGCACAATCAAGGAAGGGACTAGAGTAGGAGTTGTAGGAAGGACTGGAAGTGGAAAATCTACGCTAATAAGTGCCTTGTTTCGTCTAGTTGAGCCTGCAGCGGGGAAAATTTTTATAGACCGACTTGACATATGCGCTATTGGTCTAAAAGATCTGAGAATGAAGCTTAGCATTATCCCTCAAGAGCCAACTCTATTTAGGGGAAGTGTTCGAACCAACTTAGATCCTCTAGGCCTTTATACAGATGAAGAAATATGGAAGGTGAGACTACTAAAAAGTGTGTTTTGTTTAGTTTTCAATCCCTTCTTATTACTGGTTCTGGTGCATTTATCAGACAAAGTTAAGGAAGTTATACTTCATTACTTCTAGTACTACTGCATATTAGAATATTAATTGTATGCTTGATATGTTTTTTTTTTGTAGGCTTTAGAAAAGTGTCAGCTTAAGGCAACTATCAGTAGTCTACCAAATAAGCTAGATTCATCAGGTGAGTTGATTCCAGTAACTAAATAGTATCTCGTTAATGATATGTACACAACAAGCAAATTGTTTCATGAATTTATAGCTTATACATGTTATGTTACCGGGACTCTTCATTATTCCTAAAGTACCCGTATCCGACACCTGTGTCCGACACATATTCGGATATTGGTATGGGGTATGATCTTCCAAATATATGAAAAAACTTAAAAAAATTTGAGTATACCCGTGTTGGACACATACGACACTCACCTATGGGTAACATAGTATACATGGCTTGTCACTGATTAATGAATTAAGATGACTAATCAAGCGGGAAAATGTTTCCATATGCATCTTCCATTCAATTATGCATAACTTAAAAAGCATTTTTAGATGTTACCTGACGTTTTTTTTTTTGGATCAACCTTGAACAGTGAGTGATGAAGGGGATAATTGGAGTGTGGGACAGCGACAACTCTTTTGCCTTGGAAGAGTCCTTCTTAAGAGAAACAAAATCCTGGTGTTAGATGAAGCTACAGCTTCGATCGACTCCGCAACAGATGCTATTTTGCAGCGAATTATCAGACAAGAATTCTCAGAATGCACAGTGATAACAGTAGCTCATAGAGTTCCAACTGTAATAGACAGTGACATGGTCATGGTCCTTTCCTATGGTACGTATGGCTCTTTATTTGACAGTTACTAGGAAAAGAAAATTGAGAGAAACTATTATATATTTCCTTGCTTAACTGTCTCTAGCCAAAGACTACAGTTTTTGTTTAACCACATGACAACTGTATGAAAGAGAATAGAGGAAATTCTTTGGCTGTAGAGGTAGTGGCAGGCTTATTAAACAACCCCAGTAATTACTATAGGCTTTTGATATTAAAGAAAACTTACTGAAATCATGGGGAGTTTCTTTGATTTACAGGGAAGTTGATAGAGTATGATGAGCCTACAAGACTAATGGGGACAAACTCCTCCTTTTCCAAGCTTGTAGCTGAGTACTGGTCAAGTTGCAGAAGGAATTCCTCCCAAGCTTTTAGTAGTTATCAGTGATGTGATAATGAGATTTCAAAGACTACAGCATGCTTTTGGTGCTTGGAGCAATGACAATTCAATGAATGGACTTTTATTATTACTAGTTTATGCTATACGTGTTTTGCAAGTGGATGATATAATAGGTTAATATTATTTATTTTAATATATATATAATTCACTGTTAAACACTTTTTTCATTTTTGATAAATCTATAAATTAGATTTTTTATTTTGGTATAAAATTATATTAAAGTTTAACAAAACTATTATAAATATTAATTATTATAAAATTATATCAATAATTACCAAAATAATATCAAATGTTATCAAAATTATATCAAAAGTTATCAAACTTATATGAAATGTTACAAAAAATTACCAAAATTATATCAAACGTTACCAATATTATATGTTACCAAAATTATATTAAAGAGTACCAAAAATCTATCAATGTTATCAAAATTATATCAAAAATCACCAAAATCATATCAAAGATTACTAAAATTATATCAAAGGTTGCCAACATTATATCAAAAGTTATTAAAACTATATCAAAAGTTGTCAAATTTATTACAAACTAGATATAAGACCCGCGCTATGCTGCGGGTGAAACAATCCTTTTTCTATTTGTAATAGCAATAGCAACAATGGTATGGGATGTATAAGCAATTTTATGAATAAGGGTGAATAAAGATATACTAAATAAGGTGCTTCAGATAACAAAAAATAGTTGGCAGGTAGTTGCATGCTTGGTTCGTTTGGGGAAACAAAGAACAGGGATTCTGTTTTGCTAATACATCAACAGCTTGCATATGTACAGTGTCATAATTTTTTTCACAAAGCATTAGATAAGCTAGCTTGTAAGTTCATGCAGCAACAAAAAGACACAGCTCCTCAAAAAGGGATCAAACATTCTGTCAAAAAGTTGCATTCTGTAATAATAGCTAATTCCATAAAATCAACAAAGATCATATAAGTACTTACGATTGTTAGTAGAATCAAAATTTGAAGAAGCATGAGGATGTGATTCAGAGGCACCAGACAATCCAAGAACCGAATCAGATAGCGCAAGAATTGGCCCAACGGTCTGCTCAGCAGGTTCGAGTTCAGTTGTTAGCAATTCAACAAACACATTGAAAGCAAGTTCAGAGAAAGAAAGAAAAAAGCAGAATGTAAAGTGGGGGGAGAAGTTGTTAAAAGAACCACACAAAAAAAAATCAAAATACCAGATAAGGAAAAACAAACCGTTGAGGATCCAATTGAAACAACTTCAAATACTGAACAGAAAGAGTAGCAGAGCCACTTGAAGATGAAGATACCTTCATAGAAACCATTTTCAAACAGCAATCAGCGCAAGGAGTTTTACAGAAAAGAACAGGCACCAATAAGCATCAAATAAAATTTAAACTAAACAGGTTAACAAAAATCATTAGAAATTGTTTCTTTTAAACAATGTAACCGTAGCAAAGTAAGCATTAAACAAATCAAGAAATCCATCAGCTAACTACCACCCAGAAACTAAAAAGACAAATCAACATATTTCAACAAAATTTACAATAATCAAAGGAAAAACATCAAATAAACATTAAACTAAGCAGGTAAGCAAAGGTTACGAACATTGCTTCTCCTGAACAACAAAATCGTAGCTACGGAACCATTCTAAAAATTTTTGCAAATCCATCGCGAAAAAACCAACCCACATTCTGCAACAAAATGTACATAAATCAGTTGCTTCCAGTGTTCCCAATTGAGGGAGAAGGAAAAAAAAGAAAAAAAAAGCGAAAGGTGCGAAACAAAGGGAGCAGAAACAGATAGGATACCTGCAATGGAAATGGCATAGCGGCTGTTCTCAAAGCCAAAGATTTTAAGGAAAAGGGCGTAGTAATCATGACAGAGCAGTGTGAGTAGAAACTGTAACTCTGACAGAGAAAACAGTCATAACAGTTGATCAAAGGAAACTAAACGCCTAAAATAAGGAAGCCCGAGTGAGAGCAACCAAAAAGAGGTGGCAGGTGCAGAAAGGTCAAAGCACAGGGAGAAGTAGAAACAATGGGGGAAAGTAAGTACAGTACATGCAGCCAACAAAAACCATTGACAGAAATCTCCGTCTACGGACCAAATCATGGAGCAGGACAGGAGGTCAATCTCCAATTGAGAAAAACAAATCACAAACAAAAGGTTAGAAGCAGGGGAGAATAGGTCAGCAGAAGAATTGGTAAAAAAAACTAAAGAAGAAGAAGAGGGTCCTCGTGATGGTGGAGAAACAGAAAGATGCAGACGTGGATGGGGCAGGAAACTCAAGTTCAATATACACGTGTCAGTGTCTGAGGTGAGTTGCTTTTTTTTCTCCACTTACGTGGATGCTCTATTTTTCAAAAAAATAAAAAAAATTTATAATTTGAATGTTATCAAAATTATATCAAAAGTTATAAAAAATATTAAATATTATCAAAATTTTTACAATTTTTATCAAAATTTATCACAATTATATCAAGGATTATCCAAAATTATGTAAAAGTTAACGAAATTATATAAAATGTTACCAAAATTATATCAAAAGTTATCAAACTGTTATAAATATTATCAAAATTATATCAAAAATTACCAAAATTATATCAAAGATTACCATATATCAGAGGTTATCCAAAGTTACCAAAATTATTAACAAAGGTTACCAAAATTTTATAAAAGTTATCAAAATTACATCAAAAAGCCATCAAAATGACAAACTCATATTAAATGCTACTAAAATCAAAATGGTTACCAAAATTATATCGAGGGTTACCAAAATCATTTCAAAGGCTATCGAAATTATATCCAAGATTATCAATGTAGACACCTAATTTTGTCCGGACCACTAAAGAGGTATGTTTTCTTCCCATATTGATGTTCCCAAGTGTAAAAAGACTGTTTTCATCCTGCAGGTGGTACTCCGAGACTTAGTTTAAGAGGGCGAGCACAAAAAGTCAAACTTGAAAAAAGTCAACCCCAAAAAAAGTCAACCCCGAAAAAGTCAACCCCAAAAAGTCAACTACTGAAAAAGTCAACCCACTTTCAAAATCAAGATTTTAAGTTCAATTGAAAAATGGCAAAAGAATTTTGATAATCCGAGGTCTACATTGAAAGATATGGAGTTCGGAAGTTGGGATTTGGAGATTCAGTAGAAAAGAAACCCTAATCCGAGAAATTTGGGGAAAAGTGCTTAAACGATCAAACTGGTCAGAATTGAAGGTTCCAAATGAAAGATAAGCACTGACTACGGGTAATGGAGAAGTCACTTGCAAGAAAAACCGAAAGAAAAGTCAATCCGGGAGAAAACCGAGAATTAGGGTTTTTAGTGGATTTCGGTGAAATCGGGAAGAATCACAGAAATGGCCCGACTTGTTAAGAACAAAGCCCCCAATGGATGAAGAATGGTTAAAAAGGATGGCCCAAGGCTCAGATTGAAGAAAATCTGAAAATCGGATTTGTTTTGAGCAAAACCGGGTTTCGGAAGTAAAAGGGCAAAATTGGAAAAATTTGGGAAAAATAGCAAATGGACTCCGAAAATTATGGAAAATTTGTCAATCTCATTCTTAAATCATTTGAAGGAGATTGGCGAAAGAAAATCTTGATTCCGAGTTCGTTTGCAAAATGGCCAAATCCCGGGCTTCTTATGCAGTAATTCAAAAAGGAAAATCCCGGAAAAATAGCAAATGGACTCCAAAAATTATGAAATTTGGAAAATCTCATTTTTAAATTATTTGGAAGAGATTGGCGAAAGAAAATCTTGATTCCGAGTTCGTTTGCAAAATGGCCAAATCCCGGGCCTCCTATGCAGTAATTCAAGCCGATAAATCCAGAAAAAATACCAAATGAGCTCCAAAAATTATGAAAACTTCAAGATCACACTTTTTAATTATTTTGAAGAGATTGGTGAAGAAAAATCTTGATTTGGAGCTCGTTTAAAAAATGGTAAAATGTAGGGGCATAAAAGGGCATTTTTGGGAAGAAAAAATCCAAATAAATAGCAAACGGACTCGGATAATTTTGAAAACTTCCAGAACTCAATATTTTATTATTTTGGAAGTATTAAAAAAAGAAAAATTGAATTTGGAGTCCGTTTGATATTTACTTGCATCCGGGGGGCAAAATGGTCATTTCACCCAAGCAACCGAAAAGGGCTTTTTTTGGCCCTTCAAAAAATCAGAGTTGGGCTGGAAAAGAGATGTGCTGGCATACCCAAGCCCAAAGAAAGGAGGAAGCTTCTAATTTTTTTTTTAATCAAGTGGTTAAAAATCAAGAGTTAGTTAACCATTCTCTTTGATCAAGCCATGGTGATTAAACCACATAGGTTAAGAAAGATGTCAACATTATTTTTGCATAGCTGTAATTTGAGAGGGCTGAGATGCTAATCTAAAGGTGGTAATTTCATGACTTTTCATCTTGAATTATTGGCCATTTGATGGAAATTAGGTTACACAAAAATGACAACATCTTGGAGGCTATATAACCATGCATTAAGGCTAGCCCTAAGGAGGGGGGAGGCAGATTTTGGTTTCTTCTTTTCCATTTTGGCTGATTTCTCTTAGTTTTTCTTAGTTTTTATCTTCTTGGTTGAGAGCAAAAAAAGAAAAGTTTAGAAAAAAAGGAAAGTTTGAAGAGAAAAGCTTGAAATATTAGCTTCTTGAGGTTGCTCTTGAGCACCAACTCTTGCACTTTCATTTTCTATTCTTGTTTTTTGCTATTTTAATCTCTACTTGGTGAGTTTTCATTTTAAAATAATATTTCTTGTTCTTCCTTCATTTCCTTTCTTAAGTATTTTTTTTTTACATTTTTTTTTACAATAAACTCACCATGGCCAAATGGCCTACATTATTTATTTTAAGTTGTTGTTTCAATTCATTTTACCATATTGTTTATGCTATTTTCTTTGTTTTTGATGTTTTAAGTGTTATGTTATTTCATGTTCTTAAGTTATATTTAATTTGGTTGCTTTGTTTGTTGCCATTTATGTCTTAGATATCATGTTTTTGCATTTTTAATTTTCTGTTTTCATGTTGTTTAAATTTGAGCATGTTTTAGAGTTAGCATATTAAGTGTTTGTGAAAATGCTTGTGTGATTCTTTGCATGATTCTTGTTTTATATCTTAGTGAGCATGTTTTAGATTTGGTATATTAGGTGTTTGTGAAAATGCTTGTGTGATTTTTGTGTTATGACTTAGTTTTTCATGCTAGCATACCAAGTGTTTGTGAAAATGCCATGCTTGTTGGAGCTTGAGGCCATTTGGCTACTCCATGTGTTTTGCATTGTGTGTTGTATTTTTGTCATGCTAGTTGTTAGGTTTTTGCATTTGCATGATATTTGGTTGGATTTTTGAATTAAGCATGCCTTGTGTTTGTGAAAATGCCATGCATATCTTAGGTCTAGGTTGCATTTATTGCCATGCAAGTTCATGTTAGGTCTAGGCCATATTATTTATGTCATGCATTTTCCTTATATTTAGTTTTAAATCCATGCATTTCATGCATTATGTTTGCTGCATTATTTCATGCATTTCATGTTCATACCACTTGAATAATGACTTGAGCCAATTGATGGTTCAAAGTCATGCTCTCTTGAGCACACTTGTGGAAAATTAAGTTTGTCAAGTTGATTATTCTACCTTTGTGATTTTTTTTACTTAGCCATTTTTTATCTAACTTTCAAAAAGTCCTAGCTACTGCTTTCAAGTCATTTTATGAGTTTCAAATATTTTTACTTTGATTTTTAAATGATTTTATCAAAGACAAAAAAATGTGCTGGCAAAACAGTTTTTTCTCCTCCAAAAACTCGTACATCTCTGATTTTTCTGGGAATTCATCTTTGATCAGAAAATTAAGCCGATTTTTTATCGTGTAGTTTTACATGTCCTGAGTCTCCAGTAATTTTTTCAGAATTTTTGGAATTTTTAAAAATAGGGTAAAAAATCGTGGATTAAAACTGGACAGTGGAGTCAGAATTGAATTTAAAGAGAAACCATTTTTCTGTTTTGGTTAATTTACTTAGAGTGGGCTGATTAGGAGGGTTAGCTACTGACTTAGGGTAGTTTCTAAGCCTTTTTAAACTCTAAAAATGGTTTTTCAAGTCTCGGGTTAAGGGTAGTCAAGTCCGGATTTTTAAACTTAGGAAATTAGAGCCATTTAAAAAAATTTTAGCCCAGTTTTTATTCAAGCTTCTCAAAATTGTTTTCAAACAATCACAAAGTATTTTGGTTTTAGAATATTTAATTTGACATATTTTCCTAAGGTAGCCGGATATCTTTTTAGATATACGGATTTCCTTAATAAAAGGAAAAAAATACATTTCATGCATTGCATTTTTATTTTCATGCATATTATATGATAGCATTATTTTATTCCATGTCATTTAAATTATATGCCATACCATTCATATTTGTCATGTCATTTAGGTTGCATTATATTATTTAGACTGTACTATGTCATTTTATTTATGTCATGCATATACATATTCATTTCTTTTAAATGTTTCCAAAAAAAGATAATGGTTTTCAATAAAAAAAATATAAAGATATTCCCGAGTTAAAATAATTCATGAGTTCTCTACCGGGTTTGCTGGAGGGAATATCATCAATTATCATTAATAAAGGAATATCTTTCTTTCAAAAAAGAGAATGATTCGGAAAGTTTTCCAAAACTAATAAAAATTTCTATATTTTGCCACGTTTGTTGGGGAATATAGGAAAATTTTGAATTTATAAATTCCGGATCATTTTCAATAAAAAAATGGAATTATTTTTCTTTAAATTGGGAATTAATTTGAAATAATAAATTTAAAACCAATTTTTATCGAGACTTGAGATAACACACGGTTAATAAGGTATCGATTTATACGGGCGTTGTGGGGGTGCTAATCCTTCCCCGCACGTAACCGACTCTCGAACCCGTTTCTTTGATTTCTCTGGTTTTAACGCAGACTTGAAATTGGTTTTAAAAATATTTTAATTAATTTTTAAAATATTTTTATAAAACCGGTTTTAATAGGTGGCCGATCACACCTAGCTAAAAAAGATTGGTAGCGACTCCATGTCTTTTTTAAGGTCATTTTCAAAACCTTCATTTTTCTAGAGGAATTAAGTCGACTTTTCCTCGTTTTTTTTTATGTCACACTTAACGAATAATAAAGTTTTGCGATGAGACTCGTCGTTATTTTTTAGGTTGCGACAGCTTGGCGACTCCGCTGGGGACATATTAGAGAGTCAGGCCTAGAATTAGTCGTGTGTTATCTCAGTCTCGGTTTTGTTGGTTTAATTGGTATTTAATTTTAATTCCCACATTTTTTAAGGAGAATTTTGAAAATAATAAAATGTTTTAAATATGTTCATTCTCATGTGCATGCATTTTATTTTTGTTCTCTAGTTATTTAAGGTTGTATATTATAATTGCTTGTTGATTAATGCGTTACACTATTCTTGAATGTTTTAATTGCTAGGGCATTTAGAATAAGGTTTGTAGAATAGGTAGTGAAAGGTTTGTTATTCCTCCACACACACTACACGTGCATTTGCATAACATGAATCCTCTACCCGGGTTCCGTCCTTTTAAGTGGGAGTAAAGTAACTACGCCTTCGTGATGATCCTCCGTATGGGCTAGTGAAACACTTTCGGAGTATAAAGTACCTATTGCCTTCGTGATAATCCTCCGTACGGGCATAGGAAAATATACTCTAACGGATTGAACCCGCTTTTATCGGGGTGCCTTACTAGCCTTCACCAGCGACAGTGAGGAACAATTCGGGGCCTTAGAACCGATTCACCCTCATATAGTGAACCTAGGCGAAGCCATCCCGAATTTCCGTTAGATATACCAAAAATAGGAACACATGGAGGGACATTTCTAAACTTTTTGTTACCTGTTTTACACTCCGAATAAGTGTGGTAGATCGGGCAACGATGTACGTACATCGCCCGTAATAAATGTGATACTCCGCCTCGAAGGCATCGTGATGCCTAAATAAGCAGATATTGCTGGGGCAGATGTTCATTAGCTGTTTTTTTTATAAAAAAAAAAAAATCTTTTTTAAGCATTTTGCATGTTGCACATTTCATACATGTGTGAATAGAGCATGTACATTTTTGGTTGTGTTATTGATCTCATTCTTTGCAATAAACAGTTGGTAATTTCATTTGATGATTTCATAAAACAGGTAGTGTCACATGAACATTTGCATATGGTACCATAGTGGGATCCACCCTGAAATTCTTTTGAAAATAATGTGATTGGTTTTTCATAAATAAATAAAAAAACACAAAAAAAAGCATGTTAAAAAAAAATCATAAATTAGGAGGCAAATCTTGCATAATGAGATTTTTGAATAATCAAGATTTAGGTCCTACCAATTTCGTGTAATCATTGGTTAATTTATTTGTGTCATTTTGACATCGTGTTACAGTCATAACATGCATGATTATTCATTGTAGAATACATTTGCGATATACATGGTCATTCTTTGTACCTACCTTTGTATTAATTCATTTATTCTTAGCATGTATCATTTTGACATCATAGCATGCATGGTCATTCATTGTAGGACACGTTTATAACATGCATAGTCATTATCTGTATATACCTGGCATTAGATTGCATTCATAGCATACATATCATCATAATTTCTCTGTATATGTTCATGCATTAACCATCAGTTTGTTCATGCACATAGGAATAGAGCATGTACATTCATAATATTAATCTCATGACATTTTCATTTGCATGAAAGGGGTTCGAGATATGAGGAATGAATCGGAGGAACGATTGGGTGCTTTGGAACGCAATCAAGATGAATATGGACATGAAATACGAGAGGTGAAGGAACAACTTGCCAAATTGCTGAAAATGGTTGAGGATATGGGTAACAGTAAAGGTGAACTTTCTCAGGGCTTCGCATCATCTTCGGATCAACCAAAACCATTAGGTCCAGAACATACAATCCTTGCTGGATCCTGCACTTGTCAATGCCACAAAGGTTGCAATCCTGATGAAATTGTGGACAAAATCATGAAAATAATTAAACATGAAAACCTGATACCAAAGACAGAAACCTCGAATCCAGTACCATACCTGCAAACTGTTCTAGGTCCAAACCAGTATCCCCACCCTACTATGGTCCAATCGTCCATTGGGACGACCACTACGGGATTCCTGAATCCCACTCCATCGTTACCAACTACCAGTTCATACTATTTCCCTCATCAATCACCTTATCCAGTACCTGGGATAGGAACCTCGAGCTATGTACAACCTCCAAAGGCCCCGTGTCCAAATCCATACCCTTACCATGCTGTTCCGCCACATCCCCATGTAAACACTCCGGTTCGAACCTTAGTGCCACCACCAAGTGCCCCAACTCCTAGGCCATGTGTGACTAAGAAACGATCCCAGAATAAGACCCAAATGCATTTTGATCCCATTCCAATCAGCTACCAAGAGCTCCTCCCTATACTGATCCAAAATCACATGGTTGCCTGTGTCCCATTGAAACCCCTGTTACCACCATATCCAATATGGTATAATCCAAATGAAAGATGTGATTATCACTGTGGAATTGTTGGCCATAGCATCGAAGATTGTATAGCAGTCAAAAGGAAAGTGCAAGCTCTCATAGATGCCAAGTGGTTGGATCCAACGACACTGATTGATAAAGGACTGGGAAAACGCCATTAGGATTGGGAGATTTACAGCATTGAGGTGGAAAGACTTTGGTCTTATATGATGTAATAGGATTTCACTTTTTCAGTAGCCGGCTCTTATAGCCTTAGGATGCTAGGAAGAATAAAGTGCTTGTAAAGACAGTTTTAACTACTACTCAAATTTTGTAAAACATGGTTTATACCATTGTGAACATTGATATGGGAATGAATTGAGTATGCTTCAAATTTATAAGATGTTGATGATTAAGTTCCTCCGATTCTTATTTCCTCCGTGATATCTTCCCCTTTGCATTTTGCATCCCATCAATTATTTGTCAGGTTGCATTCATGCATTCATAATCAGCATGATTTTTCTGTATATATCCATGCATTAATTTGCTTATTACATACATCATGATTAGCATTAGGTCACATTCATGACACACATGGTTAGCATGATTTTCTTTGTATATACTCTGTATCAATCATTCATTGTTTGCATAATTGACACCGTGTTGCATTCATAGTGTATGTGATCATTTATTGGGAAACATGCTAAAATACATGATCAGTCATTGCATATATTCATGTGTTGATCTGTTTATTCTTTGTTTGCAACATGTTGGCATTGTGATTGCATTTATCACATATATGGTCAGCATGTTTCCATTGTACATATCCATACATCATATTGTTTAGGCTTCATATGCATCAAATTGCATTCATGGCTCATTCATCATGACATACATTTGGGGGAAATAAATAGAAGTTGGCTTGGCTTTAGGAGTCTTTGAAAGAATTTCCATTTCAAATCAGAAGAAGTACTGAGTACACTTTTAATACAGGCTGGTGCTATGGAGGATGAACAAGTTGCCCGAATGGAAAAAATGGAAAGGTAACAGAGAGAATTGCGAGAACAGCTAGCAAAATCTCAAGCAGAATCTAAGGATCAGATGACTAAACTGATGGAGCTAATGTCTGCTGTAATCAAGGGAAAAGGATACACCGAAAACTTTGTCGCCGGACAAGGGTTAGAGGTACAAAAGGGCCAAGATGAGGTCGCAATAAGTGATGCCCAGAACACTGTTAACCCCGTCAATGTCCTAAACTCAGATGATCCAGCTGAACAGGCAAAGTTGAAAAGGGTTGCAGTAAATGAGGTTGAGTTAGCAGATTCCCAAGGGAAATATCAGTTGTTAGATGAAAGGCTTCGGGCAATAGAAAGAACAGATGTATTCGGGAGTGTAAAGGCGAAAGAACGATGCTTGGTCCTCGATTTAGTCATTCCTCCTAAGTTCAAGATCCCTGACTTTGTGAAATATGACGGGACGACCGATCCATCAGCCCACATCACTATGTTCTGCCGAAAGATGACAAGTCAGATAGATAATGATAAGCTTTTAATTCACTGCTTTCAAGATAGCCTCAGCGGGTCCGCAATTAGGTGGTATAGTCAGTTGAGCAAGGATCAGATTCGCTATTGGAATGATTTGGCTAGGGCTTTTCTAAACCAGTACAAGCATATGACCGACAGGACACTTGATCGTCTCACTTTGCAAAATATGGAGAAAAGAGATACTGAGAGCTTCAAAGAATATGCACAACGGTGGATGAGCCTGGCTGCCCAAGTACAACCGCCCTTGACACAAAAGGAAATCACTATCCTTTTTGTGAATACACTGCAGGCCCCGTACTATGACAGACTCGTCGGCAATGCTTCGAAGAATTTTGCGGACATGGTAATTTCAGGGGAGATGATTGAGAATGCTATCAAGAATGGGAAACTTGAAAGAGAAGGAACATCCAATACCGAGAGAAATAAGGCACCAAGAAAGAAAGAGGAAGATGTCCAAACTATGGGAGATTTCATCCCATATTCCCAATTTCCCTCATACCAATCATGTTACCCTACTGAGGTATCTCCAAGCCTTTATCCTTACCTACCTACCCAAATACCTAATCCTATACCAGCCCTTGCAACAAGGCCTACTTCTAGAAAATGACCGCGGGAAAATCAAGAAAGAAATCCAATCCCCATCCCTGACTTATTGCCATTACTAATAAAGAATCAGTACCTTACCCCGGTACCTTTGAAAATAGCTCCGAATCCATCAGCAAGGAGTTATGACCCTGACAGCAAGTGTGATTATCACCTAGGGGTAGTTGGCAATTCAACTGAAAAATGCAGACAACTGAAGGAAAGGATTGAAAGTCTTATCCGTGATGGTATTTTGACACCAGAGCTTATCGATCAATGGAAGGCCGCTTAGCCCTAAATCAGTTTCTTTCAGGGTTTTAGGGGGAGAATTACTACCTTTGAAGGATTTCAATAGGAGCATTTTTGACGCATGTAGTTTTATACACTGTGATGATGAAAGCACTTGTCTCATGTTAACATCTACATGAATTAAATGAATTTTGAATTTTAAATGCTTTGTGTTTGTTGTGTTTTAACAATAACGTGAATTTGCAAAAACAAGCATTGAGGAAGTTTTAATAATGAATAATCTCAAGAAGATTGATGATCAGTGTTAGAACTGACCCAACACTATCCCCCTCTTTTTTGGGCTTCTCTATACCTAAACCTTGAATCAAGAACACTTGAAAGACCTAATGCTTCAAGGAAAAATGAATGAAAAAAAGAGAAGCATTGGCATTGCAAAATAAGCAAGGATGTAAATCCTAGTCTAGGCTATGAACAAAGGAACGAACTTTTTCAAATTTTTCGAATTCCTTGAAATTCAAACAAATGAGACATTCTTTCAAGAGTCTAGATTTTGATAATTTGGTGTGTGTCAAGATTGTGCTAAAACCATTCATGACCTTTCCCAATGACCACAAAACACTAATTGCCCAGACATCACTTCATGATTGACACCCTGGGGCACAATGATTAAACTAGATTATCCCTTGTCCCAGAGAAAACCTGTTTTTGGGTCATATTTTCCTTGTCTCTTCAAAGAACTCAGATTGGAAACTCAACATTTTCAAAACAGACCTAGACTTGCCATGTTCCTCGTTGATACAAATTCGCATGGTTAATCAAATTGGGGCATCATATGTGGAAATGATGGATACATAGTGAATAAGGATGGACTAAGTGCATGAATCATTGGGGCATGCGATGAAAAAACAAAAAAAAAAAACAAAAAAAAAGAAGAAAAAATTTGTGATATCATGCATATGATAATTCGGATGAATCCAAAGTGCAAAATGAAATTCTGAATATCCATTTCCCCTGGGGATTGCTTTTCAATGTGAATATTTGTGCTTGACATGAGAAATGGCCATCTTTCATATCCCTTTCACACAAAAAGGAATTATCCATAGTCACCCCTTTTGAGCCAAAAGAATTCTTTCTTCTTTGAACCCTGATCAAGGATTACCCTCTACACTGGGGGCAAATACGAGGAAAGATCTTTTCAAAGATCATTGAGAAATGAGTGATAGCTCAAGGACAGACACAAAGCAAATGGAGTCCCGAATAAATACGGGCTCACTCTGTCAAAGAAAAAGAAGAGAAAAAGATGGTGAAATGAAAGCCAATGAAAAAAGAAAATAAAATATGTGAAAGACATGGCAAATTGAAAGCCAAAAGCAAGGAAGAAAAAGACACAAAAGTCAAAAGGAAAGAAATGTCCAAGAAGGGACAAATGCTTCAAAGATAATCCTCCTCAAGAAATGATCCTTGATCTGATTATCCTCAAACACATATTTTGGGCCTATTTATCCTTTCTTTCTGAACCCTGAGCCATGGCCTACATTACGTGCTTTAAAAGTCCATTTTGATCAAGCATGAATATTTAATTTGAAAGGTTTTTCCTCAGATTTTATCCCATTTCATCGAATTATCATTTCACTAAGGAAGAATTTAGAATTCTCAAGTGCATGGTAAAACAATGAACAAAAAAAAAATGGAAAGAATGGGACTCTAGGGCGAAAACCCAAAAATGGGCGGTCTAGAGTAAATTTGGAAATTTTCGATGCCATCTATGATGGTGCCGATACCCCAAAAGAAAAGATCTTATTAAAGGAGTGGTCATCGAGGAACATCTAGGAATTCCTGAACCCCCCAAATTGTCAATTCTCATTCAGAGGATTGTCTTCAAAAACTGAAACTTTTTTCCTCCAAAATCAACTTTCCAGTTTAAACATCCCGGCCAATCTTGAGGCTTGTCAAAATACCTTGATATGGAAACTAAAAGAATGTTGAATTTGTTTGGTTCTCAATGAATTCATGATTTATAAAAACTGTTCCATTTGTGAGCCTAGAAGGGATATACATTTTTGTCATGAAGTTTTCCTGGAAAAGCCAGAATCTTGTTATACCAAGCCTTGCCAATCCCAGTTGAAAAAAAACCAGATTGATACTTAGAGAAATTTCTAACAACGATCATCAGTCTTCAAAAGATTTATACATCACAAATTGTGGGGTTAATATTTTTTGTTCAAGAAGTTTTCAAAATGCGAAAACAAATAAAAATATTTTTGAAATACCCATTTTTGATGTTGACATGAGACAAGGGTTTTTCTAACCCAAAGGTATAGAACTGCCAAGATATATAGGTCCTGACTTCCAGATATGAGAAGAAGAAATAGAACCCGGTTCAGATCTCTGTTGATGAAAGTTTGAAAAACTGTTGGGGCAAAGAGAATAGCCAAAATGAATTGAAGATATACTCTGATTTGAAGAGGAAAAATGAATTTGAAAGGCTAAGCCAAAGTCCAGAGGAACAACCAGGGTCATTTGCATCACTCATGAGCACTCATCTCTCTATCGAGCTTTTGCATCTGCACAGTGTCAGCAAGCATTTTCATCATTCATGGGTATTTGCATTGGCATTATTCCATAAGCATCTCCATTTTACCTTTACATTTACATTCTCCATGGAATTCGCATTTGTGTCATCTCAAGCAATTGCATCATTTCTAGAATCATTGCATTTTCATTAATGTGTGGTAATTGTAGTTACACCATTCATAAACCAGTTACATGAACACAATTAGTAGGGGCATCTGCATCATGAAACATGGGCATCAATCCAAGTCATTTACATTTGCATTAAAGACATTTGCACCAGTTTAAGTCATTTCGTATCTTATACAACATATGCATTTGCATCAAAAAGCATTCGCATCTTCTCAAAATCTTTAGGTTAATTTTCAACAATTCTTCACCACCATTCTGAAGACCTTCGGGCATCATTTTTAAAGTCGCATACAGCGCAGTTTTTTCAAATCACGGGTAAGGCCTCCGGGCACCATTCTTAAGACCCCCGGGCATCATTTTTAAAGTCGCATACAGCGCATTTTTTCCAAATCACGGGTAAGGCCTCCGGGCACCATTCTTAAGACCCCCGGGCATCATTTTTAAAGTCGCATACAGCGCATTTTTTCCAAATCACGAGTAAGGCCTCCGGGCACCATTCTTAAGGCCTCCGGGCACCATTCTTAAGACCCCCGGGCATCATTTTTAAAGTCGCATACAGCGCATTTTTTCCAAATCACGGGTAAGGCCTCCGGGCACCATTCTTAAGGCCTCCGGGCACCATTCTTAAGACCCCCGGGCATCATTTTTAAAGTCGCATACAGCGCATTTTTTTCAAATCATGGGTAAGGCCTCCGGGCACCATTCTTAAGACCCCCGAGCATCATTTTTAAAGTCGCATACAGCGCAGTTTTTTCAAATCACGGGTAAGGCCTCCAGGCACCATTCTTAAGGCCTATGGGCACCATTTTTAAGATCTCCGGGCATAATTTTTCAAATCACAGGTAAGACCTCCGGGCAACATCTTTAAGACCTCCGGACATAACTTTTTTTCAGGGGTAAGGCCTATGGGCACCATTTTTAAGACCTCCGGGCATAATTTTTCAAATCACAGGTAAGACCTCCGGGCATAACTCTTTTTTCAGGGGTAAGGCCTATGGGCACCATTTTTAAGACCTCCGGGCATAATTTTTCAAATCACAGGTAAGACCTCCGGGCATAACTCTTTTTTCAGGGGTAAGGCCTATGGGCACCAATTTTTAAGACCTCCGGGCATAATTTTTCAAATCACAGGTAAGACCTCCGGGCAACATCTTTAAGACCTCCGGGCATAACTTTTTTCAGGGGTAAGACCTCCGGGCACCAATTTTTAAGACCTCCGGGCATAATTTTTCATATCATAGGTAAGACCTCCGGGCAACATCTTTAAGATCTCCGGGCATAACTTTTTTCAGGGGTAAGACCTCCGGGCACCAATTTTAAAGCCCTTCGAGCATAAATTTTTCTTTTGAAAATCGAATTTATTCCCTTAGGACGAATCGAGAGCCTTGTTTAGGCAGGGAATTCAATTTAAGGACAAAACCTTCAATTTATTGTTTTAAAAAAATGAAAAAAAATGAAAAAGAGAAAATAGAAAAGAAAAAAAAAAGGAAAAAAAAAAGAAAAAAGAAGAAAAAAATGAAAAAAAGAAAAATAGAAAATGAAAAAAATGAAAATGAAAAAGAAACCCCTTTTCCTTTCCTTCACATGTGATGTCACTGACCGTACAAAATTAGTGTCGGTTTATCTTTGCCTGATTCCTGATTCTCAGCAATAGCCAAAGAGGGGCAGCTGTAGACACCTAATTTTGTCCGGACCACTAAAGAGGTATGTTTTCTTCCCATATTGATGTTCCCAAGTGTAAAAAGACTGTTTTCATCCTGCAGGTGGTACTCCGAGACTTAGTTTAAGAGGGCGAGCACAAAAAGTCAAACTTGAAAAAAGTCAACCCCAAAAAAAGTCAACCCCGAAAAAGTCAACCCCAAAAAGTCAACTACTGAAAAAGTCAACCCACTTTCAAAATCAAGATTTTAAGTTCAATTGAAAAATGGCAAAAGAATTTTGATAATCCGAGGTCTACATTGAAAGATATGGAGTTCGGAAGTTGGGATTTGGAGATTCAGTAGAAAAGAAACCCTAATCCGAGAAATTTGGGGAAAAGTGCTTAAACGATCAAACTGGTCAGAATTGAAGGTTCCAAATGAAAGATAAGCACTGACTACGGGTAATGGAGAAGTCACTTGCAAGAAAAACCGAAAGAAAAGTCAATCCGGGAGAAAACCGAGAATTAGGGTTTTTAGTGGATTTCGGTGAAATCGGGAAGAATCACAGAAATGGCCCGACTTGTTAAGAACAAAGCCCCCAATGGATGAAGAATGGTTAAAAAGGATGGCCCAAGGCTCAGATTGAAGAAAATCTGAAAATCGGATTTGTTTTGAGCAAAACCGGGTTTCGGAAGTAAAAGGGCAAAATTGGAAAAATTTGGGAAAAATAGCAAATGGACTCCGAAAATTATGGAAAATTTGTCAATCTCATTCTTAAATCATTTGAAGGAGATTGGCGAAAGAAAATCTTGATTCCGAGTTCGTTTGCAAAATGGCCAAATCCCGGGCTTCTTATGCAGTAATTCAAAAAGGAAAATCCCGGAAAAATAGCAAATGGACTCCAAAAATTATGAAATTTGGAAAATCTCATTTTTAAATTATTTGGAAGAGATTGGCGAAAGAAAATCTTGATTCCGAGTTCGTTTGCAAAATGGCCAAATCCCGGGCCTCCTATGCAGTAATTCAAGCCGATAAATCCAGAAAAAATACCAAATGAGCTCCAAAAATTATGAAAACTTCAAGATCACACTTTTTAATTATTTTGAAGAGATTGGTGAAGAAAAATCTTGATTTGGAGCTCGTTTAAAAAATGGTAAAATGTAGGGGCATAAAAGGGCATTTTTGGGAAGAAAAAATCCAAATAAATAGCAAACGGACTCGGATAATTTTGAAAACTTCCAGAACTCAATATTTTATTATTTTGGAAGTATTAAAAAAAGAAAAATGAATTTGGAGTCCGTTTGATATTTACTTGCATCCGGGGGGCAAAATGGTCATTTCACCCAAGCAACCGAAAAGGGCTTTTTTTGGCCCTTCAAAAAATCAGAGTTGGGCTGGAAAAGAGATGTGCTGGCATACCCAAGCCCAAAGAAAGGAGGAAGCTTCTAATTTTTTTTTTAATCAAGTGGTTAAAAATCAAGAGTTAGTTAACCATTCTCTTTGATCAAGCCATGGTGATTAAACCACATAGGTTAAGAAAGATGTCAACATTATTTTTGCATAGCTGTAATTTGAGAGGGCTGAGATGCTAATCTAAAGGTGGTAATTTCATGACTTTTCATCTTGAATTATTGGCCATTTGATGGAAATTAGGTTACACAAAAATGACAACATCTTGGAGGCTATATAACCATGCATTAAGGCTAGCCCTAAGGAGGGGGGAGGCAGATTTTGGTTTCTTCTTTTCCATTTTGGCTGATTTCTCTTAGTTTTTCTTAGTTTTTATCTTCTTGGTTGAGAGCAAAAAAAGAAAAGTTTAGAAAAAAAGGAAAGTTTGAAGAGAAAAGCTTGAAATATTAGCTTCTTGAGGTTGCTCTTGAGCACCAACTCTTGCACTTTCATTTTCTATTCTTGTTTTTTGCTATTTTAATCTCTACTTGGTGAGTTTTCATTTTAAAATAATATTTCTTGTTCTTCCTTCATTTCCTTTCTTAAGTATTTTTTTTTTACATTTTTTTTTACAATAAACTCACCATGGCCAAATGGCCTACATTATTTATTTTAAGTTGTTGTTTCAATTCATTTTACCATATTGTTTATGCTATTTTCTTTGTTTTTGATGTTTTAAGTGTTATGTTATTTCATGTTCTTAAGTTATATTTAATTTGGTTGCTTTGTTTGTTGCCATTTATGTCTTAGATATCATGTTTTTGCATTTTTAATTTTCTGTTTTCATGTTGTTTAAATTTGAGCATGTTTTAGAGTTAGCATATTAAGTGTTTGTGAAAATGCTTGTGTGATTCTTTGCATGATTCTTGTTTTATATCTTAGTGAGCATGTTTTAGATTTGGTATATTAGGTGTTTGTGAAAATGCTTGTGTGATTTTTGTGTTATGACTTAGTTTTTCATGCTAGCATACCAAGTGTTTGTGAAAATGCCATGCTTGTTGGAGCTTGAGGCCATTTGGCTACTCCATGTGTTTTGCATTGTGTGTTGTATTTTTGTCATGCTAGTTGTTAGGTTTTTGCATTTGCATGATATTTGGTTGGATTTTTGAATTAAGCATGCCTTGTGTTTGTGAAAATGCCATGCATATCTTAGGTCTAGGTTGCATTTATTGCCATGCAAGTTCATGTTAGGTCTAGGCCATATTATTTATGTCATGCATTTTCCTTATATTTAGTTTTAAATCCATGCATTTCATGCATTATGTTTGCTGCATTATTTCATGCATTTCATGTTCATACCACTTGAATAATGACTTGAGCCAATTGATGGTTCAAAGTCATGCTCTCTTGAGCACACTTGTGGAAAATTAAGTTTGTCAAGTTGATTATTCTACCTTTGTGATTTTTTTTACTTAGCCATTTTTTATCTAACTTTCAAAAAGTCCTAGCTACTGCTTTCAAGTCATTTTATGAGTTTCAAATATTTTTACTTTGATTTTTAAATGATTTTATCAAAGACAAAAAAATGTGCTGGCAAAACAGTTTTTTCTCCTCCAAAAACTCGTACATCTCTGATTTTTCTGGGAATTCATCTTTGATCAGAAAATTAAGCCGATTTTTTATCGTGTAGTTTTACATGTCCTGAGTCTCCAGTAATTTTTTCAGAATTTTTGGAATTTTTAAAAATAGGGTAAAAAATCGTGGATTAAAACTGGACAGTGGAGTCAGAATTGAATTTAAAGAGAAACCATTTTTCTGTTTTGGTTAATTTACTTAGAGTGGGCTGATTAGGAGGGTTAGCTACTGACTTAGGGTAGTTTCTAAGCCTTTTTAAACTCTAAAAATGGTTTTTCAAGTCTCGGGTTAAGGGTAGTCAAGTCCGGATTTTTAAACTTAGGAAATTAGAGCCATTTAAAAAAATTTTAGCCCAGTTTTTATTCAAGCTTCTCAAAATTGTTTTCAAACAATCACAAAGTATTTTGGTTTTAGAATATTTAATTTGACATATTTTCCTAAGGTAGCCGGATATCTTTTTAGATATACGGATTTCCTTAATAAAAGGAAAAAAATACATTTCATGCATTGCATTTTTATTTTCATGCATATTATATGATAGCATTATTTTATTCCATGTCATTTAAATTATATGACATACCATTCATATTTGTCATGTCATTTAGGTTGCATTATATTATTTAGACTGTACTATGTCATTTTATTTATGTCATGCATATACATATTCATTTCTTTTAAATGTTTCCAAAAAAAGATAATGGTTTTCAATAAAAAAAATATAAAGATATTCCCGAGTTAAAATAATTCATGAGTTCTCTACCGGGTTTGCTGGAGGGAATATCATCAATTATCATTAATAAAGGAATATCTTTCTTTCAAAAAAGAGAATGATTCGGAAAGTTTTTCAAAACTAATAAAAATTTCTATATTTTGCCACGTTTGTTGGGGAATATAGGAAAATTTTGAATTTATAAATTCCGGATCATTTTCAATAAAAAAATGGAATTATTTTTCTTTAAATTGGGAATTAATTTGAAATAATAAATTTAAAACCAATTTTTATCGAGACTTGAGATAACACACGGTTAATAAGGTATCGATTTATACGGGCGTTGTGGGGGTGCTAATCCTTCCCCGCACGTAACCGACTCCCGAACCCGTTTCTTTGATTTCTCTGGTTTTAACGCAGACTTGAAATTGGTTTTAAAAATATTTTAATTAATTTTTAAAATATTTTTATAAAACCGGTTTTAATAGGTGGCCGATCACACCTAGCTAAAAAAGATTGGTGGCGACTCCATGTCTTTTTTAAGGTCATTTTCAAAACCTTCATTTTTCTAGAGGAATTAAGTCGACTTTTCCTCGTTTTTTTTTATGTCACACTTAACGAATAATAAAGTCTTGCGATGAGACTCGTCGTTATTTTTTAGGTTGCGACAATCAAAATAGGTACAAAGGTTATCAAAATTATAGCAAAGGTTATTAAAACTATTACAAAAGGTTATCAAAATTATATCAAATGTTATCAAAATTATATTAAATGATATCAAAATTATATCAAAAGTTATTAAAAATTATATATCAAAAGTTATCAAATTTATATCAAAAGCTACCAAAACCAAAATTATACCAAAGATAACAAAATCATATAAAAGGTTATCGAAATTATATTAAATGTTGTCAAAATTATATTAAAGATTACCAAAATTATATCAAAAGCTATCGAAATCATATCGAACTAAATTATATCAAAGGTTACTAAAATTATTTTCAAAGTTACCAAAATTATATCCAGCGTTACCAAAATTATTTAAAAAGTTATCAAAATCATATCAAGGGCTATTAAAATCATATCAAAGGTAACCAAAATCATTTCAAAGATTAAGAAAATTATATCAAAGCTTGTAAAATTATATCAAAGGTTATCAAGGCTATCAAAATTATATCAAAAGTTACCAAAATTATATCAAAACTTATTAAAATGATATAAAAGGTTACTAAAATTATATCAAATGTTTTCAAAATTATATTAAAGGTTATTATAATTATATAAAAAATTATCAAAAGTTACTAACCAAAAATTACATTAAAGGTTAACAAAATCATATTAAAGGTTATAAAAAATTATATCAAAACTTACCCAAATTATTTAAAATGTTACAAAAATTACATCAAAAATTACTAAAATATATCAAAGGTTACCGAATTTACATAAAAAATTACCAAAAGTATATCAAAGATTATCAAAATTGAATCAAAAGTTATCAAAATTGTATCAAAAATTACCAAAAGTACATCAAAAATTATCAAAATTATATTAAAGGTCATCAAAATTATATCAAAAGTTATTAAAATCCTATTAAAGACTATCAAAATCATATAAAATGCTATTAAAATCATATTTAAGGCTACTAAAATCATATCAAATGTTATATTATATATTTATATAAAATATTATGCATTTATTGTTACTTGTTATATATTTATGTCAAAATCATTCAAGTATAATCTCGTATGGTAATATACTATTGTAATTTAACATAATTTTATGATTCAAGTATCCTACCATACTATCAATTTAATTTTAATTATCATCTTTAGTTATATCTTCATGTTTTGATTCTCGTTAAGTAAATAAAATTTTAAAATTTTTCTTGACCTAATAGCTAAATAAATAAGCTATTAATTCTTAACTAATAACTTTTTTTAATATTCTTTCAAAACCTTATCTTATTTTTCTTAATAATAGGTTAATGAGAAAATAATAAATAAATAAAAATTAGTCCATATTTTAATTTAAAATAAATTCATTAATAAAAATTAGTTAATATTAATAAAAAAATATATCAATTAATTTTTTTTACATTAATAAAGACTTCTAGGTTAATAACAAAATAAATAAAATTACTCAATATTTTAATTTTATAAAAATATTTATTAATTAATTAATGACATAATAGTTAATACTATAAATTATCAAGGGTATATATGTCGTTCACTATTTGTGTTACTGTTATTTTTCTTATAAAATGTTATGCATTTATTGTTACTTATTATATATTTAAGACAAAATCCCATCCCATATGGTAATATATATTACTGTAATTTAACATAATTTTATAATCCAAGTGTCCTACCATACTACCAATTAAATTTTAATTATTATCTTTAATTACATTTTCATATTTCGATTTTCGTCAAGTAAATAGTATTTTAAGATTTTTTGTGACCTAATAGCTAGATAAATAAGCTTTTGATTCTTAACTAATAATTTTTTTTTTTAATATTCTTTCAAAATTTTATTATTATTTTTCTTAGAAAGTGTTTTCATAAAAATTTGTTAATAAAAAAAGGAAAATAGATAAACAAAAATTAGTCAATATTGAATTTAAATAAAAAAAAGTTATCAGTTGGAAAATTTTACTTTATTAAGGACTTTAATGTTTGAAAGAAAAAAAATAAAAATAGTAAATATTTTATTAATTTAATAAAAAAATTAATAATTAAAGATAAACAATTAATTTAATAAATTATTAAAAGCGTATATGTGGTTCACTATTTATACTTTTACAGTTTATATTTTTATATATAGTATTGATTATTATCTGGTTTAAGAGTTATCTTAGGTTGATTAGTTAGACCAAAAAGGTTAAGTAGTTCAAAATTCAATTAGTCCCGCAATGAACCTTATTATTTAGAAACAAACCAACAAAAAAAAAAAAAAACCCATAATTACAAAGAGCTTAAATCATGAAAAGAACATCTAAAACTCCCAAATAGTTGCAGATAATGCTAAAACAATTTTCTCCGACGGAATTGTTTTCCTGAAGGAAAAACTACAAAAAACCAAATTTATTCAAGAAACACGAAATTACTATTTCCAACAGATATTTGCTAAAACCCAAATTCAAGGACACATAAACAAAGAGAAAGAGCTGCAAAATAGTTATATTTTTTAGATTTATTAAATTTCGAGGTTGAAATTTAGCAAATTAATGAAACAGCTAGAACTACCATAGCTTAAAACAAATATGAACTTCATGACCAACATATATAACTTTTCCAAAAGAAAAGGAAATTGAGATCCTCCCAATCCTATGCATGCATAGCATAGGCTATAATATATAATAATAATAAACAAACGATTCTACATGATTTTTAAAATATATATATATAGGGGGCTGAAAATAAACAAAGAGCACAAGTAAGTTTTTTTTCCAACAAAAAAAATGTGCTTCACCTCAATCATCCGCACTTATATATATATATATATATATATTTATTTATATATATATTTTTGCCAATCATCCACATATAACTTTTTTTTTTGGGGTACAAAGACAGCAATTTGGAATAGGAAATATATTGCAAATATTGAAATTTGAATCGCAAATCTGTTGGATATCATTTTTAAAAAATAATTGTATGAATTGTACTAAATCTTAGATTCCATCGACATATAACTATATATATATATATATATATATATATAATTGAAGGAAATGAAAGTCCCACCATTATACATGATGCTATGGGCCATCAAAACCAAAAGAACAAATAAATAACTAAATAAAGTTGTGAATTACAATTAGTCAACTTGATTTAAGAGATTTCAATTCCCCATTTCCTCTAAACATTAATATCTATCAAATGCCCACTTGCTTAATTGTTGGCATTCTTGTATTAGAATTATGTCAACTTGAAGCAATTTTTACTTTTAATTGCTCTCACCCTCACAAACCAATTGGAATAATCATATTGAAAGAGGAAGATGGCATTTATTAATTCAACTACTATATATATATGAACTTAGTCACTCTCCATTATGCATTTTTGCTTAAAGTTTACACACCCTTTCAAGAAAAAATTATGAAAACAATACAACCAAGTTGGTAGGGAAATTTTTGGAAAATACTTGAAGTAACCGTAATATCTTTTTCCAAATGCATGTAATGTATACTAGTTCATATACTTTAGCCAAGTTGAAAGTGCCAAGTCCCTCTCCCTCTTCTTTCAACACCCATTTCCTTTTTCCTGTAAAATTAAATTTTCAATTATGAAAATTGCTACAAGTTCACCAATTCAAGATTGTTCAATAAAGAAAAGAAAACCTTATATGCTTGAAATTCATGGTTATACCAATTACCCTAAAGATTTTCTTGAAAGCTTTTGTATTTTGAGGAGAAATATTATTATTTATTTTTTGTATAAAAAAAGGTTGTAGTTTGAGAATAGAAAAAAAAGTTACAAATGCTGGGATTCGAATCCAGATCTATTGGATGCCACATCTTAATAATAACTGCATGAACTAATTGAGCTAAACACTGGATTCAAAAATATAAACCTTTAGTATAAGCTTTCATGGCCTACCTAGGAAGACATGCTCATGGACCAGGTCGCGGCCTGAAATTTTCCATTTTCTTCACTCATACCTGACTCGTCGGTCCCGTTTATTGTTCAAATAATATTAAAAAAAAATATTTTTATAATTAAATTTAAATAAAAAATATTTTTATTAATTAAACAGTGATTCGAGTCGACCGGATCGGCTCGAATAAAAAATATCTCTGTTCAGGCCCGATCCATCGGGCGGACTATTCGACCCTTGAGCAGATCTAGTTAGCTAGGAGTAAGTACTGTGATTAACAAATTCTATTATAGTTAAGAAAAACAAAATAATGTATATTATATATATTATCAAATGAGAGATTGTACCATATAAGAATTAGAATAAATCATCTTCCAACCTCCGCCACTCTTTTCCATCATCCCCCATCACCGACAATTTCTTCTCCGAGAAAAAATCTCTCAAACCAGCTTAGCACCAAAAACGTTGCCATGAACCCTACTAATCTTACTACTTGTTACAATAATATTCTAACAAAAGAAGAAATCTCCAAGCTTGAGTCCATCATCCAAACCCACCATATCTTTCCTCCATCCTCAAACACATGCACATCTTTATTAACACAACGTATAAACGCTCCCCTAAGCCTTATATGGCCATTTGTACGCGATTTTGAAAACCCTAACAAGTACAAGCACTTCATCAAGAGTTGCACAATGAAAGGAGATGGAAGAGTTGGAAGCATAAGAGATGTTACGGTCATTTCAGGCTTACCGGCGTCGACGAGCACCGAAGTACTAGAGGTATTAGATGATGATGAACATGTTTCGAGCTTTAGGGTTGTGGGGGGAGATCATAGGCTGAATAATTATAGAGCAGTGACATCGGTTAATGAGTTTAAGGAAGGAGGAGGAGGAGGAGGAGGAGGAGGAGGAGGAGGAGGGGAGGTTTTTAGCATTGTTTTGGAGTCTTATTCGGTGGAGATACCTGAAGGGAACACTGAAGAGGACACTAAGATGTTTGTGGATACTGTTGTGAAGTTGAACTTACAAAAGCTTGCAGATGTAGCCATTGCCGAAGCAGCTTTAACAAGGACTCCATGAAATAAAAGGTTCCTTGGTAGCTAAGCTATAGCATGCAAGCTATAGCAATGGAGAATGAGATGTGATGTGATTGATGAAATTATAATAATTAATTATGTATATGTGGTATGATGATGTTGAAAATATTCTATAGTATAAAAAATTGTTTTTGATTGTGAGTGAGAATGTTTTATATATATATATATATATATATATATATATATATATACTTTCTCTCTTGCCCCTTCCATTAAATAATTAAAAGAAAAGGAAAAATATGAAAAATTTCTATGTAAATTAATTGTAGTAGCATAATTGTTTTAGGTAGGGAGCTACCTTCAACTTGGTGATATTTTTATTCCATAAATCAAAATAAGAAATAATTGTTACCTATAATAAATGCTCCATTTTTTTTTTCTTTTTATTCAGTCTTTGTATCTCTTTCTAGTTCCTATCCTCAAATAAGTTTATGCTTCTTCTTTTCCATTTCTGCTAATCTAAATTAATTTCTATTCTTTCGAATAAGAGAACAATTTAGCATTTTCGAATTTTTTGTATTTCAGCTAATACTACCTAGGAATACCATAAAGGACCAAATAATCAGAATTAATTGATCATTTTAGTGAAAATGACAAATAATTGAAAGGATAATTAATGTATTTATATCCGAACATTTATAAGCTTAATAGCTGGTATATGATCATGTTCAAAGTGCAAGATTTGAATTTTCCAAATCAAAAATATATAAATAAACAATTAATGGATTTCCCTTGCAATGAATTTTATTGACATCAAACTTAAGGGATTATATAAGTAGAATAAATATTATCAACAAATTAAATAAGGTAAATTACACATTTAGTTATTAAATTTTTGCAATTTTTTATGTTAATCATCCAATTATAAAAAATTATGATTTGATTATTAACATTTTAACATTTTAATTTTTTGTTCATTCGATCGTTAAAAGCTAATGGATGGATGACGTCACATTGCCATGTCATTTAACAATTGTCACGTGGTATTATCATACAATCTAACATACCACGACCATTATTGACATCACATTATCATTTTTTTTTAAAGGGGTAAAAGACACTTATACTCTCAAGTTTCATAGAAAGTTCACTTACTCTCCTCTGAAAAACACACCCACTTGCCCCTCTCAAGTTTGGCATAAAATATATTTAACCCCCTAAAATATTATTTTTAAGTTAATTTTAAATGAAAAGACAAAAATACCCTTTGTTAAATATTAATAATTTTTTTTTCTTTTCATTCTTTTTTTTACTCAAAACCTTTTTAACTACAAAATAATGAGAATTTATTTAATTTTAAAATCATCTTTAATTACTATTAAACTAAATTCTTATTAATTTATATTCTAATTCAAGTTCATGTTAAATATTTTAAACTTATCTTTAATTCAATTATATATAACTTTGAAATGAATTTATTACAATATTTTTATTTAATTAATTAATTATCTTTATTTAAAAAATTTAGTGATAATGAATTGATTAAAGAAAAAATGAAAAAAATTAAAGAAAAAAGAATAAAAAAGTATATAATTATCTTTCATGAGATTTTATTGAAAATAAACTTACTCTATTACTTTGAAAAACACATTTATCTCTAGAAAAATAACTATGTTAGCATTCATTTTACTTTAAATATTAAAAATATGATTTTTATTTATTTTTTCAGTCTATTTTTCAATTTTTATTTTAATCGATTTCTTTATCATTTTTTAAAATAATGGCAATTAATTCATTTTAAAATAAAAATAACATAATATATTAATATTAAAGTTAATATATATAATTGAATTAAATATAAGTTTAAAATATTTTTTTGGTGGAAATAAGTTTAATTGAGGGGAAGCTGCCAAATTCATGGTCAAAACACGTCACAGGCCTTAGAGATGGCTAACAGTGGTACTTATAGATTAGCCATCAAGTGAAACTGTTGGTGAGACTCGAACTCTGGTGCTTGTCAAGACGCTAATGAGTATTCAACCAACTAAACCAATCCATATTAGCATAAGTTTAAAATATTTAATATTTATACTTGAATTAGAATATAATTTAATTGAATTTAACTTGATAGTAATTAAAGATAATTTTGTAGTTAAAAAAATTTTGAGTAAAAAAACAAAAAACAAAAATAAATTATTAATAACTAAGAAAGGGTATATTTATCTTTTTATTTAAAAATAACTTAGAAATACTACTTTAGGGGGTTAGTGTATTTTGTGTCAAATCTTAGGGGGTAAGTAAAAATACTTTTTCCTTTTTTTAAAAAAAATGAAAATTAAAATGGGTATATTATACGTTTGAATCACTTAATTTTTCAAGAATTTTTATTTTGGTTATCCATTTTTAAAAAAAATAATAATAATTTGCTTACCAACATTTTTTTAATATTTAATATTTTTATTTTCATTGCTAATGTCTCACATTGGTGGGGTACAACGTTTGTGAAATTTAATATAATAAATTATTTTATTATTTTTGTTATTTGTATTGAAATATCTTGAGATAATATTATTCAAATAAACTTTCGAACTTTAGAAAAAATATAAATGCGCTCTCGATCTTTTATTACACGAAATTAAGGGGATGAATTCTTTATAAAATAAAATTTTAAAAATAGAAAAGAAAAAAAAATCATTTAAAAAAAAAAAAACAATTATTGACCTTATCCTATGAATGCATGATTCATGATGATTCTGTCACTTTTCGCTTTCAGGGGAAGAAGAAAATTGGTCCAACATCGTTCATTGAACATGATTAGACTCACCCGTGGGCCATGGCCTATTGGGTTATGTCCTAATATCAAGCCCAAAACAATTACCATCATAAACTTTGGTCCTAACGATCTAAATTGTTATTTTCCTAAAAAAAATTCTCTCATGATCTAATTCAATTGTGGACTTGGGTCTCAACCTAAATTATTCACTGTCTTTTTTAAAAGTCTGTAAATTCTCGCAAAGCTGAAATTTGATTTTCAATACTTGTAAATTCCATTTTTCCAATTCTCCCTCTTCCTAAATCTTTTTTCTTTTTGTAGCAAAGAAATCTTAATCAACTGTGCGAAAGAAAAGAGGTTTGTTTGATATTATTTGTTATGAAACATTATGATAACCATTTCCTACCAACTTTGGCTTTTGAATGAATGGTCATTAAAGTAGAGATGTATATGTGTTTGTAGAAATAGTACTTTGCCACATAAAATTACAACTTTTAGCTATAGTTCCTCATCATGATTCGATGGATTTCGGTTCTTCAATTTTGTAAATGGAATATAGCTTTTGTTAAAATATTACTAGTAGTTTTAATTATTATGAAAAAATTGAATTAAAAGTTTAGCTGTGTTTGGTTTGGACATAAACTTTCTGTGGTAAGGGTCAACTGAGATTGATTTTTTGTCAATTTGATTGGCAAGTTTGATACATATAGGAACACATATATAAGATGTTGATGGGTTTTGAACTGCAGAAAATGAACACTTTCTGAAATTTTTGACTGGAAACATATCTAGCAGGGTCTTAGGAAATGATGGTTTTGTTGATTTAAGTGTCTAAATACATTAAATCCAGACAATTATATATAACATCTGCTGCATAATGTTTGGTACATGCAGGGAGCTGAGGTCGCTATATGCTCCAAATTAAGCACTTCATTTGAGCAGAGAATGGAGATTGCAGTGTAAAGAAAGATAATACTATTATACTTAGAAACTAATTCAGGGTTAATAATTATGATTCTGTTTTCATAGCTGCAGGCATTATCTTCTGCATTAGTATTTTGCTGGATTTACAATGTAGTAGCAGACTAGCAGGTTTTTACCTTTTTTTTTTCTTTTTCTTTCTTTCTTTCTGTTTACCAGTTTTTTTCAAGCTGTGTAAGAAAGCAATTTCCAATTTATGATAATCTATATGCTTTTTAATGTTGTGACTGCTATACACCTTAGTCACATGGGCATCAAAACAGAGCTGTCTTCCCTCATTGAGCAATGGAATTCCAGGATACTATTTCTTTTCAAACTATTTTAAAGCACTAAAGATGTTATTTCAATAAAAGAATAGACTGCTGCTCAGTTATTAACGACAGATTACTACATTCTCCAAAGCTAAAAGACATATCAAATTCTCAGAAACTAATTTGCTAACCCTAGCTCAACTGAAGAAGTCTCCTCTAGTCGCTAGGGTTTTTAGAAGTGTCAGGATCCTCAAGCCCCTAGGGTTTGTAGGAGAATCAAATCTTGTCCTCGTACGAGTGTGGTATCGTAATCATCTGCAAGCATCTCGCAGATCAGTTTTATTGAACACTCGCATCACAAGTTTCTACACAAGATTTTTTTGACGGTTTGTGGCTCGGAGAATGGATGTTAACCTGGAAGATTTTTGGGATCAATTAACGTTAACGGAAGAAGAATCAAATGATTTGGTAATTGATGGGGACGTGATCAAGAGAGCAGATGATCTAGGAAAGTACTGTTTGATTGGTTCCCTTTTCACAAATAGGCCTTTTAATCATGATGCTATGTTTAATACGCTAAAACAGGTTTGGAGGCCAGCAAAAGGTGTATCATTTAGGGTTTTGGGGGACAACTTGTTCCTTTTTCAGTTCTTTGCCAGTGGTGATCAGATTAGAGTGCTTGATGGCTCTCCGTGGTCTTTCGATCGATGTGCTTTGTTGCTAAACAGATATGATGGATCGAAACGTCCTAGCGAAATTTGTTTTACCTATCTACCTATTTGGGTCAGGGCATACGATATTCCTTTAAGCATGATGATGGGGGCAAAGATATGTGAGTAACAGGGAAGCTGGGAATGGGAAGAACAGCTACCGAGATCCTCAACTATGGAGACAAAGAAGAGATTGAGAGAACAGAGAAGAATTGATCTTATTAACATAATCTTCTAACAACCTCAGTACATAGTATTTAAAGAAAGCTTAGCTAACAACCTAACTAACTTCTTAACAGTTTCTAACTGACATGCTGACGTGGATAACCACCTTAACAACTTGCTGACATGGACCTAACTAACTCCCAACTGCTTTAACTACATTCTTCTCGTAACAATCCCTCCCCCATATCTGAGACTTGTCCTCAAGGCTGGAATTCAGGAAACCTGAGCTGCAAATCATATAGGAATTCCCATGTAGCATCCTCAGGGAAGGAATTCTTCCAGTGGACTAGGACCTTAGTTGCAGGCCGATTGCCTCTCCTTACCATCTTCCTGTCTAGAATGGCTAATGGCTCTAAGGCAGGGTTTAAACTTGGGACTGGCAGCTGAGAATGGATTGCAACACGTGGCCCGAGTTTCTTCTTAAGTTGGGAAACATGGAAAACAGGGTGTAGTTGTGACCCTGATGGCAAATCCAGTCTGTAGGCTACTGCACCTACCTTGTCCAATACCAGATAAGGTCCAAAATACTTAGGAGACAGTTTGTGGAATTGCCTGTCTGCCAGGGAGTTCTGCCTATAGGGCTGTAGCTTCAAGAAGACCCAATCTCCAATGGAAAACTGCCTATCAGTTCTGTGTTTATCAGCTTGGTGTTTCATCCTAGCTTGAGCCTTTTGAAGATGATGTTTTAAGAGCTGTAACATCTCTTCCCGAGCTTGTAAGCTAGTGTCTACCCGTTGGACTTGTGAATCTCCTCGAAAATAGGGAATGTGAGTAGGAGGAGGATAGCCATACAAGGCTTCAAATGGTGTGACTTGAATTGCAGAGTGGTGGTTAGAATTGTACCACCATTCAGCTAGTGACAGCCACCTGTGCCAGTTCTTAGGTTGATCACCAGTGACACAACGCAAGTATGTTTCCAAAGTCCTATTGACCACCTCCGTTTGGCCATCGGTCTAAGGATGATAGGCTGTGGACAGGTGTAGGGCAACTCCCTGAATTTTGAACAACTCCTGCCAAAATGTGCTGGTGAACACAGGATCCCTATCACTGGTGATGTTGTTGGGTAAACCATGCAACTTAAAAACATTATCCATGTAAGCTTGAGCCACATCCAAGGCAGTATAGGGATGGGACAACCCAACAAAATGAGCATACTTAGTCAACCTATCCACCACTACCATTACCACATTTTTTCCAGAAGATGGAGGAAGACCTTCAATAAAATCCATGCTGACCTAACTCCAAGCAACAGAGGGTATAGGCAGGGGCTGCAGCAGTCCAGGATAGGCACTATTATCATACTTAAATCTTTGGCACACATCACATTCCCTTACAAATTGCCTGACTTGTTTCTCAAGACCCTTCCAGTAGAACACTGTTGATAGTCTTTTGGAAGTGGCTAACACTCCAGAATGACCTCCTGTCCCTCCTTCATGAAACAGTTGTATAAGTTTTGTCTGTAAGGCTAGATTTTTCCCAATCACCACACGTCCTTTCCTCTTTAACTGTTCATCAGTCCAAGTATAAAGAGGATCTGTTACAGTTCCTTGCTGGAGCTGAGAGATCAGATCCTTAGTCACAGGATCATTAACCCAACTTTCTTGTATCTCTTCCCAGATATCAGAAGAAACACTAGAAATGGCCATTAGCAACAGCTCATGAGAGTGCACCCTGGATAGTGCATCAGCTACTACATTCTCCTTCCCCTTCTTATAGCTGATCTCGTAGTCATATCCCATCAGCTTGGTCAACCATGTGTGCTGTCCTGGGAATGAAATCCTTTGCTGTAGTAGGTACTTCAAACTCTGGTGATCAGTTCTTATGCAGAAGTGCCTTCCTATGAGATAGTGGTGCCATTTGGTGACAGCATAGACAATAGCAAGTAACTCCTTCTCATAAACCGAGAGACCCTGATGCTTGGGTGCTAGAATCTTGCTAATGTAAGCTAAGGGGTGACCATTCTGCATTAGTACAGCTCCAATGCCCATGCCTGAAGCATCAGTTTCAACTACAAATTGTTGTGAGAAGTCTGGGAGAGCCAAGACTGGTGGAGTTACCATGGCTTCTTTCAGTTTTTGGAAGGCCCTGGTTGCTGCCTCACTCCATTGGAATTTGTTGATCTTCAACAGTTCTGTCAAGGGTTTGCATAGGATGCCATAACCTTGTACAAACCTCCTATAGTACCCTGTAAGCCCTAGGAAGCCTCTGAGTTGACTTACATTTGTGGGTACAGGCCATTGTTGTATGGCCTCGACCTTCTTGGGGTCTGTAGTCACCCCTTTTTTAGAGATAAAGTGACCCAGATACTCGACCTTAGCCTGAGCAAAAGAGCATTTGCTTTTCTTAGCTAGGAGAGAATGCTGCTGTAAGACCTGAAATGTGCACTGCAGGTGTTGTAGGTGATCAGATAAGGATTTACTGTAAATCAGTATGTCATCAAAGAACACCAGGATGAATTTCCTCAGATAAGGTCGAAAGATGTCATTCATCAAGCTCTGGAAGGTTGAGGGTGCGTTGGTGAGGCCAAAGGGCATTACCAAGAATTCATAGTGCCCCTCATGTGTCTTGAAGGCAGTCTTGGGGATGTCTGGTGGATGTATCCTGATCTGGTGATAGCCTGCCCTGAGGTCAATTTTAGAATAAATTGTGGATCCATGCAATTCATCCAGTAACTCCTCAATGATTGGAATAGGATACTTATCCTTGATTGTGCCCTTGTTGAGTTCCCTGTAATCGATGCACATCCTCCATGTGCCATCCTTTTTCTTCACAAGTATTACTGGTGAGGAGAATGGACTACAACTGGGTTGAATCAATCCAGAAGAGAGCATTTCCTGAGTCATATTCTCAATAACATCCTTCTGCATACCTGAATGTCTGTATAGTCTTATGTTGATTGCTGAGGTGCCTTCCTTAAGGGGAATTCTGTGGTCATGACCCCTGTGAGGTGGTAACTCAGTTGGTTCCTTAAACAAATGGGCATACTTGTTAAGTAACAAGTGTATTTCCTCTGGAACCTGATCATTTTCCTCGAGTTGCAGACTGAATAACTGAATGAAAGAACATTCTGCACCATTTGTCAACTCCTTTACTAGGTGCTTCCCTTTAACTGTTTTGAGTTGGACTTCCTTAGTTCCACCCCTAAGCACATGTCTCTTCCCTTGGACAGTAAATTCCATTCTCAATTCCTTGAAGTCCCACTTCACTTCACCTAGTGTCACCAGCCACTGGATTCCCAGCACCATATCACAGTTACCTAAGGGTAAAAGCAACACATCTGTGGTGAATTGAGACCCCTGCAGTATCCAAGTGAGATTCCTGCAAACTGAACTACATGGGAGGCTGCTTCCATTGGCCACATCAACTCTCATAGGGCATACTTCTGAGATTTTACAGCCTAATTCTTAGCCATCTCTTTGTCTAGGAAGTTATGTGTACTTCCAGAGTCTATCAATATGTGGAGGGGCTTCTTGTTCACGTGCACTGTCACCCTCATTGTTTGATAGCCTTTTGTTGCCATTCCACTGATGGCATGAACAGAGATTTGAGGTGTGACTTCCTCTGCCCCTTCTTCTATCTCTTCTTCCTCAACTTCTATTTCTTCCCTTTCTTCCTCTACTTCCACAAGGTACAGCTGCTTTGGCTTACATTTGTGACCAAATGTGTACTTCTCATCACACCAGAAACATAGACCCTTTGCCCTTTGATAACTCGTATAATTATATAGTTTTTAGTTATGTTTTATTATTGTTTTGTGTCAAATATGAGTTATTATTGTTTAGTCTAATTGTGTTTATGATCTTTTATATTTTTATGTAATTTGGTGTTTTTCACAAGTTTCTTTGAGTGATTTCAGATTACTAGAATTAAGGGCAAATCCAGTTCAGTTCCAGTTCCGACACCTTTTTCCATATCAGCTATATCTGGAGTTTCACTGAAGCAATAAGGCTGAAATTTGTATCCGTGCAAAGCTAAGAGGCATATCTATCTTTTTCATGTTTTACACTTCTTGAAACGGAGTCGTTTTCCCTAGCGAAATCGACCATCAAGTTGGCTGATGTGCAATGACGTCTGTGCTGACCTGTTTTCGTATTTTGCCCATATATGCTTATTCACATCAGCAAATGAGCTGATTCTAATGGCTATGGATCCGTAACTGATACGGGAACATTTGTCTAGAAGACCATATGATCATATCAGGCCTCTAATATTGACGAAATCGACCATCATGTTGGCTGATGTGCAATGACGTCTGTGCTGACCTGTTTTCGTATTTTGCCCATATCTGCTTATCCACATCAGAAAATGAGCTGATTCCAACGGCTATGGATCCGTAACTGATAGGGGAACCTTTTTCTAGAAGACCATGTGATCAGATAAGGCCTGCAAAATTGACAAAATCGACCATCAAGTTGGCTGATCAAAATCGTCATGTATGACGAAAATTGTTAGAAAATGCACCCACCTATTATACCTACCTTTGAAATTTGTAAAGCTTGTCTCTTGTCATTTAACCCTCCAAAATGTGTATAAATAGAGGGCCTTGGATGATTGTAAGGGATCATATTGTACATAGGTAGGATATTAGCCATTTTAATAAAATTCTCTAAGTTTTCTTCTTCTTTCTTTTCTCTAGTTTTCTTTCTTTTCTCTAGTTTTCTTTTTCTTTAGAGAGAGCAAGAGGTTGGATAATTAATATTCTTCCTCTTCTTCTTTCTTTCTTTTATTTTCTTCTTAGATTTTCTTTAATTTTATGTTTATGTTTATAATGCCTATGCTAGGCTAAACTTCTATTTGGTTAAGGGTGATTTCAAAGCCCTAGACATGTTTTGTGATTGATTTTCAGATTCTATCTATCATTAATTTTCTATCAAAGTTGCTTATGTTCTTCTACAAGAATTGTTCATGATGTTGTCTAGATTTATTTAGGTGTACAACTAGATAGATCTTGATAATTATCTATTGCTAGTTTAGGAGTCTTGATCCGTGTAATTGTCTTGATTTCCTATTCATAAGTGGCAATTTGTGATTAATGATTATGGTCAAGTTTTCAATAATTGCAAAGTGGAACATAACCTAAGTTGAACAATCCGAGCTTATGTGTTTGTTGCTTAGATCAACCTATCTTTCTCATCATAAAGCTGCCATTAAATTGAATTTAGAGAGCTTATTCTAGGTTGTTTAATGGTTAGAGATTAAATAGAGAGCTTGTTCTATTTAACGACAAACTAAGGAAAGATTGGGGTAACAGAGCTTGTTGTTATCTACGGTTGTTAACTTTGATAGTTGGTTGATATTGATAGATCTGAAATTGATTCTTAATGATGTCTAGTGGTGGAGAATGAAACCTTAACCATATTTTTCATATTTGATTCTTCTTACTTATTTGTTTTCTTACTTTTAGTTTGCTTATTTTTTATATTTATTTTTATTGGCTGGTTATACCGCCTAATTTGTATATTAACTTTGTTTTATTTTTATTGGCTGGTTATACCGCCTAATTTAGTATATATATTTTTATTGGCTGGTTATACCGCCTAATTTAGTATATATATTTTTATTGGCTGGTTATACCGCCTTGCATCTTATTCTTATTATTTACTTTAGTTTAAATCTGACTTCAAAAACCCATTTTCTTTTATTGTTCTTGAATTTAAGTTTTAAACTATTAACTTATAAACTAAAACCCAATCCCTGAGGACTCGACCCTTGCTAACTACTATACTTACAATTTATCTTTTTAGTGCAAGGTTAAATAAGATACACTCTTTTGGGTGCATCAAATTTTTGGCGCCGTTGCCGGGGATTGCTTTCTTTAGTTTATTTGTTACTTGGTTTATTCTTATTTTCAGTTCTAATTAGTTTTATTTTCTTGTACATAGAAGTTTTTCTTATCAAATTTTCAAAAATAAAAAATAAAAAATAAAAAAAACGATGGAATTGAGCAATCTAACACTTGAAGAGTTGGTGGCATACATGAACATGGAGAATCAACAAGCCAATCTCACTTCCTCAGTTCAACAATTGGCCATGGGAGGATGTCAAGGCCATCAATGGTTCCAAGACCAACCGCATGATCATTACTCCAACACTTACCATGAGGGATGGTGGGATCATACTAATTATGGCTACTCGAAAAATTACCAAGAAGTAGATCCTTATGCCAATTACACTCATCCATCTAGCTTCAATCAATCATGGTCTCAAGAACCAGATCTTTTTCAACCACCACATATGACTCAAAACTCAGGTACTTATTTAGAAGATCTTGTCTATTCTCTTGTTACTGATACATTGCAATTTCAACAGGAAACAAGGGCAAGCATCCAGAGTTTGGAAAAGCAAATGATCCAATTGACTAGTAGTATGGTGGGATGGGTAGCACAAAGATCTGAAGAACTCCCTGCCCAAACGATGATTAACCCAAAGGAGAATGCTACGATTGTGACCTTGAGGAATGAGGAACAAGATGAGGATGAGACAAAATTAGAGATGGATTCTATTCTTGATGATAATGAAGCCACAAATCCAAATAAGAGTATTTCGGCACCTGAGGTAACGTTTAAGGTTCCACTTTTTACTAATGTTTCTTCTCCACCTTTTCCTAGTAGATTTGCAAAGTTCATGGAGGAAGAACATGAACAACACATGCCAGAAACCTTAAACAGTTTGTTTGTGGATGTCATTCAACAAGTACCAAAATATGCTCCATTCCTCGATGAGATATGCACCACAAAGGATGATGGAATAATACTTGTAATGGAGAATGCATTCACTGTTGTGCAAAGAAAGCTTCCTCTCAAACGCATAAATTTGGAAAATTTCATGTATGAGCCTGACAAGCCTAAAAAGCCAAGAAGGGGTGTTGGTTAGGTTCAAAACACTAACTCAAGTGTTAATTGGGAAGGCAACCCAATTAAAGAAGAAATTGCCAACCTTCCATATTCAGATTTGCTTTCTCTTTCTCTTTCTTTTCCTTTTTCTTTTCTTTTATTATTTTTATTTTTATTGTTTTTATTTTTATTTTTTATGTTTACTTGTTAATTTTTGTTTAGTATTTTAGGATTATTTAGGTTGCATGAGTTTCTTTTGTTTTGAGTCTTAGTTATTTCTATTCTTATGTTATTAGTTCTTTTCTCTTACACATGATTCTTTCATTTGGGTTAATAGACTTACATTGAGGACAATGTAAGAATTAAGTGTGGGGGGAATGATTTAGGATTTCTTTTATTTTTGTCTACTATTTTTTTTTGAGTCTTTATTATTATTATTTTTAGTGTGTTTTAGTTCCTTTTTAATACAATGATGAGATATGAATTGCATAGGTCTAAACTGGTTACTAGTGAGAAGATTTTCATGAGAATTAAGCTTGATACTAATTTTTATGAGCCAATGTTAATATGATATGTTGATTGAGAAAGAAGCATGTTTAGACTTAATCTGACTTGTATAATCATTCTTGTGAGTTTTTGAGCCTATAATGATTGATGCATTATACAAATCAATCTAATTTCTTTCTTGAGTGCTCTTATGATTACATGATTCTCTAGAACTTGCTTTAAACCATTTGAGACTATATTGATGCATGTAACAACATGAATATGATAGAGGCATTAGGACTTTTTAACTAGGGCCAAACAGCCATCCCTTATTGATGTTCCAAGAGAACATCCCTCTAGTGAACCAATTTGAGCCTACAGTGAATAAGCTATTTATTTGGTAACCACATCTTACACCTAGCCTAAACACATTTATATCTTTACCCTTGTTCTAAAGATGGACTAGAATGTTTGAGACATATTGCAAAAACAAGGGATACTTTTTGAAAATTTGGGATAGAACAAAAGATAAGTGTGGGGGAGGAGAAAGGCAAAAGTCAAGAGAAAAATAGAGGCAATATTGCCAAATACATTCCCATGTGAAAAAAAAAAAATTTGAATAATCTCTTGAACTTCTAGTTAAAGAAAAGAAAAAGATGTTCGAAAGTTGGTTAGAATGAAGTAAAGGCTCAACATGAAATATTCAGCCTATGTGATTATGTACTTCTAAAGAATATTGAGAAAGTTTTATTTGCAAAATCTTATTTTGTCTCTAAATTCTATGAAGTCTTTGGAATGTTTGTGATATCTTTTCCTTTTTATTCTTTAACCACATTATTACCTCTTGGCCCCATTACAACCTTGATTAAAGACCTCTTCATTTATGAAGTTGCATGATCTTTTAGTGGAGAATAGGTAGACAAGCAAGCATATGGTAGAACTATTTTCATGAGATTGATTGAGTGTAAACACTTTACCACTACTTTAAAGAGTGAAAATCATGAGAGTATCCCATGTGAGAAGTTGAGATTAAGTTTGAATGTGCACTATTTTGATTGAAATATGTTATGTTAATATTGGCTTAACTCAAACAATTTACATTCAAGCATGATTTTTTGTGAAATTCTTTAAGCTATTGATTAGTTTATAAGACTTGTTCAAAGATTGTCTCTAATTTATATTGAAAGGAATAGGAGTAAATATTTTTAGTATATGTAGTTTATTTATATTTTAGTTTTTCAATGTTTGTGGGTATCGTTCTAGTAAACCCTCACGAGACTAAACTCGTCCACTAGGGACACCTAGGGGTTTAAAGGCTTGTGTCACATGCTAAGTGCCACCGTGATTTCCTACGAAAATGGATTAGATTAGATTTTCTTATTTTATTTTTATTGAGTCGTTGCTAGGGACTAACAACGATCTAAGTGTGGGGGTGTGATAACTCGTATAATTATATAGTTTTTAGTTATGTTTTATTATTGTTTTGTGTCAAATACGAGTTATTATTGTTTAGTCTAATTGTGTTTATGATCTTTTATATTTTTATGTAATTTGGTGTTTTTCACAAGTTTCTTTGAGTGATTTCAGATTACTAGAATTAAGGGCAAATCCAGTTCAGTTCCAGTTCCGACACCTTTTGCCATATCAGCTATATCTGGAGTTTCACTGAAGCAATAAGGCTGAAATTTGTATCCGTGCAAAGCTAAGAGGCATATCTATCTTTTTCATGTTTTACACTTCTTGAAACGGAGTCGTTTTCCCTAGCGAAATCGACCATCAAGTTGGCTGATGTGCAATGACGTCTGTGCTGACCTGTTTTCGTATTTTGCCCATATCTGCTTATTCACATCAGCAAATGAGCTGATTCCAATGGCTATGGATCCGTAACTGATACGGGAACATTTGTCTAGAAGACCATATGATCAGATCAGGCCTCTAATATTGACGAAATCGACCATCATGTTGGCTGATGTGTAATGACGTCTGTGCTGACCTGTTTTCGTATTTTGCCCATATCTGCTTATCCACATCAGAAAATGAGCTGATTCCAACGGCTATGGATCCGTAACTGATAGGGGAACCTTTTTCTAGAAGACCATGTGATCAGATAAGGCCTACAAAATTGACAAAATCGACCATCAAGTTGGCTGATCAAAATCGTCATGTATGACGAAAATTGTTAGAAAATGCACCCACCTATTATACCTACCTTTGAAATTTGTAAAGCTTGTCTCTTGTCATTTAACCCTCCAAAATGTGTATAAATAGAGGGCCTTGGATGATTGTAAGGGATCATATTGTACATAGGTAGGATATTAGCCATTTTAATAAAATTCTCTAAGTTTTCTTCTTCTTTCTTTTCTCTAGTTTTCTTTCTTTTCTCTAGTTTTCTTTTTCTTTAGAGAGAGCAAGAGGTTGGATAATTAATATTCTTCCTCTTCTTCTTTCTTTCTTTTATTTTCTTCTTAGATTTTCTTTAATTTTATGTTTATGTTTATAATGCCTATGCTAGGCTAAACTTCTATTTGGTTAAGGGTGATTTCAAAGCCCTAGACATGTTTTGTGATTGATTTTCAGATTCTATCTATCATTAATTTTCTATCAAAGTTGCTTATGTTCTTCTACAAGAATTGTTCATGATGTTGTCTAGATTTATTTAGGTGTACAACTAGATAGATCTTGATAATTATCTATTGCTAGTTTAGGAGTCTTGATCCGTGTAATTGTCTTGATTTCCTATTCATAAGTGGCAATTTGTGATTAATGATTATGGTCAAGTTTTCAATAATTGCAAAGTGGAACATAACCTAAGTTGAACAATCCGAGCTTATGTGTTTGTTGCTTAGATCAACCTATCTTTCTCATCATAAAGCTGCCATTAAATTGAATTTAGAGAGCTTATTCTAGGTTGTTTAATGGTTAGAGATTAAATAGAGAGCTTGTTCTATTTAACGACAAACTAAGGAAAGATTGGGGTAACAGAGCTTGTTGTTATCTACGGTTGTTAACTTTGATAGTTGGTTGATATTGATAGATCTGAAATTGATTCTTAATGATGTCTAGTGGTGGAGAATGAAACCTTAACCATATTTTTCATATTTGATTCTTCTTACTTATTTGTTTTCTTACTTTTAGTTTGCTTATTTTTTATATTTATTTTTATTGGCTGGTTATACCGCCTAATTTGTATATTAACTTTGTTTTATTTTTATTGGCTGGTTATACCGCCTAATTTGTATATTAACTTTGTTTTATTTTTATTGGCTGGTTATACCGCCTAATTTAGTATATATATTTTTATTGGCTGGTTATACCGCCTAATTTAGTATATATATTTTTATTGGCTGGTTATACCGCCTTGCATCTTATTCTTATTATTTACTTTAGTTTAAATCTGACTTCAAAAACCCATTTTCTTTTATTGTTCTTGAATTTAAGTTTTAAACTATTAACTTATAAACTAAAACCCAATCCCTGAGGACTCGACCCTTGCTAACTACTATACTTACAATTTATCTTTTTAGTGCAAGGTTAAATAAGATACACTCTTTTGGGTGCATCACCCTTTTCTCATCAAATTCAGTACTGGACCTAATCCTTGCATTTCGATCTGGTTGGTTTCTTCTGAATGCTTGGTTAGTAGTGTTTGGGAGACCAAGTGGGGTTCTTGGTGGTAATCTGTTGTGGTTAGGGGTTGGCAGTAAGGGTGGTTTCTTTGGTGCTGGATTGAGTTCTTGGTGAAGAGTGGAGAGGGTGGTTTCTTGAAGTTGTGCCAGTGCATAAGCATGGTGTAAGGTTCTTGGCATAAACATTTTGACAGGATTCTGTATTGTTGATTTCAAGCCATTCAAAAAGAAACTCACAACATAGTCCTCTGTCAATTCAACCCTTCCTAACAAGAATTCAAATTGATCATAATACTGGGCCACCGTACCTGATTGTCTGAGACTTAAGAGCTCTGTCATGGGATCACCATAGAGCTTGTCTCCAAATCTGGCTTCCACAGCTTGAACATATTCCTGCCATGGGATTGTTTCACACCCTCCTTTTAACGCACCCAATTTTGGTGCCACTGTAAGGCCCTTCCTTCCAAGTTGATCACTGCAAGCTTGACTCTTGCTTCTGGTGGAGTGTGATCTACATCAAAGAATTGTTGGCATTTGTAAAGCCAGCCATTGATGTCATCTCCATTGAAATGAGGGAAATCGATCTTGGATTGTCTGGTGGCAAAGTATTGGCCTCTCCCTCCTTGAACTGGTCCATTGGCTTCTCCATGGTGCAACTGAGTCATGATTTGTGTTTGCTGCAGGTTGAGGGCCGAGATATCGCTTCTCAGTGCTGATACGATTCGTTCTTGATTGCTCTCTTGTCCTTGAAGTTTGGCCATCATCTCCTTCAAGGATTCTTTCACAGCTTCTTCAAACTTCCGGAATTCCTGAGACCTTGTGTTTTCTGCCATGGTAGGTGCCAAGAAAGAGGCTCTGATACCACTTGATGGGGGCAAAGATATGTGAGTAACAGGGAAGCTGGGAATGGGAAGAACAGCTACCGAGATCCTCAACTATGGAGACAAAGAAGAGATTGAGAGAACAGAGAAGAATTGATCTTGTTAACATAATCTTCTAACAACCTCAGTACATAGTATTTAAAGAAAGCTTAGCTAACAACCTAACTAACTTCTTAACAGTTTCTAACTGACATGCTGACGTGGATAACCACCTTAACAACTTGCTGACATGGACCTAACTAACTCCCAACTGCTTTAACTACATTCTTCTCGTAACACATGATTAGGAAAGAAGTGGCAGAACAGATAGGAAATAGGTTGGGCAATTTAACAGAAATCGACTCAGGAGACAATGCAGGCAGTTGGGGGAGATTTTTGCGTTTGAAAGTGGAATTGGATGTGGCTACAGTACTGAAAAGAGGGCTGCTAGTGACAGATGGGTTAACAAAGGAAAAGTATATAGCAAAGTTGAAATATGAAAGGCTGCCAAACTTCTGCTACTGGTGCGGTTTGCTCGGATATACTGATAAAGAATGTGAATCAGGTACTAAGGACCATGAGGAATCTTCCAAACCTTATGGCGACTGGATGCGTGCTTCACCATTGCCAAAAAAGTTTCATCGAAGGAGCAACCCTCGTCAAAGCCCTTCTCACAGTTGGAGAAACAAAAAAGATGCAAGCCCAGTTATGAGCCATTTTTCGAGTGGTAAGGTCCCTTTTTCTAAATATGGTATTTCCAATACACCATATAGCAAGCTAGTGCCTAGGAAATTGGATTTGGATCAGGAAGCAGTGAATGTAACTAGTGGAAAAGAGTATACGTCTCATGTTGACAAAATCGACAGGGATATTGTTCCAGAAACGCAAAACCAGACGCAAATGGCTGAAAGTAAACAAAAGTGCACTGATGGCGAAAGGGGCATTGTACTATGGCAGACGGTGAGACATGTGAAAATGTTTAGGGTACAAGTTCAATCAGTTCCAAGGGAGACAGGCGCAACAACATGGTAAAAAACACATGGCATAAATAAGTCAGAACAAATATTGAGAAGAACAGAAAACTCATGGACTTAGCAATAACGGGAAAGAGGAAGTGTAGGGGAGAGGACAGTGGGGGACCGACACTAAAGAAGTCAAAATGATCAACGGGACTAACAATCCAGACATCTACTCTGGCGGTGACTGAGAATCCTCAGTCCTGCCAACAGCCATGAGTATCCTAAGCCTCAACTGTCGTGGTTTAGGAGGGCCAGAGGCAGTACAGGGGCTTAAAAACCTCCTCGCAAAGGAGAAACCTCAGCTTGTCTTTCTTTGCGAAACGAAGCTATGGGCTTCAGAAGTTGACAGAATAAGGGTTAGATGTGGTTTTCATTCGGCATTCCCAGTAAGCAATATGGGGCGTAAGGGAGGATTACTTCTACTGTGGCAAGAGAATATTGTAGCAAATCTGCTTAGTTTCTCAAAGTTTCATATTGACGTGGAGGTGAAGGATGAGAACAGTGATACAGGATGAAGGTTCACTGGCTTTTATGGGGAGCCTAACAAAAATTACAGATATAGGAGTTGGGATATGCTTCGGCGGTTAAACCATAACAGTTCTTTGCCTTGGGTATGTGTTGGTGATTTTAATGAAATACTAGCTCAGGAGGAAAAATATGGGACGCTGCCGAGGGGACAAAGACAAATAGAGTTGTTTCGTGAAGCCATATGTGCTTGTGACTTAATAGACTTAGGCTACATTGGACCAAAATTCACCTGGTGGAATGGAAGGAAAGGAAACGATACTGTCAAACTCAGACTTGATAGAGCATTTGGGAATAATGATTGACGTCACAGTTTCAACAACTATCAAGTCTATCATTTACCTGTCTCGTTTTCGGATCATAACTCTATAAAGATAGTCCTTGATGACCATAAGAATGTTAAGTTGAGCAAGAGGAAGAAGCAATTTCGATTTGAAGAGATGTGGCTGCGATCACCAGAATGTGGCAAGGTAATTGACCAAACCTGGGGACCAACTGAGGGGCGGATGACAGATCAGTGAGGCAAAAAATAAAAGACACTAGAATCCAATTGCTTAAGTGGAATGCGAATTCATTCGGCAATATACAACAGAGGATAGTTAGACTAACTAGTGAATTGCTGAATATTCAAATGCAATCGGTGTCGGAGGAATCAATTAGCCAGGAGAAACGTGTGAAATCTGAATTAAATGAAATTCATGAAAGAGAGGAAATCATGTGGCGGCAAAGATCCAGAGTTTCTTGGCTTCAAAATGGTGATTAAAACACAAAATTTTTTCATGCCAAAGCATCAGAGAGGAGGAAGTTCAATCACATTAAGCGTCTACAGGATGCTGATGGGATATGGCAGGATGGTGAGCAGGCTAAGGGAGGCATCACTGTTAACTTTTTTCGCAAATCTTTTTACTTCATCGGGTTCTACTGATTTGCAATTGATTCTTGAGACTGTTGAACCAAAAGTTACTGAGGACATGAATCTAGTTCTTACAGCAGATTTTACAGTTGAGGAAGTAGAAGCCGTACTTTTCCAAATGCAACCCAATAAAGCCCCTGGACCGGACGGTATGCCTGCTTTTTTCTTCCAAAAATTTTGGCATATTGTTCGTAATGATGTAGTCTCCTATTGTTTACAATTTCTTAATGGCTTTACGGATCTTTCTCCTATAAACTACACTCATATTGTACTCATACCCAAAGTCAAAAACCCAGATACCATGACCAATTTTAGACCAATTAGCCTGTGCAATGTGATTTACAAATTAATTGCTAAAACACTGGTTAATAGGTTTAAAAAGGTTCTCCCTTTTATTATTGACAATATTTCAGAATCTCAAAGTGCCTTTGTTCCAGGCTGTTTGATTACTGACAATTTCTTGATTGCTTATGAGTTACTTCATGCTTTGAAACATAAGCGGGGCAGTGGAGACGATTTTTGTGCATTAAAACTCGATATGAGCAAAGCATATGACAGGGTTGAATGGCCGTTTCTGGAGGCAATGATGAGAAAGTTGGGATTTCATTCATCTTGGGTTGACCGCATCATACGTTGCATCACAACAGTGTCTTTTTCAGTCACCCTAAACAGACAACAACACGGATTTTTTCGACCACAGAGAGGATTGCGTCAAGGTGATCCATTATCGCCATACCTTTTTCTCATCTGTGCCGAAGGCCTATCAGCTCTACTGCATCGTGCTCAAATGACTAATGAGCTAAGCGGGATTGCTGCTAGTAGATATGGTCCAAAGATCTCCCACATTTTCTTCGCTGATGACAGTCTATTATTCTTCAAAGCAACAACAAAGGAGAAAGAAGGGTTAATAAGAATACTTACTTGTTATGAGAAGGCCTCAGGACAACATATTAACTATGACAAATCAGGAATCTTTTTCAGTAGAAACACTTCACAGGCCGCTCAAGATCAACTTTCTTCTTCTCTGCAGGTTACGGTTGTCAAAAACATGGAGAAATACCTTGGCCTTCCCCCAATAGTAGGTCGAGGAAAGAAAAGACTGTTTGCCTATATCAAGGATCGGGTCTGGCAGAGAATTGAAGGTTGGAAAGAGAAGTTGTTGTCACAAGCTGGGAAAGAAATCTTAATCAAAGCGGTGGCCCAATCCATACCAACGTATGTTATGAGTGTTTTCAAGCTTCCTGAATCTTTCTGCGATGATCTTTCTAATGTGATCAAGAGGTTCTGGTGGAGACATGGTCAGAATGAAAAAGGCATGCATTGGATACAGTGGAATAAATTATGTCAGCTGAAATCTCAAGGGGGGTTAGGTTTCAAAAATTTACATATCTTTAATTTAGCCTTACTTGCTAAACAAGGTTGGAGACTGATCAAACAACCTAGTTCATTATGTTACAGGGTACTGAAGGCAAAATACTTCCCACATTGTTCATTCATGGAAGCTGGTGGGGGAACTAATCCCTCTTTTACTTGGCATAGTCTTTATGCAGGCATGGAGGTTTTGAAACTAGGTCTCCGATGGAGAATAGGGAATGGATCTTCAATCCGTATTTGGGAGGATCCTTGGATTGCTCGGCCTTGGAGTTTCAAACCATTCACACCTTTTGAACCGGACCCAGCAGAGCCGAAGGTTAACACTCTCATCAACCATGAAGAGTGTAAATGAAACAAAGAGCTCATTGACCAGATCTTTTGCAGTGGTGATTGTTAAAGTCAACAACTCCTCTAGAATTCTCTCATCTAGAATTCTCTCCAAACTTTATTATTTCTCTAGGTTTTTCTAAAATTTTCTTAAGTCTTCTTTCTAGAGTTCTCTCTAGATTTTTTATTGTTCTTTCTCTAGAATATTAAACCAACACACTAGAACATTCTAGGTTGGTTTAGTAACCAACATAGAAAGCTATAAATAGGGTGGGATGTAAGTTGTTAGATGTAGAGAAGTGAGTAGAGAGAAAAAGGAAGAAAAAGATATGAGTGAAGGAGTGAAGTTGTGAGTGCATATTAAAGAGTGTGTCTAGTGTATATTTGGTCTTTTTCTCATATTAATAAAAGAGTTGTTTTTCGGAAGTTACTGTAGCTTCCCGAGATAAAGGTACTGTAGCACAAAACTACAATTGGTACCGAGAGTCAAAAATCAACAAATTGGTATCAGAGCTAGACGATCCTAAGGACCGGAGTATCAAAGTCAGACGATCTTGAGGACCAGAGTATCAGAGTTGGACGATCAGAACGGGACGATCCAGAGGACCAGCGTAAAAAGCGGTATGATCCAGAGGATTGGAATATCAGATCAAGATGGTCAGGGATCGTAGTATGCACATCGGAGAAAAGACAAAAAGCCAGAAGTTTCTCGAGAGTCAAAAATCAACAGTGATGCAGAGGCAATCACTAGCATTCCGCTAGTTGATACTAAAGCTGACGACTTGCTCATCTGGCACTTCAATTTTTCTGGTATTTACACGGTAAAATCTGGCTATAGAACACTGTTAGATTTCAGAAAACAGACTGGTTTTAGAACAACACTGAACAATAGATCTTTAAGTGGTTCGTCGAGTGGTGGGGGAAAAGTTTTGTTATGGAAAACGATCTGGAATGTCATAGTTCCAAATAAAGTCAAGTTGTTCACATGGAGAGCTTGTCAGGACATAATCCCTGTTTTGGACAATTTACGAAAAAGAAAGATAGTCACTGATGCTACATGCCTTATATGCGGCAAATCCATAGAAACCTCCCTACACTCTTTGCGAGATTGTCATCTAGCCCTCAAAGTTTGGAACCATACAGGTTTGAACACAAGGTCGAAATGGCACAAAGGGACTTCTATTTGCGACTGGGTGCTTGGGATTTATGAAGATAATGATAGTAGTGGCTTCCAAAAGTTCATCATGGTACTATAGAATATTTGGAATGCTAGAAATGAATTTCTACATGGAACACACTTGATAGATCATAATGCTATTGTTAACAGAGCTCTTTCCTTCCTTGATGAGTTCTTAGCGGCCAATCAAATCACAACACGGATGACGGTGAGAGCACCATCCAGAAATGCTTGGACACCACCATTGGAGGGAGTAGCAAAGGTAAATTTTGATGCTGCTATTTTCTGCAAACAGGAGTTTGTTGGGATTGGAGTGGCGATTCGTGATCACAGAGGGGAAGTCCTTGCACTGCTCTCAGCAAGAAAAAAGTATGTTGATGATTCATACATTGCAGAATGTTTAGCACTAAAGGAAGCGCTTGTTTTTGCTCATGAGTTGGGAATATGGGACGTTGAAGCTGAGGGAGACTCATTACTGGCGGTGACAGCAACCAACCAAACCCAAGTGGATCACTCACCGGCTGGCGTTGTAGTGGAACAAATAAAAAAGATTGCCTTAACCTTTAGAAAATTTAAACTGCAGCACACTAAGAGAGTGAGTAATAGTGTAGCCCATACTTTGGCAAAGCATTCTGTTTTTGTTGTTGATTTCAAAGTTTGGTTGGAAGATAGTCCCAGTTTCCTTCTACCTTTACTTCAACAGGATATTAAACAGTTGTAATGTTTGCTTGATTTCATTTTATACGATTGAATGCCGTTTCATATCAAAAAAAAAAATTGCTAACCCTTGGCATATTCAGCCATATTAACCTCTACACCTTTTGCTTCTAATGAGGAACAGAAAGGGCCTGGGAGAAGGCTTCATGCGCAGCGCCTGCAGGCATTGTTTGTAGTTTGCAATCTGAATAAGGCTGAGCAGTATTGCCAGTAATGTTGTTTTTGTCAATGGAAATCCTGCTAATAAGGTGGAGTAACACATGCTCAAGCTCTTCTCCATTGCTCCATTCGCAAACTTCTGCCTTCATTAGCCTCCTGTTTTTGCAAATCAAGTCCCAAACTGGGAAATCTTTCCTTGGCATTACATAGTCTCCATCTCCAAGCTTCAAACTTGGGCAGAAATCGCCAAGCCCATCACCGAGGTAGATTATTGTTTTCTTCTCCTCCATGGACAGGGAAGTTTGGATCCTTTCAATCACAAGACCCTATTAAGAAGGAATTAAAACATAGTCAATTAGATAGGAAGGAATCGACGAAAGAAGATAAGCATTACATACCTAACAGCTAATCATGCTTTGGATTGATTACACGTGAAGTTTCGCAGAAATTATGTGATTTGTCATAATCCACAACAGAATATTGTTCCTTCTGTACTATATGTTATTAAAACACTAAAAATATGGGGGAAGAAATGGAGGGGTGTCAAAAGCTATTTAAATAATGCATTTGATTATGTCAAAATAAGACTCATGTCTGAGATAACATGTTCTCAAAGGTCCTTTTTTGCAGCCAAGAAAGGCAGCTTTAAAACTTTTAATTTATTCAAGAAAGTTTAGAGAGGTACCTTGCACATGTTTGGAGGACAGGGATGATCACATCCATGAGGATGTTTAGTGAAATCATGATAAGGAAAGATCCTTAGCCTGCCTTCTTCATCAACGAAACCTGGGTTCGTATTGATCTCTGAAAAGCATTCCCTCAGACCATGTTGCTCCAAAATTGTTTCGATGAAGAACACGTTCGCGTCGCTTACAATCTTCAAATCACATCTGGAAAATAATGCCATTGCCCACAAAAACTTTGAGTATTTTCTAGCGAGAAAATCAGAAAGAAAATTAAATATACGAGAAAAATGTATACATATACCCTAAAGCATGAGCAGATTTAATGGATTGGATGATTCGGGGATGTATTGGAATTCTTTTCAGAACAGCTACAATGTCCTCAATTTTTGTTTCTTGTAAATGAAGTTCTTTCATCATTCGATCCTGTAATATTTGTAAATAGAAAAACAACAATGATTAAACCCTAGTTATTCCATTTGGAAAAGAAAAAATAAACCAAGAACATGCAACGTAAAAAAAAAAAAAAAAAAGACTGATTACCATAAGAGGGTTCCAAGGCATGGTAGGGAGGAGTTGATTGAACAACTCAGTAGCACCCAACTCTTCCAACACCCAGTTATCGCTATCACAATCGATAATCGTCTTACCGAAATCCAAAATCACAACTATGTCTGCTGCCATTTTAGAAGATGAACGAACCAGGGAAAGTTTGAGAGACGACGAAACACCGAAGAAAAAATATATTGATCACCACGAAAGAGATGGAAGGATATTTGATTGAGGTTTAAGCTATGTTTTGGGTGACAGGCTAGAACAAATGAGAGGGTATTTATGGAGGAATGATGGGTGTGAATTTGAAGATGAACGGTTCTGATTTTTGGAAATATTTACTTGCTATACTCGGTTCCACGAAAGTTGGCAATGGTGGGCTTTTCATGAGAACACATTTATACTTTGAATAAATATTTTAGAGAATTATTTTCCTTAAAATTGATTATAGAATATTGATGAATTGCTATTTTTGAATTGTTTATTTAATAAAAAATTAAAATTTATTTTTAAGGTTATTTTGGGTATTTGAATTCAATTTTTTTTTCTATGCGATTTCAATTGTTACACAAAACATAATAATTTAATATTACTAATGATGCCATCACTATATTGATCTTAAAATTGATACGAAATGCTAATTTAAAAAATAAATAATCAAATATATATAATATAATAGGGTACATGCTGACTGGGTAAATATTTACTGACATGAATGCTTAGGTGGACAACTCCTCCTAATGACACGTAGGATAATATTTAATGTATATTAATGATTAGATAATATTATTTAATAAATTATTTAAATTCAAAATTTAAATCTAACCAAAATTTGTGCTAAAATGTATATCAAATAGTATTTAAAAACTATTAAAAGATTTATTTTAAATTTAAAAATTTACCAAATCTGTTAAAATTTAACTCTATTTATTTACTTATCAAATATATATATATATATATATATATATATATATATATGTATGTCAAGAATGAATTGCAACCTTTTGTAGTTGCTCAACGTAAATATTTTCCTTCTTTCATTATTTCAGTAAAGATTATTTTTGTATATTAGGCTTAACAACAGAAGAAATTCAACACTGCTTTTGGAACTTCGTAGCAAAGACAGGGATGAAGTATAAACTCAGCAAACAATATGAAACTTCTTAATATGAGAATTCCACTATAAAATGACAGAGTTGAGAAGGATCCTTTTTTTGAATTTGTAGAATGACGAAAAAGAAAAGGTAAGGAAGAGAAGCAATAGATGGTTGGATGGTTCGAGTTTGAGAAAGAGAAGTGTTCGAGAATTTGCTACTTTTGCCGCCTTTATATATATTTAGTATTTTGAGGTATATGTTTAAATAAATTATTTGGAGGTATATGTTTATAGTATATGGTTAAATATCTTGATCAAGTCTCATAACATTATTTGGAGACATACGTTTTTTGTATTTTGATCAAGATTATAGTTTAATTATGTCAATTTTTATTATTTATTTACAATTCTTTATTTGTTCCCAATTCTTAATTACTTTCATTGTTTTTTTTTTTCTTTACATAAAGATCACCAGTTTTTAGTTATCATAGCAAATCAGTATTTAAAAGCATTTTTTTTAAAAAAATTATTATATTAATATTTTTTTACAATAAATGCTCAAAAATTGATTAAAAGCAAAAAAAAAAATATACAGTTTTAAAATTAAAATCACATAAACATATCAATTTTATTTTTACCAATTTTCAAAATATCTATTGATTTGATTTTTTTTAAAATCATCTTTAAATAAATTATATGATTATTGGTTTTTAAAATTTAAATCATATAAACATATCAATTTTTTAAAAAAAAATTATCTTCAAATAAATTATATGATTATCTTCAATAAAAATCAATTCTTTAATTATATATTTTTTAAATATTATCTTAATTGGTGTTTAATAGCAGTATTAACATATTCTTATATATTACTATTATTAGAATGATAGTTAAAACAAAAAGGAATTGGATGACTTGATATATATTAGGAATTAATGATGTTTTTTAATTATCTTAGGCTTTTTTTTTTTTTTTTTTTTACTTTGACGATGCCACTAAATAAATGTTTCCATAGCTTGGTAATTTATTCGACCCTGATATACCTGATTAAGTATTTGATATGAGTGGAATCTTATATCACCAAGAAATATCTTTAATTCCATACAAATATATCTCTTTTTGCTTAGCTTTACAGTTAACCACAACGTGTTACTAAATCTTTTAATAATTCTAACAAGCAGTAACAAAAGTTAAGATATTTCAAACTGTATCCCACAAAAGAAGAAAATGGATAATTATAAGATTAAAAATACAAAAGTAAATGAAAACGCTATTTCAACAATGGCAGACTAATAAATAATCAGAGCTTGGTGGCCTTCCATAGGAATCAATATCAGAGCTTGATTTTTTTTTTTTTTTATAATAATTTTAAACTTCTTTTTTTTTTTTTAAATTGTCTTCAAAATTAAATATCAATTTAATTTTATATTGATCAATATTTAAATTTCTTTAAGAAAATTTAAAATAATAGAAATTAAAGTATAATCTACCTTCTGGAATTCTACTACATGAATATATAATTTACTATATAATGAATACTATTTAATATTTTTATAACATATATCTAAATCAAGACATTAATTTTTATTTATTTCATAATTAACCAATATTTAAGATTCTATCCTATATTATAATATACAATATTAAATGGGAAAACTAACATAATTATTTAAAATCAAAGTGGTAATAGAATGAAAATCGTAAAAAAAAAATCAAAATCAAAATCAATTTTTTTTTTCAATAAAATAGTAAAAATTATTGAAATTATCTAAATTGTTTGTACATGACATCTTTTATTTGATAACCAACTTATTCATAATATAATTTTTTTTTTTTTTAAATTCAAATAATTTCATTTTAAGTTGTTATATTCGTTTCCTTAATTTTGACCGACCTAATTTTGAAACTATTAAAATATATTAAATTTCAGACTTCTTTTACTGTTTTTCAGTACCATTATTGGACGAATTACAATAAATAATCAATTCATAGTGTTAGAAGAAAATAAAAAAATAAAAAAAAGCAAGATTATAAGAACACAAAAGAATACGTGACAAGATTATAAGAATACAAAAGAATACGTGGTTCGGCCATGGTGGCCTACATCCACTGGCAAATATTCAAAGGGCTACATTATTGATATATTTTTTAATTGTTTTAGTTTGTATAAGAGTGCCCTATTCATATAGAAGATTCTCACCAATTTAGGAAAAAACTAAGCAATAATATCGTATTGTAATTTTTAAGATATCGTATCGTAATCTCTAAGATATTGTATCGTAATCATATCGTAATCCCTAATATATCTAATTACATTTATTACTTTAACACCCCTCTCAAACTCAAAGTGGTATTCTAAATATTAACTTGAGTTTGTTAACCAATAAGAGAACATGTGACGGAACACATGACACAAAAATCTGACGTGATGTAACACGCAGCAGGAACAGGAAGACGTGGCATAACACGTGACAGGAAAACATGGCGTAACACGTTGCAGGAAAATCTTGGCGTGGTGTAACACGCAGCAGATACAGAAAACGTGGTGTAACACGTTGCAGGAAAACCTGGCGTGGAGTAACACACAGTAGGTACAAAAAACTTGGCGTAATACGTTGCAAGAAAATCTGACGTGGCGTAACACGTAGAATGAACAGAAAGACGTGGTGTAACACGCAGCAGGTACAGGAAGACATGGAGAAACACAGGCAGAAAAGTGGCAGAACACGCTACAGGAAAATATAACATGGCAGAACACGAGCAGGAAACATGACGAAACATGCAGCAGGAGAACACAAACAAAAGATCATAACAAACCTAGCTCTGATACCATATTAAGCATCCAACTTAAAACTCAAGTTAATCAAGTTATTTCCTCATAACCTTCTTTATTTTGTGTAAGTGTTGTAAAAGACTTGAAATATGATTGCAAAAATTATGATAAAGAGAAAACTAATATTGGCGTAGCTTTATTTTGTTGAAACTCTCAAATAAAGGTGCAAGATGTAATTATAGCTACAACTTATGTTAATTGATCACATTACTAATAAATTATTCCATAATTATGTTCTTCACTTAACCAAATGGAAGAAAAGTTATTTGAATGGTATAAATCATAGTTTAATCCCTCAATTACCTCTCATCAATTTTTTTTTTTTTAAATTCAAATAATTTATCCATCATATTATTAAATATTAAAAAATTTGAGAGCTATACAACATAAACAAACAACAAATTATAATCTTTTAACCACTCAATAATAAACAAAATATATTAAACATGATTCTAAAATATATATATTTTTAATTTTGTTTATATATTTTAATTAAAAATATTTCATGCGATGCACGGTTTGTTAATATATATTATATGATTTTGTTAATATATAAACAAAATATTATAATCTTTTAACCACTCAATAATAAACAAAAATATTAAAAAATTATCTAAAAGGTATATTAAAGTTTATTTATATCCTACTCAATAATAAACAAAATATATTAAACATGATTCTGGAAATACTGAAAAGTTTATTAAAAGATTAAAGGATTAAAAGGTAGTTTGTGATGACTTTTTTTTTTTCCAAAAAGATTAAAAGGTGCAATAACCACTCAATAATAAACAAAATATATTAAAAAAAAAAAACACAAACTAGATGCCGGATCTAAAATGTACATTGCAATAGCAGAATCATGTAAGTTTAAAGATTTTTAAGATCACATTTCTGTTTGTTTACCGATAAAATAGATGACAAGAAGTAATTACTACTCATATCTGTAAACTAACTTCATTGATATTTTTAATTTTATATCAATCAATAAATTCAATTACTTTTTAAATACAATTTTTTTTACTCTATTTGTAACATTGCATCGCATGAGTAACAAGTTATGTGAGTATTAATATATAATTTTTTCAATTTTTTTATATAAAATTATTTCTTAATTTTCTTTGGACTATGTAAGGCAATACTTCCTTGCAGGAGGATGGAGATGCCACATTGGAATTTTTTTTTGAAGAATTAATAGGTCGTTCATATATCTTTAAAGTAGAACTTAATGATTTTAATTGTGTTCGTGGAAGTTCAAAATTGATAGTTACGCGTGTTCAAGACATATGTTATAAAAAGAAAAGTCACTATTTACTTAAAACAAAATTCAAAAGGTAAATACTTTATTACATCTCATTAAATCCTTTTGTCTATTTTTTTTTTCAAATTAATGTTTACAGTTAATACAATTACTAACTCAAAAATTTAAATGATTTCATTTCAGTACTTACAGGAACACAATTCTACATTAATTGTCAAACTCAAAAATTCTGAAAAGTATAAAAATTTAGCAAGCCATACAGATGCTGAAGACAAAAATATTTTTTATACTTCTGCAAAAAATATATCTACACACAAGTAAGCTACCACACACATTATTAAACATTTAAAATTATCATTACTTTTCAATAAATCAAACTTATCTTAAATTTATATAAACCTGTAGGTATATAAAAATGGCTGCGCAAGATGAAGATAATGCAAATTGAAGAAAATTAATTTCAAAATGCTGGACACTTTTAGTTTATATTTCAAAATAATGTTGATGTGCTCAATGATATTATTTATATTATCTTTAGATATTATTTAAGATATGTTTAGAATTTTTGCATTTTTTTTATTGAAACTAATTAAGGTGTTAAATAAAAAAACATATTTTGATTTAATATTTTTATTATATTATACATATTATATATATCTCCAATATATATGCAAATGGTGACACAAAATTATTCTATGTATTTATATAAATAAATAAAACTAGGCCGTGCATCGCACAGGTCACAAACTAGTTTAATATAAAAAATGATGCACATGTTATACTATTTTAATATCGCTTGAAAACTCTACCCATAATTTATAAAAACATAAATTCTTTATTTATAATAACATTTCATATAAAAAATCATTTTCCGTTTATAAGATTTAAATTTAATATATATCTTTAAGTTAAAGTATCAATTCTTTTTAATATTAGATCACTTTTCAAGTTATATTTAAACAATTATTCTGATTCTTCTTACTCCGCTAATGTCTTATATCAACTATCTTCACGTTCAGACCTCCCCTCTCCTGTTTCTCCAAATTGAAAACCTAGCTCTTTCTCTCCGCCCCTCCCCCATTTTCAAAGGGCACAGCTATTGGTGGTAGGTAGGGATGGCAATGGAGCGGGGCGGGGACAAATATTGTCTTATCCACTTCCACCCCACTCTTGCATGGATGTTGGAAACATCCACATCCATGGATGTCGGTTACATCCATAACCGCTCCACGCTGCTCCACTCCGCAACACCCCAATTTATATTAATTATTTTTAATTTAATATTGTAAAAATTATATTATAATTTATTCATGAACATAATTTTAGTATATAAAAATCTTTAATATAATATATATAATACATATATACTAAAAGTATAGATATAAAATATTATTATATATATGATTTTAGTATATATATCTAATATATATTAAAAATATAAGAAAAAATATAAAATATTTTAAAAGATAAAATAGTAATTTCAAAAGTCGGGGCGGGGCGGAGTGGAGCAAACATTTACCAAAACTGCTCCGCTCCACCCCGCTCCAAAAAAAACCTCTCCATTCGAAGCGAATCGGTGCGAAATCCATCGGTCGGATCGGGTTTTGCCATCCCTAGTGGTGGGAACCCAGATACGAGTAAGCTCCCAATTTACAGATTCTTAGTCCTTTGTTTTCTATATCTTCAACATTTTTTTATGTGAGCATTAAATTTGTTTTCTATATCTTCAACAGTTTTACTATGAAAACAGCATTTTCTATGTAACAACTCTCTCTCTATCTATCGTCATTTCTTTGCAATTTCTTAAGTGCTATGTAACAATATATCAAGATTCTTCTTTTACCACTGAGACTTCAATTCTTGATTGTGTTCTTTATGGGTTTACTTGTTTTAGGTTTACGATGAAATATTTGCATCTCTTTTTATATAACGCCTAAAACAAATTGAGAACAAAAAAGTGCATTTTATTTTATGAATCATTTCTCTGTATGCCAAGAACGATAGGAAGGAAGCTCATTGCTTAAAGTTCTTGACCTATTACTCTGTTAGTGCTGTGCTTTTAAGGGCCTTAAGGTTCCATGGTGACATAATAATCTTGGAAACTTAATCTGCTTTGGATGAATCATTTTTCTGCATGCCAAGAATGATATCTGCTTTGGATGAATCATTTTTCTGCATGCCAAGAATGATATGAAGGAAGCTCATTGCTTAAAGTTCTTGACCTGTTAGTGCTGTGCTGCAAAGGGCCTTAAGCTCTTGTGATGTTTTTTTTTCTAATCTTTGTACCATGAAACAGAGTTTGCTTTGTACTATGAAACAGACTTTGTACTATTAATAAAGATATCTTAAATTTAGTTTATTTTTTTGTCCTTTTAAGGTGATTCTTAAGGAAAAATATATAAATTTAACAGGAAAAAAAAAAAATTATGTCAAAGAAAAGAACACACATTTCCTATGATGCATATATATGATCGTTAGTATATGTCTAAATATGTGAGCATTAAATATGATTTAAAAGTAAAAGAAGCTTTGCGCACATCTAATGCTCTGGAAATTTTGAGCCAGTATCGTTGTTGATGACTTAGAAATGTTATTCCTTCATTCGTTCATTCTTTCTTCCTTTCTTGTTAGGTAATTTATGTGAGGTGTGAATTCCATGACTGCTGACATTTCTTATATATGACATAGTAATAGATGCAACAGACAATGCTCCTAGTCGTTACATGATCAGTGATTGCTGTGTTGTGTTGGGAAAGGTAAAGATGTCGGTGCTATGTCCTTAATTGTTCAATATTTGTAGTGCTAAAATGCATATCCAAGTAGCAAGCTTTTTCTTTGACTCAAGTACTAATTGCTTCCATGTTTATATGCAGCCTCTAGTATCAGGTGCTGCGATACGATTGGAAGGACAGATACGTTTAAATTCGTTCGAATACGTACACTCCAAAAGTTTATTCAACATGCATGACATCTGAATTAATATTCAATTGTCTTTATAAAAATTAATTTAGTAAGAAAAGAGCCTACTACCATATGAAGTTCAGATGCTGAGAGAAAAAATGCAAAATATGCATAAACGTTTTGAGGAGAAAGAATCAGGGAGAGAAGCAGAGATTGCAAGGAAAGAAGCAAAGAGACAAGCAGAGATACCAAAGATTCTTGCAGACAAACAAGCAGAGAGACAAGCTGAGAAAGAATAAGAGCAACGAAGATTATCAGGAGCTGCAGACACAGTTTCAGTCGCTGATAAATTTAGTGCAACAAAAGTTTTCAGCAGGCTCAACGACTTCACAGAATCCTCCATCTCAGGTAATATAATATTTTCGTTGTTAATTATCTTACTTTTATAACTTAATAACTTATATATTAATTACGTATTCTAATTTTTTTATAGTAGGGCTCATGAGAACAACTTGCTGCAGAGAAAACGTTCTTCTTACGGCTATTCTCCAACTTTTAACATTTATAACTTGTAATTTTTTAAGTTGTATGTGAATTTGATGTGTTAATTAATACATTCGTTGTACGGATATTATTTTATATTAAATATATCTTTATATATATATTTTTTATTATTATAAATTTGTGTTGTTTGTGTATTGTTCGATAGTTATGTAAATAGAAATGCAGGTATTATTGATAAATATAACTTTTTAAAGGAAATAAATAGTATTTTAAAAAAAATATTCTGCATATTTTGCAGCGTTTCAAGAACAAAATGCCGCTAAATACATAACATTCTGGCAATAGTTAGCGGCGTTTGAAGAAAAGAAACGCCGCTAATTCCTGACTTTTAACGGCGTTTGTGATCTGTAAACGCTGCTAAAAGTCTAACATTAGCGGCGTTTGCAAATCATAGTCGCCGCTAAAAATCAAGAATTAGCGGCGTTTGTTGATCACAAACACCGCTAAAGTCCCATGTAATACAATTTTCGAACATTCTATTGGGGCGTTTCTAAAAGCCGTTAATGTATCTACAAACGCCGCTAATTTAGCGACGTTTCTAGGTACAAACGCCGCTAAATGTACCGACATGGTTTTTATAGGCTTTTTTGTGAACGCCTTAACGGTTTTAACGGCGTTTATAAAAGTCCCTATTTTTTAATAAAAAAACGTCGCTAAAAGGCCAATTTGCTGTAGTGTGACTCAATCTCTTTATCATTAGAATATATATCTATATATAAGTATATACCACATATTGATATCCACATTCCACAAACCACAATGCCTTTTTATAAATATGAGAAAAATTCTCATCAAAGAAAATAATAATTTCATGAAGCATATATATGCAAGGAATATTTTAACTTTATTATATAAATAAACTAATATCAATAAAAATAGAATCGAATTTAGAAATGAAGTGCCTCAAATTTTATAATGTTGCGAGGACAGTGGACAGACAGGTAACGAGAAGGAATGCAACACCTATGCCCGTTTCTCTGCTCGCGTTCGTGCCCCAACTTCTAAATATTAACACGTGTCCTTTAATCAATATTAAGTCAGTCCTTATTTAGTTTTAATATGTACAAAAAAATAAGAAAAAATGCATACGGAGCACGAAAATAAACAATTTTATATATTTAACGAAGAGGAAAACAGGATAGAAGATTTTCATTATGTATTTAGAGTGACTGTCAGATATGAATGTGTCTGACATAAATATATTTAATTTTTTTAATTTTTTTTATATATTTATGGAATTATACTTTCGTCATATGTCCAAATATATTACTAACACGTGTCGGATATAATTTAAGAAAAAAAAAAAGAGTTTGGATATCATGATTTATTATTATTAGCCAAAGAGAGGAAACATGACGGAGTGGTTATTATTATTATTATTATTATTATTATTATTATTATTATTATTTGCCTGGTAGGGGGAGGAATTGCAGAGAGGAGCAATTCTAACCAAAGAAGCAATTCTAACCCCATGCCATGAACCCTAATCTTACTATTTGTTACAATAATATTCTAACCAAAGAAGAAATCTCCAGGCTTGAATCCATAATCCAAACCCACCATACTTTTCCTCCATCCTCAAACACATGCACATCTTTATTAACACAACGTGTAAACGCTCCCCTAAGCCTTATATGGCCATTCGTACGCGATTTCGAAAACCCTAACAAGTACAAGCACTTCATCAAGAGTTGTACAATGAAAGGAGATGGAAGAGTTGGAAGCATAAGAGATGTTACGGTCATTTCAGGCTTACCGGCGTCGACGAGCACCGAAGTACTAGAGGTATTAGATGATGATGAACATGTTTCGAGCTTTAGGGTTGTGGGGGGAGATCATAGGCTGAATAATTATAGAGCAGTGACATCGGTTAATGAGTTTAAGGAAGGAGGAGGAGGAGGAGGAGGAGGAGGAGGAGGAGGAGGAGGAGGGGAGGTTTATAGCATTGTTTTGGAGTCTTATTCGGTGGAGATACCTGAAGGGAACACTGAAGAGGACACTAAGATGTTTGTGGATACTGTTGTGAAGTTGAACTTACAAAAGCTTGCAGATGTAGCCATGGCCGAAGCAGCTTTAACAAGGACTCCATGAAATAAAAGGTTCCTTGGTAGCTAAGCTATAGCATGCAAGCTCTATCAATGGAGAATGAGATTGTGATGTGATTGATGAAATTATAATAATTAATTATGTATATGTGGTATGATGATGTTGAAAATATTCTATAGTATAAAATAATTGTTTTTTGATTGTGAGTGAGAATGTTTACTATATATATATACTATTTCATACTTTCTCTCTTGCCCCTTCCATTAAATAATTAAAAGAAAAGGAAAAATATGAAAATTTTCTATGTAAATTAATGTGTAGTAGCATAATTGTTATAGGTAGGGAAGCTAGCCCTTCAACTTGGTGATATTTTTATTCCATATAAATCAAAATAAGAAATAATTGTTACCTATATAAATGCTCCATTTTTTTTCTTCTTTTAATTCAGTCATTATATCTTTTTTTAGTTCCTATCCTCAAATAAGTTTATGCTTCTTCTTTTATATTTCTCCTAATTAATCTAAATTAATTTCTATTCTTTCGAATAAGAGAACAATTTAGCATTTTCGAGTTTTTTGTATTTCAGCTAATACTACCAAGGAATACCATAAATGACCAAATAATCAGAATTAATTGATCATTTTAGTGAAAATGACAAATAATAGAAAGGGCAATTAATGTATTTGCATCCGAATATAGCTTAATAGTTGGTATATGATCATGTTCAAAGTGCAAAATTTGAATTTTCCAAATCAAAAATAAAAATAAAGAAGACAATTAATGGATTTCCCTTGCAATGAATTTTATTGACATCAAACTTAAGGGATTTTATAAGTAGTATAAATATTCTCAACAAATTAAATAAAGGTAAATTACATTAGTCATTAAAATTTTAGTGAATTGTTTTTTATTTTTTATTTTTTATGTTAATCATCCAATCATGAAAAATTACGATTTGACTACTAACATTTTAAAATTTTAATTTTTTGTTCATTCAACTGTTAAAACCTAATGGATGGCTGAGGTCATATTGCCATGTCATTTAACAATTGTCATGTGGCATTACCATACCATCTAACATCCCACATGCATTATTGAGATGAAATTATCATTTTTTTTATAAAAAAATCAATATTAAAATGGGTATATTATAGGTTTGAATCATTTAATTTTTCGGTAATTTCTATTTTAGTCATTCATTTTTAAAAAATAATAATTTGGCTACCAACATTTTTTTAAATTTATTAATATTTTTATTTTCATTGCTCATGTTTCATGTTGATGGGGTTTTACAACGAATTGATCATCAACATTTGTGAAATTTAATATAATAAATTATTTTATTATTTTTGTTATTTATATTGAAATATCTTGAGATAATACTCAAATAAACTTTTGAACTTAAGAAAATATATAAATGATCTCTCGATCTTTTATTACATGAAATTACGGGCATGAATTTTTTCTAAAATAAAATTTTAAAAATAAAAAATAAAAAAATTTATTTTTTAAAAAATCATTTTTGAAAAATCATTTTTTAAAAAAATAATAAATTTAAATCTTAAATATATAAATTATATATTTTTTAAGTTAAAATATTTTTGAATTATATTCATAACAAAAAATATATAAATTTAAATCATATTTACTTAAGAAAGGATAATTTTGACCTAAAAAATCCTATCATACTCTTATTCTTGCAAAAAATAAAATTGTATTTTTCAAACAAAAAAAAAATTGACCTTCTCAAAAAAATAAATTATTTGTTTAAAAATTATTTTTGTAAAAATTTGAGCATGATTAACTCACCCATGGGCCATGGCCTATTGGGTTTTGTCCTAATATCAAGTCCAAAACAATTTACCATCATAATCTTTGGTCCTAACAATTCTAAATTGTTATTTTCCATAAGATTTTCTCTCTCATATATGATCTAATTCAATTGTGAACTTGGGTCTTAATCTAAATTATTGACTCATCTCTTTTAAGAGACGGATTCTCGCAAAACTGAAATTTGATTCTTAAATTCCAGTTTTCCAATTCTCCCTCTTCCTATTATTTATTTATTTATTTTTTGTTAGCAAAAGAATCTTAATCAACTGTGCGAAAGAAAAGAGGTTTGTTTGATATTATTTGTTATGAAACATCATGATAACCATTTCCTACCCACTTTGGCTTTTGAATGAATGGTCATTAAAGTAGATATATATATATATATATATGTGTGTGTGTTTTTGCAGAAATAGTACATTGCCACATAAAATTACAACTTTTATAGTTCCTCATCATGTTTCGGTGGATTTCGGTTCTTCATTTTTGTAAATGGAATATAGCTTTTGTTAAAATATTACTAGTAGTTTTGATTATTATGAAAAAATGAATTGAAAGTTTAGCTGTGCTTGGTTTGGACAGAAACTTTCTGTGGTGAGGGTCAATTGAGATTGATTCTTTGTCAATTTGATTGGCAAGTTTGATACATATAGGAGCATATATATATATATATATATATATATATATATATATATATATATATATATAAAAGAGATGTCGGTGGGTTTTGAATTGCAGAAAATGAACAATTTCTGAAAATTTTGACTGGAAATATATCCAGCAGGGTCTTAGGAAATGGTTGGTTTTGTTGATTTAAGTGTCTAAATACATTAAATCCAGACAATTATATATAATATCTGCTGCATATGTTTGGTACATGCAGATGCAGGGAGCCGAGGTCGCTATATGCTCCAAATCAAGCAGTTCATTTGAGCAGAGAATGGAGAATTGCAGTGTAAAGAAAGATAATAATTTTTTTTTTTTTGTTGCTAATTCAAAGTATTATTATTAAGCCAATGGGCTGGAAAATAGTAAAACAGATATAGAACAACACAACACCAATTAACAAAAAACACTAATATCCATCAAAGCACCCTAAATGAGAGAAAAACCCCAACCCTGTAGAAGAACAAAACAGACCATCGCGTCATCACACCACCAAACCAGATCATAGTTTCAGATGCGCGCACCATAAAGTCATAAACCAGAATGCAGAGTAAAAAAAACAGGGATTTTTAAAGATGGGAATCATAATCATCATCACCATCAAGCCGAAGAACATATCAGATCTGTCAATCCTTGATTTCGCCAATAAATCAGTCATGCAATTAGCTTCTCGAAGTTCATTTGAAAAACTCATAATTCCAGTTGAAGCAATCATAGAATCAATTGAAGCAAAATATCCCATAATAGCCATGGTCAACTCATAGTAGCCTCTCTCCTTATATATATGAGCAAACTTAGCATGAAGAGGACTAGCTGCATGCACCTCAAACCTTAACTAGTCACCGAACATAGCAAAACAGAACCAATCGAGTCCCTCATAGGAAGAAACCATGCCAAGTCCCGCTGTCCAATCACATGCATTAAAAGCTGCGATGAATCATGAACAACATTAATCCCCTCATCTGTCAAACGCTTTGCTGTTGCAATAAGCTGGTTTGGTGTTCCACATGTATTCTCATCATGGCAAAAATTGCTCCCATTGTTCCAGATCATCTGCCAGAGCGCAGTCATAAAAATTCCCACACCTCCTCTTGCTTCGTTTTGATCAGTAAATTCACCTAAAAATCCATAGCCAGTAGCAATGACTCCAAAGCTGATTCCATGTAAATGCATCCAATACTCCACACCTCTCGGCTAAAAGCACATTCAAAAAACATGGAAGGATGATTTCACTGTAAAATCTCCCATCAAAGTGTCATTCCAAATCAGCCTGTCTGGCATGCATTGTCTGCTCAAGCCTCAAAGGCATATGAAGAATCAGCTCTGCGTTTTCACTAGCACCACATGAATCTTGGACCACAGCCTGCAGGGGAAGGACTCCCTCTCACATTCACATAGATCATCAACATTGCACATATGAGCAAAGTCGTCCTTTCAAAATTAAAGACAACATAAATCGTCCCGCAATTAGCATCATTAAGATCCTAGCTAACCATGGAGGTAAAGAAGAACCACAAACATTTCATCAACAGCCCTCGCCACTTAAGGTCGATAGCAAAAAAGAACAAACCCATTTAAGACAGAATAGCTACAAACAAGGTAACAATCCACATCAATAAGTTCAGCCTCCTGAATGAAATTGTTAAACTCTTTTACACCAACTCCATTAGAAAGATAATACTATTATACTTAGAAACTAATTCAGGGTTAATAATTATGATTCTGTTTTGCATAGCTGCAGGCATTATCTTCTGCATTACTATGTTTGCTGGATTTACAATGTAGTAGCAGGTTTTTACCTTCCTTTTTTTTTTCAAACTGTGTAAGAAAGCAATTTCCAATTTATGATAATCTATATGCTTTTTAATGTTGTGACTGCTATACACCTTAGTCACATATGGCCATCAAAATAGAGCTGCCTTCCCTAGCTCATTGAGCAATGGAATTCCAGGGTACAATTTCTTTTCAAACTATTTTAAAGAACTAAAGATGTTATTTCAATAAAAGAATAGACTGCTGCTCAGTTATTTGACGTTTTTCTACTAACAAAAACTACAGATTACTACTTTCTCCAAAGCTAAAAGACATCAAATTGTCAGAAACTTATTTGCTAACCCTTGGCATTAGCCATTTTAACCTCTGCAACTTTTGCTTCTAATGAGGAACAGAAAGGGCCTGGGAGAAGGCTTCATGCGCAGCGCCTGGCATTGTTTGTAGTTTGCAATCTGAATACAGCTGAGCAGTATTGCCAGTAATGTTCTTTCTGTCAATGGAAATCCTGCTAATAAGGTGATGTAAGACATGCTCAAGCTCATCTCCATTGCTCCATTCGCAAACTTCTGCCTTTATTAGCCTCTTGTTTTTGCAAATCAAGTCCCAAACTGGGAAATCTTTCCTTGGCATTACATAGTCTCCATCTCCAAGCTTCAAACTTGGGCAAAAATCTCCAAGCCCGTCACCGAGGTAGATTATTGTTTTCTTCTCCTCCACAGACAGGGAAGCTTGGATCCTTTCAATCACAATACCCTATTAAGAAGCAATTAAAACATAGTCATTAGATAGGAAGGAATCGAAGAAAGAAGATAAGCATTACATACCTAACAGCTAATCATGCTTTGGATTGATTACACGTGAAGTTTCCCAGAAATTATGTGATTTGTCATAATCCACTACAGAATATTGTTCCTTCTATACTATATGTTATTAAAACACTAAAAATATGGGGGAAGAAATGGAGGGGGGTCAAAAGCTATTTAAATAATGCATTAGATTATATCAAAATAAGAGGCATGTCTGACAAAACATGTTCTTAAATGTCCTTTTTTGCAGCTTTAAAACTTTTAATTTATTCAAGAAAGTTTAGAGGTACCTTGCACATGTTTGGAGGACAGGGATGATCACATCCATGAGGATGTTTAGTGAAATCATGGTGAGGGAAGATCCTTAGCCTGCCTTCTTCATCAACGAACCCAGGGTTCGTATTGATCTCTGAAAAGCATTCCCTCAGACCATGTTGTTCCAAAATTGTTTCGATGAAGAACACGTTCGCGTCGCTTACAATCTTCAAATCACATCTGAAAAATAATGCCATTGCCAACCAAAATTTAGAGTATTTTTCTAGCGAGAAAACCAAAAAGAAAATTAAATATACACGAAAAGAGAACAATGTATACATATACCCTAAAGCATGAGCTGATTTAATGGCTTGGATGATTCGGGGATGTATTGGAGTTCTTTGCAGAACAGCTACAATGTCTTCAATTTTTGTTCCTTGTGAATGAAGTTCTTTCATCATTCGATCCTGTAATATTTGTAAATAGGAAAATAACAATAATTAAACCCTAGTTCTTACATTTGGAAAAGAAGAAAAAAAAAATAAACCAAGAACGTGAAAAAAACAAAGACTGGTTACCATAAGAGAGTTCCAAGGCATGGTAGGGAGGAGTTGATTGAACAACTCAGTAGCACCCAACTCATCCAACACCCAGTTATCGCTATCACAATCAATAATCGTCTTATCGAAATCCAATATCACAACTATGTCTGCTGCCATTTTAGAAGATGAACGAACCAGGGAAAAGTTTGAGAGACGACGAAACACCGAAGAAAAATATATATTGATCACCACGAAAGAGATGGAAGGATATTTGATTGAGGTTTAAGCTATGTTTTTGGGTTATAGGCTATAACAAATGAGAGGGTATTTATAGAGGAATGATGGGTGTGAATTTGAAGATGAACGGTTCTGATTTTTGGAAATATTTACTTGCTATACTCGGTTCCACGAAAGTTGGCAAAGGTGGGCTTTTTATGAGAACACAATTATACTTTGAATAAATATTTTAGAGAATTATTCTCCTCAAAATTGATTATAGAATGATGAATTGCTATTCTTTGAATTTTTTATTTAATAAAAATTAAAATTGATTTTTAAGGTTATTTTGGGTATTTTAATTCAATTATTTTTTTTATGGGATTTCAATTGTTACACCAAACATTATAATTTAATATTACTAATGATGTCATCGCTATATTGATCTTAAAATTGATATCAAATGCTAATTAAAAAACAAATAATGTAATATAAAAAGTAATGCACATGTGATAATATTTTAATATTGCTTGTCAAGTTTAAAAACTTGATTCGTAATATGTAAAAAATGAATTCTTTATTTATAATAACATTTCATATAAAAAATTATTTTCTTTTATAAGATTTAAATTTAATATATATCCTTAAATTAAAGTATCAACTATTTTTAATATTAGATCACATTTCACGTTATATTTAAACATATTATTCTGATTCTTCTGATTACTCAATCTCTTTATCATTAGAATATATATATATATATATATAAATATAAAAGTATATACCACATATTGATATCCACATTCCACAAATCACAATGCCTTTTTATAAATATGAGAAAAATTCTCATCAAAGAAAAGAATAATTTCATGAAACATATATGCAAGGAATATTTGAACTTTATTATATAAATAAATTAATATCAATAAAAATAGAATCGAATTTAGAAATGAAGTGGTCCAAATTTTATAATGTTGGACAGCCAGGTAACAAGAAGTTGATTGAAAGGTTTTTTTATTTTTATTTTTATTTTTTACAGTACTATTTATTATTTATGTATTTAGATTTAGAGTGAGTGTAAGATGGGAATGTGTATGACATATAAATATGTTCAAATTTTTTTAGATTTTTTCATATATTTTAATAATCATATTTTCGTTCATATATTCAAATATATGTAAGATATGAATTTTTTTAAAAGAATGAAGAATCTAAATATCATAGCTTATTATTATTAGCCAGAGAGAGGAAACATGGCGGAGTGGTTATTATTCACTTATTATTATTATTATTATTTGCCTGGTAGAGGGAGGAATTGCAGAGAGGAGCAATTCTATGACTTTCAAAAGCTGTAATATTGTATAGGGAAAGGTAGCATAGCAGCCAGCCACATCCCACGCGGGATTAGTGAATAGGGAGGGAGCCCATTTGTTTCGATTTTTTATTTTTTTAAAATATTTATATTTGACATTCGTATCTAACACATATTTGAATATGGATATATATGAAAATATGATCTTTCAAAAACTATCTAAATATATAAAAATCTTAAAAAATATTAAATATACTAATATTAAATATATATTTATATTCGATACTCATATTCGAATCCGAATAACATATAGTAATCCAGTCCTATATGGCCTGTATATAAAATAAAGAGGTTGCTGTGGGCTGTGGGTTCGGGGAGTCGGGTTGTAAGATTTTTAATCTATGCCTTAGCCGTTAGCCCTTAGGGGCTTTGGGACAGGTAAGATAAGGTAAATTATTATAGAGTACCAAATGATGACCAGAGTATTCCATGGTTGACCACACTATTCAATTCAACATGGTGTGAAGCTATGACTAGTGTTAAAAAAATACGATGACAAGTCGTTATCTTTTGATTTGTACGAAATTTTATTTAAGTATAAATTAAATATTAAAAATTTATTTTAGTATAATTTAAAAATTAAAAGTTTATTTGATGTAAATTAAAAATTAAAAATTTACTGAAATACTAATAATATAAAAAAATTAATTCTAAATAAAATAAAATTCAAAGACGCTTTTGTTATTTTACCTCAAAACTATGAATAGACTTACCGTACAGTACTAATGAGTAAGCTGCTATATTTTAAAAAGAAACAGTACTTAAGTACTTAATTTATTTAAGCATACGTTAAACTGCAATTTTGAAGGAAAAAAATTATCGATATTAAAATTCGAATTTTAAATTTATTGAATATTATTTTTTAAAATTGAATTTTAAATTTATTGAATATTATTTTTTAAAATTGATTATATAAAACAATTTAATTAAGCCCGGGTTCTTAGTTTATGATTGTCCCCTATGAATTGGCACATACAAGGCACAATAATACAACCAGCACATCTCTTAAGAAACTGATGAATTTAGTTTGGTAAGACTTTTTAGTCATATATTTTTCTTAGGCAAAGTTTATTTTACAGTTATTTCAAACACACTTCAATAGAGAGAAAAAAAAAAGATCATAAGGCCGAACAACTAAAAATCCTTTCGACCAACTCTGCTAATAGATGAGCACTCGCATCGATCTGCCCCAACAATTACTCTACTGAGGAACCGGCAGGGCTTGAGGCAAGGCATGGGTGGATGCTGCTGATATCGTTTGCAGTTTGCAATCAACAGAGATCAATTGGGTAGAGCTTTCATTGTTTCCTTCAACAGAAATCATGTTGATTATTTGCAGCAAAACGAGCTCCAGCTCTTCACCATCACCCCATTCATGGATCTCAGCCTTGATGAGCATAGGGTTCCTGCAAATTAAATCCCAAACTGGAAAATTCTTCCTTGGCATCATATAATCTACCTCTCCAAGCCTTAGGCTTGGGCAGTAATCTCCGCTACCATCTCCAAGGTAGATAATTTTTTTCTTCCCCTCTAAAGATGCTTGAATCCTTTCAATGATCATCCCCTGTTGCACAAAGCAGAAGCCAAAAATTAAAACTTTTGGCATCATATTTCATGATTGTAAATCTACATGATTTGAAAAATTTATTGAACCATGTCAAGATCATGATTCGGTTTTTTTTTTTTTTATAAAGGAGATCGTAGTTTAGAATTAAAAAAAAAGATTTCAAATGATGTTGAGATTCGAATTACGAATTTATTGGATGTCGCTTTTTTAAATCAATTGCATAAAACGATTGAATAAAGTTTTTGTTTCAAATCATGGGTTTGATTTATAATTAGATTAAGTGGGGTCAACAAAAGAAGTTGGCATATCTAAAATCAAAAGAGTTAAAAAATGAATAATTGAAAACTCCAAACTAGCTGGATGTAATTGATATACATGTGGAATACCATCAACTAATAAAATTTTCTTGAACTTGTAAGCACACAAGAATCTTCATTAAAACAACCACTTGCATGAAAACATCTAGGCCTTTCTACAAAAAATTGTTGTCTTGATTAGCAAATTCAAGTCCCAGGAAATGGTTTTCAAAATATTTTAAAATAGTCAGCTTAATGAAATTAAATCCTGTTACTGATGGGAAAAAAATATATGATTACCTTGCACATATTTGGGGGGCAGAGATTGCAGCCATGGGAACTCTTGGTGAAATCATGATAAGGGAAGATCCTTAGTCTCCCTTCTTCATCAACAAAGCTTGGGTTGGTGTTGATCTCTGAGAAATATTCCCTCAATCCAAGATGCTCCAGAATTGTCTCAATGAAGAACATGTTCGCATCACTTACAATCCTGAGTTCACACCTGGAAAAAAATTACAAACCATTTTGATTTCTATGGCTCCAAACGATGGTTTAATAATCACAAAAAAAACTAAGAAAAGAAAAAAAAAAAAGGCGTACCCTAAAGCATGAGCTGATTTAATAGCTGGGACGATCCTAGGATGGATAGGAGCTCGTTTCAGAACCTCAGCAATGTCATCAATGGTTTTTCCTTGTTCATGAAGCTCCTTCATCATCCTGTCCTGTAATTTTATATACCACAAAAGGAAAATGTCTAAAGTTTAAACATTGAGTTTCAGTTTTTTTATAATGGAAAAAAAACAACAGAAAACAGAAATTCCAAAAGGCTTATTATGAATGGTTTACCATGAGAGAATTCCAGGGCATGGTAGGAAGAAGCTGGTTGAACGAGTCGGTAAAACCCAACTCATCAACAACCCAGTTATCACTATCACAGTCGATGATAGTTTTGTCAAAATCAAAAATCACAACAATCCCAGCCATTTCTCTCTGAAAGAAAAACCAAAACAAAATTCAAAAACAAGAACGGAAAAGAAGTAAAGAAATATCTCTTGCTTCTGAAAATATGGAAAACTCAAGAACTCTCTAAAATGTTTTCTCGGTACAGAGTCACGTAACAGCGGAGGGGTTTTTATATAGAAAAAAAAAAAAAAGGGTATTTGCATGTGAAGAATAATGAATAAACAATGGATTTCTTTTTTATGCCAAAGAATATTACGTGAAGGAGTTTTCATGATAAGTTGGAAGCAGGCAGACCACAAGAATCTCTTTTATTTTACCTACAATCTTCCTAGACAAAACATGTCTACTAATCTGATACAACTGCTTGTAAATTATTCTTCTGGCGTAAAGCAATACTACCCGTTGGATTTGATGACTTTGTTTGAACCAGGTGGTCAATCAGGTTTGGTCAGCGGATCGGAGGGGGGTAAAAGAGTGTGAAATGGGGTTAAATATTTCATATTTGTGGGTTAATTATGAAATTGGGGGGGTTAGGTTTAAGGTTTATCAGAATAAAAAAGAATGCTGGGAGGAGGAATAAGCGAATATTCCAGGGGAATTAAATTCACTTTGGCCACCTTTGAAAACGCACTTGCTACAAACAGAGAGAATATTCTGGGTATGGTTCAATCGGTTGATTCTTGAGTTTTAATTTTTTATATATGTGGCTGCTAAGCTTTAGACTATGTTTGGTTGGATGAAATAGACATGCCATTCGAAGATTATTCCAAATGAGATAGATATTTCATCATTTGGTTTATTTTTTTGGAGAGGAATAGCTCATTTGGTTGGAATAGACATGCCATTCGGGGATTATTTCAAGTGAGATAGCTATTTCATCATTTGGTTCACTTTTTGAAGAGGAATAGCTCATTCAACCCAATGAGCTAATCCTCAAAAATGCTAAATAGCCATTCTGAGTTAGACTTCACAATGGGCTATTCGGTGTTTCAAGAAATAGCCTCAGATTTATTAAAGATTATTATACCCTTGCTGTCACCGATTGATATTACTTAAGAAAGAAAGAGGTTACTGCCACCAATTTTTCAAAAAGTTGGTCAGAGACAACAACAAAAAAATGGCAGTAAAAAAATTAGCAACAAGAAGAAATTACACCAGAAATAACAGTAGCAAAAAAAAAAAAAAAAGGAGTTTTGGAGAGATAAACTTTCTCTCTCTAGATGTTTTCATTTAGGTTAGTTGTAGGGGGTTTGGGGACTCCAAATTTAGAGGGGATGAAGAGGAGACAAAAAGGAGAAACATATAAAAAATTGGGAGCTTTCTGAGCGGCGAAAGACGGCTAAAATGAGGATGGAAGGCGCGGGTTAACTTTGTAGATCTAGGTTTTCTCGGGCGTTTTTAGGAAAAACCAACTGCAAAATAAGAAAGATGAGGCTTAGAAGAAGCTTTGGATGAATTTTGGCGAATTTCTAACAACGTTTGGCCGCGGCCGATGGTGGTGAACGGCGGTTGGCGGTGGTCGTCGACGCCAGAATCTGGGGAATGTGGTGGTTCTGGGTTTGTTTTTCAATTTTGTTTGAATATCACAAAGAAAGATAAAGAGAGAAAGAGAAAGATTTCGTTTTTATCTTTATAATGTTTTTAATTATTTTTTAATTAATATATTATTTATAAATAATATATTAAAGAGGTATTTAAAATATTATTTTTAATATATTATTAAATGTAAAAATATTACATTACGTATAATATTTCTAAAAGTATTATTAATATATAATATTAAATTTTTAAATGAAATTGTAAATATTATTTTAAAATATTAATATTATGAAATCTAATATATTAACATATTTTGAAAACAGTATTTTAAGAAATGTTTCTAAAAATATAATTAATATAATATATTAATAATTTATAATATTTTATTAGAGATTAAAAAATAAGTTTAATTTTTATAAATAAAATATTATTTCTTAATTTAAGGGTAAAAATGACTTTTTATATTTATTTTTTACATATTCTTTAATATAAAATATTTTATTATATATTATATTATTACTTATAAATATAATATAGTAAAATTTTATTTTATATGTATTATATTTATTATTAATAATTTTATATTGTATAATTCCTATTTTAATATATTTAATATAATTTAAAAAGATTAATAAATTAATTTTTGTTTTTATTAAATAAAAATATTATTATTTATGTTAAGGACAAAATAGTCTTTTTTTTGTCTATTCTTTACCTATTCCTTAATATCATTTTAACCAACCAAACAAAGTAATAATATTACTCCTGTTAATGTCTTTTTGTATCGTGATGGTATTCTTGAGGTCCTTGGTGATTCGAGGTCCTGAAAAGGAGAAGAGATATGTCAGAGGGCAACGGAGGGTGAGCTCCGGGACACGTTCCGATGATTAAGTCAGTGTTTGGAGGAGGAAGAAAAAGGATATGAGAGAGAGAGAGAGAATGGTCTTAAGAGAAAGAGAAAGAGTTTAACCGTGAGTAGCCTTGAAGAGAGCTTTATATAAGGGAGGTTGGGCGAGCTGGTGCTCGCCCAACTAGTTTCACGTGTCTGACTCTGGTAGGTCGTTTGATGTAAGCGGCCTCGGGGGGACTTGTCGAGGAGACGATTGCATTAAATGTCCGTCGTCTGCAGACTGTAGCATTTAATGCCTTGCACTGCCCTAGGTAGCCACCGAGGTGACTAGAGATGTGACCTTTGAGAAGAGTGGGGACAGCCACGTGTCTTGGGTTTCTGTTCCTGATGCTCGTTGAGCTTGTCTGGTTGGGTTCTTCAGCTGGGCCTTGTGCTTGGCGGACTGGACCTGCTCTTGGTAAGCTAATTGGGCTCAACAATTGCCCCCCAAGCGAGGTGGAGGTTATAAAGTGGCCGATGGCGAGCCTGTGGACAGGGGGTATTTTATGCTGCACGGGTTGTTTTGTGATGTCAAGGAGTGAAAGCCTTCAAAAGGCTAATGTTGATGTGTGTCGGAGAGTGGTGCGTGGAAAGGACCGACGGGTGAGTGAGGTTGGGCGAGGAGATGCTATGCATTTGATGCTGTCCCTTGGTTGGTACGAAGTGACGTTTGACGTGCCTGGCCTCTTAATAACAACCTTAAAAGCTGAGCGGGCTGTTCGAGGAAAGACACGTGTCGAGCGTTGTGTGGTGCGTTGGGCGTTCATTGAGATTCTTCTTTGGCTATAAATAGGGGTGTCTGGGTTGGTTTTCTCTGTTGGTTTATCGTTTTCGCTGTCGAAGTGCTGCCCGTTTTGCTGTCGAAGGTCTGATCTGCGTGCATTGTGCTCCGTTCTGGTGGTGGATTGCTCCGTTGTGCTTGTTCTTCGGTTCGAGGAGGTTGAGTCGCGTCGGGAGAGGTATTTTCGGAGCTTCTTTTGACTTTTTGTTTGATTTTTATTGTTTGTGGTGGTTGGTGGCATGGATTCGAGTGATAGCGGTGGCTCCGATGCACTAGAGATGATGGAGTGTCTGTCCTATGCCGGTGGTCGAAGCGTTGACAAGGTGTGTGCTGACTTGGATCGTGAGATCGAGGAGGGGGCTAGGGTGGCTGCTGGTTCTGGGGTTGGGACTAGTGGTGGAGTTGTTGGTGGTGGTGCCTTAGAGGTAGACCAAACGTTTTCTGGGGAGAGTGAGGAAAGTGGGGAGGATGAGGAAAGTGGGGAGAATGAGGGGGTCGCTGGCGTCCAGTTTTACGACAATATTCATTGCATTATGACCGACGACCAGGTTGGCGCCCTGATGCTGACCCGTGGTATTTTCATCTCCAATTATCGCTACAACTTCTATGTGCCCGAGTAGGATGGCGTTCTAGTCAGTTTAGGCAAGGTGGGAAAGACGTGATCTTCTTCGAGCATATGTTCAAGGGGGGTTTCACCTGTCATTGCACCATTTCTTTGCCACTTGCCTCGAGGGGTTTGGTATTGCTACTGCTCAGCTGTGTTCCTCCTGGCCTGTTATGGTGGCGTACTTCTTAGATTGTAAAGATAGGAAAGAGGGAGGAGCCTTTGTTCGCCGCTTTTCATAATCTGTATCATGTGAAAATGAGGAAGGACAAGTTCTGCTATCTTAGTCCTCGACATCGAGTGGTTGTGGAGAATGCTCCTTGCAATAACCACATTAGGAGGTCGCAGTTTTTTGCTGTGAAGTTGAAGTTGGAGAATGATTGGGGCTTCCCCGTGAAGTGGTATGAACCCCCGAAGGATCCACAGAATGCGGTGTTTCCAATGTACGATCTGGAGAAGAAACAGTTCGACCATTATATGTCGAACATGATTGATTGGGAAAATGCCGTGTCAGATTGTCTCATCTATAGGCACTGTTTGGAGAATGTTAGTCCGAACAGGGTGGCCGCCAAGTTTGTTGGCCTACTCCTTCCTTCTAAAGGTAAGGATTGGCCTGTGGGTGGTATTGACTATTACGCCGAGGTTTTGATGGGCCTTATCGAGCCTAAGAAGAAGAAGAAAAGGCGCCGGAAGTTGGACACCTCTCCTCGCCGTGGGGCTGCTCCATCAGGAAAGGCAAGTGTTGCCTCTCCTGGCGAGGAGGTTTCTGAAGAAGCGGTTGGCGTCGATGAAAGTAATGGTCCTGGATCGTCCAGCCATACGCTTGCTTTGGTGCCTTGGGTTCCTGAACCTACCCCCTTGCTTCAAATCCCGCTGTGATAGAACTGCCACCCTCCCTTAGTTTGCCTGAGAACGAAGGTGGTAATGGTGTAAGAGCTAGACAAAAGCCAATTGAAGTTATTGTTGTGGATGATGACAGTGATGAGAAAACGGAGTTCGGCGTGGGGATTCCATGAGCTCTGATAGTTCTGATAGCTCTGTCGATGAAGATGGCGCTTGGCGTTGAAGTTCTGCCGCGGCGGAATTGTTTTTAGACCTTTGGCGAGCCGGTATATTTAGTATGCTTTCTTTATGGACTTTTTGATGAGTTCTTATCTTGATCATTATCTTCTGTGCAGAGATGTCAAGTGATGCTATTGCTGAGGATTAGCCAAGCGGCGAAGAAGAATAAAGCCCCGAGTTTGAGCGAGGGGCCTGTTATAACGCCTATTCAGGATCATCCCGCCAAAAGGCATAGGCGGGACAGTCTGCCCGTCAAATCTATTTCTAAGAGGACAAAGGTTGTCGAGGACCCAAAAAAGCAGAACATTGTCCCTTCCTTATCTGCGAAGCAGGCGGGCCTTGGCATGGATCAGTCGAAAGTGGGTCAAGGGTCTCAACAGCCATTGGTTGGGACGGGGCAAGAGGTTGCTTCGAACGAAGTGGCTCCTCGAACCAAGAAGACCTCAGATCCTTCTAGGGGTGGTAAGACTTTGCCGCTCATATCAGCCTCGTCGGGTAGGGATGGTTCTTCCTCCACCCGTGAAGACACTGTAGGGCGTTATGTGCGTTCTTCACCTTCACCTCAAGTTGGCGACCTCCGAGACGCACGCCGCGGGTCTAACTCGTATTTCGAGTATCAAAGTCGTATGCCTGTTGGGTCCTTGCTTGGCGTTGTTAACTCGTACCTCAGCTGGGCTCGCAGCCATCTTCCCTTCCCGGAGGTGAAGGTCATTGAAGATTGTGGTCTCCGTGCTGTGCAACGCGGGGTCATTTCTCATATGGTGGAGGTGAGTTTTATTTTTCAAACTCTTTAGTGAGTTGTCATCGTCTATTCTTTGTAACGTGATTTGTCATCTTCTTTCAGAATTTGGCAACGACCGTGGCCATATATAATCGTGTTGGGGAAGCGGGTGCCCGTCTTCGTGATGTGGAGGCTGATCTTCAGCTCAAGGCCTCCCACGTGAAAGAGCTAGAGGTTCTTTTGAAGGTTGAGAAGACTTCCACAAAGGTTGTTGAGGATAAGGTGGCTTCCACCGAACAGTCCTGTCTGGCCAAGATGGTAGAGTCTGAGAAGCAAGTTACGCTATTGCGTGGGAAGCTCACCCAATCGGAGGAAAGCGTTAAGGCCAGGGAGTCAAAGATTCAATGATTGCAGCAGGATTTGGCTGCTAAGGATAAGGAGAGGGAGGCTGCTATTGCCGAAGTTGTGTCCAAAGTCGTGGAGGCCGCCGTTGCTGAAGCTGTGGCTAAGGCTGTGGAGGCTGAGAAAGAGAAGCATGCTCTCAGCTGCAGAAAGCCTTGGAGGCCAAAGAGGGTGAGGTGGTCGAAGTGGCCCTTGGAATGGTTAATGAGTTTCGGGCGACCACCCTTACTGGGGTCTAACTATTTTACGAGCCTTTTGACTGCAGGGGAATTGACTTTAGGTCCATTGAGAACCCTCATGAGGGCTTTGACCCTATATGCCCTGAAATGCCCTCGTTAGAGAGCTTGAGGGTGATTTATGAGATTGCTCCAGGGTCTGATGTTCCTACCACGCCCCAAATTGAGCGCGTCCTCTCCCCTCCACTGGTAGAGCTCTTGCCTTCCACCACGCAAAGCGAACTTCCCCCGCTTGTTGCAGCTATAGAGGAGATGCGCGCAGCTGATGCCCTTATCGTGGAGCCTCCCGAAGATGGCAAAGTTAGGGACTCAACTGTTGTAGCTGCGGGGGTCAATGTAACCGGAATGGGTAGTGGTCTTCTAGGCGAGGACATTGTAAATATTAATTGAAATTTGTAATATATATATATATATTTTATCAATGAGTAACTTGTTTGGTTTTAGTTCATTTGTCTGCTTTTTGCATCTTGCTTGGTTTGTCTTTGTTGTTTGTCTTGGAATTTCGCATTTGTGAATATTGTTGGTATGTTGTTAGGTTATTGGACTTGTTGCAGGTTGCTAACTTGGCTGATTTTTTTTTTTTTTTGTGAGTGCAAGGATTGGATGGAGACAATAGGTCATTAGGCGTTCAGCATGGCATCTTATTGCGAGCGCACATGGTGGATGCGATGGATGAATGGGCCAGTTAGAGGCCATTGGACTTACAGCATGGCGTCTTATTGCGAGCACACATGGTGGACGTGATGGATGAATGGGCCAATTATAGCCATTGGGCTTGCAGTATGGCGTCTTATTGCGAGCGCACATGGTGGACGCGATGTATGAATGGACCAGTTAGAGGCCATTGGGCGTGCAACATGGCGTCTTATTGCTAGCGCACATGGTGGACGCGCTGGATGAATGGGCCAGTTAAAGGCCATTAGGCGTGCAACATGGCGTCTTATTATGAGCGCACATGGTGGACGCGATGGATGAATGGGCCAGTTAGAGATCATTTGGCGTGCAGCATGGCGTCTTATTGCGAGCGCACATGGTGGACGCGATGGATGAATGGGCTAGTTAGAGGCCATTAGACGTGCAGCATGGCATCTTATTGTGAGCGCACATGGTGGACGCGATGGATGAATGGGCTAGTTAGAGGCTATTGGGCGTGCAGCATGGCATCTTATTGCAAGCGCACATGGTGGACGCGATGGATGAATGGGCCAGTTAAAGGCCGTTGGGCAAAGTGTTGGCGTTTTGTTATTTTTCCTGCAAAAGGCAAGTTGTCTTATTATTCTTATGAAGGAAAATACAACTTGTATGTGATATTACAGGAAATATTTCTTCAGGTGGATTGCATTCCATGTCCTTGGTACAGGGCTTCCGTCCATTCGTTCTAGCGCGTAGGCTCCAAAGCCAATCTTCTTTATTACTTTGTAAGGACCTTTCCAGTTTGGAGCCATCTTCCCCTGTTAACCCGTGGGCCTACTGGCTTCGCAACTTTTGAGGACAAGGTCGCCCACTTGGAACTGTTTGCCTTTGACTTTCGAGTTGTAGTACTGGGCGACTTGATGTGACCTGGCTGCCTGTCTGACTTGTGGCCAGTCTCTGGTTTCTTCCAGGAGATCCAGATTCTTTCTGAGTGCTTCTTCGTTGGCGACGGAGTCGTAGTGGGCTATTCTGAAAGAATTGATGCCTATTTCTGTTGGTATTACAGCCTCTGTTCCGTATATTAGATTGAAGGGGGTCTCGCCCGTACCGGAATGGGCCGTAGTCCTAATGGCCCATAGTATTCCTGGCATTTCTTCCAGCCATACCCCCTTGGCATCGTCAAGCTTCTTTTTCAAGCCTTGAAGGATTTTTTTGTTCATTGCCTCCACTTGTTCATTTGTTTGGGGGTGTTTGACCGAGCTATGGGTGAGCAAGATTTTAAAGTTTTCACAAAATTTTTTCAGCTTGCCCCCTTGGAACTGTGCACCATTGCCTGCTACGATGGTGTTAGGGACCCCGTATCTGCATACCATGGATTTCCAGACAAAGTTCTCAATTACCCTTTCCGTGATGGTCGCCACGACCTTCGTTCTACCCATTTGGTTAAGTACTCGCAGGCTACCACTACGAACTTCTTCTGTCCTATGGCAACTGGGAATAGCCCAAGGATATCGATCCCCTACATTGCGAAGGGCCATGGGCTGGACAACTGGTTAAGTAATTCTGCTGGTTGCTTTGGAACGGTTGTGAACTTTTGGCATTTGTCGCACTTCTTTACCATTTTTGTGGCGTCCGTAAAAGCCTTGTCTAAGTGCTTTCTGTGCTAGAGACCTACCCCCCATATGATTTCCACATACCCCTTCGTGGATTTCTTGGATGACGTATTCGACTTCTGTGGGCTCTAAACATCTCAACAAGGTTCGCTGAATGATTTTTTGTAAAGAGTTTCTTCCATTATGGTGTATCTGGCGGCTCTTCTTCTCAGTTTGAGTTGCTTTTTGGGATTAGCGGGCAGAGTCCCGTTTATAAGGAAGTCTGTGATGCTTGCTGACCAGCTCTGTTCATTAGTTATTGGGAAGATCTCTTTGCCTTCTTGGTGGCTTGGCAGAGGACAGTGTTCGAGAAAGATCTTTCCCCTTTGTCTTATTTCGATGTCACTGGCGAGCTTGGACAAAGAGTCTGCTTTGACATTTTCTTCTCTGGCGATCTGGCGAATTATTAATTGGTTGAAACGCAGCTTTAGGTCCATGACCTTTTTGTGATTCTTTATTAGAGCAGGCTCCCTTACTTCGTATTCCCCGTTTACTTGTTTTGCTACTAGTTGGGAATCTGTGGACACAGATAACCTTACGGCTCCAAGTTTGAGGGCTAGCTCGAGCCCTGCCAGTAGGGCTTCATATTCTGTTGTGTTGTTCGAGACGGACAAATCGAAGGACAAATCGTACTGCCATTCATTTATTTCAGGGTCAATCAGCAGGATTCCAGCCCCCGATCCCTCTTTTCATGAGGATCCATCCATGTACAAGGTCCACATACCAGTTGGGACGGCTTTCTGCTGCTGCGATTTTTGTATCAAGGTTGGTTCTGGGGTGGTGGCTTTGTCTCTTCGTCAGGGTTTGGTGGTGGCTCTTAGGGGTAGTGGACTGGTGCCGTGATGGCGCTGTTGAAAGAGCATTCAGCTATGAAGTCCGCCAAAGCCTGGGCCTTGATGGCGTTCCTTGGCTTATACTCTAAACCAAACTCACTGAGTTCGACACTCCAATTGGCCATTCTGCCCGCCATATCTATTTTTTGTAAAACCTCCCTTAGTGGTTAATCAGTTAATACCGTGATGGGATGAGCCTGAAAATACTGCCTTAGACGTCTGGCGGCCACTATCAGGACGTAAGTGGTTTTTTCCAGCCAAGTTTAATTAATTTCTCCATTCTGCAGGGCTCGATTGACATAATAGACTGGTGTTTGGAGGCCTTCTTCGTCTTTAAGGAGTACGGCTGCTACGGTTTCATCTGAAGCTGCAAGGTAGATATACAGCTGGTCTCCTGGGAGCGGGCTGGTGAGTAGAGACGGTGAGCACAAATACTTTTTTAGTTCCTCAAAAGCCTTTTGGCAATCTTCGGTCCATCGATATCTGGAGGCTCTTCTGAGCACTTTGAAAAAAGGTAAGCACTTGTCGGCAAGCTTGGAGACGAACATGTTGAGGGCAACCACCCTGCCAGTGAGTCTTTGCATTTCTTTGGTGTTTCTTGGGGGACACATGCCTAAGATTGCCTGGATTTTTTTTGGATTCGCTTCTATCCCTTTGTCGGAGACCATGAAGCCGAGGAACTTTCCTGCTCCTACTACGAATGCGCATTTTTCAGGGTTCAATCTCATGTTGTACTTCCTAATGATACTAAAAGCTTCTTCCAGATCTCGGACATGTTGTTCTAATGTAGGGCTCTTGACCAGCATGTCATCCACGTATACTTCCGTACTCGGCCCGATTTGGTCTTTAAAGAGTTTCTTCACCAACCTTTGGTAGGTGACTCCTGCGTTCTTTAGCCCGAAGGGCATGACTTGGTAGCAGAATAGACCCTCGTCCGTTACAAAGGACGTCTTGTCTTGGTCTGTAGGATTCATTTTGATCTAGTTGTAGCCGGAGAAAGCATCCATAAAACTTAGGTATTTGTGGCCTGCCGAGGAGTCGAACAATCGATCTATGGCTGGTAGAGGGAAGCTATCTTTAGGGCAAGCCTTGTTCAGATCAGTGAAGTCAACACACATTCTCCATTTACCACTGGCCTTTTTCACCATTACTACATTGGCAAGCCAGTCGGGGTAGATCAATTCCTTGATAAAGTCGACGGCGAGCAGTTTCTCAACTTCTTCTCTAACTGCCTTGATTTTTTCGGGGACGAATTGACGCTTATTTTGTCTAATTGGTCTTGTTGCAGGGTTCACGTTGAGGGAGTGGGTGATAATACTAGGTCTATTCCAGGCATGTCAGAGGCCGACCATGCAAATATGTCAGCATTTACTTGCAGCACGGTGATCAGTGGTCGTCTTTCCTGACTTTCCAAGGAGGACCCGACCTTGGCTGTTTTAGATGGGTTTTCTGGATCCAAGGGGATCGTCTTTGTTTGCTCTGCAGGCTCCGCCTTATACTGACTTGTTTCTGCTCTGTTGTCCAAGCTTTCCAGAGTGAGCATGATTTTGTCGATCAAGTTGACATGACCATTTATTTATTGCCCCCTACCTCTGCCATTTCGTCATTGTGTTCGTCGTTTTTGTGTTTATTTGCGATATGTATAGACAACATGTGGCATTGCCAAGCTGTTTGCTAGTCTGTCTTCATATAACCGATCCCCATTGGTGTTGGAAATTTTACTGTCAAACAGTAGACGACGGCCACCATTCTTGTCTTTCTCATCACAAGTCTTTCCAGGATAACATTGTAGGCCGAGGGCTGGTCGACCACTAGGAATTCTGAGATTATGGTGAGGATGTGGTCGCTGTCTCCCATTGTTACTGGCAAAGTGATCGACCCTTTGACTGTGATTGGCTGGTTAGCAAAGCCAAAAATCAGGCTTGCTGGTTTCAGATCTTTTTCAGGGATGCCCATCTTATTAAAGGCCTCCCACTGAATAACTTTCACTGCACTGCCACTGTCAATAATGACCCTTTTTATTTTGAAATTTTCGATTGTGGCAGCCCACTACAATTGAGTCGTTACCATTGTCTTCTAGGATGTCAACATCGTTGTCGGTGAAGTCTACTATCCAGTCTTCGTTTTGTCTTACTCGCTTGGGAGTTGCATCGATTGCCATTATGCTTCTTAAGTGAGCTTTTCTTTTGGAGTTACTGGCTGTCCATTCTTTTGTGCCCCCCACTATCATATTTATCACCCCTATATCGGTTTCTTCAATTCTATTTTTCCTGAAATTTTTTAAGTGTTCGCCGACGAATGGCCCTGTTGGGCCTCTGACTTCCTAACAAACTGTTTAATCTGCCTTTTTTTGATGGCTGTATCGATTGAGTCTTTCAAAGACCTGCAATCTTCCGTGTTGTGTCCCAAGTCGTTATGATAGTTGCACCTTTCCTTTGAGTTAAGGCGCAAAGGGTTATCTTTCATTGGGTAAGGCGCTCCCAAGATACCCTCATGGGCCACAGCATTCAAGATGTACGCCTTTGAGGCAATGAGAGGGGTGTATTCGTCGAACTTAGGGTACGGGGCTCTTTTCCCTCTCCGCCTTCGGCCATAGGCGCCTCTTTCTGTGTTACTCTGTCGGATTGCTCTTTCTAGATGTGAGTCGAGACCCAACTATCTTCTATTGTCTTGATATCCCTGCTTATTTTTTTGTGGACGTCCCTGGTCCCGTTGGTAGTTCGTTCTTTCTTCGAGCCCCTCGCCAGTTTCATCTCTTTTGTTTCGACGTACCTCTAGGCTTTCTAATACAGATTGTAGAGTTTTTCAGGCTTCTCATCCGTTAGGGAGTACCGTAGATGTTCGTGGCAGACCCCACAGATGAACGCTTGGATGGCCCAGTCATCGTGCAGGTCCTTGATTTCCATAGTGGCGGAGTTGAATTCCATAGTGGCGGAGTTGAACCTGCTGATGTATTCTCTGAGGGTCTCGCTGGCGGGTGTTTTGAAAGTCGCTTTGTTGGCTAGGAAATGGGCGATGAAAGTTCTGCCGAGCTTCTGGAAGCTGTCAATGGACCCTGCTGGTAGTGAGTGGTACCATGTTCTGGCGTGCACCCTAAGTGTCATGGGAAACACTCTGCACTTCTAGGCGTCGGTAGACCCGAGCAAATCCATGTAATTTTTATACTGAATGAAGTGATCTGTAGGGTCTTTGGTACCATCATAGGTTTATTTGGGGAGCTTGGTGGTTTTGGGCACCAATTCTTACCGGATTTCCAGGGTTAGGGGGCTGTTATCATCCGTCATCCACTCTGTTTCCTCATTCTTGTCTTTCATCATACTGTGGACTTTTTTTCTTAAGGCCGCCATCTGTGCCTCCATTGCGGAGACAGCGATCTCTTTATTGATGGGTAGGTTTTCCAGATCCTGGGGTCTCTCCTCAAAGCGTTGCCCTTTGGTTTGTTGGTGGGCCCTACTGGCGGTTGTTTGGTGGCTGCCTTGATAGGACGAAGTGGCGCTATTTTCTGCGTGGTTTTCGTTTTTGCTACGTTGGTTTGGCCTTGTTTTCTGATGGGCTTGGTGGGCTGCACGTTATTGTTCAACCAGTTGAGCCTGGAGGGTTTGCATCTGGCTCATGAGCATTTGGTACATTGGGTCGACGTAAGATAGCACGGGGGGTTGGAAGGTGGTATCGGGTGTTCAGACGGTAGGATTGGTTACTGGTGGGGGTCCAATTGTGGTATGCGACGGTAGCGTGGCTGGCGGGTTTTGACGGCCAGCTGGTGGGGGGTCTGCTCCGAGGACAAAGGAAATACTGGTTTGTCGCGCTGTTAAACTGAGCTTCCAAGGGGTTGGAGAGGGCTGCGTGAGTGGTTTGTTGGACGGTTGGAGGTACGTCTCCCAACGGAATTGTGAGGGTTGAGAACACTTGAGAGGGGGCTGTGAGTAAGTTCTGGTAGTAAGGCTGGTGGTAGAAAGGTTGTTGGGACCAGAAGTTGGGCATAAAGGATGGTTGGTAGCTAGTGCCAAGTCCTGGGGGGTTGGGAACATTTTGGGGGAGAGGAGAATGAAAGCTACCTGTGATCGGAGGTATGGAGGAGTTGGTGATGGGGGGGATGGTCCCTTGATCCCCTGGTGAGTAGGTTGTTAGGATCGGTAGTGGCAAAGATATGGCTTGTTGTTTCCCACAGACGGCGCCAAATGTTGTCGTGATGGTATTCTTGAGGTCCTTGGTGATTCGAGGTCCTGAAAAGGAGAAGAGATGTGTAAGAGGGCACCGGAGGGTGAGCTCCGAGACACGCTCCGATGATTAAATCAGTGTTTGGAGGAGGAAGAAAAAGGATATGAAAGAGAGAGAGAGAGAGAGAGAATGGTCTTAAGAGAGAGAGAAATAGCTTAACCGTGAGTAGCCTTGAAGAGGGCTTTATATAGGGGAGGTTGGGCAAGCTGGTGCTCGCCCAACTAGTTCCGCGTGTCCGACTCTGGTAGGTCGTTTGATGTAAGCGGCCTCGGGGGGCCTTGTCGAGGAGACGACTGCATTAAATGTCCATCGTCTGCAAACTGTAGCATTTAATGCCTTGCACTGCCCTAGGTGGGCGTCGAGGTGACTAGAGATGTGACCTTTGAGAAGATGGAGGACGGCCACGTGTCCTGGGTTTCTGTTCCTGATGCTCGTTGAGTTTGTCTAGTTGGACTGTTCAGTTGGGCCTTGTGCTTGGCGAACTGGGCTTGCTCTTAGTAAGTTGATTGGGCTCAACAATTCCTTTATTCAATTCAACAAATAATACATATTCTCACTCTATTCCATTACATCCTTATTTCATTCCTTCTCTATTACATTTCATCTCTATTCAATTCCAATGAACCAAGCATGCTGTTAAGGTTTTCTAGCCCATGCCTTCTTCTGGTTCACGACTTCAAGTTGGTTTTGGAAAAGGACGTGTCCACAACAACACATAATTTTCATGAAATTTAATTCAGTTTTCTTGGTTTTTATTGAATTGATTTGGGAAAGCTAAAACAATGATAGAAAAATCTAGCTTTCAGCTCATTTTTAATGATTTTGTTTTCCATTTTTCATGTTTTTAGGAAAATAGATTAGACTTTTTCTTTTCCATGCTAGCTTTCATTTTCTTTGAGGAAATTTGAAAAAAAAAAAAAAAAAATTAGCCATAGATAAAACGCCTTTCCATCAGAAAAACATGAAATTACCTTTTTTTTCCAATTCCACCTACATAATATCTGAAGAAGAGATTACACACACGTAGATTTTTAAACCCGTAACAGAAGCTGCTCCAATTTTGATTTTTTTTTTTTTTTAATTTTATAAAAGAGTTCATAATTTAGGAAATAAGAGAAGGAGGTCATAGCTCGGGGAGAAAGCATTGTAAATACCGAAATTTTAATCCTAAATTTATTAGATGTCAAATGTTTGCAGTGATTATATAAATCAATTAGACTAAGCTTTGAATTTAAAATATTTTTTTTGTAAATAATGAAAATCTAACCCATAACTTTTTTAAATTAAATTAAAAACCATATCACTAAGTCAAATGCATTTTTATACCACGAACTAATGGTTAGTTGCCAAAATCTTTACTTATCTCTAAACTTACTTATGAAATGTGTTTATGTTTTTTTTTTTTTTTTATAATAGAAGGAAAAATGAAAATCTTTATTTAGGCTTATTCAAAATAAATAGGCTTATTCAAGGATTGGGTTATCCGTCAAAACTCGAAGGATCGTCTGATATTTGAAAGGGTTTTGACAAAAATATTAGGCATGCAATATCGCTCGGAAAAAAAATGAGATTCATTTAGAAAATTGGTCGAGCTTTGGCTCCAAAAATCAAGGCTCGAGTCTGACTCAGTCCGACCTGTTTTTTATTTATATAATATAATATATTATTTTTATATTTATATATTATATAATTTATATCATATAAATATATAATATTATAATGTAAACATTTAAAAATATTTTAAATATCCATATTTTAGTACTTAATAAAAGAAAAAAAAATTAATAAAAAATAACATATTCATTTAAATGTTTTAAGAATAAAAAAATATGGACAAGCTAAACGAGTTTTGACTATCCATTTACAAATATAGGTGAATTTGGACAAAATTTGAGGCTCTTATTTTGGATTAGGTCGGGCTGGGCTTGAGTCGGCCCAAACCCGGATCGACCCAGCCCATGAACACCTTTAAAAATAAGCATATACTAATATTTAAAATTAATTTTTTTTACAAAGGAGGCCACAACTTTGAATAAAAGAAAGGTTGCAGATATTTATATTCGAACTCAAAACTCATTGGATGTCATTCTTAAAAATAATTGTATAAACTAACTGAATTTAAACAATGGATAGACCTGTCCAAGGGTCGAACTACCTGCCTAGCCCCGACATTACATTTTTCCAATTCTAACCAGTTCAATCCGAATTATTATTTATTGAATAAAAAATATTTTTATTTAAATTTAATTATAAAAATATATTAATATAAAAATTATTTTTTAATTTTTTAATTTTTTTAAAATAATAATATAGACTTTCGAATCGATCCGAGACCATCCGGATGTCGTATTAAAATTTTGAGACAATAAAGAGTCTAGTGCAAAACAAGGATGATTTTGGTTATAACTCAGACATTTGTCATGTCTTACCTTCGACGCTTGTTCAATTTTCAATATTGTTGTTTTCTGTCAATTGTTTTTTCTGTATCCTGCCTTGCACCGATGGTTTCTGATCATCCTAGATTTTAAGTTTTAACAAGTTGCCAAGTGACAATAGATCCCCCACTCTCTTGCGGGGTTTTTCTTGTCCTTACCAAGTTGAATTTTTTTTATTAAAAAAAAAAGAACAAAGAAAATGGAATTTACCCAAAGGCGACTAAATCACTAAAAAGTTATTCGATTGCATCAGGGATGACACATTGTCATATATTCCTGATTATCATCCTGATGATCAAATTTATTGGTGGAAGCTAGCTATAAGCTATGTCCTTTTGAAAGTGAAACTCAATCCTCAATCATTCTCTTACTTCATCCTTATCTTTGGGTTAACTACACTTACCTTTTATGTCATCTTACACAATTGAGGATTAATAGGTGCGAAATTCATGGACCAAATTTATATCTAAACTTCCTCATGGTTGGACAGTCCGTTCAATCCAATTCGTACTGGATTGGATATGGATAAAAAAAAATTATAATTTGGGTCAATTTGATTCGAATCACTATTTACATATTAAAATAATATTATTTTATTTAAATTTAATTATATAAATATATAAATATTTTTAAAAAAAATAATAAGATGAATAGTATCATCGAACTCGCGGATCAAGCTTGAATAAAAAAATAAACAAATTTTGAGACACAATCCGACCTGAGCATATCTATTTATATCCAACTGACAGTAAAAATAAGAGTTATGTTACTTGACATGATATCTAGTTATTGGATAAATGAAAAGGTTGAGTTTATCAATTCATGGATAAATCAATTGATTAGATATTACAATTAAGCTAATAAACTTGCCACGTCAGGAAGTACAAATATTTGAAACAAAAGAGATTAGATGAATGGTATTTTAATAATGAATGATGTGTGTTGAATATGGACTTAACTCAATTAGTTAATGTAATTATTTTTAAAAAATAATATTTAATAAATTTAAAATTTGAATATCAATATTTATAATATATTTTTTTTATTTTTTAAGTTACAGTCTCTTTTATACAAAAAAAAATAAATAAATTAAATGATGTGTATTTTGTCAAATAATTAGATTTAGATGGTATCTAAACGAGTTAATCACTCTTTCTTTCATCAACTAAGATTTGATCTTTATAAAATATATTTTAAAAAAAAAATCTTCAATTCACCAGATTTATGTAGAAGGATACGCCCATAAAATTATTCACGGAATTGATTGAATTCAACTATTCAAGAAATGTTTGAAAATACCCAAATTATCTTCTTCTTTTTTTTTAAATAGATTTGAAAGGTTGAATTTCGGGCAATCCAACATTTTTCTATATAAAATTTTTTATTTAGCATTAATCATAATATATATATATATAGTAAATCTAAAACGTACAATTAACCATAATTTACTCATCAAGTCGTTCAAAATTTTTGTTGCAAACGAAAGAAAAGGTATATATATAGTGTAACCTAACAAGAAATGAAGAGGCAATATGAAGCACATGGTAATTAGTAATTAGCAGGAGAAAACAAACAGAAAGTTCCCACTTTTCCCTCTTTTTATTTTGCCTTTGTTGGTTGGTTTTCCAGGATACGTGGTGATCTGCCTTTAGACTTTTGCTGCAAAACATAAAATTTTATGCCAGACCTTAGCTAGCTTCTTACATGGATTCTTAACAATTAATCAATATGTGTCATAAATATGGTGTTGTAACGCGCCACAAGTACACTCAAAGCTAGAACAGCTCAGCTTTAAATTCACCAGGATTTTGATTTTTGTTCCTCATTTCACTTTTTCCTTTTTTTTTTATATTTTTATTTCAAGCTAATTTTGGGTGTTTATATAGAGTAATCGTTCTAAAAACAAAGATGATTTACATTCAATAATTATATCATTTTATTTATTAACAATTTAAAAATCTTATATGGTATTAATTTTAAATCATTAAAGTGATAAAATATTTGATTTAAGAAAAGATCTGATTCTCATCTTAAAAAAATGAAAAAAATTTATCACCGTGAAAAAATAATTTTCAATATTATTTTGTTTCATTAATTTTTATTTTTTTTATAATAAAGAGAAAAAAAAAACATTTGAAAAATTATTAAATAATCTTTGATATAGACCTTTAAACTTGATAAAAATTTATTGCTTTATATATTTAATGGTGATTTTTCTTTTTGCTAAACTAGAAGATTTTATTAACAAACCAAAAGTAGAAAGCTAGCACCAAGGCTAACAAGTTCAGCTATATGAAAACAAAACTGCTTAAAAACACCTCAAAAAAACAAAAACTTCAAATCCTTCAAGATCAGAATATGTCAATAAATCAAAAACAAAACGTGCAAGCCCCATCAAAATCAATACAAGAAAACATATAGTCACCATCGTATGATCTTATCAAAATAAATTTCACCACAAAAGAGAATCCATTCCCACTTTCTTATCAAGACATCACACAGAATTGCTTGTGAATCAGATTCAATTTCCACTTTACCACCATGTCTTAACATAGAAAAAAGCTGCATAAGCCTACCAAAGCAATGTTATTTCTTTGTTTTCTTCCTCTGCTGTAATCAAAAGTTGGCCATTTTACACAGCATAAAGCAAAAAGGTGATGTGGTCCTCGACTATGTCAGGAGGCAGAGCTTGCTAAAAAATAGATTCTTTTCTTCTCAACATCAAGAACTATCCTCTGCCCCCACCTCCGAAAAAATTCAGTCGGCAATAATTTCATTTGCGATGGAAAATTTCGTTGTTAATAACTATTTGCGACGAAATTTTATGCCACCTCATTTTTTTAGGACGGATTTTTTCATCGGAAAAAACATCAAATTTTTTGGAAATAACATTTTTGACGAAAATTTTTGTTGGAAATAATATGTCAGAAATGTCATTATTTTCGATGAATTTTTATTTTCGACGGAAGTAATATGAGTGACTTGAGTTTTTCGATGAAAAATTCCGACGAAAATATTTTTTTCCGACAAAATTTGATTTTTTTTGGACGAAATTTTTCATCAGAAAAAGGCTTATCCTTCTATCGAAAATTGAATGAGAGAAACAAAAATATTTGAGGGAGGCTTTCTTTGGTCTTAATTAATATTTACAAACTCTAATTATCATGTTAAAGATGATTATCAAATTATAATACTCTCTGTTGAGTAAGATTTTAGCATTATATATTTACCCAAAAGAAAGAGAGTTTAGCATTGATTTTATATTTTAACAATCTTTAGTTGAAAGGGATATATAACATCATGGAATCATACTAAATTTGGAGTTTAGCTTAATTGATTCATCCAACAATCTTTAAGAAGTACCATTTAGTAAATCTAAAATTCGAATCTTAACATCTAAAACTTATTTTTTTATCTTTCAACTTAGATCTCTTTTATTAAAATAAAAAATAAAAAAGTAGACTCATTGAATCATAGTGCTTAGTGACAATATTAGATTTTATGCATGTATCCCACCTTTTAGGCAATATCACATGCCATTTCAGATAATGATATAGATAGCTTAGGTCATGTTCCACAAAGCCAGGTTCATCCACCCAAAACTGGTTCCAGCTCTACACATAAATATTTTAAGATACTGTTACTTTTTAGTAATTCATATGTTCAATTTCCTCTATTTTTTGATACACTAGTCGTAGTCATGATCCCTAATACTTGTACCATGTTAAGCCAAATTTCATTATTTAAAACTTATTGGCTTAGGATATGGATGATAGAAATGGCATGTAATCTAGTCATTGTCCAATCATATATACAGTAATCAAAATTATATCCGACAATTTTAAACATGATGTAAAAATGTGACACGAATACAATATATTTAATAAACATGACAACAATGTAATAAACATGAAATATTTAAATATGAGTAAAACGATACGTTTAATATACATATCGTATTTGTGTTTAAAATTTTAACATATTTAATAATTTATATTATATTTATAATTGATATAAAAAAAATACAAAATATGAAAGCATACACAAATTTGCATGTAAGATTTATGATTGTCAGAAACTTGGAAATTGCCCAAAGGCTGAAACTTCTGTTCTCTTCTCTTTTCTTTTCTTTTCTTTTCTTTTCTGTTTTTTTTTTTTTTTTTTTATCTTCTTCTTTTTTGAACACTTGGGCCCAGAAAGCAATTTTTGAAACCAGCTGGTTGAGTTTGATTCACATGGAAAATAAGGAACATGTGGTTCAATTAACCTTGCTCTATCTTCAATGGCAGGCAATATCAATGGAGGCTCACTCTCCATGATCTAAAGCAATTTATGTTTCTGTAAGGTGTCATTATATTCTTCATATATGAGTTTCATGCTCTCATGTGATTAAGATTTTTGAAATTTTTGTTAAAGAATTAAAAGGCATATATCCTGTATATGTTTACTATATATATGTTTATATATATTATATATGTAGTGGTAACATTTTGAACAATCAAAATGAGGGTATGGAAAAAATGAGATTTAAATCTACGAGTTTGTTTTTTTATATATTAATAGTAAAAAAAAATTAGTTACACAAACAAAATTAAAAAATACAAAATTAAAAAATTGTCATATTTTTTTATTTTTTAAATATATCATATAATCATAAGAGATACATATCATTTTACTAATCTTATTTATAAAATCTAAAAACTTCACTCCGTATGAATGTCATAATTTCTCTTAATTCTACAACAGTTTTATCTCAGTCCTTTTTCATGCATTTTTTTTAGCTATAATTATAAATTCTGAGTTTTTTTCCCTTGTCTCATTGGAAACAGGTGGAGTCTGATGTCTAAAGTTTAAACTTCTGTTTTTAATTAAATATTTGTATGATATCCTTTAAATTGACTAAATTTTGATGCTTCTATTATTCCACATAATTAGATTTTGATACATCCATAATGTAAATGAAAATGAAAAAAAAAAAATTAAAAATTATGTGATGAATGGGTAATTTTTTTTTTAATAAATATGAAATAAAAAAAAAACATAAATACCATGATTTTATATTTTGTTATTATTTTATTTTTAACTTTTTAATAATTTTTTGATTGAATTTGATGCCATTCAATCTGACACTTTAATAATAATATACATGAAGATATCAACTACGTATGAAAAACTTTTCTTCAATAACATGGGATATTGAGAACCTCCATTTTTAGATTGTCACTATTTTTTTGGTTTCATCATCTTTGAACTGTATAAACTTACTATTATTATGTTTTCACTTTAACAGTTGAAAGTTTTAATCTTAATTTTTCAACTGGAAAATTTTGTAACAACTTGAATTTAGCCTAACAATTATTAGCTCTTCTTCAAAACATTAAGATCTAAGATTGAAATTTTCTTGAATTGCATTAGAATATTTGACTCAAATGATATATGCATGTATTTCCGCTTAAAGAACATAATTTAAATCTCCTTTTTCCAAAAAAAAATAAAAAAAAATTATAATTTATAAATTTCATCATTATAGCTTATATATAATAAGCCCAATATCAAGGACTAGTGCAGATTTATTCACTTTGATGACCATATGGATCGAGTTAACAAACGAGTAAGTTGGAAGGGTTCGGGTTCGAATTCAGATTTTCGAGTTCAGGTAATTTTTGAATTTGAACTTATTCAGATTCGAGGTTTTTTTTTTTTTTTTAGTTTAAATTTTTTGGGTTCGGGTTAGTTAGTTATTTTTTAGATTTTATGAAAGATATAATCATTTTACAAAGCTTTTTGAGTTCTGATCGAGTTCGAGTTTGGGTTTTTTAGATTTAGATCATTTTGGGTATGAGTTTTTTTGGTTTAAAGCCATTTTAGATTCGTGTTTTCTTAGATTAGGCTCTTTGACTTTTTTGTTAATCGAGTTTGAAAGGGTTAGATTCGGGTTTTTTCGTATAAATTTTCAAGTTTGGATTGATTTTGTCACCTTTAAAATTAACTGTCTTTTAGAATTGGGCCATCAGCTATGGCGTATGGTACTCGAGACAATGGTCTAGGAGAGTTGAATTGGGCCACATAATTCCCACCCCGAGTAGGCAAAAATGAGATTCGGCTGTTACTTTGCCAGTTTAGTACTTTAAACTGGGGGCTTAGGAAGCAAATCTTTCGAGCTCTAAGCCGACCAACAAAACCCAATGGTGAAATATCTTACTCAAACCAGGCCCTGGAACGGCAGGTGTGATTTGTGAGAGTCAAATTCGGGTGATAATGCTTGAGATTGGGCTTTTTCTAGGCTCTGCTCACCCCAAAACATGAAAAAAAAAAAAAAAAAACTTGTGTTCTGATTCTGCTAGGAATTATGGAATTGTAAATTTGCTTTTATTTTATGAGTTCATACTAATAGTATAATTTTTTAAATCTATAAATAAGATTAAAAATTTGTCAAATGTCTTTTTTTTTTTTTTTAATATACCCTTAAAAGATATGTATTATCCTACTAATCTTGTTTGTGGAATCTAAAACTCCGCTTACCATGAATTAGATAAATTATTTTTATTTTATTGATATAGAGAAAAAAACTCGAGCAAAATGATCAAATAAGTTTTATATTATTCAGTTATGCATCTAAATTGTTCGAGCGTGTGATATTAAACTTACTCAAATGTTTAAACTTGATTTTATGACTGTTGTATGGAGAAAAAATTAGTATTTTTGTGTATTAAGTACTTTTCGACTCGTTAAAACTCAAAATGGTAAAACAAGTTTCATATTTATTAGTTAATGCATCTAAATAACTCGAGTGCACAAATGGTTAAACTTGATTTGATGACTGTTGCATGAGAAGATTTTAATATTTTTGTGTATTAAGCATTTTTCGACCCATTAAATGATAAAACAAGTTTTATATTTGTAAGTTATACATTTAAATAGCTTAAATATATGATATTAAATTTTTTTAAATGATTAAACTTGATTTGACGATTGTTATATTGGAAAAAAATTAGTGTTATGGTATTAAGCATTTTTTGTCTCATTAAAAGACAAAATGATTAAATAAATTTTATATTTGTCAGTTATGCATCTAACTAGGAGTGTGTGATATTAAACTTGCTCAAATGATTAAATTTGATGTGATGATTGTTAAATAATTTTTTTTAATATTTTTATCTATTAAACACTTTTCAATTCGTTAAATAATTAAATAAATTTTATTTTTTTCGTAAGTTATGCGTTTATAGCATATATATATATATATATATATATATATATATATATATATATATATATATATATATCCACGTTGAGCCAATTGATTCTTTTATCCACAGATTTACTCGTCCACCATTTAAAATATATATAAAAATTGGGATTACTATTTACCGACATTACTGTTTTGGACACATCCCACAAAATTATCAAACAAGCTTTTGTTGAAGTACGTTATGTCACTAAAACTGTTTATAATTGGTTATTATCTTTTTCCTTACAAATTCATATTAAATAAAATAAAAACTTCAAAAGTCAAAGCATCCAATGAATCTAAAAACATAATATCAAAATTCATAATAAAAAATAAAAAGATCAAAAACTTTTTTGTATATGTTTTTACTTTTGGGCATGCAATCTCCATCAAACCTCCTAACAAAGAAAATTATTACATGCTCAAAAAAGTAAAGAAAAATAAAAAATAAAAACTTCGATCCACTCCCCAACCTCTCCTCTTATCTCTCACCGTCTGATCAGTTGACTTCTCAACCTTTTCAGTCAACGGTCCCAAAACTGACCGGAAGATTTTAAAGTCAGTGACTACAATGTCATTTCAAACCACTTAATTTATAATCTCACTTTCTCCCAAAATCACCCGCATCCTCCTTGCAATCAAACGGCGCCTCTCTACTAAATCACCCAATCAAAACCGACAGTTAAAACAGAAAAAGTCACAGCTTTTGACTTTATCATATATACAAAAATTAAAAAATAGAGAAAAAAACTTACATTATTGTGAGAGAACTAGACAAGAAAGATAGTATTTTTTTCCCAATCAGCCATTTTAATCCTTATGAAATCTGAAAATCCCAAAATTCTCCTTCCCTGAGAGAGAGAAAGAAAGCAATTTTTTATTTTTACTATTATATTTTTTTTTTAAGAAGAGGGAGAAAATTTGGGTCTCTGTTGTTTGTTTTTCTTTGGGCTACTATCAATGGTTGAAATATAGAAATCGAACCATAATTTCATTTTTCTCCTTTCGAACTTAAGAAGGAAAAAAGGGGAAAAAGCTAACTCAAGATGCGATCTTTAATTTGATTCTGGGAGTGTGGTGAAATCTAGGCCGTTCGATTTTCCATTTTTTCGATTGATTATCAGACAGTGAAAAACACAAGGAGAGACCAACCAAAAAAAAGAGAGAAATGAACGGAGGCGATGAGGTGGTCACAGCTACGTCGGGCCCGCCACAGCCGTTGGATTGGAAATTCTCTCAGGTATTTGGTGAACGAACCGCTGGAGAAGAAGTTCAAGAAGGTAAATTCTTATTGTTTTTGGATCCAAATGGTAATTTGTTGGTTCTATTGGAATTAGGGTTTATTTTAGTGATTTGGATCTATTTGGGATCATTCATTGAGTAATTGTTGTTTAGGTTAATGGGTAAGGAAAAAATCGTGACTTTTTTTTGGGGGGGGGGGGGGGGGTTGGCTTTGATTTGGGAAAAATAGTGGGTTTGTGTCCAAACAATGCTTTCAATCATTACTGGGTAGTAGTTTTGTGTGGAAAAAAAAGTTAGTGCGGAACTGAACTTGGTGAAGTTAGTGATGTTGCATGCACAAAAAAGTTGTGCCTCTTTTCTTTTTTCTTTTTTGTAGTATTAAATTAACGATAGTGGTTTGGATCTTAAAAAAAATTCTACCTGTTTTGTGTTTGTGAGATTTTAGTGCAGGCAACTGATTAATAGTATTGATAATTGAATTGGAACTGGAATCTGGGTATTATCACTCTATTACGATGGAGATAGACTATGTTTTAGGAGTTTATGTATGTCGCTTTAAGTCTTAACCCATGCATGGATGACAACATTGATTTGGCATGGGTTTATTATTTGTATGGTGGGGGTTAAAGACAGCTACATTTGACAGATTTCTGGGTTCACTTGGTGGTGTTTTATTTCTGTTACGAAAGTTTTATATTATGGCAAACTTCCTAGCAAATGGGACAGGCAGAAAGCACATTATACTATGAGTTGAATGATGTAAGAGTGTATGGTACTTCTATGAAGGATTAGTTGAGTGATTGATAGATATTTGACCTTTTAGATAGTTTAAATTCATATTGTTCGGCTCAGTAAGTCAATAGTGAAACTTGGCTTAACAAGTTGAGTTCAATCCTGTGTAAGTATAAGATGGGTAAACATCAAAGTCCGTAACTTCTACCGAAACAGATAAATAGAGACATTAGGTTATCAAAAGAGTGATAGAACTCGCTTGATGATGCTCAGTTTAATGACACTATAAGAATTAGCTAGTAGGATAAGAATGGAAAGTTTGAGGTAGAAACTGCAGATGGTAGTGGATGCTTATATTGATAACATCCTCTTGAGCTAATGACTAAGAAAAGTAATGAGTTTGTGAAAGCTTGAAGCATGGAGAACAAGATCCGAGGAAGTTGCCTAATAAATAATATGGCTCATTGATGTATGATAAAAACCAATAACATCCAAGGACATAATGATTCTAGGAGCAATGAGTTAAGAAGGCATCCAAAGTGAATTCTCAATGATACTAAAGGAAGGAGACAGTTCCTTATTTGTTGGTGGAAGTAGCTATGATAGACCGTTTTGATTTTGTCTATAAGACTAATCAGTTAAGATAAAAGTCCTTTCAAGCTAATTATTGAAAAATAACCCAGAAAATTATGGCTTTGATTATATGGCTTCTTTAATTTCGGATTTTTGGACAGAGAGTAGGTGGAGAATTTGGATGGCTGGTATGTCTTTTTGCTTCAAGAAAAGCTATGTAGGTCAAATCTTGCAGCATATCTTTTCTAAGGATTTTGCTTTGAAGCAATTTGCACATATGAATAGCAGTATGAAAAGGTCACGCATGGCAATAAGTTCAGGTTGGATTCAGTGAGAGATGGATTGCTTTCTGAAACATTTGTTATGATTCTGCTGGAATTTCTAATTATATTCTGTCGATGGTAACTCATAGTTTAGCTAAATGTTTCAAATTTCTATTTTGAGTTGTGGAAAAGCAATGAATGATAGACTCTTTGGCAAGGATTTTTTTTTTAAGGAACTATCTTGGACTATGTGATCCTCTTAGAGCTTGTCACTCGCTGTCTAGCAGTTCTCTTTTTATTCTTCTTGTCTCTCCAAATTAAGCTTGTCATTGCCACAATGACTTTTTTCTTAAGCTTGCCAGAATAATAGGATGCAAGGGCTATGAGAATGTATTGCTGTGGATTATTCTTGGTAGGGCATGGCAGAAATAGTTTATATTCTATTAAATTGTAACCTTTTTTTGTGTTCACAGAGAGAAAGATGTAGTATAGAAAACAACGAGCAAGAGACTAAGAGTTGTGATTTATCAATAGAAAGAACAGTGTTGTCAAGGCGTGCGCCTAGGCGCACCTACGCCTTACGCCTTAGCGTTAGATAACAAAAATGCCTCAGACCTTTTCGGGCGAAGCTCATTTGATTAGGCGCACGCCTGGTGCACCTAGGCGCGCTTTTTTGTAAGGCGATAGGCGTAAAAAAAGCCCGCTTGATTGAAGTTCTCTTTAATTTCTTTAATTTTAACTTTTTTCATTAGATGTACCTTTACTAGTAAGAAAGGAGATAGTATCAAACTCTCTACTTCTCAATATTTGATTATTCAACAATAGACATGGGACCATAAGGAAATCATGCATATTGGGCAACTACAAAAAAATGCATGTTTTGTAGATAATATGGACCACTCTTTAGAGTTTATTATCATAATTATATATCTTAAGCTTATTATATATATATATATATATATATATATATATACCTTCACAGACACATACAAAAACACACACATATACATATTGCGCCTTACTTCACTCAGGCGAGCGCTTTTTTTCCGCTTTGCGCCTGAGGCAATATAAGGGTTCTTACACCTAGAGTGCGCCTTGTGCTCTTGACAACACTGAGAAAGAAAAAAAGATTTGGTCTTCTTCCAAAGCAATGCAGTTTCTTTATAGAAAGTTAGACAATCTTGACAAAATTTTACCATTACTCTTACTGGCAGTACAATTGTATTTTCTTAAGAGTTTTTTTTCCTGCTGCAGTTGATATTATTTCAGCAATTGAATTTGATAAAACTGGGGATCACCTTGTCACTGGTGACCGTGGGGGCCGGGTTGTTCTCTTTGAGAGGACGGATACAAAGGATGTGGGTTCTGCTACCTTCACTGATGTTAATATATTAACTTAGTGTTTTTCTTCTATTGCAACTTTATAATAACTTCTTTTATTACAATTTATAGCATGGTGCATCGAGAAGGGATCTGGAGAGAATGGATTATCCAATAAGTCGGCACCCTGAGTTTCGTTACAAGACGGAGTTCCAGAGCCATGAGCCTGAGGTTCTCTCTCATCGCTTTTTGATGCAATGATACATGCACAGTAACACTTGTTTCCCACCGTGCTCGATTTTTATGCTCTGATTTTTTTTTTTTTCAGTTTGACTATCTCAAGAGCTTGGAAATAGAGGAAAAAATCAACAAAATCAGATGGTGCCAAACAGCCAATGGTGCCCTATTTCTCCTTTCCACCAATGATAAAACCATCAAGTTTTGGAAGGTTGGAAGGAAATTTGTGCTGCAGCTCTTTCTTAACTATATGGCTTTCAGTTTGATTTTAGATTGTCCATGTGACCACTTTGTTTGTAATAAGTAGTGGTTGGTATTTTAGTATGTTCATGCATTTATAATGGAATATGTTCTTTAAACCACTGCAATGGTAGTGGTGCATAGATAGAATGGTCTATAAAATACTTCCTATGAAATGGTTAGGCAAGAGTAAAACATGCTTGGTAATATTTATCATTTTAGTCAATCTATTCTTCCAACCATTGGTGTTAAGCATATTTAATGATTGATATTATGATTTTTTGCTCTGGCCTTGCCATTATACCCACTTATTTGTCTGCTATCTGTCTGAGGGGTCAACAGGTACAAGAAAAGAAGGTCAAGAAAATTTCTGACATGAATTTGGACCCACCAAAAGCTGTAGGAAATGGCAGCATGGCTAGTTCAAGTAATTCAAATAGCCCCAAACCTTTTCTTGCAAATGGAGGCTCCCCTGACAGATCCTACAACTATTTGGACAATGACTTTTCTTTCCCACCAGGAGGCCTTCCATCGTTGCGTTTACCTGTGGTAGTTGTACTCTACACAATCATTTTATTTATTCGCTTTGATTTAAGTTTTAGGCTAAAATTTAAATACTTTTTGAGCTATGTGAGTTTTAATATGCTCAAGGCTAGAGAGGATGATAAAAAACTTTTAAATCTTAATAGAAGTGCCAGGTGATGAACTTCTTTGTAGCACCAGATGTTTCCAAGGAAGGAGCAGTACTTGACTTTTTTGGTGGTGAAGGCCTATGAGATTGAGTATTCAGCCTTTTATATTATCTTTTTGCATAATTTCTTATAAATATGCCCTTCTAGTTATTTATGTAAAATATACTGTTAGATTTTAGATTCTATCCTGTTATATATTATCATCTAGGAATCTGCCACTTTCTGCTCTGCATCTTTTTGGATGACTGGGGCCCTGGCAACCATAAGTGGCACAAGTCCTTGGAAGACCACTTGGTTTTTCTATCTCCTTTTCTTTTTTTGGTTAGAGGGGAGGGTTAGGATTTTTGACTGAATAATCATGAACCGTTTTTATTGTCTTAATGCTTCTTGGTCTTTTGCCCCAAGCTAACCTTTAACCTTGAATCTTTACTGTTTCTAGGTAACAAGTCAAGAGACCAACCTAGTAGCTAGATGTCGAAGAGTATATGCCCATGCTCATGATTATCACATCAATTCTATTTCAAATAACAGGTAGCTATTCTCTTTTAGTTTTATTACAATTTTATTGTGCTTTGCCTTTATTTGGATTTATTTGATAACCAATTGAAGAGGAAGCAAGGAAGTATGTTTTTTTTTTCCTGTATGATATATAATGTACCATGCATACTACATTTTTATTCTCTGATGGAATAAAACCCATTGTCACCTGAGACACTTGAATGCCCTTATAAAGAGTGTCAGTATGATATATGCTTATCCTCCGAGTATTTTATTTTTGTTGATTTTTTTTTTGTCCTTTGCAGTAACATTCTCAGGTGTCTCCTGAGAAAGTGATGTTTAGTTTTAGGTTCTAGATTGGAGTAGAAAGTTAAAACTGGCATGGATTGGGCTTGGGCTTCTAGTTTTTTCTTTTTTTTCATTCAAACTTCAACACTTCGTGTTTTGGTGAAGGCATAGGATTTCCCAGCTATAATAATAAAGTATGATGGACTTTTAAATAATTATTATATAATGAATCCTGATTCCTTAATAACATTCTGTTGCTGAACTTTCTGTGTTGTAATGTACAAGCAAGAAGTTGTAATTGTGAAATGGTCTCTGAGGATACCGTTCATTATTTAGAAATGAAAGGGTGATTAATAATCTTGAGAAAACTGAAGAACTTCTAAACCATAGGATGTAAATGCTATGAATGGAGTTTTTTTCAGGAATTATTTGTTTCTTCTTTAGGCCTCCGAGTCATCACATTCTTATTTTGCATGAGAATATGGTATGTTCGCTCTATCAACCGAACATGCTTTACCCCATGCAACCCTTGAAGCATTAGAGTTTTTAGCTCATAGTAAATATTTAAATATAGAAGGATTCATATTTTATCACAGAATTGTCTAGTTTGTCTTGAAGTTGGAGTGTCTGCACACAATGTTTTCTGTACTATTATTAGTTATTTATGTAATTTTTTTTGAAATCCTTATGGTGATATTTAAGCTTCTTGACATTCAGGCTTGTCTGCAGTTTATATTTTATTGGCTTATAACAGTTATGCTGTTGTATGAGAAGAGTGAGTGCGTGTGCGTGCTTGAAAACACATCCTGTTTCTGTGTTTTACTTTCCATCATTAGCTTCATTTGCCAAAATATACTGATACGCTCTTTCTCTTATATTTTTTAGTGATGGCGAAACTTTTATATCAGCTGATGATCTGCGTATAAATCTTTGGAACTTGGAAATCAGCAATCAGAGTTTCAATATTGTTGATGTAAAGCCTGCAAACATGGAGGATCTAACTGGTAAGCCTCTTAGCATATTAGTATTTTGCTGTGCGGCTTTCACTTCTTAACGTATTTGCAACTTCAATGCTATTTAATAAATTCACGAAAGTATGCCCATGATAAGCTGCTGTCAGCAACCCTTTAGGACCTTAGGTTAATAGTTTGTTCGGTGTTTGTTTTAAGTTCCTAGGTTTTTCAACCATAATTTTTGTTGATGTTTGAACTATTACTATTTCTATCTTTGCAGAGGTTATAACATCGGCAGAGTTTCACCCTACCCACTGTAATATGTTAGCATATAGTAGTTCAAAGGGCTCAATTCGCCTCATTGATTTGCGGCAGTCAGCTTTGTGTGATTCTCACGCCAAATTGTAAGTGTTTTACCTTTTTCGTTTCTTCTGCTGAATCTACTTCATTTAGAGGTGGCAAACTGGTAGTTCGGGCATTTCGGGTTCAGGCTGTTTCGGACTTGAGTCCTTTCAGGTTCGGTTCTTTTCGGGTTCAGGTCCTTTTGGATTTGGGCCGAGTTCGTGTTCTGGCTAGTTAGGTCATTTTTTAGATTTTTATGGAAGATATAACCATTTTAGCATGCTTTTCGAGTTCAGGTTTTTTCTCGGGTTTGGATCGTTTCGGATTTTTTCGGGTTTTGGTCTTTGACTTTTTTGGTCAAATCAAGTTTGGACGGGTTTTTGCCACCTCTAGTTACATTTCCAGTTTCCAGCTAAAATACCATGCTATAGATCCTGGTATGTGAGGGTCTATTTGCTATTTGCTTTTAGTATCCTTTCTGAATAATGAGTACTATTCTAATGCAACAGGTTTGAAGAACCGGAGGCACCTGGTTCTAGATCATTTTTTACAGAGATAATTGCCTCAATCTCAGATATTAAATTTGCAAAGGACGGAAGATATATACTTAGCCGTGATTACATGACTCTTAAGGTTTCGGATTTGTTTCTTTTTCTTTTCGTTTCTTTTCTTTTTTCTGGCTTTTGCTGTTGATATATATAATTATACTTTGCATTGCATGAGCATCACATTGTGCATGGCAAGTTTTCTTAAGTATGCCACAATGACTTTATATGCTATTGAATCCCTGATGTAATTATCCGTCAGCTTATCCTGTAAGACATTGACAGAATCTGATTGCAATTGGTACTATGTAATGTGTAGAACACATGAAGCTCTAATAAGTAATAACCTTTCGCTGCAAATATCTGTCTTTAGATATTCTAGTTTGTAAACATTTAACACAAAGTGATTAAAATGGAAACAACAATTTGGTTTATTGGCATTTTGGCTAGGACTCAAATAGTCAAAAAAAATTGTTTATCTGTAGAGAGCTTATTATGAAGACATGAAAAGGTGGGGTGAATGGTAGCTTCTTCTATTCAGTATTTGAGCATGAATATACAAGTTCAATGTTTTTAAAGTAAATTGCTGTTTCTGATTTTGTTCCCCATTCTCTATTTGAATCAATCACATGCCATTTTGTTTCAATGTTTTGATCTTTGAACATACTTTATCTGAACCCCTCTTAATATTGTTATAAATAAAACATTATCTACTTTTTTATGTTAAAATTTCACCATATTTCCTACTTCCTTTCAGCTGCAAGACTTCTGATGGTGGTTCTAAACTTGATTATTGATTGTGTTCTTGATATAATAAATATTTGATGTTTCCTTGTTTAATGGGGATCTTAGGACTTGTCATCTAACTTGATTACATATCACTTGGTTGTAGCTGTGGGACATCAATATGGATTCAGGTCCAGTTGCAACGTTCCAGGTTCATGAATATTTGAGACCTAAGGTATGATTTCTATCTTCTGAAAGAGATGAAATTAATCATATCTGGGTTGTGCTGTGTCAGAGCTGATTATGGCATTCTTTAATTGTTTCAGCTGTGTGATTTGTATGAAAATGATTCAATCTTTGACAAATTCGAGTGTTGCCTAAGTGGTGATGGATTGAGAGTGGCAACAGGTTCCTACAGGTTTGTTCTGAGCAAAAGTCGTCACGTAACCTTTTGTTGTTGTTGTTTTCTTCTTCCATGTATCATAATATATGTTTCCTCTGTGATCTCAGCAATCTATTCCGTGTGTTTGGTTGTGCCCCTGGAAGCACCGAGGCGACAACTTTGGAAGCCAGCAAAAATCCAATGAGGTAAACTATTCACTCTAGCAGAGTAAAAGATAAGAGTGCTGTGAATTATGATTTCTGTAATGATATTAGATTGTTAGTAGGTATAAACATCCATATGTCTTTTCAGGAGACAGGTTCAGACTCCCTCAAGGCCTTCGAGATCCCTAAGCAGTATAACACGTGTTGTCAGACGAGGTAGTGATTTGGTGTTCATTTGTTTCCTTTTACTACCTGTTAAACTTTTGATTAGTTTCTTTGGGGGGAGGTGGGGTTATTGATTTGTACTCAAAATGCTTTTTATTTTGGTGAATTGTGTCATACAAGGAGCAGAAACCTCCGGAGTTGATGCAAATGGAAATTCTTTTGATTTCACAACAAAGTTGCTGCACCTAGCATGGCACCCAACTGAAAACTCAATTGCCTGTGCTGCTGCAAACAGCTTGTACATGTACTATGCATAAAGATGGTCCAAGAAATGTATTTGCTTGGTTAACTTTTTTGGGTTGCTGATGGCGAAAAGCTCCTTTTCATTTCCCGCCAACACCAGCGAGTTAAAGGTTACATTGATTCTCACACTTCGGATGCCCCCTAAAATCCATAGCACATGCCATAGAATCAAGGTCAAGAGATGGCTGTCACAGATCCATGAGGAAGCAACCGGTCTTTGTTCCCGGGTGGGCAGCTTGATTCTCTTTTTCTCTTCTCCCTCTCCTCCTCCCAAACCCCCAAAAAATTCCTTTTTCCTGTTCTTTACTTCTTTTTACCCCCCTCCCCTATCTTCTTTTAAAATAGAAGATGGATTAATGTTTCTAGATTTGTGTTGGGTTGAAAGTTAGCAGAAAATGTGATTGTAGCTCTCCTACAACAAAACTAAAGGATGTTCAGTATTTGCCATTAGGTTTAAGGTAAATGTAGTTTTTTAACTCAAAATCTTGGTGGGAAGGAGCTGTTGAAACTTGCAGTGCATCAATTTTTTTATTGATTCTTTTCTCATGTTTGGAACTTCATCCTCTAGTTTAGATAAATGTTTGGAACTTCATCTTTTTGCTTCTCTTCTCAGTTGATTTTTTTCACTTGGTTTGCCAAGGTGACTCTTGAGTTTTGACTCCAAATACCAAACTTTAAAAGATTTGGTGAAAAGGATGTTCTGCATTTGCAACTAGGTTGATGTTTATGTTCTTCTTACCTTTTACCTTTTCTTTTTTTTTTTCTTTTTTTTACAAAAGAGGTTTCTAGAGTAAGAAAAGGGTTATAGATGTTGGGATTCGAATTTTAAATTTGTTGAATATCATCTTTTAAAAGTAATTGTATAAAAGTAATTGTATGAACTAATTAGATTAAGTTTCGGATTTCCCTTTAGCCCCTATTATTTATTTACAATAAGGAAAGTTCCAATTTCATCCTCATTGAAATACAATTATAAACCCACTTTAAATTTGATTAGAATTAATTATTATATACTAACTAGTAAAGTTTCAAAAATAAAATTTATCTTCTCCTCCAAGTACATTCAAACCCTGTTGTAATTACTACAACAACAAAAAAAGTTTCCTGGTTCTCTCAGTTTTGGATTCTGATAAATGAATGTTCCCAAGACCAAACTCCATAGACACACTACTCTTCGACTATGATCATAGAAAAGCTCTCTATCGAGATGTTGTCTTGTTGGATGATGTTTCCTTTGGAGCCCCAAATATCCAAAGCCTTTATACTGTCTCTGCAAAATGACTTAATTGCCATTTGAATACTTCAAAAACAAGTCCAAGTCAATAACTAATCTACCCCTCCTACTTTCATGGCTTCATATTAGTGAACTCACTCCTTCAAAATTCTCACAGTCGGAGACTTCACATTTTCTCCAAAAATTAGAAAGAAAAAAAAAAGACAAACAAAAAGATTACTTGAAAGGTAAGTGATCTGTGTTCTTCCTTTGTTTCTTTTTCCAAATTCTCTAGAAATGTTTACTAGCTGATTAATGCATTAGAAAAGAAATTCTAGTTTTCTTTGAAAGTGCCAAAAAAAAAAATAATTAAAGGATTTATTTATTTTGAAACATTAATTTTTTTTTTACAAAGAGGTCAGTCTAAGGATAAGAAAGGAGTTGCAAATACTAAAATTCGAATCCTAAATTTGTTGGATGTCGTTTTTTTTAAAGATAAATGTATGAATCAACTGAACTAAACTTAAGTTCAAACTTTTCAGTTTTACTTAGGACACTGTATTAGTAGTTTCCTGCACTTTGGCTTGCTTTAATTTTGTGGAGTAAGAGAGCTGCATGTATGATAACCAAAAGTACTCAAACATTTTTCTTTTTTGTACTTAATTTTGTTGCAATTTCCATTAAAAAACTCTCCTAATTCAGTATTTTTATGAGGCATATAGGCCGTAGTAGTTTGTCTTGGCTTGTCGTAGACTTGTAGTCATTTGTCTGATCTGTTGGCGAATTGTACTGTCCTTATATCATTCTAATGCATTTTCTTGATGCAATTCTGATTTGATTGTAGGGAGAATCGCATGGCGTCGAAGTTTCAACAGTTGCAAACAAAGGCAGCTCAAGTTTCACAATTTGTGACCAAGAATGGAGGTTCCTGCTACAAGGAGTTGATGGAGCGAAACAAGCAATACATCCAGGAACCATCCAGCATTGAGACATGCCAATTGTTAGCAAATCAACTGTTTTATACTCGACTTGCCAGGTAGTTTCTTTTCTCTGGAATACATACATATATATATATATATATATACGGTTTTAGACATTGGAACAGTTTTTACTTTATATTTTATACTGCTTTAAATGGGTAAAAAATACTGAACGACTTGTCAGCTGTACAGCAATTCACCAATATTACTTGAGTTTGGGTGCGAGTGCCGGATACGGGTATGTGTCTGACACAGGTATGTTCAATTTTTTCCAAGATTTCCATGTATTTGGAAGGTTCTTGGAGGATCATATCTCCATACCCATGTCCGAATATACGTCAGATATGGATACTTCAAGAAAAATAAAGAGTTGAGCGACATAGCAATTCACTGCTTTCACTTTTGACTGAAGTAGAGAATTATCCATGCACGTTTAGTTTCTTGCAGGAATTTACCAATAAATTCTTGGTAGGTCCATGAACACTTAATTGGCCAAAGTTTATTGTTCATTATCTAACTTGCTTGGCATATATGGTCCTGAATTCTGATAATGAGGAATGCTTGATAGTATAATCGAAAATCGGCTCATTTAGCAAAAAGAATGAATACTTTCAAGGGCAAATATATTTTGAGCTCAAAGGCCAAAACAAAAAAACAGATACAAAATGGTTTTGTTATCTACTGAATTACTGATACATTGGGTTTGGGTTTAATTGTGCTAAAGAGAAAGGTACTAAAAGGTTTGGGTTTGGGTTTAATTGGGTTTAATTATGGCTTTGAAGTGTGCAAGCTTAGTTTGCTTGAAAGGCCTAAAAGGTTGAGTTAAATGGTTGAAAACGTTTCATTAACTTAGCTGAAGTTGAGGCTTTGTTCATTTAAGAAAGTGTTTCTCATTTTCTTTTTCAAGGTTATATAGAGCTAGGGTGCCGGCGGGCATGTTTGATCAATATTAAATTTCTTAATACTTATTGGCATCTCAACGATGGAGCTGATCTTCACCTAAAGCCATGAGCTACATTTATTGTCATGGATCTTGCCCATGTTATCCGGATTTTTCATTTTTTTTAAAGTACCCGTGTCCGATACCTGTATCCTACACATATCTTGACATGAGTATGAAAATATGATCCTCCAAATATATAGAAAAACTTAGAAAAAAAAATTAAACATATACCGATATATACTCGTATCTGACACTCACCCCCGAATCCAAGTAACATAGGATCTTGTTTTGCAAGTATAAACTTGTTAATTTCTGACTGAAATACCAAGTTCCATTGGTAACAAAATAAAATTGGATAAACAATTGGTCACCTCTTTGATGTTCTGCCTCATTTATATGCAGTATTCCTAGACGATATGAGGCATTCTGGAAAGAACTTCACTCCCTTAAACAATTTTTAAAGACCAAGGAAGCATGGAGCATTGAAAATGCTAGCATGGCTGCTCTGATTGGAGTTGAGTGCTTTGCCTGGCTCTTTGGTGGGGAAATAATTGGAAGAGGATTTACACTTACAGGTTACTATGTTTAAAATTTTGCAATTTCTAGAGCAGTTCCAACTTTTTTTTTTTAAACTTTGAGATCAACAATATGATATTAGGGGTGTTCATTATTCGGTTTTAACCGAATTAACCGATCGAAATTTAATTCGGTTCGGTTAATCGGTTAACCGAATAAAGTTCGGTTCGGTTAACGGTTAAAGGTTTTGAAGAATTTCGGTTTTCGGTTAATTCGGTTCGGTTAAGCGAAAATAACCGAATTACACGAATTAACCGAAATTTTTCAAAACGGCAGTATTTAATGCGTTTAGATTAAAAAAAAATAAAAATTAATTTATATATTAATAAATTAAATTTTTTTTTTATTGGTTGGACTTGGATGGATAATTTGGATACAAAATCATGTAAAAAATAGGTTACCAAAATAAATTTCTTATTTATTTCGGTTAATTCGGAAACCGACCGAATTAACCGAAATAATTTCGGTTCGGTTAATTAACCGAACTAACTATTCGGTTCGGTTAACGGTTAATAGAAAAATAATTTCGGTTAATTTAGTTATGGGTAATTCGGTTTGGTTATTAACCGAATTAACCGAATGAACACCCCTATATGATATTACTTGCAATAATTTTTACCTTAAAATTTGAAAAACATTATTAGCATTATAGTTTTTGCAAATTATGAGAATCTTTTACTAATTTCGGCTGAAGATGATGCTTGTAAATTTCATTCCATAGTGTTTTTCATGACATTTTAGCAAATTTTGGAAGCCAAGTGGAATTTTTGCTCTTATGTTCTTTGAAATGTTCACACTTAAACGACAACTTAACATGTTGCCAACTGCCAAGTGCATTACATTCATTTAAAGCTGATTTTAATGCATTGACTTGATTAATCAATATAAAGCTTTTAAGGCATCGAATCTGCCTAAGAACAATATGACGATTGAAAACAACATCGATGAGAATATTAAAAAATTATTTTGCTAATGAATATATTTAGAGTATTTTTTAAGGTTAGTTAATGTATTATTTATAATAATAATATTGTATTAAATATAAAGTTGATAATTTTATTCATCATTTTTAATATATTGAATAAAAATATTACTATATCTAATAATTTTAAAAAATACCTTTAAGATATTTGTTAGCAAAATCTTATAAAAAAAAAAAAAGCAACAAAAAGAGACTACCATAAGCATACACGAAACAGCCACACAGATTTTTTGAATGCATCAAAATAATGTCAGAACCGAAAAGTAAGTTTTTTAAAGATCATTCAAAAATGGATTAGACCCAATAAAATTTGAGAACCCTTGACCCTATAATTATAATAATAAAACAGCACCTTTTTATTTAACTATTTTTGGGTGAACATCAAATTAATATAAAGCCAAGAACATGAAGGAAGCTTAGGTAGTGATGAGGAATAACATCTTTAATTTTTGATCTGATTCTCCTCAGAATTGATCCCTTTACAAAAATATCAAGTCATGGATCAATTCAGTTTGGTTTTTGATTGAAAAGTCAGGGTTTCTTTCCCCAAACAACTGCATCTCAAATGTCAAAGTCTTTTTTTTTTTTTTTTTTATTCCCACTACTAAAGTTTTCTTACTGATGGTAAAATTAGAAATGAGAAATCAATTTCAGGTTTTGCTTCGCTGCATGAAAATTTGACTATGGGTCTGGTCGAGTCATAGTTCGAAAATTTTTTCCCTTAATTAAATTCATTTTATTATTCATAAATTATTAAAATATTAATTTTATATTTATATTTATATTTTTTATAATTAAATTTAAATAAAAAAATATTTTTATTTAATTAATAGTAATTCGGGTCGGGCCAGGCCTGGCCTGGCTTTGTTGGCCCGAATTACAAAAAACTTTACCCAAATTCGGACCAATACGAGTCAGATCGGGCAGGCTATCCGACTTTTGGATAGATCTAGCTGCATGCATTGGTTAGGATATAACTAGACCTACTCATGGACCAGACCACTATCCAAAAATCTTTTTTTTCTTACCTAGACTTGACCCGCCAGCCCGGTTCATTATTTAAAATAATAATAATAAATTACAAATTTTATTTAATAGTTGAACAATAATTCGGATCGAATCAATCCGAATCATTAAAATTTCTATCTAAGCCCGTCCTATAAGCATGTCAAGATACGACTAACTAAAATTCTATCTTTATGGTACTTTTTAAGTTATATGGTTTAATTGCTAACTTGTCTTGGAAGATAAAAATGGAACAAAATAAAAAGGTTGGGAGGAGATGAGGTGCTCATGGCCAGGTCGCGGTCCGAATTTTTTTTTATTTTTTTATTCAAATTTTATCCGTAGACTCATATTCACTGTTCATAATATTAAAAATATATATTATATTTTTTATATATTTTTAAAATTAAATTTAAAAAATATTATTTTATTTTATTAAATGAATAGTGATCTGAATCAGGCCGAGCCGACTCGACCCGGATCACTAAAAGACTTGTCCAAGCCCGACCCAATACGGACCGGTCCGAGCGGGCCTGGCGGGCTGCCCGGTCCGTGAGCAGGTCTAAGGAGAACCCATTTATACATTCTTTTCATTTTATTTTTCCCAAAACTTTTTTTAGTAAAATGGTAATAAGATTGTTCGTTTAAATATAATCAATTGAACGTTTGATTCAGTAATTGGTCTGTAATTATCTTGCTCAAAATATAAGAGTTGAATTTTTTTTTTCTTAAATAAAAAATATGGTTAAGAATTAGTAATTATTAATTTATTATAACACAAGAGAAGTCTTAGGATTTTTAGGAACATTACATTGAACCCTTTTTTTCAAGACTCATATGAATTAATTAATTAATTACTAATCAAATAAAATTTTTGTAATTTTAGTTTCTTTTAGTTAAATAAACATTCTTATGTAAATTCTATGTATTGAAGATTATTTTTGGAGAGTTGCAGGCATATTATACACTCTTTCTAATTATTACTATTTGTTATATTTATATATAATATTTATAATATAAATTATATTACCTTATTCAAAGATGGTTGTGTTTTTTTTATTTGAAATGAATGATATTTTAATTTCATTTTTTTAATAAAGAATTACATGCATTTATTATTGAATTAAATTATATACTCGAATGTTATTTATAAATGCGACTTATATTATAAGTACATGATTATTGAATAATTATTTTAATTATAATCTATACTAATTATAAAAAGACTGATTAAGTTTAATGTCACGAGTCAAGTGACATCATCTTCGTTGAGAAAAATAAAATAAATTATAATATCAAATTATATAATAAAAATATTCATGTCTTTTAATTTTTAATATAATATATTTTTGAAAAAAAATTATGCACTATTTTTCTTAAATAATTACCCACTTCTTCTAAAAATATAAATAACTTCTTCTTATCTTTTAAAACATTTTTTACACAATTTTTTCTTGCACCCACAGTGTGTACAAATCTTTAATCTATACTATTATTAAAATCTATGACTAATTTGCTGTCACAGAATCAAGTGATACCAGCTCGATTAGAGAAAAAAATAAATAAATAAATCAATCAATCAAATAAATTTATTTTAATGAATATAAAATTATAAATATTTGTATTTTTTACTTACATAGAAAATAATTATTCATTTAAAAAAATACCCACATTTTTACTTCAAATAAAATTACCCACTCTTTTACTTAAAAAAAAAAAGTACTTACTTTTTATTCATGTATTATTTTTTATGAAATAAAAATATTTTTTTCACCCGTCAAATTTCAATATAAATAAATCGTTTAAAATTAAACATACAAATCCTTTAAAAAGGATTAAAAAATAAAAAGTAAAACCTTAATAAACGACCGGTCAATGCGGACAAAAGATTTTAGGCACGCAATTTGAGCCGTGTTGCACGCGGGAACGACATGGACATGACGTTTTACTTTAAGGCCCAAGAACCCACTCTTTCTTTGTGGGCCTCTTGGACCCATCATGCCTTGAGCCCTACTCCTCAGTCCCATCATTAAGGATGACAAAATTCGATTTAACCGATAAATTTCGTATTGATCCGTTTCGAGAATTTTTTTTTTTGAAAAACAGGGACGAGATGGAGAGAGATATTTTTGGTAAATGTTTGATCCGTTCCGTCCCGTCCCACTTTTTGAAATTATTATTTTACCTCTTAAAATATTTTACATTTTCTCTTATATTATTAGTATATATTAGATATATATACTAATATTTTATATATATATATATATTAAAATTATTTTCATGAATAAATATAATAAATTTTTTTACAATATTAAGTTAAAAATAATTAATAAAAAATGGAATGTAACGGAATGAAAAATCGTAAAACGATTATGAATATAACTGATATTCATGAAAATGAATATTTCTAACATCCATACAAAAATAAAATAAAAATAGATAAAATAATCTTCACATTATTATACCATCCATTATGGTCTCCTCCCTCGTGCTACAGTCCCTTTTGTCCAATCATTTCTACACTCTCATTTGCAATCTCATTCGTCCACGTCTCCATTCCCCTAGTCATAGCCGTTTATTATGCCCTACTAATAATTAATCTCTACATTTCCTTGAGACTATATCAGTGTTACTTTGTTACCTGCTACACAGATCGGTTCAGTAAACTAAAACAAAAGTGGTTACTTACTCCAAACGTTTTTTCGATTCATTTAGTAAGAATGGAATACAATTAATTGAAACATAAAATATTTTTTAAAATGTATATATATATATATTTTTAATTTAATTAAAATAAATTAAATCAGTATAAATTACTAATAAAAATAATTAATCACCAAATCCAAGATTATTAGAATCTTGATATTTGGGGTTGCAATTGGTTGGTATTATATTATCCACCAATAACGTTTTATTTATATATATATATATATAAATGATTAAGGGGTAAATTTGTCATCATACTATAGGTAAATATTAAAATTTACCATTATACTTTATTTTGATTGATATTTGCCATTGTACTTTTGGGATTAAATGCAAATTTGTCATTATACTTTAACTCAATTTTGAATTTTACTATTTTACTTTTGTTTGATTGAATTTTGTCACTAGATTTTGATTTTTAATTGAATTTTACCACTCAACTTTGATTTTGAATGATTTTAAGATAAAATTTAGTAAATTTTTTAAAAAATTATTTCATTTTAATAATTAGGATTTAATAAATTAATTAATAAAAAATATTAAAAAAGTTTAATCTTTAGTTTTTTATAAAATAAAAATTTTATATTAATTTTTAGTATTTTTAATATTTTTATAAATTAATTTTTTCTTCAAATCTTCTAAAATCAAAGTTGAGTGACAAAATTAAATCAAAAATCAAAATTTAATGGTAAAATTCAATCAAATAAAAGTATAGTGACAAATTTGCTCTAATCTTAAAAGTACAATGACAAATATCAATTAACATAAAATATGATGACAAATTTTAATATTCACCTATATTATAATGACAAATTTACCCATTAACCCAATTTTTTATTTTAAAAACCCAAAAGATCTCTTGAAAGTTGAAACTCTTCTTTATTTTCACTTTATAATTTGCAGTAGTTTTGACTTCTCAACTCTCAGATGAGATCGATAAGCTTAAAAAATTGGATCGCAAATGATCAGCGATCGAAATCATGCGATTCAATTCGAAAATCATAAGGGTTACTAATTTTTGGTAACACAAGTCTATATTGTTGTCACTTTTTTTCCCAAATCATTTTAATGTTTATGAAGATTATTTTAAAAAATATTCGCTCAATTAATGTCTATAGATATTGATTAAGGATTATCTAATTATTATTTTAAATTTTTTTATATTTAATATATTATTTTTAGTGAATTTAAAATATATATTAATTATATATTTTTTTATATATATCATCTTAATCAATGTCATTAGACACGAACTAATATTACTCATTTAAAAAATGTCAAAAAAAAATTAATTTCTAATTAAAATGGTTGAATAGTATTTTACTTAAATTTATATTTTTAATGAATAAAATTTACCCAATTCAAAAAGTAAGGACATTTCCGAATTTAAGAAGAGTGGTTTTTTTTTTTTTAAATTGGAATGTGTTTCAAAATTCAAATATTTTTAAAAGATTTAATAAAAAAATATAAAAAATAAAATTTACATGCTTATTTATTTTAAAATTAATTAACATATTATTTAATACTATTTTTTGTATTAAAAATATAATAATTAATGTGGTAGTTTGAGTCGATTAAAAACATTTCACCTTGCCACTCTGTAAAAAGGGAGTTTCTCCAATGTTCGTGAAGGACACGTCGGCAACACAAACAGCAGACCAATAAATTACGGATTAAATGGGCCCACCTCGTACGCTTTCACATTCCCTTCACTGATTTAGCTGTCACCCTAGCACCTCACCGCTCACCACCCAGCCTCAAAGCGCTCACAATCTGATCGTAGGGTTCCGCCACGTGTTGCCGGTGATATTGGCAACTGACCTTAAAGCTAAATTCTTGACGGCTCTGATACACACATGTGACATAGTGAACGGCCCTGATTCGCTACTGTAATCTAAAATGATGCCTCAGTCATAGGGGGAACTTCCTTTATTTGCACTCAGGCTTCGGAGAGTCGGGTTTTTCTGGTTTGGCTCACTTGATGAAGATTGTGTGGTGGCTTAATGATTTCATTTAAGAATATTGTTAATTTATCTATTTATTATTAAATACTACTATAATTTGTAAATAAATGAATAATTGAGTTAATAAGTATCTTAAGAATATTTTTTAAAATTATTAAATTTAGTCACATTTTTAACTCAATACATTAAAAATAATTAATAAAATTATCAATTATTGTTACAATGTTATTTGCTATAAATAGTAAAGTTTTGTTGACGAATACTCTAAGGGTGTGTTTGAGTAAAAATAAAATAAAATTTTGAAGCATTTTAAAATACATCAATTCAAAATACTAGCATTTGTAATTGTATTGTTTAAATAAATATTTAAAAAAAAAAAAATTGAATATTGGAATTTGATGAGGTAAAAAAATAATTATAATAGAGAAAGAATAATATTAGAGATAAAATAAAATAAAAATTTTGAGAAAAATATGCAATATGAGTGTCATTAAATTTGTAAAAATATATATATTACTAATAACATGAAAAATAAAAAATAAATTTTGAAATGAGTTTTCGTAATTAGAATTTAAAAAAAAAAAATTGCGTAAAAAAATGAAACATAATAAATGTTAATATCTTATTAAAAAATCAAAGAATTTGACAAATTCCACCTTAGAGGTGAAATTTGAAAAGAAAATTTGAGCCCTCTAAAATTTCTCTTTCAAATTCCAAGAAATTTGAAAATTCTAATTTTTATTTTGTCAAATAAGATAATTTCATTTTAGAATTTTATCTTTATAAATGAATTATCTCATTGAAATCCCTCATCCAAACACATCCTAAGGATACGGTTTAAGGTTATTATATTAGATAAATTACTACTTTTAATACATTAAAATTCATCAAAATAACTATTAATTATTATATTTAATATAAAATATTACCATAAATAGTAATTTAATTAACTTTAACAAATATCCTTAAGGCTTTTGTTAGCAAAATTCAAAATAGTATATTAACTAATTTTAAAAAAATTTCTGAAGACACTTGTTAACAAAATTCATGAATAAAATATCAATAAAATATATTATTTTTTTATCTATTCAATTAAAGGGTTTGATAATAAATATGGCCTATTAGGCTTTCTTTTATTTAATTGGCATTTTGAAGCTTTGAGCTATGCCTATTAGGCTTTCCCAAAAAAAAAATTCTTTGTTTTCTCATTTCATTTTCATTTTTGAGTGATAAAATGTATATTTTTTTAAAATGAAACAAGGGTAGCATATTAAATGTCATATTTTTGCTTTTGGGTTGATTAAGTTGTTTACTCTTAGATAGAATGTTATATAGCTTGAGATGTATTTATCCTTTTATAATTCATGGTATATTTATAATGAATATCAATTATTTGATTGGTAAATATTTGTCTTTTGTATTTACTATCTTTTTATGTATATTTTTTAGTACAAAAGAGACGCAGTCTAAGGATAAGAGAAGAGGTTGCAGATGTTCAGATTCAAATTTTAAATTTATTGGATGTCAAGTGATTCTATGAACCAATTGAGCTAAACTTAAATTTTTCTTTTTATGTATCTTTACCAACGAAATTTCTTGTGGGTTTTATACATTCTTAACTCAGTCTAGATAACGTCTTATGCTGAAATTCAGTAATACCCAATAATTTTTTTTGGTGCCATCTTTTTTTTTTTTTTTTTTTTTATCACTAAATTCTTATGTTGGATTCAAATTCAAGGTTTTACAATTTTTTTATTTGAGAAAGAAGAAATTTGAATTTTTTTAAACAAGACATCACGCAAGAACCATTAAGCCAAATCTTCATGTGCAAGATTTTCTACTTTTAAAAATAAACATGTATCACAATAGATTTTTATGCATAGCTTTTTAAAAAAAAAAAAATTAAATAATATTATATGTATAGGAATTGAGATACTAAAATACTAAAATTATAATTTTAGGAAGTGTTTACTTTGTTAAATCTCTATGCAAAGACCAATATCATATGCTAGAATTGGGTGGAATCTAAATAATACCAATTGTAATTTATAAAAACAAAAGGAATAAACAATTCGTTCTTATAATCTTATTGGGTAAACAGCCTGATTACCAAATTAATCATATGTTTAAGGTTAGTGAAAACAGTTAATCATTCTAGTTGACATCTGCTGTCTCTCAAGTCTCAACCCATAAAATATTTGTAAAAATAAAAAAGTCAATGAACAGCAACGTGAAAATCATGATGCCTAGCAACATTCCCAAAAGATCTAAGCATTTTGTTAACAAATATTTTGAGAATATTTTTTTAAAATTATTATATATAATAATTATATATTTAATAATTAAAAATAATGAATAAAATTATAAATTATTGTATTTATTATAGTGTTATTATTATAAATAATATATTAATTAATTTTAAAAAATATCTTAAAAAACATCCATTAATAAAATCTTAAAAATATTAAAGGCACTGTTCACAATTATTTTTTAATCAAAAACTTTGGGATTGCCTTTTAATTAATTACTAGATTAGTGGAAGCTCGCTTTCTTTTTCTTGTGTGGGTCTGTCAAGAACAAGAAAGAAAGCAAACAAAGCTTCGTTGAGCCAATTCCAAATCCCAACACACCCAGAGAGAGAGAGAAAGAGAGAGTGAGAACAGTGTGTGGGCTCTCTCTATTTGAAGTCTAGTGGTCACTTTCAGTCTCAGACACACATGTATCAGCCTCTTCCTCTTCCGGGATTTTCAACACCCAAATATCTTGTTTCTACAGATTTCGATCTTTGAATTCCTTAATTACCCCCCCCCCCCCCCCCCAAAAAAAATCTTTGAATTCCTCATGTTAAGAAAACAAGTCCAACTTTGACAGATTAGGTTGGTGTTTGTCTCCTCTCTTTTATAAGTTTCCTGGATTCAAAACTGATCAAGTTCAAAGCTAAAATTATAGTCCTTTCTTCTGGCTGGCTTTGGGTTTCTTTTTTTTTTTTTTTGGATAATTGGCTTTGGGTTTCATTTCTGGTTCTTTACGGTTGAATATGTTTTGATTTTTGTAACAAGGGTTCATTTTTTTTATTATCTCCATCTCCCAGTTTGTATGAATCCCAAGATATTGGTCTAAAAAACAAAAAAAATATCAATCTTTTTTGTCTTGTTTTCAGTTTCACCACCTTGGCCTTTTCGCCACTTCACAAGCTTCAAAGGTTAACAGCTTTTCAATTCCTTGGAAACAAAAACAACGCTTTCAGATCCTCAAGCCTCAAAACTCAACCCAAATTCTTCATAGAGACAGAAGTTTATCATCAAATTCGATCGAAAAGTGATCCTTTTGATCTTAAAATTGAAGACTTTTTGATCCTCCCAAATCCAAAAAAAGAAAAGAAAAAGTAATCCTTTTTACTCCTTTTGAGGTCACAAGAATTAATTAAAAATGCAAGACCCGACGGGTTTTCAACAAATGAAAGCACCGGCTTTTCCAGAGCAAGAGCAGCTGAAATGCCCGCGCTGTGACTCAAACAACACTAAATTCTGTTACTACAACAACTACAACTTGTCTCAGCCCCGCCATTTTTGCAAGAACTGCCGCCGTTACTGGACCAAAGGCGGCGCCCTTCGTAACATCCCCGTCGGTGGCGGTATCCGCAAGAACACCAAACGCTCCTCCTCCAGCTCCTCCAGCAACAACCCAAAACTCCAGCCCAACCCCGCTCCCGACCCGACCCTAAACCAAAAACTCCCTGACCCCTCTCCACCGCCGACAACATCATTGACGTTTCCTCAGCAGGTTGTTTTGAACTCGAGGGTTCATGATTCGGGTTCGGAGGTGGACACGACCCGGATGTATATCTTGCCGGTTGATCATCAAGATAGGAAGATGATGGGTATCGATGGGAGCTTTAGCTCGCTATTGGCGTCGAGTGGGCAGTTTGGCAACCTTCTAGAAGGGCTTAATTCAAATGGATCGGGTTTAAAAACGATGGGTGATTTTGGAGGGAATTTGGATTCGGGTCGTGGAATGGATCAGAGTTCGGGTCGCGATCCGGGATTGGGAGAGAGCAATAATAATGGGAAGAGTTATTTGGGTGTGCACACTACTGTGCAGGGTGGTGGGGATACAAGTTGTTGGACTGGCGGTAGCAATGAGTGGCCTGATCTTGCTATTTACACTCCAGGTTCAAGTTTTCAGTAGAAAATCTAGAGATAAAAGATGGCTAAAATATTAAAAATAAATAGCGAATTATTTCACTTTTTCAAGATCTTATATTTTGAATGTATTAAGTAAATTTTTATCTTTTAATTTATATTCAAATAAATTTTTATTTTAAATTAAAAATAGATTTATGATCAAGGATGGTAATGAATAATAAAAAATTAAATATTTGATAATATTTGATTTACTTTTTGTTAATTTGGTTATGAATTTTTGGATATTAGTTATCTAAATTTGTTTTGATTTTGATTCGGATAATGTCGGATATTTGAATTTTTTGGATATTAGTTATTCGGATAATAAATTCGAATATTTGATTTCGATATTTATTTATATATTTTATTTTTTTAAAAAAATAATTTAATAAATTCGGATATTTAGTAAATTTGGATATTCAGTGAATATTGTTTTTTAAATCAGATACAGATTCGGATAATAATATTTGGATAGTAAGTGGATAAAAAACGAATTTGAATTTTGAATAAATTAAACTGATTCGGATTTAGATATTTAAAAATTGCATATATTTAATTTGTTGTCATTTTTATTTATGTTGAGTTTATTTAAATATAAATTAAAAATTAAAGGTTTATTTGAATATAAATTAAAGATTAATAATAACTTATTTGAATATAAATTAAAAGTTTATTTTAAATAAAAATTTATTTGAGTGTGATAAAAAGGAAAACGAAGGTACAAAAAATTTGATCTTAAGTAGACAAACAAACAGAATAAACAAGAGAATTATATTGTTAAATAATAAAATTTTGAATTAAAAGGACTGTAGCAAAATAATAGATCAATTTAATATTATTATAAATATTAAAAATTTGTTCATTGCATGAGCCAAAAACTAATGATAATTAAAAGCTAAGGTTGTGAAGATAATTACATGATTTTATAGTTTTTTTTTTTTTTTTTTTTAAAATACTAAACATAAGGTATTTTTCATTTTTATTTTATGATTGATGAAAGATTAATCTTTATTTTATAATTGTAGTATTTAATGATGCTATAAGGGAGTATTGGATCATTAACTCAATGATAGGTATATGTATTCTTATATTAAAACAAAATCAAGTTCAAATTGCCTTTTTTTCATTAAAAATAATGATGCTATAGATGATAATGCCACAAAGACTTTCAATACTACAATTGTAGCATATTTGTAGCATTATATAGATATTGAGTTTTTCTTTTTCCCCCTTGTGGTGGGTTTGTAAGTGTTTTATGAATGATAATAGAAGTGAAGAAAATATTAAGGAAAAGGGTTTTTTTTTTTTTTTTGAAGTGTAGTGGGAAAATATTAGATTTGTTTAAGGGTCGAGTTACTCGTTTGGTATGATAGACCCGACTCGAATTGGGTCGGAATTGAAAAAGATTTTCATAATTCGGGTCGATCCGACTTGAATTACTATTTATTAAATAAAAAAAATATTATTTAATTATAAATATTTTTTTGAATAATAAAATAGGTTTTCGAGCTAAGCCGAATTCGACTCAAATCGAGTTTGAGTAAGGAAAAAAAAAAACAGATCGTAAGTCCAGTCCATGAACAATTCAAAAAGGATTTTGACCTGTTTATCTAATGTTATATAATAAATGCTAATCCCAATGGCTTTTTCAAAAGGTTTTTTCCCCTCCATGTATCCTTTTGTAGTAGTATATATAGCTTTCTTTTTGTGTTTTAAATCTTTTTGTTAGTTAGTATGCCATTCATGAGGGAAAGGATTTGACCTTTTTTTTTTTTTTTTTTATGAATCTGGTGGAGTGGGAGAAGATATGGCAAATCTAATCTCCATTGTTCAAGCTCTAAATGTTTAAAGTTTTTGTCTTTCAAGAGTTAGACAAAATTGAACTCTCCCCTTAATTGGGATATTATTTGTTATTTCAATGTTCCCTTTTTTTTTTTGCAACTTGACAGAATTGACCACATATGTCAGCTCCCAAGTAAAGCATGCAATGAATATTTATCTTGCAAGGTAAACAATTAAATTGGATTGTATCATTTGCTTTGATATTTTGAGTATTTATATATTTTTAAAATATATAATAAATGATAAAAATACCAATCAAACCTATTAAGTTCTATTTTGTTGGTACTTTTAATTTTTTTTAATATTTATCTCTTATTTTTAATTTTTTACTTTTCACTTTTTATAAAAAAACAAATAGAAAAGCAGCAATCAAGTGGACCTTAATTAATCAAATTAATTTTAAGTTAGTGTCATAGGCTGAGACTACATGACCTTAGCTTTTTATATATACTAGAATTAAGCCCCCCCGTTTCACTGGAGCTTTTTAAAATTTTTTTGTAATTCTTTTAATTAATTAATAATCATTTTATTAAATAATAATTTTTTATTTTACAATTTTAATAATATTAATATAATTGTCTTTTAATTATGAAATTAAATTATTATAATTATTTATCTTTGAATTACGTAATACAAATTTATTTTCAATTGTTATTTATATGCACTTTTAAATATATTTATATCTTATTATATAGTGCATATTTTTATATATAGGAGTTAAAAAATAAAAAATATTAATGAAAAATTAATTTTAAATTAAATTTTATTTAATAATAATTTATTTAATTATTTATAAATTTTAATAATATTAATATAATTATATATTTTTAATTATGAAAATTAAATTTATGAAAATTATTTATTTATAAATTACGTAATATAAATGTATTTTTAATTATTATTTATATGCATTTTTTAAACATATTTAGATCTTATTGTATATATATTTATAGGAGGTAAAAAATAACAAAATAAAGTTATGATTTGTATTTTACTCTCTCGTTAGGTCGACTTTCTCAAATAGATTAGCAGCAAGTTTTTTTTTTCTTTTTTTTTTTTTGTTAAATTAATGAAGTACTAACTCATTTTTATATTTTATTTTGCATATTTAATTATTCAAATAAAAAATAACTAAAATAAAATTATGGTTTATATTTAATTTTCTCGATTGATCAGCTTTCTCACTCTGACTAGTAACAAGTTTTTTTTTTTTAATTTCGAGCGGATCAGGTATGGATCCTAAATCAACCCGCGAGTCAAAGTTTGGACCAATCCCTTTAAATACATCATTTAAAAATAAAATAAAGTAATATAAATTTAAAAAACCAAAACTAAAAAAAAAAAAAACCTTAAAACTATAAAAATATATATAAAAAAGCTTTCCACGTGATCATCAGAGAAATTTTCGACTTTCTCACACTGGTTAGCAGCAAATTCGTTTTTTTTTTTTTTTTTACGAGTGAGTTGGGTATGGATCCTAAATCGATCCGTGAGTCAACGTACGGATCGATCCCTTTAAATACATCATTTAAAAATAAAGTAAAAATAATTAATAAATTAATATAAAATAGTATAAAAAATTATGAAAGTATATAAAACTTATTTAATTTTACACTAGCGTAAGTGGATCACTCCTCTATATATATATATAATTGCAGTTTAAGAATATAAAAAAAAGTTATAGATATTAAAATTTGAATTCTAAATTCAGTGGATGTTATTTTTTTAAAACAATTGCATGAACCTATCTCTTTAAGTTGACTTTTAAAAATTTTGGGAGAGATATTTTAACATTTTAAAATTAATTAACATCTTATCAAACTTTAATAACAGGTGAAGTTTTTTAAAGACTTTCAAAAAGTATAGTATTAGTGGTGATAATAACACTTTAGCACTAATCATCGGTGCATTTCACGCATTTATTATTATTTATAAAGTTTTTAGTATTTACCATAGCAAGGCCTCCAATAGCTAAAAATGTTTTAACGTGAATGGCAAAATTTTGCTAACATGTCAAAACTGTTTCAAGCACTGAATTGAAGTGATTAATTAGGAGTCATATTACTTGCCTATCAATTTTGTCTTTTTTTGTCTTTTTTTTTTTTTACTTTTTAACATAGTATTATAATATTGAATAAATTTAAATATGAGATTTATCGACATCTGGGTAAGTTAATTATTTTATAAATAAAATATTGCAATCAAACTGATAATTATACGTCATGTCAGGTCATAAAGTAAAAAAAAAAAAAAAGACAAAAGTAATGAGTGGAATATTATTTTCTTAAGGTTAATTTAATATTATTGTTGAAAAAAATTGAATTGAAAAAAATAAGTTTAAAAAGTATGATAAAAAAATATGATTTAAATTTTTTTAAATGTTTAGTATTATTGTGAAAAAATGCTATTAAAAATTAAAATGTAAAAAATTATATATATTTAAAATAATAAAAATTTAAAGATATGAGGATAATAATGTTATTTTATTCAAAATCTAACTTTCAAACCACAAAAATTTCATTTTTTTCTCTTTTTGGCTTGGGTTGTCAAACAATAATTTTAACAGCAAAAGTAAAAAAAAAATTACTTATTTAACATTACGTTTGTAATGAAATACAATTTTTATCTTAAAAACTATGCCAACAATAATACTAAACAAGACCTTAATTATGTGTTAAGCAAGTGATATTATGAAAAAGATTTAAGAGAATCAATTACTCATTAACAAATTAACAATTATATGTCTTATCTGATTAAAATGTGTTTATATATAGACACGGATTAAAGATAAATATATATTATTTTAAAAAAAAAAATATATTAATTAGTGTTTAGTAATATTGATTAGGATGATATTTAAAAAAATCTACAATTAATACATTATTTTTCTTAAAATTTAATAAAAATAATATATTAAATATAAAATTTTAAAAAATAATCATTAAAAAATTTGTAACGGATTAACCCTATCACCTCTCTATAAGCATAATCATAACAATCTTACTCGTGAAGAAACCAAAAACAAAAGCAAAAATGATCAAATAGTTGACAATCTAATATTCCAATTACTTACAAAGAATAAATGTTTATAAATTTGTTATATACATTTATCATTTGTAAGCAATCTAATTGTCCGATTGTTGGCCTGATAGAATAAGCTTATTCATTTTACTCATAAAAAAAAAAAAAATTTATCAATTTGTGAGGTGTAGATAGACATACTCAAGAGTCGAGTAGTCGGCTGGTCCGACACGTATTGAATCAGGTCTAAACAGAATATCTTTTTATTTGAACCGATCCGACTTGATTCATTGTTTGAATAAAAATTATTTTAATTTTAATTTAATTATAAAAATATAAAAATATTTTTATATTTTTTAATAATATTTAAATAACAAATCAAACCGTTGAACTAATCCAAACCTACCTGAAAGCAAGTCTGAATTAAAAAAAAAATTAAATCACGACCCAACTCGACCCGACCTTGAACAGGTTTAGGTGTAGGCAATGCATAATATGCTTTATTTTCATGCTGGTAGCATGTTGTTTTCGTGGTGGACCGATGGTACATGACGAACAAATTTCTTTTGCTTTTTTTTGGTGCCTCTTTTGATAATCTTTTAATAGTTTTTTTTAACACGTATTTATAAATTATTAATTAACTAAACACATGATAAAATTATAATTAAGGGACATAAAAAAATAAAAAATAGAGGGAGAAGATATCTATTTAGTACATGATATACAAAAACATATGAAAATATCAAATAGTGATTTAGTGCTAGGGTTATTGGTGGATAACTAGCCTATATATAGACACACTAGGGGACTTCAAAATTCAACCCAGATTTGGTTTAGCATATTATTATCTCTAGCCAGCTAGGGTCTTAATTTGGGAAGGATTTCTAATAGCTATAATCAAAGCAAGAAATGGTAGGTTTAGAGGATTCATGATTCATTTTGCATGCGTAATGGAAAAGGGATTCTCATCGGGTCGAAATGTCGTTGTAGGTTTAATTTCGTTTTGAGCTTTTGATATGATGCATCCAAATAAAGCATATTTTATATGCGAATAGTATATATGAATATGATGATTTTTCAACTAAAGGAGTTGAATCTATCAAATGCTGCTGCTGCTGCTCTCTATTTCTGACCCTTATGGGGCCACCCACTATAATGTGTTGAGAAATATTGGATCACCCTTTTAGTGATAAAGTATTTGAGAGTTCCTTATAAAATATTATTTAATATAAATTAATTTTTATCATAAAATTGAATAATTTAATTTTTATGTTTTTAAAATTAATATAAAATGACAAAATTATTAATTGATATTACGTGAACTGTTAAAAAAATTAATGTGATATTAATAAAATATATCATTTTAAAATAACGTTAACAAAATAAATAATAAAGTTGTCGAAAATATCATATCAATTTTTTTAATCACGTGGCATTTTTTAATTAGTGATTTTATTTTTAAAAGTTAAATATCTGCTTTGATTTTTTGTTTTAACAATGCCATCTGCAACTGCAACCACGCACATGTGCCAGGGCTCCTCCCTAATGCTTTTGGGCCAAAAATGGAAAAATTATTAGGCCTGCAAGAAAAATATATTTATAGTTGAGGAGGTGGACCCAAATGGGAAAAATAAAAAGCAATGGCAAGTTTCTTAGAGAAATGGAGGGTGGTCAATGACTGAAATGAAAATTTTGAGAAATTGCATTGTCCCCATTGGAGGCAAGAAGACAAATGATTCTTTGTGCTGTCCTCATTTATTGTTAGTAATTGGTAACTTGGAATCCTACTTAGAGATGTTCATGTCCGGGTCGATTTTAAATATGATATCAATATTATATATATTCGTTTAAACTCGGCCTAATCCAAAATATAGATTTTAAATTTTGTTCAAGCCCGCCATATTTATAAATGGATAGTCAAAACCCGGTTAGACCCACCCCATATTATTTTTTTTCTATTTTTTTTATAAATATATTCTTTTTTATTTAATTTTTAATAATTTTATCTTTTTTTTTATTAAGTTATAAAACATGGATAACTTAACATATTTTAAATGTTTATATTATAATATTATATATATTTATTCTTTATATGATATAAGTTACATAATATATATAAATATATAAATGAAAAATGGGTCGGAAAGGGCTTGAGCCTCGATTTTTGGAGTCAAGGTCTGACCCATTTCTAAATGGGTCTTTTTTTTTTTCAAACTCATATTTCGGACCTAATATCTTTGTTCGTACCCTCCTAAATATGGAATGAACTTTCGAATTTGGACGATTAATCTGACTCTTGAACATGTGTAATCCTACCTGATGCACCTTTAAAAGAAACTTGCCAAAGAAATGAGAACTATTTTTGTTTTTTTGGAAAGGGATACATATTACTTCTTAAACACAGATTAAATAGTGATTTTGCTTAGGGGTGGTGGATAAATGAAAAAATAAGGTAAATTTTATTCATTGATCATTCCTAACATTTTATTTTAGTTTTACTTTTAACCTCCTAACTCTTAATTGCTCTATTTGAATCCTTAATCTTTTAAATGATTTTATTTTAGTCATTTTATTAATAATTAATAAAAATATCTGCATGGAATGTAAGAGAATATCCACGTGATTTGCTACGTAATCTATAACATAGACATTACATCGATTTAACGGAACAATTTGACGGAAAAATAAAAATGGATCATTTAAAAAGTTGAGTTGCAATTGGAACCATTCAAATCTTAAGATCTAAAATGAAATCAAAATATGAGATTCGGACTATAAATGAAATTTATCAACAAAAAGAAAAAATTAAAATCAATTTTTTATATATTTATATTTGAGATTGTTAGAAATTAAAATTTAATACTTGAAACTAAAATTTCAATATCCAACATATCACACGTTGTTGACATTAAAAAAAATTATTAAAATTTCAAAGTTTAACTCAATTGATTTATTTAATCATTTTTAAAATATATTTTTATAAAATTTAAAATTTGAATCTCAATTTTTATAAGTTTTTTTTTTTATTCTCAAATTATAATTTTTTAAAATAAAAATTAGAAAAAGTTAAAAATGAATCGATCAAAAACAAAATAAATAATTTTTGAAGTTTAATGTATTTAAATTCTTTGTTATTGTGATGTGATATGTCTTGCAAGAAACACGTGTGTAGAGATTAAAGAAGGTGAAAACATGACTGTATCGATATTGATTGATACATATTGGTTGTAATGATTGATATGTATTGATCGTATCAATTTTGAAAAAAAACTTAAATAATTTTTTCTTAGTACCATTTCAAATTTTGTCCTTGTATGTATTGATCTATACCGATTAATATCGGTACGTATTGATCGATACAAGATTTTGATATTTAAAAAAAAAAATCATATATTTAATTCTTTTAACCAATTTTTAATACTTTTTAATCATAATTTTTTTTTTCATAATTTTATTCAAAATATTTATTATATTAGGCTATTGAACTTAATTAAATAATATAATATAATATTTATTTATTTATATATAAAAAATATGAATATTAAATTTTTATATTTGCATATAAATATATATATATAATTGAAACATATTTATACATATATATAATATATATTTTATTAAAAAAAAATAAAAATGATATATATATATAATATATTTATGAAATTTTTAAAAAAAATATCAATAAATTTGAAATGACACGTCAAAACATAAGGATATTTTGGGTAGAAATTTAACCTGTTTAGTTTTTGTTTTTTTTCCAAGAAAAAATGGAGTGTGTAATGTGAGAGTTAGCTGCCCTGCCCGCCCTGAGGTAGTGAGGTTCCTTGAGGAGGGAGGGTTTTGGTATTTTATTTGGCCACCCACCAAAATTGAAGAGTAAGAAGCTCTGACTTGGCTTGGTTCCCCTCTGCCCCACAATTAATGTAAGTCAGCATCAATGAAGACAAAATCTGGTGTCGTGATTCACTACTGCCTTGAACCAAAATCAAGAATTAAGATAGAAATGAAATGACATGAAACGAAACAGGCCTCTGGCTGGCTGTCAAGTAAGATCAAATCAAATCGAACTTGCTCAAGGCTTTTGCTTGGCTTTAAACTACTATACCAAGGCAATACGTTCATTTCTAATTTTGGGAGCCAAAGCCAATCGTGGTCAATGAACTTTGTGGCTTTTCATACCAACAATTTCTGGAAAGAGGACGGCATGAAACACTCTTCTATTACTGTTGATTTCTCATGATAATACATGGAGGAGTATTTTAATATATTTCAAGATATGGACGGACCATATGACAGTAATGTCACTGGAATTTGTACACAAAAATTCTAAATAAGCTGTTATTTATGTGCATGAAGGAGATATATAATTAGGTTTAGTAAGTATTAGATTTATCTTTACATTGTATTTTATCTCTTATTATCTAGGATTATCTTAGTGTATTCATTTATTTATTTAGAAAAACTTTTCTTTTTTTGAATTTTTTTACTTATTAATCGGATACATATCATCATTTGATATCTGAGTTAAGTCGAGATAGTGATTTTTCTTAAATTTGATCACAATGATCAATTCAAAAAGGTGAAAAATTATGAAGATTTTTTACAGAATCAAGTAGCAAACAACACATTTGTTTCATTTTTAGTTGACTTAAGATTGAGGCAATGAAGGAAGACGTGGGGAAAGACGAGTGCTAATTTTTCAAGTTTTAATCATTGGCCAGGGTGTTTTTTTAAGAGGATCATTAAAGAAATGTGTAAATATTTAGATGAAAGATTAATATTCGAATTGTAAATATTAATATTCGAATCTTAAGATGCATTTAGATGAAAGATTGTAAATATTAATATTCGAATCTTAAGATGCATTTAGATGAAAGATTTCAAAAAAAAAAAAAAAAATTTATTTATAAAGAGATTTTCAAATTTCTAAAATGAAATTATCAAAATTCTTAAAATTTAAAAGAGAAATCTTAAAAGGCTCAAATTCTCTTTTCAATTCCACCTCCATAAGTGGAACTTGCGACATTCTTTCATTTTTTTTTAATAAGATATTAACATTTATTATATTTTCTTTTTTTCAATTCTAACTATGAAAACTCATTTAACTTTTATTTTTTTATTTTTTCAAAATTAGAATTGTCAATTTTTTTAATTTTTTTTTTTTCAATTCCTTGATTTTTATTTTTAATAACTTTGTGAAATTATCTCTCTTAAATAAGAGATAATTATAAATAATTAAAATAATCCTAAAGAAGAGATAGAATACGAAGATCAATATACTTAGCTGTTAACTTATCTAACCTAATTACATATCTCCTGCTTGTACATGCACACAGAAGTGGCAAAATGAACCCTAACTCCAAAATCCAACTAAAATGATCCGAACTTAAAATGACCCAACTCAAATTCACCTAATTACCACTTCTACATAGCACATACCATTAGCTCATAGAAATAGAACAATAAGAAACTTGGCAATTCTAGTACTTTAGCATGGATGTGAACAGATTTAGGATAGAAAAAATCAATCTGTATAATGAAAACCACTGTTGGAGTCCACACTCTTTACAGTCAATATCAATTTAACTTGAGTTCAAGGGTTTTTTTTTTTTGGGATTGAAGGGGAAGATTTTGAATCCAACTTTTTGAATAAAAAATACATACTTTAATCATCAAGTAAAATGCCCAATACTTAGAATTCAAGTGTTTTAACCATTGACATAGGCTTACAACTTAGCTTCCAAAAAAAAAAAAAAAAGACATAGGCTTACAACAGAGTTTAGTTGTGAATTTTTTTTGGTATGTTCTAAAATATTATGTTTACATTACAAAAGAAATTACAACTTAGGCATGTGTTTAGAGCTTTCTTATCTATAATAGTAAATATCTGATAAGCTGGAAGAGACAAATGCAATGTTTTTGGGAAGAAAAAAGAGCAAATATTGTTCACTTTCTACAATGGCAAGAAGAAGATTGAAGGAAAAAAAAAAAAAAGATGAATAAGAAAACGAAAGGTGGGGATAATCAAGTCAAGGCCCAAGATAGTTTTTTAGGCTTCTTGTATTTTGACAATCTCGATCAAAATCATCTCAAAAGAAATGCCATTATATTGTTTTAAAATTCAATCAATTTAAAGCACACCCTAAGAACTGAATGTAAGTTGTGACAATGTATAAAAGTACAACACAATTCTGTAAAAATCTATTTGGCTATTTCACATTTCTCAATATATGAAGAAGGTCCCTGTTCAATTTAATGCAAAAACGAGATAGAAGCAAACCTCATATCAGAACAAGATTACATTGAAACGGTACGAGCCTTGTACATGCAGATGTATGCCATGTGCCAATCGCCTAAAACCGAAAACGAAAGAAAAAAAAAACATTACCAGTTAAAAGACGAACAGCGTAGACATGCATGTTAATTTGTAAACAGTTAACCAATGAGTTGAATTGTCAATTCAAAACATTAGTACATTAGAACTTGTTTTGTATAGACTTATGAGCAAAGATGGGTTAGAATTTCACAAAAGTCGGGTTGAGATTACCTCCTCCTGACAGTTTAACAATGTCTTCCTCCCGCTGCGGAATAGGGTTATCGTCATCAAATTCAACCCATTTCCCTGTGATTAGTGACAATTATTAATTAGTACAACAATAAATACATAAACTAAATAGCATAGAAATAAAGTCCCAAAGAAACTATTCCAGGGAACTGACCACTTTCTTGCTTGACCCAAGCGACATAATGCCCCGAATCGGCGCTTCGACCTTTGTGTGTCAGCACAGCAACCAAATCATAAATCCCAGTTAAGCGTGTTTCCTTGTCAGAGGGAACCCCTTAAAAAGCAAAGTGAGAAGTCAATCTGTCAATAAGTGTTTTACGTATCTCATTTATTATTGGATGAATATAACTGCATCTTCATAGAGAACAACTATGGTGCACAATTTGACTTAAATTATGTTATTCAAGAGCTTCCCTATAAGGATTAGAAAATTAATTAAATGTAGCAGCTCGATAACAATCTGATGGTAGGAAACTTATCCCTGTAAAATGGGCTTTAAAACTCAAAATTTAATCATCAGATACTAATTTAAAGTAAAAGAGGAAAACTGTTTTCGTTACAACCACTTGATAATATATATCTGGAGAGTAAACTGCAAACCCTACTTGTGTAACCAGTTTAGGCAGACAAAAGATCAGGTCATAAAGGGCTATGTTACTGGGACTCGGGTGTGAGGGTCCTTGGAAGGTCCTTGGAAGGTCCTGGGACCAGTCTGTATCCGACATGAGTATGTTCAATTTTTTTCTAAGATTTTCATGTATTTGGAAGGTCCTTGGAAGATCATATACCCATAACTCATGTCTGGTTATGCGTCGGATACGGGTACTTCAAGAAAAATGAAGAGTCGGAGCAACATAGATAGAGGGTTTTACCTTCTTGAGATGTAGTCGCAGATGATTCTCCACTTGCATTTGATGAGCCCTGCATGCATAATATAGAAAAACTGCATCAAGCACAACTACTCATGATGGCTATTTCATGTCAGCACTTATAGCTAAATCATCTAGTCACACCTCTGCATCAGTCATCTTGACATCATCTTCTTTTGAGCCAGAGCTCTTCTCATTAGCTTTCAAACCAAGCTTTTTACCTTCCTCATCCCTCAGAATCTTAAAGTTGCATATCAAGAAAAAGTTGGTCAGTGATTGCAAACTGAAATTATTCATCAAAACAAGGCAAAAATGGCTACCTGGCGAGGACCTTCCAATCGTTTGCGAAGTTCGTCTGAACACAGATCATAAACATCCAACTGAAGTGGATAATCAACTTTCTGAAAAAGTGAAACACATATCATGTGATCTATTATCTATGCGTATCTTGATTCCTAGGCACATAGAGAATTACCCAAGTGCTCCTTGATAGGATAGAGGGTTTTAAGGGTATTTTTGTGATTTTTAGGTACAAGAAAATTACCAAAGTACCTCATGATAAGATTGAAGGTTTCTAAGGGTATTTTCATATATTTCAAAATTATATAAAAAAAAATCCGAAAATTATAAAAATTACAAAACTACCAATAATTGCAAATATCATAATAAATACAATAAATAATGGAAAAAATTATAGAATCACAGTCAGCAAAAAATGGCAAAAACTATAGATTGCAGCAAATATTATAAATAAATAAAAAAATTTGCCCCATAATACCCTTAAAAGCTCTCAATCCTATCACGGAAAAAAATACAATACTCCCTGTATAACACGAATAGCCAACAACTAAAACATAATCTCAATATATTAATTAAATATTAAGTTTAAATATTTCCTATTTCTTTTTCTTTTTTAATCTTGATATCTATAAAAATGAATCCTAGGTAGAAGGAGCTAAGGGGGATTTTTCAAATGTTTAGGATGTTTTTGTCCTATTTTGTCTTCATATATGGGTATTTTGAGGTTTTTGAATGGTTCTCTTTTTCTATTGTCTTTTTTATTATTGGCAATTATGTGGGTTGTCTTATTTCATTTTTTTGTTGTTCAACACATAGATACAATAAGGGTCTCAATATTCTGTGCCTTTACCAAGTCATCTCCTGTTGATTAATTCAAAAATGAAAATTTGTTTATTAAAACATGCATGCCCAGTCAGAGAATTAAATTTGCATACCCGCAATATCTTAGCCTTTTGATTTGACTCCCTCTTCCAGAAAAAACGTACGAACTGAATAGTCAAGTACCTTCAAAATTCACCCAAAAAAACAAAAAGAAAAGAGTTACCAGAACATTCTTCTCTTCAAAAGGAAGGATGGAAACATGGAAGCTATGAAACATCAAAATAGCAAATGGAATCTTCATCAGTGAAAGAAATGTCATGTGATATTTTAGCAGACTACAGTACAAATGTACAATATATATAGAGGACAATAAAGAAACCATTACCTTGGCAAGCCATTAATGCGGGACTCTTTGAAGTAAATTGCACTGCGCCCCAGGGCAGGAGAAGCCTTTTCCAATTCTGATTTCAAACCCTACATGTAGAAACCTTATTAATCATGTCCACTATCAATTGATTAAGAACAAGATTCTTCATTTGATTACTGATGAAGCTATACATTAACATTGATTTGTAATTTGAAGTGCATGGAAGAGTGGCTAGGATCAACCCCTCATCAGAGAAAGGAAGGTTAAAATAATTCCAATATCGTAAATTTGTTATTCATTTTTTTTTATTTATTAAAAAAGATGAATTAAATCATATTACAAGTCCAGTCAGCAGCAAGAAGGCACTGAACACAATAACTGTCCAAAACTTGAAATCTTTTTCATTCGGCCACAAAGTTGACAAGTGAGACTATCGAAAGAAAAGCATTGCATGCAGGAATGAATATATCTAATACATATATAGAATAGGAAAGATGATAGCTGATATAACTTACATGCTTTAGACCTTCGTGCAAATGGTTCACCTCATGTGAAATGTGGCATTTTAGTGAATAAACCGACTCTGTCTCCGAGCTTTCTTCACCGCTCTCTTGGCAATGAATCCTAAAGGTTAAACACAGGTTGGATAATACAAAAAGGGTAAATTGTCAAGAACTCTTAAGATAAAAATAAGCAGAAAAGTAAGAAAGTTAGCAAATTGTACAATGCACTGCTAGGTCATGCATAAACTTGGGAGATATGGACGAATTGGCCGAATATTAGGTAGACAATTATCCCAAAAGTAACACAAACCAAATAAAGAACATAAAAATTCTAATGTCAATTGAACTTAGAAACTGCATAAACTAGTTTGATGTAGTCATGAAAAGACAAGGGATATTCTGGTTTTGCTCAGGGATGGCAGCAGATCGGATATCAGCAATTTTTTAAATATCCGAATCTGCTTAATTTATCCACAATCCGAATCCGTTTATTATCCGAATATGACTATCCGAAATCGCATCCGATTTAAAGCAATATCCGTCGGATATCCGAATTCGCTAAATAGCCGAATTTAATAAATCATTTTTAAAAAAATAATATAAAGTTAAACAAACACTAAATATGTAAATGGATATCGGATTTGGGTATCCGAATCCCTTATCCTTATAAATAAAGCAGATTTGGATAACGGATTCGGATATCCGACACTATCCGAACCAAAATTAAAGCGGATTCGGATAACAGATATTCAAAGGTTCATATCCGAATCTGCTGTAGATAGTAAATCCAATACATTAATCTGCAAATTATCCAAATCCGCAAAAAACGGATCGGATAGTGTCAGATATCCATTTTTTTACTATCATTTTCTTGTCTAGTCTAGGTTGAAATTCGATCATCTTTATCTTTTCTCTGGTTAGTATACTCATGGTTTACTTTTATCTGTATTTCTTGCATGAACAGCACCAGTGGCATTTGAATAGCAGCAACAATTATCCAACAGTTACAGAACATGGATGGCACTGGCTTATATAAACCATCTAACTTGATACTGTCATCATTAAACAAAAATACAGACCAATAATCAAATCTGTAGATATCTACCTGCTTGCAAGTTCAATACCAAAAAGGTCCTTTACAGTATCAAGATTTTCACTGTAAAAAGAAAAAAAGGAGGGAGATTAGTATTATTTTTCTAAATAGATGTTGGTTAATAAAATAAGAATATATATGCTAGTAAAGCATTGTAGTACCAAAAGAACTATGCAAGAAAACACTGCTCAAAATAATTTTAAAAAATCCCTAATTTTGCTGAAAAAGTTTGCTAAAACAAAAGTGAAAGGCTTCTGTGAAACTTTTTCAATTATCAGGAGTACCATGGATTTGCTCAAACTTATGCCAATAAGCATAACTTAGTATTAGTGATCTAAACGATATAGAACAAGAAAACTACCTGGAACCTGGTGATTGAAGAGACTGAGAAAGGGTGTATAAAAGTTGTGTCCAACATTCTTCAGCATCCTGTAGAATATTCCCAATGACATATCAGCATATAAACAAATCTAAAACAGGAAGAGTATTAGGTACAGTATATTATAAATAAAATAAAAAAACCTGCTGCATGAAGACACCATTATGCAACTGGCTGAACTGAGGATACTTTTTACGCAATACCTGCAGTCAAGATACATAAAAACAATAAGTCCTCTGTACTTTTCATGAAACTAAGTTCCATATAGCAACGAAAAACAGAAATAAGAGAAAAGCTTTTAATGAACTTTGAAGAACAGAGCAACAACTCTGTTGACAACTGCACAGCAAATATTTACATGAAGCTCCAGCACTAAATGATAAAAAAAGGGTCAAGTCACTTGGAAAGAGTCGACAGAATCAGCAAAAAAAATGTTAGACAAGGCACAGTATTACACTGCTTCCATGAACTTTACCTTATCTAAATATCAATATATAGCCAAGTACACCTACACACATGTTGCATGCTGTATACTAGAATTACACCTAAATTCTAGCAGATATGTTTCCTCCCTCTAGTGATATCCTATGAGCTTCACAGATCAAAGAGAACATGAAGAATCAAATTATGTGTGAAAGGGAAAAAAGGAAACAAACCATCCAAAATTGCATTGGCGCAACTGACTTGACACTTTTATCAAGTTCACTAAATAAATCACGAGTTGCAACTGTCAACATATGAGAAGTCTGATCCAAATCATTGCTTCTTTCGGAATGTGAATACCTGATCACAACTAAGACAGTGTATATTACATCTGCATCATACAAAAAACATGCAAATATAGTGCCAGATTCTCACATAAAGCGTTGTTAGGTACAGAAGAAAAACTTACTTTACTAAAGCAGACTTCAACTCAGGAACAGAGTGCAAGCATTGTACGGTGGAATTCATGTAGCAGGTATTTCCCAGATTAAATAGGCCAGCACTATGACCCTGAAAGAATAAAAATCAACTAGGTAAGAGTCCTAAGTTGCAAAGCTAAGGAAAAGGAACGAATTACAAAGACTAAGAGCGAACCCACTAAGTAGATTAGGACTTCAGTTGATTGTAAATTGTACTACCAAGAGATGAAGGAAAATAATATTAAACAAAAACACAGTCAAGTTATCACCACTTGCCAATTCCCTCTCCCCCTGATCCCGAAAACCCCAAAAAGGAGTTACAAATTGCTCTCAATACACTTCAGGTCAAACAACTGAAACTCAGGCCAGCCTAATTTGAGAATAAGAATAGTTTGCAAATCTGTAACCATATGTTAATACAAGAACAGGCAAATACATCAATATTTTTTTAATATGAAGAAGGGTTCCTTTGTTGCCATGTTTTGAGGGTAAGCAAGGTAAAGCTAGTAACAATGTAGAGAATGATTTCATCCAAGTCTCGTGGTACATCTTGAATAGGCTCCATAATAAACTTTAATTCTTTTAAAAAAATACATGTCAACTAACAACCTCAGTGATTTTTAATTTGTGAATAAGAATAGTTTGCAAATCTGCAACCATATGTTAATACAAGAACAGGCAAATACATCAAAATTTTTTTAATATGAGGAACGGTTCCTTTGTTGCCATGTTTTGAGGGTAATCAAGGTAAAGCTAGTAACAATGTAGAGAATGATTTCATTTTCATCCAAGTCTCATGGTACATCTTGAATATGCTCCATAATAAACTTTAATTCTTTAAAAAATACATGTCAACTAACAACCTCAGTGATTTTTAGCTATTCTTCGTGTTCTGCGAGATCAACGGAAAGATTCCAAACACTTGAGTAGTGCGCAACTCACATGTAAGTTAACTGGTTGACACAAGCTGGACATACAATGAAATCAAACTACATCCATAAAACCAAGACATGCTACAATAATACCATTTTTTTTAATTAATCACAATGCAAGAACATATTTTTCAGTTAAAAGAGAAAGAGAAGAACATGAAAAATGATAATAAAAACAGGGAGTGAAATTGGCACTTACCAAAGATACCACTTGTTCTTCTTCTGGAAGATCTTCCATAAAAACAGGGCCCTTTTCTGGGGCCTTAACAACCTCATCAGCAGTTCCCATCATCATCAGTTTTTGTCCCTGGCAAAAAAAATTTGCACAAGGCACGACATGCTCATTTGGAAACTGTGCACAAGCATGAGAAGAAAGAAAAAAGGTAAATGCTATTAAGATTGTTCACCTGTTTCACTCCAACTGTTGACCAATCTGCGTCATCCTACTTTGCCAAAGAACAAGCTTTAGAAATTCGTGAATCACACTCAAAATAGGCCAGTAAAAAACCATGTGCTGACAAATAAAGGGTAAGTATCTGTAATCTTTGCACTAAACAGTTAAAGCACTTTATCAAGCAATTTTGCTAGCTATTTTATACAAAGCCATCCAAGTACCTTCAATAAGCCACCTTTAACCATAATCTTCTGCCTTTCAGGAGGTACCCCAGTCAGATCATACAACTGACACTTGAAAACATATGGAGGCTGACTGGTGTCAATTTCCACAGCCTTAAAAACTTCCTTTTGCCATTTCACACTAACTACAACATTCAAAGAGGATTCTTAAGAGTTCAAAATCATTATAATATCATATACAAAAGCCGTAACTATAAGGGTAAGAAAAAGGGCACCATTGAACAGATAAATTGTCAAAGTGACAGCTGATTCCTTCTCTAACTAACCACCACTCAAACCCGTTGCTAAATTTTGCAACATAAAGCTTTGAAGTTTGAATTTAGTTCAAAGTTTCACCTTTCCTCAATGTGAATACATTATTTCCCCATACATTTTATAACTCTTAACTATTTTTACAGTTTAATATGCAGTCCTACGAGCGAAACTTGGTTCTTGGAGTTAAAAAATCGGATCTTCTCAAATGTTAGATGGATCCGTGACATTAAGTACATAAAGTTCAAAGTTTTAAATGCAATATAGACGCCTTAATCAATTGCTTTAATGGAATATCTCAATACTCAATAATTTACTTCCACTATGTACACTTAACTGTAAAAAAGAAAAATGAACATAAAACCCCTCAAATTTAAACGCTGAGACAACGGAACCCACATTAGCTTCGTTCCTTAACAGCTAGTATAACCCCAAGGAGGCCAAAAAAAAGCTAGTATAACCCCAAAAATCACATAAAGGAGCAAACATGGAACAATAGAATCGAATCCCAAAAAAACGCAGATGAAAAATGGGAAAACCAAGAAGACATATTTCACAAAATCCAAAATGAAGTCCATAAAAAAAGTTCTAGCAGCTCCATTAATCAACAATAATAGTAAACAAGAAATTAAAACCCCTTCTAGGTAACATCTAAATGAGGCGTTAACTACGAAGGAAAGTGGAAAAATCAGCAAAAAGCTTAGAGTAGAGAACCTTTCAACATGATTGGATTACTGTTGGGGATCGACCGAGAAAGAACGAGAGACTTCGGGATTTTGTAGTTTTTTCTTTTCTTCTGGTTTGAAGAACGGAAAAGTATTTATTTTTACGATATTTTGTTTTTTATAGAGGAAACGTATCCGAACCCGGATTCTTGTTGGTTCGGGTTTGTATCCGGTAGTCATGGATACGGGTCGGTGGATTATGTAAGTCAACGGGTCAAGGTTTAATAAATAAATAAAAATAGCAAATCAGAAATACAATTTCTTTTTTTATCCCAAACTATAATTTTGATAAAAAAATAATAATAATCAATTTTATGAATTTATTATACTTAATTACCAAATAATAATTAGATCACATGTAATACTTCTAGCTCATTTAATTTATAGATTCATAAAATTTTAAAATACATATGTTTTTCAATAAAAAATAAATATGTTTTTGACAAAATAAAAAATTATTATTTTTTATATTTATGAAAATATAGATTTTTACATAAATGAGTTGGCCATTAAATATTTAATACCAATAATCAATGACAATGAATCTAAATCCATGCAAGTATAAAAAAAAAAATACTATTACTTAAAAGAGGTTTCTACAAAAATGTATAGCATTACATTTATTTATTTTTTTATGATAAACTTGTTAACATTGCTTATAATAAGCAAAGTAATCTCAACCAAAATTATATACTAGTACTTGAGAGCAAAAAACTTTGCTGCATTTTTTATATTAAATAAATTAAATTTTTTATAGGATATATTTATGTTTTTTTTTTGGGTTCTATTCCAAGTAAAATACATGTTTGTTTGTAACATTTAAATATGCAAAAAGATAAGAGTAATTTATCTTGATGGATATATAAAACTTTGTATATTTAAATTTGAAATGAAGTTTAAACTTTTCAATCTCAAAAGAAAAGGCATAATCACTAATAGTAATAAATTAAACTATAATAATGATAATTTTTTTGATAGTGAAAATAATGATAATTATTATTATTATTACTATAAAATAGAATGTATTTGATTGAAAATTACAAAAAACTGAATAGGAGATTTTGTGAATTCCTACATTTTACAGACTCCCAAGAAAAAAAAAACACACACATAAAATAACAGAACAAAAATAGAAAGAAACGCCGACGCTCCTCTCTCGCAGCAGTCTTCTCCGCTCCCATCTCTCTCTCTCTCTCTTTCCCTCTTCCTTCCGCCACTAAAAAGGCCACGCGCCGCCATTCTTTCTATACATATTCGTACTAATACGGAAAGGCATACGTGTAAATATACGTATGCAAATAAATTTCCCATGTCTTAATAACGCGACGGAACAAATCTTGTAAACCCCTCCCGCAAAACTAATGTACGGAGGCTCCTCGAAGCTCGGCCGCGGAGGAGGCGGTGGCCGTGGGGGTGGAGGCCCTCGGAACCGCTCTTCATTCCCTCCTCCACCGCCACACCGCCCTTCTTCCGCCGTACCAACTGGCAGACTTTCCCTTGGCTCCGCCCCTCGCAACCGCCCCGGTATTGGGGGCGGTTTGGGACCCACACCGGCTGTCGAAGAGAGCTTTTCGCTTGTTTCCGGAAGCAATCCATTGGCTTTTGCTATGATCATAAGATTGGTGCCAGATTTGGTGGAGGAGATCAGGCGGCTTGAGGCTCAAGGAGGGACGGCCAGGGTTAAATTTGGTTCAATTCCGGCTAACCCTAGTGGAAATGTGAGTTTTTTACGGAGAATCCAGCTGGGTTTTGCTCTATTTTTAAAAAATTTATTGCTATTTATTTCAAATTATATTTCTTTTTGCTCAAATTTTGATGGTTTTTAGGGATAAAACTAGGGGGAAAAGATGCTGCTTGATCAGAATTCATCTGGGTTTAGCTTAAATTTGTTTTCTTTATTAATTTGTTTTATAATGTTTGTTTAAATTATTATGGAATTTAGGTTATGATTTTTGTATTTCATGGTTATTTTCTACTGGTTATCTTTTTGTTTTCTGAATTTTGGTTTGGGTGTAACTATGTCAAGGTTGTGTGGTCAGGTTTTTACTTCTTAGTTTACAACTGATTATGGATATGTAAGTTCCTTGATAGGGGTTTTCAACCTGGTTTAGCTGCAAATTGGGTGACTTTATGGGATAGGTTGTGGATTTTGTTATGTTGGTTCTTACATTTGAGCATTGCATGGATGATTGTGGGTCGTATTCTGTTATTTTATTTAGATTTTGGTGGTTTATTGGGAGATGTTCAGGTAATTCCGTAATTGTGCTGGGTTTGCTTGGTCTTTTATCTCGACTAGGTTCTACTTTTTCTTGATTCTAGTAGGCTATGAGGGAGTTTGCTCTATTTGGTTTGTGTAATCCTAACATGTCTTGAGTTGGGTGTGTCTGTAGTATATTTTTCTCTTGAAATGTTTACATTTTGCACCAATTATATTCAATCTTTACAGACTTTCATTGTTAGTTAATTTTTATTATATGATGATTTAGCTTTCATTTCCGAATTTTAGTGATTCCTACTTTGAATATGATATTGGCTTTTAAGTCTCAGTGTACAATATGTACTAGGGGGAGCTTAAGGTAGGAGCAGTGATAAAGCATGTAAATTATGAAAGTTTAGTACAAAGTTTATACACAAACTTCATTGTTGGTTGAGAACATGCTAACATGTAGTAGTAGGACATTAATTAGTTTGCAGGATTGTTCACTGACCAAAACCTCTGAAAAAAGATGCATTTGCAGAAAAAGTGAACTAACCTGACCAACTGGTTTAAAATGATAGGGCTATTTCTATCCACCAAATGTTGGTATTTCTTGTGTATAAACATCTTTCTGGGGTTGGGTACCCCCCTTCTGGCAGGCCTTCTTTCCTCTGCTTCCTTGTGCTTCTAGGATCGCTAGAAAGTTGCCATTGACTGATTCACCAAGCCAAGCATCTGTTTGATGGTGCAATTTGATGGTAAATAGATCCTCCAAATCATTGGTTCAAGAATTTAGTGCAGGATGGGTTAAATTTTCTTTTGATTGCATTATATTTTCTGGGGCACCTTTGTGGTTCGATATGTTTAATGGACTGCATCAGTGACTTTCTACTTGTTTTTGGGTGGATATAGAATTTTGCTGAAAATTCTCATGATTGATGGATGGCCTTTTAAGTATGACAGTGTATAGCATGGTATACAGAAAAACTGGTTAGGGCCTGAGAGTTTTGGTCATCTTTTTGAGATGTTGCTGCACCAAAAATCTCAATTCGATGTTCTATTCTTATTTTGAATTGATGATTGTTCCCATCATTCGATAGACTTTTGGAGACAGAAGTTGCATTTGAATTCTCTTTAGTGTTGGCATTTTCTTAAAACTTATTTACATCTTTGTTGTGGCCTGCCAATTATCAACAATTTAGGTTTAAATTGATCATCACTACTGTAGGTCATTGACGTTGGTGGCAAGGAGTTTAGGTTTAGTTGGTCAAGGGAATTTGGTGATCTGTGTGATATATATGAAGAACGTCAAAGTGGTGAAGATGGAAACGGTTTGCTTGTTGAATCTGGGTGTGCATGGCGCAAGTTGAATGTTCAACGCGTATTGGATGAGTCAACTACGAACCATGTTAAGATGCGGTCAGAGGAAGCTAATCGCAAGCATAAATCACGCAAGTATGTTATCTAGGATGGTTTTCTCATAGTCATTATTCGCCTATGCATGTATATTTGTTTCTCTCTTCTTTAGCGTACTTTGTGTTGTTTATGTCCAGTTAAGATGATTCAGATCTAGATATATATTTCAATATGGTTGGTTATAAAAATATAGATGTTTTTATAGCATATAACATGTTAGTAATACACAATGTGTGAAGAGAGACCTGTTGACATTTCTTTAGCTGCTTTATGCACCACATTGATTGCTATTGTTGATCTTGTTTAAGAGTATCTAGCTGGTTTTCATTTTCAGTGTCTGGAGTTTATTCTGTAAAGTTTAGCTAGTTCTTTTAGCTGCTTTTTGGATAAATGAAGACAACCCTTTTCGTGGACACCTCCTAAAATAGTACAAGAATCTACACAATTACTAGGTAGAGAATTCTTTTTTCTCCATACCCGTTTTTTCCAGTACATTGATCAAAATTCGGCTGAAATTTCATAATCTCCTGAACCAGCCTTTTAGCACTGCAAGACCTCTCCCTTCAAATACTGATTGCAAGATCTCTCCCTTAATTGCATGAGATCTTTCTCACGTTGAAGCTCCGGCTGAAATTTCATAATCTCCTGAACCAGCCTTTTAGCACTGCAAGATCTCTCCCTTCAATTGCATGAGATCTTTCTCACGTTGAAGATCTCCTCCCATGTTCCAGTTATAAAGATAATAGTCTTGATCTACACAGTGTAACTTAATCAATCAGTCTCAAATCAATATCAATAATAATTTGCTGTAGAACAGCCATCTGATCTTTGAAATCGCCTCTCAAACTATTGTTTCCGAAGAAAGAATAAAGACTGCAAAGAAACTGAAAGAATGGAGAATTCTGTTTTTTTTCTTAGTTGTGAATGTACATCAGTATTTATATACAAACTACTCAAGACTTATTGCCATAATCTGAGATTCTAATTTCCTAAAAACTAGGGAAGAATATTTACAAATAGGAAACTTACCTAAGCTAATGAGATTTGGTAATTAATACCCGAAATCCTAGAGATCTTAGTCAACTAATATCTCTGGAAAATCCTAAAGATCTTTGTCAACTGATATCTCCAGATTTCCACACTCCCCCTCAAGCTGGGCTGTGAATGTCTATCATGTCCAGCTTGGACTTCAAGTTCTCGAAAATGTTTCGAGGTAATGCCTTTGTAAGAATGTCAGCAGTCTGGTGACATGTAGGTGTTTAGACAAGCCTGATGATTCCTTCCTCTATCTTCTCCTTGATGAAGTGACGATCAATCTCCACATGTTTAGTTCGATCATGGTGAACAGGATTTTTCGCAATGCTTATAGCTGCTTTATTATCACAGAAAAGTTTTATGGAGCTTCCTGTAGATATTTTTAGTTCCTTTAGCATCCTTTCTAACCAGATTCCCTCACAAATGCCATGTGACATTGCTCTGAATTCAGCTTCTGCACTACTTCTGGCTACAACAGACTGCTTCTTACTTCGCCATGTAGTCAAGTTCCCCCATATGTAAGTGCAATAACCCGTAGTTGATCTTCGGTCTGTCGTAGAGCTAGCCCAATCAGCATCTGTGTATACTACGAGATCTCTGTTTGATGTTTTCTTGAAGTACAGTCCTTTGCCAGGACTTCCTTTTAGGTATTGAAGGATACGATACACAGCTCCCAAATGCTTCTCAGTTGGACTGTTCATGAATCGACTCACCATACTTACAGCAAATCCGATGTCTGGTCTCGTATGAGCTAAGTAAATTAATTTCCCAACAAGTCTTTGGTATCTCCCTTTGTCTACTAGAGGACTCCCATCCTCCGTTTCCATCTTGCTGGTAGGATCCATGGGAGTGTCAGCTGGTTTGCACCCGAGCCTCCCGGTTTCTTTCAGGAGATCAAGAACATATTTTCGTTGAGTGACCGAGATACCCTTTCTTGATCGTGCTACCATACCAAGGAAGTATCTGAGTTGTCCCAAGTCCTTGATCTCAAATTCTGCTGCAAGGAGTTTTTCAGATTGTCTATTTCTCCTTTATGGTCTCCCGTTAGTATGATATCATCTACATAGACGATAAGAATAGCCTTTTTCCCTTCAGGAGAACATTTGGTAAACATAGTATGGTCTGTCTGGCATTGCAAGAAACCTTGCTTCTTTACTACCTTTGTTAATCTCTCAAACCAAGCTTGTGGAGACTGCTTGAGACCATATAAAGACTTGTGGAGCTTGCAAACCTTGCCAGTGTTCCCTTGGGTTTCAAATCCTGGGGGAATTTCCATGTAGACTTCCTCCTCCAAGTCTCTGTTTAGGAAGGCATTCTTAACATCTAGTTGGTGAAGAGGCCAATCTAAATTTACTGCCAACGATAACAGTACTCAGATAGAATTCAGCTTGGCTAATGGGGCAAAAGTCTCCTCATAGTCGATCCCATAGGATTGAGTGAACCCCTTTGCAACGAGACGAGCTTTGTACCTGTTAACACTACCATCTACATTGTATTTGATTGAGAATATCCATTTGCAGCCAACTGGATTTTTTCCTCTGGGTAGTTCTGTGATCTCCCATGTGTTGTTCTTTTTTAGAGCTTGGATTTCTTCCAAAACAGCAGTCTTCCACTTGGGTTGCACAAGGGCTTCTTGTACGTTGTTTGGAATCTATTCATCAGTTAGAGCAGAGACAAAAGCTCTAAAGCTAGGGGACAATCCTTTGTAAGAGATAAAATTATAAATAGGATGTTGAGTACATGATCTTACTCCTTCTCGTAAGGCTATAGGTTGATCAAGATCAGTTACAGGCCCAATAGGATTTGGTTCAGTAAGAGTGTTACCTGTGTGAGTATCAAGATTCTCTGGACTTAGTTCAGATCCTTGGGTCTGCTTTGATGTTGTATGTTCCCCTAAGTTCTCCCGAGTTTTCTGTCTCCGAGAATAGACAATCAACTCTTTTTCCTTCACTTGTGTGGACTTCGGGCTAGAGGGATTAGGTGGGACACTCATGGTATTGGATGGTTCTGACTCAGGGTGAGGTGATTCGGAATGAGCTTGGGCTTGTGTTTTGGTGACAGACTCGTGAGTAGGTTGATAGGCCTCGGTACTTATACTATACCAAAACTGATATTCCCTTGTGATTGGATTAATCAGATTCTCCCCCTGAATATCATTTTTGGCATAGTATGGCTGATTTTCAAAGAATGTGACATCCATGGAGTTGTAGAATTTTCTCGTTTCTGGGGAATAGCACTTGTAGCCTTTTTGATTTGGAGAGTATCTTAGGAAGATGCATTTGGTGGCTTTAGGATCCAACTTGCTCCAGTGTTGTTGGCTGATGTGAGCAAATGCTGTGCAGCCGAAGACCTTGACTGGAATGGTAGAGATTATTCGGGTATTTGGATATGAAGCATGGAGTACTTGACACGGTGTTTTGAACTTCAGCACTCGAGAAGGCATTCTGTTGATCAAGTAGGTGGCTGTAAGTACTGCTTCCCCCCAGAAGTGTTTTGGCACATGTGTAGAGAGCATTAGTGATCTAGCAACCTCTAGAATGTGTCGATTTTTCCTTTCAGCAACTCCATTTTGTTGTGGGGTGTCTACACAAGAGCTCTGATGTATTATCCCTTGCTCCATGAGATAAGCTCCAAGGATTGAGTGAAAGTATTCCCTCCCATTATCTGTCCTGAACACTTGTATTTTTGGTTTGAAATTGAGTATGAATCATGTTGTTGAAATTTTGAAATATTTTGCCCACTTCTGATTTTTCTTTCATGAGGAACACCCAAGTAATCCTAGTGTGATCATCTATAAATGTAACAAACCACCTGGACCCTGAAATATTGTTGATTCGAGATGGTCCCCAAATATCACTATGAATCATTGAAAATGGATGGGATGCTCGGTATGGTTGTTTTGGATAGGTATTGCGAACATGTTTGGATAACTGGCAAATCTCACATTGAAAATTTGTTGAATTGTTGTTGAATAATGAGGGGAAAAGTTTTCTAAGATACATGAAGTTTGGATGACCTAATCGATAATGCCACAACATGATTGCATTATCCTTATTGTTACTAGATAATGAAGCCACACAAGCTGATTGTTGAGATTGTCTTTCAGGGACATCAACTTTGAGAAGGTAGAGGCCCGCACACATCCTAGCATTGCCAATCGTCTTCCCCGAGTCCAAGATCTGAATTCACACATATTTGAGAAGAATTTAGTAACACAATTGGTATCTCTGGTAAGCTTACTTATAGATAGCAAACTACAATCAAGGTTGGGCACAAATAGAACTCAATCGAGGGTTATATCTTTGGAGATAATAACTGAACCTGTACCAGCTACCTTAGAGAGAGATCCATCAGCAATTCGTACTGAAACATCTTCATGACATGGACTATATTTATGAAACACAGTGGCATCTCCGGTCATATGATCGGATGCCCCAAATCCACAATCCACATGTTGGTTTTCCCTTGTCTAGCACTTAGGGCACTTAGATAATTACCTTTTTGTGCTATAGAGGCTGTACCAACCGGAGTGATAACACTTTGCAGCGTTTGCTGAAATATCTTCTGTAGTAACCCCATCTGTTCCTTGCTGAATGGGCTTGTCTCGGCAGGCTTGGAGGTCTCGGTAAGGTTTTCAGCATTGGCTAGGTTGGCGCGGTTGTCTTTGTCTAGTGGTGATCGAGAAGATTTCCAATCTGCTGGCTTGCCATGGATTTTCCAGCAAGTGTCCTTTGTGTGACCAGTCCTCCGACAATGCTCGCACCATGGTCTCTTGTTTTGCCTGTTATCACTCTTCGGGAATTGAGGTCCACGAGTAGCTAGGGCAGAATTCTAGAGGATTGAAGCATTGTGTGGTGATCCCAACATTACTTTTCTCCTGCTTTCTTCTCTTCGGACTTCTGAAAAAACTTCTCGCAAGCTTGGTAATGGCTTGATGCCGAGAATTCTTCCGCGGACTTCATCAAGGCTCTTATGTAGGCCGAGTAGGAAATTGTAGATGCGTTCTTTTTCTACAATTCTTTGGTATTGCCTGCCATCCTCCGGACACTTCCACTCCAGGTCCTCAAGAATGTCAAGTTGTTGCCAGTGACGAGTCAGCATGTTGAAGTACTCTGTGACTGTTATCTCTCCTTGACGAAGATCATGGAGGGTGCTTTTGATTTCAAAAATTGCAGATGTGTTGTCACTGTTTGAGTATGTTTCTCTTACTGCATCCCAAATTTCCTTGGCGATCCTGTAATACATAAAATTTTCTCCAGTTTCATTAGTCATGGAATTAATTAACCAAGACATTACCATGCTATTTTCTAGTTTCCAGTTTCTGTAGGATGAATCTTCTTCCTTTGGAGGTGCTACCCCTCCTGTGAGATAATCCTCTTTGCCTTTCCCGCAGTTGAACATTTGCACAGACTGTGATCATTGGATAAAATTGTATCCATTGAGTTTGTGTCCTGTGATAGGAAGGATGCTGCTTTTGGGTATGGCTGGAACATTGGAGATAGAGGATCCCGGGTTGGACGTTACCTCTGAGGTTGAGTTTTCCCTGCTGCTGGCCATGGCTGACTTTGGGAGGTTCTAGTCGAGCACCTGCTCTGATACCATGAAGAAAGAATAAAGACTGGAAAGAAACTGAAAGAATGGAGAATTCTGTTTTTTTTTTTCATCTTAGTTGTGAATGTACATCAGTATTTATATACAAACTACTCAAGACTTATTGCCATAATCTGAGATTCTAATTTTCTAAAAACTAGGGAAGAATATTTACAAATAGGAAACTTACCTAAGCTAATGAGATTTGGTAATTAATACCCGAAATCCTAGAGATCTTAGTCAACTAATATCTTTGGAAAATCCTAAAGATCTTTGTCAACTTTTATCTCCAGATTGATATCTCCAGATTTCCAATATCTCTGGAAAATCCTAAAGATCTTTGTCAACTGATATCTCCAGATTTCCACAGTTTCTCTCATACCAAATTTTATTCATAATAGCGGCTAATATAATTCTTCTCACTTTGCTTATTCCAAGATCAGCAAAGCTAACGTTCACCACCCAACCTTTTGCAATATTTCTGATTTTGCAGTGTTTCCTTAAATTCAGAATGGACACTAGCGAAAAGAACATTCAGAAAGGAGATCTGCATAACTCTCCACATTACCATTACGGAGACAACTCAAATAATATCAAAAACGCTTCTGATTAAGAAGCTCTTTAGTCTGGATTTTAGTCGAATTTTACCATTTCCTAGTTTGCATTAAAAATTTGGATTCTTCTCCCTGATTATGTTTCTTGAAGAAAATCTGGCCTTTCATTTTATCTTTTATGTGGTTCTGGTTATTCATTTGTTCTAAATATTTTATAATGCTACACTCTTATGTTGTTAATCACTTTTGATAAAAGGTTAAGTGAACATTATTGTTCTCAGCTTTTCTTATTTTGTTGTTGATGACAGAGCCATTGTATTAGACCATGGAAACCCTTCTATGAAGAATCAAATCAAGCAATTAGCTGCTGCTGAGGGTAAGTTTTTTTTTTTTTTTTTTTTTTCTGATGTTCTGTTTGCACCCCCTCTCCTTCCATATCCAGTAGCCAGTATATTTTTGCCTTTTCGGACATATACAAAGGTACCAATGTAATAAGCATCACAATAAAAGTATGCTAGGAGGTCTATTTAAGATCTTTTCCCTTGCATATTTTCTTACGATGCTTTATTTATGCATTTAATTTTCTTTTTGAGGTCCTACTCCTATGCTGCTTATTAGATTGCTTTGATGCCCATGCTAATCGAGATGATATCTTCAAGTTACTTTTTCATTCATGAAATCCCTTAGTAATGAGGATGATCTTCTGATATGTATTTTTAGCCTTGGGCTTCACTCACTTTAGGGAAAAAGAACTTGCATGCATAATACATGCTAAAAGATAATGGAAGAAAAAATGCATTGAAAATGTTTTGCACTGAAAGCAATTGCTGGTAGAGAACACTGAAGATCAAAAGAGGTCAGTTTTTAAAGCATAAATGTTCACTGTCTTATATGTCTCTTGTGTTTCCAGCTAGTCCTTGGAAGTCCCATTTTAAAAATAAGGAGTCTGCTTTTAAGAAGCGGAAAGTTGAGACACCTCAAGGTAAATCATTTGAATTTCGTTTAATTAATTATGAAAACAACCTTATATTTTTTGCATGGTCTCTCCAAAAGTAACTATGAGGTGTTGAGATTTTACTATTAAATGGTTGCAGTTCCTTTCTCTTCTGTTTAGGTTTCTTAATAAGTGTTATTGCAATGTATGTTTCATGCACCAGTTGCAGTTGGAGGCCCTCCAAAATCTGGCTATAAATCTGGATTAATTTCAACTGCTAGTGCAAAAGCAAGACCCTCATCTTCGCCTCTACCATCTCCACCTGAGCGCTCTGGTGGTGCAGCATCTCCAATTGGAATTGGAAATATCACCAAGAGTCATGCAAGCATTGAGGATGTTATGCCTCCCCAGTTGAAGAGCAAAGGAAATATTTCCAGCTCTGAGAAAGAAATACCAACCAGGGCTACTAGTGCAGTGCGTGAGATGCCAGGGCGCAGCGGAAACTTTGAACCTAAGCAAATGGACTTGCAGAGTCTGCTGATCAGTCTACTGAAGGAGAATCCCAAGGGGATGAGCTTAAAGGCAAGGGCTAGGATTGACTCAAAGTTTAAATTAATTGTCCCTCTTTTGCTGCTAGTGCATGTTGTTGGCTTCAGTCCGTTACTTTATTTTGGGATCATTTTATCTCTTAGTCTCTCTCTCTCTCTCTGAAATAGTACAGGCTTTGGAGAAAGCTGTCGAGGATACAATTCCAAAATCTGCACTAAAGATCGAGCCCATTGTAAAAAAAGTAAGTGATGGAAATCCTTGGTGCAAGTATTTTTAAGAATAGTATGTGATCTTATGCCTTCCTTTAATTTTGAGCATCAGATTGCAACTTTCCAAGCCCCAGGAAGATATTTCTTGAAACCAGGAGTGGAGTTGGAAAGCTTGAAGAAACCTTCGTCTGAAAGTGGAAGGTACCTGCCATTTTCATTTTCTATGGGGTTGATTTGATCAATCTTATAATTAAATTGAATTCTCGTGTCTTTATTTTTTCATCTTTATACTTGATGTTTTCTTTTTCTCAGCATTTAGGTAAAAGTGAGGACTGAGGAAGTTCCTTAGGTTCCTCAATGAAATTACCCCATGTCTTAAAATTGTTCACTTAGCATGGAGAGTTAATGTTAAAAGTTCAAGGTCAGGTCAATGTTGAGTCTGCAATTTTAACTGAGGACATTATTTCAATAGGGATAGAACTTTAACTAAGTTTTGCCCTAAATATAGATAGGTTAGCGTGGATCTACTAGAAAGATACAATGGCTTTTTCTCCTTTGAGATGGTACTGCTATTTTTAACTAAGGAAATTCAAAATGAGATCTTTTATATAATTATCCAAGATTCTTTTTCTATTTAGCTTCTATTGGCTTTAAATTTAATAATTTTTGGAATATCATGTCATAGATCTTCTTGATTATCTGGAATTAAATGTTGCTATGGTTATTGTTAATCTTCTTAAAATTGTTCACTTAGCATGGAGAGTTAATGTTAAAAGTTCAAGGTCAGGTCAATGTTGAGTCTGCAATTTTAACTGAGGACATTATTTCAATAGGGATAGAACTTTAACTAAGTTTTGCCCTAAATATAGATAGGTTAGCGTGGATCTACTAGAAAGATACAATGGCTTTTTCTCCTTTGAGATGGTACTGCTATTTTTAACTAAGGAAATTCAAAATGAGATCTTTTATATAATTATCCAAGATTCTTTTTCTATTTAGCTTCTATTGGCTTTAAATTTAACAATTTTTGGAATATCATGTCATAGATCTTCTTGATTATCTGGAATTAAATGTTGCTATGGTTATTGTTAATCTTCTTGTTATTTTCTGTTTAATCATCATCTCACATGGTTGTCAATAAAGATTCAAAATCGGTTGGTGCCACTTCTAAGTATTAATGAACCCTGAGAACCTCATTCTTGGTTTAGTCTTTTGCTTTGGTAAAAGCTATATATATATATATATATATATTGTAGTATACATATTTACCTGTGCAGGACATGCAGCATTGCCGTAATGTTGTTTGTCTTTATTTTTGCAGTTCACCTGAAGATAACCGTCACCAGACTCCAGCTCCTGAAGAAAACCATGACCAGACACCTGCTCCAGTACCAAGCTTGGTGGAGAAAGTTACTCATGATGAAATGGAGGATCTGACCCATTTAGAGTCTAACCTTGGGGTAGAATCAAATGTGTTAGAACAAATTATCATCCAACAAAATTCACCTGATTTGGGTGGTGAGAAAAAAGCTTCTGACAATAGTGAGGGGCCAGAAAATAGTGCTAGTGACAGTGCCAGTGATAGTGACAGTGACGGCAATGATAGTGAAAGTGACAGTGGAAGCCACAGCAGGAGTAGGAGCAAGAGTGGAAGCCAGGCAGCAAGTGGGAGTGGTAGTAGCAGTGACAGTGAAAGCGATGCTTCTTCCAACAGCAAGGAAGGGTCTGATGAGGATGTGGATATAATGACAAGTGATGATGACAAAGAGACCAAGCAGGATTTACAGACCTCTGAACCGGGACTGTTGACTTCACCTATACCATGGCAAACTGAACATGGCAGGTCTATGCAGAATGGGATTGGTGAAAATCAAGATTGTGATGGATTTGATGCTATTGATATTGAGGGTCATGGATCAGGTGCTGTTGACATTGAGAAAGACTTGCCTGAAGACGAACAGGAAATGGGAATGGTTGTCAATACTAACAAAGAAGTTGAGAAACCTGAGGAAGGAACAAAACCCTCTTCATCTGATCATGATGAACTCGAGGAGTGTCAAAATTTCATAGGAAATCTGTTTGATGATACTGAAAATGTTGTTAAGCATAGCATCAGGCATGAACAATCTGATAACGCTGAGAGGTTACACAAAGCTAAATTCAAAAGGGGATCTGATCTGAAGCACTTTGATGAGAAGTCTGAACATTCTAAAAGGTTGAAGTCTGAAAGCATATCTCAACCACCTGTTTCTGGGAGTAGAGATGCCGATTTCTTTGGGGGTATTCGCAATTTTTCTCCCAGTAGACCCTTAGACGAGCCTTACCAAAGCTCGTCTGTTGTAATGATGAATAAAGGTGACAGAGAAGAACATACTGATTTTGGCTCTCAAAAGGACTACAATCCCAGAAAATCTAGTTTAGATTTTCATCAACCTGGTCGTAGGCCATCTGATCACGGCGCTCGGGGTAAAGCTACTAATACGGCAGAAAGGCCTATGAAACATACTGAGAGCTTAGGTCATGGTAGTAAGTTCTTTGAGAAGAATGTGCATGAAAATGTAATCCAAAAAGATAACCCTTCTAGGGACACTCAAAATGAGGATGGTTTAATGAAGGAAAAAAAGTTACCGAGAAATACTAAGGAAGGTGGTGCTGGAGGTAAAAATGCTGTGCCCTCTGATTTCCATCACAGGAAACATGGTGAAACTGTTGGAAAGTTCAAGGATGCTGGACAAAATTCTAACTCATATATTAATTCTTCTCCGAAGGATAACAGCAGGGTTACTGCAGATAGATATCCAGCTAATGGGAAAAGCAATGTTCTCCAAAGAGAGCTTTCACACTTGGAGTTAGGTGAGATTCGTGAGCCTCTGGTTGAGGAAACTCCAATAAAGAAGCAATTTGAGAGAAAAAGTTCCTTTAAACAGTCAGGCAGTAGACCAAGCACCTCAGAGAACTTTAATCCTGATCTAAGCAGGGGCAAACCTGTTGGGAAGACAAATTGGGATTCAGGAAAGCCGTCTCCACCCAATCTAAGCAGGCTTAAAAGAACCCCAGAACATCATGTTGAAGATTTAACAAGATCGCTTCATACTGTTGTTCAGTCTCAGCAGCAACATCTCTCAAGATTAGACCGTCCAGAAGTTGGGTCTCAGTTTAACAAATTGGCAGATAGTAGTAAAACCAGACAAATTGAAACCGGTGCAAAACTGGGAGTTGGCCTGGAGGATAATGGTGAAAGCCATAAGAAAGCACCAGCTAGTGCCCCACAACAGCAGGAATCTAAACGAGGATCAGTGTCCCAGTTCATAAAGGAAAGTAGAATACCAACATCTAATAAAATGACGGATGTGACTGATGTGTGTAAGGATACAGTTTTGACAGAGGGCAATATAAATGGTCGAAAGAAAAGGGGCTCTTCTTCAGATGAAGACTGCTGTCCTTATTTTAAGTACGAAAAAGATGAGCCAGAGTGCAGGGGACCAATTAAGGATTCGTCTCAGTAAGTAGTTATGTTTGTAGATGTATCTGTTTCTTTTAAAATATGGTGGCTGTGTTGAATTTTGGAGGACTGTGACATCTAATTCAAACTAACTATTTTTGTGTTTTTTATGCTAGGTATGAAGTATATATGAATGAGTTTCGTGAAAAATATGAATCTTACAACGACTTGGACAAGACCCTACAGACCTACAGGTATTATTCAGAATTCCATTGCTCATTTATGAGGTGTTGCCGCACTTTGTATTTCTGTTTTGACTTGTTTGGTGAACTTCTATTTGGAATAACCTCTTCGTACAGGAATGACTTCGAAAAGCTGGGTAAGGACCTTGAATATTCGAAAGATAGGGACAAGGAGAAATATTATAAGACCTTGGAGCAATTGCTGGAGTCTTATCACCAGTGTGGAATGGTAGATATTTTATCTCTAGTTTCTTTGGTATATCATGTTTCTTATTGAGGGTCCCTCTGACGAGATTTTGTTTCACTACTCTATCTGCCTGATAAATTGAATTTCGGTTTATTGTCAAGTTTAGATATCAATGCCAATTTGGAATTTAGATTCTGCCTACATGACCCGGACTTTCTTATTGAGGTTAATATAGTAAGAAGATGATAAATAGCTGAGAAGCAAGCAGTCTTTTCTTATTTTAAGGAGGGTGTTCAGTCAGATGATGAGCGAATAGAGTGATGGATAAGATCAATTACTAGAAGCGAAATTACTTCATCATGTGATTATATAGAAGAAGTTTGCATATAATGATAATTGGATGATAAACAGAAACTGATATGGTGGCAGTCTTAATAAACCCAGGTCTCCAATGGTATCTGGTGCTTTGATCTTGTCTGAAAATTTCAGTATTTTCTATTATTGAGAAATGCAACTATGCAAGGGTATTGAAAATTTGCATCGGTTATATGCATTATTGCCTGGCTTCGGAAATGTTCCTAGTATTTCTGAATGATGTGCATCCATCTTCTTTTACTTTTGAAATTGAAAATTTTCCTGTAGGATTTATTTTTCTGACTCAAGTAAGTACTGTTTTGATTTGCAGAGACATAAAAGACTGAAGAAAATATTTGTTGTGCTCCATCATGAACTGAAGGTGATTGCTAGTACTACTATCATTTAATCTCTCTCTCTCTCTCTCTCTCTCTCTCTCTCTTCTCTTTCCATATGATTAGTAATTCAAAGGTTCTTCCTTATTGCAGAACCTTAAGCAGAGGCTTCTAGAGTATGCTGAGTCACATTCAATAGATTGATAGTGTATTATTCCAAACTTCTTATCCAACAGATTGAATCCTCTTCTTTCATACCTAAGCCGCCATTGTCTTGCAGGGCAGGATTCTTGCAACAATGATGTGTTGCTTTGCTTCTTTAAGAATGGAGCACTTGTAAATTATTATATATGGTTCAAGGTGATAGGAACACATCACATTCTGGTCCATGTTCCTTGAGGGATTAAAGGGTGTGAATGTGCAATAGGCTCTACCCAAATTGGGTGTGTATAATATATGTAGAATTTTGGCTTTTGGCCCCCCAATTTTGTTCTAGATGTTTTTTGACAGCTTGTTTTACTCTTGCTTGCAACCAACAATTTATTTCAATGTGTATACAAATGATTGAAAAAACATAGAAAGAAAAAAGGAAAAAGATGCTCAGCGCATTTTTTTAGACTTGGGCATAATTTGAGTATAAATACAATTTTATCCCTTGCATCAAGATGAGTCTTCTACAATTACCAGAAAGGCATTTCTGGCTGTAAAATACCAGTCCTGGTGTTATATATATATATATATATATATATATATATATATATATATATATATATGCTAATTTTATAATTTTGATAAAAATATTAAGATGTTTAAAATGTTTTTCTAAATTTTCTGAGAATACAGTATGTAATCAATTGTAAATTGAGAATAAAGATTGAAAATGCATTCACTATTCTTTGAAATTCAAATGATGCATTTTTAGTCCAAATGGTGTTACATTTCATTCATATTGATCAAAAGAAACTGTGATTGTTGTTTTGTATCTTTCGTTTTTTTTAATTTCGATCTATCAAAATCTTAATTTCATATCAAATTATATATATATATATATGACAGGCGATATGTAGCAAAACACACATTTGAATAATTCCTTAATGATTATTCAAGTCAATTTTTACCAACAATATTTGGAGAATGAGTACGAGCTTTGAGATTAAAGTATGATCTCACTCTCACACTTTTTCAAAATTCAGAATCTTAGAACAAAAATTTCGTGTTACTCAATTGCATTGCAGAATGATACAAAACTTTTATCATATTCATTCAAACTCATTTCCAAATAATCAACTAGGTGGTTAAGTGAAGCAAATTATGTAGTAGATCACTTAAACACCTAGTTTTCTACTATAAAAAAATTACTATTTACTCAGGACTCAATTGCATTCAAGAGAAAGTTAGAGAGATCGATTGCATTTTCAGTGAAAGTGAGAGGGACTTTTTGGAAATTAAAACCCTATGAAAAGTGAAATGCCACATTTACCCAGTCTCACGCACGCAAAACTGCAGCAGCAGTTAGTTCCAAATTAATTAAAAAAAATAGTACTACTAGTTGTATATAATTGTATTAAAATAAATTAATAAAATAGTGAACAAAAAAGTAGGAAAATTTTCCCCTCGTCCTCTTTGTCTGTGTGGGGTTTTTATTTTTCTCCCATTATCTACTTTTACAAGAATCAATCATCAAGAAGAGCACGATCTCACTGTCAGTTTAGATATATATAGCGAGATTGTTAGAGAAAACAAGAAGGAAGACTCGAGACACACACAAAATGCCCAGTTTTTGAAGGGGCTGCAAAATTTGGCTCATTGGTTTTCAAAGTTGTTACCTTTATGAGAATTTCCAAGGTACTTCCATATTCTCCCCTTGATTTTAGTTTCTGGGCATTCTTTGAACTTCCAAATTAGCTTCTGGGTATGTTGAAAATTTTGAATTTATCACTCTTTTAGTTCTGGGGTTATTATTTTTTTTGTATGTGAACTCGTGGTTTTGAATTATATAGTAATTACTGACTTTTTGCTTTGGGATTGGTTTCAATTTTGAAGTGTTACTGGCGAAATTTAGAAATAAAGAAGTTATGGTTTATGATAATTGAATTTACTGCCAGACTTTGCTTAGCCTTTTCTTGGGAACCAGAAGGGTTTTACTGGTTAGATTCTGAAATATATTGGAAAGTAAGTGTAGATACAAGAAGGTTGGGTTTTTATGCGCAATAGTGTGTTCACTGAGTTGATTTTATTTGTGGCAAGTTGACCATGTTTTTCTACCCTGAATTGTTGTAAGCTTGAAGAGTATTGCTGGTTTGAGTTCATGACAGATTCTCTATGCTTATGCTCTTATCTTTTTTATTGAAATTCATATTAACTTATTTCATATGGTTATCTCTAGTCATCTCTTATCTAACCATCCTAATAAAAATGTAGGCAATAGAAAAGGTTTAATATTGAATTTTGTGTACTATGTTGTCTGGAATTCAACAAAATGTAAAACTTGAAGCAATTGATGCAATTACAGTGTGTTTGGAAGGAGGGGGAGTAAAAGAGAGTAGAGTGAAAAAAAAGTGTCAGGATTACTCTACTATGTTTGGGAGTTTCTTTTTGTTCTTTAAATGGAGGGAGAGTGGCAAGAGGTTTTGTTGGTGAACCAAATCCCCTCAAAACCTCCCTTTTTATATTTCCTCAAATTGGGAGGATTTGGAGGTTTAGAGTATTCCACTTTATTTTTCAACTTGAACGCAATTTAATTTCTTGAAATTATTTTAGTAATGATCTTAAATCAGAGTACATTGGTATAATACATAAACTCAGTACTTTGATGTACTCAACTCTCCACTTCTCTCTCAAATGAGGTGCAGGAGAGTAGCTTTCTCTCTATAATCAGTTTATGTATTATACCAATGTACTCTGATTGGTATAATACATAAACTCAGTACTTTGATTTACTTGGGGGAGAAATCCTAACTTTTGTTTCTCTATAATCAGTTTGACGCTGATTAAAATGTGTAACACTTTATCTCAAATATATGGCATCTTATGCTGACAGGAAACCTAGCTCTTTAAGATGTGGGTGGGATTATCGTGCTGAATGTTGCTTCCAGGTGGTGGGTTAGGGATGAATTCTACAATGAATGATATGAACTTGATTCAAGCACAAAGGCATCTGGTCAGGGATATTGGTGAGGAGATTGATTTGGAGATTGGACCTGGAGACGATGACCATTCATTTGCCAACACTCCTTCTCTCCTTGGTGGCCCATCACAACAACCTTCTGCAGAAGAGCAGGATGAAACTAAGCAGATGCCAATGGTCTCTCAACTCCCAAATGATGATCAAGATGTTTTGAAGGCACAACCTGCAAAAAGGAAGAAGAAGGTTGTGAAAAGATGGAGAGAGGAATGGGCTGATACTTACAAGTGGGCATATGTTGATGTGAAGGAAGGAACAGCAAGGATATTCTGCTCTGTTTGTAAAGAATATGGTAGAAAGCATAGAAGGAATCCTTATGGCAATGAAGGAAGTAGAAACATGCAGATGAGTGCATTGGAAGAGCACAATAATAGTTTGCTTCACAAGGAGGCTCTCCGTCTCCAAATGGCCTCGAAGGATAAGATTGTTGTTGATAAACCCATTTATGTAAAAGGTTAGTCACCTCAATCTGGCATATTTAGTATGTTGATTAGATTGATGCGAACAATGCTCATCGTAAGCCATTAGATTTTGCTATTTTAAGCTTCCACTTATGCAGAAGCCTTAAACTCTTTAATCTTGTTGTGCTGAAGCATTAACTGTTATTATTATTATTTTAATTGCAATGTGGTATTATTATATCTAGTATAGGGAACTTGAATCATTATATCAAAGTACATTTAACTCAGATTAATGCAATATACCATTGAATGAGCCTGCTGTAGTATGTAATCTGGAAGACAGCTTTCAAATGACCATTAGAATACAAAAGCTAGAGGTGTTTTAAATTCTTAAAATAAAAAGTATGAATGGGAGTCCAATCAGAAAATTTGTATTTTCTCTCAAGCTTCTGCTGGTGCACAACTAAAACTCTTAATGAGTGACAAAAGAATGGTGTCTGTCATTACAGATTTAAAACTTTGTTCTGACACAGAACATTGTTCTTGTTAGCATTACTATAAATTATATCTATAGGCTGTTAAAGGACTGCACAATTCTTTTTTCTCTACCCCTTCTGAATATTTAGTTAACTTTTTTAAAAAAAGGTAATTGCAGCATAAAGCATAATAAAAATATTGCATCTGTATCAGTGGAATTTGTCAGAATGAACTATTGGAGGTTTTAACTCATCCTCCTGTTATCCTGAACTAAATAGCCCTGGGATAAATCGTAATGATTGTTTTAATTATGTGATGCTAGCATGCATATGTTTTAACACACTGATCATTCCAAATGATAGTTTTAGTTTCTTTTTCCCCCTTAGAAAAGGATTAATTATCTAACCTTTATGTTCGTTTTGGCTATCCTTTGGAAAATATTTCCTCAATTGAAGCTCTTATGTCTAAAACGGCTGGATCAATCATTGAAGCTGCACAGAAAAGGGACCCCCATGAAGCTGAGTTCATACAGTCTGTCCAAGAAGCTGTTCATGCTTTAGACAGAGTGATTGCAAAAAATTCCCAGTGAGTTTTTCTAAAAGAGTTTAAGTTATATATGATTTGATCTTCATTATTTGAAGTAAAGAGTCCTCAGTCAAATGTACTACGGGTCTCATCTTGCTCCATTTTACTTCAGTTATGTCAACATCATGGAGCGCTTGTTAGAACCGGAACGTATGATTATTTTTCGAGTTCCATGGGTGGATGATAGAGGTGAAACACTTGTCAATCGAGGCTTCAGGGTACACTTTAACCAGGCATTGGGTCCTTGTAGGGGTGGTATTCGTTTTCATCCAAAAATGAACTTAAGTGTTGCCAAATTTCTTGGTTTTCAACAGGTACTTTCTGCGCTTTCCATTTCATGTTAATTTACTCATTCTTAACTCAGTTCCAGATAGCGAGTTTTCTCAAGCTTTACCTTTAAGTGCATCCTAGATAACTGTTGCTTATGGAAACTCCAAATTTGTTGGTTAGGCCAGCTCCTGAACACATGTCAGCAGAAGATAAATAGAAAACACAAAATCTGTTTGATTGCTAATAAAAGGAACTACTTATTCAGAATGGTAGCAAAAATAAAATGGGTAATGACAAATTCTTTTGGCTTTTAAAAATCTCCTAATAAGTGATAATTTTTCATTTCACCTGTTTACAGACATTAAAGAATGCTTTATCACCCTACAAACTAGGAGGGGCAGCAGGTGGAAGTGATTTTGATCCTAAAGGAAAAAGTGATAATGAGGTCAGATCCTTTCTCATATTTTATTAATCTCCATAATGATAACCTTCTTAGAGACTCTAGCAATTCCTCTTACAGTTGTTTATGAAACCCACGCTGGCAGATCATGCGGTTTTGTCAAAGTTTCATGAATGAGATATATCGTTATTTTGGTACTGACAAGGTAAGTGAGTGAGACCCTGCTCTTATCTGCTTGAATATGCTCGTTAATGTGTAGCCTTGCCTTGCATATCTGATTATCCATTGTATATTTTCAGGACCTTCCATCAGAGGAAATGGGAGTTGGTATTCGAGAAATGGGATACCTCTTTGGACAATACAGACGTCTAGCTGGTAACTTTCAGGTATTTTGAACACTTAAACTTCTATTTTAGTCTTCTTCAGTTCTTACTATGGGTGAATAGTTTCATGATTGCTTAACTTAATTTCTTGAAGATTCAGTGATTACTTGAATTGTTTTAAGGTCCATACCCTATTTTCTCTTGTATTATTACTTTTTTTTTGGTATGGTACGTGTCACTGGGACTAATGGTCATTGGTGATTTGAAGGTGAAATTCTTCGTAGCTGTTGGATTACCACAAGTTTTTGTTTTCTGGTGTGCTCCTTGCTGTAAACCTGTCAAGTTTTGCGCACGGTCATTTGGACTTCAAAGATTTGAACAGAATAGAAAGTCTAGTAAACTTGAATATTGTGTTGGAAAATTATGAGACCTAAGAGGGTAACTAACATTTAACCAAGTCATACATTCAGTGTGTATGTCTGCGTCTGTGTGTGCATTTTTGGAAGTTTCCCTTTTCTGACACTTCAGCGCATCTATTCCTGTTTGCAGATGCATGTGTAATTTAGAAATAAAATTGTTTGTATGCATATTGATTTTGAAAAACACTTTCTGGTACTATGTATTCCTGGAAAATTCAAGACTTGCTTTTATGTTTATTGAGATTGCAGCCTATATGTCATTTAAGGATCTTAACTATTATAACAATTCCTAAATTTTCCTTTATATTAATTATATGGGTTGTTAGAGAAATGGAAGTTTTAAGTTATTTAGTGAGAATTCAAACTGAAATCATAAGGTGGTCTTTATGTCTTCATTTTATTCCTTATGCAGGGAAGTTCTACAGGGCCAAGGATATTCTGGTCAGGTTCTAGCCTTCGAACTGAAGCAACTGCTTATGGGCTGGTAACTAATATATCATCTCTGCTCAATACTATTTTAAGTGTAGGTAGGTAGTTAAATATCAGGATGAATGCATGGATACCTGACTTTGCACCTCTGCATCCATGGAAGCTCCTTATTCTAATTCATTGTTACAATGCTTGTCTTTATAGTGGGTGCAGTTGTTTCTATGTATATATCTCTTTCTGATAGCTTGGAACTTGATAAAGTTTGTATGCTTCTGCAGGTTTTCTTTGCCCAGCTTATTCTTGCGGAGTTGAATAAAGATATCAAAGGACTGAGGTTAGTTTTGATGCTTATTATTAGCTATAATCAAAAAGCGTATTGTTGCCTTGAGTATAAGCCGCAGTTCTTTGTAATGTTTTCCCTAACTTGTGCAAATAAAAAAAATGTGGAATTTTCTCTAGTGAATAACTCATGGTCCTTTTTTTTTTCTTTTCAAGACCTGTTAGTCACTTGATATACCAAAAAAGTAGATTTATTGCAAATGTTGAAGTCCACTACTCCTAGTTGATTCACTAAATTGTTGACATGAAATCTTTCTCCAGATGTGTTGTAAGTGGTTTTGGAAAGATTGCAATGCACGTTCTGGAAAAGCTTGTTGCTGTTGGTGCTCTTCCCATTACAGTATCAGGTAATTCTCCATTCCACATTGGGTACATCGGAAAAGTCATTACATGTAATGTTGCTGTGCACTTGTTATGCTATAATTGTTACAGAATTCCTTTGGTTTCATTATCATTCTAGCTTAAAAGATTTAGTCACAGTGCAGATTTCACTTATTTGAATGAAAATTGCTCATACTGAGGCCAAATGAGCTCTCTTGCAGAAAACACATTAGTTTTGCATTTTTTTTTCCTTTTTCCTTTTTTCTTTTCCCTTTTGCCTTTTTCTTGACAGTTGCAGTTGCACCATGAATTGATGCATTGAGCTAAGGATATTAATTGGTCTATTTCTTGTTTGCAAGTGTTTTAATCATGTTAACCTGGTGCTCCTCACTTGTATTTTTCTAATGTACATGGAGACCTTAGCCATTCTATTTTTCATTTTTGCTTCAGAAAAGTGCCTTACAATCGTATTGAAGTTCATTTTTCATGGCTCTATTTTTTTATTGCCAAGAAGTTCTTTTACGTTGCTTGATATCTAGCTCATCACTTGCTTTGTTTACCCTTTAAATTGATTTAGGAAAATGATCCTGATAGTAAACATACAAATATTTGCTTTTCCACTATGTGGAATGAAGCTTGAAAATGCTATTAGTAGGAAATTATGTGAAGTATAATAGCCTCAGTGCAAGCAAATAAAGTTGGTGGCACATTCAGCTTAGTAAAGATCAGCAAATAAAAGTTGGTTGAAACAGCTGTTCGTCTTTTAACACTTGCCTTTGCCTGATATGTGGCACAGATTCAAAGGGATATTTGGTTGATGAGGATGGATTTGATTATATGAAAATATCATTTTTGAGGGATCTCAAAGCTCAACAAAGAAGTTTGAGGTGTGTTTTCTTCACTGTCATTTCCACACTTAGATGTAAATTTCATTTCTTTTGGTGATTCTTGAGAGCTGCTATTTTACATTTTGAGTATGCAGAGATTATGCAAAGACTTATGCTCGGTCTAAGTACTATGATGAAGCAAAACCTTGGAATGAAAGGTGTGATGTCGCAATTCCCTGTGGTTCTCAAAATGAAATTGACCAGGCTGATGCCATTAATTTGGTTAATTCAGGTTGTCTTATACTTGTAGAAGGTAGTAGTCCGTGATATGAAGAGCAAAACATTTTAATATCTTTCCATCCGGAAGAATTATAATACTAATTATATTAGCTAATAGCTATGTGTTATCGTGATCTTTCTAGGCTCAAATATGCCTTGCACTCCTGAAGCAGTTGATGTGTTGAAGAAGGCTAATGTTATCATTGCTCCTGTTATGGCTGCTGGTGCCGGAGGGGTGCGACCTTCACTTTCTCCATCATCTTGATGTAATTAATTTTCATTATCATAATTCATAAATAGGTTTAATTATGATGCGTTTCTTTCATCTGCTTTTGCTCAAATTTAGAATAGGCTTGATTTTCCTTCTGAACAAAAGGAATGTTCATGAAATAAATTCTTAATTCTATAATGATATAAGAAGAATATGCAAATCTAGATTTGAATGGTTAAAACCTCAATTCTTGTGAAGTAAATATATGCACTTTAGAAGCATAAATGTGCTCGTGTCTGATTGTTCATATTCTGATGTATAATGTATTGGAATATGATGCTGTCAAAGGGGAAGAGAGCCACCAATTTCTCACTTTGATAGCAAATGATTTTTTGTCATAAAGATGCAAAGGAAAATTGAACATAAATTATGAGGGTTATAAGAAAAAGCACTGAATTCCAATAGAAAAATTACTTCATTCTCTTCAACAGGAGTCATCTTTTAAACATCAAATGCCAGATATGCTGATTTAGGAGGATGATTTATAGCTAAGTTTGTGGACTGGTCTCAATGATTATTTCTGGAATAGCCAAATATTTTGAAGGTGGATGGTAAAGCTAATACTGTTGTGAACATGTCTTTATTCATCCATATTGGCATGAATTTTGATTGATGTTATTTATAATTTTACTCTATTTTCTGATTTCATGGCACTTAATTACAGGTTGTTGCAGGAGAAATTGAATTAAACCATGAGTGTAATATAATGCATTGGTCTCCGGAGGATTTTGAATCTAAATTACAGGTAAGATTTATATGTGTCTTTGTTAAAGGATGTGTTATTCTAGAGTAGCATTCATCAGTTTGCTATCACTACCACAATGCAACGTCCTACTCCTATTGTAAATTGGACTTATTCTGGAGCTACATTACTCCTTATTTGCCTCAGTAAAAGCCATGTACCTATGTACCCTCCGGTGAATTTAGCATATAATAGATTCTTGATAATAGTCAATTCTTGATAACTTTGTGTATTTAACACATAATACCTTTTATATATTGAAATTGCAAACATCATGTCAGTATGATACTAGTGAATTTGAGTTGGCTTCTTTTGGGTTTACCATTGTAGCTTACTTAAGATTTCTTCCTTTTTAACTTGACAAATAATTTTATATCTACTTACGACCAAATTTCGTGAGGATTCTTTTCTCTGCACATCAACTTGCAGGAAGCAATGAAACAGACATTCCATAGAGCCCTCAAAGCAGCAAATGATTTTGGTTATCAAAAAGAAAGTCCTGAGTAAGTTCTTTTCGGTGTTAGCACTATCATTGTAGTAGTAAGAAAGCATGGTGGAAAGCCTTTTTCTCATTTATTTTTCTCTTTGGTGAAAGGTACATGAATCAAACACTAGTTTTTATATGCTGCTGATCTTGTGTTCTTACCAGATTCTTTCACCAAATTGCAGTCGGACTGTTTCTTATTAAAGTAGAAATCAGTTCTACTATACATATTATGCAGTTGCTCTGTTACACGGACTTGGGGATGAGTGTTGGATACGGGTATGTGTCCGACATGGGTATACTCAATTTTTTTTTTTAAGTTTTTCCATATATATGAAGGATCATACCTTCATACTCATGTTCGAATATGTGTCGGGTATTTAAAGAAAATAATATAGTACAGTTTTGCTCTGGACCAAAACCATTCTATAGTATGGCTATTTAGTGATCATTCTTTATACTTTCCGAAAGGGCTTGGCGGGCTTCGGAAGGTATAATAATGGTTGGAAATGCATTGTTTGAGAACCTAAGATGTAGTAACTGACGTTATGTCCTTGCCAACTCCAAGAGATCTATTCTTCACTCTCTTTCTTCATTATCGTTTTAACAGGGCTTTGCTACATGGAGCAGTCATCTCTGCTTTTCTGGCTATTGCTCAAGCCATGACTGATCAAGGATGTGTATAGAAAAGAAAAGTGTAGAATTATTTGTATGTACACCAAAGCTGTTTCTTGTTTGTCAATTGTCACAACCTATGACCTTCCTTTGGAGACTGCACTCCATAGCAGGAAACTGGAGCTCATCAACTTTTTTGCTAGGTTTTCAGACCCAGATCTTTGAAGTCGATGCCGGAAAAAAATTTAGAGATATGACAGATCTCATTGTAACATACATGTAATGTACCTAGTGCTAGTGAAGACAAGGAAAAGGATGACTTTGTTAGAATTTCATTGGAATAGGAATTCGGACAAGCAACGTGTCATAGTTGTAGGGTTGGAATAGAAACATTTATTCTTGGCCTGCAAGAATTTCCTATAAATTTAAGCTCAGTGCTATGAGTCTGTGACATACTTTGACAACAACATTAATTGGAAATAAAACATATTATTATTTCTTGTTATTTACGATTCTTTTTTTTTCTTTTTCTTTGTCTTTTTCCTTGATGATGGTCATTGAAATTGTTTATATCTCTTTCCTAAATTGAGCACCCCTGGTCGCAGCATACATGTACACTCTACTCTGTAAATGGTGTCTAATGACTCCATTGAGTATACTAGTTTTAATGTTAATCTACACAGGAACAAGTATTAGGACACAACCTTAAAATGGAGCCAAGCGATTATGCCTAGACCTGCTCATAACCCGCTTGGTTCGACGGGTCCGAACTTGGATAAAGATTTTGATAATTTGGATCAATTTGGTCCGAATCATCAAATAAAAAATATTTTTTATTTAAATTTAATTATAAAAATATTTTTTTGAATAGTGAAACGTACTTTTGGGTCAAGATGTCTCACTGGCTCACTCTCTTTCTATTTCAAGAAATCCCAGAACTGCATTTTTAATCTTAGAAAAATATATTATTTTAAACTTATCAAAAGTATATATATATATATTCAGCTAGGCATAGTTTGCAAGTGGGAATGAAATGATGAAAACCTGAAAATGTGATTGGGTTTTATAGCTTGAGATTGGAGAAGTTAGAGTTGCAGCTGAAACTGTCCTGCCGAAGAAAATTGGTTGTCATGAAAATGTAAGGCACTCTTCTCTTTCCTAGGAGCTGTTACTTTGGTTATTCATGGAGGTGACATAATTTTAACTCTTAATTGAGTTCTACTTTTGATAGCACAGGCCATTGAAAAGAGAATCTCGAGATGAGCAGAGTCCCTAACATACATAAACATTCATGTTTGTTTTTCCCCGACACTTTCATTAATAAACCTCTAATTAATTAGATTAATACTAATCAATCCTTCCATGAAAATCCCAAATGAGCAAATAAATCCCCCAAAGATGGCATCACAGCTGAGCTAATACAAGTTCATAACCACTACAAGACATGAAAAATTGTTTTCATCTTTAAATAATAGGCAAATTTTGGTGAATTTTTTACATTAGAGGTGTTGCTTTAAGTAGAAACTCAATGTTACAACATAAATTGTTTTCCTTCAATTCATTCCATCCTTGCTACTATAGCTAAATTTAAAATGAGCAAGTTTCTAATCATGAAACTAAGGCTTCCCACTTACTGTCAAGTGTCAATGGAAAAAGTGGGCCAAAATCCATAGTAAATGTATATTGGCACAAATGGTAAACTTCCAATGCCAGGAAGTCCATAAAAAAATATTTATTTCTCAAACTGCAAGACTTTCTTTTAGGCAGTTCTCTTTGAAGAGTGAGAGGATGAATCAGGCTTCTCAGCCAGATAGTGCTCAAGCATATCTTCTTCATCATCTGCATTAAACAAACAAAAGTGATCAAATAATTTCATTCATCAAATTTTCTAATATTTTAGGCTTCATGTTTACCAAACCATATTATAATTATGAATGTTCTTGGCACAATCAAATACCAGTTATAATCTGGTGTGCCAAGAGAGGGACTCACCTTCAAAATCATCATCATCATCAAAATCAATATCAATATCTTCCTCGTCTTCCTCATCAGATCCTTCATTGACTGGAGCTGCACCTTTCTGCAGAATAGAAAGTCATTATATTAAAGATGCATTTTCATGAATTAACAGATAAATTCTACTGATATCACCCTGTATTCGTTCTTCACCGAGTCATGATTGCTTTCCACCATAGAAAGAAATCAAATAATCCAATTAAATCTCTGGCTGAATAATGTTAAATAGACTTCTCATCTTGCATATATTTATTTTAACACACAACATAAATTTACTGAGTAAGATTTTTTTCCTTGGATAATTGTCTCAAATTCAACATAGGGGAAAGATATAACTTATTCGCAGAAACAATAATGGTTTCAAAAAACTGTTATCAACGGGTACAAGAATTGGAAATAGACCATCCCAAATCCGACCTAATCATTTGAGATTATTAGCCAACAATAATGTGCTTGTTTCTGGAATCCTACCAAATCCATGGTACAAGGATATCGATGTTATGTACAATGATATAGAGAGGAAAAATTAGGAAGTATAAATTACCGCAGTAGCTCTTCCACTTTCAAACCACTGCCTGCCGCTGAGCTTCTTCTCTTTGGGTGCCGTGAGAGCAGACTCGGGCATTAGCCTGAAATTTGATGCACAGATAGTTTATTTGTTACAATATAATACATGCCTTTCAATTTTCATAGACAGATAGTTTTTTTCTTCTTCTTCTTTTTTAACACATGACATCAAGATGAAGAGGTAGATTAACCATAACAAACTAAGGAAACTCTCCATGCACTGAACTAGAAGAGGGAAAGCTAGCACAGAATTATTTCCTGTATTCCAGGCTATGTTGACGCTCTATTTTTCCTATACATATCAGACACCGAAGTGAATGTTGGTGAGGGATGACCCTCCAAATATAAGGGAAAACTTGTCAAAAATTCTACATAATCATGTTAAACATGTACCCCATGTCTCCCATTCATACCCGTGTTTGAGAAATGTAGGTACTAGTCAATGTTATAGCAGACCAAGTCACCTCTCTAATCTAGGTGCCTTTGTGCTTAATTACCTGTAAAGCCAAGTTTACTCAGACGGAAAACATCTCCAGGATATATTTTTTTTTAAAGGAAGATCTCCATGATATGAAATTATGAATTGTATTTCAAAGAGTAGAATGGGAACAGAAACTGCATTTCAGTTATTTCTTCTTTTTCCCTGATGACATGGAACCCTTTATGGGAAGTGGGAACATTGAGTACATGTACTACCAAGCAAGACGCAGGTGCCATTTAAGTCCAGATTGCCAAGATAGCAACTGAACCCAGGACATGTGACTCAAGGAAAAACTTTAATGATAACAAGCACAAGGAACTTTAGCACGTTTAGCACTACCAAACTTGCGGACTTGAGAACAAAAACCTAAGATAGAAGTATGTGTGCTTGCACGTGCACATATGTACAAAAGGCATTCAGCTATCAAACTTACTTGGCTCGCTCTAGTGCCAACTCTGCTTCAAACCTTTCTCTCCAAGCCAAAAATGTATCAACAGTAACAGGTTCTCCATGGGGTACGATTACCTGCAAGAGGAAAAGGGTAAGATATAGCTCCTTTTACAAAAGACTAACATCTGGTATTAAGAGAAAACTTAGTGCTCTCAAACTTGAACAGCATCCTGATTTGAGATCATAATTAGCACAAAGTTTTATGTTGTTCCTCTTGGATTCACCAAGTAGATACCTTAAGCCATATGACTTTGTCAGATCTAAACAACAAATGAATCATGCTGCTGCTTTGTTAGATAATATGGGGCATTCTTACAGCAGATTGACCAATTAGCATTAAAAGTTCCAAGTGAAGGTCATGAATATTTTAATAATCACACAAACAACAAGGTCCTTAAAATTGTCTACCAGGAAAACATCCACACTTTTATTCAGTAGATATGGCTTGTCTAAAAGTCTGGCTGCCATAACCGTAACCAGCATAGTATATCTTTGGAATTAGTACTTTCTTTCCTAAATTCACAGTTATTCCCTGATCTGAAGAAGCCGTTCCTAATGGGTTACATCATTGAATAAACATCCTTGACATGATCCTGTTGTATGGCAAAGGCCCATGGGTCATTTCCGGATTTTGAAGTTTGAACATGAGAAGAAAGGCGGTGGGAGCAGTAGAAAAAAAAACCAACAGCCAAGATACTGGATCCAGTTGTTTCAGAGCATATCTTCACAACCTCTATGGTTATTATTTATCACCTTCCATCAACATGGATGCATGCACAATGTTAAACAAATACATCCTTCTTCTCAGTCATTGCTTTACATTAAAAGTTACTCGACTATCTAACCTCTCCCCTCTTCTCCACAATTTTTTAACACTTAATGCTGTAAATGTCTATGTTGCTCCGACTCTTCATTTTTCTTGAAGTACCCCGTGTCCTACACCCATATCTGATGCATATCCGGACATGGGTATGGGGATATGATCCTCCAAGGACCTTACAAATACATGAAAATCTTGGAAAAAATTGAACATACCTGTGTCCGACACTCACACCCAAGTCCGAGTAACATAGGTAAATGTAACTCTTTTATGATGTTGAGACTTAGTTTCAACTTCCTCATCTCTTCTACACTCATTTTCAAGTCATTTTCTTTCTTTACTCGTGAATTTTTTGGGTCCAACTAAGCCTAGTTTGTCCAGCATTGTAACAGATGTCAGTTGACACATTCACATTAGGAAGATTGCAAACCAGGAGCTTCACTATACACCTTTTTTTTTTTTTCTAGTACCGAGCATTTAATAACAATAATTATTTATTTCATGCTTCTAGTTAAAGCTCAGATACCAGATCCATCAATGTCAAAAGCTCATCTTGAGCGCAAGCTATCAAGTTTATACCTTAGGAACATATAATTGAAATCTATCCTTCCTCTCAATTAGGCACCACCTTGGCAACTGCAGTGGCATTGTAGAGCCTTAAGGAAAAAACAACATTCCTTCTCTATAGATCCAAGTTGTTGTGTATTAAAACATGCAAGTAGTTCTATCTACAGACCTATGCATATATGAGTTATAAATACAATGGACATAACATTGCATCTAACTAGCAGGTGGGCAGCGGCATCGGAATGCAAATACAATTTGCTAAGGATTGCTCAAAAACAAAAGTTATATTTACTCTTGACTCTACTAACCATCTAACCATAAGAACAGAGGAAATGAAATCGCATAAGAAATGGTCACACCTCATCTTTTGTTGCCTCTTCTTCTTCAGCATCGTCAGCATCAGCATCTTGGCCATATCTTTCAGATAGCCATTCCTTGGCTGATGTAACCAAAGTATAAATCATAGCCATTCCTAGAATTTCAGATGCCTGTAAAAGTACAAAATCAAGTGAGAAACTGCACAACCTGGACAAATTAAGCTGTATAACCACTTTACATACACGAAAAATAAGGTAGTAGAATATCAACTAAATATAACACTTGTTATTGCAAGCTTCCACTGGAAAGAAGGATTAATTTATTAAACAGATGCTACTGCCAGCTAAAGATGAATGCAAGAAAAAGTTCAATTAGCTAAAGATTTTGGTGCACTTCAGATTCTCTGTGCCATTTAACACTTCCAATCAGGAAGATTTTACATTTATCAGTATGTGGTGATGGGCTGGGGAAAGACATGATGTTGACTCTATTAAGAGAAAAAAAAAACTAAACTAACGGAAGAATACTTCCTGGAAGCTTCATATATACAAAATTCCAGTAATATGACCAAATATAAATGCCTGCAAGGTTACCTCCCGTCCAAGCTTTTCTTTCAAAACTTTCAGGTCACTGGTTTGTATTCCCCGTATACTGGAAAAGGAAATGAAAAATGCAGGTTATTTAAAAAAGTTCACCAGAAAGAACGAGATCACAAGGGGCAAAGAATGCATCTTCTAAACAAGATCCCAAATGCTCAAGATAAAGTCAATTCAATTTTAGTAGATGGAATAATCAGCAAGCAACTTGCACAAAATGACACATCCTTCATTATCCATGAAAGATAAATGTTAAATATCGTAAATATTGATAATTTGTCACATTCAAATATAATTATGTATTTTAGACTTGAGTTACTATATCAGTTGGAGTCATCAATGAAAGAAACCATAAATGTGAATCTGTAAGGATTCAACACTTATAGGACTTGGTCACATGGTAGCCACTGACATGTTAATGCAGCCTTTCACTTTAGGAAGCCTAAAAATTACATCAGAAGAAGAAAATAAAAGAGTATATCATGACAACTATTAATCTCCATTTGGTTCACTTACATGTTAATGCAGCCTTTCACTTTAGGAAGCCTAAAAATTAAATCAGAAGAAGAAAATAAAAGAGTAGATCATGACAACTATTAATCTCCATTTGGTCCACTGCAGCCTTTCACTGCCTAAAAGTTAAATCAGAAGAAGAAAATAAAAGAGTAGATCATGACTACAATTAATCTCCATTTGGTTGTCATTTTGACCTAACTTCTTTGCTTTCAAAAGCAAAAGGAAAGAAGCAAAAAAGAGTTTGAATATAGGTGAAGACAATACTTTTGAATAATTGGTTTCATGGATAACAAAAAGCATGATCTAATTCAGTTAAGAACCATTAAGTGTGCAATGGTGTTACTATTCAACTAATTGCTCAATTTTAACCAAATAAGATTACGCTTTTGCTATAGAGCCTAAAAAGGCAAAAATCCAGTAGCCAAGGTGATCAAAGAAAGAAGCCTCGATGATTTTCAAAGGTCAATATTGCATACATATAGCAGAGAAGTCACTTCAGCGATGAGCAGCATATGATAAATTATTGGTGCAACTCATGAAAATTTTAACTCTAACTGAATATTAAAAACACAAATGCAATTAATAAAGAAAAAGGTAGTTGTTCCAGCTGCTCTCAGATGGTATTAGGGAACACCTAATGAGGTCAGGGAAGGATGAAGACTTTGCTAGGTATGGAAAATGGAAAGAGGGAAGGACGGAAAAAATTTCAATCTAATGCTAAGATTCATAATCACCTTCATATTTTATGGCACAACATTGGATTAAAAACTTTTCCATCCTCCCCATCGAGCAAAGGCTAAATGAGCTTCTGTTAAGTGGTGTTATCCCACATCTATTAAGTATTGTGTTTCCTGTGGTCTTATATTAAAATTGGGCCCCTCCACCTATTACCAATTGATTTTAGATTGAATGTTTAACAGCTTCAAACAAAAGGGAAAAAAATTGCTTCTCAGATTATTTGAGTAAACAGGGGACTTTCACAAATATCTTTATAATAAATAGTGGCATGCATATTGGCGCATTGCACTGAAAGGGCATACCAACATACTGACCTTTTTACATTCAGAATTGGAGGCTCATCTGGATATTTTTCCGTATGCGAGAAAATCAAAGCCAGCTGAACTGCAACAGAAGTTTGGAGAACAGCTTATGTTCACAGGGAAAAAGAAAATCCTGAACTACGGGTAGAAAAGACAATTCCCAAAATTAAGCAAATTGAATCAAGTTTGATGTTATAAATTTATTTGTTCATGTCTGCAAATAAGTGTGGCTGCAGATAAAAATGACACTACAGTTTGTTGGATAAATAAAAAGAATAACCTGGTGTAGTGGTTGACTGATCTGTGTCATCATCCTGTCAAACACAAAATGAGGTAATTCGATGAGAGGAAAATTAGTTGTCAAGGCATAAGAGTCATGAAAAATGATGTCGAGCAAGTAGCTAAGCATGCCAAACATTCTAAATCATTTAAAGGTGCATTATTACTCAGCAAACAACTCTACCTCTACTAGCCCATGGCATTGTAAGGTCACCACAAAAAACTAGAATAAAATGGGCTAATAAAGAAATGCCAGTCACGTAATGAAAATGGCAAACAACCTTATGTCTGGGATAAAACGCACCTGAGGAGATAATGTTATTTGGAAGCACCTATTCGAAGTGCTTAGCCCACTCTCACCAGAGTGAATTTCTGATACAAAAGCAGCAATCATTACAGGTCAGGAAGGAAATCGAAATTTTATCAAGGAGAAAACATAAGTCCAACAAAAGAAGGGTAAAAGACCTTCGAATTCATCCATAAGTATTGCTTCCAGGGCTTCAATTTCCATCTCCTGCTCCTGCACGTGGTCTGCAAAAATAACCCGGGAATGAATTAATGTTGAAGTATATCGTAAAACCAATCTCAACACAGCATCGCATTCTTCTATCATTGATTAAATAAGGTTTAATCAATATTAGTAAATGTTAAGCTGATCATACTTCATGTCTTAAGCAAGCTGCTTGGGAAGAAAGGCAGTAAACTTGTATCTTTTATGACCATGGCAGCTGTATTTGTTAGTTCTCTTACAGCTTGATGATTCATCGATGATTTATCAGGTTGAATAACTAATATGTGCTTGAGATTCTCTCAAAGACTTGTACTTTTACCACTTTTGCTTCACTAATACGAGCTTTGATTTTAAAAAAATAATAATCATCATAAGGTAAATTTCATGATATCTTACAAAACCCATATCCCAAAAACCTCCAGAACTAAAAAAAAACCATTCCATATCAGCCCAAAAAATGCCATTGCAGCTGCTGGGTATCGCTGATTACCTTAAAAAAAAAAAAAAAAAAAAAAAAAAAAAAAAGCTGATCTCTTTATATTACACTTTAAAGAAACAAAAGCAAATTGCATTAGAAGAAAACACCAAAACGAAAAGAAAAAAAAAAACAAATGAATGAATGAATACTAAGAAAGAGCAAAAAAAGAGAAAAAAATCAATTATGCAGTTTGAGATGGTTGAAGGAGCGTTCTCAGCAAACTTGATTTAGCAATACAATAGTAGAACTTGATTAGTAAAATGAAGTTTTAATGAATACTGGATTTTTTTTTATTAAAATAAAAAAGAATTACCAGTCATGGCTGTGAATTTGGGATAATACTCCTTTATGCCCTCTGTTTTTGGATTTGTTTCTGCTTTTCCTCTCACAGATGATCGAAGCTAACAGTTTCCGTGGACACTTCAGCGAGATAAAACCTAATGAAAAGCTCACTTCTAAACTCCCCGTTTCACTTTTGTTCTTTAGACTTTACTCTCTCCCCCAACTAGGGATGACAATGGAGCGGGGCGGGGCGGATATTGCCTTATCGACTTCCACCCCACTCTTGCATGGATGTTGGAAACATTCACATCCATGGATGTCGGTTACATCCATAACCGCTCCACTGTGCTCCACTCCGCTACACCTCAATTTATATTAATTATTTTTAACTTAATACTGTAAAAATTATATTATAATTTATTCATAAACATAATTTTAGTATATAAAAATCTTTAATATAATATATATAATACATATATACTAAAATTATAGATATAAAATATTAGTATATATATGATTTTAGTATATATATCTAATATATATTAAAAATATAAGAAAAAATATAAAATATTTTAAAGGATAAAATAGTAATTTCAAAAGTCGAGGCGGGGCGGAGTGGAGCAAGCAGTTACCAAAACCGCTCCGCTCCACCCCGCTCCAAAAAAAAAAACTCTCCATTCGTTGCGAAATCCATCGGTCGGATCGGGTTTTGCCATCCCTACCCCCAACCCCTTGTCTTTTACAAATTTTTAGTGTTCACATCGGTTAAGAATTATTTAATTATTAATTTAAAAAAAATTATATTTAATATATTGTTTTTATTGAATTTTAAAAAACAAAATTATTAATTACAATTTTTTCCATATATCACTTTAATCGGTGCCTAATGACATTAGTTAACATTTTGCTTTTGTATTAAATTAGAATTCTTCTCCCGCTTTATTGAAAGATTTTTTTTAATATTTATAAATTTTTAATTAAATTAATAATCATAAATAAATTTAAATTGAATCATATTAAATAATTATTATTTATTTAAATAAATTTTTAAATTTTAATATTATAAGTAAATTAATTTAGAGTTAAAATCGAATTATTATGATAAATTATGTAAAACATGAGATGAACTGAGACACGACACAAATACAAAATGAGAAAATAATAAAATACGACACAAAAAAAAAGATGAACATGACATGAATACATGAACTTGTCAAAATCTATACAAAACGAATTATTAACGTGTAAAAATTTATATAAATTTATAATACTTTGTACATACAAAAAAAAACACGAATACATTACGAACACATAAATTTTTCTCTAAATTGAATCATTATAACAAATTATGCAAAATATATCATGAATTGAGACACAATACGAACACACAATTTTTTCTCTAAAATTATTATAACAAATTATGCAAAATATATCATATATGTCATAAATTGAGACATGACACGAACACGCAATTTTTCTCTAAATTAAATCACAATGACATGCAAAATATGAAATTAAATTGAGACACGACACGAACATAGCATAGAAAAAATAATTAAAACACAATACAAAAAATAACATGAACACTACACGAATACATGAATGTGTCAAAATATACATAAAAAAATTATTAACGTGTAAAAATTTATATAAATTTATAATACTTTAAATATAAAAAATATATATAAATACAAATACACTATTTTTTTAATTTTTTTCTCTTTCCCTTTTTTTTTTCAAAAAAAGCCAAGTGCCAACACTAAAGAAGTTTGTGTAGCTAACTTTATATTTATGATAGAGATTGGTTAAAGTACTTAAATAATTATTGTACTATACTCAAAAGTATATTTTAGTTCATGTACTATAGAAATGAGCAATTTAATTCTTGTACGTATGAATTTGATGCAAAAAAGTAAAATTAGTAACACTGTTAATGGAAAACTGTCTAAATGCTGATATGGACATGTGAAACTGATAAAAAATATGACTTATAAAAAAAATATATGACGTGTTAAATTTTTTTACTCCAGTAAAATTTAGAAAAACATAATTTTTTTATCCAAATCCCTCCATTACCCGTAAAATATGTTATTATTTTTTTTCGAAGTCATCTATTCTGTCAGTTTCTAAATTTCCCTTGAGTAAAAAAATTTGACACGTCAATTTTTTTTTCTTTTCAAATCATCTATTATGTCAATTTCATATGTCCACGTCAACATTTAGATGATTTTTCATTAACATTTTTACGAATTTTATTTATTTACACCAATTTCAAACGTATAAAGATTAAATTATTCACTTTTATAATATCAAAATTAAAATACACTTTTAACTGTAATACAAAGACTAAGTACGTACTTTAACCTTAGATGTTAGATATACACTTATACAGGGCAGTGAATTATCCGACCGAAACTCATTAAATATGCTTAATTTGTTTTGATTTATTCGATTTTGATATTAATTTATTTGAATAGTTTTATCGGTTATCAAATTTTAAAATTAATAATGAAATGAACCCAATTAATTGATTTTATTAATTTATTTTATATAATAATAATATAAATACAACATAATTTATATAATAATTTAAATTATATATAATATAATATATCATTTATTTTATATAATAAATAATATAAAATAGTTTCTATATTAATATAAATATTTTATTTTTTTAAATAATTAAAATTGATTAAATCGATCGACCTAAAATGATTTCGATTATTTTTTATTAATCAATTCAATCGATTATTTTAACTGAAATCAATTAATTCAAGTTGAGTCAATAGATATAAGGGGTTTTTTTTTTTTTGAAAAAAATATATTTTAGGCTAAGAAAAAATTTAAAATCATGTTCTTTTCTTAAAAAAATATATATATAGGAATTCGTTCATAACTATTAAATTAAATATTTGGACGCTAAGATTTTTAAATGAAAAAAATGTTAGTGTTTTATTTACAAAAAATTTAATTTATATACAATTATACATAGTTGCAAGATTTTTAAAATTTTTGGACGTAAAATTGAAAAAAAATATATATATAAAAAGGTAATAATCTTTTTATTAGATATTAATTTTGCACATTTTGAAATAGTACTATTCGTAAATAATATATTCCCGGTCAAAAGTAAAGATATCACATCCGAGTTTTTAACTCAATGGTTGATGCATGCTCCTCTGCTACAAAAGAGCAGGGTTCGAATCCCCCACCCCAAACTATCAAATAAAATAATAAAGATATCACTAATCAATGCTTAATTATTTAATAGCACTCGTTATCATCATTAAATCACATTCTTAGGGTCCGTTTGTTTCGCAGAAATTGACTTTCAAACAATATTTTTTGAAAAATGTGAAAAATTTTCAGAAAAATAGAGATTTTCTGATGTTTGGATGATTTAATGAAAAATGTATTCTGCTTTTTTGTTCTTTTCTGGAAATTTTTTTTTTTCAAATATCAATATTGACATAAGTATTAAATATTAAAATATTAAAAATTATTTATTATTTATTATTTATTCTTAAAATATTAATATTTTAATAATAATATTTAAAACTAAATTATTATATTAATATTAAATACTTAAAATAATACTATTAGCATTAAAATTAATTATATTAATTTTTAAAATATTATAATAATTATTAAAAATATTATTTTGATTAATATAATAATTATTAAAATATTATTTTGATTAATATAATAATTATTAAAATTTTATTTATATTAATATAATTATTATAAAATATTATTTCGAATTTTTAAAATAGTAATATTGACATTAATATTAAAATATTATTTTAAATATTAATAAAATATTATTTCTATTAATATAATTATTGTTAAAATATTATTTCTACTTTTTTCAAATAGTAATATGGCATAAATATTAAAATATTTATTATTAAAATATTAACTTTTAATATTAATATTTCGACTAGTAATATTTTAATAATAATATTAAATATTAAAATATTATATTAATATTAAATATTAAAAATATTATTATTTATTATTAAATCATTAATTATATTAATATTTTAAAATATTTAAAGTATGCTAATAATTATTAAAATAATATTTCTATTAATATATATACTATTAAAATAATAATATTTTTATACTAAAAAAATTTATTATTAAAAATTTATAAAGTATAATTTATATATATTTATTATTAAAATAATAATATAAAAACATTTTTCAATAAAATATTAAAAATCCTATTTAAAAATTTATAATATTACAATTTATTATTAAAATAATAATATTGCTATATGAAATAATATTTTTTATTAAAATAATAAATGATAGTCATTATATTAATAATTTATTATTTATTATTAAAATAAAAATAAAAATATTATATTATATATTATTAAAATATAAATTTGTAGGTTTGATAATATTTAAATAAATTATTGAAAATTACAACATTAAAATATGTTTATATTAATATTTTTATAATTAAAAATAAATATTTTTATTAATATAATAATATTTGGCTCGAGTTAAGTTGAGTCTCGATCTAAAATATAATGTCAAAATCCCGATTTGAGTAGCTTTACTCATGGGCAGTTCTTTTCTAAAAATTGTCTTCCCCTTTTCAAAAGTGGAAGACAATTTCCAGAAAAAATGCATTATTTTTCGTTGACCAGTAATCCGTTGACCAATTAATTTTTCGCCAACCAAACACCAAAAAATGCAGAATCATTTTTCGGAAGCCATTTTTCGTGAAACAAACGGACCCTTAAGTTCCTAATCAACGAGAGGCACGTGCATTTAGAGCCGTGGAGAGACCCACAACATGCATTCAGACAGCTGTAGTAAAAATAAGGTACAACTGTTTGTCTAGAACACTCAACCCAGGTAGTCAGTACCGTACCGATGGGCGTATAGTTTTTGTTCTGGTATTGATAAGTATCGGTACAGGTGTGTTTCGGCATGCCGTTTTGGATTTACCGATATTTTTCAACTATTTTTTTATATATCTATATGTATAGCCTATTTTTAAGTTTCTTAATAAAATATATATTATATACACATGCAAATCTACATCCATTACATGCATATATATGTTTTTATACAAATATAAAATTTAAATATTTAATATCTAAAATTTTTAAACATCAAATAGGTAAAATAAATATTAAAATGTTAAAAAATATAGCAAATTATTATTAATTATGTTCAATAGCCTAATTTAATGAACAAATTTATTTTTAAATGTAATTATGAAAAAATAAAAATGATCATAACACCAAAAAAATATTAAAATTGATCTAAAAAATCAAATAAGTGAATTTTTTTAATAAAAAATTAAAAAATCAAAATCTTATATCAATCGGTACGAACTGGTATGTATCGGTACTGACCGGTATTTATCGATACAGGCCAGTACGATCGATATGAGTCGGTACAAAAATCAAAACAATACGAAACCAATACCATTTCAATTTACTTTAAAAATGATACATCTAGTACGACCGGTATCGATAACACTGCACTCAACACTTTTCCAGTTCACAAAGGAGTCGGTGCGCTTACAAGATTCATGGCGCGACAGCGTTCTAGGCGCTTGTCATTTTTTGAAAAATTTTATTGTTTTAGATTTTATTTTGAAACTCTTTCTTACAAAAATAAAAATAAAGTCATGGTATATTTCATTTCAAATGATTTATGTGATCAGAATCACCAATGAAAAAGAAAAAGATTGGTTTACTTTGTATGTGTCTTTCTATGTTTTCAATTTAAAATTTTAGCCTTGTATGATTACAAATTGTTGATAAAATAAATATATAAATAAATAAGAAAAACTTAGAAATAATATTTTTTTTCTCTTTACATTTTGTCATAATAACAATATTTTAGCAGCTCACAAGTTATACTCGGCATCGACATCGACATCGGCATCGGCATCATCTTACTTTACAAATCTAGTGATAAGGTCAAATGTAAAAAACAGTTATCCCATTCCCATTACACGGTTCATTCCTTTTAACTATAGGATTAGTTGTCTAAAAATTTATCTATTCGTATCTGAATTCATAGATACATCTTCTAGTTCTAATTTAATAAAACACATAAAAGTTTTTTTGGGTTTGTAAACTTAAAGCTTATAATATATATATATATATGATCCAAGATTAATCCAATTGATAAAAAAGAATTATTATTTTTATTAATCATGATTCGATTTTTGTCATAAACGCTTTGGAAAGTAACATCCTAAATATATTCATCTTAATTCGTTCGGAAAGATATTAAATCTGTTAAATTCATTGGGCTTTTCAGGCCTCCAGACCTAATGGGCCTTCCAGGTCAATTATTAAGCCCAACGAACTCTCAACAGTCAGACCAAAGTAGAGGGCCCAAAAATGGGCTCGCCATGACTTGAATCGGTTAGGGCTCGCCAACGTTGAATTGCCTGGCGAGTCCTATCATCTATCACCTCAAAAGGACACATGGCCTCCCTGACAGCCGTCTTGTCTATCACATCGTCGCCCATCACCTCAGAACCTACATGGGACCTCAACCCACCTGTCCTCGCTAGACCACGACACGTGGCACGCGGCGACCCTTCAGCAAACTGAAAGACTCTAGACACCTTCAACCCGAAAATTCTTGTTGCTCTGTCTCCCTTCTTATCTTCCTCCTCTCAAGGCCATCCAACACCGAAAACACCATTTGGGTCGTTCTAGCCCTTCTACTTTGGGCTCGCCTTTCTTCTATCACTAGGGCTCACCTCTCAGGGGACTGCTCACGATTGTTTTTTCGGGTCTGGTTGGGTGGCTTCCTCGCGAGGATGAGCTACTACTCTCCTCTTGCTGGTCTCTATATTGGTTCTTCTGGAGGTCGTTGAGCTGTTGGGTCGTTTGGCGTACAGTTCTTTGCTGCTCTGCCAACTGAGCTTGAAGTGCTTGTATTTGGTTCATCAAAGTGTGCTGCATTAGGTCAAAGTATGGTGGTGGTGGCCTGCTAGCAATAAAACACAGAGAGAGCGAATCTCTGAGAGAGTACATTCAGTGATTCAACTCCGCCACAATGGAGATCAAGGATTTACATGATGACTGTGCCATACAGGCGTTCATCTCTGGTGTTCGCCATGGGCACCTACGATACGCCTGGACAGATGCAAAGCCTGAAAAGCTGTATAACCTATATGAGAAGGCCCAAATGTATGATAAAACTGAAGAGATAAAGATAGCGGAAAGAAATACTAAATGGGAAAATCAGTCCCAAAGCCAAGAGAGATTTCAAGCGAATAAACAAGGGCAGAAGGATAATATAAGTCAGTCTAGATTTGACTCGCGTCGCAGAAGGTCAAGGTCGCCAAATAAAGCTTCCCAGAGTCAACAGGCTCGCCCTAGTCAGGGTTACGATAGAAGAGCAGAAAAGGCCCCTTATTCCAAATTTGAAGAATATACCCCCTCAACGCCGCCAGGGCATATATTCTAAACGTTGTATCTCATGAAGGTATTTTGGGCACGCCTTACCCAATGAGGGATAACCCGGCTCGCTTGAATTCTAAGGAGATGTGTCAATACCACAATGATGTGGAACACAGTACAAAAGACTTTCGGTCCTTGAAAGATGCCATTGAGAGCGCCATCAGGAAGGGACAAATTAAACAGTTTATCAAGAGAATGGGTGTCCAACAGGGGCAGACCTTAATAGGAAATCAGAAAAACAGTAAGGCGGAAGGAAAAAAAGCATGTTCAAGGAGTTATCAATATGATTATAGGAGGAACAGAGGAACGGACGAGCAGCAGCTCCAAAAGAAAAGCACATCTTAGAAGCATAATGGCAGTTGATGTTGCCCACAAGAAGACAAGGCACAGTGAAGACTGGCTGGTAGATTTCACAAGCAAGGACATCAATATTCTCGAAGAAAATGGGAATGACCCGATAATCATGTCCACCACGATTGGGAATTTCCAAATCAAGATAGTCCTAGTTGATAGTGGCAGTGCAGTTGAGGTCTTCCAACTGGAAGCCTTCAGGAAAATGGGCCTCCCAGACTCAGATCTAAAGCCAACAAGCCCCATATTCGGCTTTGCCAATCAACCGATCAATGTCAAGGGTTCTGTTGCCCTACCAGTTACTATCGAGGATGGTGATCACGTCTTCACAGTGATGACAGATTTTTTGGTTGTTGACCAGCCCTCAGTGTACAATGCTATCTTGGGGCGACCCTTGATGAGAAAGACCAAAATGGTTGCAGCAGTTTACTGTTTGACAGTAAAATTCCCAACCCCAATGAGAATTGGGTACATGAAGACAGATCAACAGACAGCACGACAGTGTCACATATTGTCCATACAGCTCTCCAAAAAGAACCAAGGAAAATTACAACCATATGCTGATGGAAGTGTCAGGAATAAGGAGCCTAGGGGGCAAATGACAGAATCCGAGGAAATGGAAATAGAGGTTGAGGGGCAACCGGAAGAAGCAGGTGAACTTGGTTGATAAAAGCACCCTTACCCTAGAAAGCCTGGACACCAGAGCAGAAACTAGTCAGTACAAGGCAGAGTCAGCAAAACAAATAGTGGCAACCACCTTATATGAAGAGCACCCGAAAAAGACAACCCAAACTGGGTCGTCATTGAAAGACCATGAGAGACAGCCTTTGGTGCACATGTTGCGGGCTAATGCAGATGTCTTCGCATGGGCAGCAGCAGACATGTCCGGAATAGACATGGATACTATTACCCATTCCTTAGGTGTTGACCCCACGGCCAAGCCTGTCAAGCAAAAGAAAAGAAAGTTTTCCTCTGAGCGAATACAAGTAATCAAGGAAGAAGTAGAAAAATTGCTCGCTACGGGTTTCATACGAGAAGTTAAGTACCCAGACTGGCTAGCTAATATGGTAATGGTGAAGAAAGCTAGCGGGAAATGGCGTATGTGTGTGGATTTCATAGATCTGAATAAGGCTTGCCCAAAGGAAAACTTTCCTCTGCCCTCCATGGATAGGTTGGTGGACTCGTTAGCGGGACACAAATACATGCGCTTCATGGATGCCTTTTCAGGGTACAATCATATCAGAATGAACCCTGAGGACCAGGACAAGACGTCCTTCATCACAGATGAGGGTTTATATTGTTATCAGGTGATGCCCTTCGGATTGAAAAATGCGGGGGCAACTTATCAGAGACTAGTGAACAAGTTGTTCAAGGACCAGATTGGGTGGAATATGAAAGTCTACGTCGATGACATGTTGGTAAAGAGTTTATCCATGGAACAACACATAATGGACCTAGCAGAGGTTTTTCAGGTCAGCATAGCTTGAGGCTAAACCCCGCCAAATATGCTTTTGCAGTTGGCACGGGAATTTTTTTGGGGTTTATGGTATCAAGCAGGGGTATTGAGGCGAACCCCGAGAAAATCCAGGCAATCCTGGGCATGGGCCTAGGGCTGTAATCGAGCCGAGCTGAGCCCGAATAGTGAAAAGCTCAAGCTCGAGCTCGATTCAAAATTCGTGGCTCGAAACTTCACTCGAGCTTGATCGAGTATAATTTTTTAGGCTCGAGCTCTGCTCGAGATAAAATCGAACTATTCGAACTCGCTCGATTAGGCTCGATTTTCATATTCGAGCTCGAATTAAATTTTTTCATTTACAAAATTTTATTTTAATTAAATTTATAAATAAAAAAAATTCAATGGTACAATGACCAGCCAATGAACAAATTACTAAAAAGCAAGATAAATTCTAACAGATCTAGAAAGGCAGAAATCAAATAGCAAAAGTAACCAACAAAGCAAAAGAATCAAAAGATTTCACATAACATTGCTTGCACCAACACACAGCTCTAGGCAGGCCAAGAGTGTGGGATTCAGTTTTGGAGGTTCCAAGACGCTTATAAACTTGGCCTTGGTGCCAAAGTCAGGAGGGGAGATGAGGGTACGACACCCTTTCAAGAGTCTGTCAACACCTCCCCTACCATGTGTTTGTTGGTAGATAGCGGGAATAGGTTGGTTTGGAGCGGCCATAAGGATGGCAAGATTAGGTCATGGCAGGTTCATCGTGGTCTTGTTCTTTCTATCATCATGAGTTCTTAACAAAATGCAGAATAGACAAACATGAAAATAAATCAAATATGAAAACCTAAAACAGTGAAAAAAGGCAGCTAACTAAAAGCAAGAGATGAAAATGCAAGAGATGAAGCCGCAGGTGAGAGTTGGGACTGGGAGTGGATCCAGTGGGAGATAAGAAAGGAACTGGTGGGAGGGGGAGAAGGAAAGCGACAGCATATGTGAGAGAGGGAGAAAAATTAGGTTTTAGGATTCTTAAGTATATATGTATATATATTAAGGGTAAAATAGTAAATTTATAATTAAAAATAAAAAAGCTCGATCAGGCTCGCAAGCTACTCGAGTCGGGTATTAGATACTCGAACTCGGCTCGCTCGATAGCTTGAGCTGCTCGAGCTCGGCTCGACAATGATCGAGCCAAATTTGAATTTTTTTTCGAGCCGAACTCGAATAGCTTTCGAGCACAGGTGTCTCATTGACACCCCTACATGGGCCCCCCAAGAAACACCAAGGAAATGCAGAGACTCACGGGCACAGTGGTCGCTTTGAACAAGTTTGTCTCCAAATTAGCTGACAAATGCTTGCTTTTTTTTAAGGTGCTCAAAGACGCCTCCCGGTATCAGTGGAATCAGGATTGCCAAGCAGCGTTTGAGGAACTGAAAAAGTACTTATGTTCTCCACCATTATTGGTCAGCCCGTTCCCGGGCGACCCCTTGTTCATATATTTGGTGGCATTCGATGAGACGGTGGCAGCAGTGTTGGTTAAAAAAGATGAAACTCGACAGGCTCCGGTTTACTATGTTAGCAGAGCCTTGTAGAATGGCGAGATCAATTACACCAGGCCAGGAAAGATAGCCTTCACCCATGTAATGGCGGCCAGGAAGCTTAAACAGTACTTTCAGGCCTATCTCATCATTATTTTAACAGATCAGCCTCTTAGAGAAGTCCTGCAGAGAGTCGACAGCTTGGGTAGAATGGTTAAGTGGAGCATTGAGCTCAGTGAATTCGGTATAGAATTCAGGCCTAGAAAGGCGATTAAGGCCCAGGTCTTGGCGGATTTCATAGCTGAGTGCTCATTTACCAATGAGATCACTGCACCAGCTCAATACTCAGTGGAGCCCTCGCCTACACCGGACGAGCCTATGTTGTCCCCGGACCCAACATTGGTGCACAGGCCTAAGATGATGGAGTCCGCCCCTGAAAGTATGTGGACGATGTATGTAGATGGATCCTCAGGAAAATAGGGATCCGGAGCTAGCGTCCTCTTAATGGACCCTCAGGGAAATGAATGGCAGTACGAAATTTCTTTGGACTTCCCCACATCAAATAATGCCGCGAAATATGAAGCCCTCTTGGTAGGGTTGGAGTTAGCACTAAAGTTGGGTGCGACGAGACTGCATCTGTTCACGGATTCGCAGTTTGTGGAAAAGCAAATATGAGGTGAGGGAGCCTGTGTTGATTAAGTACCATGAACGAGCGCTTAAATTGAAGGGATGTTTCGAGATAGTAATCGTTAAACAGGTCGCCAAAGAAGAAAACACAAGGGCAGACACCCTATCTAAGCTCGCCTCATCCATTGAGATCAGGCAAAGGGGAAAAGAATTGTTAGAACATTGCCAAACGCCAGGTTATCAAATTGAAAAAGAAATCCTATGCATCGTAGATGAGCCTAGTTGGTTGACGCCTATCATTGATTATCTTATGGGCAGAGCTGAACCGGGTGATCCTAAAGAGCGGGCAAAATTGAGAACAAGGGCCGCCAGATACACGATGATTGGCGAGACCCTGTATAAAAAGGCGTTCAGCCAACCGTTACTGCGATGTCTAGCACCAGGAGAGGCCGATTATGTTCTGAGAGAAATCCATGAAGGGGTGTGTGGTAACAATATGGGAGAAAAAGCTTGGGCACAAAAGGCACTGAGGCAAGGGTTTTACTGGCCTACCATGAAGGTTGATGCTGTAGAAATGGTTAAAAAGTGTGATAAATGCCAGAAGTTCGCCGTTGTGCCCAAGCAACCAGCAGAGCTGCTCGGCCAGCTTTCTAGCCCTTGGCCCTTTGCCATGTGGGGTATCGACATCTTGGGACCTTTCCCTATCGCCATTGGACAAAAGAAGTTTGTCATAGTCGCCTGCGAATACTTCACCAAGTGGGTTAAGGCTGAAGCTGTGGCAACCATCACAGAGAGAGTCATTGAAAACTTTGTGTGGAAATTTATCGTGTGCAGATATGGAGTTCCTAGTATCATCGTGGCCGATAATGGCACACAATTCCAGGGGGCAAGTTGAAAAAATTATGTGAAAACTTTAAGATTCTGCTCAGGCACAGCTCGGTGAAGCACCCTCAGACCAATGACCAGGTTGAAGCGATGAATAAAAAGATACTCCAAGGTCTGAAGAAAAATTGGATGACGCTAAGGGGGCATGGCTAGAAGAAATACCGGGAGTTCTATGGGCCATCAGAACGACGTCCCACACAGACACAGGAGAAACACCCTTCAACTTGATGTATGGGACAGAAGCTGTAATACCAGTTGAGATCGGCATCAATTCTTTGAGGACAGCGCAATATGATACCGCCTCAAGTGAGGTAGCGTTAAGGGCGAACCTGGATTTGCTTGAAGAAACCAGAGATTTGGCTCAAGTAAAGTTGGCAGCCGTAACTCAGCAGGTCGCCAAGTATTATAACTCCAAGGTAAAAAAAGGCAATTTCATATTGGCGACCTAGTTCTCAGGAATTGTGAGGCGAATAGACCAGCAGGTGAGCAAGGACAAATGGCCCCAAATTGGGAAGACCTTTACAATGTCCTCAAGAAGATTGACACAGGTGCCTATGCCTTAGAGCGAATGGATGGAAGTCCTGTATCTCGGACTTGGAATGCAATCCACTTGAAAAAATACTACTTGTAATAAATTTTGTATTTTTTCACCATGAAAAAATAATGAAATGAAGTTGCATTTTGCAGACAAAGTTAGAATCAATAACTCCTCAATACTCGCCCAATGGCCTCTAACTGGCCCTTTCATGCGTCCACAAACGCTCAACAGCCTCTAACTGACCCTCCAACGCGTTCACGCACGTGTGTTTGCCAAGCGACACTGTGTAACACGCTCAATGACCTCTAACTGGCCCTCTCATGCATTCACGAACGCTCAACGGCCTCTAACTGGCCCTCTCATGTGTCCACGAACGCTCAACGGCCTCTAACTGGCCCTCCCACGCATTCACGCACGTGTGCTCGCCAAGCGACACCATGTAACACGCTCAACGGCCTTTAACTGTGCCTCTCATGCTTCCACGAACGTTCAACGGCCTCTAATTGGCCATCTCATACGTCCACGAACGCTCAACGACCTCTAACTGGCCCTCTCATGCGTTCACACATGTGCGCTCACCCGACGAACGGCCCCTAACTAGACCTTACATACATTCATTCATAAATATGAAGACAGAAGCAAAAATAAGAAATAATGTGATATACTTGTTATCAAGCAAACAGAAGACACATGATCTATACACAAAATAGCATAAAGGAAAATTTTCATCCAAAAAGGCAAGTCATACAGCCTAAAAGCAGTCCTACTCTATAGTTGCGGGCCTCTTAGTATTAGCTACATCTACATCAATGACTATATCAGTTGGGCGATCCCCTTCAGGGGTGTAGACACCTAATTTTGTCCGGACCACTAAACAGGTATGTTTTCTTCCCATATTGATGTTCCCAAGTGTAAAAAGACTGTTTTCATCCTGCAGGTGGTACTCCGAGACTTAGTTTAAGAGGGCGAGCACAAAAAGTCAAACTTGAAAAAAAGTCAACCCCGAAAAAGTCAACCCCGAAAAAGTCAACCCCAGAAAGTCAACTACTGAAAAAGTCAACCCACTTTCAAAATCAAGATTTTAAGTTCAATTGAAAAATGGAGAAAGAATTTTGATAATCCGAGGTCTACATTGAAAGATATGGAGTTCGGAAGTTGGGATTTGGAGATTCAGTAGAAAGGAAACCCTAATCCGAGAAATTTGGGGAAAAGTGCTTAAACGATCAAACTGGTCGAAATTGAAGGTTCCAAATGAAAGATAAGCACTGACTACGGGTAATGGAGAAGTCACTTGCAAGAAAAACCGAAAAAAAAAGTCAATCCGGGAGAAAACCGAGAATTAGGGTTTTTAGTGGATTTCGGTGAAATCGGGAAGAATCACAGAAATGGCCCGACTTGGTAAGACCAAAGCCCCCAATGGATGAGGAATGATTAAAAAGGATGGCCCAAGGCTCAGATTGAAGAAAATCTGAAAATCGGACTTGTTTTGAGCAAAACCGGGTTTCGGAGGTTAAAGGGTAAAATTGGAAAAATTTGGGAAAAATAGCAAATGGACTCCGAAAATTATGGAAAATTTGTCAATATCATTCTTAAATCATTTGAAAGATATTGGAGAAAGAAAATCTTGATTCCGAGTTCGTTTGCAAAGTGGCCAAATCCCGAGCTTCTTATGCAGTAATTCAAAAAGATAAATCCCGGAAAAATAGCAAATGGACTCCAAAAATTCTGAAATTTGGCAAATCTCATTTTTAAATTATTTGGAAGAGATTGGCGAAAGAAAATCTTGATTCCGAGTTCGTTTGCAAAATGGCCAAATCCCGGGCCTCCTATACAGTAATTCAAGCCGATAAATCCCAAAAAAATACCAAATGAGCTCCAAAAATTATGAAAACTTCCAGATCACACTTTTTAATTATTTTGAAGAGATTGGTGAAGAAAAATCTTGATTTGGAGCTCGTTTAAAAATTGGTAAAATGTAGGGGCATAAAAGGGCATTTTTGGGAAGAAAAAATCCAAATAAATAGCAAACGGACTCGGATAATTTTGAAAACTTCCAGAACTCAATATTTTATTATTTTGGAAGTATTAAAAAAAGAAAAATTGAATTTGGAGTCCGTTTGATATTTATTTGCATCCGGGGGGCAAAATGGTCATTTCACCCAAGCAACCGAAAAGGGCTTTTTTGGCCCTTCAAAAAAATCAGAGTTGGGCTGGAAAAGAGAAGTGCTGGCATGCCCAAGCCCAAAGAAAGGAGGAAGCTTCTAATTTTTTTTTTTTAATCAAGTGGTTAAAAATCAAGAGTTAGTTAACCATTCTCTTTGATCAAGCCATGGTGATTAAACCACATAGGTTAAGAAAGATGTCAACATTATTTTTGCATAGCTGTAATTTGAGAGGGCTGAGATGCTAATCTAAAGGTGGTAATTTCATGACTTTTCATCTTGAATTATTGGCCATTTGATGGAAATTAGGTTACACAAAAATGACAACATCTTTTTTTTTTTTTTTTGGATAAGTAAGTGTTTTATTTATCCAGAAAGCAGTTAAACTGCTACATCCAACATCATGTGCAACATGTACTTAAAGCTATACATACTTAAACAATACTTGAACAAAACTTAAGACTACTAATCAATCAGGGAACAAAAGCAACATACTTCAGCAATACTTAAAGCTATACCAGAATGGACAAAGATCCTAGGAAAAAAGAGACAGTCCCCAATCTGCTTCCAATCTTCGGTTCACTTCATCAGGACTAATGTTCTTGAGCCCCAACAATCGCATTCTGATGATCTCTTTTATCTGCTCAATGATGGCTCCTTGTGTGGATTGAAGGCGATTAAAACACCTATTATTTCTCTCCCTCCAGATCGAGTAAAGAAAGGCACTCCATGATAAACGCAAAATAACAGAAATGAGAGTTTTTCCTCTGATTCTGTTTACTGCCCATTGCAGCTCTGCTTGCCAGCTCCTTATGCTTCTATGAAGTTGACATAAGCATAGTATATGCCCCCAGATTTCCTTTGAATAGTCACATTCAAAAAATATATGATTCCGGGTTTCTTGCTCAGTTTGACATAGCTCACATTTGCCATCCACCTCCATGCCCCATGACATCAATCTGTTCTTTGTAGGCAGTTTGTCCAATATAGCCATCCAAGCTACCAGTGCATGTTTAGGAATATGAAATGGAAACCAGATCAGTTTATCCCACTCCACCTTGTCCTGCCTAGGCCTGATATCATTCCAAACCTTAGCCACCATAAAACTGTTCCCAGGGAACTTCCAAGTTAGAGCACCATTCTGGTTGGAGGTGAACCTCAAAGCCAAAGCCCTCAGCTGAAGCATTTTACGCCATGTCCAGCTGCTTCCTGGGGAAGGTTGAACCTGCCACACTGTTCTTCCTTTCAGCACATAGGCATGAAAATGACAACATCTTGGAGGCTATATAACCATGCATTAAGGCTAGCCCTAAGGGGAGGGAGGCAGATTTTGGTTTCTTCTTTTCCATTTTGGCTGATTTCTCTTAGTTTTTCTTAGTTTTTATCTTCTTGGTTGAGAGCAAAAAAAGAAAAGTTTAGAAATAAAGGAAAGTTTGAAGAGAAAAGCTTGAAATATTAGCTTCTTGAGGTTGCTCTTGAGCACCAACTCTTGCACTTTCATTTTCTATTCTTGTTTTTTGCTATTTTAATCTCTACTTGGTGAGTTTTCATTTTAAAATAATGTTTCTTGTTCTTCCTTCATTTCCTTTCTTAAGTATATTTTTTTACATTTTGTTTTTACAATAAACTCACCATGGCCAAATGGCCTACATTATTTATTTTAAGTTGTTGTTTCAATTCATTTTACCATATTGTTTATGCTATTTTCTTTGTTTTTGATGTTTTAAGTGTTATGTTATTTCATGTTCTTAAGTTATATTTAATTTGGTTGCTTTGTTTGTTGCCATTTATGTCTTAGATATCATGTTTTTGCATTTTTAATTTTCTGTTTTCATGTTGTTTAAATTTGAGCATGTTTTAGAGTTAGCATATTAAGTGTTTGTGAAAATGCTTGTGTGATTCTTTGCATGATTCTTGTTTTATATCTTAGTGAGCATGTTTTAGATTTGGTATATTAGGTGTTTGTGAAAATTCTTGTGTGATTTTTGTGTTATGACTTAGTTTTTCATGCTAGCATACCAAGTGTTTGTGAAAATGCCATGCTTGTTGGAGCTTGGGGCCATTTGGCTACTCCATGTGTTTTGCATTGTGTGTTGTATTTTTTGTCATGCTAGTTGTTAGGTTTTTGCATTTGCATGATATTTGATTGGATTTTTGAATTAAGCATGCCTTGTGTTTGTGAAAATGCCATGCATGTCTTAGGTCTAGGTTACATTAAATGCCATGCAAGTTCATGTTAGGTCTAGGCCATATTATTTATGTCATGCATTTTCCTTACATTTAGGTTTAGATCCATGCATTTCATGCATTATGTTTGCTGCATTGTTTCATGCATTTCATGTTCATGCCACTTGAATAATGACTTGAGCCAATTAATGGTTCAAAGTCATGCTCTCTTGAGCACACTTGTGGAAAATTAAGTTTGTCAAATTGATTATTCTACCTTTGTGATTTTTTTTACTTAGCCAATTTTTATCTAACTTTCAAAAAGTCCTAGCTACTGCTTTCAAGTCATTTTATGAGTTTCAAATATTTTTATTTTTTTTAAATGATTTTATCAAAGACAAAAAAAATGTGTTGGCAAAGCAGTTTTTTTTTTCCACCCAAAACTCGTACATCTCCAATTTTTCTGGGAATTCATCTTTGATCAGAAAATTAAGCCAATTTTTTCTCATGTAGTTTTATATGTCCTGAGTCTCCAGTATTTATTTTAGAATTTTTGGAATTTTTAAAAATAGGGTAAAAAATCGTGGATTAAAACTGGACAGTGGAGTCAGGATTGAATTTAAAGAAAAACAAAGCAGTTTTTTCTCCTCCAAAAACTCGTACATCTCTGATTTTTCTGGGAATTAATCTTTGATCAAAAAATTAAGCCGATTTTTTCTCGTGTAGTTTTAAATGTCGTGAGTCTCCAGTATTTTTTTTTAGAATTTTTGGAATTTTTTAAAATAGGGTAAAAATCGTGGATTAAAACTGGACAGTGGAGTCAGAATTGAATTTAAAGAAAAACAAAGCAGTTTTTTCTCCTCCAAAAACTCGTACATCTCTGATTTTTCTGGGAATTCATCTTTGATTCGAAAATTAAGCCGATTTTTTTTCGTGTAGTTTTACATATTCTGAGTTTCCAGTATTTGTTTTAGAATTTTTGGAATTTTTAAAAATAGGATAAAAATTCGTGGATTAAAACTGGACAGTGGAGTCAGAATTGAATTTAAAAAAAAAACAATTTTCTGTTTTGGTTAATTTACTTAGAGTGGGCTGATTAGAAGGGTTAGCTACTGACTTAGGGTAATTTCTAAGCCTTTTCAAACTCTAAAAATGGTTTTTCAAGTCCCGGGTTAAGGGTAGTCAAGTCCGGATTTTTTAAACTTAGGAAATTAGAGCCATTTTAAAGAAATTAGCCCAGTTTTTATTTTTAATTCAAGCTTTTCAAAATTGTTTTCAAACAATCACAAAGTATTTTGGTTTTAGAATATTTAATTTGACATATTTTCCTAAGGTAGCTGGATATCTTTTTAGATATACGGATTTCCTTAATTAAAGGAAAAAAATACATTTCATGCATTGCATTTTTATATTCATGCATTTTATATAATATGTGATTCTTGCTATAATAATTTCTATGATATTGTTGTTATTTTGATTTATATTTTTTGATGTTACATGGTTTATTATATGGTTTCGAATATTTCATGATATCCTATGCTTTTATTTAGTTATCTTTATTTAGCATATACGTATTCATTTATTTTAAATGTTTTCAAAAGATAATGGTTTTCAATAAAAATAAAGATATTCCCGAGTTAAAATAATTCATGAGTTCTCTACCGGGTTTGCTGGAGGGAATATCATCAATTATCATTAATAAAGGAATATCTTTCTTTCAAAAAAGAGAATGATTCGGAAAGTTTTCCAAAACTAATAAAAATTTCTATATTTTGCCACGTTTGTTGGGGAATATAGGAAAATTTTGAATTTATAAATTCTGGATCATTTTCAATAAAAAAAATGAAATTATTTTTCTTTAAATTGGGAATTAACTTGAAATACTAAATTTAAAACCAACTTTTTACCGAGACTTGAGATAACACACGATTAATAAGGTACCGATTTATACGGGCGTTGTGGGGGTGCTAATCCTTCCCCACACGTAACCGACTCCCGAACCCGCTTCTTTGATTTCTCTGGTTTAAAACGCAGACTTGAAATTGGTTTTTAAAATGTTTTAATTAATTTTTAAAATATTTTATAAAACCGATTTTAATAGGTGGCCGATCACACCTAGCTAAAAAAGATTGGTGGCGACTCCATGTCTTTTTTAAGGTCATTTTCAAAACCTTCATTTTTCTAGAGGAATTAAGTCGACTTTTCCTCGATTTTTTTTTAAATGTCACGCCTAACGAATAATAAAGTCTTGCGATGAGACTCGTCGTTATTATTTTTTAGGTTGCGACAGCTTGGCGACTCCGCTGGGGACATATTAGAGAGTCAGGCCTAGAATTAGTCGTGTATTATCAAAGTCTCGGTTTTTGTTGGTTTAATTGGTATTTGATTTTAATTCCCACATTTTTTTAATAAGGAGAATTTTGAAAATAATAAATTGTTTTTAAATATGTTCATACTCATGTGCATGGATTTTATTTTTGTTCTCTAGTTATTTAAGGTTGTATATTATAATTGCTTGTTGGTTAATGCGTTACACTATTCTTGAATGTTTTAATTGCTAGGGCATTTAGAATAAGGTTTGTAGAATAGGTGGTGAAATGTTTATTATTCCTCCGCACACACTGTATTTGCATTTGCATAACATGAATCCTCTACCCGGGTTCCGTCCTTTTAAGTGGGAGTAAAGTAACTACGCCTTCGTGATGATCCTCCGTATGGGCTAGTGAAACACTTTCGGAGTATAAAGTACCTAATGCCTTCGTGATAATCCTCCGTACGGGCATAGGAAAATATACTCTAACGAATTGAATCCGCTTTTATCGGGGTGCCTTACTAGCCTTCACCGGCGACAGTGAGGAACAATTCGGGGCCTTAGAACCGATTCACCCTCATATAGTGAACCTAGGCAAAGCCATGCCGAATTTCCGTTAGACATACCGAAAATAGGAACACATGGAGGGACATTTCTAAACTTTTTGTTACCTATTTTACACTCCGAATAAGTGTGGTAGATCGGGCAACGATGTACGTACATCGCCCGTAATAAATGTGATACTCCGCCTCGATGGCATCGTGATGCCTAAATAAGCAGATATTGCTGGGGCAGATGTTCATTAGCTTTTTTTTAAAAAAAAAAAATCTTTTTTCAAGCATTTTTGCATGTTGCACATTTCATGCATGTGTGAATAGAGCATGTACATTTTTGGTTGTGTTATTGATCTCATTCTTTGCAGTAAACAGTTGGTAATTTCATTTGATGATTTCCTAAAACCGGTAGTGTCACATGAACATTTGCATATTGTACCATAGTAGGATCCACCCTGAAAGTCTTTTGAAAATAATGTGATTGGTTTCTCAGAAAAAAAAAAACACAGAAAAAAAAACATGTTAAAAAAAAATCATCATAAATTTAGAGACAAATCTTGCATAATGAGATTGTTGAATAATCAAGATTTAGGTCCCACCAATTTCGTGTAATCATTGATTTCTTTGTGTATACCTTTGTGGTAATTCATTTAGTCTTAGCATGTATCATTTTGACATCATAGCATGCATGTTCATTCATTGTAGAATACATGCATAGTCATTATCTGTATATACCTGGCATTAGATTGCATCCATAGCATACATAGTCATCATACATATTCTCTGTATATGTTCATGCATTAATTATCAGTATATTCATGCACATAGGAATAGAGCATGTACATTCATAATTGTATTCTTAATCTCATGACATTTTCATTTGCATGAAAGGGATTCGAGATATGAGGAATGAATCGGAGGAACGATTTGTTGCTTTGGAACGCAATCAAGAGGAATATGGACATGAAATCCGAGAGGTGAAGGAACAACTTGCCAAATTGCTGAAAATGGTTGAGGATATGGGTAACAGTAAAAAGGAACTTTCTCAGGGCTTCGCATCATCTTCGGATCAACCAAAACCATTAGGTCCAGAACATACAATCCTTGCTGGATCCTGCACTTGTCAATGCCACAAAGGTTGCAATCCTGATGAAATTGTGGACAAAATCATGAAAATAATTAAACCTGAAAGCTTGATACCAAAGACAGAAACCTCGAATCCAGTACCATACCTGCAAACTGTTCTAGGTCCAAACCAGTATCCCAACCCTACTATGGTCCAATCGTCCATTGGGATGACCACTACGGGATTCCAGAATCCCACACCATCACCAACAACTGCCAGTTCATACTATTTCCCTCATCAATCACCTTATCCAGTACCTGGGATAGGAACCTCGAGCTATGTACAACCTCCAAAGTCCTCGTGTCCAAATCCATACCCTCACCATGCTGTTCCGCCACATCTCCATGTAAACACTCCGGTTCGGACCTTAGTGCCACCACCAAGTGCCCCAACTCCTAGGCCATGTGTGACTAAGAAACGACCCCAGGATAAGACCCAAATGCCTTTTGATCCCATTCCAATCAGCTACCAAGAGCTCCTCCCTATACTGATCCAAAGTCACATGGTTGCCTGTGTCCCATTGAAACCCCTGTTACCACCATATCCAATGTGGTATAATCCAAATGCAAGATGTGATTATCATTGTGGAATTGTTGGCCATAACGTTGAAGACTGTATGGCATTCAAAAAGAAAGTGCAAACTCTTATAAATGCCAAGTGGTTGGATCCCACGACACTGATTGATAGAGGACTGGGAAAGCGTCATTAGGATTGGGAGATTTACATCATTGAGGTGGAAAGACTTCGGTCTTATATGATGTAATAGGATTTCACTTTTTCAGTAGCCGGCTCTTATAGCCTTAGGATGTTAGGAAGAATAAAGTGCTTGTAAGGACAGTCTTAACCACTGTTCAAATTTTGTAAAACATGGTTTATACCATTGTGAATGTTGATGTGGGAATGAATTGATTATGTTTCAAATTTATGAGAGGTTGATGATTAAGTTCCTCCGATTCTTATTTCCTCCTTGATATCTCCCCCTTTGCATTTTGCATCCCATCAATTATTTGTCAGGTTGCATTCATGCATTCATAATCAGCATGATTTTTCTGTATATATCTATGCATTAATTTGCTTATTTTTTACATGCATCATGTTGGCATCAGGTTGCATTCATGGCATACACAGTCATCATGATATGCTCATGCATTAATTTTTCATATTGACATCTGGTTGCATTCATGACATACACGGCCAGCATGACTTTCTTTGTATATACTCTGTGTCAGTCATGTATTCTTCACATGCATCATAATTGACATTGTATGGCATTCATAGTGTATATGATCATTCATTGAGAAATACATTTGGAACATACATGGTCATTCATTGTATATATCCATGCATTAATTTATTATTCTTTAAATGCATCATGTTGGCATCATGTTGCATTTATAACATACATGGTCAACATGTTTCCACTGTATATGACCACACATAACTTTGTTTATCCTTCACATGCATCAAATTGCACTCATGACATTCATAGCTCATTCATCATGAAACACATTAATAAGATGAAATAGAAATTGGCTTAGCTTTGAAGAGTTTTCTTCGTCAGCTAAAAGCTATGACCCCAACAGCAAGTGCAAGTATCACATTGGGGCAATTGGGCATTCGACTAAAAAATGCAGACAACTGAAGGAAAAAAATATAAGGTCTTGTCCATGATGGCATTTTGATTCCAGAGCTTATCGAACATTGGAAATCTGTTTTACCATAAATTGATTTCCTCTTGAAGAATTTTGAGGATAAGAATTGTTATCTTTGAAAGCATGTCAATAGGAGCATTCTGATGCATATATTTCTACACTTTGATAATGAAAGCTCTTGTCTCATGATGACATCTACATGAAATAAATAAATTTTGAATTTAAATATTTTGTGTTCATTTTATTTTAGCAATAAATTTGAAATTGCAAAAAAAAAAAAAAAAAATGAAACTTTGAGAAAATTTGTGGTACACAATAAATAAGTGGTTTTCACATGAAATAATGAACAATCTTGAGAATATTGATGATCAGTGTTACAAATGACCCAATACCTTCTCCCCTCTCTTTACTTTTTCCTAAGCCCAAATCTCTTAAACCAAGAACACTTGAAAGACCTAATGCTTCAAGGAATATGAATGATTTGACTTCATTAAACCATTGTCGTCATAGAATAAGCAAAGATGTAGATCCTAGTCTAGGCTATGAACAAAGGAATGAACTTTTTGAAATTTTTCGAATTCCTTGAAAATCAAACAAATGAGACATTCTTTCAAGAATCCAGATTTTGATAATTTGGTGTGTGTCAAGATTGTGCTAAAACCATTCATGACCTTTCCCAATGACCACAAAACACTAATTGCCCAGACATCACTTCATGATTGACACCCCGGGGCACAATGATTAAACTAGATTATCCCTTGTCCCAGAGAAAACCTGTTTTTGGGTCATATTTTCCTTGTCTCTTCAAAGAACTCAGATTGGAAACTCAGCCTTTTCAAAACAGACCTAGACTTGCAATGTTCCTCGTTGATACAAATTCGCATGGTTAATCAAATTGGGGCATCATATGTGGAAATGATGGATACATAGTGAAGAAGGATGGGCTAATGCATGAATCATTGGGGGCATGCGACGAAAAAAACAAAAAAAAAGAAAAAAAGAAAAAGAAAAATCATGATATCATGCATATGAGAATTCGGATGATTCCAAAGTGCAAAATGAAATTCTGAATATCTATTTCCCCTGAGGATTGCTTTTCAATGAGAATATTTGGGCTTGATATGATGAATGGCCATCTTTCATATCCATTTCACAAGAAAAAAATTATTATCCATAGTCACCCCTTTTGAGCCAAAAGAATTCTTAATTCTTTGAACCCTGATCAAGGATTACCCTCTACACTGGGGGGCAAATGCGAGGAAAGATCTTTTCAAAGATCATTGAGAAATGAGTGACAGCTCAGGGACAGACACAAAGCAAATGGAGCCCCGAATAAATACGGGCTCACTCTGTCAAAGAAAAAAAGAAGAGGAAAAGATGACGAAATGAAAGCCAAGAAAAACAAACAAAAAACACAATAAAAAAATGTGTGTGAAAGACATGGCAAATTGAAAGCCAAAAGCAAGGAAGAAAAAGAGCAAAATCAAAAAGAAAGAAATGTCCAAGAAGAGACACATGCTTCAAAGAAAATCCTCTTCAAGAAAGGATCCTTGATCTGATTACCCTCAAACACATATTTTGGGCCTATTTATCCTTTCTTTCTGAATCCTGAGCCATGGCCTACATTACGTGCTTTAAAAGTCCATTTTGATCAAGCATGAATGTTTAATTTGAAGGGTTTTCCTCAGATTTTATCCCATCTTATCAAATTCTCATTTCACTAAGGAAGAATTTAGAATTCTCAAGTGCATGGTAAAAAAAAAAGAGAAAAATTGAAAAGAATGGGACTCTAGGGCGAAAACCCAAAAAAACGGGCGGTCTAGAGTAGAATGGGAATTTTCGATGCCATCGATGATAGTGCCGATACCCCAAAAGAAAAGATCTTATTAAAGGAGTGGTCATCGACGAACATCTAGGAATTCCTGAACCCCCCAAATTGTCAGCTCTCATTCGGAGGATTGTCTTCAAAAACTGAAACTTTGTTCCCAAGATTAAACTTTCCGGTTTAAACATCCCAGCCAATCTTGATGCTTGACAAAATGCCTTGATATGGAAACTAAAAGAATGTTGAATTTGTTTGGTTCTCAATGAATTCATGATTTATAAAACCTGTTCCATTTGTGAGCCTAGAAGGGATATACATTTTTGTCATGAAGTTTTCCTGGAAAAGCCAGAATCTTGTTATACCAAGCCTTGCCAATCCAGTTGAAAAAACCCAGATTGATACTTAGAGAAATTTCTAACAATGATCATCAGTCTTCAAAAGATTTGTACATCACACATTGTGGGGTTAATATTTTTTGTTCAGAAGTTTTCAAAATGCGAAAACAAATAAAAAGATTTTTTTGAAATACCCATTTTGATGTTGGCATGAGACAAGGATTTTTCTAACTCAAAGGTGTAGAACTGCCAGGATAGGTCTTGACTTCCAGATATGAGAAGAAGAAATAGAACCCGGTTCAGATCTCTGTTGATGAAAGTTTGAAAAACTGTTGGGGCAAAGAGAATAGCCAAAATGAATTGAAGATATACTCTGATTTGAAGAGGAAAAATGAATTTGAAAGGCTAAGCCAAAGTCTAGAAAAACAGCCGGGGGCACTTGCATCACTCATGAGCACTCATCTCTTTATCGAGCTTTTGCATCTGCACAGTGTCGGCAAGCATTTGCATCATTCATGGGTATTTGCATTGGCATTATTCCATAAGCATCTGTATTTTACCTTTACATTTACATTCTTCATGGAATTCGTATTTGTGTCATCTCAAGCAATTGCATCATTTCTAGAATCATTGCATTTTCATTACTGTGTGGTAATTGTAGTTACACCATTCATAAACCAGTTACATGAACACAATTAGTAGGGGCATCTGCATCATGAAACATGGGCATCAATCCAAGTCATTTACATTTGCATTAAAGACATTTGCACCAGTTTAAGTCATTTCGTGTCTTATTCAACACCTGCATCTGCATCAAAAAGCATTCGCATCTTCTCAAAATCGTTAGGGTAATTTTCAACAATTCTTCAAAGAACATTTTTAAGACCTCCGGGCATAATTTTTCAAATCACAGGTAAGACCTCCGGGCAATATCTTTAAGACCTCCGGGCAACATCTTTAAGACCTCCGGGCATAACTTTTTTCAGGGGTAAGGCCTCCGGGCACTATTCTTAAGACCTCCGGGCATCATTTTTAAAGTCGCATACAGCGCATTTTTTCCAAATTATGGGTAAGGCCTCCGGGCACCATTCTTAAGACCTCCGGGCATCATTTTTAAAGTCGCATACAGCGCATTTCTTCCAAATCACGGGTAAGGCCTCCGGGCACCATTCTTAAGACCTCCGGGCATCATTTTTAAAGTCGCATACAGCGCATTTCTTCCAAATCACGGGTAAGGCCTCCGGGCACCATTCTTAAGACCTCCGGGCATCATTTTTAAAGTCGCATACAGTGCATTTCTTCCAAATCACGGGTAAGGCCTCCTGACACCATTCTTAAGACCTCCGGGCATCATTTTTAAAGTCGCATACAGCGCATTTTTTCCAAATCACGGGTAAGGCCTCCGGGCACCATTCTTAAGACCTCCGGGCATCATTTTTAAAGTCGCATACAGCGCATTTTTTTCAAATCACAGGTAAGACCTCCGGGCAACATCTTTAAGACCTCCGGGCATAACTTTTTTCAGGGGTAAAACCTCCGGGCACCAATTTTTCAGACCTCCGGACACCATTTTAAGACCTCCGGGCACCAATTTTTAAGACCTCCGGGCACCATTTTAAGACCTCCGGGCATAATTTTTCAAATCACAGGTAAGACCTCCGGGCAACATCTTTAAGACCTCCGGGCATTATTTTTTTTAGGGGTAAGACCTCCGGGCACTAATTTTTAAGACCTCCGGGCATAATTTTTTTCAAATCATAGGTAAGACCTCTTGGCAACATCTTTAAGACCTCCGGGCATAACTTTTTTCAGGGGTAAGACCTCCGGGCACCAATTTTTAAGACCTCCGGGCATAATTTTTCAAATCATAGGTAAGACCTCCGGGCAACATTTTTAAGACCTCCGGGCATAACTTTTTTCAGGGGTAAGACCTCCGGGCACCAATTTTTAAGACCTCCGGGCACCAATTTTAAAGACCTTCGGGCACCATTTTAAGACCTTCGGGCACCAATTTTAAAGCCCTTCGAGCATAAATTTTTCTTTTGAAATCGAATTCATTCCCTTAAGACGAATCGAGCCTTGTTTAGGCAGGGAATTCAATTTAAGGACAAAATCTTCAATTTATTGTTTTTAAAAAAAAAATGAAAAAAGAGAAAAAAAATAAAAAATAAATAAAAAATAAATAAAAAAAGGAAAAAAGAAAAAAGAAAAAAAGAAGAAAGAAGAAAAAAATGAAAAAATGAAAAATAGAAAATGAAAAAAATTAAAATGAAAAAGAAACCCCTTTTCCCTTTCCTTCACATGTGATGTCACTGACCGTACAAAATTAGTGTCGGTTTATCTTTTCCTGATTCCTGATTCTCAGCAATAGCCAAAGAGGGGCAGCTGTAGACACCTAATTTTGTCCGGACCACTAAACAGGTATGTTTTCTTCCCATATTGATGTTCCCAAGTGTAAAAAGACTGTTTTCATCCTGCAGGTGGTACTCCGAAACTTAGTTTAAGAGGGCGAGCACAAAAAGTCAAACTTGAAAAAAAGTCAACCCCGAAAAAGTCAACCCCGAAAAAGTCAACCCCAGAAAGTCAACTACTGAAAAAGTCAACCCACTTTCAAAATCAAGATTTTAAGTTCAATTGAAAAATGGAGAAAGAATTTTGATAATCCGAGGTCTACATTGAAAGATATGGAGTTCGGAAGTTGGGATTTGGAGATTCAGTAGAAAGGAAACCCTAATCCGAGAAATTTGGGGAAAAGTGCTTAAACGATCAAACTGGTCGAAATTGAAGGTTCCAAATGAAAGATAAGCACTGACTACGGGTAATGGAGAAGTCACTTGCAAGAAAAACCGAAAAAAAAGTCAATCCGGGAGAAAACCGAGAATTAGGGTTTTTAGTGGATTTCGGTGAAATCGGGAAGAATCACAGAAATGGCCCGACTTGGTAAGACCAAAGCCCCCAATGGATGAGGAATGATTAAAAAGGATGGCCCAAGGCTCAGATTGAAGAAAATCTGAAAATCGGACTTGTTTTGAGCAAAACCGGGTTTCGGAGGTTAAAGGGTAAAATTGGAAAAATTTGGGAAAAATAGCAAATGGACTCCGAAAATTATGGAAAATTTGTCAATATCATTCTTAAATCATTTGAAAGATATTGGAGAAAGAAAATCTTGATTCCGAGTTCGTTTGCAAAGTGGCCAAATCCCGGGCTTCTTATGCAGTAATTCAAAAAGATAAATCCCGGAAAAATAGCAAATGGACTCCAAAAATTCTGAAATTTGGCAAATCTCATTTTTAAATTATTTGGAAGAGATTGGCGAAAGAAAATCTTGATTCCGAGTTCGTTTGCAAAATGGCCAAATCCCGGGCCTCCTATACAGTAATTCAAGCCGATAAATCCCAAAAAAATACCAAATGAGCTCCAAAAATTATGAAAACTTCCAGATCACACTTTTTAATTATTTTGAAGAGATTGGTGAAGAAAAATCTTGATTTGGAGCTCGTTTAAAAATTGGTAAAATGTAGGGGCATAAAAGGGCATTTTTGGGAAGAAAAAATCCAAATAAATAGCAAACGGACTCGGATAATTTTGAAAACTTCCAGAACTCAATATTTTATTATTTTGGAAGTATTAAAAAAAGAAAAATTGAATTTGGAGTCCGTTTGATATTTATTTGCATCCGGGGGGCAAAATGGTCATTTCACCCAAGCAACCGAAAAGGGTTTTTTTGGCCCTTCAAAAAAATCAGAGTTGGGCTGGAAAAGAGAAGTGCTGGCATGCCCAAGCCCAAAGAAAGGAGGAAGCTTCTAATTTTTTTTTTTTAATCAAGTGGTTAAAAATCAAGAGTTAGTTAACCATTCTCTTTGATCAAGCCATGGTGATTAAACCACATAGGTTAAGAAAGATGTCAACATTATTTTTGCATAGCTGTAATTTGAGAGGGCTGAGATGCTAATCTAAAGGTGGTAATTTCATGACTTTTCATCTTGAATTATTGGCCATTTGATGGAAATTAGGTTACACAAAAATGACAACATCTTGGAGGCTATATAACCATGCATTAAGGCTAGCCCTAAGGGGAGGGAGGCAGATTTTGGTTTCTTCTTTTCCATTTTGGCTGATTTCTCTTAGTTTTTCTTAGTTTTTATCTTCTTGGTTGAGAGCAAAAAAAGAAAAGTTTAGAAATAAAGGAAAGTTTGAAGAGAAAAGCTTGAAATATTAGCTTCTTGAGGTTGCTCTTGAGCACCAACTCTTGCACTTTCATTTTCTATTCTTGTTTTTTGCTATTTTAATCTCTACTTGGTGAGTTTTCATTTTAAAATAATGTTTCTTGTTCTTCCTTCATTTCCTTTCTTAAGTATATTTTTTTACATTTTGTTTTTACAATAAACTCACCATGGCCAAATGGCCTACATTATTTATTTTAAGTTGTTGTTTCAATTCATTTTACCATATTGTTTATGCTATTTTCTTTGTTTTTGATGTTTTAAGTGTTATGTTATTTCATGTTCTTAAGTTATATTTAATTTGGTTGCTTTGTTTGTTGCCATTTATGTCTTAGATATCATGTTTTTGCATTTTTAATTTTCTGTTTTCATGTTGTTTAAATTTGAGCATGTTTTAGAGTTAGCATATTAAGTGTTTGTGAAAATGCTTGTGTGATTCTTTGCATGATTCTTGTTTTATATCTTAGTGAGCATGTTTTAGATTTGGTATATTAGGTGTTTGTGAAAATTCTTGTGTGATTTTTGTGTTATGACTTAGTTTTTCATGCTAGCATACCAAGTGTTTGTGAAAATGCCATGCTTGTTGGAGCTTGGGGCCATTTGGCTACTCCATGTGTTTTGCATTGTGTGTTGTATTTTTTGTCATGCTAGTTGTTAGGTTTTTGCATTTGCATGATATTTGATTGGATTTTTGAATTAAGCATGCCTTGTGTTTGTGAAAATGCCATGCATGTCTTAGGTCTAGGTTACATTAAATGCCATGCAAGTTCATGTTAGGTCTAGGCCATATTATTTATGTCATGCATTTTCCTTACATTTAGGTTTAGATCCATGCATTTCATGCATTATGTTTGCTGCATTGTTTCATGCATTTCATGTTCATGCCACTTGAATAATGACTTGAGCCAATTAATGGTTCAAAGTCATGCTCTCTTGAGCACACTTGTGGAAAATTAAGTTTGTCAAATTGATTATTCTACCTTTGTGATTTTTTTTACTTAGCCAATTTTTATCTAACTTTCAAAAAGTCCTAGCTACTGCTTTCAAGTCATTTTATGAGTTTCAAATATTTTTATTTTTTTTAAATGATTTTATCAAAGACAAAAAAAATGTGTTGGCAAAGCAGTTTTTTTTTCCACCCAAAACTCGTACATCTCCGATTTTTCTGGGAATTCATCTTTGATCAGAAAATTAAGCCAATTTTTTCTCATGTAGTTTTATATGTCCTGAGTCTCCAGTATTTATTTTAGAATTTTTGGAATTTTTAAAAATAATGTAAAAAATTGTGGATTAAAACTGGACAGTGGAGTCAGGATTGAATTTAAAGAAAAACAAAGCAGTTTTTTCTCCTCCAAAAACTCGTACATCTCTGATTTTTCTGGGAATTAATCTTTGATCAAAAAATTAAGCCGATTTTTTCTCGTGTAGTTTTAAATGTCGTGAGTCTCCAGTATTTTTTTTAGAATTTTTGGAATTTTTTAAAATAGGGTAAAAAATCGTGGATTAAAACTGGACAGTGGAGTCAGAATTGAATTTAAAGAAAAACAAAGCAGTTTTTTCTCCTCCAAAAACTCGTACATCTCTGATTTTTCTGGGAATTCATCTTTGATTCGAAAATTAAGCCGATTTTTTTTCGTGTAGTTTTACATATTCTGAGTTTCCAGTATTTGTTTTAGAATTTTTGGAATTTTTAAAAATAGGATAAAAATTCGTGGATTAAAACTGGACAGTGGAGTCAGAATTGAATTTAAAAAAAAAAACAATTTTCTGTTTTGGTTAATTTACTTAGAGTGGGCTGATTAGAAGGGTTAGCTACTGACTTAGGGTAATTTCTAAGCCTTTTCAAACTCTAAAAATGGTTTTTCAAGTCCCGGGTTAAGGGTAGTCAAGTCCGGATTTTTTAAACTTAGGAAATTAGAGCCATTTTAAAGAAATTAGCCCAGTTTTTATTTTTAATTCAAGCTTTTCAAAATTGTTTTCAAACAATCACAAAGTATTTTGGTTTTAGAATATTTAATTTGACATATTTTCCTAAGGTAGCCGGATATCTTTTTAGATATACGGATTTCCTTAATTAAAGGAAAAAAATACATTTCATGCATTGCATTTTTATATTCATGCATTTTATATAATATGTGATTCTTGCTATAATAATTTCTATGATATTGTTGTTATTTTGATTTATATTTTTTGATGTTACATGGTTTATTATATGGTTTCGAATATTTCATGATATCCTATGCTTTTATTTAGTTATCTTTATTTAGCATATACGTATTCATTTATTTTAAATGTTTTCAAAAGATAATGGTTTTCAATAAAAATAAAGATATTCCCGAGTTAAAATAATTCATGAGTTCTCTACCGGGTTTGCTGGAGGGAATATCATCAATTATCATTAATAAAGGAATATCTTTCTTTCAAAAAAGAGAATGATTCGGAAAGTTTTCCAAAACTAATAAAAATTTCTATATTTTGCCACGTTTGTTGGGGAATATAGGAAAATTTTGAATTTATAAATTCTGGATCATTTTCAATGAAAAAAATGAAATTATTTTTCTTTAAATTGGGAATTAACTTGAAATACTAAATTTAAAACCAACTTTTTACCGAGACTTGAGATAACACACGATTAATAAGGTACCGATTTATACGGGCGTTGTGGGGGTGCTAATCCTTCCCCACACGTAACCGACTCCCGAACCCGCTTCTTTGATTTCTCTGGTTTAAAACGCAGACTTGAAATTGGTTTTTAAAATGTTTTAATTAATTTTTAAAATATTTTATAAAACCGGTTTTAATAGGTGGCCGATCACACCTAGCTAAAAAAGATTGGTGGCGACTCCATGTCTTTTTTAAGGTCATTTTCAAAACCTTCATTTTTCTAGAGGAATTAAGTCGACTTTTCCTCGATTTTTTTTTAAATGTCACGCCTAACGAATAATAAAGTCTTGCGATGAGACTCGTCGTTATTATTTTTTAGGTTGCGACAAGGGGCATTAGCAACTACATCAGTTAGACGACCTTCTTCAGAGGCACTAGTGGCTACTCCAATATCTACATCCATAGCCTCGACAGTGAGGTCCTTAATTTCATTATCTTCGATGGCAGGGGTCGCTGGAACACTCTCACTCGAAATAGGGGGAGGATTGTTAACAGCAAGAGTCTATCTAAGGCTCTCGAGAGCAGTTACATCCAAAAATAGGGGATCTAACTCTTCTAGGATCCTTGGAAGAGAGGAGAAGTCAATCTCTAGAAAATCTATGGGCCCAAGCTGCGCCTGCACTAAGGCCAGCGCGTTCATCCTGAAGCCCACGCAACACCTTAGATTGTCGTTCAAGATTTTCTCTCGTTCCTCTTTCAGCTTGGTTTCACACTCCTTTTCTGTTTCCTCCAAAGCTTTCAGTCTCTCTTGCCCCGCCTCTAACAGACGATCCCTCATGATACGGACCTCCTTCGCAGTGAAGTCCAAATTCTCCTTGACGAGCCCTTTTTGCCGTTCTGCTTCAACAACCTTGGCTATACAAGCTTTCTCCATTTGGACCAACTTATTTTCAGCATAAGAAAGCTTTTCCTCGGCAATCGTGGCCCTTTTATTGGCCTCCTCAATGTCTTCCTTAGCTTTCTTCAGTTGCGTCTCAAGCTTGACGATATGAGCGCTGGAATGCTTGCTAGTTTAGCTTTCTCTTTGAGCTTTCTATCGCTCTCAACAAGCTTTTGACTATCTTCCGTGATCTTGTGATCGACTTCTTCTAGACGACTATCAATTTCTTTGCCTCTGTTGTACAAGGCCAAAGCCATCATGGCACCTTGTAACACAAATAACGGCATTAATATCAAGAGATATGCAGCTACACCAGAGCATGGCTTATTGATAAATACCTCGATATGAAGGGCGACCAGAGAATGCTGAGTTAGAAAGGATGCTGGAGACTCGATCTCCTTCAGACTTGCTGAAGCAACGGTATCCCGAAACATATGTCACCGACCTATCTACATTAAGAGGGATCGCACTCATAGGCAGGCGATCCCTCTAGCCAAAATACTGCACGCTGCTTGCCACGGAAACGTGCCCGCCAGAATTGTGAGGCTGAATAGGCTGGCGAGCATACCATGAGTGGGGAACAGTTAAAGTTTTATCCCCCTCCTGTGAACCTTCCCCTTCTCGTCTCTCCCTTTTTCTTCTCCCTTTCTTTCTCTTTTTCCTTTTCCTATTCCTTCTCTTTCTCCTTCCCCTTCCCCACTCTAGGATCCACTAGCTTAGATCGGTTCGCCAGAGTCTTGCTCCTGGAATCGGTCGATGAGACATTGCCGGCGGGCACGACTAGGGCCATGTTGACGATGGGGTCCTTCAGAACGATCCCCTCATAGCCTTTTTTTGCCTCTTCTTAGCGGGGTTTTCCCCCTATCCCAGCACCATTAGCTGGTTTCTCTCTCGCCATCAATTGCTCCATCAGATCCTAACCACCCGTTATAACCATATTTGCAAAGAAAAAGAACAATAAGGTTAAAAAACATAAGGGCCTCAAAACGCGAGCATGAGAGAAAACTACCTATCACCGAAAGAAAATCCCTAAGGTTCGCCATATATCTAAGCTCCCCCGAGGACGAGGAGCTGCTAGAGGAGACCTCACTCTCCACATACAAATTACCCTCCCTTAACCGAGCCTCGAAGTCAGACTCTTCATCGTCCAGGTCAATTACAACCTTTAGTCCCCAATCACCAACATTACCCTCACAACTTCCTTCACTAGATTCAGAGGACAGCTCTATCGTCGGAGAAGCTGCAAATATGACGATAAGAGGAATGGAAGCTATGGCTACGTGAGGGGGACCCAGGGCACAATGGTGAGCAGGTCCCCCAACACCTTGTGATTGTCACTAGAGGCAGGGGTTCCCTGAGGCTCACCATGCTAGAGTCCTTCCAGGTTAGGGATGGGTAGGCCCTTAAGAGGATCCAAAGGCTCACCAGCAATGTCGTCATTCACTACAGGACAAAGGACAACCCCCCTTAGCATAGTGACAAAATCAATGACCTCACAAACGCTAATTAGACTAGGAAAATAAAGTCTACCTTCCACATATTCGGACTGGGACAAAGGGCTTATGCTGTATCAGGTTGCCTCATTCCCTTCGGGCACCTCTACTTCCTCGAATGACACGACCCCGTCGGCGTCATACACACGATGCACGCACCCCGTAAGCAGCTTTGCCAAAAAGTCTGCACCACCCTCAGGCCAAACTGGACCCACTTGTGGAGGAAGGCCACACTCAAACACCATCCGGTTGGGACCTTTTTGTTCTTCAGGCAATAGCAATAAACATTTTCAGCCGTTACCATCCTCACCCAGTCAATAGTGTTCACCTGGTAGTAATTAAATTGATCAAGCTAGGTGTCCCCCATCGCCTGTTTTGAACTCCTCTTACTTTCTGAAGGCCTCGACCACGTAACTTTGAAAAGCCACTTCTTTTCATGTTTCATCGTAGCAGTAAAGAATTTACTCCGCACAATATACCGATTACTGGGAGTGTTGACGACCACCTTATTCTGCCAAGCAAACAAATAGTACCGAGGACTATAAAGTTTTAGTCGATACAGGTTATGGAAGGTCACCACAAGGGAGTGCCCTCTCATATGACAATCTATGAAAAATGACACCAAGAAAGGCCATTATACTCCAGTCAGCTGTGAGGCAATGATCCCTTAAATCTCAAGACAATGCGCGAAAAAAGGATGCAGGGGAAGATGGAAGCCTCCTTCGAACATGTGTGCATAAAGGCACACATTGCACTCGCCATTCGACACCTGACTAGTCCGGCTACCCTCCTCAGGAAAAGAGAACTTATAACGATAATGAGGCGAATACCCTTATCATGGAAACAAGCCTCCATCTCTTGGTAGGTGATGTCACACATGTCATCATCCCCCCAATTTCCCCTGGCCCCCAGAAGTAGAAGCGACGACCACCTCAGCATCACCACCAACCACCTTACCTCCACCATTGCCCTCCGCTTCGGCTTGGGCAAAGAATCGAGCACTCTCATCGATTTCGGGACTTAACTCAGACGCAGTTCTCTCCGATACCCCAGCACCACCTCTAGCAACTTCAGCACCCTCATCGATCTCCATCTCCACTTTCGACAACTCAACCTCCAACTCCTCAGCCCTGGCAGCCCAAGATCGGCCGTCCAAATTCTCGGAACCCTTACTATCACCCATCACCATTCTATAATAGGGCTTTGACATACACCAATTACCCAAACAAAAGCAAAAACAAAAAGAAAAAAAAAGAATCAGTAAATCGAAAATACCTAGTAAACCTTCGGCAAACCTCTTCGACCATACAACAACCACCACCACAGCAGCACAAAACTCAGACAAAAATTTGACACCCAGAGCAAAAGCAGCGACCTCAGCACCAAACCACCCATATTTATACTTGGTTTCATAAATGCACGCACAGACTTCTATAAGGAACCGACCCTCCCTCCAACCACAGCATGACATGTAGCAAAGCCTTCTATCCTTAACAGAACCCAAAGCGCCAACAGACGCACACTTTCTCGCCAAAATAGCAAAGTCCTCGCCAAACAAAACAGGCTCGCTGACGACCACTTTATGACCCCCGCCTCACCTGGGGGGGCAATTGTTAAACCCAGTGGGCTCTTCAGGCCCCCAGACCTAATGAGCCTTCCAGGCCAACTGTTAGGCCAACAAACTCTCAACAGCCAGACCAAAGTAAAGGGCCCACAAATGGGCTCGCCATGACTTGAACCGGTTAGGTCTCGCCCAACGTTGAATTGCCTGGCGAGCCCTACCATCTATCACCTCAAAAGGATACACGGCCTCCCTAACAGCCGTCTTGTCTATCACATCGTCGCCCATCACCTCAGAACCCACGTGGGACCTTAACTCACCTGTCCTCTCTAGACCAGGAGACGTGGCACGCGACAACCCTTCAACAAAACTATAAATAGCCCTGAAGGTCAACTGAAAGACTCTAGACACCTTCAACCCGAAAATTCTCGTTGCTCTGCCTCCCTTCTTATCTTCTTCCTCTCAAGGCCATCCAACACCGAAAATACCATCAACAAGATCCAAGTAAAATTTGAGGATAACTCTAACTGTGGTATCAATATAATATATATAAGCTGTAACCCTCTTGTACTTAAAAAATATGCTTATTAAAAAAAAAAAAAAAACTCAATTGCTTGAGATATTAGAAAATTTGTTTGGATGCTCAAATAAATTATTATGTCAATTATTAAACAATTAGATTTGGTAATTTTAACACGATATGAAAATACGACACAAACATGATACGTTTAATAAACACGAAAATAGTGTAATAAACACGACATGTTTAAATACGAGTAACATGACATATATCGTATTCCTGATTAGAATTTTGTCATATTTAATAATTTATTTCATATTTATATTTACATGACTAACACGAGAGAAAAAACGAGACACAACATACATACACAAACTGCCAGATCAATGAGCAATATAAAGATAAACACAATTGTTATTCAAGCTCTGTTTCTGTTAATATATTAAATGTAATTAAATATATTATGAATTATGATACGATATATTAGAGATTACGATATGATATTCTTGCTTGATTCTTTCATAAATTGGTGAAAACCTTATATATATAAACACTCTTGTAAAACTTATATACAATTCAAAATATCAACAATATAGCGCTTTGGACTTTTTCCTGTGGATGTAGGCTATCAGAGCTAAAGTTTGTTGTGTTCTCATGCCTATGCTTGTTCTGTTATTCATACCTTATACCCCCTTCTGAGTTTGTCACGTGATACGCCACTCTATCTCCAACCAACACGTGACGAGGGCTTGTTAAATGATATTATCCCATATTTATTAAATCCTAGTACGTCATTGTATGTCATGTCTTATTGTCACATGTTCCATCACGTTCTTACTACATGTTTTGACACGTAAGATTTTCTATCAACGTGTTATGTCAGGTTTTTCTGTCATGTGTTAAGTCACTTTAGATTTTCTTACAACGTGTTACGCCACGTCTTCCTGTCATGTGTTATGCCACGTCTTCCTACCACGTGTTTTGTCACGTTAGATTTTCCTGTTGCATATTACGCCAAACCAAAATTTTGTGTCATGTGTTCCGCTATATGTTACTTTGTTAGTTAACAAACTCAAGTTGGTATCTATAATACCACTTTGAGTTTGAGGGAGATTGTTAATATAATAAATGTAATTATATATATTAGCAATTATGATACTATATAATAAGAATTATGATATTCTTGTTTGGTTCTTTCCTAAATTGGTGAAAATTATATATATATATATATATATATATATATGCGCACTATTGTACAAACTTATACATAATTCAGAATATAAATAATGTAATCTTTTGGACTTTTTTTTCTTCGTATATGCAGACCACCATGACCGAATTACGTATTTTTTTATGTTCTTGTAATTTTATCTTATCTATTACTTTTTCTATCCACACATTTAAAAATACAAAAAACTTATTTTCTTGTAAGAGTTTACTTGATCATAACATGAAAGGGCAAATGTTTTATCGATTATCATGAATGTATAGACTACTTGATGTAGATATCAGAGACATCTTATAACATTAAATGAAAGTAATCCCTTAAATTGGCACTTCAATTTTACAATCACTTGGCCAATCAATTATATTATGATCAATTGTCAACTTTTTTGGTTATTTGGACTTTTTTTTTACAGAAGGTTTAAGGGCATATTCTTCCCCCTGTTTTAGTCATTAGTTGCGTGTATAGAGTGGTTAGTCTGTATGTCTAGAGTGGTTTTTAGTAATAATAATAATATAAAAGTTTTGAGCAATTTGTTTGTCGCGTGATAAGTAATTATAATTTTTTTATATATATTTTTAATTATTATGTATTGTATTTATGTTATTTTTTCATGTTATAATCATATTAAAGGTATTACATATATATATATATATATAAATTTTGACACGTTATGTATAGATTTTGACACATTCGTGCATTCGTGTTGTGTTAGTGTTATTTTTTTGTGTTGTTTTGTGTTTTAGTTATTTTTTCGTGTTCGTGTCAGGTCCGAAATTGTCAGATTTAATTAGTACTATTCAAATAGCTCACAATTTGTGTCCCGTTATTTTTTGTGTCGTGTTGATAGATTTTGATACATTCGTGCATTCATTTTGTGTTGGTGTTATTTTTTCGTGTTATATTTAGTTATTTTTTCATATTCGTTTCATGTCCGAAATTGTCATATTTAATTAGCACTATTCAAATAATTCATAATTTTGTGTCAAGTTCGTTTTATATAAATTTAGACACGTTCGTGTAATCTAGAGGTGCTCATGGGCCGGGCCGCGGCCTTTTTTTTTTTTCTGCCCAGGCCCGCCCGTTTAGGCCCGAATCACTGTTCATTGGAATAAAAAAATAATTTTTTTAATATTTTTTAATATTTTTTAAATTAAAATTAAATAAAATAATATTATAATAATAAAAATTACTGTTCCGGGCCGGGCCGGCCCGGAACATAAATTAGCCTACCCAGGCCCGGCAGGTCTAGTGTAATCATATCGCGGTCATATTTTTTTTTTATGTCGTGTCATATTTTAGTTGTTTTTTTTATGTCATATTCGTGTGTGATACTATTCAAATAACTTTTAATTTTATGTCAGGTGTTGTATAATAATTGGTTCTTTATTTTTTTGAAAAATAAAGTCATTAATTTTTTTATTTTTATATTATTGAATAAAAAATATTGTATTGATAAATTATCTGTAAAAATTAAAAGATTGAATAATAATATGAAATGAGTTGATGTAAGTAAATTTTTTTTAAACTTTTGGTGTTGAATAAAAAAAAAATTATGATGATTAAATAGTAAAAAAAAAAAAAACTATGTTAAATGATGTTATAAGTTATGAGTTATTATATGATAGTTGTTAGGTTTATATATATATATATATATATATATATATATATTTTTAATTTCTTAATATGAATAAAAATGATGGATATCAATATAATCCAAATAAATTAAATTTTGATATCTATCTTTTTTTCTTTTTTTTTACATATAAGATACATATAATGAATTGATTCGTGTATTCGCGTTATATTTATGTTATTTTATATCTATAACTTAATTTAAAAGTTGTCATCAAGTTGTGATATTTTGTATAGTTTATCATAGTAATTCAATTTTAACTATAAATTCATGTTTTTTTATGTCATAATTGTATTTAATGTATTATCAATGATAATAAAACTGAAGCAATGCGAGAATTCAAACAATAATATATATCTCTTTCACCATTTCATCATTAATACATTTCCTTACCAAAAAAAAAAAAAGAGAGAATATATTCTTTGTTTCTTTTCACATGCAAATTTTGATTTTTTGCATATTTTTGCAAAAGAAAAATCATGAGGTTGATGCCAATCCAAGTATAGAAATATATCATAAATATCATTATGTATGTTTTACATAGTTCCATACATATATATATATATTTTTTTTATCAATTATTAAACCTTCGTTTAGTATATACTAGAATGGTTTCCGTCCCGCTTTGCTAGGGACTTGAATTTATTTTATATAATTTTAATCATATTAAATAGTATTTATTTATTTAAATATATATTTATATATTAAAATAATTATATTTTTTAACATAAAAATTAAATATTTCAAATTACATCTTCTTCACAAATAAAAAAAACATTACTAAATTATTTTTAAATAAAAACATAAAATTATAAAATTAAACCTTTTTTTTTTAAATCAAATGATAAATTCATCAAAAAAAAACCTTAAGTCTATTTTTTTACCAATCAAATTTCACTTTCTTTGGTTGTAAGAGTCCAAAGCGACCAATTACTCCTGCTGGTATTTTTTTTCTTTTCAAAAGATAAAAAATAATTGCAAAATCTTTTTTTTACATAATTTTTTTCCTACTTTCTTATTAATAATTATATATTGTATAATAATAGATAATAAATATTTTTAATTTATTTGTTCATTTTATAATTCTTTCCAAAAAAAATTCACTCTTGATTAGAGGCTTTCAAGAAAAAATTATTCTCTTTCCTTACTAATAATTATTTATTACTATGATAATATTTTTGATTTATTAGTTAGTTTTGTAATTATTCCAAAAAAAAATTGGCCACGAATAGGATGATAGCGGATCAGATGTCAACAATTTTTTAAATATTCAAATCTGAATCCACTTAATTTATCTAAAATTTAAATCCGTTTATTATCTGTTTACTATCCGAATATCACTATCCGAATCTGCATATGATTTAAAGAGTAATATTTGTCGTATATCCAAGCCCGCTAAATATCCGAATTTATTAAATCATTTTTTAAAAATAAAAATATAAAATTAAATAAAAACTAAAGATGTAAATGGATATCGAATTTGGATACTGAATCCTTTATTCGCATAAATAAATTGGATTCGGTTAACGGATTCAAATATCTGACACTATTCGAACCAAAATCAAAATGATTTCGGATAACGGATCTCCAAGAATTTATTTTCGAATCCACTCTGAATCTGCTGCGGATAGTAAATTCAATATCTGAATTTGCAAATTATTCGAATCCGCAATATCCGAATCCACAAATAATGGATCGAATAATATCGAATATCCAATTTATTATTATCACTCACAAAACTAAAAAAAATATTTATAATTATTTATTATAATGATTAAATAATATAAATATTTTTAATTTAGTAACTCATTTTGTAATTTTTCAAAGGAATGCAAAAAAAAAAAAAAAAAAAAAACCAGCTGTCGACTGCTGGCTATTCCCTTGCTACAGTATCCTCTCAGGGGATACTTCTATTATAATAGGTATCGATTTTGGCTTTTTGTTATTTGATATTTATTTTTTTGCTAAAAAAAGTCTAGAAAAAATGAAGTATAAATGATAATCTTATAAGACAAGCATATAAGATAGCCATGCATTGAGCTCGAATTGAATTAGTTTATGCTTAGGGTTGGTGCCTAAGTCCATGACTCCCTACAAATCCAAATTTTTAACATTAAAATAAAATATTTTTATGTTAATATATTGTAACAAATGTGAATTTATTTTCCCATTTAAACCATATTATTTACATAACAAAAGTAACATTTTAGCCAAGTTAGGTTGAGCTTGGGCTTCAAAATATTGCTAAAAAATAAGTTGAGCTTGCATATTTCATTAGGTTGTATGGTCCATAAACAAATTTAAACTTATATTAATAATAAATTTTTTAATCGAATTTGATATCATAAAATGAATGACACTAATTCAAACTTAAAAGTCACATACTAAAATAAAAGATATATATTTTAAAAGGAATCTTAGTCCTTTAATTTTTTTTTTTTTTAAGATAGGAAATTGATTTAATACTTTCCAACTTATTGTAGTTCTTATTTTTCTCGTCTCTAAATAACTACACGTACTCCGGGCAAAAAAAAAAAAAAAACTACATGTATACTTATTTATTTATTTTTCTCTTTCATATTTAAATAACTGTAATTTTTATTTTTTTAATATTAAATTATTTATCATTTCGCGCGCATGATGGATGTGCATAATACTAATAATGATAATCTTTTTATTTTCATAAATAAAAAAGTGAGATATAAGTACAATTTTTAAACATAGCCATAAGAAGATTTATTATCAACTAATTATCTATTCCTTCAAATAAATGAATTTGTCAATTTACTTGTCAAATACACAATACAACATTTAAGGTGTATTTGATAACGCATTAAAACATTTAGGGTGTATTTGATAACGCATTAATATTTTTAATATTTTAAAAAAATTTAACAGTTTGATAACTCATGTAAAATGTTACTTAATAAAAAAAAATTAACAAAAATGTTGAATGATATAAGTAGGTAAGTAGCTACTTATCACTTAATATAAAACATGTTCAATTATAAAAAATTATATATGAATTAAATAATTATTTTTTTGTTACAAAAAATGATATATCTAAATTATCCCTTTTAAGTTTTATCAAAAATTACCCAAAATAATATAAAATATTATGAAAATAAGAGTAAAATTATGAAATAAATAATTTTCAAATTCAGCAATTACAGTTATCAAACAATATAATTATATTCAGTAACATATCAAACCAAATAGTTATTATAATTCAAATACAGTACTTATAAATTCAGTACTAAAAATTAATTTCTTAATTTTTCAATTTATCAAATAACACTTTAGTAAAAAACAATTGATGATTTTTTACAAAAAATAATAATAAAAAAACTATTTTATCAAATCTTATAGAATAAGAAAAAGATTAAATAATATTAATTATAATACTATTAAAGATTATAAAAATCGTAGTAACAATTATAAAAGGTAAATGAACTATATTTTAAAAAATAAAAAATAAATAAACGAAACATGTGACAGTTTTTTAATCGCGCTTGTGAAGTTAGAAAATTTCACTGTCAATGTACAGGATAATAATCTAAGGCAAATATATATAAGAATAAAACTGTACTACTACTAGTTAGTATCATAATAAGAAATTATTATATAGACTATTCCCATCACGTCAGTAATGGATCCAACCAATAAAATTATATCACATCATATTTTTTTTTTATGTCATACTTACACTCCAACATAGGTTTAAGTACCTACATAATCCTTGTACTGTAGTGAAAAGAGTAATTTAGTCCCTATACTGTAAAAATGAGTAATTGAGTCCCTGTACAATTGAAATAAGTGCAAATAAGTAAAATTGATAACAATGTTAATGAAAAACCGTTAAAATGCTGACGTGGAGTCGTAAAATCTAACAGAATTAATGACTTGGAATATATCTAAATTTGTTAGATTTTACGAGTCCATGTCAGCATTTTAATGGTTTTTCCTTAATACTGTTATCAATTTTACTTATTTACACATATTTCAATTGTACATGAATTAAATTATTCAATTTTACAGTACAGAGACTAAATTACTCTTTTCACTACAGTACAGAGACTATGTGGGTATTTAAACCCTCCAACATAAGACACAAAGTTATTTCCCATAAGAAAAAAAAATTTGTTATGTATTTCGCTTTTTCTTTTTATCTATTAGAAAGAACAAAATAAAGTCAAAAAAATAAAACAATAAGTATAACCTCAAAAAAAATTCTGATATAATTTAATTTTATTAATTAGACCCATCGCCAAGGAAAGTTTTGCAAAAGATAATATACATATTTGAAATTTACCTAATTTTGGCATGATTAATATCCTTTTACTTAACTTGTTTATACCAATACGGTACCGCAAACCTATTCCTTGTGACTACCAAACCTATTCCTTGTAGTCACAATTGGGCACTTAAAATGGAAATATCCATTATCATCATTTTTTTAAAAAATTTTTATAGGAATAATTATCTTATTCTCAACAATATAATAATTTCACTTAAAAAAATATAAACTTATTGTACTAATTGTTATTTATTTATATTATTAATAAAATGACTAATTGTGCTTAGTGTGATTGAATCAAGTGACACCAATTCAATTATACAAAATACAAAAAAAAAAAAAAAACCCAAATTAAATCATGATATCAAATAATAATATAAGTATATATTAGTTTTTTTTTTTTAACTTTTTATAAAATATTTGTACTAATAATAAAACCTTTGATTGGATTGGTGTTATTAATCAAGTGATACCAACTCAATTGGATAAATTATCAAAATAAATTAAAAATATTATAATAAATATGAAATCAGAGATATTTATATTTTTTAAATTTCTAATAAAACATATTTTTAACTTAAAAATTTACAAAAATTTATCCACTTTTACATAAAAATACTTAAATAAATGTTTTTTCAAAATTATTTTTAAAAAATAAAATAACACTTACCCACCTCCGAGTTTATCAATTCTAGTATTTTAAAAAAAAAAATTACCTACTACTTAAAAATTATCACAATTAATTTTTTTTTTTCCAAAAGATTTTATTTTTCACATAATTTTTTGTCTTCCACCTATAATGTGGATGTACATAATTTTAATATTTATACTACATATAAAATGTTTGATTGAGTTAGTAATGAGTCAAAATGACATCAACTTAATTGAGAAAATAACTCAAAACCCAAAATAAAATTAAAACAATAAAATAAAATTAAGGATATTTTGAGTTTTTGATTTATTTTTATACACATACATATTTTGAAGAACTACCAACTCCTAAAAAAAACTACCCGTATATAATAAAAAATGCTAAAATATTAAAAAAAAAAACCCTGAACTATGACACTTTTCTTAAATAAGCCTTTATACTTTTATTGTACCAAAATAAGTCATTATCCTTTGATTTGCACCTAAATAAACCCTTATTTCAAATGAAAAGTTGATTTATGTTAAACCTGCTCATGGCCGGCATCCCGCCCATCCTAATAGGCTCAGCCCGTATTGGACCGGGACTGGGTATATTTTTGATGATCCGAGTCTGCCCGGCCCGGCCCAGATCATTGTTCATGCATTACAAAAATAATTTTTTATTTAAATTAAATTATAAAAATTAATGTAAAAATAATTTATTATTATTTTTTTGAATAGTGATCTGGGTCGGGCCTGGGTAAGGTAGAAAAAATCAAGGCAGCGGCCCGACCTGGCCCATGAGCAGGTCTAATTTATGTTAAGAGTTTATTTAGGTATAAATTAAAGGTTAGGGGCTTATTTGGGTACATTTTAAAGGTTAAGGGCTTAGTTGGGTACAAATTAAAGGTTAAGGGCTTATCTAAATAAAGTGGTAAAGTTCAGGGACTTTTTTTTATTATTTTAGCCAATAAAAAACTATCTATTTATTTTAAAAAACACCTACAAAGTGAGTGTACCAGATTCTAGTTGTATATAAAGTTTTTAATTGAATTTAATGTCGCTAGTCAAGTGACATCAATTTAATTATACATGCATATAGTAGATAAATGTATGTAGTGGATGACTAGATTAGGATGAATGCATATGATGAATGAATTAGATTAATTATTATGTACATAATAATTATGGTACATTGTATTGAGAAATGTATTCTCCCCTCCCTAATGATTCTTGGAGTCCTATATAAGGATAAGTTTTGTATCCAAGAAGAAGTAATAAAAAAAGGCTTAGTGATATAGCTAGTTTCTGAAGAACTAGACTTTGAAAAGTACATATTTCCTTTGTCTTGATCTCTCTTTATTTACTCCTTTGATTTTATTTATAACACGTTATCAGCACGATCAAGTCTCTAACGGTAGTAATGCCCTCAAGTTTTCTTTCATTATATCAAGGTAAGAATTTTGCTTTCTCTAACATATGTTATCTAAAAATCTAGTATATCTTCTTATTTACAAAAGTATATATCTATACATGTTCTATAATATGATATATATGTGAGATGGGTACTTTTTTTTAGATTTTTAATGTCCACCTAACTTTCAACTTTTTATTTATTATATCAAATATCTTTACAATGACAAATCTCGCGAATTTTGAATTCTTTGCTCTTGAAATTTCTGGAAAAAATTATTTGTCACGATGCTGTGATTTATCTTGAAGCTACGAATCTTGAAAATATTATTGAAGAAAGAAATCAAGTATTCCTGCAGGATCGTACAAAAATAATGATTTTTCTTCGATACCATTTACACGAAGAATTGAAAATTGAGTACCTTACTATTAAAGACTCATTAGCCCTTTGGAATAACTTAAAAGAAAGATATGAACATCAAAAAACGGTGATTCTTCCAAAAGCTCGATATGAATGGATACACTTACGACTACAATATTTTAAAACCGTAAGTGAATATAATTCAGCCTTGTTTAAGATTAAACTCTCAATTGAAATTATATAAAGAGAATATTACTGATGAAGATATGTTGGAAAAAACATATTCAAATTTTCATGTCTCGAATGTGCTCTTGCAGAAGCAATATCGAGTGCGTAGATTCACAAAATATTCTGAGCTAATTTCTTGTTTACTTGTGGTTGAACAAAACAATGAGTTTTTGATGAAAAATCATCAAACTCGTCCTACTAGCTCAACACCATTCCGTGAAGTGAATGTGGCATTTTCTCAAGGTCGTGGACGAGACCGTGATAGTAAAAAGGGTCGCAGAAGAAAAAATTATCGAACCCGTGATAATCATCATTTAAGTTTTGAAATCAAGTGTGCTAAATGGAATAAAAAAAGTGGGTCAAAAATGAAAAAATCTTGAAAAAGAGTGATAAAGTACAAAAAAAAATGCTGAAGTAGATTTATCTGAACTTGTTGGTCCTACTTATGATAATGACTCTTCTCTAAATATTGATTATGATATTTCTGGTTTTTTTTCGAAAACTCTAATGGCAAAATTGGTCATTTGATTAGGAATGAAAAATATCTACTAATGAGATATATTTATGTTTATGTTATTTTAAAGGTTATCATACGTAAGTTTTACTTGATATCATGAAGGATGAGATGACATATGTTTAGTGGATAGTGGTACAACTCACACAATTTTTCGTGATAGAAAAAATTTCTTGCAATTAACATTAGCTGAAATTAATGTTAATCCAATATCTGATTCTACAAATGTAATAGATGGCTCTGGAAGAGTCCACATTATGTTTTCAAATGGAACAAAATTATATATTGATGATGCGTTATATTCTAGTAGATCCCGAAGAAATCTACTAAGTTTCAAAGATATATGTCGCAATAGTATCATGTTGAAACAAAAATAAGAGAGATGTGGAATATCTTTATATTACCTCTATAATTTTGAACCAGAAGTTCATATTAAAGAAACTTTCGAGTTTCTCATCTGGCTTATATTTCACAAAAATAAGGATGGTTGAATCAAATTTTATGTACAGGAAATGCTCAGATCCTAAAACTTTTATACTTTGGCATGATCGTCTTGGCCATCCAAGTTCAATCATGATGCTATGTATCATTGAAAATACACATAGACACCCATTAAAGGATCAGAAAATCATTTTTCCTGATGATTATTTTTGTTCTTCTTGTGCCCAAGGTAAATTAATTGTTAGATTTTTTTTCATCTAAATTATCTTTTGAGTCTCTTACTTTTCTACAAAGAACACAAGGAGATATTTGTGGCCCATTTCATCCATCTTGCTGACCATTCTGGTACTTCATGGTTTTAATTGATGCTTCCATACGATGGTCACATGTTTGTTTGCTTTCAACTCGTAATACTGCTTTTGCTAAATACTTTACTCAAATTATAAAGTTAAGATCAAGTTTTCCTGACCATTCTATTAAAGACAGTTCTTTTAGATAATGCAGGAGAGTTTACCTCAAAAACTTTTTATGATTATTGCATGTCTATTGGAATTAGTGTTGAACATTCCTTGCACATGTTCATACTCAAAATGGTTTAGCAGAATCTTTCATTAAGCATTTACAATTGATTGCTATACCTATGCTTACGAGATCAAAACTTTCTCTATCTATTCGGGGACATGCTATATTACATGTTGCATATGACATGCTGTATCTTAGAGTTTTTGGTTGTGCTGTATATGTCCCTATTGCACTATCATTGGAATTTATGTTGGTTTCGACTCTCCATCTATCATTAGATATCTTGAACCTTTAACAAATGATCTTTTTAGGGCAAAATTTTTAGATTGTCAATTTGATGAATCAATTTTCTCATCATTAGGGGAAGAAAAAGATAAAGGATCTAAAGCACAAGAAATTTGTTGGAATACACCAACATTGTCCTTTCTTGATACACGCACTAATCAAGGTGAACTTTAAGTTCAAAGAATAATTCATTTGCAGAATGCTACAAAAAAATTGCCAGATATTTTTACAGACACCTAAAAGGTCACTAAATCACATGTACCGACTACTCATATTCTTGCATGTTTAATTGTCCCTGCAGGACATCCTGTGGGTATGGCAGCCAATGAATCTAAAGAATGCCAGAAGTATGGTAGACCTTTTGGTGCAAAGGATTATGTTCATCGAAAGAAAAAGGAAATTAAAAAACACTTCAAAATGACTATCCAGAAGAGGTAAAAAATAATATAGATCAACAACCTCATATTTCTAGACAAACAACACCAGAAGTGTTCCGGTACCGGTAAATTATGAGATCTCATTAAAATATGAAAATATGTAAGGAAGAAATAAAGTTGTTGTTGATAATGTGTTTGCATATATAATTGCTTCTAATATTGATTGGCCCAAATGGAAAGAAGCAATAAAGGCTGAGCTAGACTCATTAACCCAACGTAAAGTATTTGGACCAGTAGTCCAGACACCTGAAGATGTCAAACCCGTTGGATATAAATGTGTCTTTGTACGAGTTAAATGAAATTGTGAGATACAAGGCACGACTTGTAGCACAAGTTTTTTCACAAAAACTTGGTATAAATTGTGAAGAGACATATTCTCCTGTTATGGATGCAATTACTTTTAGATTTTTTATAGTCTCTGAAGAACTTGGCATACGTCTAATAGACGTGGTGATAGCTTACTTATACGGGTCATTAGATAATGAATTATACATGAAAATCTCTAAAGGATTTAAGATGCCTAAAGCATATAATTCAAAACCTCGACAAAATGTACTATGTTAAACTACAAAGATCCTTATATGGATTAAAGCAATCTGGACGTATGTGGTACAATCGTCTAAGTGAATATTTATTGAAAAATGGATATGAAAATAATGCCAGTTGTCCTTGTGTTTTCATAAAGAATAAATTCTGGATTTGTTATAGTCAGAGTGTATGTTGATGACTTAAACATAGTAGGAACTCCATAAGAGATCTCAAAGACTGTTGACTACATAAAGAAAGAATTTGAAATGAAATATCTTGGTAAGACAAAATTTTGTCTTGGATTTCAAGTTGAACATTTGAGAAATGTGATTCTTATTCATCAATCATCTTATATAGAAAAGATTTTGAAACAATTTCATATGAATAAATCTTACCCATTAAGCTCTCCAATGGTTGTTCGGCACTTGATGTAAAAAGAGATCTTTTTCGTCTACAAGAAAATGATGAAGAAATTCTTGGTCATGAAGTACCATATCTTGGTGCAATAGGAGCACTTTTGTATCTGGCAAATTGAACTAGATTATACATAACTTTTGCAGTCAATTTACTAGTAAGGTTTAGTACTGTACCAATACGAAGACATTAGAATGGAGTGAAACATGTTTCTCGTAATCTCCGTGACATGACTGATATGGGTTTGTTTTACCCAAATGGAGTAAAGTCAAAATTAATGGGATTTGCTGATGTTGGATATTTTTCTGATCCTCATAAAGCTCGGTCACAAACAGGTTTTGTCTTCACATGTGGTGATACTGCTATTTCTTGGCAATCTGTTAAACAAACACTGCTACCTCATCAAACCATTCAGAAATATCGGTTATTCATGAAGCAAGTCATGAATACGTGTGTTTAAGAACTATGATTCAACATATTCGAAGAGTATGTGAATTGTTTGTGAAAAATGACAAGCCAACTATATTGCATGAGGATAATGCAGCATGCATTATACAAATCCAAGGTGGCTACATAAAAGGTGATAAAACTAAATATATTTCACCAAAGTTCTTTTACACACATGAACTCTTGAAGAAAGGTGATGTTGATATTTGCAAAATTTGCTCAAGTGACAACCCAGCAGATATATTCACAAAGACATTGCCAACTTCAATTTTCAAGAAGTACATACATAACATTGGAATACGCCGGTTTAAGGATATTAAATAATTGGTTTTATTTTTTAGGAGAAGTAAGTTTCCTATGAATATTGTACTATTTTTCTTTCGCTAAGTTTTTCACCCACTGGGTTTTTCTTAGCAAGGTTTTAAGAGGCATATTTATGCATGCATATGGTAGATGAATGTATGTAGTGGATGACTAGATTAGGATGAATGAATATGGTGAATGAATTAGATTAATTATTATGTACATAATAATTATGATACATTGTACAGAGAAATGTATTCTCCCCCTAATAATTCTTGGAATCCTATATAAGGATAAGTTTTGTATCCAAGAAGAAGTAATAGAAAAAGGCTTAGTGATATAGCTAGTTCCTAAAGAATTAGACTTTGAAAGTACATATTTCCTTTGTCTTGATCTCTCTTTATTTATTTCTTTGTTTTTATTTATAACAGAATATCAAATAATATATTCATGTTTTTTAATTTCTTAAACTTTTTACAAAAAATTACTTACTCCTTACTTAAAAATCTACTCATTTAAAAAAAAAAATCCAAACATAACTTTTTTTTATATAATGAATGTGCATATTTTTAATCTATACTATTATTAAATGGAATAACTGAGTTGGTGTCACTGAGTCAAGTGACAACAACTCAGTTGGTAAAATTACAAAAAAGGTCAAATAAAATATTATAACAAATAATAACATATTAAGGGTATTTATGTATTTTTAATTTTTTATATAATTTTTATTTTGAAAAAAATTATCAATTTTTCCTTAAAAACTACCCACTTCATAAAAGAAACTACCTATATACATATAAACTACCCATTAATCAATTTATTTTTAACATAATTTTAAACTACCCACTAATCAATTTATTTTTAACATAATTTTTATTAATTTTTTTACTCATCCACCCACATAGTGGGTGTGCTATAATCTAGTATTATATTATGTTAGTCGAATTGGTTTTAGGGTCCATTTGGATGGGCGGTGAGATTGACTTCGGTGAGATTAAAAACAGCGGTGGCGATGAGATTGGGTACTGTAGCGGTGAGATTAAAATCAGCGGTGGAATATGTGTTTGGATTCAAACCCAACGGTGGCGGTGAGATGAATTATAGTGGAAAAGAAAAATGACCATTAAGGGTATTAGATTAAAATGTGTATATATATAATAAATAATTAAAAATATATTTATATTAAATAATAAAATATATATTAAAATTATATTTATATTAAATAATAATTAAAATTTTTTAAAAATATATTTATGTTAAAAAGTAAATTATCATTAAGGATATTAATTTAAAATGTGTATATATATAATAAATAATTAAAATTTATTTATATTAAATAATAAAATATATACTAAAATTATATTTATATTAAATAATAATAATTAAAAATTATATTTATATTTATATTAAATAATAATTTAAAAAATTAAAAGTTAAAAATAATAAAAAAATAGTGGAAGGGGGTAAAAGGGGAATTACTCCCCTCCACTAGGGTTCCAGTCCATGACTGGACCCGGGGGGAAATCCCCCCCCCAAATTTTTTTTGGGGAATCCAAATGCGGTTTTTTATTTTTATTTTTATTTAGATATTGCTATTTTTTTTTTTACAAAACTACCAACGTTTTCAAATTATGTACTAAAATACGCTCATTTTAAAATCAGTTGAGAAGTCGCCATATGATATGGCGACTTCCCAACTAAAAATTTTATTTTAAAAAAAAATCTTGCTTGGGAGTCGTCATATCATATGGCAACTTCCAAGCTTTAAATTTTGTAAAATTTAAAAATGATATGGCGACTTTCAAGTGCAATTTGTAAATTTTTTTTTATATAATGTTGGGAAGTCACCATATGATATAGCGACTTCCTAACACCATTTTTTTTAATTTTTAAAATTTGTAATTAAAGTATATTTTTTAATTTTAAAAATTAACATTATTAAAGTATTTTTGTAAAAAAAGTAATTTTATAAAATTATTTTAAAAGCCTAGAAAATATTTTTTATATATAATTAATTAATTTTACATTATTTAATTAATTCTAAATATATATTTTTATATATAATTAATTAAATATATATTCAAGTATGTTACTGTTTTAAAACGGTAAAAAAAAAATAACTTTGAAATTTAATTTTACAAAATTAAAATTTTAAATAATAAATTAAAAAACTAATTTTACAAAACTAAAAAATTGTAAAAAATTTATACCGTTTCCCAAACTAATTTTTTAATAAATTTAAAAATTAATAATAAAATTTAAATAACAAAATTAATAAATAATCATTTAAAATTTTAAAATAACAGCTAATTTTTACATTTAATGAAAGAAAAATACAAAAAGTACATTATTATTATACAAAACATGCATTATTAAAAACATCTTCTAAAAAATACATGATTATTATACAAAAAATACGTTTATTCTAATTATTTACAGAGGAGCTCCCGTATCGCGTGGTGTTGAGTAACAATGTCGAGCTCTCCTATTGCTTGCTAGTTGCACCCATCGTTGAACCTCGTCAGTGGAACGTATTCGTTGTCGACCTCGACCTCGACCTACCGCCACTGGTTTTGGTTCTATGTGATCTGCATGCTCACTCACATCAGTCGATGGGAAGGCTCTACTAGAGGGACCCACATGTTCTGCATCAAAAAATGAAAACCTACTACTCGATGAGCTAGCACCCATAAAGGGAGCCTGACTACTAGATGGACCCATAAGTGATGTAGTACCAAATGCTGACGTAGGGGTTCCAAACTGATACATTGAAGTTAGATATGCTGAACTTGGACTTGGGGTGAGGAGCTGGTCGTCTAACATCGTCGTTGGCGGTTCTAGTCGGTAACACTCATCAACATCAAATCCGGGGCGACTGACGGAATGCCGATGACTGGATTCTACTCTATGTTCTGGTTGAGGTTGAGGATGACTAAATGATATCCTCGGTGCAGTGAACTCCGCCGCATTTGATGAGGTCGGTTGACGCGTTCGCCCACGTTGTCGGCTAGGTCTAGGAACTTCCATTTCGTGTGTAGGATGGACTGGATTTGAAGTCTGTCCCGGAAATGGCATATTCCTAACATCCTCAAACTCCGACGGTGGACAAGCAAAAGGCCGACATTTATTTTTAAACCATATTATGTAATCAGCAGATGGGTTGAAATTATTACGAACAATGGGTATACATGTTGGAATTTGTTCAGAATGTTGGTTCCACAAATGGATCCATTGTCGATGCTTCGTAGGCCAAAATACTTCGTGGCGCCCACGCATATCAATTTTGTGAACCTTATCAAAGTTCACTGATGGTTGCGGAATTGGTTGTTGCATCCCAAATTGTCGCAATGCCCTATCAGTAGAGTGTCATTCTACATATGCAAAGCATATCAATGCTGTGTTTGCTATCCATATATTGCAATTATTAGTTGTATCTGATGGAAGACATGCCATAATTTGATTTGAAGAATATGGCATCCATGCAAACTGTGAATAATTATTACAAATTATTAGTTTCATATAGATTAAATACAAAAATACTTAAATGTAACAATCGAAACATTTACCTTTCGATATGCTTCTCGATCTAGTCGTGATCTTATAGTTCGAAGATCTAACAGAATATCGCTACAGTCTTTAAGATGACTCTACCTGTTAAAAATCATATACAATCTTAATAGACTTAATAAAAATACAAGTTCGTACAAAATTAATAAAAATAGTCAAGATTATTACCTGCTTGCAAGGGGGTATACATGCGGAAAATTCTCACGCTGAGTAATAAATGGCAGTCGATGCCAAGCCCATGACTGTAGAAGCAGTAAACATCCACCTATGTCATGGCAGTCGGGAACGGTAGCCCAGCACAGTTCTCTATACAAAATCGCCAAGCACGTAGAACTCCAACTATAATTTGCTGCGTGCTCTAAATCACGAAGCAATGGAAGATACATTAAATGTACCCGACTGCTCGATTTGTCGGGCATTAGCATTCCTCCAATCAAACGTAAAATATATACTCTAGCAGCATATTTTACCTCTTCTTCGCTTGCGTGTTCGGGGAGATTTTGCAATGACTGCAGCCACATATTTGTCACCATTGAGCCATTTAGACACTCTTTTGGAGGTACAACGCCCAATAAATTTTGGCACTTTTCATTTCAATCTAGAAGACTTGCGTCTGTAATTGGCATGCCATCCACTGGTAGTCCAAGTTGGAGTGCAATACCTTCTAAAGTGATCGTGCATTCACCACACGAAAAATGAAAAGTGTGCATCTCGGGTCTCCATTGTTCAAACCAACGCGCTAATTAAGTCCGGCAGAAGCATATATTGTCGAATTTGACTTACATAATAAAATTCGGCACTTTTAAGTGGTCGATAATAGATGGATGCAGATCTTCGAAAAAAAAAATTCTCGATCGTAAAACGTGAACATGGTCCTGTTCATAATTAATTAAATTAAATAATTATAAAATCATAAAAAATTAATAATGCAATCTCTTTGAAATATAATTAATTATAAAATTATTATTATAAATAATAACTTTATAATTTTATAAAAATTAATAATGATAAATTATAAAAAATATGATAAAAAATTATAAAAAAATTTACTATATAAACTGCGAATATGTGCTTATCTTACAACCTCAATAACGATGAAGCAATTTTGAAATCACTAAGAGAAAATTTTAGAGAGAGAAAGAGTAGTCTTTAAAAATTTTAGACTAAGAGAAAATTTTAGAGAGAGAGAGAAGTATTTGAAAATTGGTGTGAAAAAAATAAAGAGGATGAGGGGTATTTATAGGTGGGTAGGGGTAGGTTGGTAGGATGACAACAGTCAATTGCCTTTAAAATTTAAAATTTTATTTTGTTTTAAGTAACCATCCCATGGTTTTTTTTTTCAGAGCATTTTGATATTTAATTTACAATTGTAGATATTTTGATAATTTTTTTTTTACAATATTATGATAAATTTGCCATCCAAATGCACTCTTAGTTAAAGTTTGCCCCACAACCAAAACAATATAATTATTTGAATCCTTCCCAATTTTTCTCAGATATAAATGTAATCAGCAGCGTTTATCAACAAATATTATCCAACGGTTTGAAAACATTCGTACGATGGCAACGTGCACAACAAAAGTATAGTATTAAAATATTTCATTTATTTTTTATTTTTAATTAATTTTCGCTTGAGTATAATTTTTTTTGGGTAAATTTGAAAAAGAACCAATAAAATATAATTTTTTTTTATTAGTACCATGCAAAAAAGTAATTATTGAAAAGGAAATAAGAAGTTATGAAATTAGTGAAAAAGAAACGAGAATGACTATTTTAACCTTAATGCAAGTTGACTTAAAAAGAGAAGCTTCACAATCTTTCTCATTTCTCATGTCTGTCTTACTGTTAAAAGGTTTCCTTTCATTTTACTTATTTTTTCATCATCACCCCTCGTCTTTAGTCCCCAAAAGAAATTTTTTTAGACAGGAGTCTTGTTCTTCAGGTTGTTGAAATTTTCACGGGTAAGTACTCATTTTCTCTTTTGGTTAATTTTTTATTGCAATGTTTCATTGTGATGTAAATGTGTTTGTTTTCTATAATGTTTTTTTGTTTTTATAATTGTCATTGTTTGTTTTGACTTGAAAGAAAAAAACAGTGAAGTAATTTTTAATGAAGTAAATGGGTATTTGATTTTTGGTTTGAAATTGGAGTAAGTATTAGATTTTTGGGATTAGTATGGTTCGGAGGGTTAGAATGATATAAGAAATTGTATTTTTTTTTTGAATTTTTTTTTGGAATTTAGAGAAACCCCCAAAATTAGTTAGGCATGGACTGATGAACCCGCTCAAAGTCAAGCAAGCCGATGATATATTCATCCATCTATAATTACTATACTGATATGAGCGTAGCCTTCGCTACACAGGTTTCAATTTCATGGCTCATTCCTTAATATCTCTCATTTTACCCTCTTTTCTTATCCTCTTATTACAGGAGATAGGCTAAAGTAGGCTCAATATATTAATAAGTCTCTTTTTTGCCTTGGAGACGTTGTCACAGCTTTGGCTCAGAAGAATTCTCACATCCTTTACAGAAATAGCAAACTCACATTTCTCTTGCAGGTCTCATTAAGTTATAATATATATATATATATATTTATATATAAACCCCATTTTCCAAAATTTCCAGCGTATTATTTTCATAATGGCCCGGATTATGTTTTCGTTATTTTAATTAGTTTTGAGATCCTTAAATGTACCCAACAATAGGAAGCATGTTATACTATTGCCTTTCTTGCTTAATGTGATTGAAGACGTAACAAACTTGAGTTCTTTCCAAAATGAAAGTTATTTGTCTTCTGTAAATAGATTGTATGGGTTTTGTACTAACATTTTCTTATGGAAATGTCTAGGTGCACATGCTAAGACATTGATGTTTGCTCATGTGAGTCCGGAAGGAGACTCTATTGGAGAAAGAATTAGCAAACAATTAGTACTTTGAAATTTGCTCAAAGTGTTTCAATAATGGAACTTGGTGCTGCTTGTTTGAATAAAGAGAGCAATGAGGTTATGCAACTCAAAGAGCAGGTAAACGTATCCATTCAAATTTTGCTTGATGCCATTGGAAAATACGTCATGCCAGGTTGTCTTCTCTTACTAAGAGTATATGATAGATTGTGAAAATTTAACTGTGAATATATTTGAAGCAATTAAAACGAAACGTGCTCTTAAAAGTTTTAAAAGGAATAACTTGAAAAGAACAATTATGTATCATCGATTTATGTACATTTTATGCCATTAATTAAATTTTCTAGAATCTAAATGCAAGAAACAAGCTATTCCTTCTCTTGTCCAGATATTACAATCTATAAAGCATGAATCTATGCATCTGAATGATTTCATTTACGACAAGATTTGCTAATTTTAGATTTGTACTTATGGAGGACATGAGCCTATATATGTATATGTATACCAATTAACAATTAGTATATATTTATTACTCTTAATATTTTGTATTAAATCATTATAATTTTAATATTTAGGTCATTTTAAAAAGTGGGAACACATAAGAGCTTAATTGATTGCGATTTAGGGAGAATTTTTCACTGATATGAAAATGTACATATACTTTTGTTGAACATACATATAGTTATGCTATATGTACATATAAGTGTGAAGTAATGAACATCGGTATCTTTCTATGTATATTTGTAACCACATTATTGGTAGTGTATGCAAATGTGAAAGGTCGCCTATTGTAAATTGTGCCTTAGAGACTGGTCCTTTTCTGCTAAAATTTGCTAGAACACAAGTGCCTGGTTGAAGGATCCCTCAATAACTTGAAGCAGAGTATGGTTGAATTCCCAAAGCCCAAAAAGGTTTGTGTATGGAATGAAATGATAGTGTCTATTATCTGTTCAAATTTCTAGCTTTTTGGTAAAGATAATTTGTTCAAATTTTTGTTAAAAGGTTTGATCCCTTTTTAGCTAAACATGGGTGCCTCTCTCAATTACATTTTAGTTATTACAAATTGTCAAGGATAATGTGAATTCAAATAATGTTTGTTTCTGTTACTAGGATTGAGACACAAAAGGTATTTTATAAGATATTTTAAGGTATGTACAAATAGTTTAGTTGAATGTATATATAGTTATATTATATGTACATATAAGTTTTACTTATAAAATATGAATCATCATACTTTTGCTTCATTTGCCATTTTAAGGAGGGGAAACATGTAAAAGCTTAAATCATTGGGGCTTAAGGTAGAAATTATTAGTATATAAAAAGTACATATAGTTATGCTATATGTACATGTAAGTGGGCTTAAAGGTTTGATCCTTTTTTAGCTATATGTACATATATGTACAAATATTAATTAGGTAATTGTAATACTTAGGTAATTTTAGGGTTTGAAAACACATAAGAGCATAATAGATTGGGATTTTTTAAAAAAATCACTGATAAGGAAATGTACATATGCTTTTGCTGAATGTGCATATAGTTATGCTATTTGTACATACTGTTATAGTTCTATGTACATATAAGTGGACTTATTTTCTTGAAGCATTTTTTAGTAAAGCTATTGTTTTAGAGTAATTTTAAATGATTCCGAGATTAGAGTGAAGGATTATGGTTAGGGTTTTGGGTCTCTCTATATTAAGAGTACTAAAAGTTATATATTTATAACTCTTATTATTTTGTATGTAACATTATAATTGTAATACCTAGGTAATTTTAAGAAGCTGGAACACATAAGAGTTTAATTGATTGAGATTTAGGTAGAATTTTCATTGTTATGAAAATGTACATATCTTTTGCTAAAATGTACATATAGTTATCCTATATGTACATATTGTTATACTTCTATGTACATATGAGCCATGAAGAGCATTAATTCGTGTTTTCTTTGCTTTTCTTTACATCCTGCAATGATGGTTTGTTCTCTTTATGTTTAAAATACATCTATGATTTTGATAAAATACACATATATTTATACTTCTTCATGTAAAATCTTTATAGTAAAATGTACATATAATTATACTTCTTCTTGTACATATATTATTATTTTTTCTTATAATTCATTTACATATTCTTTTTCAATCTTTTTTGGGGTGTTCTCAATTCATGTTTGGATACTTTAGATTACTAATGTATGTTAATGGTTTCATTGTTATGAAAATGTACATATCTTTTTCTAAAATGTACATATAGTTATGCTATATGTACATATTGTTATACTTCTAAGTACATATGAGCCATGAAGAGCATTTATTTGTGTTTTATTTGCTTTTCTTTGCATCCTGCAATGATGGTTATGCTGATTGCTCTCTGTTTCTCCCTCCAGATTGCATGTACCTCATCTGTTTGAAAGCATTGGGTGAATGTCGACTCCTCAAATAGAGTTGAGGACCTATGAGCAAAGGCAAAGAGACCCGTATTTGCTATCATTGCTCCATTTTCAATGCAGTACCTGTCATCAGTTGCAAACAATCTTCCACCTCGTTCAGATCACATTGTCCTCATCATCTCTTGCAAGCGCTTATTGCAACCCACACCACCAACTATGAGAACATCTTTCGTGTCACATCGAGCCATCATTCATTCTGTAATCTCCACAAGAATTGGAAAATAAAGTTTCTTGCATTGTATTACGATATAAGTAGAAAATAACCAGACCAAAAACAATAGCAAACAACATATTATTGCTAATACATTAGAATGGCATATTATTCCTGCAGAGTATTACAATATAAGTTGAATTTAGGACAATATAAAAATGTACATATTGTTTTGCCTACATGTACATGCAGCAATGTTATATGTGTACACTGTTTTGTGACCATATACATATAAGTGGACTTTTTTATTAAAATATTTCTTACTCAAATTGTTATTTTATACTACTTTTAAATGTTTTTGTGACCATGTACATATAAGTGGACTTTGATATTTGCTAGTTAGTATTCTTTTTATGTTTTGCAAAAATAACTTTAAACTATCAGAAAGCAAAAAAAACCTTAATGTAATATTTGATAGCTCAACCTTGCAGAGCTAAAATTACAAGGCTTTTTATCATAAACGGTAGCCAATTGAGCCATCTAATCAAGGAGCAAGAAAACAAACTGAATAACAACCAAGTAATTGAAAGCATTGGACTATAACAAATTCAACTAATACCATAAACACAGAATTGGATAATCGAAATTTCGTTTCATTCATTCCAAATATAGGATGTTCTAGACAACACAGAAAATAAGAAAGTACAATAGTCCTAAGTTCCTACCAACATCAATATTTTCCTACAACCAAAGTACACAAAGGAAACTACATACACAAGAAATAAGAAGCAAAGACTAGACTAAGCAATAGTCACACCAGTCAAAAGCTTCTCAAGTTTTTCATCATTCCTCAAAGCAAAAAGAACATGCCTTGGAATGATCTTATTCTTCTTGTTGTCTTTTGCAGCATTACCAGCCAACTCCAGAACCTTAAATAACACAAAAACAAACTTAGCAACATACTTTAGGGTTTTTAAACCTTGTAGAAAATTAGTGTTTTCGAAGTTTCATTCAATTTGTGTTTTTGAAGTCCGGATTCTTGTATTCCTTTCCTTAAAATGACCAATTTAGCAAAAATATAACAATTCATACAAAATAATAAGAGTATTAAATATATAATGCCTCTCCTTAATCGTTTTTCCATTTAAAACTACTGAAAAATAACAAAATTAATAAGAAACGCATCAAGAAAATAAACCCAACCTTAAATAACACAAAAACAAACTTAGCAACATACTTCAGGATTTTTAAACCTTGCAAAAAAACTAGTGTTTTCGGAGTTTCATTCAATTTGTGTTTTTAAAGTCCGGATTCTTGTATTCTTTTCCTTAAAATGACCAATTTAGCAAAAATATAAAAATTCATATAAAATAATAAGAGTAGTAAATATATAATGCCTCTCCTTAATTGTTTTTTTCCATTTAAAACTACTGAAAAATAAATTAATTAATAAGAAACGCTTCAAGAAAATAAGCCCAACCTTAAATAACACAAAAACAAACTTAGCAACATACTTCAGGATTTTTAAACCTTGCAAAAAATTAGTGTTTTCGGAGTTTCATTCAATTTGTGTTTTTGAAGTCCGGATTCTTGCATTCCTTTCCTTAAAATGACCAATTTAGCAAAAATATAACAATTCATACAAAATAATTAGAGTAGTAAATATATAATGCCTCTCCCCAACCCTTTTCTTTTTTTCATTTAAAACTACTGAAAAAGAACAAAATTAATAAGAAGCACTTCAAGAAAATAAGTCCGCTTATATATACATGTAGTAAAACTATATGTACATATAGCATAACTATATGTACATTCAACAAAAATATTTACATTTTTATATCGGTGATAAATTCTATCCTAAACCTAAAGATTTAAGCTCTTATGTGTTCCCCTTCTTCAAATGAACAAGTTAGTAAAAGTATAATGATTCATAAAAATAGTAAGAGTAGTAAATATATAACTTTTACTATTCTTATTATAGAGGGACCACAAACCTTAACCATAATCCTTCCCCTAATCGTTTTTTAAAACTATTGAAAATGACAAAATTGATAATAAATGCTTCAAGAAAAATTATATATACATTTTTATATTTGTGACAAATTCTACCCTAAACCCAAAGATTTAAACTCTTATGGGTTCCTTCAAATGAGCTTAATATAATATTGGTTGCAGACACATTTTCCACTTACCAAGCAAGACATGAAGCAACTTTCAAGCTAATGGCTCTATTTCTCTCTAAATGCAATCATAAAAGCAGATAAGTTTGATACTCCCAGGCATTTAGGCGGACAAAGGTATTAATACCAAATGGATTTTTTGGCAGAAAAAAGAATTTAGTTTCATGAAATCATTGTACAATATCTAATGATAACATGTACATTTTTATATCCTAAACCCCATATTCTTCCCTAAATCTCAATCAATTAAGTTTTTATGTATTTCTCTTTCTTAAAATTACCTAGGTATTACAATTATAACTATTCTTACAAAATAGTAGGAGTAGTAAGTATATAACTTTTAATACTCTTAGCATAGAGAACCCCAATACCTAACCATAATCCCTCTTTCTAATTTTGGAATCATTTAAAACTACTCTAATTAACAGTTTTACTAAGAAATACTTCAAGAAAATAAGTCCATTTACATGTACATAGAAGTATAACAGTATGTACATATAGCATAACTATTTGATGCACCCAAAAGAGTGTATCTTATTTAACCTTGCACTAAAAAGATCAATTGTAAGTATAGTAGTTAGCAAGGGTCGAGTCCTCAGGGATTGGGTTTTAGTTTATAAGTTAATAGTTTATAACTTACATTCAAAGAAAACAAGAAAAGAAAAGGGGTTTTTGAAGCCAGATTTAAACTAAAGTAAATAATAAGAATAAGATGCAAGGCGGTATAACCAGCCAATAAAGATATATATACTAAATTAGGCGGTATAACCAGCCAATAAAAATATATATACTAAATTAGGCGGTATAACCAGCCAATAAAAATATATATACTAAATTAGGCGGTATAACCAGCCAATAAAAATAAAACAAAGTTAATATACAAATTAGGCGGTATAACCAGCCAATAAAAATAAATATAAAAATAAGCAAACTAAAAGTAAGAAAACAAGTAAGTAAGAAGAATCAAATATGAAAAATATGGTTAAGGTTTCATTCTCCACCACTAGACATCATTAAGAATCAATTTCAGATCTATCAATATCAACCAACTATCAAAGTTAACAACCGTAGATAACAACAAGCTCTGTTACCCCAATCTTTCCTTAGTTTGTCGTTAAATAGAACAAGCTCTCTATTTAATCTCTAACCATTAAACAACCTAGAATAAGCTCTCTAAATTCAATTTAATGGCAGCTTTATGATGAGAAAGATAGGTTGATCTAAGCAACAAACACATAAGCTCGAATTGTTCAACTTAGGTTATGTTCCACTTTGCAATTATTGAAAACTTGACCATAATCATTAATCACAAATTGCCACTTATGAATAGGAAATCAAGACAATTACACGGATCAAGACTCCTAAACTAGCAATAGATAATTATCAAGATCTATCTAGTTGTACACCTAAATAAATCAAGACAACATCATGAACAATTCTTGTAGAAGAACATAAGCAACTTTGATAGAAAATTAATGATAGATAGAATCTGAAAATCAATCATAAAACATGTCTAGGGCTTTGAAATCACCCTTAACCAAATAGAAGTTTAGCCTACCATAGGCATTATAAACATAAACATAAAATTAAAGAAAATCTAAGAAGAAAATAAAAGAAAGAAAGAAGAAGAGGAAGAATATTAATTATCCAACCTCTTGCTCTCTCTAAAGAAAAAGAAAACTAGAGAAAAGAAAGAAAACTAGAGAAAAGAAAGAAGAAGAAAACTTAGAGAATTTTATTAAAATGGCTAATATCCTACCTATGTACAATATGATCCTCTACAATCATCCAAGGCCCTCTATTTATACACATTTTGGAAGGCTAAATGACAAGAGACAAGCTTTACAAATTTCAAAGGTAGGTATAATAGGTGGGTGAATTTTTCTAACAATTTTCGTCATATTGTATGACAATTTTGATCAGCCAACTTGATGGTCGATTTCGTCAATGTTGGAGGCCTTATCTGATCACATGGTCTTCTAGACAAAGGTTCCCGTATCAGTTACGGATCCATAGCCATTGGAATCAGCTCATTTTCTGATGTGGATAAGCGGATATGGGCAAAATACGAAAACAGGTCAGCACAGACGTCATTGCACATCAGCCAACTTGATGGTCGATTTCGCTAGGGAAAACGACTCCGTTTCAAGAAGTTTAAAACATGAAAAAGATAGATATGCCTCTTAGCTTTGCACGGCTACAAATTTCAGCCTTATTGCTTCAGTGAAACTCCAGATATAGCTGATATGGCAAAATGTGTCGGAACTGGAACTGAACTGGATTTGCCCTTAATTCTAGTAATCTGAAATCACTCAAAGAAACTTGTGAAAAACACCAAATTACATAAAAATATAAAAGATCATAAACACAATTAGACTAAACAATAATAACTCGTATTTGACACAAAACAATAATAAAACATAACTAAAAACTATATAATTATACGAGTTATCACACCCCCACACTTAGATTGTTGCTAGTCCCTAGCAACGACTCAATAAAAATAAAATAAGAAAATCTAATCTAATCCACTTTCGTAGGAAATCACGGTGGCACTTAGCATGTGACACAACCCTTTAAACCCCTAGGTGTCCCTAGTGGACGAGTTTAGTCTCGTGAGGGTTTACTAGAACGATACCCACAAACATTGAAAAATTAAAATATAAATAAACTTCATATAAATAAACTACATATACTAAAAATATTTACTCCTAATCCTTTCAATACAAATTAGAGGCAATATTTGAACAAGTCTTATAAACTAATCAATAGCTTAAAAAATTTCACAAAAAATCATGCTTGAATGTAAATTGTTTGAGTTAAGCCAATATTAGCATAACATATCTCAATCAAAATAGTGCATGTTCAAATTTAATCTCAACTTCTCACATGGGATACTCTCTTGATTTTCACTCTTTAAAGTAGTGGTAAAGTGTTTACACTCAATCAATCTCATGAAAACACTTCTACCATATGCTTGCTTGTCCACCTATTCTCCACTAAAAGATCATGCAACTTCATAAATCAAGAGGTCTTTAATCAAGGTTGTAATGGGGCCAAGGGGTTTGTAATGTGGTTGAAGAACAAAAGGATAAAGATATCACAAAGGTTCCAAAGAGTTCATAAAGTTTAGAGACATAAAAAGATTATACAAAGAAACTTCTCAAAACTCTTTACAAGTACATAGTCACCTAGGCCGGATATTCATGTTGGGCCTTTTCTTCATTCTAAACAACTTTGTAACATCTTTTTCCTTTTCCACAAATTCAAGAGATGATTCATATATATATATATTTTTTTACATAGGAATGTATTTGCCAGTATTCCATTTCTTTTTCTCTTGACTTTTCTTTTCTTTCCCCCCCACACTTATTTCTTGTTTCTAACCCAAATTTTCAATAGATCTTCCTTGTCTTTGCAACTTGTCTCAAAACATGCTAATTCATCTTTGGAACAAAGGTAAAGATATAAGTATATTTAGGTTAGGGACAAGTTATGGTTACCAAAGAGATAGCTTATTCAATGTAGGCTCAAATTGGTTCACTAAGGTTGTGTTCTCTTGGAACATCAATAAGGGATGGCTGTTTGGCACTGGTTATAATCCTAATGCCTCTATCATATTCATGTTGTCACATGTATCAATATAGTCTCAAACGGTTTAAAGCAAGTTCTAGAGAATCATGTAATCATAAGAGCACTCAAGAAATAAATTAGATTGATTTGTATAATGCATCAATCATTTTAGGCTCAAAAACTCACAATGATGATTATACAAGTCAGTTTTAAGTCTAAACATGCTTCTTTCTCAATCAACATATCATATTAACATTGGCTCATAAAAATTAGTATCAAGCTTAATTCTCATGAAAATCTTCTCACTAGTAACCAGTTTAGACCTATGCAATTCATATCTCATCATTATATTAAAAAGGAACTAAAACACACTAAAAATAATAATAATAAAGACTCAAAAAAAAATAGTAGACGAAAATAAAAGAAATCCTAAATCATTCCCCTCACACTTAATTCTTACATTGTCCTCAATGTAAGTCTATTAACCCAAATGAAAGAATCATGTGTAAGAGAAAAGAACTAATAACATAAGAATAGGAACAACTAGACTCAAAACAAAACAAAACAAACTCATGCAACCTAAATAATCCTAAAATACTAAAGAAAAATTAACAAGTAAACATAAAAAGATTAAAATCAAACTGACAAGGTATGTCTCAAGTCTCCCTTACTCAGACCTTGTTCAGAATGAATACTTCTAAATTGCTTAAAACACAACAAACTTTTTTTTTTTTTTTTTTTAAGAAGGTAAAATTTAGGAGATATTACCTGTAGAGGTTGCTAACCACTTATTATAACTGAGACACAACAAACAAAATGTTAGATAATGTCACAAAGACAAAGTGCAATCCACTCCTTGCTCGTCCATATCTCTTTTTCTTTTTCCGAGCGTTTGCGAAACAACCGTAGCAGATAAATACTCATAAGCTTGGAGCTTTTTGAGTAAATCTTCAATGGTTGTAGCAGAAATTATGGTTCTCCTTGCCTCTGAAAACATGAATCCATTATCCACAGCATTATCTAAATATGAAAGCAAATTACTAAAATAACCATTAATATTAAGCAAACCAATGGGTTTCTTATTTGTGACCAAAGATGACCAAGAAGCCACGCAAGCTATTTCTTCCAATGTACCCAGACCTCCTGGTAAAGCAATGAATGCATCGGCAGAATGGTACATGATTGTTATCCGTTCAGGGATACTCCAGACTTGTATTTCCTTACCCAAGGTAGGTCCACAAAAATCTGTGAATAGTTTTGGCACGATTCCTAGAACTGGACTTCCTCCGGCGTGTGCTGCTGTAGCGACTGCTCCCATTAAACCCGTACTACCGCCTCCATAAATCAACTGGATCTTTTGTTGGGCAAGTATTACTCCAACTCTTATGGCTTCATCAGCGAATATGTTATTTTTCCCTGGATAAGCACCTCCAAAAACACAAATTTTTTTAATGCGTTGGGACGAAGTACTTTCCATTTTTTTTTCTTTTTTTTTTCTTTTTTTTTGAGTGCCTGAAAGAGAATGAGTACATGGTGTAATATATAGAGGACTGAGTAGTGAATCAGACAAGAGTAATAATGTCGCCGAAAGTGTATCTGACCTGTCAGAAGAAAATGTTAACCTAACAAAAGATTTTTGCGTGATTTCAGGAAGAAAATCAAAAAGAGAAGAAAAAATCAACCGTAAAAGTCAAGAGTAATAATGTCGCCGAAAGTGTATCTGACCTGTCAGAAGAAAATGTTAACCTAACAAAAGATTTTTGCGTGATTTCAGGAAGAAAATCAAAAAGAGAAGAAAAATCAACCGTAAAAAAAAAAAAAAAAAAAAAAAAAAAAAAAAAGAGAGAATACTTACACAAATCGAACAACACGTAAATTAAACCAAAATGAAGTTATTGCAAATCAAACCAAAAGCTGAGAAGTCATTTATTGTAGTTGTGATTGTGGCTCACATCTTCCTCTGGTTTTACGTCCAGAAACGGCTTAAACGCCTTCTATGAGTCGAGGATATGCTTCCCATCCAGTTTTCTTACAAGCTGGCAAACAGGGTCTTTTAACATCAGATTCCCAAGATGTTGCCATTCCCTTTGGAATTGCGGCCATAAATCAAGAATTTCTCTTTGTACGTCTCCACTAGGATGCGTCTCAAGAGAAAGTTGGATATTACCCAAATTCTCCTTACTCAGTCCATCCTTAATGAATTCAATTTTATCATCTCGATTAGAGGACGGAATCCCAATAGAACGACATTTACCGTTACACGTCCATCGTGCAAATTTGTGGCAATTTGAACTCATGCGCTTTGCTCATCGCTTCTTTGCAAAAGTGCTTCTACCTGTACCTGGTAAATGCAAAACAGGAAGATATTCATCTTCACGTACCTTGGCTTCAATTATCAAACGTATGTCTCCAGGAATCCCTTTGTGCATAAGCATTCTTAATCTTTCGAATCGAACTTGGTAAAGCTTCAGTAAAATATTTCGAGGAAAAGGAGGAAATCGTTTCTGCAATCTTGTGAGAATATCATCCATCCTGAAAAAAAAAATGAAAAAAAAATTGAAAGAGAAATTGGAAGAGAAATTTATATACAATATCAGTTTTGTGGGTAGCTGATGGAACCGACTTAAATAATCACGGAGTACCGTTATCCGCCATTTAACCGGGGTTAAAAAAATAAAATAAAAATTATATTTACATCTAGTTATTTTCAAAACAAGGATCAGAAAGAAAAACAACATAAAAAGACTCAAAAACAAAACACTCTAAATAAAATCCTAAAATACTAAACAAATAAACATAAAAATAAATAAATAAAAACAAAAAAAAACAAAAAAAAAGGAAAAGGAAAAGAAAGCAAATCTAAGTATGGCAGGTTGGCAATTTCATCTTTAATTGGGCTGCCTTCCCAATTAACACTTGAGTTAGTGTTTTGAATCTAACCAACACCCTTTCTTGGCTTTTTAGGCTTGTCAGGCTCATACATGAAATTTTCCAAATTTATGCGTTTGAGAGGAAGCTTTCTTTGCACAACAGTGGATGCATTCTCCATTACAAGTATTATTCCATCATCCTTTGTGGTGCATAGCTCATCGAGGAATGGAGCATATTTTGATACTTGTTGAATGGCATCCACAAACAAACTGTTTAAGGTTTCCAGCGTGTCTTGTTCATGTTCATCCTCCTTGAACTTTGCGAATCTACTAGGAAAAGGTGGAGAAGAAACATTAGTAAAAATTGGAATCTCAAACGTTACCTCAGGTGCCGAAATACTCTTATTTGGATCATTGGCTTCATTATCCTCAAGAATAGAATTCATCTCTAATTTTGTCTCATCCTCATCTTGTTCCTCATTCCTCAAGGTCACAATAGTAGTATTCTCCTTTGGGTTAATCATTGTTTGGGCAGGGAGTTCTTCAGATCTTTGTGCTACCCATCCCACCATACTACTAGTCAATTGGATCATTTGCTTTTCCAAACTCTGGATGCTTGCCCTTGTTTCCTGTTGAAATTGCAAAGTATCAGTAACAAGAGAATAGACAAGATCTTCTAAAGAAGTACCTGAGTTTTGAGTCATATGTGATGGCTGAAAAAAATCTGATTCTTGAGACCATGATTGATTGAAGATAGATTGATGAGTGTAACTGGCATAAGGATCTACTTCTTGGAAATTTTTTGAGTAGCCATAATTAGTATGATCCCACCATCCCTCATGGTAAGTGTTTGAGTAATGATCATGCAGTTGGTCTTGGAACCCTTGATGGCCTTGACATCCTCCCATGGCCAATTGTTGAACTGGGGAGGTGAGATTGGCTTGTTGATTCTCCATGTTCATGTATGCCACCAACTCTTCAAGTGTTAGATTGCTCAATTCCATCGTTGTTTTTTTTTTTTTTCAAAATTTGATAAGAAAAACCCGTATGTACAAGAAAATAAAACTCATTAGAACTGAAAATAAGAATAAACCAAGTAACAAATAAACTAAAGAAAGCAATCCCCGGCAACGGCGCCAAAAATTTGATGCACCCAAAAGAGTGTATCTTATTTAACCTTGCACTAAAAAGATCAATTTTAAGTATAGTAGTTAGCAAGGGTCGAGTCCTCAGGGATTGGGTTTTAGTTTATAAGTTAATAGTTTATAACTTACATTCAAAGAAAACAAGAAAAGAAAAGGGGTTTTTGAAGCCAGATTTAAACTAAAGTAAATAATAAGAATAAGATGCAAGGCGGTATAACCAGCCAATAAAGATATATATACTAAATTAGGCGGTATAACCAGCCAATAAAAATATATATACTAAATTAGGCGGTATAACCAGCCAATAAAAATATATATACTAAATTAGGCGGTATAACCAGCCAATAAAAATAAAACAAAGTTAATATACAAATTAGGCGGTATAACCAGCCAATAAAAATAAATATAAAAATAAGCAAACTAAAAGTAAGAAAACAAGTAAGTAAGAAGAATCAAATATGAAAAATATGGTTAAGGTTTCATTCTCCACCACTAGACATCATTAAGAATCAATTTCAGATCTATCAATATCAACCAACTATCAAAGTTAACAACCGTAGATAACAACAAGCTCTGTTACCCCAATCTTTCCTTAGTTTGTCGTTAAATAGAACAAGCTCTCTATTTAATCTCTAACCATTAAACAACCTAGAATAAGCTCTCTAAATTCAATTTAATGGCAGCTTTATGATGAGAAAGATAGGTTGATCTAAGCAACAAACACATAAGCTCGAATTGTTCAACTTAGGTTATGTTCCACTTTGCAATTATTGAAAACTTGACCATAATCATTAATCACAAATTGCCACTTATGAATAGGAAATTAAGACAATTACACGGATCAAGACTCCTAAACTAGCAATAGATAATTATCAAGATCTATCTAGTTGTACACCTAAATAAATCAAGACAACATCATGAACAATTCTTGTAGAAGAACATAAGCAACTTTGATAGAAAATTAATGATAGATAGAATCTGAAAATCAATCATAAAACATGTCTAGGGCTTTGAAATCACCCTTAACCAAATAGAAGTTTAGCCTACCATAGGCATTATAAACATAAACATAAAATTAAAGAAAATCTAAGAAGAAAATAAAAGAAAGAAAGAAGAAGAGGAAGAATATTAATTATCCAACCTCTTGCTCTCTCTAAAGAAAAAGAAAACTAGAGAAAAGAAAGAAAACTAGAGAAAAGAAAGAAGAAGAAAACTTAGAGAATTTTATTAAAATGGCTAATATCCTACCTATGTACAATATGATCCTCTACAATCATCCAAGGCCCTCTATTTATACACATTTTGGAAGGCTAAATGACAAGAGACAAGCTTTACAAATTTCAAAGGTAGGTATAATAGGTGGGTGAATTTTTCTAACAATTTTCGTCATATTGTATGACAATTTTGATCAGCCAACTTGATGGTCGATTTCGTCAATGTTGGAGGCCTTATCTGATCACATGGTCTTCTAGACAAAGGTTCCCGTATCAGTTACGGATCCATAGCCATTGGAATCAGCTCATTTGCTGATGTGGATAAGCAGATATGGGCAAAATACGAAAACAGGTCAGCACAGACGTCATTGCACATCAGCCAACTTGATGGTCGATTTCGCTAGGGAAAACGACTCCGTTTCAAGAAGTTTAAAACATGAAAAAGATAGATATGCCTCTTAGCTTTGCACGGCTACAAATTTCAGCCTTATTGCTTCAGTGAAACTCCAGATATAGCTGATATGGAAAAATGTGTCGGAACTGGAACTGAACTGGATTTGCCCTTAATTCTAGTAATCTGAAATCACTCAAAGAAACTTGTGAAAAACACCAAATTACATAAAAATATAAAAGATCATAAACACAATTAGACTAAACAATAATAACTCGTATTTGACACAAAACAATAATAAAACATAACTAAAAACTATATAATTATACGAGTTATCACTATTTGTACATTCAACAAAATTATATGTGCATTTTTATATCTATGACAAATTCTACCCTAACCATAATCCCTATTTCTAATCCCAAAATCATTTAAAACTACTATAAATTAACAGTTTTACTAAGAAATACTTCAAAAAAATAATCTCACTTATTTGTACATACAAGTATAACAGTATGTACATATTGCATAACTTAATGTACATTCAGCAAAACTATATGTACATTTTTACATTTGTGACAAATTCAACCTTAAACCCAATTAATTAAGCTCTTATGTGTATCCCTTTTCTTAAATTACCAAAATAGTAAACATATAATGGTTCATACACAATAGTAAGATTAGTAAATATGTAATTTTTAATACTCTTACTATAGAGATACCCAAACCCCAAACCCCTAACCATAATCTTTCATTCTAATCCTAGAATCATTTAAAACTACTCTAAAATAGTATCTTTACTAAGAAATGTTTTAAGAAAATAAGCCTACTTATATGTATATAGAACTATAACAGTATGTAAAATCAACAAAACTATATGTACATTTCATAACAGTAACATATTCTTCCCTAAAATACAATCAATTAAGCTCTTAAGTGTACATATAGCATAAAATATCTTCCTTCTTAATCTATACATAGGTTGTAGTATAAAGGTGCCAAAATCTTATAACTCAAATTTCTTTCAAACATCTTTTTTCCTAGACTTAAATCATAAAAAAGACCATTTTTTTTGTAAAAAATCACAAAAAGGTTTTTTTTTATGGAAAACAACTAACTGACCTTTGTCAAATAACATAGAAGACTTATCCAATCTTCATAATATAAAAAATAATCCTAGTAAGAAAGAAACACCAAATAAGCTTACAAACCTTTCCACGATTCCTTTTGTGAACCAAGTTGCATCAATGTTGGGGTCTGGTTGAAGGATAATTGAATAACCCCTTCGGCCACTGCTCTTGTGCAGTCTTCAAATGGGCAAGAAATGGATTAAGCAAACTTGAAGTCAATTTCTTTATGTTTTTCTTTTGTAGATATCACCAAATCACACCTGATGAAAGTAAAGAAGAATATAATAAATTGTATCTACAAAGATTATAAGTAAACAATACCAAATTCAAAATCTTAAACATATATAATGCACACACTAAGAAAACAAACTATAATACTAAAATTTAAACAAATAAAACATATATATATATATATATATATATATATATATATATATACCAAAAGGCAATAATTATATGCCTACTACTTCTAAAGGACTATAGGCATAGGGAGCTTTACTTTTATGATTATCCACTAAGATTATCATGCTTATATACCTATAGGAAAATATATAAAAAAGACATCTTCAAACTCTTCTGATTTATCTCATTTTCTGATGCTAAAAAACAATGATACAATTAGAACATGATTAGAATTTAGCTTGTAAAGTGAATTAGATTTAGAACTAAAATTACCTAAAAGAAAAAAAGATGATTAGAATTAAAATTCAATAGCATATGAATATTAGAGTAACCAAGAACTAGTACAAAATAGAAAAATGGATGACAAAGCGAAACCAAATATACAAAACACTACTAGGATCCATAGCCGATTACACAATGGATGCACATTGCTTCACTTAAATACCACAATGCAAATCTTTATGAAATAAAAGGCAACAATTTTCATGAAAATTTCCAAATTTTTTTTGGACATTTGGATTCAAAAAATGACGCGATTTAGTAATAGATTTTTTTTTTGGCAGAGAATCAAAAAGTCCTCAAAAAAAGGGAAAGTTCTCAGAGAATTAGAGGTGTTTTTACAGAGAGAAAGTATAAAATAACAAACCAAAAGAAATAAGCAATCATATATTAACAATTTCAATTTTCTACTCCATTTTTATTTTCTAAATAAATTCAAAATTTTGAAAAAAAAAATTTATTGAAAAACTTACAAATGTTGGAGATGATACAAGGTAAGCAAGAACAAGATTAACAGCTGCTTCTCCTCTATGATCCAATCAACTACATCTTTTTGCTTTAAAGTAGTTTCTCTATTTATTTAATGTGGTTTTGATTCATTCAACAAAACAAGAGAAAAAAAAAAAGAATGCACACTTCACAAGTATGAGAATGACTGTTGAGTAGACCTGCTTACGGGCCGGACAGCCCGCCCGGCCCGGCAGGCTCGGTCTGTATTGGGCCGGGCCTGGGCAGGTTAATTTATGTTTCGGGCCGGTCCGGTCCAGCCCGAAACAGTGATTTTTATTATTATAATATTATTTTATTTAATTTTAATTAAAAAAATAAAAAAAATTATTTTTTTATTCCAATAAACAATGATTCGGGCCTAAACGGGCGGGCCTGGGCGACCCAGGCCCGGGCCTGAGCAAAAAAAAAAGAAACGGGCCGCGTCCCGACCATGAGCACCTCTACTGTTGAGAGAGAAAGAGATAAGGTTTGAGAATCTAAAAGTGAAAATATGGGAAGGGCCGGGATGAGGAAAAAGAATAGAAAATGTAAGTTTTTATTAAAATCAATTTTGTCTTTACAAATTTTTTTTTAATAATTTCTTAATTCTTCATTTCCTTTTCATAAATTATTTTAACTTATTAGAGCATCCAACAATTATTTATATTTGGAAGACATGTTTTTCAAATTTTCTCATTTTCTTTTCTTCCTTCTACAACCTTTCAAGTTTCAACCAACAAAAAAAAAAAGCCAAAGCGCAAAAGGTGCGTTTTAATTTTTGATTTGATGACTTCGTTGTCTTCTTAAAACCTCTCTTCTGCACTCTATCTCTCTTTCTCCCATTCTTTTCCATTTCTGTCCGTACACTGCACAAAAAAAAAAAAAAAACTCTATAAAATCTTTGACAAAAAAATGGATAAAAAGTGAAGTTACAGGCACTTACAAATATTTTCAAGTGTCGCAAGAAAAACCCAGAAAAAAACGGAAATTTAAATAAAAAGTGGAAAGGGAAACACAAAAACTAATCTTCAAAATAAGAAAGAAAGAAAAAATTTCGTCAGATCTTTTTGTTGTTGTTTAAACTGGGCTTTGTCGTCACCACCTAGATCCTTTTCCTCCTTAAATCCGTTCTAGCTTAGGTTTTTATCTCTCTTTTAAGCCTTTTTCTTTTCTGGGTTTATGGGTTTTTCTTTGTTGTTTTTTTCCTGGTTTTAGTTGCATGCAGGATTAAGCTTTTTTATTAATTTTTTTTCCAGGTTTCATAGGGCGTATGCATTTTTTCAGACTTTTTTTTTGGGGTGATTTTAGAGTCTTGGGTCTGCTTCAAAACGGAGTTTAAGGATTGGCTTTAAAGATCAGATTTTTTTAACGTTTATTTTTGTAGGAGGGGTTTTCTGATGGGGAGCCCCGATGAGCCCAACATAAAGGGCATTGATGCGTCGGTGGGTAGCTTGGTTTGGGTCCGACGCAGAAACGGTTCGTGGTGGCCGGGTCGGATTATGGGCTTTGACGAGCTCTCTGAGGGTTGTTTAGTTTCTCCAAGATCCGGTTCTCCTGTTAAGCTTCTTGGTCGTGAAGATGCAAGCGTGTGAGTCCATTATTTTTAATCTTTTACTCACTTTTTGAATTTTTTGGGGTAGGTTTAATAGCTTGCATTTCTGTTTATGATTCATTATAGTAGTTTTTTTATCCAAGTTTATTTGTTTAGCAGTTTTGATAGTTCTGGAACTTTTTTTTCTTTGATGTTGCTTAATCAATATGACCCTTAAAAAGGGGAAACACTTGCAGATGATAAGTTGTCTCTTCCTCTGGTGGCTTTTATATATATTTTTGGTTCCATTTTGAAGGGAAGATTGCAAACTTGTGGTTCCGACTTCCGAGTTCGACCTATATGGTGCACTTTCATGTTCATATCAATGGTTTTTGTGGCAATATATGGTGGAAAGTTCAGCATTTGATCACATTGAAAGGCCTGCTTGTTTGCTTTGGTGCATTGTGCTTGTTTGTGCTTTTAGTGAACCATTTAACTCAGCAGGTTCTGTCTTTTGAATACAATCTTGTGTGGCTGTTTTTAATAATCAAAACTAGAAATTTTGGTAACTTGAGAAAAGTTTTTTTTTTTCTTTCTTTAAGCACTGTTGATTTTATATTAGACTGGTAGGAGAATGTGCATTTGATTCTCTAAGAGCCCTTTTAATGCTGTACTTTTTCACCTGTTGCCATGTCTTTACACTGTTATAGCGTATAGGCATTGATTAATTAGGCTCTAAAGATAAATTTCTAAATCAGTTCAGTAGGTAAGTGTTTGTTCTGTCACACGTTACTAGAGGTTGTAACCATCTCTTGTCGCAATTGTCACATTGTAACTTTGGGACTATGTATCGATCCTATAGAAAATGACAAAATTATCCAAGATTTGGAAAGATGACTGCTATTTTCCTTTGTAGATTATGATGATTTAGATTCAATGTTTTACCGTTATATCCCATCATGTCTATTATCTTTAAACCTTGTTCGATGCTGAATGATTTATGAGTAAAGCACTGTTAGTGCTGCATTTTCTTCTTTTAATTTCTAGAATGATTGAATCCCCCTTCGCCCAAATAAATTTTTTTTTTCTTTCTAGAATTATGTCTCTGAAGATTGAAATATATGAATGAGAGGAAGCCTTTTGGGCAATGATCGCCATTGAATGGAAAGAATTTACTGTGCTTGGCATGTGTTCTTATTACTTAACTTTTGTTGATTAAATTTCCTTGCTTTTTTGGCTTTAGGGACTGGTATAATCTTGAAAAGTCTAAGAGGGTGAAGGCCTTTCGCTGTGGAGAATATAATGAATGTATTGAGAAAGCAAAGGCTTCAGCAGCAAATTCTAGCAAGAAAGCAGTGAAATATGCTCGAAGAGAAGATGCTATTCTCCATGCTCTTGAGATTGAGAGTGCACGTTTAGGCAAGGATCATCCAGATTATTTCTCTAGAAAAGATAATTCTGGTGGTGACCAGGGTTGTTTGGTCAGAGAATCACCTAACATGTCACATTCTGGGAAAGAAAATGAGGATATGACTGATGAAATGAGTGAATCTGAGGATGACTCAGATTCAGCTCCAGAATTATCACAGTCTGGCATATCCTTTGAAGAGACAAATCTTATTAGTGGTACTAAGGGGCACTCTATGCTGGTAAAGAGAAGAAAAACCCCAAATGATTCAGAGGATGATGGAGCAGAAGGAATCAAGCGCATGAGAGGACTTGAGGATCTAGGCATGGGTGTAGGATCAAAAAGAAAAGCTCAGGCTGCAGGGGTGCTCGAGTTAGTTCAACAAGATAATGCTTTATTCTATGGTCCAAACACTGGAAATTGCCTGTCTAATGGAGGTCCCATAAGTGGTAGCAAAAACCATTCATCATCACTGAAAAGAAAGAGATCTCAAGTCGCAAATGCTCATGAATTCCTGAAAAGGAAAAATCGCCGGCGACCATTAACCAAGGTTTTGGAGAGTACAGCTATGGTGTCAGTTCCAGTTGCTTGTGATGAACTTCCAAGCTCAAGTGGTTCATCCCTTAGGGTACTCTCTGACAGCAAGGTTTCAGGAATGGATTCTAATGAATCACGGAAAAGTGTTTCTGCGGTAATTAACAACAACAACAATAACAACTCAGATAGTACTGGAGTTTCATGTGAGAATGGGGTCTCCTTAAATGCTTCTGAACATGCTGCTGATGCTGATGCATCTCAAACTAATAATAAGACAAAAGACAATGAAATTTCCAGCATACCAGGGTTAGTTGAGAATGAATCTTGTGACAGGCTATTTGATGTGCCATTTGTTGAAGAAGATAAACTATCTGCAGGTATTCTGGATTAAACATTTATAAACTATAGCATTTCTTATTATCACTGCTTCATTTTTGTGCATAAACATATTCTGCTGCTTTTATAAATTGCACTTGTATTGATTGTGCTTTTATAAACATACCAGGGTTAGCTGAGAATGAATCTTGTGACAGGCTATTTGATGTGCCATTTGTTGAAGAAGATAAACCATCTGCAGGTATTCTGGATTAAACATTTATAAACTATAGCATATCTTATTATCACTGCTTCATTTTTGTGCATAAACATATTCTGCTGCTTTTATAAATTGCACTTGTATTGATTGTGCTTTTATTATTATTATTTTTTTTGGGGGGGGGGGGGGGGGGGGTTGCTGCAGGATAATTTAGATTATTTGTTATTTCATGACTTGTTATTGTTCACCATGTTCATCATGTGTCTGCATGATGTTGGTTTTGTGTGGCTCCTGTGGGATATTCCTGCCTGCATTGAGCTTTTGTTGTGGTGAGTTCTGTTTTACTTTGGTCTTCGTTGGTCCTTAATAAGATATTTATGTTCTGGTGTTATATATATCTTTTGGGAACTAAATAACTTATGTCTTGTGTTTGCATTAGTGTGTCTATTAACGTACATACATAGACACACACACACATGTGCGTGTTTCTGGTTGTGGTGATCATTTGGGCCAACTGTTTGCCGACAGGTCTAGTTATTCAGACTTGTTCACCAATCAAATTAGCTGGACTCAAGCTTGTTTGACTCTTTAGGGCTTCTAAATAGCCATAACTAATGAACTGCAGGAAATTGCTAGTGTTTGATGGCTTGAGGACAGCTATCCTGGCATGAGATGCAGTTGATGCTAAAAGAAACAACTACGTATGAGTAGCCAAACTAGAAGCCAACTCTATCTAAATGTGCTTTTGAAAACCCAATTGCCTATGTTTTTCTGGTATACAACTTGTGCTGATACTGGGGGTGTGGGTTAACTAGCAAATTGGACCAATCTGGGTGGTCTGTTGGATGACTAACTATGCTAAGTATTAGATGGCATGGATAAGAATTTAAACTGGCACTGCTATTTAGTAATAAGATTAAACATTAGCTAAATTACTCTTCTTACAGGTTGGGGATATAATGACATGCAATGAATTCTCTAACCACGAGAATTTTGAGTCAGTATGTGACCGGACTGGAAGCTAAAGACATTGATGTTTATGCTATCACACAATAAAGGCATGAACTGAAAACTGCATGGTAATAAGGGCATGATTTGGACCAATAACTTGAATGGTCCTGTTATTAGTCCCTGATGAATCAGAATTTGCCTGGAGACTTAAGTTTAATTAGAGTAAAGACATGAGATTCCCTTTGTTTAAGGAATTCTTTTCCTTCTTTTGTGGTGCACCTTTTCTACCAGAATTTGTTTCTAGCTCAACCAATTCAGTTTGAAATAAGGTTAGTTTAGTACCGGGTCTGCTTCCTTCTTGTACTGTTTTCTTCTGCTTGTTTTTCCTTTTCTAATGTGAAGATGTTGATTTAAGTACATGGTCGGATGGTATATTTAGTTAGGCATAAGAAGGTATTCCTTATGGGATTGTTTCATTTCTGGATCTTTCTTGCAAAACCTCCAGTTTGTGATGACTAGATGTGTATGCATACTCTTTCAGAACCTGATTCCTCTACCTTTTACTCTCTCTTCTTTTTTGCAGCTGTAGCATTTTACTTTTTCCTCTATTGGTACTGATAGATCATTTGATTCTTACAGATTTTTCTCCAATATTTGTATCTTGTTCATCTGAGACGCCTGAAGTTGGTGATTTGGGAAGGCAAGCTGAAATTGAGGGACATAATGAGTCTGGTTACACCAGATCAGTGGATGTTCAGACAACTAGTATTAGCCAGAGGATAGAGAAAGGTACTGCAGAGTGGCAGTTAAAAGGAAAGAGGAAGTCGAGACAAATAAGTAAAAATCAAAAACACGACCCTAGAAAATATGCTGACATGGATGATGAACCAAATGCTTATTTGGCAGGTATAAAGCACTTGGATGGATTTTCTCAGGGCTATGATCAGAAAGTTGATTGCAATGGTGTTGATGGGTCAGTTGCTCCATACACTCGCACCTTGCAATCCAAGTCCAACTTAGTTGTTCAAGAGCAGCTTGATGGGTTCGGGGACTGGATGTCTATGTCTCGGCAGCCTCGTGTGAGAGGGTCAATAGTGGAGGCAAAAATACTTCCTGATGGTTCTGTGACCCCTCAAAGGTCACTTCCATACCGTCAGTCGCGCTATACTGTTCACTCCAGATATCAGATGACAGATTTTCCTGGAAAAACTTATTCTGCTGATTCATCATTATATGATGTTAAGATTGATGTGAAAGCTAACTATCGGCCACAACATGTTCCATTAGTTTCCCTCATGAGTAAGCTGAACGGAAAAGCCATAATAGGTCACCCTCTAACAGTTGAGGTTTTGAGTGATGATTACTATGGCAATCTGACTCATGAAGCTGCTATGGAGTGCACTGAACTTGTCCATTTAGTGAAGCGAAATTCAGAAGGTGGACGAGTCCCTAGAAAGCATATAAAATTGCAATCGCGTTTCCCACCACGTAAATCAGCAAAAGCAAAGAAATCTGGACTATTGTCTAAGAAGATTAGGAAATTGTCTTCATTGACTGGTCAGAAGCTAGGTGTAGCCGACAGGAAACCAGTAGCGGAGAAGCCCAAGGTTCCTGTAATAGCTTGCATTCCTCTAAAGTTAGTATTCAGTAGGATAAACGAAGCATTGAATGGCTCAGCACGCCCAACACACCGGCCTTTAACATCAGGCAATTCATGAGTAGGTGATCCTACTATGGTGAATGTGATCACATCCGGGATTTTATTCGACTAGAGAATGCTGTAGCCGGTTCATTTTAAAAGCCTTGCCATTAGCAGCAGCAGCATGAGCGTGCATTCTGCCCACAGGTAGAACAAATCCCATTGTACAATTGAAATGACATTGGGTTGTTGTAGAAGAAGGAAACTGGTAGGAATATGAAGGATGATGAAGAACAAGAAGGCTTCCCTGGCTTTGTATATATGATGAACATGTAACATTAGTTGAGGTGTAAAGGTGGGATCTGGAATTAGGTAATATCCATGACCTAATATTGGGTTCTTTTAATTCATGAATTCAGGTTGATTCAGGGGCTAATAACCTAAAATTTGCAAGTTGTACATTTTTTTTTGGCTTTGGGACTTTGATTTGGTAATTTATTCCAATTCCCAAAGCCTCTTTCTTTTCAATTTTGTTTTGTTTTTGGCAATTCAGATGTTTTTCTTGCATATTCCAATTCCTTCTTTCCTCTATTTTTGTTATTGAGATCTAGTCCCCTTTAGTTGATTATCCGAGCGTTGTTGCGGGTTAAATCTTAAAATTTATTGATGTAATTTATTTTTTTAAATATTTATATATTTTATACATTTCTTAACATATGTTTATATTTGATTAATTTTAAAAAATATAAGTTGATAAGTTTTTATATTTAATTAATTTTGTACAAAATGATTCTAAATTATAATTCTTCCAATAAAATATTAAAATATTTTATTTTATTATGGGTCCTTTGAATATTAGATTCAAATGTACAGTGATTGATGAAGCAAGCAAAATTTAAGAAGGAAAAAAATGTTACTCAGTGGTTAGTGATATTGATTAAGTGATCTTTATAAAATGAAAAGTATAAACTTTTTTTAATTCAGTAAAATATAATTTTTTTAAATAATAATTAAATAATTTTTAATGGGTGTTTATAGCTTATAAGTACTCGTTAAGCAAATCTAGAAAAAATTATATCTATTTTTTTTTTTTTAAGTTGAAATTGGTGTCCAAAAGTAATTGGGCCATTATCTTTCTTTGCATTTCTTCTCTTTCGTTTTTTTAAACACAAAAACGCATACAACCAAAAGCCCAAAACTCAACCCTAAAATGAAACCATTGGCCAAAAAACCCTAACAAGAAACCCTAAAAGTATCAATATATTATTTAGATTTGTTACATTGTAGCAGCCCTCCTATTATAAACCCTAAAAATCAACAGGTTCTCTTTCCATTCTTAGCTCAGTATTAATATTTTATCCCTGATTCCTCTTGATTTGTTTTAGAGGATTTTAATCTTACTAACGGGGGTGGGGTTTTTGGGTGGATCTGGTGCAGTGAGGTGCAGGGAAGGAGAAGATGGCGACAGTTCCAGGACAGTTGATTTGGGAGGTAGTGAAGAAGAACAATTGTTTTTTGGTGAAGCAGTTTGGAAGAGGAACTGCTGGCGTTCAGTTCAGCAAAGAGCCCAACAATCTCTACAACCTCAACTCATACAAACACTCTGGTATTCTTTTGATCCAAAAGTTTCCTTTTTTCTCTTCTTGTTGATTCGAGTATGTTGATCTTAGGTTTATTGGAAAAAAATGATCTAGTAGTTTTTTTCTTGTGCTTTTCTTATTCGTTTTATTAAGTAAAAGTGAAATGGAAATAATATTATCTGCATATGCAAATGATTTGTATATAAATGCTTGGTAATTATTGAGGAAATGGGAAGAGAGATATTGGGTATTTTTAATGTATTCTATTGTCTGCTTTTTTATTTTATTTTATTAAATTCAATTTGGCTTCTTAGAGAAATTGAAATTTTACATTTTACCTTAACCTGAGGAAAATATGAGTAGGATGAGGTGGGAAATGGTAATTGATGTATAACTCAAAGAATTGTAAAATAATGTTGTTGTTTTTATCTTAAGAATGGTTCAAAGCCAGAAACATGAATTGAACGCTTGTACAAGTAATGATGTCCTATTTGTCTAATATATTTTCTTTAATCCCTTCCCTTCCCCAGATTCTGAACAGCCAAATACGTTCTTTGGGTTTTAATTGACTTTCTCTTTGCTGGATCTGTGTAATTTTAGGGTTGGCAAACAAGAAAACAGTTACCATTCAGCGTGGGGGCAAAGAACAGTCTGTGCTGCTAGCAACCACCAAGACTAAGAAGCAGACCAAGCCTTCGAGCGTGCTTCACAAATCTGTCATGAAAAAGGAGTTCCCCAGAATGGCCAAGGCAGTCACAAACCAGGTAAATAGGAAGAGTCTTCTGAAGTATGTCCGTTTCTTTTACTAGGCTTTCTATTGGTAATTGACTAATTGTTGCGATTGTGTTGTGTTGAAGAGAAAAAATTGTTTTCTTTTTCTTAAATACACACTGGAAGAAGTTTTTTTTTTTTGCTTATCTAATATTAGTCCTTAAACTAATTGGTTAAACTTGTTGGATTGCTTACTTGAATGTTAATTTGTTTGTCTAAAGGTGTGGTTTGCTTGCATTCAAATTTAAATTTCTTGGAAGTTTTATCTTGCAGTGATGAAGCAATAACATGTAAGAAGGATCTATTTGTTGGATTCTTCTATGAATTGTACTTGTTACGCTTGGCTTCTGAGCTTCCAAAGTTTAAACAGTGCATCTTCAATGCTTATGTAGCTGGCTTTGGGTATAATTGTGTATATATATGCTCCATTTAGCTGTCATGCTCTTTGTTGTAGCTTGTTTTGTTTTTCTTAAGATACACACTGGAAGCAGTCTTTTTTTTTTTTTTGCTTATCTAATATTAGTCCTTAAACTAATTGGTAAAACTTGTTGGATTGCTTACTTGAATGATGATTTGTTTGTCTAAAGGTGTGGTTTGCTTGCATGCAAGTTTAAATTTTCTTGGAAGTTTTATCTTGCAGTGATGAAGCAATAACATGTAAGAAGGATCTATTTGTTGGATTCTTCTATGAATTGTACTTGTTACGCTTGGCTTCTGAGCTTCCAAAGTTTAAACAGTGCACCTTCAATGCTTATGTAGCTGGCTTTGGGCATAATTGTGTATATATATATGCTCCATTTAGCTGTCATGCTCTTTGTTGTAGCTTGCCCCTTCCTGTTTTACCTTTCCTCTCTCCCTTTTCCCCTTTTTGCTCTTGGCAGCTTTTATATTCTTATGATATTATTGTAAGTAGGTGAACTTGCGAATTGCACACTGTTTTCATGCTGCAGTTATTCATATAGATTTTCAATGATATTCTGAAACTCTTTTCATTTAGTTTTCAATGATATTCTGAAATCCTGTTCTTGTAGCTTTCAATGATATTCTGAGATTCTTTTCATGTAGTTTTCAACAATATTCTAAAATTCTGTTCATTTAGTTTTATCTTATCTAGTCAGTGTTATAATTAAGTTGTATCTCACCATAGCGATTCTTTTATTTTTTATTTTTTTATTTTTTTCTTTCTAATACTCTATGTTTCAAATCATTGCAGGTGACAGACAACTACTACAGGCCAGATTTAACCAAAGCAGCCCTCGCAAGGTTGAGTGCTGTGCACAAGAGTCTGAAGGTTGCCAAGTCTGGTGTCAAGAAGAGGAACAGACAAGCGCTGAAGATCCGCGGAAGGAAGTAAGCTAGACAGTTTTAAGTTGTATTCTGCTGCGATTTTCATTGTTCTAGACACTTTTTTTTTACCCTTTTTTGAAATTGTCTTATTGTCGTTCATGGTTCTAGCTGGGTGGTGGATTTTACGTCTACATTTTGAAGTAGAAGAGATCATGGTCCTTACTAGTTTGTTTTTCGGATTATAATATGGTAATTTTGAGCATTTTGCCCTTTAATTTCCACTGGCATTGAGAAAAACATAGTATAACATTTGCTTCTATCATTGGCATGCAATATTTGTTGTCTTAAGACGTTTCCATGAAAGCTGAATGCATTGCTGCATCACTGAAATTAATATTATACTAGTATTTGTCTTCAGTCGGTTATAAAAACAAATTCTGAATTTTGTGCAGAGTGAAAATGTGGCTGGTTGTATGTACAAACTAATTTTTGGGTAAAATAATCGGTAATAATTGTAAGCTAAACTAATCTCTAAACTAAACTTACATTTAAAAGCAAAATAAACTACTTGTTTCTCATCATTAAATTAAAATTATCTTTTGAGGTTATATTATTATTATTATATTATAATTACATCATGTAGGTCTAGTTATGCATAATGGTTTGCATGAATGTAATATTTAACATGTCATAGTTTTAATTTAGGGTTCCTTAATATACATGCATTGTAAAATCTTATGCTATGTTTACTTTTGTTTTGCAATTTCATGATTAATTGATTATGATTTGTGTATGATTAATTATGCATGTCATATAGATGCATAATGAAGTTTGATTCTTAAAGTATATTATTAATTTATCATGTAGCTTAAGGTGCATTTTTTATTTTTATTCTAATTTTGCATGCAATTTATTTTCTTTACTTTTCATGTTTTTTATTTTTCGAATTATTTATTTTTATTTTTGCATTATTATTAATAATCGAAATATCATCCAAAACTGTCAGTCCATTTGTATTTCTTTAGATGTACAACGATGCACAACATGAAATATTTAATCTCATAATTGTTTGTTTGCATTAAACTAAGTGATCGGAGAGATGTGCTTTTTGATTTGAAAGCTTGTTAGAGTTGTAGTTGAATGTTGAGTTATTAAGAGAGATTATGAGTTTTGGTTCTTTTATATCTCGCAACCAAATTTTTATTTTTTTAATAAAAATGAGACTTGTGGTCTTAGTGTTTATGATCGATTATCGATTTTGATTTAAATCAGAAGGCGACTCCAAATTACCTTAATTGACCAAGTTTGATAAAATGTCAAATGTTCGATGGCGATGTTTCCTTTCCTCGCCCGTGTGAGAATAAATATATAGTAACGACAGCTCCAGAAAACTCAGTTTCTAGAATTTTAACTTATATATATATATATATTAGTAATTATTTATAATCAATCTTGTAAAAATACATATATATTTTTTTTTATATGGCAATGTCAATTTATGGGGTATCGTAACTCATCTTAACTCCATTATATTTAATTTGCTACCAAAGAATATTCTTTAACTTTTTTAAATTCTTGAAACAGAAGCAGCAGAGAAATTCAAGATTACTACCATTTCTGCAGTTCAAAAAGATTTTTTTCTTCTTTTTGTTTTAAAAAACCCTCTAAAATCCATTTGTTCATTTGTTGGACAATTGACTTCTTAATTATATATATAGTTGTTGGTAGTAATTTATTACTTTTTTTTTTTGGTTTTTAGGTTCTTATACACTAATTAGAGACTTGGTAATCAAAGTACGTCATTATCCTTAATGTTCAAGGAACTTAATGTTCAAGGAACTTCTAATTAAACCCAATCCTGAACACTTTTAATCAAAATCCCATTTTATTAAGAATTAGTATTTCTTAAAAAAACTAAAAATGTTTTCTACTAATTCGGATAATTTTACTGTGTTCATTCATGTTAAAAGCTACACCAGATTAAGAACTTAACATGTTTTTTTTTTTTTTTTAAGTATAAAGAAGGCCGTAGTTTAAAAATTAAAAAAAATAATTATAAATGTTAAGATTTGAATTTTAAATTTATTGGATGTCACTTTTTAAAAATAGTTATATAAATTAATTAAGTTAAATATTGAATTCGAACCAGATTTTGTATATACATGGACCAAAGTTTTATAGGAATCTATCTACCTGCAAGAATGTTGAAGAAGTCAAGTCAATGGAAATATTTTGCTGCACGTTCTGAAAAACCGTGTTACTTATCAAAGTTTAATACCCCAACCTTATAAATGTTTGAGCAATGTGTGTAAGCAATCATTCCAAGTCCCAACATTCTTCTTTGGTGTCCCCATAGGACATGTCTGTCAAGAAAACTGTTGCTCTGGACAATGGCGACGAAGCCGTCAAGAGCAACAACGTTGTTACTAGTACTAACACAAAGCGCAGACGGTTTAACCAATGTTTCTCCTTCATGGAGGTTTCGATGGAACCAGTGTCGTCATTAAACGACCTTGATTCTAACAAGTTCAAGGCTGAGATCAAGAGATGGGCTAAGGCTGTTGTGGCATATGCTCGTCAAGTCAGTGGTAGTTTGGGGAGCTCCAGGAAAAGTGATCGATATGGGAGCTCTCGAAGCTCATCACTTGCATAGTTAGCTAGCTAAGCTAGTTTTGAAAGGACTTGAAGAATTTGATGTTATTGATTGTTTGTAGTTGGAGATTTTGAGGGTTTTTTTTCTTGGTTGGAACTCAATTCAGTTTAAGGCTGAAGATTGTACATCTGAGATGATGAGAATTGGCTGATGACATCCAAGCAAAGATGGGATCAAATCTTTGGGTGATATGAAGTTCAACCGGGAGGGAAACTTCCATGCAAATTAGGTCAAAATTCAAAAGAGATGAACAGCTCCAGGACCTTTTTGCCTTGTATATAGTTTTCTTTTGATTGTTAAAATTCTTTTTTTTAATTTTTCCTTTGATTTTTACTGAAGCATTATGTTTCTTTTGTTAAATGATGTACCCTAATAATAATAATGGAGAAATTAAGCAGAATTTCTTGCAGTGCATGGTAATGCTCATGAGAAAAGCTTGAGGCAAGGCTTTAGTGGCAAGTCTGCAAGTGAAGCTTGGAAAACAGTTTTTATACTTTGGGACAGACAGATTATTTTTGGAATGATTAGACGTAAAAATAGTAGTTCAAAGAAATCTGCCAAAAACTACTTCTTGATGTGAAAATAATAATTTTTGTTTTTTTTAGAATTCTCTGATTACCAAATTCTTTACCCCAACCACTATCAAATTGAAGATAAATAGACAGTTTCAAACAATCCCAGAAAAAAAGTATTACTTGAATTTACAAAAAAGAAGAGGAAAAGAAAAGCTATATATATTTGAGTGGTTAGCAAAATTTGTTAACTGAGCTAGCTTTGATGATTGAAAGAAGCATCAATTTGTTGATCTTGTTTCACTACTCTAAAATCTAAAGGCAATGAGTTTGAGGAAAAGCTTGCATTACTCTGTTTTATTTGTTCCATCAGCCGTCTTTCTTCGAATTAATCCACCAAATGCCCTTTCTCCCCCAGAAATGCTCCTCAAAAGCTGTTTTGAACACATGTCTTGTGCTTGTGTCGCATTCTTCATCCGGTTGGCTCTCACCCAAGCAGGTTCCTGTCATGAAAAAAGAGGGTCAATGCTTCTTATACTCTCATACTTCTTCAAAATCACTGTGTTTAGCTATTAAAAGATTATGTCAAACAAATTAATACGTGCTAGACTAAGAGAAGGAGATACCTCAGGAACAAAGCGGGAGAACCCGAATTTAATCAACAGCAGAACGTGTTCCATGACGAGAATCGCTGCAAGGCCAGGCTCTATTTTCCATTTCCCTTCCTGATCGTATAACCATACTAAAAGTGCAGAATTGGTGCATATCGACATCAATATTAGGAACTGGAATTCAAAGTCGGTCACCATATCAGTAAATACCATGGTAAGTGTTGAAGAGCAAAAAGAATATAGGTCAGCAGTAGGTGAAGAGCTGAAGTTCGACAAAAGATCTTTCGAATGCCAAAAATAAAACCAGAACTATAATCCTAGTCAAAATTTTGGATTGCATCACTTATTCTAGATGTGTGCAGAGATAAATTTCTTAATGTTCAAAACTCATATATATATATATATGGAAATACCATTCTATACCCATAAACGGTATTTGCTGTAGATAAAATATTTTTGCTTTTTTTTTTTTTTTTTTGAGCTTGGATGCAAAAGAAACAGAGTTGCAAATTACCCACAAGTGAAGGATGCTTTCAGTCTAGTTTTAAATCGAAATCAAAATTCCCTCGCTAGGATCTATGTTACTCGGACTTGAGTGTGAGTGTCATACACGGGTAAGTTCAATTTTTTCCAAGATTTCCATGTATTTGGAGGGTCCTTGGAGGATCATATTCCCATATCCATGTCCAGATATGCCTCGGACACAAGTACTTCAAAAAAAATGAAGAGTCGAAGGAACATAGGCTAGGATTGCTATGCTCTGCAGCTACTTAAGTATTCAGGATATAATTATAGACGGAATATTAATTTTAAGGATGTAGAAAGCAGCCACTTTAGTAACAGCAAAATTTTTGTCGGACCACCTGATTGTGAAAGTCTGGGCTCAAGAACTATTCCCTTGGTTTGACTTGGCTACAAACAGGAATTACTAAATGCTCAAGTAAGGCTCACTAAAAACAGTTTGGAAAGCAAATAGAGATAAAGCAAAGTGGTTCTCTTAGTCAAGAAATTTGTTTTACTTGTGATGGCCAACAACGGATTGACACCATACATTTTTAAGGTAAAAATACCTGAAAAATGTTTAGCCAAGCTCCAATTGTAGCAGCAGCTCGTGGAACAGGCCTTTTCAACATGGCAAGTAGCTTCAGGGCGTCCGTTCTAATTTCTGCGATGTTGTTCTATACATCAAACTATCAAGTTTAGTTTACATTATTAAAACCGAAATCAACATCAAACCATAATTGCAATTAGGCGAAAGCACCATTAAAAGCATTATATACCAAGGCAGAGAATGCAAATGCAAGGGGAAACGCACAGGCAAACATCATGATCATTCCAAACTGCAGTGCCAATTCCAGAAATTCTGCACATGGTTTAAATTTTCATTAAGTAGAAGAAAAAGCTATGTTTTGTAAGTTTTTTGGTGGTGCTTTATAATAAAAGTAAAATAAAATGTCTTTATACATCTAACAACAAATAAGTATAAAAGTTCTTCATTGAAATTTAAGATTATCATCAAATCTTTTCTCAGGCCACACGGATCTAAGCACAAACATACTTATATGCTATTCTAGGCAGGAACTAGAGGTACATAAAGTAAACTCATTTTGCATGCAAAAGTTATTTTAATGTGAAAGGATTAGTTTACTCCATTTGGCACATTACCATCAAACAGCCCATCTTCCAGTTCCTCAGAAATGCTTGCAGAATATGTGGGCTTCAGGTACTCTTTCTCCACCCTGAAAGTGAATTGGATCTTTCCAGTCGAACCTTTCTCACGTTTTTTCTTGTTTCTTGACAACAGAGATGCATTAGAATGAAACGTAAACTTAAGCGGTACCCTATGATTTATAAACACAGAATTGGAATATCTTACCTAACAGCTCTATACTTTTTATAGCTGTACTTCAGATATGGCAAAGAATTTTCCAACAGATTTTCCAACACCTAATATTCAAAAGCATTTAAGTCCAAGAAGTTGTAAGGTATTAGTACAAAGTAATAATACCTGATAATTGTCTTACCTCAGAAAGTATCAGACGCTGGATCAACACTTGGCGAAGGGTCATAAAGTTGCGATGTAAAAGGGCATGATAGAAAACCCCAATATACGATTGCATAAAATAAAGACCAAACACCTGAAATATAAATTGAATCTGTCAAATAAAATTCTTAACAAGAAAAAAGAAAACTGAATGACATATCACTTTCTAATCATACTTTGTAAACCAAGCTGTCAGCCTGATATTCAGTATTTTCATTGTTTTCATACTTAATGAGCCTGATTGATATCTTCCCCCCAATCTTTGTGAAGTACTGAATTACAAGAAGATAAACTGCAGTTAACCCGAACCTGAAACCAAAAGCACGGCACACATACAGTAAAACACTGTGTGATTTATATAGTATAAAAAGAAAAGAACTCCCATAACAGAGATTGTAGTAGCTGCCAAGGAAAATAAATTAACACATTATTAATCAGGCATAACATATTTGCTTCAAGTTAAAAAAAAAAAAAAGAGAGAGAGAGATGTAGGATCTTACTTCATAATATCGGACTTGATGACCTCATAGAGATGAGCATAAGCCAACTCAAATGGCAATTGGAGGCAGATGATACTCAAAATAACGATAGCATCATTTCTGAATCGCTTGAGATAACCAAACCATTCATATCTTTGAAATGCTTCTTTCTCTTTTGTTTTATCAATTCCCAAATTTTTTACAAGTTCCATGGGAGACTGTAGGGAGCTCCACTCCCTCCCTGCTAATTTGTATCCTTGGCTTGTGCTGACAGAAAAATTAAGATGCCACCTACACCAACCGGAGAGAGAGAGAGAGAGAGAGAGGAACTAAATCAGAAAAGCTGAAGAAACAAGCCTCATATTTGGAAAGATGGCCTTCTATTTATATGAAATCGATTTACCTGGCTGAAAGTGCAGAGTTTTTACGTTTCCAGAACTGGAAAAACAACACAGCCCACAATACTATGCTTATGAAGAAAGCAGGGAGCACTAGTAATTGTAATGATCTGGATAAATCATTACGCCCAAGCAATTAAATTAAAACCAAGGATGAAGCAATTCAACAACTGAGAAGACAAAAATAGCTTCCAAGAAGAAAGAAATGGTAAGGCTTACCCAAAATCAATCAACTGCAAGATAAGCCCAAATGCAGCTGGAAAAATCATCCAACGTGTATACATTCCAAGGAAAGCAAAATAAACTGCAATCTACCATGCACAAATTCCTTGATTAAGCAATAGACTAAGTACTGCAAAATTTTAGCAGCTGTGAATTTATAATCACCTTTGCCCCAAAATACGCATAAATCTCATCAATTGGTTGACCTGTGAAGTCCCACCAATTTAATGCCCAACTCCTCAGTAGTTTCTTCCTCTTTGTTTCATCTATAGACAGCATTTATCTTACTTCAGGGCTTAGAGAACATGAGAACTGCAGGTAATTTGCTAGTAAATGTAACTAAGCATACCATGTAAAGGGAAAACTTGTTTAACAATTCCTTCCAATTCCAACCTCTGCAGTAATGATTCCCCAGCTTCCCATTGGATCTCTTTGCCATCAAATTTTAAAGTTATGTCTGAATTCTTCTTATTAACCTGTAAAATTTCTATTTGATTACTGGTATTCCAAGAGGCATAAAATTCAAAATCTTTATTGGGTAGAAACAGCATACATACACTCTACAGATCCAAAGACTTCTTTACATACACAACAGGGCAATACTTCCTTGCTATGTTGCTCCGACTTTTCATTTTTCTTGAAGTACCCGTGTCCGACACCCGTGTCCGACGCATATTCGGACATGGGTATGGGGATATGACCCTCAAAGACCCTCCAAATACATGGAAAAACTTAGAAAAAACTGAACATACCCGTGTCGGACACATACCCGTATCCGACACTCACACCCAAGTCCGAGTAACATAGCTTCCTTGCATATGTGCACATTTTTAATTATATAGAGACCATCAAACCAGTAGAAATCCTAATTGATCACATCAAATACACCAATCGCTGAAAACGACTAATATAGAGAGAACAACAACCACTGCTCATTTTTCAATTTATAGAGAATAAACATGAGCTGATAGTTGAGCAAAACAACCTAAAATTCAATAGGGATTGCATCTCATTGAGGAAACGCTGCTCATTTTTCAATATATAGAGAATAAACATGAGCTGATAGTTGATTAAAACAACCTAAAATTCAATAGGGATTGCATCTCATTGAGGAAACGTGCATTTGAATATTAATTTGACTGCCACAAAATAGAGAAGCACCGTAAAATAAAGTTATACATAAAAAGAGCTGCCAGAAGATAAAGAAGCCATACAAAGTTAGTTTTTACTACCTCTCATTCAAGACCTTTAAATTTAGACTTGACGTCTCATAAAGAAGTAATGTTAAACTAGAAATGAGAGAATAAGTAAAGATGGAGTACATTAAATAACTCACAGTTTCATATATCAAGTGCCGGTAGCAGTGGAAACGCTCACACCAACTGAACAATGAGCCATCAGGTTGCCGCACAAAAGCTTCAATCTCTTCCCACTCAAATTGTAAATCAATTCCTGAAGTGCAGTGCTTCATTAGCTATTTTCATCAAAGCAAGTAGATAACTGAAATGAAGTAAAAGAAACAGGACAACCATCAATATCTAAGCCAAATAATTATTACCAATATGAGTGGGCTTCTTCATCTGCAGCTTGGCTGCAGCCCTTCCCAAAGTCTCTAATGGTGCTGCCAGCTGAAAGAAGGATAGTTAGTAAGCAACTTAACTCAAGATTACTTTACATCCCAAGTTCCCAACCACTTGAAAACAATCAAAAGAAAAGAAACTACAAAAACAGACTCAAGCATGACTTTGGACAACAATCTAAATAGAGCAATAAAGCAGAATAGGCAATAAATTCAAAATTCCAAATAATATTCTATATTGTAAAAAACAGGTTTAATTCAGCTCTGCCAAGCAAATTTGCTAATAAAATTCTTTTTTTTTTTTTTTGCTGGAGGGGAGTCCTCAAACAAATGCATTCACATTTTCTAACAGGGAACACTCAAGTAATTAAGACCAGAAAATTTCCTTACTGAAGGAACCCATTTCCATTAACTAGTATGCAATAGAATATCCTCAAAAAACAACAAGAATTGCACATAGGAATTTGTTAATAAAAATGTACATTACTATATGTGCATATTCAACAGAGATACAAAAACTCTTAGCAGGAGCCAAAAGGGAAACAGAGTACATCTTTTACTAATATGGTCATTGTAGATTAACTGCAACAACCAGCAGATGGCAAAATAAACTATTAATTAAGATATTTAAAAAAATACTATATGAAAAGGGACAAAAAATGACTCCACGGGACAATGTAGAGAATGTTCAAATTTGAAAAAGAAAAAGAAAAAAAAAAAAATCAAACCTTGATAAACTCATCTGAAAGGCCAAGAGCTCTCTCAACGATCAAACCCACATTTCTGAACTCATTGACAAGAACCTCAACACAATCATAACCCTCATTTTCTTCCTTCAGGTTCCTTTTCGGAACTACCACAGCAATCTCGTAAACAATTTGGTCTTCTCCAACCCCATTCATTTTTCAGAGCCCAATTTCACCCCAAAAAAACCACCAAAGAAAGAGAAGAAGCACCTGAATCTAGACACTGTAGCTTAAAAGAACCAATGAGGTAGGGCGGTGGCTTCTTTGAAATCAGTTTAAAAGCAACCTAATTTGGGATCCATTTCTGCCATCGAAATGCATCTGAAAGTAACAAAAGGTAGAATCTTTCCTTTTGCTGTAATGACTAAAAAAAAGGGTCCAAGTGTCAGCTCAAAAGGGTAAATCGGTCTCTAAATCTTTTAGAGAAAAAGGTGTCTACTTTAAGCCTAAGAGCCTAAAGGGTTTTCTGTGTTTGGGACCCAAGAAAGATTAATGCATTCAAAGGACATAAATTCAATTTCCACCAAAATGAGATATGGCCTAAATTGGTTTCTATTAAACCTTTTTAGCCTAATAAATAGAGCCAGATGGGGTATGGGGAGGGGGTGGGGGAGGCTCTCTCTCTAGGACTAAATAAATACTAGGTAAGGAGCTTCTATCAAATGCCAAAGTAATAAAAGTCGAAGATAAAGTACATAGAAGAAAACTACATGCATAAATCTATATATGAATCGATGCACAGGTGTCTAAGAAGTCGGGTATTGGGGGAGAGGTTAAGGTGAAAGAGAGAGAGAGAGAGAGAGAGAGAGAGAGAGACACACACACATAGGAAAGTTTAACAAGAGAGTGACACGTCCATATGTGACTTTACACTTTTGCTTTCGTTTGTTTCTTCCCCCCCTTGCCCTGCATTTTGGGTGAGGCCGGTCTGAAGTGCGTAATCCTGTAAATATAATGAGTCTAATGATGATCATGCCACCATGGGGGTGGCACGACCCTCTATGCATTTTTCAGTTCTTGGTTTTCGTAAAACAGAAAATGATATGCCTGCAGCTGCAATTTGCCAATTTCCAATCCATTTTCAGTGCGTCTCTTTGCTGCAATTTGTCTGCATGCAGCTGATGATAGTTGTTGAATATGGTGGAGTTAATGAGGATGAAAGTGATGTGCAAAGATTTATATATTATCATTCTCCTGGCAGCATAGTTTTTGGAATCACAGGCATTGATATTTGATAGCAGCACTGCAGCAAGAATGCGTGTTGGTTTTTATTTATATTCCCTTATTCTTTGACAGAGTCACAGAGCATTCATATCTAATAAATATATACTGCTTTTTAATAAAAGATTGGATTGGGAAATTTTTTATATATTGGATGATTTTCTCTTCAGTCATTTCAGACCTTCCATATTTTGAAGATAAGAATTCAGAGAAGCAGTCCTTCTTGTATACATATTCTGATCTTAGAATCTGACACAATCTTTGGCAGTTTATGTTTAAATTTGGGTTTAACATGGATTGGTATAAGAAAAGATTCCTTGAATCAACCAATCATTCGAAGTGATTTCAGAGAATTTTGGTACAAAACAGCAAGATTATCTAGTTGGGTGAGTTATTTAACTACTTCATGTTAAAGCTTTTTACTGTATCAAAATTCAGATAATTTAGAAAATCTAACCTCATTTACTCTTTTGACAGTAATTACCATCATTAGCCAAATTTGGAAGTAATTTTGGGAGACCCTTAAGCCATTTGAAGTACAAGTTAAGGAGCTTTTTGCATTCCAAAGTGATAGGAAACAGACAGCAGGAACTTTCCAGGAAGCAGGGTTTGCTTCATTTTGACGATATCTAGAATGCTAGTAGCATATCTATGAACTACAAGTTTCATGACAAAAGACAACCTTTCAAACTCGTTTCAAGCCAATGTATAAAAAATTGAACCGGAAGTCAAATTGGTGAGATCTCCGGAGTTCAATTGATTAAATCGGATTGTTTAATTAAAAAAAATTAAATATATGATTTTGTTATTAAATAAGTATTAAATATAGTAATTAGTTAATAAAATATGTATTTGTTTTAATAATATAATCTTTAATATATGATTAAGAGGTTTAAAATTAAAATCTTATCATTTTAAAAAAAGTTTAATAAAAATTAAAATTAACATAAAAGCTTATTTTTTTTATCGATTTAATCTGATTTTTTGTCGATTGAACTGATTTTATACTAATTCACTTGATTTTTGAATTTTTTATTGATAGGTACCGGATTAGATAAATCATTGATTTTTAATTGATCCTCGATCTAATCCTATTTTTTCAACACTGATTCAAACTATTTGAGCTAAACATCAACACCATCCATGCAAAGTATCTAATAACTAATGCATTTTGCATCTGATCATCGCATGTTCAAATATCAATTCCTGGGGGGTGACAAAATCCATGGGCTTAATCCAAGGGGTGATAATTTCTTTCATTTAGAAAAGTTGCAACCTTTTCTCATTCCTTCTACCCCCAATTATTTTGAATGGGCAATGATATAATATAATATTTTTGTAACTAGAAGGTTTACACGATTCTGAATATTATACATATTTATACTTAAATGAAGCAATAGGAAAAAAAAAACCATGTTATTTATATTGAAAGCCATACGCCATCTACAATTAATCAATGGAATTGCAAAATGTAAAGTAATTAAAAGCCTAAAACATTGAAGTGATTTCTTCTAATTTATCTTCTTCAAAATAAAGCTTTTTTTTTTTTTTTATTGTTACAACTTCATGATCATATCCAATCTCAGTCTTCCATATCAAAGCTCAACTCCCTCAGCCCTGTATGTATGTAGAGGTGATAATGAGGAAGTTAAGGAATCACCAGCTTTCAATTGATCACCAGAACAGAATTACTTAATTCGGTTAATCCGATCTCTTTGAATTACAGATTGAATTGAACTATTTAAACATAGTACAAAAGCGATTTAATTCACAAAATCAAAAGATCCATTTGTTAGATAATGAAATTGAATTTCAAATCAAATTAATTATAAGTTTTAAAATGTTATATTAAGTATTAAAATATTTTCTTTTTATGCAAGACTATAATATTTCTAACAAGTTAATTGATATTTTCATTAAAGATTAAAATCAAGACTTGAATAAACTTAATTTTTGAAATTAGAAATATTTTAATAATTGAATAAAATTATTTGATAAATAATTGAAATTTAAAATTTTTTAAAGTTAATTTATCCATATAAGTGTGTGTAAAGGTATCGATAATTTTGTAACTTGTAATATACATAATCATAGTAATAATAAATTAAAATTTAAAACCTATATTATTTATCAAAAACAGCTAGAAGAGAAAAAGTCATTCTTCATGATAAAACAAAAATGTAAAGAGCAATAACCCTTTTTGGCATTATATTCAACACATTGTAGCATCCATCTTTTTATAATAAAAAAATAAAAATAAAAAAGATTATGAAAAATGTTATCTAAAAAAAAAATGCATTAGATTACAAGAAGAAAACTATATTTTTGTAATTTTAAGGCCCAAAAACAGTGTAAAGTTGGGCCCACCCGTTTACGCTGCTTTTCCACTTTCCTACCGTTTTCCTTGAACCGAAAGAAAAAAAAAAAAAAAATCCAATACAAGAATCAAAACACAGTCAAACGCGATCAAAACACACAAAATACCCCAATTTCTGAACCCTATAATTTCTTTAAATTCCTCTCAAAATAAAAATTTTCTGTGCAATTAAACAAAAAAATCCAGCCATGGGAAACACCGAGAAGCTCTTGAACCAGATCATGGACCTGAAATTCACGTCCAAATCGCTGCAACGCCAGTCGAGGAAGTGCGAGAAGGAAGAGAAATCCGAGAAACTGAAGGTGAAGAAGGCGATCGAGAAAGGTAACATGGACGGAGCTCGGATCTACGCCGAGAACGCTATTCGCAAGCGCACTGAGCAGATGAACTACCTGCGGCTCGCCTCGCGACTCGATGCTGTGGTTGCCAGGCTTGATACCCAGGCTAAGATGACCACCATTAACAAGTCCATGGCTAATATCGTCAAGTCTCTCGAATCTTCCTTGGCCACCGGTAATTTCTCCTTAAAAGTTTTACTTTTAACTTCTTTATCGTCTTTCTTTTTGTGGCTATTGGGGATGGTAATAATTTATAGGAGAAATTAATAATCAGGGAAATTTAAGGCAGAATTGGAGGAGAACAAAAAATTGCGTCTAGGGGGGGGGGGGGGGTAGGGTTAATTTGCCTAAAATAAAAATATTGTGGAGATATTAGCCTTCTTTCAATTGTTTTTGAAAAGTTTATTCTCTTTTTTTCTCTGTACATTAAATTAATTTTAATGTGAATATGGTCAAATTTGAGGGTTTTTGTATATTGCAGGCAATTTGCAGAAAATGTCAGAGACAATGGATCAATTCGAGAAGCAGTTTGTGAATATGGAGGTCCAGGCCGAGTTTATGGAGAGTGCTATGGCTGGCTCTACTTCATTGTCCACACCAGAAGGTGAGGTCAACAGCTTGATGCAGCAAGTGGCTGATAATTATGGGTTGGAGGTCTCTGTTGGGTTGCCACAGCCAGCTGCTCATGCTGTGCCAACCAAGACACAGGAGAAGGTTGATGAGGACGATTTGTCAAGGCGGCTTGCAGAGCTTAAGTCTAGAGGTTAAAAGAATGTTGGAATCCATTTGAATGAGTTGTGATATATACTTATATAGTAACACTATGATATTTGGGATTATAGTTGCTGCTTAAAGATCTTATTCTATATGTAAATTTGACTGAATTGGATTTTGCTTTCTAATGTTATATGTCGTGCGTGTTTCATATAAATGAGCTGATGCCTTAAGTGTGAATTTTTTAACTGTAAATTTCCCCAAAATCCCTGTAAGAATGTGGTATGTGGAATGATCTGGTCTATGTGAATGCATTGGTAGAGAGGTTGCCAGGTTGGTGTTGGTATTTCTGGCCATGATATTTGAGCTTAATGCTATGGTTAAAGAAGGTATTTATGCTTGTGAGGGTTGCTAAGTGGTTCAATCATTTCTTATTCATCAAGTGAATGGATTAGGTAAATGCTGTTGAACATAAGCATTTTGGATCTATGTTACTCGGACTCGGGTGAGGGTGAGAGTGTCGGTACGGGTATATGTTCGACACGGGTATGTTCATTTCTTTCTAAGTTTTTCCATGTATTTGGAGGTCCTTGGAGGGTCATATTTCTATATCATGTCCGGATACGCGTCGGACACGGGTACTGTAAGAAAAATGAAGAGTCGAAGCAACATAGTTTTGGATCACCATTATTTGGTTGGCTGATGGTCTTTTCATCTAACATTTTTTTTTTCTTCTTAATGTAGAAATGTGATCTTTAGAGTTTTGCTGATGTTTATGGGCATCAATCTATATTTTTTCTCTTCTCCTAGGGTATGTGACCTTGAGGTTTGAGATCATAGAAATAGAATCTGTGAATATAAAAAAGACGGACTTAAATGGTTTTGAGTAAGTAGCTTGATAGTTGTAGGTAGATCAACAGAATTTACCATTGTAGTTTACATGCTTTAATTTTATGATTCCAATTTCCCTACTTTCATGTCATCCTGAAAGATCAATGTATATTTTGATAGCATGCCTAAGTTCTCTTAGATTTTATGGTCAATTAGGCCATTTTTTAAATTTTCAAGATAAAATGGAGTTTCCTCTTCGGATGAAGTAGTGGTCACTAATGTTGTTCGGATTTTTCAGTTCTTTTTTAAAGATTTTTCAGTTTTTTTTTTTTTTTTTAAAGTATTAGTGTCTGACACTTGTGTTCGATACATATTCAGGTATAAATATGAGAGTTTTATCTTTCAAATATATGATTTTTTTACTTATGTTAGATGCATGTCCGTATCTTATATTTATCTCTGAATCCGAATAATATTAGGTGGCCACAGGTGGCACAGCTCTTCTAGGAAGCGTCAGCTTTGTCATTGAGATGAAATGTCAGCTTTGTCATTGAGATGAAATGTTAGGAGATAAGTAATCTATGATGGTGAAATGTGAATGAAGTATCACTTATATCGCATATGAACAAATTGAAGATCTGTGGCAAAATCTAAATGAAAGGGAAAGAGCATTAATTTGGTAGGGAAGGGACAAATAAAGCAAAGAAGTAAATTTATTTTTTTCCTCTTCATATTTAGTCGTAAGAGATGGAAAAATAAAAGAAAAAGGATGAAGGTAAATCATAAATAGAATGTTTATTTTAATTAAATAAATTTCCCTTCCATTTTGCTTCTATTATGAATCAATTAGATTTTTTTTTTTTCTTCAACTCTTTTCCTTTGTCCATCTTTCCTTTCTACCAAAAAAAATAATTGCAAATACCATTGAGAAGGGATGGCATTAGCTATTAGGTAGGAAGTCGAAAATTTTGGAAAGCTGGAAGCCATTTAACGTTTATCTTCCCTTCACCTTCCAAAACTATAACAAAGGTTGAATCAAATTAAGTGTTATCGGTACTGTATCGATATATAATATACTGATCGATACATACCGTTTATGCTCTAAATCTGTATAGTCAATTTTAAGTATAATTTTGGTTTGGGTATCGGCCTGTAATAATCATATCGGTTTATACCAATTTATATCAATCGTAGTGATTGGTATAAAATTTTGTTTCTTTACTTATTTTATTTTTAATCAATTTTTAATATTTTCTCTTACGGTCATTTTTATTATTCTCATAATCTTATTTATATTTATTTAAGGTTTGAAAATTTTGAAAATTAAAATTTTATAATATTTAAAATCTATATTTGCATGTAAACATATAAATATATATATATATATATATATATATATATTAATATATATATATATATATTATAAACAAGATATTAGAAAATGTCAATAAACCTGAAACGATACATCAAAACATATCAATACCAATATATATCAATACTAAAACAAAAATAATACATAATCTATATGGATACGGTATTAACTACTTTTATCAAATCTCAAATTCTTGATTTAATTATTATCAAGAAAGTTTCACAGATAAGTTAGCTAGTACTTTCCAATTAAGCTTTACCTAAACATCATCTCTGCTTGTAACCTGTTGACTCTAGTTCTTTTTTACTCTTTCTATTTTTTGTTTTTGGGTAAAATTACTTGTGCTTTAACTTGGTTCTAAATGAAAATATCAACTATCAAGTGAGGTAGCCAAATTTGATTTAAATGAAGGAAATCATTTTAAAAGGAGAAAAAAATGTGATCATAATATTCAAGTTTGAAAGAAAAAATAGGATCATTAATTTGGAATCCATTGTTCATTCCGTGCAAACTTTGTGCTTCCAAACAAAAGATTTGGCAATTCTATTCTATAGTTCCCTACTCGAAAAAGGAATTGTGCTTTTTCTATTATATATATATATATATATATATTTTTATTTTAGTATAAAAGAGGTCACAGGATTTCAAATGCGGAGATTTAAATTTTAAATCTATTGGATGTTACTTTTTGTATGAGCCAACGGACCTAAACTTTGAATTAAACTTTTTCTACCCTTTCCTCCCCAGACACTACACCCAAAAAATAGAAAAAGGAATATGGTCCCATCCACTTATTTAGTGATGTTATTCTTTTTCATTTTTTTTTTTTGGGTACAAAGCTCGAAATAGAAGAAGAAGTTACGGATGTTGGAATTCAAACTTTAGATCTGTCGAATATTACATTTTAAGAGTGATTATAAGAACCAATTAGACTAAACTGGATACTTATTCTTATTCTTCATTTGCCAAGTTGACAACACTGCTCTCCCTGTGATCCAGTTACTTAATTGGAAGGTTAATGGTTAGAGACTTGCTTTGCTCATTTTGATGAAAAACAAGTTAAACACTAAATCCAACTTATTACTACCATGATATAACATACCAAAGACAACATTACAAAATCCAAAATATATATAAATACAAGATTGTCTGATTTTAAAATCTTAGGCGATTGCTGCTATAATTTCCATGATGAACTAATTTGCATCTCCATGTATTAAATGGAAGGGGCCTTTAGCCTATCCTCCTAGCCCTAGGCAGAGGATTTTGAGACACTACTGGTAAGCCTTTGAAACCCTTTCTGCACCTTCTGAAAGAGTTTCGGAGATTGAAGACGAGACAAACGAAATCCGATTGAATCAAGATACCATCCGCCTCTCCCATTGAACCCCGAGATTCGCCCTCCCTCCACTGAGAAATTGAAGGGAATTCCTTCTTCAACTCCATACGGACCAAACGTTCTTTGGTTACTCTTAAACGTGAGTGATCGAATCACAGGGCTACCACCATGAACCACAGGACAGTAATAACCAGTTACACTGATCAAGAATTCTTCCGGGAATTTCAGCTTAATCTGGACAGTTAAATTAACCAAACAATTAATGGAGTTTTTGAGTGTGATTATAATGATTATAAACACATCAAAAAAAAAAAAAAAAAAAGAGGCTAAAGAAGAGGAGGTACTTGGTCTTTACCTCAGCTGTCTTGTTTCCTCCTATACCTCCATGTTTTTCTGCTGTTACAGGCTTACCATTCTTATCATAAATCACTTTGATTGAGTCAATGCAACGATCATAAACAAGAGTGATTTCTCTTACCCCATCATAGATTCCATCGTCCCAAGCGGTTCCACCGTTTCCTCCCCATGGTGCTACCACCACACTCATTTTTTTCTTACTGCTTGGCTGTTCCTTGCCACCATCCTATACATGGATGGAAGTTCCATATACAAGTTAACTACATGCCCAAAATCTAAGAACTGAACAAAATACAGGGGAAATGTAAACACTAGATCTAGATGTATGTTATTGGAAGAATAGAATGAAAGATCATGTTCTAATTTCCAAGTAAGACCCTCTCTTTTTTCACGCAAATTTATAGCCTAACTGAAAAGCACAAAGTTATTTAGGATTTCTCACCATATGAACCAGCAGAAAGTTGGAAGATTAGATGCTGAATTCCGATCAAAGGATGAGCTTTGGCTGGCCTTCGCCGTAAACAGAGGAGCTCTAGCTTATGGAATACTGGTTTTGTCTGTTTTACAGTGGTTCTAATATAGATAGCAACTGGAATCAGATGCCATTGCCAGCACCTTGTTAGGATTGGGAATTATGCTTTTGCTTTTGACTTTGTTTTTGCTTCATCAATAAACATTTTCACAAATATTTTTATTAAGAAATTCTTGATAAACAATGACAATATTCCTGATAAACAAATGACAAGCAAAATAGCAGAAAGTTGAGAGGATGTCAGCTGTGGATAATAACACTTTATTCTTGATAAAAACATTACAAAAGCAAAGTTGGAAAGGAAGATACCTTATTGGATCGGGCCACCAATTTCAAACCTGTTGAGTAATCGAACTTCTCAAGAAATTCTTGCAATCTAGCAAACCAAGGAGTATGATCATCTTCCTTGTGGAATCAAGCTTAGCTTCTTTTAAACTCGAAGGATTCAAGGAAGAAAAGGGCATCTTATCACCCTTGTACTTGAATGAAAGAAGGTTTGGTTTGGGTAATCAATATCAGCCTCCTCAAGCTGCTTGCATTCTCTCGAGATAAGTGTCTTAAGCTGAAAACTTGAAATTTTAATATTTTTCAAGGCATTACACTTGCTTAGGACCAATCTCTCAAGGACAGGGAAACAAGAGAGCCGAATTTGAAACAATTCATCTTATATGTTACTTGGATTCTTCATTTTTTTAAAGTATTCAGATATGATATTTGTATCCGACACATACTCGGACATGAATATGGAAGTATGATTCTCCAAATATATGGATAAATTTAGAAAAAATTCAGTATACTCGTGTCAGATACATACCCGTATCCGACACTCACTGTCAAGTCCAAGTAACATAACTCATCTTTCAGTATAGCATCCTCCAATGTAAAATTTTTAAGGGTGTTGCATGTGGACAAGTCAATTTTGCAAGGCATATATTTCTTGCCGAGATGCCAAAATGTTTGAAGATATGATGCTTGAAGGTTAACTTCCTTCTGCACAGAGCAAGTATGCAAATAAAGCCTTTTAAATTTAGGAAGAGTGGAAACCTGAAATTTTTTTAATCCAGTAGAGTAGTTGAGTCTAAAATCCTCAAGCAGAGCTGCAGCTATGGATCAGATTCTCAATCATCTTCCATTGACAGAGAGTTTTCCAAGGCACACTTTTTGCAGATTAGAAAGATTTAGATTGTTACAACGTCCCAACTTACACTCTTACAGTTACATCCATAAACCCTTAATGCAGTTATCATGTTGGCAGCAAATACACATTGTAGCATCTATGGAAATAGCCAGGGACATGGAGTTCTAACTCTTTGATATTGTTATCAACATGATTTCCAAACATCTCCACATTTCTGATTTTTCGAATTTTTAGTTCAAAAAGCGTTTCAAAACCTCTCAGCTATCCATTGAATTTACGTTGATCAAAGACTAAATTAGAGAAAGAAGCCCATATGTTTCCCCATTTCTTTGACAGGACACTGGTTCTAGCTGCACCTTTTTTTACAACGCAGGAGAGACCAATGATCTGATGGATAATATGTTCACTGTTCAGGCAGTATCAACTCTTTGTATATGTTCTGATTCCCTTCCTTTAAGACTTAGCACTCCCATTAATGATGTTTAAATTTTCTCTCTTTCGCTTTGTTCTTACACCTGGTTCTCCTGCATCTGTTCAGCAAATTCTCTTTCTCTCGTTCACTGTGATGTAATTATTTTTCTCTTTCTTGCCAGATGCTGCATTTTCGTTCATGCTTTATGGTTCTAAGGGTAAAAAAGAAGAGTAGAGCTTTGGTGGGAGAAAAAAATTCCATTGGATCTTAAGATCCAATCATGCAACAGGCTGCAGCACAATAAAAGTGACTCCGCCGTACCACAGCAATGTGTTTCAAATATATTAACTCGGGTAAAAATGTCTGAATTCTACTCAAACTAATGAATGAAACTTCTAAGATTGCTACACGGCTTTCTATTCAGATTGATGAATGACTAACATAATTATTTTTCAATCAAAACAAAACAAGAAAATAAAGGGTTCTTGATCAAAAAATTCATCAGCCTTAAAAAACCTGACAAAAAAACAAACGACTTCTAAGCTTGTTTAGCCTTAACCGGTTAAAGGGTCTGGTTTTTTCTTTTTTTATCTGGGTTTTTATACAATTTCAGTTCAAAAGTACAGCATTTGTGATTTATTTTTTCTCATAGTTTCGCGGGAACCAAACAGAAAGGAACATGCATACTAAGAAAAATAAGAGTTGACCCGTGGAGTGTCAAACTCAAACCTATGGTTTTATATAATGATGATTCATTCATGGCTGCTCTACCTAAAAAAGAGAAATCATAGTTGGGCCTAATATTTTCACCCAAAAAATGGATGGTTGGGCTTGATATTAAAGCCTTTTGCTTAGCAAAAGTAAATACTAAATGATCAATATACAAATAAATTAGTTATTAATAAAAAAACTAATCAATTAAATAAATTGAGTGGGTTGATAATTGAACTTTCCATATTTTTTAATTTTCAAGTATTTTATAACTTTATATGGCTTCTTCCATGAGTTAGGCATAACAATAAAATATATATTTGAAATAAATATGTAAAACTAATAATTATAATATTATTTGTTTATTAGTTTAAACTTTTGTAATATCTACCCTCTCTTAAAATCTTTTTTATTGTTTTTTTATAATGCTTTTGCTTATTGACCCATTATGCCCTTAATTAGTTTTATTTAAAAAAAATAAAAATAAACCCTTAACCTTCACCATTTAAATAAACTTCTTCAATCTTGGTTTTTTTTTTTTGTTTTTTTTTATTTTGCACGTTTTCCAACACGTTGGTCCACTTTGGTAATGGTAAGGTATCTTTGGCTTTGAGGTCCCCCTTAGAATTTGACCTACTCCTCACCCTTCACATACACATCATGTACAATGATTGATCAATGAAATATTGACAAAATTACTAGTAATAAATTAATAAATTATACTAGATTTTAATGATACGGTTATTAATAACAAGAAATAATTTAATCCATAAAATTGTTTACTTTAACTATAACTTTGCTTAAAATTAATCTCTGATGCATAATTTTCATGAAACATGAGTCATTACACATCTTCTCTTAAATTACCTCAAAACTTTCAGTTAACAATTTTTTTTTTTAAAATACAATGTGTGAAAAACAAGAAGTTATTAAAAAAAAAAAGTCATATGATTCGAAGCATGGTTTTCGTGATGTACTTTCTTTACTGTCCAAAGATTTCAAGGGTTGATTGAAGGCAAGCTATATCTTACAGCCCGCCAAACATGTCAGAAATAGTTAAAGTTAATTAAGCACGTTTTTTTAGCTGTGGACTGTAATAGGTAGGAGTCTACAACAACAGCCCACAAAACACTGTTTTTGTGCTGGATTTCCAGGGCCAGGAACCAACATCTTCAATAATTTTTAACAAAAACCATCAAGAACCCAAGTTTTGTTTTACCTACAAATTCTCTTCTTTGTCCTAAAAGTTCAAGCTTTAAGCTTTTTTTTTTTTTTTTATGAAACAAGCATGAGTTTCTCCAAGTTGGTCTCTTTTGTTTTGATATTGCATCTGCTTAATCCAACAGTTGTTTTGTCATCTTCTTCTCTGAGCTCATCAAATGGGTTGTCTGAAATCCCCAAGAAGTTTCTTGATTTTGCTAAAAGAAAGGAGCTTGTTGATTGGATGGTGGGCAACAGGAGGAAGATACATGAGAATCCTGAATTAGGATATGAGGAATTTGAGACTAGTAAGTTGATCAGACTAGAATTGGATAAAATGGGTATTCCTTATAAATACCCAGTTTCAGTTACTGGTGTTGTTGGCTTTGTTGGGACTGGTAAACCTCCTTTTGTTGCAATAAGGGCAGATATGGATGCTCTTTCTATTCAGGTTTGACTAATTTTCATATATTTTGGTTTTTTGAAAGTTAGTCTTGTCTCAAGCTAAAGATGCAAAGATGAGGCTTCATTATTGTATAATTTAGTGATTTTATTGAGTTGTGTTACTTTCACTAAAGTTGGACGGATAGGGATTGAGCTTAATATTTCAATTCTAACCACTGTATGACTTTAGCTTATGTTGAATTTGATCTTATGATATACCAATTGTGCTGAAATGAAATTTGGCTTTTGTGAACCAGGATGTTTTAGTTAAAATCTGGCACACAAAATGTATTTGACGTCTGAAAGATGTTTGCTTTCCATTTTTCCCTTCAACTTTATATATAATGAAGAAAGGAATCAACTGTAATTTCTATTAATGAGTTATTCAAATGTGTAGGAACTGGTCGATTGGGAGCACAAGAGTAAACATCCCGGAAAGATGCATGCTTGCGGGCATGATGCTCATGTTTCAATGCTTCTTGGTGCTGCAAAAATATTAAAAGAGCATCTTGAAGAGTTAAAGGTGTCTCATATCAATTTTCTCTTGCTAATTTCATATTTGCTCCACCCAAACTTTTTGTTTAATAGTTTGTTTTATGATTGAATTATTTCTTTCCTGTTCATGATTTGCATAGTAAGGGTGCTAAATATCATTTCACTCAAGCAAATTTTGATCGCTAATTTGTTTCTCAGAATCCAATTCTATTGAGCCTGTAGTTTGGTGTTTAGGTCTTGTTGATAGTTCTGGCTGTTCTTTTATTTCTTTCAATAATCTTAAATCATAGTAGTTAAAAAGGTATTTTTATCATTCCAAAATTGCTAATTTCACCTTTTAATATATGATATGAAGGTAATGATCGTGAAGGCATTCATTTATTATATGTCATTCTATGCTGCTCTGCCAGAGGATACTTTTTTTTGAACCACAAAACTAAAGAGGTTATCAATTATTACAGTACCTGGATGCCCCTGCTTATAGTATGTTTGAACTGAAGTAATCTGCTTAGTTGGAGAATCGTTGGGTAGAATCATGAAGATATTAGCAAGCATGATGGGATAAATATTTCTATGAAAGTAGTTATTTTTATAGTTTTTTAGAAGAAAAAAAAATGGATTAGTGTTTAAAGTTTCATTGATGTTGGAGATGTAGAAGTAGGGAATAGGAATATTGCTCTTGGAGAGTTGATTTTTTTTTTTTTTTCATGGGGAAAAGGATAATGAAAATAGATAAAATTGAGAAAGGCAAAACTGCTTGACAATTTTGTTTCTTTTTGTTGCAGTTCCTCTCTTCCACTTTATGTTTTTTTTCCTAAGTAGATGTATCTCAATGAAACGGTCATCTGAAACATTGCCTTGTGAGAGGGGATTATTGTGTTGATTCGAAAAGTCTAATTCATGTCAAAGTTGGCTTTCTTTTCTTCTTGAGTTGTTTGCCTTGCTAGTACAGTTTTTTTTTCTATGGAGACGTAGACTTTTTTTTTTCTTGGCTTACTGTCACTTATGTTATAACTTGCTTTCTGCTAAGGTAATAAAGGATCGTGTATCAATTTGTCTGGTGATTTGGCTGCAATACCGACTTACCTGTTGGTTTTTTAGCATACATACTAGTTTAAGGCACGACTGTGTCTGTAATAGTGTAATCTGTCATTGACCATCCATTTAAGTTTTATTGGATCGATTGATGAAATCTCCTAGTATCAGTTTTTCTCGTCTATGATAATTAAGGTAGAGGAGGAGCATGCAGTAAAGTTCAGAAGAGAGGGAATTTCATAAAACCCAATGTGTTAATATATAATAGGAATACCAAATTGTTTCAAAATCTGATTGTTAAAGCAAGATAGCCCTCCAAGTAGCTCTAGGAAGCCTATACCCATACTCGGGTAATATAACATCATCTTAGTTCTCTCTTACTGAATAACATACTTTTAGTCCTTGTTGATGTTTGTTAGAGTTATTCTTTTTTTATGACTGACAATAAATAAACCCCTAAACTGAAACTCTGGCTCGTGAAAGGCTTCTGATCTAACTGAAGAAAGACAGCAGAACACAGCCTATGTCAATCTAGCCTGTGATTCTGTAGTCAGTACCAGTTCTCCTATTGATATTCACATTGCCCCTTGAAAGTTTCAACTGTGTTAGGCTGTTAGCTTCCTTGTTTCCGATATGGATGCTTGATGCTGTTCATTTTATTTCTTAATCAGGGCACAGTTGTTCTTGTTTTCCAACCAGCTGAGGAAGGAGGTGGAGGGGCAAAGAAGATGCTAGATTCAGGTGTGTTAGAGAATGTTGATGCAATCTTTGGGCTGCATGTTGCACCTGATCAAGCAATTGGTACCGTGGCCTCCAGGCCCGGTCCTCTATTGGCTGGAAGTGGCTTCTTCGATGCTGTAATAAGCGGAAAAGGAGGCCATGCAGCCATTCCTCAGCATTCAATAGACCCAATTTTGGCAGCCTCTAATGTTATTGTCAGCCTACAACATCTTGTTTCACGTGAAGCCGATCCACTGGATTCCCAGGTACATTTCTTCCTTCCATTATTTCTAGCATTCTATCCTTTGCTTCCTGTGCATATTAAGAAATGATTTGGCTTATCTTTTTAAGCCTTATTTTAATGCTGTATAGATGCAGTTTTGCCCTCATATAACCCCAGGTTCCTTTCTTTAAATCTTTGCAATCAAAATGATTCCTCACTTGGATTTTGAATTAAGTTGGGTGGTTCTCCTTGCAATGATGATGAGGCAGAAAATTTTATTTTTAAAGTTTAAAGCAAATGCATACCAGTTTTTTCATGATGTGGCTGCAACAATTTACTTTTATTTAATAGCCTCTCTTCTGATAGCATCATAGGGTGACATTGGTTGTCTAACGTCGAAATCCCTTTCTCTTTGAGTTTTGTAGCATTTATTTTTTCTTCGGATAAATAAAATTTAGCATCTGTGTAATACGCTTTTGCTTCGTTAAAAGGATTCCCTACGAATCTGTCCTTGTAAATACTGCTTAGGGAACAGAACCAAGGTCTGAAGTTACGAGTAATGTTAAAGTCGAATAATGAGGCAGCAAAAGCAGCTTTAAACTTCTGATCCGTTGATGAGAGGAGGAACTCACTAGGTTCAAGAAGTTCTTAAATTCCCTCTAAACTAAAAATCCAATGAGAAATTCTAAAATTTTGGTTTCCCTTTGACATTTCAATTTCAACCATGGTATATTTATTGAAATATCATTCTTACAAAAGTTTACTTTGGATCTTATGTACCCTTATTCGAAAAGATAACTTATAACTTGTAACCTAGTCGAATTTCGGTTTTCTTTACTCTGAAGGATATACTGTTTCATGAGTAAGTCATCCTTCCTCTCCATTAATATTCATCTCAAACTTTTTTTTTTCCTTATATTGACATATTTTCCCCGGCTCAACAAACGGATAAAATGCGTGCTTTTTGTGATACTCTGGGATCTACATTATCTAAGCATTTCCTTGTAGGTGGTGACAGTTGCAAAATTTCAAGGAGGTGGTGCTTTTAATGTCATTCCAGATTCAGTTACAATCGGCGGGACCTTCCGAGCATTTTCAAAAGAGAGTTTAACGCAACTTAAGCAGCGGATTGAAGAGGTAAGTACACAAGAAAAGCTTTGTGAATAACTGAAGGTTTTGAAAGAGGTTCATATATTGCTTTTTTCCTAGATTTCCAGCATTTTGAAGGTAGTAGTAATCACATATGTTTATGATTTTACCATCCCAGAAATCTGATTTAGTCAAGTGATCACAGGTTATCAAAGGGCAAGCTCTTGTGCAGAGATGCAGTGCAACTGTCGATTTCTACGAAACCAAGAAACCGGTACCCCTTTTCCCTCCGACCATAAACGATAAGGACTTGCACGAGCACTTCCGGAAAGTTGCCGGGGATATGCTTGGCACTGACAAAGTTAAAGACATGAAACCACTGATGGGATCTGAGGATTTTGCATTTTACCAAGAGTCAATTCCTGGCTATTTCTTCGTACTTGGAATGCAAGATGAGAGCAGCCCAAAACTCAGCTCAGTCCACTCACCCAACTTCATGATCAATGAAGATGTTCTTCCTTATGGTGCTGCACTTCATGCATCATTGGCTGCTAGGTATCTCCTTGCAGCTGAGCCAAAATTTCATTCGCCAGAGGCCAATTTACATGATGAACTGTGAAAGATTCTTGACTGTCTTCACTGGGATTAGCACTTAATACAACCTTATTTTTGGTTGAACATGTCAAACATATAACAATTTACAATGTCCTTTATTTATTGCTCTTTCTTCAAACCCCCCCCCTTCTCTCTCTTTTGGATATTTTTATAGAACTTAAAGTTTAGATTAATTTGATAATTTTAACTCCATTTTTAAAAAATTCATTTGAAGTTCATTTGTCTAAGAAAATTATCAGATCCATTGACAAAAATTATTAAATTTCACAAGAAAAGTTAGTAGGATGATTATGTGAGAAAATTGAAAAATAAAATTAGCTTTTTTTTACTACCGTAAAATCCTTATATAACTTACAAAAAAACATTTAATGTGACCAAAGAAACACATTAGTAATTAAAAGCTAGTTATTTTAACTACCATAAAATCCTTATGTAACTTACAAAAAAAACCCACACACACTATCTACGTGAGATCCGAAAACAACCGAGGCAACACATTTGGTAGTATTTAAAAGGCAAATGATTTAGTGTGAATTGCCAACATAGAAACTTACGGACACCTTAAGAATCCATCTACTTTTTAAGTATATAGAGGTAAAGTTCACTTTAGGGTGTAAATGAGATATTTATTTTCGCAAATTATTCGAGTTCAGCTTGAAAAAAATTCGAATTCAGTGTGGTCATTGTCGAGTCGAGCTCGAGCAACTCGAGCAAGCTGAATTTGAATATCTTAATGCTTGACTTGAGTAGCTCGCGAGCCCTAATCGAGTTTTTTTTTTTTTAATATATATTTTTTAATTAATATTGAAAAATCTCAATTCGAACTCGAACTCAAGCTCGAGTTCAAGCACAAATAATCGAGTTTGAAGTTAAGTATGAAAATCGAGCTCATATTTTATTAGGTAAACGAGCTTAATTGATCGAGCTTGAGTAATTAGATTTTTATTTCGAATCGAGCTCGAACTTTAAAAGTGAAACTCGATCAAACTCGAGCTGAGATTCGAGCCTCGAATTTCGAATTAAACTCAAATTCTTACAGCTTGAATTCGACTCAACTCAATTACACCATTAATCCACCTATTTTCTTTTGGTAGTTAAAACTTAGTTATAAGAAAGTAGGATATCCTTTTTTCCCAGAAATAGACTAGGAACTTGACAAAGAAGATAAAATTTACTATTATTTGGATAGAACATAAAGCAGATAATTAATCAAACAATTAGTCAAGATGAAAATCCTATCACCATCCACCCGAAAAAAGTTAATCTGCTTTAATGAAGAAATTGGTGATATTCACAAGTATGTTAATTTTATCCATCACCATCATGTCATTTCATATTAATATGAGCTCAAGAAATTTAAGTAATGTATCTTAAAAATGTATGCCAAGTTTCTTAAACAATGGTTGGGACAATTTTTCACGATGTGGCTAAATTTATAAGCGGCCGGCAATTAGCTATAATGTTATATATATAATTTTTTATTTAAAACTACCAAAAATGAAAAGTCCAAGACGAAGAGACGGTACACGATTGTTATATAATTTTATTGCTAAAAAGTAAATCCATGCTCACTCTTGATAATTTTGAATCACCTATCACATCTTAATTCTTAATTTTATTAAGTATATGATTGACATTGTAAGAATGACAAATCTTAATCATATCAAAATTTTTTTTTTTTTTATAATATCAACTTGAATGTCATATTGATAAAATACAAAAGTATCTATTGACTAGGAAAATCATCTAGATTGTTGATTAAAAAAATGAAAACTAGTAAAACATGGTATGCTGACAAAATGAAAAGTAAAGCTAAATGTTGAGTTTTTTTTTTTTTTTGGGTTTGTACCTAACTGGTGACTTGGCAACATGTGGTTTTTGACATAGACAGTCTCACTGATGGAGCAGAATGTGCTTTTGAGGATTGTTTAAGTAGGTTGAAAGTGGTCTTTTGGTTTTGGGGGACGTATTTCGATATTTAAATTAATATAAAATCAGAATATATTTTAAAAAAAATATAAGAATAATCTGAAAATTTATTGTTTATGTCTTTCTCTTATTTCGGATCAATCTTTATTTTATATATTTATATTTGATTGTTGGATACAGGGGGCAAAGGAAAGGGGAGGCAGGAGACTTGGTCCCCTAAATTTTTCTAAACTTTTGAAATAATAGTAATATTATGTTTAGTCCCTTCAATTTTGTTTGACTTTTTAATTTGACTCCTCTTAAAATTTTTGAAATAAAATAAAATTATGTTTGATCCCTCCAAATTTTGTTTGGACTTTCAATTTGATCCTTTATTTGTAGAATTTGTTTGATATAATAAATTTAGTAATGTTTTAGTTCAATTTGATTCATTATTATTAGTTTAATTCTCTCTATTTACCTTTTCAATCAATTAAATAGATGCATTTACATTAATTATTTTGTTTAATATTTTTCATTCTATACTCATAAGAGTTATCCATGGACTGGGTAAGGTTAAAAAAAAATTCGAACCGTGACCCCGATTTATAAGCGGGTCTAATTTCGACCCTCCTCATCTATATTTTTGGGTTCGCCCCTGGTTGTGTATTTTTGTGAGCTTAATAGATGCATATGAATTCGCCATGTTTTGCATGTAAAAATCATGGAGTCCAGACAGATCTAACAACAGGAATGAATTTAGCTATAAAGGAAAGCAAAAATTTAGATTTTGAAATAAGTGTCGTTATTTTGGCTTTGATTTAGATTTTAAAATATGGCAACTAACACCAATTTTTCCTTGTTCTTGCTACTTGTTTTAGGCATATCCATGGTTATGTTCTCAATCCCAGGCAAAGCAGATGATGAAACCAAAATGTCTGTCTATTTCCACGACTACTCCTCAGGCGGTCCCAACTCCACTGACCTCGCAGTGGTAGGCTTTCCTGGCAAGCTCTGGAGTTTATCCCAATTTGGAACTCTGTTTGTGTCCGATGACCTTATTACAGAAGGTCCAGACCCCGAATCAGCCCCTGTTGGACGAGGCCAAGGCATATTCGTCACTGCAAGTTTGGATGGCCTCAATGCTCATGTCTCCCTTTCAATTGTATTCACCAACGAGGCCTATAACGGTAGCACTATCCAGATACAAGGTAATAGTAACCAATTCAAGGCCGTCAGAGAATATGGTGTGGTTTCCGGGACTGGCAAATTCCGATATGCTAGAGGCTATGTTACCTTGGAGAATTATTCATTCGACCCGTCTACTTCGTACGCGATTATCCGCTGCAACGTTTCAGTCCGTCACGATTAAGTACATCAATGTTCTATGATGGGCAAATTCGAATTTTACAGGCTATTGCTCTTATGTTTCCAATTTCAACATTCAACAATGTGATGTTCAACCCAAGATGTTAAGAGTCACTACCGGCTCTCTTAGTAAGCTTTTCTTTACTGTCATTTAATCTCATTTTGTTGACGGCTGGCTTGTGAACATTTTGTAACCGGATTAGATGTAAGATGTAGTAAACGATCATGTAGAATCTGCAGGGAGCTTGTGTTTTTGCTGGCTGGAGTGTTTTCTGGGCGCTAAGTGCTGTGTTCTTACGTGTAACTGACTGTCTGTGTAATGTTTGTATAAATGCCTCTATGAATTCCGGTAAATAAAGTTTGTTTTGTTTTAAACTAGCTTTTCCAACAAAAAAAAAAAACTATTTTCAGCCGAACCAGAAATTTTGTTTAGTGGGTCAATAGTTTCTCATAAATTAATATTATATTTAAAATTTTAGTACGAAATTTTAGATTAGTGAGTAAATTTTTTAAATCAATTTTTATATAAGTTTACTTTGAATTTTGATAAATTTTTGTCAAGATGATTAATTTCTTTAATTAAATTTAATTGTTTTAATATATATTTTTTAAAGTATCTTTTCATTAGCTAATATAAAAAAAAAAAACTTTTTTTTTAAATTTAAAATATTATTATTATTATTAAATTGCAAAATAATAATATTGAAAGTATATTTTCTATTTTTTCTTAACAATTGGTATTTTTTTTTTAAAAAAATAACTAAATCACTAAATTTAGTAACTTAATTCATCTAACAACCTAATAAACAATCAATTCATTAACAATTTAATTGTACTTTTATAAAATAACTAAATTACTATACTCATAAACATTCAATTTATCTAATAATTTAACAAATACTCAGCATTTGATATCAATTATTGAATTATATCTTCTAATACAAATAAAACTTAAGTAAAAATAATAGAAAATTTTAACACCTAACTTATTATTCCAATAATTATTAATATAAAAATAAAATATTTAAATTTAAATTAGGGTTTAAACATTTTGCACATACACCTTAAATGTAAAATTTTTCCTCCATCTGACCTTTATCTAAATGTATCGAAAATATATTTTCACACCTTTATCTTCTTCTTGACTTAACCTTTTCTCTTTATAGTTTATGAAAGATTACAAGCAACAGATGTTTTTTTTTTTTTTTTTTTTTTTTTTTTTTGCATTTTTCTTCAGTTGTTTTATTCTTCTTCTTTGGTTTTTGTTAAATTTTAACTTTCTTATCAAACTGATGATTATAGAAAATACCAAAAAAAAATAATAATAAATAAAATATATTTTATTTTATTTTAAATTAATTAGAAAATTACAAGATATATATTTTTTCTTTGTCTCGATTGGAACAAAAACAAAAGTAAAATTAACTTTTTATTTCAAAGATCAAAATTATCGGGTGGGTTTGATTGTCCATTAACTATTAAAATTATAAAAATTCTCTTAAATATTGAATTTTTTATCATGATCCATTACAACTTTTAATATTACTTATTGATTTCAATATTTTTAAGTTTGTAAAATCAATTTAATATTTTAGTTAAGTCCTAAATTAATTGCGGCTTTGATAGTTCATATATTTCAAAAGCTTTTAAAATTTTAATACAATCAAATAATCTCACTGACCTAGCACGTGGATCTACCTGATTTTCTTTTGCTCTCCCATGTATCTAGGGATGGCAATGGAGCGGGACGGGGGCGAATATTGCCTTATCCACCTCCACACCACTCTTGCATGGATGTTGGAAACATCCACATCCATGAATGTCGGTTACATCCATAACCGCTCCACGATGCTCCACTTCGCTACACCCCAATTTATATTAATTATTTTTAACTTAATATTGTAAAAAATTATATTATAATTTATTCATGAACATAATTTTAATATATAAAAATCTTTAATATAATATATGAATACATATATACTAAAAGTATAGATATAAAATATTAGTAAATATATGATTTTAGTATATATATATCTAATATATATTAAAAATATAAGGAAAAATATAAAATATTTTAAAGGATAAAATAGTAATTTCAAAAGTCGGGGCGGGGCGGAGTGGAGCAAGCATTTACCAAAACCGCTCCGCTCCACCCTGCTCCAAAAAAAAACCTCTCCATTCGGAGCGGATCGGTGCGAAATCCATCGGTCGGATCGGGTTTTGCCATCCCTACATGTATCAGTCTATACAATTAAAAAAAAATTGCAATTTTTGTATTATGTAATATTAGATTCAATAATATTGGACATGATACGATTACATAATATAAATACAATATAAAAAAAATAAAACACGACACAACACAACACGAAAACACAAATATATCAAAATTTATATAAAACAAATTATAACACATCAAAATTGATATAAATATAAATACTATAAATATACGAATTATCAAATCTATATAACTAGTGATATTTTGCATCTTGTACTTTTTTTTTCTATATAGTTTTTGCCTGGTTGAGTCACTGTCATGAACGGTCAAAGTTTTACTTTGACTTCCGTTTTTTTGGGGTAAAAAAAGCTTTTTGAAATTAAATATGTGTCAACTGTCATGCATCTATAACTAATCTATAACTAATTATTTGATCATTTCCATAAGAACATCACTTACATTTATTTATATCGGTCATGAGACGCTACATTGAATATTTTTATTCATTGATTATGAAATTTTCAATTTTAATTATTATTATAATTATTCAAACATGCACAAATTAAAAATTCAGTAGACCAAAGATTACTCGATATTATTATTAGATATTCAGACTAGAGACATTCATAGATCAACCTAAAATAATATTAACATTTTACATATTTATCTAAATTCGAATTTGATTAAATCAAGTTTGAACTTTGTTAGACTTGATTTTTGAACTCTCGAAAATAGTACAATTTTTTAACAGAACTAATTTAAACAATAAAAAAAATATGTTGCTATCTATTCTTGATATTTTTTAAAAATATTTCTATGTTACTTGCATTTAACACAAGGTGCCAATTAATACAATTTGGAAAACCCAATGTGACCAAAAACTGTTTTATACAAATATATATATATATATATATATATATATATATATATATCAAATTGTTTATAGACAACAATAACTTTTTTTTTTTTGAAAAAAAAAATAAATTATAGAAGGTTGATTAAAATATATCGATTGACTAGGAAAAACCCTGCTGGAAACATATCAAATTAGATTGCTTGTTAACATAGACAACAATAAATGAAATTAAAAAAAAAAAAAGATTTGAAAATAAATAAACTAATTAAAAAAACATACAGTAGACTTTGAGAATATGCGCGGTTTGATCTTTCAGTTTCAGAAGCATACATTTTCCCTATAAAAGGAACTCATATTAGTCTCCAATCTTCCACATCAACACAGATATTTTTAGTTTTGAAATATGGCAACGAAGACCAACTTTTCCTTTATATTTCTAGTTGTTTCAGCCATATTTATGGTGATGTTCTTCTCAGACGTCGTCGTCCCAGCCAAGGCAGATGATAAAGTTATTAAGGAAACCAAGATGACTGTCTACTTTCAGGACTACTCAGGCGGTCCTAACGCCACTGCGCTTCCAATGGTAGGCTTTCCTGGGAAGCTCTGGACTTTCACCCAGTTCGGAACTCTCTATCTGACCGATGACCTCATAACAGAAGGTCCGGAACTCACATCAGCCGTAGTCGGACGTGGGCAAGGCATATACGTCACGACGAGTTTGGATGGCCTCAACGCTTATGTCTCCTTCTCAATCGTGTTCACCAACAAGGCCTACAACGGTAGCACCATCCAGGTACAAGGTAATAGCAACCAGTTCTTGGCCGTCAGAGAATATAGTGTGGTTTCCGGAACTGGCAAATTCCGCTATGCTACGGGCTATCTTACCGTTGAGACTCTCTCCTTCGACCCGTCTACTTTTTACTCGCTTATCCGCGTCAATGTTTCAGTCCGTCACTACTAGTTTAATGTTCTATATAATTGGCAAATTCGCATTATACATGATATTATTCTCTTTTTTTTTTTCTTTTTTTTTTTAAAAGTAAAGATTCAAACTTTACCCCTATAATGAAAAATACTAGAATCAATCAATAAATAAAATGTTTGGGTGTATTCTCTTGTCTTTTCAATTTTTTTTTTTTTACTTTGAATAAGATTTGATGTTCTAACAATCCCACCCCTCCAAAATAATTAAAAAAATTAGGTGTCTTTTGATTTGTGCTGATTTTAATGATTTATCATTTTATCTTATGTTTTTAATTTATTTTTTTATTTTTAACTTTTTATTAAAAAATAAAATAAAAATATCAATCAAATAAAATCTTAATAATCAGATAATACATTTTATATCAAGTTAATTTTAGCTAGTCAATGTGAATAAATTACTTTCGTAACTTCTCTTTGTGAAATTATAAATAGTGATTCAAATGATTCATTTAGAATCTTTAGTCAAAATTAATACTTTCTAAATCTCTCGACAATTCTCTCTAGAATTATTTCAACTAGCATACTTTTCAATTTTCATCCTCCGTTTTTTTCTTTCATCATTACCACCGACCACATATAATACTTTTTTTTTCAGGATCTGCTCCAATATTTTTCACTGCCGTTTCCAACAATTCTATTTTACTGGTTTTTAACATTTACTACACCTACTCAAATAACCCTTTACAGTAAATTAATGATAAACCTTAAAATGCTTTAAAATTTGATGCCAGATTAACTTTTACCGACGGAATAATCCCTCGGTAAATCCTTTAGGACCTAACGGTCATTCCGTCAGTAAAAATGATTTTTCAATTTGTTATTAATACAATAATCCGTCAGTATAGAGTAATTTTCCGTCGGAAAATTACTATATTTACCGACGAAATCTACCGTTGGTAAAAGTTTATCCTTCTACTCAATTTTTCCGTCGGTATTTCTGTGCCATTTGTATAAAATCTGGTTTTTAATTCCTAAATAGCTTTTCATTTCGTTTGTACATTTTTAAATTCATTTTATTATAATTGTAATTTTAAAAAATATTAAATTAATATATAATTTTTAATATAATCTCTCATAAAAATAAAGAAAGAAAACAATTCTCTAATAATCAATAAGGTATGAGTCACAAATAATTAAGTTATAACACAAAGTTTTTAAGTTGAAAATTAATACTGAAATTGTTCAAAAATAAAAGATGAATACTCCTGATACATTGCAAGTATATAAACACATTGAAAAGGTAATAAGATTCCTAATTATTGATAAATATCATTACTTGTTGAATACATTGTCTCTCTATCTTAACCCTCTAATCATCTCCTATCCACAATATTAACTATTCTTATTATGCATATATTCATGTCATAGTATTTCAGTAATTAATAATCAAATACTCTGCCTACTACATATACTAATTTTCCTTAGATTACTGATTATAATATATATTTGTTCCTATATAAGTCAAGGCAGGTAAGCTTGTGCGATTGTTTATCTTTTTTTTTTCCTTGGCCTCTTAGCATTTTATCCTTGTTTGCTGCTTGAATGTATTTCATTAGTGACACTTGCATTGATTTTTGTTTGTTTGTGGAGATTTTAGTCAAGGAATACCTTATCAACCACTTCAATTAAAATATATATTATAATAAATAATAAAATTATCTCATTCATTATTAATAAAATTTAATAAAATAACACATATTTTTATAAAATTAATATAATTTTCTAATTTTATTTGTGAAATTTAAAATGATGTATAAAAAACGATCTTAAAGTAGGTTACATATATGCGATCGTAAACAAATAGATTACATAATTTCTTTTGTTAATAATTCAATTATAATAATTTATGAAGATAAATTACTAATATTAATTTGTGGGCAGAACCGGACGAATATGAATATTAATAAAATCTATGAAGACAGGGCGAGAGAAGGGTGTGGGGACAGGAACCTTGGTTGTCCATATGGGTGTGGGCTAAATCTCATAATATTAAATGACACAAATATAATATAAAACAATTAAAAATATTATATAATACAAAAAATATATATAAATACGAAATATCAAAAAAATTTATAACACAATTTATTAATACGTTAAAATTTATATAATATAAAACATATTATACGAATATATAAATTAGCAGGAGGAGTGCAGGCGACTGAGTCAACCATTACCATTTCTCTTTCTAGAAGTAGAATAATCCCATTCTCCCTCCCCATGCCAAGCAATTTCGCTGAAACCCTCAACGCCATTTTCTTCAGAAACTTTTTTTGATGCCATTTCCTTTTCCAGCTTTAATGAAGTATTCAAAAGCAACTCAAGTTCTCCAAAGTCCAAACTAACCATCTCTTTTGATCCTTCCTTCCTGTCCTGATCCCAAGTATTTTTACTCACTCTCCTACCATGGCTGATGCACTTGTTTCTGCAGTCTCACAACAGTTAACTGCGATCCTTTTTCAAGAAGCTGAATATGGGTTGAGACTTGTTGTAGGTGTTAAGGAAGAAGAAGTCAAAAAGCTCGACAGCACTCTGAAGACTATCCGAGCTGTCTTGGTAGATGCAGAGAAAAGACAACTAAAGGAGCAAGCTATTAAAGTTTGGTTGGATAAGGTTCAAAACGTGTCTTATGACATTGAGGATGTGTTGGATGAGTGGAAAATTGCAATCCTTAAATTGCAAATCGCGAGAGATGAAAGCCCTTCAACTTCCATCGTTCTAAGCAAGGTACACTCGTGGATTCACTCTCCAAGCTCTTTTATTAGTCGAGCCATTCACCGTTATGATATTGCTGTTAAGATTAAGAAACTAAATGAAAGGCTTCAAGTCATTGCCAAAGAGAAAGATGATTATGCCTTCACAGTTGATCTGTATAGGAAGACTGACCTAGAACCTGAACGACCAATAACAACATCCTTTATCGATGTATCTGACATACATGGCCGTGACAAAGATAAAAATGTCTTGGTAAGCATGTTGCTCCGCAAGAACAACCATGAAGAAAGGGGCATCCCCATAATCTCTATAGTGGGTATGGGAGGAATCGGAAAAACAACTTTAGCCCAAATAGCTTACAACCATGATAAGGTGAAGGCTTATTTTGAGAAGAGAATATGGGTATGTGCTTCAAATCCTTTTGATGAAACGAGGACTGCAAAAGCTATTCTTGAAGCTCTAACTGGAGTTGTTTCAAATTTCACCGAGTTGAATACTTTGCTAGAGCAAATCGGTGAATCTATTAAGGGAGAGAGATTCCTTCTTATCTTAGATGATGTGTGGGGTGAAGATGAGAGAAAGTGGCAATCATTGAAATACTCTCTTGGCTATGGTTCTGAAGAAAGCAAAATCTTGATGACCACACGGAAGGAGAATGTAGCTACTATCATGGGTTGTACCAAATTATTTCGTTTGGGAAAGTTACCCAAAGAAGAGTGCTGGTCCTTATTTAGCCGCCTAGCATTTTTGGGAAGGAAAGACAAAGAGCGTGAGAGTTTAGAAGACATTGGCAAGAAAATTGCAGATAAGTGTCAGGGTTTGCCGCTTGCAGCAAAAACTCTAGGAGGTCTCTTACGTTTTAAGAGATCTAGAGAACAATGGCAAAGAATCTTGGATAGTCGGATATGGGAACTTGAGGAGGCTGAAAATGGTCTTTTTTCTCCCTTACTATTAAGCTATTATGATTTGCCATCGCCATTGAGGCAATGCTTCTCATACTGTTCCATTTTCCCAAAAGATTATAAAATAGAGAAAGATCTATTGATCAAGTCATGGATGGCTCAAGGTTTTCTTGGAGAGATGCAACATAAAGATATGGAGATCATTGGTGAAGAGTACTTTGATAACTTGGTGGTACATTCTTTCTTTCAAGAGTTTGAAAAGGATGAAAATGACAACAGCATAATCAGTTGCAAAATGCATGATATTGTGCATGATTTTGCTCAATACTTGAGAAGAACAAAAAGTTTTATGGTAGCAAGTAACAATGTTGAAGAGTTAAATATAGACTCTTATCAGGAAAATGCTCGTCATCTAACACTGATTCATGATGAAACTGTTGCAATTCCCAATCCCATTTTTAATATAAAAAAGTTGCGTAGCCTGCAACTTAACTTAAACGATACTTCAGCAGCTGTTAGTGCATCATTGGCTAAATTGTTGGATCAATTAACTTGTCTGAGGATACTAAGCTTCAGAGACATGAATTATGGATTCAAAAGTTCAATTAAAGCAGTTCCAAAGGAAATAGGAAAATTGATGCATTTGAGGTATCTTAACTTAGAGGGGAATAGTGATTTGGAAAAATTGCCGGAGACTCTCTGTGATTTGTGTAACTTACAAACTCTGAACATCAGGTCTTGTAAAAATCTTATGAAATTGCCCCGTGGAATTGGAAAGCTGATCAACTTGAGACATCTTCAAAATGCAGGTACAGATAGATGCAGATTCATGCCAAAAGGAATGCAAAGATTAACTTCTCTACGGACACTTGATGAGTTTGTGGTGAGCCGTGGTGATATTGAGAATAAGTCATGTAGCCTTGGAGATTTGGGAAAATTAACCCATCTTCGAGGGGATTTTGAGATCAGAGGATTGGGAAATGTGGCAGAACCGAGTGGGGCAAAGAAAGCACAGCTTTGGACAAAGAATGGCCTCCTTGGGCTGCGTCTAAAATTTGATTCCCAAGAGATACAACAGCAGATCAAACTTGAGGATGAAAAGCTTGTATTTGAAGCCTTGCAACCACCTCCACAGCTAGAAAGTTTGAGTATACTCCTCTGTAGAGGTCCCGTTGCTTTCCCTGATTGGATGACATCACTGAATATGCTGAAAAGAGTTCAATTACAGAATTGTCTCAACTGGGAAAGCTTGCCTCCCTTGGGGAAGTTGCAGTCCCTTGAATCTTTAGAGATAGAGTTTATGAATAAAGTAAAAAAAGTTGGAGACGAATTTTTGGGAGTAGAAAGAGAAGATGGACAAACATCTTCTTCTTCTTCGTCACCTTCTTCATCTATTAATAATAAGATTGCCTTCCCCGTGTTGAAAAAACTCAAATTTTATTACATGAAAAAGTGGGAAGAGTGGGAATATGGGAACCTGTTGACAAGCAGAGGAGAAGACTATGTTACAATCATGCCTCGTCTTCATTCATTAACAATAAATTATTGCCTAGAGTTGAAGGCATTGCCGAGCCACCTCCTTTATAACACAACGATACAAGAATTGCATATCAGAGGTTGCCCTGTTCTTGGAGAACGTTTTGAAAAGGGGAGAGGGGTGGATTGGCCTTTCATCTCCCACATCCCTACTATCCAAATTGACGATGAATTGGTGCTCGGATAAGTTTTGGCACTGCAATTATGCTCAGGTATTTCTCCTTTTATTTGGTTATTGTTGTTATCATTGCTCAAAGCCTCAAACATACAATGAGCCATATCTGAGTCTAAAATTTCTATATTTTTCCTCGTTTAGATCATGGATGGAAATTTAATACAAAATCTGCTATAGTCTCTTCTAGATTGATTCTGTTTTTCATGTGAACTTGCAATCATAGTCATAACATTAACACCTTTATTTCTAGAATCCTTCCTTTCTTCATTCAGCTACTTTATTTTTCTTACTATTCTTGTCTATTTTAGTAGGGGAGCATATTCAGCTGCTACAAATTGAATATTTGGAGGGTCATATACTAGATGTGAACATTGAAAAACAAAAGGTACGGATGTTTGATTCCTAGGCTGAAAAATGAGAAAGTGCCAACTAAATGCCACACACACACACACACACACATTTAGCTTTATATTTGATTAAGGTAATCGAATAAACGAGTTTTAATTTTTTAAGCATTTCAGTTTTGAGGGCACTTTTTTTTTAACTATATGCACTTGCTGTTATAGGGACCAGCATTGAATTCAAGGCATCCGTTTTTCTCTATCTCTATGACTGAAGTGTTCCATGATGAGAAAAACTCGGAAATATGGGTCGTTACAGCCAAGAATCACAAGGACTGTATCATCATATGTGTTCATTTCTCAGAAATTCTGCTTGAAAATACTTGAAAGCTAGATTGAGAGGAAATATGGACAATATTACCTGAAGAGCAGATATCTCATCTCATCATGTCAGCCTTCACAGGCTCCATCTTATGAACTCCTCGATCTCAGTTGTAGCACTGGCTTTTTTTTTTCTTTTTCTTCAATGTGGTGCTTTTCAACAACAAAAGACCAAATGCGTACATGTGCTCCGTAATTCCCTCATTTTTTTTGTACAGTTCTTTCTTGCCCTAAAGATCAATCAGATTTGTCTAAAAGTACACTTGTTATATTGTGGATTTGATATCTAATAAAGGTTTTCATTTATCTATAAGCTTTTTGTTATACATTTAGTTAATGCTTAAAGATAAAGTCTTTGGAATAAATAAAGTTTTGCAAGAGAATTACAATTTGCTGAAATTATGAGATAATTTATGCATCAAAGCTATATTTCTAAATGTTCATAATTAATACATTATCAAGAAAGGATATTGATAAAACTGTTGAGACCGACACATGGTTATGTTCTTGCTTATGAAGCAAGAAACCAATCTCATAGGTTAATGATTAATGGGCTTTCAATAATTGTTGAGCACAAATCCAGAACATATACAGCAAGCATTTGCCTTAAGACTTGTGATAGGGAACTTTAAAAAAAAAAAAAAAAAACTCTATATCAGAAGTCACTGCATCCTTGCAAATAACTCCAGATCTTGGTACTCTTGCTCTGGAGGAAACAATAGTTCTATTGAATATCCTACCTTAATCTGATTTTGATTTACTTATCTTTGCCCTATGTTACTGTTATAATTCTATACATCTAAGTCATTCTTTCCACTCACTGTACTTCTGATAGCTATCCTCTCTAAAATTTGTGACATTTTTGCTTCTGCCTATTCACTAGAATGGCAACTTCATGAAACCAACTATTCTCTTATTGTCTTTGTGATGCTATCGACTGTAGATAACGTAAAGCATTCATTTTCAGGTAGTGATAGTTGCAACATCAAGCTGCTGCTTTCAGTATTCAATTACTACAATCAGCATGACCTTTTGAGGATATTCAAAAGAAGTACCCTGCTACTCAAGTAGCAGTTAAGAAGCAGCTTTAGATATAATCTGTTCTGATTTAACCATCTGTTTAGTAATTAAAACATAATCATATAAGCAATGTAAACCTATATCTGCAATTTTTCAAATTTTTTTTTTTTTTTCTGTATCATATGACAAAAGGCTAATTTACATCTTTAACAGATCATCACAGAGCAAGCTGCTGTTTACAGTGGAATAGTTTATTTCCTCATGGAGAACCTTTTTTCCCCTGGACTTGCATGGAACATCCAACTCTTCCCGGGATATGCTTATCACCAATAAAGTTATAGACATATATTCTATTAATTTTTTAATTTTATTTGTGAAATTTGAAATGATGTATAAAAAAGGAACTTAAAGCAGGTTCATATATAGGATAGTAAATAAATAGATTACATAATTTCTTTCGTTAATAATTCAATCTTATATAAACATATTAAAGCCAAAATTTTTGATTAAAAAAAGAAAATATCCAATGTGGATGGTCTATTATTTTGACATGTGTACAGTCTTAAATAAATGTCATGTGTCATGCATTTAATTTTATTTAAATTCTAAAGTATTTTATATAATAAATTATATTTATTTTCTTTTAAAATTTTAATTGACTTACTTTTTTACATAGATATAAATAAGAGATTAATTTTCTTAAATTAAAAGATATGTAATTACTTTCATAACTTGACTTATTTAAAAAAAAAATTATTTTAAGAAACAATTTTTAATTATTCACCCACTAATTACGTTAAAAAAAATTAATTATAACTTTTATGTATATAAATTATATTTTAATTTTATAAATAGTTCAAGCTAAATAAGGATCCAATGCAAATGAGTACACAAATCACCATTATTTTTTCGGTTAATATATTTCTCCTTTAAGAGGTTTGAAAATATAGAATGACAAAATACTTACTATTATAGTATTCAATTCAATTTTTTGAATATTCGTAATCAATGTTTTAGTTTAATTTTTACAGTATACAATTAAGAATTCTTAATTATCTCTCCATTATATATTCGGTATCAAAAAATTATGAAAAAATATTTGGAAATATAAAATGGCAAAAAATTTGTAATTATACTTTTTTTTTTTTAGTACTTTTTTAAGCATGAGTTAAAACTGATTTGAAAAAAATGGCATTAATTGGCCATATATGAATTGCATAAATTTCAAATATTTAATAATATAATTACATGGCAATCAATGTAAATTGCAAATAATATTCTCTCATAATTTTTTTCAACTCATTATTATTATTATTATTATTATATATCTTTAAATTTTAACAATATATTAATATGTAAACTTATATTCCTCATTTTTTTAGAGTGGTTTCTCAATATTGATTTCTTTTATTTACAATTAAAGCGATGGAGTAGAAGATTTCAAGTTAAGAGGTTGGAAGATTTCATGGTTAAAAGAGAAATTATTTTTTTTCTTTTCTCATATCATTAAGTCATATTTCAACATTTAAATCAAAATTTAACTTAAATTTTTTATTAATTAATAATCTTTTCTTTCCATATCTCTTAAAAGACATTAATCTAAATTTTAAAATTAAACTATAATAAATACCATTGTCATAGATAAAATGTTTAAAATTGACTTCAAAATTTAATTGGTATATTATTGACCTTATTAATTGTATTTATGATTATGTGTTTTGAATTTCTTATGAATACCTTACTCTAGAGTAATCTAGACACTCCTTTAATTTATTTGTGCAAGTAATTTTTCTCACTTTTTTTTTTTTAATAATAATTTGCTGAACTTTTTTCTTGATTGGATTTAACTATGAAATAATTTGATTTTTAACATTTTTTCTTTGCAAAATGATTATATATAATACATTTTGTTTTTTCTTTTTGTACAAATTTATTTTATGGATTCATATCAAACTTATTTTTCGAAATAAAAATTAGGATGGATTAATTATATACTTTTTCTTTCATATTGAATTTTCCTTGATAAAAGAACTCAGATTTTCCTATTTCAAATTTGAAACTGTCATTTCATTTGGAGTTATATAAGGCAAGTATAGTAATTTTTTTTATGTATAACACAAAAATCCGAGAGTTTTTTATTTTTTATTGTGTTTAAAGTTTATTAATTTATTTTATTTTATATGTGTTTGATTTAATTTTAATATTTTTTTCTTTTCAAGTTTTATTTTTGTAGGTTAGTACATCAACGTATTTACTTCTATTTACCCACATGTAGATAGATGAAATTGTATAAATTCTTTTTCAAAATATAAAACATGAAAAATAATTATTTTTATTTCCTTTTAAATATCCATCATTGTTGCTTTATATGTATAAGTTTCAAATTGACTAATGGTTTTGTGATAACTTGATTTTAGGCCTCAAATATGCTTTTAATTCTTATTAAGAAATTTATATTGGCTACAAAATATTTCTAATTTTTTTTACATTGAATTCCTAACTTATTTAAAATAAACTTTTCATGTATTGTCTTGATTTGTCGAACATTTGACCATTCAATCAATCTAAATTAATTCCTACTATGATATAATTTCACACACATAAATATGTAAAAGTTAAAGGCTTTGATAAAAGAAAATCTTATGTGAACGGATGATCTATCTATCTTTTTAACATGTGAATATTATGTGTTTCCAATTAATGCACTTGAATTGACTTAATACATCTTTAATTTAAAAAATAATTTTTTAAATAATTAAATTATATTTATTTCTTTTTAAATATCCATTTTTATTGCCTTATATAATTCAATTCAATTTGCATGACAACAATAATTAAAATTGAAATTGCATAGTAAATTAGTATGACTTCTTTCTATCTTTGTCCAAATTAATTTAATTAATAATATTTGACTATTCAATGACAGTATTAATTATGATTTTGAATTTGATAAAAGTTTTTAATTATTAATCCAAATGAATATAATTAAAAATTCAATACAAAAAGAATTTGCTTCCTATATATATATAAATATTTGTATGCATAATAAACTCTTAACCAAACGATATATATGTAGTATAATAATTTGAAAACTATATATCGTAAATAAATCTATAAAAATTAAAGCCCTTTATAATAAAAAAAAAATCATACATAGATATTCTAACTTTTTGACATGGATGTAACTTTTAATAATTAAAATGTTTCTTCCAATTAATTATTTTCAATTAATTATTTTGATTTTTTTTTTATAAATATTACCTCCTCAATTCATGGTGTCCTTAAGTTTCAATTCATGGTTGTCCTTAAGTTTGTAAAAAAAAGATAACGGAGACAAAGATGTTAAAAATGTGCAACTTGGAGTTTTATTAAATTAAATTGAACAACAAGATTAATAATTTTGCATTATTGGAGATAGATTTTAAATTGAGGGATCGGTTCATAATAATATCATTTGAATGATTTTAAATTACAAAGTACATCAGGAAAATATAAATAATATAATTAAAAACAAAAATAATAATATAAAAATAATTTTAAATAAAAAAAACTAGGGAATGAATAAGAAATTAATAATTAATGTTTAAAATTTTCTTTTAATTTGGTTTTATCTAAATTGTCATAACGTGTCAAATACGAATTTAACAAGCTAGACACAAACATGAAATCGTCACATAAAAAATAATTTTAAATTAAAAAAAAAAAAACTAGAGAATGAATAAGAAATTAATAATTAATGTTTAAAATTTTCTTTTAATTTGGTTTTATCTAAATTGTCATAACGTGTCAAATGCGAATTTAACAAGCTAGACACAAACATGGAATCGTCACTAATCATCTAATCTAGGAGTGATTAGTCACTTATATGAATCTATAATTCTTAAAGTAATCCTAAACTTAACCAAAGCACCCTAAAAAGAATAGAATCTAGTCTACTTATCAAAACTAGGTTTGGAAATTCGGGTACGTGTGGGGAAGGATTAACACCTCACAACACCTATCCTAAAAATAGTAGGACATCAATCACATATTATTCTAATTCTAAACTGGTCTTATCTAAATGGTCTTAATCAATCCTAAGTAAATAACTATTTTCCTAATCATGTAAATTAATCTAAAATAAAAAATAATAATAATCCTAATATATTTATCATGCAAAAACAAAACAAAACAAAATAAAATCATATCATATTTATCATGCAAAAATAAAATAAAAACCATATCCTATTTATCATGCAAAAATAAAATAAAATCATATCATGCCAATTCGTAATTCAAGCAAAACGTAATAATAATAAAAATCATATCCTAAATCATGCAAATCTAAAACAAAACATAATAAAAACCTAAACATGCCATCTAAAATAAAACATAATAAAAAACCTAAATCATGCAATTTTAAAATAATAAAAATATCATAATAATCAAGCATTATCTAAATAACAAAAATAATAATATTCCTAATATCATGCAAAGTCTAAATAATAAAAATAATCAATAAATCATAAAATCATACCATAATCTAAAAATAAATAATAGATTCCTAAATAATATCATAATAATCAAGCATTATCTAAATAACAAAAATAATAATATTCCTAATATCATGCAAAGTCTAAATAATAAAGATAATCAATAAATCCTAAAATCATACCATAATCTAAAAATAAATAATAAATTCCTAAATTATATCATAATAATCCTAAATAAAAATAATCATGAAATATTAAATAAATAAATTAATCAAATTAAATAAAATAATAAAAAAAAACATAAACCTGAAACATAAAATAAAATAATGTTAGTATTAAAAAAAAATCATATTAATAAAATAAAAATAAATAAAATTATCATCCAAATATATAATCCTAAGAGAAATTAATCGTAACATACAACAATATAAAATAACCAAGCAAACTAATTAAATAAAAATAAAGTTTTACCGACAATTTAGATTAAGGCCTAGTTTAGCATTGCTCTTGGAAAAAGCTTGGGTTGAAAAAAGTTTGAGTTGGAAAAAGTGTGTTTATAAAGTGTGGTGAAAAAGTGTGGTTTAAAAACTTTTAAGTGTTTAGTATTGCTGTGAAAAAGTGTTGTGGGAAATTGAAATGTCAAAAAAAGATATGTTTAAAATAATAAAAGTGTAGATATATGAGGATAATAAAGTCATTTTATCCAAAAGCCAGCTTTTAAAGCCCAAAAGCTATATTTTTTGGCTTTTTGGTTTGTTTTTTCAAATCATGGTTTCAACAGCAGAAGCCAAATTTTTTTATCTGTTTAACATTGCGTTTGCGATGAAAAGCAACTTTTGATCTCAAAAACTGTGTCAAAAATAATGCTAAACGAGACCTAAACCAAAGTCAGCTTCTTGGCGCCACGTTGATCATCCTGGAGAGGCTTGTTAGCATCTACTATAAAGAGGGCAAATTTCTTTTTTTTTTTTTTTTTGGGACTTGGTGACGTGTTGGAGAATTTCAAGTTGGACATAGGAGGCGTCCATAGCATGCGGGCTGCATGAGCAAGGCTTACAAAATCAACAAAACAAAGTATCAGCGGATGTCTTGGTTCCTTGCTTACAAGTCTCACTTCCTTGTACTCAACAAACGGGCGAGATATGAGAAACTTATCGGCATGTACAGTCAGAAGGCAGCTGGATGCATCAGGAGGAAGGGGAAATTCCAGGCCTTCCACCACCAAATCCTAAGGTCTTTATATATTAAAAATCATGAGAGAGTTTTAATTCACTTGGGTTTGGAGTTTTATCAGTAACGGATTTTGACATTTGATTTTGAGAGTGTCAATTAATATAGTATTAAATCGTAATTTTTTTATAAAATTTATTTTATTAATATTAATATATATGCAAAAAATATACTAACAAAAATAAACACTTTCAAAATTATAAATTTTTTCATTTCATAAAAAATATATAAAGAAACATAATACATAAAATAAATAATTTTATGCATAATATATCAAATAAATAATCTTATTTAAAATTATGGATTTTAACAATATTGAAGATGTTAAAATTATGGATTTTAACTAATCATAATGTATTTGGTACTTAGTTAGACACTTAGAGTTTTATTGAAGATGTTAGAAAGTCAATTTAATTTTTATTTACATAAACGTGATTTAATCTTTGTAACAAACTTTTTAATTTTAAGAATTTTTAAGTTATGATTAGTTAATACAATAAATAGATAAATAGTAATTTTTAAATGATAATGCATAAAATTAAATAAAAATTTACATAAATAAACAAAATTAACAATGTTAATTTTTAAAAAAATCATTTAAATTTATTATTTATATATATATATATTAAAAGAAATTTAAAATTTTTGGGGGCCAACCCCCTGGAGCCGCCATTGCTATCAAGATAAAACTCCTTTTTCTTATTTATCAATAATTCCCAAATTTAATCCAAATAGAGAGAAGTTTCGATTTAGTCAAATTTTGTTTTTTTTTTTTTTTAATTATTCAAAAGTAAAAACTAAAATTAAAAGTAAATATTAAAAATAAAACTAAAGTTAAAACAATTACTCGGACAAAAACGAGTATCTATATAAATTATAATTATTTTGATTTTTTAAATATTATTATATGATATCAAAATTATAATTAATTAGTTTCCCCGGTGCATGTGTTTAAAACTAGTTATAATAATTTATGAAGATAAATTACTAATATTAATTTGTGGGCAGAACCGGACGAATATGAATATTAATAAAAATATATGAAGAGTGGGCGAGACAAGGGTGTGGGGACAGGAACCTTGGTTGTCCAGATGGGTGTGGGTGATTGAGTCAACCATTACAATTTTCTCTTTCTAGAAGTAGAATAATCCCATTCTCCTTCCCCATGCCGAGCAATTTTGCTGAAACCCTCAACGCCATTTTCTTCAGAAATTTTTTTTGATGCCATTTCCTTTTCCAGCTTTAATGAAGTATTCAAAAGCAATTCAAGTTCTCCAAAGTCAAAACTAACCATCTCTTTTGATCCTTTCTGTCTCCTGATCTCAAGTATTTTTACTCTCCTACCATGGCTGATGCACTTGTTTCTGCAGTCTCACAACAGTTAACTGAGATCCTTTTTCAAGAAGCTCAATATGGGTTGAGACTTGTTGTAGGTGTTAAGGAAGAAGAAGTCAAAAAGCTCGACAGCACTCTGAAGACTATCCGAGCTGTCCTGGTAGATGCAGAGAAAAGACAACTAAAGGAGCAAGCTATTAAAGTTTGGTTGGATAAGGTTCAAAACATGGCTTATGACATTGAGGACGTGTTGGATGAGTGGAAAATTGCAATTATCAAATTGCAAATCGCGAGAGCTCAAAGCCCTTCAACTTCCATCGTTCTAAGCAAGGTACGCTCGTGGATTCACTCTCCAAGCCCTTTTATTAGTCGAGCCATTCACCGTCATGATATTGCTGTTAAGATTAAAAAACTAGATGAAAGGCTTCAAGAAATTGCCAAGGAGAAAGATGATTATGCCTTCACAGTTGATCTGTATAGGAAGACTGATCAAGAACCTGAACGACCGATAACAACATCGTTTATCGATCTATCTGACATACATGGCCGTGACAGAGATAAAAACATCTTGATAAGCATGTTACTCCGTGAGAACAACCATGAAGAAAAGGGCATCCCTGTAATCTCTATAGTAGGGATGGGAGGGATTGGGAAAACAACTTTAGCCCAAATAGTGTACAACCATGATAAGGTGAAGGCTTATTTTGATAAGAGAATATGGATATGGTCTTAATAAGAGGAGGCAGAGTGAAAGATTTGCCAGGTGTGAAATCCCATTGTATTCGAGGAGTCAAGGATTTGCTGGGAATTCCGGATCGTAAGTGAAGTAGTCGTCGTCTGACCAATTGGCTCGGACACCAGACCGCTCGTGCCCGCCCATTTTGGGGCGCGTCAAATCGCTGAAAGGCCTTGGTATTGAGGACTGCAAAACATATTCTTGAAGCTCTAACAGGAGTTGTTTCAAATTTCACCGAGTTGAATACTTTACTAGAGCAAATCCATGAATCTATTAAATTTAAGGGAGAGAGATTCCTTCTTGTCCTAGATGATGTGTGGGGTGAAGATGATAGAAAGTGGCAATCATTGAAATACTCTCTTGACTGTGGTTCCCAAGAAAGCAAAATCTTGATGACCACACGGAAGGAGAATGTAGCTACTATCATGGGTTGCAGCAAATTATTTCGTTTGGGGAAGTTATCCAAAGAAGAGTGTTGGTCCCTGTTTAGTCGCCTAGCATTTTTTGGAAGGAAAGACAAAGAGCGTGAGAATTTAGAAGACATTGGTAAGAACATTGCAGATAAGTGTCAGGGTTTGCCACTCGCAGCAAAAACTCTAGGAGGTCTCTTACGTTTTAAGAGATCTAGAGAACAATGGCAAAGAATCTTGGATAGTCAGATATGGGAACTTGAGGAGGCTGAAAATGGTCTTTTTTCTCCCTTACTATTAAGCTATTATGATTTGCCTTCACCATTAAGGCAATGCTTCTCATACTGTTCCATTTTCCCAAAAGATTATAAAATAGAGAAAGATTTCTTGATCAAGTCATGGATGGCTCAAGGTTTTCTTGGAGAGATGCAACATAAAGATATGGAGATCATTGGTGAAGAGTACTTTGATAACTTGGTGATACATTCTTTCTTTCAGGAGTTTGAAAAGGATGAAAATGACGATAGCATAATCAGCTGCAAAATGCATGATATAGTGCATGATTTCGCTCGATACTTGAGAAGAACAAAAAGTTTTATGGTGGCAAGTAACAATGTTGAAGAGTTAAATATAGACTCTAATCAGGAAAATGCTTGTCATCTAACACTGATTCATGATGAAGCTGTTGCAATTCCCAATCCCATTTTTAAAGTAAAAAAGTTGCGTAGCTTGCAACTTAACCTGAGCGATACTTCAGCAGCTGTTAGTGCATCATTGGCTAAATTGTTGAATCAATTAACTTGTCTGAGGATACTAAGCTTCAGAGACATGAATTATGGATTGAAAAGTTCAATTAAAGCAGTTCCAAAGGAAATAGGAAAATTGATGCATTTGAGGTATCTTAACTTAGAGGGGAACAGCGGTTTGGAAAAATTGCCTGAGACAGTGTGTGATTTGTGTAACTTGCAAACTCTGAACATCAGGTCTTGTAAAAATCTTATGAAATTGCCCCGTGGAATTGGAAAGCTGATCAACTTGAGACATCTTCAAAATGCAGGTACAGATAGATGCAGATTCATGCCAAAAGGAATGCAAAGATTAACTTCTCTACGGACATTAGAAGAGTTTGTGGTGAGCCGTGGTGATGTTGAGAGTAAATCATGTAGCCTTGGAGATTTGGGGAACTTAACCAATCTTCGAGGGGTTCTTGAGATCAGAGGATTGGGAAATGTGGCAGAACCGAGTGGGGCAAAGAAAGCACAGCTTTGGACAAAGAATGGCCTCCATGGGTTGCGTCTAAAATTTGATCCCCAAGAGATACAGAAGATCAAAACTGAGGATGAAAAGCTTGTATTTGAAGCCTTACAACCACCTCCACACCTAGAAAGTTTGGGTATACTCCATTATAGAGGTCCCGTTGCTTTCCCTGATTGGATGACATCATTGAATATGCTGAAAAGGGTTCAATTACAGAATTGTCTCAACTGGGAAAGCTTGCCTCCCTTGGGGAAGTTGCAGTCCCTTGAATCTTTAGAGATAGAGGTTATGAATAAAGTAAAAAAAGTGGGAGGCGAATTTTTGGGAGTAGAAAGAGAAGATGCACAAACACCTTCTTCTTCATTATGTTCTTCATCTATTAATAATAAGATTGCCTTCCCCATGTTGAAAAAGCTCAAATTTTATTACATGAAAGAGTGGGAAGAGTGGGAATATGGGAACCTGTTGACTAGCGGAGGAGAAGATTATGTTACAATCATGCCTCGTCTTCATTCACTGACAATAAACTATTGCCTAAAGTTGAAGTCATTGCCGAGCCACCTTCTTCATAATACAACCCTGCAAGAATTGCATGTCAGAGGTTGCCCTGTTCTAGGAGAACGTTTTGGAAAGGGGAGAGGGCAGGATTGGCCTTCCATCTCCCACATCCCTACTATCCAAATTGACGATCAACTGGTGCTAGGATAGGACTTGGAAGTCATAAGTTTTGTCGGTGCAATCTACGCTTAGGTATTTCTCCTTTTATTTAGTTGCTGTTATCATTGCTCAAACTTACAACAAATTCAGCCATATCCTTTTCTAAAATTTCTTTACTTTTCCTCATTTAGATCGTTGTGGAGATTTCGTAAGGACGTGCAGTAATCTCTTTTAGATTGATTTTGTTTTTCATGTGAACGTGCAAACATAGTCTTGAGATGAACTCTTTTCTAGAAATCCTTGCTTTCTTCATTCATCCACTTTTTTTTTTTTTTTTTTAATATTAGTTTAAGGCAGGGGAGCAAAATTTCCAGCTGCTACAACTTGATTTTTGGATGGTCATATACTAGATGTGAATATTGATAATGAAAAGAGTACGGAAGTTTGATTTCTAGACAGAAAATGAGAAAATGCTAAACAAATTCCGTGTTTAACAGCTTTCTTTTGATGGAAAGTGTCTTAATTAAGTAGCTCGCGTTTTGTCATAAATATAGATTTTTCTTTATATATGATTTCAAGGTATAAGAAGAGAAATCTTTTTATGCATTACAACTCTTTTAGGTACCTGATGTCCATGCATTTGAAGGCATTGGTAATCGGATAAATGAGTTTTAATTTTTTAAGCATTTGATTTTTGAAGTCACCTTTTTAACTATTTGCACTTGCTGTTATAGGGACCTGCATTGGGTTCAAGGCATCCATGTTTCTCTATCTCTATGACTGAAGTGTTCCATGATGAGAAAAACTCAGAAATATGGGTCGTTACAGCCAAGAATCACAAGTACTGTATCATCATATGTGTTCATTTCTCAGAAATTCTGCTTGAAAATACTTGAAAGCTAGATTGAGAGGAAATATGGACAATATTACCTGAAGAGCAGATATCTCGTCTCATCTCACCATGTCAGCCTTCACAGGCTCCATCTTATGAACTCCTCGATCTCAGTTGTAGCACTGGCTTTCTCTCTTTTCTTCAATGTGGTGCTATTCAACAGCAAAGGTCCAAATGCATACATATGCTCTATAATTTCCTCATCTTTTTGTACATTTCTTTCTTTACTCTGCTGCTGATTAATATGCTTTCAATAATCGTTGAGCACAAATCCAAGACATATGCAGCAAGCATTTGCCTTAGACTTGTGATTAACTGATGAAGCAGGGAACATATGATCTAAGTCATTCTTTCCACTCACTGTACTTCTGATAACTATCCTCTCTAAAATTTGTGACATTTTTGCTTCTGCCTATTCACTAGAACTACAAATAAGACGCCACTTCGTTGGAGCACTTTTAATTTTTTTTAATTAATAATAATAAATTAATTTTAAATTATATTTATTTAATTTTTATTTCTAAATTATAATAATATTAATATAATAATATTTTGTTAATTATTAAAATTAAATTTATTAAAATTATTTCTTTATAAATTATGTTATTTATATATATTTAAAAATATTTAGGTTTTATTGTATTTTGTATATTTTTGTTTATAGGAGTTAAAAAATAAGAAAATAAAATTTTTATTTATATTTTATTCTCCCGTATGATCGATTTTCTCACATAGGTTAGCAGTAAGTTTGTTTTATCCTTTTTTTTCCGAGAGGATCGGATACGGATCTTAAATCGACCCGCAACTCAATGTACGAACCTATCCCTTTAAATATATCATTTAAAATAAAAATAATTAACAAAATAATTGTTTTTAACTTTTTTTTCAAGTCGGTCGGGTACGAATCCTAAACCGATTCGCGAGTCAACATGCGGACCAACCTTTTTATATACATCATTTAAAATAAAAATAATTAATAAAATTATTTTTTAAACTTTTTTCCCGAGTTGATCGGGTACGGATCTTAAATGGACTCGCGAGTTAACGTGTGGAATAATCTTTTTAAATACATTATTCAAAAATAAAATAATAAACTAATTAATGAATTAAATAAATTTATTTTTTAACTTTTTTCGTGCGGGTCAGGTACGGATCCTAAACCGATCTGCAAGTCAATGTGCGGATCAACCCCTTTAAATACATCATTTATAAAAAAAATTAAAAAAAATAATTTTTTGAAACTTTTTTTTCAAGCGGGTCGATTATGAATATTAAATCGAATCGTGAGTGAATATATAGGCCAACCCTTTAAATATACGATTTAGAATTAAACTAAAAGTAATTAATAAAATAATTTTTTTTTAGCGGATCGGGTACAGATCTTATATCGATTCGCGAGTCAATGTGCAAACCAACCCTTTTAAATACATCATTTAAAAAAAAAAATAAACATAATTAATAAAATAAATTTCCTTTTTTCCCTATCGGGTCGGGTATAGATCCTAAATTGATCTCGAACTAACATGCGGATCAATATTTTAAAATACATAATTTAAATTTTTAAAAAATAATTAATATTTTTTTTTAGTGTTGGTCGGATACAAACCCTAAATCGATCCGCGAGTTAACATGCAGACTAATCTCTTTAAATACATCATTTAAAAATAAAATAAAAAACTAAAAAAATTAATAAAATTTTTTTTAATTTTTTTAATTTTTTTTCCGAACGGGTCGAGTACGGATCCTAAATCGACCCGCGAGTCAATGTACAGACTAATCCCTTTAAATACATGATTTAAAAAAAATAAAAATAATTAATAAAATATATTTTTTTAAACGGGGCGGGTACGGATCCTAAATCAACCTGCGAGTGAATGTGTGGACCAACCCCTTTAAATACATAATTAAAAAAAAATAAAAAATCTTTAAAAAATCTTTAAAAAATATTAAAAGGACAAAATTGTCCCTAACCTATTTCAAAAATCTCTCTTAAATCTCAATTCAAAAATAAATATAATTAATTTACATTTTTACCTTATTATCAAAAAATATATATCTTTTTATAAAATACCAACTGAGTCCCTCAGGACTCAGTTTTAATTATAAGAGATGCCAACGTCAGGAAACCAACTATTCTCTTATTGTCTTTGTGATGCTATTGACTGTAGATAATGTAAAGCATTCATTTTCAGGTAGTGATAGTTGCAACATCAATCTGCTGCATTCAGTACCATTTCAGATTCAATTACAATCAGCTTGACCTTTTGAGGATATTCAAAAGAAGTACCCTGCTACTCAAGTAGCAGTTAAGAAGCAGCTTTAGATATAATCTGTTCTGATTTAACCATCTGTTTAGTAATTAAAACATAATCATATAAGCAATGTAAACCTATATCTGCAATGTTTCAATTTTTTTTTTTTTTTTTTTTTTCTGTATCATATGACAAAAGGCTAATTTACTTCTTTAACAGATCATCACAGAGCAAGCTGCTGTTTACAGTGGAATAGTTTATTTCCTCATGGAGAACCTTTTTTTCCCTGGACTTGCATGGAACATCCAACTCTTCCCGGGGATATGCTTATCACCAATAAAGTTATAGACATTTAAGGACCTATGTTACTCGGATTCGGGTGTGAGTGTCGGACATGGGTATGTTCAATTTTTTCCAAGGTTTCCATGTATTTGGAGGGTCTTTGGAGGATCATATTTCTATACTCATGTCTGGATATGTGTCGGACATGAGTATTTAAAAAAAAAATGAAGAGTCGGAGCAACATAGGTAAGGACCAATGGTGCACATGAATTTTCGGTTTTACTAAGAAGTGATGGCTAGGTACTTCCTTGCTCGGAAAGCAATGAAGCTCATTCAGTTCCAATAATCAATGAAGATGCAGTTCTCTTCAGGTAATGCGTTTTTGATGTATCCTTGGCTGCTATGTATCTTCTTGATGCAAAGTCAAAAGTTGCTTTCCCAGAGGAAAGCATGGATGATGAAATTTTTTGATCTTCTAGAGCATCTCCACTGTATAGGCAGCTTATGCTGCAGTGCTAGATGATGTCTTCTGAATTGAATTCAATAAAATTCATAAACCAGGTTCATCAAGTTCCATACATAGCTGGGTTTTGAATTACACTTGTTACATAAAGCCCTTCAATAATAACATATTGTTGACATCCCATTTGAACAGTTGAGTCATCAGTGTGAATTATGCTTTTGTTTTACAAGAATCCCAGGATTAAATTCTAACGCTTTAATATCCAAATCCAAATCCAAATCCAAGACCATGTATGTTTATCGCAACTTCTTTGAAACTAGTTAAAGAAATGGGAATGGGTCAGAATGTTTCTGGACATGAAGCTTACTGTTGACCAGTTTGTTGAAATCTCGAAAGAATTCAGATTGTCTGAATCAGGAAACTGATCCAAATGTATTCCAGACCTAAGAAAGAAGCTTGGCATTGAGGCTGAAGAAATTGTCTATACCTAAAGTTTGGAAGATGAGTAGGAGATTTCCTTTGTTACGACAAGCGCAGTTGAATTGTGGCCTATAATCAAGTAGTTGGCACAGCTCCAGGAAAAAAAGAAGGCAAAGAACCGGATAGTTTCCTGATGGTCGACCTAGGTCAATGTTTTACATTGCCAAGCTTTTTGGTACATTTTTTAAGTCATATGGATTTCATCTCATCGGAATTTTTTACATTTAATAACTGCAACGTGAAGGGCATTTGAGAGCTACGTTACTCGGACTCGGATGTGAATATTGAATACGGATATGTGTTTGATACGAATATGTTTGATTTATTGTAAGTTTTTTCATATATTTGAAGGGTTTGTTGGGGATCATATCTCCATACTCATATCCAAATATGTATCGAACAAGGGTGTCGGACACGAATACTTTAAAAAAAATAAAGAATCGAAGCAACATAATTTCACAGTGCATTTGAAATGCACTTTCGGTGCAATTTCAACCACACGACCACTTTTAATTTCTCCCGTCGAGGACTGAAAGAGGGAGGATATCTTAAATTTATATCTACTAGATTAAACCTTCGCGCGATGCCGCGGAAATCAAATGTTAAATATACGATAACAATATTTTTAAAAATAAAAATTAACAATTAAACAAAAAAAAAATAATATTTTTTAAAATAGCAAAAGAGAACTGTCATAACATTTTAAAGTTACAAAGAATTTATAAAGTCAGCTTAAAAGATAAATCTAAGTGAAACAAATTTTATCTTAAATTGAATCACAATAACAAACTATGTAAAATATAAAATGAATTGAGACACGACACGAACACAATATAGAAAAAATAATTAAAACACAACACGAAAAATTCAATAAGAATACACGAACATGTAAAAATATACATAAAATGAATTATTAACGTGTAAAATCTTATAATACTTTGAAGGGGAAAAAAACACGAACACGTCAAGAACACACAAATTTTTCTCTAAATCGAATCACTATGACAAATCATGCAAAATATGTCATGAATTGATGAAAAACTATGTAAAAATTAAATGAATTGAAACACGAATTATCAACGTGTAAAAATTTATATAAATATATAATAGTTTAAACACAAAAAATAACACGAATACACAAATTTTTTTCTTTTTTTTTTCTACCATTTTTTTCTATACACTAAAATAAAGTGGGGTCCACAACAAAGTGGGACCCACAAAAAAGAATGAAATAAAGTGAGGTCCACAACAAAGTGGGGCCCACAAAAAAATGGAGGGGAGCGACGTGGCCACCCTCTCCTTGCTGCAAAAACAGCAAAATTTATATATTGGATTTTCAATATATATTTTTTTCATTTTATCATTTTTTTATTTAAAAGTTTTTAAATTATTTATTCATTTGATATAATAAATAAATTTATATAATTATATAAAAATTACTTAATTAATTAAAATATTTAAATAAGTATATCAAATAATATATATTAAAATTTTAAATGTTAGATTTATATTATTAAAATATACATAAAAATAATTTATTAATTCATTTTTAAATTAATATTTTTAATATTCATTTTTTTTATTTTCGTATCATCAACATCATTATTTTATTAACCAAATACGTATTTTATTACAGATTTTAATTTTACTATTACAATAATTAATCTCATCCTTTCACTATTTCAATTTTATCAAAATCAATGTCACCCAAAATTCAAATTTATATTTCCTCGTACATTAGTCTTTTTTAGTATTACTGTTGACATAATTTTTTAGATCAAAAATTACATTTTACTGCAAACGCAATGCAAAACGAATAAAAATTTTGATTTTTGCTGTTTAAACTATGATTTGACAATCCAAATCAAAAAATAAAAAAAAAATAAAACTTTTAGACTTTAAAAATTGACTTTTGGATAAAATAATTTTATTATCCTCATATCTCTAAATTTTTATTATTTTAAACATATTTTTTTTATATTTTAATTTCTCATAATATTTTTTTATAACAATATTAAATACTTAAAAATTTTTAAATTATATTTTTTTTATCATAATTTTTAAATACATTTTTTTTCAACCAAGCTTTGTGGACGAGGAATGTTAAACTCGCGCTTGAATCAAAAGCTTTTGCCTAAAATGTAGTTGGATTTGGATGGTCGTTCTTTTCAACTTCAGAGTGGGACCCGGATCTCAATTACCGTGATAACACGCTACTTAATTATTGGTTGGAAAGAACAGTAGCACCAAAGTTCCTATCTAATAATCATTTTTTTTTCAACCCCCAATATAAATAATAATTCGTATATTTTATTGTGTTTATATATTTTATTATATTATAATTGTATTTAAATTATTTTATATTTATATAAATTTTAATACGTTAATAATTTATATTATATAAATTTTAAAACATTCATGTTATTTTTTTATTATATTTAAATTATTTATTTATATTTTATTCGTATCGTGTAATTTTATCGTGTTTAATATTATCCAGTCCCCATATAGTTCCTATGCTGTAAGGAAAAAAAAGCCTAGAAGTTCGATGTGTTAAATCTTACTCAATTTTTAAAAAAAACTTTACTCGAGCGATGTTACAAGAGTTATAAATTTTTTAAAAATATATGAAAGATTTTATTAAATTATTTTAAATTAAAATTATTTTTTAAAAAATCAATGAAAGAAAAAGTGAATAAAAAAAGATTTAGCACTTTTTCTTTATTATTTTTCCTTTTTCTTTTTAATATTTTTTATTCAAATTAAAAAAAAAAGGATCAAATTTTAAAATTATTTTCAAATCATAATTTTTTCAAAAAAATATTTAAAAAAACGATAAGAGAAAAAACTAATGAAAAATATATATTTGTTAATTTTTTAGTGAAATTATTATAAATTATAATTGATTGAAAATTTTAATAAAATAAACACAATAATAATGAAAAAAGGAAAAAAATAATTTATTTCTTATTCGTTTTTCTGTTTTTTTTTTTCATTTTTTCTTCTTTTCTTTTTTTATCATGCAATTTATGAATTTTTTGTAAAAATAATAAATTAAAAAACAAAAAAATATATTTTTTTTCTTTCTTCTTCTTCTTCTTCTCCAGCTCTCTCCTCTCCCCCCATCTCTTCTTCTCTCTCCTCCCCCCGTCTCTTTCTCTCTCACCCCTGTCTGTTTCTTTTTATTTATTTTTTAATCAACTTCCACAATTATCTTTTTACTCTCACTACAAACCAAAAATAATAAAAAAATCTTTTAAAAAAATACCCATTGAGTCCTCTGATTCAGTTTTAAATATAAGAGATTGTCAATTTATTTAAATTTGATTTAATAAAAAAAAATTAATAATATAAAAGGAAAGTAACTCAAATCAAAATAATTTAAACCCAAATTAATCTAAATTTAAAATAATTAAAATCTAAACCCAAATGATAAAAAAAAAAAAATTGACCTGAAATGACAGAGCTCAACAAATGACTAATTGGCTTAAAATTTTTGGTATATTAGTTTTGTTAAAAAATTGAATACTCGATAGATTTATCTACGATGTTGATTTGTTTTTCAGTTTACTTATTTATGTGTTGCATCAATTTGTCAAGAGAATGAGACCTGGGTTTTGCTTTGTGTACTTTTTTTTTCTCTATTCACCAACCTACAAAAATAAAAGGTTTTGTTTGGATGATATTTTTCAATTGATCTTAGGGGTATCCTAGATGATAAATAATTTTAGTATGGTTAAAATTTTGAAATTGAAGTTAACATTGTATTCTTTCGTTAAATTGGTTATGTTGAAGGGCAATTAAAATGATTATTTATAAATGTTATATTTCTAGTTAATGAAATAAGTTAATAAGACAATTTTAAGCATATTTATTCAATTTGAACCGACTCAATGATCAGATCGATCGATTCGATAATCTTATCTTTAATTCGGACTAATTTTTTAATCAAATCATTTTTGCAATTAATTCAAGAAAATTTGAATTGACCTAACGATTTATAAAAAATTCGATGATTTATCAAGTTTGTTATTGATCTAAATCAATTAAAAATAATTTTTAATTTAATTTTTATACTAATTAATAATTCTTTTAACATTTTCAAAAAAATATATTATTTTTTGAAAAAAAAATAAAAACATTACAAAAACAAAAGTAAACAAATCTTTGTAAGTTTAAATTGTTTTTTTTTTTTAATTTTGTAAATGATAAGACGTATTTCTAGTTTTTATATCATAAATTTTAAATTATATAATTAGTAAAAAAATATTTATATAATCTATAATTTTATTTATAATTTAAAAATATATATTTTAAATCAATATTAATTTAAATGATCTAACAATTAAAATAATTAGTTTGAAAGTCAAAATTTTAAACAAGTTAATAACCATCCGTTCTGCGCTAAGTATGATGTTAAGGACAGATGAACTAAACAAAATTTATTATTATCAATTTGCCTTTATAATAATATTGTAAGATGAATTAAGAAATAAAAAATCTGAAATTTAATTTGATTTATATAATTATTTTTAAAAAAATAATATTTAATAAATTTAAATTTTAAATTTTTTTTTTATTTTCAATATATGTCCTCTTTTATAAAATAAAAAATTCTGAGCTGTAAAAGCAATAAGATGATCTGTCCTCCACTAGCCCGTGCTACTTGGAAAATGCAGGAACAAAGGAAAAACCTTTCATAACAGTCCGTGATTCTTAAAGTGAATCACGGACACTTCTTCATCACTAATTTTTGAAATTGTTATGGGGTAACTTTTTGGCCATGACTTTTTCGATATTGGCTGCTTGAATTTAGGGTCTGAGTCACATTTTTTTTTTTCTCTTTTTATTATACTTTCAAAAGCCAAATACTAAGAATGTTATATATATATATATATTTATTCAAAATGAAAAATATTAATAAAAATAGACTCAAAATTTATGTATTTATTAATTAATTTTAGTATTTTATTATTATGATAAATAACACTAACATGATATAAATTCATAAATATGTCAAAATTTATATAATACGAATTATTAACGTATCAAAATTTATATAAATATAAAATAACTTAAACACAATTATGACACGATAAAATAAACGAATAACGACACGAATATATAAATTATCACATCTGCTTCAACCTTTTAAAATTTCTTTTTCTAATATTTTTAACAATTAATATACAAAATACAGACTTTACATAATTACATAGCCACAGCCATAGCCACAGTCTAGTACTTATCATCATCATCATCATCATCATCATCATCATCATCATCATCATCATCATCATCATCATCACTAAGCATCTCCTTCTTTCTATCCTGTTGTCTATTCTCAAGTATTTGCTCTCTCACCATGGCCGATGCGGTTGTTTCTGGAGTCTTTGAACGACTAACCTCGATCAGCCTTCAAGTAGCTGAAACCGGGGTGAGACTTGTTGTTGGTGTAAACGAAGAAGTCAAGAAGATTGCCAGTACTCTTCGGACCATCCGAGCTGTCCTTGTGGACGCAGAGAAAAGACAAGTGAAGGAGCAAGCTGTTAAACTTTGGCTTGATAAGCTTCAAAACGTAGCTTATGACATTGAAGACGTGTTGGATGAGTGGAGCACAGCAATTCTCAAATCGGAAATCGAGGGATCTCAAACCCCTTCATCTTCAACTTTTGGGGTAAGTTGGTCTCAACCCTCAAGCATTTCTATTCCACGACTTGTTCGACGTCGTGATATTGCTGTCAAGATTAAAGATCTAAATGAAAGGCTTCAAACCATTGCAAAAGAGAAAGATGATTATGCTTTCTTAGTAAATCTAACTAGGAATCATGATCTAGAGCCTGAACGACCCAAAACCACATGCTTTTTTGATGTATCTGAAATACATGGTCGAGACCAAGATAAAAACACCCTTATTAGCATGTTGCTAAGTGAAAACAATCCTGAAGAAAGGGGAATCCCTATAGTCTCTATAGTGGGGATGGGAGGAATAGGGAAAACAACTTTAGCCCAAATAGTTTACAACCACCGTGAGCTGAACGCCTATTTCCAGAAGAAACTATGGGTGTGTGTTTCAGATCCCTTTGATGAGATGAGGATTGCAAAAGCAATTCTTGAAGCCCTAACGGGTTTTGCCTGGAGTTTCAGTGAGTTGAATACTGTCCTGGAGAAAATCCATGAATCTATTGCGGGAAAAAGGTTCCTTCTTGTCCTTGATGATGTCTGGACTGAGGATGAGAGGAAGTGGCAATCGTTGAAATACTGTCTTAACAGTGGTGCCTCCCAAGGAAGCAAAATCTTGGTGACCACACGTAAGGAGAATGTTGCTACTTTAATGGGTTGCACCAAATTATTCCATTTGGGGAAGTTATCTGAAGAAGAGTGTTGGTCCTTATTTAGTCACATAGCATTTTCTGGAAGGAATGCCACTGAGAGTTTGGCAGACATTGGTAAGAAAATTGCAGGTAAGTGTAAGGGTTTGCCACTTGCAGCAAAAACACTAGGAGGTCTCTTACGTTTCAAAAGAACTAGAGAACAATGGCAAAGAATCTTGGATAGTCGTATGTGGGAGCTTGATGAGGCTGAAAACGGTCTTTTTTCTCCCTTACTACTAAGCTATTATGATTTGCCATCACCATTAAGGCAATGCTTCTCATATTGTGCCATTTTTCCCAAAGATCATAAGATAGAGAAAGATTTGTTGATCAAGTTATGGATGGCTCAAGGTTTTCTTGGAGAAACACATGGAAATAAGATGGAGATTGTTGGTGAAGAGTACTTTGATAACTTAGCAATGCGTTCTTTCTTTCAAGAGTTCGAGACAGATGAAAATGATGATAGCATAATTAGATGCAAAATGCATGATATAGTGCATGATTTTGCTCAACTTTTGAGAAAAAGTGAATGCTTTGTAGTAGCAAGCAATGGTATTGAAGAGCAAAGAGCTGAAGGTTACCATGAAAATGCTCGTCATTTAACATTAATTCTTGATGATGAACATGCTGCAATTCCTAATCCCCTTTATAATGTTAAAAAGCTTCGTAGCCTCCTAGTTTACTCAAGTCTTTATAACACATCAACTTTAAATGCATTTTTGCCCAAATTATTTGATGAATTGACTTCTCTAAGGATGCTAGACTTGAGTAGCAATAGATTTCGATGGCAAAGTGCAATTAAAGAACTTCCAAGCCAAATAGACAAATTGATACATTTGAGGTATTTTAATTTGGAGGGAAATAAAGGATTGGAATATTTGCCTGACACACTGTGTGACTTATGTAACTTACAAACTCTAAACATCAGGTTGTGTTCAAGTCTTAAAGGATTGCCTGATGGAATTGGAAGACTAATCAACTTGAGACATCTTCAAAATGCTGAAACATATGGATGCCAATTCATGCCAAGTGGAATGCAAAGATTAACACATCTACAGACATTGGAAGAGCTTGTATTGGGTAGTGTGGATAGACCGGATTTTCTGCCTGAATCATGCAGCCTTAGAGTTTTGGGAGGCTTGGCAAATCTTCGAGGGAATCTTAAGATAATAGGATTGGGAAATGTGAGAAGACGGAATGGTGCAGAGAAAGCAAGATTTCGTTATCCATGGCAAGTGGGAAATGAGAGTAATGAGGCAGAGGAAGCTGGACTTCGGAATAAGACTGGCCTCCGGAATTTGACTCTATCGTTTAATTCCAATTCCAAAGATATAAGTATTACGGAAGAAGCAGCTGTTCTTGAAGCCCTACAACCACCTCCGAATCTGGAATATTTGAACATAAATCGCATGAATGGTCCAACTTCGTTCCCTAGTTGGATGGCGTCATTGACAATGTTGAAAAGGGTTGTACTATGGGCTTGTTTCAATTGGGAAAACTTGCCTCCTATGGGGAAGTTGCCATTCCTTGAACATCTAGAGATATGGGAAATGAAGAAAGTGAAAAAAGTGGGCCAAGAATTTATGGGAGCAGAAAGAGAAGAGGGACAAACATCATCAGCTTCTTCATCATCATCTGTTAATAATAACATTGCCTTCCCTAATTTGAAACATCTTAAATTTCAATTTATGGAAGAGTGGGAAGAGTGGGAATGTGGGAACCAACCCACAATTATGCCACATCTTTGTTCCTTGAAAATCGATAGTTGCCTAAAGTTGAAGTCGCTGCCACACCAACTTCTCCAAAAGACAACTCTGCAACTATTGGATATCTTTGATTGCCAAATTCTGAGAGAACGTTGTTTAAGAAATGGGAGTGGGGAGGACTGGCCCTACATCTCTCACATCCCCAGCATCACAATTGATGGTGAAGACGTGCAAAGAGACGGGAATTGATCAAACTCTTCTTGGCTTCAAAGCATTGGTATGATATTCTTCTTTTTGCTTATTTTTATTTATTATTTATAATTCCCATTAGCCATTATCCATATTCCATTGTTCAATGTGTTTCTCCAAATCAGTCCCTGTTTCCTAATTCTAATCACCAATTATATACATTTTTATGGAGGAAACAATTACATTTAAGGCCATATTCCATGCTTTGCAACAAATCTTATACCAATTTTTTACTTTGGATGAATTCCATTTTTCAGGCTTACATTCAGATAGTCATTCTCGGAAATCTTATTTCATAAGGTACATCAAGATTAGCCCTGCTAGGCCTAGGCCCCTCTGATGTTGGGAAAATTTATGCGAGAAGCAACGACAAAAAGTTAGAAAGCCAAAGTAATTAAAGAGCATTCTTTGATGTTTTTTTTTGATAATTGGGTAGGGGGAGGGGTTGCTTGGGTTTGAACCCAAGACTTCATGCCCCCAAGACTCTTGGCCACTTAGCCAAGAGCTTGTTGGCAGCATTCTTTGATGTTAATCACCTATATCTCATAAAATTGGCATTAAATTGTTGCATGCTACGAGCAACTTTGCAATGTACTGCAACTAATATCATGAAGTCTTTTGCCTTCCCTTTTCCTCTATTCCAAGTTGCCTTCTAAAAATATTTGTTTACTCTGTGCTTTGCAGTAATCAGCCATGAAATTCCATCTAAAGAAAGCCAGCATCATGCTCGAACTCCTTGTCATTAAAGGATGGATGGCCATGGTAAGTAGACTAGATAAGTGGTCCATTTTACTTTCTGTAATATTCCATGCAAATTTTTAAGCATTTGAAGCCACACCTAGCTAATTGTATGGTATACCTATTGGACTTGAAGGGCATGTAATTCTTCTTTGTGGCTGAAGGTGTTTCATAGGAAGGAAAAGTCTGACTTATTATATAGAACTGCTTGCCAGAAGAAAGAAGAGGTTGTTTACCATGTTCTTATTCTTAGATATTGAATTCTGATTTGACTTATTTTACAATTAAATATTTCTAAATGGAATACTACAAAAGGTAAAATCAATTCATTTTACAGTATATCCAACTATATTAGCTTTTATCTTTTGCCTAAATCCCTGGCTCAATTTGGTGCGATTTTTCTGATTCTGATTATGGGGCTGGATTTAACATAAAATCTGCTACAATTTCTTTTAAATTTGATTCTCTTTTTATTGTTAACCTCTGCAATCATAGTCTTACAGATTTATCTCCATTTTTGGAAATCCTTCCTTTTCTTATCTCCTCTATTTTAACAGGGAAAGAAGATTTTCCAACACCCTACAAATTGAATTGGATGATCATAAATTAGTTTTTAGGCTGCCATTTTTAACAGCTTTCTTTATAGGTAGCATTGCTCCCATTTTGCTATTTATATGACATTCTGCTTTACAATTTAATTTGAAGGTATATAAAAAGAGTTAGAGAACACCATTCATGCATCACAAGATCAATGCTTTCAGGTACCTTAAGTTAATGCATAGAACATAACATGCAAAATTAGATTAACCAATTTGAGTTTTAAGTATATTTGAGTATTGAAGCTATGTTTTCTAACTATTTGGCCTAGGGACCTGCATTTGGATTTCAAGGCAATCCGTTTCTCTTCTCTCTGAACTGAAGTGTTTCATGGTGAGGAAAACTCAGATATGTGGGTCATCACTCATCACTGCCAAGAAAGAAGAAAATTGTAGTATGTGGTGTATTCTCTTTTCAGAAATTGTGCTTGAGAGTAGTAGATTGAGAAGAAATGCAGAAAGCAATAACCTGAAAAGGAGATATCTCATCATGTCATCCTTCACAGGGTTCACTCTTATGAGCTTATTCTCAAGCATTGGTTCTTTCAATTCTTAGGTTCATTTAACAACAAAATACTAGACATGTACTGATGTGCATATGCTTTTAAATTTTCTCATTTTATTTTTTTTGCAAATTTCTTTCTTATGGCTCTGCTGCTGATCAATGGGCTTTTCGTAATTTTGTCTAGCTTAAAATCCAAGGCGCCCTTGCTGCTTTGCGATAAACCATTCATTTTTTGGTAGTGAATAATTGCTATTTTCAAGTTGCTGTGTTCAGTACTATTTGAGATTCAATTAGAAATCAGCATGACCTTTTGAGGATTTTCAAAAGAAGTGCCATTCTATTCAACAGCAGGTTGAGCATTTACAGAAATATAATCTGCTTTTTAGGAACCATGTTGCAGGTGGTTCAAAAATGTGTAGTGTAATTGAAACATTACAATATAATCAATGCTGTCTGTGTGAAGCTATATATGCAAAGATGCTTCCCTTTTTTTATTTGACAAAAAGCTAATTTGCTTCCTTGACAAAGGTGCAATGCAATGCATGATTTCCTGAGAAACCCTTATTTCCCTGGTCTTGCATGGAAACATCCAACCCTTCCAGGGAATATGCTTGGCACCTACAAAGTGAAAGACATGATGCAAGCAAAGCACCAATTGGCCTTAATGAGTTTCACCAAGAAGGCAAGGAAGTGATCATGGCTGTGATTGGATTTGCAAGGTCCTTCCTTTCTTCGAATGCAAAATGAAATACGTTCAGTTCATATCTGTGCACCAATCCATCTTTAAGATTAATGAACACATTCAATTCTCTTAAACCACATCAAAGTTTCGCAGTAACTCATCCCATAAGATCGATAACTTTTAATTTCGACTAAAAATACACGGTGCTTGAGAATAGATGTGGATTTTTTTTTTTATTAATAGATAATTTTTTACCTGCATGTATGGTTAGTATAAAAACTTAGGATTTGAAGTTGTTAATAGACTTTCAAGGATCGAATTATCCGTTCAAACTTGAAGGTTTCTTCGATATTACAAAAATATTAGGTTCGAAATATAGATTTTGACCAAAAAAAAAAAAATGAGACCCGTTTAGAAAATAGGTCGGGTTTTGACTCCAACAATTAAAGTCGGAGCCTAACCCGGTCGACCTATTTTTCATTTATATAATATATTATTTTATATTTATATATACTATGTAATTTATAGTACATAAAAAATAAATATATATAATATTATAATGCAAACACTTAAAAATATGTTAAGTTATCCATTTTTAGAACTTAATAAATAAATAAATAAAATTACTAAAAATAACATATTTGTTTAATTTTTTGTAGAAAAAAATAATATGGGCGGACCTAAACGGGTTTGAACTGTCCATTTATAAATATGGATGGATTTGGACAAAATTTGAGACCCATACTTCAAGTCTGGTCGAGTTTGGACAAATATATATAATGTTGATATCATATTTAAATCCGACTCGAATCCAATCCATCCCGACACATGAACACCTCTAATTGTGAACCTCTTTTTTATATTTGTGTATTTTGTTTGTCTCTAATTTTTTCGATTCAATTCATGTTATATCTCACTATCTACATCTAGGTTATGTATTATTAAAATTAAAATATAATGGTTATAAAGTTCATAAAATAGACCAAAACATAAAATTTTGTAAAAAATGTCAATAAGTTAAATGTAGTTTAGTTTTGGTAATGACTAATATAATAACTAAATATTAATATCTTTTTTATTGATTTTTTTATTTAAATGATAATAATATCAATAAATATATAATAGGTAATAATAATTTTGTTATTAATTTAATAAGTTTTATGATTCATAATTATATTGATAAGAAATTTGGATTGATTTTGTTATGAAAATTGTAACTCATAATTTTTCTATTATTCATAAGTGATTTTTTACTGATTATGGAATTAAATGCTTTTATATTTAATTAAAATTTTACTATATTATTTTATATAATTATTTAATTTTAAATTAATTAATAACTTATTAATTAAACTAATCTCTCATAAAAATTGATAAAATTATCATATTTATTTGTATCATTATTTATTTTTTTTAAAATATATTAATTATCATTTAATACAAAGATATTGAGTTACAATATTGTTGTGCAAATGATTTCTAAAATCTTTATATTTTATTCTTTAACAAATGATTCTTTCATAATTATTGCTTTGTTTTCTTTTTGGTGATCTGCATTTGTTTGACTAATAAAAAGAAAGTGAAAAAAAAAAATTATATTTGACAATAAATTTTATAATAAAATTTGATTAAAAAATTAATCTTAACCCTAATTTTAACCTTAATCCTATGTAAATCCCAAAAAATCCCTTAACCCAAATCAAAAGGCAAGTAGACAAATAGTCGTCTCTCTTACGCCCCCAAAAGCTACTCCTTTTGTCTTCTCTCCTGTGCCTGCGGCTGTCTCCTCATCTTCTCAAAGATCAAAAGAATCCTTTCTCTGCAAACTCCTAATCAAACCCAAACTCTCCCTCTCTCGCTGTTCTTTTGTATTATACTATACAATAGCATATAAAAGTAAAGACAGTTGAAGAAATTCTGAATTTTGTAGGCTGATTAAGATAGTTGTAGCTCCCTGTTTGTGTCTCAGGATTTGGGTCCTCTGGCATTTTACAATACGCAGTAAACAAAAATGGCGCTGCCCTATACCCATCACTATAAGCTTTCGCTTTCTGCTCTCAATTTAAGGAAATCTGGTTCTTTGCATTTACAACCCATTTGTTGTTTACAGTGCAATTCCAGTGTTTCATCCTCACCATTCACGGAGAAACACTCTTTACAGAGGTACCAAAGGGACCAGTGGGTTTACAACAATAACCAGCTGCAATCTCTTAACAGTGATGACAACGCCGCGTCTTGCTCCGTCCCGCCTGATACCGACTCCGTCAGGCTAAATGACATCGCTTTGCAGCTGCCGGAGCTCAGGAAGTTACTCCAAGTTTTGAAACACAAGAGAGAGAGCTGCGGCGGCCAAGTACCCAAGAATGGACCAGGGAATGTCTTCTTGGTGGGGACAGGACCTGGAGATCCCGATCTCTTGACATTAAAAGCTGTCAGAGTCATACAAAAAGCTGATCTTTTGTTGTACGATAGGTTGGTTTCTAATGCTGTATTAGACTTGGTTGGCCCTGATGCCAGGCTTCTCTATGTCGGCAAAACTGCTGGCTATCATAGCCGAACTCAGGTAAACTTATTCAATTTTCTGGATGATTTATGTCTATTGGATTCCTCTAAATTTTTTATGCAATTGATTAGTTGAGGATTGGGTGTTCTTTATTTCATTTTAATCCTACGGTTTCGCAATCGTGAAAAAGATTGATTTTTGGTGCTGTTGTAGCAGGAAGAGATACATGAGTTGCTTCTGAGTTTTGCTGAAGCTGGAGCTACTGTTGTTAGACTTAAAGGAGGGGATCCACTGGTGAGTCATTCAAACAATTACCAACATTTTCCCCCCCTTAAATTAGTAGAAATGCCTTGTCAAGACTCGAGTCTAGTTCTTTTTTGGGCTTTTTCTGGAACAACTGTTGCGATTTTCAGGTATTTGGAAGGGGTGGAGAAGAAATGGACTTTCTGCAACAGCAAGGGATTCAGGTCAAGGTTATCCCCGGTATGATACTGTACGATAATCTTTTAAATTTGCATTAGCAATTTATGATAGATAAATTTCCTTATTTTGAGGCAAAATATTTGATGATGGAGAAGGTTAAACCATCCCTGGCTGATTGTAAAAAACTGTAACTATACCATTTTGATGAACATTTTACTTCTGATTTCATGTCCTCAATTTGGGAAACGGCTGGACTTGCCTTAACTTATTATTTTTCAACTGATTCTTTTATCATACTGAGGCTTGATTAGCTTTTCAAATTTTCTCAATGAAAATCCTCGATTTTCTCAAAGGGGAAAGTACAGAGGAGATTAAGTGTGTTTTGGTGTATCAAAACAACAGTGCATAGATAGATGGTAAAGCAGAGGTGTGTTGATCATATGTCCTGTATTTGAGAGGCTGTATTCATATTATTCTTAGTTATAGCTTGTTTTTAAATAGTTTCATATGGTAGGAAATATATTTGATGATGAAAGGGAGCGTTTTTCTAGTAGGGTATAGCATCTGTTTGAGCTACTGCATGCAGGTTCATGCATTTGAGACAATACCCAAAATAATTAAAACTTAACAATTTCTTCAATCCTGAAGGTCCTGTGCCGAGTTCTGGTTTAGGAAAAGATGTTTTATGTTGAAGAAGAATTGAAAAGCATACTAATATAGAACTGATTGTATCAGAAATGGCTTTCAACTCTAATATACTTATTGCCTTGCAGGTATTACTGCTGCTTCAGGAATAGCAGCAGAGCTGGGTATTCCTTTGACCCATAGAGGCGTTGCAAATAGTGTAAGATTTCTCACAGGTCACTCGAGAAAAGGGGGAACAGATCCTCTTTTTGTTGCAGAGAATGCTGCTGACCCTGATTCAACTTTAGTAGTTTATATGGGCTTATCCACCCTCCCTTCACTAGCACTAAAGTTGATACATCATGGTCTACCACCAGATACACCAGCCACTGCAGTTGAGCGAGGAACCACGCCTCAACAGCGCATGGTAAGCATATGTCATGCATGATTTATTTACAACATCAAGGACCCTTGAGATTAAAGTAATCACTTACGGTTTAATTTCCAATTGACGTCGAATGATTCCATTTTTATGTAGGATTTACAATGTCAAACACAATATGAATTAATGCATTAGGGGGGGAATTCAATGAAATCATGAATCTTCGTTTTGGTGGTGCCAACTAATCATGGTTGTTTTTGTAATGATACAGGTCTTTGCAGAAGTGAAGGATCTTGCTGATAAAATCAAAACAGCAGAGTTAGAATCACCAACACTAATCATAATTGGGAAGGTTGTTGCACTCTCACCATTCTGGCCGCATTCTTTGAAAGAAGCATCCTGTCTGGTTGAAGCCTAACTAAAAGGACGTCTATGAGGCAGCACAGCTTAAAAAGTTACTGATTATGAGGTTTGATCAGTTTAATTTGGGATGTTAAGAACAATTGAGGGGTCAATTTCTCGGCGGCTTTCAGGTGTGGACAAAAGCAGTTTTGTTACTTCTTGGACTTGTTAATGTCAATAAGCAGCCACCAAATTTCAGTGTGAATTTTGTTCGTCACTTCTTTAGATCAGTTGGAACACTCTTTAGGGAATTCACATATTTGACGCAAAAGGGCCCATTGCTCCGTAGCCTCCTGTCATGTAATATTTTATGTTTTTGAAAATTTAATTTGACAAATAAAATATTTTTGGATACTTTTTTAATAATGATAGATATTAATAATTTATTTTAATTATAATTAAATAATATAAAATGGAAATTTATTCAAGTAGTCTAATGTCATTATTATAATTGAATTTAAATTATGAAATGAATTCATTCACAATGTTTTGATTTACCATATTTAATTTTAATAATGATAGGTCAACATTTTGATTTTTTAATGTTTCTTTATAATAATTAAAAAAAAATTCAAATCATATTTAATTTTCTTCAATACATTTGATAATTTATTTATAAAAATTATTAATAAAAATGCATTGGCAAATTTTAAATAATTAAAATTATTTAATCTACTAATCAATTTATTTAAAATATATTATCTAATCATATTAATATAAATTTTTATTAGTAATTTGCCTAAACCTTTGATTTTATAGGGTTAGGGAATTGGCGGTTGAAAAACGATAGCATCATGATTAGATTTGATAATTCGTGTATTCGTGTATTTTATCATGTCATAATCGTATTTAAGATATTTTATATTTATATAAATTTTGGTACGTTAATAATTCATATTAAATAGATTTTGAGACATTCATGTATTCGTGTCGTGTTCGTATTATTTTTTCATGTCGTGTTATGTTCGTATCATTTTTTCATATCATGTTGTGTTTTTAATTATTTTTTTATATCGCGTAATCGTGTCGTATTCAATATTGCCGGATCTAATCATGATGCCAACCAAAAAAGCCTTTGACAATGATGCAGGCGCATTTGAGAATGAGTTGATAAAATGATGCGTTTTGATACTTGTTAGTGAAACAATGTGTTTAGACTATGAGTCAGTTATCTGCTACTCCCTATTAGTGGCTTAGTTGTTATTTTCTTTATCGTTAAAATCGTGATTTCAAATTATTATAAATGGCTACCATAACTATTGCAGTAGACATAAATGGAAAACACACTATTTCCTTCTTGCTATATTCTCTAAGATTCTCTCTTCTACTTCTTAATTAACTCTCTATTTCTTTTCCTCTCCCGTGACAGTTTCTTCCTCTGTTTTCTTCTTCCTTCTCTTTTCTTATTGTCTCTTGAATTTGGGTTGCATCATTTGGTATCAGAGTTTTCTTTCTGGCAACGATGATGATCGACGGTGAAGCCACGCGACTGGAGATGCAACAAGATCTTACAAAAATACAGAGCGATTTGCAGCAGTTTGAGAAAAACCTTGACCACAAGTTTGATGAGTTTCGGCTGGAAATGAAAGCTGAGTTCAACAAAATTTTTGAACTCTTAGTGTTCGGAGAAAAGAAAAAAATTGCTGGGGAGTCCCATTTCCTCAAGGATTACAAACCGTTTGAAAAAAATAGTCCTGACAATCAATCACAAAATCAACAACAGAGGGTTGTTTTTGAAGAATTGAAGGACACCATGATTGAGCTGAAAGAGCTTAAGCAATCTGCGACAGTAAAGCAACATTCTGAAGATCTCGCAATCGCAAGTATACAAAATATTTTGCAATTACCTGATACTATTGCCCTTAGTGTGTTTACTAAGAATGATATTTCTCAGTTTCTCAAACCTTTTCAACCAGCAAGTTTAAACCAAGCCTTGCATTTTGCCAAACACATTGAGTCCATTCTATACTTCTTTGCCAAAGGATCAATTCAAGCCACTAAGCATAACTTAGCCATTACAAATACTGCCTCAACCAATAGGTTCAACGGACCCAAATTACTGTTGGATATCAATATATTATTTGGTGTATAAATACGAAATACGTATTCTAATACGTAGGTTGTCGTAAATAAATATACGGTGCATAATTTATGTACACAATTGATATCATGTTTGAATGAGAAATTAATCTCTTTATACCCACTTGAAGAGGAAGAAAATTGGTTGATGTTAGTGATTGGTGTGGAACCCCACATAGGATGAACAAAGGCATAAGCTTGTGGTATTTATAAGCCTTGTTTCCATGTAAGGTTGGGCCCCAAGGGGCACCCAAGTTTTGTGGTTGATGAAGACCTACACAACTTGAGCTGGACCACACGCGCGCCGCCGAGCCGGGTTAGGTTGGGTTTGGGCAGTAATTTTTTTTTTACTGCCTGCCCAACCGATATTTTTATTCAGTCCAAACCGAACCGATTCAATATTCTCCAACCAAGAGACTTGTCTGTTTAAGAAGTATCTTTTCGGATCGAACCTTTTTGTTTATTAAAAGTTTTATCTTTTCGGTTTAAAATAAGAACCTTTTTATTTTCAAAAGCTGCCTGTTTGGCCGAACAGGTTTTGTTCCAAATGATGTGTCCGTTTCGAAAAGTCATATGTTTTTCTATATAAACCTGAGCAGTGCTTGTCTTTTAAGAGTACCGAAAATTTCTCCTAATTTTTCTATACTGCTCTTGTCTTTTCCTGTGTCTTCTGTGAGAGAGACCGACATTTTTTCTGGTTCGCCGTGTTGCTAAAAGTGTGCTCTTGATTGCAACGTAATCGAGGAGACCTGGGAGACGAATTGCGACATACTGTTAGCACCTGAGAGACAGGCAATAATCGTCTTAAGGTCAAAGGTCCAACCTTGACTCGATTATCCTTTTTCTGTATTCGGATTAACCTGTAAGTGTTGTTAATTTTCCATTCTGGATTGTTCGTATTTTTTTATATGCTATTCTGCCGGAATTACAGATAAGTAATCTGTTCTTTAATCTTTTAATTTATATTTAGTAGTAATAAAATATTGCTTATTACTTACAAGATTGCAAACAATTACTACCTCCTATGTTGCCCACTCCCATTGCACCTCCTGATCTTAACAGTTGAACCAAATATTCCTTCCCACAACCCAACTCATTCTCTCTCGTTTGACTTATCAACCTCCACAACCCTGCTCTCTTGACTTCGCACATCCGCTATTCTTCCACTCCGAAGGAACCGTGCAACAAATCTCTGCAGCTTGATGTTAGTTTTGCTGCTGGTTATGTAGCTGGTGTCTTCTGGGCTATCGTTCCTCATCCTGCTGACAACCTTTTCTCTTCCCTTAAAAATTCCAAAGGGGAAATTGTTGTGATGCTGTTGTTACTTTCAATTTTCGAGCAGATCGAATGGTTATGCTTGCTATAATGGGTGATGGAGTAAATGATGCACCTGCCTCGAAACTAGCTAATATAGGGATCGCTATGGGCATTGTTGGAACAGAAATGGCAAATAAAGCTTCTGACATGGTGTTGGCAGATGGCAATTTTAGTACTATTGTTGCTACTGTTGGTGAGAGTAGATCCATTTACAACATGGAAGCTCTTATCCAAAACCTCAGATGACTGTAGGAACAAGTGGGCATGTTGATCATGGAAAGACTACACTGACTGCAGCAATCACAAAGGTACTGACAGAAGGGAAAGGTAAGGCTGCTGCCTTTGATGAAATTGACAAGGCCCCTGAGGAGAAAAAGAGAGGAATTACATTTGCAATGGCTCATGTGGAGTATGAGATAGTTAAATGTCACTATACACATGTAGATTACCATGGACATGCTGATTATGTTAAAAATAAGATCACTGGCGCCACCCAAATGGATGGTGATATTATGGTTGTATCCGCTCTTGATAAACCCATACCATAGACTAAGGAACGTATTCTGCTTGCCCGACAGGTTGGTGTGCCCTCACTTATGTGTTTCCTGAACAAAGTTGATGCTATTGATGATCCAGAGCTGTTGGAACTTCATGACCTTCTTAGCTTCTACAAGTTTTCTGGGGATGAAAATACCTATCATTTGGCACACGCATGGTTCCTTGGGCGTAGATCTTAGTGAGGATGGCCACACCTTTGTCACATATTCTCCAGCACCAGTCTTAACTAAAGAACTTCAATCTTGGGTCATGGAATCCATTATTCTCCCAACAATGAAGGGAATGTCAACAGTTGCAGAAAATGGGAACCATTGAAACATTGCCTCATGGGTGGATCCCTAGGAAGCAAAATTTTGATCACCACACGCAAGGAGAATGTTGCAAATATCATGGGTAGCACCACACTGTTCCCATTGGGGCAGTTGTCCCAGGAAGAATGTTGGTCGTTGTTTTCTCTGGTGGCATTTTTCGGAAAGACTAGTAAAGAGTGCCAAAGATTAGAAGACATTGCTAGGAAGGTTGCAAACAAATGCAAGGGCTTGCCGCTTGCAGCAAAGGTTCTTGGGGGACTCTTGCGTTTCAAAAGATCTAGAGAACAGTGGCAGAGGGTCTTGGATAGTGAAATATGGGAACTTGAGGAGGCTGGAAAAGGTCTCTTTCCACCCTTATTATTGAGTTATCGTGACCTGCCCTCCACAATGAGACAGTGCTTTTCATATTGTGCCATCTTTCCCAAAGGGTATGTGATTGAGAAGGATAAGTTGATCAAGTTGTGGATAGCACAAGATTTCTTTAAGGGAATGCAACACAAGGAGATGGAGATCATTGGTGAAGAGTACTTTCATGACCTAGCAATGCGCTCTTTCTTCCAAGATTTTAAAAAAGATGAAAGTGATGGTAGCATAATTATTTGCAAAATGCATGACATAGTGCATGACTTTACCCAATTTTTGTCAAATAATGAATGTTTTACCTTGGAGGTTGATGCCATTGAAATGTCTAAGACGGACTCTTACAATGAAAGAGGTCGTCATTTGATGTTGATGCTTAAGAACAAGGCTTTATCTCTTGACTGCATTTGTAATGTTAAAGCTTTGCGTACTCTACTAGTTGAGTCAAAATTCATAGATAATTCAGTGGTCAACACAATTTTACCCCAATTATTAGATCAACTGAAATTCCTCAGGTCATTAGATTTGAGTAGGCCTCAGTTTGGTTGTTTAATTGAGGAACTTCCAAAAGAGATTGGAAAATTGACACATTTGAGGTACCTAAACTTGTCTAACCATGGTGATATGCGGGAATTGCCTGAAACGGTGTGTGATTTATGTAACCTGCAAAACTTAGATCTTACAGGGTGTCGGAAACTGGAAAAATTGCCACATGGAATTGGAAAACTAATAAACCTGAGGCACCTTTTGAACAAGTGGACACAACGCTTGAGGTTCATGCCAAAAGGAATGGAAAGATTAGCATTCCTTCAGACGTTAATGAAGTTTATTGTAAGTAGTGACGGTATTGGTCTAGGAGATTTGGAGAACTTGAACCAGATTCGAGGTTCGCTTGAGATACGAGGATTGAGAAATTTGACAGATGTGAGTGAGGCTAAAAAGGCACAACTTGAAAACAAGAAAAACCTCCTTAGTTTGGAACTGAGTTTTGATTCCAGTTGGGAGAAGGGAAAGCAGAGGGTAAAAGTTGATGGTAAGGAACTTCTTGAAGCCTTACAACCACTGCATTCTTAGAAAAGTTAGAGATACGCCACTTCAAAGGCCGCACTGTGTTTCCCAGTTGGATGATCTCATTGACCAAGCTGAAAAGTATTGACCTCAGCTTTTGTAAAAACTGGAAAACTTTGCCTCCCTTGGGAAAATTGCCATCACTTGAATCGCTCAGAATAAGAAACATGGAGAGAGTGAAAAAAATAGGAGTTGAATTTTTGGGACTTGAGGGACAAGCATCTTCATCCTCACTTTTATCATCTATTATTGCGTTTCCCAATTTGGAATATCTTCGGTTTGAAGGATTGCGAAGGTGGGAAAAGTGGCAGTATGAGATCCCTTCCACAAGTAGAGGAGAAGAGAATGCTAAGATAATGCCAAGTCTTTGTTCCTTAGAAATTTGGGGATGCATAAAGTTGCAATCATTGCCAGACCACATTCTTCAGATTACAACTCTTTTAGACAAACTATGCATTCATCGGAGTCCGATTCTTTCAGAACGTTGCAGAAAGGACACAGGGGAAAATTGGCCTAGCATCTCTCACATCCGTAACATTGTAATTAATGGTGAATACATAAAACGACAGGACCATTGAACTCTTTGCTGCCAGACTGCTGCAATGCAACTAATGCTCAGGTTATTCTTCTTTTATTTCTATTTCTATTGCTATTATTATGTTTTAAATTTATGAGACATTCGTGTAGTTTTTGGCTAATTGGTGGGTGCATTTTCTGAACTTGAAATGTTTAATCATTAGATTTGATGTAATTGTAGCTGCACCTGAACTCATTATTGCTAGTTATTTGGTTGCTTTGTAGTATATTTTAACTATTAATCTAGAGCTTTTGGTATGATCCAAAACAGAACCAAAGAGTTTTCTATCTGTTATAATCAGGTTTCAGTTGTATGTCTAATGGCATATAACTTTTGACTATACAATGATTGTTTAGCCGTTCCTTTTTTCTTCCCCCATAGCAATAACGCATTTGATTTCAAACCCATAGCATAACAAATATCGATCAAAGCCATGTCTAACTGGTATCTTCTTTCCTGAAGGTACTTTTAAAGGTAGCCCACTTACTTTCTCTGTTAATCATGAACTAAGTGAGAAACTATGTTTTCTCTAACTTTTTACAAGCTTAATATCTTTGACAATGCTGTGTCACTTATTAATAATATCATGTATCGCACTCTTTTTTTACCCTTATTTGACATTCTTGTTTATTACTTTCTTTTTTCTTTTTGGTATTTGAGCTGTTAGGGATTGAAACATTCTTGTTCATTACTCTCAATTTCATGGCATATGACATTTTTTGGTTACCTGATGATCGTAAAGTAGCTAATTCATTTGGAGTTTTAGGGATTTTTTTTTTTTTGTAAGTAACATCTTGATTTTTTCTTTTACCTCCTTTCAAAAACAATTCTCCATGTTCACTAGCACTAGTTCTGTTTTTATATTTTCAATAATCCCAGATACAAGCATCAGAATAAGACAACCATATGTTCATGTAATTGCAAGAATTACATGGTTCATAGTTCAGACAGAGAGCAACTAGATCACAAAGGAGGTTGAAGCTCAGTGAACTGACTAAATGCAGCCCAACTTCATAAAACCTATTTTGATGCTTTTGAAATGCTCTCAACCATTGTTGTCCAAATAAAATCATATTATCTGTTCTACATATTTATCTTTTAGCATTTCTGAACACAAATTTCCTCTCAAAGTAGGTTTAGTTTTCCTTCAAATATATCATGATTACATTCTGCTTGCATTGACTAAAATGCAGTGCTACTTCTAACTTTCAGAAGGGATTTTCCAGGACTGTCATGCAATTTGGGCAGCTGTAGGATACTGTTGAGCAATATTTAAACATATACGTTGCCAAGTAATCACTGATGTGGCTCCCCTGTCAACATTTCGGAAGATTCTCACTGCACCAGCACAGCTAGAATGCAAGTAGGTGCTGCTGACTATGCTACACTGGCCCGTGACACTAGCACCATTTGAGAAACTAAGTAGCTAGGTCGGTACTGCATTTGAAGTAGCAAATTTTTTACAATTACAATATTGGGATTTGAGAGTTTGAAACTATTATTAGATCTAGCAAGGGTGATCTGAAACTTGAAGAAAATTTCTTTTCTTTTTGCTGGCGTATTTCTTCTTTTGGTTCTATAATTTCCAAAAGAAATGAATACTATGATATATCTTTGATTAAACACAAAAGGTGTTTGTTAGCCAATTAAATAATGCTACTTTTCCATTGAAGAAGATTTAAAGTAAGAGCATAGGTAAGAAGAAAATGTGAAATTTGAGATTAGAAAGATCATTGGAAATAATTAGGAAGTACATATATGTTAGATACAGTATAACATATCATTCAATCGTAATCTGATAAAATCAATAATATTGTAGTCTAATTCGTTCATATAATCATTTTGAAGAGGTAACATGTAACAGGTTTGAGATTTAAAGTTTGAATTTCAGCATCTGTAATCTTTTCCCTATCTCCAAACTGCTTTGGACAACAGCGTTTTGATTGTGAACTCAGGGTAAAAATGAATTAAACCTTGCTAACAGAGACAGGGTTAGCTTTAACTAAACTCACTTGCATGGTTTTAGAACTCCAATAATCACCTTGGTAACCAACCCTAGTCAATACCCTAAAACTTTGGATGCCAATTCTAATAAAGGATCCAAAGCACTTGGAGCAAACTTCCTAGCAAAAAGATAGCAAACTGTAGATGGCTGGCTATTATAAAGGCATAATTGACCTTCAAAAATCTTCTTAAAGAAACCTTCTGTTATATCAGCCTTCCCAAATGCGGCTGGATGAGCACCACCCCTTGACCAATCTGTCCAAGTAAGAGTCCTGTTTGCCAAGAGATGAGGCAATTGGATGCTCAGCATTGTCGGGAAATAGTGCTCATCCACATAACAAGCTGGCCGGCAGAACTCCTTAAACTTGGGATAATAGGTGGTGTCTTCGATTATATTAAGTGCAAGCTTCCTGTTAACTTCAAACCATTGAGACCCTTTACGCCATTGGCTAAGTGTGACCTCCGGTTGCATGCGTTGATCGTAGCGTCCTCTCCCATAAGGTCCCAGTTCGTCAAATGAACCCATAAAGCTGTGTCTTGATCTTGATATATAGCGATAGATTATGCTGAAATTGTGCAGAGGAATGCAAGACTCGGACAAGAGAATAAACCATTCATTGGAGATATCAAGCAATGCATTAGCAATGAGTCTTCTCTCAGCCTCGCACATACTCATCTTTCCCCACTCCACCATCTGCAAAGAATTTTTAAAAAATAAAAATTTAAACAAACATCTTCAGAGAACAACTTGCAATAAGTGTCATCCACCAAAAAAATTGATCTCACTTCTAATTGTCACAGTCCTTGTGAAGAGAAAAATGGATAGTATATAAACATCCAAATTCTACACGCATTTTCAAGATCTACAAGTTGTATCTTATTATTTGATAGAATAAATAGTTACTATGTTACTCCGACTTTTCATTTTTCTTGAAGTATTCATGTTCGACACATATTTGAACATGAACATGAGGGTACGATCCTCCAAATATATGAAATAACTTTTAAAAATTAAGTATACCCGATTCGAATGCATACCCGTATCCAACACTCACTCCCAACAACTAATCACAAAAAGGAGTATTTTAGGTTCTGCTATATCTTATTGCAAGCAATTAACACCATCCTCTGCTTAACTACAATGTAAAAGTTAGCAAGTCATGTCCTGATTGCCAATTATTATGCTAGTGGAACCGCTCTACTTGAACCAAGCAATGACTGTACAAATAGCATAGAACTAAACATGAAGATCTAGGGAAAACAAAATTATTCGAAAAAGATATGATAACAAATAACAAAGAAATCATCAAAGTGCGATGAACATCTCTTGCCATACCCTTGGCATCACCACATACATAAAGATATCCTCCCTTAGAAATTAGGCTCCATATATATGCAGCCTGTACACCAAAATCAACATATGTTATAGTGCACCACTTTTATATCATTGACTGCAATCTCTGTTGGTTCCATTTTCACCCTGAAGATGAAGAAAAAGGTATCCATCTTGTATTTATGGCCACAATTAAGAGGCATCCTAGTGAAGATGCTAAAAGAAATTGCACCAGGCTCTACTCTGTGAATACAATATTCTATATGGATAATGGAGGACAAATAAAATTTATAGACCAATCCTTAGAAAAGAACATACTGATTGCTTATTATCAGGCAAAGCCCAACTACATGAAATGATCTAAAGAAAACTACAGCTCTTTCTGGATAATACCAATAGGAAAAGGTAAATAGCAATTGCATTCCACCGACAGTAATGGAAAGTCAATCGGTTTAATGAAATTTCCAAAATAGGAATTAAAGAAAACCTTAAGAACCCAGCAGCTTCCAAGCATATAGATTCAAAGGGAAAGTCCACCTCAATGCCACATCAAACTTATATATAAGCAAATATCTACTATCCCATGGTACTTTGAACTGCTTTCCTTGTAGTAATCCATATCACCTGGACTCTTCATTTTCTTTAAAATATCCGTTTTTGACTCCTGTGTCTGACACATAATCGAACATGGGTACGGAGGTATGATCCTCCAAATATATGAAAAAACTTAGAAAAACGTGTCGACACATACCCGTATCCAACACTCACCCCCGAGTCCAAGTAACATAGGTAGTAATTACTTCTAAGTAATCAAAATGATTATAGCTTAGCATCCAAGAAAGTAGGATATTGTTTTTTTTTCCAGAATAGACTAGGAACTTGGTAAATGACAGGGGTTATAAATTTGAGCCACATATGCAAGCGATGGCTATATAAATTTTGTATAGTTGTGTGGGACAAAGTAGATACAACTATACTCTTTGAATAGAACAAAATGAAAATAATCAGCAATCAGTCAGTCAAGATGAAAATTTGATCAGCATCCATCACATAAAGTGAAACAACTTCATTGAAGTTGCTAATGTTTGCATACATGCTTGTCACAGAATTATGTTTTATTCATCAGCATCATGTTAATTCACATAATGTTGAAATAACAGAACAAGCTTCAAGTGCAGCTACCTCCACTAACTCTACTCCAAAGCTCAGTAAAGACAAACAAGAAAGAGATGGCAGCAAAATGTAACAATTACTTTTATTGAGCTTTCAAACTGTATATATCAGTAAACTACATGACTCAATAATATATATAGACTACTTTAGAAATCTGTAGAAAGTAATTCATAAATAACATGACTCTTTGATAAACTAACAAGGATAAACATAGACATTAATTTGGAGAATGAACCGAGTAACCATCACAAATTTCAACAAATACAAGCTCAAGAAATTTATGTTAAAAAGTCTCTCATATGTAACCAAAAAAAAAAGAAGAAAAAAAATCAACATATGTGAAAAAAAGATGAAAGGCTTGTTGATACCTGACTTGGGATTTGTCTCCTGTAGAAAGCGGATGATTGTGGATAGCCAGCAATGTAAGACGGCAGCGCATGGACATATATCGAGTAATGCCCTTCATGCCCCTTGAAGAATCTGTCCCAAAGAGGAGCCAGTGGCAATGGCCCTTTGGTCAAGAACATGAAGGCAATCTTGGGGACTCTCTTAAAAGGATATTCCTTGATTTGAGGAACAAATGAAGCTGTCCACAGTAATTCTGTATCATTCATAGTATGCATCAAGTTTGATGGAGTCCTAATCCAACTTTCTATGGTATTAGCCTTTTCAAACAAAGGCTGAATAGTGGATGGTGCTACAGTAGCTATCTGCTGGATCGCAGAAAATCGTACTGAATACATACTGATGATCGATAATCCGAGGCCCAGGACCAAAAACAACAAACAAAATAGAAGGAGTCTCAAAGGCAAAGCCCTGGAGAGGTTCGTTCTGATTGCAGAAACCGGGTCCTTACCTTCCTCCATTGCTATCACCCTTGACTGTGTCATAACTTAAAATCCCTCAATTAAAATCAGCTTTCTGGGGTTTGTATTTCCTCTAAAACCAAACCAAGAAGCACCCTTTTAGGATCAAAACCTTTCCCCTAGATGACAAATCCAAAACTTTGAAACACGTCTTATATAGAAAGGAGTTAAATGATGGTTTATAATAGAATAAGATCACTGATATATAAATAAGCAAAGTAAATCACTTTTTTGCCAAATGAGTATCTGTAAAACAAGAAGGGAAATAAGTACGGCAAGATTGACAGAACATTTCGAAGAAATCAATGACCTTTCTTCCGGTGATCTCGGAGAAAATAAACACTACATGTGAAAATGATGGCGAAGAGATTTAGAGATAGAAAAGAAGGGAAAGAAATTGTTGTTACCGTATCCATATGTTTGACATGTTTTTTTATATAAGGTTGAATTTAATAGGAGAAACGTTTTGAATAACAAGATGGATCATTTAAGACTTTCCCTTAAATTCTTGAATTCCGCCAGCTTTGAATGAATGTTATCAATTGATGTTTTTGGTAATAGAAAGAGAGAGAGAGATTTATGGGACTTTTCTTCTGTACATGGAATGTTTTCTTTTTTTTGTTGTTGTTGTTTTTAACAAGTTGAAACTGTTAAATTAACCAAATAGCAAATAGCAAAAAGACAAAAAGAGAAAGAGAAATGAAAAAATGGGTATGAAGAAACCTCGGATTTGGTAACAAGTAGAATTTTTGTCTGTTGCTTTGAGTTTAGAACTGAGATTGTCTTTTGTTTGTAGCTTGGGCTGCCATGTCCGCTAGTGATGTTAGAACTAACTTCCTTCAGTTTCAACTACGGGGATTGTGGTTTTGAATATGAAATAGAACTCTGGTTAGTCTCAAACTCTGAACCCTATTATCTCGCTGAATCTCAACAGTCTGAGACTAGATTTTCAATTTTTCATCAATGGAATTTTAGTTCTCAACAGATTTCTGAGACTAGATTCTCATGAATGGAATTTTGAGAAAAGCCACATTGAAAAAAAAAAAAATTGAAAAGACTTGCAGAAGGATGATGAAGAAAACAGGGAAAGGGTCCATAAAGTATGCAGAGATATTATTTATGTTAACTCTCATTACTCATTGGACCAACAAAATAAAACTTGCAAAAAGAGATGAAGACTTGTCAAGAAAAAAATTGAGAATGATTGATGGACAAGCAAATTTCAGCTTTTCAAAGGTAGGAATGATTCGATGATTCGAATACTAGAAATTTCCCCCAGGAAATAATGCATGGCGACGAGAAAGATCGGGAGCATTAGAATGTGCCGTGCAATTGCATGCTGCTGCTGCTGAGCCAAGGCCTAAGTTATATGTAGAGCCCGAGTTAAGACTTAAGAGAGGCCCAGTATGTCCAGACCACTGTGGCAAAGCTTTTAACCAAACGAACAAAGAGAATGGTTGTCCAGTAAAGTGAGTTAGAAGCAACCGAACATAAACCAGAACATGGTTACATGGCTCTAAACTGGAAGAGAAAGGAGGATCCAGATCAACTGCCTGTCTCTAACGATCGCAAATTGGATTTCTAAACCTGCTCCTATGAAGAGAAAAGTCTTCAAATCCACTTTCAATAGTAACCTTAATCAGAATCTGCTGCCTGCTAGAAAGAAAATGATTAGCTATACTGACTAGATGTTTAATTTTCTCCAACAAACAAGATATAGATAGCCACACCTCTGAACCTACAATTTAATCCAATTGGTTCATACAATTATCATTAAAAAATGATATTCAACAGATCTGAATTTCGAATTCTAACATCTGGATCCCTTCCCTTATCTCTAGAGCGACCTCCTTAGTCCTTTGTACCCAAAAATATTGATGGCCACACCTCTCCTCCGAACTAAACCCCACCTAAATCAATTATATCTTTAGCAAATTGAATTCACGAGGAGACACAAAAACACCAGCAGTTGGGACCCCAATTTAACCATCTCAATTTACCAACTTCTACATTCCATATCACTCGTTGAAATTCAGAGACCATCGAATTTCAGTAGTAAACAATTCTTCTAATAATACTGCAGAACAATTTAGAAAAAAGAACGTAAAGGACGAGGAATCGAGGCTCTTAGTAAATATTTGAAATCAACAGATACCAGTATTTTAGTTTTCTTAAACCAAAAAAAAAAGGTCCAAACTAAGTCAGAACTCAGAACAATATAATGCTAATGAAGCTAGAAAAATTTCAATATAATGTTCCAATCAAACTTCCAAACATCCTACAATGCAGGACTCCAACAAGCCCAACCTCACTTCTCTGAGGAGTTGGGTCCACGTTTCTTCCCAAAGCCGACAACTGCAAACAGCAAACCAACAAACAGTCCATTACATGTTCAATATATGCAAAAATGCAGGATGAAACACAAGAGTACACCTTCTTCTACCAAGCAATTCTCAAAAAGAATTTAAGAAGATGAATAAATAAAAGTATGTTGCTCCGACTCTTCATTTTTCTTGAAGTACTCATATCCGACATATATTCAAACATGGGTATTGGGATATGACCCTCCAAAGATCCTCCAAATACATGGAAAAACTTTAAAAAAATAAAAAATAAAATTGAACACACTCGTATCGACACATACTTGTATTCGACACTCACACTCGAATCCGAGTAACATAGAATAAAAGACCATATATTTATGATGCATATAGACCTGATAATTCCTAGTAAAAAATAACAAAGTCAAGGCACCATATTCACCCTGTCTGAGATTAATTTCATTCACGAGAATATGTTGAGCAGATAACAGATAACCAAATTTAAATGGCACTTAATCTATCTCAAGGAAAAGGAAATGAGTTAAATGACCAGACTCACAAGAACTACACCTAATCGTTAGCCCAAGAAAACAGCAAAATCATCATTAAAATGATTCACTGCAATCAGAGCTACAATAAAAAAAAAAAGATAAGGTACTCATCGAACTAGCCTTTCTGAATTCGCCGAACAAAACCCTTGTCAAGAACATAGATGTTGCAGATAATGTAAGATATTCCAAGCATTCTTAAAACTGATATATCCGCAGGGCGATATCACATTTTGTTTTAAAATATTATAAATTAACATCTCAATTGTGAAACAAAGTTCAAAACCAATTAACAACAAAATTTCAACATTGTAATGACCAAATCAGTATAACTGAATAACTATTATCAACTGTCTTATTCCCATAACCAAATTTAAAAAAAAAAATGGAAATTGGATTATTGATTACTACTTTTCTTTTTACTTAAGCAATATTGATTTCCACAAATAGTCGTAAAATATATAAAGAGTAAAAGGTAAACAAGAAAAAGAGATAAGCTAACCCGCAGTGACGAAACGGCGATTGTACTGCATCCGCTTATGGGCGCGACCTCTAGGCTTCTTCTTCTTGTCTTGCTTGGCCACCTTTGGAGTCTGCCCTCTCACTTTCCCCGCACGTGCCAACGATCCGTGAACCTTACCTGTACGCCAATCACCGCCACAGACCAAACAATATTGAAAACAAATGAAATAAAAAAAAAAAAAAAATTGGCGCGAAAATTATATCGGAAGCTTAGGGTTTACCCATTTGTGATTTGTCGTTGCTTCTCTGGTTACAGGTGGTGAGAGAGGATGGCGACTTTTGGAGGAATTTAGGGTTAGGGTTTTTTAATCTGGTATTTATCAGAGAACAACATTGAACCGTTTTCTTGACCCGTCTTAAAAAACGGGTTGGGGCCCATAACACAAATTGGGTTGGGCTTTTTATAATCCATAATTGTCTTAAACTGAACCTAATTGAGTCCAATCCATTTTTTCTTTTTAATTTTTTAGCTTTTAACTTGGCTAATATCTCAATTTAGGATATTTAGTTTGAGTGTTTAAAAACAATAAAGTTACTTGAAATTTAATTAGATTTTGGAACACCCAAAAAAAAATTATAAAAAGTAAAAAAAAAAAAAATGGTGAGAGAATAAAGAAGTTAGGTTTTTTTATATTAATATAGCAAAAAAAAATTTATTTACGAAAATACCGCTCTTTTCAGATTAATTCCCAAAATCCGCTTTTTTTTTATCAGTTTGGAAATCGCCATGGCTGAAAATTTTAATTTTTTTTAAAATACCAGTTGGAAAATCACCATGGCCTATGGCGATTTCCCAACTAAAATTTGCAAAATTTTTTTTTCCCATTGGGAAATCGCCACCGTGCGTGGCGATTTCCCAAAGGTTTTATTTTTTCTTTTTTTTTTATTTTTTTTTCAAATTTTTGGGAAAATATGAAAAACATGATTCAATAGTGAACTTATTGTGAAATGGTATAATGAATAAAAGTTATTTGAAAAAGAGAAATAAATAATTAGAAATTATTATAAAGGATTAGACCTGCTCACGGGCCGGGCAACCCGCCCGGCCCGACAGGCCCGGCCCGTATTGGGCCGGGCCTGGATAGGATAATTTATGTTCCAGGCCGGCCCGGCCCGGCCCGTAACAGTGATTTTTATTATAATAATATTATTTTATTTTAATTAAAAATATAAAAAAATTTATTTTTTTATTCCAATGAACAGTGATTCGGGCCGAAACGGGAGGGCCTGGGCAGAAAAGAAAAAAAAATGGGCCGCGGCCCGGCCCATGAGTACCTCTATAAAGGATATTGTAAAGACAAAATTATCCTTGATAAAAAAACGTTCTCTTCCCTTTTTCTTTTATTTTTTAATTTAATTTTTAATTAAAAAATAAATATTCTGAAAATAAAAACTTTTTAATTTTTTTTAAAAAAAAAATTAATTTTTTATTTACTTTTTTTATTTAAAAAATTTTAAAAAATAAAAATAATATGCCTAAAATTAATTTTTATTTATTTCTCTTTTTCAAATAACTTTTATTCATTATACCATTTCACAATAAGTTCACTATTGGTACATGTTTTTCATATTTTTCCAAGAATTAAAAAATATATATACATGAAGGAAAATCGCCACCCCCATGGCGATTTCTCAGCTAATATTAAAACCAGCGTATTTTGGAAAATAATCTAAAAGCAACTGTATTTTGGGAATTTTTTTTTTTAGCTATATTAAAATAAAAAAAAACCAAAGAAGTTAAGTAATTGTATTTTTTATAGGGTAGTTTTTCTCTATTGAATGTGTAAATAATTTAAAAAATAAAATTAATTAATATTTTTAAATAATCATATTAAATGAAATTTATAGTTGTATATTTTCTATGATTTTTGGATTTTGTATCAATTGAGTTAGTGTTTTCACTCGTGATATTAAATGCAATGAGAGATTTTATTATTAATATAAATATATATGATTGCAAACAAATAAAGTTTTTTGAAATTCGTCTTTAAGATCTTCAAGAAATGAGATTAAGTTTAGCTAAAACTTGAAATACCTTGAAAGTATTATTAAAGAGTTGTTTGACTATTTAATTTTACTTTTATTTATTAAAAAAATAATTATGGATTAATTAATAAAATATTAATTAATAAATCCCTAGAGCAATTTATCTTATTTCAATTATTTAAAGGATAAATATTTTTTACATGTGATATTCCAAGATGAACTTTTAAACTCCAATATATCATATATATAGAGTGAGAGTTAGATTCTAAACAATAAATATGTTCATAATAAAAAAAAATGAAAAGTTAATATATATAAATTCGTTTAAACAAAAAATATATATATATATATAATGGTTCATGAATTAATGGTTCCAAAGTAAATCTTTGGGAGAAAAAAAGAATATAATTTTATTTTATTTTGAAACGATAAAATTTGTTTAAATTTTTGTAATTTTTATAATACCAATTATTTAGATGGGTCAAACTTATATTTCGCATATAGATTATAGTAAATTCATTAAATTGTCTAATGTAGTACCTGTAATTTCTATAATTCTATAATATCATTATGTCTGTCAATATATTTTATTTTATAACATGTTAACTCATAATGTTGACGTGGAATTGACAAATAACAATATGCAATGTGTCATAATTTAAAAAAAAAAAGTCAAAAATAAAAAACCATATATATATTTTTAAAAAAATCCAATTGGCATATATTTTGAAAAATAAAAAGTAATTTTATGTTTTAAAATCAAAGTATAATATTTTCAATTTTTTTAAAAATTATAAAAATAAATATTTTTTATATTGAATATAAAAATATTAAAAAAAGTATAATAAATTATTGTTCAATAGCAGTATTTAATGAGCATATATTATTTTTAGATAAATTTATAAAAAAATAAAAATGATTTTAAAAAATTATTAAGAATTGATTAAAAGAATAAAAGAAAAGTAATTTCTTTTATATTAATCAATATGATCATAGGAAATGAATTGATCAATACGAATCGATATAGACTGATATGGCCTATCCCGATCATACAAAAATAAATAATACAAAAACTTAAATATATGAATTTATCTCAAAAGCATTGGTGCATATATATATATATATTATAGATTATATTTAAATACTTTTTTAAGAAAATAAAAGCTGAATGTGTAAACGGATAAAAAACTTATTTAAAAAAATAAAATAAACTCTGATTATTCATTTTTGGTGAAATATACTTAAAATTTGTGTAAAATTAAATAAAAGAAAAAGAAAAACCCTTTAGAGTTATACACTTATAAGTTATACCTCATCTCTATATTTATCTCTTCAGTTTTCCCTCTCCATAATAAACCCAAAACCCCTAAAATGGCCACTATCCCAAGCCATGCCTTAAGACACCTCACCTTAACTCGGCCATGGCTCCGCAAAATCCGCTGCACAACCTCTCTCGCGTTTTCCAGTCAAGACCCACACCAAACCCACCCTGACAACAACAACAACGATACTGCCGACACCAAAAAAACCAACAGCAGCAATTCACAAGCATTCTTTCCAAAGAAAAACCAAGTCTTGGAGCTTGAATGTGAGAGCTTGGCTTTCAAAGGGAAAGGTGTTTGCAAGGTGGCAGATTCTGGGTTTGTTTTGTTGTGTGACAATGCACTTCCTGGAGAACGCTTCATTGGCCGTGTTCGTCGCAAGAAAGGAAGTTACGCTGAGGTAAATGATATGTATGCCCAGGAAAGCCACCATCTTGTCCTTTTAATTCGTTTGTTTAATTTGAATTTTAGGTTTTGTCACATTTGGGTTTACATCTATTTAAAAAAAAATATTTTCTATGTATTTGTTTTCTAAGTAAATGAAGGAAAGGGTAGAAAAAAGGACAAATTATTTAAATTTTTGTTCTTTTTATCTTTAAGTTCTTCCTTTTTACTAAATACTGCATTCATATTAAAGGATGGAAATTGGGAGTTAACACCTTGACTCATATTTTTATTGCCTTGAATCTTTGACATTTCACTTCATCTGAGTTGGATGTTTTCATTATGGTTGGAGACCATATGTAAGAGGAGCATTTTATCTTATTCGTGGCACAATTGTTTGAGTTCATGATCTATGAAGACCGTTTCATGTGCTATTCATGAGACTCAACAATGGACCTTAGAAACAAATCAAGTCACCGTCTTTTTTTGGCTATAAATTTCAAATTTTGAGTTCATGTCTTGAACAGAGTAATAGTTGGTGAGTAATCTCCACAAAAATATATCTGTAATCTGAAGCATTTCACATTTGTTCATGGACTCTGTTTGTGTATTTTCACTCTAAAATAATTTATGATATTGTGAAAGGCCTTATGGTAATGTGGTCGGATAAAATTTTGCTGAAATGAGTTATATGGGTTCAAATATTTGTTTCTGGGGGAGTTGATCCTTCAACAATTATATGATATTTTATTTTGTTAATGTACAGGTGACCAAGTTGAAGACATTATCTCCTCATTGGGACTTTGTACATGCCCCTTGCGAGTATGCATCATATTGTGGAGGTTGTAAAACACAAAACCTGTCTTATGAGGCTCAGCTCAGAGCTAAGGAGCAACAAGTACGTGAATTGGTCATCCATGTTGGAAAGTTTTCCGATAAAAACCCAGATTTCTCATGTATTTTGAAGCCCATCATTCCTTGTAATGTACAGTTTCATTATCGGAATAAGGTTAGTGTGGAATTTAGAGCTTAGTAAGGCTGAGTTTGATTCTGTGCTAAAACTGCAATAATTATCTCTCTAGCTAGCTACTTAAAAGCAAATTGTAAAGTAGTTTGTAAGGTCTGAATTTGCTGAGAAGTCAATCCTCTGATTCTTATGGTGATTTATGTCACAAGGATCCGTTTTGAAGTTCTTATAGTTTTTTGATATGTAAGCACCATGCTCTTGTTTGATTTAATTTCATTTTCCTTATCTTCAATTAAATAGTTCTGATGTGTTTGATTGCATATAGACAAAATGATACCTGTTTTACTCAAAACTCAGAATCAGGTAGACAGCAATGGGAAAACTTGCATTATAATTTAATCATGACATTATAATCTACACGTTATGACTCGAGCCAATAAAAGTTTGAGAAAAGAAAATATTTCTGGCATCTTGTACACATACTGCTATTCAAGTTCTCTGTTGGGATCTTTTATTGTATTTCAGCATTGGTTAAAGGAAGAGTAGAAGATAGAGATCACTGGCATGCGGTTGTATTGACCATTAATCCACTGCTACTTGACTGGATTTATTACCATTTGCTTTCTTAGCAGCAGTGTATATAATAATTTACAAATTTTTTTTGTCAAATAAATTTGTACATATGATATATTCTCAGCTGCTACTCTCCTGCTTCTGCAGATGGAGTTCTCATTTGGTTCTCAGAAATGGTTACCGAAGGAATTATTACATGAGAAACTAGATGGTAATGAGAATTATGCACTAGGACTGCATGCTCCTGGCTATTTTGATAAGATACTAAATGTTGACAAATGTTTATTACAAAGTGAGCCTGCTAACAAGGTGTGTATTCTATTTTCCTTATATTACTTAGGCTTGTTTATTCTTTAAGGCACATAATGCACATAAGCTATCTTCATTAGATTTCTTATATGATATACTTGTCACAAGGTATGTACTCTTTTTTTTTTTTCCTTGAATTTTTCTTGGCAGGTAGATGTTATTATGTAATAGAACTTTGCTATTTCGTACTGGCTTGACTTGCATTTAAGATATGTAGATCCTTGCAACTGTACAAGACCATTGGAAAGATCCAGAACTAGGTCTTTCTCCATACAATGTTCACTCTCATGCTGGATTTCTTAAACATCTAGTTCTGAGAACTGGAAGGTACTTTTGTTTTATTGTTTTATGTGCTACCACTTTCCTTTTCATATTTAAGCATGACATGTTTCTTATTTTATGGTTACACAGATAAGACACTAGCATTGCAAAAAAAATAGTACATTTTCTTGCAAGTTTCAGTGTATTTACCCCTTTTTGACTAATTAGCAAAATATATTCTGCTAGATTATCTGGCTGTAATAGAGGAACAGATAGAAACTGAAGAGTAAAAGATCGGTAGAATCTGAGTTGTAAAAAGTGTGAGATCACGATGGAAGTTTTCTTATTAAAGTCCAAATCAAATATTGATGGACCACCTTGGCAAATTACTATATTTCAATTATTGATGGATTGGTTTCAAGTTTTCATTAGTTGATTAAACTTATTATACTTGTTAAGTTAAATGTGCTGAGATTTCCCTTTCCCTTCTCTTTTGGATAAGAGGTGCACTTATAGGTGTTTTTAAATGGAGTTCTTCAAATTTTTTACTATAAAAAGGAGAGATTTGTGAGTTTGTGGACTAAGAAAGAAATTGGTGACCCAAGGAACTATCGTTACTTATATTGTTCATTCTAATATGTGCAAAGTTGGCACTCAGCAGCCAACTTTTAGTCTTTTGGATTATTCATGCAATTATAGTTATCAAATGGTGTCATTTATCATAAGAAAATAATTAAATGGTTCCAAGATACGTTTTCTCTGAGTTCATGGATCTCTAATTATCATTTTTCTCTATATTCCCTTCAAATTCCAAAATTACGATTTGTGTTCCAGGGACATGAAGACCAGTCTGCCTGAACTTATGGTTAACTTTGTCACCTCATCTTACGAGCCAGAGATGCTGAAACCCCTAGTTGAGAAAATTTCAGCTATTCCTGAAGTGGTATGTGTTAATTATGAATAATTTTGTCAATGTATATTTGCTTTATTTTGTTCAGATGGTGCCATTAGCTTTTGACCTACTATAGATTCCCCGATTTTTATTTGTGGTTTGATTCTTGGATTGGATGAAAATTGAATGACCCTAAATCTGATCCAATTCGATGAGGCCAGTTATCAGATTGAGCAAGCTTTATGTCTCCCCAGCTCTTCTAATTTCATCCTTAGATCCCAGGTTGTATTGGTTTGACTGACTGCAAATTAAGCTAGTAATTGATGTAAAACGAGGCTTCATAAATTTCTTCACATCAAATGACATGATTAAAGAAAAATTTTCTACGATGTCAAAGCCAGGTCATTCTCAGTCATGGTTTTTCTCTCCTTTAATTGAACAGAAAGTTATTGTCAAGAATTATAACACTCAAAATGCTGATTCTTAATGAATGAATGAAATAAAAGATTTTGATTGATTTCCATTTTATATTACATTTACTTATTGATTAGGTACTTGAAATAAAAGGTTACTGATTTATCCCCAAGGAAATTTGCACAGTCCTAATTGTCTTTTGCTTTTGAGTATGGTTTGGCTTGAGAATCTGAAAGATGGACTGATTATATGCTAGCATTAGCTTATAATCCTACGCGTCTTCCTAATTAATTTTCATTTACCGTGAGAAATATACAAGATAAGTTAAAATGCTGGTCGCTTGGTTGTTCTTGGCTTCTGAGTAGACATGTTTTTTTGGGGTGATTCTTCTTTGTACATCTTTTATGCTCTTCCATTTTTCACCTTTAAAGTAATCATAATATTCTTTGAAAGTGATTCTTCATTAGATAAAGCATGTTGCTTAGCATATTTTCATTAAGTTTTTAGTGACAAGATAAATTATTCTGTTTGTTTGTCTGATGCTTTATAGGTTAGCATTATGAATAATGTAAATACTTCTGTTGGTAACACATCTGTTGGGGAGGAGGAGTATACTTTGCATGGTAAATCTACGATCACCGAGAGTTTGAGAGGTCTAGCATTTCAAATTTCGGCAAACTCTTTTTTCCAAACAAATACTCATCAGGTATGTATCTTGACTAAGATTGAATGCATTTTTATGTCATGCTTCTTTAATTGTATTTTTATTACTTGGTGGTTTTGTTGTTTTGCTTCATGGTTACTATTCATAACTTTAACTGGAATGATTTTACACTGTTAGGCTGAGATCCTTTATAAACTAATTGAAGATTGTGCTGGTCTGAGAGGGGATGGTTCCGAAATTGTCCTTGACTTATTTTGTGGAACAGGAACCATTGGTCTAACACTTGCAAAAAAGTATTTCCCTTCTCAACTTCTATTAATTGATTTCATATAAACATTATGTTTTGCCATCATAATATTCTATTTTTCAGGACTAGACATGTTTATGGTTATGAAGTTGTTGCTCAAGCCATCGCAGATGCTCATAGAAATGCCAAGCTGAATGGAATAAGTAATGCTACATTTGTTCAAGGAGATCTTAATAAAATTGGTGAAAACTTTGGCAAGGATTTTCCAAAGCCAGATATCGTTATTTCAGGTTATCTTCTTATCAGACACCTCGTATATGTAGTTTTACCCACACTTTTAAAAATAGTTTTTGAAGTATGATAAGTGTGAGTGTGATGCCCGTTTTCTATTTTTGTTTTATTTTGTGTGCTCACCTCAGCTTTACAAGGTGAATGAGAGCACTTTTGCAAATATGTGCACTATGATTATAATGTACAAAGATCCTACTTTACGAACCTCTAAAGTTGGAAAATTTGGGTTGGAACCGGTGAAATTATTTTAGGTCATATTGTTTAAAAAAAGTAATACAGAATCTTGAACATAAATTTATCTGAGGAAATTTATCCACTTTTTCCTTTTCTATGCAAATAGTGTGAATACGATGTTATTTTCCTCGCCCTTTTTTTTTTCTTTTTCTTCAATAACATTCTATTCAAATATGCTAGAATAGTTTGGGAAATATTTGATGTGCATTTGCAATGGAATCTTTGTTGCAACTGGTGTCTATTCTCATTTCTGATACATATATATATATATATATATATATATATATATATATATATATATAATGTTCTTTGACAAGAGTTATCTTGTACATGCTTATTTTAGCTTGCTGTATAAAGTGTATTGCTGAGATTTAATGTTCATCATAACTTCTAGATTGTGAATCCATCTTGTAGCATTTTGAGATTGCTTATGTAGGTAGAAACTTTCCTCTAAAAAGTTTAAATGTAAAATTGGCAATAATTAATTCTTGACACAAGCTAGGATAGACCCTCTCTTTCCCTGAACCTAAACCCTGGATGGCCATACTTAGAAATCTTTCCTCAGTCAAACTTGACCTTGGTGGGAGGAGTTTAAGATGTATGTATGGCTTGATCGTTAAACACCTATTTCGGAAACTATTCAATGTTGAAATTTTCACCTCGATTTGCAGATCCGAATAGACCCGGTATGCACATGAAGTTAATCAAATTTCTGCTAAAGCTTAAGGCTCCGAGAATTGTTTACGTCTCATGCAATCCCGCAACTTGTGCTCGTGACCTTGATTACCTTTGCCATGGTGTGGTAAGTATGGTATTTCTATCATCTGCAATTCTGCATTGTCGAAAATCTAATAATCTATCATCTGAACCATTTGGAAAACCTTAACTTGATGCAGATAGAGCAAAATATCAAAGGATGTTACAAGTTAAAAAGCATACAGCCAGTGGACATGTTCCCTCATACCCCCCATATTGAATGTGTTTGCCAATTGGAGCTTTCTTGAATACTAGCTTTCACCTGTGGATAACATGTGATTCTTTATTTTGTTTTATGATAAGAATTCTCATTAATTACATTACTTCTAATAATTCAATTTTGCTTTATATTTCTTTTCGGTCCATAGTTTTATAATTGTTGAATTATTTGCTTGAAATAAAGAATATAAAATTTGCTTTTTATTTTTTAAAATGTACATATTATGAAATGCAAGCCAAGTGATAAATGTTGTGAAATTTAAATACATACTAACAGAGTCCCAAATTCAAGAATTTGCATCTCAGCCACTTCAAGTTCTAGCTTCTAAGCATTTTTTTCAATAACCTTAACAGTCCCTAACCTCATAAATCCAGGTGGTTGGCTTTTATAATTGTTAATTTTAATGTTCTTAGGCAATGAGTAAACACTTGGTCTGAGTAAAAATTGCACCCTTCAAGTAGGCTTTTTCTTCTTAATTAGCAGTTTCAGCTTGACAATTCCAAATTGAAATACTGGACATCAATGTGAACGCCGTGGAAGCAACTTCTAAGACAGCAGAGTCCTCTAAGCACTCTTGAGTCCGCATTTGTTAAAGCATGAAACACACAAAAATTGCCAGAACCAGAAAGCACATGTGAGATGTGGGACTTCTCTTTTAATTCACTTTCTTCCTAAATTGTTTTTAAAGTAGACTTTCAATGCTTGGTAATTAAATGCTTATGGTGCAGTACATGCTTGATAAATGATTTTTCTAATGCGGTTAAGATTTGCTGCAAAAATGGCTCTTACAGAAAAGCCTGTTGATAATCATAGAACAAAGAAGCAAGCATGTTTACAATTGAGTTTTTCAACCTTATGTTTCCAATGTACATGCTATTAAAATATAAGAATTACAGATACAAAACATCGAATATTTGACAAAGTATTAAGAATATGATTAGCCATTCTCAGTCCCTGATTGAGTTCAAAGGTTGGGTAAGATATGAAAGACAGGGATTTCCTCCTATTAAATGTGAGTGGAAGGAATGTTTGGTTCCCTACAAGACTAAATACGAAAAAGCCCTATGATAGTTGGGTTTGAATGTTGTTAATTAATTTATCTTCGAGTATTTGTTGCTATCTACTTTGACAAACTATATTAACTATAATGGTTTATGCACATGCTGTGAATATGAGTTCATCAATCATTCTATGATCATATTGATATCTTAGTCTCCAATCCATTATCACATTTCTGCTGATCATCGTTGGATTTATAAAGCAGGTCAGAAAGGAAGAAGAGATTCTAATAGGTAGAATGTAAGGAAATGCATATAGAACATCTAGTTGTGCATGTGATAGAAAACAACAAACTGATGTATAAATTCTAAGAATTATCTAATTGGACAGGTTTTATCATGACAAAATCGTCGATTTCGTTATTACTATTTTTTATTACTATTTTTGTCTGTGCTGTGTATCATTGCAACCAAGAACAAGCTGCTATATCAATTATAATCTTGGTGTTTAGTTGGTCATATTTGCTGCTTCAAAGCTCAGCTGCATTATTTGCTTTATTTGGCCTATTGCGATCTGGAGACTAACTTGCTGGGAAAACATCAGTCAGCTACAAGGTCCCTACATGTTTCTCTTGGTGGTTGGTCTGCAAGATAGAGATGGGCAAGCTTGGTCATTTGAGTGGATCCAGGCCACAAGTGGAGCTAGCTAGTGTAAACAAAAGTGTAAAAACTTGGCCATTTTAGATTGTTTATAGAATAACCATGTTTTTCTGTAGAGCTTTCCTGGAAAATCACCATTCAAGACTTCAAAATCTGGAAAAAAAGAAAAAATATAGAAAGTAATGAAGTGAAGTCAAAACCAGAGTCCCTCAGCAGTTTTCATACTAAAAAAGAGGTTATTAGCTAGAACTACATTATTACCTATTTAAGTATTAAATGCAAGAACAAAGATCTCATTTGTTTCAAAGTTTTTTTTTTTTTTTTTTTTAAAATTTTTTTTCGATTATTTATTTATGTTTTTCAGTTCTGGGCCCGGAATTAATACAAATAAAAATTGAAAAATAGGGTGCCATGAACGTGGGGGTCAGCATCATGATTCATGACCCTCAACATCCAGCTTGGGAATTCTAGGATCGTATTCATAGTCACTACAAATCTTTAAATGGTAATTCTAGAAAATGTAGGGGACAATGACCCTTCATTTTGGAAGAGATAAGGGCCCCTCAGCCCCCACTACCACCACCCCCATGGCCCTTTGGCCCTTTCTGGGTTGTTGAGCTCAAGGCCATTGAATGTGACAATTACCTTTCTGTACATGCATGCACACCAAAACCTCGCTGCCACCAACTTGAACCGACGGTTTTTATCAACCCGACATGTCGTTGTCGTTGTTAATTAATTCTTTCCGACTGACGACGACGACGAAGGTCACGTTGGTTTCTTCTTATCTTTGATTTTTGCCGACATTTTGACATTGATGGCAAGATAATAAGAGTTGAATATATGCATTAGCAAACACTCTTTCGACCAGTTTTAAGAGTGTCAAAACCGTGTTTTAGAAACTTAAGTGTTGGAAAAGATAATTGAAAATAGTAATCAGAATCAAATCGAATAATGATTGTTTAAAATTTTGAATTTTAGATCAATTGATTTAATATTGAGTCATTTGGATCAACATTGAATTAATAATAATATTATATAAATAAAATTATAACTTATATAAATGTTTTACGTAATTATAAAAATTAAAAATATACATTAGTATTTAAAGATAAAAAAAAACTAAACAAGATTTTTTTTTTTTTTTAATTTTGTGGTGTTTCATAATATATTTTAATTTTATTTTAAAAAAATGATTTTTTTAGTGAAAATGGTTAAAGAATTAATAGTTAATATACACAAATTAAGTTAGATATAATTTTAAAATTATTTTAAAATTATTTTTAATTGATCCGGGTCAATAATAAACTTAACAAATCATTGGTTTTTATTTATTTATAAATCCAACGAATTAATTTCGAGTTTTTATGAGTCAATTATATAAATGATCTGATTAATAAACCAACCCGAATTAAAAATTGAATCACCGAATTGACCAATCCGACCGCAGAATTGATATGAGTTTAATAATAATAGTAATCAGTCTGGGAATATAAGGAGGGATTGCGCAAATATTATTATTCGAAACTCAGACCTGTTAAACGTCACCTAATAGCTGCATAAATCAACTAGGTTAAACGAGTTCGTCAATTTGTGGATTTCTAAATCCAAACAATGTTGAATGTTCCAGGATTAACATTCTCATTTTCCCCCTAACCAACCATACATTCTCCAACCAAATTTAATTGTCTTCTTCATATGTTTCTCATCAAATTTGATTCCGCCAACCTTTAACAGTACTATAAGTAAATTCACAACTCAAATTTAGATACTTACATTTCTAAGCATATTCACATAAATTCTACTAGTTTAATTTTTTTTTTGGGTAATTAATGTAGTCAGATAATAAATCCTAATCACTAGAATTAAAAACTTTAGTATTTTATTAATAAACCATGCTAATGTTGACTATTAGCTTAATTTAATCTTAGGGGAAGTTAAATCTCTTTCATTCTCTTGATCTTTTACTAATTGTTGTTTAAAAAAACCTCTCATTGAATTTTCATATCATTGGTGTAATATAAGTTGAATCCCTTGTTTATTGTTTAAAGAAGAGAAATTTATTTATATTAGTATAAAATTAATTTAATTTTATATGTTTTTTATAATGTTTTATATGATATTATATTTATTTAATCCGATCGTTATATTTAATAATTTAATAATGTATTCACGTAGATTATGCATGTCAAATTTCGAATAAATTAAAAAAATTAATTATTTATTTGATGTAAAAAAAATTTTAACCGATAAATATATATAAAAAAATATATTCTTAATTGATATGATTTATATATCGAATCAAATTAAAATTTTACGTGCACGACGAGTATAATTATATTATTAAATTTAATGACAAATTATTAAAATATAAATTATATATAAAAATATAAAAATATATAAAACTAATAAATTTTACACCAAAATAAATTCATCCTTCTTTTGTTTAAATATGAAAGATGAATTTTTTTTCCAAAAACATGATGTAAGGACTTATTGATAAGTAACACAAGAGTGAAGAGACGGTGACAACTACAATGAGAACTCTTGTAATGAGAACCATGAAAACCATTTAAATCCTAACCTTTAAATTTCACAACAAACAATTAGAGCCATAGATTTTTGTGTGCTCAATTTCACATCATGTGGATCAAAGGAGAATTATAAAAAAGTTTACAAACAAAAACTATTTATCAATTAACAAAAATATCATGTTAAAACTTAATAAAAATTATTTATAGGCATGCCTCTTTTTCAAATAACAATTTTTTTTTATCATGTGAAGTTATTTATATTTTAAAATTTAATAAAAAAATAAAAAATATTATGTTTTTAATTTTTTTTGTAAAAAAAAAGTTATATGAACATATTAGAATTGTAAGTAGACCTGTCCATGGGTCGGGCCAAGCCGCGGCCTAAATTTTTTTTTTTTTAATTCCATGCCCAAGCCCATTCGGGTCGAAGCTGAGCCAGCCCGTATAAGTCCGTTTTACTATTCAAATATATTAAAATATTAAAAAATTATTTTTTATTAATATTTATATATATTTTAAATTAAATTTAAATAAAAATTAATATTTTAATACTTAAACAGTGATCTGGGCCGGCCCGGATCATAAAAAACCATGTCCAGGCTCGGCCCAATACGGGCCTAGCCGATCGGGTCGGGCGGGCTACCCGGCCCATGGATAGGTCTAATTGTAAGAAAAGTGTTCATGAGTCAGATTGGATCAAGTTTCGGCCAAGTTTAAATATGATATTACTATATATACTTGCTCAAGTCAGGCCCGGTTCAAAATATGAGTCTCAAATTCTGCACAGACCTGACTATATTTATAAATGAGTAGCCTAGCTTAAAATCATATTTTTTATATTTACATTATAATATTATAAATATATATTTCTTTGTATGATATAAATTACATAATATATAATATATAAAAAAGATTAATAATTAAAACCTATTTACTAATTATGTATCATGACAAAAAATATTATTAAAAGAAAATTAAATATGATATTCTAAAAATAATTTAAATTATATTAAAATCATCTTTCTTTCTTTTTGAAAGATTATGTAACTTCATTCAAACATTTCACAACCATACACAAAAAACGACTCAAAAAATACCCAACCCAAATAATATTAAAGGAATAATATTAAAATCATCTTAAAAAATCATTCTTGTATGATACCAAGAGTGTCGATCTTGTGTTTCTTGATATCAAAAGAATAATATTAAAATCATCTTAAAAAATAGATATATTATTAATAATTAGATTTAGTAAAATATTAAAAAATATGTGTATATTAATATTAAAAAATTTTAATATTGCAAAAGTATTATTTAAAATTTAAAATTAGTTGAATATTAATATTTTAATATTTTTAAATATACTTCTTCAATAAAATTAATTAAAATAATTATTTATAAATAAATAATATATCAAGTTGAGTTCAAACTTTATTAAGGTGTGAAAATCTATATAACACGAATTATTAAGGTGTCAAAATTTATATAAACATATATATAACAGCATAAACATGATTATAACACGAGAAATAACACGAATATAATACGAATATACGAATTACTAGACTTACATGTGATAAGTTTATTAAAATAAAAATGTATTTTTTAATAAAATAATATTATAAATTGGCTCAAATCTAACAAATTTATTCTCGAATTGACCAAACTGATTAACTTTATAAGTAGTTTGATCCATAAATAAATCTAATAACAATATCTTATTTAATTAATTTTTAATAAAGTTTTTATTCTAACCATAACTCAAAATATTTTTTCATTATGAATCTTTTTTGTAATTGTCTTAAAAGCTAGCTTTAGCTCGTTTTTTCACGCAGTTCTCACGGTTCTCATTTTTAAAGTTCTTATCGTAGTGTTCACCGTGAAGAGACACAAAGAATTTAAAAAAGAAGAAAAAAAAGTTTAAGAAAAACTTAGTAAGTGAAGAAAGGATTGAGTAGAAGACATCCACATCAAAGGTGATAGAGACGCAAAATCAGAATCCCAACCGATAACATAATGTTAAAAGTTTGAAGAGTAAGCCGTTTAGTTTGACATTGCGATTAAAAATTGTGTTTTATGGTAATTTTAATGTTGAACTGATAAAAAAAAAATTATTATTAAAATTATGACTTAATAATTTAAATTAAAAAATCAAAAAAATAAAATTTTTGTGATTTAAAAGTCGATTTTATTATTTTTACATCTTTAAATTTTTATTATTTTAAATATATATTTTTTATTATTTTAATTATTTATAATATTTTTTTACAACAATATAAATATTTAAAAAAATTTAAACTATATTTTTACATCACATTTTTTTTCAACAGTGAGTAAACTAAACTAGTCCGGTTGAAGGGTCATCGTCGTCGATATTCAATCAGATGGGGAAAAACCAATGGTCCCCACACATCCAGCTCCTCAATGTTTAGATTTCCCCCACGAGGGAGGCGGCTATCCATTTAGGTCACCATCCAATCATCATGCGCCACATGAGATCCGGACCGTGCGTTCACGTGTTAAATCAGAAATAATACAAAGGGGAGAGAGAGAGAGAGAGAGAGAAGCAAGCGTGGCGGATAAGGGAGCCCAGCCCAGCCCAGCCCCCCAAAGAGTTATGATTTGGCAGAAATAACGCGGGAGAAGATCATAGCGGCATTAATTGAGATGGATTGGGGACCATCTGATAATAAAAACAATTATATTACGGGTAGGGGTTAGGGGTGGGCCTCCTTTCGAATTTTTTTAATTTTAATTTTTAATAATGTGTTTGAAATTGAATAATTTTATTTGGTTGTTTCTTCTTTAATTTTTAAAAATATGTTTGAAATTAAATTAAGGTGGAAGAAAATATATAGATTTCACCATTAATCTTATATATAAATTTCTTGATTTAATTTAATTTTATATATATATATATATATATTCAGTATCTTTAGATTAATTCTATCATAGATAAAGATAAATATTATAGTCAAGCCTTCATCTCATTTTACATTACAATTACATGGATCAAATGTTCACAGCCCCTATTACGTACGCAATGCAATCAGTACTCATGTGAAAGCCATGAAAAAGTGTAGAAATATTCATAAAATAACAAACATTAATTTCCTTACTCCCATCACTTCATATTTTCATGAAATGACCATTAAAATATTTTTTTTCCCTTCCCACAATTTTTACTCAAAAATTCTCTATTTTTATAATCTAACAGTAATAATCTAAGTCCCATTGGCCACTATGACTTGCAAATTTTTTTTAAAGAGGAGAATTCAATATTTATAATCATATACACCAATCATTGCATTATGATTTATAGTTAATATTATATACTTTTTGTGATTATTAATTTTGATCTCTTATGTTAATCTTCCTAATTGCATTCAGGTGGTCAAGAGAGTATTATTTCAAAATTATAAGTCAAAAACTTTTTTTTTAATCAAAATCACTATTGACCTAGAAGAAGATTGACAAAATGAAATAAATAGATTTATTCCGGTTGGTTCATTTAATCATTTTTAAAAGTGATGTTTAGCAAATTTAAAATTCGAATATCAATTTTTACCATTCTTTCTCTTATTTTTATATTACGATCTGCTTTGTACTAAAAAAATAAAATAGTTGCTGGTTCAAAATATTAATTGGGTTTGAAAAAATTGGAAATTGGTGACACCAAATTATTTGATGAAGATCCACCATTAAAGTTTGAGGTAGCATAGTTTGGTAATTGTGACAGGAAAAATCAAGAGTCAAACTCACCTAAACAGTACAGACCTAAAGAATAACTATTCTCTTTCAATTCTATTGAGATCTGAGAGCAAACTCCAATTTGGATTCTTCAATTAAAACAGTCATTTAATGCTAGCTCCTTCATTAATTTTTTTTGGTTGCTCTCTCTCTCTCTCTGTTTCTCTCTCCCTCCCTAATGGTGCTTTATATAGGTTGGTGCTATTTAACTAGGAAGTGCTAAGAATTGATTGGAAATTCAACTTTCAAGTTGGTTGGTATATTCCTTTTCCATTCCTTGTAGTATTGAATTGGAAATTATTTGTTTTTGTCAACAAATCTGATGTTCCAAATTATTATATCTTGTCACTTGTTCTGCAGATTTGGTGAATAAAAACATGAGAGAGTTGACAATATAAAGAGAAAGCTATATATGTAAGTGGGAAAGGTTGGCAATGGCATATAGAAAGCAAATGCTATGGGAACCCATTCACTGAGCAGTAATGATGGGGCGCATATGGGTAGGACTCAGAACCCAAATACCCTTCCCTTCCCTTTGCTTTTCTTTCTTAATTATTCTCTCTTTCTTATATCTATATATTATAGGATGGTTGAATTGAAGAGACAAAATTCTATTAGCAACTTGCTTGCTTGTGCTGTTGTGCTATGATTTATCTTCTTCCTCTGATCCCTCTGACTGCCCTTTACTTTGCCTGCCAATATCTTTTTAATTGTTCTAAGTTCTAACTTCCCCCCCAGTCCCCACTACTCTTGTTTATGTTCAAAATGGCAATCCTAAGAAATGTTAACTGCAGATACCTTTTCAGGTTTCAACCTTTTGCAATACTGTACTTACTGCCCTTTCACAATTTACCCAATGGTCATCAAATTTTAATGATGAAATTCAGGTAAGCATAAGGTCATTATCTCAGAGTAGTTAAATTTGGTAAAAGCATGATACATGTAAATTGAAAGAAGCAATTAAAAGAAACTTTGGTTAGAAAGTGAAAACAGGAATAGTGATAGTAGTCATGATTAAAACTATGATTAATGGAAAGCTTTTAGAAAGAGAGTGGTAATGGTATACTGTTAAAAGATGCTTGCTTTGACTGCAGTTTTTACTGAAACTTTACAGTGCGCATGGAATAGCATGAGCAGCCAAAAGGATGTCAGAGCTTTTCCCATACTATATAGAAAGATAACAACAAACTATATAAAAAATTAAATAAAAGATGATCAAATTATATATATACTATATAGTTATGATTCAAAAATGCTTCTCTGGTATCTCATGCTCCCCATCTGCAGAAATATGCTCTTACACACCCACCAAACTGACCAAAAAGCCTTATCTTTTTCAAACCACACATTACACCTCCTTTCAAATTCAACTTATGAAATTATATTTTATTGAGCTACCCTTTTTCCTTATATTTTACATTATTTAAGTCCTAATAGAAAGTATTATAAAATTGCTCCTTTTTATTCTTCCTATCTATATAAGCATGCTTTAAACATAACACTGTGTAAATACTGTTTCCCCAGGGCAGTTCAAGGTAGATGAGATATCTTCCCTTTAACTCTATATAAATTTGTTAAGCGGTTAAGCCTACTTGACTTTTATTTTTGATTTCCTGGATTGCTTTCATGTTTATCTTTTTGTTGGATGATTTCTTGGGGCAATTTCTTCAAGTTTTATTTTTCCCTTGATACAGGACAAACTCAGTTGCCAAGACTGACGTTAGCAATGGTTGTTTTGTTCATGATCACAGTTTTCTTGATCAAGAATTAAAGAGGACGGTTAGTGCCAGTACCAGATTGTTCAGAAAGTGATATTAAGCTGAGGTTTGATCCAACTTTGTCTCTGTTAAAAGACTTACAGCAAATATTCCTCTCTTGTTGGCTTCTTTTGGCAAGCTAACCAGAGTGGCAGCGCTGGATCTGGTTTTGGTATGTACTTTTACTCGAAAAGTTATATCAACTATCTTTTCCTCTCAATTTTCTTTTATCCGTTGATAAAACACTATACAATAAAGTGATAAACTGCTATAGAACCTTCCAGTTATGTCAGGTTTACTCAAAGTCCTTGTCTTATAGATGTTGAAGTAATTTTATTTTTCTTTGGCTCAGAAAAAAGTTTCATCCATGGATGGCTTGGGATGGGATGGCTCAGAAGTTCTAGCAAACTCATTGCCAGTGTGGAACAGTCAGCGAAATGATATAGAAGACAGTTTCTTAATTTCCAACTCGAATTCTTCCATGTATGGTGGCAAGATGGATCTGCCAGAAGATTTCTTCAATCCAATTCAAGAACTTCAAAAAGCTCAGCCATCTCGTGTGAATCCAGATTCAGATATAGTAAGCGAAATGGTTCCACAACCAGTTTCTGAACTAGATTCAGTAAACGTTGCCTCGAATATGATGCAGTACTGTCAAGGAGTAAGGTTAGCTGCAGACTACACAAGCCTCCTGAAATCTGCCAACTGGGAGGATGCTTTAACACAAGAGTTTTGCTCTTCTCCTTTGATGAATAGAGCTTATGGTTCGAGCACATCAAATGCTTCAATTTCTGATATTGGCATGCCGGTTCACTCACAAGTCATCAATGGTTTACGAAATGGAAAGGCTGCTGCTACAACAACAGGCTCTCTTGAGTCCCTTGATTGCTTCCTTTCAGCTACTAATAGCAACACTGATACATCAGTTGAAGATGATGGGATTTCCATGATTTTCTCTGATTGTAAAAAATTATGGAATCTTGCTGCTAGCAGTGCAGTTTCATCAGGAGAGTCTGAAAACAATGGCTCAAATACGGGAAGCAAAGATTTCAATTGTCCAGTAAATGAGCTTGATGAAACAGTGTCCCAGAGTTCTTCGGATCGATACATCAATAATGTCAAACTATCACAAACAAAGTCTAGTTCTTCAAAGAGAGGAAATTACCAAAGTGAGTTAAAAGTTGGTCTAAATTGTGGTTACTTCAATCTTCTTCATACAGACTCTTCTGCAATAGAAGGTGGTTTTAGGCTCATTCCTGAGAACCCACCGAAAGCAAAGAAAGCCAGATCAGAAAAGCGTCCTAGCTCATCGAACATCAATTTCCAACAGCCAAGTTCATCAATATCTTCTTCCATTGAGGAACCTGATCCAGAGGCCATTGCACAAATGAAAGAGATGATTTATCGAGCTGCAGCCTTCAGGCCTGTGAGTTTAGGCTTGGAAGTGATGGAGAAACCAAAGAGGAAGAATGTGAGAATATCAACTGATCCACAAACTGCGGCAGCAAGGCAAAGGAGGGAGAGGATAAGTGAGAGAATTAGGGTTTTGCAGAGGCTGGTTCCTGGTGGGAGCAAGATGGATACAGCATCAATGCTTGATGAGGCTGCAAACTATCTAAAGTTCCTAAGGTCCCAAGTCAAGGCACTAGAAAACCTAGGCCACAAGCTTGACCCAATGAGTTGTCCTCCTTCCAACCTTGCTTTCTCTTCTTTACCATTCAACCACTCTCTCCCCATTCAAACACATAATTTTCCACTCCTAAACCCTAGTCATATCCACCACCCACAGAGTTGAAAAAACTATTGCAAAACCTATAAAGAATTTCTAACCACATGGTTCCTTAGTCATACTCATCATCCCTTTCATAATCCATCATTAATGATTAACATGCAAAAAACTTTTCCTAGCCTCAAAACAAGTACTACTTTATTAGAAAAACTAATCCAAATCCTTTGATCATCATCATTTGCATCATTACATATCATCTGTAATCTAGAGTTAAAAACTCTTTCTAATGATAGATTTCCTGATTATCACCATCATTGTATCCACCACCCAAGAGCAGATAGGGAGAGTTTTTTTTTTTTATCAGTTTCTATATGTTTCCAGGATTCTGTTTGCTGCTTCCACTCTCAAAATTAAGATAATTGGAGTGGAACAGCAAAAAGAAGGGTGGAAATAGCTTAGTTCTTGACAACCTTTTCATTTGAAAAAGGCTTAGCAATTATAGCACCTATGATTAAGATCAAGGGCCAGAAAGTGATTCTGATCACTTTACTCTTGTTTAATATAATTTGTTTAATGTATTCTGATCTGTACTTAAAAGCTTTCTTTTTCTTGGAGATCTTTTATGGTGGTTCTTTTAATGTGTACTTTGTTTAGCTAACCAAAGCAAGAAACATTCTCTAAAAATCTGAGTCCCAAGCCAGTGGTCCTGTCTCCTTGACTCAATCCAAAGCGTGCTCTTGAAAACCACCCCCAATCTAATTGCTTAGCACATGTTTATGCTTCTTTTTTGGCAGGTGCATTTGTAATATATATGGTTATTAAACTCCTAATTCTGTTTTATACTTTATACAATCCCTAGAATCATCCAATTAATAATGTTTTCATTATGATGATGATGGTGATGTGGGTATTTCATAAATCTTTAAATTCTTCAGCTTTGTCTTGTAAGGGTGATAAAAAAAGTGGGTTTTGATTGGATCAAATGGGTCTTTTTCGTGGCTTGCAAGTACATGCTAAATTTAGACAATCTGTTGAGAAAGGAGCCCTTATCTTTGGCTGGGTTTTTTGTTTGTTTGTCATTCAAGCTGACCACATTTCATAGGTCTCAAAATAACCAATTTGCGTGTGCATAAGAATATTTAGAGTTCAAGTTGGGAGAATTGACTTTGTTTGAGCGGTTGTGATTGTAGCTCTTGCATTGGTTTGGACAGCTAGCTATATTTGCCTTGAGTGCTGACTACTGACTATTAGCTCAATCAAGGGAAATGTCATTTTCTTAACAGTGGGAACAGATAGCTACTCTGCTCTATTGTCATTGGCTTACTATTTATATTATCCAAATTCGAAATCTCAAACTATAAGTTTTTATTTAATATGAATATACTTAATTTTTTTTTAATATATTTGAAAGATTATGTTTTTATATACATATCCGAAATATTAAAAAAAAAATGAATAAAATAAGTTACGGTTTGCTCAAATCCTGTGGGTATTAGAAATGATTGGTCCTCACTTCTTAATCAAGGTTGGACATGAGGCAGAAAATGTGGACTTCCTAAAGTTTTGTCCAATGCACAATTTTTTCGCTTTTAGCTGCTTGTCGAATGCAAATCTTTGAATAAAGTTAGTTATGTTTTAGCCCCATAATGTTTTTAGTCCATTGTTTTCCAGTTTCATTCCGATTTCTATTCACAATGGACACAGGTTTCTGTTTGAAACATTACATTGTCGATCATGATGGTCACAGCTGATCCCGACTTATATTATTTCGACTTTTTTTTTTTTTTTTTTAAATATAGATACTCAATGCATAAGCAACGAATATATAAACATAAAAATTTAAAAAAATTAATGTATTCGTATTGGACATATATTTATCTTTCCAACTGAAAAGATTTGCGACTTTCATGATAAGAAAACTTGAATTACTGGCTCGAGTTTAAGTCAATAAGTCGATTTAATTGTGGTAGGGACTTGCTTCAACTTGCAGTATGGCAATTAAGTTTATTCAAACGTTTGAAACCGGAGCACCCTGCCATTTGCACAAATTCGCAACCAATAGAACTTATCCTGCATGGACATGGATTATAACTTTAATGTAACTTTTGCAAAAGCATAAATGCCATGAAAATACCTCCCCCACTCCCCCACCTAAAGTTGCAGCTAAATGTGCTCATGAGCCTGGCCGAGCCTAGGTTCGAAAAAAATATTTTTCTTTGTCAAGTCCATTTCGAACCAGCCTATAAATCCATTTTATTATTCATAAATTATTAAAATATTTAAAAAATTATTTTTATATTAATATTTTATAATTAAATTTAAATAATTTTTTTAATTATTAAATAATAATTCGGGTCAAATCGATCCGAATTATAAATACTCTTATCCAAATTCAACCTTTGAATAGGTCTAGAACAAATCATGTTACAAGTAAGTAGCATCTAGCAAATTATTGGACTCTTTAACTTTAAATTTTCCTGGAGAAATCCAGTTCGGCTGAACTCTGAACTCAACTACTTCGCCCAACTAGACTAAAAACTTAGATAGTCCGTGATCTAACAGAATTGGTGTTTTGGGCTTGAATTTGGATCTACATGACAAACGTTCCCCAACCCATATTAGATTCTTTCAGTATTATCTGTTTTTTTTCTTTTTTAATTTAAAATTGTACGATGAAATTTTAATCGTTAAAATTAAGAGTTTAACATTCTATCAACATATCAAACGTATGTCCACAAGTATTAACTCAGTTGAAAAAAGAAGGAACTCTCTTGTTAACCTGAGTTCAATTTTTATAAGGCACTTTAAGAGTAAAATACTGAATGGTCGAAATTAATGAAGGAGAATGCAATCGCTCAAGAAAAAAAATTAAACTTACGCAAAGCCTGAGGATACTCCTACTTCTATTATAAATGAAACCAACGTATGTTGGTATTATTTGTGTGCTTTTTTTTTTTTTTTTAATTTTTTAATTTGAGGTTGCCCAAGATTTCAATATATTGTTAAACTCATTAGAAAAAAGAAAAAAATTATAAATATATTTCTTTTAGAAAAAGATACATGAAAGATTTATTAGTAATTTAAGTTTGCTAACTAGTCATAAATATAAATTCTTACCTTGATACCAACATTTGGTTGGTTGGAATGATTAGTGACTCCATCCCCTAGATGAGAACCAAGGTTCGAATTCTGGGAGTCTTCAATGTTGGGAAGCTTTACCATTACACTCCCGGTCCGATAGGGATTAGTTTTCTATCAACTATAAAAATGAGGATGGGAGGATACCTTGAGTTTAAAAAAAAATAAATAATTCTTACCTTGATCTTAATTATGGTTTTCATAAATTTGTTTCTGAAAGATTTTTTTTATTAGTACACTTTTATCAATAGCCACTTGGCTAGGGCGTTAACATCTCCAATGTGAAAATTTTGCAAATATTGAAAGTAAAAAAATAGGGTTAATTTGAAAAACATCCATCAAGAATAGAATTATTCTTAAATGGTCTAATAAAAAAGAATTATTTAAAAAAAAAAAATAAAGAAATTAAAAATTGGTAAGAAAAAAATGGTAAAGACTTAAACACTCTTAAGATATTGATATCTTTTCTCTGAAACCCTATTTTTTTCCTTTTTCTTTTTCGACAGAAACACTATTTTTTCTTTCTTCTTTTTCGACTGAAATCCTGTTTTTCCTTCTTCATTTTCGGCTGTAACCCTAATTTTTCATGTTTCATTTTCGATCGCCCCTCTTCCCTTGCAACCTTCTTTTTTCAAGCATTTTGAATAAGGGTTTAAGTTTACCCTTTTAACTTTTATAGAACCAGTCGATGCCTCTTGTCTTGCCTATTATTATTTTTCCCTTTCTATTTTTCCTCAAACCCTACAATTTTACAGAATTTAAATCCTACGAGGCTTGAGAGCTTCTTGTTCTACTACGAGCCGATAGCTTCAGGTGAGTCAACATTTGCTGGTTTTGAGTTTTAAAGTTTTGGATATGAATGCGGAAAATTTGAATTATCATTTCTTTCCCCTCTTATTGAATGAGTTTGGTTTAAGATCTATTGTTTGGTTTCGATTAATTTTGTGGTTTTTGTTTTTTGTGCTTAACAGCCACTCAGACTCGAAATTAAGGTATGTGTTAATTTGAGTTCATTTTTACGTGCGGATTAGATCTTGTTATTTTGGTATGAATGTTTTTCAAATTGTGTGAGTAATGTTCTTAATTGTGATGTTTGGATCAGAGGAAACTTGCTCAAAGATCAGAGAGAGTAAAATCCATAGATCTCCATCCAACAGAACCATGGTAATTACTACCCATTTTTTCAGTTTCCCATTTTTTTTAATTTTATTATTGAAGACTAAATGTTATCTGTTGTAATTGTTATTGCAAGATTTTAGCAAGTTTGTATTCTGGAACTGTGTGTATTTGGAACTACCAGTCACAGGTATTGGAGTTTTATTGATTGTAATAATGCCTGTCAAATCTAGAAGCTTTGCTATGTTCCTTGTTAGTGAAATGCCAGAATATGGAAAAAATGGGTGAACAAGTCTATATATTTTATGGTTACAATTAATGTCTAAAATTTAGTTAAATAACTATACTTGATTCTTTGAACACTTTTTTCCAACATTATGTTTTTAAATAGTGACGAAAAGAATCTTTATTTTATTCTTTGAAGCATTGTATCCACCATCACAATGCACTTCCTTAGTGTTATGGGGCTATGTGAGAAACTATGATGGCATATTAGATTATTATTTTCCCTTTTAAAATTTTCATGGAACTCAATCAGTTTAAGTAATCCTTAATCCAGACTAGTTTTTATCCATTCTGCTTGGTCCAAGGCTTTTTTGTTTTTGAAAGATGTAGAGGTACTTAATTCTTAGTTATTTTTTTTCAAAAAAAAGAAAAAATAATTAATTATCACACCACCAAAAATGACATAAATGATAAAACTTACCAGTTACCAGTACCTCTCTCTTTACTTGGATTGAAAATTTTCTTTTATATTAGAGCAACCTCAGACCTATGTTGCTTATCTGACATAAAACAAAGTATGCTACTTGAATTGACTCTTTGTTTTTATTAGGAGTAATTCCATTTCTTATTCCATTAATTCTTTTATGATAATCTGTTATCTTCATTTTAGTCTGACTCATCTTGTGGATATATTACCATCTACCATTCATCACTGAGCATCATAAACTGTAGCCCCTCCTTATGACTTTTGACTTGGTACTGGTAGTATCTTACAATCGTAAAGCATCTTCTGGCACCTCTCCATTCATTTAACTCACTCTAATCTTACGAGTAAAGTCCTTTTTGAGTCCTCTTTAAGAGTAGTTGAACTTTGAGCCTCATTGATGAAGCATATCACTTTTACAAACTACTTAACAATTACTCTTTTTACCCCAAGAACATGGAAAGAAATGAGTATGCTTGGATTGTGTTAGATTAATGCTACTTGTGATAGGTTCTTTAAGTCGTAAGAACTTATAATAGATGTTATATTTTTTGAACAGGTTTAAGTTTAAGTTGTAAGAAAATTTATTTTAACTCGAATCATTTTATTCGATTCGACTTGAATTTCTTTTCACTTGACTCGATTCGGTAAAATTTGAAATCGAGTTCAATTGACAAATTAGGACTCGTCAACTCGACTAATACGATTTTTTTTCACTCGATTCATTCGAATGCTCACCCTATTGCTGAGTGCTTATTGGGTTGGGGAGAAGATTTTTATGGTTTGATTAATTCCTTATGATTGAACTAAGAAACTGCACCTAAATAAAAATGGGTTAATCGGGTGATTGTTATAGAAATTATTTGAATTTTTTGTAAGACTAATGCGAAAGTTTTTAATTGATGCATAATTGATTATTTTAGGCTGATGCGAAGAAGTACTGTCTGCAACTCACTGCCCAGTTGATTTTGGATACACGAAATACGAAAAAAGATCGAGTTCTGAGCATGTTGTCACAGTAAAATTGTTAAGATTTGGTCGATTTGTTATCATGATTGGCCAGGTTGCTGGAAGTAGTAGGACTGAGAAACCTCTTCTTAAGGCAGGTAATGATTACCACAAGTTTAAGCTGAAGAGGAACTGCTGGCCTAAGGCGTATGGTATGGCCATGAACCCAGTTGAGCTGCTGCTGTTTTAGTTGTTGTTACTGCTGCAAGGAGGATTGGTCGGCTCAAAGGACAAGTTGCTGCTACTGCTGCTAAGGCTGATAAGGCATAGGCGTAGGATATTACTTGTTGTTTTAGTTGTTTTTGTTCTTTTAGCTTATTTTGTTTAAATTTTCAGATAATGGTACTATTGTTTGGAGTTGTTTTAGGGATGTTTATGTATTAAATTTGGATTTTCCAGATAACAAGTGAATGATGAATCTTTTTGGTAGTTATTTTTGAGACATGATATTAAATGTTGCATTCATTAAACGTGCTGGCAAGGAACCTCTAAAGCTATATCTGGGGTTGCAGAATCACTCTGCATCTTGGTATTTTTTTAATTCTATCAGGCTTGGATTGTAGCACTGGTGATTTGCTGTTTTCCCTTAATAAGTAGAGCACCTAAAGCAAAGTTACTAAAATACATGTTTATAATGTAAAATTTAAGCTGTATATTGTTTTGCCTACATGTACATATTGTTGCCTACATGTACATACAACAATGCTATATGTACATATTGTTTTTTGGCCATGTACATATAAATGGACTTTTTTATTAAAATATTTTTGTCTAAAATTGTTATTTTAGATTACTTTAAAATGATTTGGGGATTAATTTTTTGGGATTTAGGGTTGAATTTAGGACAATAAAGAAACGTACGTATTGTTTTGCCTACATGTAAATACTGTTTTGCCTACATGTACATACAGCAATGCTATATGTACATATTATTTCTTGGCCATGTACATATAAGTGGACTTTTTTATTAAAATATTTTTGTCTACAATTGTTATTTTAGACTACTTTTATGTTTTGGGTTTAAACCTTAAACTCAGAAAGCAAAAAAACCTTAATGTAATATTTGATAGTTCAATCTAATCAAAGAGAAAGAAAACAAACTGAAAAACATCCAAGTAATTGAAAGCACTGGACTAAAACAAATCCAACTAATACCATAAACACTGAATTGGATAATCGAAATTTCGTTTCATTCATTCCAAACATAGGATGTTCTAGACAACACAAAAAATTAGAAAGTACAATAGTCCTATGTTCCTACCAACATCAACATTTTCCTACAACCAGAGTACACAAAGAAAGCTACATACACGAGAAATAAGAAGCAAAAACTAGACTAAGCAATAGTCACACCAGCCAACAGCTTCTCAAGTTCCTCATCATTCCTTACAGCCAAAAGAACATGCATTGGAATGATCCTATTCTTCTTGTTGTCTCTTGTAGCATTACCAGCCAACTTCAAAACCTTAAATAACACAAAAACAAACTTAGCAACATACTTCAGGATATCTAAAACTGTAAATTAACCAGTTGGTCAGAAAAATGTAAATTGATTGTATATGTACATACTAACTCCTGTTTGATTGGAAAACCAATCTCTGCGAGCGCAACTTACTGCTTTATGTAATTGTACATACTTAATGAAAAACATCATATTCTCATTCATATACCGATTATCAGCAACAGACCGATTATACAAAAAATGGTCTATACATAGCTGTACAAAATGTAAGGCATGAAAAATGCGACATATGAGCAGGTTCGAAATATATACAAATTGCTGGAGTCATCTATGATTTGCTCAGTTTAGTTGCTTTTACAGAGCTAGGAATCTACATGGTATACCAAATATCAGCAAGAGCATTGCAATATTATGCAACTTGAGCAACAAAAGTAAATATCAACAAGCTTGATGAAATGATTCAGGTGTTGAAATCTTAACTTTCTATTTACAAGCATTCCCACAAATATAATGATTACATACATTGTTGACACTATTATAAATTGTAAATTGTAGTAATTAGAAAAGAATCAGGCCAAGTTATTTTAGGGTATTGTGGGAATAAATCATATATATTGATATAAGAGAAAAGAAATTAGAAATAAGTTCAGGTTTTAACAACTACAAATGTTATTTTGTGAACCAAAAAAAATCTTATTCTGATTTCCGCAAAAATGAGAAGCACAAAAAATGGAATGAGCACTAGTGAAAAGCAGATGTATAAATGAAAATCTTGCAGGTTGATAAGGTCTAGAGGTATTAATCATAATAAATAGGATTAAATCTTTAGTGCATCATTACAATTATAGAAATACTTGATTATAGTAACTAAAAGTTATGATAACTTAAAGCAATAATTGATAGCAAAAAACCCTGAACCTTATGATTATTGTTTGCCCACCAAAGCAGAGTTTTTGCCTTTTAAAACGATTAAAAACTAACAAACTTGATAATAAATGCTTCCACAAAATAAGTCCACTTATATGTATATATAGCAACTATATGTACATTTTTATATAGTGACAATTTCTACCATAAACCCTAATGATTTAAGCTCTTACATGTTCCCCTCTTTAAAATCACCAATGAAGCAAAAATATAATGATTCATACAAAATGAATAAGACTAGTAAATAAATAACTTTTACAAATTTACTATAGAGGGGCCTCAAACCCAATCCATAATCTCTCCTCCTAATCTTGGAATCCTTTAAAACTACTATAAAATAACACTTTTGCTAATAAATGCTTCAAAAAAATAAGCCCACTTATTTTCGTCCAACCTCTAGGACTTTGGATCCTTGTTAAAGTGCAGCAGATGAGATGCTAGTGCAATACTAAGTCAGTGCATGTATTTATTCCATTTTCAAGTGGTAGAATGTAACAACTAAAAAGTTGTTCAAGCCAATTTTTGAGTAATTTTAATATAATAATAATGAATATAAAAGCCAAGGTGAAACCATTTTACCTTTTCAAACAAACTGCCACATATATCTGGGTGTATACTTCTGCACATTTCTTATGTGCAAATGTTATCTATTTCAAGTTTCAAAATATCCGAATACTTGTCTATGTTGCTACCCTGAATAATTTCACTCACCAAACATGCTAACATGATGCTGGCATATGTTGGCCAAAAAAAAAAAAAAAAAATGCAAGATGACAATAGTTTACCAAATACTAAATGTCATAAGGCAAATGACTCACAAGAAAGAGAAGACGAAAGTTGATAATAAACAAGGTTCCAGCCTCATTAGTATTAATAAGAACAACACCATGATCCTGAAAAAAATATTCCAAAATGACATTACTTTTCACTATGTTATTCATAACATTAAAAAAAAAAAAAAATGAAATCCTTATCTTAATAGCATTCGCCTACTAGTCAAGAACATGACAAAAGGAGAGGAAGATTCAAGATTCTTGAACTGCTTTCCTGCTCTAATATTGACTTAATAATTTTTGAATTTCTCATTTCAATCAAAATAATAATTTGTGATCTAAGTTACAACTTGTCTACAACTATAATTCAAATTGCACCCATGATTTCAAGAATCTATTAATCGAAAGGAATTAAAAATAAAAGCAAAACAATTCTTAAGTACCTCCTCTACAACTTGCTCAGCTTCAAGCAAAAACTCCAAATTTACATGCGAAATCGACCTCGTAACCAGCTGTAATCTTCTCTGAATCTTCAGATACTTGATTATTCTATGAATTTATAGATGAAAAAAAAAGCATAAGTGTGAGTTGCTGAAAGAGGAATAAAGAGACGGCAGAGAGAGAATGAACTAAACAAAATGAAAGAGGAATAGGTTTGGGTATTTAGGTCTTTACAATTTCCTTAAGACCAATTTCTTAATTTTTCATTTCTCTTTTACAGATAATTATACAACATTATACCATTGAACATTTATTCTACTGTTGAATGGATATTTTTCAAATTCTCCCCCAAAAAAAAATTCAAATTGGGGGAAATTTGAACTACTTTTTTGTTTTCTGAAATTTTGGAACTGGTCAGTCACATGGGAAAGTAGTCATCGCTTTTAGATTAATTCATGGGAAAACTTTATTAAAAAAAGATTTATGAGTATGAATTTGTGAAACTACAACTTTTAAATTTAATTGATAAAAAACAAAATAAAATAAAATAATCAATATTCAATGATATATACATATATTATTTTTTATTTAAAAATGAATTAAATTCATTTTCTTTGATAAGTAAAATTTTTATTTTATCCAAATAAGCAGGAAATTCTACTACAATATTTACAAACTGCAAGCTAGCAACACAAGTCCTCCAACTTATTCAATTACATGAATGTCCCAAGAATCACACAATGACTTGTTGTCAGAACTAACAGTGTTCCTAATACCAGAGATCTTATCCCTAATTACACTGGATATAAGATAAAAAAGTAATTGATCTGATCTTCCTGCTTCACTATGGAACCTTCTATTCCTCTCCTGCCACAAGTAGTAAACATAAGCGTTCCAGCCAACCTCAATATTAAGGAGCTTAGTTTCTTCCCTTTTAGCTCCTTTACTGCCCAACTTAATTCCTCCCTCATGATCCAACTGGTTTGCTAACCCCACATGCTGTCAGGATTCTGCTCCACAGTTGTTTTGAGAAGTCACAGCTAAAGAAGATGTGATCTCTAGTCACAGCTAAATTCTTTTTTTTTTTTTTTTTTTTCAAAAGAAATTATGCTAATTTTTTTAAAGAAAAAAGAACAACTAAAGTTTGCAATATCCATCACATAATTATTTGGAGAAACAAACAAAAAAAACTACCTAGCGAGGGGAACACTCGATTCACTATCCAGATTAACAGTGATCTCATTTTCGATAGAATCATCTCCTAAATTCTCATGCCTTTTGGCCTTTCGAGCAACCTCAGTAGCTAAACACTCTTCCAGTTCCATTACGACATGATTCATGGCTGGCCTTCGAGAGCCAGTTGGAGATAGACAAGCCATTGCTATTTCTAAAGCTTTCCAAGCAGAATTGACATCAAAATTTCCTTGTAATCTCTGGTCAATGATATTTCGAATATCCCCTTCCACAAGCTTGATATTAGCCCATTGACTTATGTGTATTACCTTTTCTTCTTCAGCTTTAATAATTACAGGTTGGCCTGTGATTATCTCCAACAGAACAACCCCAAAGCTATAAACATCACTTTTCTCAGTTAGCCTGTTTGATCTGTAATACCTGCATGTCACCCAAACCAGCGACTAACTCAATAACATTTCAAAATTCAGAACAATTAACATTGTGCTTCTATATTTAAAATTCCAGTTAAATATATATGATTGCCAGCATGTATCTGATGGATTGTGTAAAATTATATGTATAAAATTCAGTTTGAAAAAATCAGAGTGAAACCAAATTAGGCACTTACTCAGGGTCAAGGTATCCGGGTGTTCCAGCAACAATTGTTGAAACATGAGTGCCACTTTCAGTGGGGAAAAATCTTGAGAGCCCAAAATCAGCCAGTTTAGCTTGGAATTTGTCATTTAACAAGATGTTGGCCGTCTTCACATCTCGGTGCACTATTGGTGGCTTACAGCCGTTGTGTAGATACTCTAGTCCTACGTACAACCTCATCATGCTTTTATTAGGAGTAATAATATATAATTGAAAATTAAATTGGAAAATTATATATATACACTACAGCAATTTTGGGTTTTAGTGGCATTTTATTGGTGGCGTTTTACTTAAAAATGCCGTCAAGTACCGTGTTTTTGTAAAGTGAGCAACGTTTCTACCCCAAACGCCACTAAAAATTAATTTAGTGGCATTTGTAAGGAAGGAACGCCGCTAAATGAGATCAATTACCGGTGTTTAGAATCAAAAACGCCGCTAAATGTTTCTCAAATTACACGGTTCTTTTTTACTGCTAAAAAATTATCTGCTATTTTTATCAAAAGAAACGCAACGTTTTTATTAGTGTATTTAGCGACGTTTCTTATAACAAACGCCGCTAAATGAGAATATTTAGCGGCGTTTGTATAAGAAACGCTGCTAAATGTTTCAATTACCGGCAATTGTCTAAAAAACGCCGCTAAATGTATGACATTTTAAAAAAATCAGAAGAGTACATTTAGCGGCGTTTGTCTACATAAACGTCGTTAAATGTTTTAATTTAGTGGCGTTTGTCTGAGAAACGTCACTAAATGCTTCAATTAGCGACATTTATCTGAGAAACGCTGCTAAATGTATGACATTTAAAAATAGAGAAGAACATTTAGCGACGTTTGTCTCCATAACGCCGCTAAATGTTTCAATTTAGCGGCGTTTGTCTGAGAACCGCAGCTAAATGTTTCAATCAACGGCATTTGTCTGAGAAACGCCGCTAATGTATGACATTTAAAAAAAATCAAAGGAGAACATTTAGCGGCATTTGTCTCCATAAACGCCGCTAAATGTTTCAATTTAGCGGCGTTTCTAGTATACAAACGCCGCTAAATATTAAAAAAATCGAGTGACAAAATTTATCCTTTAAAAAAAAAAATAGATTTACAATTTAGCGGCGTTTGTCGAAACAAACGCCACTATTTGCTGAAAGTATAATCAGTAACAGGCCCCTATCCTCTTTACCCAAAGCACAAAACTCACTTTTTCTCCCCCTCTCTCTCTCTCCATCCTCTCATACCCATAAGCTTCTAAGTCAAATATTTAAGCAAAATTTTGTTAATCTCTTTCCATTCTTAGAATATTCTTATTTGAAGGTAACAAGTTTATATTTTTGCATTTTATAAATTGGGGATTTTAATTTAAGTTTTTGCCTTTTTTTTTTTTTTTTTTTCCAGGTTCTAAAGATTGAATTGAAAGAGGCATTTTGACAGATGATGAAGCTTGGAGGTTAATTTTTTTACTTTTGCTTTTCATTGACTTTAATCACTGGTTGTTTTACAAATTTGAAAAAAAATTATAATAACTTGTAATGTTAGTGCAGGATTGGCAATAGGAGTTTTGAACCTTACAATTGTTATATATTTTCAGGTACAAATCAAATTTTATACTACCTTATCTTGTTTAATTTAAATTTTATTCCAATTGTTATATGTTGATTATTTTGTGCTTTCTTAATAGAATTGTTGTATAATGATATTTTATAATATACTATTAAATTTTAATATATTTCTATTATGTATTGATCGTAAACTATAATGTAAATATATTGAATAATACTATTAATTATAATTTTTAAATAAAATAAATTATATATATTTTTTACAAATTTTGGAAATTTAGCGGCGTTTGTGTTATAAAAAAGCCGCTATATTTGTGAATATTAAAGAACAAAATTTTAAAATTAACGGTGTTTCTCGAGACAAATACTGCTAAATCTTTCAACTTAGTGGCGTTTCTTGAGACAAACACCTCAATTTTTTTTAAATTTAGCGGTGTTTTTTTTTTTATCTACAAAAGCCGCTAATTTATTCTCAAATACCATCCGCTGCAGTCTTACGCTGGCATTTATAAACGCCGACAAATATCTCTACAAACGCCGCTACACTAGCGGCGTTTTTGTTTCAAACGTAGGGAAATTTTCTGGCATCGTTTTTCTCAACACTTTTAGCGGCGTTTTTCAGAAACGTCGCTAAATTTTAGTGGCATTTAAAAATGCCTCTATTATGAAGAAGAAAAAACACCGCTGAAGACCTATTCTGCTATATATATATATATATGCAAGTTGTCTACTAGGTAACAAGCTCCAAACCTTGTCCTGACTCCATTGCTATACGAAGTCTCTCCTCCCAACTCAAAGCATCTTCTGTATTACCTACAAAAGCAAAAAAAAAAAAAAAAAAACGTTTACGAAACAGAGTCTGAGTAGTTAGAACTTATATTGCTCCGACTCTTAATTTTTCTTGAAATATCTGTGTTCAGTATCCGATGCATAGACGAATATGAGTATGGGGATATGATCTTCCAAATACTCTCCAAATACATGAAAATCTTAAAAAAAATAAAAATAAATATACCCGTGTCGGATACTCACACCCGAATCCGAATAACATAGGTTAGAACTCAATATTCTAATTTGAAGGTATATATTAAATATGAACTCTAACAATGAAGAATTTATAAGATGGGAGAAAATAAATCTCTCATTATACACAAGATTAGATGTACAAAAAATATATTTATATTATTAAAAGATTTCTAGTAATAACCACAAATTAACCTGATAGATAGTCTCTTAGATTTCCATTAGCCATATACTCATAGATGAGCCCCATGTTGGTGTCTTGATTGCAATATCCAACTAGGGCAATCAAATTTCTATGATGAACCATTAAAAGAAGTTCCACCTATATTATTTCAACAACAAAAACAAAAAAAAGAAAATTGTTAATTAGACAAATTTAATAAATACTATAATACTAAATGGATTTATATTTGATGTACTGAGAGTGTATAAATTTATATATTATTAGTGAACCAAATGATGTCACTTCATTAAAAATAAAATCATTTGTATTTATTTTTAAATTTTTTAATGAGATGGTATTATATGATTCATTGATAGTGTATAAATACATCTGACAATTTATACACGGTCAGTAATATAAACTCATAAATATATGAGGTACAAATACCTCTGCCTTAAACTGCTTGTACCCTTGAACTGAAGATGAGGAAAGCATTTTCACTGCAACTTGAGTGTCACCAAAGTAGCCGTAGTAAACTGTTCCAAATCCTCCCCGACCAAGAATCTTCTCAAAGTTGTTGGTTATTTTGCGAACCTCTGAGAATCTGAATTGTTGAGTCTTTGACTTCAATGATTTCATCCTTGTTTTCTCATTCGCTCTCCAAACTGATCAAATTAATTGTACTTAAGTTAAAGACTTAAGACTTAAGAGTAGTAGTAAAACTAAATTGATATTATCTGCTATAAAAATCTTTACCAACTAACTGGAAATTTCCAGGCTAACAAAAAAATTTTACATGGAAAACTTCATCTTCCCTATTCTGAAATTATAATCCTAGCTTGAATGCATGTTACAGTACTGTAATCGTACCTTGTTTTCTTCTTCTAAGAATCCAGAAAATAGCCAATGCTGCTATGATGATGAACGATGTGCTAACTGATGCTACGACCGGAACAATAAACTTGTTCTTCTCCTTCTTCTTCGTGGGTGAAATTGGTGAATAAAGATTTGGATTTTCATCAAAACTTCATTTTGCACGAGAGATGAAAATTGAAGAAGAAAACTTAGAATTATAACGGTTGATAATAACTAGAGTTTATATTTGATGCACTAACAGTATATAGATTTTATACATTATCAATGAATTATAATAAGATACATCATCAAATAATAAAACAAAAAATAGTAATTAAAGAACTTATAAATAAATATCAATAAATTTATTTAAACATAATTAATATTAATTACAAATATTGATTTTTCTCTCTCCTCTATGTATCTCGACAATCTCATCCTCCTGTTTTTCATATTTTTCGTTCTCTAAAAAAAATACTAATTTTGGTATGCTCTTTACTTTGTTGATTTTCATGTATTTGTATCCTTAAACTCTCTAATTTATTTTTCTTAATTTCATTTCAATTTTACACTTTCTTACTTCGATTTGCATTCCAACTTCTTCAGGTAAGGTTTTCTCCACTCCTCCCTGTTTGATTTCCATTTTCATTCTTTGATTTTTCTTGGTAAATTTCGATCTCATCTTCTCTTCTAAAATATCAAAATCTTTCATTAGATCGACCAAATATTTCCAGTTTCAGTCCTGAACTTCTTGTTAAACATGGGGTCTAGTCCCATGTTTGTTTAACAAATATGAGTAGCCAAAGTTGGCAAGAATCCAACTTTACACCACAACCACCGAAAGTGGTATTTCCACTCACCTCATGTGGCAAACTTGCCACCTTCATCATTGATGGGCAATGATGGTGTTTGCCCACATGCAATGTCTTACAACTTGCATGAATGCCTATAAAAGGGCATTTGTATTCGTAAGAGAAATGCACCAAGAAGGCAAGACGAGCCTCAGATTGAGAGAGCATCAATATAGAGTAGAAGAGTATTTGCTCCACAGTGAGAGCAAGAGAGAAATAGGGTATTCAACAATTGGGGTTTTTTTTTTCTGGATTTTTATTGGGGTATTTTTATCACAAAGAATCATAATATTTTGTCAAATCCAGGAGAAATTTTGAGGATATATTCTCGAAGAGGTAACTTTGTTATATTGTTCCAATTGTTGTGAATCTTAAGTTTTAATCCAAAAGCTTAAGATATTGTACTTTTGTAATCTGCCTATTTTTCATAGTGGATTTTACTCGGATTTTGTCCCGTAGTTTTTACCTCATTTTTAGAGGGTTTTCCACGTAAATTTTGGTGTTGTTTATTCCTGCCTATATTATCTGTTACTTGGCATAGATTTTATTTTCTCAGTATTATTATTGGCTAATTAAGTTGTCAAGATTTTGTGGTGTTTTATCACGTTATTCCGCTAATATTTTGTCCAAGGGCCCAACAAATGGTATCAGAGCTATTGCAAAAATCCCGATCGATAATACTGCAGCATCCCGGGACGACACTGTAGCAGTTCGATCCTGTAGCAGCTCGATCCTGTAGCAGAATCGTCACTGTAGCTGTTCGAAAATATGGAAGGAGATGCGGGTTCCATGATGAAATTGACAGGCTCAAATTATTCCATATGGAAGCCAATGATGGAGGATCATCTATACTGCAAAGATTTCTATGAACTAGTCATGGGTGATTCTGCTAAGCTAATAGATATGAAAGATGAAGATTGGAAAAGGGTAGATAGAAAGACACTAGGTACCATTAGAAAATGGATTGATATCAGTGTTTTTCATCATGTAGCCCAGGAGACGAATTCCCATAATATGTGGGAAAAATTATCAACATTGTACGAGAGGAAGACTGGCCAGAATAAAGCTACTCTCGTCAAAAAAATTTATACTCTTCAATATAAGGATGGACAATCGATGACCGAGCACTTGAGTAACTTTCAGAATCTGTTGAATCAGATGACTACTCTGGAAATTACTTTTAATGATGAAATGCAGGCAATATTTCTTTTGAGTTCTTTACCAGACAGTTGGGACACGCTGGTTGTAACTGTCACAAATTCAGCTTCTAAAGTAAAGTGAATTTGTAGACGGTAAAGGATAGTCTTTTCAATGAAGAAACAAGGCGAAAAGAGATGGCATCTGTTGAAAATCAAGCCCTTGTCACAGAGAATAGGGGTAGAACCAGAGACAGAGGCCAAGATAATAGAGAATGCAGCAAGTCTAGAAATCGGTCTAAATCCAGAAGTAAAGTCAAGTGTAATCATTGCGGCAAACCTGGCCATATCAAGCGAAATTGTCGACACTTGAAGCAAGGGCAGAACGAAGGGACGAGCTCCGAGAGATCACACGATAGCAATGTTGCAGCAGTACATTCTGATGATGAATCAATTGCATTATACTGTACAGAGGGAGAGTGCAACCATATCGGTGATGAAGGCATTGAATGAATAGTCAACACCAATGCAGCATTCCATTGTGTTCCCAAGAAGGAGTTGTTCACAACTTACAAAGTTGGAGACTTTGGTTGTACAAAGATGGGAAACAAGAGCGTATCTCCGATTGTAGGAATTGGAGATATTGTTGTATATACCAACACCGGGTGTAAACTTACGTTGAAAGACATAAGACACATTCCAGACTTGTGATTAAACCTGCTTGCAATTAATGTCCTTGATAGAGAAGGATACGAGAGCCAGCAGTAGGATGGACGGTGGAAGCTGCTAAAAGGGTCTTTGATAGTTGCAAAAGGAAAACTATGTTGCACTATGTTTAAGACCTGGACAAATTATCAACTTGCCAAATAAATGCAGTTGAGAACGATGTTTTAGCAAATTTGTGGCACAAAAGGCTGGCACACATGAGTGAGAAAGGGTTGCAGACTTTGGCGAGGCAGTCCCTCATTTCCTCAGCTAAAGGTATGTCGTTAGACTCATGTGATTATTGTTTACTTGGAAAGCATCGTAGAATTTCTTTTAGAAAAACCTCTAGGAGAAAAGAAAATTTATTAGAGTTGATTTCACTCTGATGTATGTGGTCCCATAGAAGTAGAATCAATGGGGTGTACATATATTTTGTTACTTTTATTGATGATGCTTCACGAAAAGCTTGGGTGTATTTGTTAAGAACACAAAGCCAGGTACTGCAGTTTTTCTAAAAGTTTCATGCCATGGTGGAAAGGATGACAGGATTATCCTTGAAGTGTCTCTGCACTGGTAATGGTGGAGAATACACATCTAAAGACTTTGAAGATTATTGTTCAAAGCATGGAATACAGCATGAAAAGACAGAACCTGGAACACCTCAACATAATGGTGTAGCTGAAAGGATGAATAGCACCATTGTAGAAAAAGTTAGATGCTTGTTGAGAATGGATAAGTTGCCAAAAGCATTATGGGGTGAAATAGTCAACACAGCCTGTTACCTAATCAGTAGATCACCATCAGTACCATTGGACTTTGACATTCCAGAGAAAGTATGGACAGGAAAAGACGTCTCATACTCACACTTGAAAGTCTTTGGTTGTAAAGCATTTGTCCATGTGCCAAAGGAGCAAAGATCAAAGCTGGACAACAAAGTTGTTCCGTGCATATTTGTCGGCTATGGTGGTGAAGAATTTGGTTACAGGCTATGGGATCCAGAGGAAAAAAAGATGATCAGAAGCAGAGATATGGTCTTTCATGAAGATGAGACCATAACAGACCTAGAGAAGAAAGAGAAGACTACAAAAGTATTCGTTGAATATGATGTTCCAACTCCACCAAAAAGAGCCACAGACGGTGGAAATGCTCGAGAAATAAAACGTGGGAACCTAGATGAGCCAGCAACAGTGAGTGATGAGTCAAATGCTATGGAACAGCCAGATGAAGAGGTTGTTGAGCAGGGGGAGCAACCTTCTCTGCAAGAGATTGTAGAATCTTCACTTCGAAAATCAACAAGAGAGCATCGACCATCTTCTAGATATCCCAATTCTGATTATATCTTGATTATTAAAGAGAGAGAGCCAGAGAGCTTCGAAGAAGCGCAGTCTTTCAAAGACAAAAATTGTTGGTTGGAAGCAATGCAAGAAGAAATTAATTCTTTGCAGAAAAATGACACCTATGATTTGGTTGAGCTTCCAAAAGGAAAGAAACCAAGTGGGTGTACAAGTTGAAGAAAGATGGCGACAAGCTAGTGAAGTACAAAGCTCGATTAATGGTTAAAGGCTTCAGCCAGAAAAAAGAATCGACTTTGATGAGATTTTTGCTCCAGTAGTAAAAATGTGTTCTATTCGAGTGGTACTAGGCCTAGCAGCCAGTCTCAACCTTGAGATTGATCAGCTTGATGTAAAGACTGCATTTTTACATGGTGACCTGCATGAGGAGATTTACATGTAACAACCAGAGGGTTTTGATGTAAAAGGGAAAGAACACTTGGTGTGAAAACTGAAGAAGAGCTTGTACAGATTGAAGTAGGCTCCGAGACAGTGGAACAAAAAGTTTGATTCATTTATGGCGAGTCAAAAATATGCAAGGACAACTTCAGATCCTTGCGTTTACATCAAAACTTTCCCAAATGGTAAATTCATTATCCTCTTGTTGTATATTGATGATATGTTAATTGTTGGACAAGATGCAATGATGATTAGCAAGTTGAAGAAGGAATTATCTAAGTCATTTAATATGAAAGACTTAGGAACAACTAAACGTATTCTTGGAATGGATATCATTCAGGATAGAAAAGCTGAGAAGCTATGGTTATCATAGGAGAAATTTGTTGAACGGGTGCTTGAAAGATTCAACACGAAGCATGCTAAATCAGTTAGCACTCCTCTCGCTAATCACTTCAAGCTAAGCAAAAAGTCTAGTCCAACCAAGGAAGAAGAGATGATGGATATTCCCTACTCCTCTGCAATCGGCTGTTTGATGTATGCAATGGTCTGCACATGACCAGATATTGCTCATGTAGTTGGTGTGGTAAGCAGATACCTTGCTAATCCCGAAAAACCTTAATGGGAAGTAGTTAAATGGATCTTCAGATATTTAAGAGGTACTTTTTAAAGGTGCTTAAGTTTTGGGAATGTGCAGCCAATTCTTGAAGGATTCGCAGATACAGATATGACAGGAGACCTTGATAATAGAAAATCTACTTCGGGGTACTTATTTACTTTTGCAGTGGAGCTGTATCATGGTACTCTAAACTACAAAAGTGTGTTGCCTTATCAACAACAGAGGCAGAGTACATTGCTGCAAATGAAGCCAGAAAAGAAATGATCTGGATGAAAAGATTTCTTCAAGAATTGAGGTTAAAGCAAGATGAGTACGTGGTTTTTTGTGACAGCCAGAGTGTTATTGATCTGAGCAAGAATACCATGTACCACAGTCGTACGAAGCATATTGAAGTAAGGTACCATTGGACTCGATCAGTTATTGAAGACAAACTAATGCAACTGAAGAAGATCCACACAGATAAAAACACTGCCGATATGTTGACCAAGGTGGTTCCTAGGGAAAAGCTTCAGCTTTGCTCTAAGCAAGCTGGGATGGACTCTAAGTAAAGGTCCGATAGTGAATCTCCTCCTAATGAGACTGGAGGGGTAGATTGTTAAACATGGGTCCAGTTCCATGTTTGTTTAACAAATATGAGTTTCCAAAGTTGGCAAGAATCCAACTTTACACCACAACCACCGAAAGTGGTATTTCCACTCACCTCATGTGGCAAACTTGCCCCATTCATCATTGATGGACAATGATGGTGTTTGCCCACATGCAATGTCTTACAACTTGCATGAATGCCTATAAAAGGGCATTTGTATTCGTAAAAGAAATGCACCAAGAAGGCAAGACGAGCCTCAGATTGAGAGAGCATCAATATAGAGTAGAAGAGTATTTGCTCCACAAAGAGAGCAAGAGAGAAATAGGGTATTCAACAATTGGGTTTTTTTTTGGGGGATATTTATTGGGGTATTTTTATCACAGAGAATCATAATACCCTATCAAATCTAGGAGAGATTTGAGGATATATTCTCGAAGAGGTAACTTTGTTATATTGTTCCAATTGTTGTGAATCTTAAGCTTTGATCCAAAAGCTTAAGATATTGTACTTTTGTAATCTGCCTATTTTTCATAATGGATTCTACTCTGATTTTGGCTCGTGGTTTTTACCTTTATTTCGGAGGATTTTTCACGTAAATTTTGGTGTTGTTTATTCCTACCTATATTATCTGTTATTTGGCTTAGATTTTATTTTCTCAGTATTATTATTGGCTAATTAAGCTGTTAAGATTCTGTGGTGTTTTATCACACTATTTCGCTAATATTTTGTCCAAGAACCCGACACTTCTTTGGGTACATTTTAGGGGAAAAGTATAGAGATTTGCTGTGTAATGAAAAAACCCATATCTAGAAACTAAATACAGAGAACTTTGCTTTTTCATTTTTCCCTTTGAGATTCTATTGAGAGTTTAATTAATCATTATGGTTTAGTTCTTGAATACTTCAAATTCGCTTGCATGTTTTGTAAGATAAGATCTATTGAAAAAAAGGTTTTTTTTAAGATCGTAGAGAACTCTAAATCACATTTGTTCTCTCAAAATTGTCGAGATACCAAGAGAAAAGAGAAAAATTAATTGTAATTAATATTTAATTATGTTTAAATAAATTTATTAATATTTATTTATCTTTTATCATTTTTTGTTTTATCATTTGATGATGTGTTTTATTATGATTTACTGATAGTGTATAAGATCGTCAATGTATCAAATATAAACTCTAATGAATATTAAAAATGAAGAAGCTATTTATGAAACCTTTCAAATATAAAAAGATCCCACTAATCAAGCTGTAGTTAAGAGAATGTATGCACACAAAAGCATGTCTTAAGAAAATTCGCGAAGTTAAATAAAAAAAAGAAAAGAATTCAGCTTTGATAGCCGCTGAATGTTACGTGAGCTTAAGATTGTTTTAGGGGTTGGGAAACACAAAATAAAAGTAATTGCGTTATTATCATGATTTATGAGATGCATTAATGTGTTCTGAAAAGTAAGCGCACCTTAGCAATAACAATTTCTGGTCTGATCTTAAAAGAAGCTCAGCTGGAACTGTGCCTGTCAGATTGTTTCCGGTCAAGTTTCTGCAGAGATTTACAAAATGTCATTTTTCTTTTCATACCAGAATTTTAGCTTTTTTTTTTTTTCTATTAATTCAAGTCACTTACAGGGACCGCAATGATGACAATCGAGATAGAAAATCAGGTATTGATCCGGTCAAACTATTATGCGATAAGTCCCTGAAAAGTGAGAAATGGATTCTGAATGAGCTCATCTGGGATATTACAAATAAATTTCTATTACCGGTTCTGAGCCGCAGGCTTTGGCCCCCTGCGACTCATATCCTCATTTGAGGGTTGTTGATCCTGCAGGACCAGGGTTCAAATCCTGATTCTGTTTAAACCCGAGGGCTATTCCCTATTATCATAGAAAAAAAGAATTCTGTTCTAAGAAATTGAAGTACTTACAAATTTTGAATAGATGTGAGATTGGATAGAACCTGCGACTCATGTCCTCATTTGAGGGTTGTCCATTCTTAGGATACGAATGAACAGAGTGTTTGATGAACGATTCGAGAATAGTTCAATTTTTGTTCATTTATGTTCATTTATCAAGTTAAATAAATGATTATAAACATGATTTTAAGATTCGTTAATTAAACAAATAGAATACAAATAAAGTCTGTTTAGTTCATTTATGTTCACGAACAAGTTTGTTTATGGATCGTTTAAAATTCATTTAATAAGTTGTTTAAACCTCGTTTATTGTTCGATTATAATATAATTAATAATATTATTATTTGTATTTTATTTACTTATAATATAATTAATACTATTTAATAATAACTTAAATTTAATTATATTTATAATATAATTTAAAATTGATTGATTTATTTTATTAGTTTGTTTGTTAAAATTGTTTAGATTTATTTGTTTATTGTTCATGAATATATTTGTAATTGTTCATGAATATGTTTGATTATATGTTCATGAACATATTTATTTAATGTTCGCGAACAAATTCATTTAATTTAAAAGAACGAACACGAACACATTCAATTTTAAACGAATAGAGCTTAAACACAATTTTAAAATCCTTAACAAACATGAATCGAACACAAATAAACTCAAAAATAAATAAACGAATACGATTAAAGGCCTGATCGATCTTTTAAGCTTGGTTCATTTATAGCACTATTGATCCAGCAAGACCAGGGCTCAAATCCTAGTTCTGTTTTAACCTGAGGGCTATTCCCTATTATCATAGAAAAACAAGTTTCCTGTTCTAAAAGATTGAAGTACTTACAAATTTTGTATAGATGTGAGATTGGATAGAATTTGAGGTATATTTCCGGTCAAGCCACTTGAGGATAAGTTCCTAATTGAATTTCCTCTTATTAAGAGTATATAAAGTGAAATCAAAAGATGCATGCTTTGAAGTTTGAGGGCGGAACTTACAAAGATATGATTGCGGGTGGATCATAACCCTGGTAGCTGCAATTGATACCGTCCCACGAATAATCTCGAGGGGCACATGGATCTCCTTGCCAATAACTTCTCCTTGCTCCATACGATGATTTGATTATCATGATAGCATCAACTAATATGTTTTCATACAAGAATCAGAGTAAAAAATTATGCGGCATGCTTTATTGAGACACATGACTGATAATGAAAAGTATATAAGACCGTACCATCTCTTTTGTTGGTTTGTGATTGTGAGAGGTTTTTAACAGTGTAAACCTCAATGGCGTTGAGTATGGGTGGATGGGTAGATCTTCGAGTTTTGTTGATGGAAAACAGATTTGTTCCTGATTCCACGGATGCAAGGCTTCTTACGGTGTCTGACCGTAAGAAGGTTGGAGAATAAGCTTGAAACCAGAGCTTTCCATTCAGATAAGTAATAAACTCTCTGGACTGGTTTGCCTCGAGGTTTTCAAGTTCAGCGAAGTGCATATAGACATAAAATTGGAAAATCGGATTGGCGGTGTCAAAAGGGAAATATAAGGGTAGGCTTGTATTTCTTGGAGTAGCGGCAGTACTCATGACGATTGACGGTGGTTCGAAATCGCTATTGCTTTGCAAAGCGGCAGTATCTGAGCTACTTATCGTTCCCCACGAAAAGTAATTATAGGGCTGCCAGATTCGGTCATAAACATCATCTGGATATCTGGGCATTTGCTTAATTAATTAGTAGTTAAGCTGAAGGTATATGGAATTTCAAGTAGTTATAAATAATTTGTTGACATAGAATGACTCACCTGACCGTTTGATTGGTGATTGAACTTGCATCGTATCGCTCCAAGAGAGCTAGAGACCCAGATTGAGTTATGTATGTGTTATTCTTCAAAGTTCTTAATTCTAATGCTGAAATGAAGGGTGTTCCCAGGTCAATATTCACAAGACAAACATACAAATAATCGAATGAGGGAACATGTATAATCTCATTGGTTACTGCTGTGGATTCATCCTCTAATTGAACTGTATCCCACAAATTAGCTTCTAGATGTAGCTCAAACTGTGGCACCTTGCCCTGCCCATCATAATTTCCATACATGAAACTTGCTCTGATCAAATATTGATTGCCTCCGGTAACCTTTATGTTATAACAGTTTCTGATTCCTTGAGGAAAGCTTCTGACATAATATAGCTGTTTCTGAAGGCTAGTTGTATCAAATTTAGGCGACACGGTCATACTCTTGCCTGTTTCAACAAAGGTTGAATCTGAAGTATACAATATACCGGTCTTAGTATCGTTATAGCTTTCAACGTTTGGTAATCCACAGTCTAGGCTGATGAATCCTGAAAGGAAAGACGAACACGGGAGGCTTAGTTAATTCGTTGGTAAAAATTAGCAGTTGCTATTTTCATTCAGAGATGTATATATATATGTTCAAAGTTCAAACCTGGTTGAGCATGAATTAAAGCAAACAGGCAAAAATAAATAAGCACAGCAACTGAGAGGAAGAGATGCTTTAATATCTTCATCTCCATCACCATCTCCAATTTTCCTTCCCTTGGAAGAGATCACTATACCAATTTCTTTCCTGCCAAAGTAATGCTCAGATATATAAGGTATTTAAAGACTAGTTCAGTTTTCATAGCTACAAGCACATTATAATATTAATATCCTTTTACAAAATTTCAGAGACTACCAAATTGTTTTCTCAGCGATCTACCGGCCCTTAAGTAAACTATAGGTTTACCGGTAGAGGTGGCAAAATGAACCTAAACTCGAAAATTCGTCTAAGAAAATTCGAATTTGGACTCGCCCAAACTCGATTTGACCAAAAAGTCAAAAACCTGAACCCGAAAAAATCCGAACCCGAAATGGCCCGAGCCCGAAATTACCCGAACCCGAAAGGGTCCGAACCTAAATGACCCGAATCCGAAAAATCTGAACCCGAAAATACCCTAGCCCGACCCGAACCCGAATTTAATACTAAAAATAAAAATTATCAAATTGTAATTAAATAATTTTTTTTTATAAAGCATGAACTTTATTTATCAATTTTATTCTAATCTCTTTTTTAATAATTTAATTAAAAATTAAAAATTAATTTGTATTATATATATATATATGATAAAATAATAATTTTATCAAAAATAAAATTATATTTTGTACTTATAACTTTAATGTCCCATATCTTGATGAATCCACTATCTAAAGATTCTAAACACATGAAAATTTTAGAAATGTAAAATTTTTTTGACATAAAATATTATTTGTCCTTTATTTATGTTATTTTAAGAGCGCCCTTATAATAGTATAATAGTATTTTTTTTTATATATTAAAATTAATTAACAACAACTCATTCATTTTAACTTATCTCTAGTATAATAGTATTTCTTATATTAAAAAAAGATAAAAAAAACTACTTTTAAAAAAATGTGTTACTCTTTGAAACATATATATAGTTTTCTTAGGCACATTATCAAATATTGATTTATAAAAGTATTATATCCTTTTAGAATTTAAAAATATGTAACATAATTAGCTAATTTAATTTTTTAATTAATTTATTATTTATTTTATTTTGGATAAGTATTTTTTAAATTATTATTATTTTATTACACTTGATATAATTTACTTTTAGTAACATATCATATCAAAATTCAAGATTGGTTCACTTGGTATAGAGGTGCTCATGGTTCGGGTCAGGCCGGGTTCGGGCTGGGTTTAGATATGGTATCAACACTATATTCACTTGCCCAAGCCCAGAGCGATCCAAAATATAGGCCTCAAATTCTGTCCAAGCCCGTCCATATTTGTAAATGGGTAGTTCAAGCCGGTTTAGGCCTCAAAGTTGAATGTCAGGGTTCGTCCCTAAAAGTCTCTTATTTTGTAGTGAATATAAATTATAATGTATTTACATGTTGAAATTCGAGTTCATCAAATCAATTATTTTAAATATTAATATGATTAATTTATAATATATCATATTTTTATAATAAATTATTTTAAAATTTTATTTTATATAAAAAATTAATTTTATTTTCTTTTGGTACTAACAAATATTGATTTTAATAAATAAATATAATTAAAAATATCATATTACAATAAAAGATTATTTTTTAAAAAATTAAAAAATATTTAATTTATTTTTAGAAGTAAATATTTAAATTATGTAAAAATGATTACATCTAACATAAAATAAAAATGATGTAAAACACACCCGAACTGAACCCGAACCCGATCGGACCCGAATCCGATCGGATTCGAACCCAAATGAGCCTGAACCCGAATGAGACCGAACCAGAATGAGCTCGAACCCAAATGAGCCCGACCCGAACCCGCCCAATTGCCACCTCTAGTTACCGGTTACGTATAAAGGTGATAAAATGAATCCAAATTTGAAAATTGGTTTGAAAAAATTTCAAATTTGACAAAAAAAAAAGTAATTTGAAAAAATTCGAATTCGAAATCAACCCGATCATAAACTTGAATTTAATACTAAAAATAAGAATGATTAAATTATAATTAAATAATTTTTAGAAAACAAAAATTTTAATTATTAATTATATTCTAATTTTTTTTATTGATTTATTTAAAAATCAATTAAAATTTAATATATATAGTATTTTTTATTATCAAAATCTAGTATTTTATACTTTAACTTTAACCTCCCAGGTAGTGAATCCTCTATTTAAATGAATATGTTTAATTGTCAATAATTAATTTAAAAATGAAACTCGTCTTAAGATAATAATATAAGAAAAAATAATTTATGTGTAGATATTGAGGTTTGAACAAAAGATAAATGTTATTCTTGGAATTTAAAAAAATAAAATGGTGATTTAAAAAAAAAATTCATCTAAAACGATTTTTTTACAATAAAATTTAAAGTATTTAAAATGATGATTTTTTTAATATATATATATATATATATTTCATTGTTCTTAAATTTTAATATAACGTTTTATTTATTTATTTTCTCCCATATATTTTCATATGTGACATGTATAAAAGTTGTTTAAAATAATATATTAAAATTCATACTATTAACTAATAAGTTACAAGCTTGCAAACAATCCTACGGATCATCATACTACTAATTTTATATAAGAAATAAAATAAATAAAAAGTTTAAGAAATAAAAAACTCAATTAGTATGAGATCCAAAACATGATAATTATATAATTATATTACTAATTGTTTACTTTTCTTTCAAGTTAGATTTAATTTGTTTATTCATACCCCCTATTCTTTTATAATTTATAAATTTATTTTTTTAAGTAATTATTTTCCTTTAATCACAATCTAATTAATTAATAAAATCATGATGTTATTTTATATATCCAATGTCATTCACGTGTCATGTAATTGTATCGTGTAGGGATGGTAATGGAGCGGGGTAAGAGCGGATATTGCCTTATCCACCTCCCTCCCACTCTTAGCATGAATGTTGAAAACTTTCACTCTACTACATCCTAATTTTTATTAATTATTTTTAACTTAATATTGTAAAAAAATATATTATAATTTATTCATTAACATAATTTTAATATATATAATATACATATATATACTAAAAGTATATATATAATATTAATATATATAATTTAGTATATATATATATATCTAATATATATACTAAAAATATAAAGGAAAATATAAAATATTTTAAGGGATCAAATAGTAAATTCAAAAGACGGGGTGGGATGGAGCGTAGCAAGCATTTACCAAAACCACCTGCTCCCGCTTTTAAAAAAAAAAAAAAAACCCTCTCCATTCAGAGCGGATCGATGCGAAATCCATCGGTTAGATCGGGTTTTGCCATTCTTCGTATCTTGTCTAAAATTATTATGTCTACAAATCATTATATCATTTATTTTCATTGGTCATTACTATTTAATTTTTACTATTCAAATGGTAAATTATTAAAATATATACTATATATATCAAGTAATTTTTAATCATGATTTCTTAAAAAAAAAATTATTTTTAAGTTAAGATTAGATCATTAAGACAAATAAATGAACAATAATTAATAGTAGATTTTTTTTTTTTTTTTTTTGCATTGTCTTACTAGCTCTTAAGCCATTTGCCCATTTTGATTTAATTATTAATGTGTAAAATTATATTTATATGTATGCATAATATAAATCATAATGTATGTTAAATATTCGTGTTCATTGAATCAATTGTTTTAAATACAATATATCATATTTTCTATAATCAATTATGTATCAAATTGATTTTATATCCTTTTAGTGTTAATAAATATTAATATATAAATATAATTAAAAATGTCATATTATACAAAAGATTATTTTAAAAAATAATAAATATTTATTTTTGGATTTAAACATTTAAATCATGCAGAAATGATTATATCAAATGTAAAATAAAAAGACGTAAAACCTGAATATGAACTCGAATCCGAGCCCGAATCCAAGAAACTCGAAATTGAAAAAAAATTCAAATTCGAACCCCAAAAAACTCGAATCCTAAAAAATTCAAACTCAAAATAATCTAATTCAAAATAATATAATCTAATTAAAATAATTTAGTTTAGTTGAAGGGTTTAGCTTGTTGAATGTTGATTGTAGAATTCTCTCATGAGGTCCCATGCTCAAGTGAACCGATTATCGGGGTGTATATGGTGGAATTTCCTCCTAAATTTAATATTTCAATTTTTTTTTTTTTTGTGTGAGTGTTGCTTTTAAGGTAAACACTTGAATTTTCAACTGTGAACCATTTATATCCTATTGACAACTAAGTCTTTTAAATCGTGCTTTATATAATAAATTTATGATTAAGACTATTAGTAGACTTTTTTAACTCTATAAGAAGAGCTTACATGTTTTCATATGATTTATATTTGTACAAATCGATCGTTGGATTTAACAATATAATCGTACTCGTCGTGCAAAATTTCGAATCGATTCGATATCTTTATCATATTGATCGAAAATATTATCTTTTTCAATATATATATATATTTATATATATAACGATTGAATTTTTTTTACATCGGAACAAATAGTTAAATATTTTTTAATTTACTCGAAACTCGATGTGCATAATCTACGCGAATAGAATATGACATACGACGGTCGGATTAAAAAAATATAAATCGTATATAAAATTACGGAAGTATGTAAATACCGTTTGTGAAATTAAAAAAATTCACTGACATTGTACATGATAATAATCCAAAAATTTATTAGGTGAATATGAAATTTATATCCTTGAATAATTCATATCCTTGACTCTTTTTTTTAAAAAAAAATTATTTTCAAATTTTTAATTAATAGAATATAAAATTTCTTTGAATTAATATAATAACATTTTTTTTTATTTCACTTCAATTCAATGATTACTAGAATATGATTTTTTTTTTCAAAATAAATTAAATATGAAAAAATGAAAAGATTTTTTTAAAAATCATTAATTAATGAAATATGAAAAGATTAAAATTAATATAATAATATATATTTTTTACATCTTTAACATTTTATATAAATTTAATGGTAATTAGAATGTGAAAAGTTTTTCAAAATAAATTGCATACAAAATATTGAAATTTATGTAAATGGTTTTATTTTTTCTGATCATTTTAATTAAATTCAGTGATAGAAAAATATGAAAATATGATATATATATATATATTTAAATGTTCACTTTAAAATTAATTGATAGAATATGAAAATTTTAAAAGTAATATATTAACTTTTCATATTTTACTTTTTATTAATACTAATTTATTTAGAAAACAAATAATACTTGCAAATATTGAAATCAAGATAATAAACCATTTCATATTTTATATTTTTTCTTATTAAATGCTTATTTTAAATGATTAATTTATATATTAATATTTACATTTATTGTGTAAAAACTTAATTTTATATAACTTTTCATACTCTGTTTTTTTATTAATATTAGTTTAATGAAAAAATAATTAATACTTGTAAACATATATTGAAATTAAGATGATTACTTATCATATTCTTATTTTTATTTAAACTATTTTATTCAAAAAGTTAAAATATTTAATACTTATATTTATTGTGTTAAAACCTTAAAAAAATAATTCAAGAAGTAGGTGAATAAGAAATTTGGATAAACTGGTTCGTTCCTAATAGAGATGTCCAAAAGTGGAGCTATATAACTTGCTAGAAGGTGGGTTTGGCTCGGCTTATAGGACGAGCTTAAACATAGCTAAAACCATCCAATTTGATTAAATTATTTATTAATAAATAATATATTCTTATTTAATTTTATAATGTATTTTAAAATATTAAAATAAATTAATATTTTAATAATAACAGAATAAATAGTTAACAGTGTTGAGTTTCGAACCTCTTGGCAGCAACTTTCTTTTGCTCAAACCAAAAGCTCGATATCTTTTGTTGAAACTTGATCGAGATGCTACAGTAACTTTACGTCGGGACGCTACAGTAACTATAGTAAAACAACACTGTAGACACCTAATTTTGTCCGGACCACTAAACAGGTATGTTTTCTTCCTATATTGATGTTTCCGAGTGTAAAATTTTTTTTTATCTTGCAGGTGGTACTCCGAGACTTAGTTTAAGAGGGCGAGCACAAAAAGTCAAACTTGAAAAAAAGTCAACCCCGAAAAAAGTCAACCCCGAAAAAAGTCAACCCCAGAAAGTCAACTACTGAAAAAGTCAACCCATTTTCAAAATCAAGATTTTAAGTTCAATTGAAAAATGGTGAAAGAATTTTGATAATCCGAGGTCTACATTGAAAGATATGGAGTTCGGAAGTTGGGATTTGGAGATTCAGTAGAAAAGAAACCCTAATCCGAGAAATTTGGGGAAAAGTGCTTAAACGATCAAACTGGTCGAAATTGAAGGTTCCAAATGAAAGATAAGCACTGACTACGGGTAATGGAGAAGTCACTTGCAAGAAAAACCGAAAGAAAAGTCAATTCGGGAGAAAACCGAGAATTAGGGTTTTTAGTGGATTTCGGTGAAATCGGGAAGAATCACAGAAATGGCCCGACTTGGTAAGACCAAAGCCTCCAATGGATGAGGAATGATTAAAAAGGATGGCCCAAGGCTCAGATTGAAGAAAATCTGAAAATCGGACTTGTTTTGAGCAAAACCGGGTTTCGGAGGTTAAAGGGCAAAATTGGAAAAATTTGGGAAAAATAGCAAATGGACTCCGAAAATTCTGAAAAAATTTTCAATATCATTCTTAAATCATTTGAAAGAGATTGGCGAAATAAAATCTTGATTCCGATTTCGTTTGCAAAATGGCCAAATCCCGGGCTTCTTATGCAGTAATTCAAAAAGGAAAATCCCGGAAAAATAGCAAATGAGCTCCAAATCTTTTGAAATTTTGCAGATCTCATTTTTAATTTATTTGGAAGAGATTGGCGAAAGAAAATATTGATTCCGAGTTCGTTTGCAAAATGGCTAAATCTCGAGCCTCCTATGCAGTAATTCAAGCCGATAAATCCCGAAAAAATACCAAATGAGCTCCAAAAATTATGAAAACTTCCAGATCACACTTTTTAATTATTTTGAAGAGATTGGTGAAGAAAAATCTTGATTTGGAGCTCGTTTAAAAAATGGTAAAAAGTAGGGGCATAAAAGGACATTTTGGGAAGAAAAAAATCCAAATAAATAGAAAACGGACTCGGATAATTTTAAAAACTTCCAGAACTCAATATTTTATTATTTTGGAATTATTAAAAAAAGAAAATTTTAATTTGGAGTCCGTTTGATATTTATTTGCATCCGGGGGGCAAAATGGTAATTTCACCCAAGCAACCGAAAAGGGCTTCTTTGGGCCTTTCAAAAATTAGAGCTGGGCTGGAAAAGAGAAGTGCTGGCCTGCCCAAGCCCAAAGGAAGGAGGAAGCTTATGATTTTTTCAATCAAGTGGTTAAAAATCAAGAGTTAAGTTAGAGATTTTCTTTGATCAAGCCATGGTGATTAAGCCACATAGGCTAAGAAAGATGTCAACATTTTTCTTGGACAGCTGTAATTTGAGAGGGCTGAGATGCTAATCTAAAGGTGGTAATTTCATGACTTTTCATCTTGAATTATTGGCCATTTGATGGAAATTAGGTTACACAAAAATGACAACATCTTGGAGTCCATATATACATCATTTTCGACCAGCCCTAGGGGAGGAGGCAGATTTTGTTTTTTCTTTTCCATTTTGGCTGATTTCTCTTAGTTTTTCTTAGTTTTTATCTTCTTGGTTGAGAGCAAAAAAAAGAAAAGTTTAGAAAAAAAGGAAAGTTTGAAGAGAAAAGCTTGAAATATTAGCTTCTTGAGGTTGCTCTTGAGCACCAACTCTTGCACTTTCATTTTCTATTCTTATTTTTTGCTATTTTAATCTCTACTTGGTGAGTTTTCATTTTAAAATAATGTTTCTTGTTCTTCCTTCATTTCCTTTCTTAAGTATATTTTTTTTTTTACATTTTGTTTTTACAATAAACTCACCATGGCCAAATGGCCTACATTATTTATTTTAAGTTGCTGTTTTTGATTCATTTTACCATATTGTTTGTGCTATTTTCTTTGTTTTTGATGTTTTAAATATTATGTTATTTCATGTTCTTAAGTTATATTTAATTTGGTTGCTTTGTTTGTTGCCATTTATGTCTTAGATATCATGTTTTTTTTGCATTTTTAATTTTCTGTTTTCATGTTGTTTAAATTTGAGCATGTCTTAGAGTTAGCATATTAAGTGTTTGTGAAAATGCTTGTGTGATTCTTTGCATGATTCTTGTTTTATATCTTAGTGAGCATGTTTTAGATTTAGTATATTAGGTGTTTGTGAAAATGCTTGTGTGATTTTTGTGTTATGACTTAGTTTTTCATGCTAGTATGCCAAGTGTTTGAGAAAATGCCATGCTTGTTGGAGCTTGAGGCCATTTGGCTACTCCATGTGTTTTGCATTGTGTGTTGCACTTTTTTGTCATGCTAGTTGTTAGGTTTTTGCATTTGCATGATATTTGGTTGGATTTTTGAATTAAGCATGCCTTGTGTTTGTAAAAATGCCATGCATGTTTTAGGTCTAGGTTACATTAAATGCCATGCAAGTTCATGTTAGGTCTAGGCCATATTATTTATGTCATGCATTTTCCTTACATTTAGGTTTAGATCCATGCATTTCATGCATTATGTTTGCTGCATTGTTTCATGCATTTCATGACCATGCCACTTGAATAATGACTTGAGCCAATTAATGGTTCAAAGTCATGCTCTCTTGAGCACACTTGTGGAAAATTAAGTTTGTCAAGTTGATTATTCTACCTTTGTGATTTTTTTACTTAGCCATTTTTTATCTAACTTTCAAAAAGTCTTAGCTACTGATTGCAAATCATTTTATGAGTTTCAAATATTTTTACTTTGATTTTTAAATGATTTTATCAAAGACAAAAAAAAATGTGTTGGCAAAGCAGTTTTTTTTTTCTCCTTAAAAAAAACTCGTACATATCTGATTTTTCTGGGAATTCATCTTTAATCAGAAAGTTAAGACAATTTTTTTTCGTATAATTTTACATGTCCTGAGTCTCCAGTAATTTTTTCAGAATTTCTGGAATTTTTAAAAATAGGGTAAAAAATCGTGGATTAAAACTGGACAGTGGAGTCAGAATTAAATTTAAAGAAAAACAAAGCAGTTTTTTTTTCTCCTCCAAAAACTCGTACATCTCTGGTTTTTCTGGGAATTCATCTTTGATCAGAAAATTAAGCCGAGTTTTTATCGTGTAGTTTTACATGTTCTGAGTCTCTAGTATTTTTTTTTAGAATTTTTGGAATTTTTAAAAATAGGGTAAAAAATCATGGACTGAAACTGGACGGTGGAGTCAGAATCGATTTAAAAAAAAAAAACCATTTTTCTGTTTTGGTTAATTTACTTAGAGCGGGCTGATTAGGAGAGTTAGCTACTGACTTAGGGTGGTTTCTAAGCCTTTTCAAACTCTAAAAATGGTTTTTCAAGTCTCGGGTTAAGGGTAGTAAAGTCCGGATTTTTAAACTTAGGAAATTAGAGTCATTTTAAAAATTTTAGCCCAGTTTTTATTTTTAATTCAAGCTTTTCAAAATTGTTTTCAAACAATCACAAAGTATTTTGGTTTTAGAATATTTAATTTGACATATTTTCTAAGGTAGCCGGATATCTTTTTAGATATACGGATTTCCTTAATTAAAGGAAAAAATACATTTCATGCATTGCATTTTTATATTCATGCATTTTATATAATATGTGATTCTTGCCATAATAATTTCTATGTGTCATGACATTTAGGTTGCATTATATTATTTAGATTTGGTTATGTCATTTTATTTATGTCATGCATATACATATTCATTTCTTTTAAATGTTTTCAAAAAGATAATGGTTTTTTCAATAAAAATGAAGATATTCCCGAGTTAAAATAATTTATGAGTTCTCTACCGGGTTTGCTGGAGGGAATTTCATCAATTATCATTAATAAAAGAATATCTTTCTTTCAAAAAGAGAATGATTCGGAAAATTTTCCAAAACTAATAAAATTTTTTATATTTTGCCACGTTTGTTGGGGAATATAGGAAAATTTTGAATTTATAAATTTCGGATCATTTTCAAATAAAAATGGAATTATTTTTCTTTAAATTGGGAATTAACTTGAAATACTAAATTTAAAACCAACTTTTACCGAGACTTGAGATAACACACGATTAATAAGGTACCGATTTATACGGGCGTTGTGGGGGTGCTAATCCTTCCCCACACGTAACCGACTCCCGAACCCGCTTCTTTGATTTCTCTGGTTTAAAACGCAGACTTGAAATTGGTTTTTTAAAATGTTTTAATTAATTTTTTAAAATATTTTATAAAACCGGTTTTAATAGGTGGCCGATCACACCTAGCTAAAAACGATTGGTGGCGACTCCATGTCTTTTTTAAGGTCATTTTCAAAACCTTCATTCTTAGAGGAATTAAGTCGACTTTTCCTCAGTTTTTTTTTAATGTCACGCCTAACGAATAACAAAGTCTTGCGATGAGACTCGTCGTCGTTATTTTTTAGGTTGCGACAAACACTTTTATTAATATGGAGAAAAGACCAAATACAATTGATGAATACACCAACTAACAATAGAGATTACCTTAAACAAACTATTTTTCTCACTTTTCACTATTCACTCATACCAAACTCTTTACACTCAAACACACATCAATATTTCTCACATCTTCATATTCCTAATCTCTCATTTTCTCTGCACATTTTCTTTCACCATGCTGTGGCTCTCAACGTCTCTTTTCTTTTACAACACTCGCATCTTTTTCTTTTTCTTTTTCTCTTGCTCCCCTCTTCCCTTCACCTCTACTTATTTTTCCTTTCTCCTCCACACATCACACACAACACTTATCTCTATTTATAAGCTTTGTTAGGTCGATTACTAAACCAACTTTCAACTTTCAACATTCTAGTATGTCGGTTATCAAAAGAAGAAGAGTGAAGAAATATTGAGAAGCTTAAGGAAAATTCAACAAAGACGAATTAAGAGAATTCTAGACAAGGCTAGAGTAGTCGGTGTGACTTCAACACTCCCCCTCAACTACTACTCTCTCATGATGCTCGCTTAGTTTTCATTCCAAGCTGCCTTCTGGACTCATCAGATATCTTGCATCAAATATCTTCTCATTTTCTTTCTCTTCTTGAAATTCTTCAGCATCATTAGTTCTGCATCATCCATTATTGAATGCTTTCTTCTCGTTTGATTTTTGATCTTGTTTTCTTCCGCTTTTGCTTCAACACCATTTCTATCTTCATTCTTCTTGATTTTCTCTGCTAGTCTCTCTCTGTCTACGGCATACTCGACTTTGTCAACTATCATTAGTTTGTTGACTCCACATTCGATCTTCATATCTTCCACACCTTTATAAGGCTTACCAGTGTCGATGACCTCGTTGTCATCCTTCTCAATGTTGACATCAGCTTCAAGCTTCTTCTCGGCTTCTTGAAACAATCTTTCCTTTTCAAAAATCTTTTTTGGTGACTGAAACAGAGACTCGTTCTCTTTCTTTGACGATTCTTCAATTTCCTCTTCTCGTCTTGGTTGAACATTCTCAAAATCAATTTCTTCTTCCACGTCTTCATGAACATTTTCTTCTAACTCGGTGGTGCAACTAGCTACGAGTTCTTCGCATGCTTCAATAGTAAATGCGGTTTCAAAATCCCATTCTTCTTCATATTTATTCTCCTGTAGTGACAGTATTGTTGCATAGCCTTGCACTTGTCTATATCGACAATCTCGAACATAGTGGCCAATCTTGTCACACTTGAAATACTAAACGTTTCGACGATGAGACCTCACATATTCGCTTTCGTCTCTATCTCGAACAATTTGAGCTCCCCCTTGCTGAAAGCTCATCCGTTGACAAACTCCTTGTTTCTTTTGAACTTCAATGTCTTCCATTCCTCGCTTCATCACAACTTTACCTCTTCTATTGCTAAAAGAGCTTTCTCATAATCTTTCACCATGACTTTAGACATTTGGTTATCTAAAGCCTCTTGATTTGGAAGGATATTTTCCAACTCAGTTAAAGTTGTTTCTTTGCATCATCCACAGGTTGCAATAACAAGCCCATTGTATTCAGGTCGTAGGCCATGAATAATAATTCTTTTCATCCTCGTGTCGGTAATGGCATTTTCTGGATCTAATTTTGAAATTTCATCACAAAGAATTTTAACTTTGGAAAAATACTCGCTTACCAACATATTTTGTTGCGAGATTGACAAGAGCTCATTTTCTAATTGTTGTAGCCTTGCATCATTTTTCTGTGCGAACAACGTTGCGAGTGTGTCCCACGCTTCCTTCGGCGTCTTTGCATCCCCAATGCGCTGTAATACACCATCATCTATGGTGATTGATAACACCTACATAACCTTACCGGCTCTGATATTCCATTCCTTCAATTCTTCGACACCGGTTGGTGGTGTTGTATCTTCACCGCTAACAATATCCCATAAATCTTGCCATTGCATGTAGAATTGCATGCGAATACTCCACGTATTGTAATTGCTCTTATTGAGCTTCTCGAGCTTACCAACCGGACTTGAAAAATCTTCCATTGAGAGTGCCTCACTTGCCTCAAGGTTGTATTCTGTCAGTCTCTGTATCCTCACGAACTACGATCCTCGATCGTCTTGGTCCCAGACCGATTAACTTCACAGTCCCAGACCGTGCACTGACAAATTGTCAATCTTCTCAAAAAATAGTCTCTGACTGTCTCTATTCGATATACGTATTACTGTCTCTGACCGTCTTGCTCTTTCTTCTGCGGTGGCTTTTACTCTGATGGTAGGTAGTCCTTTCACCTCTTCTCGTGACGGCTCTCACACTACTCCAGATAGGTAGCCCTTTTCACCTCTTCTCGTGACGGCTCTCACACTACTCTAGGCATGTAGCCCTTTTCACCTTTTCTCGTGATGGCTCTCATACTACTCCAAGTAGTAGCCCTTTTCTCCTCTTCTCTTGACGGTTCTCACACTACTCTAGGTAGGTAGCCCTTTTCACCTGTTTTCATGATGGCTCTCACACTACTTCAAGTAGCCCTTTTCGCGACTCGATCTATCGTCGATAATCACAATTCTCGATCATCTGATTTCGAGAAACCTCTGGCTGCTTGTCTTTTCTCCGATGCACATACTACGATCCCTGACCGCCTCGATCTGATATTCCAATCCTCTGGATCGTCACGCTCTGTTATTCTGGTCCTCAGGATCGTCCAGCTCTTATATTCTGGTCCTCAAGATTGTCCCGCTCTGATATTCCAATCCTCTAGATCATCATGTTCTGATCGTCCAACTCTGATAATTTGGTCCTCAGGATATTCTTACTTTGATACTCCGGTCCTCAAGATCGTCTGGCTATGATACCAAATTTTGTTGAGTTTCGAACCTTTTGGCAGCAACTTTCTTTTGCTCAAACCAAAAGCTCGATACCTCTTGTTGAAAATTGACTCTCAGTACTAATTGTAGTTTTCTGCTACGGTACCGAATTTGCTACAGTAACTTTCTCGGGACGCTACAGTAACTTTCGTAAAACAACACTTTTATTAATATGGAGAAAAGACCAAATAAATTGGTGAATACACCAACTAACAATAGAGACAACCTTAAACAAACTCTTTTTCTCACTATTCACTCATACCAAACTCTTTACACTCAAACACACATCAATATTTCTCACATCTTTATCTTCCTAATCTCTCATTTTCTCTGCATATTTTCTTTCACCATGCTCTGGCTCTCAACGTCTCTTTTCTTTCACAACACTCACATCTTTTTCTTTTCTTTTTCTCTTGCTGCTCTCTTCCCTTCACCTCTACTTATTTTTCCTTTCTCCTCCACACATCACACACAACACTCATCTCTATTTATAAGCTTTGTTAGGTCGGTTACTAAACCAACTTTCAACATTCTAGTATTTCGGTTATCAAAAAAAGAAGAGTGAAGAAATATTGAGAAGCTTAAGGAAAATTCAACAAAGACGACTCAAGAGAATTCTAGACAAGGCTAGAGTAGTCGGTGTTACTTCAACAAACAGATGACTCGAACTTGATTTTTAATAAAAGAAATCTAATAGGATCGATCCATGAATACATCTAATTCCAAGTATATAATCTAGTAAGAATTAATACTTGTTTTCATAAATTATTTAAATTCACTTTAAAATGAAAAAAAAATTATATAAATTGATTTTCCACCGATTATTATGAGTTAAAAAATGGATAGTTCTTTTTAATTTTAGTCGATGGTTTTGATCAATATATTTATTTACATATATAGGCTAAACGGTCAAAAGCTATATTTAAATACCATTGCTAAGTTTTGCATATCATAAAGTTTATACTTAATCTGAATTTGAGATTTAGTCTAAATGATCATCCAATTCTCTTAAGAGATGAATTTTTACAAGATTAAAATCGATCTTTGATACTTTAAAATTCTCCTTTCTTAATTCTCCCTAAACCTTCACTTTCTTGGAAAGAAAAAAAGTTTATACTTACCTCACCATCTACTAGAAAAGAAGAATGGTTCATACCATAACATTTAAAATTAATGATGTTGATTTCTGACTCTCGGTACCAATTGTAGTTTTGTGCTACAGTACCGATTTGCTACAGTAACTTTATCTCGGGATGCTACAGTAACTTTATCTCGGGATGCTACAGTAACTTCCGAAAAACAACTCTTTTATTAATATGAGAAAAGACCAAATATACACTAGACACACTCTTTTAATATGCACTCACAACTTCACTCTTTTTCTTCCTTTTTCCCTCTACTCACCACTCTTCCTTTTCTTTCTCATCTACACACCTCTCTTCATCTAACAACTTACATCCCACCCTATTTATAGCTTTCTATGTTGGTTACTAAACCAACCTAGAATGTTCTAGTGTGTTGGTTTAATATTCTAGAGAAAGAACAATAAAAAATCTAGAGAGAACTCTAGAAAGAAGACTTAAGAAAATTTTAGAAAAACCTAGAGAAATAATAAAGTTTGGAGATAATTCTAGATGAGAGAATTCTAGAGGAGTTGTTGACTTTAACAAATGATTACTTAATCTTGCTGAGCTCATTTAAACTTGAATATATATATATATATATATATATATATATATATATTTGAAAATCTTCTGTCGCAATGTAGAAATTCTAAATTTTAATGAGAGATACTGATCAAGTCTTTGATTTAACAGGGCTATCTATTATTCTATTTCATTTTTTTTTAATTATAGTATTCAATTTTCCATGGCTTGAAATTTTGACTTTTTAATCTTCAATTGCATCATACATAATTTTAGATAAGATTCTTCAAATCAAATTTGTGAGTTTGCTCATTATAATGATAAAATTAAAATTAAAATCTAAAATCCAAATCAATTGATAGATTAAAAGATCTTGTTACATAGATTAATTCAAGTATACACAAATTTTGAAGTAATTTGAATAAATTTAATACTCTGTTTAGCAATTTTAATTAAAAATAATAATAAAAAAAACCTCACAGTTCAATCATTATTTATTAAAATTTGAAAATATATACTATTTTATTTTTATATATTATTGATTTATTTCTCATTGAATTTTATTAATTTATCAATCTTTTAATTTCAAATTTAAATTTATTTTGTTTTTAAATTTTCAAGAACTTGATTTAAAAAACATTATCGAAGTTGTGCTGTTTTGAAAAAGAAAAATTACAACTTGGGTTAGTAGTTCTTTTATCACTAGGTATGTATTGGGTTTATTTTTGTTTATCAATTAAAGGTCATTTTTTATATTTATATAATTTGGAGAAAAAGAAAATTAATCACTCCTTTCGCTCTTCAGTTTATGTTTCTTTTTTATTATACCAAATATTATCGTTCTTTTTTAACACTTATTAATAGTTAATAATTTTATTATGTTATTATAATCTTATAACTATAGATGAAAGTTATCCCTTCAATTGAAGGGATAACTTTCATCAATTCTTTCCCAGTTGCTCGCCAAGTGGCGAGCAATTCCTTATTTTTTTATATTTAAAAATATAAATATTTATTTTGTCTTTATGTTAATTTTTCGTATTTTAATTATATTTTATATTTTTTATACATAAATTTTGACACGTTAATAGTTTGTATTATATAAATTTCGATATATTCATGCATTCATGTCGTGTCCAAAATTGTCAGGTCTAATTGTCATTATTCAAATAACTTTCAATTTTGTGTCATGTTCGTTTTATATAAATTTTGACACGTTTGTATTTTCATGTCGTGGTCATGTTATTTTTTCGTGCCATGTCGTATTTTAATTATTTTTTCATATTATGTTCGTGTGTGATACTATTTAAATATCTTCTAATTTTGTGCTACATGTCGTATAATGATTGGTTCTTTATTTTTATTTTTGAAAAATAAGATCATATTAAATTTTTTATTTTTATATTATTGAATAAAAAATTATTGTATTGATAAATTATTGATAAAAATTAAAATATTGAACAATAATATGAGATGGATTAATATAAGTAAATTCTTTTTAAAACTTCATATGTTGAAGCAAAAGAAAAAAATATTACGATGATTAAATAATATAAAAAAAAAATGTTAAATGATCTTACAAGTTACGAGTTATTGTATGATAGTTGTTAGATTTATAATTTTTATTTTTTTATTTCTTAATATGAATATAAGTGATGGATATCAATATAATCTAAATGAATTAAATTTTGATATCCATCTTAATTTTTTTTTACAAATAATGTGCATATAATTAATTAGATTCGTGTATTCATGTTGTATTTGTGTTATTTTATATCTGTACTTTACTTTAAAGTTATCCTCAAGTTGGGATATTTTGCATAGTTTATCATAGTAATTCAATTTTAATTATAAATTCGTGTTAATTTTCATGTCATAATCGTATTATTAATGATAATAAAACCGAAGTAACGCGAGGATTCAAACACTAGTGAAAAATTATTTCGTACATAGTAAGTCAGTCGAATTTTCAGAATTCATAAATAAAATTAATAAAATAACACATATTTTTTAGAGCATTTTAAAAATTAATTAAAAAAAAGTATGACAATCTCTTAATTACATTTATAAAGTTAAAAAATTTACTAATAATGTATCAAGTACGAAATATTATCTTTGAACAAAATGGAACACTCGTTAATAAAATAACACATATTTTTTAGAGCATTTTAAAAATTAATTAAAAAAAAGTATGACAATCTCTTAATTACATTTATAAAGTTAAAAAATTTACTAATAATGTATCAAATACGAAATATTATCTTTGAACAAAATGGAACACTCGTTCAATATTACTTTTTCATGATTTTTTATATTAAAAACTATGAATAGCATCAGTTTTACAAAAAAAAAAAAAAAATTAAAATTTTAGTCAAAGATGAATAAGGAATTTGAGATGAAAGGAATCAAAGTCTATATATAGATCTGAATTTCAACTTCCATTTGATCGATTATAACCAATTAGCATGACATTCATTACATAAAAAAATTGTGTTTGCAACTAGTTGAGGATTTTTTTTGGAAAAAAAAAAATTTTGTGAAATGTTTGAGTTTCTATCATCATGGTGATACTTCGAAAAATAACTTTAAAGGCATGGTTTTGATGCATAATTTGAATGTCTACTGAAATGCTGAGTTCTAATAAAAACATAACAAAATGACTAGAATTTTTTTCCCTATAATTCCGAGTTTTGCTTGGCCTAAATCTTGTTGATTTCTGACGCTCGGTACCAATTGTAGTTTTGTGCTACAGTACCGATTTGCTACAGTAACTTTATCTCGGGATGCTACAGTAACTTCCGAAAAACAACTCTTTTATTAATATGAGAAAAGACCAAATATACACTAGACACTCTTTTAATATGCACTCACAACTTCACTCTTTTTCTTTCTTTTTCTCTCTACTCACCACACACCTATCACACAACACACATCTCTATTTATAGCTCTTCAAGTTGGTGTTGTAGCCAACTTAGAATTCTCTAGATAGCTAAGACTTTGATTATTCAATGAAGAAAACTGAAGAGATTTCTGGAACTAGAAGACTAAGGAGAAATTCTAAAGAAAAATCTAGAGAAAGAACAAAGAAGAGAAATCTAGAAAACTTGAGTAGAAGAAAGATAGAGATGATTCTAGAGATAAGAGAGAGGAGTCGGTGTAACTTTCAACACTCCCCCTCAACGACTACTCTCTCTTGATGCTCGCTTTGGTAGTCATGCCAAGTTGTCTTCTGAACTCATCGAATTTTGCACCGCTAAGTCCCTTGGTAAACAAGTCAGCTACTTGTTCTTCAGTCTTGATGTATTTCAGTTCAACATCCCGTTGAAGTACTTTTTCACGTACAAAGTGATAATGTATTTCTACGTGCTTGGTTCTGGCATGAAAGACTGGATTTTCAGCTAAGCTTATTGCTGACTGATTATCGCAATAGAGTTGTACTGGAGAGTCAATCGGTTGGTGCAGGTCCTTTAACAGCTGTATCAAGCACGTGCTTTCTTGTGCTGCCATAGCTGCTGCTCTATATTCTGCTTCTGTACTTGACAATGATACCGTAGGTTGTCTTTTGCTACACCAAGAGATTATGCCGGATCCAAGGCTAAACATGTAGCCAGTTGTTGATCGTCTTGTATCATGATCTCCACCATAATCGGCATCACAATATCCTATAACTTGGCACGGAACTCCCTTTTTGTATAGAAGTCCAAAATCAATAGTTCCTTTTACGTACCTCAAGATTCGTCGAACCGCATCTAAGTGAGGTTTCCTTGGTTTCTCCATGAATCGGCTAGCTACTCCAACAGCGAATGCAATGTCGGGTCTTGTTAATGTAAGGTAGATTAGACTACCCACTAGTTGCCTATAACTTGTTGAGTCTTCCAATTCTTTGCCTTCTTCACTACAGAGTCTTGCATTGGCTTCCATAGGCGTAGATATCGACTTGCAATCAGTCATCCTGAATTTGTGTATAAGATCTTTTGCATACTTGTGTTGACATAAGAATATTCCTTCTTTGGTACGGATTACTTCTAGCCCAAGAAAGTGATTCAGCTCTCCAAGCTCTTTCATTTGAAAACGTACTGAGAGATTGCTTCTAGTTTGTTTGATTTCTTCTTCGTTGTCTCCGGTGATGATTAGATCATCCACGTAAACCAAGACTATTGCCAACTTACCTCCTTTTTCTTTCACGAACAAGTTCGAATCTGCTGCTGCAACTGAGTAACCACTTTGTATTAGGAATTCGGCAATTTTACCGTACCATGCTCTCGGTGCTTGTTTTAATCCGTAGAGTGCCTTTTTCAACTTACACACATAATCCGGATGAACTTTACTTGTGAATCCTTCGGGCTGCTCCATATAGATCTCTCGATCTAGCTCTCCGTGCAAGAAGGCATTTTTCACATCCATTTGCCATAACTTCCAAGATTTGCTTGCTGCAAGGGCAAGTAATACTCGTACTGTTGTAATTTTTGCAACCGGACTAAATGTCTCATCATAGTCCACCCCATACTTTTGAGAGAATCCGCGAGCCACCAATCGAGCCTTATACCTTTCTATCGATCCATCGGGTCGAGTCTTTATTTTATAAACCCATTTACATGAGATGGGTTCAATCTTCTTCGGCTTTGGCACCAACTCCCATGTCTCGTTTTGTTTCAGGGCTTGAACTTCTTCTTCCATGGCTTTTCTCCACTCCAATTTCTCAGATGCCTCTTCATAAGTTGTTGGCTCTATTTCTTCATTTAGAGCAGCATTAGCATACTTAAGATTTGGTTTGCGTTGTCGTGATGACCTGCGCAGAAGTGGCTGAGAATCTCTTTCATCGAACTCATTTTCTCGAAATGACTTTTCCTCATCAAGGGCCTTTTCTGAATACTCGTCACTTGGTTGAGTCTTTTCAAGCTCAATTTGTTCTTCCATATTTTCTTGAAGTTTTTCTTCAATTTCTTTTGAGTCTAGCAACAGAACTGCTTGTGGTGACCACCATGACGAAGCTTCATCGAACACAACATTTCTGGATACATAGCATCTGCCACTTGTTGGATCACAACATCTCCACCCTTTTCTTTGGTCGTCATATCCCACAAATATGCAACGAATTGCCTTTTTGTCGAATTTGCTGCGTAGATGATCTGGTACAAATACATAACATACGCAACCAAATACTCGAAAGTGACTCACCGTGGGTTTGATGTTCCATAGTTTCTCAAAGGGTGTTATTTTATATCTGTACTTTACTTTAAAGTTATCCTCAAGTTGGGATATTTTGCATAGTTTATCATAGTAATTCAATTTTAATTATAAATTCGTGTTAATTTTCATGTCATAATCGTATTATTAATGATAATAAAACCGAAGTAAAGCGAGGATTCAAACACTAGTGAAAAATTATTTCGTACATAGTAAGTCAGTCGAATTTTCAGAATTCATAAATAAAATTAATAAAATAACACATATTTTTTAGAGCATTTTAAAAATTAATTAAAAAAAAGTATGACAATCTCTTAATTACATTTATAAAGTTAAAAAATTTACTAATAATGTATCAAGTACGAAATATTATCTTTGAACAAAATGGAACACTCGTTAATAAAATAACACATATTTTTTAGAGCATTTTAAAAATTAATTAAAAAAAAGTATGACAATCTCTTAATTACATTTATAAAGTTAAAAAATTTACTAATAATGTATCAAATACGAAATATTATCTTTGAACAAAATGGAACACTCGTTCAATATTACTTTTTCATGATTTTTTATATTAAAAACTATGAATAGCATCAGTTTTACAAAAAAAAAAAAAAATTAAAATTTTAGTCAAAGATGAATAAGGAATTTGAGATGAAAGGAATCAAAGTCTATATATAGATCTGAATTTCAACTTCCATTTGATCGATTATAACCAATTAGCATGACACTCATTACATAAAAAAATTGTGTTTGCAACTAGTTGAGGATTTTTTTTTGGAAAAAAAAAAAAAATTGTGAAATGTTTGAGTTTCTATCATCATGGTGATACTTCGAAAAATAACTTTAAAGGCATGGTTTTGATGCATAATTTGAATGTCTACTGAAATGCTGAGTTCTAATAAAAACATAACAAAATGACTAGAATTTTTTTCCCTATAATTCCGAGTTTTTCTTGGCCTAAATCTTTCTTTGGACAATCATAAAAGTGCATTCAAAATTTTAATTTTAAGGTACTCTCATAAAAATCGAATAAAACATTTTCATATGCAATTATTCAATCACAGCTCCGAATCTATTATTGGTAAGTGTGGATACTACATAATTTCTAATGAATCTTACACAATTCAAGATTATATTGGTTAATTATAACACAATAATTATAAGTAATATACTCTCGAATAAGTTGACAAGTTAAAAAGAATTTTCCTTTCTTACCAGCTAGACTAAGTCCCGTTGATAAAATGACTAGGAAGTTTTTTTGTATTAATATATGCTGGTCGGCCGTCTTGATTCATCGTGTTCTTGTTCTGTCCATATCCGTAAGTATAGAAAATTTCGGTTTCCATTTTATTTTATTTTATTTGTGAATATCTTGTTGAATAGTCTCTAGGAACAAAGAAGATAAGTCCAATGTCAGCCAGCACTTTGAAAACCACATACAAGAAATTAAAAAGCATATAGCACTCGGATCCCCAACTATGAGATATATTTTTATAAGCACACCCGGAAGGACCGGAACACATAAATTAGTGGGTATATATATCAAGCTATAGGAAATTTATTCAAGTAATCATCTAGTCGGATCTTATTTTGACTTATCATTTTTTTTTTGTTGAAATATAGATATTCGATACATATGCAGACGAATATAAATATAAAAGTTTTATTTTTTTAAATATTGATTATTATTTTTTTATAAAAATTATATGTATTGAACACATACCCTAAATTTAGATTTTACTTTCCCAAATGAAAAGATTTGCGACTTTCATTATTAGAAAACTTGAATTACTGGCTCGAGTTTAAGTCAATAGTTAAAGTCGATTTAATTGTGGTAGGAACTTGCTTCAACTTGCAGACAAGTATGGCAATAAAGTTTTTTCAAACGTTTGAATTATAGAGTTGCTAATGGGTCGGGCCGCGGCTCGTTTTTTTTTTTTTTTCTCTACTCAGGCCCGGCCCTGGATCGGCCTGGCCCGCCCGTTTAGGCTCGAAATATTGTTCATTGGAATAAAAAAATAATTTTTTTATTTTTTTATAATTAAAATTAAATAAAATAATATTATTATAATAAAAATTACTGTTCCGAACCGGACCGGGCCGACCCGGAACACAAAATATCATGCCCAAACCCGACCCAATACGGGTCGGGCCGGACGGGCTGCCCGGCCCGTGAGCAGGTCTAGTTTGAAACCAGAGCACTCTGCCCTTTGCAAAAATTTGCAACCAATAGAACTTATCCTGCATGGACATGGATTATAACTTTCATGTAACTTTTGCAAAAGCATAAAATGCCATGAAAATACCTCCCCCACCTAAGTTGCAGCCTTAAAAAAGACCATATTACAAGTTAAAGTAGCAACTAGCAAATTATTTGACCTTTAACTTAAAATTTTCTCGGAGAAATCCAATTCGGTTAAATCAAGTGAACATTCGATCGGTTCAATCAGTTCGATTTTAAAATATCGATAACCGATTAAATTTATTAAATTCATAAAACCGATCGAATCGACCGACAAAAAAACTTCAAATCGAACCGACCGAACCAAACTTAAACGGTTCGGTCGGTTATTTCGGTTTTGCTGTTGATGGTTCCAGACTTCCAGTTGCCTCCAGTTCCTAAGGTTTTAGCTTCTTCAATGGCAGAGAAAGAGGCATCGACAAAGCCCACCGAGACCAACCCACCAACTAAAGACATGGATCTCGAAACCCTTGGCTCGCCCCCCCCCCCCCAAACCCCGATGAAGGAGACGACGCCATGGGGTCAACAACGGTGACTCAAACTCGTAGCACTGGAGAGAAGAAGATGGAGAAGAAAGCGACGAGGTATCTAAAAAACAGAAGATGGAGAAGTCCGTAGAGGAAGAAAGTTTGGAGAAGAAGTCGGAGTCGTCCGAGTTTGCTCGTGTCTGGCTTGGCCTGAAGGAGTTTGAGTCGTTGATGGAGATGTTTGATTACTTTTACAATTTGCTTCATTGTTGGCTTACTGTTGCTGGTTCATATCGCTGGTTGCAATAGAAAGGGGATTGAAAGAGTGAAGAAGAAGGGCTGATAGGAACGAGAATTTGCATTTGGGTTTGTTGGGTTGGATTTGGTCATTGGATGGGCTGGGTTCTATTATATTTATGGATAAAGGTTTGGGTTGGGTTTAAGTATTATGGGTTTATGGATAAGGGTTTGAGTTGGGTTTAAATATTATTATTTATTTATTATAGGTTTAATCGGTCGGTTAGGTTTTCAAATTTTAAACCGCAAACCGACCGATTAAAAACGTTTTAACAGAATATTACTGAAAACAAAAAAAAATGAACAAAAAAAATCGAATCGTGTCGGTTTTTTCGATTTAGTCGGTATTCAGATTTTTTTGCACACCCCTAGGCTGAACTCTGAACTTAACTACTTTGCCCAACTAGACTAAAAACTTAGATAGTCCGTGATCTAATAGAATTGGTGTTTTGGGCTTGAATTTGGACTTACATGACAAACGTTCCCCAATCCATATTAGATTCTTTCAGTATTATCTGTTTTTTTGATATTCAAAATTGTACGGATTGAATCTTGATCATTAAAACTAAATTAAGAGTCTAACACTCTATCATTGTTAACTGCTCATAAATATAAATTCTTACCTTGATCTTAATTATGTTTTCATAAATTTGTTTCCGAAAGATTTTTTTTTATTAGTACAATTTTATCAGTTGCCACTTCGTTAGGGCGTTAACATCTCCAATGTGAAAATTTTGCAAATTTTGGAACTAAAAAAAGAAAAAATCAAATTTGGGGAAAGTTGAACGTACTTTTTTTTTTTTTCTGAAATTTTGGAACTGAAAAAAAAGTCACATGGAAAATTAGTCATCGCTTTTAAATTAATTAATGGGAAAACTTTATTAAAAAAAAAAAAGATTTATGAGTATGAATTTGTGAAACTACAACTTTTAAATTTAATTTTTGAACATAAAAAACAAAATAATCAATATTACATTGTAAGTAAACATTTGATTCAATGATATATACATATACTATTTTTTACTCAAAAAATTAATTAAGTACAAAATTATTTTCTCAAATAAAAAATTATGGTTTATATATATATATATATAAAGAAAAAAGAATAAATGAAGTTTGCAACATCCATCACATGATTATTTGGAGAAACAAAACACAAAAACACTACCTAGCGAGGGGAACACTCAATTCAGTTTCCAGATTAACAGTTATATCATTCTCAATAGAATCATTTCCTAAATTCTCATGGCTTTTGGCCTTTCGAGCAACCTCAGTAGCTAAACACTCTTCCAGTTCCATTACGACGTGATTCATGGCTGGCCTTCGAGAGGAAGTTGGAGATAGACAAGCCATTGCTATTTCTAAAGCTTTCCAAGCAGAATTGACATCAAAATTTCCTTGTAATCTCTGGTCAACAATATTTCGAATATCCCCTTCCACAAGCTTCAAATAGCCCATTGACTTATGTGTATTACCTTTTCTTCTTCAACTCTCATAATTACAAGTTGGCCTGTGATTATCTCCAACAGAACAACCCCAAAGCTATAAACATCACTTTTCTCAGTTAGCCTGTTTGTTCTGTAATACCTGCATGCAACCCAAACCAGCGACTAACTCAATAACATTTCAAAATTCAGGACAAATTAACATATATTGTGCTTTTATATAATCTCTCAGTTGGCTTTTTAACATGTATACATCTTACTCACTGTCATTCCTTTGCTTCTCATCAATTCAACACCCATTCCCGTGATAAATTTTAAGATGGACTTTCAATATAAATTAAAATAAAATCAATTGACAATATATGGAATGAATTTTGTTATATTTAAGTGTCCAGAATGCTCATAATTTAATTGATGTGAGATTTTATTTTATCATTGATCTATGACAGCAAGTTTGCCATTAAACTGTAAATCCTCTTCGGTGCCTTACTAAAAATGCCTATTTTTATTCTTGGTTATTTGTATTAGGTTTGTCATCAAGGTCCGTTACAATTTATTTTAAAATGGTCAAAATCCAATTAGAATAGAGGTGTCCATGGTTAGATGGGTACGGTTCGGTTGATTTTTGAAAATCTTTATTTAAGTTCTAACTCGATCGATCGAGTTTTTTAAGTTCAAAAATTTATAAAATATTAAAAAATAAAATAAAATATTTTTAGTTATTAAATAATATTTCAAATCGAGTTCGAATTTTAAAAATTTTATTCAAGATTCGATTCAAATTAGATCGAACTCATCGAATAGATGAATAACTCAATCTGTGAACAAATCTATTATGGGACATGCAATTAATTTATGCTTAATTAATGATCCTAATATGTATCTAATCGATTGTGTAAATTTATATGTGTAAAATTCAGTTTGAAAAATCAGAGTGAAACCAAAGGCACTTACTCAGGGTCAAGGTATCCGGGTGTTCCAGCAACAATGGTTGAAACGTGAGTGCTACTTTCAGTGGGAAAATATCTTGAGAGCCCAAAATCAGCCAATTTGGCTTGGAATTTGTCATTTAACAAGATGTTGGCTGTCTTCACATCTCTGTGCACTATTGGTGGCTTACAGCCGTTGTGTAGATACTCTAGTCCTACGTACAAGTTACAGCCTCATCATGCTTTTATTAGGAGTAGTAATAATATATAATTGAAAAAAAAAAAATATATATATATATATATATAAAAGTTGTCTACTAGGTAGAAAGCACCAAACCTTGTCCTGACTCCATTGCTATACGAAGTCTCCCCTCCCAACTCAAAGCATCTTCTGTACTACCTACAATTACACACATACGCACCAAAACCAAAAAAAAAAAAAAAAAAACCCTAAGTCCCTCGTGTTCTTTTTCATTTAAAGAACTTCAAATTTTGTTTAGAAAAAAAAAAAATCCGAAAAAAACAAAAATTAAAAGTTTTTACAAACAGAGTCTGAGTAGTTAGAAGTTAGAACTTAATATTCTAATTTGAAGGTATATATTGAATTTGAATTCTAACAATGAAGAATTTATAAGATGAGAGAAAACAATTACAAAAGATTATTAAAAGATTTCTAGTAATAACCACAAATTTGTTAAATTGTCCAATACCAGCCCAAGGAAAAATAAAAGCCTAACAATGTGTGGTTGCAATTGTGTGGTTTAATGTGTGGTTGCAATTGTGTGGTTTAATGTGTGGTTGTAATTGTGTGGTTTAATGTGTGGTTGTAATTGTGTGGTTTAATATGTGGTTGTAGTTGTGTGGTTTAATGTGTGGTTGTAGTTGTGTGGTTTAATGTGTGGTTGTAGTTGTGTGATTTAAATGTGTGGTTGTTATTAAACAACAATGGGTGGTTGTAATTTATTTAGATTTTATATTTGTGTGGCTTGTGTTTGTCTTGGTATTGTATAAATACCCCCCTCCCTTGCATTTGTAAATCATCAAGTAGTAAGCTTCAATAAGCAATAAAAGTTCTAAGTTTTCCTAAGGAGTTCTTCTCTAAAGAGTGTAGTCTAGAGTGAAGTGTGAGCATTTGTGAGTTTTCCTAAAATCTAAACTTTCTTCTTTGAGTGGTAAAATTAGAGTTATCTACTCTAAGTTTTTCTCAACAATTGGTATCAGAGCGAGGTTGTGAGTTACTACCATAGTTACTATTCACACGTGTCACTATATACTTTTATAGTAATTGTTAACATATACGAGATTTATTCAAGTATATGGTATACGATACTATTCACGTATACGGTACTGTTCACGGTGAAATAGTTATTCAGGTACTATTTTTGGTTTGAGTGTTCTTGAGTCGTGAGGAGTTTGTACTCTACAAGTTTGTGTCTCAAAATCAAGCTTGTTCGGTATTGTTAGAGTCTTGCCGACACGATGGGTGATCTTCAAGTAGTTGGAGGAATCAAGAAGCTCAATCACAAAAATTACAACACGTGGAAGACGTGTATGATGTCTTACCTACAAGGTCAAGACCTTTGGGAAGTCGTTGGTGGTAGTGAAGTTACGAAGCCCGAGCAAGAAGATGCTCAAGGAACCTTGCGCAAATGGAAGATTAAAGTGGGTAAAGCCATGTTTGCCCTTAAGACCACAGTTGAAGAAGAAATGTTGGAACACATACAAAAGCTAGAAACGCCAAAAGAAGCGTGGGATACTTTAGATGCACTTTTTTCGAGAAAGAATGACACAAGACTTCAACTTCTTGAGAATGAATTGTTATCAGTTGCACAACGAGATATACCGATTGCTCAATACTTTCACAAGGTAAAAACGTTATGCCGTGAAATTTCTGATTTAGATCCTACAGCTGCTATTGGAGATACCAGGGTAAAAAGAATAATTATCCATGGTTTGAGGCCCGAATATCGCAGCTTCGTTGCCGCTATACAAGGATGGCCAACTCAACCATCACTTGTAGAGTTTGAAAATTTGCTTGTTGGTCAAGAATCTATGGCCAAGCAAATGGGAGGGGTCTCGTTGAAAAGTGAAGAGGAAGCACTCTACACCAACAAAAGCAAAGGCAAATTCAAACAGCACGTCGGTGGTGGATCTAAAAAGTATGGTGACAAGACAAAAAGTCATCAAGGAGAAGGGAGCTCTCGTCCAGGGGGAGCTTCAAAGAATCGTAGCAACAATAAAAGATTTGAAGGTAACTGTTACAACTGTGACAAGAAAGGTCACATGGCAAAAGATTGTTGGTTTAACAAAAGGCCCGCTGAGAGCAATGCTGCTACTTCTAGTACAAAGGAGAAAAGCGAAGATGTTTGGGACGCTGAAGCATTTTTTTCTATGGAAGAGGAAGAGTTAGCTCTCACAGTAACAACGGCTGACCGAATTGACTATGAGAATGACTGGATTGTCGATTCAGGTTGCTCAAATCACATGACAGACGATAAACAGAAGTTGCAGAACCTGTCAGAATACAAGGGAAATCGCATTGTTGTGACAGCTGATAATTCAAGATTACCGATTACTCACATCGGTAAGACGGTAGTAGCACCTCGATATAGTCATAATCAGGTATCACTACAAGATGTTTACCATGTCCAAGGCATGAAGAAAAATTTGCTTTCAGTGGCACAATTAACATCGTTAGGTCACCATATTCTGTTTGGTCCAAGGGATGTGAAGGTATATCGTGATCTCAAAATCTCAGGACAGCCGATGATGGAAGGACGACGTCTGGAGTCAGTCTACGTGATGTCAGCAGAGTCAGCATATGTAGACAAGACAAGAAGGAGCGATACAGCAGATTTATGGCACATGCGGTTAGGTCATGTTAGTTATTCCAAGCTAAGTATGATGATGAAGAAGTCGATGCTTAAGGGACTTCCTCAGCTTGACATAAGAACAGACACAGTTTGTGCAGGATGCCAATATGGTAAAGCACACCAATTGCCATACGAGGAGTCAAAGTTTAAAGCAAAAGAACCATTAGAGTTAGTTCACTCTGATGTATTTGGGCCCGTTAAGCAACCATCAATTAGTGGAATGCGGTACATGGTGACGTTTATTGATGATTTCTCCAGGTATGTGTGGGTTTTCTTTATGAAAGAAAAGTCTGACACTTTCTCAAAGTTTAAAGAGTTCAAAGAGATAGTTGAAGGAGAAGTGGGAAAGAAGATATGTTGCTTGCGCACAGACAATGGAGGAGAATATAGCTCAGGCGAATTCTCTCAATACCTACGAGAATGCAACATACGTCATCAGTATACTTGTGTCAATACACCACAACAGAATGGTGTAGCAGAGAGAAAGAATCGGCATCTTGCAGAAATTTGTCGGAGTATGCTGCATGCAAAGAATGTACCCGGAAGATTTTGGGCCGAAGCTATGAGAACCGCAGCCCATGTGATCAACAAACTTCCTCAACCAAGGTTAGAGTTTGTTTCACCCTTTGAGAAATTGTGGAAAATGAAACCTTCAGTCAGCTACTTTCGAGTATTTGGTTGTGTATGTTATGTATTTGTTCCTGATCATTTACGTAGCAAGTTTGATAAGAAAGCAACTAGGTGTATCTTTGTGGGATACGACAACCAAAGGAAAGGGTGGAAATGTTGTGATCCTACGAGTGGAAGATGTTACACTTCACGCAATGTGGTATTCGATGAAGCATCTTCCTGGTGGTCCTCAGAAAATGAGGTGTTGTCAGATTCAAAAGAATTTGAAGACATGCTACAACAGAAAATGGGAGAGTATATTGTCCAACTTCAATCAACTTCAGACGAAGTAGAAGACCTATGTGATGATGATGATGACGAGCAAGTGTTAGTCCAGAGTCCTTGGCAAACTGGTGTGTATCAACCAGATGTTAGATCGAGTGAAGTGGAAGAACCATCTCCACAATCACAAATCCGAAGGACAACAAGAGCACGGAAGCCAAATCCCAAATATGCTAATGCAGCCATAGTGGAAGAACCAATTGCAACAGAACCTGAGACGTTTGAAGAAGCATCACAGAGTTCTGAGTGGATTATGGCTATGAAAGAAGAGATCACTGCGCTTGAGCAGAATCAGACTTGGGATCTAGTGCCAAAACCAAGAGATGTGAAACCCATATCCTGCAAGTGGGTTTACAAGATAAAACATCGTCCAGATGGGCCAATTGAAAGGTACAAGGCACGGTTGGTGGCTCGTGGTTTCTCTCAGAAGTATGAGCTAGACTATGATGAAACGTTTAGTCCGGTGGTAAGACTTACAACCGTACGAGTCCTACTTGCCCTTGCAGCCAACAAAGACTGGAACTTGTGGCAGATGGATGTGAAGAATGCATTCCTTCATGGAGAGCTAGATCGGGAAATCTACATGATTCAACCATTGGGATTTCAAAACCAAAATCATCCTGAGCATGTGTGTAAGCTGCGAAAGGCACTTTACGGATTGAAACAAGCACCTAGAGCATGGTATGGTAAGATTGCTGAATTTTTAACTCATAGTGGTTATTCAGTGACACCTGCAGATTCCAGCTTGTTTGTCAAAGCTAATGGAGGAAAGCTAGCTATCGTATTGATATATGTGGATGATTTAATCATAACTGGTGATTATGAGGCAGAAATTCTTCAAACCAAGGAGAATTTATCAGTTCGTTTCCAAATGAAAGAACTTGGACAACTCAAGCACTTTCTTGGTCTAGAGGTTGATCACAGACAAGAAGGAATATTTCTCTGTCAACAAAAATATTCTAAAGATTTGCTAAAAAGGTTTGGAATGCTCGAGAGCAAGCCAATTTCAACACCGATGGAACCAAATGGCAAGATGTGTGCACTTGAAGGCAAAGACTTGGAAGATGCAACTATGTATCGACAATTGGTAGGTAGCCTGATCTACTTAACCTTGACTCGACCTGACATTTCTTATACAGTTGGTGTGATGAGTCGGTATATGCAAAATCCGAAGAAGCCTCATTTAGAAGCAGTTCGACGAATACTGAGATATGTGAAAAGTACAATAGATTATGGTCTTTTGTACAATAAAGGTGAAGACTGTAAGTTAGTTGGTTATTGTGATGCTGACTATGCAGGAGATCATGACACCAGGAGATCAACAACTGGGTACATGTTTAAACTTGGTTCTGGAACAATTTCTTGGTGCAGTAAGAGACAACCAACGGTATCATTGTCAACTACCGAAGCTGAGTATCGAGCAGCAGCAATGGCAGCTCAAGAGTGTACGTGGCTGATACAACTAATGAGTGATCTACATCAACCAGTAGATTATGCAGTTCCGTTGTATTGCGACAACCAGTCAGCAATTCGTTTGGCAGAAAATCCAGTCTTTCACGCAAGAACCAAACATATAGAAGTGCATTATCACTTTATCAGAGAAAAGGTTCTACAAGAAGAGATTGAAATGAAGCAGATCAAGACAGATGATCAAATGGCAGATTTATTCACAAAAGGTTTGAGTATCAACAAATTTGAAATGTTTCGTCGTCAACTCAACATGGTGCAAAGAGGAAGAGCTGGTATTGAGGGGGAGTGTTAAATTGTCCAATACCAGCCCAAGGAAAAATAAAAGCCTAACAATGTGTGGTTGCAATTGTGTGGTTTAATGTGTGGTTGCAATTGTGTGGTTTAATGTGTGGTTGTAATTGTGTGGTTTAATGTGTGGTTGTAATTGTGTGGTTTAATATGTGGTTGTAGTTGTGTGGTTTAATGTGTGGTTGTAGTTGTGTGGTTTAATGTGTGGTTGTAGTTGTGTGATTTAAATGTGTGGTTGTTATTAAACAACAATGGGTGGTTGTAATTTATTTAGATTTTATATTTGTGTGGCTTGTGTTTGTCTTGGTATTGTATAAATACCCCCCTCCCTTGCATTTGTAAATCATCAAGTAGTAAGCTTCAATAAGCAATAAAAGTTCTAAGTTTTCCTAAGGAGTTCTTCTCTAAAGAGTGTAGTCTAGAGTGAAGTGTGAGCATTTGTGAGTTTTCCTAAAATCTAAACTTTCTTCTTTGAGTGGTAAAATTAGAGTTATCTACTCTAAGTTTTTCTCAACAAAATTAACCTGATAGATAGTCTCTTAGATCTCCATTAGCCATATACTCATAGATGAGCCCCATGTGGTTGTCTTGATTGCAATATCCAATTAGGGCTGTCAAATTTCTATGATGAACCGTCAAAAGAAGTTCCACCTATATTATTTATTTAAACCCAAAAGAAAAAAAGAAAGAAAACTTTTATTAGTCAAATTTAATATATATATATATATATATATATGTATGGGGTACAAGTATGAACCTCTGCCTTAAACTGCTTGTACCCTTGAACTGAAGATGAGGAAAGCATTTTCACTGCAACTTGAGTGTCACCAAAGTAGCCGTAGTAAACTGTTCCAAATCCTCCCCGACCAAGAATCTTCTCAAAGTTGTTGGTTATTTTGCGAACCTCTGAGAATCTGAATTGTTGAGTCTTTGACTTCAATGATTTCATCCTTGTTTTCTCATTCGCTCTCCAAACTGATCAAATTAATTGTACTTAAGTAAAATAAATTATAATCCTAGCTTGACTGCATGTTACAGTACACTGTAATCGTACCTTGTTTTCTCCTTCTTAGATTCCACAAAATAGCCAATGCAGCTACTACGACTATGAACGATACTGATGCTACGACCGGAACAATAAACTTGTTCTTCTCCTTCGTGGGTGAAATTGGTGAATAAAGATTTGGATTTTCATCAAAACTTCATTTTGCACAAGAGATGAAAATTGAAGAAGAAGACTTAGAATTATAACAGTGGATAATAACTATTAAAAATGAAGAATCTACTGATGAAACCTTTTCAAATATAAAAAGCGATCCCACTAATCAAGCTGTAGTTAAGAGAATGTATGCACGCAAAAGTATGTCTTAAGAAAATTACCAGAAGTTAAACCAAAAAAAATAATTCAGATTTTATAGGTAGCCGCTGAATGTTACGTGAGCTTAAGATTGTTTTAGGGGTTAGGAAACACAAAATAAAAGTAATTGCTTTATTATCATGATTCTTGAGATACATTAATGTGTTCTGAAAAGTAAGTGCACCTTAGCAATAACAATTTCTGGTCTGATCTTAAAAGAAGCTCAGCTGGAACTGTGCCTGTCAGATTGTTACCGGTCAAGTTTCTGCAGATACATATAAAATGTGATACTTTTTTTCTTCTTACCAGAGGTTTAGCATTTTTCTCTTAGTTCAAATCACTTACAGGGACCGCAATGATGACAATCGAGATAGAAAATCAGGAATTGATCCGGTCAAACTATTATGCGATAAGTCCCTGACAAGTGACAACATGTTATTATAGTAGTATATGGAAAACAATGAGCTCATCTGGGATGTTACAAATTAATTTTACATTACCGATTCCGAGCCGCAGGTTTTGGCCCCTGCGACTCATATCCTTATTTTGAGGGTTGTTGATCATGCAGGACGACCAGGGCTCAAAACCTGGTTCTGTTTTAACCTGAGGGCTATTCCCTATTATCATAGAAAAAAAAAAAGTTTCCTGTTCTAAGAGATTGAAGTACTTACAAATTTTGTATAGATGTGAGATTGGATAAAATTTGAGGTATCTTCCCGGTAAAGCCACTTGAGGATAAGTTCCTAGTTGAATTTCCTGTTATTAAGAGTATATGATCGAAGTGAAATCAAAAGATGCATGCTTTGAAGTTTGAGGGCGGAACTTACAAAGATATGATTGCGGGTGGATCATAACCCTGGTAGCTGCAATTGATACCGTCCCACGAATAATCTCGAGGGGCACATGGATCTCCTTGCCAATAACTTCTCCTTGCTCCATACAATGATTTGATTTTCATGATAGCATCAACTAATATGTTTGCGTACAGGAATCAGAGTAAAAAACTTATGCGGCGTACTTTATTGAGAGACATGATTGATAATGAAAAGTATAAATTGGGAATAAAACCGTACCATCTCTTTTGTTGGTTTGTGATTGTGAGAGGCTTTTAACAGTGTAAACCTCAATGGCGTTGAGTATTGGTGGAAGGGTAGAATTTTTAGTTTTGTTGATGGAAAACTGATTTGTACCAGATTCGAAGGATGTCACACTGTATATTGTGTTTGTTTCTAAGTAGGTTGGAGACAAAGTTGTAAACCAGGGCATTCCATTCAGATAAATATCAAACTCTCTGGACTGGTTTGCCTCGATTTTTTCAAGTTCAGTGAAATGCATATAGACATAAAATTGGAAAATCGGATTGGCAGTGTCTAAAGGGAAATATAAGGGTAGGCTTGTATTTCTTGGAGTCGCGGCAGTACTCATGACCATTGACGGTGGTTCGAAATCGTTATTGCTTTGCAAACTGACAGTATCTGAGCTACTTATCGGTACCCACGAAAAGTAATTATAGGGCTCCCAGATTCGGTCATAAACATCATCAGGATATCTGGGGCATTTGCTAATTAATTTATTAGTAGTTAAGCTGAAGGTATAAATAATTTGTTGACATAGAATGACTCACCTGACCGTTTGATTGGTGATAGAACCTGCATCATATCGCACCAAGAGAGCTAGAGACTGAGACCCAGATTCAGTTTTGTATGTGTTATTTTTCAAAGGCCTTAATTCTAATGCTGAAATGAAGGGTGTGCCCAGGTCAATATTCACAAGACATACATATAAATAGTCAAATAAGGGAACATGTATAATCTCCTTGGTTACTGCTGTGGATTCATCCTGTAACTGCACTGTATCCCACAAATTAGCTTCTAGATGTAGCTCAAACTGTGGCACCTTGCCCTGCCCATCATAATTTCCATACATGAAACTCGCTCTGATCAAGTATCGATCGCCTCCGGTAACCTTTATGTTATAACAGTTTCTGATTCCTTGAGGAAAGCTTCTGACGTAATATAGCTGCTTCTGAATGCTAGTTTTATCAAATTTAGGCGACAATGTCATACTCTTGCCTGTTTTAACAAAGTTTGAATCTGAAGTATACAATATACCGGTCTCGATATCGTTATAGCTTTGATCGTTTGGTAATCCACAGTCTAGGCTGATGAATAATCCTGAAAGGAAAGACGAACACGGGAGGCTTAGTTGAATCGTTGGTAAAAATTAGCAGTTGCTATATATTCTCATTCAGAGATGTATATGTTCAAAGTTCAAAAAAAAAAAAAAAAGTTCAAACCTGGTTGGGCATGAATTAAAGTAACCAGGCAAAAACAACTAAGCACAGCAACTGGGAAGCAGTGATGCTTTAATATCTCCATCACCATCTCCAATTTTCCTTCCCTTGGAAGAGATCACTATTGCGATTTATTTCCTGCCAAAGTAATGCTCTGATATATTATGAGGAATTTAAAGATTAGTTCAGTTTTTATAGCTATAAGCACATTATATATAAAATACTAAAAATATGTACAGTGAAAAAATATGTGAAAAAATACTTTTTAAAAAAAAAATTAAGTACTTTGTAAAAAAAGAAGTAAATAATTTTTTAAATATACGAGTAATTTTTAAAAATATAAAAGTATGTAAGTGAATTTAATATTATTATTCTAATTAAAATTTTGAATAATTTTTTTAATTAAATTAGTGTATGATTAATTCGTGAGATTTTAATATTAGTATAATATTAATACATTTTTACAAAATTTCAGAGGTAACCGAATTGTTTTCTCGGTGTTCTGCCTGGCCTTAAGTAAACGGTTGGGTTATGATTGTGAGTTGTCACGAGTTAGCTAACGCTAGTGTACCCCAAGTGTAGTTTAGTTAAGGAATGCTCTAGTGAACCGATGATGGGGTATATGGTGGGTTTAAGATACATGAATTAGTGGTTATTATTTTTCGATATAATTTTAAGATTTTCATAATTCATAAATAAATCTCATACATATGAGTGATGCTGATAATGTATTAAAAAGTAATGGCGAGGAGATCAACCATATATGGTGGAATTTCTTCCTACAATTAATATTTCATTTATTTATTTATTTTTCCAATAATTAATTAATGAAATATGAAAAAGTTAAAACTAATATAAAATATTTTGTATATTTTTATATATTTATCATTTTACTTTAATTCAATGATTATTAGAATATAAAAAGTTTTTTTAAAATTAGTTGAATATAAAATATTGAAATTAATATGATAATATCTTATGAATTTTTCTTTTCAGATCATTTTAATTAAACTCAATGATAGATCAATATGAAAAGTTTGAAAATTCGATTTATATATTTTAAATATTTATTTTGAAATCCTTAATTGATAGAATATGACAACATTAAAATTAATATAATAAATTTTCAAAATTTGCTTTTTTTATTGATAATAATTTATTTAGAAAGTAATTAATACTTGTAAATATTGAAATTAATATAATAAACCTTTTCATATTTTAATGTCACATGCGTTGCACGTGATTTTACGTGTTGAAATTTTGTAATTTTTGCAAGCGGCTATAAAAGAACTTGCTTTGCGCCTGGCTGTGAGCCATAAAGACATTTATTTTACAATAAATTTATCAATCTTATTTTTTATGTTATTTTTTGAATATTAAAAATATAATAATTGAGTAAATTTTAATTTTTTTTTCGGCTAAGAATGTAAACTTGCTTGATGCAACTTCATTGAAATAGACCCAAGTACTTAAATGTAATTTTTTACTAAATTTTAATTAATATTACTTTAATATATTTTTTCATTATTTATTATTCAAATCTAGGTAGATAATTATTTTATAACAATTTCTTTTACATTATACGTTTAAGAAATTGAAAATATGATCAAAATTTTATCATAATATAATAAGAATATTCAAATATTCATATAATTTAATATTTAGCTTCTTAAAAATATTTAAATTTAAAAATTTAAATATAAAAAACAATTCGTAATAAGTTAAAGATAAATTAAAAAAATCCAACTTCATAAAAAAATTAAAATTTAATTTTAAGAAACAATTCCAATAATGTTCCAAAAATATTTCAAAATAATGAATTAATTGGTAATAATTTTAAGAACAACTGAACAAATAGTAAAAAAGGCAAAAACCTTTGTGATGATTTTTATTTTTTTAAACCTATTAAATCTGCAATATGTCGAAATTTGCGTAGACCAAAACAAATCTAATAAAAAATAAAAAGCAAGAAACGGTATTAAAAAAAAAAAAAAGAGTAACTTACCAAATAGCTAAAAACTTTGTTGTGAAAGAATATTTTAAACCTATTTAATTTGAAATATTCCGAAATCTGCCTAGAGACTAATATACAAAAAAAGAAAATGTTATGATAGTGAATGAAAAAACCAAAACCATTATAAGAAAAAAATAAGAACCAAGAAATTGGGTTTTTTTTACTAGAATATAACTTTTTTATATTTACCGAAATACCGATATTTTAAAATTATTTTCCCAAATCCACTTGTTTTATAACATGCTGGGAAATCACCATCATCGATGGCGATTTCCCTTGTATATATTTTAAATTTTTTTATAAAAATCATAAGGGAAATCACCATTGGTGATGACGATTTCTCTCTTTATAAAATTTTTATTTTTTGTTTTAAATGAAGGAAAATCGCCACCATGAATTTTAAATAATAAATTTTAAATAAAAATTATATAATTTATAATTTTAAAAAATAAAAAATAAAAAATTTTTATATAATTTATTTAAATTTAATTATAAAATATATAAACATATTTTTTGAATAGTGAAACAGACTTTCGAGCAAAATATTTATAACGACATTATTATTGATGCAAACTCTCTCTCGATGTATCAGATTGATAACGACATTTTCGATAGCTATGACTAGAGGTGTCCATGGGCTGGGCCGAGCTGAGGCCCGAAAATAGAAATTAATTAATACTAATATTGAAATTAATATAATAAACCTTTTCATATTTTATATTTTTTTATTAAATTTTTATTTTTAAATGATTAATTGATAAATTAATATTTATATTTATTGAGTAGAAACTTAACTTTATATAGTTTTTCATATATATATATATGTATATATTTGCTGTAAAAATTTGATTAAAATGATGTTAGCTGCATGAATTCCAATATTGTTCAATAAAAAGTTGCAAGTCAATGTAAAATTGGTGGACAAAACGTGACAAGATTAAGCCATAGACATAGCCGTTGACACATGAAAGTTCTCAGCTGACTTGTTTTATGGAGACTTTAAAGTTTAACGGGAAGACTTTGTTTAATTTATGGTTTAATATATTTTATCAACATCCTTAAATGTCGCGGAATTAGCTAAACTATTCGTAGTTGAAACTTGAAAAGTCATATGTATAAATAATATGTTTTCCTATATATATTCTCTATATGTTTTATTCTGTAAAATACATATGATAATTTATGTATTTGTATCATAATTTTTTATATTAATTGTGTAAGTATAAACACAATATGCCTATTGCCACAGCACCTCCCGTCTCTAAACCATCCTTACCAGAGGATCAACACAGGTCAACTAATTCATGGAACATTGTTGGGTTAACACAAAAATTGGTCTCAAAAGGAAACTAACCTTAAATCTAAATGCCCAAATATCTTCAACAACCCCTGAAAAAAACATTGAAATAATCCATTAAACATCTAAAAACCAAAATCATCAATCAATTTAAAATAAAATTAAACCAACATGCAAAACACTAAAGTGAATATATAAAAAATATATGTTTCTACAAAAAGAAATTGATAAGTGCGTAATTGCATACATTTTCATGTATTATTTCCTTATACTTTGTGCTTTAATTCTTAAGTTCCTTGACAAATTATTATATTTTTATGAATTATAGGTATTTTGGATGAGATAAAATCAAAACATGTCAATTATGATGACAAAGAGCTTATAAAGTCACAATCATAAGATGGAAGAAGACTTGAGAGTAAAAAAGATCAAATTCTTAGTGCTAGATGATTAGGCAGATTGACCTCCGGATCTTGTTACAAGGAAATCATTATGTTAAAGACATTATTTGAAGAAACTTCCTTCTTGACTTTTGAAGCTGACTTGAATACCTTTCCAACGATAGTTTACACGCTTAAATCGGACAAAGGATGGTCATCCAAATCAGCCGACGAAATGTGAGACAGTGCATCATTCGCGAAAGCGAAGTCAGCAAGCAAAAACGTCCCAAGTCAGAAAGTTGGCGCCGCGGCGCCGAGTTACTGATCCCAAATCCGCTAGAACAGCAAAAATTAGCAAATTTTCCAAATTTACCTTATTTTGACTCCTAGCTTCCTTGAAGAGCAAGAAAGGGTTTCCAAGGCTTTAAGACTCTATAAATATCATTTTTTTGAGCCACCAAAGAGGACATGCTTTTGATTATTTAACAATCTTCTTTTTCTTTTCTAATCTCTTAGCTTTTATTTTATTTTTCTTCTTAGTTTTCTTTGAATATTCATGTTTATGTTAATAATGCCTATGTAAGGCTAAACTTCTCTTTGGTTAAAGTTGATTTCAAAACCCTAGACATGTTATGTAATTATTTTTCAGATTCTATCATATATTAATTTTCTATCAAAGTTGTTTATGTTCTTCTACAAGAATTGTTCATGATATTATCTTGATTTTTTTCTATAGAAATCGAAAATTTATCAAATTTGGCAGCCGCAGAGATGGTTTGATTTTTGGAAGTAAAAAAACTCCTAACCTTCCATCTTTATTATTATTATTTTTTTAAATTAAGAAAAAAAAAGCAAGGAAATACTTGCTCCAAGGCTAAGATTGCCGGAGACAGGCTGAGTCTCTCTTTCCCCTTTTTTCCTTTTTTTTTCCCGATTTCTTCCCTCTCTTGCGAAGCTTCTATACTTTCCATCCCAATTTTTTTTTGCGAAATTAAAGAAAAAAGAAAGGCAAGGCCTACTCCAACACTAAGATGATTGGGGACAGTCGGAGACGACCAGAGACGGCATGCGTCTCTCTATGCTCCATCTTTTCCCTATTTTCTTCCTTCCTTCCCTCTCTCCTTTCCTTTTTTCCCAGATTTCTTTTCTTCTGCCTGTCGAAGCTTCTGTCATCTCTAATTTTAAGTTGCTTTCCCTAATACCCTTGACAAATGAAAAAAAAAAAAATACTTCTTTAAACCAAGTCAGCAGTCAATTCCGTCAGCTTTTGGGTAGTTATATAGATTGTGTAGATTTTTTATTTTTAATGTAATTTTTTATTTAAAAAAAATAAAGAAAACAAAGAAAAAAAGCATAAAGACTGAAGAGAAAGTGAGGTGCCGTGCACTTCACTTCACTTTATCTTCTTTTTATTTTTTAAATTAAAATTGAAAAAAAATTAAAAGAGATGAATAATATTTTTTAATAAATTATATAAAATATATCATGAATGGAGACATGATACGAACACACAAATTTTCTCTAAATTAAATCACTATAACAAATTATACAAAATATGTCATTGATTGAGACACGACACGAACACATAAAATTTTCTCCAAATTAAATCACAATAACAAACAATGTAAAATATGAGATAAATTAAGACACGATAAGAACACAACATAGAAAAAATAATTAAAACACAACACGAACACGACAAAAATACACGAATGTGTAAAAATATACATAAAATGAATTATTAACATGTAAAATTTATATAAATTTATTATACTTTCAAAACACAAAAAAATAACATGAATACGTCACGAACATATAAAGTTTTCTTTAAAAATTGAATCACTATGAAAAATTATGCAAAATATGTCATAAATTGAGACACGACATTAATAAACAAATTTTTCTCTAAATTGAATTACAATGAAAAACTAAGTAAAATATGAGATGAATTGAGACACGACATGACACGAACACAACATAGGACGTGTAAAAATATATATAAAACGAATTACTAACGTGTAAAAAATTATATAAATTTATAATACTTTAAACACAAAAAAATAACATGCACAAACGAATAAATATATATATATAAAACGAATTATTAACGTGTAAAAATATATATAAATTTATAATATTTTATATAAATTATTAACGTGTAAAACTAATACAGAACATGTAAAAAAGAAAAATTTCATTTTTTCTTTCTTTCTTTCCTTCCTTTCCTCTTTCTTTTTTTTCTTTTTTCCTTTCTCCTTTCTTTTCTCTTTTTCTTTCCTTCAACTGAAATTAAAAAAAAAAAAAAAAAAAAAAGGAAGAGAAGGGCGATGTGGACAGCCTCTTTGGGCTGGAAAAGAGCTAAAATTTATAGTAAGGATATATAAGTAGGTTTTGAGCAAGCTCATCACCATCGACTAGCCAGGTAGAAGACATACTTCATACCTTAACATTTAAAAATGAATTACTCAGTCTTGCATATCTGGTTGCCTTTATTTTTTGAGAAAAAAATATGGTTCGTTCGACGCATAAATGGGCTAGGATGAATCGTTATCAGCGATTTAAATAATGGTCGTTATTTTACGGTTTTAATTTTTTATGTCATCAATATTTATCGTAATGAGAGTGTGAATAATTAAAGATCCGTAACGATTAAACTAACTACCGCAAATTACATGTATATAGATTCAATTTACAATTTGTGAATAATTTTTCTTTTATAAATAAAAGATCATAGAGTACTATCATAAATTATTTTAAAAATCATTAAAAAAAAATATTTTATGATTATAATTATAATCACTATGTTTTACAATAAATTGTGCAAAATGAAAAAAAAAAATCACGATCGCGATGATTGCAATAACATTCATTACGTTCATAATCACAATAACCATGACCAAAATATGTCCGCAATCGCTTATTAAATCCCTGATCACTATTGTCGAAAAATTTGGTCCCCGTGCAGATCAAATCTTGGTACTTCATTTTTGCCATCATAGTTTCATACATAAAAGAGCTCTAATTAAATACATTAATCACCCTTTTTAGTGTTAGGTTGTAATGGTTTTGGACCACTTCAGGAAAGCTCTTAAGCGTCCACAGCTGCTGTTGCATATATATTTGTTACAAATAGTAGTTTGAATGTAAGGTGCCTCTTGAAGTATTGTTTACACCTGTGATGATTTCCTATAGTTATTCAAATTTAATTTCTGGTAAACCCACAATCTAAGCTATGAGTCGTAGAGGGAGCTGAGCCATAGTTCCTTGATCGTACAAGGAAAGAGAATTCCAGAGATTTAGAAAACCAAAACCTGATTCATGTCCTGCTGAGCATGAACCAAATTTTCAAAAGCCAAGCTGCAGCTGCTTATGAAATGCAAGGAGGAAATGCTTTAACATCTCCATCGAAAACATTAATTCCTCATCACTAGGGATAACAAATACGCAATTAGAGTTATACACCTGAAAACGTGGTGCGGTGAAATGAATTAAGTAAATTATTCTTCCATTAGTTAATTAAGCATTACATTTGTTTATTTTATAATATATTCTCATTTTATGATTGATGGAAGATTAATCCCTGTTCGGACCAGGAAGCGTGATGACAAAATCCTTCTATCACTGGTGACTATCAAGATTCGAACCTTTGTCCTCATCTTGAAGATTGGAGTCGCTTACCATTCCAACCAACCAAATGTTGATAATCTTCGTATCCTTTTGATGAGCTAAGCTTAATGGCCAACGTTTAGTATCTATTTGTGTATTTTAGTTATAGAAAATTCATGTCATACGCATGCCTAACTGAACTGTGCTTATATCTGATCAATGGTGAAAATAGTTGCTACAGTTGAAGAAAAAAATGGTTGCTACAAGTAAACAAATTAAACCTGACAACATGAAAAAAGGAAAAAAAAAATTAGGCCCTTAATTAACAGAAAAAAGAAAGAAAAAAATGAAAGTTCATAGCTGACTTGTTTTAGGGAAAGACTTTGTCTAGTTAAGATTTTATCAAGATGCTTAAATAAATAACTTAAATTATTATATTTGCAACTGATTAAAATATCTTATTATAGCATGACTAAACTTTTTGCTAATGGAAAAGAAAATGAAAATAAAATGCTTCATAGTATAAATGTTGATCGATCTTCTTTCCTATTCTACTTGATTTTCTAGGTAGCACAGATACAGTTGACCAGGTATAGAATCATAGATTTCCAGCACCAAAGTATTTGGAGAAGTAAAACTCAAATCTCATTTACCTAAATCACCACTGAAAAAGGATCTGTACTGTTATTAATTTTGATTGGTTATTCCTTAGCGTTAAACTTACATATTACTCAGCTAAGCCTTTAGAATTTTTTTTTTTATTTTTAAAAGCAGGATATTTTATTAATGAAGTTCGCACAAACAATCTTATCAAATAAAACCCAACTTACAGACCTCACATAGTCCACAAAACATAATTAAGTATACATAATCAACAAATTGTGTCTTCTATTTACCCCCGATTTAGCGAGCCTATCCGCTTCCTCATTGGCAGCTCTAGGCGTATGAACGATTTTCCAGTTTGCAAGGCCTTTACTGATGTTAACAATCATTCGAATGGTATACCTATGTCTCCATGGGGATATCTGCGGTGCCTTAATCCATTTTACCACATTCTGGCTATCACTTTCAACAATTAAACTATGAGTGTTAACCCATTTTGATGCAGCAAAAATAAAGAAAGTTTCCTGCTTGTCCAATTGATTTAGAAAACAGTAACAGCACCGACCCATATTCATCTCTTAAAACACTATCAATACCGGCAGGACCTGGTTTACCACGAGCGGCAACATCAACATTAAATTTCAAACAACCCGAAGGAGGCGATACCCATAACTCGGCACTGTTTTTTACCTTAACCTTCAGGGGCGGATGGAAGGATGTGAGGGAATTCATGATATCCACGACCGATCCAGCAGCTTCTGACCATCTCGCTTTGAACCAAAAGGCGGTCCTAAGTTTGATGGAGTCCAACAGTTGCCATATATCAAGCTATTTACCATTGAATACCATATCGTTGCGATGAAGCCAAATAGACCACACGGTTGCAAAAAACGCTATTCTCCACAGTTTGCTACAAATATTATCAGATAATACTTGTTGCCATGCTAGGAAAAAGGACAATGCATCTCTAGGACTAGACCATGCCAAACCCCATACTGAACAAACCTGAGACCAAACCTTCCATGAAACACTGCAGGAGAAAAACAAGTGATCTACTGATTCTGTCATGCATTTACAAAATGTACATACTGCCTCCTCCCTTCTAATCATTCCCCTCTTATTTAGTTCTTCTTTAGTGGTGATTCTTCCTCTAATTAGCTGCCAACAGAAAATTTTCACTTTAGGTAGAGCAAGCCCGGCCCACAATTGCTTCCAAAAATCCGCTGACCAGGGTTTTAAAAAGCGGTAGTGTAGCGGTGTCACGGCAGTTATTTCGTAGTAGCGACACCGTCCGCCACCGTTAAATGCCTAAATAACGGTGTGAATTTTTTTTCACATCAATAACGGCTGGGATCGTCCACGAAAAACGGGGTAACGAAAAATAACGACCATAACGGCACGCTATTTTAGCTACACCGTTACAGATTCTAAAATCTAAATTTCAAACAAAGCAACCAACAGTTCACATAAGAGAAGAACATAAGCATTTTTTTAGCAGAATAAAATAACTCATACGATAAAACAACTCACAAAGAATCTTTTTTTATCAGAAATTCAAAATCACATGCACTTCACAATTTTTTTTTTTACAGAGCAGAAAAGTGAAAAAGAAAAAGAAAAAGAAAAAAAAAGAGTAAAGCATAAGTATTGTGTGTACCTTTTTATCATCTTATTTCTACATTTGTGTGTGCCGTTGTGTTTTCGTGGCTTGTGTGACTCGATCGGAGGAGTGAAACACCCATGGGCATGGCAACGTGTCGAACTTGAAGGTAGGAGGGGAGAGACTAAGAGTCAAAACAGAGCTAACTGGCGGCAGGCTCATGATAGGAGGGGGGCAACGCGTTGGTGGGTTGAACTTGAAGCTTGAAGGATGAGGGAAGCAGGCGCATGAGATGAGATGAGAGTGAGGTAGAGAATAGAAGCAGAGAAGAACTGAAGAAGACACGAGAAGGAATTTTGGGGAAGGAAATCTCGGGATGGGTTAATGATAATGGAAGGTTGGGTTTAATTGAGAGCCGGCCCAATTTAATTTAATTTTTTATTATTTAAGAAGAATTCATTTTAGGAAGGATTTTAGGAAAGTCTTTTAAGGAAATTAAAAAAAAAAAAAATAGAGGTGAATTTATTAGGGAAATTTTTTAGAAATTTAATAAAGAAAATTTTGTATAATTTAAATAAAAACAATTAAAGTTAAATAATTATATTAATTATATTAATTTATGATTTTATATTTGAATATGAGTAATGGTTTTTTCGTTTTGATATTTGTATTATTGTTAATTTTTTTATCAAATTAGTTCTTATTCTTATTTTTTGCATAATTAAATAACAAATGAAAATGTCATCCATTATATAGTAAATTGAAAATAATTTGTAATAAAAATGTTAAATCAATTAATGTGCCAAAAAAAATATATATTAATTAATAAATTGAGCATTTCTGATAGATAAAAGTTTAAATTATTATATTTTTAAGCTTCTAATATTATTAAATATGAATATTTGACTTAACAAAAGATCATAAAATGTTATAAACTATTTTAAAGTTCATTAAACAAGAGTTTTTATGATTATAACTAGAATTACTATGTTTTACAATAAATTGTGCAAGATTTAAAAAAATTCATGACCGCGATGACCGTAATGATCTCGATAACATCCGTTATGTCCGCAATCGCTATAAACACGAAGCGACCGAAAACGCGGCCGCAACCGCATTTTAAATCCCTGTGACTGACTGCTTAGCACCGAGAAGCAAAATGATTTAGAGGAATAAGTTCCACTACTCGTGCCATTCCAGATCACCGAGTCTCCTTCCTCCTTACATATGAATTGCTTCTCGATAGAATTCATGAAAATCTTCCATTGTTCAACTTCCCAATCGAATAGTCTTCTTCTTAGTTCTACTTTCCAAATCCATTGATTATTAACCCAATACCCAAAATCTGAAATCTTCCCACATTTTCTCACAGCCAGCGCAAAAATTCGCGGGAAACAATCCTTTAAAGTACTATCGTCAATCCATATGTCAGTCCAGAAATTTGTTGATTTGCCGTTTCCAGGGAGGATGTGCATGCCTGTAGCCATAATCTGAAAAAATTTGTTAGCAGGTGACAGTGGAGTAATAATATTTTTCCAGATGGGGGAAGTTCTTCTGCTGGGAACGAGGGAAGGAAACAAGATTTCGTTTTGATCCTCATATCTAGCTGCTATGACTGCTCTCCAGAGGCTGTTCCTTTCATTGCCAAATCTCCAAATCCATTTGTTCAATAGAGCTCTATTTTTTTAACCTTAAGTCAACAATACTGAGCCCTCCTAGTTCCTTGTAGTTGCAAACTGAGTTCCAATCCACCATAAGCAATTTCCTAACAGACACCGAGCCACCCCAGAGAAATCTACGAATGATACGATTCAGAGCTTCTGATATAGAACATGGCATTAGATATAATGACATAAAGTACAGAGGTAGACTTGACAGTACATTTTTTATCAAAGTAGTTCTTCCCCAATGGACAAGAATTGTGACTTCCAACCTGCAAGCTTCTTCTCAAACTTGTCAATAATAGGTCTCCATATCTCAGAGGAGTTTGATGCTGCACCCAGGGGCGCACCAGATATTCCGAGGGCAATCTTCCAACACTGCAAGCAATATCCTTTGCCCATAGAGCCGTATCTTCCTGAGCCAGCCCTATTCCATACAGCCTACTCTTCTTCATATTAATTTTTAGACCTAAGATAATTTGGAAACATTTCAACACCCTTCTTACATTCTTTATCTGTTCAGGACCTTGTTCGCAAAAAATTATCGTATTATCTGCATATTGGAGATGCGAAATTATAACAGACCCATTCCCAATTCCAATTCCACAAAATAAACCAACTGACCTGGCTTTAATCATCAACACGCTAAGTGCTTCGCCCACCAGATTAAACAACAAAGGTGATAAGGGACACCCTTGTCTTAAGCCTCTTGAAGCCTTAAATTCTTCTGTAGGTGCACCATTAACTAGAACCGATACCGAAGCAGAGGAAATACAAGTCTGAATCCATTTTCTCCAAATCTCCCCAAAACCCATCTTTCACATAACGAAATCCAGAAAGTTCCAGTCAACACTGTCATAAGCATTTTCGAAATCCACTTTAAAAATCAAGCCCCCCGAACCTCTTTTCTTCATCAAATCTGTAACCTCATTTGCTATCATAGAGCAGTCTAGAATTTGTCGACCAGATATAAATGCAAACTGGTTCTTTCCCACGATCTCCCCCATCACCATCCTTAGATGGTTAGCTAGAACCTTTGCTAAAATCTTGTACACGCTCCCAACAAGGCTAATTGGTCTATAATCATTCAGGGTGCAGGGAGAGGAACATTTCGGTATCAAGGTAATGAAAGAGGAGTTGAGGCATTTATCTAAATTACCAGTGCTATGAAAATTTGCCATAAAATCCATGATTTCTTCTTTCAAAGTGCCCCAATACTTCTTAAAAAAGTTTAGGTTAAAACCATCAGGGCCAAGCGCTTTATTCCCATCGCTTTCTTGAATAACCGACCATACTTCCTCCTCGGTAAAAGGGCTTTCTAATCTAGACATACAATGCTCACTAAGTGTATTAAAGTGGCAGTCAAAACCATTGAGCTTAGAAACTATTCCAAAGAGGTTTTTAAAATGATGAACAATAACCTTTTTGATTTCACCTAGGCCCTCAACCAATTCGCCTTTGACACTCAGCTTATCAATACTATTAGCTCTTCTTCTAAAATACGCCATCATATGGGAAAATCTGGTATTCTTGTCCCCTTCTTGCACTCACTTCAATATTGATTTTTGAAGCCATGACTGTTCCTCCTTGCGATAAAGAGACCACAATTCAGCCTTTTTCTGCAATAACTTTTCCCTGGACTTATCCACCGAGTGGCCTTTTTGAATATGCGTTTCTAACCCTTCAATCTCTCCCTCCAATTTACGGATACTAACTGACACCTTTTTGCCCTCATTAATTGACCATTGACGGATTGCAGGTTTTAGGCTTTTTAGCTTGCACCAAATTCCTTGCCCAATAGTCCTATTTTGTCCCTCTGAGCACCAAGCCGATTTGATCATCAGATCAAAAGACTTATCTTCCGACCAGTGATTAAACATCCGAACCGACTTAGGACCTCAGTTAACCAAGTCTTCACTTAATAATATAGGATTGTGATCCGATAAAGATCTAGGAAGTGCTGTTTGCTTCAATGATGGTCGATGTACTAATATCTCAGGCGCTATTTAGAATCTATCTAACCTGCAAAAGGTGGCATCGGCATGATTATTGAACCAAGTAAATTTATTACCTCTCAATGGGAGATCCATGAATCCTGCATTGTTGATGAAATCCGAAAATAAAGACATTGAAGAGTTGTCAAATGAAAACTCGATTTTCTCTTCTCAACACTTGACAACATTGAAGTCACCTCCGATGCACCACTTTATATCAAAACTGTTCATGGCACCCAGTAGCTCCTCCCAAAATAAGGCCCTTTCACCAGGGTCATTAAGAGCATATATGTTTCCGAATCCAAACTTCTCATTAGTCAGTTTGATAGTACCAACCAATAAGATATATCTTCGAGATATTATTTTAGACTCCAGAATGAAAAATTCCTTGTTCCAAAATATTATCAAGCCACCAGAAGCCCCATCGGAGCCAAAGTACTCCATTTCACAAGATTATCTTCCCCAAACCAATCTAGATGTTTTCCAGTCAATCACTTGTAGCTTAGATTCTTGAATAAACACCATACTCAGCTAACACTTGTGCACCAAGTTTCTCACCACCCGTTTCTTCTCTCTTCTTCCTAATCCTCTCACATTCCAAGATAGAATCTTCATATAAAATGAGCATCACCCCCAAACCCTTCTCAAAAATTAAAAATTCAAAGTGACTCCCCCCGATCTGCCCTTTCAACTTGCGCCAAAAGCGATACTATTTCCTGTTTATCACCCACAAAGGAAAGCCCCAAAACGGAACTCACCTGCCATGTATCTTCAACTTCCTTCAAAATTTGAGCGTTCCTCATCCTGATGTCATTGTCAAACACAGAGATTTTGAAATTGTTCAATTCGATATCTCTATCTCCCTCAAGAATTTCTCTTAAATCCTTCCTTGTTTGTCTCTTCTTTCTCACTGCGGAATTCGTTTTTCTTGAGTCAATCATCTTTCCCTTCAATTTGTGTTTTGGCTTTTTCTTCCCTCTTTTCCAGGACCATTTGTCAATCACGACATTAGCTGGTTCCATCCCAACTCCCTCAATGGACTGGAACCAAGCTCCTCTAACACTGGGCCTTGACAAACGCCCATGTCACCCATTAACATACCATCCTTATCTCAAAGTAAAGGCCCATGACTTGTGTTATTGGCAGTCCCAGGCCCACCAAGCCCAGCTTCTTCCCTTAGCCCCTTGCTTGACAGTTGACACCACCTCTTCGCATGCTATCACAGGCTCTTCAACTCGGGAACCAGGCTCAGAATCAACACTAATATCTGAGCTATTTGGGGACATTGTCCTTGCTTGTGGAGCCAATGTGTCAGCTGCGCCACCTTCGGACACTTTTATCGATGGAGCAATTCGAATCCCATCATTAGACAGTTGAGGGGCTGTTTGTTTCTGGCAAAAATTAGTCAAATCTTTTTTTTTTTTTTTTGGATAAGTAAGTGTTTTATTTATCCAGAAAGTAGTTAAACTGCTACATCCAACATCATGTGCAACATGTACTTAAAGCTATACATACTTAAACAATACTTGAACAAAACTTAAGACCACTAATCAATCAGGGAACAATAGCAACATACTTCAGCAATACTTAAAGCTATTCCAGAATGGACAAAGATCCTAGGAAAAAAGAGACAGTCCCCAATCTGCATCCAATCTTCGGTTCACTTCATCAGGACTAATGTTCTTGAGCCCCAACAATCGCATTCTGATGATCTCTTTTATCTGCTCAATGATGGCTCCTTGTGTGGATTGAAGGCGATTAAAACACCTATTATTTCTCTCCCTCCAGATCGAGTAAAGAAAGACACTCCATGATAAACGCAAAATAACAGAAATGAGAGTTTTTCCTCTGATTCTGTTTACTGCCCATTGCAGCTCTGCTTGCCAGCTCCTTATGCTTCTATGAAGTTGACATAAGCATAGTATATGCCCCCAGATTTCCTTTGAATAGTCACATTCAAAAAATATATGATTCCGGGTTTCTTGCTCAGTTTGACATAGCTCACATTTGCCATCCACCTCCATGCCCCATGACATCAATCTGTTCTTTGTAGGCAGTTTGTCCAATATAGCCATCCAAGCTACCAGTGCATGTTTAGGAATATGAAATGGAAACCAGATCAGTTTATCCCACTCCACCTTGTCCTGCCTAGGCCTGAGATCATTCCAGACTTTAGCCACCATAAATCTGTTCCCAGGGAACTTCCAAGTTAGAGCACCATTCTGGTTGGAGGTGAACCTCAAAGCCAAAGCCCTCAGCTGAAGCATTTTACGCCATGTCCAGCTGCTTCCTGGGGAAGGTTGAACCTGCCACACTGTTCTTCCTTTCAGCACATAGGCATGAAGCCAGGCAATCCACAATGAACCTGCCTGAGAGAGAAGTGCCCATAGGTGCTGAATAATGCAAGCCTTATTCCATATTCTCAAGTCTTTTAATCCAAGACCCCCCTCTGACTTTGGACAGCAAATGGAACTCCATTTGACTCTTGCTCCCTTAGCTGAGTCATCTCTTCCTTTCCAGAAGAACCTGCTGCATAATTGATTAATTCTTTTAAGAACAGCCTTAGGCAAAACAAAGTGCCTGCACCAGAAATTGGACACATTAAAAAGAACAGATTGAATGAGCTGAAGCCTTCCTGCATAGGATAACATGCGTGCTGCCCAGCCATTGATTCTCTGAGTAATTCTATCGATCAAAGGAGAACAATCCTTTTCAGAGAGTCTTCTTGTGACCAAAGAGACCCCAAGGTACCTAACAGGTAGTTTGCCAAGTTTAAACCCTGTCAACTCTTGCATCTCAAGTAGAGTGGTCCTACTAACACCAGAGGAGAAGACTTCACTCTTGGAAGGGTTTAATTGCAAACCAGAAATGGTATAAAAGTAATGGAGAATACCCTGTATGCCCACAACAGAATCCAAGTTACCCTTTGCAAAAATCAGCAGATCATCTGCAAAGCACAGGTGAGTAAGCTTGATTCTGTGACATTTAGGATGGTAGCTGTAAACTCCATGAAGAGCCCCTGCATCCAGAAGTCTGGATAAAACATTCATAGCAATGACAAAAAGATAAGGAGAGAGAGGGTCTCCCTGCCTTAACCCCTTTGCTCCTTCAAAGTACCCTACTAATCCTCCATTAAGAGAAATTGAGAACTTTGGGGAAGTGATGCATGCCTTGATCCATCCTATGAACTTATCAGGCAATCCATAAACTGATAAAACAGTGAGAATGAAGTCCCAATTTAATGAATCAAAAGCTTTTTGGAGATCAATCTTCATTGCAAAACGGGGGGATAAGGTTGCTCTTCCATACCCTTTGACCAGTTCCTGAGCCATGAGAATATTATCTGAGATGCTTCTCCCTGGTATGAAGGCACTCTGATTGCTGGAGATCATAGTAGGAAGGAGTGGAGTGAGCCTGGCAGTGATGATCCTGGTAATACATTTATAAATGACAGAGCAGCATGAAATAGGCCTGAAGTCCTTCATATGATTAGGATTCTGGAATTTTGGGACAAGAGCAATACATGTAGAGTTAAAGACTGATATCCTGCTCCCTGATTGAAAGAAGGATAAGATTGCTGCAGTGACATCCTCTTCCACAATAGGCCAAGCAGTTTTAAAAAACTGTGCAGTGTATCCATCTGGCCCTGGGGCTTTGTCCCCATTCTGCTCAAACATGGCTCTTTTCACCTCCTCTTTTGTAACAGCCTTAGCTAAATTGTCCTTAGCTTCAGCAGGCAAGGCAGGCTGAATAAGTTCAGTAAGAAGCTCCCTAGGGCAGTCTGTGACCTGTTTGTCCTCAGTCCCAATCAACTTCTGAAAGAACCTTACAGCCTCCTTTGAGATTTGGCCAAAATCTTCCAACTTCCTTCCCTCATCATCATAGAGGACTCTGATGGATTGCTTGCTATGCTTTGCTGACACCATTTTATGGAAATAATGAGTGTTCTGATCCCCCTCCTGCAGCCATTTTATCCTTGATTTCTGCCTGTAATAACTTTCCTCAGCCTTTTGGAGTTCCATCAATTCTGCATAGAGTCTTCTTTCTGTTTCAACAAGAGTATTAGATGGCCTTTGATGCAGGTTGATCATCTGCATGCTCTCCAATTCTTGCCTTTTATCTTGAACCTTCCCTGAAATGTTGCCATATATGGCCAGGTTAAATGCCCTCAGTACTGCCTTTAATCTCTTCAGTTTATGGAATAGAGTGGTCATAGGATTGCCAATGAAAGGCTCTTGCCAAGAGTTTTCCACAATGTTCAGGAACTCTGGATTCCTAGTCCAGAAATTAAAAAACCTAAATGGCTTTGGGGGAGAATGAGCAGTCAAGTTCATCTTTATGTATGCTAGGCAGTGATCAGAAACCATTGGAGCCAAAAACTCAACAAATGAGTGAGCAAACTGTGTATGCCAGCAATCATTCACCAAAACCCTATCAAGCTTTTTAGCCAAGTAAGCATCAGTTTGGTGGTTGGACCAAGTGAATGCTGGTCCAGTACTGGTATGATCAAACACTGATAGCTGTGTCAAGCAGTCCTGAAAATCCTTCATATCAGAGGTAAGCATGTAGGAGCCATTGAAATCTGAGCTTTCCTGTGGTCTTGCTATAACATTGAAATCTCCAGCCAAAAGCCAAGGAGAGCCATCAATTCTGCCTTGAATGTCCTGAAGATGGTGCCAAAGCCTTCTTCTACTTATGCCTTCATTGCTTCCATAAATTGCTGTAATGTAGAACCTGGTAGAATTATAAGTGGTGCAGCATGTAATGCTCTGATCAGATGTTGCAATAAGATCAACCTGCATCTGATTTCTCCATAGGAACCATATTCTCCCATTATAAGCTTCTAAGTAGTTGTGATGTAGCTTCCATCCCTGAAAGAGTCTATCTACTATAGCTGGCATGTTTTGTTGTTTCACTCTTGTTTCCAGTAAGCAAACAAGGTCTGCCTTTAGGCAGTTTATTCTCTGTATAATACTTTTCTGCTTTTGAGGGTTGTTTAGCCCCCTAGTATTCCACACTATAAAATTCATGAAAGTTGAGGGGGGGTCACTCCAGAGGCAGGTAAAACTGCCTTACCTCTTTTCCCCTTGTCAATGAGCCCTTTCTTCTTATTCTTCAAGGCTTTCATCAAGTCTGCAACTCCTGCTGCTGCTGCCCTTTGCTTCTTAGGAGAGTTTGGAAGGATTTCCACCACTTGTTCCTCATCTCTCCATTGCTCAGAGTCACTAGTTTGTCCAGGGTCTACATTTGTCCTCTCTGAGTCACTCAGGATGTCAAATCTGTTTTGGGAACCAGCTAATACTGACTTCTTGCTTTTCTGTATGCTTCTGCTTCCTCTCCCTTTACTGCCCTCATTAACTTCTGTTTCCTTCATACTTACCTCTTTCTGTTCTTGAGCCATAGGCAGGGCACTGCTTTCAACTTCTACGCTGCTTGTAGCCTGTGCATCATGTTTTGACAGTTCTGCTTTAGGCCCCTCCTTTGGAATCCAAACTTTGGTAGCCCCTACAGGCTGTTTGGTGCAATTTCTGTCTGTATGCCAAACAAATTGCAATGCTTGCATTTTGGAGGGTACCAAGGGATATCCACAACAACATTTGCAATAGTGCCATCACATAACTCAACATTAATACATTTTGGGATGGGGACATCCACTGCAATCTCCACACATACCTTTGCATAGGCCAATCTCTGTTGGCTAGCAGTGATTCTATCCATATACAATGGAGTTCCTAGGGCACTAGCAATATAGCTGAGGCCACGTCTGGTGTACAATTCCAGAGGAACTCCTCCCAAATGGATCCAAACAGGTAATTTCTTCAAATTAAACTCTAATGATTTCATACCTGGCTCCCATTTTCTCAGAATGAGTGGCTTATTCTGAATGTGCCAAGGTCCCTGCTCAAGAACCCATTCTCTGGTGTCAGCATTCGGAAATTGAACTAGGTATAAGTTCAGGCCAGCAGATTTGATCACCACTGCTCCATTCTTTCCCCATAACATGTTGGCAAGTCTCTGAAATGTGCTGAAGTTTGGTGCCTTGCCAACAAACTGCGCCACAACTGAGTTCATCCACACAGTTGCTCCTTCTTTAAAAACCTCAGCTGGAGGTTTGACGGTGATGGATCCATTTGAGTATTGAGGTGGGAAAAACAGCAACGATTGATCGGAAGAGATTGTGAAGAGCTTCTTCCAATCAAAATTGGTCTTGACTGATGCCACGTCAGCAAAGGTGGTTGTAACTAACTTTTCTGGAATGTGCAAGCGCTCCGTAACTGTCTCACGATCCTCTCGAACATTGGATAATTCAGTATTTGGATCACCATTGATGAGATCATGAGAACCTGGTTCGTTGTTGAGAGCAACAGCAACCACTGTAGAACCTTCTTTTCTCATGCCAGGATCCATACTCTTCATCTGTTCCAAAAGAGCCTCAACATCCTCTTTCTTGAAACACAACCCAAGTGATTTTTCAGTTGAAACACCCGAAACCAACGCGAATTCCTCCTCTGAAATACTGAAAGCATAAACCGGAACCCCAACCAATCTCTCAAGGCAGCCGCTGTTTTTTTTTTTTTTTTTTTTTTTTTCAAATCAATCTTCCATACCTCAGCATCCTCTTCCCGTTCTCGGTCCCGCTCTTACTCCGGCTCAGACTCCAAGTCCAGCTTTCGCTCTCGGTCTGTGTCCCGCTCCAGATCTGCTTCCCCGTCTAGCTCTCGCTCTCGGTCCAGATCTTCCTCCTAAGTCCAGCTCTCGCTCTCGGTCAGCCGATCGATGCCCCAGTTCAAGAGAACCAGAAATGGAAACCACCAGATGCTGGAATCTTCAAGGTCAATTTCGATCGAGCTTCTCACAAAACCAACAGATTTGGAGGGATAGGTGTAGTGATCAGAAACTCAAATGGGTTAGTCATGGGGGCTTACTCCACAAAAGCTGTGAACGTAAATGACCCTTTCTTGGTGGAAGCGAAGGCAGCAGTTCAGGCACTTGCTTTTGCAGTGGAAATCGACTTATGTAAGTAAAGCTGAAGCAGTGTAGGAGTCGAAAGTCGCTAGTCCTCGCAAACTCCTCCCCTCCCGACTTTCTCAAATCTTTATTAAGAATGTTTTCACCTGTTTTCACACCTAGTTCTGGATCGTCATCTTCACCCTTGCATTCGAAGTCCGTCGAATTGGATGGAACCTTCGACAGGGAAACTCCCTCTTTCTCCGACTCGCTACTGTAATCAACCTCCATATCTTCAATGGAAATTAATACTTTTGAAATGACCCCTCGAACATTAACCGTTACTGATGAAGGAACGTTCATTCTACTTTCGACTAATATTAACATTTTTGCCACATCAAACCTCCTTCTCTTTAGTGTGCTATCGTCGACCTTGATGTAATAACCCCAACTATCTCCTAATGATTTGAAGAAGACTTCATGCTAAATTAATAACGGAACTTCCTCCAATGATACCCATATTGCAATCTCCCTTTGCGTATCAGACTCATTCCATGGCACGAGAGAATCAAACCAGGGGAGAATACATTCCTTACGGTCTTTGAGTATGAACTCCATATCTTCTTTTGTTTCAAAAGTTAGGGCAAACCAGACAGCGAACGTCTTCAAGATCTAAAGCTTTTTGAACCCTTTTGGGATTAAAATTCATACTCAAAACCCCTTTTGCACTTCTATGAACCCATTCCATTTCACTTTTTAGTATTTCCATCTCATAGTTGCATTCTGTTGCGCCTGTACCTTTGTCTCTTGTGGCCTCTGTAGACTTTAATTTATCCCCTATTTTGTTTTCAGCCTGTACACCTGATCCGACTAATACTTCTTTATAGCTCCTGTCGTCTCTACGAAAATCCACTGTAGCTTTGTGCTGATTTCTGCCATTACCTTCTCTTTTCTTAACCCCTGTGGAAACGAAACGTCTACTGTCCTTCCACCCATAGGAAGCTTTTTTCACCTTTATCATATACCCATCAATCCTCCTATCATTTCCCATCATAATGGTGTTGTTCATCTCATGTTCCAACTTATATCTGACAAATGCAAACGTAACTGGTCTGGGTTTGTGAACAAAAAACCTTCTTTTGTAAGGAATATAGACATCGACCACTAACCCCTAGGCACTAAACGCTTCCCACAAAGCTTTTTTAGATACTCTGCAACTCAGATTTCCCACAAAACAGTATGACAACGATCTCTCCAATCAGACCTCATATAACTCTACCTCCCATACTGTGCTTGAAACCGTGGCTGAACACCCTTAGATCTTTCCCCGTTGAAACTTTTCGGCCCTTTTCTCACTGACTGCCTCTCCTGAGTGCTATTCTGACTGAATATTGAGTTGTTGAAACATCGCTGAACACCCTTTTGCTTCTAGTTTGTTCCGACTCTCTCGGGACCTTTCATCTTCATGATTTTTATGAGATTTTAAGCCTTTAGAAATGTTTGATTGCTTCCCGAACAAATTTCCTTTGTGTCCCTTTTTGGTTTTTTTTCTTTTTTTCCTTTTAATATTGTTTTGACACGTGTTTATAATTATCTCATATTTATAAACGGTTAAATATTAATTTTTTTATTTAAATACGTGTCAAAATAATATTGAAAGGGCATAAAAAAAAAATAAAAAAAAAGAGCAGAAGAAACCTATTCTTGGCTCCCAGGATATGGGTTGGAAAAAAGGAAAATATAAAAGATAAAGCTTGATCTGCATCATTTGAATGTCAGTTAAAACTACTGCTGAGTTCTAACGTAGACTGTACCGAACAAAAAATAGCTGGATCTTTGGTTTCTTATGGCTTTGTTTGGATCCAAAAGGAACCATGGCACGAGTCAGTTGGACATCTTTTTACCTAATCATACCGTGGTTATCCGTTTGGATAAAACGGTATGGCACGGTGGAGACCAAATCCACCACACGATTCCAATGGGAAATAATTCTCCCCATCGCATCATTCCTTCCTAAAATGCCTTATGTTCATTTGAATGGCTATGAGATTGTCGGTGAAATTAAAAATAGTAGTGGCAGTGAGATTGGTATTATTGCGGTTAAAATCAGTGGTGGGATATGTGTTTGGATTCAAATGCAACAGTGACGGTGAGGTGAATAATAATGGGAAAAAATGACCATTAAGGGCATTAATTTAAAATATATATATATATATATAATAAATAATTAAAATTATATTTATATTAAATAATAAAATATATATTAAAATTATATTTATGTTAAATAATAATTAAAAAAATTTAAAAATATGTTTATGTTAAAAAATAAATTAAAAAATTAAAAATTAAAAACTTAAAATAAAAAATAAATGATTTTTAAATTTAAAAAAAAAATTAAAAAAAAAAAGAAAAAAAAAAAACAGTGGAGGGGGTAAAAGGAGAATTACCCCCTCCACTGGAGCTCCAGTCCCGTTGCCACCACACTGGGGTGGCAATCAGTGGGGGGTGGAAATCCCCCCCCCCCCCACAATTTTCCCAAGATCCCATTGCGCCTACGGCCGATGGGATCCAAAGGGACCCTTAATTCCTCTTCTTTTTACTCCTATGGTTATAGTGCAATTTTTATTTTATTTTTTTCATTTTTCATTTTTCATTTTTCTTTTCTTTTCTTTTATTTTTCATTTTTTATTTTATTTAAAAATTGTGAAATAATTGTGTTAATTTAATGTAATAAATAAATTTTATTAATACGTAGTAAACTAATAAATATATAAAATTTATTATTATATAATTTAATATGAGTTAGTTAAAAATAGGTAATTACATAAATAATAAAAAATTAAGAAAAAAATATTATTTGATATATTACTATTAATTTTATTAATTTTCAATTATTTATTAACAAAATTATTACCTGACACAAAAATAATTTTTATAAATTTTAATAATTTATTAATTTTATAAATATCAAATAATTTAAAATTTTCATTATATATAATTTTTAATCTAATGTTTTCAATGATGAATTTTTTTTCTAACTACCGTCATTATTATTTTTACATCCAAATACATATTTATATATATATCGAACATGACATAAGTCTTTTTTTTTGTTGTTGCCACACATGAAATAAGTCGATCTATCAAAAAAAAAAAAAAATTGACACAAGTCTTTCAAATCATATACACAAAGTATATATGGAATTATATACATATAGTCCACTAAAACAGACTTTCTTTAAGCAAATTATATCCTTTCTCATACAATAATACTCACAATATACTGAAAGCTAGAAAGCATACTCTGATAGATAAAATTTAAGTTATCTTGCTATGAATAGATCTTATTCAAGTATCTAGATTCATGATCATTATGTCTATAACCATAGCTTTGCATAATCACCTCGGTACTGGACTAATTTCAGTGCTAAAAATTCATGGTCATCATGCCAACTAGGTTTCTTGGTTCATTTCCATGTCCTTCCATTATCCTGGATCTCTCTGCAGGCAAACATTCGCTTAAACCCATCACTACCTTATTCATGGTTGGCCTTCTTGTTGGATCGTGAGACACACAACACATTGCTACTTCTACGGCTTTCCACGCAGAATTAATATCAAAATCTCTTAATCTTGGATCAACAATATTTTTGATATCACCTCCGGGCAGCATGGAACTAACCCAGTCACTTATGTGAGTTCTCTCATTTTTGGTTTGCGCAGCAATCACAGCTGGTTTACTTGTTATGATCTCCAAAAGAACAACCCCAAAGCTATAAACATCACCTTTTTCGGTTAATATCTGTGATGCGAAATACCTGCATAAGAAACATGTGACTTGGTTTGGACCAAAAGATATAATTACAACTATATATATGTATATAGTGCTGAATACTTGAATTTAAAAGCAATAATTTTTTCAAGGAGCAGATGTACTTACTCGGGAGGAAAGTAGCCAGTGGTACCACCAACAAAGGATGCTAATATATGACTTCTATCTTCAATTTGAAACGTCTTTGACAGCCCGAAATCAGCTAGTTTGGCTTGGAAGTTTTCGTTTAATAAGATGTTTGTAGATTTCACATCTCTGTGGATTATTGGTGGTGTGCAACCTTTGTGCAAATAATCCAGTCCTGCATTAACTAATATTGTTCAATTTCTTGTCTTTGGTTAACTTGAAAGTCACAAATTAATTATATTATATGGTCTTAAAATGGAAAATTAAATTAAGCAAACGACAGTAATTAACCTTGCGCTACTTCCAGTGCTATTCGTAGTCTTACTTCCCAAGTTAGGATACTTATACTTTTATCTGCATCCATATAAAGCGTATTAACTTCTCTAACCATGCATGTGTTGAAATGAGAAAGTTTCCTAAACTAGAGATTGCAGAATTTTTGTTCTTGCTAGAACTAAAATTGAAGGATTTGGAATGTGAAGCACTTTGTAACATACCTGATAGATGCTCTGCTAAATTTCCTTCGGCCATGTACTCGTAAATTAGCACCAGATTGGTGCCTTCAATGCAATACCCAACAAGGCTTGTCAAATTTGTGTGATGAACTGTAAAAAGAGTTTTGACCTACATTAAAAGGACAAATTTTAATTAGTTTGATATGGATATATAACTGACATAAAACTTTTGTGTATGTTAGGCTCTCATACCTCAGCTTCAAACTGCTTATACCCTTGACTTGATGATAGAGACAGCTTCTTTACGGCTACTTGAGTGCCATTTAGGAGACCATGGAAAACTTGTCCAAATCCTCCAGCACCAAGAACTCTCTCAAATTTGTTTGTCATAGTCTGTACCTCAGAGAAGTTGAACCGCCTATTCTTTAACTCGAGTGACTGGAATAATGTATTGGATTCATCATCCGTATTTTCAGCTGATAATATATAAGTTCAATAAGCATAAATCTGTTGAGAATATCTTCAGCAATACCATTTAAATAGTTCAGTTCAATGTTCTGAACTTATCTATTTTTGTAATGTTGGTCATACCTAGTGGTGGTTGCCTCCATTTAAGCCACCATATTGTAGCCGATAATGCAATAATAAGTACAGAAAATGAAGTAACTGATACTGCAATTGGAACACCAAGGTTTTTCTTCTTATTCTTCTTACACGAATGTGATGCACAAAGGTTTGAATTTCCTTCAACACTACAATTAATTCAGTTCATTACAGAGAGAGTAAGACAAAATATACAACTATAGTACTTTACAAGCATGAAGTTTCATTCAATCCTAATAACATGACTCCCATGTTATTTGGTTTCATTATTCACTAGAAAAGAATTAATGAGATTAATGGTTTGGAGTACCGTAATGGTAAATTATCAATACTATATATAAAAGTACTAAATCCAAAAATACAAATAGTGAACGATATATATGTCTTTAATAATTTATTAAATTAACTATATATCCTTAATTATTATTTTTTATTAAATTAATAAAATTTCACTACTTTTTATCTTTTTTTCTTTTAAACATTAAAATCTTTATTAAAGTAAACTTTTCTTAATTGATACTTTTTTTATTTAAATTAAAAATTTACTAATTTTTGTTTATCTATTTTCTTTTTTTATTAAATCTTTTTATGATAACAACACTTCCAAATTTATTGTTAAAAACAATACAATTACGAGTTTGAAATAATATTAGAAAAATATTTATTAGTTAAGAATCAAAATCCTATTTATCTAGCTATTATATCAAGAAAAAATCTTAAAGCATTAATTTCTTGACGAGAATCGAAACGTAAAGATTAACCAAAGATGATAATTAAGATTAAATTATTAGTATGATACGACACTTGAATCATATAATTATGTTAAATTACAATGATATTATTATCATATAAGATTAGACATAAACGATTTGGACATAAATATATAATAAGTAACAATGAATACATAACCTTTTATATAATATATAATATAATCTTTGATATGATTTTAGTAACTTTAGATATAATTTTGATAAAGTTTGATATGATTTTAATAGCTTTTGATAGCCTTTAATATATATGATTGTAATAACCTTTGATAAAATTCTAATAACATTTGATAAAATTCTAATAACATTTGATACAATTTTAGTAACCTTTGATATAATATTAGTAATCATTGATGTAAGTTTGGTATCTTTAGATACCCTTTTGGTAACATTTGATATAATTTTGATAACCTTTTACATAATTTTGGTAAGTTTTGATATAATTTTTTATAACATTTTATACAATTTTGTTAACATTTGATAAAAAAAATTTATTTTGAAAATCTTAAAGCATTATTTACTTGACGAGAACCCAAATGTGAAGATATAATAAGATGATAATTAAAATTAAATTGGTAATATCATAGGATACTTGAATCGTAAAATTATGTTAAATTACAATAATATATAGAGTTTGCTTAACCAGTGCCTATAGGTATTGGTTAAGAAATATTTATTTACTATTTGAGGAAAGTTTTTTGCATTTAATACATTACTTTTCTTTCCATATATATCATCTTAACTAGTGCCTATAGGCACCGATTAACATTTTCCTAATATATATTACTATATGAGATTAGACATGAATGATTTTAACATAAATATATAATAAAGTAACAATAAATACATAACATTTTATATAATATATATAATATAATATTTGATATGATTTTGATAACCTTTGATATAATTTGATTGCCTTTAATATGATTTTAATAACCTTTAATGTAATTTTGGTAACCTTTAATATAATTTTGATAACCTTTGATATAATATTGATAACCTTTGATATAATATTGGTAACCTTTGATACAATTTTGGTTACATTGGATATAATTTTGATAACTTTTGAAATGATTTTAGTAACCTTTGATATATTTTGGTAACATTCGATATGATTTTAATAACATTTGATTTGATTTTGGTAGCCTTTAATGTAATTTTGTTAACCTTTGATATGATTTTGATAACTTTTAGTATGATTTTGTCATTTTGATAACATTTGATATGATTTTATAACCTTTAATATAATTTTGATAATCTTTTATACGATTTTGTTAACCTTTGGTATAATTTTGGTTTTGGTAATCTTTGATATATTGGTAACCTTTGATATAATTTTAATAATTTTTTATATAATTTTGGTAACCTTTTAATAACTTTTGATATAATTTTGATAATGTTTGATATGATTTTTGTAACTTTGGATATAAGTTTAATAACCTTTGATATAATTTTGATACCTTTTAATATAATTTTGATACCTTTTAATATAATTTTGATAATATTTGTAATAGTTTTTGTAACCTTTAATATTTGATAATTTTAATATAATTTTGATAACTTTTTTAATTGTTTTGGTAATCTTGGATATAAGTTTGATAACTTTTGAAATAATATTGGTAACCTTCGATATAATTTTGATAACCTTTTATCATTTTGATAGTCTTTAATATGATTTTTTCATTTTGATATAATTTTGATAACCTTTATACAATTTTGGTAACCTTTAATATAATTTTAGTAACTTTTGATAGAATTTTGATAATCTTTGATAAAATTCGTAATCTCTGATATGATTTTGGTATCTTTTTGATAATTTTTTTATAACATTTGTAATAGTTTTGGTAACATTAGATATAATTTTGGTAACATTTGATGTAATTTTGATAACCTTTGTAAAAAGTTTGGTAACATTTGATATAATTTTGATAATTTTTATATAATTTTGGTAACGTGTGATATAATTTTTGAGTAACCTTAATATAATTGTGGTGACCTTTGATATAATTTTGGGAACCCTTGATTAGACTGCTCAAGGTCGAGCAGCCCGCTCGGCCCGGCCCATACTAGGCCGAGCCTGGGTGAGCATTTTCATGATCCGGGTTGGCCTACCCCGGATCACTGTTCACATAATAAAAACTATTATTTTTTAAAATTTAATTTAAAAAAAATATATATGGTGAACAGTGTATTCATGCCGACTCAGGCTCACCCAAGGCTGGGCATGGGCAAAGAAGTTCAAAAAATTCCGGGCCGCGGCCCGGCCCATGAGCAGATCTACCCTTGATATAATTTTGAAACCTTTGAAAATTTTTGGATAATTTTTGTAATAATTTTGATAACATTTGATATAATTTTGATAACATTTGTATTATTTTTGAACTTTTGATATAATTTTGATAATCTTTGATATAATTTTGGTAATTTTTTATATGATTTTGATAACTTTTGATGAAATTTTGATAACCTTGATATAGTTTTGATAACCTTTATATAATTTTAGCAACCTTTAATAAAATTTTGATAACATTTAATATAATTTTGATAATTTTTTATATAATTTTGACAATATAATTCTAGTAACTTTTGATATAATTTTGTTTAACTTTTATATGATTTTGGTAACTTTTTTATAACCATTGATATAATTTTGATAACCACTGATAAAATTGTGATCATTACCCTTGATATAATTTTTGTAGCATTTGATATAAATTTGGTAACCTTTGATATAATTTTAATTATTTTTGAGATAATTTTGGTAAGGTTTGGTACAATTATATAATAATTTTAGTAACATTTGTAATAGTTTTGATAAATTTTGATACAATTGTGATAACATTTATAATAATTTTGATATCATTTGATATAATTCTATACCAAAATAAAAATCATCTAATATATAGATTTACCAAAACAAAATATATAATAGTGAATTATATTTATTAAAGTAAATAATATTAACTTATTAAATCATCCGGGAGCACCTGTACCCATTGTTATTAAAACCGGACCGGATCGGTCAATCAGACTGATTGAATCAAGAACCGGTGACTTGTTCGATCCGGTGCATGTCATAGAATCGAATTTCTTCGAACCGGTAGAAAACTGGTTGAACCGGTAAAAACCCGGAAAAAATCAGAAAAAATCGGTTTTACACTTATTTTTTTAATATGTGATGAGATTTAAACCTTTAACCTCTTAAATCTATATTAAAAATCATACCATTTAGTTAAATACATATTTTTATTAAATATTTATTATATTCAATACTTATTTAATATGAAAGTTACTTATTTAATTTTAATTTTTTTTTTTAACACAATTGACCGGTTTTGGACCGGTAATCGGAGGTCTTACCAGTTCGACCTCTGATCCAATTTTTTCAACATTGCTTGTAGCATAAACTAGTGGAAAAAAAAGGACATCGTTTGAACAGAAAGCGTACCGTAATATCAAGCCATCGTTCGACCTTTCAATAAGTCCAGTTGGAACTGTACCATTAAGCATGTTTTCTTCCAAGTTTCTGCAAGGGTATAGAAGTTATGAATTATGATCCTTTGCTATAACTTAATAAAAGAATATTCATTTTCAAGTTTGAATCCCTAGTAACTCACAGTACTGTCAAGCTTTGCAGTTGGGATAGAAACTCAGGTACTGGTCCAGTCAAACTGTTGTTTGATAAGTCCCTAATATATATATATATATATATATATATATATATATATATATATATTCACAGAAGTAATCGAGCTTATGTATCTCCCTTTAATAAATCCACAACTTGCATGTTGATCGTGATCTTGATATACTTACAGATATTGTAACCGAGTGAGATTGGCTATGTAAGGAAGTATCTCTCCCTTCAAGCCGCTCGAGGATAAGTTCCTGATTTAATGGTTATTACTACTAAATAGTCTTATGAACAAATATATGGATTGAGTGAATATATATATATATATATATTTCCAACTAGAAAATAGGGGCAATATAGATAGACTTACAAGGATATGATTCTAGGTGGATTATAACCGTCATAGCTGCAATTAAGACCATCCCACGAGTATGCTTGAGGACCACATGGATCTCCTTGCCAATTTCTTTTCAATCCATATATTGATTTTATATTTGAGATTGCATCAACTATTATGTTCACACATAAATAAGAATTGGAGTTAAAATCATGCAAGTTGATTTTTCAAAACAGCTAACTAGTGAAAACCAATTATATATGTTTTGAGTTCAAAAGAAAATACTTTCTTTCTGGATTGTCTCAGATTGTAAGAACCCTTTTACAGTATAAATCTCAATCGCGTTAAGGATGGGTGGAAGGGTTGAATCTTCAGTTCTGTAGATTGAAAATCGGTAGTCTCCACCAGTCAAGGCTAATACCGAGTAAACAGAGAATGCGGACAAGTAAGGAGGACTAATTGGTCGGTGCCAAAACTTGCCATTATAAGAGATGTTGAACTTCCTGGACTCGTTGGCTTGGAGCACTTGAACTTCAGCAAAGTGCATGTATACATAAAACTCCGCATCGGGAACAGAGCTGGAGTCGATGTCGAAATCCAAGGACTGACTGGAATTTAGTGGTGTGCCAGCACTCCTCATGGCAAGAGATGGTGGCTGGTAATCATTAGCTCTAGAGCCAACAGTAGAAGAGGTACTAACTTGTGTCCAATCATTTCTACTATAAGGCTGCCAGAAACGATCATAAACGTCTTCTTCGTACCTGAGGAATTGCTCATTAACTAAGAAAAGGAATCAAAATTTTCATTTCTTATACATCAATAAGTTTTTAGTAACTGATCAGTTTATGTACCTGAAAGATGTCCCAGTTGTTGAACCAACATCAAACCTTGTGAAAAGTTCCAGGGATCCTGTTTGAGTTCTGTAGGTTGTGTTCTTCAATAGCCTTAATTCTAATGCTGAGATGAATGGAACCCCATTTCCAGTATTCACTAGACAAACAAACAAATGATTTGATTGGATGACATGAATAATTTCTTCGCTTATATCAGTGGATGCATTTTGTATTGTTACAGTACTCCACAAATTAGGCCCTAGATGCAGATCAAACTTGGGCAGTTTGCTTATTTCATCGTAGTTTCCGTACATGAAACTCGCTCTGATTAAGTATTGATCTCCCTTTCTGAGGCTAAGGTTGTAACAATTTCGGTCCCCGTCAGGAAAGCTTCTAACATTCCATACCTGCCGCTGCATTCCTCTCTGGAATTCTGGTAAGACACTCTTACCTACACCTGTTTGTATATAAGCTGCATCTGAAATATAGTCAATGCCTGTTGTGGATTCAGTATAGCTTGAATCTTCTGGTAGCCCACAATCTAAGCTAATAAAACCTGAGAGAAACAAAGGAAGGCCTTAATAAGTTCATTGGTTATAGTGGAAGAGAATTGAATTTTTTTTTATTCAAAGAGTTAGATAACTGAAAACAAAACCAGTTTCACCTTGCTGGGCATGAACCAAAATTGCAACAGCATAGCTGCTAGCCAATACAAGGAGTAAATGCTTTAACATTTCCTTTACAATCTTCAATTCCTCACAGCCGGGGAGCACAAAGAAGCAATTCTCATCTTATAATTTATATATACAGGCATACTATTACAGTGTAGTAATACTAATAGAATATAGTTATAATGTAGAAACTTGGCCATTTTTTCTTTATGATAAAATTAAAAAAAAAATCCATGTACTCCTTTTATTTTAAATTGAATGTTCACATTTGACTTTGATTTTAGCATTTTTGATATTCTTCTTTAAAAAAATTATAACATTGATAAACTATAATTTTCAACGCTAAAAAGTTTAAAGAATTATTAAAAATTAATATCAAACAAAAAGGAAAGAGTAATGGTTGCAAAATGTTAAAAAAATTAAACTAAACATAAATTTAGCACCATCCAAAAAGAAAAGCTGGACATTCAATTTGGAATAAAGTAAGTAATGTATTTTTAATTTTGAACTATTTTCCTTGTTTTTCATATAAAAGATAAAATCATAATTATTATCCCTCTTGGAGAAACTTGTTTGGTTGCCAGGATAACCCTCCCTTCCCTTCCCTCAAATATATATATATATATATATATATATATATATATATATATTCAACAAATCAACTAGCCTGTGCTGTGATCAGTTCTGGGCCTATTACGCAAAAAGCTTAATTGATTTTCCACTGATTATTATGAGTTAAAAAATGGATACTTTTTTCTTTTCAATTTTAATCCATGATTGTGATCAATATATTTATTTACATATATAGACTAAATGGTCAGAAGCTAAATTTAAATACGATTGCTAGGTTTTGCATATCATAAAGTTTATGCTTACCTCACCATCTACTAGAAAGAAGAATGGTTCATACCATAACACTTAAAATTAATTATTTTCTTAATCTTGCTGAGCTCACTTAAATTTGATTATATATAGAGGAGGGATCCACTTAAATTAGTGTACAATTAAATTAGTTTTACAAACTTTACTTTCATAACTTTTTATATGATTAATATTTCATGTTTTATTCAAGTAGAGGCACGTCAAGTTTTGAGGAAATTAAAATGTCTAACTATTTGTTCGATATAAAAAATTTTCAACCGTTAATTATATATTGAAAAAGTCGATATGATAAATATATCGAATCAATTCGAAACTTTACGTGCACAACGAGTATAATTATATTGCTAAATTCAACGGTCAGTTTGTTAAAATATTAATCGTATAAAAATTTATGAAAGTGTGTAAAATTAATTTAGTTTTACACTAGTGTAAGTGAATATCTCATATTATATATATATATATTGATGGGAAAATCTTTAAATTAAGTATATATAAGAGAAGAAAGAAATTCTAAATTTTAACGACGGATACTTATCAAGTCTTAGATTTAACAAGGCTATCTATTATTGTATTTGATTTTTTTTTAATTATATATTCAATTCAAAAAATTAAAATCTAAAATCCAAATCAATTGATAAATTAAAAGATCTTGTTACATAAATTAATTCAGGTATATAAATTTTGAAGTAATTTGAATAAATTTAATACTTTGTATAGCAATTTTAATTAAAAAAAAAAACTTCACAGTTCAATCATTATTTATTGAATTTTGAATATAAATACTATTTTAGTTTTTTTACATATTATTGATTTGTTCTCATTGAATTTTATTAATTTATCAATTTTTTTATTTCAAGTTTAAATTTATTTGATTGTTTTCAATAAATAAATAAAAAATCATGAACTTGATTTAAAAAAGACATTATCGAAGTTGGTCTGTTTTGAAAAAGAAAAATTACAACTTGTATCTTATTTTAGTTTTATCAGTTAGAGGTTAAATTTTTTTATATTTAATTTGTGGAAATTAAGGAGTAAGGACTAGGTAGTTTGATTTGATCTAGCTGAAGAGGTCGTAACTCGTAAGTATAAGGTAACATGAAGGGGTCAATGTAACATAATCATATTATTTTGGAGAAAAAGAATATTAATTACTCCTTTCACTCTTCATTTCAGTCTTTGTTTTTTTTTTTTTTAATGTACCAATGTTCTTTTTTCTAACACTTAATAGTTAATAATTTTATGTTTTTATAATTAAATATGTTTTTATTTTTTAAATTTTTTATATTAAAAACTATGAAGCATCAGTTTGATAAAAAAAACTTTAAAAATTTAGTCAAAGATGAATATCAAATTTGAGATGAAAGGAGTAATATTACCTAACCGACAATGAAAGAGGATCCTATAATCAAAGTCTATATAGAGATCTGAATTTCAACTTTCATTTTGATTGATTATAACTAATTAGCATGAAATTTCATTACACCAAAAAATTGTGCTTGCAACTAGTTGAGGATTTTTTTTTTTTTTGGAAAAAGATATATTATATTGTGAAATGTAGCATTGAAAAAATTAAATCGGATCGGTCAATCAGATCGGTTTAACAGAAAACTGATGGTCTGTCCAGTCCTATATGCATCTTAAAATCGAAAATCTATCGGATCGGTAAAAAATCGATTTAACTGGTTAAAAATCAATAAAAAACTGGATTAAGTAAATTAAAAAAAACAATTATATATATATATTTTTAAGTGATGAGATTTGAACTTTTAATCTCTTAATTTTATATTAAAAACCAAACTATTAAATCAAATCTATATTTTTATTAACTATTTATTATATTTATTACTTATTTAGCATTAAAATTATTTATTTTAATATTTAAATTGTTTTGATTTAAATTGACCTATCTAATTGATTGGATCAAGAACCGGAGGTCTCTAGTTTGACCTTCCAACCTTGGTGAAATGTCTAAGTTTCTTTCATCTAGGTGATACTTCGAAAATTAACTTTTAAGGCATGGTTTGATGCATAATATGAAAGTCCAACGAAATGCTGAGTTCTAACGAAAACATAACAAAATGATTAGAATTTTTTTTAAAAGATGGTCAGGATATTTTCGAGTTTTTTTGGCTTAATTTTTTGTCTGGACAATCATAAAGGTGTATTTTCTTACATCGGACTAATATGTTCAAAATTTAACTTTTGAAGTGCACTCACAAAAATCGAATTTTAAAAGAGCATTTCACTTATAATTACCCAATCACAAATTCAAAAATAAGTAAGAATTCATCACTCATATGTATGGATTACGTATACTTTTTAATGGGTCTTATACTACTTAAAAATTTGTATTAATTAATTGCAATGCAGTAACCGGTCATAAGCTCAGAATCTCTGTTGACAAGGATATTCGAGTACCCTATTAAGTCTTGTGGACAAATGATAGAAATTTTTTGTATCAACATATGCTGACCCTCTTGGATCCTCTTGTTCTTGTTCTGTCCATCTCCGTAATTAGAAAATTTCAGTTTCCATTTTTTTATTTGTGAATAGCTTGTTGAATAGTATGGGCCAACGGTTGGTGGGTCAGGAGAGAGCCAATGTGGCCATTACAACTGAAGATGGTGGAGTTGGTCTCATTGATGAAGGCCCAGTGTTAAATAAAAAAAAAACTTCTATGTTGGGTCCTTGTCTCTCAGAACAACGTCGTACTAGCATGAAAAAAAGTAGAAAAATCACACGAAGAAATTGATGCGGCTTTACACATACAACTTGAACATAAGAAAAAAGCCAAAGGAAGAAGATTGAAAAATAAAAAGAAGACTCAAGTTCAAAAATCAAGTAAAAGGGAGTTGTCAATTGAATCACTTACGAATGGTAATTTTGAAAATATAAGGAAGATTTTGTGGAAGGAGGCGACTGAAACTTGGGAGATAGGGAAGATGCTGGGTTTATCAGCTTCGTGAGATGATGATGTGGTAGTGGAAAAACTGATGGAGTTGGAGAATAGAAAGGTGTGTTCTTAAACTCAGCTATGTTCATTTTCTCTATATTGGCTATTTGGTTTGTTTGTTTGGGATTAAAGTCGGTCTGTGGGGAATACGTCTGGCTGTTTACTGTTTGTGACTGGAGGTATTTTTCTTTTACAAAAAAAAAAAAAGGATGAGGATCTTGAGTTGAAACAAAAAAAGGTTAGAGTCCACGATTAAACGTAGGGTATTGAGAAAGTAGATTGTGAGGAATACGGAGGAGATGATTCTGGTTTTGCCTGAGTTCATTCTCTTTTGATCCTGTGCACCACTGCCATTATAAGGCTATTTTGTTGTCCAGAGATTGTTTTTATTTCTTATTCATTTATCATGTGGACTGGAGTTCTGATGGGTCTGTTTAAACCATATGTATCATATTTTTTTGGCTAAATTGGGTGTTGACAAGATTGAAATGTTCACTGCTTGGTAGTAACTATGGCTTGTCTCAGGGGATGTTTAGTACCAATGCGGATGGTCTTATATCTGTTCAGGGTTTTGTGTTTGATGCAGGACTGTTATGGACCAAGGCAAAATAGTAGGCCCACTTAGGAAACCCAATAATACTAGCAATGTTCAAGCCCATCCTAAGGGATTTTTCACATATTGTAATTTTGTTATTTTGATATTACTATAACCATGATTCTCGAATGAAAAGGGGAATATATAGCTGACAGTGGGTATTGAGAAAGCAATGAGAAAAACCGTTATGAAAAGCGTTCTCTCTCTCAACTTCTGACTCTCTCTCTCTATTTCTCTCTTCTCTTCTTATCTTTTCTTCTCTGTTCTTCATTGTTGATTTCAGGTGCACCATTTGGTATCAGAGCCTCTTGACCTGGCATATTCATGGCGGACGGCATCACGACGAGACTGCAAAAGGAGATGAATCAGACTCAACAAGACATTGCCAAGACTCACTCTGATGTTCTACTGTTGGATAAAAAATTTGAGGATCGATTTGAAAGTTTTCGAATGAGGTGAAACTGGAACTCAAGAATTTTCTTGAGCTCTTAATCTCTAAAGCTAGCATTTCGAGGGGAAAAGACATTTCAGGTGAGCCCTCATCTACCAGTGGATCTGTTGAGGGAGGCATACTGAAGTCTAAACCAGAAGGGTTAGCTGCCCTCCTTACACCAACTCGATCTGCCTATCCTATTATCCAAGACCTTACAAGATGGAATGTCCTAAGTTCGATAGTGGGGACTTTAAGGTGTGGATAATGAAGCTGGGAAAGTATTTTAAGGCTGAAAGAGTCCCAGATCATACTAAACTCAGGGTGCTTATGCTGAACTTGGATGGAAAGGCCCTTCAGTGGCATCAATACTATACTAAGTTGCAGGGAGGCTTTGAAAATCTCATTTGGACCACTTAACTGGGGGAGATGAAGGAAAGGTTCGCTCCTGGTGATTTTGAATATCCTATGGTGGACTTAGTATCTCTGAGGCAAACAGGTACGATTGAATTATTTCATGAAGAATTTCTGGGTATACTTAATCTTTTACAGCTTGCTGATCCTTATGCCTTAAGTATATTCATGAGTAACCTTAAACAGACATTTCCCAGTCCCTTAAACTGTTTAAGCCTAAAAATATGAATGAAGCTTTGCATGTGGCTAAACAAATAGAGGCCATACTTTATCTTACTCTTAAGAAACCTACCCCTTACAGCACATTCAAACCAAATTTTGCTAATACCACATTTGCCAATTCCACCATACACCAAAAACCAAACACATTGCCCCCTCTACTGCCTACACCAAAACATCCACCCAATCCCAACTTACTCACACAGAACAATTACAGAACTCAACCACCTAATGTATCCAAACTAGCCTATCCAAACCCACCCAGGCTTCAGTTCAGAGGTCCTCTCACTACTGAAATGGAAGACTGTAAGAAAAAAAAAATCTTTGTTATTGGTGCGATTCTAACTATAATTTTGGTCATAAATGTGTGAAATCACAGTTATATAAACTGTTGACTGACCCTGGTGATGGAGAAATAGAACAATGGGAATTTGTTGATTGTTTGGATAATCCATAATTGCTAACAGACTCTGCGGCTACAGAACAACCAGTTGTTTCTATTCATGCCATGTTGGGCACAGTAGGGTTCCAGACTATGAGAGTTGAAGGAATTATCAGCAAACACACTCATTTTCTACTTGTGGACACAGGGAGCACCCATAACTTCATTGATGTTACTGTGGTCAAAAGACTGGGGTTGGCTGTTTGGCAACACCACAGATTGAGTGTTACCATTGCTGATGTGGTCAATTATGAACTGTTGAAGTTTGTAAGAATGTCCATTGGTCAGTACAAGGCACAACGTTTGTTACAGACTTCATGGTTTTGCCATTGAAAGGTTGTGATATGGTTCTCGGGGTTCAATGGTTGGTGACCCTAGGCCCTATTATTTGGGATTTTAACCAACTTACTATGCAATTTCAACATCAATCTCAGTGGCTGACTCTCCACGGATTACACCCTGGCTTGGTTTAGGTTATGGATCACAAGCATGCTTCTAAGATGTTGCTATTTCTAATGCATAGTGCAGATCAACAACCCTGTGTTGTACTTTTGACTTCGAACTCACAGCTTCAGTTGTCTACAGGGCTATCTCAGGAACAGGTTGCTACCTCTGTTTCACATGCATTGAAGCAGTTATTACAAGAGTTTCATGAGCTGTTCAAACTTCCTACTGGCCTTCCACCACGTAGGCTTCAAGATCATAAGATTCTCTTGAAAAATGAAGATCAGTCAGTCCGAATCAGACCTTATAGACACCCAGCTATACAGAAAACTAAAATTGAGAAGATGATCAGGGAGATGCTGGATATTATGATTATCTGTGATAGTAACAGCTCGTTTGCCTCTCCTATAGTAATGGTCAAGAAAAAAGACGATTCTTGGAGGCTCTGCATGGACTACAGGCAGTTAAACCATTTGACCATTAAGGAAAAATTCCCTATTCCATTAATAGAGGAATTATTGGATGAGTTGGGCATTGCTTCTTACTTTTCGAAGTTGGATCTTCGCTCTGGTTATCACCAGATCCGAATGCACGAAGCTGACATATACAAGACCGCCTTTCGAAGACATGAAGGGCACTATGAATTTCTAGTGATGCCCTTTGGGCTCACTAATGCTCCCTCCACATTTCAGAGTCTGATGAATTCCATATTCAAGCCCTACATTCGCCAATTTGTGCTAGTATTCTTCGACGACATCTTAATTTATTCTAGTAACTAGCACGATCATTTCATTCACTTGAGACTGGTCTTTGAAGTTTTGCAGAACCACCAACTTTTTGTTAAGAAAAGTAAGTGTGCCTTTGTTGCAACAGAAATAGACTACTTGGGCCATGCGATAAGTGGTAAGGGAGTGGCAATGGATGGAAGCAAGATTCAGTGTATCTTAGAATGGCCAATTCCTAAATCTGTCAAAGAATTAAGGGGATTTTTGGGTCACAATGGCTACTACCGGAGATTTATTCGAGACTATGGCATTCTTGCGATACCGTTAACAGAGTTGCTTAAGAAAGAAGCCTGGCACTGGAATCCAGCAGCCACAGAAACCTTTGAAAAACTTAAACTAGCCATGAAAACTGCCCCAGTATTAGCTTTGCCTAATTTTTCTTTAGACTTTATGGTCGAAACAGATGCTTCGGGAATGGGAGTTGGTGCAGTGCTAACACAGAATGGTAGGCCTCTCGTCTATTTTAGTAAAGCTCTCTCACCTCGACACCAGGCATTTTCAGTGTATGACAAAGAAATGCTGGCTGTTCTGATGGCGGTTAAGAGGTGGAATGCTTACTTGGTTGGCCATCACTTCCAAATAAAAATGGACCACCAAAGCTTACGATTTCTACTCGATCAACAAGCCACTACACCTGCCCAACAATTCTGGATCACCAAGATAATGGGCTATGATTGCAAGGTGATATATAGGAAGAGAGTACATAACATAGTTGCTGATGCTCTCTCCAGGAAGCCACATCTCGTTACGATATCCACTCTGACTTCTAATCTCTTCCAGAAGATTGCAGATTCTTGGCACTCCGATGATAGATTGCAGAAAGTGATTCAGGGTTTACAAACTGGCAAGCAACAGCATCCCAAATATATGTGGCATGGGAACCAGCTGCGCCGAAAAGGAAAATTGGTTGTTGGGAATCAGCTGGAGTTGCGAAATGAACTGATTGATTATTTTCATAGTGGACCCTCTGGTGGTCATTCAGGGGCACATGTTACAACCTCTAGAATTTCAGGGATACTGTATTGGAAGGGAACATGCATAGAAGTGAAGAGGAGGATATGGGAATGCAATATCTATCAACAGTATAAGTATGATAATTCGACTTCCCCAGGCCTATTGCAACCCTTGTCCATTCCCGATCGAATTTGGACAGACATAAGCATGGATTTCATAGAGGACCTCCCTAAATCTAAGGGCTGGGACACAATCTTAGTTGTGGTGGATCGACTGTCCAAATATGCTCATTTTGTTGCATTACATCATCTTTTTACAGCCTTGTCTGTAGCACAGAAGTTTATGGATCACATCTTTAAACTTCATGGCATTCCACAGAGCATCGTCTCGCATCGCGACAAAGTATTCATGAGTTATTTCTGGAGTTAACTCTTTAAACGGTTTGGCACTACGTTGAAGCTTTCTACAGCTTACCACCTCCAAACTGACGGCCAGACAGAGGTCGTGAATCGATGCCTTGAAACCTACTTACGATGCATGATTAGTGAGAAACCCAAAGAATGGAGCAGATGGTTGTCATTGGCCGAGTGGTGGTACAATACTTCCTATCACTCAGCCACTCACACCACTCCTTATGAGGCTGTATACGGTCAACCTCCTCTTGTCCACCGTCCTTACTTAGCTAGGGAATCACTGGTGGCTACGGTTGATTGTAGTTTGCGGGCCAGAGAGACTGCTCTCAAGCTGTTGAAGTTTTATCTATCAAGAGCTCAGAACCGAATGAAAACAATGGCAGATAAGTATCGGAGTGACAGAGTGTTTCAGATTGGCAACTGGGTTTATCTCAAGCTGCAACCCTACAGACAGCACTCAGTTAAGAATAAAACTTGTTTGAAACTTGCTGCTAAGTTTTTTGGGCCCTATCAGATAGTGGAACGAATTGGACAGTTTGCATACAAGTTACAGTTGCCCCTAGGGTCTAAAGTTCACCCCACCTTTCATGTTTCGCAGCTAAAGAAACATATTGGTCAGCTTTCTTTTTAATCTCAATTACCTGTTATTGGTCATGATGGCACCATTGCAAAGGAACCCGAGAAGATTTTAGCTCGCAGAATCACTAAACGTGGGAATCGAGCCGTCACGGAGGTGTTGATTCAATGGACTAATACTTTTCCTGAAGACTCTACCTGGGAACTCCTCCATGACATCCAACAACAGTATCTTACTTTTGATCCTTGAGGACAAGGATCCTTTTCATGGGGGGTATTGATGCAGGATTGTTATAGACCAAGGCAAAATAGTAGGCCGACTTAGAAAACCCAATAATAGTAGCAATGTTTAAGCCCATCTTAAGGGATTTTTCACATATTGTAATTCTGTTGTTTTGATATTACTGTCACCATGATTCTTGGATGAAAAGGGAAATATATAGCTGACAGTGGGTATTGAGAAAGCAATGAGAAAAATCATTATGAAAAACCTTTTTTCTCTCTCTATTTCTCTCTTCTCTTCTTATCCTTTCTTCTCTGTTCTTCATTGTTGATTTCAGGTGCACTAGTGTTGTTTTCTTGTTCCCTTGGTCATTTTTAGGGGCCAGTTGCATTTCATCCTCTTCTTTTCTTGGCCTGATGAAATTGGTTCCTTCTCATGTTCTCTTGGAAACATGGCTTCAAAGAATGAATTGATATGATTGCTTTTCAGGATTTGGTGACATGTGACATCCGGCTTGTGATTGATCTGAGTATGTTTTATTCTTATAGCATGGAAAAGATCCTTGTTGTTGCTAAGTCTGTTCAGGGCAACTGGGGCATGGAGTATAATAGATTTAAGGCTAAGGTTGAGCTCTTGTAGCAAAATCACAGGTGGGTCTATGAGTTGCTTAGTGGATTTAGTCTTCAGTTATGTTTTCCCAGATTGGTGAAGTTCATTTTAATGGCTTGAGGGCAGAGAAGGAATGGTTCGTGTCTACTAGGAAGTTTAGATAGATGTGCTCCAGAGTTGTCTACTTTTATAGTTTTTGGTAAAGTTTGGATTCATTGGCTACTCACATGAAGTTTGATTTATAGGGTTCGGTGCTTTAAGTTTGATTTAAGGTGATTTTCTGCTTGGTTTGGATATTAGAAGTTTTGGTTTTACAGAACTGTATGTTGTTTTTGTTATTGTTAGTCTTGGTACTAGCTCTCTGGATTCTTTAACAAAATCCAAATGTCTTAGAAAAATTTGGGTGAATCTAGGACCTCCTCGATGATTGGTGGCGTGAGGAGTTTGCCCGATTAGGTGGTCTTGTTCGGTGTTGATTTATGGTGATGTTTTCAGAAAAATGATAATTTGGTTAGTGTGATGCAATTGGGACTGACTGATTGTTCTTCATAAAGTGGTTTGGGTGTGTTGTCGGAATCTTTCAAGATGAGAATATTTTCAGGGAATTTACGGATCTTATGAAAAAGAGATTTTGAAAGGAAACTAACTTAGTTGAACATAGAAATGGCCTTCCATTCAGGAGATAAAAGACGGATTCTTTTAATTAGCTGAGGCATTTGGAGCGATTTGGGAGTGGATAATGCTTAATGAAATTGATCGATTTTGTAATTGTCCATTGCTATAAGGAGTCTAATTCTTTGCAGATGCTCTTGGCAATTTGGTGATGGTTTGGTCCTTGCTTTTTGTTGTTTACATATGGCTGTCTTGTAAGCTGTATTATGTTCTTTTATGGTGTCTTCTTACTGCTGCATGCCTTCGCAGCTTTGGAATTGTTGACTTGTGTCTATATTATGCCTCCTTATTAATGGATTTGTTTTCATTGATTGAGAAAAAAAAATTCCAATGTCAGCCTAACACTTTGGGAACCATATACAAGAAATTATAAACAAATAGTACTCCACTAACAATGGGATTTTTGTAAGCACACCCGGACCAGATAAATTAGTGGATATATATATATATCGTATAATCACCTGGCTAGAGGAGTTGATTCGACGTCCAATTTCATAGTCATGGAACCAACTGAGTTCAGTGATTCGTCTTCATGGTCTTTCTTGTTCCTAGCTCTTACATCTGACAAACACTCGCTTAATTCCACTACTACCTGATTCATGGTCGGCCTTCTTGCACCAGTTGGAGACAAACAAGGCATTGCTACTTCTACAGCTTTCCACATAGAATTAACATCGAAATCTCCTCGTAATCTCGGATGAACAATGTTTTTGATGTCACCCATGGACAGCATCGAACTAACCCATTGGCTTATGTGAATCGTCTCATTGTTACTTCCTGTAACTACAGGTCAACCTATTATGATCTCCAAAAGAACAATTTCGAAGCTATAAACATCACTTTTTTCGGTTAACCTGTTTGATAAGTAACACCTACATATTCAAAAATTTAACTTGGTTTGAACAAAGATTATTAATTGCAACTAAATTGTGCTGTTTTTTTAAACGAAATAGTTTTCCCAAGAGTGTAGATGTATTTACTCAGGGTCAAGGTAGCCAGGGGTGCCAGCAATAGATGCTGAGACATTAGTGCCACCTTCAATTGGAAAAGTTTTTGACAGCCCGAAATCAGCTAGTTTGGCCTGGAAGTCTTCATTTAATAAAATGTTTGTAGACTTACGATCTCTGTGGACTATTGGGGGCTTTGCAACCATTATGAAGATACTCCAATCCTACAATATCAATTTCATGTCTTAGTTCACTTGTAGTTTCAAACAAAAGGTTCAAAAAATGGAGGACAAAATGTTAAAAGAAATGTGTGCCAACCTTGTGCTGCCTCAAGTGCTATACGAAGTCTTCCTACCCATCTCAAAATACTGGTTCTTCTTGCTACATCCATAAAAAGTGGGTTAAAATTTGTATTTATTAAAAAAAATGGGATTATGGTCTTGCTAGATCAAAATTGTATATGTGAGAATGTGAAGGACTTTGCATTCAAACCTGACAGATGCTCTTCTAAGTTTCCTTTCTCCATGTATTCATAGATTAGGCCCAGGTTTGTGCCTTTATTACAATATCCAATAAGGGTTGTCAAATTTCTATGATGTACTCCAGTAGAAGTTTCACCTATATGAAAAAGCCCAAATCTTAATTGGTTCGATATATACATATATATAATGAGGTAAGACTTCTTCACAAATTAATTAGGTTGTTACTTGTTACCTCTGCTTGAAATTGCTTATGCCCTTGATCTGATGATGTAGACATGATCTTTACTGCTACTTGAGTGTCATCCAAGTAGCCATGGGAAACTGTTCCAAATCCATCTTTGCCTAGAATTCTCTCAAAATTATTTGTCATCCGTTGGACATCAGCATATGTGAACAGCCTCTTCTTTGTCTCTAGAGACTGTGATGTTTTTTCAGATACAGCATCCACATTTCCATCTAAAAATTAAGGTCATAATAGGTTCAAGAACTATGTATCTATTTTGAAAATATTTCAATAGCATTTAAAAATTTTCAGTTTAAAGTTCTATCTGATGAGCACCAAGTGTTTCAATTGGGCCTATTACAAGGTCAAGGTCCAAGAAGATCAAGGAAGCTATGCAAGGATTGGTGCAAAGGACCTGGGCAGAATCTACAAATCTTTTAAGCAAGGTCAAGACATTCAAGATGGGCTTGAATGAAAAGGAACCAGCTTTGGTCCATGTGATCCAAGCAATAAAGGGGGCGGCATAAGAGAGGATTGGCGTGGACCAACCTTTGTTTCATAATTGATGTGGCAACAGTGGGCCTTGTTCTAATTCATGGCTTGTGGGGGCTAATTCTTTATTAAGTTTATAGGCTTGTGTGATGCCTATTTCATTAATCTAGTTGGATTTATTTTAATTTATTAGGTTTTTGGGCTTGAATATGTTCAGCCCTTATCTTTCTTAGTGTAGCTGAATTAGGCATATTAGTAGGGCTAGAATTCCTGGCCGACCTAGGACTTGTTAGGGAGGCTATATAAGCATATGTTTAGCCGCCAACTTGAGTTAATCAATAGTATTCTGAATTTTATTCAATTGAGAGGATTTTCTCTTATTGTTCTTGAAATAACTTTTGACCTTATCAAAAGTTTTCTTTGCGGCGTTCAACAACCAAGTCTAGGTTCTTGAAATTTGTTTTCATTGGGTCTAGATCTTCAACCTAAATTCTGGCTTTTTTGGGTTAGGATATTTGAATTGTTAGTGGGTTCAAAGGATTTCAATCCTAAGGGTTCACATCACTATCTATGAGCTTCTATATTATCGGTGACCATACCTAGTGGTTTTCTCCTTTTGAGCTTCCATAAGGTAGCCAATGCAATGTTAAGAATATACATCGACTCCTCTCTCCTTTCTCTAGAATTATCTCTATATTTCTTCTACTCTAGTTTTCTAGATTTCTCTTCTTTGTTCTTATTTCTAGATTCTTCTCTATTAATCTAGGTGTTTGATATTTTCTTAGCTAAACAACATACTAGAATGTTGTAAGTCGGTTTAGTAACTGACATAGACAAGAATAAATAGAGTGGGGGTTGTAAGGTGTTTGGGAAGTGAAGAGTTAGAAAGTGATGAAGAAAGAGTGAGCATTAAGTTGTGAGTGACATGAGTAGGTGAAGTGTAAGAGTGAGTGACGTGAGTTGTGAGTGTGTAAGAGTGTTGTGTGAGAATCACTAAAGTGTTAGTGAGTGTATACTAAAAGAGTGTAAGTGTATTTGTTCCTAAATATATAATAAAAGAGTTATTTTTCACTCTTCAAAATCCAACAAATTGGTATCAGAGCCAGACGATCCTGAAGACCGGAGTATAAGAGTGGGACGATCCTGAGGACCAGATTATCAGAGCGGGATGATCCAGAGGATTGGAATATCAGAGCGAGGCCGTCAGGGACCGTAGTATGCGCATCGGAGAAAAGACAAGCAGCCAGAGGTTTCTCGAAATCAGATGATCGAGAATTGTGATTACCGACGATAGATCAAGTCGCGAAAAGGGCTATCTGAAGAAGTGAGAGAGCCATCACAAGAACAGGTGAAAAGCGCTACCTACTACCTGAAGTAGTGTGAAAGCCATCACGAGAATAGGTGAAAAAGGCTACCTACTTACTTGAAGTAGTGTGAGAGCCATCACGAGAACAGGTGAAAAGAAGAGTCGTCACGAGAAGAGGTGAAAAGGGCTACCTACCATCATAGTGAAAGCCATCGCCAGAAGAAAGAGCAAAATGGTTAGGGACCATAATACGCGTATTGAAGGAAGACAGTCGGGGACTTTTTTTTTGTTGAGAAAACTGGAAACTTGTCAGTGCACAGTCTGGGACTATGAAATTAATTGGTCGGGGACCAAGACGATCGAGAATCGTAGATCGTAAAGACGTAGAAATTTTGTCGGTGCACAGTTTGGGACTGTGAAGTTAATTGGTCTTAGACCAAGACGATCAGGGATCATAGTTTGTGAAACTACAAAGTCTGACAGAACCAAACTTGAGGAAAGTGCAGGGCACTCTCAAGTTAGAATGGAAGATTTTTCAAGTCCGGTTAGTAAGATTGAGAAGCTTAATTACAACAATTATAATACGTGGAGTATTCGCATGCAATTTTACATGCAAGGACAAGATTTATGGGAAATTGTCAACGGTGAAGATACAACACCACCAACCAATGCTGAAGAATTGAAGAAATGGAAGATCAAAGCCGATAAGGTCATGTACGTGTTATCAGTCACCATCCAGGATGGTGTATTACAACGCATCAGGGATGCAAAGACGCCGAAGAAAGCATAAGACACACTCGAAACATTGTTCGTGAGGAAAATGATACTAAGCTACAACAATTGGAAAATGAGCTCTTGTCAATCTTGCAACAGCATATGTCGGTAAGCGAATATTTCTCCAAAGTTAAATCTCTTTTTGATGAAATTTCAAAATTAGATCCAGAAAATGCCATTATCGAAACGAGGATGAGAAGAATTATTATCCATGGCCTGTAATCCGAATACAACGGGATTGTCATTGCAACTCGTGGATGGAGCAAAGAACCAACTTTAACCTATGTTACATGGACTCAGGTACGAATATCCAATACGGGTATGTATCTAAGGGCCAGACTCGTCATTGTGTAAAGTTTTGGACTCGCGAAGTCGTCCAAAAAGTATCCAAAAATAAGATACGAGTACGTGGATACTTTACATAAAGAAAAAATATATTAGTATAATTTCTTCTATAAATAAATTTTCTTTGCTATAAAACCAAAAAAGGAATTTTATTTGAATATGATACTCAAATTCATGTTAGTATTCATTTAAAATAATTTCTCTATTAAAATTAATTAAATATTTTTTTACTTTAGTAACCTCAAATTTAACAAATTGAAATTGTATGATCAAGAGCCCAAGATATACAAAAGTCCAAGATACAAACTTTTTGTCTTTTTGGATCAGGCAAAGATTAAATATTTTGTTGGAGAATGGATAATGGGCCTAAAGGTTTTGAAACCGAAGTTAAAATAATAAAAACGAAACCTAATTTATCATTTTAAACCATTCGGCACCCCTTATTCTCCCTCTACTTATCCAGTTCTCCTTTTAGCCGCAGTCTCATAACAGAAACAAAGTGCTCTTGTTGAAGTCGAAAATCGAAATCCTTCTATCCCTTTTTTCTCTCTCCTTAAAAGACTAGTTGTGATAGATCTTTCCATTTGCCTTTTTTCTGACCTACGCTACTATATTGCAAAAGTGGAGAAGCCCAACTCTCATAAATTAATCTCCTTCCTTGCAATCTCTCTTTCCTTAGCTCTAGTTTATGAAGTGCCATGCAATCTCTTTTTCCTTAGCTCTGGTTTATGAAGCGCCTTCTTAAAGAAGCCGAGTCCAAAATTGCAACGGCGAGTCGGACACATAAATCGTGTCAGTATCCGTGTCGTGTCGACACGGGTATGACATCCTAAAATAGAGAGTCCATGTAACACAGACTTTAACTGAGTTGAAAATATCCTTGCAAATCAAGAGGCTTTAGATAACCAAATGTCTAAAGTCATGGTGAAAGATTATGAGAAAGCCTTCTTTAGCAATAAAAGAGGTAAAGTTGCGATGAGGCGAGGAATGGAAGACAATGAAGTTGAAAACAAACAAGGAGCACGACAACGGAGGAGCTTTCAGCAAGGGGGAGCTCAAATTGTTCGAGATAGAGACGATAGCAAAAATGTGAGGTCTCGTCGTCGAAACGTTCAGTGTTTCAATTGTGGCAAGATTGGTCACTATGCTCGAGAATGTCGATATAGACAAGTGCAAGTCAATGCATCATTGTTCGCAGTACAGGAGAATAACTATGAAGAAGAATGGGATTTTGGAACAACGCTTACTATTAAAGAATGCGAAGAACTCGTAGCTGCTTGCACCACTGAGTTAGAAGAAAATGTTTATGATGACATGGAAGAAGAAATTGATTTTGAGAATATTCAACCAAAACAAGAGGCAATTGAAGAATCATCGAAGGAAGAAAACAAGTCTCTATTTCAGTCACCAAAAAAGACTTTTGAGGAGGAAAGACTATTTCAAGAAATCGAGAAAAATGCAGCAGCTGATGATGACGTTCAAAAGGATGACAACGAGGTCACTGACATTGAGAAGCCTTATAAAAGCGTGGAAGATATGAAGATCAATTGTGGAGCCAACAAATTAATGGTAATTGACAAAGTCGAGTATACCTAAGTCAAAGACAGGCTGGCAAAGAAAATCAAGAAGAACGAAGATAGAAATGATGTTGAAGCAAAGACGAAAGTAAGCAAGATCATGATGGAAAATAAACAATCAACGATGGATGATGGATGATGCAAAACAGATGATGCTGATGAATTTTAAGAAGAGAAAGAAAAAGAGAAGATATTTGATGAGTCCAGAAGACGGTCGGGAATGACAAGCCAGCATCAAGAGAGAGTAGTCGTTGATGGGGAGTGTTAAGAATATACAACGACTCCTCTCTCATTTCTCTAGAATTATCTCTATATTTCTTCTACTCTAGTTTTCTAGATTTCTCTTCTTATTTCTAGATTCTTCTCTATTAATCTAGGTGTTTGATATTTTCTTAGTTAAACAACATACTAGAATGTTGTAAGTCGGTTTAGTAACCGACATAGACAAGTATAAATAGAGAGGGTGTTGTAAGGTGTTTGGGAAGTGAAGAGTTAGAGAGTGAGTGAAGAAAGAGTGATGAGCATTAAGTTGTGAATGACATGAGTAGGTGAAGTTTAAGAGTGAGTACGTGAGTTGTGAGTGTGTAAGAGTATTATGTGAGAATCACTAAAGTGTTAGTGAATGTATACTAAAAGAGTGTAAGTACATAGTGTAAGTATATTTGTTCCTAAATATATAATAAAATAGTTATTTTCACTCTTCAAAATCCCGAAATGCAATTATGAGGACAGAAAATGAAGCAACTGCTGCTACTACTGGGACAACCACCTTTTTCTTCTTCTTGCAAGAGGGTGATGCACAAAGATTTGGATTTCCTTCGACACTTTCAATTAATTCATGAGTTAAAACAATAGAGAGTTAGGCATGGAATAAATAAGCAATCACTAACTCTCTTACGATGTTATTTTTATTTGTTGTTTTCTAAAAGGGAAAAGATGGAAATTGATACTCTTTAATTATCATATTGATCAGAAAGCATACCTAAGTGTTAAACCATTATTTGACCTTGCAAGCAGTTTAGCTGGAACTGTACCATTGAGCATGTTCCCTTCCAAGTTTCTGCAAAGGTTAGCAGTAATGATCTATTAATTCAGTTATAAAGAAACTGCAGTTTACTTCTAAATCCAAAGGCAACTTACAGTACTCTCAATAATTTTAGTTGAGATAGAAACTCAGGCACTGATCCAGTCAAATTATTGTTTGACAAGTCCCTATAATTTGACACAAACAGATCTGGTCATTTCAATCACTTAACAGATACATGACAACCTCATAGTCATATTGATCTTGAAGATAATACTTACAGATGTTTTAATTGGGTGAGACTTTCTATAGAAGAAGGTATCTCCCAGTCAGCCCGCTTGATGATAGGTCCCTGAATTTGTTGTCAGTAGTTTTGTTAACAAAAATATGGAATTTGATAGAAATTAGTTCCTACTTGAGAAGGTTAAGGCAGAGACTTACAAAGATATGATTCTAGGAGGATCATAACCATTATAACTACAATTAAGACCCTCCCACAAGTAATCTTTAGGAGCACATGGATCTCCTTGCCAGTTTCTCTTCAATCCATACATTGATTTTATATTCAAGATAGCATCAATTGTTATGTTCACATATATGCCGGAATTGGAGTTAAAAATAAGCATATTGAATTATTAATAGTCTAAACATTAGTCAATATATGTTAATCATGTCATCAGGAACGTACCATCTTTTTGGAATTTTTCTGATTGTGAGAAATTTTTAACCAAATAGATCTCAATGGCGTTAAGGATGGGTTGAATCTTCAGTTCTGTAGATTGAAAACTTGTGTTCTATTCCAGTCATGGCTGATGGGGAGAAAATAGTGTTTGCCAGCAAGTAAGCAGGACTGTGGGGTCCAAACCAATGCTTTCCATTATAAGAGATGTTGAACACTCTAGACTCATTGGCTTTTAGCTCTTCAACTTCAGCAATGTGCATATAGACATAGAGTTCGGAATCGGGATCAGCTTCGATGGAGAAATCCATGGACAAACTAGCATTGACTGGGGTACCAGCAGTCCTCATGGTACGCAGTGGCGGTTGGTAATCATTATTTCCTGAGTCAATGGCTAAAGAAGTTTTTATTTGTTTCCAATCAAGTCTGCTGTAAGGCCACCAGATACGATCATAAAAAATTTCTTTATACCTGAGGAAATGGCTCATTATAGGTAAATTACGCAAGGGATATTTAAAAATTTATGTTCTTACAAGAACTTTGGTAGGTATATTATATATGAAATGAAATAGCTTTTACCTGAATGTTCCAGGAGTTGCTGGAGCAACATCTAACCTTCCAAACTGTTCCAATGATCCAGTTTGAGTTCTGTACTTGTGTTTTTCAAAAGCCTTAGCTCTATTGATGATATGAAAGGAATCCCACTCCCTGTATTCACAAGACAAATTTGCAAATGATTTGATGGAAGGACATGAATAATGTCCATGGTTGAATCAGCTGATACATTTGTCAGAATCACTGTTCCCCAGAAATTAGGTCCCAGGTGCAGATCAAATCTGGGTATGTCATTTTTCCCATCATAGTTTCCATACGCAAAAAGAGCTCTGTTTAAATATTTATCTCCCTTTCTGAGGGTTATATTGTAACAGTTTCGGATCCCTTCAGGAAAACTTCTCAAATGCCAAGCCTGCTGCTGCACAGTTGCTCGGAATTCAGGTAATATCCTCTTACTTCTGCCAGTTTTGATGTAAAGGTGCATCCGAAATGTAGTCCACGCCGGTTATGCTTTGCGTATAGGTCGAGTTTTCTGGTAACCCACAATCTAAGCTAATGAACCCTGAAATAAAAAAACATAGGGCCGGAGGGCTTACTTGGTTAAATATAGTTGAAAGAAAGGAGAATTGACATTGTTAGTTAAAGATTTAGAAACCCAAACCTGATTGATCCTGCTGAGCATGAACCAAAAATGCAAAACAAAAGCTGCTTATCAATGCAAGAAGCAAATGCTTTAACATCTCCATTACAATGGTGAGTTCTTTGCTAGGGAGAACAAAGAAACAGTAAGCATCTTTATAAGTTATATATAGAGCAAAGTGGATATTGGTGAAATGATTTGTGCAAGGGAACTTGGTCAATTATTCTTCCATGAGTGATTAAGCACTACACTTATTATTTTTTTAATTTCATCAATCATCTCTATTTGAGTCTATAATGTATTTTAATTACAAGATATTCTTTTTATGCCTAATTACAGAGCTGAAATAATATTGTTGCTATATCTCAGTGTTGAAAATGGTTGCTACTAGAAAATTAACAAAACTTGACAAGATTAATTGTAAATGGAATTTGGCCCTTAATAGAGGAAAGAAGAGTTGTTAGCTGACTTATTTTATAGGGTAGACTTTAGGGAACAACTTTGTTTAATTAAGTTTTTATCAAGATGCATAATCAATGTGTGGTGAATATATAGTAAATTTAATTTCGTGTAAAAAGTAATTATTCATTTTTAACTATCCAAGGAACTAATAATCATATGCTAGCTATAAATGACATGAAACTATTATTATTTGATTTCTCATGTACATAAATTAAAATTATAAAAAAAATAGATATTGTCATTTTCATCTTGATTTCGAAATGATAATGAATTGTTGGATAAGTCAATTATTTACATTGGCCATCTAGTCTACTAGTGCCAAGAATTATGGTACACTAGAAATAAACCCGTCTATGTTGAGGATAAAAATATTTGCATTTTATTTTGAGTTTTTTAATTAAAAAAATAATTTCATTTTAAATTAACAATGATAATATTATAGTGAAAATATGCAAACAATGAGATAATGTTAAAAATTAGAAAAAAATATTACTTACTTGAATACATAACATATGTTTGTCTACTTCAATTCGAACTTAAAAAGATTTATTAACGTGTAATTCAATTTAAACTTTACATAACAAAGACAAATTATGTAAAATATGAGATGAATTGAGACACGATACAAATACAACATAGAAAAAATAATTAAAACACAACACAAAAAATAACATGAACATGACACGAATACACGAATGTGTAAAAATATATATAAAACAAATTATTAACGTGTAAAAATTTATATAAATTTATACTTTATATAAATTATTAATGTGTAAAATTAATTACTAATGTGTAAAAATTCATATAAATTTATAATATTTTGAAAACACAAAAAAAATATCACGAATACAAATACGTCACGAACATACAAATTTTTCTCTAAATTGAACCAATATGATAAATTATGCAAAATATATCATGAATTGAGACATGACACTAACATACAAAATTTTCTCTAAATTGAATCACAATGACAAACTATGCAAAATATAAGATAGATTGAGACACGACACGAACACAACATAGAAAAAATAACTAAAACACAAAGCGAAAAATAACATGAACACGACACGAATACACGAACGTGTAAAAATATACATAAAACGAATTATTAATGTATAAAAATTTATATAAATTTATAATACTTTATATAAATTATTAACTTATAAAACTAATTATTAACGTGTAAAAATTTATATAAATTTATAATATTTTGAAAACACAAAAAATAACACGAATGCGTCACGAATACACAAATTTTTCTCTAAATTGAATCATCATGACAAATTATGTAAAATATGAGATGAATTGAGACATGACACTAACACAACATAAAAAAATAATTAAAACACAACACGAAAAATTATATTAACACGACACGAATATACGAACGTATAAAAATATACATAAAACAACTTAGTAATGTGTATAGATTTATAATACTTTAAAATTTAAATATAAAAAAATAACACAAATATATTTTTATTATTTTTTCTCTTTCCTTTTTTTTTCCTTTCTCCTTTCTTTTCTTTCTCTTTCTCTTTCCTTCTACCCAAGATTAAAATAAAAAAAAAATGAACAGTCTCCAGCGACGTGGATACCTTCCCCTTTGAGAAAAATTTCCTATATTAATAGTAAGGATTGGGTTTAGAGGTGGTCATGGGCCGGGCCGGGTCGCGGCCCGATTTTTTTTTCCCTCTACCCAGGCCCGGCCCTGGGTAGCCCAAGCCCGCCCGTTTAGGCCCGAAACACTGTTCATTGGAATGAAAAAATAAATTTTTTATTTTTTTATAATTAAAATTAAATAAAATAATATTATTATAATAAAAATCACTGTTCCGGGCCGGAACATAAAATATCCTGCCCCGGGCCGGGCCTGTCGGGCCGGGCGGGCTGCCCGGCCCGTGAGCAGGTCTAATTGGGTTTGCCAAAAGTCATTATCTTGGTTAGACTTTGTGGGGAATATTCTTAACCATCACAAGTCATACTAAAATATGTTGAAAAGAAATGTAAAATACTATATATGCAACTGTGATAGATGATAGATGGAGGTTTAATTAACAAGTTTACAATATAATCAAGGTTAAAATATTAAAAAACCCTGAATTATTTTACTTTTTTTAAGTCAGTGCCTATATTTTTATTATACCAAATAAATTTTTATTTTTTTATTTGTATCTAAATAAATTTTATTTTAAACAAAATTAAGATTGATTTATGTTAAGAGTTGATTTAGGTACAAATTAAATATTTATTTGGATTTAAATTAAAAGTTAACAACTTATTTGAATGAAAACTATTAAAAATTAAAAATTTATTTGGATATAATAAAAATATAAAATTTATTTATAATAAGATAAAATTCAGAAAATGTTTTATTATTATTTTAGCATATAATCAATTAAGTACAAGAGATCATTTTAATGATTCGTAGTTGAAGCACTCTTTAGAGTTAAACCTCAACCAATATTTTATCAGTTTGCCTAGCTCCCTCTCCTCAAATTCGCTCTTGAAATTTCAAAACAATATTGCATTTATACTTAATTAGCAAATAAATCTTAATTAAGCAATTAAATAGTTTTTTTTTTTTTTTTTATATTCGAGGTTATTAGAAATTGAACTCTGATCGCATAACTAAGAATTGAATACTTTACCAATAAATCATCCTATTGTTGACAAACATTCAGTTTTTTATTTAACTATAATTGAACAAATCTCCAAACTCAAAGAGTTTAATTCAAAAAATTTTACTTTTCAATTTTTAAAGAAAATCTTAATTTAGAAAGATTGACCTAAAATTGATTAAATTTTATGGATGCAACTTATTTATGGGTGATGTTGATGCTTGATTTAGCTTATTATACTATTTGTGTAAGTTATATTTTAAACTACATGACCTTTCACACGTCTGGTAGTTTGTATAATTAATTCTTGTACCACTTGCTTTGCATTCAATGAAACAAAATTTTTAATCAATTATTATTTCACATTAAAAAAATCCACCTCGAATCAAAGCTATTAAATTTGACAATATGGAAAATTTAGTTCCACCTTCGTACGTATATTATATCATATAATTAGTTACTGTTCAAAGCAAAGTAAAGGAAATTCAAGTTAAAAAGATGCATAGTTTTGGATCTAAAAGATCACGATTAATGATTTTTAATCAAATCATGCTAATTGCCTTATTAATTTTGTGTCAAATATTTGTATTTTTCGATATGCAATTATTAGATAAATTTAAGGGTAATTATAAAAATGAGTCAAATTCATTGATGCTTTATGATTTTTTATCAATGTATTTATCTATAACCTTTAAAGGTTGCATTTATCATCCATGATCTTTATTAATGTTTTATTTTCATCCATGACCTATAAAAGTTACACTTATCATTTGCGATCTTTGATTAGTATTTCATTTTCATTCATAACTTTTAAAAATTAAATGTACCAATATTCATAACCTTTCAAAAGATTTTATCATTCATCCTTTCATTAGTTAAAAGTTATAAAGTTATGAAATATTTACGTAAGCATTCATGCTAAGGCTCATAAAAAAGTTTCAATTGTTTTTTGCGTTCGAAAAAATAATACATTTATTTTTACGTGATAAAAAGTAAAAAAGAAGAAGAGAATACGGAAAGGATGAGTTTATTTAATAATTTGAAAAAGTTGAAAAATTGGCTGCAAAAACTAAGTTTAAAGACATTAAGTCATATAATTTTGAAAAAATAATTTGTTCAATTGTAATTTTTTATGTTATATATACTCTATATATAACATATTTTTTGAATAAAATTTATCTGTGAAAAAATAAAGAGATTTGGAAGGAAAAAAAAAGAGTTTTTTAAAATAATTTAAAGAAATTGGGTACAAAGATTGATTTTAAGAAATTGGTAGTTAAGTCTCAATCAAGTTTTGAGCAAATAAATTTTATTTCAGCAAAATCAAGTGTATTAAATATAAAATATATGCTACATAACTTTTTTTCAAAAACATTAAAAAAAAAAAATTTGAGCCACATAAAGCTCATAAAAACTGGTATATGAACTTTGTCATGTGTGTGCATCAAGACATGTGGCATGATAATTAGGGCTTACTTTGATATTTTTGTTAACTTTTAACTAAAAGATGAATGAATGATAAAATCTTTTGAAAGGTTACGGATGGTAAATGTAATTTTTTAAAGTTATGAATGAATAAATATAACTTTTAAATGTTATAAATGAAAATAATATATTAATAAAAATTGAAAATTGAAAATGATAAATATAATTTTTAAAGGTTATGAATGAGAATGAAACATTGATAAAAGATTATGGATGATCAACGAATTTTACTTTATAAAAATTCCTTATGTGATTAAAAACGGAATAAATATATCCAATAAGATTTAAAAAGTGACACTTACACGTAATCCCTTGAGATATTTTTCGTAAATTTTGAAATTAAAACTATTTTTCTTTGTCACATTTAATTTTTGTTTCTGGAATATTCAGTTTCTTTCTCAATAATGATGTCAGATATGTCAATTTTTTAATAGTATTGATTTAAAAAATGACTGAAAATTAATTATAAGACGATAAATGTCAAAACTTTAAGGACACGTTTAGGTGGTCACGATATATTTTTTCTTTTGTAATTTAGCTTAAATTAAAAGGTAAATCCATCAATTCATGAATATGTCAATTAATTCTACGAAATATTACAATTAAAATAATAAATTTATTGTTATATCAAATGAGACAAAATATTGAGACCATGATATTTTCTTTTTTAATAATAAATTTATTATTCTAATACATAACATATACTAATACCTACAATTATAAAAAACCAAAAAAAAACTTATTTATTGTACAAGATAACCCTATTTCACATATAGTTCAACAAAGACTTTTATTAAAAGAAATTGTACCAGGAATTTTTGGGGTTACATTCAGAGCCTCTAATTTCTAAAGCCAAATTAAAACGCATCAAAACTCTAGAGACGATAAACTGTGAATTATCTCATGGATTTTTCCTAAATCATCTTGCTAGGGGAGTTATTTCAGAGCCAAAGTTGATGCTCACCATCCCAATTGATTCTTGTGGCTCATTTTCATGGCCCCTTCTTATCGTCCTATCAATCTCCGACGACAAACACTCGGTTAATTCCGTCACTACATAGTTCAAGGTTGGCCTTTTTATGGAAGCTAGAGATGCACAAGCCATTGCTATTTCTACAGCTTTCCACACGGAATTGGTGTCAAAATCTCCTTGTAATCTTGGATCAACAATGTTTTTGATATCACCATTGGACAACATGAAACTAACCCATTGTCTTATGTGAGTAGCCTCATCTCTGCTTGTTCTTTCAATCGCAGGTCGGCTTGTAATGATCTCCAACAGAACAACACCAAAGCTGTAAACATCACTTTTCTCCGTTAACCAGTTTGATATAGAATTCCTGCAAGCCCAATTATCAGTATTTAGGATTTTATTTTCTGAATGCTCTCACAAAGATCGAGCTTTAGTCGACGATGAAAGAGTGCTGTTCTCTATACCGATTGAACTAACCCTCATTAAGTATGAAACTGCTAATTTTTAGTACGTTTTGATTGAGTATTTTTCTTTTTAACAGATTTGCTTAGAAACAAAAACTGGCCAAGACTAGATGCGCTTTCTCTGGGTCAAGATATCCAGGGGTACCAGCAACAACTGTCGATACATGAGTTTCACCTCGGTTGGAAAACTTTTCGACAGCCCAAAATCAGCTAGTTTGGCTTGCAAGTTCTCAGCTCCAGTCCTACAAAAAAAAAAAAAAAATTGGGATAATTGAAGTTTATTTCAAAATTTAAAAAAAAAAAAAAAAGGAAATCCTGCTACAACAATATTATAGGTATAGCCTCACAAAAGCATTAAAATTGGCATATACCCCACTGAGAACATAGAGAAGAATTTACAGAATTGTTGAAATATTTGGGAAAAACACAAAACCGAGATTTAATAGCAGCAGCAACAAGTTGAAAGACTTCCTTTGGGGTTTTTCTTCTCACAAATTGTTTTCTAGAGTTCCTCTCCCACCATACATAATACAATGTAGCAGTCCAAGCAAGACGCAACAGGATAGACTTAAAAGACTTGCCCCTGAAAGTGTGCACTTCCCACTACAAGTCTGCTTCCCAGCTAACAAAGTTTCTACTGACATTTGAAGTAATGAGAACCTTTTGCCAAACCTGAGAGAAGAACATTCAAAGAAGAGATGATCTCTGGTTTCTTCCTACTGTTGGCAAAGTGGACAAGAAGTATGAATTTGAATTCCCCAGGATTTTAGTTTGGCAAGGTGTTTAGTCTGTCGAGAATAGCCAACCAAGCAATGAAAGAAAATTTTGGTATATTGAGAGGAAACCATACCAAGTGATGCCACTGAACTCTGGCCTGGCGTACCCTTAAATGCTTCCAAGTGTCTGAAATTGAGAATTCTCCAGGTTTGAATGTAGCCCATTAAACATGACCATTAACAGTGTTTGCAGAGTTTAAGAGTGGTTGAGCAATAGCCCGCAGCTTGAGAATCTTCCTCCACCCCCAACTACAAAGCGGTGGCACCTTTGCTTGCCAAAAACTAGTCCTCCTCAAAGGGTAAGCTTTGATCCAAGCTACTCAGATAGAACCCGCATTGCTGAAAAGTGCCCAAATATGCTTGAGTATACAAGCAACATTCCAGACTTTCAAATTCTTTAGACCCAGCCCATCTTCATTTTTTGGATTACATATGACAGCCCAACTGACCTTTGCCCCTCTAGCATTTGCTTATTTGCAGAATTAATGGCTATTAAAACAACGTTAGAGGTGTATACTGAGAGTAAGATGGATAAAAGGTTAATCATTGAATCTAACTCCAAAATTGATGTGACATGGTGCTCTAATTTGGAAATGAGACCTTGGCGCTTGGCGGAGGTGTTTTCAGATATTGATGCCATGATTGATGGTATAGGACAGGTTCAATTTCAAAATGTGTTCCGAGAAGCTAACAATTTTGCTGACTCCCTTGCCAAGAGTGGAGTCGACAGAAGAAACATGTTTAAGGCTTGGTGGTAATATGTGACCGGGACCCAGTGCAAATGGTGTTATCTGGTTTATCTTTGATCAGTATGGTGGGTTGATCTGCAGTATGGGTAGGAGTCTTTCGTTTTTGGTGTGCTTTATTCAGCTCCCAAATGAACGCGATAGAGTGATTTGATGACATGTTTCAGGGGCTGCTATTTTAGTGGTGGGGTTAGGCGTATTTCATATGATTAGTTGTTTTGGAAGCTATCTGCTTTCCTAATTTGTAAACTTTCAAGTTTATTTCTAATGAAATGCACCGACTTATCAAAAAAAAATTTTGCTTCTTTGCCCTTCCAAAGCTGAACACAGCTGATCTATTTTATGAATCACTTTCTTAGGGAATATGAACATTGAGCACCAAAAGTTCTGCAAGCTAAAAAGAACATACTGGATAAGCTGTAAACTGTTAGGTACCAGAGTGACGGAATAGTGTCTCACAACTAAAATAAGAGATGAGAAAATAGGAACTGAACACACAAAATTTAACGTGGAAAACCCTCAATGAATAAAGGGAAAAACCACGGGGCAAGACTAGAAGAATTTCACTATGAGAAAATATTACAACACCTTTCTCTAAATACTAGGAGAGAACAACCTCACAAAGAATATAAGAAAGTATACACGAGAGGAAGAGATAATTCTTGGGATGGTTTTAATACTTCTCCTTAAGGCTCTTTATATAGCCTTCAAGGAGGAACTCTAACAATTCTCCCACCGATGTGGGACTCTAACAATTCTCCCACTTGAAGATTTGATTAAACCAATCATATCTTCACACCACTCTTTCTGTCTTGCCATTCCATGTTGCTTACGTTTCTGATAGACCATAGGAGGATCGACACCAAATAAACTTGTCAGTGTTGATTGGCTTTGTCATAACATCTGCTAGGTTGTCTTTGGTGTGAATCTTTTGCATATCCACACTTCCTTCTTCTACTACTTCTCGAACAAAGTGATACTGTATACCTATATGCTTTGTCCTGGAATGAAAGGCTGGATTCCTTGCAATGTGCAAGGCACTCTGACTGTCACAATACACAATAATCTTCTGCTGCTTGTGCCCGAGTTCTTCCATTAACCTTTGTATCCATATTGCTTCCTTGCATGCTTGGGTAGCTGCCATGTACTCAGCTTCTGTAGTAGACAAAGCTACAACAGTCTGTAACTTAGATAACCAGCTTACCGCTCCTCCTGCAAGTGTGAACACATAACCAGTAGTGGATTTCCTTTTATTAAGATCACCTGCAAAATCTGAATCAACATAACCCCTGACAACAAGTTCTGATCCTCCAAAACATAATGCAACATCTGAGGTTCCTTTAATGTATCTAAGGATCCTCTTAACAACATTCCAATGCTCTCTACCAGGATCTGCCATAAATCGACTGACCGCTCCCACTGCTTGTGCAATGTCTGGTCTTGTACATATCATAGCATACATAAGGCTTCCCACCGCTGATGCATACGGTACTCGAGACATTTCCATCCTCTCTGCTTCATTGCTAGGACTCATACCTGAGGATAATTTACAATTGACAGGAAGTGGGGTAGATATTGGCTTACAGTCTTGCATGTTGAAGCGTCGCAAGACCTTCCTCAGATAATTCTTTTGAGAAAGCCAAATTTTCCTGTCTTTTCTGTCTCGGTGAATTTGCATCCCTAAAATCTTGTTTGCGGGTCCCAAGTCCTTCATATCGAACTCCCTAGCCAACTGTGCCTTCAAATCTTGGATTCGATCTTTGTTGGGGCCTACCACCAACATGTCATCCACATACAACAGCAAAATAATGAAATCATTATCATCAAACCTCTTGTAGTACGTACAATGGTCTGAACTCAGTCTGTTGTATTCAAGGCTAATTATGAAAGAATCAAATCTCTTGTACCAACATCTGGGCGCCTGCTTTAGACCGTACAGAGATTTGGTCAACCTGCAAACCAAGTTCTCTTTGCCTGTTTCAACAAAACCTTCTGGTTGGAGCATATAAATTTCTTCTTCAAGCTCTCCATGTAGAAAAGCCGTCTTTACATCTAGTTGTTCAAGATGTAAATCAAATGCAGCACACATAGCCAACACTACTCTGATAGTAGTAAGTCTGACAACTGGAGAAAATATCTCGTTGAAGTCAATACCTTCTTTCTGAGCATATCCTTTTACAACCAATCTAGCACGATATCGTTCTACTTGATCATTGCTATCCCGCTTGATCTTGTAGACCCATTTGTTACCAATGGCTTTTCTGCCACGTGGTAATTCCACCAGTTCCCATGTCTCGTTCTTGTGAAGAGCTTCAATTTCTTCCTGCATTGCTGTCATCCACAGAGAAGCATCTGGGCTACTAGTAGCTTCATGAAAAGTTGATGGCTCTCCATCCTCTGTTAAAAGACAGTATGCAACATTGCTCTCCGTAACATACTCCGTGTGCCAATTTGGAGGCCTTCTCTCACGAGTTGACCGTCGAACTTCTACAGCCTCGGACTCAACTGGTTCTGGTACCTCATGCTCTGGTTCTGCTTCAGAAGAATCATCTTCTTGAGAATTTCTATCCATCTGCACTGTAGCAGTCTCTTTTGAAGTGTTGTCATTTGTTTGCTCACTTTGCAGTTCATTTTCTGCAAAAACTACATCTCTACTGACAACAACCTTGCGGGCAGTGGGATCCCACAGGCGATACCCCTTAACACCGTCAGCATAACCCAAGAATATACATTTTCTGGATTTTGGATCCAGCTTTGTTCTTTCTTGGGAGTTGTACATCACGTACACAGGACATCCAAACACATGTAGAGAAGAATAATCAGCTGGCTTTCCTTTCCACATCTCCATAGGCGTCTTCAAACCAATCGCCGTTGATGGTGATCGATTTATCACATAACAGGTGGTTTTGACTGCTTCTGCCCAGAAAGATTTGGCCAATCCCGCTGTTCTCAGCATGGCTCTTGTTCTATCTAGGAGAGTTCTGTTCATCCGCTCTGCTACACCATTCTGTTGAGGCGTATGTGCAACCGTGAATTGTCTCATAATACCCTCTTTCTTACAGAATGCTAGAAAGTTACCGTCTACATATTCTCCTCCATTGTCTGTCCTCAAGCACTTGATTCTTTTCCCAGTTTCAAGCTCTACTTGTGCTTTGAACTCCTTGAATACTGGAAACACATCAGACTTCTTCTTGATTGGGTACACCCATAATCTCCTGGAATAGTCATCAATGAATGATACAAAATACTTTGCTCCACCCAGGGATATTTCTGGTGACTCCCACACATCAGAATGGATTAAGTCCAGTATGTGTTTGCTTCTTGTAGTTACTTTAGCAAACTTCAATCTATGCTGCTTGCTTATCACACAGTGCTCACAGAAAGGTAAATTGACCATCTTGAGCCCGGGCAGGAGATTGCGTTCTGCAAGGACTTTCAAGCCTCGCTCTGACATATGGCCTAATCTGCGATGCCACATCATCGTCGTTTCTTCTTGGCTGGCTGCTGCAACTGATGCATCTGCCTCTTGCAACGTCTCTCCCAAAAGCATGTATAGATTGCTTGTGATCTTCTCTGCTTTCATCACCACAAGGTTTCCATTCACTACTTTCAATATTCCACATTCAGTGTGGATCTTGCACCCGAGGTCATCCAATTGTCCAATTGACAATAAGTTCTTCTTTAAGCCCTTCACATGTCGTACCCCTTGAATTTTGTGAACAGTACCATCATGCATTTTTAATCTGACGGTACCGACTCCAGCAATATCTAAGGCGTGATCATTTCCCATGAACACAGATCCTTCCGAAATAGGTTCATAAGTGCAAAACCAATCTCGGTGTGGAGTCATGTGCCATGTCGCACCTGAATCCATTATCCAGACATCATTGAGTTTCTTTCCGCCTTTAGAACTAGTCGCTGCTTCACTATACAAGATTTCTCCATCATCTGAGGTACTTGCAACACAACCTTGGGAGGTTGATGTTTCAGAATTCTTTTCTCCACCCTTCTTATTATGCCAACACTCCTTCTTCGAGTGCCCTCTCATGCCACAATTGTAGCATTTAAGATTCTTCCTTCTTCGAGATTTTGATCTACCATGATTCTGACTCCCACTGGAGCCACGTTCTGTTGATCTGCCTCTCATCACCGTTAAAGCCTCTGCTTGCTTTGAATTTTATGACCTTTCCTCCTTATTCTTGCGCCTGGATTCTTCTTCAAGAATAGCACCGGCAACATCATCAAAGTGAAGAGAGTCACTAACATTGTTATTTGTGATGTTGATGATGAGTTGATCATACGAATCTGGTAAACTCTGAAGTAGAAGTTCCGCACGTTCATTTTCCGCTATTTTGAAATCTGATGCTGTGAGTTGAGCAAATAGCGTATTCAGAGTGTTGATGTGATCCGTTACCGACGTGGATTCACTCATTCGAAGAGTGTAGAGTTTCCTCTTCAAGAATATTCTGGTGTGAAGTGACTTCACCTCGTACAATTTGTTTAGAACATCCCAAATCTCCTTTGCAGTCTTCTTCTCTGCAACACTTGACAAAACTGAATCCGCCATTGCTAGGTGCAGATTGGCAACAGCATTGTCATCCTTCTCTTTCCACTTTTCATCAGTCATTTCTGTGGGTCTACTTTCAATTGCTTCTAGACAATTATCCTTCCTCAAAATTGCTCTTATCTTCAATTTCCACAAGGAGAAATTTCTCCCACTGAACTTCTCTATCTCGAATTTTGCTGCCATGGTTGTACACGAACTGAAGCGAGTTACACTATTTCACCGTGAATAGTACCGTATACGTGAACAGTATTGTACGTATGTCGTAAACTAGAACAAATCCAGTATACGTTAACAATTACTGCAAAAGTATACAACCACACGTATGAATAATAACCGTATCTGTGAATAGTACAGTACAATTGAATAGCCCGTATACTGGAACAGTGACCGTAGCCCGTGAATAGTGCACCAGGTAGGTTCCCAGGAAAGAGAGGTGGGTCACTGATAGACACACTTAAATACCAAGTCTTTCCTAGCCAGAACTTCCCTAGACACTTTCACACTACCACACTTTATTTCCAGCAACAAGAATAATTCTTTTCTGATGTGGAAGATCAGACAATACTGCAACCACAGAGCATACTAAGAACCAACACTTTCACTGCAGCGGAATAAGGACCACGAACCAATGGCTCTGATACCACTGTTAGGTACCAGAGTGACGGAATAGTGTCTCACAACTAAAATAAGAGATGAGAAAATAGGAACTGAACACACAAAATTTAACGTGGAAAACCCTCAATGAATAAAGGGAAAAACCACGGGGCAAGACTAGAAGAATTTCACTATGAGAAAATATTACAACACCTTTCTCTAAATACTAGGAGAGAACAACCTCACAAAGAATATAAGAAAGTATACAAGAGAGGAAGAGATAATTCTTGGGATGGTTTTAATACTTCTCCTTAAGGCTCTTTATATAGCCTTCAAGGAGGAACTCTAACAATTCTCCCACCGATGTGGGACTCTAACATAAACGTCCAGCATAAGACAGTCTCTTGGAAGACCATCTATTTATCCTACCCGAGATCTTTTGGATCAAAGAATCATAGTGTTTTGGTGTAAGCTGCCCTGATATTAAAGGTATCCCCAGGTATTTAACTGGTAAGGCTCCCAATTTGAAGCCCGTTTTCTACTGAATGACTTGAAGAATCATGGGATCAGTGTTAGCGTGAAAAATCTCAGATTTCGTATTATTCAACTGGGCCTGACATGGAGTGGAATTTGTGGAATATTGACGCTAAACGGAACACAGATTCTCCTTTCCCATCAATATAAACCATTAAGTCATCTGCAAATGAAAGAAGAGTAACTCTGGACTCAGTGGAAATGACAAACTATAACACTTACATTATCCACAGGGTTCAAAACAGGCACACTGCCTGTCAGATACCTGGGGGTACCATTAGTCACTAGAAGATTAACCATGACAGACTGTGAGCCACTTTTGGAGAAGGTGACAGCAAGGGTTAGAGGATGGGCAACAAAGTTCTTGTCTTATGCTGGAAGGCTTCAGCTTATCCAATCAGTTCTGTTTCACCTGCAGAACTTCTAGTGCAGACATTTTGTTCTGCCCAAGCAGTGCATAAGGAAGTTGATGCAGCTATGCTCAAGCTTCTTATGGAAAGGGAAGGAAGGCCAAGCTAAGGGAGCTAAAGTTAGCTGGAAGTCTATTTGCCTGCCAAAATCAGAAGGGGGACTTGGTGTAAAGGACACTGTCACTTGGAATCAGGCATGTATTCTAAGGAATTTTTGGGCTGTACTGATTGAAGCAGGCTCCCTATGGATAGCCTGGATCAAGACTTATGTGTTGAAGGATAGAGATCCATGGCACATCTCTATCCAGAGTGGGAGCAGTTGGAATTGGAGGAAGATCATGCAATTGAGAGAGGTGGCTGCCAGAATAGTTCTCACAACTGCTGATGGAAGCTGCCAATGGCCTTTCCCTGAGGGAAAGTACCAAGTGTCAGCAGTGTGGAACAAGATCAGACCTTCAGCTGGGAAAGTGGCTTGGTATAAGTTGGTATGGTGTAATTTTAATATTCCTAGGCATTCTATGCTCTCCTAGATGGCAATCCTAAATAGATTGGCCACAAAGGATAGACTTATCTCCTGGGGAATGGCAGTGGATGATAAATGTTTGCTGTGCAAACAAGAGAGGGAAACCAGGGATCATCTATTCTTCACTTGCTCCTACTCGAAACAGATATGGCAGAGAGTGATGGTACTTTGTAGGTTAAAAAGGCAGGTTGCATATTGGAATGTAGAGCTTCAATGGGCCTCTGTCAACCTCAGAGGTAAAGCTCTAATCACAACGATATTGAGGCTAGCTTGGAACGCAGTTATCTACCTAGTTTGGAAGGAAAGAAACAATCGTTTGTTCAACTCAACTGAGCAAAAGGAGGAGCACCTCACTGAGCAAGTGAGAGACATGATCTCGACCAGGTTAAGTGATCTTAGGAAGATTAAAAGAGATTCAGTTAATACGTTTTTATGTAATTCTTGGAGGTTAAATGCAGACATGTTTGTCTAATGGCATTGGTTTTCTGATTTATTTAGCTAGGCTAAGCTAGCTTTGTAACATGTAGCAGCACTGCTGCTTTCTTGGATAAATGAAAATCTACTTATCCAAAAAAAAAAAAAAAAATCCATGACCAGGTTAACAAATGCCATTTTTTTTTTTGGGTTGTAATTAACAAATGACATTGGCCTGCTATAAGTACAATTCTTTTATAACAACTTGTTAAATATTTTCTAAAGTTGACTTTAGAAATTTTGTGTAATAAGATTTTAAGCAATATAACTAATGCAAAGCATCTTTCAATTTGTTTGTTTAATTATTTTTAATTATTTAATGAAAATTGAAATTATATGTATAAATTTTTGCCAATAAATACACACGTGATTCATGAATGGAAAAAGAAAAAGAAAAATACAATATTCCTAAAGTTGAACAAGTAATATATTGATGATGCCCAGTCGATATCTAATGTACAGTGAATAAAAAATTAGATTGGATCGGTCAATTGAACCGGTTGAATAAAAAATCGATGATCCATTCCGTTCGGTACTACACATAAAATTGGATTTTTCTTGAACCGATAAAAAAATCGGATAAAATCGGTAAAAACTCATTTTTATTAATTTTTTTGGTAAGTGGTGAGAATTGAACCCTTAACTTCTTGGATTTAAAATAAAGATCATACCACTAAACCAAATACATATTCCTATTTACTATATTTATTACTTATTTAACATTAAAATAATTTTATCAAATCGGCCAGTCCAACCGATTGGATAAAAAATAGGAGATCTGATCGATTCGACCTCCTCTTCAATTTTGTTTAACATTGCTAATGTAGCAAAATCTAAATAGTTTCAGGATTGAAGAAAGAAAAATTCATATTTTTTAAATTCCACAAACGAAATTAGTAAGATGATGTATATTACTTAAGGTATATTTAATAAATAAAAAATTAATTTTAAAAAAATAGGCATATAACAACTTATTAATCTCGTTTATAGAGTTAAAAAAACTCTACTACTAATATATAAAAAACGAACTCCTTAATTAAACCTGTGTCAATGTAGAAAAGTTGCAAATTTGAAGTAGAAACTAATTTGAAATAATTTAAAATTTTTCTACAAAATTGGAAAAAGAAGAGTTTCTAAACTTTAAAGTTTCTAAATTTCATGAAATATAAGTTAGTATAAAAAAAAATAGAGATAAAAAATGAAAATATTTTGTAAAACTAAAGGGGCCTTAACTTTTTAACCTAACTTTTATTAAACCTGAGAATATTAGCCCAATAGCCCATGTCTTGATCCACTAAATGCTTTCATATATATAATCCAGATCAATTAACTGCTTACAAATATTAATCTAATTTTTAATAGACTTTTGACAGATTCTTATCCATTAACTATAATCAATATAAATATAAAAAATAAATTGAAAAATAAAATCATTTGTTACATTAGTTAGGAGTTAGGACCTCTAGTCTATAATATATATGAAGCCAGGAAATGGTCCAAAGTTGAAAAATTTTATATTAATGGTAAATATATATGTTATGTGATGTCAACTAATGGGTTAAATTAGCTTCTCTGCTAAAAGATGGGGACCATCAGCTTATAACGTCCTCCTAATAATTATTTATTTGATTATTTCACATTAAAATTTATATCAGTACTAGTTTATCCTTTTGTTATTAGTGTAAACTTTGACTAGTAAAATTATAAAATTATATTTCGACTTAAGTAAAAAAAAAAAAATTTTAAAAGGGTTTTTATTAAGCCCAATTCCCAAAGGTCAAGTAATGCTGCCATGTTTGTAGAGGTGGTAAACAGTCACTTGATGGATTCAAATTCAATTTTTTAAAATTCAGATTATTTTGAGAATTGATTTCGGATTCAAATTAATTAGATTACTTTTTAAATTTTATAAAAAATATAATCATTTTAACATGATTTTATGAGTTTTGAGTTCGAATTCGGGTTTTTCAGATTCATATTTTTTTGAGTTCAGATCGTTTTGATTTTTGAATTTTTTATTTTTTTTTGATCAAATTGATTTCGGATAAATTTGGATTCAAACTTTTTCGAATGAGTTTTTGTATTCGAATTCATCTTACCATCTTTACATATTACAATATAATTTTTCCAGTTTTTGAATTTTCATATTACTTATTGCAATTGACTGAATAGATAGTTACGGCCCAAAGTAAAGCCTTAAATAAGGAGAATTTAGGTGAAATGACCAAATGAGCTATTCTGGTTTAAACATTATAAACAACATATGAAAACATTCTTTTACTAATTTCGTGTGGGATTTGTAATCATGCTTCATGAATAGTAATATTCTTGATTATAAAAAGAAATATTGCATTTTTTATTTTTCTATTTACAAATAATATCCTCATCACCTTGTTAGGGAGGTATTTCATTGCCAAAATTTGTGTTTATACATAAAATCCGATTAATGAGTTCTTATGGACACTAATTAAGATTAGTTAAAATTTTACTTTAAGAAATACTTAATTCATTTTAATATGTTATAAACTTATTATCACCAAATTCAAACAAAGACAATATAATATATATTATGCGAATTGAAAATTCTTGGTTAAGAATACAATAACAAGTTTCATTCTATAAACCTTCTTGAAAGAACTTTGTAATTGATTTACATTAATAAAATTGTTTCTAACTTTAAAAAAAAAAAGTTTCATTTTATAAATATTAATCTTCATTCTCGAAAACCAAATTTGCAAGCTCTTATCTTGTTTGATATCTAAAAATTGCACTAGGAAATCAATTAGTATACCTTGAACGCAGATATATAATATATCTATACATTTCCATAAAACAAAACAAAATTACAATTTGGCCATCTTTAAAAAAAGTGAAATATATATATATATATATATATATATATATAATTGTAATGTATAAGACTTTGTTTTTATTTGTGTACATGTATAAAATTACAAAAACACGGCCCAAGACAAACATTTTCTAAAGATAGTGTAATATGATATTTTGGATTTATATTTGATTCAGTCAATGTATAAACTTATTCTTTTTCAATGAATCGCATAATGTCACATATTAATAAGAAAAATTATTTGTATTTATTTTTAAGTTTTATGTTTGCATATTAATGAAATGTCATTATGTGATTCACTTTGTATAAATTTATAAACTAATGGTGCATCAAATATAAATTATGATATTTTTGTTTAGTTCAAGCCAAAAAGCATCAAATTTAAACCTCTAATCACCTTGCTAGGGGAGTTATTTCAGAACCAAAATTCAAGGATTCCAGCCGAACTAATTCATGTGATTCATCTTCATTGACTCCTTTTGTCCTATTTATCTCCGATAACAAACACTCGCTTAATTCCATCACCACATAATTCATGGTTGGCCTTTGTGTGGAAGCTAGAGATAAACAAGCCATTGCCACTTCTATGGCTTTCCAGGCCGAATTTATCTCAAAATCACCTTGCAACCTTGAATCCACAATGTTTTCAATGTCCCCATTGGATAACATGGAACCAACCCAATGACTTATGTGAGCAGGCTCATCTATACTTCTTGCAATCACTGGCCGGTTCGTAATGATTTCCAGAAGAACTACCCCAAAGCTATAAACGTCACTTTTCTCTGTCAACCTGTTTGTTGTAGAATAACTGCAATATTGCCAAGGATGGAAACCAACAAATTTGCAGCAATCAGATGAGGTGAAGAAACGATTATCTCAGGAAAAGATATGTACTTACTCAGGATCAAGGTATCCAGGGGTACCGGCAACGACGGTGGAGACATGAGAGCCACCTTCGAAACTTTTGGATAGCCCGAAATCAGAGAGTTTAGCTTGCAAGTTTTCAGTTAATAAGATGTTGGTAGACTTTACATCTCGGTGGATTATGGGAGGTTTGCAACCATGGTGTAAATACTCCAGTCCTGCATTTCATTTCATTTCGTCTTTTTTTTTTTTTTTTAAATAAACGAATAAAAATTTGAAGAAATTATTATAGGTGAATTCATGCTAACCTTGTGCTGCCTCCAGCGCTATTCTAAGTCTTCCTTCCCAATTCAAGACACTGGAACTACCATCTGAATTATAAGGAGTGAGTTAATCAATTAAATAAAAAAGAACTGAGTTAATCAATCTTGTTTTTGTTCTTCATTTTCCATTTGATATGAATAAAAGAAAAGGACAAAAATAGCACATCAACCATTAGATTAAAACTTTCCTTCTTACCTCTTTCTTTTTTTCCTACCAAATGGATTAAGTAAAAAAAAAAAATAACCATGTGAAAAAAAATATGAGTAAATTTCATCATCATTGGTCACTAAATTTTGACCAAAATCTCACTTGAGTCACTAAATTTTAATTTGTCCCAATTAAATCATTGAAATTTGTAAACTATACCAAATCTAATCATTCTTATAGATTTCACCCAAAAAATTGACGAAAAAATAATATGATTGTCATATTAAAATTGATTCGATAAGAATGTGTATATAATAACAATTACATGTTTTTAAAAAAAATATGATGTGTCGTTATTTTATTGATGTCTAAAAACATCACTTTTTAGAATGATTCTAACCTAAGTTATTCTCTAAAAAAAAAGAAGTTGAACTACTTAGGATTTTGGATTTTAGCTAGCTAGAGAGGCAAAAAAAAAAAAAAAAAAAAAAAAAGATAAATCTGCCAGAAGGGATTCAGTCAACGACGGTTGCTACGCAGCCTGCACCCCAGAGCTCAGGCCACTGCATAAACGAGACCATTCCAGCCATAAAAAATAATATTACAGATACACAATCTTAAAACCACAGCACGACTCGAGTTTGAGAGTGAAAAGAGAGAATTGAAAGGGTAGATAGAGAAGATGAAGATAGGAATGAGAAGGAAGAAAAAAAAATGAGCTGGATGTGCTAGTTGATGTGGCGCTAATGTGATCACTTTAATTTTTTAGATGAAATCTGTTAAGATGACCAGATTTGATATAGTTTACAAAGTTCAGTGATTTTATTGGAACAAATTAAAATTAGTGACTCGAATAAGATTTTGATCAAAATTTAATGACTACTAGTCAAATTTATTCGAAAAACACTGATATATTTTGTAGCTCAATATTAGATTAGAACTTTTTCATTTCTTATGTTTTTTTCATTCTACCAACGGATTAAGTAAAAAAATTTAACCTCGTGAAAGATATTGATCTGACTAAGTAAATAGTACAGTAGTTGATTTAATGATTCAAACCTGAGAGATACTCTGCTAAGTTTCCATTGGCCATGTACTCATAGATTAGCCCCATGTTGGTGCCATCATCGCAGTATCCAATAAGCGCAGTCAAATTTCTATGATGAACTCTCAATAGAAGCTCCACCTATATATAATCATAAATTAAAACTCAAATTTTAATTAGCTCTATATGTATAAATGAGGTAAATTTTAGAATTAGAACTCAGGCTCTTATACCTCAGCTTCAAACTGCTTAAACCCTTGAATAGATGATTTTGATAGCATCTTAACTGCTACTTGAGTGTCACCCAAGCAACCGTGGAAAACTGTTCCAAATCCTCCTTTCCCAATAACTTTTTCAAAATTGTTTGTGATCCTTTGGACATCAGAGTATGTAAATTGTCGATTCTTTAACTCCTTCTGGTATGGTTTTCTAGAGCCCACAACCATTTTGCCTGCTCATGATAACATTAAAACAAGTTCAACTATTGAGAAAATCTTTGGCAATAGCATGAGAAGGTTCATTTTTTTATGTTACTTAAGTCTACCATATTTTGTAAGTTTTGTTCTACCTGATGATTTTCTCCTTTTAAACCAGAATAAGAGAGCCGAAACGATTATGAGGAGAGAAATCACTGAAGCAACTATTGCTACTACTACTGGAACAACTCTACTGTTCTTCTTCTTCTTCGTCGTCGTGCATGATTCCCATGTACAAGGAATTTGATTTCCTTCAACACTTGACAAATTCAGTAGACAAAGAGAAAAAGTGAGACTTGGATTACAAGGGCTAATAATTGCATCAGGCTTACCTTATTCCAATCGTATTTTCTAATAATTTAACCCATCATGCTACACATCTGGTCCAATGAAATTTATATTCAAAATCATTAGTCATGGAAAGGAAAGGAAAGCATACTTTGTAGCAAACCCTTGTTTGACCTTTCAATTAGTCCTGCGGGAACTGAACCATTAAATGCGTTTCTTTCCAAATTTCTGCAAAGATAGAGAAGAAACGTTCTTTAATTTTATTCAAAGTTTATATCTTTCAAGTTTCAAGTCTAAATCCCAACCCAGTAACTTACAGAAGAGTCAAAGATTGCAGTCCAGTTAGAAATTCAGGCACTGTTCCAGTCAAATTATTGTTTGATAAGTCCCTGATATTGTAATAGAAATAGGTAAGCTTATATTTCTCCTCCATCATGATCCTTTATAGCAAGATAACTGGTTATTTTATATGAGATGGAGACACTTACAGATATATTAATTGAGTGAGATTGGCGATATAAGGAGGTATCTCTCCACTCAAACCGCTCGAGGATAAATTCCTGATGCATGAACAATAGTGTTAGTAAGAATGTAACGAAGTTATTTGAATGAAAATTACTAGCTAACTTGAACTCTAAGGCACTGGCTTACAAAGATGTGATCCTAGGTGGACTGGAATCCTCATAGCTGCAATTAAGACCTTCCCATGAGTATTGTTGTGGAGCACAAGGATCACCTTGCCAGTTTCTCTTCAATCCATACATGGATTTTATATTCACGATCGCATTAACTATCATATTTGTGTGAGAACAAGAGTTATATTAATAGAATGATAGGTATGAAGAGAATCTCTTTCATTAGTTCTAGAGTGAACATACCATCTCTTTCAACTGTTTGTGACTGTAGGAGTCCCTTCACCTTATAAGCTTCGAGGGCATTCAGGATGGGCGGATGGGTTGATCCTCTGTTTTTTACCATTGAAAACTGACCTCCTTCTGATGGTGCTGTGCTTCCTATAGTGTCTGCCCGCAAATATGGAGGACTAAAAGCTTCAAACCAAAGCTTGTCATTGCGATAGGTGACGAACTCTCTGGACTGGTTAGCTTGGAGCTCTTCAAGTTCTGCCAGGTACATGTACAAATAAAATTGGGCATTGGGATCCGAATCTTGTACGGAAAAATTCAAGGGTCGACTAGCGTTCGCTGGTATGCTGGCGGTACTCATGGCTAGCAATGGTGGTTCAAAGTCGTTGTTAGGTCTAATGGAAGATGAGGTATTTATTTGTCCCAAATCATTTCTTTGGTAAGGCTGCCAGATACGATCATAAACATCTTGTGGAAACCTGAGATAAACATTCTTCATTAACTAAGAAAGAAGCATCTAAAATTTCGTTTTCCTTTATATTTAATTACCAAAATTTTCAGTATACGACTTACCTGAAGGTTGAATTCGAAGTTGAACCAAAATCATTCCTGGAGAAAAGTTCCAGTGATTCTGTTTCAGACTGAGTGTTGTAGGTTGTGTTTTTCAAAAGCCTTAACTCTAATGCTGATATGAAAGATATCCCTTTCCCAGTGTTGACAAGACAGACATGCAAGTAATTTGACTGAAGAAGATGAATGATTTCCTTGACTATAACAGCAGATGCATTGTCAAATACCATTTTAGCCCACAAATTAGGTCCTAAATGTAGATCAAATTCTGGTACTTCATTTTTTGCATCATAGTTTCCGTACATGAAACTTGTTCTGATTAAATACTTGTCACCCTTTCTGAGGTTTAGCATGTAACAGTTTCGATCTCCTTCTGGAAAACTTCTTAGATACTCGAATATCCGTTGCTGCATGCCTGAATTGGTTTCAGGTAGCCTATTGCTTATGCCAGTTTGGATATATGGTGCATCTGAAACATAATTTATGCCAGATGTGGTTTCATTGTAGCTTGAACCTTCTGGCAACCCGCAATCTAAACTAATGAACCCTGGGAAGAAACATAGGAAGAAACTTAGTTGTTTGGTTAATTAGTTAAAGAAAATCTGAATTGTTATGCAGACACTTAGATAGCCAAACCTGATTGATCCTGTGCATGAATCAGAACTGCCAGAACAAAGCTGCTAAACAATAGGAAATGCCTACTCATCCTCATTTCTGACTCTTCAATTTCTCACCTTTGAGACCAAAGCAGCAGTTAGTACGTTTTTTTCAATGGTAGGCTTGGGAGAAGACTTTGATTAAGAATGGTTTATTCATTAATATGTCTGATGTAAAGCGCAACCTCCCATTTGCGTCCTGATTGTAACTATATTAATTAAAAAATAAATGAAATATTATAACAAGACTTATGTGATAATTATTTAATGTTTTACAACAATTTGTAAAACCTCTGCTGATGACACAGATGGAAAAGTTTAAGAATAATTAGAATTTTCAAGAGTTGAAAAAGTACTTGATGTGGCCTAGTTTTCGGAAAATAAAGGTCTCAACTTTTAAATATTGAAAATTGATTGCTACTTCTAATGTGTGAATGTTTTGAACATGATTAAGAATTTCTAAAGTTTTGGACTACTATCGTTTGATAGATATTTTTACTTTTTGATTTTCTTTTTATAAAAAATTAATAGAAAGAAAAAAAAATAAAAAATAAACAAAACACAAAAGAAAAGAAAAGAAAAATATTTATCAAACTATTTTAAATAAGATTTATATTTGATACATTGATAATATATAAATGCATACACGGTCAAAACTCAGTGCTCAACAAATTTAAAACTTTAAAAGTCCTTTATCAATAAACATTAGAATAAAATTCCCGCTTGGTCGGGATACTTTTAATTTTTTTAATAATTTTTTTAATTAATAATAAAAAATTAATTTTAAATTATATTTTATTAAATAATTATTATTTATTTAAATTTTATAATTTTAAATTATAATAATATTAATATAATTATATTTTGTTAATTATAAAAATTAAATTTATGATAATTGTTTATTTATAAATTACTTAATACAAATGTATTTTTTAAATGTTATTTATATGTAATTTTTAAAAATATTTAGACTTTATTGTATACTGTATATTTTTATTTATAAGAGGTAAAAAATAATAAATGAAAATAAGAAAATAAAATTGTGGTTTATATTTTATTCTCTCGTAGGATAAATTTTATCCCAAAGGTTAGCAGCAAGTTTTTTTTTTTCAAGCGATCGGGTGCAGATCCTAAACTGACTCGCAAGTCAACGTGCAGACCAACCCCTTTAAATACATCATTTAAAATTAAAATAAAATAATTAATAAAACAAATTTATTTTTTAACTTTTTTCTGAGCGAGTCGGGTCACGGATCCTAATTCGACCCCAAGTCAACAAGCAGACCAACCTCTTTAAATACATCATTTAAAATTAAAACAAAAATAATTAATAATTTTTTTTCTGAGCGGGTCGGTACAGATTCCAAATTGACCTGTAAGTAAACGTGCGGACCAACCTCTTTAAATACATCATTTAAAATTAAAATAAAAATAATTAATAAAATAAATTTTTTTAATTTTTTTCTGAAACGGTAGGGTACGGATCTTAAATTGACCCACGAGTCAACTTGTGGGACAACCTTTTTAAATACATCATTTAAAAATAAAATAAAAACTAAAAATAATTAATAAAATAAATTTATTTTTTAATTTTTTTCGAACGAGTCGAGTACGGATCTTAAATCGACCAACGAGTTAATGTACGGACCAACCCCTTTAAATACATCATCTAAAATTAAAATAATAAAAAAATATTATTTTTTCAACTTTTTTTCGTACGTTTCGAGTATGGATCCTAAATCGACCCGCGAGTCAACATGCGGGCCAACCCCTTTAAATACATGATTTAAAAATAAAATAAAAATAATAAACTGAAAATAATTAATAAAAAATTCTATTTTTTATTTTTTTCCGAACGGGTCGGGTACGGATCCTAAATTGACCTCGAGTCAACATGCGGACCAACCCTTTTAAATACATCATTTAAAAAAAATATATCTATAAAATAAAATAAAAAACTCAGGACCCGTTAGTGTTTATATATATATATATATATATATATATATATATATATATATATATATATATATATATATATATATATATATAGTAGAACAAAATTATCCCTAGCCTATTTGGAAAAAATCACTTGAATCCCTAAAAACTCAAAAATCATAATAGAAGATTCCCAAAATTTAATTGTGGTGTGTGCAAGAATTGTGTGACTTCAATATGCTGAAAAGCTAGAAAGGGAAGAACAGCTCTCAAGAATAAAGAGGCAAAAAACTGTAAAAGGAAAGAAGAAGAAACAGATAAATGAGAGGAAAAACTGTAATTATATTCATCATGAATGATTCCTTGTAAATCCAGCTTATATACATTAAGATTACAGATGCTCTTTAAATTTTCAGCTCAACCAATCAATGAACAAGTAACTAATAGTTTACTAACAATTAACTACCTACTAACTGTTGGCGTAAGCCCTGCAAGCCAATCTAGTTGGGCTTGGAAAACACTATTTATATATTCATGTATTGCACATTATAGTTTATTAATTATAATTGAGGTATTTCTTTATCCATAAGTTTTGTTATAATTGTTATAAATAACTTGTGAAGATAAAGCCCAAGAAACACAATGGCATTGCAAAAGAATTGTAAGGAGTTACAATTATGAGGATCCTTATGCATCAATGTCGTGTTTCTAAAACTGTTCCTGGTCATTGTATTGTCAAGACAGGGTATTGACAATGCTTAAAGACTGGCATATGTTAAGCCTTCATGCACTTGATGCATGCAACCGGTCTCATAGGCTGAAAGTATAGAGATACTTGGGGATAACATATGGGTGCTTGTTAGTTGAACAAGTTCACTGAACATAACCCGTTATGAGAGTTCCATTTGGTATTTCACTCAAGTGTCTATGGAAAATACTCTCATGTGTCAAGTGTCTTGTATGTGAACTGTCATACTTAGATTTCATCACGAACGGGTCCCAATCACGAGGATGCTTATAGTAGGGTGTTATTGGGTATGACATGAAGCATACGAAGATGAATGAGTGGTCTAGAGAGGATTCATCACCCCAAGTGATATGAGGGTACATATCTCACATGTATCTGGCTTATATTAGCTTATGGAAGTCCTTGACCAAGGCGATACTTAAGGAGTTAATATTAAAGCTGTAGAACTAATATGGAATGGGATTAAGAGTAGACACTGAACCATGCTTTTTCCTATCCCGGAATATTTGATGAACGGATCGAATTACACAGACATATTGTACACGAAAGGCTAGTTGAAGCTTGATGACTCTCTTGGCATTTGGGTGGTCATGATACACTGCTAGATACTGCTCATGATCTATAAATATAAATAAGAAATTCTTAATTGAATTAATTATATTTATTGCCAACATGTTAAGGGCCTAATGGGTCACACACAAAAGGTGATTAATGAAATTAAAATGAGATTGGGCTAGATTAAATATTCATTAAGTGTTGTGGGCTTAGTGTGAATATTTAATAATATGTATAAGGGCTTTAGTGCAATTAGTCCAATAGTTGGCATGCACTAAACCTAGTTATATATATATATATATATATATACATATATATATATATGCCTCTTATGTTGCCGCCTCCTATGCAAAAAAAAATCCTAGAAATCGGCGCATTTCACTCTCCCTAAGTGAGGTTCGGCTGAATAGCAAAAGTGAGAGGAAAATTTGATTCTTCTTGTTACTTTTGGCTAACCAAGGTAGACGAGGAAGGTTTCTCACAACCTAGACTACTAGTATCGTCTTGCAACCTTGTGAAGGTTTTCGAGTCACCTGCGCGGATTACTGTTAGAGGCCGGACAATTGGACGGCTTTGGTTTGCGACAAGCGAGCTTTGTGTACAAGAACAAGAACATCAAGAATCTGTCTTGAGGTTTCGGCAATCTCCATTACAGAGGTATGAGATTTTGATTGTTATATGTTCTTGACAGGATGATCATTTTGAATTCATAGACAGATCCATGTAGGGATTCGGTTTTCTTTTTGTTTATTTTATTCCGCTACGTTGTATGTTTAACTTGTTGATTAAATTATAAATTATCTCTGTTTGAGCATGAGCCGAATCCCAACACTAACAAGTTAACTACCATTAACGGTCATTAAACTGTCACTGCTATATTCTACATATATCAATCCCTTCCCCATAACAATAACCTTGTCCTCAAGGTTGAAAAATCTGGAAAATATTATTGCATATCAAACAAAAACTCCATGTATCATCTTCAAGGGAAGAGTTTGCCCATGAACCCAAAACTTGAGGGCAGACTGGTTCAGTTACTCCTTGGTAACATGGCCAAAGGCTCCAATAAAGGGAGTCACTTTGAACATAAACTTAGACTGAGAACTGACTATAGTGTAGTTGTGGTGCCAAGAAAGTGCTCTGATACCAATTGATGTGTGCAAGAATTGTGTGACTTCAATATGCAAGAAAGTTGAAAGAAAGAACAGCTCTCGAGAATAAAGAGGCAAGAAACTGTAAAGGGAAAAAAGAAGAAACAGAGAAACGAGAGGAAAAACTGTAATTATATTCATCATAAATAATTTCTTATAATTTCAGCTTATATACATCAAGATTACAAATGCTCTTTAAATTTTTAGCTCAACCAATCAATGAACAAATAACTAACAGTTTACTAAAAATTAACTACCTACTAACAAGTCAATTACCATTAACGGTTATTAAACTATCACTGCTATATTCTGCACGTATCAAATTGTTTAATTAATCAAGATTAATTTACTAATAAGTTTTTCTCTTTTTTTTTTTAAAATTTATTAAAACTTCCTTGAATGGCAATTTTTTGTTAAATTTTGATGCAATCACAACTACAAAAACCGCAATAAAAATAGAATAGTCCATTAATTCTTGGATCCCAAGCTCAATCATTGCTTATATAGGTGAATGTACATAATTAGATTTTTATCTGCATTTTTCCTCTTGGGGACCCATAATTGCTTAATTGGGTCTAATTTTCTTTCTTTCATGTCATTGTTTTTTCAACCTAAAATCATGCAATTGTTCAATTTTTGGGATTAATTTTCTTTCAACCCACCAATAGCAATCGACAACCATCAAGCATTTTTCATTTAACAGTTTTTATATATAAAAAAAAGAAATTAATGTTTTTTTTTTTTGTATTTTCATTTAAACCTGCTTTTGTGTTTTATGATTGGAAAAAGTTTTGAGAATTAAGTTAAAAACTCATAATGACAACAACCAACAAATAATAATAATGGGATAATTGTCTGGCTTTGATTTGAGAAGGACACCCAAATTTCAAAAGTAATTTACATGCATCCACAGTGCCAGTCGAATGTGTGATTTTGATTGCTGTTGGTATGACTAAAGATGTAAGAAAGATTTGATAAAGGAAAAATTGAAAGAAAAAAACATAATAATTAAATAGATATTTTTATCAAATTAATAATTAAATTTTAATATATTTATTTTGAATGGCCTTTTAAGTTTTATCTTTGTTCTTCAAAAAAGATATCAGTCTATGATTAACTAACAGTGTATGATATTTGTATATTGTTAATACAATAAATATAAACCTTTAATAATAATAATAACATTGTTGAGTTTATTGAGTTTTAAGTCCCACATTGAGTAGTTATGCTAAGCCAATGTGAGTGTTTACCTATAAATAGATACCTTGGCCTTTGAGAAAAAATCACCATTATGAGAGATAGTCTATACACTTAAGAAGAAGTTGTATTAGGATTATCCGGGTGGTGAGTTAAAATATTTGTAAGAAGGTTTGTAGCTTTGTCCATGCAAAAGTTACAAGTTGTAAGCTTTTGTTCTTAGTGAAGTATTTTATCCCTTTGGGATTGTGGACGTAGGCCAAGAAGGGTTGAACCATGTTAAATATTGTGTTTTTATTTCCTTTCTTCTTGAGTGCTTGTTATTGGGTTGTCAAGCTATTCCCAACAACTGGTATCAGAGCTATTGGTTCGAGGGAGGAGTTGCCCATAAACATTTGGTTCAAGCGAGAAGAGTTGCCGTAAAGAGGAAATGAGTGCTTCATCAAAGCATGGCTGGTGTGAGGAAATTTCAATTCCTGCTATTTGATGAGAAAAGCAATTGCACTATGTGGCAGTGCACCATACAAGATCTTTTGGTGCAACAAGGTCTTGATGTTGTCTTGGATGAAACAAAACCTGACGAGATTAAAGAAAGCGAGTGGAAGCCAATGTAGAGGAAAGCTGCAAGCACAATCAGGTTGATAATATTAATGAGTTTAACCATATAGTTTGTCAATTGTTGAATATAGGAGAGACTTTAAGTTATGAAGAGCAAGCAATTGCTTTATTAGCTTCATTACTGTAATCTTACAGATCATTGGTAAGATCGCTGTTGGTTGGCAAAAATACCATCAAGCTAGATAATGTAACCTCTGTTCTGCTAGATGATCAAAGGATGCATAGAGAAGATCAAGCCAACGAAAGTGGAAGCGTACTAGCTGTGGAGAGATTTCAAAGAGGAAGGAACACTGCCCGTGGTAGAAGTGGACAACGAGGAAAATCTAGAGGGAGAGACTATGGTTGATGTGAAGTGCTACTACGAAGAAGATGGGCACTTTCAGTCTCAATGTCCACAAATGCTAGAAGACTTGAAGAGTCTAAAGCTGCAAAAAGGAAATGTGAAAGCTGATACTAATGTAGTTGAAACCGATGATCATGCTGATTTGTTTTATGTGGAAGGTAATGACTCTGTTGAAAGTCATTCTAAATGGGTGTTAGATTCTGCTGCTGATATACATGTGTGTAAGGATTAAGCCATGTTTACTACTTTGCAAAAAGATGGAGATTTTGACTGCATCAATGTGGGGAATAAACTAAAGCTGAAAGTTAAAGGCATGGAAAAATTTCACCTGAAGCTCCACAATGGTAAAATCCAAGATATTCCTAATGTGAGGTATGTACCTACTACCAATGTCAATATTATCTCATTGAGAGAGTTGACATCGCATAGGTGAAAGTATGTAGGAATCGAGAAGAAATGCATAAGGAAAATCACTTAGTTCTTCAAGGCAGAAAAGGCAAGAAGAACATTTGTTATTTGGAAGACCACTCCATGAGAGGAACGCTTGAAGATAACAAAGTAGAGAAGAAGAAAAAAACTGAGAAAACAATTCATTTTTCAGACAAGATTGGGGTAACTGGGACTTTGACTCAAGGAAGGATTTGTTAAGTTTATTGAGTCTTAAGTCCCACATTGAGTAGTTATGCTAAGCCAAGGTGAGTGCTTACCTATAAATAGGTACTTTGGCCTTTGAGAAAAAATTACCCTTGTGAGAGATAGTCTATACACTTAAGTAGAAGTTGTATTGGGAATATCCGGGTAGTGAGTTAAAATATTTGTAAGAAGGTTTGTAGTTTTGTCCGTGCAAAAGTTACAAATTGTAAGCTTTGTTCGTAGTGGAGTATTTTATCCTTTTGGGATCGTGGACGTAGGCCAAGAAGAACTGAATCACGTTAAATATTGTGTTTTTATTTTATTTCTTGTTGAGTATTTGTTATTGGGTTGTCACGATATTCCCAACAAACATTTTGCTTAAATTAGACGTGTTTTCCGAGGCCTCTTCCTTATCATTGATAGTTACATGATTTGATATATATTATCTATGTTTGTGAGAGAAATGACCAAAGGTTTACTATGAAGAAAAATATATATTTTTTCTTTTATAAACAAAAAGAGATATTTTTTGAATCAGGTTTAGAATATTGTTCTATATTTTAGTCCCTTGGTTTTTTATTTGATTTTTTTTCTTTTTTTAAATTTTGCTAATTCAGAAAATGATTTTTGTATACACATGGGAAAGTAACAGAAGCATGGATTTGAACCTTAGATTTTAATTCTCTTAATAACAACCATAAGAGACCAAGCCTGAGTTGTTTCCGAAAATGATTAATAATACATGTTTGAGCAAAATCTAGATATTGGGTTTTTTTTTTTGTACATACAAGGAAGTCCAAAAGAATTCGAACTTCAAACCTTATCCTTTCCTGAGAAGAGATAACAATCGTAGGCCAAGTCTTGGTTCTTAATTGATTTTTTTTTTCGGCCAGCTTGATTCTTGTGAGTTAAAACACAAATTTAGACACATTTGTTAGTCAATTATGTTGATAAGAAGAGAAGCAAAAATGAAAAAAATTTGCCAATTGCACGAGAAATTATTATGTAGGCCCTTCTTAGTCCTTACCATGTCACTAATAAGCTTATCCAATAAAAATATGCCACATCATCAATTTTTTTCATATAAGAATTGACTAAGTCGAGAAGAAAGAAATTAACTAACGGTGTTATTGAAAAACAACCCAAATAAAATTTATACAAATTTGAAATATGCGGTTAAGCAATTTGAAAAGTATCCAATTCAATTGTTTTGACACTCAAGTCTTCTTCTCCGAACTCTTTCTTTATTATAAATGAAGAGAAATCATAGACATAAGATTTCTTTAATCATAACAATTCTATTTTGGATTTTAAAAAAAGAGTTCTTCCAAGATATGTCATCCTTCATCTTCGATCATTCCTAAAGTTAAAATAAGTTTGAAAAAACTTGTTATTTATATATTGTTAAATTGTCCAATACCAGCCCAAGGAAAAATAAAAGCCTAACAATGTGTGGTTGCAATTGTGTGGTTTAATGTGTGGTTGTAGTTGTGTGATTTAAATGTGTGGTTGCAATTGTGTGGTTTAATGTGTGGTTGTAGTTGTGTGATTTAAATGTGTGGTTGTTATTAAACAACAATGGGTGGTTGTAATTTATTTAGATTTTATATTTGTGTGGCTTGTGTTTGTCTTGGTATTGTATAAATACCCCCTCCCTTGCATTTGTAAATCATCAAGTAGTAAGCTTCAATAAGCAATAAAAGTTCTAAGTTTTCCTAAGGAGTTCTTCTCTAAAGAGTGTAGTCTAGAGTGAAGTGTGAGCATTTGTGAGTTTTCTTAAAATCTAAACTTTCTTCTTTGAGTGGTAAAATTAGAGTTATCTACTCTAAGTTTTTCTCAACAATTGGTATCAGAGCTAGGTTGTGAGTTACTACCATAGTTACTATTCACACGTGTCACTATATACTTTTATAGTAATTGTTAACATATACGAGATTTATTCAAGTATATGGTATATGATACTATTCACGTATACGGTACTATTCACAGTGAAATAGTTATTCAGGTACTATTTTTGGTTTGAGCGTTCTTGAGTCGTGAGGAGTTTGTACTCTACAAGTTTGTGTCTCAAAATCAAGCTTGTTCGGTATTGTTAGAGTCTTGCCGACACGATGGGTGATCTTCAAGTAGTTGGAGGAATCAAGAAGCTCAATCACAAAAATTACAACACGTGGAAGACGTGTATGATGTCTTACCTACAAGGTCAAGACCTTTGGGAAGTCGTTGGTGGTAGTGAAGTTACGAAGGCCGAGCAAGAAGATGCTCAAGGAACCTTGCGCAAATGGAAGATTAAAGTGGGTAAAGCCATGTTTGCCCTTAAGACCACAGTTGAAGAAGAAATGTTGGAACACATACAAAAGCTAGAAACGCCAAAAGAAGCGTGGGATACTTTAGATGCACTCTTTTCGAGAAAGAATGACACAAGACTTCAACTTCTTGAGAATGAATTGTTATCAGTTGCACAACGGGATATACCGATTGCTCAATACTTTCACAAGGTAAAAACGTTATGCCGTGAAATTTCTGATTTAGATCCTACAGCTGCTATTGGAGATACCAGGGTAAAAAGAATAATTATCCATGGTTTGAGGCCCGAATATCGCAGCTTCGTTGCCGCTATACAAGGATGGCCAACTCAACCATCACTTGTAGAGTTTGAAAATTTGCTTGTTGGTCAAGAATCTATGGCCAAGCAAATGGGAGGGGTCTCGTTGAAAAGTGAAGAGGAAGCACTCTACACCAACAAAAGCAAAGGCAAATTCAAACAGCACGTCGGTGGTGGATCTAAAAAGTATGGTGACAAGACAAAAAGTCATCAAGGAGAAGGGAGCTCTCGTCCAGGGGGAGCTTCAAAGAATCGTAGCAACAATAAAAGATTTGAAGGTAACTGTTACAATTGTGACAAGAAAGGTCACATGGCAAAAGATTGTTGGTTTAACAAAAGGCCCGCTGAGAGCAAAACTGCTACTTCTAGTACAAAGGAGAAAAGCGAAGATGATTGGGACGCTGAAGCATTTTTTGCTATGGAAGAGGAAGAGTTAGCTCTCACAGTAACAACGGCTGACCGAATTGACTATGAGAATGACTGGATTGTCGATTCAGGTTGCTCAAATCACATGACAGGCGATAAACAGAAGTTGCAGAACCTGTCAGAATACAAGGGAAATCGCATTGTTGTGACAGCCGATAATTCAAGATTACCGATTACTCACATCGGTAAGACGGTAGTAGCACCTCGATATAGTCATAATCAGGTACCACTACAAGATGTTTACCATGTCCAAGGCATGAAGAAAAATTTGCTTTCAGTGGCACAATTAACATCGTCAGGTCACCATATTCTGTTTGGTCCAAGGGATATGAAGGTATATCGTGATCTCAAAATCTCAGGACAGCCGATGATGGAAGGACGACGTCCGGAGTCAGTCTACGTGATGTCAGCAGAGTTAGCATATGTAGACAAGACAAGAAGGAGCAATACAGCAGATTTATGGCACGTGCGGTTAGGTCATGTTAGTTATTCCAAGCTAAGTATGATGATGAAGAAGTCGATGCTTAAGGGACTTCCTCAGCTTGACATAAGAACAGACACAGTTTGTGCAGGATGCGAATATGGTAAAGCACACCAATTGCCATACGAGGAGTCAAAGTTTAAAGCAAAAGAACCATTAGAGTTAGTTCACTCTGATGTATTTGGGCCCGTTAAGCAACCATCAATTAGTGGAATGCGGTAAATGGTGACGTTTATTGATGATTTCTCCAGGTATGTGTGGGTTTTCTTTATGAAAGAAAAATCTGACACTTTCTCAAAGTTTAAAGAGTTCAAAGAGATAGTTGAAGGAGAAGTGGGAAAGAAGATATGTTGCTTGCGCACAGACAATGGAGGAGAATATAGCTCAGGCGAATTCTCTCAATACCTACGAGAATGCAACATACGTCATCAGTATACTTGTGTCAATACACCACAACAGAATGGTGTAGCAGAGAGAAAGAATCGGCATCTTGCAGAAATTTGTCAGAGTATGCTGCATGCAAAGAATGTACCCGAAAGATTTTGGGCCGAAGCTATGAGAATCGCAGCCCATGTGATCAACAAACTTCCTCAACCAAGGTTAGAGTTTGTTTCACCCTTTGAGAAATTGTGGAATATGAAACCTTCAGTCAGCTACTTTCGAGTATTTGGTTGTGTATGTTATGTATTTGTTCCTGATCATTTACGTAGCAAGTTTGATAAGAAAGCAACTAGGTGTATCTTTGTGGGATACGACAACCAAAGGAAAGGGTGGAAATGTTGTGATCCTACGAGTGGAAGATGTTACACTTCACGCAATGTGGTATTCGATGAAGCATCTTCTTGGTGGTCCTCAGAAAAGGAGGTGTTGTCAGATTCAAAAGAATTTGAAGACATGCTACAACAGAAAATGGGAGAGTATATTGTCCAACTTCAATCAACTTCAGACGAAGTAGAAGACCTATGTGATGATGACGATGATGAGCAAGTGTTAGTCCAGAGTCCTTGGCAAACTGGTGTGTATCAACCAGATGTTAGATCGAGTGAAGTGGAAGAACCATCTCCACAATCACAAATCTGAAGGACAACAAGAGCACGGAAGCCAAATCCCAAATATGCTAATGCAGCCATAGTGGAAGAACCAATTGCAACAGAACCTGAGACGTTTGAAGAAGCATCACAGAGTTCTGAGTGGATTATGGCTATGAAAGAAGAGATCATTGCGCTTGAGCAGAATCAGACTTGGGATCTAGTGCCAAAACCAAGAGATGTGAAACCCATATGCTGCAAGTGGGTTTACAAGATAAAACATCGTCCAGATGGGTCGATTGAAAGGTACAAGGCACGGTTGGTGGCTCGTGGTTTCTCTCAGAAGTATGAGCTAGACTATGATGAAACGTTTAGTCCGGTGGCAAGACTTACAACCGTACGAGTCCTACTTGCCCTTGCAGCCAACAAAGACTGGAACTTGTGGCAGATGGATGTGAAGAATGCATTCTTTCATGGAGAGCTAGATCGGGAAATCTACATGATTCAACCATTGGGATTTCAAAACCAAAATCATCCTGAGCATGTGTGTAAACTGCGAAAGGCACTTTACGGATTGAAACAAGCACCTAGAGCATGGTATGGTAAGATTGCTGAATTTTTAACTCATAGTGGTTATTCAGTGACACCTGCAGATTCCAGCTTGTTTGTCAAAGCTAATGGAGGAAAGCTAGCTATCGTATTGATATATGTGGATGATTTAATCATAACTGGTGATTATGAGGCAGAAATTCTTCAAACCAAGGAGAATTTATCAGTTCGTTTCCAAATGAAAGAACTTGGACAACTCAAGCACTTTCTTGGTCTAGAGGTTGATCACATACAAGAAGGAATATTTCTCTGTCAACAAAAATATTCTAAAGATTTGCTAAAAAGGTTTGGAATGCTCGAGAGCAAGCCAATTTCAACACCGATGGAACCAAATGGCAAGATGTGTGCACTTGAAGGCAAAGACTTGGAAGATGCAACTATGTATCGACAATTGGTAGGTAGCCTGATCTACTTAACCTTGACTCGACCGGACATTTCTTATACAGTTGGTGTGATGAGTCGGTATATGCAAAATCCGAAGAAGCCTCATTTAGAAGCAGTTCGACGAATACTGAGATATGTGAAAAGTACAATAGATTATGGTCTTTTGTACAAGAAAGGTGAAGACTGTAAGTTAGTTGGTTATTGTGATGCTGACTATGCAGGAGATCATGACACCAGGAGATCAACAACTGGGTACATGTTTAAACTTGGTTCTGGAACAATTTCTTGGTGCAGTAAGAGACAACCAACGGTATCATTGTCAACTACCGAAGCTGAGTATCGAGCAACAGCAATGGCAGCTCAAGAGTGTACGTGGCTGATACAACTAATGAGTGATCTACATCAACCAATAGATTATGCAGTTCCGTTGTATTGCGACAACCAGTCAGCAATTCGTTTGGCAGAAAATCCAGTCTTTCACGCAAGAACCAAACAGATAGAAGTGCATTATCACTTTATCAGAGAAAAGGTTCTACAAGAAGAGATTGAGATGAAGCAGATCAAGACAGATGATCAAATGGCAGATTTATTCACAAAAGGTTTGAGTATCAACAAATTTGAAATGTTTCGTCGTCAACTCAACATGGTGCAAAGAGGAAGAGCTGGTATTGAGGGGGAGTGTTAAATTGTCCAATACCAGCCCAAGGAAAAATAAAAGCCTAACAATGTGTGGTTGCAATTGTATGGTTTAATGTGTGGTTGTAGTTGTGTGATTTAAATGTGTGGTTGCAATTGTGTGGTTTAATGTGTGGTTGTAGTTGTGTGATTTAAATGTGTGGTTGTTATTAAACAACAATGGGTGGTTGTAACTTATTTAGATTTTATATTTGTGTGGCTTGTGTTTGTCTTGGTATTGTATAAATACCCCCCTCCCTTGCATTTGTAAATCATCAAGTAGTAAGCTTCAATAAGCAATAAAAGTTCTAAGTTTTCCTAAGGAGTTCTTCTTTAAAGAGTGTAGTCTAGAGTGAAGTGTGAGCATTTGTGAGTTTTCTTAAAATCTAAACTTTCTTCTTTGAGTGGTAAAATTAGAGTTATCTACTCTAAGTTTTTCTCAACATATATTTCTCTCTATTCCCTTCCCTTCCCTTCACGTTTCAATTCTTTATTTTGGTCCAATCCTTGTTTCAATACTTACAAATATGCATACCAGAAATTTAATGAACAATATCTGTTGCTTGTTGTTTCTTTTTACCATTTTCTTTTACTATGTTTTGGATAAATATATATTTGTTGGTCTGCTGCATTTGGGCATAGCTAGATATTGTATATTTCATTTGGTTTGAGTGTACTGATTGTGCAAGTGCACTCCAAGTGTTTGTGATTTTGCTTATTCGAGTTTGTTTTTAAATTTAAGTGTTTTGATTTTATTTTAATTGGGATGATCTTGAAAAATAAAGATATTCTTCAATGTTTTAATTTCTATAAATATCCATATGTGAAAAAAAAATTTAACGTTTAAAGTGAGCAAAAAAAAAAAATGGAGATGGTCTTCATTCAACAATAAGCAATTCTGCATCTTGAACATTTTTTTCCTCGATTAACTTTTGTGGGTTAACACTTAACACCGTTAGTTAGTTTCTTTCTCTTTGGCTTAGTCAACTCTTACATGAAAATTTTTGATGATGTGGCATAATTTTTTGGATAGGCCTATGAGTGACATGGTAGGAAGAGCCTACATAACAATTTCTTCAGAAGAATGTTTAGACACATGGCAAGAAATCTCTCTTACCATTTGAAAGCTTGTTCAAGGTTGATTATAATTCACTAGGGGCTTCTTTGCTTGGAGAGTGTTTGGACAACAATTTTCAACATACTTCATAAATTGGATCCTTCTAATCTTTCCTTTTATCTTTAGGCTTTTTTTTTTTTTCTTTATGTGAATTTAATAATTTTTTTGACTCTATATTAAGGGCAATAGGCAAAGGTCAAGTTACAATATGTTTTTCTTTTTCAAGTTTTTGAATTTTCAGGTTACTCATTGCAGTTGACAGATGGTTACTTTAATGCCCAAAGTAAAGCCTTAAAGAAGGAGAATTGAGGTGAAATGAACCAAATGAACTATTCTGTTTTAAACGTTTTTAACAACATATGAGAACATTCTTTTACTAATTTCGTGTTGTAATCATGCTTCATGTATATATGGTAATATTCTTGATTTTAATAAGAATTATTACTTTTTTTTTCTTTACAAATGACATCCTCATCACCTTGCTAGGAGTTATTTCATTACCAAAATTTTTCTTTATACATAGAATTTGGAAAACGGGTACTTATACATACTTGTTAAGATTGATTTAAAAAAAATAGTTTTGATGCTTTTTCCTGGGTGTTTGTTACAATTTTTATATGAATAAAAATTTGGCTCAGCACAAAAAAAAAAAAAAAAGAAAAGATTGATTAAATTTTAAAAAATACTTTTTCATTTTAATATGTTATTAATTTATCATCACCAAATTCAATATATATATATATATATATATTTATATTATGCCAATTGAATATTCTTGGTTAAGAATACAATAACAAGTTTTATTTTATATATAAACCTTCTTGAAGAACTTTATAAGTGATTTATATTAATAAAATTGTTTCTAACTTTCAAAAAACAGGTTTATTTTATAAAATATCAATCTTCATTCTCGAAAACCAAACATAAAATTTTCAAGCTCTTATCTTGTTTGATATCTAAAAATTGCATCATAAAAATTCTAAAATGTTTTCATTTGTGCATCATAAAAATTCTTTGGATTGGATTTTGTGGGGTTTTCCACCAAACTTAAAGCAGGGGAAACCAGCAAAGTGAAGAACAGTGCAGCATCTTCCACATCCTGAGGAAACACACGCTGGCGCTGCAAAGCTGAATTCTTGCTCAAACTTAAAGCAAACTCCTTAAAGCAAAGCTTCTTTTGGCAAATACACAGAAACAGAAACAACCCAAATCTGAAAACCACAATACCCAAACCTGAAAACCACAAGATCTATAACCACAACCGAATCTAAAGCTATTTTCTCAACTGAAGCCAGGAGGGAACTTTGCTGCGGCGGTGAAACCACAAGATCTATTGTCGAAGTCGACCGGCGAGCTCAGATCCGACCTTGTCCAGCAACCTGAAAACCACAACACCCAAATCTGAAAACCACAAGATCTAAAACCACAACCGAATCTAAAGCCATTTTCTCATCTGAAGCCAGGAGGGAACATTGCTGCGGCGGTGAAACCACAAGATCTATTGTCGAAGTCGACCGGCGAGCTCAGATCCGACCTTGTCCAGCAACGTTATGGCTGGCCAAAGCATGATTTGGGATCGGCGCTAGAGCCAAAGAAAGCAGAGTATCCGGCACCGCTACCGTAGATTGGCGGTGGAGAAGGTGTTTCCGGCACCGATTGAGATGCGAACACGTCATCTCCGGTACCGTGTTACTGATTGTTGAACATCGGCGGGGAATCAGCAACTGAGTCCTTGATCAAGTCGGTGTGTACGATTTGAATCGCTGGGAAGTGTGGATCGAGTTATAGCCTAATCGCTTTAAAGGCTTTCTCTCTCCCCGACCCTAACCGTTCGTTGCGGTTTCAGTAAACCTCTCTTTCTCTGCATTTGCTTCTTAGTGGTGTTAAAAAAAATGGCATCAGCACACAGAACAGAACATGATCTATCTTAAGAACTTGATTTCCCGGCAATGGCGGATGTTAATGGTGGCGTGGAGGATTTTCCTCTTTTGACAAGCTCCGTGCAGAATAGGAGGGGAAAAATTCCTGATGGTGACAGATCTGAAACGGCTATCAATGCTTCTCTTGATTGGAGGAAAATTTTCTCTGTTCCTAGTGATAATTCTTTGCAATTTTTTGCCCCTGAAATCAAGAATGGAGCAATTTCAGTGCAACCTCCAAACGATGTTTTTGAGGAAGGGATATCTCAATGGCAGAATGCATTGGTCGCCCAATTCGTTGGCAAAATCCCCAATTTCAGCCTTTTTCAGAGACTGGCCTCTTTGTTATGGGGTAAGGACAGTTCCGTTGAAATCAAACCTGCTGGAATTAATCTTTTTATTATTCAGTTTTCAAATCTTGAGACTAGGGACAGAGTTCTTGAATCTGGACCTTGGCACATCCAAAACAAGCCCCTCATTGTCAGAAAATGGGAGCCAGGTATGAAAACACTTGAATTTTGCATGGATAGACTTCCAATTTGGGTTCATCTAAGAGGAATCCATCTTGAGCTCTTTACAAGGAAGGGTTTGAGTTATATTGCTAGTGCAATTGGTATTCCACTCTACATGGATAAGATAACTGCAGCTCAGCAACGCCTGGCTTATGCAAAAATCTGTGTCGAGATTAAGGCTGAATTTGAGCTTCCACAAACTATTGAAGTGTTGCTTAATGATGGTACTGTTGTTACAGTTTAGGTGGAAGTTCCTTGGCTACCGCAGAAGTGTTCTTGTTGTAAAATTTTTGGCCACAATGATAAGCTCTGCCCCAAAAAACCAGTAGTAGCTACAGGGAAAGTTTGGATGCCAAAGGTTCAGACTGACAGGGGAAGAGTAGAAGAAAGTTGCAGAGGACATGAGGATAAAAGTTACTATCCAGAAGAGAATAGCAAGGGTCATGAAGAACTCACTGATCAGGCTATTAAGGCAGGCAATGTACAAGCTATTGTTGATAGTGATAAAAGAGGTGGTAGTATTATCAAATCCTCTTTCAGTCAGGCTGCAGGTCAAATAACAGCAAGTTCTAGCTCTATCAATAGATATGCTATCTTGGAGCAGACTGATGACACAGAGAAAGACAATGTTTCGGTTGGTCATAAAGACACCATTGAGAGTGCGAGTTGCCACTCACTCAGACAACCTAGGGCAGCCTCTGCTGGTGTTGCAGAATTAATGAAAACACTGAAAAGCAAGAGGAAAGGGCCAATTGATAAAGGCAAGAGAGATAAGGTAGTCATATCTACCTCGAGAGGTAATTCTCCCCTAACTTCTCATTGAATTTCTTATTTTGGAATGTTAGAGGACTAAACAATCCTCTAAAGCAAAGAGAAGTAGTTAGGAGGATAAATAGACTGAATGTGGACATAGTTTGCCTATTAGAAACTAGAGTCAAGGAGAACAACATGCAGAAAATCCTTGACAAGCATTTTCCTAGTTGGAATCTTTATCACAACTATTCAGAAGCCTATAATGGTAGGATATGGTTCCTATGGAATAATCACTTGCAGGTGGATTTGATGAGAGTTACAAGTCAAAGCATCACTTGTAAATTCACCCTCACTGACCATGAAGTTTATCTTACTGCTGTATATGCTAGTAATGAGGGATTTGACAGACGTAGCCTATGGAGACACCTTCATTCCCTCCACTGTTCAATTTCAAATAAACCTTGGCTGATTGCAGGAGACTTCAATACTATTGTTTCTCCTTCTGAAAGTTCTAACTCTATAGGCTCCCACTCTTTGAACTCTGATATTACGGATTTCAGGGAGTGTTTGCAGCAGCTGTCTATCTTTGATCATGCATTTTCTGGTCCTCTCCACACCTGGACAAATAATCAAGTTGAAGGCTTCATTGCAAAAAAGCTTGATCGAGTTCTTATAAATGAAGCGTGGCTCTCTTGCTTCTCCAATTTTTATGTTGAATTCCTTGCTCCAGAAATTTCTGACCACTGCCCTGCTCTAGTGAAGCCATGCTTACTCAGACACTCCCCACCAAAGCCTTTCAAGTTCTTCAATCACTGGGCTAGGCACTCTGAATTTCTGGAGGTGGTGGATTGCTCTTGGAAGGAACAGGTTTCAGGTACCCCTATGGTTCGTCTTTATAAGAAACTAAGACGACTTAAGCAAGTTCTTAGACATTTCAATGTCACTCACTTTGGGAGTATCTCAGATAAAGTGGCGATAAAAAGGAAAGAGCTTGATTCTATTCAGATTGCTATTCTGGATCATCCTTCCTCTGTTCTACTTGAAAAGGAAAGAGCAGTGTCACAGGAATTCATTGAATTACAGCTTGCTGAAGAGAGTCATTTCCGGCAAAAATCTAGGGTACAATGGCTCCAAGAAGGCGACCAGAATACCAGATTCTTTCACCGGATGGTAGCAGCCAAACATTCTAGAAATACAATTAGAGTGCTGTATGATGAGGAGGGTAACAGGCTTGAATCCTACTCACAAATAGTTGATAACTCAGTTTCCTACTTTATCAGAGTTCTAGGCACTGCTGATGCTAATGTCACTAGCTGCTCCAAAGAATTCCTAGAAGAACTTTTACAGGTTTCCCTCACTGAAGATGAACAAGCAAGCTTAAAAAAAGAAGTGACTGCGGAGGAAATCAAGAAAGCTATGTTTGCTATCAAAGGGGATAAGGCACCTGGTCCAGATGGGTATACTTCTCAATTCTTCAAGACTTCCTGGGACATAGTGGGCGATGACTTGACAGCTGCAGTGCTTAGTTTCTTCAACTCTGGCGACCTTCACCCAGCTTTCAATTCCACTATCATTGCTCTTATGCCTAAAAGTCAAAGTCCTAGAAGCATTAAAGAATACAGGCCCATCTCTTGCTGTTCAGTGGTTTACAAATGTATAACTTCAATACTGGCTCACAGGATAAAGCAATACCTAGGTTCCCTTATCAGTCATAATCAAAGTGCTTTCATAGAGGGCAGAAGCATTACAGATAACATCCTAATGGCCCAGGAACTGGTGAGAGGATATAATAGATCCTCTCTCTCCCCAAGATGCGCACTCAAGGTGGATCTTCAAAAGGCCTTTGACACTTTGAATTGGGATTTTATCATTTCTGTTCTTGCTGCTATGGGATTTCCTAAGGAATTTGTTGAATGGATCAGTTGCTGCTTAACAACTCCCAGATTTTCTTTGTCAATCAATGGAGGGCTAGCTGGTTACTTTCCAGGAGCAAGGGGTATTCGTCAAGGGGATCCCATTTCTCCATACTTATTTGTTCTATCCATGAATGTACTTTCCAAACTTTTGGACACTGCAGCTAGCATGGGAGTTTTTGCATACCATCCTAAATGCAAAAAGATTAGCCTTACTCATCTCTGTTTTGCAGATGATTTGCTTATCTTCACAAAAGGCAATCTGGAATCCATCTCTGGGGTTCAAAATATACTTCAAGCCTTCTATTCAATGTCAGGTTTGCAATTGAATTGTGCCAAAAGTGAGCTATTCTCTTCAGGCTTAAACGATGAATCTTTACAGCTGATCTCCCAAACTACTGGATTTAGGATGTGATCCTTACTTGTTCGTTATTTGGGGGTTCCATTAGTCACTAGGAAGCTGACAGCAAGGGACTGCGCACCTCTTCTTGAGAAAGTGACAGCAAGAATAGGGAATTGGTCTGCTAAGTTGCTTTCATATGCTGGCAGACTTCAGCTCATCCAATCAGTTTTGTTCAACATTCAGAATTACTGGACCAGACACTTCATACTGCCAAAATTTGTCCTGAATAAGTTGAACCAGTTGCTCACAAGGTTCCTTTGGACTGGTAGTGACTCATCTGCAAGAGGAGCAAGAGTGGGTTGGCAGGATATTTGTTTTCCAAAGTCTGAAGGAGGCCTGGGCATTAAAAACCTCTCCATTTGGAACCAGGCATGTTTTCTACAGCAAATATGGGCCTTGTTCTTCAGAACGGGCTCTCTGTGAATAGCTTGGATCCATGCTTATGTTCTCAAGGAAAGGTCATTTTGGGAGCTTACTGAAGCTCAGGGTAATAGTTGGAGCTGGAAAAAACTATTAAAATTGAGGCACTTGGCCATCCAGTTCATTAGCCATCAAGATGGAAGATGGATTTGGAAATTCCCTGGAACCACATTCTCAGCTGCAAAAGTATGGCATGATCTTAGACCAAAGAAACAGAAGGTTAAATGGGATAGACTTTTGTGGTACTCTCACCATATCCCTAAACACTCCCTTATTTCCTGGATTACCATTTTGAACAGATTGCCTACTAGCATGAGACTTCTGAGCTGGGGGTTAGAGGTAGATGTGAAATGCAAGCTTTGCCTCTTTGAACAAGAGACTCGGGATCACTTGTTCTTTGAATGTAGCTTCTCCAAATCTGTTTGGTCGCAGGTAATGCAGTCATGTCAGTTGCAAGTACGAAGTTGTAGTTAGAACAATGTGCTCGAATGGGCTGTTCAGAAGCTCAAAGGTAGATCATTGCTTACAACTATTCTCAAGCTTGCTTGGAATGCATCCATTTACCACGTCTGGAAAGAAAGGAATAGAAGGATACATGGAAATCCATGCAAGTCTCCATTGGAGGTTTTTGAAACCATTAAAGAGGAAATCAGATTCAAGTTGGTAGGCTTAAAAAACTTAGAACTTGATAATGTAAATGCTAACCTTTGTACTGATTGGGGCTTAAGCAACTCTATTTTTCTTTCATCGTTGTAAAGCTAGCTGAGTAGCTAGTTTTTTCAGTTTTCATGTAGCAGAGATATTCTCTGTTTCTTGGATATATAAATTGACACTTATTCAAAAAAATTACAAACACAGCCCAAGAGAAACATTTTGTAAAAATACTGTAGCATGATATTTTGGGTGTGGAAGAAGCCAAAAAAGCATCAAATTTAAACCTCTAATTAATCACCTTGATAGAGTTATTTCAGAACCAAAATTCAAGGATTCCATCCCAAATGATACTTGTGATTCATCTTCATTGACTCCCCTTGTCCTATTTATCTCCGCTAACAAACACTCACTCAATTCCATTACCACATAATTCATGGTTGGCCTTTGTGTGGAAGCTGGAGATAAACAAGTCATTGCCACTTCTATGGCTTTCCACGCCGAATTTATCTCAAAATCTCCTTGCAACCTTGAATCTACAATGTTTTCGATGTCTCCATTATTGGATAACATGGAACCAACCCAATGACTTATGTGAGCAGGCTCATCTATACTTCTTGCAATCGCTGGCCGGTTTGTAATGATTTCCAAAAGAACGACCCCAAAGCTATAAACGTCACTTTTCTCTGTCAACCAGCTTGTTGTAGAATACCTGCATTGCCAAGCATGGAAACCAACAAATTTGCAGCAATCAGATGAGGTGGAGAAGAATAAGAATTGAAGATGATATGTACTTACTCAGGGTCGAGGTATCCAGGGGTACCCGCAATGACGGTGGAGACATGAGAGCCATCTTCGAAACATTTAGATAGCCCGAAATCAGAGAGTTTAGCTTGCAAGTTTTCAGTTAATAAGATGTTCGTAGACTTTACATCTCGGTGGATTACGGGTGGTTTGCAACCATGGTGTAAATACTCCAGTCCTGCATTTTATTTTTATTTTTTTTAATTTTTGTGTTTGAGTTAATTAGTGAAATAAACGAAAAATATATATTTGAAGAATTATCATAGGTGAGTTCATGCTAACCTTGTGCTACCTCCAGCGCTATTCCAAGTCTTTCTTCCCAATTCAAGACACAGGTACTACTATCTGAATTCATAAGAAGCGAGTCCATCAATTTTCTTTAAAAAAAAAAAAGAAGTGAGTTAATCAATCTTGGTTTTTTTTTCTTTCTTTTTAGCCTATTGGTTAGGAAAGAAAAAAAGGGATAAAAAAGAACCTGAGTCTAAGTCCAAATAATTCAAATGAATTCCGACAAGATTAGATTCGATTTTCAGATTACATCTTTTGTATAAAAAAAAAAAGGATAAAGTCATGATCTACATGATTAAATTCTTTAATTAATTTGTTTGGTAATAAAGAAAAAATGAAAGGGATAAGGGAGAAAAAAGCCATGATTTAATGGTTGAGTTGTATAATAACATGTGCTATTTTGTAACTCAACCATTAAATTAAAAAATTTCTTTTCTTATTCATTTCTATCTTTCATACCAAACGGATTAACAAAAGAAATTTAATCATGTGAAAATATATAAGTAAATTTCACGTACCATAGGTCACTGAACTTTGACAAAAATCTCATTTGAGTCACTAAACTTTAAATTTTCCCTATTAAGTCACTGAACTTTATCAACTATACTAAATCTAGTCACCTTAATAAGTAATAGATTTCATCCAAAATATTGAAGGAAAATGACATAATTGTCATGTATCACATTGACTACCACATAAACATTTTTTTAGTTGCATACCATATCAACATTTTTGAGACACAAAAAAATAGAATAAAAATTCACCAAAAGGACTTCTATCCAACTCAATCTTGAATGCTTAGTTCTTACTGCAATACCTAATAACAACCATAGCTATCACAATTCCAGTAAAATCATAAGTAAAACACAACAAAAAAATACAATTCTCTATCTTGTTCTAAACCTACTAAATATCACACCCATTAAAACCACTCATACATGCAGCCCAAAACTTCATTCAAAAATTGGATTTTTCATCCAAATATTATTACCAAAAAATCAACTGAAAAACAATCCAAAACACAAAGATTGAAAAATCATTCAAAATAAGTGAGCCTAAAATCAAACCAAAATTTTCACAATGAGAAATTTGGGTTTCATCTAGGGAGGCAAATTAAAAGACAAAGGATGAATCCGCCAAAAAGGATTCAGCCAATGGTGGTAGCTAAGAGTGAAGAAAGAGAATCGAAAGGGTAGACAGAGAAGATGAAGATGGAAATGAGAAGGAAGGAAAAAAAAATGAGCTAGATATACTAGCTGATGTGGCGCTGATAGCCTGATATGGTCATTTATCTGACAGTCATATTGTTTTAATTTTTTAGATGAAATCTGTTAAAGATGACTAAATTTAGTATAATTTACAAAATTCAACAACTTTATTGAGACAAATTAAAATTTAATGACCCAAATGAAATTTTAATCAAAATTCAATGAACAATGATTTACCCAAAAGATATTGATATATTTTATAACTCTACCATTAAATTATTATTTTTTTCTTCCTTATCTTCTTTTTTCCTCCTTGTCAAATGAATTAAGTAAAGAAATTTAACCATGTGAAAAATAGTGATCTGACTAATTAATGAAAATACTATAGTAGTTGATTTAATAATTCAAACCTGAGAGATACTCTGCTAAGTTTCCTTTGGCCATGTACTCATAGATTAGCCCCATGTTGGTGCCATCATCGCAATATCCAATAAGCGCAGTCAAATTTCTATGATGACCTCTCAATAGAAGTTCCACCTATATATAATCATAAATAAAACCCAAATGGAATTACCTTAATAATAATCAATGAGGTCAAACTTTAGAAATCAGTACGCCGGCTCTTAATTATACCTCAGCTTCAAAATGCTTATACCCTTGACTAGATGATTCTGATAGCATCTTAACTGCTACTTGAGTGCCAGCCAAGCAACCCTGGTAAACTGTTCCAAATCCTCCTTTCCCAATAACTCTCTCAAAATTGTTTGTGATCTTTTGGACTTCATAGTATGTAAATTGTCGATTCTTTAATTCCTTCTGGTATGGTTTTCTAGCGCCCACAGCCATTTTGCCTGCTCGTGATAACATTAAAACAAGTTCAACTATTGTGAAAATCTTTGGCAATAGCGTGAAAAGATTCATTTTTATGTTACTTTTAAGTCCACCACATTTTGCAAGTTTTGTTCTACCTGATGGTTTTGTCCTTTTAAACCGCAAGAAGAGAGCCGAAACGATTACGAGGAGTGAAAGCACTGAAGCAACTGATGCTACTACCGGAACAACTACACTGTTCTTCTTCTTCTTCGTGGTGCATGATTCCCGTGTACAAGGAATTTGATTTCCTTCCAGACTTAATAAAAATTCAGTTGACAAACAGAACAAGTGAGACTTGGATTACAAGGGCTAATAATATTAAGGGTTAATATGTAAATTGGCTTCGATCTATATATCTTTTAATGATTTGGTACTAAAAGATTAAAAATTCATAATCAGGCACTTGAATTTGTATTCTGTTAGTAGATTACCCAATAGACTAACGTCGTTACATAAAATGCTGAGATGGCATGGTTAATCAATACTAAGTCGTCATATATCAGGTTAATTTGACCGGAGACCTGGCGACTTAGTATTGGTCAACCATGCCATATCAGCATTTTATGTAACGACGTTAGTCCATTGGGTAATCTGTTAACGAAATACAAACTCAAATACCTGATTATGAATTTTTAATCTTTAAGTATTAAATCGTTAAAAGGTGTATAGGTCGAGATCAATTTCTACATTAACCCTAATATTAATAGTAATTCCAAATGCATTAATCATGGAAAGGAAAGCATACTTTAATTGTAGCAAACCCCTGTTTGACTTATCAATTAGTTCTGCGGGAACTGAACCATTAAATGCATTTCTTTCCAAGTTTCTGCCAAGATAGAGAAGAAAAGTTCTTTAACTCTTATTTAAAGTTCGGATTTTGCTAAGGAGTGCCTTTAAGTCTTAAGGGTATTTTTTAAAGTTACTACATATAGTAATATCTTCATCTAATGTATTGAAAATGATGAATAAAAGTGTTAACTACTGTATTTAATATAATATTATTATTATAAATAGAATGTTAACTAATCTTAAAGAGTATCCTAAGGCACTCGTTAGCAAAACCCTTAAAGTTTATATCTTTCAAGTGTAAATCCCAAATAACTTACAGCAGAGTCAAAGACTGCAGTCCAGTTAGAAATTCAGGCACTGTTCCAGTCAAATTATTGTTTGATAAGTCCCTGATATTGTAATAGAAATAGGTAAGCTTATATTTCTCCTCCATCATGATCCTTATATAGCAAGATAACTGGTTATTTCTTATGACTTATGAGATGGAGAGTGGAGACACTTACAGATATTGTAATTGAGTGAGATTGGCTATATAAGGAGGTATCTCTCCGCTCAAACCGCTCGAGGATAAATTCCTGATTTCATGAACAATAGTTTTAGTTAGAATGGTAGCGAAATTATTTGAATGAAAATAATTACTAGCTAACTTGAACTCTAAAGGAACAAGCTTACAGAGATATGATCCTAGTTGGATTGGGATTGTCGTAGCTGCAATTAAGACCATCCCACGAGTATTGCTGTGGAGCACAAGGATCACCTTGCCAGTTTCTCTTCAATCCGTACATGGATTTTATATTTTTTTTGGATAAGCAAAGTTTTTATTTATCCGAAAGCAGCATGCACTGCTACATCAATACAACCAGCAGAGCTGGCAAACAAATGTACTATTTTACAATGTCTTCTTTACATAACTAAGAACCAATTATGCTATCAGTGGATTTTATATTCACCATCGCATTAACTATCATATTTATGTGTGAACAGAAATTATATTAATTATTAGGGATTTAAATTGAGGATACAACTATGTTTCCCATCTAATCATATTTATTGCAATTATGAACATAACTGGTGAAATAGTTGTCATTGTACTTATTGTGATCGTAAATATTTTTAAAATTTTTGCACAACTCACCAAAAATAAAGTAAATAATAATCATATCCATGGAAATTAACATTTTAATGATATTTAACATAGTTCATGACATTTTGATTCCTATGATAAAATAAATTATTAACATTCTCAATATTATAGCTCAACAGGCAATAAACAAGCAATATGCATATTTAAAAGTTGTTCACTAACATATTCATGAATTTTATGAATATGATTACTATAATTACATAAAATTAACAAAATAATATTATATCTGAAATAAATTTTTTTACAATCATACAAAGAAATTAAGCTCGTAAATTGTAACTTAATTAGAAAAATAATAGACGAAAGTTTTAATATATTAATTAACAAAATACTTGGCAACCTAACTTAAATCAAACACCAAAAAGATAAAAACAACTAACAATAACATTAATAATATCAAATTTTAATCATTTAAAATGAACTCTTTTTTAAATGATACTAATAAATATACTAGAAACTCATGAAAATAAATCCACTATTTATAATCTCAATTTCCCCTCAAATCATCCAAAAAATTTCTCAAGTTTCCATTTCCCACTCATCATTTGTTTTTCCTTACCAAAATTTTCATCTAAAAAAGAAGAGTTAACTACACCAATGATCTCCAAACTTTAGGATATATTTTATATTGGTTATCAAACTTCAAAACGTAATCAGAACCCCGATTTTAAAGTTCTATATCAATGTGATACTTCCGTTAACAGAATCGTTAGAGTATAAATTAAATGACAGATGGCATGTGACGTGTAAATTATGAAAATAAAATTTTAAAATAAAAGGAAAGGAAAGGAAAAGAAAAGAAAAGAAAAATAAAATAAAATAAAATATATTTACAAGTAAAATTAATATAAATAAATATTTATATTTGATAAATTATTTAATCGTTTACAAAATTAATTTATTTCTAAAAGGAAAGAAAGAAGAAAAAGGAAAATAACTTTTTTAATTAAGTAAAATAAATATTATATTTTTATAAATTATTTAATTATTACAATATAATTAATTTTTATTTAATTATTTATAACAGTAAATAAAAAATAAATAAAGAAGGAAGGAAGGAAGAATAAAGAAAAGAAAATTTATTTTTATAAATTAATGTAAATAAATATTTTTATATTTTTTATAAATTATTTACTTTTTAAAATTTTAATTTTAATTATATTGTAAATTATTATTTATTTTTCTTTGTATTTATTTATAAACAAGAAAAAAGGGAAAAAAGACAAAAGAGAAAAGAAAAAAAAGCAAAAAGAAACTTAAAATAATTTTTATAAAATTAATATAAATAAAAATTTTATATTTTTATAAATTATTTAATATTTATAAAATAAATTTAGATTATAATATAAATTATTATTTATGTTTTAGTTTATTTATAAAGAATATAAAATGAAAAAAAAAAAGATAAGAAAAGGAAAGAAACAAAACAAATTAAAATAGTTTTTATAAAATTAATTTAAATAACATATTTTATATGTTTATAAATTAATTATATTTTCACAAAATTAATTCAAATTATAGTATAAATTATTTTTTATTTTTTGTATTTATTTATAAAAAAAGAGAGAAAAGGAAATATAATTCGAAAAAAAAAAGAAAAAAAAAAAGACCACATCAGCAAATGGTATTTTCGTAATTTATACGTAACATGTTATCTAATAATTAAAGTTTATTTTTACGATTTTACTAACGGAAGGACCACATTGATACAAAAGTAACGAAACTATGAAGTCAAAGATCTGATTGCTACGTTTTAAAGTTTGAGAATCAATATAAAATATGCTTTATATTTTCGAGATTATTGGTATAATTAACTCTAAAAAGAATAATGAAAAACTAATTTTAATAACCTTTGTAAAGACCCCAGACGTGACCACCTCCCAAATTTTCTCCGGTCCATTCTCCTCTATTTTCTCTCTTCCACTCTGCCGTATGCCTCTCGGTGCATTTTTCTTCCCTTCCAGGCAGAAATTTCCTGACCCTCCCACGACAGGGCAGACCCAACCCAAAAAACCACCCTTCTGCATCACCCATACCATACCAAGTATTTTTCTACCTACTCCACTGAAGTTGACAAGAGCCATGGGGAACTGTAAAAGAGCAATCTCCAAACCACTCACAATTCAAAATTTTCAAAACAAGAAGATAATAGGGGTAACTTTAAGTCGATAATTTTTTTAACTTCTTCTTTAAGAATAAATTTTTGAAGTTTGACGATGGTTTTGTCTCTGCTTTGCTAAGGGTTTGCCTAATTTGATAAAAAAAAAAATAGGACAGGAATAATATAAGTCAATTTACTCACATTTTCATTGCGATATCAGTTTCGGAAAAGATGGCTACAGCAAAATAGTAGCCGCTATATTGCCATACGGCCCCTATTTAAATTCCTTTAACAGAAATCTTGTAGTTAGTTTTAGAGACAATCAGACAACATACCATCTTTTTCAACTGTTTGTGACTGTACGAGTTCCTTCACCTTATAAGCCTCAAGAGCATTCAGGATCGGTGGGTGGGTTGATCTTCCGGTTCTTACCATTGAAAAGTGGCCTCCATCTCCCGGTCCTAGGCTTTGTACAGTGTCTGCCCGCAAATATGTAGGACTAAAAGTTTGAAACCAAAGTTTGTCATTGAGATAGGTGATGAACTCTCTGGACTGGTTAGCTTGGAGCTCTTCAAGTTCTGCAAGGTGCATGTAAAAATAAAATTGGGCATTGGTATCAGAATCTTGGACGGAAAAATTTAAGGGTTGACTATCGTTTGCTGGTATGCTGGCGGTACTCATGGAAAGCAATGGTGGTTCATAGTCGCTGATAGGTATAATGGAAGCTGAGGTATTTATTTGTCCCAAATCATTTCTTTGGTAAGGCTGCCAGATACGATCATAAACATCTTGCGGGAACCTGAGGCAAACATTTTTTATTAACTAAGAAAGAAGCCTCTAAAATTTCGTTTTCCTTTATATTTAATTACCAAAATTTTCAGTAAATGACTTACCTGAAGTTTGAATTCGATGTTGAACCAAAATCATTCCTGAAGAAAAATTCCAGTAATTCTGTTTCAGACCGAGTGTTGTAGGTTATGTTTGTCAAAAGCCTTAACTCTAATGCTGATATGAAAGGTATCCCTTTCCCAGTGTTCACAAGACAGACATGCAAATAATTTGACTGAAGAAGATGAATGATTTCCTTGACTATAACAGCATATGCATTTTCAAATACCATTTTAGCCCACAAATTAGGTCCTAAATGTAGATCAAATTCTGGTGCTTCATTTTTTGCGTCGTAGTTTCCATACATGAAACTTGTTCTGATTAAATATTTGTCACCCTTTTTGAGGTTTAGCATGTAACAGTTTCGATCTCCTTCAGGGAAACTTCTAAGATACTCCAGTATTCGTTGCTGCATGCCTGAATTAGATTCAGGTAGTCTATTGCTTATGCCAGTTTGGATGTATGGCACATCTGATATATAATTTATGCCAGTTGTGGTTTCATTGTAGCTTGAACCTTCTGGCAATCCACAATCTAAGCTAATGAACCCTGAGAAGAAACATGGGGAGAAACTTAGTTGTTTGGTTAATTAGTTAAAGAAAATCTGAATTGTTATGCAGAGACTTAGATAGCCAAACCTGATTGATCCTGTGCATGAATCAGAACTGCCAGAACAAAGCTGCTAAACAATAGGAAATGCCTTCTCATCCTCATTTCTGACTCTTCAATTTCTCACATTTGAGACCAAAGAAGCAGTTAGTATGGTTTTTTCAATGGTAGACTTGGGAGAAGACTTTGATTAAGAATGGTTTATTCATTAATATGTCTGATGTAAAGGGCAACCTCCCATTTGTATCTTGATTGTTACTATATATTGATTAAAAATTAAATGAAATATTATACCTAGACTTATGTGTTAATTTATTAATGTTGTACAAGAACTTGTAAAACCTCTGCTGATGACACTGATGGAAAAAGTTAAAAAATAATTAGAATTTCCAAGAGTTGAACAAGTACTTGATGATTAAGTCTGATGCAATAATTAAAATGTGAAAGGTCTCATCTGTTAAACAGTGAAAATTGATTGCTACTGAATGTTTTGAAAAAGTTTAAGAATTTATGGAATCTGGACTGCTTTAATAATTTCCAAATAATAGCGTTTTTCTTAAGCTGTTGCTCGTCTAGATCAAAGTCAAAATCTCGAAAGATGAAAGTAACAATCTAGTCATTTTTCAGAATCCCTGAATTTTTCTTGGTTATTCTGCATCCCCGATCATTAAGAATCAAAGAATTTGAACAGAAAAGTGAATTATCTATTTTAAGTTTATCTATTTCTTCGAAATGACAAAGTAAGTAATCCAAAACTTTTTTTTTTCCTTATAATATTAAGCTTTTCCTTTTTTTATGAAATTACATGTATTCTAACAAATACAATTATAAAGTAATAACCTTTAATATATATCAAATAGACAAGTCAAATAAACAATCAACAAATCAATATAAAGATGGATAAAATTCACACACAATGATATTTCAAGATTTCATCTTGAGACGTAATGGTTTCAATAAAAAAATTCACCTTATTGTTTAAAGGATTATTATCCTATACACTTGTTTAAAGGATTATTATCTTGTACATCAACGATATAGTTTTTTAACTCCACAAGCAGGATTAAAAAACTGTCGCATGTCTTATTTATTTATTTTTTAATTTTTTAAATATAACTTGAAAATATGTGACAGTTTTTTAATTTCGCTTGTGAAATTAAAAAACTTCACCGGTGTATAAGATAATTATCCCTTGCTTAAATGAAAAACTATCGAATTGAGCCATTAAAAGGATTATAAGATGGATAAAGAATTTTAAGATAAAAGGTGCGCCAATAACTTCGAGCATAGCCAGAAAAGAACTTAATTCGAACTTACAAAACTTGAGAAAAAGGCTTGCCTATATACCCTGATACCAGGGGATGTTTGGAAATGATTTCGATTTAGTTTTATGATCTGCAGAACTTGAATGTTAGTTTAAATGCTAAATTCTATTGCAAAAAGACCAAATTGGCAGGAATCTCCTCCTTACTCCAAATGGAAAATGACAAAATATTCAATAAAACTATACAAAAGTATATAAACTTATATATAGTCCAAGAGTACATAATCTGTACAAAAAGGCCTCAAATCCAATGAACCTGTAGCAAGGCATTAATACATAAAAACATATAGAGATGATAAAAACCTGTGTAATTGACCCTGTCTATTCCAATAGGTTTTGCATAATCACCTAGCAAAGGGGATTACTTCAGTTCGAGCCAATTGAATGCTGTGGTTCCTGTTAATTTCGGCTGACAAACACTCGTTTAATTTGGTCACAACGTAACTCATGGTTGGCCTTTTCGTCGATGTTGGAGATACACAAGCCATTGCCAGTTCAACGGCTTTCTTCATAGATGCAATGTCAAAATCTCCTCGCAATCTTGCATCAACAATGGTTTCGATATCGCCATTTGACAACATGAAACTAACCCATTGGCTTATGTGAGTAATCTGATTATACGTTTTTGTAGTCACTGGTCGGTTCGTAATGATCTCCAAAAGGACTACCCCAAAGCTATAGACATCGCTTTTCTCTGTTAACTTGTTTGATGTAGAATACCTGCCATTGCAAACATGTATTCCAGTTTGTTCGACTAGATTTCAGGGAAATATTCAAGGATTAACTTGAATTGATTTAATATATTCATCTGGATTTATGATGAGAGAAATGACCAAAGATTTATTATGAAGTTTCCGATATTGGCATTGTAAAATTAAGGCTTTCCCTTTAATTTATTACCTTTGTTTCATTTTCTTTCACAAAATTAACTTGTGTGTTGTCTATCAAGCAGCTCTAAGGTGGAAAATCTTTTGGCTGGTTCTGAAACCAATGAATATATAGCTGAGACAAGAGCAGATTTACTTACTCAGGATCAACGTATCCAGGAGTACCAGCTACTACAGTAAAGACATGAGTGTCACCCTCAAGTGGAAAAGCTTTGGATAACCCAAAATCAGATAGTTTGGCATGCAAGCTTTCAGTTAACAAGATGTTGGTGCTTTTCACATCTCTGTGGATTATAGGTGTTATGCAACCACTGTGCAAATACTCTAGTCCTGCACTTTTATCTATTATTAGTTCACTTCCAAGTAAAATAAGCAAAAACAGAGAAAGAATTTAGGCAATTATATATATTGCATGCTAACCTTGTGCTGCTTCCAGGGCTATGCCAAGTCTTCCTTCCCAATTCAAAACATCTCTGCTGCTATCTATATCCATTAAAATAAAAGAAAGTAACTTAAGGATCATATAGTACACTTAATTAAGAGTAATACTTATTGGTTAAATGCTTTATCAATGAATAATTTTATATAGTCATCTCATCAAATATAAACTCTCTTAATCCAACCTTTGAGATGCTCTGCTAAGTTTCCTTTGGCCATGTACTCATAGATTAGCCCCATGTTGCTGCCATCATCGCAATACCCAATAAGCGTTGTCAAATTTCTATGATGAACTCTCAAAAGAATCTCCATCTATAAATAATTAAAACCCAGATCTTAATCAGTTATATTATATATGAGGAATTAGTTAATATTTCGTACAAGTTAATTAGGAGATCAGATCAATCTCATACCTCTGCTTGAAACTCCTTATACCCTTGAACTGATAATGCTACTACAGGGACGACAGTGTTCTTCTTCTGTTTCTTCTTGCATGAATCTGATTGACAAATACTTGGATTTCCCTCCACACTTCAATCAATTTCAGTTGACAACAAAAAAAAAAAAGTAAGATCGGAATAAAAGTTCTGATGACTACCATGACATATGAAGTTATTTGGGTGGCAAAATGAGCGGGTTGGATAGGTCTAGTATTGGGCACAATGTCGAGCGGGCCACATCGGCCTAGCCTAGCCTGTCCATGATATGAGCCTGCCAAACATGATCCTGTTTTTTTAAGGATAAGCCTAACATGACTTATGACCCGATTATATTATGAGTCGTGTCGGGCTTGGCCCAACCAAATATTAAATTTTTTTAGTTGTTAGTTTTTTTATATATTTATGAAAAACAAAAGGTAAAATGAATAAAATTAAAAACATGATTTATATGATTTAGCGTAAAATGCTTACATCCACGGGAAAGGGAGAAAAATTTTCATTATGAATAAATAAATTTTATTAGTGCTAATTAACTCAAAAGTAATAAATTTTATAAACATAAATAACAATTAACATATATATATATATATATAATGTAATGTAATGTAATGAGTGTGGATCAAATGAAAAAAGTATATGGGTTGTGCCATGCTGAGTTGTACTATATTTCAGCTTGAGTGCCACTCTTTAAGTTACCTATAAATCCTAAAACCTACAAATTTTGTGGATTTATTCGTTGGTTAATAAGAAATTAAAGATTCATGTAAGAGTGATTATCTCACAAGAGGGAGAAATGGAATGTAAAAGGGAAATATATATACATAAAGGGTAAAAAAACGCATTAATTTATACTTTTTAGTTTAAAAGGTATCCAATAGTATGAGCGTTCTTTGTGGGTTAACACTTAACAAGAGTTAAAGGTTCAACTTATTTCCTCCAAATCACTATATATCGAAACAAAGAGGCACAATTTATGAGTTATCGTCCAATCATGTGAAATTAAGCTGAATTCTTGCCAGTCAATTCTCTTTTATTGTGTCTTTGCTTTGTGATGTCTTTTTGTTAATTTTCTCCTATTTGCAGAGGAGAGGATTCGATAGTTTTGGTTTTGAAATTTTGAAAAGTGAATAATTGAGAAATTATTTTATGTAATAATTGAATCGACTGATCATGCATGAATAATCAAAAATAATCAAATAGAATTAAGTCAATTGATTCAATTGATTAGTTTAAGTTTAAGCTATAAGTTAGGGATCAATCATCTTTTAAAAAGATCAATCTCTTTAAGCATTATAATCAAAAGAAATCTTTCTGTTTGAAAATGAATCGATCCTTTTCAAAAGAATCGATCCTTATGCATTCTAGGTCAAAAATTTAATTTCAAAAGATTAGGGGTCAATTCTTCTAAAAAAGATCGATCTTTTTGAGCTTGACAACTATTAAAAAAAATTTATGTAAAAATGGATCAGTCCTTTTATAAGAGATCAATTCTCTCTTCAAAATATATGTTTATATGAGATTTAATAAATATATTTCTTTAATATATATTTATATATTTAATTATGGTCGATTTGTTCAACCGGTTCAATTATTAAATTTTAAATCCAATAAACGATCGAACTAACTGTTTAAACTGACAAAACTTATAGATTAATACCAAAACCATCTAAACCAGTCTAAATTAATCAAATAAAATCGATTTCGATCGGTTTATTCGGTTATAATCAATTAATACTCACTCTTAGCTATTTATTTAGTGATTTAGCCATTAATTTGATGACTTTGTGGAGTGGCCGAGACATTACAGTCAGTATTGTATGGTTTACTCAGTTGGAAGTGTAGTCACGATTTCATAAAACGATTTGTTGATTCGTACGAAAGTGCAATTATCTTATATTACGAAGAACTGGGATGTAAAAGAAAACATATAAACATGGATGATCTAGAAAGAAGAAATCGATACTTTTTTATTAAAAAAATGGTGTCCATTGAGTTTGCATGGATGATCTATAAACATGGATGATCTATAAACATGGATGATTTAAATTGCAGATACGTAGTGAATGCTATCGTAGTGGTAAATATCAGTGATGTAAAGAGTTGAAATCGCAAAATAACGACTTTGATGTCGATCGCGTTACGATCACTATTTAAATTCTTAGTACGTAGTAAAATCTTTACATTCTGATCGCACTGTCACAGGTTCGAAGAAGATGTTTATGATCGGATCTGGAAAATGGCTTCACTGCTTCATGACATCATCAAGTTAAGGTCAAATATAAAAGCATGATATATATATATATATATATATATATATTTGTAATTAGTTTAAGACCAATATAACAAAAATTAAGATAAAAATACTTCAATTTGTTAATGAAGGGACTTAATCAAATCTATTATATATAGTGCTGAGGCAAAAGTTCGAGCGGTTCATCGTGGAAACATTTGCTGCCTCAACCCAGTCAGGGAGTCTGACTTAGACCTGCTCACAGACTGGGCCTGACTCGTATTGGGCGAACCTGGGCCTCAATATTTGTGATCAGGTCCGGATTACTGTTCACGTATTAAAAATATATTATTTTTTTGAATTTAATTATAAAAATATATTAAAAAAGAAATAAAATATTTTTTTATTAAAAAATGAACAGTGATTCGAGCTCGTGGACCGGCCGAGCATGAAAAATAAAAAAAAAAAAATTCAGGACCACGGCCTGGCCCGGCCCGGCCATGAGCACCTCTAGCCTGAGGAATGTCTTGGCTTTTTTTCTTTTTCTTCTATAAGTTAAAGGAAAATCCTTCAAGCAGGAACTACGATTTTAACTTAGCCCTGCAGCGTCAAACCCTCCCGAAAGGGAACATGAGCTAGTGGTCAACTTTAAATCCAGCAGCAGGGGAATGTTTATAAATATGATATATTTAATAAATGCAAAAATAATATGATATGATTAAAATAATATTAATATAATTAATATAAGTATTTCATTTGTGATTAAGATTTTAATATATTTAATAATTTATATTATATTTATATTTACACGATTGATACAAAAAACACAAAAAAAAAGTATACACATACAAGAATTATCAAATATAAAAATATATTAAATTATTTATAAGCTTTTCATAGGAAAATATAAGGAACTATCCAAAAAAAACATAAGGATCAAGAATTACACATATAATTTTATGTGTAATATTTAATAACAAACCATTGACTTGAATTATTAAATAAGTTATCAAAATTTCAACATTATTTTAGTGAAGAAAGATATTTTATTAAGAATTCGGGTTTAATTCAGTTGATTGATGTAGTCAACTTTTTAAAATAATATCTAGCGGATTTAGGATTCGTATCTTAATATTTAAATTTTCTTCCCTATCCTCAAATTACGATTTTTTTTATAAATATATATATATATATATTTTATTAAGTGGTCCCGAATGTGTATTTAAAAATAAAAAGATTAAATCACTGAAAGGTAAATCTTCAATAGTTTAATTATCAAAACAGTACCTAATTAGTAAAGCGTCAACGGTTTGGTGAGTTAATTACAGTGTCCAAGATTTTTGTTTATAAATTGAGGAATACAATGTATGTCTAACGATTGGAAAGGCTGTGGTTTTTGCTTGTTTTTGTCCATGTAACAGCGCTGAGCTTTGGCTTTATTCTGTACAAAGTTGTTAAGCTTAATTACTTTGTAACGAAATATCAAGATTATGCTTAAATTTATCATTGTATTATAAATTAATGTTAGTTTTTTATTATACTTTAATTTTGTTGAATTTTTTCAATATATTTTCAATTTTTTATTATAAATGAATGAAATAAAAAATGTCATTAACATTTGTTGAGAAAAACTTAGAGTAGATAACTCTAATTTTACCACTCAAAGAAGAAAGTTTAGATTTTAGGAAAACTCACAAATGCTCACACTTCACTCTAGACTACACTCTTTAGAGAAGAACCCCTTAAGAAAACTTAAAACTTTTATTGCTTATTGAAGCTTACTACTTTATGATTTACAAATGCAAGGGAGAGGGTATTTATACAATACCAAGACAAACACAAGCCACACAAATATAAAATCTAAACAAATTACAACCACCCATTGTTGTTTAATAACAACCACACATTTAAATCACACAACTACAACCACACATTAAACCACACAACTACAACCACACATTAAACCACACAACTACAACCACACATTAAACCACACAACTACAACCACACATTAAACCACACAATTGCAACCACACATTGCTAGGTTTTTATTTTTTTTTCTTGGGCTGGTATTGGACAATTTAACACTCCCCCTCAATACCAGCTCTTCCTCTTTGCACCATGTTGAGTTGACGACGAAACATTTCAAATTTGTTGATACTCAAACCTTTTGTGAATAAATCTGCCATTTGATCATCTGTCTTGATCTGCTTCATCTCAATCTCTTCTTGTAGAACCTTTTCTCTGATAAAGTGATAATGCACTTCTATATGTTTGGTTCTTGCGTGAAAGACTGGATTTTCTGCCAAACGAATTGCTGACTGGTTGTCGCAATACAACGAAACTGCATAATCTACTGGTTGATGTAGATCACTCATTAGTTGTATCAGCCACGTACACTCTTGAGCTGCCATTGCTGCTGCTCGATACTCAGCTTCGGTAGTTGACAATGATACCGTTGGTTGTCTCTTACTGCACCAAGAAATTGTTCCAGAACCAAGTTTAAACATGTACCCAGTTGTTGATCTCCTGGTGTCATGATCTCCTGCATAGTCAGCATCACAATAACCAACTAACTTACAGTCTTCACCTTTCTTGTACAAAAGACCATAATCTATTGTACTTTTCACATATCTCAGTATTCGTCGAACTGCTTCTAAATGAGGCTTCTTCGGATTTTGCATATACCGACTCATCACACCAACTGTATAAGAAATGTCAGGTCGAGTCAAGGTTAAGTAGATCAGGCTACCTACCAATTGTCGATACATAGTTGCATCTTCCAAGTCTTTGCCTTCAAGTGCACACATCTTGCTATTTGGTTCCATCGGTGTTGAAATTGGCTTGCTCTCGAGCATTCCAAACCTTTTTAGCAAATCTTTAGAATATTTTTGTTGACAGAGAAATATTCCTTCTTGTATGTGATCAACCTCTAGACCAAGAAAGTGCTTGAGTTGTCCAAGTTCTTTCATTTGGAAACGAACTGATAAATTCTCCTTGGTTTGAAGAATTTCTGCCTCATAATCACCAGTTATGATTAAATCATCCACATATATCAATACGATAGCTAGCTTTCCTCCATTAGCTTTGACAAACAAGCTGGAATCTGCAGGTGTCACTGAATAACCACTATGAGTTAAAAATTCAGCAATCTTACCATACCATGCTCTAGGTGCTTGTTTCAATCCGTAAAGTGCCTTTCGCAGCTTACACACATGCTCAGGATGATTTTGGTTTTGAAATCCCAATGGTTGAATCATGTAGATTTCCCGATCTAGCTCTCCATGAAGGAATGCATTCTTCACATCCATCTGCCACAAGTTCCAGTCTTTGTTGGCTGCAAGGGCAAGTAGGACTCGTACGGTTGTAAGTCTTGCCACCGGACTAAACGTTTCATCATAGTCTAGCTCATACTTCTGAGAGAAACCACGAGCCACCAACCGTGCCTTGTACCTTTCAATCGACCCATCTGGACGATGTTTTATCTTGTAAACCCATTTGCAGGATATGGGTTTCACATCTCTTGGTTTTGGCACTAGATCCCAAGTCTGATTCTGCTCAAGCGCAGTGATCTCTTCTTTCAAAGCCATAATCCACTCAGAACTCTGTGATGCTTCTTCAAACGTCTCAGGTTCTGTTGCAATTGGTTCTTCCACTATGGCTGCATTAGCATATTTGGGATTTGGCTTCCGTGCTCTTGTTGTCCTTCGGATTTGTGATTGTGGAGATGGTTCTTCCACTTCACTCGATCTAACATCTGGTTGATACACACCAGTTTGCCAAGGACTCTGGACTAACACTTGCTCGTCATCGTCATCATCACATAGGTCTTCTACTTCGTCTGAAGTTGATTGAAGTTGGACAATATACTCTCCCATTTTCTGTTGTAGCATGTCTTCAAATTCTTTTGAATCTGACAACACCTCCTTTTCTGAGGACCACCAAGAAGATGCTTCATCGAATACCACATTGCGTGAAGTGTAACATCTTCCACTCGTAGGATCACAACATTTCCACCCTTTCCTTTGGTTGTCGTATCCCACAAAGATACACCTAGTTGCTTTCTTATCAAACTTGCTACGTAAATGATCAGGAACAAATACATAACATACACAACCAAATACTCGAAAGTAGCTGACTGAAGGTTTCATTTTCCACAATTTCTCAAAGGGTGAAACAAACTCTAACCTTGGTTGAGGAAGTTTGTTGATCACATGGGCTGCGGTTCTCATAGCTTCGGCCCAAAATCTTCCGGGTACATTCTTTGCATGCAGCATACTCCGACAAATTTCTGCAAGATGCCGATTCTTTCTCTCTGCTACACCATTCTGTTGTGGTGTATTGACACAAGTATACTGATGACGTATGTTGCATTCTCGTAGGTATTGAGAGAATTCGCCTGAGCTATATTCTCCTCCATTGTCTGTGCGCAAGCAACATATCTTCTTTCCCACTTCTCCTTCAACTATCTCTTTGAACTCTTTAAACTTTGAGAAAGTGTCAGACTTTTCTTTCATAAAGAAAACCCACACATACCTGGAGAAATCATCAATAAACGTCACCATGTACCGCATTCCACTAATTGATGGTTGCTTAACGGGCCCAAATACATCAGAGTGAACTAACTCTAATGGTTCTTTTGCTTTAAACTTTGACTCCTCGTATGGCAATTGGTGTGCTTTACCATATTGGCATCCTGCACAAACTGTGTCTGTTCTTATGTCAAGCTGAGGAAGTCCCTTAAGCATCGACTTCTTCATCATCATACTTAGCTTGGAATAACTAACATGACCTAACCGCATGTGCCATAAATCTGCTGTATCGCTCCTTCTTGTCTTGTCTACATATGCTGACTCTGCTGACATCACGTAGACTGACTCCAGACGTCGTCCTTCCATCATCGGCTGTCCTGAGATTTTGAGATCACGATATACCTTCACATCCCTTGGACCAAACAGAATATGGTGACCTGACGATGTTAATTGTGCCACTGAAAGCAAATTTTTCTTCATGCCTTTTGACATGGTAAACATCTTGTAGTGGTACCTGATTATGACTATATCGAGGTGCTACTACCGTCTTACCGATGTGAGTAATCGGTAATCTTGAATTATCAGCTGTCACAACAATGCGATTTCCCTTGTATTCTGACAGGTTCTGCAACTTCTGTTTATCGCCTGTCATGTGATTTGAGCAACCTGAATCGACAATCCAATCATTCTCATAGTCAATTCGATCAGCCGTTGTTACTGTGAGAGCTAACTCTTCCTCTTCCATAGCAAAAAATGCTTCAGCGTCCCAATCATCTTCGCTTTTCTCCTTTGTACTAGAAGTAGCAGCATTGCTCTCAGCGGGCCTTTTGTTAAACCAACAATCTTTTGCCATGTGACCTTTCTTGTCACAGTTGTAACAGTTACCTTCAAATCTTTTATTGTTGCTACGATTCTTTGAAGCTCCCCCTGGACGAGAGCTCCCTTCTCCTTGATGACTTTTTGTCTTGTCACCATACTTTTTAGATCCACCACCGACGTGCTGTTTGAATTTGCCTTTGCTTTTGTTGGTGTAGAGTGCTTCCTCTTCACTTTTCAACGAGACCCCTCCCATTTGCTTGGCCATAGATTCTTGACCAACAAGCAAATTTTCAAAATCTACAAGTGATGGTTGAGTTGGCCATCCTTGTATAGCGGCAACGAAGCTGTGATATTCGGGCCTCAAACCATGGATAATTATTCTTTTTACCCTGGTATCTCCAATAGCAGCTGTAGGATCTAAATCAGAAATTTCACGGCATAACGTTTTTACCTTGTGAAAGTATTGAGCAATCGGTATATCTCGTTGTGCAACTGATAACAATTCATTCTCAAGAAGTTGAAGTCTTGTGTCATTCTTTCTCGAAAAGAGTGCATCTAAAGTATCCCACGCTTCTTTTGGCGTTTCTAGCTTTTGTATGTGTTCCAACATTTCTTCTTCAACTGTGGTCTTAAGGGCAAACATGGCTTTACCCACTTTAATCTTCCATTTGCGCAAGGTTCCTTGAGCATCTTCTTGCTCGGGCTTCGTAACTTCACTACCACCAACGACTTCCCAAAGGTCTTGACCTTGTAGGTAAGACATCATACACGTCTTCCACGTGTTGTAATTTTTGTGATTGAGCTTCTTGATTCCTCCAACTACTTGAAGATCACCCATCGTGTCGGCAAAACTCTAACAATACCGAACAAGCTTGATTTTGAGACACAAACTTGTAGAGTACAAACTCCTCACGACTCAAGAACGCTCAAACCAAAAATAATACCTGAATAACTATTTCACCGTGAACAGTACCGTATACGTGAATAGTATCGTATACCATATACTTGAATAAATCTCGTATATGTTAACAATTACTATAAAAGTATATAGTGACACGTGTGAATAGTAACTATGGTAGTAACTCACAACCTCGCTCTGATACCAATTGTTGAGAAAAACTTAGAGTAGATAACTCTAATTTTACCACTCAAAGAAGAAAGTTTAGATTTTAGGAAAACTCACAAATGCTCACACTTCACTCTAGACTACACTCTTTAGAGAATAACCCCTTAGGAAAACTTAGAACTTTTATTGCTTATTGAAGCTTACTACTTTATGATTTACAAATGCAAGGGAGAGGGTATTTATACAATACCAAGACAAACACAAGCCACACAAATATAAAATCTAAACAAATTACAACCACCCATTGTTGTTTAATAACAACCACACATTTAAATCACACAACTACAACCACACATTAAACCACACAACTACAACCACACATTAAACCACACAACTACAACTACACATTAAACCACACAATTGCAACCACACATTGCTAGGCTTTTATTTTTTTTTCTTGGGCTGGTATTGGACAATTTAACAACATTAATATTATATTTCGTGAAATACTCTAAATTCGTTTTTTATTCAAAAATCAAAGGAAAGCATAACAGCAAAATTTAACATTGCATTGATTGAATATTTTGTAAAATATTTTAATTTTGTTATTTTTTATTTAAAAGTCAACGAAATTAAAAGTACAATAATAAAATTTTATGTTGAATCAACAAAGAATGATAAATTTCACCTAATCACTAAAATATCCCTTTGATAACGACAGGAATAAATAAATCCTTTTAGGATTAATCTATTCTAGAATTGACATAGTTTATATGCTTTAATATATCATTATTTAGTTTGGACTTAACTTTTAAATTTTATAAAAAAATAAAGAGTACTAAATCTTATGTTGAGCTAGTAACTTAGAAAAAAACTGAGGAAAAGTTCTATCCGAAGATCAAAATCTGATAATCTAAAAAAAAAAAAAAATACAAGTTGTTTTAATGATGATGAATACATGATGTCCCACAGATAATAGTGTTTACAAAATTAGATCTGAAATTCTGAATGAGCTTTTCATTACATAAAATATTTGGCAATTGGAATGAATATATAGTTGATTTAAAACAAATTCAATTGTTTCTGTAAGTATCATTGAGATGAAGAGAAGTCAAACTCATTACTAATATCAACCAGGGATTATTTAATTTGATTTTGAAAGAGTTTAATTGGTAGGCTGCTCTTGGCTAGGGGTGTTCATTCGGTTAATTCGATTAATAATCGAACCGAAATATGATTAACCGAATTTATCGAATTTATTTTTTCATTAATTATTAACCGAACCGAATAATTAAAACGGAGAATTAACCAAACCGAAATTATTTCGGTTAATTCGATCGATTTTCGATTAACCGAAATAAATACGTAATTTATTTTGCAATCTATTTTTAATACATAATTTTATATCTAAATAATCTATCCAATCAACCAAAATCCAAAAACAAAGCATAAAAAAACTATAATAAAATCCAAATGTCAAACATACTAAACAACTAAACATACTAAATAAGCATGATAAAGTATAATGAACATTACAAATGTCAAACATATATTTTCGATTAATTCGAGTATTTTCGCTTAACCGAACTGAATTAACCGATATCCAAATTTTTTCAAAATCATTAACCGATAACCGAACCGAACTTTATTTGATTAACCGATTAACTAAAATAAATTAAATTTCGATCGATTAATTCAGTTAAAACCGAATAGTGAACACTCTTACTCTCGGCAACTCAAAACTTGGTTTACTCACTTTAGCGTATTGTTAAAGTCTGCCTGCTAGAGACCCGTACCATTCTAGGCATCCTCAGGGATCACTTATCCCATAGATAAGATCTTGTCCACTGCTCTGCATCTAGGTAGTCATGGCAACACCCTAACATACTAATGCCAGGTCAGGACACTTAAACAGTTCTTAGCCAATTTGCAAGAGATAATTCTTGTACTAAGCTAGCTGTTCTTTTTGCAATCCCTTTAGCCATTGCTGCTGATTTCTATAAGTTTGGAAGATTAAGTACTTAACTACCATGTTTTGGATTAATTAGTCTTTTTCTTTATCATCTTTCTCTTAATTGATAATTAATTTTTTTTTTTAATTTATTGAGTTTTTAATGCTAATTATCGTGAGAATTAAATAGCCTTGGATGTTTGCTTTGAGTTTGTTTGGACTTTACCCCGCTTGCAGAGCGTGTCAACTTCCTCACTGAGTAAGTTACAGTTATAATATTATTCTCTTTTAATGTAGTAAGATATTCCTTGAATCTGTATATTTTTATGTGCAAGATATCTTACAAGGTTTTTTTTTTGTTTTTTATAAAAAAAACCTTTTTTCTATAAAAGTTCAGACAAATTGCATACTACCCATTGAAAGGTAGAATGATATTTTTTAAGAAATTTTAAAAGTAACTTTTACATTCAAAATAATATTATTATTTGTGCTGAAGGCAAAATAGTACTTTTCTATAAAAGGATTTTAAGATTATTATATATAATAATATTTTTATTCAATATATTAAAAATGATAAATAAATTTATCAATTATTTCATTTAATACAATGTTATTATTATAAATAATATATTAATTAACTTTAAAGAGTGCACTAAGACATGGATTAAAAATAGGACCGGGCCGACCGATTGAATCGGGAACTAGGAAGTTGTCTGGTTCGATACACTATATAAAACAAACTATTAACTGAATCGGTAGAAAATTGAAAAACAGGGTTAAAAAACTAGTTTGATATATATTTTTTTTATTTTTTTTCATTTTTTTTTTTTGTAATTCATTATAGAATTGAACCTTTAATCTCTTAGTTTTATAATAAAGATTATACCATTATGTCAAATACATATTTTTATTAATTATTAATTATATTTAATATTTATTTTACATTAAAATTATTTTTTAAATATTTAAAATTTTGTTTAAGTGAACCGACCAATCCAATCTATTAAATCAATTAAACCAAAAATCTAACCAATTTGATTTTCGATCCGATTCTTTTAACCTTGAATCTAAGGGCATTAGTCAAAACCTTTATAAAAATAACTTTACTTTGTATAGTTTGGGCCTAAACAGCTGGGAGTTTTAGGGTAAACTCTCTTATGGTGAGCTTAAAATAGGCTCCATTACATATAAACATGACAAAATTACATATAAACATGACAAATTACATAAAATTATCATGTTTATATATAATTTTTTTTACATATAAACATGACAAATTACATATATACATGACAAATTACATATAAATATGACAAATTACATATAACATGACAATTACATATAAACATGACAAATTACATATAAACCTGATAAATTACATATAAACATGACATATTTGTCATGTTTATATATAATTTTTTAAATAGTGTAATTTTTTTTTTTTACATATGTAATTTTATTTTTACATATAAATATGATAAAAATTACATATAAACATAATAAATTACATATGTAATGAAACTTATGAAAACTCACCCTAAGGAGTTTTGCTTAGACTTTTTCCTAAAGGGCTCCATGTTTTCTGTTTGATTTTTTCTCTAGCCAAGTGTTAGTACATGTCCACGTATCATATTCTCTACTTCTTTGCATAAATGAAATAATTTGTTTATCCAAAAAATAATGTTTTTATATTTAACTTTTTGATAGGATTTTAATCAATCAAATATCTTAATAGTTTTTTTTTTCTATTTAATTTTATAAATTAAACGATATAATAATTATTATTAGGGGTGTTCTTTATTCGATTTTAATCGAATTAACCAATCGAAATTTAATTCAGTTCGGTTAATCGGTTAATAAAAAAAATTTAGTTCGATGATCGGTTAAGGTTTTGATAAATTTCGGTTAATTCGATTCGGTTAAGCAAGATTAACCGAATTAACCATATTAACCAAAATATTTTATGCTTTTTTAGTTGTTTTAATATGTTTGATATTTGAATTTTATTATAACTTTATTATGTTTTGCTTTTGGGTTTTGGTTGGTTGGTTGGATATATTATTATGGATGAAGTACAATTAGCTTGTTTGGCATTTTGGTTGGATATAAAATCATATATTAAAAAAAATTATAAAATAAATTGGATATTTATTTCGGTTAATCGAAGTCAGACCAAATTAACCGAAACATTTCAGTTCGATTAATTCACCTTTTATACTATTCGGTTCGGTTAACGGTTATGAAAAATAAAAATTCAGTTAATTTAATTAATTGAAATTCGATTCGATTTCTAATTGAATTAACCGTTTGAACACCCTTACTTATTATTTTTTTTCTTTCTTTTTTTATCAAATAATTATTTTATTCAACGAAAAGTGTTGGGAAAAACGAAAAAACATAAGCTTTTGGGCTTACCTGTGCATTCAGATCTTTCTTAGCCCACTAACGGGTTTATGTAATCTCAAGAAAACACTCAGCTCGAAACCAAAACGATCTTTAGTTAGGTTTTGTGCTATTAGTTGTTGACAATTAAAAAAAAATTAATATTTGATGGATTGACAATATATAGGTTATACACTTTCGATGCATCCTATAATGTCATGTGTTAAAGTTAAGTTGTAGGGGTTAGAGTTAGTGGTTAGGGTTAGGGTTAGGGGTTAGGGATTAGAATTAGAAATTAGTTTTTTTATGAGATGTTAGTATAGGATTCACTGCCAATGTATGAAATTTATACACTGACAGTCCATCAAAAACGAACTCATTAAAAAAATATATTAATTATGATTATTATTTATTTTATTTATTATAATTAATTGTTTATTAAGAGTTATTTTATTGGTGGTGTTTTAGGGTTTTAGAGTTTTAATATATATATATATGTGATATTATTCAAGTTTGAGTGAAATTAGGAGATTGAGGCTTTAAGTGCTTTAGCGTGATTCCTAATTTTGTGATTTAAACAGTTTTTTTACAGGATTGAGAAACCAAAAGCAGTAAAATTGTTGAGATTTCAGGAGCAGCCATGGAAGATATGAGACTAGACGACCCTACTTCACCGAACGCAACCGGTAGAATTTCCCAGTTGCCTGAACATGTTATTGGTCGAATTCTCTTTTTCTTGCCTGCCAAACACGCAGCCCGTACGAGTATATTGTCCAAGACGTGGCTACATGTATGGGATTCGCTCCCCATCTTTAGTTTTCGTTCCGACCAATTGCCTCGCAAAGAAAACCTGCTTAAACGCGATGGTTCTTTCGATTCTGAAGCCGACAAGTACATGGACTCAATCGACAAATCTTTGGAAAAGCTCCACGATTGTAAGGTACTTATTAAAAGATTTCAATTAGACTTGTTCGTGTGTCATGAAAGACACGCTTCACGGTTTAACCAGTTCATGGAGTTGGCAAACAAAAATTACGTCAAGGAATTAGTGCTTCACGGGATATTTTCTAATCCGAGGTGGGCGAGGCCTAGTCTGCCTTTGGCTACCTTTGCTTCCAATTCGTTCACCGTTCTAGATTTAAAAGCTTGTGTGTTGACGCCAACATTATTGGAAGATAAGCCCAAATTCCCTTGCCTGCGAGAGCTGTCTTTTTCCGAAATTAGGGGATCAAATGGTAGAAAGCCTGTTAGCCAACTGCCCTTTGCTAGAGAGGTTTTCTCTTGAACATTGTGCTGTTCAGCATGTTCAACTGCGTGATCTTCCAAAGCTTAAGAAGGTTAAGACTATGGGAGTTCGTGTGATTGAGATTGAAGCAATAAATATTAAAATTTTCCACTGTGAATATACCGGTAATAAACCATTAGAGCTGCGTTTAGTTTCTTGTGATAATATAAAGGAGTTACGCTTATGTTCCAAGTTCACAGTAGAATATATTCAAAACTTGGTTGCTAAGTTACCACATCTTGAGACCTTGATCTTAACACCCTGCATTCCCCTGGAAAGGCTTAAAATTTCTAGCCTGCAACTTTGGGATTTAGTCTTATATGCTGCTCCTAAAATTGGTCCAAAGGAGGTTGAGATTGATGCTCCAAACCTTCGATCCTATAACTTTTATGTATCAAATATCAGTGAAGAAGCAGCCCCACCCTCAGTTTCCATTAATACCTCAACGCCCCTAAATGCTAGACTTGTTGTACGGGGGAAACATAATCTGCCCAGTCAGTGGTTTATTGACTTGAAGAACTACCTTGAATCGTTCGAATACAATGTTCTGGTGATATATGTGCAGTTTGATTTGGTACTACGTTTACTTCTATCGTTCCTTTAGCATTCTTTTTTAATTTTATTTTTATCATGTTTTACAATAATTTTGTGATTAATTAACACAGTTTTCATGTCCCCTCCCCTCGTTTTTTGCTTCAAAAAAGACAAAGAACGATTCTATTCTGGCAAACCTACGACAGAATTCAGCTGCTCCACCGGTGTATCTGGAGCATCTTTCAGTCAGATGCTATCGGAGGTCATTTGATTATGCAGCTCTTTAAGATTGCTGCTTCTGGATTTGTCGACCAAAACGATATCTGTAATGTCAATCTGGGGTTCCAGCACTGAATTCATAGAGGTATTTACAAACGTTTGCAACAATTTGAATTTTTTTTCATTAATTAGAAGGCTTGCTAAAGACTGAGTTATTTACAATGAATTGCAGTTCTGACGTAACAATAAGTTGATTCCAAGGGAAGAAAATCCACAGTGCTGCAGAAATTGTAATAGAAAATGTTGGCGGCACTATCTAGAGGACGTCAGGATTTGTAAAATCGTTGGAATGAACAACGAGAATGTTCAGCATCGCCATGGCATTGCCTTCCACGGTTGACCACAACCATCTGAAAGAAAAGTGATCCTTCACCTAAAGTGGAAGATATTGGGCCAAAAAAGGAAAAAAAAAAAAAAAAAAAAACCGAAACGGGAGTCTGACCAAATTTAATGAAAAAAATTTTGTGGGTTGCTAGAGTTGATGTTTAACATTTGAGAATCCTTTTATGATTTTATACCAACCCTTTTTTTTTGGGTCATATCCTTTTAGTTTTAGATCATATTTTTATCAATAATCTGATTTTAATATATTAGTGTTTGGACTAGAGACTTGAAACTTAAATTTTGTATTTTAATTTGTATAAAAAAATTTCATGTAAAAAATAAAATTATGATGGATAGTCATTCATTATTGATATTTATCATTCATATCAAGAATTATAAAAAAATAAAAATATTATAAACATTTAACATTTTTTTTATGATTTAATCTATCATCATAACTATTCTTTTATTCAATACCCAAAAAAAAACATTCACTTACATCACTCCATGTTATTATTTAATATCTTATTTTTTACCAATCATTTATCAAAAGTTAACTCAATAATTATTATTAAACTTTTATAAGATGCCAAATATAAAATTTTCAAAATAAAGATAAATCTCAATACTCATTCAAGACCAATTTACCATTAAAACCAACATAATTTATTCTTATAAAAAACAAAATCCAACATATCCATACCAACTAAGGATCCATTTGAATAGGGGATGAGATTAGCTCCGGTGAGATTAAAAACAGAGGTGGCGATGAGATTAGGTACTGTAGCGATGAGATTAGGTACTGTAGCGATGAGATTAAAATCAGTGGTGAGATATATGTTTGGATTCAAACGTAGAAGTGGCGGTGAGGTGGATTATAGTAGGAAAGAAAAATAACCATTAAGTGCATTAGATTAAAATGTGTATATATATAATAAATAATTAAAATAATATTTATATTAAATAATAAAATATATATTAAAATTATATTTCTGTTAAATAATAATTAAAAATTTTTAAAAATACATTTATGTTTAAAAAATAAATTATAAATAAATAAATTAAAAACCTAAATTTTTTTTAAAAAAAAAATTTTAAAAAAAAAAAAACAGTGGAATGGAGTAAAAAAAAATTTACCCCTTTGATTGGAGTCCAGTCATGGACTGGACCCTTGAAGCTCCAATCCAGTGGAGCACCTCCACTGGAAGTGATCCAAAGGCACCTCCAATGGAGGTGCAGTCGATGGGAGGAATTTTCCCCCACAAATTTGTCTTGGATCCCTTCGCGTCATAAACGCGATGGAATCCAAAAACAGTCTAAATCTCAATAAACCTAACAATATAATATTTTTTTAATTCAACAATTATTATCAATCTTTAAAAAAAAAATACGAAACATAAAACCTCCAAAAAAAAAAATATTTCAATAAAAAAAATTAATACCCAATCAACCAATTTTTATAAAATGTATAAATAATACAAATATATTTATATTTTAAATATTTAATAAAATTAAAAAAATAAAAATATCAAATGACGAATTAATAATTCACCACGTTTCTTAAAAAGGAAGGTCTTGGTTATATAAAAAAAAAAAAATTTAATTGTCAAATGGAGAATAAATAGCTCATTATAGGTCAACAACAAAACTTTTCTTTTTTATATAGATTTAAGGAATAGCTCTTAATGTAAAGATAAAAAAGCACTAAAATGAAAATAATGTAAGAAATTACATTTTTTTGATACATATGCATAAATTATCAGATTAAAATATATAGCATAATTACTTTTCCAAGTTTTATAAACTTCACCTATAAAAAAAAAAAAAAAAACCCTTGCTATAAATTACGTTGTCCGTTTTATTCACGACTCCGTTTTGGACCATGCTTATAACGTTAAAGAGCATAATAGCTGATACCTCCTCTCTGACTAAAACCCCAACTAGAACCTACCCGGAAGCATAGCCCCAAAATGGCGACGCCACCGGTGGCGGCGGCAGGGGGGAACTTTGAAGCACCACCACCGCCGGCGATGCAGCCTCCTGGAACGGACATGACAGGTATATGTTTCAGAGACCAACTGTGGCTAAACACGTACCCTCTTGATCGAAACCTGATCTTCGATTACTTTGCCCTGTCCCCGTTCTATGATTGGACCTGCAACAACGAGCAGCTGAGGATGCGATCCATTCACCCTCTCGACATCTCTCAACTTTCGTAAGAAAATTAAAGTCTGGGTTTTCTTTTTTTCCCTTTAATTAACTCTCTTTGGCATGTTGCAAAATTAGATTTTCTTTTTGTTTTTTGGAATCGAAAATGTCAAAATTTCTGAAACCCGGTTGGAGTGTTAAAGAAATATTGGTTTGGGTATGTCAAAGTTTCAAATTGTTAATATTTGGTTTTTCATATTATCCGAAGATGAGGCATTTTCCTTGCAATTCTGCCAGAGAAACAGGAAAGCATAGCTGTTTATTTGTGATTGGCATTTTATCTACTTGAAAAATGTATTGGTAGCTACCAAAAAGGTAACTTGTTTTTGCAGTTTAACTAAAATTGTTTCTTTTGATTGGAAAAACTTGCTGATTATATCATCAATCATGGCGTAGAATCCTAGTTTAAAGATTTAGGTACTCATAAAATCAGAAATGAGATTTTTTTTTCCCCCTTTAATATAGGAAAATGACTGGCATAGAGTACATGCTTAGTGAAGTTATGGAACCACACCTCTTTGTTATCCGTAAGCAAAAGAGGGACAGTGCAGAGAAAGTCACACCGATGCTAGTATATTATATTTTGGATGGTTCTATATATCAAGCACCACAGCTTTGCAATGTCTTTGCAGCTCGAGTTGTAAGTTTCGCCACCATTGTTTTCCTTTCTTGTTTTATCTCTGTATAACAGAAACGATGCTATATTTGATTTCGGTCTGGTAACGGCATTCTTTTTATTGAAATATTACCAAAACTGGTTTCCAATTCAGACATTTTGGTCATTTGTAGTACTCACCTAGAAATGAATATCTTGTTAAGAAAGAAATCAAGAAATGAAAACAAAGAGGAAAAAAGAGTTTTAAAGAGTGGACAGAGTTTAAAGGAATAGATTATCTATTGTTTTTCATATAACTATCATTCTCTCTGTATTGTTCCTTCACATATATTCTATGTATGCACATATCATCTTTTGGATATTGATAATTTATCCATGTGACAGGGACGTGCTCTCTATTATATATCAAAAGCTTTTACAACTGCTGCATCAAAATTGGAGAAGATTGGATATGGTAACTATTTCCATTTTCTTTATCCTTTTTCATTGATAAGAACGTAATTCTTCAAAAAAGTTCAAATGTGTTTGGTATATGGAAGGGCATTTATGATTTTTTTTATTGGAGATAATTTATGATTATTTTTAAACTAATATTCATTAAATTACTAAATCTACTTATCAAAACAGGGAGAGAGAGAGAGAGAGAGAGAGAAAACAATGTGAAAAACAGGGATAGATTATATTCTTCTTGTTGTGGCATAGTCCAAAAACAAGTTTCTCAGTTTCCCTATTTACCGACTGGCATGTAATCCTTGTATGAACTAGAATAACTTTGTTGTGATCCGTGAGTCATGATGCAGTTCTTAAGTTCTTTTTCAGGCGTTTAAATGTTCAAGGAAAGCTGAATACTATTTGAAGAGATTGAGGCAAAGAGAGGAAAGAAACCATTTGAATTTGTCAACAGAACAAGGATTTTCATGCTATAAATTATTTTAGTTTTTGTTAAAATAATTCAAGCCTTTTCTAAACTCAAACAATGTATTCGACTTGGTTTATGCTTTACCTCTGAAACCTACCTCCTCCTGTGATGCACAAGTTCAAAGGAAACAGATAGAACCCTTTTTCTGAGTCCTAGTAGTTTGAGAAAGACAATTTTCTAATTATTACCCTTTTGCATTCCTAGTATAGAACATTGCCCATTAACTTTTCTGTGGGAACGCATTAAAGAACACTTAGTTCAATAATGGTGAGCTTATATTAAAATTTGTGAGGCAGGGACTAATGTAAAACATGCTGCTTGTCTAATAATGTTTTAAGATATTTCTTTAAAATGTTTTGCTTGGCCTCACCTTTTGTATTTTTTTTGACTCTTCTCTTATTGATCTATCTTTTCTTCTAGGTAAAACAGTTTTATTTGAACTTTAAACTCTTCTGATTTATTCATTGATCTTGTTTGTGCTATAACTGAAGTTGGTGAACTCTTTCTTGTATTTATTCTTGGATCATTCTCTTTCCGGCTACTTCTCCTTGTAACTTAATCGTGTCTTCAATACTGGCCAAGAATCATCTTGTCACCTATAATTACATCTCCAATATAGTTATCTCATCCATGCTTGTACACAGTTGACTGGTTTTGTTTTACCTGCTTTTCCAAGCTGTTTGTTAATTTCAGAAGGATTCTCTGGTATGCATCTCAATTAATAATCGTGCAATATAGGGCCAGTATTAACTCTTTGATTTGTAGCTTTTCTGGCTACATCATTCTAGGAGTAAGTTTTAACTGATTAGTCACTCACCCACCATTTTTTTGTCTTTCCCTTTTCGTTTAATATTACTATCCCTTGTTTCAAACTCTGTAAGCATGCATTCCTGCTCATGTGTACTTAGCCATAGGTATCTTATTTTGTGCCACATCATTTCATTATTAGCTTTTTACATAGTTTGAATTAAATTTCTGATGCAGTTGATACTGAAAATGAGAGTGAAACTTTTGAACCAAAGGGTGGTAAAGAGGCAATTGACTTTAAGGAAGTTAAGCGTGTGGATCATATTCTTGCCACCTTACAGCGAAAGGTAACTTATGTAATGTAAAATTTTTGCGTATGCTCGTATATTGATGTTAATTTGTACAACTGTAGGATCCGTAATACGAGGGACTAGCATTTTTCGTTTCAGATTTTATTGCTTTGTTCGTCTACTCATCTCTCTTTTCGGCTGATGTTTGTATAGAATTTATACCGGTTTTCAAGTACTTAGGAAAACAGTCAAGTCATGTGCAAACTGGCTGATAATTCATAGATCACAACGTTCATTTTTAATGAAGAAATTTAGTAGTCCCTCTTGATTTTTGAAGAACTGTCAGTGATTTCTTCATGATTTTGAGAAGAAACTGTGTTTTCAAATTGCAGTTACCGCCAGCCCCTCCGCCACCCCCGTTTCCCGATGGCTTTATTCCGCCTACAACAACGGAAGCAGAGAAAGACCCAGAAAACCAGCAAGCAGTAGAACCTCAACCTGCTGCTGTTGATCCCATCATTGATCAAGGTCCAGCTAAGAGAATGAAATTTTGAAGTAGAAAAACCACCACCATTGGTTTTTCCCATTTCAATGGAGCATTACAACTTTTTAGACCTGTGTTAGCCATAAGCTGAGAGAAGAGAATTTCTAATGTAATAATGAGAAGTCTGTTGGATTATTAGCTAATCTCTTCCTTTGTAACTATTTTAACCGCTGATTTGTCACAAACAATATCAAAACCATCATCCAGTCCTTAGCTGCATTCTGGTGTAATTATGGAACACAATTTGGAACAAATTTAAAATTTTTAATTTGGTTACTTTTTTTGTCTCAAAAAAATTAAAATATTTAATATTTATATTTATCTTTTAAAAATCTAAAAAAAACTTAATCATTAATGACTAATGAGCATATTTATTGTTTAGAATCCAATTAATATATATTGACTCTTTGGAATGTAAATTTTACTGGCACTTGTAAATTGTAATCTCATAAAAATACATATTTAATATAAAAATATTATTATAAAAAAGTATTTTGATTGGGTGTTATATGATGAGCTGAAATTATTCGATACTAAAATATTAAGTAATGAAAATTTTGTTCTAAAAAATTTAGATATTAAATTTATGCTATAAAAATTATTTGATATACTAAACATTTAATCATTTATTGAATCTTTTATTAAAAAAAAAAAGATGATTTCACAAAAATATGTTAATTAAACCACTTGAACTTATTACAATAAATCTCAAATTGGAATGGTGCTGTGTGAATAAAAAATTATTTTATATATTATTAATGGAGTTTTTAGATTTACAAGCAAGATTAATAATGTAATATATACTTTTATGTATATTTAAAAAATTAATTAAAATATGAAACATATAAATATTTTTTTAATTTAATTTTAAAATTAATAAATTTATTATTAATGTATCAAAAATAAATTTTAAAAAATATATATGTCGAAGAAAGCAGAAGACAGAAGCATTTGCAATAAGTGTTTTTGTGGCTTAAAATATCTGACGAGTCATCATCAGGAGATTTTACGACAATTTTGCGACAGTGCCTTGCCTTGTCCCACTCTTTAAATAAAACAAATAGTTTGGAAAAAAAAAGTTGCCCTGCTCAACCGTTGCTAAATCATCTTAGGTATTTTGCGACAGTACCTTGCCTTGTCCCGTTCTTTAAATAAAACAGACAAAGTTTGAAAAAAGGTTGCCCTGCTCAACCGTTGCTAAATCATCTCATGCCAAGCAAGTTATTCTCATAGAAAAGGTAGATTTTTTATTATTATTATTATTTATTATCCTAAGTTTACTGGAATTAGATAAACAAATATTTGGTGGGTGAATTTGGCGATCAGTTTCTTTCGTCGGTATTATGTTGGGAAGTTTGCAACGGGGATCGAATAACTTCTTATCAGGGAAAAAGATATTCATAAAATCTGGAATGAACATTTTAATACAGAAAGAAATTAAGATTGTACCTTTTTTCTATATTAGTATGAATTTTTCTTTTATTATCACAGTCAATGGCTCAGTTTTCTTTTCTTTGTTTATTTATTTTTAGATGTTTCAGAATTATTTTTTTATATTTTAAAATTATTTTTATGACTTTTTTTTTTTTTTTTTTTACTTTTTGACATGAATCAATTTTGTACAAAAATATTGAAATTTTCATATAGTATACAATCAAATCAAAACTTTTAAAAAAAAAAAAATCCGTAAAAATCAAATAGGGACAAACAAAATGAAACGATGGGAATACTATTAGTCATTCGTTTTTCTTTTTTTTTTTTATATAAATGAAATATTCATACGTTTTCATATTGCCACCAAAAGCTATGTTTTGGATGGCTACATTTAGAGGGACGCTTTTACGACATTGCATCTCCATTAAGTCCATTATTTCAATGGATCCACCCAAATATACCTTAACTAAAGTTTGCATATGAGCATAATAAAACATTTGTGGGCCTAAATGGTAATGTCTCAATCTAAAGACTGGTTAGCTTTTACGTCAATGTTAATAGAGATGATATTGGATTATATATTTGTAATTTTTTTAATATTTAAATTTGAATTTTTTTAATTTTTTTGAAATTCTATTTCGTTTATTATTCGTTTATAATCCGAATATTACTATCCGAATTCGCATCCAATTTAAAGAGCAATATTCGTCGAATATCTGAATCCGTTAAATATCTGAATTTATTAAATTAGTTTTTTATAAAAAAAATAAAATTATAAAATTAAATAAGAATTAAATATTTAAATGGATATCGGATTTGGATATCCGAATCTATTATCCGTAAGCGGATTCGGATAGCGAATTCAGATATCAGACACTATCCAGATCAAAACTAAAACGGATTCGGATAACGGATATCCAATAATTCATATCCGAATCTGCTTCAAATTTGCTACGGATAATAAATCTAATATTTGAATCCACAAATCTAATCAGAATTAACATTTTATTATAAATGTAGTTGTTATAAATTATAAGTATCTCACTGAAGGTTTCTTAATTTTTTTAAATGGGGAAATTTGATAAATAACAAATATAGGGTTAATTTAATGTGTATTTTCCTACTGGAAATTAACTATAAACTAAAAAAGGTTTTCAACTTATTGCTTCATGTTGAGATTGCATTAAAGCAAAATCTGTTACCTGGACCATTTCATTGCAAATTGCATGGTCATAGTGATTGGGATTGTGAGTGCCAGTGGCACTAGAAATAATCTAATATATGTTCCTACTATTTATCTTTTATGATGTTGCAAAATTTCATTAGTTAATCTAAATGTGAGATCTATTAGTTTGTGACAAGTTAATATATTTTTTGATGTTTTTAGGGTTGAGGATATTGAACGATCTCGGGAGAGGCTTGAATCAGGACAGCAAAAACTTGTCAAGGAAAAAAGAACAGTTAAAGAAACATCGAAGTTAAATTTTTGAAATACATTTCGATACTTAAATCAATATTAAAAATTCTTAAAGAGAAGAAAGAGAGTAAAAAATGATAAAAGTAGTAAAACAATAGAGGGCATATCTTAGGATGTGTTTGGATGAAAGATTTCAAGGAAGGAGCGGTAAAAAATGTTGGAGAGCTGAAGGAGTGGAGCGCTACAGTGCTAAGGGAATGGAGCACTGAAGCATTGGAACGCTAGAGACTGAAGCATTGGAGCACTGGAGGAATGTAGCGTTGGAGTAGTGAAACACTAAAGAATTGAAGTGTTCGAGCATGCTCTCAAAGAATACTGTTGACAATTTCAAAATTCTAAAATGAAACTACTTTGTTTGATAAAATAAAAATTAGAATTATCAAATTTCTTGGAATTTGAAAGAGAAATTTTAGAGGGCTCAAATTCCCTTTTCAAATTCCATCTCTACAGGTGAAATTTGTTAAATTTTTTGATTTTTTATTACGATCTTAACATTTATTATGTTTTCTTTTTTTTTTTTACGTAATTTTTTACTTTTTTTTTTCAATTTTAACTACGAAAACTTATTTCAAAATTTATTTTTTATGTTATTAGTAATATCTATATATTTTTACAAATTTAATGATACCCATATTGTATTTTTTTTCAATATTTTTTTATTTTATCTGTAATATTATTTTTTTTACCTCATCAAATTTCAATATTTAAAATTTTTTTGTAAAAATATTTATCCAAACAGTATATTTACAAATGCTAGTATTTTGAATTGATGCATTTTAAAATAATAACATTTCAAAATTCTTTAAAATTTTAAACCCAAACACACCCTTAAGGTTTTATACTCTTATCTCATATTTTTTAATTTTTACACTGAAATCAGGTATAACAAACAATGATTAAAATTTTCTTATTTAATCAATGATCCCACCTATATGATAATTGAACCTGGTCAATAGTTATGTGATTTATTGGTAGAATATTAAACTTTTAATTTCAATAACTATAGATCAAACCTAACAACCTTAAATATATATTAAAAAAAGAAAAGAAAAAATAATTGAACCTAATTTTGAACTTCTAACCTCAAGAGTTTTTTCTTTGTTATAGTCAATCCATATATATCACCTTTTCTTTGACAACAAACTTATCAAAGATATAAATTATGAGAATCTATTAATTTTATACGTCATATATAATTAGTTTTCAATTATCAGCTACGTAGTCAAAGTAACATAAAACAAACAAGACTTTTCTTTTTCTAAACTATTTTTTAAGTAATAAATCCAACCAAGACTTAGGAACATGACCTTCTGAAAACTGAAAAAATAAATAAATAAATTTGAAAAACATACTATCAACAATTTAATAATTGTTAAATAATTTAAGAAGAAAAAATTATTTGAAAAAGAAAAATTAAAAAATTAAAAATTATTAAGAAAGAAATTATAAAGACAAAATTACCTTTAATGAAAAAATCTTTTCTTCTTCTTTTCTTCTTTTCTTATTTTTTAATTAAAAAATAAAATTTTTTAATTTAAAAAAAATAAATATTTTTTTAATTTACTTTTTTAATTAAAAAGTTTTTTTAAAAAATAAAGTTAATTTTTTTAATTTTTTAAATTTAAATTTATTTTATTTTATTTTATTTATTTTTTGATTACAAAATAAATTTTAAAAAAAAAGAAAAAAGAAAAGAGAAGAAAAGAAAAAGATTTTTTCATCAAAGGTAATTTTATTTTTATATTTTTTTAATAATTTTTATATTTTTTTAAATAAATTTTTTTATTAAATTATTTAATAATTATTGTATCGTAAATAATATATTTTTCAAATTTATAAAAAAAAAATCCCATGAGATGAGAACACATGTACGTATGAAGTACAATTCAAGCCTACCAAACTCTTTCTCCATTTTCAGCCAACGCAAAATCTAACGACTTTTTGTCTATCACAAAAAAAAAAAAAAAAATCTAATGACTTTAAACACTTGTGCAACAATGATACACGTGTCAAACTCCCCGAATCTCAGACCTAGCTAGGTGTAAGGCAATGGGATTGCCACTCCCCACCTTCCGATGATTTTTGTGATGTTAGCATTAGGAATGGCAAAACCCGATCCGACCGATGGATTTCGCAAGATCCGCTCCGAATGGAGAGGTTTTTTTTTTTAGCGGGGTGGAGCGGAGCGATTTTGGTAAATGCTTGCTCCACTCCGTCCCGCCCCGACTTTTGAAATTATTATTTTATCCTTTAAAATATTTTATATTTTTTCTTATATTTTTAATATATATTAGATATATATACTAAAATCATATATATACTATTATTTTATATCTATACTTTTAGTATATATGTATTATATATATTATATTAAAGATTTTTATATACTAAAATTATGTTCATGAATAAATTATAATATAATTTTTTACAATATTAACTTAAAAATAATTAATATAAATTGGGATGTAGCGGAGTGGAGCACCGTGGAGCGGTTATGGATGTAACTGACATCCATAAATGTGGATGTTTCCAACATCCATACAAGAGTGGGGTGGAGGTGGATAAGGCAATATCCGCCCCGCCCCGCTCCATTGCCATCCCTAGTTGGCGTGCATGGGTTGGAGAGTTAGTACGATATTAATATCGTATTTTTTTTCAAGTTCGATTTAATTTGATAATTTGGGTTTAAATTTTGCTTAAATTTGTCCAAATTAAATGGATAATCCACATCTATCTGTCCATTATTTTTTCTAAAAGATAATAAAAATATATATTATTTTTTATTTTTATTAAAATTTAAAACAAATAATTTTATATATTTACTTTATAATAATATATATATATTTTTTATATAATATAAATTATTTTATATAATTAAAAAATAATAAATTCAGATCTTGAATGTTAAAATTATGACTTGACTCATTATTTAAACCGATTTCATTTTTTAAATTTAATGTTTTTATTTAAAATCTCTTAAATATAACAAACTTTAAATATTGAATAAATAATTCAACTCGTGAAGAAAAGAATATAATTTTATATATTGATAGTGTATTTTTTTATGTCATCTGTCGGATTAAAAATTAGTGATTAAAAGTTAAAAGTTAAAGTTAAAAATTAATGATTAAAATTAAAAATTAACTTTTTAATAAAATATTAATATAAAATTTATATATTAATAGTACATTAACAACCAATTCAAAACAGTAACTGCGCCTGATAACAACAAAGGGAGTCCTTGAATGGGTGCCGTGCCACCACGTCAAGTAGACCTCATCTTGTATGTCAATTGTCAGCTGATTTGCTGAAAAAATGTGGTGTCCAACGCAAAGCTGACTCAGCCATTACAAAATGATATTTCATTATTTTGCTAATATGATAATCATTCGGATAGCAACAATATATATATAAAAAAGAAGCCAGCTAATCTCCATTTAAGTGTGACTCTGTCTTTTGCCTCTTAGCCAACTTGCGATGGAACTCTGCTTGTTGCCTCTAACCTTCTTTTTTTCACTTTGTTGAAAACAATTATTGGAAAAAATGGTATATATATATATATATATATATATATATAATAAAAGATATTTAATAAGGAATGAAAGTTTATAGATTTTCAGGGAAGGACATAGGACCTGGGAATTCTCAGGGAAGGACTTCTTCCGGCTGATTATAAATACCAATATATTTTGCTTGACCTAATATACAACCAAACCATACATTTCTATATCACTAAATTTCTTGGTTTTTGTTGAGATATTTGGGTTCTATCTCTTCTTTCAGGATGACTATCCTCATTGATCAACCTGAGTTTGGTAATTCTTTATGATTTCCATTGGCTTTTTTTTTCTCTCTCTAATCCCAAAATATTTCGTTGTTCAATGTGGTTTTGCTATTTTTATATATGTTTTCGCATCAAAAAATTTCTGGGTAAATCTTTCTTTACTCAAAAAGAGAATTATGTTATTCTTTGTTCTTGTTCATATATATATATATATATATATATTTTTTTTAAATAAATCAAAATCTGTTTTAAGTAACTGAATTCTGGGATTTTGCTGATAAGCTTATCTACTTTTTAATATATATTTTTTTCCCCTTTATCTATTAGAGTTTTCTGTATAATCAGAAATAAGTAATTGAGCTTCAAGAATTAATGATGACCCTTTAATTGTATGAAATATATTTTTCGTAATTTTGGTTTTGTACATCAGGAGTTGAAGCAGGGTTTAACAAGGTCGATAATGTTGAGAAAGAAGTGGTGTTGGATGGGGGATTTATGGTGCCACAGAGCAACTCTTTTGGCCACACTTTTAGGTAGCTCTTTTTTGCTTTACTATAGTAGTATGTTATTTTGGGAAGAAAAAAAAGAGGTGGGGAGAACAAATTAAGGGCAATGGCCAATAGATATACAACAAATCATTCTGTTTGACAGCCCCCACATTGATAATACTATCAAATCAAGGACAAAATAACACATAAATAAACGTACAAATTACTACATGCCACAGATTCTTCAAATCAATCATCAAGGAAAAATGACAAAGGACAATCTCTCTCCTTTTTATCATGTGCATATTTCTATGGTCAGGAAACAGTTTCTAGTAAAGCAATTGTAAATACGATTAATTACTGTTTATGAACCTTTGATTTTCTGTGGATTATAACAACAAAAGCTATATCCTTTTACGATTAGTTTTATCTGAGGTTAAGTTACAAAACAGATCTAACAGGCCTTCATCATTTTGTTGATCTTAGGCCTTATTTTAGACCTGAGCTAGATTAACTCTTGGCCCATGTTAAAGTTCAAAACCTTTCCATGATGTGTTGGCCCAGAAATGCACCAACAAGACCTCTGCTTTTCTTTTTCTACTTGCTTGCCTACATGTGTGCCTGTCTTTTAATCTAGTTATTATGATCGATCGATCTGTTTTGCATTTGAAAACTGCAGAGATTATAATGTTGAAAGTGAGAGGCAACAGGGTGTGGAGAACTTCTATCGGACCAATCATATTAACCAGACATATGACTTTGTAAGTAACCTGTGCTTCTGTCTGCAATCACTTTATTTTTCCTGATACAAGCCCGTGCTAAATATTTGTACATTTGTAATTGTAAGTTAATGGACTCAAAATTCATTCAATTGCAGGTCAAGAGAATGAGAGAAGAGTATGGCAAACTGAACAAGGTGGAGATGAGCATATGGGAATGCTGTGAACTTCTTAATGATGTAGTTGATGAAAGTGACCCTGACTTGGACGAGCCTCAGATTGAACACTTGCTGCAAACAGCCGAGGCTATCAGAAAGGACTATCCTGATGAGGATTGGCTGCACCTGACAGGCCTTATCCATGGTATATTTGGGACTTTATTTTTTGAGATTCTATAATTAAGAATCATGGTTTCATAGTTTCCAAAATCGTGTATTGTTAACGATTGCTCTGTTTTTTAATTTTTTTTTTTTTTGTGTGTCTGTGTGTGGTTTAGACCTTGGAAAGGTGCTTCTTCATCCTAGCTTTGGAGAGCTTCCCCAGTGGGCTGTTGTAGGTGAGTCTCATTTACTATCTGCAATAGTTTATAATAATACCACATCAATAAAAAAATAGATCTGGCAAAGTGTATACATGTTCTGTTTCGTGTTTTTTTTTTATGTGTCAATTGTGTAAACATAAATACAACATAAATTATTAAATATGTCAAAATCTTAAACACGAATACGATACGTGTACTAAACATTTCGTGCTGTGTTTATTTCATTGTTTTCGTGTTTATTAAACATGCCATTTTCGTATCATGTCCAAAATTGTCAGGGCTATTGTCATCCCTCAATTAACCAATCATATTTCTAAATTCGAATCATAATTCTTGGTGTTATAGGTGACACATATCCTGTTGGATGTGCTTTTGACAAATCAATTGTTCACCACAAGGTAATTCCTTCCAGATTTAAAACCCTCTATATCAAAAAAGAACTAAGTTTACAAACAATTCGTTGCTTCGAAAATTTGAACAAAATCTTTGCATCTTATAATTTCTGATTCAATTTTTTTGTGGGCACAGTATTTTGAGGAAAATCCTGACTATCACAACTCTGCTTACAACACTAAATATGGAGTGTACTCGGAAGGATGTGGACTTAACAATGTTATGATGTCATGGGGGCATGATGACTACATGTATCTGGTATAGCTCCCAATGTGTGTCTAGGATATGAACTTCAACGCCTTAATGATACCTTTTTAGCATCTAGAATATGCAATGATACAAACTAATTTTGGAATCTCTATATTCAGGTAGCTAAAGAGAATAATTCAACTCTACCATCAGCAGCTCTTTTCATTATTAGATACCATTCATTCTACGGTAAGAAGAAGAAGAAGAAGAAAAAGGAGGCTCCAGTTTTAAAATTTCCATGTCTTTGAAGCTTGATTTCAATTCCAATTTACATATTGAACTGAGTCACTTTATGTTGCAGCCTTGCATAGGTCAGGAGCATACAAGCACCTGATGAATGAGGAGGATGTCGAGAATCTGAAGTGGCTCGAAATATTCAAGTATGACTTTGACTGCTTTTATACTGGACTCTAGTCCGAATTATAGATACATCAACAGATCTGGGTTCGAATCCGAGCATCTGCAACCCCTTCCCTATCTTAGACTGCGGCCTTGATTTTTATCCAGTATTGAACTCTTTTTCTCCGCTTACAATTGTGCAGCAAATATGATCTTTACAGCAAGAGCAAAGTCCGGATTGATGTCGAAAAGGTCAAGCCATACTATCTCTCCCTCATAGAAAAGGTCAGCACAACTTGAAACTTGGCTTAGTTCCTAATCCTTATCATGTCCTGCAGTGCAATTCATGAATGCAATTTTTTCTGCAGTACTTCCCAGCAAAATTAAGATGGTGAATCCTGGTTCTTTCTGACTCGCCACTTTAATGCCTCAGCGTCAGGCTCGAAGATATGATCACTAGCTAGTTCTTACATGTAGATTTCATCTGATGACTTTTTTTGAGACGTTTTCACAGTTGTTTTTGCATTTCTAAGATGTTAGAAAGAGCCTGTATCAAAAATAATGGTCGCAATTTCGGTTTCAGAATTTATCCATTGCCTTGCAATAAAAGTAATTCTAGTGTTTTCAACAATTGTCTACCAAATCAATGTTATTTCCCATTAATGAGCTTAAAAATACCAGAGTAAAAGATGTTCTATATGATTGGCTACTCTGAAGTTAATTATGTCCTGAAGCGACTTTTTTCTTCCAATTAAGCCATTAGATTAATATTTTTGTCCAATCAAAGACATGAAAAATGTTAATAATACTCACCACTGAGTTAAAAAATCAATATATTCATATAAATGTCAAAAAAATTAGATAAGATTTCAACCGTTTGATCAAGGTTCATGGGTCTCTTTTCACCTTAATTAACTGTAACCAATTTCCTGAATTTCAAAGAACAAAAATCATAATTTAAAAGAAACATAAATAAATGTAAATGCAGAGCTATTTCATCTTGACTTGTATGGGCTAGCAGGGCATTCCCAACCTCCATGGATGGATAGCAAAATCTTGAATGAAATACGAATATATGCCATACTGCCATAGACTCAAATACTTTATTCTCTTTTCAAGTCAACCTCTATTATATATCTATATCAAATTAATAAAGAAATTCCGAAACGATTTTTTTAAGGTGGAATTTGATAAAGAGCAGAGGGCAAATCTGAATTAAGTATGCTATTTAACATTTAAATCTATTCATAATTCAAGGGAAAGATTTTAAATTGCTAAAGTTGAACTCTAACACCACCTATTTCAGCTGTAGTTTTCTTGAATTATTCTTGTGTAATCCATATATGAGATATCATATGTGTTGGAAATGTACCCAAAAACAAAAATTAATGTATGAGTTAATTGAAAATAGCATCTGACCCAGAATAAATTGTAAATTGAGCTCAGTCAAGCAAATTTTTTAGTCTTCATTGAACGTGTAATAAAAAAAAATTGGGAATTTCTGACTTGTGGAAATGTTTGAATATTGGGTCAGGTCACAATTTTGACTGGAAAATTGGTAATCAATTAACAGAATAGAGGAAGAAAAAAAGGTGCAATTTGCAGACTTTCATATTCATATCTAAGACTTTTAAGAACTGTATAAATATGCTTGACAAATACCTCTTAATTTGTATCAACAAATCTTTTATCACACTGTTTGAACTTATTGGCAATGGCAGGGGACTACCCAAGGTCTCTTCTCATAACCCTTGTCATTTTCTCTCTGGTTTTATCTCCCATGTTACCCTGTGCTACAGCTCGTCCTCCTGGTAAAAACCTGTAAACCCCTAGATTTATATATATATATATATATATATATATATATATAAATTCCTGACCAGTATTTCCGAGCAATTTGTTTTAGGATTTTGATTTTTAATCTTGATGTCCTTGTTGCAGTTATGTGTCCTGCTTGTGTATGTTGCGGGCCTCCACCACCAAGCGGATCCTGTTGTAGCTGCCGTTGCGCTTCTTCTGTTCAATCTTCACCCTCCCAAACGGAATCTCCTTGAGACAAATGAATTTTAGTTGCTTCAGAGATCCAATTAGAAGCTCCATAAATGAAAAGGATACCCTCTTTTTCATTGCATTGCATTGCATTGTGATTTTCAATGTGTTTGCTTGTTGTTTTTTGGCTTTCCCAAATCTGGAATAAATAATGGTCTTCTTAATTAAATTGAATATGCTATAATCTTTCACATTCATGCAGGCCTAAAACCACGTTTGGTTCGTTGTAATAAAATAGATAGAGAATAAAATAGAGTGAAAATGAAATAGAATATAAATAGGTATTATATAGTTTGGTTGGTTGAATGGAATAAAAGAGAAATACTATTACTTTATTTAGTTAGTTAAAATGATGTTAAGGAATAGGTACAAAATAGACACAAAAAGATTATTTTGTCCTTAACATAAATAATAATATTTTTATTTAATAATAATTTAAATTATTGATCTCTTAAAATTATATTAAATATATTAGTTTATAAAATATTTCAATAATGCCAACAAGCTCTTGGCTGAGTGGCCAAGAGTCTTGGGGGCATGAAGTCTTGGTTTCAAACCCAAGCAACCCCTCCCCTACCCAATTATCAAAAAAAAAAAAAAAAAATTCAATAATAATATTTCATAATATATTAAAATATTTTAATAATAATATTTAATAATATTTTAATAATATATTTAATAATATATAAAAGTATTTTAATAATATATTAAAATATTTTAATAATATTAATAATATTATATAATATTAATTATATATTAAAAATGCTTTAATAATAATATTTATTAATATATTAAAATATTTTAATAATAATATCTAATAAGATATAAAAAAATATTTTAATAATAATACTTAATAATATATAAAATAATATTTAAAATTTTTTAATAATGATATTTAAAATATTTTAATATTAATAATATTTAATAAAATATAAAATATTTTAATAATAATATTTAATATATTTTTTAATAACATTTAATAAATATATTAAAATATATTAATAAATATTTAATAATATATTAAAATATTTTAATAATAATATGTAATATATTTTTAATAATATTTAATATATTTTAATAATAATATTTAATAATATATTAAAGTATTTTAATCATAATATTTAATAAATATATTTTAAATTATGAATATTTTAATAATATTTAATAGTATATTTGAAAATGATAATATTTTAATAATATATTTTAAAATATAATTAATAATATTAAATATTATAATGATATTAAATATTTTGTAATTTATTTAAAAATAATATTTTAATAATATTTCTCAATCTTAATAGCGGAATATATTTGGAATTTTCAAAAACATGCAAGAGCAAATCTGATATAAAAATTATGATTCTATTCCATGAAATGAAGAATAGAAAAGTAATAGGTTATTCTTGGGTGTAAGTCAAGAATGACTATTATAACATGATAAATAATAAGGATGTAATAACTTATTACAAGTAATAGCCAAAATAATGAACCAAACCATTAAATTACTATTCATTAAAGAATAATGGGAGAATAGCATTCGTATTCCCCCAACCAAACATAGTGTAAATTTTACTATTTTTCTGTTCGATCCTTGGACATTTTTAGTAGCTTTCTTCAAGCTTCGTATGATGCAATTGAGATAGACTTGGAGTATAGAGAGACAAAGAGCAAATTAAATGGAAAAAATATATATATGTAGTTTCTTTTTTCTTTTAATTAATTCAAATACAAAGAACAAAAGCAACGACGAACTCAAAAGAAAAAAAAAACATATCATCCAGACATAAACCTAAAAGATCAGCAGGCAAATTCTCAAACCTCGTTGTTCTATTTCGGAATTGGTATTGGTGAAGCATGGTCCTATTTCTTCCATATTCAGGCCAAAAAAAACCAGGTGTCATCTAATACAAATTAAATAATGAATTTTTTAAAAATAAAATGAAGAGAAAATAGAAATGAAACAAGCTAAGGGTAATTGATTTTTGTGTTTACGTTTCAACTTAAAATATATTATCAATTTATATCTTTGTATTTATAATTGTATGATTATATATACTAGATCAATAAAAATATATATTCATTTATATCTTTGTATTTCTGCCTGAATCAGGTTTACTAAAATTTAAAGGTGCATTCCAAATGCATCATCCTTTACGGAAGGGATCAGGGTTTAATGGTTTATTGGATTCTGCTGTAGGTTGAAATTCCTCTTTTATCTTTTTTTAAACAATATTTTTTAAATTTATTTTTTATTTAAAAAATTTATATTATTTTTTAATTCTCTTAATTTTATTTTATTAATTTATTTTTCAAATTTTTTATTTAAATTTTTTTATTCATTTAATATAATAAATAAATTTATATATCTATCTAATAATTACTTAATTAATTAAAATATATAAAAAAATAATTTATCAATATATTTTTATATTAATATTTTTAATGATCATTTTTATTCTTATTTTATTGTCAATACTATTTATCCATCAAAACACATATTCTATCACTGATTTTAATCTTACTATTATAATATTCAATTTTATTACTATAATAATTAATCTTATAAATTATAATCCTTCCAAATGGATTTTTAAATTGCAATTGAAGCTCCAACTTAGTCTAGAACCTTGACAAGTTGAATTGATAGGGTAGGGTGGCAAAGGATGGGATTTGGAGCACAAAATAGGAGAAAATTAAGTTTGGTCAGTCAAAAAATGCATGAAAGTAAAAAGAAAGAAAGTAATATTTTTTTAGGTTTATTTTAAGGATTAACCACGTGGCTTCATCTGTCCGATTGTACGAGGGCCATTGACCTTCCAGGTCAACTCCTGTTTGGCTTCATTAAGGAATCAGGAGTGGGTTAGGTTAACACATTTTCCACACGGTATCTTGAAAGTTTTAAGAAAATAACATTAGGTAACTCTGATATTTTGAAATATATTAATACAATATTAATAATAATGTGATGTGTTAGTAAAATATTAAATTTTAGTCATCAAAATCAAATTTGAATAATTTCAAATAATAAAAAATATATTAACACAATAGAGGTTATATATGACATTCATTCACATTAGAAGTTAATGAATATTATATTTCTTAATTAACATGTAATAATCTTTTTGAATATTAAATACTATAATTTTTTTAGTCACCGTGATTATTATTGATAAATATAAAATTTATTGACATGATGTATAAAATATTTTTTTTACATAAAAACATACAATTATACATAAAAGAGTGGCGTTCATACCACATAATAATTAATATCATTATTATATCTGATAATTTTAAATATTTATATAAAAATACAATATTAAAATGATATATTTAATAAATACAAAATTAATGTAATAATACAAAACATTTAATATATACACGCATCATATTCGTATTTAAAATTTTGATATATATAATAATTTGTATTGTATTTATATTTACACAATTATCATATAAAAAATAACAAAACATAATACAATATATGAATTACCTGATTTAATCACTATGTTTAGGGATGGCAATGGAGCTGGGGCAGGCCGGATTTTGCAATATCCGTCCCCGTCCCGCCATTCGAATGCTCTTCCCGTCCCTCATCCCGTTCTGTCGTGGATGTTAAAATTTCAATACCACTACCACCTCCATGAATGTCGGTTACATCCATAACCGTCCCGCTCCATCCGATTTTTATTAGTTATTTTTAAATAATAAAGTATTGTAAAAAAATTTAAATATAAATTCAATATAAACGAGTTTCTAATCTAGGAATAGAAAAACATAAAGTATTAGGTTTAGGTTTTTAAAAATAAAAATAATAGGTTTAGTTGTATTATTTTATTATCTTTTTTAAAGCTAAATATTTAAAGATAAAATAGTAATTTCAAATTTCGAGACGAGGTGAAGCGGAGCAAGCAATTATCAGAACTGCTATATCCTCACCTTTCAAACAAAAAAAATAATTCTCGCTCCGCCTCCACTATTAAAAAAAAAATCTTTATATTCAAAACAAATCAATTCAAAATCTATCGAACGATTCGAGTTTTGCCTAAGCTTTCAACCCCCAACCGAAAAGTAATTTGACGAGGTTATGGCAATGATCATAAACAATATAGTCTTTGGCGTTGGCTTCTCTCCATAGGAGAGAAGACTTTCGCGTCATAAGTTAGTGCTTACAAATGAATATATATATAAAAAAGCCGGTTGAGCAAAGCTGCTCGAAAGTATTATTGATTACCTAAGAAACACTGAAAATTAGATAGAGAGAGACGAGCATATATATATATTTTACAAAATTATTATTATGGTGCTTCGTAATCTATTGCTTGTCTTTGTTTTCGTCGTTACCTCTTTTGGGAATTTAATACTTGCCACCGCCGGGGGAATCAACAATGAGGATGTCGAAAGGAGAAAACTGGCCACTGAAAATCCAGGTAAATCATGCACAAGTTTTCTTGAGCTCTTTTTTTTTTTTTTTAATTAACTCTTGTTGTTAATTTACAAATTCAATTCGAAGTTTGCCTGTGATTTTTTTTTTTTTTTTAATTTAATACTATGTTGAAGAAAAGATTATAAAAATTTATGACTTCGTACCTTTTTAGATTTCAAATGAGATGTCATGACTCAAGTCATGATCTATGTTATATGGATTTTTATCTTATTTTATTATTTGTATCATCCTACATTGGTGAGATATTTTATTATTGATATTAAAAGTAAATTTGTTATTATATTCTGTATCAATATTGAATTTTGTCATTCTATTTCAATTTGATTGAATATTATCATTAATTTTTTATTTTTGATTTTTGATTGAATTTTTCTATTAAACTTTTTTGAATGATTTTAGAACAAAATTTTAAAAAAAAGAAAAGAATATTCCTTGAAAATAATAATTTAATTAATGAAAAATATTTAAAAAAAAAAGTTGATATAATTTTTTATCTTATAATAACTAAAGCTTAAAGTTTTTTACTTTTCTTGTATTTTTTAAGCCGATGATCAGTAGGGATACTATAAGATCAAATTTAATTGCAAGATATCAAATATGATATATCTCTTTCACAATGTCAATTTTCTAAAAAAATATCCATGTTGATATTTTTTTTCTTTTCCAATTTTTTTTCATTTTTAATTTAATTAAAATAAAATATTTATGAAATATTTTGCATTTTTCTTTCTTGCCACATTTTCTTTTTGTTATTTTTAATTTGATACAAATGAAATATTTTATGGAATATTTCAATCTTGTTAAATTCTAGAAAAAATATCAACATATGAAAAAATAACGTTTAAAAAAATAATAATGTGTAAGGGATATGCTAGATTTGGTGTTCAACAATCAAATTTGATATTAGAATATCATTATTGATTGATAGCATTATCGATCACCGATAACTTGAAAAAAAAAAAAGACTTGAAAAAAAAAATTAAGTTTTAGTTTTAGTTTTTTATAAAATAAAAAATTTATGTAAGTTTTTTATTTTTTAATTAATTTATTATTATTAATTATTAAAAAAATTGAAAGAATTTTTTTTGTTAAATTTTTTTTAAAAATTATCCAAAATTAATTTTAGTTACAAAAATTAATAAAAAAAATAAAAATTTAATGACAAAATTAAGTCAATAAAAATAGATTGATAAAATTAAATATTGAGATAAAAGATAATGATAAATTTACTCTTGACCCCTTCATTATTTATATGATATTTTGGTTTTCCAAATTAATAATAAAAAATAAAAAATGTAAAATATATGATGTATTTGTCACATATATTTGACCCAAATTCATATAACATACTATATTATATGTAGAAAAAACATTGCCTTCCATATTCACTTTCGTTACTTTTCTTACAACCATAAAAAATTCAAAATTTTCGAAAAAGAAAAGAATATAATCCATGGTATTTCACATGAGAGAACATTGTCTGTCAACTTTCAGAGTACTGTTATATTTCAAATTCCACAATCATAAAACTGAAATGAATTTCATAAATAAATAAAAAATTATGAAAAATATCTAAATTCTTTAATTTTCTTTCACTAAAAAAAAATCATAAGGTTTCATAAGCATTGATTGTGGGGTGGACGATGATTACTTCGATGATGCAACCGGGATATTGTTCAAGTCAGATAAAGATTTCATTAGCAGTGGAGAAAACCACGAGACGTTACCAGAATACGATTCCAACAGTGATCAATTCGGGAAGCGGTACAAGACCCTGAGGAGTTTCCCAATTGGGATGAAGAATTGCTACACCCTGAAACTTGAACAAGCGAAGAACAACAGCTTCCGCATCAGAGCTTCCTTCTCCTATGGAAATTACGATCGCAAGAATCAGACCCCCAAGTTCGACTTGTACCTCGGGGTTAATTACTGGGTAACTGTGGAAATCAATTTTGTCATGGTATTCTACGAGATTATTCACGTTTTTCCTGCAGATGTTGAGTATGTCTGTCTTGTAAACACTGGTTCTGGAACTCCTTTAATTTCTTCTTTGGAGATTCGACCTTCAAACTATTCGACTTATGGAAATGGGTCTTCAGCAGAACTAATTAATGTGAGGATTTACGACCTCGGTTCCGATGTTCGTCAGCAGGCTGGTGTCAGGTAAGCAGGCTGGTTTCTTAAACAGTTGTATTAGTATTATCTATCCACAATCCTGCATCTAAATATTGCAACAATCACATTTCCTGTCAGCCAAAGTCATGACATAAAGATTATAAGCATGCTAGATTTTTTTTTTTTCTTTAGCCAAAACAAACTTTACCATAGCTTAAACCGAGGGCTTAGGATTTCCCAAGAAATAGAGCAAGGAACTATCTATCAACAAACAGAGCCGTCAAGAAAATAAAGCATAAAAACCCATAATCTCTTGATACTTGAATATAATTGTAATTTCTCTTGTATTATTAACTTCATCACACACACACACACACACACAAAAAAACCAATAATCTCCTTACTGAATGAATCTGAAACTAAGAAGAAATGAGTCCAAATCTGAAACTAAGAAGAAACCAAAGTGATACAAGATGACTAGAAACATGTCTCAAGTCACAATCGACAAGCTTGGTGGGAGTTCCCTCTGTCTGTCAACATTTTAAACAAGCTATATTTGTCCGTGCAGGAATTAGCTTCTCTAGGAAAGTTAACAAAATTAAAAGAAGAGAACCTTCATGCTCCAAATTCAATTCCCTAAATAGCAAGAGTGGACTTCATTGATACCTGTATCCTGTGGAGTGGCAAGGGTCTCCTTATTTTCAATATGCACCTATTTCATTGAAAATAGGCCTATCAATAATTTTATTTCTGATTCTTACATGAATGGCCACAAGTCAGATCCAATATCAAAGAGTAAAAAACTTTTATTTAGAAATTAGATCCCCTAGCTTTGGAAGTTCCTTATTTTTGGTCATTTTGCATTCTGAATTGACAATGTCAAATTTATGGTTCCTTTAGTTCCTCTTTCTGTTCATATGCATGGATCACTTTTCTACTATGAATGTTTTGTGGTCAAGACTCAAGTCAATGAGTATATTGTACTGAGGCCAATGTATCTCCTCAAATAGGTACAAGGATGATATTTATGACCGTGTCTGGTTTCCTTTCCAACTCCCTAGCTCTGTTCCAATTAATACCTCATTGGATATTGATACTCAAGGCAGTGGTAATTTGTATAAACTACCAGCTGAGGTGTTGAGAACAGCTGTTCAGCCATCCAATGGCTCCAATTCCTTGACTTACTCTTTCTCTTTTGATTCTAACTATGAATATAATGTCTACTTTCACTTTGCTGAACTTGAGGATTTTGAAGATCAACTAAGAGAATTAAGCATAACTTTGAATGGTGTCAAGAATGGACCTGTTACTCTTGAATACTTAAAGCCATTGTCCATAAGTTTCCAGAAATTGCGGATTGTAGAGAATATTACTTTTACTATTGCTACAACAATGGAATCTGGCCTTCCTCCAATCCTCAATGCGCTTGAGTTTTACCAACTTGAACAATTCCAACTTTCTGCTACAGACCCATCAGATGGTACCTTTTCTTTTTGATATCCTTTTATTTTTCGAATGGTTCATTTTTCATCTTTTTTAAGAAAATAAAATCTGCAATCTGAAAATTTGTTAACCATTGGCTATCACATTCTAGATATGAAAACATGTTTAGCTCTTATGGCTTAATACAATACTTGAATTTGTTTGTTCATTCTCAATTAAATTAATGTGGTTAGGAAACAAACAAAAAGAAGTACCACATTTGCAGAAGGAGGACTAATGTCATTTTTAAATGACCGGTCCAATGGGCTATTTTCTGCATAAGAAAATAGATAATGGTTAGCTGTTTGTAAAAGATGAAGAGTAGTTCCAATGAGGTTCAACTTCTCTGCAACAATCAAGAATGAAATGTCATATCATGATTAGAGAGAAGCAATTGAGCTCAGCTACCACCTTTGCAGAAAGGAAAGGTGTTTGGAAATACTAACACATTCTAATTGAAATGCCTTGGACTGCAACTGGACATATGCGAGTCAGTAGCTCAGAACTATAGAAACCTGGAATAGTTTTGCAAGTTCCTTTAACGTCATTACAATGTATTTTATCCGAGAAAGAAATGAAAATTGGCTCCACATAGCTTTCTATATAATTATTAGCTTAGCCAATTCCTTACATTTCTATTCTGAATGATCATAGTTGATGCTATCATGTCCATCAAGCATACATACAAGATAAACAGAGATGACTGGCAAGGAGACCCATGCCTCCCAAAAGAGTATTCATGGAGTGGTTTGAGCTGCCGGTTTAACAGTACACCAAGGATAATCTCACTGTGAGTGCACTTCAAATCATCCAAATATGTGTTAGGATCATTTGTTCAAAGAGTATTTATAGCTCCATTCCAGGTTATAAGAAACTGAAGAGAAGTTGATTTTGCCTCATGTAACTTGGAAGCCTGATAGATCAATTTCAATTTGATGGCTTGTCTTAGCAAATACAAAACTGTTAGATGACTGTATTATTTATGATAATGGCACCTCATTCTCCTTCCTTATTGGTTGATTCTGTGCAGGAACCTGAGTTCAAGTAAATTAACAGGGGAGATATCTCCATCACTGGCTGATCTCCAGGAGATAGAGTCCATGTATGTACTAAACTTCTAGTGTCTAAGTTAATTTAGAGAAGCACTGACTGCTAGATGATAGCTGGTCCAGCAGCTCTTTTTGCATTTGTTTGAGTCTCCATGTCTGCTGAATCCCTCAATCAACATTTTTGTTCCTTATCTGCAGCTTCTAGTTTTCTGGTTTTAACACCAATAAATTTCGGTAGGAATTGTTATGCTGGTCCATTGAAGTTTATTATGTGGACTAATTGGTACACCATAGTATATGCAATCCTGTGATGGAATACTCGCTTGTCAATGACATGAAATAGGAGTAATTTCTTATAGGGAGTTTATGAAGTTTGCACCCCACATTTGACATGGTAACTTTTTTTTTTTTTTCTTTCTTTTTCCTGTAGTGACTTATCATACAATGAATTGACTGGGTCCGTGCCAGAAGTTTTAGCACGACTGCCAAAGTTGAAAGTCCTGTAAGTTCTGCTGACTGATATGAGTCAGATGTTATTTTGTAGGCTGTGATATAATATATACTCAATGCATGTTTAAGCATGATTGGTTAATAATATAAATGTCTCACTTTCTGTATAGAAATTTATCTGGGAACAAGCTCAAGGATTCAATTCCCCAGTCTCTCAAGGAAAAATCTGATAATGGGTCACTGCTTCTAAGGTTCGCTCATTTCCTACACTATTAAAAATTTTCCAACTCACCTTGCTGTCAAGTTCCAATGACAATTTCCTACTTCAAAATTTTCTCTGCTCCTTTGACACTGCTTATCCTGCATACATAGATAGAGAGAGATATGATCATTTCTTATCATTTTTAGGTTTAAGATCACTGACCAATTATTTCGTTTGTGTGATTCTCTTAATGTTTCACGTTTCAAAATTAATTCTTATGACATGATTGGATCGTTTTGGTCATATTTTCAACTGATGCATCACGACATTTGCCTGTTCTGCTGAATGGCAGTTTCACTGAAAACAAAAAATCATGCCAGAGGGATCCATGTGAAGAAAAGAACAAGAAGTTTATTGTTCCACTTGTTGTATCCATTATAGCTGCTGTGGCCCTTGTTATCCTCCTAAGCGTTCTAATCATCTTTCACAGAATAAAAAGGAGAAAACAAGCTGGTATTTTCTCTCTTTCATGTCCATAACTTTTAGCTTTTTGCATCATAGTTAATCGAGTTTACTTTTGTGGTTTACAAGACAGCAAGACCAAGTCTATTTTGTTTATGCCAAGATTACCATGATGTAATTTAATATCCATGCATCCATATTCTGAACACGCGTTTATATTTGTCAAAAATTAATAATTCATCGAAGGATATTTGTAGTAACAACATATAGATTGACATTTATTAATTTATCTATATTTGATACCTATATTAACATCTTATCCCCCTTCTCTCTCTCTCTTTGATTATTAAAAAGCTGCATCTTGATTAATTTTTGTGTTTTCTGTTTTGGCTGGCTGCACTCTTTGTATAATGTGTTTTAATTTGTTTGAACTTTAAATAAAAAGCTTATTTATCCAAAAATAAAGGAAAAAAAGTGAATCTTGTTGCTAATATGATGGTTTGAATTAATACTGCTTCCCTAATTTCTGTAGAAGTTGTTAATACCACTGTATCAAATGAGGAAGGGTTATTGAAATCCAAGAATCGGCCCTTTACTTACTCCGAGATTGCTAGAATTACTGCTAACTTCAAGAACGAAATTGGAGAGGGAGGATTCGGAAAAGTGTTCCTTGGTCACCTAAATGATGACACTCCAGTCGCTGTGAAGTTACTTTCTTCATCATCTAAGCAAGGATACAAGGAATTCCAAGCAGAGGTTAGATATAAATGCTGCTAGGCTTTTCAACTATTTACCTTGAAAGTTTCATTTTTATGTTGAAATACTTACCATTACATGCTCATTCGCATAAGATGGTGTACCAATTATTTAAAATAATACAGGCACAGCTCTTGATGATTGTTCATCATAAGAACCTTGTTTCTCTAATCGGTTACTGCAAGGAGGATGATCACATGGCACTTATTTATGAGTTCATGTCTAAAGGAAACCTGAAGCGGCATTTATCTGGTATGGATGGTGGTATCATGTATATTAAAATTTGTATGTTTAAAGTGAACCTGCATTCACTTTGACAACCCCTATGAAAGAGATGATCTTGATATGTTTTTGCTTGCAGAGACAAATGAAACTGTTTTAAATTGGAAACAAAGACTTCAAATTGCGACAGATGCTGCACAAGGTCCAGGATCTCTTTAAAATACTCAACTGTCTTCAATTCTTTTGGCTCATTTTCAATCTTTCCCCTTTAAAATAGCTTACACTACTCATGACTTATGTTGCAGGGTTGGACTATCTACATAATGGCTGTAAGCCGCCCATAGTCCACAGAGATTTGAAACCTTCCAATATCTTATTGACTGAAAGCATGCAGGCGAAGATAGCTGATTTTGGGCTGTCTAGAGTTTTCTCTACGGAAACTGCCTCTTATATATCAACTTGTCCTGCTGGCACACTCGGATACCTTGACCCTGAGTAAGAACTAAAACTAATGGGATTTACACTTGCATTCTATCAACTTCAATGCATATTGATCTAAAGGTTGGTAATTTTTTTTGTAGATTCCATGCATCAGGAAACTTAAATAAGAAAATTGATGTTTACAGCTTCGGGATAATTCTATTTGAGCTAATCACTGGCCAGCCTGTAATAATAAGAAGCAGTGAGTACAACATACACTTACTTCATTGGGTGATACCTATAATTGAGGAGGGAGATATTCGAAAGATTGTTGATCCTAGGTTGCAAAATGAATTCAACGTCAATGCCGCCTGGAAAGCTGTGGAGATAGCTATGTCGTGTGTAGTGCCAACTTCAAAGCAAAGGCCAGACATCGGTCATGTATTAGCAGAACTGAAGGAATGTCTTGCTTTAGAGATGGCTCTTGGAAGAAATGATCAGAGGATCCAAAGTGAGATGACTCGCTCAAGCAACTCAATGGAGATGATGACCTCTTTGGAGATGGAGTCAGATGTGTTTCCCATCGCTAGATAGTGTCTTTATCAGCAAACTCTTTGTATGCATATGTTTCTAAAATCTTACCTGAAGAGAGGCGTATAATATTTACAAAATTTCCATTCTGAATACTTAATTTTATATTTCATGCATGTTTTGTTCTGTTTTACAGAGTAAATTACCAGATGCAACAGAAGCTCCATGAGATTGACAATGGGGAGACAAAAAGCTATTTCTTTAGCTCTGTATATATGTCTCAATAGACAATTTCATCCATGAAGTAACTAAATTATACTTTAACAAGGAGAAATAGAACTTGGAATGATGGTTTTTGTACTGGAAATTGGAAATTGGCTTTTTTTTTTTTTTTTTTTCTGTACCATAGGCCTGCCTCCATCGTTGCTATGCTAGATTGAAAGCATGTAAATCTCTAAGGGACTGTTTGGTTCGCGATTTTAGAATTTTATTAAATAGATAAGTTTTTTCTAAGTGACCAATCAACTTAAACAAAAAAAAAAAAAATTTATAACGATTTCTTTTCACTGTCTAGCGATTAAATCTTTGGACCAAGTTGTTACAACAAATATAATGAAAAAATATTACGTAATCGAATAAGAAGTATTTTGATAAATAATTGTTGATTACATATTTTAAAAGGCATGCATTTAATAATGTTGATGATGAAAAAAATATATATAACAATTTCAAACTATGAAAATTCATTTTGACAATTGTGAAATAATATATTTATATCGAATATTTTTTGTAATGACATGATTATTTTTAAAGATTATGTATGAAAAAATTGTATTCATATAGTTGAGTATTATACAATATAATACTCCTCAAGTCCGATTTTCTATGTCCTCTTTTGATTTTTATGAAGTTTATAAAGAAAAAAAAAGTTGACTTTAATATATTTTATATTAATTTTTTTTTATATATATAAAATTAATGTTCCATGATTTTGAATGTAAAAAAAAAATGAAATATATAAAAAAGTAGTAAGAATGTTGAATTTTTGAAAAGAAAAAAGAAAACATGATTTTGAGAGATAAAAAAAGGATGGACAAAAAATGAGATCATAACTTATTGATCCCACTGGAAAAGTTTTTGGCTACGCCATTGCTTGCATATTAAATTTTTTTTATTGAATTAATATTACGAATCACATGAATCAATTAAAGAATTTATATAAAAAAATTATACAATAAAATATATAATAATAAGATTATAATAGTATTTTTTTTTTTTGAAAATTGAGTGAAAATCCAAAAATTTAATTCCACTTTTAACTATTTTTCAGTTAAAAAGCTTTTACTTGTAATTATTCTATTTTTTTCTCTTATATTTTAAAATAATTATTTTTATTTTTTAATATTTATCTAAATAATGAAATTTTTATTTATTTCACCGTATAATGGATGTGCATAGTTTCGAGCAAATGCCTAGTCCTGGAGTATGGGTTGTTGATTTTTGACCTTCGATACCGATTGTAGTTTTGTGCTACAGTATCGATTTGCTACAGTAACTTTATCTCGGGATGCTACAGTAACTTTCGAAAAACAACTCTTTTATTAATATGAGAAAAGACCAAATACAATTGGTGTGAACACCAACTAACAATAGAGACAACTTCACACAAACTCTTTATCACTTTACTATTCACTCACTATTCATTCATACACCTAACACCACTCACGTGCTCACTTTCTTCTTCAATTTCTGCAAATTTTGCAGCTTCCATGCTCTGGCTCTCAACACCTCTTTTCTTTCATTTTCTCTCTACTCACATCTCTTCATTTCTCCACCTATTTCTTCCCTTTTTCTCTCTACTCACCACTCTTCCTTTTCTTTCTCATCTACACAACACATAACACCTAAGGCTCTATTTATAACCATTTATGTCGGTTCCTTACAACATTCTAGTATGTATGTTGGCTAAGCTATAATGTTCTAGAGAAGGAAATATGGAGAAGAATATAGAAGAAACTAGGGAGAGAAGTTTCTAGGAAGGTGATTGAAGAATAATCTAGGGAGAATTATGTAGACAATTCTAGGAAAGGAGATGAAGAAATTTCTAGGAAGGAGAGAGAAGTCGGTGTATTTTTAACACTCCCCCTCAACGACTACTCTCTCTTGATGTTGGCTTGGTTGTCATTCCAGACTGTTTTCTGGACTTATCAAATTTTGCATCAAATATCTTCTCTTTTTCTTTCTCTTCTTAAAATTCATCAGCATCATTAGTTCTGCTTCATCCATCGTTGATTGCTCTCTTCTCTTTTGATCCTTGATTTTGTTCACTTCCGTCTTTGTTTCAACACCATTGTTATCTTCTTTCTTCTTGATTTTCTCTACTAGCCTGTCTCTGACTTTGGCATACTCGACTTTGTCAATTACCATTAATTTGTTGACTTCACAATCGATCTTCATATCTTTCACGCCTTTGTAAGTCTTAACAGTGTCGATGACCTCGTTGTCATCTTTCTCAATGTTGACATCAGCTGCAAGCTTCTTCTCGACTTCTAGAAATAACACTTCTTCTTCAAACATATTTTCTGGTGGCTGAAATAGAGACTCGTTCCCTTCCTTTGACGTTTCTTCTGTTACCTTCTGTCTTGGTTGAATATTCTCAAAATCAATTTCTTCTTCGTCTTCATGAACATTTTCTTCTAACTCGGTGGTGCAACCAGATACGAGTTCTTCGCATTCTTCAATAGTAAATGCTGTCTCAAAATCCCATTCTTCTTCATAGTTATTCTCCTGTCGTGAGAACACTGTTGCATAGCCTTGCACTTGTCTATATCGACAATCTCGAGCATAGTGGCCAATCTTGCCACACTTGAAACACTTAATATTTCGACAATGAGACCTCACATTTTCGCTATCGTCTCTATCTTGAACAATTTGAGCTCCACCTCGCTGAAAGCTCCTCCGTTGCCAAGCTTCTTGTTTGTTTTGAACTTCAATGTCTTATATTCCTTGCCTCATAGCAACTTTACCTCTTCTATTGCTAAAGAGGGCTTTCTCATAATCTTTTATCATGACTTTAGACATTTGGTTATCTAAAGCCTCTTGATTTGCAAGGATATTTTCCAACTCAGTTAAAGTTGGTTCTTTGCTCCATCCACGAGTTGCAGTAACAATCCCGTTGTATTCAGGTCGCAAGCCATGGATGACAATTCTTCTCATCCTCGTTTCGGTAATGGCATTTTCTGGATCTAATTTTGAAATTTCATCACAAAGAGTTTTAACTTTAGAGAAATATTCGCTTACCGACATATTTTGCTGCGATATTGACAAAAGTTCATTCTCCAATTGTTGGAGCCTAGCATCATTTTTCCTCGCGAACAGCATTGTGAGTGTGTCCCAGGCTTCCTTCGGTGTCTTTGCATCCTTGATGCGTTGTAATAGACCATCCTCAATGGTGACTGATAACACGTACATGGCCTTACCGGCTTTGATTTTCCATTTTCTTAGTTCTCCGGCATCAGTTGGTGGTGTTGAAGCTTCACCGTTAACAATATCCCATAAATCTTGCCCGAGCATGTAATATTGCATCCGGATGCTCCACGTATTGTAATTGTTTTCATTGAGCTTCTCAATGTTGCTAGCGGAATTAGAAATATCTGCCATAGTGTCTTGAGAGTGCCCTGCACTTACCTCAAATTTGATTCTCGTTCACTTAATTTCACAGTCCCTGACCGTGTACCGGCAGAATTTCCACGTCTCCACGAACTACGATCCTCGATCGTCTTGGTCCCAGACCAATAATCTTCACAGTCCCAGACTGTCTTTCTCCGATATGCGTACTCCGGTCCCTAACCGTCTAGCTCTGATACCACTTTGTTGATTTTTGACCTTCGATACCGATTGTAGTTTTGTGCTACAGTATCGATTTGCTACAGTAACTTTATCTCGGGATGCTACAGTAACTTTCGAAAAACAACTCTTTTATTAATATGAGAAAAGACCAAATACAATTGGTGTGAACACCAACTAACAATAGAGACAACTTCACACAAACTCTTTATCACTTTACTATTCACTCACTATTCATTCATACACCTAACACCACTCACGTGCTCACTTTCTTCTTCAATTTCTGCAAATTTTGCAGCTTCCATGCTCTGGCTCTCAACACCTCTTTTCTTTCATTTTCTCTCTACTCACATCTCTTCATTTCTCCACCTATTTCTTCCCTTTTTCTCTCTACTCACCACTCTTCCTTTTCTTTCTCATCTACACAACACATAACACCTAAGGCTCTATTTATAACCATTTATGTCGGTTCCTTATAACATTCTAGTATGTATGTTGGCTAAGCTATAATGTTCTAGAGAAGGAAATATGGAGAAGAATATAGAAGAAACTAGGGAGAGAAGTTTCTAGGAAGGTGATTGAAGAATAATCTAGGGAGAATTATGTAGACAATTCTAGGAAAGGAGATGAAGAAATTTCTAGGAAGGAGAGAGAAGTCGGTGTATTTTTAACATGGGTTACCTTCTTTCTTGGGTTAATAACTAAGTTGAAGAAAGTCTCTCAGCGTTCGACTTACTTCGTATATAGTCAATACAAGTCTTAATATAATATAATATGAATTTATATTTGATACATTAATAATAAATTACTACATGCAAAATTTTGGGTTTATATAATATAATCTGGAGAACTTGCTAAAAACCAAATCTAATTTCATCATTTAACCTGGCAATTGGCATAATCAAAGTAATGAAATTGATTAGTATTAATTGTCAAAGCCTTTCTAGAAAGCAAGTGAAGCTACAATTAATTTGTTGGATACTTTTCTTAACCTTTTTTTTTTTCTCTGAAAAAGTAAAAATATATAGTGTAAACTATGAGAGCTGGATGACTGTGTTGTCTATATGCCAAAACAAAAAAAAAATAATAATAGTAGATACAGAGGCACAAAATACTAAAACTTTCAGCAATTTGCCAATAACTCCTGCACATGCAGTTTCTCCTTGGTTCCTCCAATCCATAAAAACACTGCTCTTCATTATCATCCCAACTACCTTACTTTGTTTTGATTAGATACACAGAAAAATTCATAAATGTAAGCTTCCCTATCTATTCATTTTTTGACTAAACAGAAAGAAAAATCTTAAAACCAAAAAACCAAAAACCAAAAAAAGAAAAGGGAACAAAAATCTGACGCCTATGATGGGAAATGAAATTGGTTAATATATAGCTATCTAAAATGTACGACATGAATGATTAATTTCATTTGAACTACTATCATTTATTGGCCTTTCTCAACCCCCATCTTCCTTATTCAAGACAGGTCACATTCGAGTCTCATTCGGTTGGCTTATAAGGTCTAACTCAGTGCTCAAAGCTTCAAAATACTATCCCTTGGTAAAGAAAAACAAAAATGGATGCTTATAGCAGAAGGCTACTGTTTTTGGTCTTTGCATTTGCATCAGTAAGCAGAGGGTTTGCACAAGAATCAACCACTCTTGTTCCAGCAATCATAACTTTTGGTGACTCAGTGGTAGATGTCGGCAACAATGACTATCTCCCAACCATCTTCAAGGCTAATTACCCTCCTTACGGAAGGGATTTCGCCAACCAAAACCCTACTGGGAGGTTTTGCAATGGAAAATTGGCCACTGACATAACTGGTAAGTAGAAGAAGGTAACAACTATAAGTTTAGATAATAGCTAGTCAGTTTTCTTCCTTTTTTTTTTCTTCTTTAAGTAGTTAAAATAGAATTAATAAGTTTGAAAATTTTACTGAAATTCCTTCTTGCAGCTGAAACTCTGGGGTTTACTACTTATCCACCAGCATATCTTAGCCCAGAAGCATCAGGGAAGAACCTTCTTATTGGAGCCAATTTTGCTTCAGCTGGATCTGGCTATGATGACAAAGCGGCCATGATAAATGTGAGATTTTAATACTTTGTTGATGCAAAGATTGTTGGACTGTGTCCGTTATGGGGTATTGTCCGCTTTGGAGGTCTAAAGATCGTTTTCACAGTTTTATCTTTTGAGAAAAGACGTCTCAAGGGAAGGGTTATCTTTATTTTATAAAACCACAGTATCCTTGGTTAGTTGATGGGGGATTGTTTTCTTCTTCAATATTAGCCCTAGTTAAGGGTGTGGACTGTGTTTTTGTCGAGGGTTGGTATGGATCCAGAACTGATTCCCATAGACGGCGTCATGAGGGAAAACGATCCCACATCGATTAATCAAAGGATTGAACTGTGGTTTTATAAAGTAAGAGCTACCCTTCTTTTATTGAGGTACCTTTAATCAAATGATAAAACTCTGAGGACGGTCTCTAGATCTCCAAAGTGTTTTTTTCAAATGACAAAATCCTGAATATGGTTTTTAGACTTCCAAAAGTCCAACAATCTTTGCATCAACAATACTGTTCCTCCTCTGCTAATCTTGTAGTCTGATCTCAACATCAATAGCCTTGTAGTATAGAATTTATACTTTCCTGTTTCTTGTATTTTTTTTTTTTTAATCCCATTTTTGCCATGTTATTTGCAGCATGCTATCACATTGAGCCAGCAGGTAGAGTATTTCAAGGAGTACCAGACAAAGCTAGCAAAGGTAGCTGGCAGTAGCAAATCAGCATCCATAATAAAGGATGCACTGTATGTATTGAGTGCTGGAAGCGGTGACTTTCTCCAGAACTACTATGTCAATCCTTATATTAACCGTGTCTATACTCCTGACCAGTATGGCTCATTCCTTATTGATGCCTTCACAAGTTTTGTCAAGGTATATAATATAATTGCTTCTTCAATCACTTTTTGCGAATTGTGTAGATGTATAAGAACTAGATTAAGGCTCAAGCATGGCTAACTCAATGGAATTGTTATTGTCACTTTGAAGTTTGAACCTATGTTGCTCCGACTCTTCATTTTTATTGAAGTATCCGTGTCCAATACATATCTGGATACGGGTATGGGATATGATCCTACTAGGACCCTCCAAATATATAGAAATCTTGGAAAAAAATTGAATCCGAGTCCGAGTAACATAGCTTTGAACAACTTAAATCTTTAATAAATTTCGGGTTCTTTGGTTGACAAACAGAACTTGTATGGCTTGGGAGCCAGGAAAATTGGAGCTACTTCTCTCCCCCCGTTAGGTTGCGTTCCCTTAGCAAGAACATTGTTTGGTTACCACGAGAAGGGATGTGTCTCCAGGTTCAATACCGATGCTCAGAAATTCAATAAAAAGCTCAACGCAGCTGCAACCAATCTCCAAAAGCAAAATCCTGATCTTAAGATTGTGGTTTTTGACATTTTCAAGGCACTTGATGATGTTGTTAAATCTCCTTCAAACTACGGTAAGGAAAGAGCTTTCTCCATGGTATTAATCTGGTAAAAACTCTTTTAAATGGTGAATAGAAATGATTTATGAGTTCAACTAATGACACTGTTTTGATAGGTTTTGTGGAAGCAACGAGAGGGTGCTGTGGAACAGGGACAGTAGAGACAACCGCATTCTTGTGCAATCCACATACACCAGGAACTTGTTCCAATGCCTCCCAGTTTGTGTTTTGGGACAGTGTTCATCCATCTCAGGCTGCTAATCAGATCCTTGCTGATGCATTGATCGTTCAGGGCATTGCCCTCCTTTGATTCACGACCACACATCTCTACTTACCCTTTCTAAACTGTACTAAGCCTGCCACTACTCTCTTTACTATTACCTTGATCAAATAGTTATTCATATTGCAGAAGCTTGTATTAGTAACCAGAAAACTTTAATGTCCATCAAGATAATTTCCATTTAGTTTTTTGACATACTGTTGAAAATTTGATTGAGGACAATGAAATTGCCTAACTTTATCCTCTCTTTTTTTTTTTTTTTTTTAATTTACAATTCCTAAATGTATCTTAGGTAGGGCCGTAAACGAACAAAGCGTTCGACGAACCGTTCGTGAACAGTTCGATTTTTGTTCGTTTATGTTCGTTTATTAAGCTAAATAAACGATTATGAACACAATTTTAATGTTCGTTTATTAAACGAACCGAGTTCGAACAGATGTGTGTTCGGTTCGTTTATGTTCACGAACAAGCTCGTTTATCGTTAATCAAAACTCGTTTATTAGTTTGTTTAAAGCTCGTTTATATTCGTTTATTTTATTTTATTTACTTATAATATAATTAATATTGTTTAATAACTTAAATTTAATAATTTAATAATAAATTTAATTTAATTATGTTTATATTTTATTATTTTATATTTAATAATAATAATTTAAAATTGATTTATTTTTTTATTTGTTTGTTAAAATTGTTTAGATTTGTTTGTTTATTGTTCATGAACATAATTTTAATTGTTCGCAAACATGTTTGATTATATGTTCATGAACATGTTCATTTAATGTTCACGAACAAGTTTATTTAATTTAAATGAACTTGTTCATGAACATTAAATAAACGAACACGAACACACTTAATTTTAAATGAACAGAGCTTGAACACAATTTTAAAATCCTTAACGAACACGAACCGAACACGAACAAGCTCAAAAATAAATAAACGAACACAAACATAGACCTGTTCGTTCAAGCCCGGTTCATTTACAGCCCTAATCTTAGGACCCAAAAAATGAAATGATACAATGTTGGGAAAAATTGAACAACAAAGAAAAAAGATATGTAGAAGGAAGGATAGGAAAAGGCAGCATAATCAGAAAGCTCTAAGATGTTCTTCAGAAATAAGAAAGAGGAAACCTGTTCTTTGTCCCTTCTAGTTTAGGACACAAAACAATCAATAGAAGAGCAAATGATCACAATGACCAGACAGCATATAGCAATGTTTTTATATATCAGCAGCAAGTGATTGGCAAAATTGAAAAACCACTAAGGAAAACAGTACGCATGTTAGAAATGTATAATGACACCAGCTAATAGCTCAAGCAACGGGCAGATTTGGGGTTGGCAAAAGTAACAGCTTCGTTACTGGTCCTAGCATTTGCCTCCTTTAGCACTTGAGCTGACTTGTCTTGCACAGCCAAGGAATTTGGAGAATTAAGCAGCTTGAGTACATCAGAATTCATCTCCAGCCGCACACCGGTTTCCTTCGCTGCATGTTCAGGCTGAGAGAGAGAGGGAGAGAGAGAAAGAGTTTATTAGAAAGCATAATAATTAAAACAAAAAGACATGCATACACTAAAACATTCTCCTAAAAGAAGATAGTCTACTTACTAGGAATTTAAATCGCAAACCTGAAGATTCTCTACAAATGGGTGAGTTATATTTTCATTGTTCTCCTCAGAGTTTCCAGGGGATGTTGCTGCAGTAACAGATTGGATAGCTGCTAGTGCTACAGATGACTTTTCTGCAGGTTCACACCTTTTGTTCCCCTTCTTCCTAAAACCTACTTTCTTACTTCCAGAATTGACATGGTCCAGCTCTAGGATTCGAACATTAGAGTTATATGTCATAGACTGTAACAGAGGGGAATAAGTGGTCAAGTAGAATCCAAGCTCAATCTTGTTGCGAAAGCAAAATCTAATCAGACACACAAGTAAGCAAATAACCAAAGAAAATGTTATACAAAAACTTTCTATGAGATGCAAATATTAAGAGTATGCAAATTAAAAATCTATCCATTTGAAGGAAAAAGGTAGGTCATACACGCTGTCTGTACACCCAATCTCTTCTGGTCCCAGCAATGCTCGGATGCATGTGTTTCATAAGATCCTGTTAAGTCATGAGCAATACAAGAATAATTGCCCAGAATGGTGCTGCAGAACAAAAAAACTAGTTCCCAAGAAAAACGAGACATGCTTACATGTGAGAAGTTTTGCTGGTCATGAGTTGTTGCAAAAGGATACTGAATGCCGACGTTTGCAACAAAATGCTGATATAAGGAAGGCTGGCATGCGACAGGGGAAAGAGGACAAGGAGGGAAATTTAAGTAAAATGGGTGGAACTGAGGGCTACCAGCATTGCAGCTAGATTGATATGAGGACTGTACAGGGGCATTTTGCACATAGTAGTTCTGCAATTCCTTGCAGCGATCTTCTTTGCGCTGAGCTACTGCTAGATACAGAAACCTTCCCTCAAAAAAGGTTCCTAAGCAATTTCAAAATTCAGATTAGTAACCATAAACTGTCCCTCAAAAATCTACAAAAGAAATCAAAACTCAAATTATTAGGACAGAGGAAAAAGGGCAGAGAGAACTTTGTCTCACCATTAAGCCCATGTAAAGCTGCCATCGCTTCTTCAGGGCAGGAAAAGCACACAAAGCCAAATCCCTTACTCATCCCATTTTCAAGGCGCATCACCCTAGCTGAGGTTATTCGTCCAAAGTGACCAAAAAGTTCTTGTAACCTTTTGTCATCAATGGATGCATTGAGGTTCTTCACGTAGAGATTTGAAGCCTTCAATTTCTCAGAACGGCAGTTGAACACATCCTTGTACTTATAATTCAATAGCTTTGTCCTTTCAGCCTTCTTTTGAGCCCTTCCCACAAACAAATTCTTTGAACCTGATTAACAAATCAATTTTACATATGTAAATGATTAATCTTTTGAATGAACTACTAAGTTTTAAACAAGGGGAAAACAAAAAACATGAAAAAGACCATTTTTACCCAGTTGTACACCATTCATAGCATCCAGAGCCTTCTTAGCATCATCTGGGGATTGAAAGTTGACAAACCCAAAACCTCTTGAGGTCCCCTTGCCATCCTTCATGATTACAACGCTGCAAACCTTCCCATATCTAGAAAACATTTCTTGAAGGAGATCCTCTGTCATGCCATCAAACAGATTTTTCACATACAGATTAGTGAATTTCTCTTCTTCAGCAGCTGCTGTCCTCTCGCTCTTCTTGACAAATTTGGACACATATCTGCCAAGTAAGTGCAACAAACAAATAAAACAAAGCAAAAAAAAAAAAAAAATTAAAGAAATAAATGAAAAACCTTTGGATCCAGAGGTTAAAGAGGAAACAAACGAAATAGAAAAGTCTGGAGGGAAGACAGAAGTGAATGACAGAAATTTTATTAGATAGAATCAAAAGCAAATAGGAAACAAGTAGAGTAAGAAATATAAAAAAAAAAAAGTTGCATGCAAAAACATGAAAGGAGTGGATACAAGAACAATCACACCAAAAACAAAAAACAAAAAACACCAAATGAAAGTTAACCAAAATTATAAACCCAAAATGCAAGAATTCAACTGACCATCGCCGAAAACTGGAAAAGAGAAGATAAATATAAGAAAATTTTCCCTTTTTGGCAGTTGGACTAGTTTTGCAGGAGAAAGACCGAAAATCCAGTATAAGAGTGTACAACCTCCATCTTACTGCATCGTCATGAAATTGTGCTACCATCTGACATCATTTAAGTGACTAATCTGGAGGCTCCGAAATCACACTAAGTGTAACTATGAAAGATAGATGGTTTTGATTTTCAGTGGGAGATGTTAGGCCTCATTTACATCTTGGAAAGAGCCATCAATTATTCTTAATCATCAACTCCTTTCTTCCTCTTTCCATTTTCAAGAATCATAATACAACTCAGACAAACAATACCATCCGTGCATTCACCTATTGGAAGTTAGGATAATCAAAAGAAGTATAGCTCCTCTAATGAGCATAGAATTGGACAAATCCACAATAAAAGTCTAACAGTTAATACAACTATACAAGTATATATAGTCAACAAACTTTTAGAAAGGAGATACAAGGAATGAGAAAGAATCCGAGAGAAATGAGATCGGAATACTTACAACTTCCTCCCTTCAAACATAGTATCATGGAGAGCGGTCATGGCAGCCGTAGCTGATTCCTCTGAATAAAACTGTACAAATCCAAATCCTTTACTCTTGCCATTTTCTTCAGCAATCTTACAAGAAAGAATAGTCCCAAAACGGCAGAAGATTCCCTCCAACCAAGCGCTGCTTATAGAAGGGTCCAGGTTCTTGACAAAAAGATTTGCAAGACCAATCTTTCTAGGGAAAGGATCTCTCTGAGACCACATTATCCTCACTGGTTTTCCCTTCAGGTCAGTGTGGTTTAGACAAGCTAAAGCTTTAGATGCTGATCAAAACAGAGGATAAGCATTAATAAAGCCTCGAGAACCCAGCTGACAAACCAGAAATCCAGAGAAATGGAATAACAGGTTGTTAAAAAAAGGCCCATTCACATAAAGGAAAAAAACAACCTAATCAAAACCCTAAAATGAGAAAGTTCGCAAGGAATAGACAAAACAGAGCAAAAAATGTATATAGATTCTACACAAAACAAAAACACACAAAAAAGATGAAAAAGAAGACATGAATGATAACCAAGAAATCTGGAATTCATGAAACTAGTCAACAAAATAAATCGTTGAAGAAAAAGAGAAATGAAAACAAGGCAAGAAGCCAAGAACTAACCAGAATAATGAATAATGAAGATGCCAAGCTTAGTTGAAAAGATTCATAGAAAACAATATGAACCAAACAAGAAATTTATGGGAAATCGCTGTTGTTTTAACCTAATGAAATGAAGAAAAGCCCATGTAAAAAATAATAACCTAGAAACTTTGAGAAACATAGAAAACAGAGCATAAAAGAGATTTTGAAACTCATACTGACAACTAAGGATTCCAAGAAACCAAATGCATGCAAGCAAAGAAACAAGTTAAAGAGAGACAAACAAAAGAAACCCAAATCGTTAACATGAAACAAAATGAAGGAAAAAAACTCCTAGAAACTCGAGAAACAGAGCCTTGAAAAAAAAAAAATCAAGAAAAGAACCCAAGAAAGCAAAGAACGAAAGATACCATGAGAACGAGACAAAAAGTTGATGTAACCGTAACGAAGAGACTTTCCGGTACGGAGGCAACGGCAAAGGCGAAGAGAAGCCACGGGAGCAACGACAGAAAATTTGTTATAGAGGTCAGCCTCTGTGACATCCGGGTCCAAATCACCCACGTACAATGAACCTCTCTGCACCGTTTCCGGAAGTTGCAGTGGCAGTGGCAGAGACGGAAAAGACGACGACGGTGGTCGTGCTGACGCCATTTCCTTGTTTCGTTTGCTTAAACCCCGAGAGAGAGAGAGAGAGAGAGAGAGAGAGCGGGGGAGATGCAGGGTTTTTGGTTTTTGTTTTGTTATAACGGTGAGGTGGTGTGGGTAGTAAGGTATATTGGGATTTGGAATATTTTGTTTGTACGGACCTCACGCGATTTAAGGTTCTTTAATCTTTGTATACTCGCTTCTTATTATTGACACGTGTTAAATGCTTGACAAACTGACTTGGCAAGTTTTAGGCTTAACTTTTTTTTTTTAAATATAAAAAACCTTTATACTAAATTAGATGATTTTTTTATTGCAATATTATACACTTATTTACAATTAGATGTATAATATTTTTTTCAAATGAGTTAATTAAATAAAAAATTAAAGATTATGAATAGATTAAATATTTTTTTTTAAAATCATTATTTTAGTTGAAAATTACCATGCAAATAACACAATTAGTTTCCTCATAATAATTGCTTGCCATGTGGCACATGTTATTTGTGAAAAAAAAAGAATTTAAAAATATATATTTCTTTTTCTATTTTTCCTTTCTTCCACCCACTTTTTCTTTTCTTTGATACAAGCCTGAGTCTACGCTTGGACTCCCTTTGCTATCATTGGACGGACCTGATCTTGCATCTAGCTTTCATTTTCTGTGAATGTAACCAACATTTGAACCCAAAAATAAATTTCTTAACAAACAGAAAGCAAACAAATCCAAATTCATGCCCATCACCGATAACAATACTCTACATAAAACTCAAAATTTCAAGCTTAGTAAGTAACAAATTGTTTTCATCTTTCGACCAAACGCAGGAATTTCATCATTTGACTTTACAAATGGATTTCTTGACAAACATAAAACAAAATACAGAAACCTCATCAACCCATTTCATAATCCAAAAAAAAAATCCAGAAATTTCATCAACTCATTTTATACTTGAGAAAGACATAGGAATCGAGCTTGTAAGGTCCCAAGTCAATCAATCATGTGCCAAAAGATATTTTTAGTAAAATATAAATCTAAGTTCTTTTTATAATACAATCAGGGTTTTTATCAAATTTTACTTGATTTAATCACTTCTTCGAAGATCTTAGAATACTTCCCATGTTCATAATTTTTGCATCTTGGTGGAGTTAAAACTGTGATTAAAAAAGTAATGGAAAGAAACTTCAAAAAAAAAAAGTAATGGAAAGAGGGTGTGAAGTTGGAATTTTCCGTCCTTGAAAACCCAAAACAGGGAGGTGCCTCTCCCTGGAATCCAAACCCACAATTTTTGTTACGAGAAGAATGTAGTTAAAGCAGTTGGGAGTTAGTTAGGTCCATGTCAGCAAGTTGTTAAGGTGGTTATCCACGTCAGCATGTCAGTTAGAAACTGTTAAGAAGTTAGTTAGGTTGTTAGCTAAGCTTTCTTTAAATACTATGTACTGAGGTTGTTAGAAGATTATGTTAATAAGATCAATTCTTCTCTGTTCTCTCAATCTCTTCTTTGTCTCCATAGTTGAGGATCTCGGTAACTGTTCTTCCCATTCCCAGCTTCCCTGTTACTCACATATCTTTGCCCCCATCAAGTGGTATCAGTAGCCTCTTTCTTGGCACTTACCATGGCAGAAAACACAAGGTCTCAGGAATTCCGGAAGTTTGAAGAAGCTGTGAAAGAATCCTTGAAGGAGATGATGGCCAAACTTCAAGGGCAAGAGAGCAATCAAGAACGAATCGTATCAGCACTGAGAAGCGATATCTCGGCCCTCAACCTGCAGCAAACACAAATCATGACTCAGTTGCACCATGGAGAAGCCAATGGACCAGTTCAGGGAGGGAGAGGCCAATACTTTGCCACCAGACAATCCAAGATCGATTTCCCTCATTTCAATGGAGATGACATCAATGGCTGGCTTTACAAATGCCACCAATTCTTTGATGTAGATCACACTCCACCAGAAGCAAGAGTCAAGCTTGCAGTGATCAACTTGGAAGGAAGGGTCTTACAGTGGCACCAAAATTGGGTGCGTTACAAAGGAGGGTGTGAAACAATCCCATGGCAGGAATATGTTCAAGCTGTGGAAGCCAGATTTGGAGACAAGCTCTATGGTGATCCCATGACAGAGCTCTTAAGTCTCAGACAATCAGGTACGGTGGCCCAGTATTATGATCAATTTGAATTCTTGTTAGGAAGGGTTGAATTGACAGAGGACTATGTTGTGAGTTTCTTTTTGAATGGCTTGAAATCAACAATACAGAATCCTGTCAAAATGTTTATGCCAAGAACCTTACACCATGCTTATGCACTGGCACAACTTCAAGAAACCACCCTCTCCACTCTTCACCAAGAACTCAATCCAGCACCAAAGAAACCACCCTTACTGCCAACCCCTAACCACAACAGATTACCACCAAGAACCCCACTTGGTCTCCCAAACACTACTAACCAAGCATTCAGAAGAAACCAACCAGATCGAAATGCAAGGATTAGGTCCAGTACTTAATTTGATGAGAAAAAGGCCAAGGGTCTGTGTTTTCTGGTGTGATGAGAAGTACACATTTGGTCACAAATGTAAACCAAAGCAGCTGTACCTTGTGGAAGTAGAGGAAGAAAGGGAAGAAATAGAAGTTGAGGAAGAAGAGACAGAAGAAGGGGCAGAGGAAGTCACACCTCAAATCTCTGTTCATGCCATCAGTGGAATGGCAACAAAAGGCTATCAAACAATGAGGGTGACAGTGCACGTGAACAAGAAGCCCCTCCATATATTGATAGACTCTGGAAGTACACATAACTTCCTAGACAAAGAGATGGCTAAGAAATTAGGCTGCAAAATCTCAGAAGTAGGCCCTATGAGAGTTGATGTGGCCAATGGAAGCAGCCTCCCATGCAGTTCAGTTTGCAGGAATCTCACTTGGATACTGCAGGGGTCTCAGTTCACCACAGATGTGTTGCTTTTACCCTTAGGTAACTGTGATATGGTGCTGGGAATCCAGTGGCTGGTGACACTAGGTGAAGTGAAGTGGGACTTCAAGGAATTGAGAATGGAATTTACTGTCCAAGGGAAGAGACATGTGCTTAGGGGTGGAACTAAGGAAGTCCAACTCAAAACAGTTAAAGGGAAGCACCTAGTAAAGGAGTTGACAAATGGTGCAGAATGTTCTTTCATTCAGTTATTCAGTCTGCAACTCGAGGAAAATGATCAGGTTCCAGAGGAAATACACTTGTTGCTTAACAAGTATGCCCATTTGTTTAAGGAACCAACTGAGTTACCACCTCACAGGGGTCATGACCACAGAATTCCCCTTAAGGAAGGCACCTCAGCAATCAACATAAGACCATACAGACATTCAGGTATGCAGAAGGATGTTATTGAGAAGATGACTCAGGAAATGCTCTCTTCTGGACTGATTCAACCCAGTTGTAGTCCATTCTCCTCACCAGTAATACTTGTGAAGAAAAAGGATGGCACATGGAGGATGTGCATTGATTACAGGGAACTCAACAAGGGCACAATCAAGGATAAGTATCCTATTCCAATCATTGAGGAGTTACTGGATGAATTGCATGGATCCACAATTTATTCTAAAATTGACCTCAGGGCAGGCTATCACCAGATCAGGATGCATCCACCAGACATCTCCAAGACTGCCTTCAAGACACATGATGGGCACTATGAATTCTTGGTAATGCCCTTTGGCCTCACCAACGCACCCTCAACCTTCCAGAGCTTGATGAATGACATCTTTCGACCTTATCTGAGGAAATTCATCCTGGTGTTCTTTGATGACATACTGATTTACAGTAAATCCTTACCTGATCACCTACAACACCTGCAGTGCACATTTCAGGTCTTACAGCAGCATTCTCTCCTAGCTAAGAAAAGCAAATGCTCTTTTGCTCAGGCTAAGATCGAGTATATGGGTCACTTTATCTCTAAAAAAGGGGTGACTACAGACCCCAAGAAGGTCGAGGCCATACAACAATGGCCTGTACCCACAAATGTAAGTCAACTCAGAGGCTTCCTAGGGCTTACAGGGTACTATAGGAGGTTTGTACAAGGTTATGGCATCCTATGCAAACCCTTGACAGAACTGTTGAAGATCAACAAATTCCAATGGAGTGAGGCAGCAACCAGGGCCTTCCAAAAACTGAAAGAAGCCATGGTAACTCCACCAGTCTTGGCTCTCCCAGACTTCTCACAACAATTTGTAGTTGAAACTGATGCTTCAGGCATGGGCATTGGAGCTGTACTAATGCAGAATGGTCACCCCTTAGCTTACATTAGCAAGATTCTAGCACCCAAGCATCAGGGTCTCTCGGTTTATGAGAAGGAGTTACTTGCTATTGTCTATGCTGTCACCAAATGGCACCACTATCTCATAGGAAGGCACTTCTGCATAAGAACTGATCACCAGAGTTTGAAGTACCTACTACAGCAAAGGATTTCATTCCCAGGACAACACACATGGTTGACCAAGCTGATGGGATATGACTACGAGATCAGCTATAAGAAGGGGAAGGAGAATGTAGTAGCTGATGCACTATCCAGGGTGCACTCTCATGAGCTGTTGCTAATGGCCATTTCTAGTGTTTCTTCTGATATCTGGAAATAGATACAAGAAAGTTGGGTTAATGATCCTGTGACTAAGGATCTGATCTCTCAGCTCCAGCAAGGAACTGTAACAGATCCTCTTTATACTTGGACTGATGAACAGTTAAAGAGGAAAGGACGTGTGGTGATTGGGAAAAATCTAGCCTTACAGACAAAGCTTATACAACTGTTTCATGAAGGAGGGACAGGAGGTCATTCTGGAGTGTTAGCCACTTCCAAAAGACTATCAACAGTGTTCTATTGGAAGGGTCTTGAGAAACAAGTCAGACAATTTGTAAGGGAATGTGATGTGTGCCAAAGATTCAAGTATGATAATAGTGCCTATCCTGGACTGCTGCAGCCCCTGCCTATACCCTCTGTTGCTTGGAGTCAGGTCAGCATGGATTTTATTGAAGGTCTTCCTCCATCTTCTGGAAAAAATGTGGTAATGGTAGTGGTGGATAGGTTGACTAAGTATGCTCATTTTGTTGGGTTGTTCCATCCCTATACTGCCTTGGATGTGGCTCAAGCTTACATGGATAATGTTTTTAAGTTGCATGGTTTACCCAACAACATCACCAGTGATAGGGATCCTGTGTTCACCAGCACATTTTGGCAGGAGTTGTTCAAAATTCAGGGAGTTGCCCTACACCTGTCCACAGCCTATCATCCTCAGACCGATGGCCAAACGGAGGTGGTCAATAGGACTTTGGAAACATACTTGCGTTGTGTCACTGGTGATCAACCTAAGAACTGGCACAGGTGGCTGTCACTAGCTGAATGGTGGTACAATTCTAACCACCACTCTGCAATTCAAGTCACACCATTTGAAGCCTTGTATGGCTATCCTCCTCCTACTCACATTCCCTATTTTCGAGGAGATTCACAAGTCCAACGGGTAGACACCAGCTTACAAGCTCGGGAAGAGATGTTACAGCTCTTAAAACATCATCTTCAAAAGGCTCAAGCTAGGATGAAACACCAAGCTGATAAACACAGAACTGATAGGCAGTTTTCCATTGGAGATTGGGTCTTCTTGAAGCTACAGCCCTATAGGCAGAACTCCCTGGCAGACAGGCAATTCCACAAACTGTCTCCTAAGTATTTTGGACCTTATCTGGTATTGGATAAGGTAGGTGCAGTAGCCTACAGACTCGATTTGCCATCAGGGTCACAACTACACCCTGTTTTCCATGTTTCCCAACTTAAGAAGAAACTCGGGCCACGTGTTGCAATCCATTCTCAGCTGCCAGTCCCAAGCTTAAACCCTGCCTTAGAGCCATTAGCCATTCTAGACAGGAAGATGGTAAGGAGAGGCAATCGGCCTGCAACTAAGGTCCTAGTCCACTGGAAGAATTCCTTCCCTGAGGATGCTACATGGGAATTCCTATATGATTTGCAGCTCAGGTTTCCTGAATTCCAGCCTTGAGGACAAGTCTCAGATATGGGGAGGGATTGTTACGAGAAGAATGTAGTTAAAGCAGTTGGGAGTTAGTTAGGTCCATGTCAGCAAGTTGTTAAGGTGGTTATCCACGTCAGCATGTCAGTTAGAAACTGTTAAGAAGTTAGTTAGGTTGTTAGCTAAGCTTTCTTTAAATACTATATACTGAGGTTGTTAGAAAATTATGTTAATAAGATCAATTCTTCTCTGTTCTCTCAATCTCTTCTTTGTCTCCATAGTTGAGGATCTCGGTAGCTGTTCTTCCCATTCCCAGCTTCCCTGTTACTCACATATCTTTGCCCCCATCACTTTTCAAGACTTGGTGGGGGTTCTTTTCTCTGTTAGTATTTCAATCTTCCACCAAAACCCTTAGCTAAACCCTGCTTTAAGGAGAAAACAAAAAGTAAAAAAAAAAAAAACCCTCTCTCCCTCCCATTTCCACACTACTTCACAGTTTCTCTTTTGCAAATCACAGAAATGAAAGTCATAAGATCAATTTACAACACCCATAATCATTTCATTCTCCGCAATCCCTCCAGAATCCCTGTTTCCCTCCCCTTCCTTTCCCGCCATTTCCACTCCTCGAATCCCCGGTTCGCTCTAAATTCCCCGGAAATTGTTGGAACCCATAAAACCCCTCATGTCTGGACCGCCTACGAGGCACTCACCGGCGAGCTTTCTACGCGTAGCAGCAGACTGAAAAGCATTAACCAGGATAACGAGTCGGGTTCAGGAGACGAAGCAAATGTGGATTTTGAGACCGAGAGGACTTATGAGAAGGCCAAAAATGCTAGTTTGAGCAATGGAGACAAAACCCAGAAGGGATTCTCAGATTTTAACAATAGGGCTCGTTATTCTCCCAAGGAAAACACTGATGGGATGAGTCGAAAGAAGGCGTTTTCGGTTAATGGGTTGGGATTGGGGGACATAGTTGGGAATAAGAAGAAAGGGAAAGGTAAAGTTAGGTGGGTTTGTGAGAATTGTGGGTACTCAGATGGACAGTGGTGGGGAGTTTGCCGTTCTTGTGATTGTTCCGGGACGATGAAAAGGTTTTCGGAAAGGGAGACTAAGAACAGAGGGTTGGAATTTTCGGAAACTGTGGTGCGGTCTTGGCTACCAAAGGATGCTGGGGATGTGGAACCAGTAAGATTGATTGATGTTAACAGTGGGATTAAGAAGATGGATTACCGGATTCCACTGTAAGTTCCTTTTTCCCTCCTAAGTTAAAGAATTAGAAAGCATTGTACTTAGGTTCATATTGATATATGTTTTTGTTTGGTATATTTAGGTTTGGACCCTTTGGAAATGAAGTTGCTAGGGTGCTTGGAGGCGGTCTTGTTCCAGGTTTGCATAATCTATCTGTTGATTAATTTTGTCATTATTGCTTCTAAAAATTTTGAAAAAAGAAAGAAAACGTGATAGTGTGACACAAATTTATCTTAAATAATTGCTTAGATTTGATATGAGTTCATAATGGAAGCTTAATTCATGTGTGTATTTTTTTTTTCCGATTTACAGGTTCATTGGTTTTGATTGGCGGTGATCCTGGTGTTGGAAAGAGTACCCTTCTATTGCAGGTACAAGTTTGTAGCATTTGGGGTGTTCATGCTTCTTTTGTTCTCTTGTTCTGGATTTTTTAAAAAGGAAATTCTTCTGTCATCAACTCATATTCATATTCCTTTATTGGAAATAACTGTCTTATAATGTTAAGTTCACTCCTTTCTTGAAAGATGGCTGCGCTAATTGCGGAGGGGCATGACTCTGATCAACCTGCTTCTGTTGTATATGTATCTGGCGAAGAGGTTAGTTTTTGTGAAGCCTCATACTGATCTATCAATATCATCGTGCTCAATTGTCAAAGCTTTACTAGGTTATAAGTTGCACATATAGATAAGTCATTGACCTTAGCACTATAATAATTGTGCCTGTTTTACCAGGAGCATGATTATATTCATTTGGTATGTTAGAGAGTTAAATTCATCTCTGGCTTCCTCATTGCAGAGTGTTGAACAAATTAGCAGCAGAGCTGAACGTATGAAGATTGGAGCAAATGAACTTTACCTTTATGCTGGTACTGATATTGAGGTAAATGATTCTGGATAAATGCTTATAATTGAGAAATCTTTTTCAAAATTTTTTCCCCACTTAATTGTTCTATCCACTTCTCTTCCAAACTGAAAGAGTATTGCTGATCTACTCTAGTGGAAATGAAATCTATGATTTTCCATGTACAGAGAATCAGTTGGTGAATCCTAAAATAATTGGTGGATTTTGCTGCCTTACAGGACATATTGGTGAAAATTCAGCCCCTCTCACCACGGGCTGTAATTGTTGATTCAGTTCAGACAGTTTATTTAAAGGAAGTTACTGGAAGTGCTGGAGGTCTCTCACAGGTTGGAATATTTTCTCACCATGAGCTTTATGGATTCCTTTTATCTTGCATTACATATGGAATGTCTTACTTCTGAGCCTTATATGTTTAATGTTATTAGCACTACTTATTGTTATATATATTTTCCGTTGGTAATATTTTGTTCTTCCTCAAGTAATCTTTTTTTTCACGTAAAGTTCAACTAGTTTCCTTTTTTAAGGTGTTAGCGTTAGCAGTATAAAAATTATTATAGAACAATTTACTTGTGTGTGCCTTTTAGGTAGGGGGGGGGGGTTAATTCTCGGTTGGTTTGAGGTCAGTATATTTGCTAAGGAGTGACACTATTTAGTCAATGACAGGTCAGGGAATGCACATCAGCTTTGCTGCGGTTTGCAAAAAAAACCAACATCCCAGTTCTTTTGGTAAGCATAAAGTTCTTACTCTCAAATAGGCTGATTGAATAAGTGTTTTTTTTAAACTTGTTATGTCAGATTTAGTAGTTTGTTTAATCAAGAGATAGTTTTTATGCATGTGTTTTGGATGGTTCCCAAGCATTTCTCTTTCGTGGCTGTTCCTTTATTTTAGCTGTTTGAAATTTGAAATTTTCTATACCATTGCTCAGCTAGGGGAGATTTATTCTTTATGTTTCTTCTACACTAATGGTGCATAGTAACTAAAGAAGTGGCTAATAAATGGAAGTAAACGCAAATGGATAATTGATGATAGATTAAGCTGGAGATCCTCCTCTAATTAATGAAAGGGCCCTTCTGTGTTTAGCACTTGAAAGGGTGGTAGGAAATGATCAAGTGACTAAAGGGAAGCAGATCATAAGACTGTTGAAAGATAGAGCACTTACATGATGTTTTCAATCATATTTGATCTGCATTAGATGATAATCTGGAAATTTGCATGGCATGATGTACCGTTGCCTCTTGACTATGATTGATGATAAGCATGTTGCAGACAATAACTTGATTGTCATTGGTGCTAGATGGATGCTAACCAGGCGACTGCGTTTTTGCTTCTATATATGTGTTTGATGCATTTTGGCTGTTTGTGGTTGAACCTGCACATTAGCTGCAAAAGTGAGATAAATACTGATAATTTATTTTCATTGCTAGGCTTTGTGGTAAAGAATTGAATGAGAATAGGTCATGGTTTAAAATCTTATCATCTATAAGGAAAAGAGGACGAGAGAGAGGTAGGGATGGAGAGGGTTATTTATGAGCACATTCATAGTATTTGCAGAATTTGGCCATACAAATTCAGTTATAACACTTTCTTTCTGTGAAAAAGGTGCTCAAGTAGTTTACCTCCTCTCAGTCTTCACTTCTTCACTTTGAGGAATATTAAAATTGGTTGATGAATATGTTGCACGAGTAGGCTGATATATGTGTCTTACTGAATTTTGTCAGCTCTAATTTAGCCAGTCACATTATTCGTTCTGAGTTCTGCTTTTCTATCCTTTTTTATGATGTCAGGCTGGGCATGTAACAAAATCTGGTGATATAGCAGGACCTCGTGTCTTGGAGCACATTGTAGATGCTGTCTTATATCTGGAAGTTGGTACCGTTGCCTCTTTATCTTCACTGTTGCTAATCTTGTTGTCTTTGTGTGGGTTTCTTTCTTTATTACATATCTCCTTTTCTTCATCTCTCTTGAGCTTATATTTTCCCCCTTCCATTTTTTTTAGGAAGAATATTTTAAAGTGGCATATTTTAACAGGTGTCCATATTCAATAGTTTTTCTTACAGAGAACCTGCATTAGTAAACTGAGCAGTTATAATTTCAATATATATCTGCCTTGTGATGGACATGCAAAGTATGTGCAGAAAGCACTGTTGAGGTTTTGGCACAAATTTTAGAAGGCAAAAGAAAGAGTGCTTTTTTTATAAAAAAAAAATAATAATAAAAAAAAAAAAAAGAGGGAAATCTAGAAACACAAATCTACAGGTCATTGTAATTGTGGATTGTTTTTTAATTTCCTGTTATTACAGAACAGAGACAATAAAGCTTATTTAAAATGTCCATTATCAGATATTAGCTCAAATTTAAATAGCATCATGTTCTTTAACTTTGCAAAAGTTTGGATGTATTCTCTTTAATCTTCATAGATGATGAATGAAAAATGCTTATGTTTCCAGGAAATTTGTATTGAAATATAACTGATTGGATTATCCTTTTTTGCTTAAAATTGTAATTTTGGAATTGTTGATAATTTTCTTTTCCTGATTGTAACCTATTATCAAGAAGTACTATTTTTCTCTTCAAAGATTCCATATATTTTACATTTCAGAAATAGTTTGCTTTGTGCTACGAATCAGTTCTGAGATCATACACTTTGGTTCTGATAACATAACTACTATCATTTGTAGGGGGAAAAGTGCTCATCTCATCGTTTGCTTCGACCTGTGAAGAATCGTTTTGGGTCAACTGATGAGGTACCAGTGACAGAGATATTATGCCTTTTGCTTCTATACTATATTTTAAGATGAATGACTTGGGATGCTCAACTTGATTATATCCTGTGTCATCATCATTGTTTTAGTTTTTCTGTGTTGAAGATCTTGTTAATGCTTTGATTTCTTTCAACTCAAATATTTCATGTGAATCCATCACTGGCTGTTGTCTTGATGGGCATTATCTACTGTCAGCTTGGAATATTTGAAATGTCACAATTGGGACTGCAAGCTGTTTTAAACCCCAGTGAGATGTTTTTAAGTGATCAGAACTCAGATTCGGAGTTTTTAGCTGGACTTGCTGTTGCTGTAATTATGGACGGATCTCGGGCTTTCCTTATTGAAATTCAGGTACTTTCTTTTTATACTTTTTTTTTGTTTTTCTCATTTGCTTCATCTTTCTAACAACATTTCATTACCCGAGAGTTTTGACTGTTTAACTTTAATGAATGGAATGGATATAGAATCTTCTATTCCATTATTTCTATGTTACTCGGACTCGGGTGTGAGTGTCGGACATGGGTATGTGTCCGACACGGGTATGTTCAATTTTTTTCAAGATTTTCATGTATTTGGAGAGTTCTTGGAAGATCATATCCCCATACCCATGTCCGGATATGCGTCGGACACGGGTACTTCAAGAAAAATGAAGTGTCGGAGCAATATAGCATTATTTAGTACTATATTTAAAATGATTATCAGGAGTTCATGAAGCAGTAAGATTTACAATAATTATACTTTAGAATTTTCTCCCTTGCAGGGGGATTATGATTTATGAATGATAGTTTATCTTTATCATGTACTTCTACAATTGTATCCTTTATTTGTTAAAATAAAATATCAATATAAAGGTTATTTCATCCATACAATCAGAACTTTTAACGGGGTCCTCTCCATCCCAATCCTCCCAATTAGGAGGAATCACAAAAATAGGAGTGTGGAAGGTTTTGCAGGGGCATTTTTTCAAAATCCAAATACCGGAAAAGATAGTACTCTCCTATTGCCCTCCCTTTCCGTCAATAATCAAACTACTTGTTTCATGATTATAGAATATAACTTTATGCCTCTTTTTTTTTTTTTTTTCCTTTCTTTTTCTCTCATCAATAGAGCCTTTGTACATTAAAAACTGCCCCTTTTTCTTTCTTAACACAAGTTTTTGGGTTGTTCAGACCTATCCTTTCTGTGATCCGAAAACTTTGTACATCAATAGAACCAAATTGATCTGCAATCCAATTCGGAAATCTTAGAATAGTTAGCGATTTATGGTTACATAGGTCTGAACAACTTAATTATATCTTTCCTTTCTGGAATGAATATATATGGGAAAGAAACCTCGTGGGGGTTGTAGAGTAGAGTTTCCTGAAAGACTTGGTAAAGAAACTCTGTTCTCTTGCAATGAATTCTTCAAAGAACAAATTAAAACATTGCCGTGAAGCTCTTATTAAAGCCAAGAAGGGCTATGATTATGTATATTTATGACAAATGAATCTGATGAAGTTTTGCCTGTATTAGATTATACATCTTTAATATTTTTGTTAGTTATTGCTGATGGTTTTCTTAATAAGTATTAAAAGGATGAGGCATACACTATATGAGGGAAAATTTTCCAGTATTCTTTCTTGCTCATAGTCTTGTAATGTTTCTTGTTAGTATCTTTGTCCAACAAATGATGTTAATGGACTTTTATAATCCTGTCTAGGCATTGTGTGTATCTAGCTCAACAGTTTCTAGGCATGTGAATGGAATCCAAGCAAGCAGAGCTGACATGATTATCTCCGTAAGTGCTATTTAATTCTCCTGTAAACATTTCATCTGTATGCCATGAAGTTTGTCTTTCACGATACCATTACTTTTAATATGCTGTGATTCTCCTACCTCAACTGAGGTAGGTAAATGCTCATTTTCTCATTGCTAGTCTCAATGGTCAGGTTTTGGTTTATTACTTTAATTGTAATGCTGGCAGATCCTTCAGTGAGATAATGAGACCAACCTTTAAATATTCCTTAACCTCAAGGCTTAGTGATGATCTACTTATTAACATATAAGAAACTTGTCAAAATTAGAAGTTAAAAGGAGGATTACTCTGAAAACACCCCTCTTGTATCTCCACTGGCAAGCATTGGTAAAGGTTTTCATCAGCTTGGATAATTATGTTTTCTTGAAAAGAGATGTTAATTATGAATGAAAGGTGAGGAATGAAGCTATGTTACTTTGACTATTCATTTTCCCTTAAGTATCTGTATCCGACACATATTCGGACATGGGTATGGCGATATGATCCTCCAATATATGGAAAAACTTTTTTAAAAAATTGAGCATACCCGTGTCGAACACATATCCGTATTTGGCACTCACCCCCGAGTCCAAGTAACATAGGAATGAAGTACTCAGTTTGGAATGTGGAGAATTTTCTTATTATGAATCTTAGAAGCGAATTCTCTTATAATTCATTTAATATAGTTTAATATAGTCGAACAACTTGAATTTCTTGACTTCTCAATTTTCGTCATTTGGATTAACAAGACAATTTGAACATTGGTATTGAAGTCAACTCATATCAGCAAACTCTACTCTCCTCTTGGGGTGTAGGACTGGAGACTTATTTTCACATGTTCTTGTAATATCACTCAACAATAAATCAGAATGGTTTAAGAGTTATTTGTTTTATTACTTTACACTTTCTTATCCAATATTGAGCTAAATTAGATGCTAGAACTTGAGTTCGGAATCAATCATTGGCATGCTTTTACACTTTTTGGTAACACTGATTTTACTATTCTGCATTTGCAAGGCTGCAATTTTGTATTGACCGTTTTAATATAGGTCCTTGCCAAGCAAGCTGGTCTAAAGATCCAAGAGAATGTAAGTTACTATTTACTATTTGTCTTATCTGGTTCAGTGTCCAGTTCTTCTGGTTTAAAGTTCAGTACTTTTCCTTCTTCACCCTTATCAAAGGAGATTGTTACTTTAGTTTGATTGTGATTCATTGTGTTTTTAGCATGTTCTGTCAATTGTTGTCAATATATTGAAATTTAACTTTTATTTGGTAGAGGATGTTTCAGCATGTGGATCATTTAGTTACAATTGTAGAAAAAGATGAATTAAACTTCGTTTCTGTTTTAAGCAATAGAAAGTACCAAAGTGGGTCCTTAGCCATTGTACTTCATTTTGTTTAATTGTTACTCTTTCATCCAAGTGTTGGATTATATTCTTTATTAAATGTTCTCTTTGATATGCTTATGTGATTTTCATTACTTTTTCATACCAGGCTGTTTTTCTAAATGTTGTCAGTGGAGTGTCATTGACAGAGACTGCTGGGGATCTTGCAATAGCAGCATCAATTTGTAGCAGGCATGGAATTTGTTTTTCAGTAGATTATGGTTCTAGAATATAAATTTTTACTTGTTTTTATTACTTCCCATTTATCACACACCTGATTCCTACAATAAAGTGGGCTATGTTCCATTTTATTAGTAATGACACTATACTTGGTAAACCAGGCCTTTAAGTTCCTGCACAAAGCACCTAGACAATTTATTTTTACCTTTTTCTTGTCATCAAATATTTGATATATATTGCTCTAAATTGATAAATATATTCCTCTTGTCTTGCTCAGCTTCTTAGAGTTTCCTATTCCCAGTGGAGTTGCATTCATTGGTGAAATTGGCCTTGGTGGTGAGCTTCACATGGTAAGCATATACTTTCCCTCTATGTTACTCGGACTCGGGGGTGAGTGTCGGATACGGATATGTGTCCAAATATGTGTCGGACATGGGTGTCGGACACGGGTGCTTCAAGGAAAATGAAGAGTCGGAGTAACATAACTTTCCCTGTTATTACAATTACCTTGGCAATCATTTTTTTGTGTTCATAGCTTAAAGTTCTTCTTTCCTTTTCTTTTTTGGGGGCGGGGAAGGGGAAGGGGCATAGCTTAAGTTTGCCTGTGCTGATTCTCAATTACTTTTCTCGAATAAAAATAGAAATCATGTCTTAGAAAATCAATTTTATAGAGAACTTAACGGACTTTGATACTGTTTTGTATGGTAGTGTTCTTGAGCTGAAATGCTGAAACTTTTTGCTCGCTGCCTTGGCCAATGTGGCTATTTTTTTTTTATCGTTTGGTTAACTTTGAGTGAGCCAAGTTCAAGCTATTTTTTCCCTTCTTCACGACCCTACATTGAACGACGAAAAACTTTGTTTTGTTGCTATATTTTAGGTACCAAGGATGGACAAAAGAGTAGGCACAGTTGCAAAACTAGGATATAAGAAGTGTATTGTGCCCATGTCAGCTGTGAAATCATTAGCAACTCTTGATTTCGGGGAGATGGAGATTATTGGCTGCAATGATTTGAAGGGGGTCATCAATACCGTGTTTACTAAATACTGAAAAAAGAGTTAAACGTCATTGGTCCAGAAAATATGTATATATTTATCTATATGCTTAAAATTGTTGTTGTGTGTTTAGTTGTATTTAGTCCCAAAGAACTTATATTGCTTCGATTTTTCATTTTTCTTACTCATATCCATGTCTTGCGCGTATCCAGACATGAGTATGAGGACATATCCTCCAAGGACTTTTTAAATATAGGAAAATCTTGAAAAAAATTGAACATACTCGTGTTGGATACATATTTGTATTCGATATTCACACCCGAATTTGAGTAATACAGCTAAGAACAAACAAGGTTCAAGGGCTTTACTTTTTAAAAAAACTGTGTAGAGCGTGTAAGAATGTTAATATAATGTACTTACACAGCTCCCTTCTGCCCCTGTTCCTTTATCAATTATGCATTTATACAGTGCTCGATCTTCTCCCAACTAAAGTAATCCAGACTTAGCAGCAAGCGAGTTGGATTAAATCTTTTGACTTAATGAATTCAAACTTAAGGGAGAAAATGGGCCTTGTGCTGTGCTCGTTGTGCAGTTCATGAATCATGATATTGCTAAATCTCCTGACTACGACTTGGTTAACATCTCTTGCCCTTGTCAAAGGATGTATAAAGATCTGAAAATTTGAAAGGAAATGATATGCACAAACTCAGAAGACAATGAAATGCTTTATTAGACATTTGTACATGATACAGACAGCCATAATTACTTGGTAAGTTTACAGCTTATTCTCCAGTGCAACAGACAATGGCTGAATTAGGTCCGTATGGAAAGTTTCTTTACTTGATTATGATTCTCCCCTTGTGCTTCCTCTGTCTTCTTTTCAGAGAGTTGTTTTGGGCTAAACAACAGCTTTTTATTTTTATTTTTTATATCCAACATTTACATTTAGGCTCAATGATAAATATTTGCATCTTTTGCTTGAAGAATTGACCAAATTAATAGTAATAATTTTGTGGCCTTTGATTGTGACTTTAACCATATTTCTTCAAACAATATCATTTCAGTGTGGATCGTATTTAACTCGTCAGTGTGGGTACCATTTTTCAAACTTTTCCATCGCAGTAAGATAAAACAACGAAGTTTTTATTCAAAATAAGAAAGAAAAAATCGAATAATAAATATTTTTTTTGTTCATCTTTTAAATATGTTTACACAAAATTAATTTATAAAGTCATCAATGTATTAATTCAATCCAAAAGAAAATGTAAAAAAAAAAAATTATAAGAGAAGAGATTTCAGATGTTGAAATTCGAATTTATGGATATTATTTTTTAAAATTAAATGCATAAATCAACTGAATTAAATTTTAAATTCAAAATAATATATTTTTATCAACATTACTTGTTGAGGAATGGGGAAATAATTTATGAAGTGCATTTATGTTTACCAACTAACATATATATAATTTAAGAGTTTTGCTAACGAGTGTCCTTAGTGCCCTCTTTAAGGTTAATTAATATACTATTTATAGTAATAATATTGTATTAAATGCAACAGTTAATAATTTTATTCATCATTTTCAATACATTAAATGAAGATATTACTATATATGGTAACCTTAAAAAATGCTCTTAGGGCACTCGTTAGCAAAATCCATAATTTAATTAACAACATTTGCCACTGCCTATGGTTACCCATACCATATATATAGTTAGACTTGAGATCTTTAGTCAACACATAAATCACATTGAAAGACCTTTTGTCTCCCATGATTTAAACATGCATGTCGCATCCCATCTCTGTTTCACAACTTTCCAAATTATTGTCACGGGCGCCCTCAATATGTTACTACTTTTAAGGTTTGTCCCATTTTTCATCTATATACTAGGAAAAAAAAACCGCTTCCGTGAGATACTTATAATTTTTTTTATAATTTTTTAATTAATTAATAATAATAAATTAATTTATATTTATATTTTATTAAATAATAATAATTTATTTAAATTTTTTATTTTTTAAATTGTAATAATATTAATATAATAATATTTTTTAATTATGAAAATTAAATCTATGATAATTATTTATTTATGGGATAATGTCATGAATGGCTCATTAAGTTTATCAAATTTGTTAATATAGTATCTGTACTTTAAAAATGTCTATTTTGATATTTAAAGTTTACACTCCGTGTGTTATTGTAGTATTTATCAATAACACCGTTAAAAATTGATGACGTGGCTTTTGTATCCAATGAAAACTTGACAAGTGGCATCATATAACGATGCTACGTGTACTAACTAAAAAAATTATTATTTTAATTTTAAAAATAAAAATAAAATTATTTTAAAAATATAATGATGACATGTGGCACCATATAATGATGCCACATGTATTAACTTAAAAAAAATTAATTAAAATTTTTAAAAAATTAAAAAATTAATTTAATATTTAAATTTTGTAATTTTTAATAAATATTATTTCTAAAATAATTAAAATAATTTCATAATTTAATTTTTGTAATTTTCAAATATAACTTTTTTTAAAAATATATATTTTTAAAAAATTTAGATATTATAAATGATTTAATATTTAATTTTAAAATATTTTATATTTTAAAAATAATTTTAGTTAAATATTTAATTTTTTTAATTTTTTAATTTAAAATATAGAATTTAATTTAAAAAATAGAATTTTAAATTTTATTATTATTTTAATATATTTTTTTAGTTTTAGTTTTTAAAAAAATTAGATATTAAATTTTAAATTTTTTTTACATCTGATTGGTCAATGTCACATCATCATCTATATTTAACGGTGTTAAGTCAAAGTACTACATTGATACACGATTTGATAATATAGGTACCACATTGAACATTTTTAAAGTACAGGTACCACATTGACAATTTTGATAAACTTCAGGGGCTATTTATGACATTATCCCTTTATTTATAAATTACATAATACAAATGTATTTTCAAATATTATTTATAGAAAATATTTAGACCTTATTGTACACAATATATTTTTATTTATAGGAGGTAAAAAAAATACTAAATGAAAATTAAGAAAATAAAATTGTGGTTTGTATTTTATTTTTTCGTATAACCGATTATTTCACATAGGCTAGCAGCAGGTTCTTTTTTTTTTTATAACTTTTTTACCCAAACGAGTCGAGTACGGATTCTAAATCGACTCTCGAGTCAACGTGCGGATCAACCATTTTAAATTCATCATTTTAAATTAATTATTAAAATATTTTTTTAACTTTTTCTCTGAGCGGATCGAATACAGATCCTAAATCGACCTGCGAGTCAAGGTGCCAACTAACCCCTTTAAATACATCATTTAAAATAAAAATAATTAATAAAATAATTTTATTTTTAACTTTTTTCCGAGCTGGTCGGGTAAGAATCCTAAATCGACCCGCGAGTCGACGTACGGACCAACCACTTTAAATACATCATTTAAAAATAAAATAATTAATAAGTTATATAAATATATATTTTTTAATTTTAAAATACAAAGTGATAAATCAATAAAAATAATAAAAATAATGAAAAATATTTATAATTTTTTAATGCACAAAAATAAAAAATAAAAATTAAAAATGAATAAAATATATATTTATTAATTTTTTTTATAATTTTTTAATAAACAAAAATAAAAAATATATTTTAAAAATGAATAAAATATATATTTATTAATTTTTTTTGGAAATAATAAATTAAAAACAATAATAACAAAAGAATAACATTCTTTTCCTTTTCCTTTTTTTTTTCTTACCAAAACGCCCTCAATATTTCATAAAATACCCCTTGTCCCGTCAAAAAACTCTTCTACCCTCACAAAAAGACAAATTAAAATCTAAATACCCTTAACATTTGCATAAATACCCCCTTGTCTAAAAAAAAAAAAAAATTTGCCTCTAATAAAAGACAAAATATGACAAACAAATCTTGGACATTTAAAGATATATCTCTAGGTCTCTAAGGATTCTTTGTAAAAAGTCAAAAATACCAATAAAAGATGACAAAATAGGATAACAAAGCTCTTTAACTAAATTCAGAATTCCTTATGTGTCCCTTAAAGACTCAATTTTCATTATAGTACATTTTCTTACTACACTGTTGAATCTAATTGGAAAAAAAAAAAAAAAATTGTTGTATGAGTTTTTTTTTTTTTTTTTTTTACAAAATAGATAGTAGGGAAGAAGATTATAAATGTTGGTTCAAATTTTAAATCTATTAAATGTCATCTTTTAAAAATAATTACCGAATCAATTGAGTTAAACTTAAAATTTTATTCTCTCTTTTTGTCTCTCTAGAGTGCTTTTTTCCCCCACACCTTTTGGTTGAATAGTGTCAGTCTACTAATTTGTTGCAAGAAGAAGTTAAAGAGGGAAAAAAGGATCCTTAAAACTTGTAATGGTGTCTCTGTTAAAATTCCAAATATCCTCAAATATCTTGATAGATATATACAAAAAAAGAAAGAAAAGAAAATGAATTAAAACTTAGATATGATTCATCATATATATCCTTTTCTTTAGGCTATTTTTTAATAAAGTTAAATCATATATTTAAAATGGTTGAATTGGTCATAATTACCGGCAGGAAGAAAAATCAAAGTAGAACAATAAGAAAAATAAGGATATGTATATATAAAATGAAAAAAAAAATCAAATATTCCTTTGATGAATGCAAACTGATCTAGGATAATTGGAAATGCAATTAGGTTGATTAGTATGATTCTTTTAAATCATCATTAGTTTGAGTTAAGATGGAAAGTAGATTAGTCTCGATCATGAAAAATTATCTCATTCATCGTTAATGAAAATTTTCTAACTCCGAGATTAACAAAGTAACACATGTCTTTAAAAATTTTTAAAAATAATAATTTAAAAATAAAATATATGACAAATTTTAAGTCTACTTGTAGAGTTAAAAAATCCCACTAGTAAAAACCAACTCCTAAAAGGATAACACATATTTTTTAATATATAAAAAAAGAAAAAAAAATAATTTTAAAAAAAATGAGACGTGTGACGGTCTTTTAATTTTGCTCAAGTTCAAAAAAAAATGTATAAAAAATGAACTCTTACAAAAATAAAATATGACATATTCTTAACTCTACAATTAAAATTCCACCGACGAACTCCTCAATTATTGTTAAGTTTTCTTTTACTTTTACACAACTTTTGCCCAAATTTAAGTTTACAAAGATAATCTGTCACAAAAGGATAAGGAGTAAGGACGGCCAGGTAATTGAATACAAAAACAAGATCACATAAGAAAGTATCTAGCCTATTTAAACTAAGGCAAATCGGCAATCCAAGGGGCACCAAAGCAACAAATCCACTCATTCAACACTTCTTCTTAAAACTATACATAACATGGCACTGTTGTTATTTCTATTCCTTGCCACAACCCTAACAATTTCACAAGGATCATCAGACCATGACCCTATCCCCCACAAATTAATTCACCTCCTCCGGCCACAATATTCCGGAGCCGGCGGTGACCATGTACCCGGCTTGTCATGCCTGAGTTGGCGCCTCGGCGTCGAAACTAACAACGTCGTTGGCTGGATCACTGTTCCGGGACAATGCGAAGACTACGTGGGACATTACATGTTAGGTCACCAATACAGGAAAGACTCGAGAGTGGTAGCTAATCAGGCTCTTCTCTACGCTCAAAGCCTCAGCCAGCTGGGTAAAGATGGAAAGGACATATGGGTCTTTGACATAGATGAAACTACACTCTCCAATTTGCCTTATTATGCTCAGCATGGATTCGGGTACGTACGCAATTAATCATGCATATCATGAAGTTTATTACTAGCTAGTAGTACTTTATCAAATCCAGGCCATTAATTTACATCACTTTAAACTATTTTGCTTCAATTTTCGTCTTCATCTTCTGTTTATGTATGTAGATTTTAAGTAGTTTTATTTTAACATTTTAATAAGGAGGAAAGAGAATTTACACAGCTTGCACTAATCTTCAATTATTTATGAAAATAATATTTATATGATATGAGTCGTAATTTCGAATATGACACGATTACATGATATAAAAAATAATTAAAATACAAAATAAATATGATATGATACGAAAAAATAATAGGAACATGATACAAATACGCGAATGTGTTAACATTTATATCTATTATGACACGAAAATATAATAAAAACAAAACATAAATATACGAATTGACAAGACTAGATATGACCGTCCAAAGGGGAAAAGAAAAAGAAAGAGAACCTTGCGAGTACTATCAAAATTGCAAATTAAGTATATATATATATATATTCTCTTTAGTCTTAGATATTATATTGGATACATTAGAAATGTACTATATTTGCTTAACATTTGAAACCAAATTTTAGGTGTGTTTGTAATGTTTTCAATGACTATGAATTTCAGGGTGGAGCCATATAACCCCACTTTGTTCAAGAAATGGGTAATGGAAGGCAAAGCCCCAGCTTTGCCAGAGAGTCTTAAACTGTACAAAAAGTTATTGTCTCTTGGGACCAAGGTTGTTTTCTTGACAGGAAGAGCAGAAGATGAAAGAACCGTAACAACTAATAATCTAAGAAAAGCTGGATATCACAGTTGGGAGAAACTTATACTCAAGTAATTAGTAATAAGCTTTTCTATTGATTAATTAATTTAAAAAACATTGCATCTTTGTTGTTTTGATCTCTTTTTTATTTTTCTTGGAATGCCAGGGGATCATCTTATTCAGGCAAAACAGCAATGGTGTACAAATCAAGTGAAAGAAAGAAGCTTGAGAAGAGTGGATATAGAATCATTGGAAACATTGGTGATCAATGGAGCGATCTTTTGGGGAATCATGTTGGCAATAGGACCTTCAAGCTGCCTGACCCTATGTATTATATCAGTTAGTCCAAATTAAATTACATGGGTTTTGGAGTTATTATCATGTAATAAACTGGGAAACTGCAGCTACCTAATTTTCAAAAGCCTTCAAAAAATGATGCTTATGCACATTTTTTTTATATGAATTTTGGAAATTTATAATTAATGTACAAATGTACTTCGAATGCTTAATGTTGTTTGCCTAAAAAGAGAGAAACTTTTGGCCATTTTTAATTTGACCAAATTACCAACGAAAGTAGCAACCAAATTATCAATGATCAAGAAATTAGTACAAACGGATTTACAAATAGAATTAGAATTTATATTTGATGCAAACCATCAGTAAAATCAAATGATATCATCTCATTAATTTTTTTTTTAAATAAATATAAATAAATTTATTTTTAATGAGATTGTTTCAATACATCAAATATAAATTCATTAAAATTATCAACACAACACTTGCCATTTTATTTTCTTGGCGTAAAAATTATGAACGAAATATTCCATAATACCAACAGAAAACTTACTAACAGAATTATCAACGGTAATACCAACAGTAAATGTTAGCCATAAATTTTTAAAAAAAATATTACAAGATAATTTTCTTTTTTACCAGCCAAATGTACCAATAGAGGTTTCATTGGTAATTATCCATATACTAATATTATTATTATTTTGGTATATTTTATCGGTATTTGTTTTGATATATGTGAAATTGAACTACACAATCAAAGATAGCCTTATCTTGTACCATAAATCCCACCCCTATCCTATCGAGGATAATGTCATTATTCTTTTTTATTTTATTTAGGAAATCATCAATTTATTTATTAATCAAACCAGGGTACAAACACCTTCAATGATACTGGCAATTACATCTGGATATTTTTCTAGCCAGTATCTATTTTCACCGACTATCAGCCATAATTTTGCCGATTCATGAACTGCAGCATTACCTACCCTACCTATATGCCGAAATGAACATAAGTGAAATGTTGATGCTAAAACTCTTGCCTCATCAATTAATGGTCCCATGGGAGACAGGTCAATTAGTGGTTCCATTGGAGAATGGTCTTGATCTTTGTTCAAGAGTCGAATTATTGTTTAAATTTAAAAATCTGTTCAATATTTGAAAATTTTGAAAAAAAAATGGTAGGCTCGAAAAATGAGCCTGGATAAAATTTAAAATTCATTTTCTAAACGAACCGGGTCATAAGTAGAGAATTTTAAGTTTGAGCTCGGCCCGAATAATATGTTCAATTTTTTTTGGCGGTAGCTATATAGAGGGGTTAAGTGGAGAAAAGTAGAGGTGGCAAACTGACGGGTTCGAGCGGGTTCGGATAGGGTTGTCATCGGAATTGGGTTATTTCGGGTTCGGATTATCTCGGGCTCGGATATTTTCGAATTCGGGCTATTTCGGACTTGGGCTATTTCAGATACGAGCTTTTTCGGATTCAGATTATTTCGAATTCAGATTAGTTCAAGTTCGGGCCGACCTAGACGGATTCAATAATTTTGAAAATTTTTAAGCTATAAATATTTTTTAATTTCGAATATAATGATTAATTTTACTTAAAAAATACTAAATTAAAATTTTAAAAATTAATAAATATTTATATAAATATAAATTATATAATAATTTTATTTATAAATTGAGTATTAATATTTTATATTTGAATATTTTATAATATTTTTTAGTCCAAAAGTTCAAATAAAAGCTAAATATATAAGTTCAATATATTTACTTATAGTATGAATAAAAAAGAATTTGTATATTTTGATACTTCTTATTATTTTGCAATTGTTATTATATACTTATATTTTTAATTTTTTTTTATGTTTAGTATTGAATATAGATATAATTAATGATTATATAAGTTTTTTTTTTTGTTTTATAAGTGAGTTAAATTAAATATAAAGTAACACTAAAAAAGTAAAAGTAAAAAATATTGGGCTACATGTAAAAAAATATCACTAGAAAGACACAAGTTAAAAATAAAGCCCACTAAATATTTACATAAATGACTTTTACTCTTAACCCAATAACTCATTGGACTCTTATAGTCACTTAGTCTAACAAATTTTTATTTTTATTTTGCTTTATTAGGTTTTTTTAGTTATTGTATTATAATTTTTTTAAGAGGATTTTAAATTTTCAAGAATCTGTTCTTATATTTATATTTTTTTGTTTGGACATAGTTATAAATACTAACATAAGAACATTAGATCTAATTATATACACTAATTGATCAAATGTTTAATTAAAATGGTAAATAGTAGACACAAACATAATACCAATTAATTGATTTAATTTTAAAAATTAATACTTAAAAATTTTAAGAAACCATGATATATAAAAGCTAATTTATATAGTATTGATATAGTTTTAATATTTGATATTGAATATATTATAATTAATGACTATATAAGAAATTTCTTTTTGTTTTATGAGTTAAAATAAATATAAAGTGACATTAAAAAAATAAAAGTTAAAAAACATTTGGCTAGATTTTAAAAAAATCATTAGAAGGAAAGAAGTTATAAATAAAATTCACTAAACATTTATATAAATGATTTTTTCTCTTAAATTTAAAAATCCGTCCAATATTTGAAAGAATTTGGAAAAAAAAATGGTAGGCTCGAAAAATGAGTCTGAATAAAATTTAAAATCCATTTTCTAAACGAACCGGATCATAAGTAGAGAATTTTAAGTCTGAGCTCGGCCCGAATAATATGTTCAATTTTTTTTTGGCGGTTAAGTGGAGAAAAGTAGAGGTGGCAAACGGGCCGGTTCAGGCGGATTCGGATAAGGTTGTCATCGGATTCAGATCATCTCGGGCTCGGAGTCGGGCTATCTCGAACTTGGGCCATTTCGGATACGGGCTTTTTCGGATTCAAATTATTTCGGATTCGGATCAGTTCGAGTTCGGGCTGACCTAGACAGATTCAATAATTTTGGAATTTTTTTAAGCTATAAATATTTTTTTTAATTTCGAATATAATGATTAACTTAACTTAAAAAATACTAAATTAAAATTTTAAAAATTAATAAATATTTATATAAATATAAAATATATAATAATTTTATTTATAAATTGAGTATTAATATTCTATATTTGAATATTTTATATTATTTTTTTAATCCAAAAGTTCAAATAAAAGCTAAATATATAAGTTTAATATATTTACTTATAGTATGAATAAAAAAGAATTTGTATATTTTGATACTTCTTATTATTTTGCAATTGTTATTATATACTTATATTTTTAAATTTTTTTGATGTTTAGTATTGAATATAGATATAATTAATGATTATATAAGATTTTTTTTTGTTTTATAAGTGAGTTAAATTAAATATAAAGTAACATTAAAAAAATAAAAGTAAAAGATATTAGGCTGCATGTAAAACATATCACTAGAAAGACACAAGTTATAAATAAAGTCCATTAAACATTTACATAAATAACTTTTACTCTTAACCCAATAACTCATTGGACTCTTATAGTCACTTAGTCTAACAAATTTTTATTTTGCTTTATTAGGTTTTTCAGTTATTGTATTATAATTTTTTTAAGAGGATTTTAAACTTTCAAGAATCTGTTCTTATATTTATATTTTTTTGTTTGGACATAATTATAAATACTAACATAAGAACATTAGATCTAATTATATACACTAATTGATCAAATGTTTAATTAAAATGGTAAATAGTAGACACAAACAGAATACCAATTAATTGATTTAATTTTAATAATTAATACTTAGGAATTTTAAGAAACCATGATATATAAAAGCTAATTTATATAGTATTGATATAGTTTTAATATTTGATATTGAATATATTATAATTAATGATTATATAAGAAATTTATTTTTGTTTTATGAGTTAAAATAAACATAAAGTGACATTAAAAAAATAAAAATTAAAAAACATTTGGCTAGATTTTAAAAAAATCATTAGAAGGAAAGAAGTTATTAATAAAATTCACTAAACAATTATATAAATGATTTTTTCTCTTAACCAATAACTCATTGGGCTCTTAGTCACTTAATCCAATAATTTTTTATTTTTTTATTAAGTTTTTTAGTCTTTGTATTATAATTTTTTTTAACAATATTTTAAATTTTCAAGAATTTATTTTTATTTTTATATTTTTTATTTGAACATAATTATAAATACTAACATAATAACATTAGATCTAATTGTATACACTAATTGGTTTAACCTTAATAACATTATAAATAGTAACATAATAACATTAGATCTAATTTTCAAATGTTCAATTAAATGTTGAATAGTAGACATTAAAAGAGTACTAATTAATTGATTTAACCTTAATAATTAATGCTTAAATTTTGATAAAATCCTGATATGTAAAAGCTAATTTATATAGTAATTGATATAATTTTAATATTTGATCCTTTTGACTTTAACATTATATATAATCAATTAATTATACAATCGAATAATTATCCAGTTATAATATTGAATATCGGAAATTATTAAAAAGAGTACCGATTATCATTCACCAAAAATATTTAATATGAATAATTGGTCAATTATTTATCTTAGCCCTTAATGGTTAGAAATTTTAAGATACTATGACGTGTAAAAATTAGTTTATATTAAACTATTTTGATCAATGTTGTCAATGACGTAAGGTGCACTCTAGGCCTTAAAACTCTTATATTGTCCAAGGCACAAGACATAAAAATGCTCACCTGAGTGAAGTAAGATGCAATATATATATGTGCATGTTTTAGTATGTGTGCCTAGACCTGCTCATGGGCCGGGCTGGGCCGCGGCCCGATTTTTTTTCAATTTCTTTGCCCAGGCCCTGCAGGCCCTAATTTATTGTTCATCGGATTAAAAAATATTTTATTATTATTTTTATTATTTTTTATATTTTTATAATTAATATTAAATAAAAAATATTATTATAATAAAAAATACTGTTTCGGGCCAGAATAAAAAAATCCTGCCCAGGCCCGACCAATGGGCCGAGCCTATCGGGCGGGCTACCCAGCCCATGAGCAGGTCTATGTGTGCCTGTGTTACATATGAAATAAACTTAAGATATATAATTATGATAATAAACTCTAAAGAGTGATCCAATTTATCCTACAAAACATTAGAATCTAATTGTATGTTTAATATGGTTTAAATTAATTTTATTTTATAATCCAATTTAAAGATTCATTATTAATTATTTTTATTGATAATACATTATTGATATAATTATATACTAATTATAAATACATTTTCATAAATAAAATATTTTATTTAAGAAAAAATTTATCATTTATTTTTTAAAAATAAAATCATATAATTATAATTCGGGTTTTTTGGTTATAAATTCGGTTTTTTACGGGTTTTGGATCGGATCGATTCGGGTTCGGATCGTAACGGATTCGGGCTTTTACAAGTTCGGATTTTTTCGGATTCGGATTTTCTCGATTTTGAATTTTTTCGAATTCGAAATTTTTCGGGTTCGAACTTTTTCGAATTCGGATTTTTTCAAATTCGGGCCTTTAATTTTTTTAATCAATTCGGATTGAATAAGATTCTATCGAATTCCGGAATTTAGACCTACTTTGTCAGCTCTAGAGAAAAGAGAGCAGATGAGAGAGCCACGTGTGAAAAGAGGCGTGCACCACTGGGAGGGGAACAACTCAGCTGTCTCTAAACGTCCCAACAAAAAATGGAATTATTAAAATAAGACATAAACATTTTATTTCAATTTTCACTCTAATTAACCGTTACAATTCTAATAAAGAAATTATTAAAGTCGCTAACCTATACCTAAACTCGCTAAAAAGAAAATTTATCACTAAATGAAATTGAGGAATTGGTTCATATAATCATTTTTGAGAGGTAGTATTGAACAGACTTAAAATTCGAATTTTAACATCTGCATTCCTTTATCTTATTTTCAAATAGTATTTTTTTTATATAAAAAAATATCACTAAGTGGAATGTCATAACAGTTTTTCGACCGTTAGACATTTTAAAACACGCAATGGAGTCGCCACCAATTTTTTTTGTTTAGGTGTGATTGATCACCTATTAAAACCAGTTTTAGTAAAATATTTTAAAATTAATTAAAACATCTTTTAAAACCAATTTTGAAGTATGTGCTTTAAATCAGAGAGAAAACAAAATCAGGTTCAGGAGTCGGTTACGTGCGGGGAAGGATTAGTACCCACGCGACGCCCATTAAGAAAACAGTACCACTAAATATTATCTTAAATCTCGATTTAATGGACTTAGCATCGGTATTTAAAACTAATTCTCTTTTTATTTTTATTTTTTTTCAAAACATGTTTATTCTTTTTTTAGAATTGTTATTATTATTTTTTTTAATGAAAGTGAACGTAAATCTATTATCGAGAATACTTTTTAAATATTTTCAACACTCTTGTTGGTATTTAACGAGATCCTCTCATCTCAAGATATCTTAAGAATCACAACTGTGACATCCTTTGAATTCCGTCGTCGGCAATTTCCATTCACCTTTTTTTTTTTTTTTTAAATGCATGTTATGCAAATATTTAAATAAGGGAAGCACATGATTAAACATATAGGACATGTGATTAAATACGTAATCATATGATTAAACATATGAAGCATATCATTCACAAACACGAGCATGACAAAATATCAAGCACATACATATTCATTTTTATTTTTGATTATTTCCATTTTTGAAATGAAAACGAATTTTTTTTGTATTGAGCATATCGCTAAATACTCCCACCACTCGTGGTGATATTTAACGAAATTCTCTTACCTCGGGATATGTTAGAAATCATTATTATGACATTTTTCAAATTCCGTCGTCGATAATTTTTATTTACTACACAGAATAAAAGGCATACAACATAATAATTTTAAAAAAATAAAAATAAAATAATGTAAATGACATAATAACCAATTTTATTTCATTTTTTTAAAACTATTTAATCTATGTCTTCGTAATTATTTAAAAGACTTATTTATAAAAATAAAAAATTGACAGTGTTCCAAAGTGATCTGATAAGATTTCTATGCATTTTTCCTAAATAAAAAAAAAAAACCCTCTGAATCCTTCTTAATTCATTTGTTAAAAGATATTGTCAGATCCTACTAACTTTATCACTTTCCAGCATCATTAAATACTTTTTTTTATATATATAATAAAAACTATATTTTATTGCTTTTTATTCCATGCAAGTATTAGAAAAATTTAGTGCGGTAAAAAAATAAATATACATGATAAAATAACAACAAAAAAGGGTATATCTCAACCAATGAATCGGATTCTTTTAAATTGAAACCTTAATAGATCATGTGGCCCATTCTAGCAGTAGCATGAACAAAATCTGGTCAAAAAATATCAAGCTTGATTTTTATATCATTGCTATTACCCTTTGACAGTGTCGTTTGTGATGGGTTTTGAGACCCCCAACAACCTTTTTTTTCCAATCTTCTCTTCTTTCTTCTAATAAAAAGAAACTAGCCGCTCATCTGTCTTCTTTTACCCGAGAACTCTAAAACTCATGGGGAAATTTCATTGTGAAAAGGGTGATTTCGAGTTATACTTGACTGAGTAGATGGTGATCTAGGCAATGGGTGCTTGGTGATGTGTGGAGTTGGTTTGTTTATTTTTTTTTCCTCTCCTTACAGACGTAAAACACATGCAAATTTTCTCATGTGCTTTGATCTTTTAAGGTAAGAGTGGAGATGGGTTTTGGTTACTAGGAAGCAAGAAAGCAAAGACACAGGTTTTCTCCAACTCAAGACCGATCGATGATATTCTTTCTTTCCTCTCATCAATGACAAACAAAAGAAACAAAGAATGGTTTTTTTTTTTTGCCCCCCTTCTTTTTGGGCCCCCCATGTTTTTTTTTTTTTTTGGATAAGTAAGTGTTTTATTTATCCAGAAAGCAGTTAAACTGCTACATCCAACATCATGTGCAACATGTACTTAAAGCTATACATACTTAAACAATACTTGAACAAAACTTAAGACCACTAATCAAGCAGGGAACAATAGCAACATACTTCAGCAATACTTAAAGCTATTCCAGAATGGATAAAGATCCTAGGAAAAAAGAGACAGTCCCCAATCTGCATCCAATCTTCGGTTCACTTCATCAGGACTAATGTTATTGAGCCCCAACAATCGCATTCTGATGATCTCTTTTATCTGCTCAATGATGGCTCCTTGAGTGGATTGAAGGCGATTAAAACACCTATTATTTCTCTCCCTCCAGATCGAGTAAAGAAAGGCACTCCATGATAAACGCAAGATAACAGAAATGAGAGTTTTTCCTCTGATTCTGTTTACTGCCCATTGCAGCTCTGCTTGCCAACTCCTTATGCTTCTATGAAGTTGACATAAGCATAGTATATGCCCCCAGATTTCCTTTGAATAGTCACATTCAAAAAATATATGATTCCGGGTTTCTTGCTCAGTTTGACATAGCTCACATTTGCCATCCACCTCCATGCCCCATGACATCAATCTGTTCTTTGTAGGCAGTTTGTCCAATATAGCCATCCAAGCTACCAGTGCATGTTTAGGAATATGAAATGGAAACCAGATCAGTTTATCCCACTCCACCTTGTCCTGCCTAGGCCTGAGATCATTCCAGACTTTAGCCACCATAAATCTGTTCCCAGGGAACTTCCAAGTTAGAGCACCATTCTGGGTGGAGGTGAACCTCAAAGCCAAAGCCCTCAGCTGAAGCATTTTACGCCATGTCCAGCTGCTTCCTGGGGAAGGTTGAACCTGCCACACTGTTCTTCCTTTCAGCACATAGGCATGAAGCCAGGCAATCCACAATGAACCTGCCTGAGAGAGAAGTGCCCATAGGTGCTGAATAATGCAAGCCTTATTCCATATTCCCAAGTCTTTTAATCCAAGACCCCCCTCTGACTTAGGACAGCAAATGGAACTCCATTTGACTCTTGCTCCCTTAGCTGAGTCATCTCTTCCTTTCCAGAAGAACCTGCTGCATAATTGATTAATTCTTTTAAGAACAGCCTTAGGCAAAACAAAGTGCCTGCACCAGAAATTGGACACATTAAAAAGAACAGATTGAATGAGCTGAAGCCTTCCTGCATAGGATAACATGCGTGCTGCCCAGCCATTAATTCTCTGAGTAATTCTATCAATCAAAGGAGAACAATCCTTTTCAGAGAGTCTTCTTGTGACCAAAGGGACCCCAAGGTACCTAACAGGTAGTTTGCCAAGTTTAAACCCTGTCAACTCTTGCATCTCAAGTAGAGTGGTCCTACTAACACCAGAGGAGAAGACTTCACTCTTGGAAGGGTTTAATTGCAAACCAGAAATGGTATAAAAGTAATGGAGAAGACCCTGTATGCCCACAACAGAATCCAAGTTACCCTTTGCAAAAATCAGCAGATCATCTGCAAAGCACAGGTGAGTAAGCTTGATTCTGTGACATTTAGGATGGTAGCTGTAAACTCCATGAAGAGCCCCTGCATCCAGAAGTCTGGATAAAACATTCATAGCAATGACAAAAAGATAAGGAGAGAGAGGGTCTCCCTGTCTTAACCCCTTTGCTCCTTCAAAGTACCCTACTAATCCTCCATTAAGAGAAATTGAGAACTTTGGGGAAGTGATGCATGCCTTGATCCATCCTATGAACTTATCAGGCAATCCATAAACTGATAAAACAGTGAGAATGAAGTCCCAATTTAATGGAAGATGAGAAAGATCTCCCAAAAAGCTTTCCCCATTGACTTTGTGTTAGTCTCTTTGCAGGCTACTGAATTTGAGAGTATGGGGTTTGCATCAAAACATGTTAAATGTGAAAAGGCATGACAGACTTGAAGGAAAAAAATAGCTCAAAAATGGCATGGTGGTTTTGGATGAAAATGAAAGTGGGCTGCCATGCTCAGCCATGGCAGTCGACGTTTTTCTTTTCTTTCTTTTAATTTTTTTATATTATTATTATTTAATCATATGAAAAGAACAAAGAAAAATTAAAAATTAAAAAAAAAAAAAGAAAAAACTCTCATGGACCTACCTTTTGTTAGGCTCATATTTAAATCCATAAAAAAAAATTTAGGTCCAATAAGATTTCAAAAAAAAAAGTTCAAATTAAATGGGCAAAAAAAGAAAAATAAGTGTAATTAAAACATTCAAACAAGCCCAAATCAGATATTTTCAAAATGAAGATAAGAATTTTTTTTTCTTTTAATTTTTTTTTAAGTAGATCAATTATCCTGGATAAAATTAGGTGTCTACATAAAAGATAGATCAATAAAATCAATCATTAAAGTTTTGAATCCAACCTTACCTAGTGATTAAAAAAGGGACCGGATCAGCCGGTCAGACCCTTTGAATAGGGAACCGGTGGTCAGTGTTGTTCGGTGGACATATTAGAATCGAATTTTTATTGAACCGATAAAGAACCGGTTCAACTAGTTAAAAACCGGTAAAAAATAGAATTGAACCGGTAAAAAACCGATTTTATAAGTATTTTTATTTTTTTTTCAAAATTTTATTTATAATTAATAAGATTTGAACCTCTAACCTCTTAGAATTAGATTAAAAACCATACCATTAATCCAAATTCATTTTTTTGCTAATTATTAACTATATTTAATATATATTTAGTGTTTAAATATTAAAAAAAAGAATTTTATCGAACCAACAGATCCAACCGATTGAATCGATTGAATCGAGAACCGAAGGTCTGACCGGTTCGACCTCCGATCCTATTTTTTTTTAACATTGACCCTACCATAAAAAAACTTCTCCTCCACACCGACTACCCCTATTCATACTCATTACAATAAGACAAAAAAAAAAGTTTATCGAATAAATTAAGTACTGAAAATTGAAATAAAATATTTATATGTTTTTTTTTAACATTTTATAGAATAAGTTTTTTAAATATTCAAGGCCTTGTTCATGAACAAGTTTAAGTTAGACTCAAATAGATAACATATAAAAAAAAGGTAGAAGTTAGTATAATTTCCCGTTATTATTATTTTTTAGAATATTATGATAATTTCATTGATCAAAGATGTGAGTTACAATCAGCATTAATAAAGGATTGAAGAAAAAGAGGACACTCTTTTACCAAGTAAACATTATCATCTAGTTGTATGTATACCATGCTCGGCTAACTCATGACCTATTTTGTTGCCATCACGCCTAGTATGTGACGCACCACATTGCTAGAAGGTTTTTCATACAAGATTTAGCCTCTACAATGATAACACCAATAAGAGAAAGGTCAGGACCCTAGTGATTTAAATTGCGATTGTGTACGTAATTTTTATCGTATCGTATTTATTATAATTGTGAATGTAATGAATGTTATCATGATCAATTACGGTAATATCGGTCATGAAAATCGACGACGAAAAAAATTAAAATCATAAAATAATAATCATAACATCGTATTGTGATCACTATTTAAATTCATTTTTCAGTGGCTCAGTCTGTAACATGTTTAACACGCTCAAAGCATCCCCTTCCTTAATAATGCTCGAAAATCCATGTCTTTAGGTAAAAATTTAAGCTTTAACAGCTACCCGTGCACGGTCTGTCACTCGCTTGATTTTATCTGCATGTGCACATAAAACAAAATCCTCCGAATCTTGAATAATAATTCTAATTCATCTTCTCGCAAATATTTATTCAGAGCCCATCAAAATTGACATTCACAGTTAAATATGGTGGTAGAATCCAAAATAATTAAAAAATAGCGCTCCAAGCATAATCTAGTTGGTATATAGACTATAGTTACACTATTCTTCCCAATAAGTATGGGGAAGTTGAAGTCTGAATCTTCCCTTTTTTCTTTTTTCTTTTTTTTTTTCCACACGAGGAGAACCACAAAATCTCTTCACGTCGTAAAAAAAAAACCCACGACACCCACACCCTCCTATCACCCCCTCCTCTCTTTTTCTGCTGCCGACAACAGCCCTCTCCTCCCTCCCTTTAATTTGCCTGCGACCTTTGTTAGAATAGAACGTCTGGAATTTAAACAAAACGAACAAGGCTTCAAGAGGTATATCAATACCACTATCTTTAAGGTTTTATTTGTCTCATCGTAACTATGCAAATGAGTTACCGACGTATAAACTTCGAAAATATAATGAAACCCAATGACTGATTGCATAGTGAACTGATGAAATTAATCTATTGAGCACTGAGCAGTGCATAACAAAATTATCAAACTTTTACAAAGAAAAAAATCAGAAAAACATTTATAGGCTATTACATATCTGTTTGTTGATGCACTCGAAAGAGTATATCTTTTTTAAAACCTTGCACTAAAAGTAATATCAATTGTAAAGTATAGTAGAAGCAAGGGTCGAGTCCACAGAGATTGGTGTTTAATTTAAGAGTTATTAGTTTATACTTAAATTCAAGAAAAACAAAATAAAATGGGAGTTTTTGAAATCAAATTAAAATTACATATCGACATGAAAAATTACATATGAACTTGGAGAATTACATATGGACTTGATAAATTACATATGAACTTGGACAATTCCCGAATTACATATGAACATGAAAAATTACATATGAACTTGGAGAATTACATATGGACTTGATAAATTACGTATGAACTTGGAAAATTCCCGAATTACATATGGACATGGAAAATTACATATGCACTTGGATAATTACATATGGACTTGATAAATTACATATGAACTTGGAGAATTACATATGGACTTGATAAATTACATATGAACTTGGAAAATTCCCGAATTACATATGAACATGGAAAATTACATATGAACTTGGAGAATTACATATGGACTTGATAAATTACGTATGAACTTGGAAAATTCCCGAATTACATATGGACATGGAAAATTACATATGAACTTGGAGAATTACATATGGACTTGATAAATTACGTATGAACTTGGAAAATTCCCGAATTACATATGGACACGGAAAATTACATATGAACTTGGAGAATTACATATGGACTTGATAAATTACATATGAACTTGAAAAATTCCCGAATTACATATGGACATGAAAAATTACATATGAACTTGGAGAATTACATATGGACTTGATAAATTACATATGAACTTGGAAAATTCCCGAATTACATATGAACATGGAAAATTACATATGAACTTGGAGAATTACATATGGACTTGATAAATTACGTATGAACTTGGAAAATTCCCGAATTACATATGGACATGGAAAATTACATATGCACTTGGAGAATTACATATGGACTTGATAAATTACATATGAACTTGGAAAATTCCCGAATTACATATGGACATGGAAAATTACATATGAACTTGGAGAATTACATATGGACTTGATAAATTACATATGAACTTGGAAAATTCCCGAATTACATATGAACATGGAAAATTACATATGAACTTGGAGAATTACATATGGACTTGATAAATTACGTATGAACTTGGAAAATTCCCGAATTACATATGGACATGGAAAATTACATATGAACTTGGAGAATTACATATGGGACTTGATAAATTACATATGAACTTGGAAAATTCCCGAATTACATATGGACATGGAAAATTACATATGAACTTGGAGAATTACATATGGACTTGATAAATTACATATGAACTTGGACAATTCCCGAATTACATATCGACATGGAAAATTACATATGAACTTGGAGAATTACATATGGACTTGATAAATTACATATGAACTTGGACAATTCCCGAATTACATATGAACATGGAAAATTACATATGAACTTGGAGAATTACATATGGACTTGATAAATTACGTATGAACTTGGAAAATTCCCGAATTACATATGGACATGGAAAATTACATATGCACTTGGATAATTACATATGGACTTGATAAATTACATATGAACTTGGAAAATTCCCGAATTACATATGGACATGGAAAATTACATATGAACTTGGAGAATTACATATGGACTTGATAAATTACCTATGAACTTGGAAAATTCCCGAATTACATATGAACATGGAAAATTACATATGAACTTGAAGAATTACATATGGACTTGATAAATTACGTATGAACTTGAAAAATTCCCGAATTACATATGGACATGGAAAATTACATATGAACTTGGAGAATTACATATGGACTTGATAAATTACATATGAACTTGGAAAATTCCCGAATTACATATGGACATGGAAAATTACATATGAACTTGGAGAATTACATATGGGACTTGATAAATTACATATGAACTTGGAAAATTCCCGAATTACATATGGACATGGAAAATTACATATGAACTTGGAGAATTACATATGGGACTTGATAAATTACATATGAACTTGGAAAATTCCCGAATTACATATGGACATGGAAAATTACATATGAACTTGGAGAATTACATATGGGACTTGATAAATTACATATGAACTTGGAAAATTCCCGAATTACATATGGACATGGAAAATTACATATGAACTTGGAGAATTACATATGGACTTGATAAATTACATATGAACTTGGAAAATTCCCGAATTACATATGAACATGGAAAATTACATATGAACTTGGAGAATTACATATGGACTTGATAAATTACGTATGAACTTGAAAAATTCCCGAATTACATATGGACATGGAAAATTACATATGAACTTGGAGAATTACATATGGACTTGATAAATTACATATGAACTTGGAAAATTCCCGAATTACATATGGACATGGAAAATTACATATGAACTTGGAGAATTACATATGGGACTTGATAAATTACATATGAACTTGGAAAATTCCCGAATTACATATGGACATGGAAAATTACATATGAACTTGGAGAATTACATATGGACTTGATAAATTACATATGAATTTGAAAAATTTCCGTATTACATATAAATATAAAAAATTACATCTAAATATAACAAATCATTACAAATTTGATTACTTAACATATAAACGTGCTAAATAAAATATAAATATAATAAATTACATTAAAAATAAAAAAAAATTATATGTTTAGAAATTATTTTTTTATCACTTAACATTAATAAAAATAATTATTGATTTAGTTACAGATAAAATAACATTATTTTAACTTACATAGACATATTTAATTGGATAATATTGCTTCACCCACTTCTTTAAATTGTTAACAGAGAATTACATATGGTAGGTCAACATAATTAATGACATTGTTTAAATTACTACATCTCTATATTAAATGCATTCCTTATTACTCACCTACTTTAGTTGCTGAGATATTGGTTTTGTTTTCTTATTTGCTGAGACAGGTTTAGGCTTCTACATTGTTCAACAGACGTGGTTTCTGTTCAACAAAAGCGCAACAGCCCCGCTTTATTGAAGCACATTATTCAACCAAATATTCCATACAAAAGGTTAGTATACAATGTTTAAGTTATATAATTTTCATGGAATCAGCTTTGTTACTTCTTATAAAATGTGTAATATTAAAAAATATTTTCAAATGTTAGTGAATAGAATGTTTAACTAATACAATTCTCATGAAACCGGTTATTATAGTGGTTATAAATTATTTAATATTCATAATTGCATATTTTCATGGGTAGTGATTTTGATGGGTTACTTAATACAATGTTTAAGTTATAGCATTTACATGTTAATTTTACTTCTTTAGGCAATATCTAAATTTTGTACGTGGTACAATTTAATGTATTGCCGAAGAATGATATATGTTTTTTTGTTTTTATTTTTCTTCAGAATTATAATGGATTCTAGAACACAAGAATTTCATGAGGATTGTCCTTCGAATTCAGAATCTCCTAATGCTGTTGAATGTGAAGGTTCAATTTCTCATAATAATAAGGATTTCAGTAGATTATGTAGAGAAGATATGATAGGTATGAGTTTTGATTCATTGGATGCTGCATGGGAATTTTACAAGGCATACGCTTTTCAGAAGGGTTTTGGTGTTCGTCGGGGAAGTACAAGACGTAATGATACTGGTGATCTTGTAGGTCAACAATTTTGTTGTACAAAAGAAGGATTCAAGATTGACAAAATAGAACACTGCAATCGTAAAAGAAATGCTAGACCGTTGTCTAGAACCGGATGTAAGGCTAGTGTACGTGTCAACATGCAGTGTTTTGGGAAGTGGGTAATCACATACTGTGAGGACATTCATAATCATGATATGTGTGATTCATCGCATAAACATTTTATTCCGTCACATCGAGAAATTAAAGATTCAGATTTAGCTGAAGCTAAAGCTATGAAATCTGTTGGGGTCTGTACATCACAGATCATGAACTACCTTGTTCAAGAAGCTGGTGGATTCCAAAATGTTGGTTTTGTTGCAAAAGACCTATACAACGCGCTACATCCCTGCAGTAAAGCTGAAATAGCGGATGGCGATGTGAATGCTGTTATTTCTTACTTTGAAATGAAGAAGGAATTGGATATTGGTTTTTATATGAAATATAGCACTGATGATGATACGCGATTGCATAATCTCTTTTGGGCAGATGCTACTTCACGGTCGGACTATGCATGCTTTGGGGATGTTATAGCGTTCGACACCACGTATAAGAAGAATGCTTATGATAGGCCTCTGATGCCTATAGTCGGTGTCAATCACCATCATCAAACAATTGTTTTTGGAGTTGCTGTACTTGCTGATGAGACAACTGATAGCTTTGTGTGGGTTTTGAGAACTTTCCTAGAAGCAATGCATAACAAACGTCCTATTTCAGTTGTTACTGACGGGGATAGGGCAATGCAAAGAGCAATTAGAACTGTTTTTCCCGATGCTAGACACAGACTTTGTACGTGGCACCTAGCTCGCAATGCACAGGCAAATATCAGTGATCCATTATTTGCTAAGGCATTTTCTAGATGCATGACTTCATGGTGGACACCGAATGATTTTGAACGTGAGTGGACTGTAATGATCAGAAAATTTAATGTTGAAAAGCACCCTTGGATAGTCGAAAAAGATAGAACTAGGGACATGTGGGCACAAGCATATATTACAGGACAATTTTTTGGGACATTACAAACCACACAAAGGTGTGAGTCCTTGAACGCTTCGCTTGCTATATACTTGAAGTCCAAAAAAACATATCTTGACTTTGTTCGTTCAATTGATCAAGGGGTTAGTAGAATGCGGACGAAGGAATTGGAGGCTGATTACTTCAGTAAGGAAACAAGGCCAACCCATTTAAGCAAGTTAGATGACATTGAAGGTCATGCGGCAACTATGTACACAAGGGAATCATTCTCTCTTTTCCAAGACGAGCTTCAGCAGGAGACGTTGTATCGTATCCGTGAACCAATTGTAGAAAATGAATTAACGTGAACCTATTATTTAGCTAAGTACAGGGAACCTGACCGAAGGGTTGTAGTTGTCTTTGATGCAGCTGCGCAAACTATTGAGTGTTCTTGCCAAAAATTTGAGACAGTTGGGTTGCCTTGTAGGCATCAAATTCATGTGATGAAGCTTGAAGATATGTCTGATATTCCTGCATCTTTGATTATGCATCGATGGACGAAAAATGCCAAACTGTGTGCCCCATCGTTTGTGCAGAATGATGTTGCACCCGAGATGATGCAAATGGTGCGGTATGCATCACTAAGTAGTAGTTGTAACCGAATGTGCTATGTAGCATCCAAAACAGGTGAGTCGTTTAATAGAGCAAGAAGTGAAATTAATAGATTGACTGTTGAAATGGAGGAATTGTGTGAGCTGAATGATCCCGTAGCTGAGATCTCAAAGATGGGAAAAGTACTAGACCCTATTACGAGACGGGGTAAAGGGAAAGAAGTACGGAAAAAGCAAACACCGTCCAAAGTCAAAAAGTGTGGGTACTGCAGAATGGAGAGACATAGTAAAGTTACTTGCCCACTTTTGAAACTTGGAATGCAAAGTGATGGTCTCGACAACCTTACTTCTAATAGTGACAATGAGTTCCAATATTCAGTACAACATGTGAGATTTACATTACTTATAATTTCTGTTTTTAAAGTTTTAACAGTATGATGTTCGGTGAGTAATTACTTTAAATCCTCATAGGGAGAATGTGAAGTGGAGACGAAAGCCTTTTTCCCAACTATGCATGCTGAAGAGAACGAGAAGATGCAGGTAATGTTTATTTTTATTTGTTCTACGCTTATATTGGTTTCGGGTACTGCGCTCAATGAAATAATTAATTGTTCAGCATATGACTAACGTTATATTTAATACTTTTAGGACGACTCTTTTTCATTCAGCAATTACCCAGAAAGATATAATGAAGCTAAACAATCAGACTTCTCTACCTGGTTTAGATCACCAAGTTAGTAGGTGAAGTCTAAGATACAATTGTGAGAGTTCAATATGCACTTGTTTCCATAATGAGAGTGTAAAATTAATATATCATCATTCACTCTTTTTCTTTCTTTTTTTCTATTTGGGTTAACTTTGCAGTCAAATTTTCCTTCAACATCAGCACCACATCTTCATCTTTCTGGAGCAACAAGAAAATGAGCAAAATACAGACAATACAGGAATGGAATAGCTTGAATCAGTTTTTAGAACTTGAACATGTGTAGTTTAGTTCTTTTTTGTTGTGGTTGTTGTTGTGTTTATTATAACTGTTTAGATAAGTAAGTAATTTGGTGGTAATAGCAGGGTTGATGAAGGATGTTGAGGCCAGAACTTGAACAGTTTATTATGACTGAGGAATGTCTTCTTTTAGTAATACCACTGCCTAAAAGGTGTTGGTTTCTGCATCTTCATCTTTGGCTATGTAAAAAGGAAAGGGACCGATGCATAATGCTGTTGGCTAGTTGCTAATTTTCTTTTTGTATTTTTTAGTGTCTGGCCAGTGACCATTAACTCATGAGGAACCAATAGCATTTACATTGTATATTTTTCTGCTGAGAAACAGAGCAAAGGCGATGCCACATCACAATCTATAACACTGTCCAACTCAGCCATATAAAATACATATTGTTATGAGAGCAAAAAATACATATTTCTGAACTGATTCTTCTGCTGAAACAAAATTAAAATACAAGAGATTATAACCACCTCCACCACAACCCAAGTAGCCATATTTTCAATACTCCAGAACAACAGAAACAACAGATTTTCGACGGACCAAAACTCTAGAACACTAATTTAATAACCAAAAACAACAGAAATTTCAGTTCTCAACAACCTTTTAAATCAGTTGTCATCATCTCATTGTCCTCTTCAAAAATTTCAGGTGTTGGTCTCTGCATTTTGACATTGTTATTGAGTCGATGGCCAACTTCCCCCCCCTTCTTGTCTAGCACTCACGTGCCTCTTTGCTCTAACATTTTCTCGACTAGAGCTGCTTCCAGATCTTAACTCTTCAATCTGTCTCATTTCAGCATTGCAAGCTTCCATATCTTAACACTTTCCAGCATTGCAAGCTTTTCCATTTCCAGCACCGTTTTTTCACTAGCATGAATTCTCATATGGATACCCTGAAAGTCAGAAAAACCATCTGGAAATGAGGCAATTAGATCTTCACTTGTTTGTATGAACTTTTCAGCACGCAAACATAAGTAGCTTACACTTTCACAAAGTTCTGACATGCATATAGTATTGCAATAACTAGGCCTTGCAGAAGTAAAACAAAACCAGAAACCACATATTTACATTAACACAGAGATCAAGAAAACAATATGTTGAAAAAACACATTAAATTTACTATATGGTAACAGCTAATATGGCCCCTAAAAGGTCACCTAAACAAGAGTGCCGAACATTAATTTAAGCATATTTTGTCAATAAAACATGAAAACCATTAGACTGTTCGCCATACTATTTCAATGAGGCATGTCCATTCTTAAATTGTTGGCATGCCTTATTGATCTTCTCAAATAAGTCAGAAAATCTCTTTTGGGGTGTTTAAAACAGTTTTAAGAATCAAACTGTGATAATCTAACTAATTGGTTCTAAGATTAAGCAAGGAATTCAAATCTGTTTTAAACACCGCAAAACTCAAAAGAGATTTTCATATCTACCCAAACTCATTTCATAATCATCCCCTACCCAAAAAAAGAAATTAAAAGTAAAATCCTGACAGCTAACATATTTGAACAATTTTCAACTTGGACTAGGGCACATGTAACAGTGTCTATATACTGAGAACGAAACATGACAAATTATATGATTTATTGAAATAAATTACCTACTTCACAGCTTAAACTTGCCAACTGACTTCTGCAACAGCTTTGTACGAGGAGATATCCTAGCTTTATGGAGGGTTAGAGCAGCATCACATACCCTTTTCCATAAAGTGTTCTCCTCATGGTTTATCAGCTCAGAGACTAATAAAAATCTGTCCCACACGTTTAAACGCTACATACGAATACATACAACGGGAATCAAATTTTCCAATGACCCAACATATGACAAAATATTGAAATAACTAACAGCAATGAGAATAGCATACCACAAATTTATAGTCAGTATTATGTAGATTTTGCATGAAAGCAGCAACCCACATTCCGCAATCATAACTGTATGCAATTTCAAGAATAGTAGCTTTTATAATTCAGTTACATAATGGAAAACAAGGTATTCAAATAGTGAGAGAGTTATGTTACCCGTTGCTTTGCAGAGGAACCCTCTCTGGATTCACAATTTTCAACTCATGAAATGGCACCATTGGACTACCAACCAATGATGTCATCAGAGGGTCAGTAAACAATTTTGCACACGCGGATATCTGTTCGAAGTGAAATTAGAATAAATTATAAATGTCTCGTCGTAAACCAAAATCATGAATTACAATATGTTCGCAAATGCGAAGAAATATAATTTAATACAACATGTATTTATCTTACCACACGAGTCACATCCGCAACTCTTTGTTTATTTGCAACATTGCGCGGCAAGGTATCCAACACTTTCGCTTCCTTCTCTAGCATATCTATCACACACAAATACCAATGCGTGTTCATCTCATTCATTGGTATAAAGATCTGCAACGAAATTACATAATCATTATTAGCAGGTTATTACGTTATATAACATAATTCCGATCGTACGCATATAAAGAGATTTCCATGTCCTCACCTTGTAACAGTCAGTCAAGGATCCCATACGAATGAATTGTCCTTTAAAATACTTAATCAGCTCTTTCGCATTGCATTCGGTTGACAAGATATGAGTCTGCAAAGAATAAACATAAGGTTCATGTTTCTTGAAACAAGTTAAACTATATGCAAAAAACAAACAATGAGAAATATACTCACAGAAAATGCGGCCGGAAAATACCATCTCCTTGTTGACAAAGTCGAAGCTTTACAATAGTAGGCCATTGACTCACCGACAAGGTCAATAATCTAGGGCAGGAACAACTCATTAAACACATTTCACTACTACAAAGACAATCATGAAGTTCGATGAAAAAATATATTACACTTACCACTGAAGTTACCCATTGTTTTGGGCGCAAGGAGCCAAATTCCTCGATTGATGCAAATGTTGCACCGAATTGAACTACAACTTCACTACAATATAAACTCATATAAAGAATAAATAAAATATCGAAATCCATATCAACTTAAAATCAAAACATTAGTTTTAAATAAAATAATATCATCAACATACCTTGGATCAACATTACTGTTCCACACATAATTGCAAATTGCAGTATCAAGTTCATCTAATTCTTTCGGAATTTTGACAGCGGCCCTCTTCGTGGTAACCTTTAAATATTTATTTGTACAAACATACGGCATATGGTACTGCTAATTAGTAATTATACATATCACACTTATGTAATAAATGTATATACTTAAACATATATAAATTGAATTACATATCAATATATATTCAGTGTATGCATTCACAAAGATTGCAATGAAAGGCGAAAAAAATAAATGTTGTATAAGCATATCATGCCTACATGCATGATTGGTCTATTCAAACAAACATAAACAGTCCTGCGGACGGGAGTGCAAATATCACAAGAAAGTTGATCTCGCTCGCGTAACTATCCCACTAACACCAGAAGCAAATGTTGACCTTGACCTAACAATTTGGTTTTTCTTGCCAGATTGACCCTATAATATGTAATCATATAAAATGCCATAAACAAATTAGTTATTTTATAGCATATCTAAGTATTATTGAATTATAAATAAGTTAATATATATACCTTCTTTTTCCGTGGGGCAGGACAACTTGAGCTTGGATTGTTGATATCAGTTCTCACTGGTGTAGTTAAATCTCCATCTCCCTCTTCCGCTTTGCGCTCAATGATCTCGATGGAGGACTCCAACTCACCACCTGGTGTTTTCAACTCCGTGCTCTGCCCACCGACCTCAACGATGCCTCCTTCCTCATCCTTTTTTTGCAAACTGGTTTCACCGCCAGTTTTCACCTCAACAGATCTCGATAAAAGAGCATTAATTTTTTCCTGCATCGACTTCATGTCTTCCGACATTCTATTCAGTTGTTCTGTCACACTGGCTTCCAGACTTTTCATGGACTCTCTTAAAGCCTGGAAAATAATTAAAAATAAACATACTACATACACTTAATGCAATCCGTGAAGTATATACATAATTTATAGATTTCTTGCAATCTCTATGAATTAGACATGAAGATCTAATTAACCGACTTACCTGTAAGTCAGTATGATACCGCTTCTGCTCCTCTTGTATCGGCCGCTCACTGTGATGTTCTTCGGTGATATGAATACCCTTATTTTCATGAAATCATAAGTTAATCAAACTACATAATTCATATATAAGTTTTAGTCACTAACAATAAATTAATACAACTTAGATAACTAATGTCACCTTGGATTTCAAGCCAACACGGAAGTCTCTTGAATGGGAAATTGAAGAGACGACCTCATCCGTTCCCCATGCACTAATGCGAGGAACAAAAGTGGACGTTGCCTCTTTCGTACTCCGAACTCCGGAAATATGGTCATAGAACCTTATCTACTCAAATTATTACAATTTAGTCAATATAACTTATACTTCTAATTTAATTCCATTCCAAATTAATTCAAATCAAGATTGCATTAGGAAAAACGAAGATTTAAAATATTATACTTACCACCAATAAGAGCAGGCAACCGGTTAAGTACACTTTTGATGATTTCATCTTCCTAGCATGAAAACTTCTAATACCAAGAAGAAGCTTCTCATGAACATGTTTTGCCCAGTTCAATTTTCCATTCAGGCCATCCTCCGTCAAACAATAATAATACTCTTTCGATGGCCCCCCTTCAGTCGTTGGACACAAAAACCGTCCAACGATATATAAGAGGAGCCTGGCCTTTAGCTCTTCACAGTCGGCCTCGAACTCCAAAATTTCTTGCTCTAGCCTAACAAAACTCATCTTTCGATGAGTTGGAATATTAAACTTATTACACAAGACTTCAGCGTCTTCTCTTTCCATTACAGTTGAAACCTCTACTCCCTCGTTTGCTAAACCTAGAATACCTTCCACATCCTCCACTGTGAAAGGGATACTTTCGCCATCCACTTCCATGGAGCTGGTTGCAACATTAAAGTTCTGAACCAAATTTTCACACAGCTCTCTTGGAAGCTTTCCATCTTTCAACAGTAGCAAGGGACCGAACCCTATGCTTTCCACTGCACCTTCAATATGTTTTTCCTTCAATTGCTTAAAGAGCTTGCACAAATTAAATGGGCTACAGCGTGTCGCAACAAAGCCCTACACATAAAGTACATTCATTAAAAATACATAGCAATATAACATCATACTTCAGTTGTAACTATTATTTCTTCAATATAACATTTTTTTATTTAATTATTACCTTCTTTTTTTCATCATCTAATTTCTGTCTTTTTAACTGTTGCACTTCATTTTTGTACTGCTCTTGTTGTGCAACAGTCTGCTCTATAAACGGCAGCTTCTCCTGTGTAGGCAGCACTTTCCATTTTGCTGCCAGCTTACGAACCTATGAAAAAAACAATTCCAATTAATTCACATACACATCAAAAAACCATGATTTTAGTAACACTTTATAACTTAGTGTCCACACAAACGATACATAAAATATTACTCACCTTCAATGACATTTTCCCTTTGTCTTCTACATCTCCTTTGCATTCATTTATGCTGTATAAAGCGATTAACATAAAATATGTAACTCGCACTCTTTAAATCCAAATATAACAACATACAATGTCTAATGAATTCAACTTAAAACCACCAAGTATAGTTACTTACTAGTAATTCAAAAATGCACCCCTCGTTTTACAACCTTCATGCTGGATTCAGTCTGCTGAAGCTGCACATTTTCATCAACTTTGTCCATCTCTTTGAATCTTTAATAAAATCAAACAAACGTTTGCAAATTTCTCAACTTTAGACATACAATAAATTATAATTTATAATACAAAACAAGTACATCAGGATAACTAATTCTGCATAAAAAGTTAATAAAATTTTCTCTGCCTAGAGGCATAATCTTATCCGTATTAAAAGTTCATATTCATTAAAAGTTCATATTCAATTATCTTAAAAAGACAAAATTTAAAAATGACATGACTATTTAAAACCAAAATAAGAAAGGAGTTAAAACTATTACTACATCAAGATTGCATTAGGAAAAAATAAAATAAAATTTTCTAAAGAATGTGTATGACAATATTATTGATTAAAAGTTCGTATTCAATTATCTTAAAAAGTATATATATACATAAAATATATTTGTTTAAACCTAAGGTACGTAAAAACTATATACTACAAATTTTGCATTGATTTTTCAAGGAAAGTACCATTTATTTGGCCTAAAAGGTAACTACCAATTAATAATAACATTTTCTATTGTAATTGTTTAATTTCTACTCTACTTATGCACATAAGGTTAATTACAGTATATTCATTTTCTCTATTTTTTTATACTATCGGTGGGATGATTTAAATTTTAAACCTTTGGATATATATAAAATTCCAAACCCCATAGTCAAGATACTATTTTATATATAAAATTTGATAAAATTGTCAACAAAATATTATAGTAAATGTTATCTCACTGTTATTACAAGAATGCAGCAGCAACACCATAAGTTACATATATACCAGACAAAACCACAAGTGAAATCATAACTTTTAAAACGGTTCAAGACAAAATCACAACGACTCAAACACTGTTCCATTCAGAAAATCATGTACTAACACTATTTTATAAGAACAATCTTACTAAACCAGAGCCAAAGTGAAGAATTTCCAAAAACTAAGCATGCTAAAATCACAAAATATAAATCCAGATGACAATCAATATTGAATTTTGACAATATTACGAACCAACAGGGAGAGCACAACACCCTAAAAAGTGACAAGTTTACCACAAGTTTATGCATTCAAGGAACAAAAACCCAATTCCAAAATATCTCAGTCTCTCAACAAAACAAAAACCAAATTACCAAATACCCAAATTACCAAAATTAAATCCAGATTGTAAAAGAAGTACATTTCAAATCGACAGATTACAAAAATCAGATGAAAGATTATGCAGTAATAGATGCCATGCCAATCAAACTAATTGTCAGGGTTGTGGTTTGGAGCCATGAGAGAGAAAAAAGCTTAAACAATATAGGCATATCAAATGCTCGATAGCAGAATCATAATAGGCATAATTTTTAAGCATCATGACATGTTTTCCACTTCCATGCATCTAATTAGGACGAAACAGATACACATTATAGCGAAACCGACACTGGCTCAATTAACATGCAGAGAAACCAAAACACATCCACTTATCCTTCCTTTTTTTCCTGTCCAACAACCAAACAAAGCAAACATGTTTCCAAGCTGATTCAAGAACTTACCAATTATCTTCTTGCAGCCACCCAAAATTTATGCTGATAGTTCTGCCAAAAAAAACAAAAAAACAACCCCAAACCAAAATTAATTAGAATCATCCACAAAAAATATAAAAAATTGCTGAAATACCAACAAAGAAACAAAATACCAGATGACCAAACAAAAATATGTCTGGGTTCGATGATTTTCAGAGGAAGAGAGTTGGGTTTGATATTTGGGGTTTCGGTTGTGCAAAAACACAAGGGTTAGGGTTTTTTTATCTGGGTTTCGGTTGTGCAAAAACACAAGGGTTAGGGTTTTCGAAACTGATTTAGGGTTCTAAACACAAGGGAATTTTCGAAACACAAGGGAAATTTCGAAACTGATTACAATGGGAGAAGCCAAATTTCGAAAAAAAAAATGGGATAAGCAAATCTCGAAACAGAAAAGGGAGAAGAAAATTTAGGGTTCTAACAATATTTTCGAAACACCATAGAAAGGGAAAACGAACTGATTAGAAAGGGGGAACCAAATTTTCGAAACACAAAAGGGGAAGAAATTTTAGGGTTCTACAGAATTTTTTGTATCAGAGAGGGAAGGGGTTTCCGAAACACCATACAAAGGGAAAACAAACTGATTACAAAGGGGGAACCAATTTTTCGAATCAGATTACAAAGGGAGAAGCAAATTTTCGAAACACAAAAGGTGAACAAATTTTAGGGTTCTAGGTATTTTTTTGTATCAGAGGGGGGGAAGGGATTTTCGAAACAGAGCTGGGGGAGGATGTTTTAGGGGGAAGGGTTTTTTCGAAGTGAAGGGGTAAACCGGTTTCCCCTTTTTTTTTTTTTTTATTTCAACGGTTCAGATCTTACATTTTTAATCTGACGGATACAATTCATCTAAGCTGATGGGAAGCTTACGGTAAGAAACGTATGTTAGAATTTTCCTTCTTCTTTACCTGGACCCGACTCTTCAACTTCTTTTGAACCAGCTCTCATTTCTGCATTGTCGACACCCATGTCGTTGCAGTCATAATTCATACAAGAATCGGATGAATTTTTCCCATAATTTTCACAGCAACATGGAACTATCGGCATTGCTACAGGATCTACCTCAGAAACTCTAATTTCATATTCTTTATTGCCAACTTGTAATTTGATAACTTCATCAATTCTCTTCATCTGACCAGTGATGATTTGGATATTCCCTCTTAGAAAGGATCGGCAGTTTAGAGTGTCACTATCCACCCGAATAAATTCACCCCATTTGCTTGCAATATTTTTAAATGTGGTAATATTCCAAGCATGGATCGGCATCCCATAACAAGATAACCAAATCCTCCTACTATCCGCAACCATCTGATCGTTCCAGCAATCCACTCTATCGAACCATTTTTTAAACTTGCCCTATTCCTGGCTCTTCATGTTGTTGAAATACCTCTTTGTCTTCAATAGAGATCAACACCATTTTGCCTGATATTCTAATAAAGTTTATCCCCTCCAAACATCATGATGCATCTGTTCAATCAGATCTTCAATGTCCAAAGGCTCTGCGTGCCAACCCACTAAGCACTGTTCTAACCAATGAAGCCTCTCAGAATCCACGAAACCGTGGATTTTTACTTCATAAGATTGAGCAGGCTCTTGAATGTTTGAGGCATCTTCAACTGTTTTGACGTTACTGTGACCTTCTCTCAGTACTTGACTGTAGGTTTTTTTGTTTTCCATATCATGCCCACTATACCTTTCCTCCTGGTACGCGTCTAGCCTTGATTGATCAGCAGCTGGATATCCTGATGTAGACACTATAGCTTTATTTGATTTCTTCCAATAAACTTCTCTAGGTTTGAATCTTGCAATATTAACTCCGATTTTGGAGTCTAACACCCACAACCCATTAAGGTTCCAGACAGCCTTTTCGGCCTGAGAGAATGATGAAAATCTAACAAATTCGACCCTTCTTCCCCATTTAGATCGCTTCTGCGGTATGAACACGTCCAGCACCTTCCCGAATTTACTGCCAACTATTTGAAGCCATTGCCGGTTCACCGAAGGAGGCAGATTATTGATGAAGATTGTGGTCACCATATTAGGGTTTTACTCTTTAGTTATAGGGCATAGCCCCAACTCCTAAGCAGGAGCCAGGCAGGATCAACCCTCTCAAGTCTCAAAGTAGAGGAGAGAATTTAGCAGCTTTATGATGAGAAAAATAAGTTGATCTAAGCAACAAAAGCATGAACATGAATTGTTTAATTTAGGTTATGTTACATTTTGCAATTAGCGAAAATTTGACCATAATCATTAATCACAAATTGTCACTTATGAATAGGAAATCAAGACAATTACACGGATCAAGATCTATCTAATATGCATCCTAAACAAATCAAAATAAAAATCATAAACAATTCTTATGGAAGAACATAAAGAACTTTGATAGAATACTAATAATTAATAGAATATGAAAATTAATTACAAAACATGTTTAGGGTTTTGAAATCACCCTTAACTAAAAAAAAGTTTAGCTTTGCATAGGCATTGTCAACATAAACATGAATATTCAAAAGAAACTAAGAAGAAAAATAAAATAAAACTTACAGAGCAAGAATAAGAAGAAAATTGATAATTGATCAAAAGCATGTCTTTGGTGGCTCAAAAGATGATATTTATAGAGTTTTAAAGTCATGAAAACTCTTTCTTGCTCTTCAACGAAGCTAAGAGTCAAAATATGACAATTTTGGACTTTTCTCGTTTTTTGCAATTTTTCTCGGAATTGGGGACAGAAACTCGGCGCCACGGCCCCAACTTGCTGTCTTGTCCGTTTTTGCTTACTGACTTCGCTTTCGCGATTGATGCACTGTCTCGTACTTCGTCAGCTGATTTGGATGACCATCCGTTGTCCGATTTTGGCGTGTAAACTATCGTTGGAAAGGTATTTAAGTCAACTTCAAAAGTCAAGAGGAAGTTTCTTCAAATAATGTCTTTAACATAATAATTTCTTAGCAACAAGCTCCGGAAGTTAGATCTGCCTGATCATCTAGCACTAAGAAATTAATCTTTTTTACTCTTAAATCTTCTTCCATTTTGTGATTATGATTTTGTAAGCTGTTTACCATCATTATTGATATCTTTTGACTTCATTCTCCTTATTGTACCTAAAATTCAAAAACATAATATAAGTAAACAAGATAAATGTCGAAAACATAACAAAAACTAAAAGTAGAAAGACATAAAATATATACGAGTTTATCATTTGTACAAACACAATTTGTCTAAATGAATCTGTCTGTTTCAAAAATATAACATATTGTTCAGACACGAACAAATCTAACTATTGAAAAAAGGGCAAAAAATTAATTATTAGCTGCTCCTGCACGTGTGCCAAGTGCCATTTATAATATATTTGTAGAAGGAGAAAATTTGTAACCAATTACAAATAGCCACGTGTTAATTAAAATTTCTTTTAATTAAGAAATTTTCAATTAAATTATACATTACCATGTGAAATTGATAATATCATATTATAATTAATTATTTTATAATTAATTAAATATGTACACATGGTTTGACCAATCAAATTGCAAGGATTCATGGGTTATCCAATCAAATTTCACCCATGTGTCATAATTATTTTACCTCTAATTAAATTAAATTAATTAAGAGATAAATAATAAATTTTTATCTCTAATTAAATTAAATTAATTAAGAGATAAATAATAAATTTTTATCTCTAATTAAATTAAATTAATTAAGAGATAAATAAATATTTTATCTCTAATTTAATTAATTAATTAAGTGATAAAAATAAATATTTTATCTCTAATTTAATTAATTAATTAAGGGATAAATAATAAAATTTTATCTCTAATTAAATTAAATTAATTAAGAGATAAATAAATATTTTATCTCTAATTTAATTAATTAATTAAGTGATAAAAATAAATATTTTATCTCTAATTAAATTAAATTAATTAAGAGATAAATAAGAAGATATTCTCTCTAATTAAAATAATTAAGAGATAAATAAGGAGGATGAGTTCTTTTAAAACTCTCTTTCACCTGGCTAGCTACCACTATAAATAGAGACCTCCTCTTAACACAAATGGACAATTCAGAAAGCCTGAAGAGAAGAAGATTTTGAAGAGCCAAATCCTCTCAAAATTCTTAAGAAGAAATTAGAGAAATTCTAAGAACGCGGTGCTTGTTCTTGAGAATTCTCTAAGAAGCTGTTCTCCGATCTTGTTCATCGAAGGAAAGGAGATAATTCCTGTTTTTCAAGACCAAGTCTAGAAGACTCTTGAAGCAGATCTCACCGATTCAAGATCAAGTCGTGAAGACCCTTGGATCAAAGTTTTACTGAAGAAAAGAATCAAAGGATTTCTTTCTTTAAGAATATTCAGAGATTGTAACCTCAAAGTTTGATTAATAAAATTATTTGACTCCAAATTTTCCTTGTCATATTTTTGACATAAAATTTGTGTGTACAAATTTTGGCACGCCTGGTGGGACAATCTCTGCCTTTCGTCTCTTTTCTTCAAAACTCAAGTTATCAAGTTGCAATGGCTCCCAAGAAGAACCTTGCTAACAAACCAACTCTCAAGCCTGCTCGAGCTAATCCTGCAGTCTACCCCACTTCATCATCAAGCGTTGATATCCCTGCTCATCCTTATGGCACTAAGAGGAAGACCAAAGCTCTTGCTGAATTGTATGAGCAAACTTTTTCGGTGCTCAATCAAAACCCTCTCTATGACACTTCTTCTCCAATTCAAGACTTAGAAGAAGTTTTCGCTGAACAAGTTGATTCTCCTCAAGGATCAAGTGCAAGTCGCCAGTTAACATACAAAGAACAAGATAGCTACTCAAGCAACAAGCATATTCCATCCTCTGCTCCAAAATCAAGTTCTGGAGTAATAGCTGTCATGACAACTGGCACCACATCATTGGAAGAACAAGTTGCACTTCTGGCAAAATCTGTTGAAATTCTTTCAGCAAGTATCAAAGAGAAGGATAACCAGATCGCTTCCATGATGGACAAGATCGCCGGTCTCACTGGAAAAAGGAACGAAGCTTCAAACCAAAATTGGCAATCAATCTTTCAAGATGATGGTGAGAACTCTGGCAAGGAAGTTGCTAAGGATTCTGAAGAAAAGATCAATGAACTCGTCACTACCAGTCAGCTCAAGGATCTTATCAAGGAGGCTATCAAAGATCAAGTTGAAAGCATCACTCAACCTTCATATACATATGCAAAACCATATTCTCCTTCAAATTTTACCTTTGTCAAAACAATCTCAAGAGACGAAATCTTCTCCTATCCAAGACAAAGGTAAAAGCAAGATCACTTTGAAGGAGAGGCAAGATAAGAAGTATCCCTTTCCTGATTCTGATGTTTCAAGCATTCTTGAAGAGCTTTTAAAAACTAAGCTGATTCAGTTACCAGAAATGAAGCGACTGGAAGAAGCTGATAAAGTAGAAGACCCCAATTATTGCAAGTACCATCGCTTGATTAGCCATCCTATGGAGAAGTGCTTTATTTTGAAGCATAGAATTATGCGACTCTATGAAGAGGGGAAAATCGAGTTTGAAGAAGAAACGGTGTCGTCAAATTTGGCATCAGTCAATATGGTTTCTCAATCCAATTTGCTGGATAGAACCATAAAATTTGGCTCTTTTGATCCTATCATACTAGCTCCAAGTACAAGTACGATAGTGGATCTTCAGGGAAGTGGGGGCAACTATTCGCTCCAAAGACAAAATCAAGATCACGATGGTTGGACTCTAGTCACACGCCGAAAAAGCAAAAAGAAGAATCTTCCAAAAGTTGTGAAAGTACCTACAAGAACTAAGATGGTCAAACAACCATCTAAATTTCTAAAGCCCAATGTGCCTCAAGAAGCAAAAATGCCATCTCGGAGTAAAAATTCAGTAGGGAGGAAGTCAAGGAGGCAAATCACTTTAAACGAATTCATGCCAATTCAGCTTAGAAATGAAGATTTGGTTTTCATGACTTGTTACCATAACGGTGGCAATGAAGATAATGAAAACAACACAGAATCAGTAGCATTTGAAGTCGATGAGCATTCTTGTGCTACGAAAATTAACTTTTCTGATGAGGATCTGTTGCTAGGGTCAACCCCTCATAATCGGCGTAGGATATACTCGGGAACAGAAGATCAATAGAATCTTGATCGATGATGGTTCTGCTGTCAACATACTCACGTTGATGACAATGAAAGAATTGGGAGTTCCTTTGGATGAATTGATGCAAAGCCGCTTGATGATCCAAGGATTCAACCAAGGGGGACAAAGAGCTCTTGGAAAACTTAGACTTCAACTTTTCATTGGAGATATGGAGTCAAGTCCACTTTTCCATGTAATCGATGCCAAAACGACGTACAACATGTTGTTAGGACGACCGTGGATACATCAAAATGGTGTAGTCTCCTCAACTCTGCACCAATGTCTCAAGTATTGCAGAAACGGTCAAGTCAAGACGATCCTTGCAGACGCTAAGCCATTTACTATAGCAGAAGCACATTTCGCAGATGCAAAGTTTTATCTAAAAGATGCATTTATCGAAGAAGTAATGTCCAACCCGATGCAAGAATTAAAGCAAAAGGGAAAGAATTTGGTTTCTTCCACAGTTGGAGAAGATGAACTTGCTCAAGGTTTAAAGGATCTGACTCTTCTGATGGAAACTCAATTAAGAGTTGTAAACCCAAGTGCAGGTTATGTTCAAGTAATAAATTCTCGGGTGTCCGAGGTCGAACCACAGGGAAGCGTATTAGTAAGTATAAGTTTATAAATATATAAGAAAAAGAAAGTAAACAAGATATTAGGGAATCAACAACAAAACAAAATAAACAAGATATTAGAGAACAAAATAAATAAAATAACATAAAAGAAATTAAACAAAATATAAAAAACAATAAGAAAGGATGTTGAGGTTAGAGAATCCACTCTTGGTGTTATGCTAAGATTAATCTTGTTTTATTACACAATTGAAATCCACACATAAGGGAGGTTCCAATCGGAAGGTTTAGCAATTCAGTCCAAATTGTCCAACGTCCATAGCATATGATATTATGTTCATTTGGTGTCCTCAAAACTTATAAAAAGAGTCCAAGCATTCCTTATGCCAAGGTATATGTCTACAACAAATCAAGGTTATGAAACCAAGCATTTACTGTGCCATTTTCATTGTCAATAATGAATCAAGATCTCTACTTTGCAAGTATGATTTTAAACCAAAAGAAAATATTATCTATGCTAGTGCTTATAAATGATGATTCATTTTAGCTCATGTTTAAGAGACTAACCTTAGCATTTACCAAGAGCTTCACCTCATCACCTCAACAATATGATTAGAAACACATACTAGATATGAATAAAATGAAAAGAAATGTAAGAAGAAAAAGAAAACTAGAGAAAGGAAAGAAAAAGAAAACTTAGAGAATTTTATTACAATGGCTATCCTACCAATGTATCAATGTATCCCAATACTCATCCAAGGCCCTCTATTTATACACATTTTGGAGGGCTAAATGACAAGAGACAAGCTTTACAAATTTCAAAGGTAGGTATAATAGGTGGGTGCATTTTTCTAACAATTTTCGTCATATTGTATGACAATTCTGATCAGCCAGATTGATGGTCGATTTTGTCAATGTTGGAGGCTCGATCTGATAAAATGGTCTTCTAGAAAAATATACCCCTATCAGTTACGGATCCATAGCCGTTGGAATCAGATCATTTGCGCACGTGGATCGGAAGATATGGTCAAAATACCAAAACGGTGCAGAACAGACGTCATTACACATCAGCCAACTTGATGGTCGATTTCGCTAGGGAAAACGACTCCGTTTCAAGAAGTGTAAAACATGAAAAAGATAGATATGCCTCTTAGCTTTGCAGGGATACAAAGTTCAGCCTTATTGCTTCAGTGAAACTCGAGATATAGCTGATATGGCAAAAGGTGTCGGAACTGGAACTGAACTGGATTTGCCCTTAATTCTAGTAATCTGAAATCACTCAAAGAAACTTGTGAAAAACACCAAATTACATAAAAATATAAAAGATCATAAACACAATTAGACTAAACAATAATAACTCGTATTTGACACAAAACAATAATAAAACATAACTAAAAACTATATAATTATACGAGTTATCACACCCCCATACTTAGATTGTTGCTAGTCCCTAGCAACGACTCAATAAAAATAAAATAAGAAAATCTAATCTAATCCATTTTCGTAGGAAATCACGGTGGCACTTAACATGTGACACAAGCCTTTAAACCCCTAGGTGTCCCTAGTGGACGAGTTTAGTCTCGTGAGGGTTTACTAGGACGATACCCACAAACATTGAAGACATAAGAAAAACTAAAAATAATAATTATAACTAATCCTTCCAATATAAATTAGAGATAATCATTGGACAAGTCTTAAAAACTAATCAATAGCTTAAAGAAATTCACAAAAAATCTTGCTTGAATGTAAATAGTTTGAGTTAAGCCAATAATAACATAACATATTTCAATCAAAATAGTGTATATTCAAACTTAATCTCAACTTCTCACATGGGATACTCTCTTGATTTTCACTCTTTAAAGTAGTGGTAAAGTGTTTACACTCAATCAATCTCATGAAAACACTTCTACCATATGCTTGCTTGTCCACCTATTCTCCACTATTTAGATCATACAACTTCATAAATCAAGAGGTCTTTATTCAAGGTTGTAATGGGGCCAAAGGGTTATAATGTGGTTAAAGAACAAAAGGATAAAGATATCACAAAGGTTCCAAAGAGTTCATAGATTTTAGAGACATAATAAGATCATACAAATAAAACTTCTCAAAACTCTTATAAAGCACATAATAACATAGGCTAAATATTCATGTTGAGCCTTTGCATCATTCTAACCAACTTTGTAACATCTTTTTCTAGAAGTTCAAGAGAAGATTTTTTTTTTTTTTTTTTTTTAATATGGGAATGTATTTGACAATGATCCCTTTCTTTTTCTCTTGACTTTTTCTTTTCTTTTCTTCCCCCACACTTATCTTTTGTTTCTAACCCAAATTTTCAAATAAAAATATCCCTTGTTTTTTTGCAATATGTCTCAAAATATAAAATTCATCTTTAGAACAAGGGTAAGGATATAAGTATATTTAGGCTAGGTGTAAGTTGTGGTTACCAATAAAACATCATATTTAATGTAGGCTCAAATTGGCTCACTAGTGGGGATGTTCTCGTAGAACATTAATAATGGATGGCTGTTTGGCTCTGGTTATAATCCTAATGCCTCTATCATATTCATGTTGTCACATGTATCAATATAGTCTCAAACGGTTTAAAGCAAGTTCTAGAGAATCATGTAATCATAAGAGCACTCAAGAAAGAAATTAGATTGATTTGTATAATGCATCAATCATTATAGGCTCAAAAACTCACAAAGATGATTATACAAGTCAGATTAAGTCTAAACATGCTTCTTTCTCAATCAACATATCATATTAACATTGGCTCATAAAAAGGTTGACATCAAGCTCAATTCTCATGAAAATCTTCTCACTAATAAATCTGTTTTAGACTTATGCAATTCATATCTCATCATTGTATTGAAAGTAACTAAAAAAAAAACACACTAAGTCTAAACATGCTTTTTTTTTTTGTTTTTTTGTTTTTTTTTGTTTTTTTTTGTTTTTTTTGTTTTTATTTCTTTTTGTTTTTTTGAAGAAGAAGATTAAATCAAACTGACAAGGTATGTCTCAAGTCTCCCTTACTCAGACCTTGTTCAGAATGAATACTTCTAAATGTCTTAAAACACAAAAAAAATTTTTTTTTTTTTTTTTAGCAAAATATGTCCCTTACCCCCTACTAAAATATGACATTGTCCCCAATGTCAAATTTTAAAGGTAGAATTTAGGAGATATTACCTGCAGAGGTTGCTAACCACTTATTATAACTGAGACACAACAAGCAAAATGTTAGATAATGTCACAAAGACAAAGTGCAATCCACTCCTTGCTCGTCCATATCTCTTTTTCTTTTTCCGAGCGTTTGCGAAACAACCGTAGCAGATAAACACTCATAAGCTTGTAGCTTTTTGAGTAAATCTTCAATGGTTGTAGCAGAAATTATGGTTCTCCTTGCCTCTGAAAACATGAATCCATTATCCACAGCATTATCTAAATATGAAAGTAAATTACTAAAATAACCATTAATATTAAGCAAACCAATGGGTTTCTTATTTGTGACCAAAGATGACCAAGAAGCCACGCAAGCTATTTCTTCCAATGTACCCAGACCTCCTGGTAAAGCAATGAATGCATCGGCAGAATGGTACATGATTGTTATCCGTTCAGGGATACTCCAGACTTGTATTTCCTTACCCACGGTAGGTCCACAAAAATCTGTGAATAGTTTTGGCACGATTCCTAGAACTGGACTTCCTCCGGCGTGTGCTGCTGTAGCGACTGCTCCCATTAAACCCGTACTACCGCCTCCATAAATCAAGTGGATCTTTTGTTGGGCAAGTATTACTCCAACTCTTATGGCTTCATCAGCGAATATGTTATTTTTCCCTGGATAAGCACCTCCAAAGACACAAATTTTTTTAATGCGCTGGGACGAAGTGCTTTCCATTTTTTTTTCTTTTTCGAGTGCCTGAAAGAGAATGAGTACATGGTGTAATATATAGAGGACTGAGTAGTGAATCAGACAAGAGTAATAATGTCGCCGAAAGTGTATTTGACCTGTCAGAAGAAAATGTTAACCTAACAAAAGATTTTTGCATGATTTCAGGAAGAAAATCAAAAAGAGAAGAAAAATCAACCGTAAAAGACCAATGCAAAAAAAAAAAAGAATAATTACACAAATCGAACAACACGTAAACTAAACCGAAATAAAATTATTGCAAATCAAACCAAAAGCTGAGAAGTCATTTATTGTAGTTGTGATTGTGGCTCACATCTTCCTCTGGTTTTACGTCCAGAAACGGCTTAAACGCCTTCTATGAGTCGAGGATATGCTTCCCATCCAGTTTTCTTACAAGCTGGCAAACAGGGTCTTTTATCATCAGATTCCCAAGATGTTGCCATTCCCTTTGGAATTGCGGCCATAAATCAAGAATTTCTCTTTGTACATCTCCACTAGGATGCGTCTCAAGAGAAAGTTGGATATTACCCAAATTCTCCTTACTCAGTCCATCCTTAATGAATTCAATTTTATCATCTCGATTAGAGGACGGAATCCCAATAGAGCGACATTTACCGTTACACGTCCATCGTGCACACTTGTGGCAATTTGAACTCATGCGCTTTGCTCGTCGCTTCTTTGCATAAGTGCTTCTACCTGTACCTGGTAAATGCAAAACAGGAAGATATTCATCTTCACGTACCTTGGCTTCAATTATCCAACGTATGTCTTCAGGAATCCCTTTGTTCATAAGCATTCTTAATCTTTCTAATCGAACTTGGTAAAGCTTCAGTAAAATATTCCGAGGAAAAGGAGGAAATCGTTTCTGCAATCTTTTGAGAATATCATCCATCTTGAAAAAAATGAAAAAGAAATTGAAAGAGAAATTTATATACAATATCAGTTTTGTGGGTAGCTGATGGAACCGACTTAAATAATCACGGAGTACCGTTATCCGCCATTTAACCGGGGTAAAAAAATGTATTTTTTTTTTTTTGAAGATTAGTAAAAATTATATTTACATCTAGTTATTTTCAAAACAAGGATCAGAAAGAAAAACAACCTCTTCTTGAGTAACATGATTTTCCAAAAAGAGTTTGAGTCTTTGTCCATTTACCTTGAAGACGTTACCATTTTTAGGATTCTCAATGTCAACTGCTCCATAATGATACACATGCTTAACCACAAATGGGCCAGTCCATCTTGATCTCAACTTACCAGGAAATATGTGAAGTCTAGAATTATAAAGTAGAACTTTTTGCCCAACATCAAATGTTTTTCTTGAAATTAACTTGTCATGAAAGGCTTTAGTTCTTTCTTTATGAATTTTAGGATTCTCATATGCATCTTTGAATAAAGTTGGCCAGTAAAATCCACACTGTAAAATTTTTGCAGCAGTTTTCTTTGATGAAAAATGACCACCACATGCCTCGGAATGACAAAACTTAATTACACTACTTACCTCATTGTCGGGATTGCATCTTCGAAAAATTTGATCAGGACAATATTTGAACAAGTAAGGGTCATCCCAGTAGAACTTCTTTACCTCATTCAGAAACTTCATTTTATCTTGGGGGCTCCATTGAGAAGGAATTTTTCCCAAAAAGGAATATTTTAGCTCGGATGGCAATGGTTTTAAATCCAGCTTGGGCGGTTCAATAGTTGATGGTACAGTGACATTTGTGAGTGATGGAAGTTCCTCAAACTTTTGTTTCCAACGATGCTTATCCTGAAAAGAATTTAACAAAGAATCAGTGTGTGAAATTTCTGAAACATTATCAAACTCACATTCAATTAAATAAGCTTCTAAAGGATCATGGAATGTGGTAGTGGTGAGATGTTCATGAACAAGTTCTTCAATGAAATCCACTTCATGTACTTCTGAATCATCACCAGGTTGCTTGCAAGTGTTGAACACATTTAATTCTAAAGTCATATTTCCAAAAGAAATGTTCAACATACCATTCCTGCAATTTATCAGAGCATTAGAAGTTGCAAGAAATGGACGGCCTAATATAACAGGAATTTGAACATTTGGATTTGAAACAGGATGTGTGTCCAAAACAATAAAATCAACAGGGAAGTAAAAATTATCAATTTGAACCAAAACATCTTCAACTATCCCTCGAGGAATTTTTACAGAACGATCAGCTAGTTGAAGTGTAACAGGTGTTTCCTTGAGTTCACCTAAACCTAACTGTTGATAAACAGAAAAAGGCAAAAGATTAACACTAGCACCAAGATCAAGCAATGCACGTTCTATTCTAGTGTTTCCAATGATGCATGAGATTGTTGGACATCCAGGATCTTTGAATTTTGGTGGAGTAAGGTGCTGAATGATTGAGCTCACACTTTCCGTCAGAAATGCTTTCTTTTGTACATTATGTTTCCTTTTAACTGTGCACATGTCCTTCAAAAATTTAGCATAAGATGGAACTTGTTTGATTGCATCCAATAAAGGAATGTTAATCTTAACTTGTTTGAAAAGTTCATAAATTTCTGCATTTTGATTCAAATTCTTTATTGTTTGCAACCTTTGAGGAAAAGGAGCAGGATGCATACCTTTTTCTTTGTCCAAATTTTCAAGAAGTTCAGACTTACCATCATCCTTACCATTACTTTTCGGAGGGGAAAGAGGATCTTGGTCTTTTGATGGAATGTTTTTGTCAATTGCCTTTCCACTTCGAAGAGTTGTGATAGAACTGGCATTTTCCTGTTGAGTTTCATTGGAGCAAGAAACAAGACATTGAGTAGAAGGGTTAGGCTGAGGTTGAGCAGGAAACTTACCTTTTTCTTGAGTGCGTAATGAAGCTGTCAATGTGGACAAGGTGTTTTTTATCTCATTGATGTCCTGTGAAGTCCGGCTATTCACATTTGCTTGTGTTTGCATGAATGCTTGCAATGTCTCTTCCAAGGTTTGTACACGTGAAGGTTGATAGGAAAAAGTGTTGCCCGGCTTTTGAGATTGTGGTACCTGAACATGATTATTATTCCGCCAACTGAAGTTGGGATGATTTCTCCATTCAGGGTTATACGTTTCAGAGTAAGGAGGAAAAGGCTTTTTAAATGTGTTTATGGAATTTACTTGATCATGCAACGCTTCTTTAAGAATGGGAATGTTTGGACATTCAGAAGTGGGGTGTCCCATGATTTCACAAATTCCACAACTTTCTTCATTTTTAACCGTTTTGACTTCTTTTACTTCTCTAAGTTCCATGGCTTCAATCTTTCTAGCCAAATTAGCTACTTTAGCTTTTATCTCATCTTCTTGACTAAAATGATATTTACCTCTGTTAGAAACAAGATTAGATCTATTGGAACTTTCAGAGGAATTATCTGTGTGCCAGGCTTGAGAGTTATCTGCCAAATGGTCTAGGTAGTCAAAGGCTTCTTCAGGTTCTTTTTCTAGAAACTCACCGTTACACATTGTTTCAACAAATTGTTTAGTTTCGGGAGTTAAACTTTCATAAAAGAAACTAATAAGACGCCATTTTTCAAAACCATGATGTGGACAAGAACTTAACAAATCTTTAAAACGATCCCAGCACTGAAAAAATGCTTCATTTTGATTTTGATTGAAATTTTGAATCTGTCTTTTCAAAGCAGTAGTTTTATGTGCTGGGAAAATTTTCTTTAGAAACTCAGTTTGTAATTCTTGCCATGTGCCAATTGACCTTGGTTTTAAATTATGAAGCCAAATTTTTGCTTTATCTTTTAAAGAAAAAGGAAATAATTTTAGCTTGACAATTTCATTTGTACATTGTTGGTCATTAAAGGTGACACATACATCTTCGAAGTCTTTTAGAAACGAGTAAGCACTTTCCGATTCCAACCCATAGAAATTTGGAAGCAAAGCTATCATACCTGGTTTAAAACGAAAGTTGTTTGCATTGAGAGGAAAAATAAAACAAGAGGGTGATGAGCTTCGAGTTGGTTGCAAGTAGTCACGCATGGTGCGTACTTGTCTGTTCTCATCTTCAGCATGAACACTTTCATTGTCAGCCATGGTCGGAGTTGTATTAGAAAGATTACCTGAAAAAGTTTCACAATAAAATCTAACTAAACGACGAGATCTAAAATCACGTCGCCAAACAAGCATAAAACAAAGTTAATATACAAAATTAGGCGGTATAACCAGCCAATAAAAATAAATATAGGCGGTATAACCAGCCAATAAAAATAAATATACTTATAAACTTATATACTTAGTATTGCCTCCCCGGCAACGGCGCCAAAAACTTGATGGAGACTCAATTAAGAGTCGTAAACCCAAGTGCAGGTTATGTTCAAGTAATAAATTCTCGGGTGTCCGAGGTCGAACCACAGGGAAGCGTATTAGTAAGTATAAGTTTATAAATATATAAGAAAAAGAAAGTAAACAAGATATTAGGGAATCAACAACAAAACAAAATAAACAAGATATTAGAGAACAAAATAAATAAAATAACATAAAAGAAATTAAACAAAATATAAAAAACAATAAGAAAGGATGTTGAGGTTAGAGAATCCACTCTTGGTGTTATGCTAAGATTAATCTTGTTTTATTACACAATTGAAATCCACACATAAGGGAGGTTCCAATCGGAAGGTTTAGCAATTCAGTCCAAATTGTCCAACGTCCATAGCATATGATATTATGTTCATTTGGTGTCCTCAAAACTTATAAAAAGAGTCCAAGCATTCCTTATGCCAAGGTATATGTCTACAACAAATCAAGGTTATGAAACCAAGCATTTACTGTGCCATTTTCATTGTCAATAATGAATCAAGATCTCTACTTTGCAAGTATGATTTTAAACCAAAAGAAAATATTATCTATGCTAGTGCTTATAAATGATGATTCATTTTAGCTCATGTTTAAGAGACTAACCTTAGCATTTACCAAGAGCTTCACCTCATCACCTCAACAATATGATTAGAAACACATACTAGATATGAATAAAATGAAAAGAAATGTAAGAAGAAAAAGAAAACTAGAGAAAGGAAAGAAAAAGAAAACTTAGAGAATTTTATTACAATGGCTATCCTACCAATGTATCAATGTATCCCAATACTCATCCAAGGCCCTCTATTTATACACATTTTGGAGGGCTAAATGACAAGAGACAAGCTTTACAAATTTCAAAGGTAGGTATAATAGGTGGGTGCATTTTTCTAACAATTTTCGTCATATTGTATGACAATTCTGATCAGCCAGATTGATGGTCGATTTTGTCAATGTTGGAGGCTCGATCTGATAAAATGGTCTTCTAGAAAAATATACCCCTATCAGTTACGGATCCATAGCCGTTGGAATCAGATCATTTGCGCACGTGGATCGGAAGATATGGTCAAAATACCAAAACGGTGCAGAACAGACGTCATTACACATCAGCCAACTTGATGGTCGATTTCGCTAGGGAAAACGACTCCGTTTCAAGAAGTGTAAAACATGAAAAAGATAGATATGCCTCTTAGCTTTGCAGGGATACAAAGTTCAGCCTTATTGCTTCAGTGAAACTCGAGATATAGCTGATATGGCAAAAGGTGTCGGAACTGGAACTGAACTGGATTTGCCCTTAATTCTAGTAATCTGAAATCACTCAAAGAAACTTGTGAAAAACACCAAATTACATAAAAATATAAAAGATCATAAACACAATTAGACTAAACAATAATAACTCGTATTTGACACAAAACAATAATAAAACATAACTAAAAACTATATAATTATACGAGTTATCATCTTCCCCTCACTAACTTAGAAGAATCAAGAGGCCTTATACCTCAACTGTAAGAATTTGTTAGACCAGTAGAAGAATCTCTTTGCGAACATCAGGATCTTCCTACTCATCGAGCTAAAGATTTTGATCCTAATGCTTATAGGTTGCTTGTCAAAGCTGGATATAAACAAGAGGATGTTGCAAAATTGGCTCACGAGACAAAAGAGCCTAGCAAAGAAAAGCCGCAAAGTTCATTCAAGATCCGACAGGTCTGGCAAAAGAAGATTGATCACATCGGAACTTCTAGAGAGGGGCTTGGATATTCTTCATTAAAATTGAAGATTCATAAACAAACTTCGAGGTACATAAATGTGGAGGAAGTTCCCGAGGAGCAAGAAGATGCAGTGAAGCCACCAGGACTTTCAGTGTTTGATCGCTTGGGGGCACGCTCAACACGATGTTCAGTGTTTGATCGTTTGAGCATTCAATCATCACGAAGGTCAGTTTTTGAACGAATGGGAGAAAAATGCAGTGAAGTTTCTGTAAGTAAACCAATTTCCATTCAGTCAAGGCTTGGAAGTCTGTACTCTAAAGAAGTTAACTGTGGTCGAAAAAGAAAGTCTTCCACTTTAAAGGAATCAAGGGATTTTCACAGCAAAATTCCTTCTCGAATGAAAAGGCAAAGCGAATGGAAGGTAACTACTGGTGAAGTTTTAAAGGCTAGGAAGCACACAGTGGTTATAACCAAATCAGTCTCATCCTCAGAGGAAGAAGAACTTGAAGAAACAGAAATCTTTACTTCTAACCATGTATCTGTAAAGGAAACTGGTGAAAAATCTCAAGAGGAAGAAGCCCAAGAAGCCCTTTCATCTTTTGAAGAAGGAAATCAAGCTACTATTGACGAACTAAAGGAGGTTAACATCAGTACTAGTGAAGATCCACGACCGGTCTTTATTAATGCTTGCTTACCACCAGAAGAAGAAAAAGCCTATCTTGATCTTTTGATAGAGTATCGAGATATCTTTGCTTGGACTTACAAAGAGATGCCGGGACTTGATCCAAAAGTAGCTATGCATCATCTGGCTGTCAAGAAAAGTGTCCGACCTATCAAACAAGCTCAACGACGTTTCCATCCTGACTTGATCCCCCAAATTGAAGCTGAGGTCAATAAGCTCATCAAAGCTGGCTTTATTAGAGAAGTCAAGTATCCCACTTGGATCTCAAATATTGTTCCAGTGAGAAAGAAAAATGGTCAACTTCGAGTTTGTGTAGATTTTCGAGACTTGAACAATGCTTGTCCAAAGGACAATTTTCCTCTCCCTATAACAGAAATAATGGTTGATGCTACAACTGGCCATGAAGCTTTGTCATTTATGGATGGATCGTCTGGTTATAATCAAATTCGTATGGCTCCAAGAGATGAAGAACTTACCGTATTTCGAACTCCAAAAGGAATATACTGTTACAAAGTTATGTCGTTTGGGTTAAAGAATGCAGGGGCTACTTATCAAAGAGCAATGCAAAAGATCTTTGATGATATGCTTCACAAAAATGTCGAATGTTATGTTGATGACTTGGTAGTGAAGTCAAAGGAAAAATCAAATCATCTTGCTGATCTTCGCCAAGTGTTTGAAAGATTGCGTAGATACCAATTGAAGATGAATCCGCTCAAGTGTGCGTTCGGAGTATCCTCGGGCAAGTTTTTGGGGTTCATCGTACGACATCGTGGGGTTGAGATCGATCAATCAAAAATAGATGCAATCATGAAAATGCCTGAACCGCGCAATCTGCATGAACTTAAAAGTCTGCAAGGAAGATTGGCATATATCCGACGTTTTATCTCAAACTTGGCTGGTCGATGTCAACCATTTAGCCGGCTAATGAAGAAAGATGTCTCTTTTGTCTGGGATGAGGCCTGCAGTAATGCTTTTAAGAGCATTAAGACCTTTTTGTTACAACCACCTATTCTGAAGGCACCTATACCAGGACAGCCGTTAGTCCTTTATATTGCTGCACAAGAACGTTCCTTAGGAGCATTATTGGCACAAGAAAATGATGAAGGAAAAGAAACTGCACTCTACTATCTTAGTAGAACTCTTAATGGTGCCGAATTAAATTATTCTCCCATTGAAAAGACTTGCTTGTCATTGATGTTTGCAGTTAAAAAGCTGAGGCATTATTTGCAAGCTCATTCTGTTCGTTTGATTTCGCGAGCAGATCCCCTCAAATATCTCATGTCCAAGTCTGTGCTCAGTGGAAGATTGGCAAAATGGGCTCTTTTGCTATAAGAGTTCGATATTACTTATATTCCACAAAAGGCCGTTAAAGGGCAAGCACTTGCCGATTTCCTTGCAAACCATCCGATTCCAGATGATTGGGAATTCTCTGAAGATCTCCCAGATGAAGATGTTCTTTTCATCGAAATTCCCAGGCCATGGAAACTATTCTTCGATGGGGCTGCCCGTCAAGATGGAGCTGGAGCAGGTGTTGTCTTTGTCACTTCAGAAGGAGATGTATTGCTTTATGCATTTACTCTCACTGAAAATTGTTCCAACAATGTAGCAGAATACCAAGCTCTGATCATTGGATTGGAAATGGCAGTGGATATGAAGATCACTCAACTTAAAGTGTTTGGGGATTCCAAATTGGTCATCAACCAACTTCTTTCACTTTATGAAGTTAAGAAGCCTGACCTCTTACCATATGTCGACTATGCGAAGAAAATTTTGGAATGGTTTGACAATGTAAGCTTAGAACATGTACCAAGAAAAGAGAACAAGCAAGCAGATTCTCTAGCTAATTTAGCATCAGCTCTTGCCATGCCAAGTGTAGAAGTAAAAGTCCCTCTTTGCAAACGATGGATTTTACCTCAAGTTGATTTTAAAGATAACAATACGGAATCCAATGTTGTTTCAGTTTGCGAAGTTGAAAAAGAAGATTGGAGACAACCATTGATTGATTATTTAGAGCATGGGAGGCTACCCAATGATCCAAGGCATAAAATAGAAGTGAAACGTCGAGCTCCTCGATTTATTTACTTCAAGGGTACGCTCTATCGTCGCTCTTTTGATGGTGTCTTCCTTCGATGTTTAGGAGAAGATGAAGTATCCAAAACCTTACAAGAAGCTCATTCAGGAATTTGTGGTGCACATCAGTCTGGAGCTAAATTGCACTTTCAAATAAAAAGAATGGGATACTACTGGCCAACAATGGTAAAGGATAGCATGGACTACTCCAAGAAATGTCAAGCTTGTCAGTTTCATGCAAACTTCATCCATCAACCTCCTGAACCATTATATCCGACAGTCACATCTTGGCCGTTCGATGCTTGGGGACTTGATTTGGTAGGACCATTACCTAAGAATTCACTAGGGCATATGTATATACTTGCCGCTACGGATTACTTTTCAAAGTGGGCAGAAGTGGCACCTTATAGGGAAGTAAAAAAGGAAACTGTTGCAACTTTTATCAGAACAAACATCATTTATCGGTATGGTGTACCTCGTCACATCATAACTGATAATGGGAAGCAATTTGACATGAGCAAATTATGTGCACAGTTTGACTTCAAGCAGTACAAGTCTTCAATGTACCATGCTCCAGCAAACGGATTAGCAGAAGCTTTTAACAAGACTTTGTGCAATCTCCTCAAGAAAGTTGTTAACCGTTCAAAGAAAGATTGGCACGAAAGGATAGGAGAAGCTCTGTGGGCTTATCGAACTACATATCGCACACCAACTCAAGCCACTCCTTATGCACTTGTTTATGGTGTAGAAGCTGTTCTACCACTTGAGCGACAAATTCCATCATTGAGGATTGCAATCCAGGAAGATCTTTCTAGTGAAGACAATGTACGCTTACGTTTGGAAGAATTAGAAGCACTGGATGAGAAAAGGTTGGAAGCCCAACAACGCTTGGAGTGCTATCAAGCTCGACTATCCAAAGCTTTTAATAAGAAAGTCAAGCAGCGATCTTTCCAAGTTGGAGATTTAGTCCTTGCTGTAAGAAGACCCATAAATACTTCACATCGTATTGGCAACAAGTTCCTTTCAAAATGGGATGGACCATACGTTGTTCGAGAAGTCTATACCAATGGTGCATACAAGATCGTTGATCAAGATGGTGTCAAAGTTGGACCAATCAATGGAAAGTTTTTGAAGCGTTACTATGCTTAAAGAAGATAGTGCTCCTAAGCAAGAGCTTAAACTGTTGTATGTTGCTCCTAAACACGAGCTTAAACTGCACATTAAAAAAAAAAAAAAGCCCGCTATGTTGAAAATCCTTTCTAGGACAACTTAGGCAAAAGTTAGGGCACAAAAAAAAATGATGAACTACGTTATGACTTGATCCTTCAAATTTGAGGGTACGTAGGCAGCTTGGTTTCATTGCCAAGTTCAGTCCAAACAAAAAAAAAAATTTGATTCAAATATTATCTTTTGTTCACTTGAAAGTATCATGATAATTCTCCATTCAAATTTCATGATTCAAATTATTTTTCAAGTAAAACAAATCTTTTGCAAATTAAAGATCTTTGAGAATTTAATTTGTAGTCCATACATGATGCAAAAATGCTTCAGAAAGTGCAAAAGAAAGATGATATATGGAGAAAAAGAAATTTAACTTCATTTCAAACTTGAAAAGAACTTACAATAAAAAAAAAATAACAAGCCTAAGAACTAATATAAATTTCAAAAAAAAAAGTTACATCAAAAGGGATTCAGGGCTTCCATTTGAAATTCTTCAAGTCGTCTCGAGAGGCTTCCAACATATTTCGCAACAAATCTAAGTTTTTGGCTTCATCCTCAGTAAGGGTAGTAATAGACTCAACAGAATTCATCTCTTCACGAATCTTGGAGGTGTCGGTTCTTCTTCTTTTCAGTTCATCTTCAGTTTCTTGGAGCGAAGATTCAAGTCTATGTTTTTTGCGTTGCAAAGTAATGAACTCTTGCTCTATATCTGCCAAGTTCGACTGCAGGGTGTTAAGGTTTTCAACAGTCTTATGTTCAAGTAACATTGAATCTTTAAGTCGAATTTCAAGTGCTTGAAGTCTTTCAATTCTATCCTTGGATGAAGAAATGGAAGATTCAAGCTCATTAAATTTCTGGACTTGTGTAAAGTAGTCTTCCACCATACCTTTCAATAAGGATGAATCAACGGACTTAATTGCTTCTATTGCATCAAAGATCTTGTGGACATCACTAGTAAGTGAAGAAACCCGATCAAAAGAAGCGCGAATAATCCTTGGTTGAATGCTTTCCCACAAAATAGTTGCAAGCTTCAACTGACTATCGGATATCACTTTTTCAGCACTAAACTTAGAAAATTCTGGAAGGGCGAGATGACTAGCTTCAACATGAGGGCCTGTGGGAGTCTTCACTATAGGAGAAGTATTATTAACAATCACATTAGGGCAAGCATCTTCTTGGTTGGAAACTGTACTTGAAACATTATTTCTGATCTTAGCTGCAAGTTTGTTGAACTCATGCGAACTAGAAACTGAAGCTTCACTTTTGGCGGGGGATATATCACCTTGAAAGGATTCCCTTGGCCTAGTTCGCTTCCAATGTTTGTCATGATCACTCTCATCAATTGAATCTTCAACCATCGCATTATGCTTCCCTTCGATGACTTTCGGTAAAACCCTTTGTCCTTCATCAACTAATGACACTGATCGAGGAACTTCTTGTGAAGTCTTCACATGCTCCTCTGTTAAATCTATGGTGGACGAGACTTTTGCTTTATTGGATTTGTCTTGCGAAATCTCTAAAGATTTTTTCTTAACATCCTTTGAAGGTTTTCTTCTCTTTGACGGTGATGTACGGATGCTTGAAATCAAAATATCAATAGAATGCTCAAGATATGGCTCATGAACTTTGGACCACCATTCCATGTATCTTGCGGTTGCATGATCATTAGGATTTAGTGAACGGGCTGGAGAGATCAATCTGGACTTTGTATGAGAACGAGTGCAAATTCTCCAAAACCTACATAGATAATCCACAGATCCAGAACGAATGTCTTCCTTAAGAGCTCCGGGAATATCTTGACAAAACCCAAATTGTCTCCCAAATCGATGAGGACTGTAAGGTTCCACAATGATGGCTTGGTTACATCGGGCAGGCAAATAGCTCGAACGAACATTAACAAGGTAGCCATGATTGATCTTACTAAGAGCGTCATCATCAACAATCACTTCATCTCTATTCCTGGGATATAAGTTAGCATTCCACACTATGCCACTATGAATCAACTTGCGGGCGTCATAATCCTCAAAGTATTTGGCTCCACCTTCTCCTGAAAACTTGCTCATCAAAGGCCCATATACATCATCTGGATTTTGAAAGTGAGTCCGGAAGTAATAACTTAGCCACCCATAAATATAGTGAATTGGAAAACACGCATCTGAAGAGCCCGCTTGAGCAGAAAGTGTAATTCGGTTTAGTCCATGGTAAATATTGGCTAACACCGGGACCGCGAGATTAACAGTTCTCCCAATCGCCATCAGGCTGGCTATCTTAAATGTCTCTGGCCGAACAAATTTTGAATCTTTACTTGGAAAAACGAAAACACAAATCCAACAAGAAAGGAAGGCAGCTAAATAAGTGTCTGTTGTTAAACTGTCTTTGATTCCAAGTGCAGTGAATGCTCCATCTCCTGCCATTCCCCGACCTTGGTATTTTCGAAGAATCCCAGTAGGGTTATGTGTAGCTTTTGGGCGAACAAGCTTTTTTGCTTTTCGAGCAGGTGGTTTGGTGTAACACAATTTCCCTTGAAACCAAAAATTGATCCAATCCTCAATAGACACCTTATCCTCCTTGCCTTGCTTCAAAAGATGGAATGCAGCAATTAGATATTCACAACATCTCGGGATGAATCTTCCCTTGTTATCAAAGCCAGTCAATTCGGAAGCACAAGGAATGACTTCATCATAAAATATGCCGTGAATAGGTAAACCGCCTAGCCTATGCAAATCCCATAAGGAGATGGAAGCTTCCCCAGTAGCAAGGTGAAGAGTGTTGGTAGCCGGGCACCAAGCTTCACAAAAAGCGCGAATGACGTCCTTGTTGTGATCATAAGTGTATAATGATGCATAAACAGCATCATATATACTAACAGTCGTTAAATTTTTGTTGAAGTGGTACAACACATCTTCAGCCCATTCCCAGTACTTTGGTATGTAACCAAACTCTCCAAAAATCTTGAAGGAAAATCCCCAATATGACCTTTCGGAAATGATGCGGCTTCCCAACGTGTCAAACTTCTCATGATTAGAAGTATTGACGTGAAGATTAGATTGAAGAGATCTCGCCTTTGGAGAAGATTGTGAAGTTGGAGAAAGTTCTATCGACCAATCTTCTAGAGTGGCAGGAAAATCAAATGATTTCCAAGCGGATTTATATCTACCCGATATGGGCTTGTTGGTGGAGAGATATAATCCTTCTTTTATGTCTTCGTCTTTCTTGGTAAGAATCACAAGATAATCTTTGTGATCTTTGAAGTACACCATGATGAGTCTATAAAAACAAAAGCAAAACAAACAAAAAATGTCAAAGTAGGTAAAGAATTAAAATAAAATATATATATATATAAAAAAAAAATTCTGTTAAGACTCCTATAAACTATCAAGCAAATGGGGTGAGAGGAAAGAAGGTCGTGGCTTTATCTAATTCGGCTTTCATCTGAAATCTGAATTTAAAAAAAAAAAAAAATCAAAGGAGTTAGGTTTTGGCTGATCCGTGTGGGTTCTCAAAATCTCAATTTTTGAACACAAGAGAGAAGAGAAATATGAGATTCAAGAAGCAGAAGCGTCACAGGAAGACGGTGAGATTTTTCTCTGTGTGCTTCGAGTTCAGGCAGCCCTTCAAGGTTCTTTGTGATGGAACTTTCGTTCACCACCTTCTTCACAATGACTTAATACCCGCCGACAAGGCTCTCTTCAATTGTCTTTCTTCCCCCGTCAAGTTTTTCACCACCAGCTGTGTTATGGCGGAGCTAAAAAAAAAAAATTGGTGCTTCCTAGTCTGCATCCTTCCAAGCAGCTTGTAAACTCGCAATTGCAAGATGTGATCATGAGAAGAGGGTCAGTGCTGATACTTGTATTGCGGAGGTCATTGGAGAACATAATTTAGAGCATTTTTTTTTTGCTGCTACAGTCGGCGTTAACCACAACCATAGCATTGAACATACTTCTTAATAAAGTTCTCAAGAAACCCTGCAAGCTTGGCAGTGTCATGGGCCCCATTTACATGTGAAGTTCCAGTCTTCTCATCAAACTTGGATTGGGCTCCTGTTCAAACGTTGTTGAACAGCCTCCCGTGAAGTATCTGTTTGCCACTGAACATCACCATCACTGGCCGCCTCTTCATTCTCATCAGCATGGCTGTGTGCAGGGGAGTAATCCTTATCAGAATATTTGCTTTTCTTCTTCGTTACTGCACCTTTAGAAGCAACAGCAACTTTTGAAGTAATAGAGGAACATTTCTTCTTCGATTTTTTTTAATCACAACAAGGACAGCTGGGACGGAATCATTACAAGAATTTGGCCCAACATAAAATACCTTGACGTTATCGTAACTGGAGCTATGTCACAGTATATCCCAACCCTGGATTATTATAGCGGTGGGTTACCTTTAGCATGCACCATGTACGCTTCATCCGAATATTATTTTGGTTTAAACCTTAACCCCATGTGCAAACCATCGGAAATTTCTTATACCATCATGCCAAACATGGCTTACTTTGAGTTCTTACCCCACGAGCCTAACTCATCCGGGTTCACTCGTGACTCGCCTCCAAAACTCGTTGACCTTGTGAATGTGGAAGTTGGGAAAGAATACGAGCTTGTAATCACAACCTATGCAGGATTATGCAGATACCGAGTCGGTGACATTCTCCAGGTCACTGGATTCCACAACTCAGCCCCGCAATTCTATTTCGTAAGGAGAAAGAACGTGCTGCTCAGCATTGACTCAAACAAAACCGACGATAATAACCATATAAAAAAAAAGAGGGCTCACCTGTCGAACGCTCCAACGTAGCAACCTTTGACAATTAATCTGATATGCAGATTAGCTTGAGAAGGCCTTGCTTTTATAGGGGAAATAATTCAAATCCCATGTGGTTAAGGAATAGAACTTCTAATTACATTGGAATTTCTTTAAAACTGGAGATTGAGTTTTAGTTGGATTACAAGTTGAAGTCGGACTAGGAGTTTGCTTGACGTTGGTTCCCTAAGTTTCGTGAACCAATTGAACTTCCAACTAAAAGGGGCAGCTCTGTTTACTTCCAAACTATAATGAAAAAGCCATAAAACTTTGTCTGCTTCGTTTAGAATGCATGGCTTCATGTTTTGGCTTAAATGGATCCATTAACTTAACAAATAGGTGTGGGCCATGCTTGGTATGGACTTTTGACATTTACCAAGTAAAAAAAAAATACTTTAAGTTTGGCTTTAAAACCATTTTTGTTACGTAGGCCAATGTTGGCCCAATATCCATCTTTTGCTAAACCATTTGGGGTGGGCTAATCTTCCATTCATGGTCCATTTTGATGCATAGAAAATTATATTTTCTAAATCAATTTTTTTCGTCTCATATGCAAAATTATATGAGGATAATTAATTGATAAATTTCAAGACTTGTCCACTTGCTACACTAAAAAAAAAAAAATCGTGTACGTAACCAAGTCTTGAGGGGGCATTTGTAGAAGGAGAAAATTTGTAATCAATTACAAATAGCCACGTGTTAATTAAAATTTCTTTTAATTAAGAAATTTTCAATTAAATTATACATTACCATGTGAAATTGATAATATCATATTATAATTAATTATTTTATAATTAATTAAATATGTACACATGGTTTGACCAATCAAATTTCAAGGATTCATGGGTTATCCAATCAAATTTCACCCATGTGTCATAATTATTTTACCTCTAATTAAATTAAATTAATTAAGAGATAAATAATAAATTTTTATCTCTAATTAAATTAAATTAATTAAGAGATAAATAATAAATTTTTATCTCTAATTAAATTAAATTAATTAAGAGATAAATAAATATTTTATCTCTAATTTAATTAATTAATTAAGTGATAAAAATAAATATTTTATCTCTAATTTAATTAATTAATTAAGGGATAAATAATAAATTTTTATCTCTAATTAAATTAAATTAATTAAGAGATAAATAAATATTTTATCTCTAATTTAATTAATTAATTAAGTGATAAAAATAAATATTTTATCTCTAATTTAATTAATTAATTAAGGGATAAATAATAAAATTTTATCTCTAATTAAATTAAATTAATTAAGAGATAAATAAATATTTTATCTCTAATTTAATTAATTAATTAAGTGATAAAAATAAATATTTTATCTCTAATTAAATTAAATTAATTAAGAGATAAATAAGAAGATATTCTCTCTAATTAAAATAATTAAGAGATAAATAAGGAGGATGAGTTCTTTTAAAACTCTCTTTCACCTGGCTAGCTACCACTATAAATAGAGACCTCCTCTTAACACAAATGGACAATTCAGAAAGCCTGAAGAGAAGAAGATTTTGAAGAGCCAAATCCTCTCAAAATTCTTAAGAAGAAATTAGAGAAATTCTAAGAACGCGGTGCTTGTTCTTGAGAATTCTCTAAGAAGCTGTTCTCCGATCTTGTTCATCGAAGGAAAAGAGATAATTCCTGTTTTTCAAGACCAAGTCTAGAAGACTCTTGAAGCAGATCTCACCGATTCAAGATCAAGTCGTGAAGACCCTTGGATCAAAGTTTTACTGAAGAAAAGAATCAAAGGATTTCTTTATTTAAGAATATTCAGAGATTGTAACCTCAAAGTTTGATTAATAAAATTATTTGACTCCAAATTTTCCTTGTCATATTTTTAACATAAAATTTGTGTGTACAATATTGCTAGAACATCCAAGCCTAACCATGGTTTAATTTTCACATGTGTCCAACTATTAAAATCATGTACTTCTTTATATTTAAAAACATCATTATTTTTAATCTTTTTCGACGTGAGATTCTATCCCATAACTATTTTGAAAATGTTAACACCCTTGGATTGCACTACCCTCTGTTCCACCTCAATTACCATCTTTCCATCATCTCTATTCCTTGTTGCGGTGTTTCGCCGTTGACACCTATCAATGCGTGTATTTATGTTATATATTTTTATAATGTGTTTAAAATATTATATATTATATAAATTTTAATATATTAATAATTTATGTTATATAAATTTTGATATATATATATATATATTTATCTATCTATCGTATTCATATTAATTTTTTATATTCATGTTATATTTAAATTATTTTTCATCATCTGCTGACAACGGATTTTCTTTTTTTTTTTTTTAAAGGTTGGGCTTGAATTTTATTTTTGGGTTTCGGCTCTTGTTCAGGCCCATTTTAGTTGTAGGCAATAGTATAATAGCAGCCCGCTACTCTCTCATGGGCTCCTTGTACGCCGTCATTCATCTTCATTCTTCAGCCAGCGTTTTCAACTTGGTGCAGGCTCCATTCAAGCGGCTTCCTCAGTGCAACGTCGTACTCCACCAAGCTGTCAGCCGCCGCAGGTCAGTCAGGCAGGCCTTCTTACCTTTGGTGTGTATTCCTTTTCGGGTTGCTTGACATTATACCTTCTTAGAATGGTTAGTTGGAACATATTAGAATTGGAATTGAAATTTCTATAATTTTTGGTGGCTAGTCGGTAGATGGCTTATAACAGGGGATGTGGACGAGGAAGGGGAAATTGGAGAGGTGGCTTTTCTGGGTTTAATAAGCCTGAGCCATTTGTGCTTTTCCCTGTAAGTATCCTCAACTTCTTGTTTTCCACGCATGGGCTTAGAGCCCTCTGTTCTGTAAACTATACATAATGAATGAAGATGAACTTTTAACCCTTTTTTTTGTGTGTGTGTACATATTTGGGCGATTTGCAGGATGTTGATTTACCTGGTATAAAAGGTGTGCCTGAAGAGAAGACCTTAGTAATTTGGAATTCAAGGTTGAAAAACTATTGGAAAGCCTCTCCTTACTATCTTGAAGAAAATGTTTTAAAGAGTGAGTATTTGAAAGTCTCTTTCTTGATTTTGAATTTAGGTTTTGATTAGTTAGAGTTGGTAGCATATTTCATAGTTGTAAATGCATCGTATTTGCTTCAAGTGAATGATCTTGTTGCGTCGAAAGAACTTAAACTAGTCTTTCAGAAAATTTCAGCCTTTATTTGCTTCTTCAGGCTATAAGGAAATCAAGGATATTTGAAAATGTGAGAGGAGAGAGAATTGTGCTGGTTGACTTTCCTTTAGTTATCGTATAATTGCATTAAGCAAAACTGTCAAATTAAACCCGGGTAGCAGTTGAACTCTATGGACATGATAAGCACTTTGCAAATTCTTATTGTCATTACATTGCATTCCTAATGTCTAGCTGTGTTATTATTATTCTATTTCCGCATTTATCCTGTTTGTACAAACTGTTTGCAGCAGCCTCAGAGGAATTTTTCCACATCCAATGACTAGATATGTGCCCAGAATTTCCATGTTTTATATCCAAAACTATCATTTAGAATGTTATGCTTTATTTGAAATATTTGTTTCACACCATTGTATTCCTCATTGTTATGCTTGATTCACTATTTTATTGTATTGATGTTGTGCCACATATACCAAGTTTGTCAAAGTTGCCTATTTTCTGTGATGCAATCTCGTATTTCGGTTCTTAACTTTCCCCTTTTTCCAGCTACATGAATTGTCTCTCACTTGCCAATAATATTGTTGCAAAGTCTATATCTTATATTTAATTATTATATTAAAACTATTTTTTTTTCCCTGAATGTTATGTTAGAAAGCCAGAGCATGGACATAGAGAGATTTTCTGACTGGGGGAAGCCAAAGAACACCTCAAAACGCGATAGTCTTAACCAGATTCTACAACTCCAATCTCATAATTTTCCTAAAGAATTGATTGGAGGTTAGCAATTGAAACAACTTTCGCAAATATTGACTTGATATTGAAAATATACTATAGCTTTTATCTTTCCCTTCCTTTGCTGGTTCAATCTAATCAAATAGTGAAATTTCAGATTCACGGAGAGTGCAGCAGAGTGCCAAAAAGATGCGATGGAATCTAGACTCAGGTTTGACAAGAAAGCACGTCTTATTCTTGCTTGTTTTCCGATATTTATATTATATATTTATTGCATGGAGTAATGGATGGCAAATGCGTTCCTTTAATGGACATAATTTTCTGAATTTGCATATTCCAAAGAAACTTTCAACCTTTTTCATGTTTATATGATTCACAGGGCATTACCAATCTTGAAAGTGCTCCTATAATAAGTAAGCTAGCTGCCTACCCTACTGCTATAGAGATAGTTTAGTGGGCTAAGCAACCATCTTTCTCTACATTCTTGTAATGTATTTTGGAATATAAGATTTGATTTGCAATGATCTCAGAGTAGCTGGACCAGTGTAACTGAATGATAGTTTTCAAAGTCAATGGTTTTGAATGGGACATTCTATCCCATCTACGTTTTCGTTATTTCAAAGTGAACACAATAGTATATTCTTTTTCTCCGAATTGAACCCATAACCCAATCAGAATGGAGCAATCTAACCTTTGTGACAACCCTCACGATGTTTTTTACTCAATGGCATAAGAAGAGTAGCTATATCTTCCATTCTTGGTTGAACATTTTAAATAACATATTCTGGTTTCCTGCGCTTTATGTGGTTATCAACAAGTGGCTTGTTTTTTTATTAAAGTTTTGTTTCAACTTGTTAATTTAAGCATTCAGATTGACGTGGTTCTGATGCCTTTAATTTTGTTAACTAGAAACTTTGGCGAATACACCAGTCTCAATGACAAATTACTATCTGTCTAGAATTAGCTGTTTTCTGTTTGTACTATGTAAAACAAAGGTGCCATACAAATGAATCCTTTAGTTAAACTTACATTTTTCTTATTTGTGAACAGGCCTGGAAAAATTGGATATGTTTGAGAAACTTGAACAGGGTTTTGAGGTAAACTTTCCTAGCATGTCTCTTGTGCGCATTTACTTTAGACTTTGGATGAACAGCTTCTGAAAAAAAAAAAAAAAAATCCTGTTGGAACTTGGATCACATTACGTTCTCTACTTTCTTCTTCTCTTTTAGCTTTGTTCTAATAAAAAAGTTTGATTTAAGAAGATTTTTTTGTTTTGTCAAATCTTTCTCATTATGGATGCTTGTTTGCTTCAATAAATTCCTAATGATAATTGCTACATGTCCCTACTTGATAGGGTCAAGACAAGGGAAGGGAAAAAAAGGGTGATGGAGAAGACAATACAGATGAAGAACCGGGAGAACTGTCTGATGAATCATACAGTGATGATGGAGATTATAATGAGGTCAGCATAAAGCTTTAGACGCTTAACACTTTTGAATTTTGATCGAACGTTGCTCAGTATTAATTCACATGATATCAGTATTTTCCCTTTTATTTATGCTATGAACATAAACTTGCAGAATGAACATTTTGATGATGATGAAGATGATTATAACCTAGAAGATGACCATGATGGTATGCATTTTCTTTTTCTTCTGTTCATTTCTGCAACTAAATCCGCATCAGATACTCTTGAACTTTTCCATTTGTGCACTAAGATGCGGCTAATGATTTTCTTAATTGTTGCAGATGAACCTATATATTAGTTGCTCTTCAATTGGAATGGTGGATTTTTTGAAGTTCACTTAGACATGGTGCCTGCTGGGTGCTGGCATGAGATGAAAAGGATAAAACCATCCTTTGACAACCTTTTACCTTGTAAATTTCACCATATCACATTAGAATTTAGGTACATTGAAGGCATGCTGAAACTGAAAAGCAAAATCCTATATTAACCATTTGTTTATTGTGGAGAGAAATCCTTATATTATATTTTTTTCCCCAATATTAAAGGGAATATATAGTAGTTTTATGTGGTTTAGCTGATCAGTTCATAAATTAATGTACCCTATTTTTATTTTCTTTCTTTTTTCTCGTATATATTTGAATGTTTTTCCTGAATTATGTATGAAATTGTTATTGAGTATGAAAATTGTAATCGACCCAATTGATTCATGCGATCATCTTTAAAATGTGACATCTGACAGATTTGAAGTTTAAATTTTAGCATTTACAACTCCTTGTTTTATTCTCAAGTTACCGTCTCTTTTATATTAAAAAAATTTATATTTTCTTTTTCAAAATGTCCAACCATTCATATGAACTAAGTCAGAAAGAAATTACAAAAACAATAGAACTAAAACACAAATCTCAAATCTATATATATTTTTTAGGATAAGCTAATTTAATTTATCCAAAAGAAGCTGGTAATCCTACTAAAAATTAACTACAAAAACTGATTTAACAGTTACAAGATAAGAAAAAGAAATGCAAATTATGCAAAAATTCCAGGAGTAAACCCCCGATTATGGCAGAGAGCAACATTTATTGGATATCTTGAGATATTGCTAAGAACAGCCCAGCCCAGCCCATGACCAAATACATTTTGGGTCGTGTAGTGCCTGGCCAGTCACATAGTGGGCTGGGCTAGTTTGGGTCATGCTTGGTCCGGTCCAATATTATTTTTGTTTTTATATTTTCTTATATATATAATTTTATTTAATTGTTAATTCTTTTATGTATTTACTATTTTAATGTCATAATTATGAAGAAAAAAAAGTACAAATGAAAAAAATTAGATACATGATTTACGTAGTTTAAGTTAAAATGCTTACATCCATGAAAAATGAGAAAAAAAATTCACTATAAATAAATAAATTTAAAAGCACTAACTAATTTAAAAGAAAATAAATTTTTACGAGAACAACCGATAAATATATCATATGAAAAAGAAAATGATGAGGTCATTACTATCCAATTGAAAAAAATTTTAACAGAAATCGATTGGAATTATATATACACTAGAATGTTAGCGAGGCTTCACTTGGGATGTTTTGTTTTAACATTTTATAAAAAAGAATAATTTTAAAGAATATAATAATAGTATTAATAATTTACTGATAATATACTTTATAATATTTTTTTAATAATTTTTATTTATGTGTTGTTATGAGAGTAATTTTTTTTTTATAAATAATTCTTTAAAAGATGTTTATTTTTTTATATCTTATTATCTTATTATATAAATATAATCATATATCTATTAATTAAAAAAATATGTTAAAAGTAATTAGCTATAAATTATATAATTTAAATGTATTTGAAAGTGTACTTTATCATTTGAAATGCATTTCATTATTTTTTAAAAATTTATTTTATTATGTAATGTGTATTGAATTAATATATTTTATTAATAATTTCTATTTTATTGCTTAATGTATATTGAATTAATAATTTTATTTTTCATATTTTTCATATTTTTTACTTTTTAAAACAATTTATTCAATTAATAATTTTAATTTTTTAAAATTTTATTATATTTATTTTTTTTAAAACAATTTCATAATTTTAATCCATGCACAAAAATAAAACTAAATAGACAAAATAAATATATAAAGAATAAGTTCTGAACATAATATTTATATTAATGTATGACAGATGCGAATGCAATGATCCAATTCTTAAATCAATGAACTTAGAGTTTAAATTGAATCACTATGACAAACTATGCAAAATATCCACACTTGAGAATAACTTTTAAAGTAAGGTATAGATGTTTAAAATTACTAAATTTAATCTAGACAAACAATATATAACCTACAATTATTATACGACACGTGACACAAAATTAAAAGTTATTTTAATAGTGTCAATTAGACTTGGCAATTTCGGATACAACAAGATTATGGACACGAACACAATATGAAAAAAATAATTAAAATACGACACGAACGAAAAATAACACAACACGAATGTGTCAAAATCTACTAAAACGAATTATTAACTTGTCAAAATTTATATAAACTTATAATACATTGAAAACAATTATGACACAAAAAAGCAACACGAACACAGATACGACGACATGTGATACAAAAATAGGAGTTATTTAAATAGTATCAATTTAGACCTAAAAATTTCGAACACAACATGATTACACGAAACGAACACAACATGAGAAAAGTAATTAAAACACCACATGAAAAATAACATAAACAGGACACGAATACACGAACCTATCAAAATCTACATAAAACGAGTTATTAACGTGTCAAAATTTATATAAATATATAATTCCTTGAATATGATTATGACAAAAAAAAATACAAACACGATATGAATATATAAATTTTTTTTTTCATTTCTTTCTTTTTTTTTTTCTTTTTTCTTAAAAAAAAATATTAGTGTGTCAAGATTTTTTTTTTAACTTTATTTAAAAAAAAAATGAGAGAAAGAGAGCAAGTCAAGATTAAAACAATCCCCTCAAATTGAGGATATATATTTTTTTTTCTTAACTAAAATAATAATAAAAAATCTTTACTTACCACATGACAAGTCAAGATTAAAGCAATCCTCTCAAATTGAGGGGATTACTTTAATTGGTAAGCCAATATTAAAGTAATACCTCGAACTGAGAGAGATTATTTTAATTAATTGTTATAAATATATTAATTGCTACATATGTTTAGAGCAAAATTTAAATAATTTTATAACCCAAAAAAAAAAAATGTAGATAATTTGATCACGTTCGTAAGTTGTTTATTAAAAGTGATTTAAGTAAAACCTTACGAGATGCCTCAAAACTTGCCTTATGTCTTTGTCCCGTTTATAAAATGATACAAACTTTAATTATTTTTGTTTTAAAATATAAATTCTACCTTCAAGTTGTAACTTTGACAAAATTAATAAGTTAAATATAAATTATGTGTTTGTTTTAACGAAAATAATTAAACAAAAATTTTGCTTAAAAGACAAGAAACTTTTTATTTTAATTAGTCTAAAGGGCGATTTTTACGGAATAGAGGGAGGAAATTTTTTTTTCTTAACAAATTTTTTATCTAATTAAATTGATGGCTTTACAGCTCAAAATTTTATATTTTGAGAGCTTCATTTGGAATTTAAATATATATATAGCTATTATTATTAACAAACTTATGTTATATTATCTTTTTTTTATTATTTTTTGTCATGATTTCAAGTAAACAAGTTAATTCTAGAGTTGAACGGATAAAGGAAAGATGAGAGCATTTGTTGCTGGAAAGCAACTCTTCGCATGAAACTTGGTTTATGAGATTGTTCTGTATTTATCTAATTATTATTTTTCTTATTCTTAGGCTTTATCAATTTGGTTGTTTTTATTTTTAGGATTAGATTTCTTTCTGTTTCTATCTTATCTTTTAAAAAATAGTTTATAAATAAAAACTTACATTTTAAAAAAAATTCAAGATAAAATTATTTAAAGTTGAGTTTTATTAATGAATAACTCTTAGTTCCAATAGGATGAGAATTTTTAATTTTGAAAATTTATGTATGCGTGTCGTATTTTACATTTTTTTATGTCAACCGTATAAATATAAATATAATAAAATTTTAAACATGAGTAGATATGTGTTTTAAATATATCGTGTTAATCATATTTAAATGTGTCATGTCATATTTATTATAATATTTTTATATTTATTAAATATATCATATTCGTATTATATTTTTATATTGTATTCAAAATTACCGAATATTGTATCTTGTTACCAAAGGAGATCCTTACCATACGTGATTTATCACTCATTTTCAGCTTTTTCTTTTCACTGTAGTTGTGGCAATAAACTCAGGAGTAAACTTGAGGGTTGGGTAGTCTGTTGGATTCGTATTGTGTTGAGTTTGAGTAAGATGTTCTGTGATTCAGGTTGGCCCGATCCGAATTATTATTAATTAAAAAATATTTTTTTATTTAAATTTAATTATAAAATATATATTAATATAATTTTTTTTTATATTTTAATAATTTTATAAATAATAAAACAAACTTACATAATTGACTTGAGCTCAACCAAAAATAAATTTTAAAAAATAATTTTTTTTTATCGGATTCGACTCAGTTTATGAATAGCTCTGCTTAAGAGATCATATCATCTTTTTTTCATATTAATCCTAGGACCGTGTGGATTCAGCTGACAATTTTAGGGCGGCTGTGCAGTCATATTTTAAGGTTGACTTGATTTTCATTCCTTCAATTGCGGAAGCCTGATTTTGATATTTTGATTTATTTTATTTCTACTTGCAATTTTGGGACATTTTTTATTTGTAATTTGTTGTTTCTTCTTTTACAAAAAAAAAAAAAAAAAAAACGAAACGATGTAATTATTTTGTTTTATGGGACGGTGCCTGCTAGCTGCAATGCAAGTACTTGGAATCAAGTTTAGATTCAATGACCAAACCGGCTGTTATCTTAAAATTGTCGGGCAATCTAATTATTTTAGTTTTGTCTCTACAAAGTCATATGTTAAAATAATTAATTCTTAATTTAGATAGACGCCTAGCTCTAGCTAGCTACCACCCCCATACATGTGACAAATGACAATGATAAATTATAGCATATATACACACAAATTATACAGCTAGGCCGTCAAAAATATGGAATGTAGTTATGTTAATTAAAATAACCATACTATAGTAAAATCCATATTTAGTATATAGCCATTTTGCAATGTTCACATGGAATATATGGAGTATTATTATCTCATACACTGGTAATGAAATCTAAAGATTTCACAAGCGGAATTTGTAAAGTAACACATACCCTTAAGATATATTTAAAAAATAAGTGAGACATGTGACAATTTTTTGAACAGGATTATAAAATTAAAAAACTTTACCGTCAATATGTATATGTATACTCACAAAAGTTAGCTCAGTTGATAAGAGAGGAAATCATTATTTTTTTGTCAACTTGAATTTAATTTTTTTGAGAATGAGCATTACAAAAAGTTAAATTTTAATTTTTAAATGCATCAGATCGATATGAGAGAATCCTTAAGATCGGTTGAGAAGAGGATTAAGTTCAGACAAAACTTGAGAGATACTTCTAATCGTATTATCAAAAAATCTTATATATGTATTTTTTTCTTTTCTTTTCTTTTCTTTTCTTTTTTTTTTTTTACATTTTTATGATGATTGATAATTATTTAGCTATCTTTCAATTTAATATTTCTAAATTTCTCTGGTTTAAAAAAAAAATCATAAACGGTGTTGTTTTATTCTACCAAAGTATTTTAACAAATGCATCAATATTGATGATCAATTATTTATTATTGTTAATGATTTTTTTTTAAAATCTCCTTTCTTTGTAAAGATTTCCCCCCTTTTTCCTTGTTAGTTAGAAAAGACATTTTGCAGCTTCTATGTGTACATGATACGTACATTTAAATATTTGGTGAAGCTGAAATTGAAAACCAAACATTTCTTTCTGATATTTGATTATTAGACCTTAGAAATAACTCCATTGTTATACAATAGTATCTTAATCCAAATATTAATTTCATCTAAGTTGTATATATATAATCTACATAAATGAAATTTAATCAAATGATTAATTTTAAATTAATTAGTGTTTGAATTCTCGCGTTGCTTCGATTTTATTATCATTGATAATACATTAAATACGATTATAACACAAAAAAATAACATAAATTTAGAGTTAAAATTGAATTACTATGACAAACTAAGCAAAATATCTCATCTTGAGGACAACTTTTAAAGTAAGATATAAATATAAAATAACACAAATACAATACGAATATACGAATCTAATTCATTATATGTGCATTATATGTAAAAAAAAAAACTAAGATGGATATCAAATTTTAATTTATTTAGATTATATTGATATCTATAATTTCTATTCATATTAAGAAAAAATAATAAAATGTAAACCTAACAACTATCATACAATAACTCATAACATATAATATCATTTAATATAGACTATTTAATCATCATAATATTTTTTTTCTTTTGATTCATCAAAAGTTTTAAAAAAATTTACTTATATCAACTCATCTAATAATATTATTCAATATTTTAATTTTTACCGATAATTTATCAATACAATAATTTTGTATTCAATAATAAAAAAATAAAAAAATTAATATTACCTTATTTTTCAAAAAAAAATAAAGAACCAATTATTATAAAATACGTGATAAGCTCATAAAATATACATTTTATGTTTTTTTACCTTTAGTTTTTGTTATGTTTTCGATTTTTATCTTGTTTACTTATATTATATTTTTGAATTTTAGGTACAATAAGGAGAATGAAGTCAAAAGATGTCAATAATGATGCTAAAGAACTTACAAATCATAATCACAAGATAGAAGAAGACTCGGAAGTCAAAAGGATAAATTTCTGGTTGCAAAGCAAGAAGGCAGATTTGACCTCCAGAGCTTGTTGCAAGAAAAACATGATGTTAAATCCTTATTTGAAGAAACTTCCTTCTTTACTTTTGAATCTGACTTGAATAACTTTCCAACGGTAGTTTACACGCCCAAATCGGATAAGAAATGGTCATCCAAATCAGCCGACGAAGTGAAGGAAGATGCAGTAGAAAAATGAAGACAGAGAGCCCGGCGTCGCGGCTCCCATTTCCGGCGTCGCAGCGCCAAAGGTTCGGGAAAAACTGCAAAAAAAGGTGCAAAAACGTGATTTTTCTACCTCCAGGCTTACTTGTGCGGCAAGGATTTGTTCTCAAGTTTTTAAAACTCTATAAATACCATCTTTTGAGCCACAAACTAGACATCTTTTGAGGATACTAAAGAGATTATCATTATTCTTCTTCTTCTCCATTCTTTTATTTTCTTTTTAGTTTTATGTATATATTATTTATGTCTATGCTAGGCTAAACTTTTTTGTTGTTGTTAAGGGTGATTTCAAAGCCCTAAAACATGTTGTGTAATTGATTTTCATAATCTATCTATCATTAGTTTTCTATCAAAGTTGCTTGTGTTCTTCTATAAGAATTGTTCATGACGTTGTCTTGATTTGTTTAGGTTGCAAACTAAATAGATCTTGATAATTATCTAATGCTAGTTTAGGAGACTTGATACGTAGCTTATCTTGATTTCCTATTCAATAGTAGCAATTTGTAATTCATGATTATATTGGATTTTCGAGAATTGCAAAGTGAAACATAACCTAAGTTAAATAATTAATGTTCATACTTTTGTTGCTTAGATCAACCTATTTTTCTCATCATAAAGCTGCTATCAAATTAAATTTAGAGATGTTTATCCTAGGCTGTTTGATAGTTAGAGATTAAGTAGTGGCGTTCATCCTGCTTAACCACGAATTAAGGAAGGATTGAGGTAACACGGAAAGTTGTTATCTACGGTTGTTAATTTGATAGTTAATTAATGTTGATAGATCTTATTATTGATTCTTAATGATGTCTAGTGGTGAATAATGAACCTTTAGCCATATTTATCTTATATTTGATTTCATCTTATTTATTAGCTTCTTACTTTTATTGTTTTCTTAATTTTTAAAACTTTTTCAAAAACCCCATTTTCTTATATTGTTCTTGAATTTAAATTTTAAACTAGTAATTTATAAACTAAAAACCAAGCTCTCTGCATGCTACTTTACTATAATTGATCATATTAATTGCAAAGTTTAATAAAGATACGCTTTTTTTGGTGCATCAATATGTGACACAAATTTATAAGTTATTTGAATAGTGTCACACACGAACATGACATGACAAAATAACTAAAATACGACATAACATGAAAAAATAACATGACCGTGACATGAATACATGAACGTGTCGAAATTTATATAAAACGAAGTTGACACAAAATTAAAAGTTATTTGACTAATGCCAATTAAACTTGACAATTTCAGACACCGACACAAACACGACTGAAAAAATAATAAAAAAACAATATAACACGAAAAAATAATACTAACACGGCACAAATATATCAAAATTTATATAATACGAATTATTTATCAATAAAATAATTTTTAATTCAATAATATAAGAAACCAAACAATTAATATGATCTTATTTTTTTAAAAAATAAAGAACCAATCATTATATGACACGTGACACAAAATTATGAGTTATTTGAATTGTGCCAGTTAAACTTGGCAATTTCAAGTACAACATGATTATACGACAGGAACACTACACGAAAAAAAAACTAAAATACGACACGAATACATGAACTTGTCAAAATTTATATAAAACGAACGTGTCAAAATTTATATAAATATATAATAACTTGAATACAATTATGACACAAAAAAATAACACAAACATGATATAAATATATGAATTTTTTCTCTTTCCTTCTTTTCTTTTCTTCTCTCCTTTCCTTTCCTTTCCTTCCCTCCTTTTTTCTCTTTCTTTCTTTTTCCTTTCTTCCTTTTTTTATCATAATTTCAAAAATAATATAAAATTGACAGTTACAAAATTACCCTCAATTGAATAATTGAGGAATTACCCCTCGATTGGTTATCCAATTGAGGGGATAACTTTTATTATAGTTTACTAAAAAATGCACGCATTTTGCTGCAGAATATTATCGGATCTGAATTGATATTTATAATAAATTTGAAAAATTAAAAAGCAAGAGGAGTAAAGATAATTTAAAAAAATAATAATTTCTATCCGTATACGATACTTGATATAAAATTGAGAATTATTTGAATATGATCAATTAGATTCAGTAATTTCAAACACAACATAATTATAAGATACGAACATAACATGAGAAAAATAATTAAAACACGACATGACACAAAAAATAACACGAACATGACACAAATACATGAATGTGTCAAAATCTATATAAAATAAATTACTAATTTGTAAAAATTTATAATATTTTAAACATACAATAAAATAACACGAACATGTTACGGACATACAATTTTTCTCTGAATTGAATCATTATAACAAATTATGTAAAATATGGGATGAATTGAGACACGACACAAACACACAAAATTTTCTCTAAATTGTATCACCATGACAAACTATGCAAATTTTTTGGATGAATTGAAATACGACACGAACACATGAAAAAAAATAATTAAAATAAGACAGAACACGAAAATAACATGAACACAACAGAAAAACACGAACGTGTCAAAATCTACATAAAATGAATTATTAACATGTAAAAATTTATATAAATTTATAATACTTTGAACACACACAAAAACAACACGAACACGCAAAATAATATGAACACGAACGAATATCCGAACGTGTCAAAATCTACATAAAATGAGTTATTAACATGTAAAAATTATATAAATTTATAATATTTTGAACAGATGAAAAATAACATGAACACGACACGAATATGTGAACGTGTCAAAATCTATATAAAACGAATTATTAACGTATAAAAATTATATAAATTTATAATATTTTGAACATACAAAAAATAATATGAACACAAAAACGACAGGAACACACAATTGTTACTCCATCTTTTTTTTCCTTTCTTTCTTTTCTTTCTTTCTTTTTTTTGAAAATACCTAAACTAACCCCCAACTTCCTTAATACTCATAATTAGTTGTTAACTAATCCTAAATCCAAAATTCTCAATTCTCTTTTCTATTGATTTGGGGATTGTTTTATAACAAGTTATAAATAAGATGTCTATCATGGATATGTCAGCGCAATTATTGGATTCCTAAAATACTTTTGATAGTATTATCAATATATATATATATATATATATATATATATATATATATTCTCATCATAATCAAATTTAGACTTAAAAAGGATACATACTAAAAAAAACTTTGGATGATAAGAGAGATGTGGGTTTAATTAGATGGAAATTTAGATTGGGTTAATAGAATTATAGACACGTATTTGTGTGAAAAACTTTGGATTCATTATTAATAAAATATAGATTTGAATTTGTTTAAAGTTTAAACTATAATTAAAAATTGGTTTAAGTAGTACTGGACTGTTATGTTACGTTGATCATGAAATCTAGTTTTTCTTTTGGGCGGAGATTGAGTTTAATTTTTTAATCAATGGAAAGAAAGTCAGCTACATTTCTTTAATCTTACGTATTGCTAATTCTTGATTCGTCGAGGGATCGGCGGCAAAAGCAGCCAAAATATATACAAGGGGCGGCAAATGAAACGCGCTCTCGGTGTCTATTTAAGCAAATCAAATCCTGGGTTGAGGCATGCAAATTAATGCAAACTATTATTCCAAGCTTTATCTATAGCAGATATTCGCAGCAGAAATTAAGCTGATCATGGCACACCAGTACTCAGCTGCTATCAAGCTACCCGTCATTGATCTTTTTGATGAGAATTCAAAGCCTGGTACTCACTCTTGGATCTCCAAATGCAAGGACGTTCAGCTAGCTTTTGAGCAATACGGATGCTTCTTAGCAACATTTGACAAAGTTTCTTTACAGCTTCAGGATCAAGTCTTCCTCTCTTTACAACAATTGTTCCATCTTCCTACACAAACTAAGGTTCTGAACACTTCTGATAAACCTTATTTTGGTTACTTTAAACATCCTTCGATTCCTCTCTCTGAAAGCATGGGCATTGATAATCCCACCATTCCCGAAGGAACTCAAAGTTTCACAAATCTCATGTGGCCTAATGGGAACAAAACTTTCTGGTATATATACATATATACCCAATCTCATTCCATTCACAGTTCAAAACCCATATTTTTTGCATGATTTACTAACAGTTTTTTTACATTAATTGTTTGAACATTATGGTTAATTAGTGAAAGAATATATGCGTACGCGAAGCTGGTGTCAGAATTGGATCGAATGGTGAAGAAAATGGTGTTCGAAAGCTATGGCGTAGGGAAGTACTATGATTCCCACATCCAATCTACTGATTATCTTCTTCGACTCATCAAATATAGGGTGCCCCAGGATGATGAACATGACTTAGACGGATGTCCTGATCACACTGACAAGAGCTTCGTGACCATACTTCATGATAATCAAGTTGCAGGTCTACAGATAAAAACAAAGGATGGTAACTGGATTGGCGTTGAGCCCTCTGGTTCTATGTTCCTTGTCATGGCTGGCGATGCATTCTTGGTTAGTTCATATATATAATAATTTTTCCTTTTTTTTGGAGACAATTAATTCTGACAAATTTATAATTATCTGATGCAAATTCGATTGTTGTTGTTTAGGCATGGAGCAATGGAAGAATACAGTCTCCAATCCATCGTGTGATCAGTAAGGAAGCTAAAAAGGAAAGATATAGCCTTGCATTGTTCTCTTTTAGTGGTGAGACTATACAAACGCCAGAGGAGCTTGTTGATGAGGCTCATCCATTGCTGTTTAAGCCCTTTCATAATATGGATTTACTCCGCCTCTATTCCCTTGATAATGTTCAGAAATATGTCGAGTTTTTTTCCCAGGCCAAATGCGGAGCATGACCAGATTTTATATATATATATATATATATATATAAGTTCTTTTCTTCGAGGAAAGGCTTGACGACATTTAATCTTTTAAAAAAAAAATATCTTATTTAATTGTTTTTTTGCATTTCTATTCCAAATTGGGCATTTTCACATTCAGTTATCTTCTTTGAGTTTGTTTTCTATGTGTTGACATTGGGGTTTTTAAACTTCATATAAATTATGTTAAAAATTATCATATGTATTCTTCTAATTATACTTGTTTTTTCATTTCTTAATATATATCTTAAAAGGGTATGTAAAAACCTTCTAACACTAATGATAAAATTTAAAAACTTCGTTGACAATATATAAGATAATTTTTCATCTTGTAATAATATATTTCATGATAAAATTGTTTTTTAAATACTTGTGTAAGTACCAAATTTTGCATCCAAATTAATTAGTAAAGTAATTAATTTTTCAAAGAAAATAAAACGAAATTGTGCTAAATTTGGCTGGACCACCGATAGACACTACCTTAGGCCGATTGACTGGTTTTTTAGCCAATCAATTTATCCCATTTCGAGATAAGGATGCACTTGAACGTTTTTTTGGTGTTTTGGACGAATCTCGAACGTGAAGTAGCCTCCACTGATCGGTTGAGGGTAGTTTCTTGGAATTATTAATAATGAAAAGCCCCAATCGAAATGGGTTTATTAATGACTAATGCTTAAAGTCTTTGATCGTTATCAACTTCATTGGGCCTTTTTCCTTTCACTTCACTCTTTGAACAAATTCCAGATCGGATCCCTTCATATTGACGTGGCAACAATCCGGACCAACCACGTCACCTCCCCCTTTTATTGCCTTTTCCCTTGCACGAAAAGCGAACGTGACGTGGATAGCACTCATTCAATCATGTTAATTGTTAAAGGAAAATCGTACGGTCCAGATAAGATTACAAAGGGGCCTCCATCATTATGGGCCCATTCACTACTTCCTCCTATTTATACTCCATCCTCCTTTAAACTTTTTTTCTCGCACAGCATATAAAAAAAAAAAACTCAGTTTGAAGAAACAAAGAAAAAACAATCGACGTTAACGAAAAATAAAGTAATTAGAATCGACGTTGATTGATTGATCAGAGAAAAATGTCGTGGCAAACTTACGTCGATGATCACTTGATGTGCGAAACCGACAACGGCCATCATCCGCCGCTGCTATCATCGGCCACGATGGCAGTGTTTGGGCCCAGAGCTCCTCTTTTCCTAATGTATTATTGTCTCTCTCTCTATGTTTTTTGTTTTGGATCAATGATTTAGTTGATTAATCCATGTGGATCTCGTTGTTTAATTGTCGATTAATCCATTTTAATACTCATATTGATTTATGTTATTAGGTAATGTATTAGATAATGTGATTATCCAATGTTAATTTGTTAATCAAATAGTTGGATCTGTATTGCAGTTTAAGCCTGAAGAGATTACTGCCATCATGAAAGATTTTGATGAACCTGGATCTCTTGCACCAACTGGGCTACACCTTGATGGCACTAAGTATATGGTAATCCAGGGAGAGCCCGGAGCTGTGATTCGTAGGAAGAAGGTGAATTAATGTTCTTTTTTGGTAATCTTGTTTATCACTGGTTCTATTGAATTTATCTATATTTAATGTGCATTCAGCTTATATGGTTTTAGCTATTTATCGTATGTTGTAAGTTTGCCTGCAATTTGGAGAAGAGATTGAATGCATGCCTCTTTAAATGGGCTTGCTAGTAAACTGTACGAGAGAAATACATTTTTGTCCAAATCTTGTAGCACGTTCTGACCAGACACAATGTAGATGCCCTTGAAGTTTGTATTTAGTTACATCTTATGTAATTTTTTTTTTTAAAATATCTGTATCTTATACTTTGTGTTAACACATATTTAAACATGGGTATGGGATATGATTCTTTAAATATATGAAAAAACTTAGAAAAAATTAAATGTATTCGTATCAGATACATACTCGTATTCGACACTCACCATCAATATTATTGAATGCAGCTGAACGCCTATTCCTACAAAAAGAATCTAATAAAATGGCAGTTTTCTTCCAACAAACAAGCATTCTGAATGTCATGCAGGAGAGAGAGAGAGAGAGAGAGTGGCCTTTACTAGTATATACTTACCTTCCTTTTGGATACAGGGTAGTAATACTCGGTACAGGTACAAGATGAGATTTTTCTCCAATTTTTTCTTTTTCAATAATCTCAGTAATGCGTTGTTATGGACCTTAGGAAATGCATGTAATAATTATAGAGCTCCATGGATCTCATATGTGGGAACTTTTCCAGAATTCAACAATTTCGTCCAGCCTTGATTTGCTAGTCCCTTTCGATAACTCTCTCTTGCTCACTGTGCAGCTCAAATATATGGATCACAAATTGCTTTTAGGTATCCTAAAGCATTTTCACTTATCAATTGTCAATAATGCATTTGGACATTTATCATTATCTTTTATGAGTACATAACAGAGACCTAACTATGCTATGATTGTGTTTTATCAAGTCTAATCCAAAGTGTCCTATCTGATTAGGTTTCCCATCATACATCAGGACATCCATCATTTTCTTGTTTGAGTTCACAGAAATGCTCAACTAGCTGTTACTGCTTTTTTAATGCCTTTTTTTTTTATTAAAATTGCTGAGTACAAGCAAGACAACAGGGACCATCTGTTGAGGAGAAGTTATCCCAAAATTGCTGACTCATTTTCAGAGTAACTTCTTTCAGATAATTGTGAAAGATAGTTGCACAATATCATCTTATCGAGAAGTAAACAACGTGAAATTCCATTATTGACTTGAGGTTTCTTAATTCTTATGTTTTTGAACTCTTCCATTTATCATTTTTAAGTGCGAATTATTCTTTATTGTAGCTTGCTGACGGTATTTTGGAGTTGGGGAAGGCTGATTTTAATTACTTGTTTGGTAGAAAACAAATTAGTGCCTCCTGATGGCATTGAACTTTTCCAAGTTACAGTCTAACTGATAGTGGCGACAGGTGAGAGTTAAAGAAATTCCTTTTTCTAATTGTTGTCATTTATTTTTGCAGGGCTCTGGTGGCATAACTGTGAAGAAAATGGCCCAAGCTCTAATTTTCGGCATATATGATGAACCCGTGACTCCAGGACAGTGTAACATGTTCGTTGAGAGGTTGGGTGATTACCTGTTGATCAGGGTATGTAGGCCTCACCCCAGCTTGTTGATTTCCTCTTTTACGTTTTGGGCTTGCATCTTTCTTCCATAATTATGAATTGGCATCTCTGAAGCATGGGTATGGCTCACCTGCAAGAGTACCCGTACCGGGTACGGCTGGGTACGTACCGGGTACGTACCTATTTTTTTTAAAAAAAATTAAAAATGGGTACGGCTCGGGTATGGGTTGGCCAAATTTTACACTAAAACTCAGCATTTTAATGCCCTAAAGCATATTTCCCTTCCCCTCTTTTTATTATCGATAGAATTATCATACCCTAAGACATATTTGGAGGTTGTTTTTTTCACTGAAGATGGGCAAGGAAATAATGAGATAGACACTGTTAGAGTTTGATTTTCATAGTCATGTTTAGATGTTGTCATATTGAACAATTTAAGTATTATAGTTTCTTATTTTGAGATGTTTTCATGTTGAAATTTGTGTGTTTTATCTTTTATATTATGTTGTGTCATATTTTATTATGTGAAATTTCAGTTTCTTATAAAATATATATATATATATATATATATACATATATATATAATATTAAAATGTACCCGTACCCTAGTTTTTTAAAAATTACCGTATCTCGTACCCGTACCGGGTACCGTACCTGTATCCATGCAACGTAGATTGGCATTGAAGTTTTTGGAGTCAGTGATGATAATAATCATGTGAAGACAAAATGATTTTTGAATTGGTAGGGTTTTTTTTTGTTCTCCCTCCCCTTTGTTCCCATAATTTATGTGTATTCATTCTCCCTGCTGTTTTGATTCCAGTGGAGTTTGCTTTTTTTTTTTTTTGAAGTTACATAAAATGTATTTTGGATACCCTATTATATTATCATACGGTGGAATCTATTTTTTTTAGTTGTTAAATTGAATCATCTTTCACATTTAGAGAATAGTTGAGAAGTTTTTGTGTTTGTTGATGGAGGATTTTGATTTCAGGATTGTTCTGGGTAAAAATTGGAGTTCCAGTTTGTTTCTCCCATGATGTTGTTTCCGGTAAGTGCAACCAATTGCAATTCTTTAATGATTATATTATGCTTTGTTCCTTAGTCTTAATAAAAGAACAACTCAGTCAAATTTACTTGTGTAGAGGTTTTTTTTTTATCGGATGAGGAAACGATACAAACCAGTAAAAAGAGATGACGTAGGGAGATGGCGAAGAGGAAGATTGAAACAGACCCTGAAGAAAAAGTATAGTGGAAGGTGGTGGTGATGAAGGCTGTAAGTGACTGAGAATGATGAAAGTTATAGTAGCCGTAGGATTGTAGAGAAAAGTTGCAGAGAATTCTTAACGGCTAAAAATTTGTCAAACTGCCTAAAGATTCCAAATGAAGTTTTTGGACTATAAATAACTCCTATTTATAGTCCCACCAAGAGAAGTTACAAATATAGTGGGAAATTATTAGGAAACCACTCACGTGAAAGTATCACAAATCATGAGTAAAGTTTTGGTCACAGGCAGTGAAGAAATGTTACGTGACAACATACTTAAGAATGTACTTTCTGTTCAATAATAAAAAGAAGCACTTGTGTTTCAGGAAAAGGTTAAGAGACAGACTTCTTAATAGTTTCCATATCTGAGACTCCAAATCATGTTCTCTAAGACATCCCAAGAGTGGAGCAAATTCATAATCATGTAGGTAATTTAAAGCAAAATCCTATGTAGATATATATTCAAAGCAAGTAGATATAATCACGTAGGCTCATAATCATGTATATATATATATATATATATATATATATATATATATATATATTCTTGAAATATATATATTAAAAAGCATGATGCCAGTAGGCAGCATGCATGGCCACCCTTGAGGTATGCATACCTCATAAGGCATGCACCTCGTTGGTTGCATGCCTCTCAGGATCTATTTTTTTAAAAATAAATAAATAATAATAAAAATAAAAAGAGTTATGATTAGAAAAAGAGAGGATTTAAATTTTAATGAGATAAAAAGATAAATGTGTTTAGACTCCAAATAACACAAGGAGACTACGTATTGCCTATAAATACAAGAGTCCAAAATTATTTCACAAATCTCAGCAACCCTGCACAAGATGAAAAGGGTTCATTGTTCTCTTCAAAAAATATTTTGAAAAAAAGGTAAGTTCTCATCTATCTATTTCTCTCTTTTTTTTATAAATACAAAAATATAGAGATTTCTCATGATGATTGATTTTGATTTGATTTTTTTTTTTTCAAATCAAGAAAAATTAGGGTTTTTGAGTTTAAAATAAGTATCCCATTTTTTTGCAAATCAAATTTTGATTTTTGTAAATATTTTTAAGAAATATATATTGTGAATGGGTGCAAACAGTCGCGTGCTACTAGCTTGCATGGAAGTAGCCACGCACGACTTTTTTTATTTTATTTTTTTAATAATACGAAATTAGGATTTTTTGTGTGTACAATTATATGTTATTTATAAAAAAAAAATAAATACTTGGTCTTTTGTTGTTATTTTGCAGGATTTTGTTTCCCACAATAGTGAAAATTAACTCACACAAACCAAGCTACAGTCAGCCCTCCAGAGATGCTCTTCATGCTCCAAGAAAAAAAGAAAACAGACTACTGGCAAGGAGAGCAAACAAATATGGTGTAGTGCCTGAGGTCCCTAAGAATTGGGAGGATTCAATCATCAAATCAGGTGGGGTTGATTGTTTTTGAAAATATGTGAATGAGAAGCAGAATGATTAACATCCACCTATACCAGCAGAATACAACTTCAAAGTATTCGTTTTGAAGTACGTGAGAGAGAGTATATCTCATTCAATTCTGTTTTGAAGTCTAGATTTGAGCAGGAACAATTTTCGCTTTCCAGTTCCAAGCTAATTCCTTGTCAGTTCAAGGTTGGGATGAGTAGATAAAAAAAGTTTTGGCAAAACTTGCTAATGTGAGTATCTTTTCGAAGGCAGGAGTATTTAGTGTTGTCCGAATTAGTTCCAGGCTTTTCCATATAAGAAAAGGGAAAAAGTTGGATGTATGGCGTACAGTTCTTGCTAGATGGAGCACTTTCTTCCATACCATGATTACAACTTAGGTGAGTTTACATTTACTTTAGAGTATGTGTCTTACTTGAGCTTCTCTATTATGGAGGGCATGAAATTTATTCTATTTATTTACAAGTTCTTTCGTAGCTTGCTCCAAAGTCAAGGTAATAGTTCCAAGGTTGCATGATTTTTCAACTAGATAAGTCTTTTTTTTTTTTTCAGAAATACAACCCTAAAGAGGGTGAAACTATAGATCCCACTTTTCTAGACCATAAGTTTAAACTAATAGCATTGTTGATTATGTGGTTGGCGCAACATGTGCTTCCAGACTGTTCAGATGATGGGATTTCTTGAGCTTTAATTCTTATAGTCATCAGGATTGCTAAAGGATTTGACTTTCTTCTTGCTCCATACTACATGGGGTCCTTGTATAAACGACTGAAATTGTACCAATCTAAAACTGAAGATTCAGTTGGTCGATATAAAATTCTGACAAATGTGGATGCTATTTTTATTCAGATTTGTCTATGGGAGAGATTCAGTTCTTGTGCTCTTGAGCTTAATGTATATAACTCATTTGGGATTTCTAATTCAATAACTGTTCACAGGAATGACTACAGAGCTTGGGCATTACTTGCTCAAACATCAAAAAAGAGTGTTCTGAAAGTGATGGATATGGTAGATGAATTCAATCACATGCCATATGTTAACTTACTCAATGGGTATGGAAGTCTTACTCTTTATTATGACTTGTCTGATTCCATGAGTATGCATAGAATACATTATTATCTACGGGTTCAGTGTCATGTGCTACCTTACATGATTGAAAATTCTAGCTTAGGGATCATACTCAGCGAAATTATATTCGATATCCAATGTAGCACGTCAGTTCAGGTATGATCAAGGAGTTCCACCTACACCTATATCCAGTGAGATCTTTATCATACTCGAACTGACGTGCTACTCTGGATACCAGATATAATTCCACTGAGTATGAGTCCCTAGTAATCCCTGAGCTAGAATTTTCGATCATGCAAGGTAGTGCACGATACTGAACCCATAGATAAAAATATATTCTATGTATACTTATGAACTCAAACAAGTCATAATAAAGAGTATGACTTCCATACCAATTGAGTTAGTTAACATATGGCCTGTGATTGAATTCATATACCACATCCATTACTTTAAGAACACTCTTTTTTGATGTTCGAGCAAACCACGCCTAGGCTTTGTAGTCATTCCTGTGAACGGTTATTGAATTAGAAGTCCTAAATGAGTTATATACATTAGGCTCAAGAGCACAAGAGCTGAATCTCTCTCATAAACACATCTGAATAAAAGTAGCATCAACATATGTCAGAATTTTATATCGACCAGCTGAATCTTCAGTTTTAAATTGGTACAAGTCCAGTCGTTTATACAAGGACTCTAGGTAGTATGGAGCAAGAAGAAAGTCAAGTCTTTTAGCAATCCTGATGGCTATAGGAATTAAAGCTAGAGAAATCTCATCATCTGGAAGCACATGTCGCGCCAACCACATAACCAACAATGCTATTAGTTCGAACTTATTGTCTGGATAACTGAGATCTTTAGTTTCACCCTCCTTAGGGTTGTACTTATGAGAAAAAAAAAGACTTATCTAGTCGAAAAATTGTGCAACATTGGAACTGCTATCTTGACTCTGGAGCAAGCTACGAAAGAACTTGTAAATACGTCTCTCCTCTTTATTAAGCTCAATAGAAGAAATTCCATGCCTTCCATAAAAGGAAAGCTCAAGTAAGACACATACATCCTCTAGAGTAAATGTGAACTCACTCCAAGTTGTAATCATGGTATGAGAGAAAGTGTTTCATCTAGCAAGAACAGCACACCATACATCCAACTTTTTTTTTCTCATATGGAGGAGCCTGAAACTAATTCGGACAGTACTAAATACTCTTGCCTTCAGAACGGCACTCACATTAGCAGGTTTTGCCAAGACTTTATTTATTCACTCATCACAGCCTTGAACTGGCATGGAATTGGTAAGTTTGATACTTGAAAGCGGAAATTGTCCCCGCTCAAATCTAAACTTCAAGACAGAATTGCATGAGATATACTCTCTCTCATGGGCTTCAAAACGAATATATTTGAAGTTGTATCCTGCTGGTACATATGGATGTTGATCATACTGCTTCTCATTCACATATTTCCAAAAACAATCAACCCCACATGCTTTGATTATTGGATCCTCCCAATTCTCAGGGACTACATCTTTGTTTGCTCTAAGTGTAATTTTCTTGGTGAGAATCTTGCCAACAGTTTGTTTTTTTTTTTTTTTTTTTGAGCAGTAAGAGCATCTCTGGAGGGCTGACCGTAGCTTGGTCCGTAAGAGTTCATAATCTTCACCACAGAAAGAAAATCCTGCAAAACAACAACAAAAGACCAAGTAAGTTTTTTTTTTATATATATAAATAACATATAATTGTACCAAAAATATATATATCATAATCTCGTACTATTAAAAAAAAGGTCGGCGTGGTTCCTTGCATGCAAGTAAATAACCACGTTGCTTACTTCGAGCAAGCAGCACGCGACTGCTTGCACCTATTTACAAAATATATATCTTTTAAATATTCTTAAAAAAATCAGAATTTAATTTGCAAAAAATTGGGCTGATTATTTTAAATTCCAAAACCCCGATTTTTTTTATTTAAAAAAAAAATCAAATCAAAATCAATCATCATGAGGAATCTCTATATTTTGTATTTATAAATATATATATATATATATATATATATGAGAACTTACCTTTTCTCAAAGAAATTTTTGAAGAGAAGAATGAAAACTCTTTTTCAACTTATGCAAAACTTCTGAGATTTGTGAAATAATTTTCAATTGACCCTTGTATTTATAGACAATATGTAGTCTTCTTGTGTTATTTGGAGTCTAAGACATATTTATCTTTTTATCTCATTAAAATTTAAATCCTCATTTTTTTATTATAACTTTTATTTATTTATTTATTTAAAAAAAGAGATCTTCCGAGGCATGCAACCTGCGAGGTATGCATACCTCGCGGGTGGCCATGCATGCTGCCTACTGGCAGCACGATTTTTAATATATATACACATAAGATTTTGCTTTAAATTACCTACATGATTATAAGTTTGCTTCACTCTTGAGATGTCCTGGTGAGCATGGTTTTGAGGCTTAAATATGGAAACTGTTAAGAAATCTGCTTTTTAACTTTTCCCTAAAACACAAGTGCTTCCCTTTACTATTAAACAGACAGTACACTCTTAAGTATGTTGTCATGTAACCTTTTTTTACAGTATGTGACCAAAACTTTACTCATGTTGTAACTTTCACGTAACTCTCATTCTACCCATTACTTTTGGTAACCTCCCTCTTTCTCCCATTACCCATGATTTGTGACACTTTTACGTAAGTGATTTCCTTATAACTTCTCACTCTATTTGTAACTTCTTTTGGTGGGACTATAAATAGGAATCCAAAAGCTTCATTTTTGATCTTTTGACAGTCTGACAAATTTTTAGCCTTTAAGAATTCTTTGCAACTTTTCTCTACAATCCTACAGCCACCATAACTTTCACTATCCTCAGTCACTTACAGCCTTCATCATCACCACCTGCCACCGCACTTGTTCTTCAAATTCTGCTCCAACCTTCTTCTCCGTCATCTCTCTACGTCATCTCATTTTACTGGTTTGCAACATTTTCTCACCCGATCAAAAGAACTTTTTACAACTTGTTAGTGTACGATCTTTAACTGAAATCAACTTTGTTCGAAAGAGTGTTCCCTACAAAATATATCTTAAATGGTGGAGGGGAAGATGGGCAGTTTTTTATTTTTTCAACAATCATTTACCCACACGTACGTGTATTATTATTGTGTTCATTTTATTTTTTATATTGTATTTTAGCTTTTTTTTATATCGTGTAATCGTATCATATTCAAAACTATCAATTCTACATTAACATTTTTATCCTAATACGAGTAGAATAGATGTTAGTAATTTTTCTAGTATTAGAAAATAAAAGCCAATCTTAAAAGTGAATTATGAAAATGTAAGGAAATCAGCTTAAACTATAAAGGAAAAAATGCATAAGTAGTGGTTTTTTTTTAATTTGGTGTTTACATGTATCTATGATAATGATAGATAAAGCCTATATATATATATATATATATATATATATATATGTGGGGTTGTAAGCATGAGATGAGAGAGAAATGGAGCAGCAAATCATCATTGCAATACCTATACCTATCTTATAACAAAAGACAAAAGTAATTCCTTAATTGAGGGGTAATTTTGTAATTTTTTTAAATTGGAAGACAAATATATCTCTTAATTGAGCAATTGCTCTCTCAATTGAGGGGAAATTTTGTAATTTTTTCTTCATGAAGGATTATTTTGTATTTTTATTTTATAATTTTATTTTTAAATATTATCACGTGTTGTATTTATGTTATTTTTTCGTGTTATAATCGTATTAAGGATATTACATTTATAAGATAAATTTTGCATTTTTTGAAGAAAAATGAGGGTGGCTACGTCGCCCCCCTTTTTTGTTTTGGTAGACCCCATTTTTTTGGGTAGGAAGAACAGAGAAAAAAAAAAGAGAAAAATTTGTGTGTTCATGTTTTTTTTTTTGTGTTTAAAATATTATAAATTTATATAAATTTTTACACGTTAATAATTCATTTTATGTATATTTTTAAACGTTCGTGTATCCGTATCGTGTTTGTGTTATTTTTCTTATTGTGTTTTAATTATTTTACCAATGTTGTGTTCGTGACGTGTTCGTGTCCATGTCCATGTCTGTTTTATTTTTTTGTTTTTCAAAATATTATAAATTTATATACATTTTTACACGTTAATAATTCATTTTATGTATATTTTTATACGTTTGTATATTCGTGTCGTGTTCACATTCTTTTTCGTGTTGTGTTTTAATTATTTTTTCATCTTTATGTTCGTGTTCATGTTATTTTTTGTGTTGTGTTTTAATTATTTTTCTTATGTTATGTTCGTGTCGTATTTCAATTTATCTAATATTTTACATAGTTTGTCATTGTGATTCAATTTAGAGAAAAAAATTATGTGTTCCTGGCGTGTTCGTGTTCGTGTTTTTTTTTTTTTTGTATTTTCAAAATATTATAAATTTATATAAATTTTTACATGTTTATAATTTATTTTATGTATATTTTTACATGTTCATGTATTCTTATCGAGTTTATGTTATTTCTCGTGTTGTGTTTTAATTATTTTTTTATGTTGTGTTCGTATCGCGTTTGAATTCATTTTATATTTTACATAGTTTGTCATTGTGATTTGATTTAGAGAAAAGTTTGTTTCACTTAAATTTATCTTTTAAGTTGATTTTATAATTTGTTTAGAAGTTTAAATTGTTAAGACTAGAGGTGTTCATGGGTCGGGCCGAGGCCTGAAAATTTTTCAACATCTTTGCCCAGGCTCGGCCCGCGGGCCCATGAGCATTGTTCCTCTCATTTAAAAAAATATATATTTTTTATTAATATTTTTATATTTTATAATGAAAATTAAATAAAATAATATTATTTTAATACCTAAAACATTGTTCCGGGTCGGACCGGCCCGATCGGGATCAAGAAATGTCTGCCCAGGCCGGACCCAATACGGGTTGCTCGGCCCGTGAGCAGGTCTAGTTAAGACAGTTATCTTTTGTTATTTTATAAAATATTAATTTATTTTTTTGTTTAATTGTTTATTTTCGTTTTTAAAAATGTTGTTATCGTATATTTAACATTTGATTTTTGCTGCATCACGCGGATATCATTTTAGTATATATAAATTTTGACACATTATGTATAGATTTTGACACATTTGTGCATTCATGTTGTGTTAATGGTATTACATATATTGTCTTTTAGTTATTTTTTCATGTCGTATTGTCTTTTAGTTATTTTTTCGTGTCCGTGTCGTATCCGAAATTACTAGATGTAATTAGAACTATTCAAATAACTTTTAATTTTATGTTATGTTAATTTTTTTTTTGGTCGTGTTGATAGATTTTGACACATTTGTACATTTGTGTTGTGTTAGTGTTATTTTTTCGTGTTGTATTGTGTTTTAATTATTTTTTTCATGTTTGTTTCGTGTGCGAAATTGTCAGATCTAATTGATACTATTCAAATTCACAATTTTGTGTCAAGTTCGTTTTATATAAATTTTGAAACTTTTGTGTATTCATGTTGTGATTATGTTATTTTTTTGTGTAGTATTTTAGTTATTTTTTATGTCATGTTCGTGTGTGACACTATTCAAATAACTCTTAATTTTGTGTCATATGTTGTATAATGATTGGTTCTTTATTTTATTTTTGAAAAATAAAGTTTTTTTAATCTTTTTATTTTTATACTATTGAATAAAAAATTATTGTATTGATAAATTATCAGTAAAAATTAAAATATTGAATAATAATATGAGATAGGTTGATGTAAGTAAATTTGTTTAAAACTTTTGGTGTTGATTCCTAAAAAAAATAAAAAAATTATGATGATTAAATTGTAAAATAAAAATAATAAGTTAAATGATGTTATGAGTTATTTTATATTTTATTATTTTATTAATTTTTAATATGAATAGAAATGATGGATATCAATATAATCGAAATGAATTAAATTTTGATATCCATTTATATATATATATATAATTGTAAATATAATGAATTAGATTCGTATATTCGTGTTGTATTTGTGTTATTTTGTATTTATACTTTACTATAAAAGTTGTCATCAAGTTGAGATATTTTGTATAGTTTATTATAGTAATTGAATTTTAACTCTAAATTCATGTTATTTTTTATGTCATAATCGTATTCAATATATTATCAATGACAATAAAACTGAAATAACGTGAGGATTAAAACACTAATATATATTAAAGTAATTCTTTTTCACCTTAATTGAAGATATTTGGTAAAATTGAGGTTCAATTTTGAGTCGAGTTCCCCTGATTTATGTACAATTATAGTAATTTTGAGGTGGTTGATGTTTTATTTATGTATTTATTATTTTTTAGCTAAGGGTAAAATAACGGGGTTTTTATTACAATATAGCCAAAAAAAAAATTTATCAAATTACCGTTACTTTTTGATTATTTCCCAAAATACGGATCTTTTTTTTTCAGCTGGGAAATCGCCATCCCCCATGGCGATTTCCCAGCGTGTTTTTTTGCAAATTTGCAAAAAAATACCAAGGGAAATCGCCACCCGCCATGGCGATTTCCCTTGGTAATTTTAGCAAAATTTGCTAAAACCATAAAGGGAAATCGCCATGGGGGGTGGCGATTTCCCTTCATGTATATATATATATATTTTAATTAATAAACAAAAATTATATTAAAATAATATTTTATTTTAATTTGATAAATTTATTTTTAAAAATTATAAATTAAATTAAAATATTTTTTTTATAGGTTTGGTTATTTATTTTTTTAAAATATATATTAAAAATGTAATTTAATTTATTATTACAATTTTATAAAAAATAAAAATATATTTCTTATTAAAATTTAAAAAGAAGATTATATTTTTTATTAAATTTTTATATCAAAAATTTTATTTTTTATAATTTTGTAATATTATAAAAAAGAAAATTTAATTTATATCAAAAATAATTTAATGATGTAAAATGTAAATAAATTTTTTTTAAAAGAAATTTATCGAGTCACTTTTTTAAATAAAGAAGTTATTTTTAAGTTGGTATCGTAAAATAATTTTTTTAATTTGATTAGTTTTTTTGAGTTGGTATTCGATTAACTCGTGACATTAATTTAATCATTGTTTTTAATAATAATATAGATTGTTACAGTTTAAAACTGGATATTTGATAAAAAAAAATTAATTTAATTTCTGATTAAATTTTTTTTCTTATTATAATTTAAAAAGAAAATTAAATTAAAATGAAAAAAAGAAAAGCAACTTATCATGTAATTTGGATTATTATATTAAAATTAAATAACAACATTAAGATATAAATTAAAATAAAATATAACAATTAATTTCCGAACAAATTACATGAAATGCAAAACATATAAATTTATATTAGAAATTTAAAACAGATTACAATTATTCTAATTATTGCGTGGTGTAGAGCAACAGTGTCGAGTTCTTCTAGTGCGTGGTGGTTGCACCCGTCGTTCAACCTCGTCAGTGGCACGTATTCGCGGTCCACCACGACCTCTTGCTATAACCGCCACTGGTTCCGGTTGTATGTCATCAGTCGTTTCATCCGTATCAAAAATTTGAAACCCACTGCTGGATGAGCCAACACCTAGTTCACCCATAACGGGAACCTGACTACTAGATGCACCCATAAATGATGTAGCATCAAATGCTGACGAAGGGGTTCCAAACTGATACATGGATGTTAAATATGCTGAACTTGGACTTAGGACGGGGAGCTGGTCATCTAACCTCGTTCTTGGCGGTGATGGTCGGTAACACTCATTAACGTCATATCCGGGGTGACTTACGGAATAACGATGGCTGGATGGTACTCCATGATCCCGTTCAGGTTCAGGATGATCAAATGACATCCTCGGTGCTGTGAACTCCGATGAGGTCGGTTGACGCCTTCGCCCACGTTGTCGGCGAGGTCTAGGAGCATCCATATCCTGTGTAGGAGGGACTGGAGCTGAAGTTTGTCTGGTAAATGGCATACTCCTAACATCCTCGTGCATCGAAGGTGGACAAACGAAAGGCCGACCTTCATTTCTATACCATCTTATGTAATCAGCAGACGGGTTGAAATTATTACCAACAATCGGGTAACCTGTCGGAATTCGTTGAAAACGTATGTTCCACCATTGGATCCAACGTTCATGCTTCGCAGGCCAGAATTCATCATTACGACCACGCATGTCGACCTTGTGAAGCTTATCAAGGTTCATCGGGGCTGCAGGAATTGGTTGTTGCATCCCAAATTGTTGCAACACCCGGTCAGTTTGGTGCCACTCTACATATGAAAAGCATATCAATGCTGTGTTTGCTTTCCATATATTGAAATTATTGTAGGCATCCGATGGGAGGCATGCCATAATTTCACTCGAGGAATATGGCATCCACAGAAACTGCGAATAATTATTACAAATTATTAGTTTCATAAGGATTAAATAAATAAAAAAAAAACTTCAATGTAACAATCGAAATATTTACCTTATCATATCCTAGTCGATCTAGTCGTAGTCTTATACTTGCAAGATCGCTCGGAGTCTCTGTAAAATCTCTACCCGTACTCCTACTCCACCTATTAAAATGCATATAATATCTTAATGACCTATAAAAATACAATTTCGTACAAAATTAATAAAATAGTAAAGATTATTACCTGCTTGCAAGGGGGTATACAGCCGAAATATCCACGCGCGGAACAAGAAATGGTAGCCGATACCAAGCCCATGATTGTAGAAGCACTAGACATCCACCTATGTCATGGTTTTTTGGAACTGTAGCTCGGCAAAGTTCTCTATACAAAACTGCCAAACACGCAGAACCCCAACTATAATTTGCTGCTTCCTCTAAATCACGTAGCAATGGAAGATACATTAAATGTACCCGACTGCTCGATTTGTCAGGCATCAGTAATCCTCCAATCAAACGTAAAATATATGCTCTAGCAGCATATTGTATTTGTTGTTCGGTTGCATGTAATGGCAGATTTTGAAACGTTTTCAACCAAGTCAGTCTCACCGTTGAGCCAGATACGACGTCTTCTGGAGGTACCTCACCCAATAGATCTTGACACAGTTCATTCCAATCTAGCAGGCTTCCGCCTGTAACTGCATCGCCATGGATCGGAAGTCCAAGTTGCAGCGCAACATCTTCGAGACTGACCGTGCATTCACCACATGGAAAATGAAAAGTGTGCGTCTCGGGTCTCCATCGTTCGACCAACGCAGAGATTAAATCGGGTTGTATCACAAGTCGTCGAATTTGACTTGCGTGATAAAATCCGGCTCTTCTTAAGTGGTCGATAATATAAGGATGCGGGTCCTCCAATGTAAATTTCCTCGAACGTAATACGCGACGAGTTTCCTGTTATAATAATAAAAATTAATATATTATAAAACTATAACAATTAAAAAGTAATAAATAAAACTATAAAATAACAAAATAATAATATAATATAATATAAACAATAATAATATAATATAATATAAAACAATAATAATATAATATAATATAATATAATATAAACAATAATAATATAATATAATATAAAACAATAATAATATAATATAAAACAATAATTTCGTATAAAAAACAATAATAATATAATATAAAAAAACAATAATAATATAATATAAAAAAACAATAATAATATAATATAATATAATATAAAGAATAATAATATAATATAATATAAAACAATAATAATATAAAAAACTATAATAATATAATATAAAACAATAATAATATAATATAATATAAAACAATAATAATATAAAAAACTATAATAATATAATATAAAACAATAATAATATAAAAAACAATAATAATATAATATAATACAATAATAATATAAAAAACAATAATAATATAATATAAAAAACAATAATAATATAAAAAACAATAATAATATAATATAAAACAATAATAATATAATATAATATAAAACAATAATAATATATAAAACAATAATAATATAATATAATATAAAACAATAATAATATAAAAAACAATAATAATATAATATAACACAATAATAATATAAAAAACAATAATAATATAATAATATAAAAAACAATAATAATATAACAATTACTTACCTCGTTAAATATAACCTCCGAGATGTGATTTTCTTGTAACCTCAATAGTGAAGCCATTTCAAAATATTGTTGTAGAAAAAAAAAATTTGTAGAAAGAAATTTTTTTTGGTAGAAAAATGAAAAATTTTTGAAAGAAAATGAAAATTTGAATGAGAGGAATGAAAATTTGAAGAAGAGGAGGGGGGTATTTATAGAGGGTGGGGGGTGTGGGGGGGAGGGGGGACGTGGGGGGTGGGGGGAGGGGGGATGGGGGCAACGGTCATATGACCGTTGCCCCCTTTGAAATTTTTTTTTTTTTTAATTTTTTTTTTCATTTGAAATTTAAAATTTAAAAAAAAAAATTCAAAATATTAAATTATAAAAAAACCTAAAATATATTTTACGAATTTTTAAATTTTTTTAAATTATAAAAAAAATATTTTAATTTAATTTATAATTTTTAAAAATAAATTTATCAAATTAAAATAAAATTTTGTTTTAATATAATTTTTGTTTATTAATTAAAAAAAAAGAAAAATATACATGAAGGGAAATCGCCACCCCCCATGGCGATTTCCCTTCATGGTTTTAGCAAATTTTGCTAAAATTACCAAGGGAAATCGCCATGGGGGGTGGCGATTTCCCTTGGTATTTTTTTGCAAATTTGCAAAAAACACCAAGGGAAATCGCCATCGCCAATGGCGATTTCCCTTGGTGTTTTTTACAAATTTGCAAAACAACACGCTGGGAAATCGCCATGGGGGATGGCGATTTCCCAGCTGAAAAAAAAAAGATCCGTATTTTGGGAAATAATCAAAAAGTAACGGTAATTTGATAATTTTTTTTTTTGCTATATTGTAATAAAAAAGCCTAAAATAACACCATTTTGCAGCCATTAGTTAAAATTCAAAAAATAAATAAATAAAAAGCCAATCACCTATTTATTAAATTTGAAAATTAGTAAATTACTCTCAATTGTTCCAAAATCAAGGACGCTTGGTACAATATTAAGCCTCAATTTTATCAATTATCTTCAATTAAGATGAAAATGGATAAATTTATATCGATATTAGGGTGAATTTCATGCGTTGCTGCAGTTTTATTTTTGAATGCTAGAAGTAAATAATAATGTAGACAATCTAGTAAGGCAATATATATATTTAAATATAATTGTTTTTTACATTATTGAAACTCAAGTTAAGAAATATATTTACATTACATTTTAATACAAAAGTAGATTGTTCAAAAAGACAAAAATATTTATGATGAAAGTCAAACATTATATGTGGAGCTGACATGTTTGATGTCTTTTATAACTGTGTTGTCAAAGTATTCTTTTCTATATTTCATTTGTCTCATTTCTTGTGCTTTTTTTTTGCAAGAAGATAGAGATCATAAAATTTTGTTGCAATTTAAATGTATGTAATTATTATAATATTTGAGATTTAAATGCATTTCATATTTTAATATCTAAAGTTTAGATATTGAATACAAAAAGTATGAAATGCATTTAAAGATTTAAGATCATAATATTTTTTTTATTCAATATCTAAAGTTTTAAAAGAAATTCACTTACATCAACTCATTTCATATTATTATTCAATATTTTAACTTTTGTGGATCATTTATCAATATAGTAATTTTTTAATTTAATAATATAAAAATCAAAAAATTAGTATGATTTTTTTTTTAAAATAATAACCAATCATTATACGACACGTGATACAAAATTGAGAGTTATTTAAATAGTGTCAATTAAACCGAACATTTGGACACAACATGATTATATGACACGAACATGACATGAAAAAAATAACTATAACACGGTACGAAAAAATAATATGAATATAATATGAATACACGAACGTGTCAAAATCTATATAAAATAAATTATTAACTTGTCAAAATTTATATAAATATTTATCTTAAATACGATTATGATTCAAGAAAATAACATAAACACGATATAAATACATTTTTGTTCCTTTTTTCTTCTCCTTTCTTTTTCTTTCCTCTTTCTTTTCCTTTTTTTTCTTTCCCCTTTCTTTCTCTTTTCTTAATTTTTCATCACAATCAAAAATAAATAAAAAAGCAAAATAACTTGCCACATACGTGACAAACTATAATGAATCAATTATTCCTTCAAATTTTAGGGGATTCTTTAAATCATTAAATGATAGTATATAGATATATTGATTTTGTTTAGCTAAAAGTAAACAGCAAAAACGAGAGAAGAAAGGGAATATGAGAAAGAAGGTTTTAGAGAGAGGAGGAAAAAAAAAATGGAAAGGTCCACTTTCTAGATAAATCTCTGGAAAAAATTAGGAAATTTACATGAAAATTAAAGCAAAGGTTAGTATAAATGTATGCCAATATACAATTATCTCATTATTTCTTAGACATGGATCAAAATTTTCTTTTCTTTTTTAAATAATTGAATCCTAAAACTTTATGACTTTTCTTTGTTAGGATTTTTTTATTGATAATTAACTTTTTTTTTTATGAAGAGTGTGAGAGAAAGAGTTATTGATTCTGAGTGAGAGAGCTTTACTGACTTTGAGTGTACTGAATTTTGGGTATATGAAATTGCAAGAGCCATAAAAAAAATTAGTGATGTTAATCTTAGAAGCAGATCTGCTCATAAATCGGGTCGAATCGTGGTTCGAGTTTTTTTTCATCTTATCCAAACTCGGTTGGGGTTGGCCCATATTATTGTTCAAATATTATTAAAAAATTATTTTTATATTTTTATATTTTTATAATTAAATTTAGTAAAAATTAATTTTTTATTATTTAAACAATGATCAAGGTTGAGCCGATCCGAATCATTAAAAATATTATCTAGACCCAATTTAATACGAGCGTGCTACCCGATCTTTGAGCAGATTTATTTAAAAGTTAAACATAAGATTTGTGAAAACATTTTTTAAAAAAAGTTGATGTATTTTTTGTGTTGAATTGTTTACCTTAATTTGTTTAATTGGGTATTTGATTTAGAGAAATAATCTGACGTTAGTAAAATTTTATATATCACAAACAGAATTAATAAAATAACATATATTTTTAAGATATATTAAAAAAATTTAAAAATAAAATATATAATAAATTTTTAATTTTATTGTCAATATATCAAATTCGAATTATTTGATCTAACATGTAAAACATCTTACCAAAATCTTGTGTTGGACTTTGTTAGGATGGATGATTTAGGTGGTGTTGTTTCCGAGTTGTCTCTAGCTACGTGTGAATGGATAAGAAGATAAAATATATATATATATATATATATATATTTAAGTGGTGGTAGAGATGAAGATCGAATAACGTGTCCCCCCAAGTTCTTCTACCACACGATTTTATTTATTTTTTGGTATTTTACGGATTGCATAATAACAAATTAATTTAAAATCTTCATTTAGTCTTTATTATTTTATTTATACCAATTGAGATCATTGTTGAATCTTGAATCAATTATTTTGGTGTCAAATGAATATGAAAAATATTGATGTAACTAATGATCCAATTAACTCAAATATGTTGAAATAAATCATGATTTCCGACTTTAACCTCCACATTAATATTGTTTTCATTTAAATTAGATTCATATGACGCTAAATAATAAATTAAAGATTCGATAGACATAAATAAATAAAAAATTAAGTGAGAATTTTATCATAATTTGAATGCTAATTTTATCATTATAATTATGCCTTTTATATTGGATGACCCCTTTTAACTTCTTGAGTCAACTAGTCACATTCCTTTTGAAAGATAACGAGCTTATCCTCTTTATTGTAGTACAAATTCTAGGTCAAGTCATTAATTAAAAACCCGAGGAGAAGAAGATAATGTCGAATCTATGGATAACTGCTCTAAGGGCCATTATCAAAACCAACCAAAAAAAAACCTTTAACCTATCTAAGGCAACTGGCAAGTGCATGGAATTTTCATCCACCCCACGCCAAGAAACAACATCTGCATCTTCATTTTCATCTTCAATTTTTTATTGACGATAATATTATAAAGATTTTTTTTAATATTTGAAATTATTTAAAATTAAATCGGTTATTAAAATTAAAAATCTAACACTTTATCAATATGTTAGATAACTGTTGACAATATCAATAAGATTATTATTTTATACATGTCTTTGAAAATTTTAATTTTATAATAAGATTAGAATAAGAGAATGTTACATGCATTTTTTCAAAAACAAATAAATTTTGCATCAATTTTAAAAGGTTCATCATTTGATTCTAAATTTTCAAAATATCTTTTACTTATTATTATGTGTTTTTAAAAAAAGTTTTTAATAGTTGTATAAATGATCATTTTTCTTAAAGTATTCTCACATGTTTGATTATTTATTATAAAAAAATATTAATTAATGTTTAATAACATTCATTAAAATAATATTTAGAAATATATATTAAATGAATTTTTAAATAATATTTTTGTATCATTAACCAGTTTTTATAAACATCCAGTATATTGATTTATTAATTTTTTTTTAAATATATTTTAATAAAGCACGCATGCAATTCTTTAGCTTTACTGATGAAATTTTGGAACTCCTTATCTTCTTTATAATAAATTTTAAACATTTTGAAATCATAAAGAATGTCCACGTGACACTGTCCTTTCCTACATTTTTGTAATTTTGAAACTCCATATTTAGATAATTTTCTATCCATTTCAGATGCGAATCTTTTATACACGTGTCATATTTATCATAGAAATCTCATGTTTCATGCAGAGTTTTTTTCGTTAAAATCACGGAAATTTTGTGTATTTGCTGTCATGGAAACATTATCCTGAAAGGAGAGAAAAAAAAAAAGTAACCAACCTAATCCATATGAAGGTTTTTTCTTGTTATTATATAAATCCAAATATTCTTCAGGTTTCAAATCCTAGTTTGCATGAACATGTGTTTTTTGGGTAGTTTCTGAAACTCGTAATTCCTTAGTTGGCTAAAACTTTATTGTTTTTCTTGTTTGTTCTGCTTCCCAAGAATTGGAATATCAGAAATGGGTGAAGGTGATTTGAAAGGAATGGTTCAAGCTCCAGGTTTTGTTGAGAAGAAGGATAAACATGATCAGAAACATGGAGATCATGATCGTCATCACTGGATGAACATGGAAGATGATGATGATGATGTAACTAAAACTTCTGAATCATCCTTGGGAGAATATTCAAGAACTAATTCTCAGGGATCAACTTCTTCTTCTTCATCAGACTTGGTAGATGATGCATCTTCATCTTCATCAACTTCAAATTCTTCCACCAATTGTAATGGACCTTTATATGAATTGTCAGAGCTCATGGCCCAACTTCCCATCAAGTAAGTTTATATATATAATATAACATGAACAAATCATTTTAAGTACTATAGTTAACAATAATGGGAATTGGGAAGGTCAGATTGTGAAGATTTCAGAGCCAACAGATAGAATTATATGTTTCTCACATTTTTATGGAAAGCTTTTCTCACAGCCTGCCTTATGTTTTTCTTCATTTTTTTCACATTGAATCATATGTATTTAAGTCTGCAAAAGTAGATCTTGCTAAAGGGTTTTCCTTGGATTTGTGCAGGAGAGGACTTTCCAAGTATTTCCAAGGCAAGTCTCGGTCGTTTACATCCCTGATCTCAAGCGTAAAAAGCATAGAAGAACTTGCAAAGAAAGAAACTCCTTACAGAAAGAAAATGAAAGCATGTAAAAGCTATGGAGGTGGGTTGGATACCCACAAATTGTACACACTTCCAAGGGCCACCATCTCAAAGAAAGTCTCGAGAAATTCTACGTCATCCTTATCTTTTTTAGCCAGAAGAAGTAGTTTTTTAAGCCGCAGACCTCCTCTAATTCCTGTACAAAAGAACTTTTGATCTGTACATAGAGCTTTTATCAAACTTGCATGATTCACTACAACAGGAAAAATTCCAATTTGTGGCTACTAAATTTTGTCATTTCATCCTTTCCTATTACATCAAAGTTTTAAATTAATACACTTATTATTGTTAATTATATATGTCCTGTGTTCTTTACAAAATTAATCATTCTCCTCCACTCCTTTAGTTTAAAGAAGTAATCATCTAGGTCTAGCCTGGATGCTAAAGTAGTTAACAGCCCTATAGTGCAGATAAGATTATAGTACCCTTAATTAATTATTGTAGCTTAATCTTTCGTGCTGATCTAAGATCAGTATAATAATATATTGGGTCAATGCTTCCAGTAGCCTGGGTGTTGCAGTTCAGGAAAGGTTCTGGTTTCAAACTTCTTTTCTTATAGGAAATTTGGTGGTTTATTTACAAGATTTTTTTTAATCCTTTAGTGTAATTGTAATGTGATCTATTGCTGTGGATTTCAATAAAAAAATTGGTTCAGTTGGTTGAGTACTCATTAGTGTGAGTCAAAAATATAAATAAATAAAAGAGTTGGTTCAGTTGATTGAGTACTCATTGACGCTTTGGCAAATACTTAGATTCGAGTCTCACCAACAATCTTACTTGATGGGTGATCTGTAAGTATCATTGTTAACCCTCTCTGACATGCTTTGATCTTAAATTGGGGTAACCTCCCTTCACTTAAACTTTTTTTTTAATAAAAAAAAGCAACATAAATAAATAAAAGTAAACCAAGCTTTCATTATATTAAGCTTGAAAACAATACAAATTGTAAATTAGAAGTAGAATCCGGAGTTGAGTTTAGTTGGTTCATGCAGCTATCTTTAAGATATAACATTTAACAGATTTGTAATTCGAATCTCATCATCCGCAGTCCTTTCTCTTATACCTAGATTGCGGAAAAAAAAAATTATTGTAAATTAGAAGTAAGGAGAGATACAATCTCATTTCCATTTTCACGTCATACATTGCAAATTAATTGCAATCCCACGTTTCATGGGATAATTGGTCGCTTACTCTGTACATGAAATTTGCACTGCTGGAAAGTGGGAGTCAGTCATCCAAGTCATCAAGCAAAATATCCTAACTTATGAAGCTTTGAATCCCCATGCATGAGTTCGGAGCATTTCTGCATTTGTAGAATTACCTTGAACTACTAGTTGGAAGATAAACCCAGGGTATTTAGAAGTTTAGCTGCCCATATACAGAACCGTATCGTCTGCCTGGAAACCATGTTTTGAGTTCTGACAGGCTCCTTTATTGCGATCATGCCGCTATCTAGTAGACTAGGACCCTCCGCACTGATAAATCTCTAACTACCCATAGCAATGAAGATGCTCCAAAAGGTCTCTAGTCCAGTTAAGTACTTATTAGCAAACAAAAGTAGTTCTTTCTTATTGATGAACCATTAAAGTTCATAATCACTGTTAAATTAACTGCTAAAACGCTTTTCTAGGATCATAAATTGATAATCATACACTTCTCTTAGACACTGTCCAACTCTTTAGATGATGATAACATATCCTTCGTTTAGACTGCAAATATGCTTAGTAGGCATTTATAGAAACTAAATTCTTGGTTGGATTCATAGTTCTGAGGTCTCATGAACACCTGAAAGGTTTTTTTTTTTTTTTTCCTTCAAATCATATAGTTAAACGAATATTCTTACAGGGTGTCCCTACGATCTTTGTTTATAGCATATTAAAATCTCATATTCCATCTTTTGTTTATAGCAACCGACACTACCACTTTTCAACATTATCTGCTTCAAATGGAATCCACTTCAAAGTCATAACTACAACTATCTTTAACACTATTGGTGCATTGACACCCGAAGATAAAACTATAATATGATAAAATAACACCGTACCATATGTTTAAGATATATGGAGGCCAAGAAAGCATATCTAGGAAAAGATATTAAGATGATAAAGTAATTGTTAAAAAAAGGCAAGTAACCAATGATTTGTCTTACAATGATCATTTCCTACAGATTAGAAATAGATTAACAGATCTACAGTCAGAAGACAGACAGCCAAATTCTAATTCTACATTAGTTTTCTGGAAAGGGGCTGCTACATGAAACAACAGAGATGCTGTTTCAGATATGCTCAAGTTTAAGAATATCAATGTCTTTACTGCATGCCTTCATGGAGATGCAATGTCTGCACGATTGCGGATTCTGGCTGATCGCCTCATTGGAGTTGTAACCACGTTATTCCTCCCTTCTCCCTTCGCCCCTGCCTGTTGCAACACAAACACAATAATATTCCAATTTAAAAGGCTTAAAACAAAGGTGTTTTGGTATAGTAGTCCCTGAAATAAAATAAGCATTAAAACGTGGATTGCTTCAATAATTAACCCTTCCTTCTAAAAACTATAACATAGTATTTCACAAGTGTCCTAAATGGTTAAATGGGAATGTCTGGCAGTGATAAGATAATGATGTATGTGGAATTATCTGTCAGAACTTAACTAAAATAAATCTGAAACCGAGTCTAATCTACAACTGAGACATAGGTGGTTCTAGTTTCAGAATATGATCATACATAATAAGCAAAACAGTCTCATCAGAGATGATAATGGTAAATATAGTTGAATGAAAATTGAGGAAAAAGCATACCGAGTCATTGTTTCCGAACTCTTTCCCCAAAAGTTTATTCTTCGCAGTCAATCTTTCAGATAAATTGGAATCTGTCACGGTAGAGAACTCTGAGAGATCTTGTTGATCTTCAACCGGAGCTGAATAAGCCTTGCTCCCCAAACCCTTTTCCAAAATATCAGAATAGCTGCTCACTTCATGTTTCATTCTGCTTTTTATAGCACAACTCTTAAGAGAGCTCCTTATTCCTCCCACCTCAAATTCACCAAGCAACTCAACTGAAGGTGCTCGGCTTTGGTAAGTTTCTTTAATATCTTTCCCCACGGAGCTAATCAAAGGCATGGTGTTCAAAAAAGAATTACCATTCTTTTTTAGCTCCTCTCTCTCAGCAGGAAGCACCAAACTTCGTTTCTCCTTCACAACAGGTTTGGTCGAATGCTTATCCACCAGAGAAGAATGCTTTGATGCAATTCTCTTTCTCCTAATATTAAATCCCAATACAAAAGATGCAACAATAGCAGCACATGTTAAAAACCCACACATAACTTTGAGAAATATTTCAGTTCCCATGTGCTGGTTGAGCCTCTTCAGTGGATTTACAAAATTGAGAGTAACGGATTTGCCCCACCTCTCTAGCATAGTAACTGCACTTCCCATGCTTATGGCATTTCCAAATCGTATAATTTGACCTTGAATTTCTTCACCTGCCTCCTTTGGAACCACCCTTTTTTTCTCTGAAGAATCTGTTGTATGAGATGAAGACTCCTGGTGATCAGTCCCTTCAGACTCTTGTAAGAATTCAATCTCTTCAGCAGTTTCTTGTCCCAACTGTTCAATATCCCCAACCATCTGATCAGAAACTTCTCCTGTTTCCATAAATTCCTCTTCAATTACATCTTGTTTTTGTGCATTTTCTTTTACATCTTCAATCTGCTTCCCAGTTTCTTCTTCTATCTCCTGCAACTCAATATTCTCGACAAGCTGGTCAGACACTTTTCCTGTTTTCACCAATTCATCTTCAATTACAGTTTCACTTTCTCCATTTTCCTTTACGTCTTCAGCCTTCTCTACCTCAATTTTTTCCACAGTTTCTTTCTCCTGCAACTCAACATCCTCAGCAAACTCGTCAGAAGCTTCTCCCCTCATAAACAATTCTTCTTCACCTGCATCTTTACTTTTCTCATCTTTCTTTACTTCCTCAACCATCTCTACAGATTCAACATTTCTATCCTCTAGCTCCAAGCTAACTATGTCTCCCATGTTAACATTTTGGGTCATCTCTTCCTCAATTACCTCATCCACAATAGCTTGGGTAAAGCCCAATAAACCCAATTGCTCTTGTTTTCCATCCAAGAACTTATATCCAACTTCAACACACTCAGCTATTCCATACGAGTGATTTTGAATCTTTGGATTACCAAATGCCTCAAAAACTCGTGTAGAGGTTGGGGAATTCATGGAGGAAATATATGATGTAATTAGTAGTAATACAACCGACAAAAGGAAATATTTCAACACCCCTCTCAAACTCCATGCTACTTCCTCCTTTGCCTCTTCATCACTTTCAGTATCAAATTCTTCATCTTCTTGGGAAGAAGATGAGGCCAAAGAAGATTTATCACTAGAAACAGTATCAACTTCATCAGCAGTAGGATTCTTGGAATCAAAAGAAGCAGTGCTACTGACACTTAACCCATCATCTCCTTCTTTGTCCTCCATTTCAAGGCGTAAAAAGATCTCTTTTCGCCTACTAGGATTATACCTTAGGAATTGAGGCCTTGGTGAAAGGTAATTCTTTAATGGGTCATAAGGCCCTGGTGAAGGTGTCTCATCCCTGGAATTGTAAGATAATGGTGTCTTCTGGGAGAAAGGCTCTTTAGAAGTGACTTCGGGATCAAGATTTATGGAATTCTTCTGTGAAGCTTTTGGAATGGTCTTTGGTGAGGGTTTTGAATCAAGACTTGGGATTTTAGAGAGATGGGTAGTGGAGAAATTTGATCCTGGAGACTCATTTCTTTCAGCTAAGATTTTCTTTCTGGGAAAACTGGCCTTTGAAGCTGCAGAAACAGTGGGTGACATGAAAGTCTTCACAGTTTGTTTCTTTGGTTTTTGCAAATTCAAACCCATTTGCTGATTGCTTCTATCATTCTCATCTGAACCTATTAAAAATCCCAAACTAAACAAATTAAAAACAAAAAAACCAAATACTAATTCAAAGACTCTAACTTAATGTTCTTTGGGGGAAAAAAAAGCAAACAGATAAAGAAGCAGAAAGAAAGAGAAAGTTTACCTTTGGGAGAAGCAGATGATTTGATAGGAGGAGAAGAAAAAGAGACTTTTTTCTCCGACCCTTTCATCTTTTCTTATACTTCTTGTTTTTTTCTTTGTTTTTTGATTGGAAATGGTTTTCTTGAAAATTTTCTTTTGCTGTGAATCTGGAGGGAGTGGAAGAAAGAAGAAAACTGAAATCAGGTGACCGTTGGGAAGTAGCTGTATTTGAAATTTTGAAATGCCCTGTATTTTTAACCGTTGGAAGAGCTGCCCGTTGTGTAACGGTTTAATCGAGGTCAACGTTTTAGCTACATTATAAATTCTGTTTTCTAGACCATGGCCACATATTAATGGGGCTTAGGCAAGAATTTCAATCATTGGATGGGATATAATTTCTTAAAATAAAAATTATTTTGCTTTCGAGTATTTTTGATTTAATAATTGATGCATGAGGGGTTGTCCACCAAAGTTCGAATTTTTTTTTGGATAACTAAATTCGAATTTTTACTTTCTCAAATGAAAGAAAGCATATTATTTCTATAACTTTAAAAAGAAATACAAGTTGAAAAAACAACATTTTTATTTTATGTGATGATCCAATATATGTGGATCTTAATTTAGTTTATTACCCATAAAAAAAAATTGTAGTTTTTTTTATTTTATTTTGAAAAAAAAAAAAGAATCTACTATAATTATTTTTTAGTCTTAAGAGACTTAAGAAGTATTTTTTCAAATGTTCAAAATTTTTTTGTTCTGATTTGTCTTTTAATGGGAAAAAGAAAAAAAAAATGTTTTTTTGTTATTATTGTTTTAATTTTTTATAATTTATTATTTCTAAAAAAATCAATAAATATATATTTTGTTCATTTTTAAATTTTTTTTTTTATTTTTGTGTATTAAAAAATGATAAATATTTTTTATTATTTTTATTTTTCATTGATTTTTAAATAAAAATCATTGTTTAAAAATAATTATAAAAATGAATTTATCACTTTGTATTTTTAAAATTAAACATAATTTATTAATTAGTTTTAGTTTTAGATTTAGATTTTTATTTTTATTTTATTTTTAAATGATATATTTAAAGGAGTTGGTCCATATGTTGACTCGTGTGTCGATTTAAGATTCATACTCGATCGCTCGAAAAAAAAGTAAAAAAAAGAAAAAAAATGAACTTGCTGCTAACCTATGTGAAAAAATCTATCTTACGAGAAAATAAAATACAAATCATAATTTTATTTTCTTATTTTTCATTTATTATTTTTTACCTCTTATAAATACAAATATATAATATATAATAAGGTTTACATATTTTTCAAAAATACATATAAATAAAAATTGAAATCCATTTGTATTATGTAATTTATAAATAAATAATTTTCATAATTAAAAAAGTAATATTATATTAATATTATTATAATTTAAAAATAAAAATAAAAATATTTAGATAAATTATTATTATTTAATAAAATATAAGCTAAAATTAATTTATTATTATTAATTAATTAAAAATTATTAAAAAAAATTAAAAGTACCCAATCAAGGTCTTTCTTCTAGTATAACTTATTATACAATATGTCAATTGTGGTGAAAAAAAAAAAAAAAAGAGCTTGTTTTTATCCTCAAGCCCAAATCCCAAATGGGTTAGGAAATTCGCAAAACTCAAGCCTTAGGGAAATCCGCAAACTCAAGCCCAAATGGGTTAGAGAAATCCACAAAACGCAAAATTAAAATCTGGCCTATGCAGGTTTCGAACCTGCGACCTTCGCGTTATTAGCACGACGCTCTAACCAACTGAGCTAATAGGCCTTGATTGTTTTAATTTTCTTTTTTCTAACTAACACTTAAAACCCATTAAATTTTTATTATGTTATGAATTGAAAATTCTTTAGACCTTAAATTACATGATAGGTATAAATCTTCGCATCTTATAAATTCCACCTATTATTTTAGAGGTTTTAATTTGAGGATTTAAAAAAAAAAATCTTGTATGTGATAAGTGAAAATATATATAAACTTTTAATTTCTTGAACATTTTTTATCCAATAATAATTTCCTCTCCACATATACAGGCTCAATGGATTTTGTTACCGAAAATCAAATTTTGTGTGCCCCAAATGGCATAATTAAATAGTTGAATTTTGTATTAAATCCACTCTAATTACAACTAAAATTTTCCTTTCATTTTATTATAATATCCAATTTTCTATTAGATTTGTCCATGAATCGAATCGAACTAAGTTGATTGACCTTTTAAAAGCTTTGTTCAAAGCCCGGTTTGATTTGTTTGATTTAAGAAGCCCAAAATTTTAAAGATATATTAAAATATTATTTTAAATATATTTGATAATTAAAATTAAATACAAAATAATTTTTATTAATTAAATAATATTTCGAGTTAAACTTGATCCGAACTTGAAAATTCTTGTTTAAAATCGTGCCCAACTCAAATTAGATCTATCGAATCAAACTGATAACTTGATTTTTGAACATATTTATTTTTAGGGTCCACTTAACCAGTGTCTATAAGCACTAGTTAAAAATTATTTAATTTTCAATTTAAATTTTTTTTTTTTTACATTTAATACATTATTTTTACTGAATTTTAAAAAAATAATCATTAATTACAATTTTCATTCTATATTGTATATATATCACCTTAACAACATTTTCCTTATTTCTATTCATATTTATACTTTTTTTTTTTGTATCAAGTGAAACACTTGAATCAATGATCCAATTAAGAACTATTCTCTTGTTCCAATAACAATTGTATAAGGTTAAATTGACTAATGAATTTAAAGGAGTTAAACCCAAAACCTTTGACAAAAAACAAAAGAAACTTTGCATCTTAACAAAATGACAAAGGAGGGTGATTATAATAACAATTAACTTTTGAAATAGTGCTTACCACATGATTAGGGGACCATAATTTAGCCCATCCACTAATGTTGTTTCCTCTTTAGAACTCCAATGAAATGCCTAAAGCCAGTGTAGCTGGTTTGGATGGCAGGTCGGGATGGAACCCTTTCATTGACTATCGAAACGAAGCATTAGTCAATGAAAAACTTTCCTTTCTTTAGTTACAGACGTTTGAATTTTCAAATCCAAAGACCCAATAATCACATCGAAATGATTTCATGTGGATAGGAAATCGTACGAACTTGATGAAAAAAAAAAAAAAAAAGACCAAACAACTTTCAAATCTATAACTTCTATAATCTATAGTCTATAATTAAAACTTGTGCCCAAGTAATGAGATTATTTAATTTTAATTTTGGAATACTTTGTTTGGGGTTGGATATTAAGTGTGCTGGTGGGGTTAATTAGGGTATTGTCAAGTTTTTTTTTTTATTATTAAGAAGAAAGAAAAGAAGAATTTTTTTTTTTGTGTATTCATGTCATTATTGTATTTAAGATATTGTAAATTTATATAAATTTTGACACGTAATAATTCGTTTTATATAGATTTTAACACGTTCGTGTATTCATGTCGTGTTTTAATTATTTTTCTCATGTTGTTTTCATGTCGTGTGTCAATTTATCTCATATTTCGTATAATTTGTCATAGTAATTCAATTTTAACTCTAAGTTCATTAACTTAATAATTAGATCATTGTATATGCCATACATTTATACAAATATCATGTTCAAAACTTTAATCAAATTTTCTGATACGTAACGATGACATATTCTAGTTATGTATTAAACTAATCACTCCAAAACCCTTTTTCAAAATTCAAAGTTTTCTAACTAGGCAAATTCGTTTAATTGATATTTATAAACATCAATTAAAAATTATTTAATTATTATTTTTTTAAAAATTATATTTAATATATTATTTTTATTAAATTAAAAAAATAATAATACATTAATTATACTTATCTTTTTATACCTATTATCTTAACTAATATCTGTCCTACATGTTAACATTTCCCTTTCCGAAAATATTGAACATTCTTTATTTTGTTGAAAAAAGAGTTAAGATGACGAAAGCATAGCCGTTTAACCAAACAAATTTGAGCTACATGTTCGTCGTAAAAAGTGCCTCCTAATAAAACAATTCTGAAAATTTCAGTGTTTGAATCAGAAGAGACATACTTGTTAATTAATTAAGCTTTAATAATCTTGTTAATTAATTAATACATAGTGATTAGCAACGTCTTTTTCTTCTTTTCAGACATAGAGCGTTTGAAATGCTAAAGAGTCATGAAAAATATTAGCCTGAATTAGACCCAAAAAAAAATTTATGAAGATTAATAAAAATATATTCTCTCAAAAATATATATATATATATATTAACTTAAAATTTTTATTATTTTGGAATAAATTTTTACATTTTATTAAAAAATAAAAACAAATCTTTGATCTTTTATTAAATTTTTAAAACAGACGAATAACTTGATTTTTAAACAAATTTACATCTATTCATATTTACAATTTTTTTTTTTTTTAAATTGAAACACTTGAATCAATGATTCAACTAAGAACTATTCTCTAGTTCCAATAACAATAGTACAAGGTTAAATTGACTAATGAATTTAAAGGAGTTAAGCCCAAAACCTTGACAAAAACGAAAGAAACTTTGCATCTTAACAAGATGGCAAAAGAGGGTGATTAAGGGGACCATAATTTAGCCCATCCACTAATGTTATTTCCTCTTTAGAACTCCAATTAAATACCTAAAGCCGTTATATAATTCATTTAGATGACAGGTTAGGATAAAACTTTTTTATTGATCATTCAAATGAAATGATAATCAATCAGATTTTTTTTTATTTATTTACATACATTTGTTTGAATTTTGAAATCCAAATATCCAATAATCACATTAAAATAATTTCATATGGATAGGAAATCATACAAATTTAATGCAAAAATTCTTTTAAAAAAATTTGACTAAACAACTTTCAAAGTATGTATTAAACTAATCACCTCAAAAACCTTTTTCAAAACTCAAAAATTTTCAAATAATTTATGTTATATAAATTTTTATATATTTATACATTCATATTATATTTGTATTATCTTTTAATATCATACTATATTGAATGGTATCCAAAATTATAGATTCATAATTCTTGCGTGTGGGATCATGATTATTCTTCAGGAGTGTAGGCAGAAACTGAAAACAATCAAATCAAACCAAACTTGGTTGCTGATTTTTATCCAAACCCAAACCCAAACCCAAAACTAAAAGCTTTCCTTTCCCGAGCTTGATTAAACATGGTGTTATAGCAGAGTAGGGGTAGGGAGGTCATTTTATATAAAATGGAATTTTTTTTTTTAATCTTAAAAATATAAAATGGAAAGCTTCATTTCATTGGCAAAAGCATGATTGAAGGAAAAAAAAGACTCTTTGAAAGAATTTACACAAGCACTCTGTTCTATCCTATGGCTCGTTCATAATTAACAAAGTGAAAAAAACACTAGAGAAGTTGTAATATTGTTCAACTTCTACAGTTTTCTTTTTCCAATTCCTCCTAATAATTTGATTTCCTTGTCAAAATTCCAAATCTTCTTGAACTTGGTAACATGACTTGTACATTATTTCATTGAGCGAAAGCCTCTTCTTTGCTCCTGGCTCTGGTCTTTGCTTTGGGGCGCTGTGAGATCTTAACTTGGCCTTGAAAGATTGCGTGTTTGCCATATAGTTAGGGAAGAAGTTCGAATAAGGCCTAAAATAGCCGTCTCCGCCGCACACACTCTTAGCCGGAGTAGTCGGAGCATTGGACCACCTAGCCGTATTAGCAAAACGAGGAGTGCTCTGAGCAGTACTAGAGAACCTACATTCATCGCCGCCGCCGCCGCCGGTGAAGCACCATTCAAAATCATGAAGATTTTGGCAAGGCAAGTCATCCCCACATTCCGATAATGCAATATTATTGTACCGGCGAGACCTTGATGATCTTGTCTTGAATGTATCAATTTCAACTATTTTTGGGCTGTCATCGTACGCATTGATTTCAGTTGATGCAGATACTCTTTTGCTGTGAATTTCACTTCTTGGCTCATCAAATCTTTCCTGAAAAATGAGAGTAAAAAACATCAATAAAATCACCTGAATAACTAGAATCCGCATGCCAGACCAGAGAATTTGTTGGCAATGGTACTTACAATGGATTTCCGGGGCCTGTTTTCAGGATTGTACCGATTCTCCTTGTTGAAGGAGCGACTCATCCGCTGAGATCGAACTGCTGTTTGTACTCTCATAAGAGCTTGCATACTATGCAGAGTTGCAGTAGCCCTCTTCCTTACAAGATAGCCTCTAACAAGAGCTTGCAACCTAACCAGTCCTTTCAAAGCTCTAAGTGCTTTCCGACCCTGAGAGTATAACGACCAAATTAGAGGAATCCAAAAGCCAAAAGTCACCAACTTTAGACCTTGTTAGCGTTGCTTTTTGAAACAGTTTTTAAGTCAAAAATTACTTTTTACAGCAAACGTAAAAAAAAATTTAATTTTTATGGTTGAAATCACGATTTAAAAACTCAAATTAAAAATTCAAATAATATAATTTTTGAATTTTAAAAGTTAGTTTTTGGATAAAATAAATTTATTATCTTCATATTTTTATATTTTTATTATTTTAAAAATATCTTTTTTTTATATTTTAATTTTTCATAATACTTTTTTCGTTACAATGTCAAACACTTAAAAAATTTTAAATCGTAATTTTTTATCATATTTTTTAAACATATATTTTTTTTAACTTACATTTTTTTTGGGTGCGTTGCAGAAAACAAAACTGGGAAAAACCAAAAAAATTCAACGCTTGGTTGAACAAATGATCAATACCCAGTTCAACAAAAAAGTTTTTTAAAATTCAAAAATTCAAATCCAGGGAGAGAATATATAAGTAGGAAAAAGAGAAGAATTTTGGCCCTTAGTCAAAAAGAGAGTTGGAAAACATAAGTAGCAAAAGTACACTCTATGTTACGCGAATTCGATATTTTTCTAAAAACATTTCGTACATATTTAAAAAATTATATTTCATATATTTCATATTTATGTATGAACATATATAGAACACAAAGAAAACACAAGTATTGTTTCATTAGCTTTGAGTCTTAATTTTTCAGCTTTTGAAGCAGACCAGACATAAAAGTAAGAGTTAAAAAAAGCATTTTTCATTACATAATCAAATAGATAGTTTTATTTCCAAGCTTAGAATGTTGAAAAGGAACAAATTAGATAGATAAATAGATTGACTCTCAAGTCTCAACAGGAAAACAAAAAAAAATGTACTGTTTCATTACCGATTGAATCTATCTTTCCAAAACTTTTCAGAGCAGACAAAGAAAGAAGGGAGAAACAAGAAGAAGAAAAAAATACCAAAAATTAGACATACCTAAAAAAAAACCTAGATCAGCACCCAAATAAAGAGATAATAAAAAAATCAACTTACCAAATAGCCTCTAAAGACAGTTTGAATTTTGGCAGCTGCCCATCTCTCCCTCCCTCCACCAAACAAACTAGTACCTCTTCCGTTGCTGGTCAGCCTCACCACTGCCGCCGCCGCTTGTGCTGCTGCCACGGCTGCATCAGCTGCAGCAGCTGTAGCAGCAGCCACTGCAATTGCATGCTTGTTTTGCTCCTTCTCAGTCTCCGCAATGTAGGATCTTAGCCAAGCAGCATCGGTGGTGGCCGGAATATTCCTAGCAATACTCAATGGAATATTCTGAGAAATTGCATTAGCATCCTTCCCGGACTTGGAAAAACTCCACCTTCTCTTATCTTTCTTGTCATATAAAACTGATGAATTTAATGAATGTTCCATCTGGTCTTTGTCTTTTTTCATGCCTAACAGCCCCTTCAGCCACCTTGTAGCCTTCCCCATCTCTTCAGGATCGAAACTAAGGAAGAAAAAGTAGTAGCAACAAAAATAATCCTAAAGAAAGAAACAAACAAGCGGACTTTGTTAGATAAAGGACCGCAAAAGAAGCTGCATTTTATTTCTCATTAATTTTCTCTCACTTTCCCTGGAATTTGAAGTGACAAAACAAGAGAGAATTAACAAGTAGCTACCCAGAATATCTTTATAGATAGAAGCGAAAATGTCAAAGCACTGAATCAAATACCCTTTCCAACCCCAATGGTTTTTAGCAATAAAAAGTAGTACCAGTAAGTAATAAAGCTTTCAAAAAGAGAAAGCAATGATCATATCCAAGAAATATTAGAAAAAGAGAGAGAGAAAAATTCAAAGTGGGAATCGAGTTTTTTTTTTAGAGAACAAAAAGAAAGGGGTGTCTGCAAGATCTCTAGAATCTTTACAGGTTGCAAATAGAGAAATGATGAGAATAGTGATGACTGGAGGAAAAACATTAACAAAAATTAAAAAAAAAAAGCAACAAAATACCTTAAAATATATATGGATAAAGCTTGGATTTTTTCAAAAGATAATCTGACACAACCTCGTGAAGAACTGCGTTACAAAGACAAAAAAAAAATGTTACAGATATATATATATATATATATATATATATAACATGATTTATTTTAGGTTTTACTAACGTAACTATATAAGCTCTTTAAAATTAATTAATATATTATATTAAATAAAAATATTCTTATATATATGATTCGGTTTTATTTTAATTAATTTATGTAATTATTTTAAAAAGATATCATTTCACAGATTTAAATTTAAAATCTCCATATTCTTTTTTTGGATAAGTAAGTGTTTTATTTATCCAGAAAGCAGTTAAACTGCTACATCCAACATCATGTGCAACATGTACTTAAGCTATACATACTTAAACAATACTTGAACAAAACTTAAGACCACTAATCAATCAGGGAACAATAGCAACATACTTCAGCAATACTTAAAGCTATTCCAGAATGGACAAAGATCCTAGGAAAAAAGTGACAGTCCCCAATCTGCATCCAATCTTCGGTTCACTTCATCAGGACTAATGTTCTTGAGCCCCAACAATCGCATTCTGATGATCTCTTTTATCTGCTCAATGATCGCTCCTTGTGTGGATTGAAGGCGATTAAAACACCTATTATTTCTCTCCCTCCAGATCGAGTAAAGAAAGGCACTCCATGATAAACGCAAAATAACAGAAATGAGAGTTTTTCCTCTGATTCTTTTTACTGCCCATTGCAGCTCTGCTTGCCAGCTCCTTATGCTTCTATGAAGTTGACATAAGCATAGTATATGCCCCCAGATTTCCTTTGAATAGGCACATTCAAAAAATATATGATTCCGGGTTTCTTGCTCAGTTTGACATAGCTCACATTTGCCATCCACCTCCATGCCCCATGACATCAATCTGTTCTTTGTAGGCACTTTGTCCAATATAGCCATCCAAGCTACCAGTGCATGTTTAGGAATATGAAATGGAAACCAGATCAATTTATCCCACTCCACCTTGTCCTGCCTAGGCCTGAGATCATTCCAGACTTTAGCCACCATAAATCTGTTCCCAGGGAACTTCCAAGTTAGAGCACCATTCTGGTTGGAGGTGAACCTCAAAGCCAAAGCCCTCAGCTGAAGCATTTTACGCCATGTCCAGCTGCTTCCTGGGGAAGGTTGAACCTGCCACACTGTTCGTCCTTTCAGCCCATGTACTTACATATAATAAGTACTTTAATAAATATCTATTATTACAAAACTATATGTTTCAAATGAAAGTTAGTACATAAAACAAAAAATTACAAACAAATATCATAAAAAAAAAGTAAAAAGTTGCAGTAATAATAATAATAAGGGTTAATATATAAATTAGCCCATGTACTTTATGTCTTTTGTCCATTTGGTACCTGAAATTTTTTTGTCACTTTGGTATTTGAACTTTCATTCCTTCAACACATTAGCATTTTGCCTAACACCATTAATTAATGACTGACTAGGCAAAAAATAATCAATCAGAGGTTGACACGTGGCAAAAACTGCCACATCATTAGTGTCACGTCTCCATATAAGAAAAAAATTCAAAAAAAAAAATCAAAAAATATCCAAAATAAATTCAAAACGATTTATAAAATTCAAAATAAAATTCAAAAAAATAAAAAAATAAATATTTTTTTAAATCAAAATTAAAAATTTGAAAATCACATTTTTTTTTAAAAAAATCAAAAAAAAAAATTATAAATTTAAAAATAAAAAAACTGATTTTTTTTAAATCAAAATTTTAATTTTTTTTTTAGAAATTTAGAAATTAAAAAATTATAAAAATAATTATAAAAAATCAAAAGATAAATCTAAAAAAATTCAAAATTAAAAAGAAAAATAAAAAATACTTTTTTTTAAAATATAGAAATTTCAAATTAAAAAAAATATATACGAAAATTCGAAATTAAAAAAAATAGAAACTTTTTTTTTATTTTTATTAAAAATATTCAAATATTTTTCTTTTTTAATTTTAATTTTTTTTTTTACAGATTTTTAAATATATATATAATGTTTTCAATTTTATAATTGATTTTGATTTTGGTTTTTTATTTTTATTTTTATAATATATAAGAAAATTTGAAATTAAAAAAAATATAATTTAAAATTTTTAAAATATATTTTTTTCATTTTTATTAAAAATATTCAGATTTTTTTTCTTATTTTTTTAATTTTTAGAGATTTCTAGATATATATATATATATATATAAAGTTTTCAATTTTTATAATTTATTTTGAATTTTGGTTTTTTATTTTTATTTTATAATTTTTTTTAAAAATGATTTAATTTTGATTTTTTAAAATTTTTTTAAAATTTTTGAAAATTTTTGAAAATTTTTTATTTTTTTGAATTTTTTTCTTATATGATGATGTGACACTAATAATGTGACAGTTTTACCACGTGTCAGGTTTTGATTGGGTTTTTTTTGTCTAGTCAGCTTTTAACTAACGGTGTTAGGGCAAAAGGCTAATGTGATTGACGGAATGAAAATTCGAATACCAAAATGACAAAAAAAAAATTCAGATACCAAATAAATAAAAAATCTAAAGTAGAGTGATTAATTTATATATTAACCTTAATAATAATCACACAAAGAAGAAGAAAGAAGAACTCAATCTCAACTCTCACGTTCTCAAAATTCAAAAGAAGCGCCGGTTTTCTCTTTCTCAAAGTCTCAAACTTTTTTTTTCTAAGTATTTTCTCTCTCCAACTTTGTGGAGCGATGTGTATAGTTTGTGTACAAATGAAAGCTACATCCCCAGCCATGACTACAATATTTTATATTATTTTTTAAACCAAAAGAAGAAAATTTATGTTAAATTGAGTAATTAATTATTTTATAAGTTTAAATTAATAAAATATAATTTAATTATTATATTTAAATTTTAATATGTTTTTTAAATGTAAATCAGATATATAATTAATGGACTTATGTATAAACTCAAATTTTAACAAATTTAAATATAATAATGGATTTTTTAAGGATTCAATTATTATAATATAAAATCCAAGTTTTGGCTTAATGATTGGTGCATACTCTCATGTTTAAAAAAACAGTATTTGAATCCCTATCTTCAAACTATCAAAAAATATATATATATATATATATATATATTATAACTGATAGCCATTTTTAGCACAAAACCACAAAAAGGGTGATGAAGGATTCAGGGCATTAATTAAAGCAAAAGGGTTGGTTTTTATAGACACTGCTTTTCTGTCTATAAAGGGTCCAAAAGAAAACAAAATGAAAGGCTGAAACTTCTTCTCTTTTAGCTTGTTTAGGTTAAGAAGAAGATCTTTCAGTTTCCGTCTCTTCTTCTCTATAATGATTTGTGGCTCAGTATCTCACTATCTCTCTGCCATTGATTCTGCAGAACTTCTCTCCCTCTCTCTCTTTTTCACAGTTTGAAAAGGGTGTTTAGCAAATGAGGAGAGATAATTGCAGATTTTAAATCTTGGGTTAGTTTAAAAAATATGTTTTTAATAATCACTTTATTTTTAAATAATTTAATATGTTAGAATTATTTTTTTTTAAATTAAAAAATTAAAAAAAATATTCTAAAGATAAAATTATCTTTAATGAAAAAATCTTTTTTTTTTTCTTTCTTCTCCAATTAAAAAAATATTATTTTTTAAAAAATTTAATTGAAAATAAATTTAAAAATAAAATATTTAAATATTTATTTTTTTTAATTTAAAAAAAATAAAAATATTTAATTTTAAAAATATTTTTTTATTATTTTTTATTATTTAAAATTTTTTAATTTAAAAAAGTAAACTAAAATATAAAAATATTTATTTTTTAAAATTAAAAAAAATTATTTTCCTAAACTTTATTTTTTTAATTAAAAAATAAAAGGAAAAAGAGACTATTTTATTAAAGACAATTTTATCTTTACAATATATTTTCTAATAATTTTTAATTTTTTATTTTTTTTAAAATAATTTTAACATATTAAACTATTTAAAAATAAAACAAATTATTGAGAGCGTATTTTTCAAATTAACCCTTAATTTTTTTTTGGTAAATAATAATAGCAGTGAAGCCATTAAATAAGAGAGAGAGAGAGAGAGAGAGAGAGAGCGCTGTGATATATCTCTCTAGTTTCAAATTTGCTTAATGTTATTATTTAATTTTGCATGATTCTTTGGAATACAAATCATGAGTTCCGTTATTCTTTAGGATGATAAAAATGGTATAATTTTATTAGCTATTGCCTATTGACACTTGACAATGGTGAATTAAAATTTAAAAGTGATATATATATATATATATATTTTTTCCATCTGTTGGGTTTTTAAAATTTTGAATGGAGATCTAAATCTGAGCTTCTGCTGCCAGTTTGATTGAAAATTACATGGATGAATAATATATATATATATTTTTAAATTGACTTGAGGTTTTAAATCTTGAATGGATATTTTGACGGGGTGTGTTGAACAAATTTGTGGGATGATGTTTATAGAAAGTAGATCTTTTAATTCGTATATAGTGTTATTTTTTATATTTTATTATGTCAATTATAAAAATATAAATATAATATAAACTATTAAATGTGTCAAAATTATAAATAATATTTTTATTGATCGATCATATTATATAAACCCAAATCGAACATCCAATTACTATATTTGAAGTATGAGGAGAATATTATATATATATATATATTAAGCTTATATTACCATAATAATAATAACATTAATTCTTGCAGTTTTGACCCTTTTCAATTTTCATGGAGTGAAAGTAGGAAAAAAAGAAAAAAAAATAAGCAATTGTTTAAACTTTACATTTTTGAAATAGTCATGAGTATTTGGACCAAGTTCATATGGCTTCATGATCAAAGTTAGTACACAGAATTGAATTGGAAATTTTATTTGAAAAATGGGCCTGCCAGTGCCAACCATTATTTGACTTTTTTTGTCTGTTTTTAGTTTGAGAAAAGGATATTCAAATTATTATCTTTGAACAGAAACAAACAATAATCACCCACTGTTAAGGTCCATTAACATTATTGGTTATACGGTTTTTAAGTTAAAAGTTATGTTTTACTGTAATTTTAATATTAAACGGTTAAAAAATTTTAATTTTATGATTAAAATTATGATTTGATAATTTAAATAAAAAAATTAAAATTTTGTAAATTGAAAGTCAATTTTTGAGCAAAATAGTTTTGTTATTCTCATATTTTTAAATATATATTTTTTGATATTTTAATTTTTCACAATATCTTTTTATAATATTACCAAACACTTAAAAATTATTAACCATATTTTTTCATCATATTTTTTATAAAAAATTTAACCTAAGCTTTTTTCTAACAATAATATTAAATTAACCTTAAATCTATGTTTGATTTTATTTTTGTACATGTAATCTGTATTCAAACCATATATATGTATTTTCATGAAGTGGTATAATTACCCAAATTGTTAGTTTCCAATAAAGGTCAAGTTCTTTGTAATTATATATATATATATATATATATATATATATATATATCTCAAAGTATTTTTTTTTTGGTCACAAATACTAACAAATTCTGCAGGTAACCTTATCACTGCATATGCCAAAAGTTAAAGGACACCAAGTCATTACTTTTATGAAGGTTATGACAAAAAATATTATTTAATATTGTTATTGACACAATTTTTAAAGTTAAAAGCTGAGTTTTATTATAAACACAATGTTAAATAGAGTAAAAAAATTTGGATTAAAATCATGATTTGACAACCCAAACAAAAAAGTCAAAAAATAAAGTTTTTGGATTTTAAAAATTGATTTTTGGATAAAATGACTTTATTATTTTTATATTTTTACACTTTTATTATTTTAAACATATTTTTTTGACATTTCAATTTCAAATAACATTTTTTCACAGTCACGCTTTAAAAGTTTTTAAACTACCATTTTTCACCATATTTTTTAAATATATTTTTTTCAATCCAATTTTTTTTTTAACTCAAGTTTTTTTCAACAGCAATGCTAAACTAATCCGAAGTTGTACTGAAACACCTACCAGTCCACCGTTGCATTTTGAATTAAATTATGAATTTCGTTAACGCTTGACTTTTAGATAGTTTTTAAAATTAGTATTTAATGTTATGTGTGTAAAATATGAATTTTTATTGTTTTATATATTTTTGATCATATGATTATATATTTTATAAATAAATAAAATATTTATTAATGAAATTTATTTCATATCTAAATTATATCAAATTTATTATTTTAATGTTAATATAAAATTAAAATATGAAAATAAAGAAATTTAATGTCAGTTTTAAATTTTTTATTTATCAAATAATTTTTTATTTATTTTTAAAGGTTAATAAAAAATTAAAACTTTGAAAATAAAATAATTTAATATAAATCTTAACTTTTTTATTTATTATCAAATAAATTTATTTAACAAATTTTTTTTTAATAAAATTAAAATTTTTACTTATAAATTGAATAAATCAACAAATAATGTTCAAAGATCTTTAAAATTAAATAGGAAAATATACACATTGAAATTCCACTTGTCTTGAAAATTAAAGGCCTTAGACATGGATGGATGTTCCTTTTCTTGTAAACATTTAATGAAACAACTAGTAACAAATTGTTGTCACAAATTACATAGAAAGGGATAGAAGCTTTAGTCAGAAGATTTGCCAAATATATTTCTTACAAGTTTAGAAATTAAAAGTTTGGATAGATCATATAATGCAAAACAACAACTTGGAATCTTTTCCAAGTTTGTGGAGTGTTTTCTTGCCTTTTTCTTCATCCCATTACCCATATCTCTATTTTCTCATAAGCCATTAAAATCAACTCCTATTTCTCACCTTTTTAGCAACATTTTAAGACAAAAAGGATGGATCATTTGCATTGAATTTGGGCAAAAAAAATGTTGGCTGCTTTTTATTTTGGTGTTGTTGTTCAAGAGTACTTCATAAACAAGTACCATAATATTGTTTAACAATTTAGTTAATAAATGGTCAAGCTCCTATTATTTTCTCTTAAATTAATGAAGAAACTGGTCCAGCCCTGTTTGCTTTCCTGCCAAGCAACAAGGAGAGGAGCCATAAATAGGATCTGAGAGACTGAGACAGGATGGAGAGCCCAGCCTAGACTCTTGTTTGTTTGTGAACATAATGAAAGTCAAAAGACTCTTAATAATCGTTGCTCCAATTTATGACTCCATTATTGTTAGTTTAATTTTTTAATAATGTGATTGGTCATTCTTTAATTTGCCTATTTCCATTTGGCTCAACGATGAATGCATGATTCCCTTGCTAAAGGGTAAGGTTCGATTCTCTCCTTCGAATTATAATTTCGAATTAAAAAAAATAAAATTTTTTAACTAAAGGTTAAGTACTATTTTCAATATTCGACTCGTACGTTATGAAGTGTTTTAAAACTTCATTTGGATGCCCAATTAGCATCACTGAGGTACGAACTAGACACCTTTTACCTCGACTGCATTCCGAGTGTCATTTGGATAACATCTTAGAGTATAGTTAAAGGCTTAAAGCCACTAGTCACTAGATCTGTTCATGGAACAATTGGGTCATGACTTGAAATTTTTTTATTTTTTTTCCCAAATTCGAGTCAACCCGAAAACTCATTTTACTGTTTATAAAATATTAAAAAATTATTTTTATATTAATATTAATATATTTTATAATTAAATTTAAATAAATTTTTTTATTTAATTAATAATAATTCGAATTGAACCGATCTGAATTACTAAAATTTTTATTAAAATCAGGCTCAATTCAGATAAAACCTGTCGAATGAGCGAGTAACCTGATCTTTAAACAGTTGTATTAGCCACTACCCTTCAATAAGGGACTAAATGAAATATGGTACTTAAAAATCTTGGCCCAAAATACCCCATTATTAATTTTTTATTTCTTAAAATATCCCTAACCTGAAATCTTTACTTTTTTTGTTTTAAGATTTGTATTTTGGTATGTATTTATATTTAAATTGGTTTATTTTGTAATATGTTTTATATTTCATATATTCAATATTATGTTGTTAAATAATTTTGACAATTGTTACAACTATTATTTCTTCGAATATTGAATATTTTGAAGAATTTTTATAATTTTTAATATTAAAAATCCTAATTATTATTTTAATATAAAATAATATGTATCAATACTTAGGGTCCAGTGACTTATTATATGACATAAAAATAATTTTATTAATTTTCAATTATTTATTAATTTCTTAAATACTAAATATATTTTAAAAATTATTATATACAAACTTTAATCTAATATTCGTAATGTTATTTTTTTTCTTACTATACTTCACTCTACGATTACCGTTGTTTTGCTATCCAACGCATTCCACCTCTGATTTCAATTTCGTTGTTACAGTACTCAATTTTATCGCTACAATAATTGATTTTGTAGCCATCATTATTTTAATCTAACAAAAATCGATCTCACTTATCATCTAAACTAGAAAAAGACCTCCGTTTCGCTGGAGGTAGTTTAATTTTTTTATATAAAATTTTAATTAATTAATAATAATAAATTAATTATAAATTATATTTTTTGAACAATAATTATTTATTTAATAATTTTATTTTAAAATTATAATAATCTTAATATAATTATATTTTATTAATTATGAAAATTAAATTTATAATAATTATTTATTTATAAATTATGTAATATAAATGTATTCTCAAATGTTATATATATATATTTAAAAATATTTAAACTTTATTGTATACCGCGTATTTTTATTTATAGGAGGTAAAAATAAAAAATAAAATTGTGATTTATATTTTATTCTCTCGTAAGATCGATTTTTTCATAAAGGTTAGTAGCAAGTTCGTTTTTTTTTTTATTTTTTTTTCTCGAATGGATCGGGTACGAATCTTAAATCGATCCGCGACTCAACGCGTAGACCTACGCCTTTAAATCCATCATTTAAAATTTAAATAAAAATAATTAATAAAATAATTTCTTTAATTTTTTTCCCTAGCCGGTTGGGTACAGATCCTAAACCGACCACCGAGTCAACGTACGGATAGACCTGCTCACGGGCCGGGCAGCCCAGGGCCGGGCCTGGGCAGAGGAAAAAAAGAAAATCCGGGCCGCGGCCCGGCCCATGATCACCTCTACGTACGGAACAACCCCTTTAAAAGCATCATTTTAAATAAAAATAAAAATAATTAATAAAATATTTTTTAAACTTTTTCTTCAAGTGGATCGGGTATGGATCCTAAATCAACCCGCGAGTCAACATGCGGATCAGCCACTCTAAATTCATTATTTAAAATAAAAATAAAAATAATTAGTAAAATATATTTATTTTTTAACTTTTTCTCATAGTGGGTCGAGTACGGATCTTAAATCGATTCGCGAGTCAACGTGCGAACTAATCACTTTAAATACATCATTTAAAATAAAAATAATTAAAAAATATATTTTTTTTAAGTTGGATGTAGATCCTAAATCGACTTAAGAAAACAAAATGTTTTTTGGAATATATATTTATTAATAATAATATATTTATTAACTTTTTTTGGACATTTAAAGAAATATCTCTTGGGTCCCTAAAAAGTATGTGATAAGTAAAAAAATACCCATAAAAATGACAAAATAGGACAAAAAAAACTTTTGAATGAAATTAAAAAATTCCCTATGAGCCCTTATGGACTCAATAAGGTAAGTAGAAAGAAATAATGTAAATTTTAAAGCTAAAGATTTTATATGTCTTATTATTATTATCATGATTGGTCGGACCACAGCATTTTCGGACTTTTTATCATTTTCCTTTAATTTATAGAAAATTATGTAGAAACGTTAGCAAAAGAAGTGCAAGTAACCCAAAAAACAAAATGGTCCAATTAAATTGGGCCATATTGGGTATTTTCCCCGTTAGCCCATCTGGATCCCAAATCCTCAACATTGATCAAATAAAATAAAAGCAATGATATATTGGTAGTATATTTTTTAATTATATGATTTATTTTTTAAAATATATTTTAAAAAATATTTATCATTTTATTAATCAATTTATAAAATTTTAAAATTTTATTGACGATTAATGAAATAATTTTTATTTAAAGTAAACAAAGAGAATATTACTAGAAAAATCATTCTCTAATTACAAAAATTAACTTTGAAGAAAGATCTCCAATTACCATGATTTTTCTTTTTCAAATCAAAATAATTAAACCAACTATAACATATATGATTAATAGTTTAATTTTTTTGTTTATCTAGTGAAAATAATTTTAGTCTGGCATTTGTAGAAATTTAAAGAAAAAAAGTAAGTATAATAAATATCCTTCAATTTGTCATGTACCCGAAAAAATAAAAAATGTCCTTAAAATTGTCAAAGCTAAAAATAATTTGAGCTAATTTAATTTGACTAAAAAAAAAAAAAAATCAAACCCCATAGGATCAATAAAAGAACGTCGTTTTAGTAATGACCATTTATTAATTAACACGTAGTATTAATCTCATAACAAATGCCACGTGTCAAGCGGCCAACGCCAAAAGAAAGCATTTCTTTAGAGGCGACGTTACAAAATAAATAAAATATTCCAATTCCGCACCCAATCAGAAATAGGAGAATAAAAAAAGATATTTTAATAAAGTATCGATTTTTCTTCTTTAAAAAAAAAAAAAAATCCCCCGCAAAAATCAACCCTTTCGACCGCTACCGCCCTCTCTCTCTCTAAAAGATCTTTGTCTCCTTTTCGAAACTTTTCTTTTTTCCGATTTTGCCTTCAAATTTTCATTTAAAAAAAAAAAAATTCTAGGTTTTTTTTGCCGGTTCTTTGATTTACTCGATCCTATAATTTGCGTTTTATTTTTAGTTATTCCTCCAACGCTAGAGTTTTCGTTGTTGAGCCGTTCAATATTAAATCGAAATTGTTCTTATTTTTTCCCATTAAAAATAGTTTTTTTTTGGCGGTAAACGTATATATAGAGATAGAGATGGTGAGTTCTGAGGGATTGAGTGGTTCGCCGCCGCCGGTAGCAGCGCCAGTGAAGCAGTACGGTGTAACAAAGCCGATATCGATGGCAGGTTCCACCGAAGCTGATATACAAAGAAGCCGTGATTTGGAAAAGGTATATATATATATATATATCTGGAAATATTATATTTTGTTCTGTGGGTATTGTTGATTTATTTATCTTCTTGTGTTTGTTTGTGTGAAAATTCGTTGACAGTTTTTGGTGGAAGCTGGGCTTTATGAGAGCAAAGAGGAAGGTGCAAAGAGAGAGGAAGTTCTCGGTCGAATTCAAGAGGTAATTGCGTGTGTTATTTTTGTGTGAAATTTTCAAACTTGTATGATGCTAGTGCTATTAACAATGCTGTTTTGCCTATATTTAGATATTGTATTAGATTATTTAACTAATGAGTAGCTATTATTGCTACGCTGGTTAGAAAATTTTTATTTTTGTTAAGACCGTTTCTGTCAAATTAGGTCGAGAAATAAAGTATGAAATAAACTAATCGGATCTTTTTTTTTTTTGGGTTCATGTATTTATGCTCAAATGTGGAAACGGTGCATGCCCGTTTGGTTTATAAGATAGGAATGTATGGGTAATTTTTTTATTTGATACTATATTGCCAATAGTTTGTCTCTAGTCTTTAAGTAGAATATTGGGAAGTAAGTTGGTTATAGTATCCTATATGGTTAGGATTGTACAACCTTATCAAGCATATGTTTAAACTGCATGTATGAAGTGAACCTCAGGGATCTCGTCCTGTAAGCTCTTTGTGGGTAACTACCGAAACATGGTTATTGTGGAAGTGACCTTGATTGAAACAATTTGAGATTCAGATGTTACTACTCACTATAGATATTTCTCATGGTCCTGTTCAAACGTATGTTATTTATGTTTATCTAGAAAGCATTATGCCTATAGGGCTTAACTTCTGCAAGTTTTTAGATGATGCTGAATTATCTGAGTCATTATGGTCTGTGAGCATATTTGATGAACTGGGAGATTTTGTAACCAAACCTGCTAATCAAATTATAAATGGTTATATAATTTGGAACAAACTCATAAGAACTTCAATTGTACCTATATTCGTCCTTTCAATAAACAGACTGTGAGCTAGAGCTCTTTATTTTGCAAACATACTTGTAGTTTAGACTAATCTAAGCACTATGATACTGATGTATGTATTTTGATTAAACATGTGGGTGTATTTAGATAGATTCAATGTTATTTTATCAGTTGGAATGTTCTGGTAAAAATGTCTTAGATATTTATCATTTTCAATTCCTCTTTGCCTTAGAAACCTATTGAACAAACTACTCTGCTCTATGATCAGGCAATCCACCGGACATGGATTAAGTTGCAAATATAGGAAAAGAAACGAAAAAGAAGAAAAGAACACATAAAAATGTGGAGTTATTAAATGGTTGCTTTTAGAGAAAGTAATCATCTTTGAAACAGTATGTTTGGATATCTCAACTCCTAGCTTGAGTCTAAATTTTCAAGGTGCTTAAGTTTGTTGCTTTCTATGAACTGATTGTTCCGGGTGATGGATTGTGGATAAGGAGGTTTAAAACTTATATCTCCCTTTTCGAGGCTATGATGGTAATTTTGAACATTAAGGGTAAGTAGGGTATCCCCTATCCACTATAACAATGCCCCAGCTATTTATCATACATTGGGAGGTGATGGAACTCTCAAACTTTATTTTCTTTAAAAAATTTCCTCCTAAAAACTATTTTTACTAGCAGTTATCCATTTTATCTCTCTTTTGTTCCTTCTTTGAAAATTCTGCAATTTTATGCTGTAGGCAGCTATCTAGGTCATTTTTTTCTCTAAATTAAATCATAAACTGCAATATGTTTTCCAGTTCCAAAGCTCTGAAACAAGGGAGAATAATGTACCATAAAACACATTTCAGACGTTAATACTTACTATGCTATGGGTGCAAATTTAACCTTTGTCTGACGTGTCTGTGCTGGTTTGTATTGCTGCTATGACATTTTCACAGTTTTGGTGCCATCTTTCTTTATTTTGTTTAGATTGTAACTGATTGGGTGAAGCAACTTACTCGTTTGAGGGGGTACACAGATCAGATGGTTGAAGATGCAAATGCAGTCATTTTTACTTTTGGTTCTTATCGACTTGGGGTGAGTGTCTTACTTTTTTCTTTCTTGTTTCATAGTGCTTACAGTATTTACAGTTCAATAACTATACTTATTGGAATGCTGGCTATAATAACATTGATGTTGTCTGATTTTGTTGACAGCTTGCTGATGTTACTAAGAACATCTTTGCTATTTTTCGTTAAGCATTATCATTTATTCTCTTTAATTTACATGTTTCATAGGTAGATATGTTTCTTAAGTTTTATTGTTTTGATAGGTACATGGGCCTGACTCTGACGTGGACACTTTATGTGTGGGACCGTCCTATGTGAACCGGGAGGTAAACACATAATTTAATAGTGACTGAATTGATTGATTTATGAACACTGAAATAATTTTATTCACGTATCTAAACTTTTTGCTGTCGTAACCAGGAAGATTTCTTCTTTATACTGCACAACATCCTGGCAGAAAGGGAAGAAGTTACAGAGTTACAACTAGTTCCTGATGCTCATGTCCCTCTAATGAAATTTAAGTTTGATGGAATACCAATCGACCTTCTGTATGCAAGCATCTCTCGTTTGGTTGTGCCTCAAGTAAGTCTAAATCACCTTTTATTTCTATAGTTAAAAATTCTATTAGAAGTAAGCATCTGTTTATGTACAAATGTACAGTAGTGTCTTGTTTTTGGATATCTCTGCTGACTCAATTTTAAGAATTGTATTGTTGAAGGTTTTAAAACTGCTTCTTCTCTCTCTATCTCCCACCTTCATCTTCTCTACGAGCATTAAGAGTTCTGCCCCTTTTTTCTGTTTGTCTCTGTGTGTGTGTGTATGTCTGTCTCTGTCCCTCTTAGATTGCTTCTTTTAAGCAGCATGTTTATATGACTTCGTCTGGATGCTTTCCATGTTTTTGTTGTACATTTTGTTTAGTTAGTTTCCTCCATAACATGTTGTAGAGGTTTCACTACAATTTTTATCAGGCATTTTCATTTGTTACAGATTTAGCATAATTTTATTTTTATTTAAATCTTGTTTGTTTGATTTTGTTTTTCCTTTCCAAGGATTGTGTAGTTAAAATGTGTTCTAGGTAGTTTTGTTGCTTCTCACTCTCTTTTCTAGTTGTGTGGGCATCTTTGCTTTGATATGAACTAGTATGTGAAACCATTTTGATTTTTATCTAGTTGGTATATTTGATGAATGCTTGGTTGTGGACAGGATCTTGACATCTCTGATATGTCGGTATTGTACAATGTTGATGAGCCTACTGTTCGAAGTTTTAATGGCTGCAGGGTTGCAGATCAAATTCTGAAACTGGTTCCAAACATTGAGGTGAAATGCACCTGATTGCATAACTAATCGTTGATATTTAGTTTGTTTTCCTGCCTTTTATGTAATAGTTGATTGTTTGGAACTTTTGCTAAGCTGCATACTGTATAATGTTTTAGCATTTTCGCATGACGCTCCGATGTCTGAAGTTCTGGGCTAAAAGGCGCGGTGTTTATTCCAATGTTAGTCCTCTCCTTTATACTTTTCTAATTATCTTCATTACTACATTCTCTATTTATTTTAACATATATCTCCCTTTTCAGGTGACTGGATTTCTTGGGGGTGTAAACTGGGCTCTTCTTGTAGCTCGAGTTTGCCAACTTTATCCTAATGCAGTTCCTAGCATGCTTGTTTCCCGATTTTTTAGGGTCTATACCCAGTGGCGTTGGCCAAACCCAGTTATGCTTTGTGCAATTGAAGAAGATGTACTTGGATTTTCTGTATGGGATACTCGGAAAAATCCTCGTGACAGGACTCATCATATGCCAATTATTACACCTGCCTATCCATGCATGAATTCTAGCTATAATGTGTCTACAAGCACCCTTCGAGTCATGATGGAGCAGTTCCAATATGGTAACAACATTTGCGAGGTAAGAGAATGGAGAATCAATTTCTCTATTTTAGTCTATAGTTATATACTGATCCTTATCCTTTCTCCTCCAAATCCAGAAAATTGAGCTGAATAGAGTAAAGTGGAGTGCCTTGTTTGAGCCTTATTTGTTCTTCGAAAGCTACAAAAACTATCTGCAGGTTGACATTGTTGCAGCTGATGCTGATGACTTGCGTGCTTGGAAAGGCTGGGTGGAATCCCGGCTAAGGCAGCTGACTTTGATGGTAATATTCATGCCTTTATGGCATGACTTTTAAACTTAAAGTTTTTATTACTAGTGGTTTTTCATGAAACGAAGACATTAGAGGTTTTTCTATTTCAATCTCATCTGTGTTTTAAATATATAATTTACAGATTGAGCGAGACACTTATGGAAAGTTGCATTGCCATCCTTATCCTCATGAATATGTAGATGCATCTAAGCAATGTGCCCATTGTGCATTTTTTATGGGTTTACAAAGGAAAGAGGGGGAAATGGTTCAAGAAGGTCAGCAGTTTGATATACGTGGGTCGGTTGATGACTTCCGGCATTCGATAAGCATGTACATGTTTTGGAAACCTGGGATGGAAATCTATGTATCGCATGTCCGTAGAAAGCAGCTTCCAGCTTATGTTTTCCCTGATGGCTATAAACGTCCTTGGAGTCTGCGGCTTACTCCCCACCAGCAGTCTGATAAACTGTCTCATGACAATGGTGTTACATGTCAAACTGAGTCTGGTGAGAAATGCCTTAAGAGGAAAAAGGATCCTGATGGAGAAAATAGTGAACTAAGTAGGCCAGAGAAACGGCAGAGTCCTGACAAGAGTGAATCAGTTTCTCGTGAGATTATTAGTTGTAAGCTTAGCAGCACTTCTCCAGGTTGTTCTACATCAGATCTAGATGAAATGAATGGACTTGCTGAAGGGAATGCATCATCTAATTCCAGCAATACCAGCTCTTGCTCACGTGAGGATATTGGGAATGAATCTACAGCAGGTAACAGTGAAGGGAGCAATGGAGGTGATTATAACCCAGCGTCTTCTCAGAGTGATTCGTGTGATGATTCAAAATCTTCTCTGGAGGATGAACATGCTGATGATCAGAACCGAGTATTTCAAGATGGATTGCTGGAAGAGTTAGAGGTTTTGGATTTTAGTTCCTTAATTTTTCCTGATTTTGTTTGTCATTTCATTTTTTTTCTTCTTAATTAGTTGCCGTAGAGTTCCTGAAATTAAATCATTTCATTTTCGGGTGTTTTTCTGCTCCTTAATTTTTATGCTTGTTGGCATAGTGCTTGTTTTTCCTGTCTGACTTGTAGATCATATAAACCAAATATATTCAAGACCTGAAGAAACTGTGAACAGAATAGTTGAAAACATTTTGCCCTTGAAGAGATTATTTTCAGTGTTCTGACTGGTATATGAACTACAAGTTGGGCAGTTATGTGATTCTCAGAGATGAAAGGCTCTCTAATTTAGGCTTGAAAGGACTGTTTCTTTGTCTTGAATATTTTAAACCATTGAGCCAACTCCTTTTCCTTTACCTAATCTGTTTGATTTGTTTGTTGATTTTTTTGATGTGAAGCCAAATACTGCGGTTGTTGTGGTTCCTAAGTCCATGAATGGAGTTGTTGACTCAGAAACCGTGCAGAATCCTGTGATAAGGCATGTATTTAAAATTTTAAATGAGTTTTTCTTCTTGTGTTCTATATGCAATGTTTTTCTTTATACTGCTTCTTTTGGTGTTTTTTGTTGTTGTTGTTGTTCTGATAGCAGGTTGAGTTTGACGACAACAGCATGAGAGATAAGAATTGAGATTGGTGGATGGTATATGAAACCATTGTTGCTCAGAAAAGACACAGAAAGCCAGCCAGTTCTGGTAAGTGTAATTTTAGTCGCTGGCTTTCGTTTCTTTCTCTCTCTTTTTCGGGCATGTGTTCCTCGGTTCTATCTCCTGGGTAGAACCAGTTGGCAGAATCTAAACCTCTTTTGGGGGGGTGTGGCTCTAGCTTTTGCTTCTCTGTTCAGTTTTTCACTTATGTTTTCTGCTGTTATCTTCTCCAAAGAGGGGAAGAAACAAGAAAAAGGAAGAAAAAAAAAAAAAAGAAAAGGGGGGGGGGGGGGGAGAGAGAGGGAAGAAACAGGCAATGAACTGCATTATATCTTAAATGTTATTTTCGACGTTGTTGATGCTTTCCTAACAAAAATGAAAGTTATTACTCTTAAGAAAATTCCCAGGCTCTAGTGTTAGTGTCTCAAGGGGTTCTGTTTTAGTGTTCTTTGTTATATCCTTTAGGGGAATGGCTGAGATGTGTATTTTTTGTATAAACAAAAACTCACGTTCAAGGTCTAGTTTGGCTAGCTAGGAGCGTATTCTTAACTCTATGCATTGCATGCCTTTTAAGTAGTCTGGTTGCCATGGATTGTAATAAAATTATTAATTATATTAAACAATGTCTCTTTCTCTGCCTCTCTTTGCTGCCAAAAGAGTTTCTCTCGGAAAGTTTAGAATCCTAAGTAAAATAGTATCATGAAAGCAAATTCTATTAAAAAATATTCCTCAAAATTGATTTACCCGTTTCACAATCTGATTATCAAACTGGTTGGTTTTGATTCTCATCTCTAATTCTCCATGGTTAATGGGGGCTTTTTACTTCCATACCTGGCTGGGTTGTAATCTAAATGACAACATTTATTAAAGAGTTAGTTCGTATTTGATATACTAGCGACAGAATTTTTTAATTTCATAAGTGGGTTAAGAATTTGTCATATCTTTTAATTTCACAATTGGATTAAAAATTTATTATATGTTTTATTTTTAAATTTTGTTTGTGGAGGATCGGATAATTTTATTAAATTACTATCTTAATTCTTTTTATAAGATGGTTAGAGGTATTTTTAAGCTTTGTTAAACTCTAATCTACTTTGTTTGAGTCTAATCTTCTTTATAATGTTTTTCCACATTCATCTAATGCAATCGACATTTCACTTTTTAAAGTGTTTCTAACAAGAATTGAAATTACCCTCTCTAAAGCGTTTGTGTTATAGCTCATTCCATGAATATTTCTGATTCTTTATTATTTTCAAAGGAGAAAAAGAATAACAAAAAGATGAATTCAACTTCAACTTCAATTTTTTTTTTTTTTTTTTTTTTTTTTTTTTTTTATGTTTAATCTGCCAATGTAAGATGTCATCTCGATTCAATTAGAGAAACCAAAATGCAAAAAAGTGAATTCTTTAGGTTTGCTTATTTTAAGACTACTATATGTAATTAATCTTCATTTTGATTGTAGCTATCTTATTTTTTATTTGATTTTTTATTTGTTTTTCTGGTTCGACCCGAACAAGATTAAATTTGGAATAAATATTTTCAAATCTGGATCAATCCAATTTGATTTAAATAAAATATTTTTTTATTTAAATTTAATTATAAAATATATAAATATTAATATAAAATATATTTTAATATTATATTAAATAATGATCTAATTTTCACGTCAAACAAACAAAGAAGAAAAAGCATAAAAGAAAACACAGTACCAAAGCAAATCTCTAGTTTTAACGTCAAACAAACAAAGAAGAAAAGCAGAAAAGAAAACACAAAGTACCAAAGCAAAGTCATATGATATGAGACCGACCAAAACTAAAGTCTAAACTCTAAAAAAGTAACATTAAACTTTACCCTTTTTTTTACAGTGACATTACCAACTAGACACGTGTTTGAAAGCAAGAGATCTCAACTGAATGAACCACCATAGCTCAGAATATAGAAAAGCTTTAAAAACCTTACAATAAAAAACAAACCCGAAAACTAATTTCCCAGATTTACACCTTCCCCCCAGCTCAGAATATAGAAAAGCTTTAAAAAAACTTTTTTTTTTTTGGATAAGCTTTAAAAAACTTACAATCAATAACAAACCCGAAAACTAATTTCCCAGATTTACACCTCCCCCCCCCCTTTTTTTTTGTCTCTCTCTCTCATTTCCCCGATTCTCCAAGCCAAAGCAAGATCTATGCTTTTTATTTACTTTTGGTTTGATTTATATTTCCTCGCGTAAAATTCTAATCTAGATTCAACAACCATTCACTGATTTAAATCACAAAACTCCGAATTCCCATTTGTTATTAAATCACAAAAAAACAGGGTTCCTTTTTTTTTTTTGCAAGATCTTTTTTTTTTCCCTTTTTTTTTTGGATTATAAACAAAAAAAATCCCATTTGTTTTGGGGTGGGAAAATGGGGAAGGTTGCAGTTGGGGTGGCGGTGGTATGTGGGGTAGCGGTGGCAGCGGCAGCAGCGGTGGTGGTTCATCGGAAAATGAAGAAGTCAGGGAGGTGGGTCAAAGCAATGGAGATAGTGAAAGAGTTTGAAGAAAAGTGTGGGACCCCGATTTCGAAGCTGAGACAAGTGGCTGATGCCATGATTGTTGAGATGCATGCTGGCCTTGCCTCTGAAGGTGGCAGCAAACTCAAGATGCTCATCAGCTATGTTGACAATTTGCCTAATGGGTATTTCAATTTCTTTCCTTCGTTTATAAACATGTATAATTATGTTTTTACTATTGATTGGATTTTATTGCTGATATATGTGTCTATGTACATTGGCCTGAGTATCTTGGATCAGCTACAGCTAAGTCTTAGGTGGATTTTTGTCAAACAAATCAGTTAATATGAGGGTATCTATTGTTTGAGATTGTAGGATCCAGTTCATGGACAATTGCTTGAGTTCATTTGGGTGTCTCTACATTTGTGCACATCTAGAAATTTATGTTCCATCTGATCCACTTTGAAGATTCCTCTACATGGCTGGGGTGGATAACTGACATGTTAATATACTATTTTTGCATACTTTTTTTTTTTTTATTGATTCTCATACGATTATGCGGTCCACTAGAGACTTTAGTTGATTAGATTGTAATCTTTTTGCTTTTCCTAAATTAGGAATGAGAAGGGATTATTTTATGCATTGGACCTTGGTGGAACAAACTTCCGTGTGTTACGAGTGCAATTGGGAGGGAAGGATAGTGGTATTGTCAATCAACAGTTTGAGGAGGTGTCTATTCCTCCAAGTTTGATGACAGGGACTTCAGATGTAAGTGCTTCCGCCTTTCAATAAACGACAGGAAACTGGTTGAGGCATAAAGAGGTCTCTAATGTCTGACAGGTGATCTTGATTTCAGGCACTATTTGACTATATTGCTGCAGAACTTGCAAAATTTGTAGCTCAAGAAGGCACGGATTTTGAACTAACTCCTGGTAGGCAGAGGGAGCTTGGTTTTACATTCTCATTCCCTGTGATGCAATCATCCATTGCTTCTGGAACCCTTCTTAGGTGGACAAAAGGCTTCTCTATAGATGACGCAGTCAGTGCTAATTGCTCAGTCTCTCTTTTCATACTTATTATGCATTAATCTTTCTCCCCTAGAATTTAGTTTAACCAAGGCAATAATTTACGAAAAAAGAAGTTTAAAAGTATTTGATTTTTAACAATTCATATATACCACTTCAATGCACATAACTGCACTTTGGGTTCTTCATATAATTGATTAATGCAACTTCTCATAACATTTACATTTTTATCCTTGACTTATATTTCTTTACTGTTATTGGTTGCTTAATTAACAGATTGGCCAAGATGTGGTAGCAGAATTGACCAAAGCCATGGAAAGACAAGGCCTTGACATGCGTGTTTCAGCTTTGGTAGGTTTATGTTATGGACTTTATATACTTGAATTTGAGCTGTGAACCTGGTACAGAATAATTATCTTGCTCTATGTTACTCGGACTCGGGACTGAGTGTCGGATACGGATATGTGTCTGACACGGGTATGCTCAATTTTTTCTAAGTTTTTCCATATATTTGGAGGATCGTACCCCCATACCCATGTCCGAATATGTGTCAGACACGGGTGTCGGGCACTGGTACTTCAAGGAAAATGAAGAGTCGGAGTAACATAGGTCTTGCTTTTCATTATTGTTATTCTGTTCCCCCTAGTGTCTTACTGCCACCATTTTGACTCCAGGTCAATGACACCGTTGGAACACTAGCTGGAGGTAGGTATACCAACAATGATGTTGTTGCTGCTGTGATCCTTGGTACTGGAACGAATGCAGCATATGTTGAACGTGCACATGCAATACCAAAATGGCATGGTCTACTACCGAAATCAGGAGAGATGGTTAGCTGTTCTTTAATTGCTATTAGTAACTTCCTATAGCTTTGAGACTGTTTCTTTCTTTCTTGATGTCACAATTAAAATCAATGAAGATATCCATTTAAGTTTGAAACAGAACTGTTTAATTAGGTGTAGGATGAATACTAAAGTTGCTGTTGTTATTTTGCTGAAGGTTATCAATATGGAGTGGGGTAACTTTAGGTCATCACATCTTCCATTAACAGAGTATGACCATGCACTAGATGCTGAGAGTTTAAACCCTGGTGAGCAGGTAAGGGCACAATTTTTTGCTGTTTTGGTTCCTTTAGCTTTCGCCTTCTCTTTAACATAATTTGTTCATCTTATATTCCTTTGATTTGCCACAGATTTATGAGAAGGTAATATCTGGTATGTATTTGGGAGAAATTGTCCGCAGAGTCCTGTGTAGAATGGCTGAGGAAGCTGCATTTTTTGGTGACACTGTTCCACCAAAACTTAAAGTGCCATTTGTATTGAGGTAATTTCCTCAGGCTATTTACGGTTTTCTTTTTAAATTTTCTTTGCACTGGGTATTTCTTTTTGTTTGATTCCAGTTATTGTTCATCAGCTATACTCTAATTTTTGTAATTTGGTTAAGATTTTTCCCTATAATGCTGTGTGCACATGTTTTTCATTTTCACTATGTTTGATATAAGAAAACTGGTATCAGACATTTTCTTTATCCTTGCAAAGAAAGGTCATTCCTAGAAAAGTTATTTTGGGTGAGATCAGTGTTGTCAAGGGTGTAAGGCACACATTAGGCGTTAGAATCCTTATATTGCCTGAGGCGCAAGGAGCATTTTAGGTGCTAGAATCTTTATATTGCATGATACGTAAGGCGCAAAAAAAGCACGAACTGAGTGAAGTAAGACACAATTTGTAGATGTGCTTGTTTTTGTATATGTGTTTGTGTATATATATGAAATAAGCTTAAGATATATAAGTAGGATAATAAACTCTAAAGAGTGGTCCAGTTTATCTTACAAACATGCAAAATTTTCTTTTTCTTTTGTTGGCCAATATACATGATTTTCTTATGGTCCCATGTCTGTTGCTGAATACTCAAATATTGAGAAGTAGAGAGTTTGATATTATCCCCTTTCTTACTAGTAAAGATACAATTAATAAAAAAAATTAGAAATTAAAGAAATTAAAGAGAACTTCAATCAGACGTGTTTTTTTGCACCTATCCCCTTACAAGAAGCACGCCTAGGTGCACCAGGCGTGCGCTTGATCAAATGCGCCTCGCTCGAAAGGGTCTGAGGCGCTTTTGTTGTCTAGCGCTAAGGCACAACGTCTAGACATGCCTTAGGTTTTGCATAACCATCAAATGAAGGTGTATTCGTTCGTAGAATATGACATTTCTTTCACTGGTTCTGTGCTTATTTCTTTGAATTCATATATATCCAAATTATGTTTCGTTTCCGTGACACCAAATAATGAATAAATGTAATTGCTGCTGCTGAAGTATCCAATACAAAGGTGGTTAGACAGGTGGTCGTATGCTGACGGGATGGCTAGACAGTTCTCTTTCTGCTTTACCAGCAGTTTCACAGAGATGCTGTGGCTGAGAAAAGAGAATCGGAGGAGTAGCTTTGGAAAGAAGTATATGTTCAATGTTATTTAGCTTTGAAAAGAAGTGTCTGTTCAATGTTATTTAGCTTCAAATACTTATGATTGAAATTTTTTCAATTACAATGTCTACCGGTCAAACTTTTTCATTGGACGCAAAAGGAGAGCACTGTAGCTCAAACTTAGGATTGCCAATCTCCACTGCCACTTTTCCCAAGTGGCACATCTGATTTCATTTTACGCTATCAATAGAAAAAATTGCAAATGGAAATAATTCTTGGAGGATGGTTCCTACAGTAATTTTTGCTTAAAGAAATCAATAAGAGCAGAATAATGGTTTTAAATTTTCTCCCTTTCTGAAATGTGTTTAGGGGTCCTTCGTATTATCATTTCCACTGTCTATGTATTTGGAATTTAGTGTAATTTATTGTTATAGCTTGTAAATGGTGTGGGAACATTTTATCTGACATCAGTTCTATAGCCCTCCTATCTCCATTCACTACCTTTACTGTGAAGCTAATAACTGAGATTAAGGATGTTCTAATCGTCTAATATAACATATTAGTTGTCATTATTCATCAATGATTTCAAAAGGTTATGTATACTATGCAAAGCATGTATATTATGGTTGTTAAATTATATTGGCACATGCACGCAAAAAGCCTACTTTTGTGGCCAGCTGTTACCTTGGGCTCCATCCTCTATGGTCTTCATATGAAGTGTTTCTTATAGATAGTTTGTTGTATAAAGTGTCATTGTTAGTATTGATTGTTACTGCATAGAGCAGTTAATAACCTATGCTACCCGGACTCGAGATGAGCGTCGGATATGGGTATGTGTATGCTCAATTTTTTTTAAAAGTTTTTCTATATATATGGAGGATCATACTCCTATACTCATGTTTGAATATGTCGGACTCGGACATAGGTGTCAGACACAAGTATTTTAGAGAAAATGAAGAGTCCGGGTAACATAGTTAATATAACTGCCACTGGTTGTTTACTTTTGTTACTTTATTTGGTTCCTTGTCTGACCTAATTTTTGTTTTACTTGCATAATTAGGAGTATTTTGGAAGCGGTAAAGAAATGTTTCACTAGCCTTGGATTACTGTCCATGGCATGAAGCTTTTTCTATACTGAAAGATGCACTTTTGTATTGTGTTCAAGATCTGCAGAATAGTAATATTTTTGCTTTGTTAACTTGCAGGACACCTGTCATGTCAGCAATGCATCAGGACACTTCCCCTGACCTCAAAGTGGTAGCCAATAAATTGAAAGAAATTCTTGAGGTATATTTTAATTTTGTGAAAATTGTCCAGATGTTATTCTTGATCATCTAAACTCGGTTATTTCAATTTTTTTTTTTTTGCCTGAATTTCTTGTTTGTCCTTCATATTTCTGATGGAACTTCTCCGATTCACTTTGTGGATTTTTGGTCTCGTATAATGTTGGTTGAACCCAATATATAGGATCCTATTTCTATTTTCTCATATGATTGGAATCACTTCAAAGTTGAGTAGCTTAACTTATCCAAAAAGAAAAAGAAATTAAAATACTGGCTCGAAGCTTCTTTTAGCAGAGAAGTGCAGAGAATATGTTTTACTTGCAACTTCGAAAGCTGGTCAACACGACGTTTTGATTTGAATTGAATTATTGTTGTCTATATTCAGTATCTTGTCTTTGACCTCAAGGGATTGATGGTGATGTTTCTGGCTACAAGTCTACTGACCAATGAAGTACTAGGCAACTTTGTGTTGTGTATTTTAAGCCTGTTTTATATCTTTTCTATTGCAGATATCAAATACCTCCCTGAAGATGAGAAAAGTAATTGTTGAGCTTTGCAACATTGTTGCCGCGCGTGGGGCACGTCTTTCAGCTGCCGGGATACTAGGTATTCTGAAGAAAATGGGAAGAGATACAATCAAGGAAGGCGAGAAACAAAGAACGGTAATTGCTATGGATGGTGGACTATATGAGCACTATACCGAATACCGTAATTGCTTGGAGAACAGCCTAAACGAATTGCTCGGAAAAAAGGTGTCTGAAACCATTGTAGTTGAGCATTCAAATGATGGTTCTGGCATTGGAGCTGCTCTTCTTTGTGCTTCCCATTCACAGTATCTCGAAATTGATGAGTCCTGAATAGCAGTAAGAACTGGTTTCTGCATTCTTTTTAAGTTATTTGTGAGAAATCTTGGCAAAGTTTTATCCACATTGTCTTTTACCTGGGGGATTAGCATTTTTATTCTACTTTTAGGGCATTTATAGTAAAAATCTGAAATAATTGCTTGCAGAGTACGAGATGAGGTGGATGGATTAAATGTATAAAAGCAGGACCTGGAAGGGTGCACTCTTCCGCATTGGCCTGTGATTCGTTTCACCATTTTTCTTTCCTTCTGGTAGTAACCAGTGGCTACTACTGCTTCACCATGAAAATAATTGCTAACCCTTTTCTTTGTTTCTCGTGCAAACATCAAACCATTATCTATAACTGTACCGTTTTCATGGAGTATATACTCTTTTTCTATTTACCTGGAATTCCAGCTACAACTTGTTTACTGATAATATGATTTCATTATTGCTGCACTTCTGCTTCTGAATTGAGCTCCCAGCTAGTTAGTGACCATAATTCCGTGTTCGATATCGCCCTCGTAAGTGTGACTCTTGATTAATTTACAAGTGAAAAATGCAGAGTCCAACTCTGCTGTCAATAATTACCAATATGATATCAATTTGGTCTTGCAATATCATGGTTTTCTTCAAGAAAATTTAGGGTCTTGAAGAAAATCTAAGAAAACTTCAAGAAAAGTATGTAGGGTTTTCTTCAAGACAATTTACATGTGAAAAATCTAAGAAAAATCTGGGTTTTCTTCAAGAAAATGTGTACCAAAAAATCAATATATATATATATATATTATTCAGCTAAAGCGGGTTGCTTAAGAGATTGTCAAATTGGAAGGTTCTAAACTCAATTAAGAATCAAACATGCTCGAGTACTGAGTAGTGTCACCTGCTCGGGAGAATTTTAGCTTAGCAATTTTCTTTGACATGGTGAAACTTATCATTGCATTTCTCAAAAGTTTCATGTTATAAAATAATTAACTCAAATGTTCTTAAGTGGAGGAGACTTTTGTGACAGAAAACGACACCGCTCTGTCTTGTAGTTGGGTGTCGAACTGTCGATATTCATATTGGCAGAAAATGACAGTGGTCCGTCCGACAAACATAGACTAAGAAGCAACCTTGGAATGATATCTATTTGAAAAAATATAAAAAAAAAAATAATAATAAATATTGTCAACACTTTTTATTTCTCTTCAAATCATTGGCTTGGGTGTCTTAATATGCTTCTCTTCTAATCCCCCACTTCCTTTAATTATTTATTTATTTATTTTCATTTTCTTATTATATTTCTTCTTCAAATATTGTAAAACTGTTATAATTTAATGGAGAAAAACCCTAATCCAAATGAATGAACATATACATATATATAGAAGCACATAACTTTGTTGATAGTTAGTTGTATTTCTTTTTCAAATTAAAGTTTCAATTTCCTTCTTATTTTAAAAAGAACAAAAAAAAAAAAAAATAGTCAATTTAATTTATTCGAATATACTTATATATATATATATATATATATAAATAAAGAGTTCGTTTTTTAATACATTTCCAGTAAAAAAAAATTAATTCCACAAATAATTTTAAGAATCTATCACATGATCCATTTTTTTCTAATTAGTTTTTAATTTTTTTTTTAATATACTTTAAAGGTATATGTGTTATCCTATTAACCTACTTGTGACTAGATCTATTCATGGATTGAACCGGGTCATGGCTCGAAATTTTTTTATTTTTCTTATCCAAGTCCGACTCTGAGCGGGTCCGAATCAATCTGCCTACCCTTTTTACTATTTAAATATTATTAAAAATTAAAAAATATTTTTATATTTTATAAATAAATTTAAATAAAAAATAATTTTTTATTATATAAATAATGATTCGAATCGAGTCATACCGACTCGCATTGAAAAAACCTTTACTCAAACTCGATTCAATATGAACTAAACATGTTGAACCGAGCGAGCTATTCGACCAAATCTACTTCTAACGTCTAAAATTTTCATCCATGAATGAGATAATATCTAGAATATAAAGGAAGTTACACATGTAAAGTAGAAAAGGATATATACAAGAGGATAGAGGCTTGACATTATATTGATTATTATGTTTTGACCAACGTATAGGGTTTCCCAAAAGAAAAAGTGAGTGGAGAGGCTGCCCAACTGCCCATGTATTGTTTGTCTTGCCTTCTCCCTTCAATAACCCTTTTCGATGTTTCAGTCCAAAGGGTAATGAATTCCCAAGTTGAATTTCATGAAAGGTTTCCCTGTCATCTCCACTCACCACAATATATTGGAGGTTTGAAAATTTTTTCTACTTCCAAGTCTACACGCCATGACTTATACTCAAGCAAATACCCTTACCAGTACCACCCATCAAAATTCCATTAATATATAACATATATATTATCATTACCATAATTTTCATAACAAAATCAAACCTCTAAATACAGTTGAAAATAGAATTAAGAAATGATCAATAAAGGGTTTCTAATTGTGTTCTCAATTTAACATATATATATATATATAAACACTATAGCTTTTTGCCTGCAATATTTTTCAAGCTATATAGTCCAAAAGAGAGGAGTCTAAAATTTCAAAAGCATAAATCAACCACCCATTTCGTTAATGTGCAAAGAGAATCTAAATACAAGGACCACTGGGAATGGTCGACCAACTTGGTTTTTTTCATGTCTGGGATAAACTTATTATAAAAGAGGGAAAAAAAAACTAAGGAAACCTAACAAATTAACAATCCGTTTTATTTATTATCAGAATTTTGCTTCAATTTATGACATGTTTTTTATTCAATTGCTTCATAAAACTATTCAAGATTAAAATTTAATTTGGTCATTTAGAGCTTAATTAAACTCTTTTTTTTTTCCCTTTATTCTTCTAATAATAATTAAGTTCCACTTAGAAGATCAATGTCCAAAGGTTCCAATAAGAAGATCAATGTCCAAGGTCATTAATGTAGTTTTCACCTAAAAAGAGAAACCTAATTTCCCAAAACCCCAACCATTACGTAACAAGTTTCTCCCATGAAACAAGAGCGGGAAAAACACTGTATATATATATATATATAATATTAACAGTAATATGCTACATAAAGAAGAGAAAAATCTACAAAAGAAAAGAGATAAACTCGCATATAAAAGAAAGCACATAGTCTGAAAACCTTTCTTTCTTTCAATGGCAACTCATCAAGCTTTTCTTTCTCCAAATCCCTGCCGTTGCTGGCGGCACCGACGCCGGGTTCAGTGGATCATACGGTGAAAATACAGCCTATATGTAGTTTTTCATACTATACGGCTTACATATATACATGGCACACAGGGTGAAGCCAGGCAGAAAAAAAAAAGGTATAACTGTTAGAAGCTTACATGTTCTAACTTGTGTATTTTTGCCCCTATTTTAATCTCTTGGTTTATTATTACAATATCAATAGAAAAAAAAATATGGGATTTATTTGGAATCTAATTTCTAGGAGTCTGTCTATCATGTAATTTTGATATTTGATGTTTTTTTCTTTCTTTTGGGATCTTTTGATAGTATTATGTTTGGTCATGCTTATGTCTGTAATTAATTCTAATTTATGATTTATTTTCCTAAGAATGGATTGGTTTTATTTTATTTTAGGCTCAAAGATATGTGATTTTGATATCAATATTGCTTATGATAGACTATATTTAAAAATCTGCTTAAATTAGGTTCAGCACTAATGATATTTCTGGACAATTCCTAATTAGGACTATACTTTAGCAAGCATTGAATAAGAACGATTACTTGATGAGGGTTTTTATTGAATCGAAAAAAAAAAACTAATGAAACTGATAAATAATTATTAGCATAATAACAATCTACTTCATGATGACTATTTTTAATATTGAAAGTTTGAAACTCAAGGTTGACAGTTTCGATTTTTGAGTATGTATGACTTAGTTTTAAGTAATTTTGAGGAGATCCGATAATTTTAAGGTTTCAAGTTCAAGTCTCTCTGTGTGTGGGTTTGATATAACTTTATGTTGAATTTATCCAGTTGTACACTGACTTGTTTGTTTGATTTAATTTAATGAGTTCTTATATGATTGTAAAAGGTTTATTTGTCCATGACATAACTTTTTTTAATTTGATATTTTCTTTTCAATTTATAAAAGAAACAATAAATTTAATGAGATGAGAGAAACACAAGTAGTTAATTACTCTCAATTGCACAATCAAGACTCAATATATATAACTCTACAGGAATTAACAAATGAATAGTTAATTAATGAACAAGCATAGGTAAATATATATTCATGTATTTTGCCTTTATAGATTTGAAGGTTTCACTTTAACCTTTGTAAGAGAAAAGATCAGCATCAATATTAGAGGCAGGCAAAGAAATATTAAGATGAAAAAAAAAAAAAAATCTACATAACTAAAAAATATAATTGAAAAGTAGTATATATTTCTTTATTACTATCTTTTAAATTCATATATAAATTTTGTCCCCATGCATGTATCTCAAGGGTGCTGAAGGTTTATTTATTCAATAAAAGAAATCACCATTAATCAAATTGTAATTTATGGCCTTTTTTGATCACTTGAAAATGATCGAAAAAATATCCTCACAATCAACAGTTTTTCTATTTCGCATAATCCGAAAGCCTTTCATGACGCCAACCCTTAATATATACTCGTAGAACTGCCACAATTTCGATGAACGCTATAAGTAGATAACATCTTGCAAAGGCACTGCAAAGCTGATGAATCTAAACCCTTTTTCTTTATACATAGATTTTTGGGTTGAGTATTCAAAGTAAACCATCTACCAACTCGTTCCTTCCATCGTTTTAGCATTCCACAAAGTACCAAGTTTTAAACTCTTCCCGGAGGGATTGATCGTCTTTCGAGTATATCTAGTGTGAATCCGACCGAATGAATCCAGGTGCTAAGGGTCAAAACTTTGTTTTTGGCCTAACTTAATTTCCAAGAAATTCCCTAAGTTGAAGGAACCAATTATCAGTGTTGAAAGATGTTTCATGAGGCAACAATTTGATTGTAGCTTCTTGGAGACTTGATTAAGTTCTTAGTCGAGATTGATGGTGGCAATTGTTGAATATGGCTCAAAGTTAACCAAGGAAGCTTCCACCAAAGCCACCAACCAAGGTCAATAATGGAGGCTACCACCAACCATAGTTGGTGGATGGTAGACCAAGATAGTTGGTGGATGGTGGCTACTTTGTTTGCCACTAGCTATGTGTTCCCACCATGATAGTTGGTGGATGGTGGCTACTTTGTTTGCCACTAGCTATGTGTTCACACCATGGATGGTGCCTATAAAAGGCCATGTAGAGTGAGAGAGAAAAATGAGTGAGTTGAGAGAGTGTGAGTGAGATAGAGTTGGAGAGCTCCAAAGGTGAGCTCCAAGAGCTCCCTCCCGGTAGAGATGTGAGAGCTCTAGAGAGAGCCCCTCCCGGTTGAGTGTGTGCTATAGAGAGCACTTGTAATACGTATCTCTTGTAATACTCCATCTCCGATAAATACAAAGCTTTGCTCCTCCTCCCGTGGACGTAGGCATATTGGCCGAACCACGTAAAATTATCGGTGTTTTTTCAGTGTGTTTTTTATCGGTTTTAGTAATCTCGTTTTAGTTCCGCACAACAAATTGGTATCAGAGCCAAATTTTACGTAAAACCGAGTTTGTTCGATTCTGTCCGTTTTTTCAAAAGTGCTCCAATTTGTGTTTTGAAAATACCAGGTTGAAGAGGTCGTTGAGAGGAGTGCAGCAGAATCAACCAGAGCACCATAGGATGCCGCACGCGCCCACACTCTCCTCACTCGCCCACGCGCCGCACGCGCTCCAGAGGATGAAGGCGCGTGAAGCCCACGCGCCGGTCACCACCAGCCTGCACGCGCCCACGCGCCGCCGCACGCGCCACCGCACGTGCCCCACGCGCCGCCGTAGCTCCGACCAACTTTTTCGGGCCATTTTTTGAGCCGTTTCAGAACACTATTCCGAGACTTTTCCGAGCCGGTTGAGCTAAACCGAGTCCATTTCGAGCCACCTGCAGCAGAATATTCGCAGAATATTCACCGTGTGTCCAAAATTTACACAGTTGGACCCGTTCCTGGCTATTTCGACTATTCCGGACTCAATCGCGACATCCGTTTTTCCATACAGGTAACGGAAAAACTCTGAGTTGGTAATTTTGTTTTATTACCATGGCAGAATCATTAGAGACAACTGAAACAACCAGCAGCGCACCATCAAGTTCTTACATCAGAAAGAACTCGATGACCACTGCAAAGTTCGAGGTGGAGAAATTTGATGGCACCACGTAACTTTGGCATGTGGCAGTGTGAAGTACTGGACCTGTGAGTCCGCGAAGGACCAGTAGACAGTGAAGATCCCTTCCAGTAGGAGGTGAAGACCCCGTCTAGTCCGGTAGATGGTGGAGATCCCGTCCAGTAGAAGGTGAAAATCCTGTCCAGTCCAGTTCAGTAGACAGTGAAGATCCCGTCCAGTAGGAGGTGAAGATCCTGTCCAGTCCAGTTCAGTAGACAGTGAAGATCCCGTCTAGTAGGAGGTGAAGATCCTGTCCAGTCCAGTTCAGTAGACAGTGAAGATCCCGTCCAGTAGGAGGTGAAGATCCTGTCCAGTCCAGTTCAGTAGACAGTGAAGATCCCGTCTAGTAGGAGGTGAAGATCCTGTCCAGTCCAGTTCAGTAGACAGTGAAGATCCCGTCCAATAGGAGGTGAAGATCCTGTCCAGTCCAGTTCAGTAGACAGTGAAGATCCCGTCCAGTAGGAGGTGAAGATCCTGTCCAGTCCAGTAGGCGGTGGATATCCTATCTAGGAGAAGAATCCTGTTAATCCGCGAAGGACCAGTAGACGGTGAAGATCCTGTCCAGTCCAGTCCAGTAGGCGGTGGATATCCTATCTAGGAGAAGAATCCTGTTAATCCGCGAAGGACTAGTGGACGGTGAAGATCCTGTCCAGTCCAGTCCAGTAGGCGGTGGATATCCTATCTAGGAGAAGAATCCTGTTAATCCGCGAAGGACCAGTGGACGGTGAAGATCCTGTCCAGTCCAGTCCAGTAGGCGGTGGATATCCTATCTAGGAGAAGAATCCTGTTAATCCGCGAAGGACCAGTGGATGGTGAAGATCCTGTCCAGTCCAGTCCAGTAGGCGGTGGATATCCTATCTAGGAGAAGAATCCTGTTAATCCGCGAAGGACCAGTGGATGGTGAAGATCCTGTCAAGTCCAGTCCAGTAGGCGGTGGATATCCTATCTAGGAGAAGAATCCTATTAATCCGCGAAGGACCAGTAGACGGTGAAGATCATGTCCATTCCAGTCCAGTAGGCGGTGGATATCCTATCTAGGAGAATAATCCTGTTAATCCGCGAAGGACCAGTGGACGGTGAAGATCCTGTCCAGTCCAGTCCAGTAGGCGGTGGATATCCTATCTAGGAGAAGAATCCTGTTAATCCGCGAAGGACCAGTGGACGGTGAAGATCCTGTCCAGTCCAGTCCAGTAGGCGATGGATATCCTATCTAGGAGAAGAATCCTGTTAATCCGCGAATGACCAGTAGGTGGTGGATATCCTATCTAGGAGAAGAATCCTGTTAATCCGCGAAAGTCCAGTAGACAGTGAAGATCTTGTCTAGTAGGAGGTGAAGACCCCGTCCAGTAGACGGTGAAGATCCCGTCCAGTAGACAATGAAGATCCTGTCTAGTAGGAGGTGAAGACCTCTCCAGTCCAATAGACGGTGAAGATCCCATCCACAGTAGGAGGTGAAGATCCCGTCCAGACCAGTAAAAAGCTCAAAATACTGAGATCTGATATTGGCGATTATCCGTTCCTCAAAGTGAAGATCAGACACTTTGAAGCTCCGAGCACTCCACGATAGAATGGAGGTGCAGAACGGATGATTAGAACTTTGGTTGATAGAGTTCGAGTTATCTCAGTGAGGCTTGAGAAAGGCATTTTGAGTAGAGGCTTGGCCTCTTAGAGTATCAACTGACTACCCTCTACAGCATTAGATGCATGGATTGGAAAATCCTTAGAGGTAGAGTCTTAAAACCGGATCGGCTGTTTTTCGGATGCTTAACTGGATCCTAGAGCCAAGAAAGCTGTCTTCTTGGGCTTTAGTGAAGGAGTAAAGGCATTCCGACTGTGGAACCCTGAGTCAAAGAAAGTCATCGTAAGCCGAGATGTTACCTTTGACGAATCTGTAATGCTGAAACTGTCAACTCCAGAGAATGTGAACCAAGATTCTCTAAAGCAGGTGGAGTTTGAATCAGAAGATGCTGGTCAAAATTCAGATGAATCTGAACCAGAATCTGATGACACCTTAACTGAAGTGGAGGAGTCATCACCAGAAACCTTTCAGCAATTTGAATCAGTTGCCACCAGTAGACCGAATAGACATATTCGGAAACCTGCTCGGTACACAGACATGGTGGCATACGCCCTTCCAGTAATTGATGATGATGTTCCGATCAATTACAAAGAAGCTGTAAACAGCCCTGAGCATGCCCAGTGGAAGGAGGCGATGGATGAAGAGATGACATCACTTCATCAAAATCAGACTTGGAAGTTGGTTCCACTTCCAACACTCAAAAGATCAATTGGGTGCAAATGGGTCTTTGCCAAAAAGGAGAGTGCTACCGGCAAAGACAGCATCAGATACAAAGCCAGATTGGTAGCCAAAGGTTAGGCTCAAAAAGAAGGAATAGACTACAATGAGGTATTTTCACCTGTTGTTAAGCATGCATCTATTCGGATCTTATTGGCTTTAGTAGCACTGTATAACCTAGAGATAGTTCAACTTGATGTAAAAACTGCATTCCTCCATGGTTCCTTAGAGGAGGAAATTTATATGACTCAACCAGATGGTTTTGGAGTCCCCGGTCGCAAAGATTACAAAAGCAAGTTGAACCGGTCACTGTATGGTCTGAAACAATCCCGTGACAGCTGTACAAACGGTTGGACTGTTTCATGACAGGATGAAAAGTACACACGCAGTCAATTTGATCATCGTGTCTATTTCCGGAAACTTCAAGATGGATCATTTGTCTATCTGCTGAAAAAGGCAAGGTGGAGATCGACAGGCTGAAGGCTCAACTGAGCTCAGAGTTCGAGATGAAGGATCTTATAGAAGCCAATAAATTATTGGGAAGGAGATCAGAATAGACAGAAAAATTGACTCAGGCTCAGTGCATTGATGGATCATGCCAATGCAGTAGGTGCCCTCATGTGTAATGGTGTGTATGAAACCTGAAGGAGGAATGGAGGAAGCTCTGATCAGTAAATTCTCTCTGTGGATTCTCGCCAAGGTGGAGATTGTTGAATATGGCTCAAAGTTAACCAAGGAAGCTTCCACCAAAGCCACCAACCAAGGTCAATAATGGAGGCTACCACCAACCATAGTTGGTGGATGGTAGACCAAGATAGTTGGTGGATGGTGGCTACTTTGTTTGCCACTAGCTATGTGTTCCCACCATGATAGTTGGTGGATGGTGGCTACTTTGTTTGCCACTAGCTATGTGTTCACACCATGGATGGTGCCTATAAAAGGCCATGTAGAGTGAGAGAGAAAAATGAGTGAGTTGAGAGAGTGTGAGTGAGATAGAGTTGGAGAGCTCCAAAGGTGAGCTCCAAGAGCTCCCTCCCGGTAGAGATGTGAGAGCTCTAGAGAGAGCCCCTCCCGGTTGAGTGTGTGCTATAGAGAGCACTTGTAATACGTATCTCTTGTAATACTCCATCTCCGATAAATACAAAGCTTTGCTCCTCCTCCCGTGGACGTAGGCATATTGGCCGAACCACGTAAAATTATCGGTGTTTTTTCAGTGTGTTTTTTATCGGTTTTAGTAATCTCGTTTTAGTTCCGCACAACAGCAATTTGCTACCAATGTATTCAAAAGTATGTAAGTTTGGAGTTTCGATGTTGGGGTGAAAGTGAAACCATCCCAAATGAAGATATTTCAATGTCTTGATCTGATCTCTTGAAAGCCTAAATCTCTCAATCCAATGCATCTAGTTAAGACCAACGATTGGAGGGGAGGAAAATGAGAGAGAAAATTGTGAAACCAATCTTTCCTTAACCCTATCTTCCATGGATCGGTAGCCACATAAAAACATTGAAGTTCATCAAGAGTGAAACCAATCCTCACTAACTCTCACTCGTTTCAATTTCAACACCAATAGATTTTCACAAGCAATTGGGTATTTGGGTTTGTTTTGCATTCTTTTAAATGCCCATAATAACTAAAAACTCGAAAACTAGGTCTAGGTGATTCATTTATCGATCGATGGTTTCAATTATGTCAAGTAATTATGTCAAGTTTATCGTAGTTTTGGCACACCTTAACTTTATCAAGGTTTTTGGAGACCATAAAGACGAAGATGTTTCACCTCATGACAGCGACAGAATGAAAAAACTCCTAATTAAGGGGCAATTCGAAATAAGATATGAAATATCTCTTGATTTGCATGAACATTTGAGAGAGACAACTCTTTGCAACGAAATGAACTTTATGTTATCACGAATTGATGCCTGCTCGCTCCAAATCACAACATGTTAGCTTCATTGCAGTAGTTATTGACTCAATTGCAAATATGATCTTAGGCAAATTGTATACCATGTTCTAGTTTTAACTATGTTATGCCAAGGTTTTCCTCTTTGGTACTCATGCAAAGATGAAGCATTTTGAGGTTGTTGTTTGCTACCATTTCTATCCAAACGATCAAAACGGGAGGCGAAATTCACATCAAATTGGTTTAGAACCAAATTAAATATATATATATATATTACCAAAAAAAAAAAAAAAAAGCCCACAACGTGAAATAGGATAAATGAATGCTAAGATTCAAATTTTGAACCTACTTAATGCCATCTTTTACGTATAATTGCATGAACTAAACCTGAGTTCAATCAACTTAAATCTTTGTAAATCATTATCTGATGCAATTCGTGCAAAGTCTCGAGAGAGATTATCCACAAATTTCATGAAATATTCAGTACTTGTAACCACACTAATTTCTGGCATTTACTTTTGAGAGGACAATATTTCTTTTTCATATAAGGTTTGATCGAAATCGTAGACAGGAAGTCAATGTTCTTTTCCATATCCTGGATTAGGGTAGCCTTCACTCGTCTAAACTTTTTTTTAATAAAAAAAAAATACCATTTATAAATTAAAAGATTATTATTTATTAGTAAGCAATAAAAGGTAATTAAGAAACAAATATTAAATATTAGTAAATTCATTTTTAATAGGAGTATTTGCTTTCATTATACTATAGAATCTTTGAAGTTGAAAAATCTTTCATCATGTAATTTTTTTAAGAAGACAATTCATGAGTTAGTCTTTTACATAGAATTTTTTTAATCAGGTACTTAACTCTATATAAACTAATTATTTTATAATTGGTGTTATACTAATTTAACTATTTGTTTGTTTTTAACCAATATGGTTTTGTTGATCTATTTTTTTTTGCTTTATAACAAATTTTCAAAATAAAAATATCAATCAACCGGAATCTTGATTATTATTTGTAACAAAACAAGAAATTTAAAAGTGAAAATAAAAATTTCTATAAAAATGTGAAAGTAAAAATGGGTTCGTTTTTAATCAACAATGAAAAAATTATGATTTATCTTTTTATCTTTAACTTTTTAAAAGACAAATAAAAGATTGATTTATCAAACAAACTTTAAAGTATTAATCAATCACAACCTTGATCATTATTACTTGTAATAATTTTTTTTTGAAAGTGACAACAACATTTCTAAAAAAAGGAAAAATGAAAATATAGCAATGAATTATTAAGGCAAAATAAAAAGAGAAATCACCTCATTCACTGTCAATGAAATTTTTAGACTCTCCAAGTGAGATTAGCAGGGAGAAAAGATACCCTTAGGATATATTTTAAAAAATTATTTTTTTAAAAAAATAAAATATATAATAATTTTATTTGTGAAATTAAAAAATTTCACTGTCAATATATCAAAAACGAACTCAACCAAAATTACTTATATTCTTAGGTTAATAAGTTTGTTTCGACTATTGGTCTTACCTCATGGAAATTCGAAATTGTAAATCTGGACAGATTTTACGTAGTAATTTAGGCCCAAAAGAATATGGGCTAACCCAAGCTTAAGGGCTTCTTTTTGCCCTTTTCACCTAATTCCGAGACGGGGTCATGCTAGTGTCACGCCTAGCGTTCAAAAGGTAAACAGGGTGTTTCAATCTCACATCGAAAAATAAATGGAAGATCTTGGGTTATATAAGTGTGAGCGCTGCACACCTTAATGAGTCAGTTTTATGGGGAGAGGGTAATGATCCGTGACACTAGCTCATGCATGATCCTTCTATAGTATTTCTTATAATTTTGACTGTTTCCTTTCTTTTTCCCTAGTATTATATTATTATTGCAGGGTGTATCGTAACCTTAACTTGTCAGAAGACGACATTGTATTGGACACCGCCAACTATGACTACTTTGATGAGGAAGAATTTTATGCTATGTTTTTCAGCGACTATGAAGATCGCCACTCCTTAGAGATAAGGTCTCCAATGGCACGACTCTTCGAGGTGTGAATGGCGTACAAGTTTTTCAGCTAGTTATATTTAGGCATTTTCACTACGTCAAGCTATAAAATGCTTGACGAAGTACATTGAAGGCCCCTGGAGGAATTGCTTTTCTTTTCAATTCTCTTCTATACTTTGAATATGACCAGCTACAAATTGTATAATAAGAAGAAAAAAAAATGGAGTTGCAAAAGATTATCTGAAGAGTTTATAAATTGCTTTGAAAACGTAGCGAAGGAACTGCAGCATGAAGGATCAAAGCTGTTTCTAGCAAGTTTTGAGCATTCATTGAGATTGATTGACATTGGGAGTATTTCATTATTGACATACTCAAAAGGAATTCACATTTGGGCAATCAATCTCAAGCTCCCTAATCCGATCGATCCAGAAATCGAAGATTCTATATCTTCAGATTTGACCTCAAAGCCTAAACCTCTCCAAATCAAACTCGTTTAATTCAGTGCAGTGTTTGGAGGAGTGGAAATTAGAGAGAAAATTATAAATCCAATCTTTTGGAATGGTAACAGTAGATGCATGCATCATGAATGGAAGATTTCAAATATCTTTTCATGTTAAAATAAGAGTTTATCTTTGATATACTGATAGTAGAGTTTTTAACTTCACAAATAGGAATAAAAGATTACCATATGTCTTATTTTTTAAAATTAACATTTTTAGAAAGAAAAAAAAAATACCTGAAGGGATATGTTATGGAGTCTAAAAACTTCAGTGATGGTGAATAGGATAATTTCTCTAAAAATAAGGTGTAATTATTGTTTGGAATTTAATTAGTGTAATTTTTACTAGTAATTTTTTTCAAGTTTTGGGTTTGCTCTGAATTACTAAGCAACTCGTTTTTTGTTTGATGATGTTTTCCATGTTAGACAGGTTTTAATTTCTATATAATTTCGTGTTTAATTTCAATTTTCAGCATGCAAAATCCATGTTTTAAGTATGTTATGTCTTGATAAATATTTTTTATATAATCTCATGCCTGTATAGCTAATTTCCATTTTTTGTATCAAATAAAAATTTTCTATTTTCAGCACAAAAAAAAAATATGAATATGATATGATTCACTCTGTTAAATGTACTTCTCAATATTAAAGGTTATAACCAACCTTACTTTTAATTTCATTTATATTACCTTTTGTTATTGTACTTATTATTTGCAACAACTAGGATTTGTTCTTTAATTGTTGGTTGTGCTTTGCATTGCTATTAAAGCAATCTTTTTTTGTGATGTTTTCCATGTTAGATAAATTTTCAATCAAATATCTCGTGTTTAATTTCTGGTTTCGGCATGCAAGTTAAAAATCCTGTTTAAAATATATGATTCATTCAATTAAAAATGTACCGATATTAAAGAATTACCAAAATGTACTGATATTAAAGAAGTACCGATATTAAAGAATTACAAAAAAAAAAAAAAAACTTTTAATTTGTCTTTTGTTATGCTTAATAATTAAAACCCAAGTCAAATCCAACCGTGATGGACTCACAAATAAAAAGAGAACAACTCTAATCGACAGCCTGAAAGCCCAAGTCAAATCCAGCCGTGATGGACACAAATAAAAAGAGAACGACTCTAATCATTATCGACTGCACAAAATTTCAAATATAAATGTCACGTTTTTATCTTCCAACGGTTTTTATTCTCTTGAAGTATTATTTTTTCTTTTTTTTTGAATATTTGCTAATTTAAATATCGGAGCATGTTAAAAATCCAAACTCCGGAGCTCATTTTATTATTTACTCTTCTCTGCATATCCTTTTTGCTACCAAACATACCTTTTTCTTACTACCTGTTGATGTCTTTTTATGTCGCGATGGTGTTCCTGAAATCCCTGGTGGTTTGAGATCCTGAGAAGGAGAAAGAATAGGTCAGGGGGCACCAGAAGTTGAGCTCCAGGACGCGCTCTGATGGTTAAGTTAGTGTTTGGAGGAGAAGGTAAATGTATGCTATAGAGAGAATGAGTGGATAGTCTTACCAGAGATGGGGGGAGAGAGCTTAGCCTTTGAATAGCCTTGAGGGGAGCCATTTATAGGGGAGGTTGGTCGAGCAGGTGCTCGTCCAACTAGTTACACGTGCCCGACTCTGGTAGGTTGTTTGGTGCAAGCGACCTTGGGAGGACTTGTCGAGGAGACGACTGCATTTAATGTCTGTCGTCTGCAGACTGTAGCATTTAATGTCTCGCACTGCCCTAGGTGGGCGCCGAGGTGACCAGGGATGTGACCTTTGGGAAGAAGGGGGATGGCCACGTGTCCCTTGCCTCTGCTCATGATGCCTGCTGGGCTTGTATGGTCGGGCTGTTCATCTGGGCCTTGTGCTTGTCGGACTGGGCCTGTTCTTGGTAGGCCGAGTGGGTTCAACAATTGCCTTCCAGGCGAGGTGGAGGTTATAAAGTTGCCGATGGCGAGCCTTCGGATAAGAGGTTTTTTGTGTTGCACGGGTTGTTTTGTGATGTCGAGGAGCGGCAGGTTTCAGCAAAAAAAAATTAGGATTTTCTGGCTAAGGTGGGTGTGGCGACCTTGTTTTCTTATAGAGGGGGGTGGAGTTGGGCGAGGAGATGCTCTGCATTTGCTGCTACCGTTTGGTTGGTACAAAGTGACGTTTGATGTGCCTGCCTCTTAATGACAGCCTTAAAAGCTGAGCGGGCTGTTCCAGAATTGACACGTGTCGAACGTTGTGCGGTCCGTTTGGCGGCCATCGAGGTCCCTTTTTGGCTATAAATAGGGGTGCCTGGATCGGTTTCCTCTATTGGTTATCGTTTTGCTTGTCGAAGTGCTGCCTGTTTTGCTGCCGAAAGTCCGATCTGCTTGCATTGTTCTCCATTCTGGTGGTGGATTGCTCTGTTCTGCTCGTTCGTCGATTTCGAAGAGTTTGTTTCGTGTCTCGAGAGATACTTTCGAAGCTTCTTTTATCTTTTTGTTTGATTTTTTGCTGTTTGTGGTGGTTGCTGGGATGGGTTCGAGTGATAGCATCGGTTCCGATGCACTAGAGAGGATGGAGGGTCTGTCTTACGCCTGTGGTCGGAGCATTGACGAGGTGTATGCTGACCTGGACCATGAAATAGAGGAAGGGGCTAGGGTGGCTGCTGGTTCTGGGGCTGGGACTGGTGGTGGAGCTGTTGGTGGTGGTGCCTCGGAGGTAGACCAAACGTCTTCTGGGGAGAGTGAGGAAAGTGGGGAGGTTGAGGGGGTTGCTGGCGTCCAGTTTTGTGATAATATCTACTGCATTATGACTGACGAGTAGGTTGGCGCCTTGATGCTGACCTGTGGTATCTTCATCCCCAATTACCGCTATGACTTCTATGTGCCCGAAGTGGGGTGGCGTCCTTGTCAGTTCATGCGAGGTGGGAAAGACGTGATCTTCTTCGAGCATATGTTCAAGGAGGGGTTCCACCTGTCGCTGCACCCTTTCTTCGCCACTTGCCTCGAAGGGCTTGGTATCGATTATTACGTCGAGGTTTTGATGGGCCTTATTGAGCCTAAGAAGAAGAAAAAGCGTAAGAAGAAGGACACCTTTCCTCGCCATGGGGATGCTTTCTCGGGAAAGGCAAGTGCTGCCTCTCCTGGCGATGTGGTTCTGAAGAAGTGGTTGGCATCGACGAAGGTAATGGCCCTGGATCGTCCAGCCATACGCTTGCTTTGGTGCCTTGGGTTCCTGAACCTATCCCCCTCGCTTCAAACCCCGCTGTGATAGAACTGCCACCCTCTCCCAGTTCGCCTGAGAACGAAGGCGGTGATGGTGTAAGGGCTAGACAAAGGCCAATTGAAGTTATTGTTGTGGCTGATGACAGTGATGAGAGGATGGAGTTCGGCGTGGGGGACTCCACGAGCTCTGATAGTTCTGATAGCTCTGTTGATGGAGATGGTGTTTGGCGTGGTAGTTCTACTATGACGGAATTATTTTTAGACCTTTGGCGAGCTGGTATATTTGGTATGCTTTCTTTGTAGACTCTTTGGTGAGTTCTCATCTTGATCATTGTCTTTTGTGCAGGGATGTCAAACGGTGCCATTGCTGAGAGGATTCGCCAAGCGGCGAAAAAAAATAAAGCCCCGTGTTTGAGCACGGGGTCTATGGTGTCACTTGCCAAGGATCCTTCTACCAAAAAGCATAAGCGGGACAATCTGCCCGCTAAACCTTCTTCTAAGAAAACGAGGGTCGTCGAGGACCCAACAAAACAGAAGTCTGTCCCTTTCGTGTCTGCGAAGCAAGCGGGCCATGGCGTGGGCACGCAGAAGACGGGTCAAGACTCCCAACAACCATTATCTAGGACGAGGACAGAGGTCACCCCGACCAATGTGGCTCCTCCATCTAAAAAGACCTCGGATCCTCCTCGAGGTGGTAAAACTCTGCCCCTTATACCAGCCTCGCCAGGTAAGGATGGACCTTCTTTTACCCGTGACGATGGCATAGGACACTCTGCGCGTTCTTCACCTTCGCCACAAGTGGGCGAACTCCGTGATGCACGCCAAGGGTCTCACTCATCTTTCGAGTACCATAGTCGTATGCCCGTCAGGTCTTGCTTGGCGATGTCGATTCGTGCGTCAGCTGGGCTCGCAATCATCTTCCCTTCTAGGAAGTGAAAAATATTGAAAACTACGGTCTCCGCTCTGTGCAGCCCGGGGTCATTTCGCATATGGTATAAGTGAGTGTCATTCTTCAAACTCCTTAGTGAGTTAGCGTTGGCTATTCTTTCTGACGTGATTTGCTATTTTTTTTAGAATTTGGCTGCAATCGTGGCCATATATAACCAGGTTGGGGAAGCGAACGCCTGACTTCGTGACGTGGAGGCAGATCTTCAGCTCAAAGCCTCCCGCGCGAAGGAGCTGGAGGTCCTTCTGAAGGCTGAGAAGACTTTCACTAAGGCCGCTGAGGACAAGTCGGCCTCTATCGAGAAGTCCTACCTGGCCAAGGTGGCGGAGTCCGAGAAGTAGGTTGCGCTGTTGCGTGGGAAGCTCACAATATTGGAGGACAGCGTTAAGGCCAGGGAGTCAGAGATTCAACGTCTGAAGCAAGATTTGGCTGCTAAGGATAAGGAGATGGAGGCTGCTGTGTCCAAAGCTGTAGAGGCTGCCACTACTGAGGCTGTGGTTAAAGCTGTGGAGGCTGAGAGGAAAAAGTATGCCCTAGAGCTGAAGAAAGCCTTAGAGACCAAAGAGGGTGAAGTGATCGATGTGACCCTTGGTATGGTGAAGGAATTTCAGGCGACCACCCTTACAGGGGTCCAGCTGTTTCATGGGCCCCTTGACTGTAGGGGGATTGACTTTGGGGCCATTGAGAATCCCCCTACGGGTTTTGACCCTCTGTGCCCCGAGATGCCCTCGTTGGAAGACTTGAGGGCGGTTTATGGCATTGCTTCAGGGTCCGACGTTCCTGCTATGCCATAGGTTGGGGGCGTCCTCTCTCTTCAGCAGGAGAAACTTCTATCCCTCGCTGCTAGAGAAGAGCTACCGCATCCTACTACAAGCACTGAAGAGGTGCGTGCAGCTGATGCCCTTATTGTGGATCCTCTATAGAACGGTGAAGTTAGGGACCTAACTGTAGCAGCTGCGGGGGATTCTGTAACTGGGTTGGGTAGTGGTCCTGTAGTCGAGGACATTGTACATATTAACTATAAATTTGTAATCTTTCTTTCATCAATGAATAACTTGTTTGGTTTTCGTTCATTTGCCTCATTTGTGCATATTGCTTGGTTTGCCTTTGTTGTTTGTCTTGGAATTTGCTTTTGTGAATATTGCTGACATGTTGGTAGCCTATTGGGCTTGTTGTAGGTTGCTACCTTGGCTGATTTTTTGTGTGAGAGCGAGGATTGGATGGAGGCAAGAGGTCGTGCTGCATCTATATTGTTCATGGACAGCTGGATGTAGGAGCTAATTAGAGGCCTTGGACGTGCAGCATAGCGTCTTATTACGAGCGCACATGGTGGACACGATTGTGGATGGGCCAGTTAGAGGTCATTGGGCATGCAACATGGCGTCTTATTGCGAGCGCACATGGTGGACGCGACTGTGAATGGGCCAGTCAGAGACCGTTGGACGTGCAGCATGGCGTTTTATTGCGAGCGCACATGGTGGACGTGACTGTGGATGGGCCAGTTTGAGGCCGTTGGGTGTGCAACATGGCGTCTTATTGCGAGCGCACATGGTGGACGCGACTATGGATGGGCCAGTTAGAGGCCGTTGGGCGTGTATCATGGCGTCTTATTGCGAGCGCGCATGGTGGACGTGATGATGGATGGGCCAGTTAGAGGCCGTTAGGCGTGCAGCATGGCATTTTATTGCGAGCGCACATGGTGGATGCGACTGTGGATGGGCCAGTTAGAGGCCGTTGGATGTGCAGCATATGTTTGTTACTATTTTTCCTGCAAAAGGCAAGTCGTCTTATTTTTCTTATAGAGGAAAATACAACTTGTGAATAAGATTATAGGAAATATTTTTTCAAGTGGATTGCGTTCCATGTCCTTGGTACGGGGCTTCCATCCATTCGCTCTAGGGCGTAGGCTCCAAAGCCGATCTTCTTTGTTACTTTGTAAGGGCCTTCCCAGTTCGGGGCCATCTTTCCCTGTTCACTCGTGGGCCTTCTGAGGACGAGATCGCCTACTTGGAATTGTCTGCCTTTGACCTTCGAGTTATAGTATTGGGCGACCTGATGTGATCTGCCTGCTTGTCTGACCTGTGCCCAGTCTCTGGTTTCTTCCAGGAGATCCAAATTTCTTCTAAGTGCTTCTTCGTTGGCAGCAGAGTCGTAGTGGGCTGTTCTCAAAGAATTGATGCCTATTTCGGCTAGTATTACAGCCTCTATTCCATACATCAGGTTGAAGGGGATCTCGCCCGTGCCAGAGTGGGACATGGTTCTGATAGCCTGGAGTATTCCTGACATTTCTTCTAGCCATGCCCCCTTGGCATCGTCGAGCTTATTTTACAAGCCTTGGAGGATTTTCTTGTTCATCGCCTCCACCTGTCCATTTGTTTAGGGATGCTTGACCGAGCTATCTGTAAGCAAGATTTTGAAGTTTTCACAAAAAAGTTTCAACTTGTCTCCTTGGAACTGTGCACTATTATCCGCCACGATGGTGTTGGGGACCCCATATCTACATACCATGGATTTTCAGACAAAATTCTCGATTACCCTTTCCGTGATGATCGCCACAGCCTCTGCTTCTACCCATTTGGTAATGTATTCGCAGGATACAACCACGAACTTCTTTTGCCCTATTGCGATTAGGAAAGGTCTGAGGATGTCAATCCCCCACATTGCGAAAAGCCATAGGCTTGACAATTTATTGAGCAATTTTGCTGGTTGCCTTGGAACAGTGGCGAACTTTTGGCACTTGTCGCACTTTTTTACCATTTCTGTGGCGTTCTTCTTCATTGTCGGCCAGTAAAAACCCTGTCTAAGTGCTTTCTGTGCCAAAGACCTGCCCCCATATGATTTCCACATACCCCTTCGTGGATCTCTCGGAGGACGTATTCAGCTTCTGCGGGCTCTAGGCATCTCAACAAAGGTTCGCTGAATGACTTCCTGTAAAGGGTTTCTCCTATTATGATGTATCTGGCAGCTCTTCTTCTTAGCCTGAGTTGCTCTTTGGGATCGGCGGGCAGGGTCCCGTTTGTGAGGAAGTCTATGATGCTTGTTGACCAACTCTGTTTATTAGTTATTGGGAAGATCTCTTCGCCTTCTTGATGGCTTGGCAGAGGACGGTGTTCGAGAAGGATCTTTCTTCTTTGTCTTATTTCGATGGCGGAGGCGAGCTTGGACAAAGAGTCTGCTCTGACATTTTCTTCTCTGGCGATCTGCTGGATTATCAGCTGGCTGAAACACCGCTTTAGGTCCATCACCTTTTTGTGATACTTTATCAAGGCGGGCTTCCTTACTTTGCACTCCTCATTTACTTGTTTTGCCACTAGTTGGGAATCGGTAGACACAGATAAACTTACGACCCCAAGCTTGAAGGTCAACTCGAGCTCTGCCAGGAGAGCTTCATATTTCGCTGCATTGTTCGAGGCAGCGAAATCGAAAGACAAACCGTACTGCCATTCACTTCTATGAGGATCAATTAGCAGGATTCCAGCCCCCGATCCCTCTTTTCCTAAGGATCCATCCACGTACAAGGTCCACGTGCCGGTTGGGGCGGCTTCCCGCCGCTGGGGTTGTTGTATCAAAGTTAGTTCTGGGGGTAGTGACTGTGTCGCCTCGTCGGAGTTTGGTTGTGGCTCTTCGCGATAGTGGATTGGTGCCATGATAGCGTTGTCAAAAGAGCACTCAACTATGAAGTCCGCCAAAGCCTGGGCCTTGATGGCCTTCCTTGGCTTATACTCTAAACCAAACTCACTGAGTTCAACACTCCATTTGGCCATTCTGCCCACCGTGTCTAGTTTTTGCAAAACCTCCCTTAGTGGTTGATCCATTAGCACCGTGATGGGATAAGCCTGGAAATACTGCCTCAGACGTCTGGCGGCTACTATCAGGGCGTAGATGGTTTTTCCCAGCCGAGTGTAATTAATTTCTCCATTCTACAGGGCTCGACTGACATAATAGACTGGTGTTTAGCGGTCTTCTTTCTCTTTAAGGAGTACGGCTACTATGGCTTCGTCTGAAGCTGCCAAGTAGATATACAGCTGGTCTCCTAATAACGGGCTAGTGAGTAGGGGAGACGAGCACAAGTATTTCTTTAGTTCCTCAAAGACCTTTTGGCAACCCTCGGTCCATTGATACCTGGAGGCTCCCCTGAGCACTTTGACGAAAGGTAAGCACTTGTCAGCGAGCTTGGAAACGAACCTATTGAGGGCGACCACTCTGCGAGTAAGTCTTTGCATTTCTTTAGTGTTTCTTGGTGGGCACATGCCTAAGATTGCCTGGATTTTTTCTGGATTTACTTCTATTCCTCTGTCGGAGACCATAAAATCGAGGAACTTCCCTGCTTCTACTGCGAATGCGTATTTTTTTGGATTCAACCTCATGTTGTATTTCCTGATGATACTGAAAGTTTCTTCCAGATCCCTGACGTGTTGGTCTAGTGAGGGACTTTTGACCAGCATGTCATCTACGTATACTTCCATACTCCGCCCAATTTGATCTTTGAAAAGTCTGTTTACCAATCTTTGGTAGGTGGCTCCTGCGTTCTTTAGCCCAAAGGGCATGACTTGGTAGCAGAATAGACCTTCCTCCGTCACAAAGGACATCTTATTTTGGTCTGCAGGATTCATTTTTATCTTGTTGTAGCCGGAGAAAGCATCCATAAAACTTAGGTATTTGTAACCTGCCGAGGAGTCGACCAATCGATCTATGGCTGGTAGGGGGAAGCTGTCTTTAGGGCAGGCCTTATTCAGATCTGTGAAGTCAACACACATTCGCCATTTCCCACTGGCCTTTTTCACCATAGTTGCGTTGGCGAGCCAGTGAGGGTAAACCACTTCCTTGATGAAGTCAGCGCCGAGCAGTTTTTGAACTTCTTCTCTAACTGCCTTGATTCTTTCTGGGGTGAACTGGCACTTCTTTTGTCTAACTGGTCTTGCTGCAGGGTTAATATTAAGGGAGTGGGTGATAATACTGAGGTCTATTCCAGGCATGTCAGCCGCCGACCATGCAAAAATATCTGTATTTTCTTGCAGCATGGCCACTAGTGGTCGCCTTTCCTCACTTCCTAGGGAGGACCCGACCTTAGTTGTTTTAGATAGGTTTTCTGGGTCCAGAGGGACTGTCTTTGTTTGCTCTACAGGCTCCGTCTTGTACTGACTTGTTTCTGTCCTGTTATCTAAGCTTTCCAGGGTGAGCATCGTTTTGTCAATCAAGTTGACTTGGGTCTCCATTTGTTGCCCCCTGTTTCTTCATCTTGCCCCCTTGTTTCTGCCATGCCGTCATCGTACTCGACATTTTTGTGCTTGTTCGAGATCTGTATGGACAATACGTGGCACTGCCGAGCTGTTTGCTGGTTTGTCTTCATGTAGTCGATCCTCGTTGGTGTTGGGAATTTCACTATCAGACAATAAACGGCGGCCACCTGTACACACAAATTTCGTGTCGAAAATATGACAAGGAAAATTTGCAATCAAATAAGAATTTTATTAATCAAACTTTGAGGTTACAATCTCTGGAAGTTCTTAAAACAAAGAAATCCTTTGATTCTTTTCTTCAACAAGATGATGATGAGATCCGGTTCAAGGGTCTTCTAGACTTGATCTTGAAAAACGGATTTGACCTCCTTTCTTTCTATGGAACAAGATCGGAGAGCAGCTTTTTGAGAAATCTTGAGATCCGCTTTAAGGGTCTTCTAGACTTGATCTTGAAAAACGAGATTGATCTTCTTTCTTTTGATGAAACAAGATCAAAGAGCAGCTTTCTTAAGAACATGCACAGCGTTCTTCAGAATATCTTCAATTTTTTCAATTCCTTCAAAGAATTCTTCTTGAGATTTTGGAGAGGATTTGAGTCTTCAAAATCTTCTTCTTCTTTTCAGGCTTCTGAAATTGTCCCTTGTGAATTTGTGTTGAGTGAAGACCCCTATTTATAGTGCTAGTCAGCCAGGTGAAAGAGAGTTTAAAAGAACTTGTCCACTTTATTTATCTCTTAATTAATTTAATTTAGTTAGAGATAATACCTCCTTATTTATCTCTTAATTAATTTAATTTAATTAGAGATAAAACTTTATTATTTATCCCTTAATTAATTAAATTTAATTAGAGATAAAACTTCATTATTTATCTCTTAATTAATTTAATTTAATTAGAGATAAAATTTTATTATTTATCTCTTAACTAATTTAATTTAATTTAATTAGAGATAAAACTTTATTATTTATCTCTTAATTAATTTAATTTAATTAGAGATAAAGTAATTATGACACATGGGTGAAATTTGATTGGGTGACCCATGAATCCTTACAATTTGATTGGTCAAGCCATGTGTACATATTTAATTAAGAAATTTTTAATTAAATTATGCATTATCATATCATAATTAATTATTTTTAAAAAAATTTCTCCTTCTACACCACCATTCTTGCCTTTCTCATCACAGGCCTTCCAAAGATTACATTGTAGGCCGAAGGCTGGTCGACCACTAGGAATTTTGAGATGACGGTGAGGGTGTGGTCGCCGTCTCCCATTGTTATCGGCAGTGTGATCAACCCTTTGACTGTAATTGGCTGGTTCGCAAAGCCGAAAATCGGGCTTGCTGGTTTCAACTCTTTTTCAGGGATGCCCATCTTCTTAAAGGCCTCCCACTGAATAACTTCCACTACACTGCCACTGTCGACAAGGACCCTTTTTATTCTGAAGTTTTCGATTGTGGCCGTTACGACAATTGGGTCATTACCGTTGTCTTCCAAGATGTTGACATCGTTAACGGTGAAGTCTATTATCCAATCTTCATTATGTTTGACTCGTTTGGGAGTTGCATCGATTGTCATTATGCTTCTTAAGTGAGCCTTTATTTTGGAGTTACTCGCTGTCCATTCTTCTGTGCCCCCCACTATCATATTTATCATCCCCTGTATTGGTTTCTTCGATTCTGTCCTGCCTGGATTTCTCTATTTATTCACCGACGATTGCCCCTGTTCAGCCTCTGCCTTTCTCACAAACTGTTTAATCTGCCCTTTTCTAATGGCGATCTTGATTGCGTCCTTCAGAGACCTGTAGTCTTCCGTGCTGTGCCCCACGTCGTTGTGATAGTTGCACCTTGATGCACCCAAAAGAGTGTATCTTATTTAACCTTGCACTAAAAAAATAAATTGTAAGTATAGTAGTTAGCAAGGGTCGAGTCCTCAGGGATTGGGTTTTAGTTTATAAGTTAATAGTTTAAAACTTAAATTCAAGAACAATAAAAGAAAATGGGTTTTTGAAGCCAGATTTAAACTAAAGTAAATAATAAGAAGAAGATGCAAGGCGGTATAACCAGCCAATAAAAATATATATACTAAATTAGGCGGTATAACCAGCCAATAAAAATATATATACTAAATTAGGCGGTATAACCAGCCAATAAAAGTAAAACAAAGTTAATATACAAATTAGGCGGTATAACCAGCCAATAAAAATAAATATACTTTTAAAAATAAGCAAACTAAAAAAGTAAGAAAACAAGTAAGTAAGAAGAATCAAATATGAAAAATATGGTTAAGGTTTCATTCTCCACCACTAGACATCATTAAGAATCAATTTCAGATCTATCAATATCAACCAACTATCAAAGTTAACAACCGTAGATAACAACAAGCTCTGTTATCCCAATCTTTCCTTAGTTTGTCGTTAAATAGAACAAGCTCTCTATTTAATCTCTAACCATCAAACAACCTAGAATAAGCTCTCTAGATTCAATTTAATGGCAGCTTTATGATGAGAAAGATAGGTTGATCTAAGCAACAAACACATAAGCTCGGATTGTTCAACTTAGGTTATGTTCCACTTTGCAATTATTGAAAACTTGACCATAATCATTAATCACAAATTGCCACTTATGAATAGGAAATCAAGACAATTACACGGATCAAGACTCCTAAACTAGCAATAGATAATTTTCAAGATCTATCTAGTTGTACACCTAAACAAATCAAGACAACATCATGAACAATTCTTGTAGAAGAACATAAGCAACTTTGATAGAAAATTAATGATAGATAGAATCTGAAAATCAATTATAAAACATGTCTAGGGCTTTGAAATCACCCTTAACCAAATAGAAGTTTAGCCTAGCATAGGCATTGTAATCATAAACATAAAATTAAAGAAAATCTAAGAAGAAAATAAAAGAAAGAAAGAAGAAGAGAAAGAATATTAATTATCCAACCTCTTGCTCTCTCTAAAGAAAAAGAAAACTAGAGAAAAGAAAGAAGAAGAAAACTTAGAGAATTTTATTAAAATGGCTAATATCCTACCTATGTACAATATGATCCCTTACAATCATCCAAGGCCCTCTATTTATACACATTTTGGAGGGCTAAATGACAAGAGACAAGCTTTACAAATTTCAAAGGTAGGTATAATAGGTGGGTGCATTTTTCTAACAATTTTCGTCATATTGTATGACAATTTTGATCAGCCAACTTGATGGTCGATTTTGTCAATCTTGGAGGCCTGATCTGATCACATGGTCTTCTAGAAAAATGTTCCCCTATGAGTTACTGATTCATAGCCGTTGGAATCAGCTCATTTTCTGATGTGGAGAAGAAGATATGGGCAAAATACGAAAACAGGTCAGCACAGACGTCATTGCACATCAGCCAACTTGATGGTCGATTTCTTCAATATTGGAGGCTTTATCTGATCACATGGTCTTCTAGACAAATGTTCCCCTATCAGTTAGTGATCCATAGCCGTTGGAATCAGCTCATTTGCTGATGTGTATCGGACGATATGGTAAAAATGCGAAAACTGCTCAGGACAGACGTCATTGCACATCAGCCAACTTGATGGTTGATTTCGCTAGGCAAAACGACTCCGTTTCAAGAAGTGTAAAACATGAAAAAGATAGATATGCCTCTTAACTTTGCACGGTTAAAATTTCAGCCTTATTGCTTCAGTGAAACTCGAGATATAGCTGATATGGCAAAAGCTGTCGGAACTGGAACTGAACTGGATTTGCCCTTAATTCTAGTAATCTGAAATCACTCAAAGAAACTTGTGAAAAACACCAAATTACATAAAAATATAAAAGATCATAAACACAATTAGACTAAACAATAATAACTCGTATTTGACACAAAACAATAATAAAACATAACTAAAAACTATATAATTATACGAGTTATCACACCCCCACACTTAGATTGTTGCTAGTCCCTAGCAACGACTCAATAAAAATAAAATAAGAAAATCTAATCTAATCCACTTTCGTAGGAAATCACGGTGGCACTTAGCATGTGACACAAGCCTTTAAACCCCTAGGTGTCCCTAGTGGACGAGTTTAGTCTCGTGAGGGTTTACTAGAACGATACCCACAAACATTGAAAAACTAAAATATAAATAAACTACATATACTAAAAATATTTACTCCTAATCCTTTCAATACAAATTAGAGACAATCTTTGAACAAGTCTTATAAACTAATCAATAGCTTAAAGAATTTCACAAAAAATCATACTTGAATGTAAATTGTTTGAGTTAAGCCAATATTAACATAACATATCTCAATCAAAATAGTGCATGTTCAAATTTAATCTCAACTTCTCACATGGGATACCCTCATGATTTTCACTCTTTAAAGTAGTGGTGAAGTGTTTACACTCAATCAATCTCATGAAAACAGTTCTACCATATTCTTGCTTGTCCACCTATTCTCCACTATTTAGATCATACAACTTCATGAATCAAGAGGTCTTTAATCAAGGTTGTAATGGGGCCAAGGGGTTTGTAATGTGGTTGAAGAACAAAAGGATAAAGATATCACAAAGGTTCCAAAGAGTTCATAAAGTTTAGAGACATAAAAAGATCATACAAAGAAATTTCTCAAAACTCTTTACAAGTACATAGTCACCTAGGCCGAATATTCATGTTGGGCCTTTTCCTCATTCTAAACAACTTTGTAACATCTTTATCTTTTTCCACAAATTCAAGAGATGATTCATATATTTTTTTTTTTTACATAGGAATGTATTTGCCAGTGTTCCATTTCTTTTTCTCTTGACTTTTCTTTTCTTTTCCCCCCACACTTATTTCTTGTTTCTAACCCAAATTTTTAACTAAAAATATCCCTTGTCTTTGCAACTTGTCTCAAATCATGCTAATTCATCTTTGGAACAAAGGTAAAGATATAAGTATATTTAGGTTAGGGACAAGTTATGGTTACCAAAGAGATAGCTTATTCAATGTAGGCTCAAATTGGTTCACTAAGGGTGTGTTCTCTTGGAACATCAATAAGGGATGGCTGTTTGGCTCTGGTTATAATCCTAATGCCTCTATCATATTCATGTTGTCACATGTTTCAATATAGTCTCAAACGGTTTAAAGCAAGTTCTAGAGAATCATGTAATCATAAGAGCACTCAAGAAAGAAATTAGATTGATTTGTATAATGCATCAATCATTATAGGCTCAAAAACTCACAAGGATAATTATACAAGTCAGATTAAGTCTAAACATGCTTCTTTCTCAATCAACATATCATATTAACATTGGCTCATAAAAATGTTGACATCAAGCTCAATTCTCATGAAAATCTTCTCACTAATAAATCTGTTTTAGACTTATGCAATTCATATCTCATCATTGTATTAAAAAGGAACTAAAACACACTAAAAAATAATAATAATAATAATAATAAAGACTCATATAAAAAAATAGTAGACAAAAATAAAAGAAATCCTAAATCATTCCCCCCACACTTAATTCTTACATTGTCCTCAATGTAAGTCTATTAACCCAAATGAAAGAATCATGTGTAGGAGAAAAGAACTAATAACATAAGAATAGGAACAACTAAGACTCAAAACAAAACAAACTCATGCAACCTAAATAATCCTAAAATACTAAACAAAAATTAACAAGTAAACATAAAAAGATTAAAATCAAACTGACAAGATATGTCTCAAGTCTCCCTTACTCAGACCTTGTTCAGAATGAATACTTCTAAATTGCTTAAAACACAACAAACTTTTTTTTTTGAAAAGAAGAAATCAAACTGACAAGGTATGTCTCAAGTCTCCCTTACTCAGACCTTGTTCAGAATGAATACTTCTAAATTGCTTAAAACACAACAAACTTTTTTTTTTTTTAAGAAGGTAAAATTTAGGAGATATTACCTGTAGAGGTTGCTAACCACTTATTATAACTGAGACACAACAAACAAAATGTTAGATAATGTCACAAAGACAAAGTGCAATCCACTCCTTGCTCATCCATATCTCTTTTTCTTTTTCCGAGCGTTTGCGAAACAACCGTAGCAGATAAACACTCATAAGCTTGGAGCTTTTTGAGTAAATCTTCAATGGTTGTAGCAGAAATTATGGTTCTCCTTGCCTCTGAAAACATGAATCCATTATCCACAGCATTATCTAAATATGAAAGCAAATTACTAAAATAACCATTAATATTAAGCAAACCAATGGGTTTCTTATTTGTGACCAAAGATGACCAAGAAGCCACGCAAGCTATTTCTTCCAATGTACCCAGACCTCCTGGTAAAGCAATGAATGCATCGGCAGAATGGTACATGATTGTTATCCGTTCAGGGACACTACAGACTTGTATTTCCTTACCCACGGTAGGTCCACAAAAACTTGTGAATAGTTTTGGCACGATTCCTAGAACTGGACTTCCTCCGGCGTGTGCTGCTGTAGCGACTGCTCCCATTAAACCCGTACTACCGCCTCCATAAATCAACTGGATCTTTTGTTGGGCAAGTATTACTCCAACTCTTATGGCTTCATCAGCGAATATGTTATTTTTCCCTGGATAAGCACCTCCAAAAACACAAATTTTTTTAATGCGTTGGGACGAAGTACTTTCCATTTTTTTTTCTTTTTTTTTTCTTTTTTTTTTTCGAGTGCCTGAAAGAGAATGAGTACATGGTGTAATATATAGAGGACTGAGTAGTGAATCAGACAAGAGTAATAATGTCGCCGAAAGTGTATCTGACCTGTCAGAAGAAAATGTTAACCTAACAAAAGATTTTTGCGTGATTTCAGGAAGAAAATCAAAAAGAGAAGAAAAATCAACCGTAAAAGTCAAGAGTAATAATGTCGCCGAAAGTGTATTTGACCTGTCAGAAGAAAATGTTAACCTAACAAAAGATTTTTGCGTGATTTCAGGAAGAAAATCAAAAAGAGAAGAAAAATCAACCGTAAAAGACAAATAAAAAAAATGAGAATAATTACACAAATCGAATAACACGTAAATTAAACCGAAATAAAGTTATTGCAAATCAAACCAAAAGCTGAGAAGTCATTTATTGTAGTTGTGATTGTGGCTCACATCTTCCTCTGGTTTTACGTCCAGAAACGGCTTAAACGCCTTCTATGAGTCGAGGATATGCTTCCCATCCAGTTTTCTTACAAGCTGGCAAACAGGGTCTTTTAACATCAGATTCCCAAGATGTTGCCATTCCCTTTGGAATTGCGGCCATAAATCAAGAATTTCTCTTTGTACGTCTCCACTAGGATGCGTCTCAAGAGAAAGTTGGATATTACCCAAATTCTCCTTACTCAGTCCATCCTTAATGAATTCAATTTTATCATCTCGATTAGAGGACGGAATCCCAATAGAACGACATTTACCGTTACACGTCCATCGTGCACATTTGTGGCAATTTGAACTCATGCGCTTTGCTCGTCGCTTCTTTGCAAAAGTGCTTCTACCTGTACCTGGTAAATGCAAAACAGGAAGATATTCATCTTCACGTACCTTGGCTTCAATTATCCAACGTATGTCTCCAGGAATCCTTTTGTGCATAAGCATTCTTAATCTTTCAAATCGAACTTGGTAAAGCTTCAGTAAAATATTTCGAGGAAAAGGAGGAAATCGTTTATGCAATCTTGTGAGAATATCATCCATCCTGAAAAAAAAATGAAAAAAAATGAAAGAGAAATTGTAAGAGAAATTTATATACAATATCAGTTTTGTGGGTAGCTGATGGAACCGATTTAAATAATCACGGAGTACCGTTATCCGCCATTTAACCGGGGTTAAAAAATTATATTTACATCTAGTTATTTTCAAAACAAGGATCAGAAAGAAAAACAACATAAAAAGACTCAAAAACAAAACACTCTAAATAAAATCCTAAATTCTTTCCCCCACACATAATTCTTACATTATCATTAATGTAATGCTATTAATCCCAAATGAAAGAATCATGTGTAAGTGAAAAGAACTAATAAACAAAATAAACTTATGCAGCCTAAATGAACTTAGAAACACTAAACACAATTAGCAAAGAAACATAAGAAAAAGATAAAGAAAAAGAGAGCAAATCTGAGGATGGCAGTTTGGCAATGCTTTCACTAATTAGGCTGCCTCCCCCAATTAGCACTTGATTTAGTGTTTTGAACCTAACCAACACCCCTTCTTGGCATTTTAGGCTTGTCAGGCTCATACATGAAATTTCCCAAATTTATGCGTTTGAGAGGAAGCTTTCTTTGCACAACAGTGGATGCATTCTCCATTACAAGTATTATTCCATCATCCTTTGTGGTGCATATGTCATCGAGGAATGGAGCATATTTTGATACTTGTTGAATGACCTCCACAAACAAGTTGTTTAAGGTTTCCGGCATGTGTTGTTCATGTTCTTCCTCCTTGAACTTTGCAAATCTACTAGGAAAAGGTGGAGAAGAAACATTAGTAAAAAGTGAAACCTTAAACGTTACCTCAGGTGCCGAAATACTCTTATTTGGATCTTTGGCTTCATTATCCTCAAGAATAGAATCCATCTCTAATTTTGTTTCATCCTCATCTTGTTCCTCATTCTTCAAGGTCACAATAGTAGCATTCTCCTTTGGGTTAACCATCGTTTGGGCTGGGAGTTCTTCAGATCTTTGTGCTACCCATCCCACCATACTACTAGCCAATTGGCTCATTTGCTTTTCCAAACTCTGGATGCTTGCCCTTGTTTCCTGTTGAAATTGCAAAGAATCAGTAACAAGAGAATAGACAAGATCTTCTAAAGAAGTACCTGAGTTTTGAGTCATATGTGGTGGTTGAAAAAGATCTGGTTCTTGAGACCATGATTGATTGAAGCTAGATGGATGAGTGTAATTGGCATAAGGATCTACTTCTTGGTAATTTTTCGAGTAGCCATAATTAGTATGATCCCACCATCCCTTATGGTAAGTGTTTGAGTAATGATCATACTGTTGGTCTTGGAACACATGATGGCCTTGACATCCTCCCATGGCCAATTGTTGAACTGGGGAGGTGAGATTGGCTTGTTGATTCTCCATGTTCATGTATGCCACCAACTCTTCAAGTGTTAGATTGCTCAATTCCATTGTTTTTTTTTTTTTTTTTTAAATTTGAAAAGAAAAACTTGTATGTACAAGAAAATAAAACTAATTAGAACTGAAAATAAGAATAAACCAAGTAACAAATAAACTAAAGAAAGCAATCCCCGGCAACGGCGCCAAAAACTTGATGCACCCAAAAGAGTGTATCTTATTTAACCTTGCACTAAAAAAATAAATTGTAAGTATAGTAGTTAGCAAGGGTCGAGTCCTCAGGGATTGGGTTTTAGTTTATAAGTTAATAGTTTAAAACTTAAATTCAAGAACAATAAAAGAAAAGGGGTTTTTGAAGCCAGATTTAAACTAAAGTAAATAATAAGAAGAAGATGCAAGGCGGTATAACCAGCCAATAAAAATATATATACTAAATTAGGCGGTATAACCAGCCAATAAAAATATATATACTAAATTAGGCGGTATAACCAGCCAATAAAAGTAAAACAAAGTTAATATACAAATTAGGCGGTATAACCAGCCAATAAAAATAAATATACTTTTAAAAATAAGCAAACTAAAAAAGTAAGAAAACAAGTAAGTAAGAAGAATCAAATATGAAAAATATGGTTAAGGTTTCATTCTCCACCACTAGACATCATTAAGAATCAATTTCAGATCTATCAATATCAACCAACTATCAAAGTTAACAACCGTAGATAACAACAAGCTCTGTTATCCCAATCTTTCCTTAGTTTGTCGTTAAATAGAACAAGCTCTCTATTTAATCTCTAACCATCAAACAACCTAGAATAAGCTCTCTAGATTCAATTTAATGGCAGCTTTATGATGAGAAAGATAGGTTGATCTAAGCAACAAACACATAAGCTCGGATTGTTCAACTTAGGTTATGTTCCACTTTGCAATTATTGAAAACTTGACCATAATCATTAATCACAAATTGCCACTTATGAATAGGAAATCAAGACAATTACACGGATCAAGACTCCTAAACTAGCAATAGATAATTTTCAAGATCTATCTAGTTGTACACCTAAACAAATCAAGACAACATCATGAACAATTCTTGTAGAAGAACATAAGCAACTTTGATAGAAAATTAATGATAGATAGAATCTGAAAATCAATTATAAAACATGTCTAGGGCTTTGAAATCACCCTTAACCAAATAGAAGTTTAGCCTAGCATAGGCATTGTAATCATAAACATAAAATTAAAGAAAATCTAAGAAGAAAATAAAAGAAAGAAAGAAGAAGAGAAAGAATATTAATTATCCAACCTCTTGCTCTCTCTAAAGAAAAAGAAAACTAGAGAAAAGAAAGAAGAAGAAGAAAACTTAGAGAATTTTATTAAAATGGCTAATATCCTACCTATGTACAATATGATCCCTTACAATCATCCAAGGCCCTCTATTTATACACATTTTGGAGGGCTAAATGACAAGAGACAAGCTTTACAAATTTCAAAGGTAGGTATAATAGGTGGGTGCATTTTTCTAACAATTTTCGTCATATTGTATGACAATTTTGATCAGCCAACTTGATGGTCGATTTTGTCAATCTTGGAGGCCTGATCTGATCACATGGTCTTCTAGAAAAATGTTCCCCTATGAGTTACTGATTCATAGCCGTTGGAATCAGCTCATTTGCTGATGTGGAGAAGAAGATATGGGCAAAATACGAAAACAGGTCAGCACAGACGTCATTGCACATCAGCCAACTTGATGGTCGATTTCTTCAATATTGGAGGCTTTATCTGATCACATGGTCTTCTAGACAAATGTTCCCCTATCAGTTAGTGATCCATAGCCGTTGGAATCAGCTCATTTGCTGATGTGTATCGGACGATATGGTAAAAATGCGAAAACTGCTCAGGACAGACGTCATTGCACATCAGCCAACTTGATGGTTGATTTCGCTAGGCAAAACGACTCCGTTTCAAGAAGTGTAAAACATGAAAAAGATAGATATGCCTCTTAACTTTGCACGGTTAAAATTTCAGCCTTATTGCTTCAGTGAAACTCGAGATATAGCTGATATGGCAAAAGCTGTCGGAACTGGAACTGAACTGGATTTGCCCTTAATTCTAGTAATCTGAAATCACTCAAAGAAACTTGTGAAAAACACCAAATTACATAAAAATATAAAAGATCATAAACACAATTAGACTAAACAATAATAACTCGTATTTGACACAAAACAATAATAAAACATAACTAAAAACTATATAATTATACGAGTTATCACACCTTTCTTTGGAGTTAAGGCGCATGGGGTTATCTTTCATTGGGTAAGGCGTTCCCAAGATGCCCTTGTGGGCCACAACATTCAAGATGTACGCCTTCGAGGCGTTGAGAGAGGTGTACTCGTCGAACTTAGAGTAAGGGCTCTTTCCCCTCTTCGCCCTCGGACCTGGGCACCTCTGTCTGTGTGACTCTGTCGAATTGTTCTTTCGGGTGACCTGGATCTATGGCGGTGTGAGTCAAGACCCAACTGTCTTCTGTTGTCATGATATCCCTGCTTGGTTTTCGGTGGACGCCCTTGGTCCCGTCGATAGTTGGTTCTTTCTTCGGGCCCCTCGGCCAATTTTATCTCTTCTGTTTCGGTTTACCTCTGGGCTTTCTCATACAGACTGTAGAGTTTTTCAGGCTTCTCGTCCGTTAAGGAGTACCATAGGTGTTCGTGGCGGACTCCATAGATGAACGCTTGGATGGCCCAGTCATCGTGCAAGTCCTTGATTTCCATAGTGGCAGAGTTGAACCTGCGGATATATTATTTGAGGGTCTCACTCTCCTTTTGCCTCACTGTAAGGAGGCTGGCGGGTGTTTTGAAATTCACCTTGTTAACCTAACAAAAGATTTTTGCGTGATTTCAGGAAGAAAATCAAAAAGAGAAGAAAAATCAACCATAAAAGACAAATAAAAAAATGAGAATAATTACACAAATTGAATAACACGTAAATTAAACCAAAATAAAGTTATTGCAAATCAAACCAAAAGCTGAGAAGTCGTTTATTGTAGTTGTGATTGTGGCTCACATCTTCCTCTGGTTTTACGTCCAGAAACGGCTTGAACGCCTTCTATGAGTCGAGGATATGCTTCCCATCCAGTTTTCTTACAAGCTGGCAAACAGGGTCTTTTAACATCAGATTCCCAAGATGTTGCCATTCCCTTTGGAATTGCGGCCATAAATCAAGAATTTCTCTTTGTACGTCTCCACTAGGATGCGTCTCAAGAGAAAGTTGGATATTACCCAAATTCTCCTTACTCAGTCCATCCTTAATGAATTCAATTTTATCATCTCGATTAGAGGACGGAATCCCAATAGAACGACATTTACCGTTACACGTCCATCGTGCACATTTGTGGCAATTTGAACTCATGCGCTTTGCTCGTCGCTTCTTTGCAAAAGTGCTTCTACCTGTACCTGGTAAATGCAAAACAGGAAGATATTCATCTTCACGTACCTTGGCTTCAATTATCCAACGTATGTCTGCAGGAATCCCTTTGTGCATAAGCATTCTTAATCTTTCAAATCGAACTTGGTAAAGCTTCAGTAAAATATTTCGAGGAAAAGGAGGAAATCGTTTCTGCAATCTTGTGAGAATATCATCCATCCTGAAAAAAAATGAAAAAAAATGAAAGAGAAATTGGAAGAGAAATTTATATACAATATCAGTTTTGTGGGTAGCTGATGGAACCGATTTAAATAATCACGGAGTACCGTTATCCGCCATTTAACCGGGGTTAAAAAATAAAAATTATATTTACATCTAGTTATTTTCAAAACAAGGACCAGAAAGAAAAACAACATAAAAAAAACTCAAAAACAAAACACTCTAAATAAAATCCTAAATTCTTCCCCCCACACATAATTTTTACATTGTCCTCAATATAATGCTATTATCCCCCAATGCAAGAATTATATGTAAGAGAAAAGAACTATTAAACAAAAGAAACTTATGCAGCCTAAATGAACTTAAAAACAGTAAACACAATTAACAAAGAAACATAAGAAATAAAAATAAAAACAACAAAAATAATAAAAGAAAAAGGAAAAGAAAGAGAAAGAGAAAGCAAATCTGAATATGGAAGGTTGGCAATTTCATCTTTAATTGGGCTGCCTTCCCAATTAACACTTGAGTTAGTGTTTTGAATCTAACCAACACCCTTTCTTGGCTTTTTAGGCTTGTTAGGCTCATACATGAAATTTCCCAAATTTATGCGTTTGAGAGGAAGCTTTCTTTGCACAACAGTGGATGCATTCTCCATTACAAGTATTATTCCATCATCCTTGGTGGTGCATATCTCATCGAGGAATGGTGCATCTTTTGGTACTTGTTGAATGGCATCCACAAACAAGTTGTTTAAGGTTTCTGGCATGTGTTGTTCATGTTCTTCCTCCTTGAACTTTGCAAATCTACTAGGAAAAGGTGGAGAAGAAACATTAGTAAAAAGTGGAACCTTAAACGTTACCTCAGGTGCCAAAATACACTTATTTGGATTTGTGGCTTCATTATCCTCAAGAATAGAATCCATCTCTAATTTTGTCTCATCCTCATCTTGTTCCTCATTCCTCAAGGTCACAATAATAGCATCCTCCTTTGGGTTAATAATTGTTTGGGCAGAGAGTTCTTCAGATCTTTGTGCTACCCATACCACCATACTACTAGCCAATAGGCTCATTTGCCTTTCCAAACTCTGGATACTTGCCCTTGTTTCCTGTTGAAATTGCAAAGTATTAGTAACAAGAGAATCGACAAGATCTTCTAAAGAAGTACCTGAGTTTTGAGTCATATGTAGTGGCTGAAAAAGATCTGGTTCTTGAGACCATGATTGATTAAATCTAGATGGATGAGTGTAATTGGCATAAGGATCGACTTCTTGGTAATTTTCTGAGTAGCCATAATTAGTATGATCCCACCATCCCTCATGGTAAGTGTTTGAGTAATGATCATACTGTTGGTCTTGGAACACTTGATGGCCTTGACATCCTCCCATGGCCAATTGTTGAACTGGGTAGGTGAGATTGGCTTGTTGATTTTCCATGTTCATGTATGCCACCAACTCTTCAAGTGTTAGATTGCTCAATTCCATCGTTTTTTTTTTTTTTTTTTTTTTCAAAATTTGATAAGAAAAACTTGTATGTACAAGAAAATAGAACTAATTAGAACTGAAAATAAGAATAAACCAAGTAACAAATAAACTAAAGAAAACAATCCCCGGCAACGGCGCCAAAAATTTGATGCACTGATGGTAACTCAATTAAGAGTTGTAAACCCAAGTGCAGGTTATGTTCAAGTAATAAATTCTCGGGTGTCCGAGGTCGAACCACAGGGAAGCGTATTAATAAGTATAAGTTTATAAATATATAAGACAAAGAAAGTAAATAAGATATTAGGGAATCAACAACAAAATAAGATAAACAAGATATTAGAGAACAAAATAAACAAAATAACATAAAAACAATTAAACAAGATATAAAAAACAATAAGAAAGGATGTTGAGGTTAGAGACTCCACTCTTGGTGTTATGCTAAGATTAATCTTGTTTTATTACACAATTGAAATCCACACATAAGGGAGGTTCCAATCGGAAGGTTTAGCAATTCAATCCAACGTCCATAGCATATGATATTATGTTCATTTGGTGTCCTCAAAACTCATAAAAAGAGTCCAAGCATTCCTTATGCCAAGGTATATGTCTACAACAAATCAAGGTTATGAAACCAAGCATTTACTGTGCCATTTTCATTGTCAATAATGAATCAAGATCTCTACTTTGCAAGTATGATTTTAAACCAAAAGAAAATATTATCTATACTAGTATTTATAAATGATGATTCATTTTAGCTCATGTTTAAGAGACTAACCTTAGCATTTACCAAGAGCTTCACCTCATCACCTCAACAATATGATTAGCAACACATACTAGATATGAATAAAATGAAAAGAAATGTAAGAAGCATAAGTAAATAAAAAAGAAAACTAGAGAAAGGAAAGAAGAAGAAAACTTAGAGAATTTTACTACAAAGGCTAATATCCTACCAATGTATAATGTATCCCAATACTCATCCAAGGCCCTCTATTTATACACATTTTGGAGGGCTAAATGACAAGAGACAAGCTTTACAAATTTCAAAGGTAGGTATAATAGGTGGGTGCATTTTTCTAACAATTTTCGTCATATTGTATGACAATTCTGATCAGCCAGCTTGATGGTCGATTTTGTCAATGTTGGAGGCTCGATCTGATAAAATGGTCTTCTAGAAAAATATACCCCTATCAGTTACGGATCCATAGCCGTTGGAATCAGATCATTTGCGCACGTGGATCGGAAGATATGGTCAAAATACCAAAACGGTGCAGAACAGACGTCATTGCACATCAGCCAACTTGATGGTCGATTTCGCTAGGGAAAACGACTCCGTTTCAAGAAGTGTAAAACATGAAAAAGATAGATATGCCTCTTAGCTTTGCAGGGATACAAAGTTCAGCCTTATTGCTTCAGTGAAACTCGAGATATAGCTGATATGGCAAAAGGTGTCGGAACTGGAACTGAACTGGATTTGCCCTTAATTCTAGTAATCTGAAATCACTCAAAGAAACTTGTGAAAAACACCAAATTACATAAAAATATAAAAGATCATAAACACAATTAGACTAAACAATAATAACTCGTATTTGACACAAAACAATAATAAAACATAACTAAAAACTATATAATTATACGAGTTATCACACCCCCATACTTAGATTGTTGCTAGTCCCTAGCAACGACTCAATAAAAATAAAATAAGAAAATCTAATCTAATCCATTTTCGTAGGAAATCACGGTGGCACTTAGCATGTGACACAAGCCTTTAAACCCCTAGGTGTCCCTAGTGGACGAGTTTAGTCTCGTGAGGGTTTGCTAGAACGATACCCACAAACATTGAAAAACTAAAATATAAGTAAACTACATACACTAAAAATATTTACTCCTAATCCTTTCAATATAAATTAGAGACAATCTTTGAACAAGTCTTATAAACTAATCAATAGCTCAAAGAATTTCACAAAAATTCATGCTTGAATGTAAATAAATGAGTTAAGCCAATATTAACATAACATATTTCAATCAAAATAGTGCATATTCAACTTAATCTCAACTTCTCACTATACTCTCATGATTTTCACTCTTTAAAGTAGTGGTAAAGTGTTTACACTCAATCAATCTCATGAAAACAGTTCTACCATATGCTTGCTTGTCCACCTATTCTCCACTATTTAGATCATACAACTTCATAAATCAAGAGGTCTTTTTTCAAGGTTGTAATGGGGCCAAAGGGTTATAATGTGGTTAAAGAACAAAAGGATAAAGATATCACAAAGGTTCCAAAGAGTTCATAGATTTTAGAGACATAATAAGATCATACAAATAAAACTTCTCAAAACTCTTATAAAGCACATAATAACATAGGCTAAATATTCATGTTGAGCCTTTGCATCATTCTAACCAACTTTGTAACATCTTTTTCTAGAAGTTCAAGAGAAGATTTTTTTTTTTTTTTTTTTTTTTTAATATGGGAATGTATTTGACAATGATCCCTTTCTTTTTCTCTTGACTTTTTCTTTTCTTTTCTTCCCCCACACTTATCTTTTGTTTCTAACCCAAATTTTCAAATAAAAATATCCCTTGTTTTTTTGCAATATGTCTCAAAATATAAAATTCATCTTTAGAACAAGGGTAAGGATATAAGCATATTTAGGCTAGGTGTAAGTTGTGGTTACCAATAAAACATCATATTTAATGTAGGCTCAAATTGGCTCACTAGTGGGGATGTTCTCGTAGAACATTAATAATGGATGGCTGTTTGGCTCTGGTTATAATCCTAATGCCTCTATCATATTCATGTTGTCACATGTATCAATATAGTCTCAAACGGTTTAAAGCAAGTTCTAGAGAATCATGTAATCATAAGAGCACTCAAGAAAGAAATTAGATTGATTTGTATAATGCATCAATCATTATAGGCTCAAAAACTCACAAAGATGATTATACAAGTCAGATTAAGTCTAAACATGCTTCTTTCTCAATCAACATATCATATTAACATTGGCTCATAAAAAGGTTGACATCAAGCTCAATTCTCATGAAAATCTTCTCACTAATAAATCTGTTTTAGACTTATGCAATTCATATCTCATCATTGTATTGAAAGTAACTAAAAAAAAACACACTAAGTCTAAACATGCTTTTTTTTTTGTTTTTTTTTGTTTTTTTTTGTTTTTGTTTTTTTTTTTTTTTGTTTTTTTTTGTTTTTTTGAAGAAGAAGATTAAATCAAACTGACAAGGTATGTCTCAAGTCTCCCTTACTCAGACCTTGTTCAGAATGAATACTTCTAAATGTCTTAAAACACAACAAATTTTTTTTTTTTTTTTTTTAGCAAAATATGTCCCTTACCCCCTACTAAAATATGACATTGTCCCCAATGTCAAATTTTAAAGGTAGAATTTAGGAGATATTACCTGCAGAGGTTGCTAACCACTTATTATAACTGAGACACAACAAACAAAATGTTAGATAATGTCACAAAGACAAAGTGCAATCCACTCCTTGCTCGTCCATATCTCTTTTTCTTTTTCCGAGCGTTTGCGAAACAACCGTAGCAGATAAACACTCATAAGCTTGTAGCTTTTTGAGTAAATCTTCAATGGTTGTAGCAGAAATTATGGTTCTCCTTGCCTCTGAAAACATGAATCCATTATCCACAGCATTATCTAAATATGAAAGTAAATTACTAAAATAACCATTAATATTAAGCAAACCAATGGGTTTCTTATTTGTGACCAAAGATGACCAAGAAGCCACGCAAGCTATTTCTTCCAATGTACCCAGACCTCCTGGTAAGGCAATGAATGCATCGGCAGAATGGTACATGATTGTTATCCGTTCAGGGATACTCCAGACTTGTATTTCCTTACCCACGGTAGGTCCACAAAAATCTGTAAATGGTTTTGGCACGATTCCTAGAACTGGACTTCCTCCGGCGTGTGCTGCTGTAGCGACTGCTCCCATTAAACCCGTACTACCGCCTCCATAAATCAACTGGATCTTTTGTTGGGCAAGTATTACTCCAACTCTTATGGCTTCATCAGCGAATATGTTATTTTTCCCTGGATAAGCACCTCCAAAGACACAAATTTTTTTAATGCGTTGGGACGAAGTACTTTCCATTTTTTTTCTTTTTCGAGTGCCTGAAAGAGAATGAGTACATGGTGTAATATATAGAGGACTGAGTAGTGAATCAGACAAGAGTAATAATGTCGCCGAAAGTGTATCTGACCTGTCAGAAGAAAATGTTAACCTAACAAAAGATTTTTGCGTGATTTCAGGAAGAAAATCAAAAAGAGAAGAAAAATCAACCGTAAAAGACCAATGCAAAAAAAATCGAGAATAATTACACAAATCGAACAACACGTAAATTAAACCGAAATAAAGTTATTGCAAATCAAACCAAAAGCTGAGAAGTCATTTATTGTAGTTGTGATTGTGGCTCACATCTTCCTCTGGTTTTACGTCCAGAAACGGCTTAAACGCCTTCTATGAGTCGAGGATATGCTTCCCATCCAGTTTTCTTACAAGCTGGCAAACAGGGTCTTTTAACATCAGATTCCCAAGATGTTGCCATTCCCTTTGGAATTGCGGCCATAAATCAAGAATTTCTCTTTGTACGTCTCCACTAGGATGCGTCTCAAGAGAAAGTTGGATATTACCCAAATTCTCCTTACTCAGTCCATCCTTAATGAATTCAATTTTATCATCTCGATTAGAGGACGGAATCCCAATAGAACGACATTTACCGTTACACGTCCATCGTGCACACTTGTGGCAATTTGAACTCATGCGCTTTGCTCGTCGCTTCTTTGCATAAGTGCTTCTACCTGTACCTGGTAAATGCAAAACAGGAAGATATTCATCTTCACGTACCTTGGCTTCAATTATCCAACGTATGTCTTCAGGAATCCCTTTGTTCATAAGCATTCTTAATCTTTCTAATCGAACTTGGTAAAGCTTCAGTAAAATATTCCGAGGAAAAGGAGGAAATCGTTTCTGCAATCTTTTGAGAATATCATCCATCCTGAAAAAAAATGAAATAAAATAAAATGAAAGAGAAATTTATATACAATATCAGTTTTGTGGGTAGCTGATGGAACCGACTTAAATAATCACGGAGTACCGTTATCCGCCATTTAACCGGGGTAAAAAAAAAATTATATTTACATCTAGTTATTTTCAAAACAAGGATCAGAAAGAAAAACAACCTCTTCTTGAGTAACATGATTTTCCAAAAAGAGTTTGAGTCTTTGTCCATTTACCTTGAATATGTTACCATTTTGAGGATTCTCAATGTCAACTGCTCCATAATGATACACATGCTTAACCACAAATGGGCCAGTCCATCTTGATCTCAACTTACCAGGAAATATGTGAAGTCTAGAATTATAAAGTAGAACTTTTTGCCCAACATTAAATGTTTTTCTTGAAATTAACTTGTCATGAAAGGCTTTAGTTCTTTCTTTATGAATTTTAGAATTCTCATATGCATCATTTCTGAGTTCCTCAAGTTCATTTATTTGTAATTTTCGTAAATTAGAAGCGTCATCAAGGTTTGAGTTGAACATTTTAATGGCCCAATATGCTTTATGCTCAAGTTCCACAGGTAAATGACAAGGTTTTCCATAAACTAGCCTATAAGGAGACATGCCCAATGCTGTTTTAAAAGCTGTTCGATAGGCCCATAATGCATCGTTAAGTCTAAGAGACCAATCTTTGCGATTTGGATTAACTGTCTTTTCCAAAATTTGTTTAATCTCCCTATTTGCTAATTCTACCTGTCCATTTGTCTGCGGGTGATAAGGGGTTGCAACTTTGTGTGTAATGGCATATTTCTTCATTAATGTTTCAAAAACCTTGTTGCAAAAATGTGTTCCCCCATCGCTTATGATAGATCGAGGAATTCCAAATCGACTCAAAATATTTTCTTTTAAAAATTTAATCACTGTTTTGTGATCATTATTTCGACATGGAATTGCCTCTATCCACTTTGAAACATAATCTATTGCAACTAAAATGTATAAGAAACCAAAAGATGGTGGAAATGGTCCCATGAAATCAATACCCCAACAGTCAAAAATTTCAATTACAAGAATTGGGTTCAAAGGCATCATGTTTCTTTTCGAAATGGAACCTAATTTTTGACAACTTTCACATGACTTGCAAAAATTATGTGCATCTTTGAACAAAGTTGGCCAGTAAAATCCACACTGTAAAATTTTTGCAGCAGTTTTCTTTGATGAAAAATGACCACCACATGCCTCGGAATGACAAAACTTAATTACACTACTTACCTCATTGTCGGGAATGCATCTTCGAAAAATCTGATCAGGACAATATTTGAACAAGTAAGGGTCATCCCAATAGAACTTCTTTACCTCATTCAGAAACTTCCTTTTATCTTGTGTGCTCCATTGAGAAGGAATTTTTCCTGTAGCAAGAAAATTAGCAATGTCAGCAAACCAAGGTGTCGTGGAGACAATTAGAAGTTGTTCATCAGGAAAAGTATCATTTATTGGTGAGGTTCCAAAAGATTCATCACAAACAAGTCTTGATAAATGATCAGCCACCACATTTTCTACTCCTTTTTTATCTCGAATGGTGATGTCAAATTCTTGCAGCAAAAGGATCCACCTCAGCAACCTAGGTTTTGCATCCTTCTTAGAGAGAAGATATTTTAAAGCTGCATGATCACTAAAGACAACAATTGATGATCCAACAAGGTAAGATCTGAATTTATCCAATGCAAAAACAACTGCAAGTAATTCCTTTTCTGTAGTGGAATAATTCATTTGGGCTCTATTTAAAGTTTTACTTGCATAGTAAATTACATGTGGTTTATTATCTTTCCTTTGTCCTAACACAGCACCAACAGCATAGTCACTAGCATCACACATTATTTCAAATGGTAAGGACCAATCAGGAGATCTCATAATAGGAGCAGTAGTGAGCATATTTTTGAGTTTTTCAAAAGCATCTTCACAATCTTTAGTCCATTCAAATGCAGTGTCTTTCATTAAAAGATTACATAGAGGTTTAGATATTGTGCTAAAATCTTTTATGAATCTTCTATAAAAACCTGCATGTCCCAAGAATGACCTAATGTCCTTTACTGTCTTTGGTGTGGGTAGATTAGCAATCAATTCAAGTTTTGACTTGTCTACCTCAATCCCTTTTGCAGAAACAATGTGACCTAGTACAATACCTTTAGTGACCATGAAATGACATTTTTCCCAATTAAGAACAAGATTTTTTTCTTCACACCTAATCAATACATTTTTCAAATTGGCTAAGCAATCATCAAATGAATCACCAGAAACAGAAAAATCATCCATGAAAATCTCAAGATTACGTTCAATCATGTCACTAAAAATGCTAAGCATGCATCTTTGAAATGTGGCAGGGGCGTTACATAATCCAAATGGCATTCTACGATATGCAAAAGTACCAAAAGGACATGTAAAAGTGGTTTTCTCTTGGTCCTCAAGTGCAATGGCAATTTGATTATACCCAGAATATCCATCTAGAAAACAATAAAACTCATGCCCTGCAACTCTTTCTAAGATTTGATCCATGAAAGGCAAAGGGAAATGATCTTTCCTCGTCACTGAGTTAAGTTTCCTATAGTCAATGCACATGCGCCAACCAGTAACAGTCCTAGCTGGAATTAATTCATTGTTTTCATTTTTAACTACAGTAACTCCAGATTTCTTAGGTACGACTTGAGTAGGACTTACCCATTTGCTATCAGAGATAGGATAAATGATTCCATTATCTAGAAGTTTAATGACTTCATTTCTCACTACTTCTTTCATATTAGGATTAAGCCTTCGTTGCATTTGTCTAGAGGGTTTAGCATTTTCCTCTAAATAAATATTATGTGTGCAGATTAATGGGCTTATTCCCTTTATGTCAGCTAAGGTCCATCCTAATGCATTTTTGTGCATCTTCAAAAGTTGTAACAACTTACCTTCTTGTAGTTCATCAAGATGTGAAGAAATTATGACTGGAAAAGTTTCACTCTCACCCAAAAAGGAATATTTTAGCTCGGATGGCAATGGTTTTAACTCCAGCTTGGGTGGTTCAATAGTTGATGGTACAGTGACATTTGTAAGTGATGGTAGTTCCTCAAACTTTTGTTTCCAACAATGCTTATCCTGAAAAGATTTTAACAAAGAATCAGTGTGTGAAATTTCTGAAGCATTATCAAACTCATATTCAATTAAATAAGCTTCTAAAGGATCATGGAATGTGGTAGTGGTGAGATGTTCATGAACAAGTTCTTCAATGAAATCCACTTCATGTACTTCTGAATTATCACCAGGTTGCTTGCAAATGTTGAACACATTTAATTCTAAAGTCATATTTCCAAAAGAAATGTTCAACATACCATTCCTGCAATTTATCAGAGCATTAGAAGTTGCAAGAAATGGACGGCCTAATATAACAGGAATTTGAACATTTGGATTTGAAACAGGATGTGTGTCCAAAACAATAAAATCAACAGGGAAGTAAAAATTATCAATTTGAACCAAAACATCTTCAACTATCCCTCGAGGAATTTTTACAGAACGATCAGCTAGTTGAAGTGTAACAGGTGTTTCCTTGAGTTCACCTAAACCTAACTGTTGATAAACAGAAAAAGGCAAAAGATTAACACTAGCACCAAGATCAAGCAATGCACGTTCTATTCTAGTGTTTCCAATGATGCATGAGATTGTTGGACATCCAGGATCTTTGAATTTTGGTGGAGTAAGGTGCTGAATGATTGAGCTCACACTTTCCGTCAAAAATGCTTTCTTTTGTACATTATGTTTCCTTTTAACTGTGCACATGTCCTTCAAAAATTTAGCATAAGATGGAACTTGTTTGATTGCATCCAATAAAGGAATGTTAATCTTAACTTGTTTGAAAAGTTCATAAATTTCTGCATTTTGATTCAAATTCTTTATTGTTTGCAACCTTTGAGGAAAAGGAGCAGGATGCATACCTTTTTCTTTGTCCAAATTTTCAAGAAGTTCAGACTTACCATCATCCTTACCATTACTTTTCGGAGGGGAAAGAGGATCTTGGTCTTTTGATGGAATCTTTTTGTCAATTGCCTTTCCACTTCGAAGAGTTGTGATAGAACTGGCATTTTCCTGTTGAGTTTCATTGGAGCAAGAAACAAGACATTGAGTAGAAGGGTTAGGCTGAGGTTGAGCAGGAAACTTACCTTTTTCTTGAGTGCGTAATGAAGCTGTCAATGTGGACAAGGTGTTTTTGATCTCATTGATGTCCTGTGAAGTCCGGCTATTCACATTTGCTTGTGTTTGCATGAATGCTTGCAATGTCTCTTCCAAGGTTTGTACACGTGAAGGTTGATAGGAAAAAGTGTTGCCCGGCTTTTGAGATTGTGGTACCTGAACATGATTATTATTCCGCCAACTGAAGTTGGGATGATTTCTCCATTCAGGGTTATACGTTTCAGAGTAAGGAGAAGGAAAAGGCTTTTTAAATGTGTTTATGGAATTTACTTGATCATGCAACGCTTCTTTAAGAATGGGAATGTTTGGACATTCAGAAGTGGGGTGTCCCATGATTTCACAAATTCCACAACTTTCTTCATTTTTAACCGTTTTGACTTCTTTTACTTCTCTCAGTTCCATGGCTTCAATCTTTCTAGCCAAATTAGCTACTTTAGCTTTTATCTCATCTTCTTGACTAAAATGATATTTTCCTCTGTTAGAAACAAGATTAGATCTATTGGAACTTTCAGAGGAATTATCTGTGTGCCAGGCTTGAGAGTTATCTGCCAAATGGTCTAGGTAGTCAAAGGCTTCTTCAGGTTCTTTTTCTAGAAACTCACCGTTACACATTGTTTCAACAAATTGTTTAGTTTCGGGAGTTAAACTTTCATAAAAGAAACTAATAAGACGCCATTTTTCAAAACCATGATGTGGACAAGAACTTAACAAATCTTTAAGACGCTCCCAGCACTGAAAAAATGCTTCATTTTGATTTTGATTGAAATTTTGAATCTGTCTTTTCAAAGCAGTAGTTTTATGTGCTGGGAAAAATTTCTTTAGAAACTCAGTTTGTAATTCTTGCCATGTGCCAATTGACCTTGGTTTTAAATTATGAAGCCAAATTTTTGCTTTATCTTTTAAAGAAAAAGGAAATAATTTTAGCTTGACAATTTCATTTGTACATTGTTGGTCATTAAAGGTGACACATACATCTTCGAAGTCTTTTAGAAACGAGTAAGCACTTTCCGATTCCAACCCATAGAAATTTGGAAGCAAAGCTATCATACCTGGTTTAAAACGAAAGTTGTTTGCATTGAGAGGAAAAATAAAACAAGAGGGTGATGAGCTTCGAGTTGGTTGCAAGTAGTCACGCATGGTGCGTACTTGTCTGTTCTCATCTTCAGCATGAACACTTTCATTGTCAGCCATGGTAGGAGTTGTATTAGAAAGATTACCTGAAAAAGTTTCACAATAAAATCTAACTAAACGACGAGATCTAAAATCACGTCGCCAAACAAGCATAAAACAAAGTTAATATACAAAATTAGGCGGTATAACCAGCCAATAAAAATAAATATAAACAAATTAGGCGGTATAACCAGCCAAAAAAAAAAATAAATATACTTATAAACTTATATACTTAGTATTGCTTCCCCGGCAACGGCGCCAAAAACTTGATGGTAACTCAATTAAGAGTTGTAAACCCAAGTGCAGGTTATGTTCAAGTAATAAATTCTCGGGTGTCCGAGGTCGAACCACAGGGAAGCGTATTAATAAGTATAAGTTTATAAATATATAAGACAAAGAAAGTAAACAAGATATTAGGGAATCAACAACAAAATAAGATAAACAAGATATTAGAGAACAAAATAAACAAAATAACATAAAAACAATTAAACAAGATATAAAAAACAATAAGAAAGGATGTTGAGGTTAGAGACTCCACTCTTGGTGTTATGCTAAGATTAATCTTGTTTTATTACACAATTGAAATCCACACATAAGGGAGGTTCCAATCGGAAGGTTTAGCAATTCAATCCAACGTCCATAGCATATGATATTATGTTCATTTGGTGTCCTCAAAACTCATAAAAAGAGTCCAAGCATTCCTTATGCCAAGGTATATGTCTACAACAAATCAAGGTTATGAAACCAAGCATTTACTGTGCCATTTTCATTGTCAATAATGAATCAAGATCTCTACTTTGCAAGTATGATTTTAAACCAAAAGAAAATATTATCTATACTAGTATTTATAAATGATGATTCATTTTAGCTCATGTTTAAGAGACTAACCTTAGCATTTACCAAGAGCTTCACCTCATCACCTCAACAATATGATTAGCAACACATACTAGATATGAATAAAATGAAAAGAAATGTAAGAAGCATAAGTAAATAAAAAAGAAAACTAGAGAAAGGAAAGAAGAAGAAAACTTAGAGAATTTTACTACAAAGGCTAATATCCTACCAATGTATAATGTATCCCAATACTCATCCAAGGCCCTCTATTTATACACATTTTGGAGGGCTAAATGACAAGAGACAAGCTTTACAAATTTCAAAGGTAGGTATAATAGGTGGGTGCATTTTTCTAACAATTTTCGTCATATTGTATGACAATTCTGATCAGCCAGCTTGATGGTCGATTTTGTCAATGTTGGAGGCTCGATCTGATAAAATGGTCTTCTAGAAAAATATACCCCTATCAGTTACGGATCCATAGCCGTTGGAATCAGATCATTTGCGCACGTGGATCGGAAGATATGGTCAAAATACCAAAACGGTGCAGAACAGACGTCATTGCACATCAGCCAACTTGATGGTCGATTTCGCTAGGGAAAACGACTCCGTTTCAAGAAGTGTAAAACATGAAAAAGATAGATATGCCTCTTAGCTTTGCAGGGATACAAAGTTCAGCCTTATTGCTTCAGTGAAACTCGAGATATAGCTGATATGGCAAAAGGTGTCGGAACTGGAACTGAACTGGATTTGCCCTTAATTCTAGTAATCTGAAATCACTCAAAGAAACTTGTGAAAAACACCAAATTACATAAAAATATAAAAGATCATAAACACAATTAGACTAAACAATAATAACTCGTATTTGACACAAAACAATAATAAAACATAACTAAAAACTATATAATTATACGAGTTATCATGCACCCAAAAGAGTGTATCTTATTTAACCTTGCACTAAAAAGATAAATTGTAAGTATAGTAGTTAGCAAGGGTCGAGTCCTCAGGGATTGGGTTTTAGTTTATAAGTTAATAGTTTAAAACTTAAATTCAAGAACAATAAAAGAAAAGGGGTTTTTGAAGCCAGATTTAAACTAAAGGAAATAATAAGAATAAGATGCAAGGCGGTATAACCAGCCAATAAAAATATATATACTAAATTAGGCGGTATAACCAGCCAATAAAAATATATATACTAAATTAGGCGGTATAACCAGCCAATAAAAATAAAACAAAGTTAATATACAAATTAGGCGGTATAACCAGCCAATAAAAATAAATATAAAAAATAAGCAAACTAAAAGTAAGAAAACAAATAAGTAAGAAGAATCAAATATGAAAAATATGGTTAAGGTTTCATTCTCCACCACTAGACATCATTAAGAATCAATTTCAGATCTATCAATATCAACCAACTATCAAAGTTAACAACCGTAGATAACAACAAGCTCTGTTACCCCAATCTTTCCTTAGTTTGTCGTTAAATAGAACAAGCTCTCTATTTAATCTCTAACCATTAAACAACCTAGAATAAGCTCTCTAAATTCAATTTAATGGCAGCTTTATGATGAGAAAGATAGGTTGATCTAAGCAACAAACACATAAGCTCGGATTGTTCAACTTAGGTTATGTTCCACTTTGCAATTATTGAAAACTTGACCATAATCATTAATCACAAATTGCCACTTATGAATAGGAAATCAAGACAATTACACGGATCAAGACTCCTAAACTAGCAATAGATAATTATCAAGATCTATCTAGTTGTACACCTAAATAAATCTAGACAACATCATGAACAATTCTTGTAGAAGAACATAAGCAACTTTGATAGAAAATTAATGATAGATAGAATCTGAAAATCAATCAAAAAACATGTCTTAGGGCTTTGAAATCACCCTTAACCAAATAGAAGTTTAGCCTAGCATAGGCATTATAAACATAAACATAAAATTAAAGAAAATCTAAGAAGAAAATAAAAGAAAGAAAGAAGAAGAGGAAGAATATTAATTATCCAACCTCTTGCTCTCTCTAAAGAAAAAGAAAACTAGAGAAAAGAAAGAAAACTAGAGAAAAGAAAGAAGAAGAAAACTTAGAGAATTTTATTAAAATGGCTAATATCCTACCTATGTACAATATGATTCTCTACAATCATCCAAGGCCCTCTATTTATACACATTTTGGAGGGCTAAATGACAAGAGACAAGCTTTACAAATTTCAAAGGTAGGTATAATAGGTGGGTGCATTTTTCTAACAATTTTCGTCATATTGTATGACCATTTTGATCAGCCAACTTGATGGTCGATTTTGTCAATCGTGGAGGCCTGATCTGATCACATGGTCTTCTAGAAAAATGTTCCCCTATGAGTTACGGATCCATAGCCGTTGGAATCAGCTCATTTGCTGATGTGGATAAGCAGATATGGGCAAAATACGAAAACATGTCAGCACAGACGTCATTGCACATCAGCCAACTTGATGGTCGATTTCGCTAGGGAAAACGACTCCGTTTCAAGAAGTATAAAACATGAAAAAGATAGATATGCCTCTTAGCTTTGCACGGCTACAAATTGCAGCCTTATTGCTTCAGTGAAACTCCAGATATAGCTGATATGGCAAAATGTGTCGGAACTGGAACTGAACTGGATTTGCCCTTAATTCTAGTAATCTGAAATCACTCAAAGAAACTTGTGAAAAACACCAAATTACATAAAAATATAAAAGATCATAAACACAATTAGACTAAACAATAATAACTCGTATTTGACACAAAACAATAATAAAACATAACTAAAAACTATATAATTATACGAGTTATCACACCCCCACACTTAGATTGTTGCTAGTCCCTAGCAACGACTCAATAAAAATAAAATAAGAAAATCTAATCTAATCCACTTTCGTAGGAAATCACGGTGGCACTTAGCATGTGACACAAGCCTTTAAACCCCTAGGTGTCCCTAGTGGACGAGTTTAGTCTCGTGAGGGTTTACTAGGACGATACCCACAAACATTGAAAACATAAGAAAAACTAAAAATAATAATTATAACTAATCCTTCCAATATAAATTTGAGATAATCATTGGACAAGTCTTAAAAACTAATCAATAGCTTAAAGAAATTCACAAAAAATCTTGCTTGAATGTAAATAGTTTGAGTTAAGCCAATATTAACATAACATATTTCAATCAAAATAGTGCATATTCAAACTTAATCTCAACTTCTCACATGGGATACTCTCTTGATTTTCACTCTTTAAAGTAGTGGTAAAGTGTTTACACTCAATCAATCTCATGAAAACACTTCTACCATATGCTTGCTTGTCCACCTATTCTCCACTAAAAGATCATGCAACTTCATAAATCAAGAGGTCTTTAATCAAGGTTGTAATGGGGCCAAGGGGTTTGTAATGTGGTTGAAGAACAAAAGGATAAAGATATCACAAAGGTTCCAAAGAGTTCATAAAGTTTAGAGACATAAAAAAATTATACAAAGAAACTTCTCAAAACTCTTTACAAGCACATAGTCACCTAGGCCGGATATTCATGTTGGGCCTTTTCTTCATTCTAAACAACTTTGTAACATCTTTTTCTTTTTCCACAAATTCAAGAGATGATTCATATATATTTTTTTTTACATAGGAATGTATTTTCCAGTATTCCATTTCTTTTTCTCTTGACTTTTCTTTTCTTTTCCCCCCACACTTATTTCTTGTTTCTAACCCAAATTTTTAACTAAAAAGATCCCTTGTTTTTTTTTTTTTTTTTTTTTTGCAATATGTCTCAAAATATATAATCCATCTTTAGAACAAGGGTAAGGATATAAGTATATTTAGGCTAGGTGTAAGTTGTGGTTACCAATAAAACATCATATTTAATGTAGGCTCAGATTGGCTCACTAGTGGGGATGTTCTCTTAGAACATTAATAATGGATGGCTGTTTGGCTCTGGTTATAATCCTAATGCCTCTATCATATTCATGTTGTCACATGCATCAATATAGTCTCAACAAGGTCTAAAGCAAGTTCTAGAGAATCATGTAATCATAAGAGCACTCACGAAAGAAATTAGATTGATTTGTATAATGCGTCAATCATTATAGGCTCAAAAACTCACAAGGATGATTATACAAGTCAGATTAAGTCTAAACATGCTTCTTTCTCAATCAACATATCATATTAACATTGGCTCATAAAAATTAGTATCAAGCTTAATTCTCATGAAAATCTTCTCACTAGTAACCAGTTTAGACCTATGCAATTCATATCTCATCATTGTATTAAAAAGGAACTAAAACACACTAAAAATAATAATAATAAAGACTCATAAAAAAAATAGTAGACAAAAATAAAAGAAATCCTAAATCATTCCCCCCACACTTAATTCTTACATTGTCCTCAATGTAAGTCTATTAACCCAAATGAAAGAATCATGTGTAAGAGAAAAGAACTAATAACATAAGAATAGGAACAACTAAGACTCAAAACAAAACAAACTCATGCAACCTAAATAATCCTAAAATACTAAACAAAAATTAACAAGTAAACATAAAAAGATTAAAATCAAACTGACAAGATATGTCTCAAGTCTCCCTTACTCAGACCTTGTTCAGAATGAATACTTCTAAATTGCTTAAAACACAACAAACTTTTTTTTTTTTTTTGAAAAGAAGAAATCAAACTGACAAGGTATGTCTCAAGTCTCCTTTACTCAGACCTTGTTCAGAATGAATACTTCTAAATTGCTTAAAACACAACAAACTTTTTTTTTTTTAAGAAGGTAAAATTTAGGAGATATTACCTGTAGAGGTTGCTAACCACTTATTATAACTGAGACACAACAAACAAAATGTTAGATAATGTCACAAAGACAAAGTGCAATCCACTCCTTGCTCGTCCATATCTCTTTTTCTTTTTCCGAGCGTTTGCGAAACAACCGTAGCAGATAAACACTCATAAGCTTGGAGCTTTTTGAGTAAATCTTCAATGGTTGTAGCAGAAATTATAGTTCTCCTTGCCTCTGAAAACATGAATCCATTATCCACAGCATTATCTAAATATGAAAGCAAATTACTAAAATAACCATTAATATTAAGCAAACCAATGGGTTTCTTATTTGTGACCAAAGATGACCAAGAAGCCACGCAAGCTATTTCTTCCAATGTACCCAGACCTCCTGGTAAAGCAATGAATGCATCGGCAGAATGGTACATGATTGTTATCCGTTCAGGGACACTACAGACTTGTATTTCCTTACCCACGGTAGGTCCACAAAAACTTGTGAATAGTTTTGGCACGATTCCTAGAATTGGACTTCCTCCGGCGTGTGCTGCTGTAGCGACTGCTCCCATTAAACCCGTACTACCGCCTCCATAAATCAAGTGGATCTTTTGTTGGGCAAGTATTACTCCAACTCTTATGGCTTCATCAGCGAATATGTTATTTTTCCCTGGATAAGCACCTCCAAAAACACAAATTTTTTTAATGCGTTGGGACGAAGTACTTTCCATTTTTTTTTCTTTTTTTTTCTTTTTTTCGAGTGCCTGAAAGAGAATGAGTACATGGTGTAATATATAGAGGACTGAGTAGTGAATCAGACAAGAGTAATAATGTCGCCGAAAGTGTATCTGACCTGTCAGAAGAAAATGTTAACCTAACAAAAGATTTTTGCGTGATTTCAGGAAGAAAATCAAAAAGAGAAGAAAAATCAACCGTAAAAGTCAAGAGTAATAATGTCGCCGAAAGTGTATTTGACCTGTCAGAAGAAAATGTTAACCTAACAAAAGATTTTTGCGTGATTTCAGGAAGAAAATCAAAAAGAGAAGAAAAATCAACCATAAAAGACAAATAAAAAAAATGAGAATAATTACACAAATTGAATAACACGTAAATTAAACCAAAATAAAGTTATTGCAAATCAAACCAAAAGCTGAGAAGTCGTTTATTGTAGTTGTGATTGTGGCTCACATCTTCCTCTGGTTTTACGTCCAGAAACGGCTTGAACGCCTTCTATGAGTCGAGGATATGCTTCCCATCCAGTTTTCTTACAAGCTGGCAAACAGGGTCTTTTAACATCAGATTCCCAAGATGTTGCCATTCCCTTTGGAATTGCGGCCATAAATCAAGAATTTCTCTTTGTACGTCTCCACTAGGATGCGTCTCAAGAGAAAGTTGGATATTACCCAAATTCTCCTTACTCAGTCCATCCTTAATGAATTCAATTTTATCATCTCGATTAGAGGACGGAATCCCAATAGAACGACATTTACCGTTACACGTCCATCGTGCACATTTGTGGCAATTTGAACTCATGCGCTTTGCTCGTCGCTTCTTTGCAAAAGTGCTTCTACCTGTACCTGGTAAATGCAAAACAGGAAGATATTCATCTTCACGTACCTTGGCTTCAATTATCCAACGTATGTCTGCAGGAATCCCTTTGTGCATAAGCATTCTTAATCTTTCAAATCGAACTTGGTAAAGCTTCAGTAAAATATTTCGAGGAAAAGGAGGAAATCGTTTCTGCAATCTTGTGAGAATATCATCCATCCTGAAAAAAAATGAAAAAAAATGAAAGAGAAATTGGAAGAGAAATTTATATACAATATCAGTTTTGTGGGTAGCTGATGGAACCGATTTAAATAATCACGGAGTACCGTTATCCGCCATTTAACCGGGGTTAAAAAATAAAAATTATATTTACATCTAGTTATTTTCAAAACAAGGACCAGAAAGAAAAACAACATAAAAAAAACTCAAAAACAAAACACTCTAAATAAAATCCTAAATTCTTCCCCCCACACATAATTTTTACATTGTCCTCAATATAATGCTATTATCCCCCAATGCAAGAATTATATGTAAGAGAAAAGAACTATTAAACAAAAGAAACTTATGCAGCCTAAATGAACTTAAAAACAGTAAACACAATTAACAAAGAAACATAAGAAATAAAAATAAAAACAACAAAAATAATAAAAGAAAAAGGAAAAGAAAGAGAAAGAGAAAGCAAATCTGAATATGGAAGGTTGGCAATTTCATCTTTAATTGGGCTGCCTTCCCAATTAACACTTGAGTTAGTGTTTTGAATCTAACCAACACCCTTTCTTGGCTTTTTAGGCTTGTTAGGCTCATACATGAAATTTCCCAAATTTATGCGTTTGAGAGGAAGCTTTCTTTGCACAACAGTGGATGCATTCTCCATTACAAGTATTATTCCATCATCCTTGGTGGTGCATATCTCATCGAGGAATGGTGCATCTTTTGGTACTTGTTGAATGGCATCCACAAACAAGTTGTTTAAGGTTTCTGGCATGTGTTGTTCATGTTCTTCCTCCTTGAACTTTGCAAATCTACTAGGAAAAGGTGGAGAAGAAACATTAGTAAAAAGTGGAACCTTAAACGTTACCTCAGGTGCCAAAATACACTTATTTGGATTTGTGGCTTCATTATCCTCAAGAATAGAATCCATCTCTAATTTTGTCTCATCCTCATCTTGTTCCTCATTCCTCAAGGTCACAATAATAGCATCCTCCTTTGGGTTAATAATTGTTTGGGCAGAGAGTTCTTCAGATCTTTGTGCTACCCATACCACCATACTACTAGCCAATAGGCTCATTTGCCTTTCCAAACTCTGGATACTTGCCCTTGTTTCCTGTTGAAATTGCAAAGTATTAGTAACAAGAGAATCGACAAGATCTTCTAAAGAAGTACCTGAGTTTTGAGTCATATGTAGTGGCTGAAAAAGATCTGGTTCTTGAGACCATGATTGATTAAATCTAGATGGATGAGTGTAATTGGCATAAGGATCGACTTCTTGGTAATTTTCTGAGTAGCCATAATTAGTATGATCCCACCATCCCTCATGGTAAGTGTTTGAGTAATGATCATACTGTTGGTCTTGGAACACTTGATGGCCTTGACATCCTCCCATGGCCAATTGTTGAACTGGGTAGGTGAGATTGGCTTGTTGATTTTCCATGTTCATGTATGCCACCAACTCTTCAAGTGTTAGATTGCTCAATTCCATCGTTTTTTTTTTTTTTTTTTTCAAAATTTGATAAGAAAAACTTGTATGTACAAGAAAATAGAACTAATTAGAACTGAAAATAAGAATAAACCAAGTAACAAATAAACTAAAGAAAACAATCCCCGGCAACGGCGCCAAAAATTTGATGCACCCAAAAGAGTGTATCTTATTTAACCTTGCACTAAAAAGATAAATTGTAAGTATAGTAGTTAGCAAGGGTCGAGTCCTCAGGGATTGGGTTTTAGTTTATAAGTTAATAGTTTAAAACTTAAATTCAAGAACAATAAAAGAAAAGGGGTTTTTGAAGCCAGATTTAAACTAAAGGAAATAATAAGAATAAGATGCAAGGCGGTATAACCAGCCAATAAAAATATATATACTAAATTAGGCGGTATAACCAGCCAATAAAAATATATATACTAAATTAGGCGGTATAACCAGCCAATAAAAATAAAACAAAGTTAATATACAAATTAGGCGGTATAACCAGCCAATAAAAATAAATATAAAAAATAAGCAAACTAAAAGTAAGAAAACAAATAAGTAAGAAGAATCAAATATGAAAAATATGGTTAAGGTTTCATTCTCCACCACTAGACATCATTAAGAATCAATTTCAGATCTATCAATATCAACCAACTATCAAAGTTAACAACCGTAGATAACAACAAGCTCTGTTACCCCAATCTTTCCTTAGTTTGTCGTTAAATAGAACAAGCTCTCTATTTAATCTCTAACCATTAAACAACCTAGAATAAGCTCTCTAAATTCAATTTAATGGCAGCTTTATGATGAGAAAGATAGGTTGATCTAAGCAACAAACACATAAGCTCGGATTGTTCAACTTAGGTTATGTTCCACTTTGCAATTATTGAAAACTTGACCATAATCATTAATCACAAATTGCCACTTATGAATAGGAAATCAAGACAATTACACGGATCAAGACTCCTAAACTAGCAATAGATAATTATCAAGATCTATCTAGTTGTACACCTAAATAAATCTAGACAACATCATGAACAATTCTTGTAGAAGAACATAAGCAACTTTGATAGAAAATTAATGATAGATAGAATCTGAAAATCAATCACAAAACATGTCTTAGGGCTTTGAAATCACCCTTAACCAAATAGAAGTTTAGCCTAGCATAGGCATTATAAACATAAACATAAAATTAAAGAAAATCTAAGAAGAAAATAAAAGAAAGAAAGAAGAAGAGGAAGAATATTAATTATCCAACCTCTTGCTCTCTCTAAAGAAAAAGAAAACTAGAGAAAAGAAAGAAAACTAGAGAAAAGAAAGAAGAAGAAAACTTAGAGAATTTTATTAAAATGGCTAATATCCTACCTATGTACAATATGATTCTCTACAATCATCCAAGGCCCTCTATTTATACACATTTTGGAGGGCTAAATGACAAGAGACAAGCTTTACAAATTTCAAAGGTAGGTATAATAGGTGGGTGCATTTTTCTAACAATTTTCGTCATATTGTATGACCATTTTGATCAGCCAACTTGATGGTCGATTTTGTCAATCGTGGAGGCCTGATCTGATCACATGGTCTTCTAGAAAAATGTTCCCCTATAAGTTACGGATCCATAGCCGTTGGAATCAGCTCATTTGCTGATGTGGATAAGCAGATATGGGCAAAATACGAAAACATGTCAGCACAGACGTCATTGCACATCAGCCAACTTGATGGTCGATTTCGCTAGGTAAAACGACTCCGTTTCAAGAAGTATAAAACATGAAAAAGATATATATGCCTCTTAGCTTTGCACGGCTACAAATTGCAGCCTTATTGCTTCAGTGAAACTCCAGATATAGCTGATATGGAAAAATGTGTCGGAACTGGAACTGAACTGGATTTGCCCTTAATTCTAGTAATCTGAAATCACTCAAAGAAACTTGTGAAAAACACCAAATTACATAAAAATATAAAAGATCATAAACACAATTAGACTAAACAATAATAACTCGTATTTGACACAAAACAATAATAAAACATAACTAAAAACTATATAATTATACGAGTTATCAGGTGTCATGGGGAAAACTCTGCACTTTTGAGCGTCGGTAGCTCCGAGCAAGTTCATGTAATTTTTATACTGGATAAGGTGATATGTAGGGTCCCTAGTGCCATCATAGGTTTCTTTGGGGAGCTTGGTGATCTTGGGCACCGGTTCCTGCCGGATTTCCAGGGTTAGGGGGCTGTTGTCATCCGTCATCCACTCTATTTCCTCATTCTTGTCTTTCATCATACTGTGGACTTCTTTTCTAAGGGTCACCATCTGGGCCTCCATGGCTGAAATAGTGGTCTCTTTATTGACGGGTAAGTTTTCTGAGTCCTGGGGTCTCTCCTCGGGGCGTTGCCCCCTGGTCTATCAGAGGGCTCTGCTGGCGGCTGTTCGGTGGCTGCCTCGATAAGACGAGGTGGCACTATTCTCTTCATAGTTGTTGTGGTTGCCCAGTTGGTTTGGGCCAGGTTTTTGGTTAGGCTGTCGAACGGTCCGGTGCTGCTCAGCCAACTGTGCTTGAAGGGTTTGTATGTGGATTATGAGCGTTTGGTATACGGGGTCGACATAGGATATAGCATGGTCGGGTGGAAGGTGGTGTTGGGTGTTTGGATGATGGGGTTCGGTACTGGTGGGGGTCCGGTGGCGAGATTCGATGATAGCGTGGCTGACGGGTTTTCCCTGCCAGCTAGTGGGGGGTTTGCTCCGGGGCTGAGGGAAAAGCTTGTTTGTCCCACAGCGTTAAACTGAGCCTCCAGGAGACTGGAGAAGGTTGCGTGGGTGGTTTGTTGAGTGGTTGGGAGTACATCTCGTAACGGGATTGTGAGAGTTGAGAACACTGGAGAGGGGGCTGTGAGTAAATTTTGGTAAGCAAATCTTTTCTATGATGTTTTTCATGTCAGACGACATGTTTTCAATGTAAGCTTTATTGCTTAATTTTCATATTCAAGACGTAAAATTTTATTGAAAAAAAGTATAATAATGACATGTTTTCAATGTAAGCTTTATTGCTTAATTTTCATATTCAAGACGTAAAATTTTATTTAAAAAAAGTATAATAGCTCACACCGATTAGTTTAATTAGTAAAAAAGAAAAAGTCAATTATCCTTGCCAATAAGAGTTTGATCATTGTGATAATTATTTCGAGAACTGAATGCATTAAAACGATGTGAAAAAATACATTTTTAAAATCATAGAAAAAAAAAAAAAGAATTGAACTCAAATAAAATTTGGAGATATAATTAATTGTATTAAAAAAAAAACTAATGGAATGCTTGGTCTAGGAATATGAAAAGCAACATAATGATATAATCAAAGTAATGTCATGGTAGAGTTTCTATACATTTGACGTTTTGCAAGAGTTAGATAGAAGTACACATTTACAAGAAATTTTTTTTTTAATGAAAGAAGTTTATTTGCAATAAAATTCGCTTAGACAATAAAAACTTGTTTTTTTTTTTTTTTATGAAGAAAACTTGTTGAGATCAGTTGAATGACTTGATAAACACCAAAAAAATAGTATTTTATGTATAAAAGAAATAAAATAAACCCTCTAAATCTACAAGTATTAGACAAATATATACCACTAGTAGTATTTAATTAGTATCAAAATTTAGGAAAGAAAAAAGAGGAACAAAGTCAAGATGGCTAAGCTTACAAGATGTGTTCTTTTCTTTTAGTCAACAAGCACACGTGTTACGACCAATCAAACTTTGTAAAAATCTAACTTTTTTATTTTTAATTATTATTTATAACAATTAATAAATGAATTTTTATATATAAATTATAATAATAAATGTATTAAAAATAATTGACTGATACTAACCCAATCTTAAAAATATGGTAAAGGACCAAAGGCCGAAAGCCGAGCGCCCAAAGGCCCCAAACAAGTGCCGGCAACTACGCACGTGTGTTTGACACTCTCTTACATTCCCACACGTGACACGTCTCAAAAGGAATTAGACCAGACCAGTCTTATTTTTGGGCCCAAAGTTTGGCAGCTCTCAATGATAATGACCCTTCAATCCTGCTCCAAACCTCTTTGTTTCGCCCTTTTTTTTAAAAAAAGTTAACTTTTTTTTCAAGAAATTTTCTTGTGCCCTCAAAGATCATTTAGCTTGGCACCGCCCCTAGACTTAAATATTCGTCCAAATCAAACAATATTCTAACCATGTCTCGTTGACAAGTGTTAAACAAGTTTGGTTGTTGATGGATCAATGGTCAAAAATCTTGCCTCAATGGGACCAAAAGGGAATAGAATGAGCTCATGGGGGTGTCTATCCTTTTTGAACAAAAAGGGCAGAATTTCCTCCACTTTCTCCTTAACCCAAAGGCAAAAGGACAACTTGAATTAGAGTACTATTGCTCGGTTGCAGTGAGCTTCAATGGAATCAAAGGAAAAGGGGAAATGTTTCAACTTTACAAATCATCATTCTTTCATTTTTCAGAAACTTGAAATTGAACTTAATTTTTTTTCTGATTCCACAACTAGGAAATAAATAAATAAATAATTACAAACACTAAAATTCGGGTTTTAAATGTCACAATTAACCAATTAGACTAAACTCAAGATTCAACATGAACTTAATTGCTTATAGGCCTCTATTTGGGTTTTTCACCATCCTGAGATGGGGTTTTTAATACAAAGCACAAAAGTTACAACATCAAACTCAAGATATTTGCTTCCAAATGGCATTGATGTATAAAAAAAAGCATGTTAAGCTAAGGGAAAGAAAACAAAACTTACATATAAAAACTACTTAAATATATACTGTGAGTGCAACAAGTTCCACTTCAAAATAGGGAAGCAAAATGTCAAAAACGTGAACATAATTCAAAGTCTCTTTCTTCGAACTTTGGTGGAGAATCTTCAGAGGAAAACTCTAGTTTTGGAGGGCAAGAGTCAAGCCGGTATCTTTCCCTGCTTACTGCTTCCAACTGTTAAAAGAACAAATAATTACCGATGTCTTATTAAGAGCAAGGAAAAACAAACAAAAACAACAAATAATTATCCATTAATCATTAGTTTTTCATAATAAACCAACACTCACGGCCAAGGGCAGATAGTTCGGAGCTTTTCAACGCACGCAGCCTCTTTACTGTCGATACAAACATGCTGTAAATCCAATTCAAAATCCAGATATTACAAATTTATTCATGTATAGTACAACATATTATTAAACAACCATAATAAAACAAACTGGCTCTGACTTCTGTCGTATTTCGGTAATACACACATTAACAAAGAATATGCCAACATTAAAGAAAGCATAATTTTCGTTTAAGAGATTAGGAATCTAATGCTGTTTTTCGGGAAAAACTAGACGACAAAAATACAATAAAAAAATGGTATTCTGCTATATGCTCAGTCACTAAATTATGGGAATATAATATGGTATAGTATAATCTCAAATTGCATCAGATCAACAGTGATAAGATGCTTACTGCCATGGGACATCCCCAACAAGCATACTGTCTCCTTCGTTATCCTCATAAACAAGTGTATATTCCCCACTACCGTCCAAAACGCCCGTAATCGCTTTCTCTTCCTCTTGCTTGTTCACTATTCCACCAGCAGAGGAATCTCTTTGAGCTACACGGATCGAAGCAAAAGACAAAACAGATGAGGATAAACCATATCTGTCAATTAGGATCAACATTAACAGATGCTAAGAGTTTGATTGCAATAAGAACAAGCAAATGAGTCCAAAATTTTGCCTTTGAAATATGCAATTTGAAAACAGTTGAAAACTAACACTGATGTAATTTGATTGGTCATATGGTAACCGGATAAAATACAAAAATTTCTAATACACTGAACGAAAACGACGGGGGCTGTCAAACACAAGATATGTTGATGATGTAGATGCATATTAAACTATGAATAAAACAAATTTCCCTAATTGCTAATGGACATGACTATCAAATCAAATTTAGCTAAACCATGATTTTAGCTCAGTTAATTATTGTATATTCATCGAATTCGAAAATAATAGTACTATAAATTTACCTGCAAGGAGGCCTCTGAAGAGTTGATCAACAGCAGCTGACAGTTTTTCATAGCTGTCATAGGCTTTGAGATCCACTTTCCTTCCTATGGGAACTCCATCCATGTTGATTTTCACAAATAGGCCTTTACCACTAGGTTCAGCTGCTGATTTTTCATTAGCAACCTTGTTAGGGACCACACTTGGTGATTCAGAAGCTTGTTTTGAAGAGCTGCTATTTGCAAGATTTTTCCTTATAGAACGAATTGGAGGCCAACCCACAACTGGTCCAGGAGCAGTTCTGTTCATAACCATAGAATTAGATAAGAAAAAAATCACAAATTAATTCAAGGCTAAATAAAAGAGATGAATATTTAGAAGGGTTATTTAGTCATTCTGACAAAGATAATCAAGGTTAGCTAAAATTATAAGCAGCATAAACCAAGTTAGATGCCTATGAGTCTTGAGAGGGAACACAACTACCTAAAATATAATTTATGTAAAAGAAGAAGAAAAAAAATCCAACGCTAAATAATAGATAAACATAAGAGATAATTCAAATATAATAATAGCATGGGATAGGAAATAGTATATAACAGACAAAATTAGTAAAACTTGTACATCTAAAAAGAAAGATAAGGTACTAAAAAATCATGGAGAAAAAACAATTTCTTAAAACATCTGAAGGAGAATAGTAAAATCTTGCACTAAAACTACAAAATATACAGCTACATAGGACGATAAATCGAGATTTCAGGTAACATGAGAAACATAAAGAAATGAAACAAGTAACAAAGCATGCATGGACCACACAACATCAAGTAAGGTAAACTTGTGAGTTGTAGTGAATATCCTCTGTCAAAAAAAGATTTTAAAAAGTAAAAATATATATTAAAGAGATGCAGAGAGACAGAGAGAGAGAGAGCGGGGGGTAAAAAGCTGGAGTACCTTTTCTGAGAACTGTTGGGAGGCACAGCTGTATTTGCAGGAGGTGAAAATGGCTTTCTCTCTGCATTCTGCAAGTCTACCGCTTTAGTGCAACAGGGCTGTAACGATTCCTTAGCTATAACAGGCAAGCTTTGTGGGGCTGTTGATGAGAAGTGAAGAAATGAAGGAGGCTTTGTCTGCTGTTGTTGATGGTTGTTATGCTGGTGGTTTTTGGCCCATGGAGTTGACAAAACTGACCCAACCGGGTGGTCCTCTGGACAAGGAAACTTATGTGTTTGTTTTCCATTGCTCTTCATTGAAGAGAAGTACCCAAGTGAGAATAAAGACTCATCTCTCTCTCTGTTGTTTTTGGTGGCGCCTTTGATGGACCAGTTATCTTCACCTGGGGGACCAAGCCTCAGTTCCAGCTTCTTGATCTCCTCTGAAGATCCATGCCTTCTTTCATCTTCTCGCTTTACATACCACTCTCTTTCTTGAGGAATCAAATCAAGAAGTTGAGGACATGCTTCAACATTCTTTGAGCAACCGCTCTCCATCTCCTTAACAGAATGGAATAGATATCCAATTAACCCAAGAAGATTACCTTTTTTTTCTATAACTTTGAAGACCAAGAACTAGCAACAAACTGAAAAATAATAAAGTGTTGCAGGTTTAGAAGCTTAAGTATCACAAAAACAAATTAGAGAACAAATGAAATGACATGAAACCATGCAAATGGATAAACATACACAACTAATGAAATCCAAAGATAGAAACTTGTTCTATACCTTAAAAGGAGTCACTCAACCAAAGCTCAAAAGAATGAAGACCCACATCATGAAATCAACAAACTAATGAAAAGCCCTGATAGGAAGAAGTGATAGAACTCTGAAGATTTTAGCTAACAACGCAAGAACTGTCCAGCTTAGAGAGCCTCTCAACCATTAAATTCCTTAAAACCAACACCTTTAAACTGGAAAAGCCAGACCACAAACGCAATATAAAAAAACACACCTTTAAAATAGAAAACCCCACCAAGAGACCCAAAAGAACAAGTGTTTTTAAAAACTCAAAGTGCAAAGTATAGAGAGAGCTATATGACAAGAGGGGTGCGTTCTTATCTAGCTTTTCCTTTGTTTTCTTTGCAAGCTTTAGTGGGTTATTCTCTCTCTCTTTCTCTCTTAGTCTCTATTTCTAGGACTCGATATAGAAGGTGATTCTTCAGATGTGGAGGGGAGCATAAAAAGAGAAAAGAGATGATAAAACCAGGAGAGATTCCCTTTACTCAAGACCTCAAAAACAGGAAACAGGAATTAGAACATAACTCACGCAACCACAGCTCCCCAAGTGCTAGTTTAACATTATGGTTAGAAAAAAGTTTGAGTAGAAAAAAATTGCATTAAAATAAAAAATATAATTTAAGAATTTGAAGTGTTTAGAGTTATAAAAAAGTATGGCAATAAATTAAAATATGTAAAAATATATATATATAAAATAATAAAAATTTAAAATTATTAGAATAATAAAATTATTTCACGTCAAATATTGATTTTAAACCATAAATAATATCAAATACTATTTTTTTATTTGAGTTTTAAAATCATGATTTTAATCTCGAAAGTCAAATTTTGTATTCATTAAACATTGATTTTTTTTTTTTTGATAACTGAGGTCGTCAGAATTTAAATTTTAATCATTAAAATTAAGAGTCCAACAGTCTATCAACAGATTACATGACTGTTGGCCATTTAATATTGATATTATGGTGAAACAGAGCTACATGATGTTAAAAAAAAGTAATGAATAAGTAATTTCTTTTATGTTTATCTATAAATAAAGTAAATAAATTACTAATATATTTAATTATTATAAAAGAACAACAAAATTAAATTTTTGTTAAAAGAATAAAAAAATACTTTAAGCTAGAAAATAAATAATTATTATTCTTACTATATTTTATTTTAAATTTAATCTCTTAATAAATAAAAAGGTGATAATATCGTATAGTTTTATATATCTCATATAAAATATTATAATAAAATAACATTATGCATTTCAAAAAGACAATTATGTAATTTTAAAAAATGAATGTATGGCATTTAATTTTTTCTCATGAAGTATTTGAACTTTTAAACGCAAAAGTTCTGTTCAATGGGTTTCTACATTTCTATTTTGGATTAAAATGAGCTTTCACCCTCAAATTAAATATACTCTTTCTCTCTTTTCTCTAACAAGTTTTTTTCACTGCTACACTTACAAACAAAATTTTAGCCTCATTAGCACATTAACCCAAAGGCCCAAACATCCCCTTTTATTAGACTCTTGTCCTAGTAAAAGATAAATAAGTAATAACCCAACAAAATAAACACCTATAAAGTCACTTAGTAGGGATGATTTTTAAAATATTTAATTTTAAATTTGTTTATTATCTATTTATTATTTGAATTTAAATTCAAATTCAAATTAATTAATAATATTTATCGAATATCCGAATTCATTAAATATTCGAATTTTTTATAATTTTAAAGTTCGAATCTCTATACAAGTATATAATTTTTTATATTTATAAATACGTAAGCGAATATCGGATTCAAATTTAGATAATATCCCTATAAATAAAACGAATTCGAATATTCGATACTATTTGAATCAAAATCAAAATAAATTAAATATTGAATATCCAAAAATTCCTCTCGAATCTGTCATCAATAATAAATCGAATATTCAAATCCACAATATATAAATTCATAAAAATCAAATCAATGAATATCAAATATCGAATTTTTTATTATTCATTACCATCCTACGATTTGGTCTTAAATTAAGTTCATTTTCTTACTTTAAAGCTCATTTAGTTACAAGCTCGAGAAAATGATAGTATAGCATTTACTTTATGCTTTTATTAGAGGACTAAGGGACCTTACAATAAAGTTTTAGTTAGATAACAAAGAGAAATCGTGTTTACTTTTTTCTTAGAAAGTATAGTTTTAGTATTATAGAGATTGTAAAAAAAAAAAGACCCTTAATTAAATACTAATTAATTGAATGTTGATAAATTTGAATTGGTTAAAAGAGAGAGACTTGAGGCTTAATTCAAAACAGGAGTTGCTTTTGAGGAGGTCATGAAAGTGATGGATGGGATGTGATTTGTTGCTACTATTCTATTTATTTAATTTATTATAAGAAAATGATTTAAGTATTTCTTTTTATTTCAGAAGAAATTAAGAAAAAAGAGAGAGAATGAGATTGAGATTTGCATGATCCATACTTTTGCAGGCTTTGGGTTTGGTGTAATAAAAACATGCAGATCCTATGATCATGTCTTTGGGAATTACGAATTGGAGTTTTGGAGATCTGAATAATTCTTTGTTGCTGTCATAACAAAAAATATTTAATAAGAAGGAAAGTTAAATTGTAAAATTAATATAATGGTAGTTAATTTTACTATTTTGACTCAATGACTAATGAGTGTAATAAGTTGAATGGGTGATAGTCTGATAGACATGTGTACGGATATGATTTGTCATAGGATTTTTGTAATTTGGTTAATTTGATCTAATTCAAATTATTATTTAATTAATAAAATTTTTTATTTAAATTTAATTATATAAATATTAGTATAAAATATTTTAATATATTTTTTAAACAGTTAAATAAGTTTTCGAACTCGACGAGTTGAGTTCGGGCCGAATTTAGGCAAGTAATTTTTTTTACTATTCGAGTTTTATTCGATCCAACCTAATTCATAAACAGTGAAAATGTTTTGCTTTTTTTTTTTTTTTTCTTGCGATTTTTCTTATCTTTCCACTTTGTTGTATGTTTTGTATAACTTTTTTATTTTGTTACAAAATAATCTATAACGCTTTGGTAAAAATTAAAAACAAATTTATTTTTATGAAATATTATTGTCTTGGTATTTTTTACGATTCTAATACAATTTCAAGAACAACATAATTCAATTTTCCTATATAACTTTTTATAACTTGATCACTCAAAGTTTGTAAATTCCTCAATTAATTATAAATGAAATTTACTTTCTTTTTCTATTTTTTTCACTTTGTAGTTTGAAAGCTTTTAGTTTTATTTCTATCTCATTGGTATTTAATAATCCTATATTTCAGAAGAAGATAAGGTCATCTGTAAGAACTTAAATATTTATAATAACTATTAAATTTATAAAATTAACTTATTTTTTTGAAATTTTATTAATGTACATATAACTAAGGTCACTATACATATGTTTTCGGTTAATTGTATATATATTTGAGTTTTATGTGCATTTCACAACTCCAAAGATTACTTGATTAATAAATTTTATTTAATTCTTTTTTATAGGGTTAGGCTATAGAAATCCTAGTTTTTGGAAGATAAGCTCATTTCTAAAATCTCTTTACATTAATTGAAAATTAATGTGTAAAATTTCTTTCAACAAGAGTTTAGACCCAAAAAAAATACATACTTAAATTAGTCTTTAAGAAAAATATTATTTTTCCTGAAATTTTACTGTTCATATATTATAAGTTCATTGTATATAGTTTTTTAGTAAACTTTTATGTACATTCTACAATCCTATCTTTGAAGATAAGTTCACTTTTACCATATCTGAATATAAGATTCAAGGTTTAGCTCTTTAATCTCCTTTTAATATGAATTTAGATAAAAGATTATATACTTTTATGACAATATTTACATTTTAAAATTTTATTGATATAAATTTATTTAAAGTTCTTGTACAGATGTTTTAGTTTTATGCATATTCAAAATCTCATATACTTTGGTGATAGAATCAATTATTTCTTATATTTCTTTTAGTGGTTAGATTAATGGTTTAAAAATCTATATTACAAAATAAAATTCGTCAAAATCTTTCTTATTTATAATAACATTTAATTTTTTACAAATAATTTTTTAAAAAAGTAAAATGTACATGTAAGCTAAAGAAATTGACAGTTTAAGTATTAGGATCAACATACTAAAAGCAACTTCTTCTTTACTAATTTTGCAGCTTAGCATTTTCTTCCTAATAAATGCTTTTGGCCATGATGGTAACCAACTATTATTCTTATTCCATCATCCCAATTTTGTAATTCCTCTCTTTCTCTCTCTTTTTCTTACTTCCGTCCACATATCCCGGTTTAAGAAAATAAATGGCAAAAGATTACATAAAAAAAAAATTACATAAAAATGTGTTACATTATTGTCCGTGTTGTTGGTATTGTATCGGTATCGATACTTATTGATTTTGCTTTAAATTTTATATAATTAATTTCAAGTATCGTTCTAGTTAGGATATCAATATAACGGATAATAATGCAGTAGTAGATAATGCTAAAATAATTAAACAGATTACTATGATTTGAATTAGAGATACCTTAGTGATTAAAATATTGTTGTTATCCTTTTGTATTTTACTTTAACTCTTACTCTTGTCTTCAAGCTATGTATATATATCATTCAGATGAATGTATCATATATATAGAATTCACTTAAACAAAAGCATTCGATTATCTTTATGGTATCAGAGCTTACCACGGACTAAGTGGTTTATTATTTTTTTTTTATTATGGCGCAAAACTCAACACTCAATGTCACAGTTCTTTCTCATATGATGCAGCTCGTTTCCACCAAGTTAACTCAAAAGAATTACTTGTTGTGGAAAGATCAGGTTGAACCATTGATTGAAAGTGTTGGTCTGCACAACCACTTGTCACATGCAGATCAAAACTCTTCTCAGCTGCGTTTGACTGAAGATGATAAGTAAGAAACAAATCCAGAATCTTTAACCTGGAAGGTTGATGATCGTATGCTAAAGAATTTTATTGTAGGCACTTTATCAGAGCAAGTTCATTCACTAGTGGTTGGACTCGAAACAGCTCGTGATGTTTGGTTTTGCTTTCAAAATACTTTTGTTGGTAGCACAAAAGAAAGAGAAGCTGACTTGCTTCAACAACTTCATCGAGCAATCAAAGGTACTGATTCTCTTTCTGCATATCTTTGCAAATTTAAGACCATTTGTGATGAACTTGCAGCAATGCAAAAGCCTGTAATAGATGATGATAAGGTTGTTTATGCTATCAATGGTCTTGATGCCACATATGATAGTTTCACTAGTGCTATCTTAGCACGACCCCCACTATCATCCTTCTCTCAGTTTGTAATCTCTATCAATGCATTTGATAGACGTATGAATAGCAGAAATACTTTGAGCACACCAGTGTCTGATGAAAAGGCCTTTGTAGCTCATGGTCATAATCTAAATGGTAAAACATTTGGATGGAACAACAACAGATCCAATTCAATTATAGAATAACCTTTCCCTCCTTTAATTCCTTTGGAAGAGGGTTTACACCTATGGCTCAAGGTTTCAAACAAAACAAGGAAGATTCCACTAGCCAACGATTCCAGGACAAGATTGGTTCTCCAACTCCTACTGCTGCATCTGAAGTTTGTCAAATCTGTGACAAACGTGGACATCGTGCCAAGGATTGCTCAAATCGCTTCAACCATGCTTATCAAGATCCTGCAATCCCACAAGCCTTGGTTGCTCTCACTCTTGAAAATCCAGTTGATTCCGAATAGACACTTGATATAGGTGCAACCTCCCATATGACAAATGATGCAGGTATATTCAATTCTTATTCTCCTTATACAAGCAAGGATAGGATATACATTGGGAATGGACACTCTTTACCCATCACTCACATTGGTCATGTTACTGTATCTACTTCATCTGGCTCTCTATATTTGCAAAACGTATTACTGGTTCCTAGCTTAACAAGGAGTCTTTTATCTATTGGTCAACTTACTGAAGATTACCCTTGTGTTGTGCTATTTTATTCTCATGGTTTTCTTGTAAAGGATCTGCGGACAATGGCAACACTAGCAAAGGGGACTAAACAAGGAGATCTTTACATCTCGGACTCACAATCGAATGATTCTACGCCAGCTGCTTTCTTCTCCATTCGTCATCATCGAGTCTCACCGAATGTTTGGCATAACAGGCTCGGCCACACAAATTCGAAAGTTGTTAATTTTCTCATTAAAGACAATAAACTTCCTGTTACTTCCAGACATACAACTGCCACTGTTTGTTCTAGTTGTCAACAAGGAAAGAGTTGTAAACTCCCATTTATAATAGACACAACTCGTTCTGCTTCTATTTTGTTCAAAGTACATGTTGATCTTTGGGGACCAGCACCTATGTTTTTTGTGCAACAATTTCGTTACTTCGTTATATTTGTGGATGATTATTCTAGATTTACTTGGTTTTATCCTCTTCGCAAGATATCTTAGTGTTTAAAATATTGTTGTTATCCTTTTGTATTTTACTTTAACTTTTAATCTTATCTTCAAGCTATGTATATATATATCATTCAGATGAATGTATCATATATATAGAATTCACTTAAACAAAAGCATTTGATTATATTTAATCAATTGCATCGATCTATATCAGTTCGTATAGATTATACTACTTCATACCGATTGCATCAGTTAATACAAGATTTTTTTTTTTTACTTTTTTAATATATTCACTTTTTTTTTAATCAATTTATAATGCTTTCTTTCATGATCATTTTTTTTCTTCATAATTTCGTCTAAAAATTATATATTCATTAAATTAGATTATTTAAAAAAAATTATTATAAATTTTCAAATATTTTTATATTTATTTCATTTATTTAAGGTCTGAAAATTTTGAATATTTAAAATTTATATTTACATATAAATATATGTAATAAAAATATATTCTTATGTGTATATATATATTTTATAAATAAAATATTAAAAAAATCGATAAATCTAAAATAATACGTTGAAATATATCAAAATCGATATGTATTATTATAAAAATAAAAATGATATACTTACTTGGTTATTACACCAATAAATTAGGAACCGTTTGATTTTCTTGCTTAAATTTTGTTTTTTTTTTTTTTTTCTTGAGATTTTGTTGGACACAAACAGAATCTGACACAATTCTTTGAGCTAAAGCTCTGATCATAGCCAGGCTTAAAGGAGGCAAAATTTTTTCCTTTTTGCTTTTTGCTTTTTGCATATCGGATTTTTCATTTTCTCCGATAATAAAAAGCTGTCCCTACAAAATGGTTAACCATTCTAAAATAATCGTCACTAGAAACTCGTCTCATCGGTAAATGCTTAAAACATTCTTAGCGGCTTACCAAACCAACCAAACTTTTACTGCATGACTTATATTGTCCTTGCGTGTTAAATTTAAACACAACAGTTGAAATTTTAGTTTTAATTTCGGAGAAAAATAAAGAAAACGTTAGAAGAAAAAAAATTTACTTTTACAAAAAAAAAAACAAAAACAAAAACAAAAACAAAACAAAACATTAGAAAGAAAGAAAGAAGGAAAACTTTCTTTTGGTTTGAAAAGAAGAAAAACAAACACGTATTTAAAATTATTTCTTAACAAAAAATTATAAAATTTTCTTAACCAAAATGGTAATCTTTTTTATAGATAATAATAATTTCGGAGAACTTGCATTTAAATTAATTAATTAGAATAATTCAAAAACTGCATTTTAATTTAAGATATTCATAAGTTTGTAACTGTTTTAAGAAACTAAAATAAAGCATCAAATAAAGTTAAAAACCAACTTTTCGAAAAGGATAATTTTGTCATTACACATTACATAAAACCCTAATGATTAAGAGAAAAAATCTACTTACGTTAGTGTAAAATTAAAAAAGTTTTATAAACTTTCATAATTTTTTTATATGATTTATATTTTAAAAAATCTACCGTTGAATTTAAAAATATAATTGTACTTATCGTTCATGTAAAGTTTCGAATCGATCCGATATCTCTATCATATCGATCGAGAATACTGTCTTCTTCAATAATGGTTGAAAGTTTTTTACATTGAACAAATAGTTAGATCTTTTTATTTTACTCGAAATTCGACGTGCATGATATATGCGAATAGAACATGAAATACGATGACCGATTTAAACAAATATAAATCGTATAAAAAAATTATGAAAGTGTGTAAAATTAATTAATAAGGTATTATTACATATGGTCCCGTAGTAATTTTTTTTTAGCATAATTATTTCTGGGAAACTCAAAACCAACTCGCAAGTTTATTTCCTTTTTGGGGTATAATTGATATCGATTTATTTCAGTCTAGAATATGATTAATTTGCTTAATTGATAAAAAAAGTTTGTTTATTTTCAAAACATGGGTTTTTAGGATTAAATTCCATCCATGTTTTGAACAAAAAAAAAAAATTCATCCATGTTCCTTTGTTAGCACTAATTTCGAACATTCAATTATCATAAATTATTACATATTTTTATTGTGAGTTAAAATTGAAAATCTATTTACATTCAAATTATTTAAAAAGAAAATAGAAAATGTACATTAATCAAAATATTATCGTTACTAGAAAATATATAATATTAGGTTCTTTGAGGGAAAACTAAAACAACCGTTGCTAAACTTTTAATATATATATACATATATATATATATATGAACATTTTTTGTAGTACTATTACTTTAAGGCTCCGTATGGAATCTATAAAAATAGTTTAGGAAACAGCCCACCAGTTAGGAAGCTTTCTCCTGCACTGGAAGTTTTTTTTTTTTACTGAACCTTTAAGGTCCGGTAAAAAAATTCATTTTCACTGGATGTATTTTTTCCAAAAGTATTCATAGTTTTTTTTTTTTTTCTTTTTTACCCTCAAAGTTACAGCGCAGGAGCAAAAATTTCCCTGTCACTTGTAATCTTAATTTTTTTTCTTTAAATAATTTTATAATTATTATTTTAAATAAATATATTTAATTGATAATTATTATTTATTTTAAATATGTAAATATATATTATTTATTTTAATTTTAGTAATTTTAATTATTTATTAATTTCTCAAATATGTTATAAATTTTATTATATACACATTTTAATCTAATCTCCTTAACTGTCATTTTTTTTTTTACTATAATTCACCTCACCATCACCGCTATTTTTACATCCAAACACATATTTCACAGAAATCAATCTCACCGTCCATCCAAATAGAGCATAAATAAGACTTCATTATAATACCAAACATATAAAAAGAATAGGGGCAATGTAGTTTGTATTTTCACTTTTAAGGCTTTATTTGGTAGAAAGAATGAAAAAACTTGTTAATTCAATTGTAAAGATTCGTAATGCCAATTGAATATTAGCTCGATGGCATGCATATTGGACAGACTCTTGCAAGTTGCAAATTCAAGAGGACTTACACGCGTAATATCCTCATCAGATGAATTAAGTGTTGATTTGAAATATATAATGCAATGCTATATACTGTGAAAATATAAATAGAAAATAAAAGAAGAACTTGATCTATATATATATAGAAGCAGATTACAACAAATATGTAAAAAAAAAATGAACAAGGACACTTACAGTAATTGATTTGAAAAAATCAATATCGAGTCAAGGTTGGACCTTTTAACCTTAAGACGTTTTTTGCCTGTCTAAGGTGCTTACAGTATTGATGCAAATCGTCTCCCAGGTTTCCTCGATATACGTTGCAAATGAGAGCACACCCGGATGCAACACAGCGAACTGAAGAATGTTGAAGTCTCTCTCTCAGAAAGGAAGAATATTTTCGGTGAAAATTGAGTGATTAAAACAGATACAAGCAGTCCTATTTATAGATACATAGAAGTCTGTTCGGTCAGACACAATTGTTGGACATGAACCAGTTCGGTCAAAAGACAAGTCTGAACCAAAGAACCGATTCAATCCAAAAGGCAAGACACTTCAGAAAAAGGCAAGGAACCGAACAGACACATTCTAGAAGAAGAATTATTCGGACATAAAGCTGGTTGGATTTGAGCTGGTTCGGCTGCTTGGTGTTGAGCTGGTTCGGTTTGGACAAAAATAATCCGGTTGGGCAGTAAAAAATTATTTACTGACCCAAACCAAAACCCGACCCGACCCAACCCAGCCCGGCTCGGCGGCGGCGGCGCGCGCGTGTGGTCTAGCCCAAGTTGTGTAGGTCCTCACCCTCCACAAAAACTTGGGTGTCCCTTGGGGCCCAACCCATCATGACACTCTAGCTTATATAAACTATAAGCTAAAGTCATTCTTAGTCCTATGTGGGATTGACTACCACAAATACCTTCAACCAATTTTCCTTCCTCTTCAAGTGGGTAAATAATGAGACTAATTTCTCATTCACTTTGATATCATTTGTGTTCGTAAATGTACACCGACAACCTACGTATTAGAATACGTATTTCATATATATACACACTTAATATATATACTATGATATCTAACATTAAGTAGATAGGGGATAAGGGCTTAAAGGTAGATTAAGGACTAAAAAAAATCATAACGATTTCTTATTTTGTAGCTTAATCATTAGATTAAAATTTTTTCTTCTGTACCCATTTATATTTTTCATACCAAATAAAGCCTAAGTGATAATGATCCATTATTAGCAATTTTAATTTTTTTGTATTAGAGATGTTCATGAACTGGATCAGGTAGAATCAGGTCCAAATAGCAAAAAACAATCGCCCAAGCTCAACTCTATCTAATTCGTCAAGCTCGAAAATTTATTTTACTATGTAAAATATTTTTTAAAAAATAAAATTTTTTATATTAATATTTATATATTTTTATAATTAAAAAATTAAATAATAAATAATAATTAAAGCTAAATCATATAAAACAAAATTCTTAAATTCGATACAATCCAAATCAAGCCGGACGTGATCAAGCCTATTTTGTATCTATCTTTCAAAATGTACTATATTATGCTCATAGTCATAGCCCATGTAACCTTTTACGGGTGATAATCATTCACCCTATATAACAAGAATGTTTTTGGTAAGTTATTATAATCAATCTTTTGGATTCAAAAAAAAAAAGTTTATCTTTTTTTTTCTTGTTTTCGTTATGAGATAAAGCATTTGACTTTCATGCATTTTTTTTTTTATCTATTTAGAGAAAAAATGATTTTTTTTTTTATAGAAGAATATAGTATAGTAATATTTATATTATTAAATAACACATTTATACTCTATATTATTATAAAAAAAAATGATTGAGTTAGTGTCATTAAGTCAAGTGACATCAACTCAATAAATATCAAAAAATAATTTTAAAAAATTATAATAATTATAAATTAAATATGTTAATATCTTTTAATGTTTTTTGAAAACAAAACTTTTATTTAAAAAAATTATCTATTCTTATATTAAAAATTATTTAAAAAATAAATACTTTTGTTAAAAAAAATCACCAGTGACAAATTCTAATTACATCCAAAAGTGAGAAGGTAAACTGCCTAGGGCTGTAATCGAGCCGAGCCGAGCTCGAATACTGAGAAGCTCGAGCTCGAGCTCGATTCGAAACTCGAGGCTCGAAGCTCGGTTCGAGCTCGACCGAGTATCATTTTTTAAGCTCGAGTTCGGCTAGAGATAAAATCGAACTATTCGAGCTCGACTCGATTAGGCTCGTTTATATACTCGAGCTCGAGCTCGAGCTCGAATTAAGGGTTTTTAAGTATGTATATATATATTAAGGGTAAAATAGTAAATTAATAATAAAAATATTATAAATAAAAAAAGCTCGATTAGGCTCGCGAGCTGCTCGAATTGGGTATTAAGATACTCGAACTCGGCTCGCTCGATAGCTCGAGCTGCTCGAGCTCGAGCTCGGCTCGATAATGACCGAATCGAATTCGAGTTTTTTTCGAGTCGAACTCGAGTAGCTTGCGAGCACAGGTGTCTCGTTTACACCCCTACAACTGCCCTTGGAGGCGCGTGGAGGCTCGAATCTTACCTTTTATTTTATTTTAATTCAATCAGGTAAATCAGGTATTACAACAATTCAATGTGTTCCCAGTTCCCAACATTATCAAACTCACATCAGGACCGTACATTACCAACATACTTCATGATATGAAGATTCTGAACACAGTCTTCAAGATCATTGGAGCCAAAGATGAAAGATCACCATCCGTTGATTTTGGAATCAACGGTGATGATGAAGAAGGAAACAGCTTGTGAAGTAAACGTCATGTCGAAAAGAGTTAAGCTTTTCGGTCAGTGGTGGTAATGATAGTTTGTCCTTAGAAATGACAAAAAGTAAGAATAAAATTAATTGGGAAATCAGATAAGGCGCACTAAAGTTTGCAGTCTAATCATGCACTCTGTTTGATGGGACAATCCCCAATTTCTGATTAACGGTGCTGATTTCTGGCCAGGATTTGCGATTGAAGTTGGCACCACCAAGGCACCAACTCATCAAGGAGAGTCGGCATCAGCATTTTTTTTTCCTTATTATTATTATTATTATTAATTTTTGCTATTTTATTTTTAAGGTTTGTTTGGATGATTGGAAAATGCAAATGTTAAGCATGAATTCATATTTGTATTTATTTCCTTTTTAAAATTACAATTTTTTGGTAATTTATGTACACTAAAATGCTTGCAGCTTGTTAGTTGTGAAAAGTAGGAACATAGAAAAAAAAAAAACAATATAAATTAATTTGGTTTTGGAAATTTAGTAAAAAATATAAAGGATTTTGCTAATAAGTGCCTTAAAGACACTCTTTAAGGTTACTATATGGAGTAATATCTCCATCAATTGCATTGAAAATGATGAATAAAGTTATCAACTTTTGCAATTAATATAATATTATTACTATAAATAGTATATTAAATAATTTTAAAGAGCACTCGTTAACAAAACTCAAAATAAATAATCTTTGGGTGTTGGTGTGAAAGAATTATAGCCAAACAAGCATATTTATAATTATAACTTTAGATTTATATTATTGACAAAAAATTCCTAATGTCTATGGTAAGGAAACAAGAAAAAGATACTTGTAGTCATATATAAATATATAGATTTAGATGTACTTATATTTTCATATTTAATTTGGAAATTAATGATTGATAGAGTTATTGAAGCTTTTGGTTGATGCAAAAATACTTACTCTAAAAATTTGAAGAATTTTAATCACCCTCAAAAACTCTTTCCCTTCTCATTTTCCCATATATTTCAAATAATTTTTCTTTTATTATTGAACTTGTTGATATATTAAGGAATATTACACTAACAATTGTGAGTTGTTAAAAATTGGAACACAAAGAGAAGCAAACATAAATTTTCTTTGGGAAATTGAGTTAAAATTTTAAGGGCTTATATTTTATGCGTTATCAGTATATAAATTTATTTATTGTTAATAAATCACATGATTTTATTAATAAAAAACATAAATTTTTTTTTTAAAAATTTACTACTATTTTCTTGATAAAAATGGGTTGTGTGCAATAAGAAAACAAAAAAAAAAAAGGTGTGCAAAAAATATATATTTAATCTCAACTAAACTTAGAAATAATTACTATTTTTCTTGAACCATAATAATAGAACATTGCTTGATAAGAAATAATGTTTTTTTTCTTCTCTTGTGTTGGCAAAATTATGAACGCCCAAATAATAAAACTCCTTATATCCTTTCCTTTTTCACATCTCTTGGTTTTCTCACATAATTGAACAAAATCGATCCAATATAATAAGCCACTAAAATTTAAGGATGAGACAATTGTCAATTTTAAAAATAAGAATACTAGTATTATCTTTTTAATTTATAGTATAGAATAAAATTCATGAATGATTTTTTTTTTTTCAATTAGATTTGTCCATATACCAGGTGGCATGCTAAGCTCTAAACTTGTTCAAAGATTGCGTAGTTCGTCTGATTCGATTCGTATTGAATCGAATTTAGATAAAGATTTTAGTAATTTGAGTTTATTCGAATTATTGTTTAAATAATAAAAATTTATTTAAATTTAATTATAAATATTAATATAAAATAATTTTTTAATTTTTTATTATTATTTGAACAGTAACAACAAATCGAGTTGAGTCCGTCCAAATTCGAACTTGGATAAAAAAAAATCAGATCACGGTCCGACCCATGAGCAGATCTACTAAGCTCGCAAGCTTGGCATATCTTGAATAAAAAATTTTAAGCCTTCGCAAAAAAAAAAAAAAAATAGGGATAATGTCATGAATAACCCTTGAAATTTATCAAATTCATTAATGTGGTACATGTACTTTAAAAATATCTATTTTGGTACTTAACGTTTTCACTCCATGTGCTATTGTAGTACCCGTGCTGTAAGTAACACCGTTAAATATTAATGATGTGACTTTTGTATAAAATGAAAACTTGACACGTGACACCATATAATGATGCCACATGTATAACCAAAAAAATTTATTATTTTAATTTTAATTTAAAAATAAAAATTATATATATTTTTTACACGTGGCACTAAACTTGCTCATGGACAAGAGTAACCTGCTCATGGGTCGGGCCGGCCCGCTGTCCGAATTTTTTTCATATTCTTTGCCCAGGCCCGACCTTGGGTAGGGCTGGGCCAGCCCGTTAGGCCCGAATTTACTGTTCATCGATTAAAAAAATATATTTTTAATATTTTTTATAATTAAAATTAAATAAAATAATATTATTATAATAAAAAAACACTGTTTCGGGCAGGGCCGGGCAGGCCCGAAACAAAAATATCAAACCCAGGCCCTGCCCAATACGGGTCGGGCTTGTCGGGTTGGGCGGGCTACCCAGGCCCTGCTCGTGGACCCGAATTTATTGTTCATCATATTAAAAAAATAAAAATTATTTTTATTTTTATTTTTATTTTTATTTTTATTTTTATATTAATATTAATATTTATATATTTTATCATTAAATTTAAATAAAATACTAATATTTTAATATATGAACAGTGATCCGGGCAGGCCCAGAACATGAAAATTCTTGCCCAAGCCCGATTCAATACGAGCTGCCTGGCCATGAGCAGGTCTACGTGGCACCACATAATGATGCCACGTGTATTAACAAAAAAATTTATTATTTTAATTTTACAAATTAATTTTTTTCTTTCTCTCTCCACCTTTTAATTTTAAAAAATTTAAAACAATAAAATATTTTTATTTTATAATTTTAAAAATAAATTTTATTTTTTAAAATATTTTAAAACAATTTAGAAATTATAATTTTTAACAAGTAATTTGAAAATATTTTATATTTTAAAAATAAGTTTAGTTAAATATTTTTATTTTTTAAAATAATTTTTTAAAGAAAAACATATATTAATTTTTAAAATATAATTTTAAATTTTTAAAATTTTAATATATATTTAAAAATAGATATTACTTTTAAACAAAATATAATTTCAAATATTTTAATTATTTTATAATAATTTTTTATTTTTTTACAAAAATGTAGATATTGATTTCTAAAAAATCAAGTGTTGCCATGTGTCATTACCTGATTGGTCAATGCCACATCATCATATATATTTAACTGTGTTAGGTCAAGGTACCACATTGATACACAGTTTAATAGTATAGATATCACATTAAATATTTTTAAAATACAGGTATCATATTAATAAATCTGATAAACTTTTGGGATCATTCATAACATTATCTCAAAATATTATTAAAAATTACTTATGGACACTTGATCTATATATATCCCGAATTAAATTTTGCTTTTATCATGGTGAGAAATTTTATTTTTTTCTTTTTATTTACCTATCAAGATAAAATGTATCATACTTCAAAAAATCATGTATTCGAAATTAACATCAATAATAAGAACCCTTGTAAAGTTTTTTTTTTATAAAAAAAAAACATGAAAATGTTCCGCAAATAGGCACCAACATGCCATAAAAACCAGCAAACCACAACCATACATATAGCATTGATGCATGTCTTTCTTTATTTCTTTCTCAAATTTGCTTTATGGGCAGAGACCCCACCAAACACTTGTTTATGTCTAAATAGCTTTCTCTTCTTCCCTTGTCTTTTGGCTTTCCTTTTCCAAGTTTTTTTTCTTCACTTTCATTGATTGCCCCATCACTATGTTTTTAATGGCTTCTCTTTGTGTCTTGTCTTGTGTTGTCTTTGTTACCCTTTGCATATAATTTTTTTTTTCTGGTATAAAAAAAATCGCAATTCTAAGATAAAACTTTGCATATAATTTTTCACGCGCCGCTATTGTACTACTACTATATATGTACAATATCACTTTTTGGGATTGCTCTCTTTCATATTTTCATTTATTAATTTTTAATATATTAATTATTATTATTATTATATATATACATAATTTACTTATTAATTATAAAAATTATATTGAAAAGTAATAGACTAGACCTGCTCATGAGTCAGGCTGTGATCTGAATTTTTTACAACTTCTTTGTCCAAGCTCGATCCGCGAGTCCAAAAATATTGTTAATCCTATATATATGTTTTTAATTTTTTATATTTTTATAATTAAATTTAAATAAAATAATATTATTTTAATATATAAATAATGGTTCAGATCGGATCGGATCATAAAAATGCCTATCCAAATCTGATCCAATACGAGTCGAACGGACTGCTCGACCTTTGAGCAGGTCTATAATAAACCTCTTCCTCCTTGAATTATTAAAAACCAACAATTATTTTGGAACCACCATAATGGATTCATAAGGTCTAAATTTGGGCGGTAATTACTGCAACAACAAAAATAAAATTATGATTCTTTAATTGGAAGAGTATGATGTAATTATTTAGAAGCATGGAGTTGCTAGCTAAAAAGCAAGATGTTGATAACAACCACCATAAATTGAGAGCCTCTTTTGTTAATGGCTTATTTTAACCAGTGTCATTAAAACACATTTTAAAATTAATTAATTTATTATTTATAAAAATATTTTTTTATATCAAATACAGTAATTTATAGTTTTTTTTTTCAATTTAAGGTGTTATTTTTATTCTCATTTTATGGTTCATAGAAGATTAATCTAGGGCTAAGAGTATAATGGTAAAGCTCTCGCAACATTGATGACTCCAAAATCTTGATTCTCATCTTAAGGGTTGGAGTCATTTTACCTTCCAACCAACTAAATATTGATAATTTATAATTATTGCGATAGTTTCAATATATATAAAAAAATATACTTTCTTAATACAATAATTTTAGGATACTCATTAACAAAATTATTTATTAATCATTATTATTGTTTAAAGGAATAATGAATTTTTAATTAATTCATATCCATGATGCAATGCATACATAAGGGTGGATTTTTTTATATAAAAAAATCTACAAAGGGGATCCTCATTTTATTCTCAAACCAATAATATTAGTTAAGAATCCTTTACAATTAGGGTTTAAGAGTCTACTTACTTTGAATTTAATGCTGACCTATATGTTCATTTCCTATTCTTGGATTAAGTCAAGATTATAGTAATTAAGAAAATAAGTGCTTTTTTTCTTCTTTTTCATGCACGCGTGTGCACACACATAAATATCACAACAATTAAATAATAGTTATGAAATCTTGTAATGCAATTATAGACCATTTTATTGGTTAAAACATTCATAGTGATCCTTATCTAAGCAAACAAAATTGAATTAAGAAGCCAAGATTTTTTTTTTCTTTCTATCAAATGATAAACTCTTCATTTTGAGTTGAATTTCACACCAGTGCTTCAGAAGGGACTGCCAAAGTGGAAACTTAATACTAATTGATATGTTGAAATTTTTTATGATTTTATATTTTAAAAAAACATGCTTATTCTTAATTGAAAATTTGCCTTATTCTTATCATAACAACGTGATTATAAGTTATCAATATTTGATTTAACGATAAATGTAAATGTTTTTCATTATAATAAAATAAACAACAAAAATCATCCTATTAATTATATATCAAATTCAATGCAGTCCGATGAGAGTAAGAATATGCGAGTAGACTTGTACATAGGTACGGGCAGGTTGGGTTTCAATATAGCAAAAAAGTTTTGCTTGTTCAAGGTTCAGATTCGCTCGATCCGACCAGGTCGAAAAACTCATTTTATTATTTAAAAATATATATTTTATTATTTTAATATTTATATATTTTTATTAATTGTTGTTAGGCATGCAAAGAGGTAGGTCGAGCTAGATTTTTTTTCCTTCTCTTCGGCCACCTACCCACACTACCTTTATGTCGTATTCCGTCTGGATTCCAAATTCATACTTTATTTTATTTCCCAATTGATGTTTTCTGGAAGAAAAAAAAGTCTTAATATTGATGTGAGATTAGAAAAATCAGACCACTATTATCAAAGCTTGTTGTAAGATAATGTCAATTTTTCTTTAAAGATTAAAAAAAAAATTATGATCTCTTAACAATTCACATTCTCTCTCTCTCTCTCTCTATACATATATATAAGACTACAATATTTGAAATTAATGTCTAATTGCATAATGCATATATATGTGTCACAAAAGACAACCGACGAACAAAATTGAGATTCTATATAGATATATTTCGAAAGTTTGGAGTTTAAGTCTTAAAACACTACCAGAGAATATAATTTTTTCGTTGGAAATGAGTAATTTTTTTTCATAAAAGTAAAAAATTTTAATATTTTTATAATTACGACGGAATTCTCTTCCAAGTCAATATTAGTATAGATGTATATGAAGCACAAAATTATACTATATCACAAACTCAATTCAGAAATTAGAATTTTTAACTTCAATTATACTATTTTTTTATTTAAATTTAATTATAAAATATATAAAAATATTTTTTTAATAATAAAATGAATTTTCGAACCGATTCGGGTCCAATCCGAACTTGAATAAAAAAAATAAAAAAATTTCGAATTACGTCCTAACCCGACTCATGAAACAGATCTAGGGTATAATCATAGTGTCATGTTTCTCTATTATCAAAGTGCATGCTTTTCTTCTAGCATTTTTGCCTTTTATCAAACCACAAAAAGCCCATATACTCGGAATTATTAGTACAATTTATATCCATAAAGTGAAAAAAAATATATGCCATGGTACAACTACAATATTATCTTGAGGCTTTTGTTCCTAACCATCAAAATTCTTCTCCTTTATCATTTCAATTTTCATCTCATTTAGAATTTTTAAAGTAAGTACATGCTTTGGCATTTGGATGCTTGATGACAAAAAGAAGGAAAAGAAATGATAAATTAAAGAGATAAACTTTCAAATAGAGTATGTTCTCACAAACATCTCTTAAAATTATACTATAAGAAAAATAAAATTTTGCCATTTTTATTTTAAGTTGTATATACTTATTTATCTTCATTCATAAACATATTTAAAGAAGGTTTTTTTTTTTTATCATTTTGAAAGAAACAAAATTCGAACTTGCTCATTGAGTGAGAAATACATGTATTTATCATTAAATTAAATACTTATGTCACATTTAATTTAAAGAAGTGAAGCGATAGGATTTTTTTTAATAAAGTGATTAAGGGTATCTAGATTTTATCTGAATCTAACTTTTTCTTCAAACAATCAAACCGATTGATTTGGTTTGAAAGATAAAAAATCTAGGTTTGGTTTTGAAATCAAATCAAATTAAAATTTGATTTTGTAATATTTTGAAACCAATCCAGAAAACCAAATTGAAAATAAACAATATAATGATATTAATATTTATATACAGTTTGTATATATTAATATTTTTATATAAAAAATATATAAACTCTCTTTAACTTATGCTTTACATTGAACTCACTTTTAGGCTCTAATTTTAACCGTTCTTTTCCAAAATCAACATCCTTGCACTCTATTATTTTCTCTTAAAATGAATTACGGAGATTCATTTTGAATTTAGTCTCCTTGAAACTTCAACATTGATTATTTTTGTTTGTGAGTAATTGAATATACTTTCTTAAACTTATAACTTATTGGTTTAAGGTTAGTTTTCGTTATGTATATATATTTTTTCTTTTCCACCTCATTCTGTATTAGAAGATCAAACCAAATCAAACCATTTTGGATTAAAAAAAAAATTAGAAATTGAAATATTTTGGTTTGGCATGATTTTGTCTTGGACCCAAATCAAATCACATCTTACTCACCCTAACCCCTTAAGTTTGGATTAGATGTGTCAATAGATCGGGTCGAATCAAATTAAATTTGAATAGAAAAATTTGTGCTTAATCAAATTCGATTTGGTTTGAATGTATGTTTTACTGTTTAAAATATATTATATTTATATTTATATATTTTATAATAAATTTTAAATAAAAATATTTGTTATAATTTAAATAATAATCCAGATCAAATAGAATTAATTTGAATTATTAAAAATTTATTTCAGATCCGATTTAAATTAGATTAAACGAATAACTCAATTTATAAATAGATTTGGACTAATGAATAAAGTATAGACAAGTTGTACCCAAAAAAAGTATAGACAAGTTGATGATGAGATGAGTTTAATTATTGTTATTTAAAAAAACATATTGGTAAATGTTTATCAACACAAAGATCCGAATGTATTTTAATTTTAATGTCATACACTTTAAAGATTTAATAAATTATGTTTGGCCTAATGTTTCTACAAAGAACTTTTTCATATGCAGTAAATAATTTATTCGCCAATTTTTTTTTTTTCATAATTGCCTAGAGAGCAAAAGAAATAGTTTTTTTGTTTTGGAATTTACCTACTACTCACTTACTCCACATCAATATTTTTGACGTCTTGATGGAGACATATGAGTTATCTGGCATATGCTACAAAGCAACTAGCTAGTACTATGTTTTACTAAATCATGACAAATTATTAAAATAATGTAATTTTGTTTTATTTAAGATTTTTTTTATATATTAATTATATATATTTTTTAAAATTTATAAGTGAGATAAGAGATCACAACATATATTTTTATTTTTTAAATATATTTAAGAGGTTAAAATTTATGAGTTATTCTGTTAATCTACTTGAAGAATTTAGAGATTACATTGATATAGACTTAATAATTTTAAATACGATACAAAAATACGACATATTTAATAAATATAAAATAATATAATAAATATAATATGATACATTTAAGCACGATTAACATAATTAACACGATACGTTTAATACAGGTATCATATTTATATTTAAAATTTTAACATATTTAATAATTTATATTATATTTTTGTTTATACAATTAATAAAAAAAAAATATGAAATATAATATTTATACATGAATTATCAAAATTTCTGATATTGTTACATTGAAATTTGTTTTGCTAAAAAAAATCTAAACAAGAAAGAGATGGATCATAAAAAAGGTCTATAAATATTTGGAAAAAAAAAAAAAAAAGAAAGAGAAAAACGTGGGTAATTTAATTTGGACAATATGGAAAAGTTGGTTTGGCACATTTCATAAGGTCTGCAAAAGAAGATCAAACCAAACATTATCTAAATTGCTGCCCCAACTTCCAACCACCCATATCCTAAAATGCAAAGTTTAAGGCTGCAAAAAGAAATTAAAAAAAAAAAAATCAAGTCCACCTCGTTTGATGCATTCAGACTTTACCTTAAACCCGTTTAAAGCTTCAGCTTTAGACCCGTTTAATATTATTGTTGATACAATTTTTAAAGTAAAAATTATATTTTATTATAATTTTAATATTAAATAAATAAAAAATTATAGTTTTTTAATTAAAATTATGATTTAAAAATCAAATTAAAAGATTAAAAAAAAAAAATTGATTTGAAAATTGATTTTTAAATAAATTAATTTTATTTTTCTTATATTTTTAATTTTTTATTATTATAAACATATTTTTTTTGATACTTTAATTCTTTGTAATACATTTTCACAACAATATCAAGGTTTTTTTATTTAAATATAGTTAAAAAAAAAAAAAATTCTCCAAAATACCGTTACTTTTAGATTATTTCCCAAAATCCGCTGGATTTAATACTAGCTGGGAAATCGCCACCCCCCATGGCGATTTCCCAGCGTCAAAAAATATATTTTGGCTAAAAATACTAAGGGAAATCGCCATGGGGGGTGGCGATTTCCCTTGGTGTTTTTTGCAAATTTTGCTAAAAATACCAAGGGAAATCGCCAACCCCCATGGCGATTTCCCTTGGTATTTTTAGCCAAATTTGCTAAAAAGATGAAGGGAAATCGCCATGGGGGTGGCGATTTCCCTTCATGTATATTTTTTTTTTTGTAATTCTTGGGAAAATATCAAAAACATGCACAAATAGTAAACTTATTGTGAAATGGTATAATGAATAAAAGTTATTTGAAAAAGAGAAATAAATAATTAAAAATTATTATAAATGATATTGTAAAGACAAAATTATCCATAATGAAAAAACTTATTTTTCTTTTTTCTTTCATTAAGGAAATATTATTTTTTTTAAATATTAATTGAAAATAAATTTAAAAAATAAAATATTTAAATAAATATTTTTTTTAAAATTTAAAATAATAAATAAAAATTAATTTTAGGCATATTATTTTTATTTTTTAAAATTTTTTAATTAAAAAAAGTAAATAAAAAATTAATTTTTTTTTAAATTAAAAAGTTTTTTATTTTCAGAATATTTATTTTTTAATTAAAAATTAAATTAAAAAATAAAAGAAAAAGGGAAGAGAAGGTTTTTTTATCAAGGATAATTTTGTCTTTACAATATCCTTTATAGAGGTGCTCATGGGCCGGGCCGCGGCCCTTTTTTTTTTCTTTTCTGCCCAGACCCGCCCGTTTAGGCCCGAATCACTGTTCATTGGAATAAAAAAATAATTTTTTTTTATTAAAATTAAATAAAATAATAATATTATTATAAAGGATTAGACTTGCTCACGGGCCGGGCAGGCCCGGCCCGTATTGGGTTGGGCCTGGGCAGGATAATTTATGTTCCGGCTCGGCCCGGAACAGTGATTTTTATTATAATATTATTATTTTATTTAATTTTAATTAAAAAATTAAAAAATTATTTTTTTATTCCAATGAATAGTGATTCGGGCCATAACTATATCATCAGTTTCAGCTATATTTTCAGTCCATCAAATGCTGCAGAAAATATTGAAACTTGATTCTTTCTGCAATGGATAAGACTGATGATATAGGTTTTTAGACAGGTTTCAGCTATTTTCCAGTCCATCAAATGCTGCAGAAAATATTGGAACTTGATTCTTTCTGCAATGGATAAGACTGATGATATAGGTTTTTAGACAGGTTTCAGCTATATTTCCAGTCCATCAAATGCTGCAGAAAATATTGAAAGTTGATTCTTTCTGCAATGGATAAGACTGATGATATAGGTTTTTAGACAGGTTTCAGCTATTTTCCAGTCCATCAAATGCTGCAGAAAATATTGGAACTTGATTCTTTCTGCAATGGATAAGACTGATGATATAGGTTTTTAGACAGGTTTCAGCTATTTTCCAGTCCATCAAATGCTGCAGAAAATATTGGAACTTGATTCTTTCTGCAATGGATAAGACTGATGATATAGGTTTTTAGACAGGTTTCAGCTATTTTCCAGTCCATCAAATGCTGCAGAAAATATTGGAACTTGATTCTTTCTGCAATGGATAAGACTGATGATATAGGTTTTTAGACAGGTTTCAGCTATTTTCCAGTCCATCAAATGCTGCAGAAAATATTGAAACTTGATTCTTTCTGCAATGGATGAGACAAATGATGGGATTTATCAATCACATTTTGCATTGAATAAGTTATAACTTTTTCAGTCAAATAGTCTTAGGCAGAATATCAGAATCAGATTCCATCCTATACAAAGGATGGGATTTGTCATATGGTACAACATAATGAACCATTATAAATTCATAATACTTATGAAGGTTTACAATACCCCCTACAACAGTTTTTCAATCAGATTTTTCCTGAGTGCTAAAACCTCCTCATTCTCATTCTCGTCCTTCTATATTTCTTCTTTCTTTTGCGGAGTGAAAATACCTACATTCTCATCTTTCTTAGTTTCATTACTACACAACATGAGCAATAGAGTGATCGCATTGGTCTACTATAATGGCCAAATTCATAATACTGATGAAGGTGCTACCTTTGATTGTGAACGTCCAAAAAGTTTTCGTGTTGAAGACGACGTCACATTAGAGGAACTGAAGATGCAAATTCATACAAAAATTAAAGCTGGAACTAGAAAAAGAGTTTCAGAGGTTAAGTACAGGCATCCTCTTTCTATTGGTGAAGGATGTGTCCGATATAGAACATTTCCACTTGAAGATGATGATGATGTCAGATGCATGTTTTATGCTCATGAGACATTTGCAAATGTTGGTGTCCTTGAGTTATATGCTGACATAGATGATGTTGACGATGATTGCGGCCCTTCAAATGTTCGCACAACAGAAAACTTTCCCATAGAAGATTATGATTCTGGGTCGTTCTATGTTCACACTACATACGACGTTCCCACAGAAGAAGTCGTGCCCTTATCTCAAGCTACAACTTTTCAGACTTCATTAGTCTCACAAACCCTAATTCCTACTACCCTCGAAGATGAGCCAGCTGGTGTTGATCATGTTCGTCCACGTGGAGTCCATGGTGAAGATGTTGGTGAATTTAGTGAGCAGGAAGAGGATGCTGAATTCGCAAGTGATGACAATACTGATTCTGACCCAGACGTCGTCCCTGCTGAGATCAACACTCATGGAGATATCAACACTCATGGAGATATTCCCCCATATCAGGCTGCATCCCATATGCATACACTGGATCTCGAGGCAATGCATGTGCCAGAATTTCCAGAGTATGCTCATACATTCGCTATGCCTCTGACATTTGATCCATCTGCAGTTGATCTGTGTGTTGGGTTACAATTCCCAACGAAAGAGGCTGTGCTTTCAGCTATCAAGCACTATAACATCAAAAACTCTGTAGATTACAGAGTAATTGAGTCTGAGCCGACGAAATATTATGCCAAGTGCGTAATGTATGGGAATGGGTGTAATTGGAGAATAAGGGCAACTTTTATGAAGAAGAAACATTTATGGGAGATTAGAAAATATGAAGGGCCTCATACTTGCACATCGGGGAGGATTTCACAAGATCATTGCAAGTTAGATTGTAACATGATCTGTTCATGCATTTTGTCATTGGTCCAAGCAAATCCGGAGATTTCCGTTTCAGTTTTGATCGCTGAGATGCGAATCCGGTATGGATACATCACCTCCTACAAGAAAACATGGCAAGCAAAGCAAAAGGCAATTGTTCGAGTATTTGGCGATTGGGAAAGATCGTACAATGAGCTACCTAAATGGTTAGGTGCAATGCAACATTTCGTACCTGGTACAATTGTGGAATTGCAAACGGTACCTGCATATCACGGTGATCGACTGGTCCAGGGTAAGAGAATATTCCATCGACTATTTTGGATATTTAAGTCGTGCATTGAAGGGTATCCGTATTGTAAACCTATTGTGCAAATAGACGGTACTTTCTTATATGGAAAATACAAAGGCACATTATTGTTAGCTATTGCACAAGATGGCAACCGAAACATACTGCCAATTGCCTTTGCCATTGTGGAGGGTGAGACAACAGAGGCTTGGTCATTCTTTCTCAGTAACTTGCGCAGACACGTGACAAAACAGCCTGGCATTTGCTTGATGTCTGATCGACATGAAGCCATCAAAGCTGCGATTAGACGCGATGGTGGATGGAATCCTCCACATGCATATTCAGTGTACTGCATTCGACACATTGCAGCGAACTTTATGAAAAAGTTTAACAATAAGGAATTGCGTCGACAAATTGTTAACATGGGTATGGAATCAAATCATAGTTATTTTATCTCTTATATTTCGTTTAGCATATAAAATAATATTGAAATTCACAAGTTTTTTGTTTTAAAATTTATTAGGATACGAGTTGAGGCGACCGAATTTTCATTTCATGTATGACAATCTTCGTGGAGAAAATGCAGAGGCGGCTAACTGGCTTGATAGGATCCCCAAGGAGAAGTGGGCGCAGTCATATGATCAAGGAAGGCGTTATGGCCATATGACAACCAACCTAGCTGAATCTATCAATTCGGTGTTGAAGGGAACGCGTCATCTTCCCATTACTGCTTTAGTGCAATCAACATATTATAGGTTGGCTGCACTTTTTGTTAAGATGGGGAACAAGCAAATTGCCATGATGGAGGGAGGGCACACATATTGTGAAACAGTCACACAAGCTATGCAAGAAAATCGCAGGAAAGCTAACTCCCACATTGTTCGTAATTTTACGCGAGCAAATCAATCTTTTCTGGTTGAAGAGTTAGTTGCTCCACAAGAGGGTGTTTCTGCAATGAAGTACAAAGTCAACCTCAGTGACATGTGGTGTGATTGTGGAAAGTTTCAAGCACAAAGGTTCCCTTGTTCACATGTAGTTGCTGCCTGTGCACATGTCCATGTAGATTGCATGCAATATGTGGACAAAGTCTATAGACTGGAAACTATATTGAATGTTTATAGACATGAGTTCGAAGCTGTTGGAAATGAAGGTTACTGGCCTCAATATGATGGTCCAGAAGTGTGTCCCAATCAAGAAATGCGGAGAAATCCACATGGTCGACCAAAATCAAGTCGTATTCGTAATGAAATGGACCTCAGGGAGAAAGGCCAACCAAAACGTTGTGGATTATGCAGAAACGAAGGTCATAACCGTCGAAATTGTCCGCATCGATTTGGCACATTGGGGGAGACTTCGCATCAACAATAAATGAATTACATGTTTTTCTCAACTTATCATGTACTTTGGATTATAAGGGAAAATGTAATGCAAGTTTTTTTGTTTGTTTTTTGTTTTTGGTTTCCCATGAGCACCTCTATAAAGGATATTGTAAAGACAAAATTATCCTTGATAAAAAAACCTTCTCTTCTCTTCCCTTTTTCTTTTATTTTTTAATTTAATTTTTAATTAAAAAATAAATATTCTGAAAATAAAAACTTTTTAATTTAAAAAAAAAATTTTATTTACTTTTTTTAATTAAAAAATTTTAAAAAATAAAAATAATATGCCTAAAATTAATTTTTATTTTATTTTTTAAATTTATTTTCAATTAATATTTAAAAAAAATAATATTTCCTTAATGAAAGAAAAAAGAAAAATAAGTTTTTTCATTATGGGTAATTTTGTCTTTACAATATTCTTTATAATAATTTCTAATTATTTATTTCTCTTTTTCAAATAAATTTTATTCATTATACCATTTCATAATAAGTTTACTATTTGTGCATGTTTTTGATATTTTCCCAAGAATTACAAAAAAAAATATACAATGAAGGGAAATCGCCACCCCCATGGCGATTTCCCTTCATCTTTTTAGCAAATTTGGCTAAAAATATCAAGGGAAATCGCCATGGGGGGTGGCGATTTCCCTTGGTATTTTTAGCAAAATTTGCAAAAAACACCAAGGGAAATCGCCACCCCCCATGGCGATTTCCCTTAGTATTTTTAGCCAAAATATATTTTTTGACGTTGGGAAATCGCCATGGGGGGTGGCGATTTCCCAGCTAGTATTAAATCAGCCGATTTTGGGAAATAATCTAAAAGTAACGGTATTTTGAGAAAATTTTTTTTTTTTAGCTATATTTAAATAAAAAATCCCAATATCAAACATTTAAAATTATTAAATTATATTTTTTTACCATATTTTTTTAACCCAAATTTTCTTAAACAGTTACTGACTTTGAACCAAAATTTGAATACAATATCTGTTGAAAATATTACTTTTTGAAGTGATTAATATGCTGAAAAGCTTTTGAAAATCTGCTATATAACGAAATTCATTATCTCAAAGCTAAGGCTTGACTTCAACTAATTAAGGAACAGGTTTGCAGCAAAGTTTTGAGTCAGTTGTGAACTACTTGACTCATTTTGGTTGTAACATTATCTTATATTACTAGATTTAATAATTTTAAACACAATAAAAAATATGATATAAATACGACAAGTTTAATAAATAAGAAAATAATATAATAAACACGATATGTTCAATATGCATATCGTATTCGTGTTTAATATTTTGATACATTTAATAAATATGTTGTGTTTAAATTTACACAGTTGACATAAAAAAAAATTATGAAACATATATTAGTATCAAAGTGATTAATATTGTATTACATTAGCATCAAAATTAATATTGTATTACTAAATCTCCACGCACCCAAACGGGTTTTAAGAATTACTAGTATTTTTTGTCACCTTGATACACATAAATATTATTGTTTTATCTAATTTAAACATATAATTGTATATTTTATAAATAAATAAATAAAATCAATATACAATTATATATAAATCAGTAAAATTTATTTCATATGTATATTTTATCAAACTAATATAAATTTTATTATTTGCAATGTTAATGCAGAATTAATATTATGAAAATAAAGAAATTCAATATAAATTTTAACTTTTTTTATTCATCAAATAAATTCATTTAGTTTTTATGGTTAATGAAAAGTTAGAGCTTTAAAAAAAAAATTAACGTGAAATTTTTTATTTTTTATAAATAAATATATTTAATGAATTTTTTTATAAAAATAAAATTTTTACTTATAAATTAGATAAATCATGTAAATAATCAAAAAAATTAAAAAAATAATGAACAAGATTGACCATTTTCATCAATTCAAAAGTTTATCGATATCAATGTTTTTATATATATATATATATATATATTATACATACTTATTTTTATTGGCTTACTAGGCACTAGGTGGCTTTAAGGGGACGTTTGGTTCGATAAATCTTAAATTACATTTGCTAACAGAATTTCTCCTTCAAAAATTGCTAAGGCATATTCCCACTAATATGTCATGAATGCGTTTAAGCTCACCTGCCTTAAATAGAAGATTGTTATGTTTGATTAACTAAAAATATAACATTGCTAAATGATTACATTACTAAAAAAAAATAAAAATAAAAAATCCTCCAATATGATCTTTCAATAATTTCTTCAATTGTACTGATTTTACTTGATTTGTGACACAAAATTCAATATTACTATAACACATGTATATCCACTATGTGAGTGGGAAAAATTGATCTGAAAAAAGTGTTTTAAAAGAATAAAAGAAGTTAAATATGGATAATTTGTTAAAGAAAAGTAGAAAATTTTAAAGATGTGTAAGTAGTTTGTGTTTTTTAAATATAAAAGTAGGTAATTGATTCTAAAATTATTATTTTATTTAAATGTTTTAATAATTTTATTAATTCAATTAATGTCTGATTAAGTCGTGATAACAATTTAATCAGACACTTTAATATTAGTAATAATTCGTATGGATGCATAAGACTAAATAAATAAGTATATAAATAAAACATCTGTTTCCTAAGCCGTAGCATTAATTTATTGGCAGTCTTTGGGGTGGAAATGGGTTCTTTTAAAAGGACAGAACCCATAAATTAAGGCTTGAAAAGGCCTTTTCGAAGGTCTGGACTTTGGGGGTCCAAATTTCAATTGTAAATCCACACTACACAGCTGAATAATCCAACGGGTTAATGTCATATATTTGGTTATGTAATTTAATTTTTTTTAATATAATATATTTATACTTCTAAAATATGTAAGATTTCGTTTTTGATATATTATTAGTGGAATTTTCTAATTTCACCAATAGAGTTAAGAGACGATCATATCTTTTATTTTTTAAAATTGTTTTTTTAATATAACATAAAAGATATGTATCATCTGGTTAATCTCATGTGTGAAGTCTAAAAATTATTAATACAATATCTTTATATCAATCCAGTACTTGAGATTAATCACACATAATATTTGCGACAACATTTATAAAAAGTGTTTCAATTTGTTTACATGGCATTTACGTGAAACGCATCTGACAATCACTTGTCAAAAATTTTTAAAAATAATTTTTGAAAAACAAAATAGATTTAAAAAAAAAAAAATCTTTTTCTTTCTATAAAGTTTAAATAAAAAAGATCTTGGCAGATATCTAGGTTATGAATTTGAATATAAATTCAAACCCAATTTAGGTAATCCAATCAAAATTGAAAATTAAAACCTAGCCAATTCATCAAAATTCAAAAGCAATCAAAACCCAAAATTTCTTATAAGAAAAAAAGTTTTAAACTAAGAAGCATATTGGCAAGAAAAAAAGAAAAAAAAAAAAAGAGAAAAGATTGTCCGTGTTCAGTCAGACCCAATCCGAATTAGGGATGGCAATGGAGCGGGGCGGGGGCGGATTTTGTAAAATCCGCCCCCGCCCCGCCAGTGACCTACTCTGCCCCGCCCCCCGCCCCGCTCCACCGTGGATGTTGGATTTTCAATACCACTACCACCTCCATGGATGTCGGTTACGCCCCGCTCCGCCCCATCCGATTTTTATTAGTTATTTCTAATTTTTTTCAAATAATAAAGTTCTCTTATGCAAGTATAATTATTATATATTTTGGTATTCATTTACAGTATACTTGATTAACAGTTTACTGCATATGTTGAGCTTCTTAGCAATCAACTATAGCTAGGACCAACAATTTATGACTTATGAAGTGAATTTACATCTAGACAAGAAGAATAATCTAGCAATAGCTCACACCTAAATATCAGTGCACTAATCAACATACATTGCAAGAGAAAAGACATCTCTAAAGCATGTCTAAACATAAAACAACGAAACATCTCAAATCCTCTCAAATTCAACAAAATATTTAAACATAAAACATCTTTCATACATGTCTGAAACATAAAACATCTTCAATATATGTCTGAAGCATAAAGCATAAAACATCTTCTAAACATCTAAAAACATAACATAAGAAATATCTCTGAAGCATAAGACCTAAGAAATATCTCCGAAGTCTTTCCACAAGTATCATGCAAGTTCATCTTCCTATACAATCATATGTTAAAAACAAAGTTAATAATAATTGTAAAACAATAATTTCATAGACATAATAGAAATAATATAAATTATAACTTACCAAGTCAAGAGTAATGGAATCATTATCATCCTCATCCACATAAGAAGATATTGAAAAGTTTTCTGATGTTGTATCTGGACAAAAAATTAAATAAAAAATTGATTTGAATTGTTAAATAAAATTATAATAGAAAGTGAGATAATTATAAAATATATACCTTCTGATTGAGTCAATAACCAATTCTGAGAACATGTCAATTGCGAGATAGATGAACTTTTTAGTGATGATACACCAAGAATCTGTAGAACATAAAAAAAAAAAAAGTTTAAAAATAAGTTATTAGTTTTTCCTTTTTTTTCTTTCAATTCATTTTTTACAAAAATAGAAAAAGGTAAAAAGTAAAACTATTGATAAAGGTCAAAATTGTGACAGGTTAATTTTGACCGAGTCTAAAGTGCGTCAAGTTTAAGCTTAGCACGATTTCTTCATTTTATTTGATAAAGTCCTTCACCAGCCCAAATCTGCTAATAAGCACCAAGCTCTCATCAACCAAGTCCAAATTCTCTATCATAACATCCAAATTCCTAAAACTCCTATTACTAACACCATGTCAGTAGTAAAGCCTTATGACAAGTTATCGTTGAAAATGCCCTACTTTGAGTTTTGGCAGTCTTTCCTTCCTCCTGAATACCAAGAACAAGAGACAGTTCCTCCAACACTGCACTGCTGGTAGGAATGAGCAGTCGATCGGTTTGGTATTCGATCTAAAAAATCCGAAAACCAACTTAACTGACGCTCCCTCAAAATTAACCGAAACCGACCAATATAATATAAATAACCGAAATTAATCAAAACTGACTTGTTTCGGTCGGTTTCGTCGGTTCTATCGATTTCTGCATTTTTCAATCATTTCCAACTTTTTTTTTTTTTTTGTGACCATGAAAAAGGGGGCTTTGCTAAAGAAAAAGCATTGACCATAAATTTTTTCTAGCAAGCATTCAATTAAATTGCAGATATGAGGTCCTACATTCTCAATTGCAAAGGGGAAATGACATTAACTTTTCTTACTAAGATTTGAAACACAACGAAAAAATGAGAGAAATGGAGATGACTCACGGTGAGGGCTGAACTGGGACTCCTAGCTCACGGATCTGGCTCACGATGCTGGGCTTCTTCAATGGCTGGCGTCGAAGGTTGTTGGACGCTGGTGGGTGGCTGTGTGGTGGTCTTCATGAATTCAAGTGGCCAAGTGGGTGGTGAGTGGGTGTGGTGACTTGTTAAATTATGAAGTTGTACTGAGATTTCAAGTGAATGGCGGCATGACCTAAACCAAGAGAAGATAAGAGCAAAATAATATGGTTTAAATTTGACTAGAAAATGAAAGGAATGGAGAAGAAGAGAAGACAGCAGCGGACTGAGTGAGAGGCGAGAGGGATACAAGAACTTCTATTTTAGAGAACTTCTATTAGGAAAGGGAAAGTAGAAGGAAAGGGAGCGACTGTGGAGTTGTAGAGATAGAGAAGAAGTAAACATATTAGGTTTTTAGGGAAGGGTAAAATAGTAATTTTATTAGTCGGGGCGGGGCGGGGCGGATCAGGTAAATACTGCAACTGCTCCATACCCGCCTTTCAAACAAAAAAAATCGCCCCGCCCCGCCCCGCATCCATTGTTCAAAAAAAAAAAACCTCTCCATTCGGATCGGATCGGTTCGAAATCCATCGGTCGGTTCGGGTTTTGCCATCCCTAATCCGAATCAATTATGGGCTTAAAAAATTAGGACCGAATACATTAATAATTTAAATATTTCTTAACTCATTCTTTTATTTTTTTATTTAATATTTAATTAGATGCATGAATTAAATTATCAATTTAATTTTAAAAAATAACAATACATAAAATAATTAATTGAATAAATGACAATTTATTATTTTTAATTTTAAAAAAGTTAGTATTTTAAATAATCATTTTCGTTTTATTATCACCATTATTATTTATAATAAGTATTATTATTATTTATGCAAATTTGAATTAAATTATTCAATTACTATTACTATTATTATTTCTTATAAATATTAATGAATTAAATATTATTTAATTTAAAATTATTATTTTATAAATATTTTTAAAAAAATTACCCCTCGCAAAGGGAGCATAGTTCTAGTTCAATTTAAAAGAGTTATTGAGCTTTTTGACATCAACCCCAAATTAAACCCTCCTCGAGCAAAGGTCATTATTTTTTCATTTGCCAGAACCAAGGTCATGTACCAATTAAATTTGATAATTCGTGTATATTTATTATGTTTCGTATTTTTTTATATCAATCGTGTAACATAAATACAACATAAATTATTAAATATATTAATTTAAAATATGAATATAATACGTATCATGTTAATTATATTTAAACGTATCGTATTTATTATAAAATTATTAAATTGGAAAATCATTTAAAAAAAAACCCTCAAGACAAGATCCAAGGTTTGTGGGGGCCTCCAGCAGAGAAACACAAAATTCATACTATTACTTTCTTTAACACTACAAATCCGGTCTGGATAATTAATTTTATTTACTTACTACAACCACCTTAGACAAATTATTAATCTTTGTTCAACTAATCCTAAGGTTTGGTTTCATAATTTGATTTATATAAAAGTCCATAGGGAAAATGACATTTTATGAGAAAAGTTACAAAATCTTATCTTAGATCAGATAAAATAGGTTTCCAGCTCAAAGCACATGCAAATGATGAACATGATGTGGATGGAAAGTTGGATCCATAATTTCCTTCTGCTAAAAGTCGGGTTATTGGATTTTGCTAACGAATGTTCTAAGAATATTTTTTTTAAAGTTATTATATATAATAATATCTTCATTCAATATATTGAAAATGATAAATAAAATTATCAATTTTTACATTTAATACAATGTTATTATTATAAAATATAAATAATATATTAACTAACCTTAAAAAATGCTGTAAGGACACTCGTTAACAAATCTCTTTCTTGATTAAGTTTGTCTATTTTCATTTTTTTTCCAGACAACAACAAAAAGGTGATTTTACTTGCTGCACATCTCTTAAGTACAAGTAAATTTATTAATTCGTATATTTGTATCATATTTGTATTATTTTCTTATGTAATATTGTGTTTTTATATAAATTTTGACACATCAATATTTCGCATCGTGTTCGTATTATTTTTTCGTATCATGTTATATTTTATATCGTATTTTTATTAATTTTTCATGTGTTATTTTCGTGACATATTATTATGTCATATCTAAAATTACCGGATCTTCTACAAGACAACAACGCCCTTCTAAATTTTGCATTTTGTTCTTTTCTAAGTTGGGTGTGGATGTCAATATTTTTTTTTGTTGAGAATTTGATAGTAAATGTGTAGAACTATGATTGTATCCTATTAAATTTGTTTGCCTAAGTAGTTTGTTTGCTATAAAGACATTTTCCTCCCTATCAAAGAACCATGATTTTTTTTTCTTTTATTGTCTAACATGGCATGCTAGTAAAAGCTTTTACCATAAGGATATTGATTAATTTAAATTTTAGTTAAATGAGTGTTTTTGGGTTTAGAAATTAAACAATGTTTTCTAGTCAATACTAGTTAAGATAAATTAATATTTCATTTATAACCTTTTGCATACGCGCAACCATATATTTTTTCTAATGTTTAGAAACTTAGATAAGATTCTCAACCTCTGAGTTAAAGGGAAAATAACATAGGATTTTATGAGTATTGGAAGATTTTACAATGGAAAAATCCTTAGATTAGAACCCAAATTCATTTATTTCAAAAATCATTCTTTGGTAGTCTCTAGATTTTTGTTGATTCAGAATATTTTAATTATTGTGATTCTATCGATGAATTAATTGAGTTGATAAGAATAGAATACTTTGTTTGAAGATTTAGATTCAATTTCCCCCATTAATCGTCTCTCTTGGTGGACAATTTATATTTGTATGTCCAACATAAAGTCTTATTGAATATTACAATATGCCTTAATTCTGAAATGAATAATCTTTCTCACTTAAATGTTTAACTTTAAAAAAAAAAACACTATTTTAATTACTTTTAAAAAATATTAATGAAATTTTATAATCACCCGTTAACCAAACTCCAACTTTTAACATACAATTAACATAAAACTTTTTTATCAAATAAATTTTACTTGGAATTAGATAAAAAAAATTAACGATTAATTTTAAGATATTTTTTAAGATTATTATGATTTTTTTAGATTAATATTTTTGCTATTTACTATTTATTTTTTAATAAAAAAAACTGAAAACAACAAACAAAAAAAAAAAACAGAAAAGAAAAAAACATAATTTAGACACAGTCCAAACGCTTCACTCATTTCCTTGTAGGAGATGGATTTCACTAATTTTTATATTTTGGTGTTTGTTTTGTGAAAAATAGTTTGATCAATAAAATTAAATTTCAAATTAATGAAAAATTATTTATTTTCTTAAAAAATTTTATGCTTTTAAAAAATATAAAATATTTTTCAAAAACAAAATAAGCCTTGTACGTTTGGATGTCTTGCTTTGAATATGTCAATAAGTTTTCGGATGCGAGCTCATTTTTTAAATTTATTTTCAAGATTATTCAAAAAAAAATTTAAAATTTTCCAAAAATTAAATCAAATTTTAAAAATTTATTTTTCAAAAAACAACTTTTTTGAAATAAACTTGTACTCATTTTTAAACCTAATCAGCAGAAATAAATAAATAGAAATCATTCATGATTTTTATCAAAGAAACTAAATCCAGTCCTATTTCCCTTTTAATAATGCTGTAAAAGCACCCAACATAGCTCTCTTCTATGTGTAAGTAAATGTCGGTAACATAGCCGAGTTACCGACTCAAATCAACGAGCCAGGTTTCACCGTTCCATAATTCATACGCCGTACGCTAAGCGTCCGATTAGTTGACAAATAATCGGCGATCGTAATATAAAATTGGCACGTAATTGCGGGGCCCAACCAACTGTCATTCTCAGTTCAAGCTCTTAGTTGACAAATAATCAATGTTAATACAATCAGATCGAAAGTCAAATCGATTATACTTTCAATTTTTGATTCAATTTTTTTAATTAATTTTTTTTAAAAAATAAATATTAAATATAGTTAATAATAAAAAAAAAATTTGACTTAATGAAATGATCTTTAATATAATACTAAGAGGTTAAAAGTTTAAATCTTATTAATTACAAATAAAATTTTGAAAAAAAATAAAAAAATACATTGAAAATCGATTTTTTACTAGTTCAATCCGATTTTTTATCAATTAAATTGATTTTTTATCGGTTTGATAAATTTCGATTCTAGTAATCCTCCGGATTGGACAGACCATCAATTACTGATTCAACAGATCCGGTACGATTTTTTTTATTACTGGTGCCAATCTTTTTTTCAACACCAATCCCGTGAATTTTATTTCCCAACTAGTTTATTACTCGTGAGATTCACGAGTTGAATTTTATTTAAATGTGTAAATATATAAATTAATATTATTTATTTTTAACATTATTAAAGTATAAATAAAATACATATATTATTATTATTATTATTATTATATATGTGTTATATATATATATATACATAAAAAACCATAAGGAAGTAAAAATTTAAAATAAATAAAAGGATAAATTTCACGTATATAAATGTGTTTTGGACTTTTTTTTAGTTAGCTTGTTAAAATTCTGTTGCATTTAATATTAATTTTAAATAAATATTTTATCTATTTAATAATTCAAATAGATCAAATTTGATCTTTGAAAGTGAAATCTAAACTTTAAAAATTTGATGATAAGTGATTTTGGTAAGATTTACTTTTGAAAATTGAATAATATATAATAAGGATTAGATTTGTCTTATGTGTCAGTATGAGAAGATGTCCACGTAAGCTTTCATGTATAAAGATATTTTCATGTCAGCATGTACCATGTTATATTATATATATATATATATATATAATTTACCATTACTCTTTTTTGGAAATTTATTTTCATGCTTTATTTGCCATTTGTAAATTATTATTGAAACAAATTGTTACAAAAATAAAAAAGAAAAAATTTGCTTATTTAATATTATTAATAACATTCTTTTTCTTTTTTTTTTTTTCGATTCAAAAGAAAATAGTTGTGTAATCCCAAAATGGGAGAAAACAAATTAACCAACACAATTTATGTATATTTATTTGATAAAAAATTAAAGAAAACTTCACAACAATTTATAATGATATTTCTAATAGATTTATTGTAATACTCAGCCCAAATAATTGCCAAAATATGTTAAAGATTGATTTTAACTCAAGCCCATAAGTCAATATTAAAATATTAGGATTAAAAGAAAATAAAAGGAAAAGAGAGAAAACCTAACGACAGTTAGTTTTTTTTTTTTTTGTTTTTTTTTTTTTTGCAGTTAGAAAAAAATTAGGGAAAAGAAGATAAACCCTAAAGGAGAAGAGAAATGATGGAAATTAAAGTTTTTGTCTTCAAGATTGAAAGATTAAGGTAAGTAAAATCCTCTTTTGATTTGCAAAACAAATATTTTGTTAGATTGTTATAATTTGGGTGAAACTTTTTGGGAGAAAAACCTATAAATCTATGAAATTCTCATAATTCTTCTTGATTGATTTGGATAAAGTTATTGGGCACTTTATCATTAATTAAGAGATAAGCATGATTTTTTATTGGATTTATGGGTTGGTAAATGAATAACTGAATTGTTATGAATATAAAAGAATGAGAAATTCTATTTTTAATAAAAGTGTTGTTTGCAGTTGTGGATTAAAGAAATATTCTGTATTAATCTGTCAGTTTTCAGTATGATTATTATATATGGTCGGAAAGATATTTGAGTATGCTTTCTAATGAGATAAACGAAAGTGAATTCCGAGTTTTCTACGAAAAGATAATCTATTTTTACCAAGAGATGTGCGTGCTGTTTGGAAACAGCAGCAGAGGTGAATTACGAAAATTACTATATTTTATCTAAAATGAATTACGAGTTGGGCCTTATATGGTTGGAAATCTTATCAAGTCCAATTTTTAATGGAGTTAACGGAACTGAAATCCGAGTTTTCAAAGTGGAGATATCTTATTTTTAGTAAACACTGTTTAGGTTGCCTGAAAACTGTGCCAGGGGTAATTTTGAGATTTTACTGCAATTTATATATGGTGAATTATGATCTGAGTTTTATATGGATGAAAGCCTATTAAGTCTAGTTTCTAAATCTTCAAACGGATCATGATTTCGAATTTTTTAGCTTAAGATATGACTAATTTAGTAAGAGCTACACAAGTTGACAGATTTGATAATTATAGGGTTTTGAGATACTTTGGATGATTTTATGATATAAATGATATTTTAAGAGCACGATTAGTTTTATTTGCTTATATGATTAAGAATAGATTTTTGACTATTTTAGAGACGAGCTAAGTTATTAGAAAGATGGAACTTCGAAAGGATTGAGTTCGTTATTTCATGTTTCGATTTAGCGAGTTTAGATAAGTGACTTGATATCCCTTTAGTGTTTTAACACCCTAAAAATCAGCCTCATCTTGCTTAAATTTTGTATTTAATATATAATGTTTTGTCCCTTGGTTTGTTAAATCGGGTTAAGCATGCAAAATATACATATGATATTCTTTTATATGAATTCAGAATGTGATTTCGTTTTGATTCGATCTTCGAATATGATTTTTGTTCAACTATATTATATACCTATTTGTTTATCTAAAATTATGAATACAATTTACTTCATAAGATGCTTTGAAAGAAAATAAGAAATTTGCTTTGTACGAGATGTATTTTGTAAAATGCATGACTAGTGACTTTTATAGTTGGGTAATCCGAAAATATATTTTGTTTTGATTTGTCTCCTAGTATGACTATGTTCTGACCCTGTCAACGGGGGTTAAACGTTGGTCATGTCGACATGTACTTTGTGATCGAAATCGATTTCAACTGTGCCACCGGTTTAGAATAGTGGTTTTTGTTCTGTTCGGTGCAACCACTAGGTTGCTTTTGATATACTTCTGACTCATTGCCACTAGGGTTAATTGTGGTTTTCATTCTGATTCTGACCTATGCCACAGGGGTTAAATGTGGTCTTAGTATGTTATAGGAGACTAATAAACTGGAAATTTTGTGATATTTTGTCTAAATTTGTTATATGAAAATTGGGTTTTGGAGAAATATTTTATGACTATGAGATTACCCAATTTCAGTTTCGAATCATTATCATTGATAATTATGGCTTAAATATTTTGTAGCATGCTTAATCCAACCGAGGGGATGTTAGTCACTTGCTGAGTATTGTACTCATTCATTTATTTTTCTTATTTTTTCAGATTTCGATATATGCATTTTCGGAGTTTAGTTTGACGAGAGCCATTGTTTGCGAGTTTAGCATCTGCCTTTAGTCTTATGATACTTTGAACGTGAGTAATTTAATATCGATTTTAGTCGATTTGTTAGTTAGTTAGAATATCTTGTATTTTTCGATCAAGGTGTAATATTTGAATTTTTGGAGATTTGAGGTTTTGTAATCTGCAATTTTGGAGACTCTTTGAGTTGTGGTTTTTCGATTTAGTAAGATATAAGTTGCCTTGCATGCTTGTGAGATTCTTCTCATGAGTATGCGACGTTATTACGTCCTAAATCCTCGGGTTTGGGGCTGATATTATTTGTGGAGACTCGCACTCATCCTGCGAGGTATTGTCCGTTTCGACCCGAAAGTCTCACGGTTTTGTCCCACAAAAGGCGCTTCACAAGTATGGATTTAAGTCTCTACATATGTACGGATCTTCAGAGTTTTCCAATATGAGATTGGGGGTGTTACATTTATAACGAAGAATGCATTAAAAAAATCCATACATTTTATCCATGAAAAATTTAAGCTTGAATAATTGAATCTTAAAATAAAAAGGATGATGTATTCATTCGAGCTTAGCTTACATTGTGAGGGTGAAGTAAGAATTTTATAGAAGCCTTAGATTTGAGTTTAATAGTTTTTAATATATTTTTTATTATGACATCTTAGATATAGGTTTAATAAATTTTTAATGTCTAAGAATCATAGTTTTATCGGTATTTAAAAAATTGCTATAGCAATCAGACTTAACTTAGTTTATACAATTATTTTTAAAAAGTGACATCTAATAAATTTGAAATTCGAATATCAGTATTTACAATCCCTTTCTTTATTTTCAAGTTGCGACTTCTGTAAAAAAAAAAAAAAAGGTTAATGGGCAAATTTGTTACTATACTATAGATAGATAAATCGATTTTTTACCGGTTTGATGAAAATTCGATTCTAGTAATCCTTCGAACCGGACAGGCCATCGATTCTCAGTTCAACCGATCCGATCCGATTTTTTAATCACTAGTGCCAATCCTTTTTCCAACACCACATCCGTGAATTTAATTTCCCAACTAGTTTATTACTCGTGCGATTCACGAATTAAATTTTATTTAAATATGTGTAAATATATAAATCAATATTATTTAATTTTTAACGTTATCAAAATATAAATAAAATATATATATTATTATTATTATTATATATGTGTGTGTTATATATATATACATAAAAAACCATAAGAAAGTGAAATTTTAAAATTAATAAAAGGATAAATTTCACGTATACAATGTGTTTTGGACTTTTTTAGTTAGCTTGGTAAAATTTTGTTGCATTTAATAGTAATTTTAAATAAATATTTTATCTATTTAATAATTCAAATAGATCAAATTTGATCTTTGAAAGTGAAATCTAAACTTTAAAAATTTGATGATAAGTGAATTTGGTAAGATTTACTTTTGAAAATTGAATAATATATAATAAGGATTAGATTGTCTTATGTGTCAGAATGAGAAGATATCCACGTAAGCTTTCATGTATGCAGATATTTTCATGTCAGTATGTACCCTGTTATATATATATATAATTTACCATTACTCTTTTTTGGAAATTTATTTCCATGCTTTATTTGCCATTTGTGAATTGTTATTGAAACAAATTGTTACAAAAATAAAAAAGAAAAAGTTAGCTTATTTGTATTTATTAATAACATTCTTTTTCTTTTTTTCGATTCAAAAAAAGAAATAGTTGTGTAATCACAAAATGAGAGAAAACAAATTAACCAACACAATTTATGTATATTTATTTGATAGAAAATTAAAGAAAATTTCACAAATTTATAATGATATTTTTTTTATAGATTTATAATGAAGAATGCATTAAAAAATTCCATACATTTTATCCATGAAAAATTTAAGCTTGAATAATTGAATCTTAAAATAAAAAAGGATGATGAATTCATTCGAGCTTAGCTTACATTGTGAGGGTGAAGTAAGAATTTTATAGAAGCCTTAGATTTGAGTTTAATAGTTTTTAATATATTTTTTAGTATGACATCTTAGATTTAAGTTTAATAATTTTTTAATTTAATGTCTAAGGATCATAGTTTATCGGTATTTAAAAAATTGCTATAGCAATCAGACTTAATTTAATTGGTTCATACAATTATTTTTAAAAAGTGATATCTAATAAATTTGAAATTCGAATATCAGTATTTACAATTTTTTTTTTTCAAGTTACGACTTCTGTAAAAAAAAAAAAAGGTTAATGGGCAAATTTATCACTATACTATAGATAGATATTGAAATTTGCTACCATACTTTATGTTAATTGATATTTATCATTGTACTTTTGAGATTAAGCAAATTTGCCACTATATTTTTATTTGATTGAATTTTACTATTAAACTTTGATTTTGATTTAATTTTGTCACTCAGCTTTGATTTTAGAAGATTTGAAGATAAAATTAATTTATAAAAAATATTAAAAAATTAATATAAAATTTTTATTTTATAAAAACTAAAGCTTAAACTTTTTTTATTAATTAATTTATTAAATCTTAATTATTAAAATGAAATATTTGAAGAAATTTTTTTACTAAATTTTGTCTTAAAATCATTCAAAATCAAAGTTGAGGGATAAAATTTAATTAAAAATCAAAATCTAGTGAAAAAATTCAATCAAACAAAAGTAGAGTGGTAAAATTCAATATTGAGTTAAAGTATAATAACAAATTTACATTTAATCTCAACAGTACAATGATAAATATCAATCAAAATAAAATATAATGATAAATTTCAATATTCACAGTGACAAATTTATCTTTTAATCCCAAAAAAATTACTATAGTATTAATGTATTATATTTTTTTACAATTTAAATAAGACAAAATTTAGAGTTTAGTTAAAAAAATTAAGGCTCACAATCACATATCTTTTTGTGTGTGTATGAATCATCTTGTTAGTACAAAAAAATTAACCTGCAATTGAAAAGTACTAACACAGGTAAAAAGAAAAACAATACTTGGTGGTAACTTTTTAACTAGTAACTACAGCTTTTCTAGTAGGTAAAACAAAATTTTTTTTTTTTGGTTCAGAGGTAAAATAAATTATTATAAGCTTAACAACATTAAGACACCTATCTGTTTATCTTAATTACAATCTTATTATAAAAAATTTGATACGTTAAAAGAAAAAAATTGCTCAAGTATGATTCAATTCCAACTAAACTTATTAAATCGGACTCAGCGCATAGATAAATTTATGACAAAACCTACTACTTGTAAGTATTAAACGGTTTTATCGATTTTTTAAAGATAAAAATAGAGTTTTTATCCCAAAATTCTTACTATAATATCCTAAAAATTTACAAGTAAAAATCAATTGTGAAATTTTTTAACTTTGCAAGCGTGATTAAAAATTATCACATATTTTATTTATTTTTTAAATTATTATTTTTTATTTTTAAAAAATATATTTTAAGAGTATATATTACTAGATTTATTCAAGAGTCAGGCTACTCGCCTGACCTGAATTATTATTTATTAAATAAAAAATATTTTTTATTTAAATTTAATTATAAAATATATAAATATTAATATAAAAATAAAATTTTAATATTTTAATATTTAATGAATAATGAAATGGGTTATAAAAAAATCAAAATATAAAACCACAAACTTTTTATCAAAGAGATTAAAATTAAAAAATAATAATAGAAGGGTAGTTTAGTCAAACAAAAGGGTGCCCACTGCCCACCCAAATATCTGCAATTGGATAGCTCCTCCTAGGGTGAGCAAAATCCGACTCGACTCGAAAAAACCGAAAAAAATTTCAAATTTCGAATTAAATAGTTCGGTTTATTAGAGTTATTCGGATTTTCGAATCAACTCGACTAAGTATTTGAGTTATATAGTTTAGCTAGGATTTGATTTATACAACTCGAATAACTCGAAAATCCGAATAAGATATTTCTATACGACGTCGTTTTACTCATTTGAGTTTGATACTAAGCTTGAGTTTTGCGTTTTCCTTATTTGGTCTTCCCTTTTTACTCTTTAGCCCATTTTTGTTGGGTCATTTATTTTTGTTGTTTGTCACCATTCAGTAGAAAAATAAATCCACATGAGCTGTTGACTGCATACTTATTGTCTTAATAATTTATCATTCATTTTTTTTTCCCTTTGAAATTGACAAGTCTAGATTGAAAGTTTACATTGAATTTTTTGAGTTTCAAAAGGAGAAGGCTATCACTCAATGCTTCATTCAGTTAAAGATTGAAGCTTTTTTTGGTTGATATCATGCACATTACCAAGCTAACCAAACGATGAAATTCAAAAGATAATGAATTCTCTTTTTTTTAAAGGTCAATAGTAGACTATTTATTTAGTATGACAAGTCTTTGATAGTTATATTTATAAGAAAAGATAGAACACACAAAAAAAAAATTGTAATTTCATAGAACTAAATTTCAAAATTATAGATATACATGCATTTACAAGATAACAGTAACATGATCTAGTCAATCAACATTTACAAGATAACATTTTAACTCGAATAAATTATTCGACTCGACTCGAATTTGTTTTAACTCGACTCGATTCGCTAAAATTTCAAATTGAGTTTGGTTGACAAAATAGGACTCGTCAACTCGACTAATCCGAATTTTTTTTACTCGACTCGACTCGACTGGACTCGATCTAACGCTCACCCCTACCTCCTCCTACTCTTTGAAAGTCCCTTTCTCTTTTTTACAGTGAAGGCTGAATGGCAGTTACCAGAAGAACAAAAAAAAGAAAAGAAAAAGAAAAAAAAAACATGCTCTGTTTAGCGTCTCCTCATTCCTTTCTAGTTCTGTCCTTGGAACCACCTTAAGTACCATTTTCACTGCTTCCCCTCTCTTCCTTCTTTATTTCTTTCTCACATTCTTGAAAAAATCTTACTGTCTTATTCCCTCAAATCTTTCATTTCTTCATTTGTTAAACTACCCATCTATCTAAATCTACCATTTCCTTTAACCCCTCTAACAAAGAAAGAAAAATAATAGTAAAAGCAAGGGTTTTTGTAAACTTAACTCTAGTTTCTTCAATGACCCTTTACATTTCCTTGTCAGAATTTTTGTTTTAGCTTCAAATTCCCACTTCTTGCTCTTCATTTTTTTTGTTTGTAAAGAAAGAGTTAAACCTTGCTCTCAAAGTTTATCAAATCTAATTTATGTTTACTCTTGTTTTTCTTCATCAAGTCTCACATTTTCTTGTATTTACTCTTTTTAGGCATAGTTGTTTGATCCAAATCTAAAATTTTGACCACCTCTTACACTTGATTTTAGCTCAAAGTATCAATTTTTTTTTTTTTTGAAACAAGAAAAATGGATTTTATAGTTCCACATTTGTTGATTCTTCTAACATTAATCTTTCTTGTTCAAGTTCAAACTCTCCATGCCTTGGATTCCTCCACAACAATACCCATGAATTGTACGGACACATCAAGATTGTGCACATCTTTTTTAGCTTTTAAGCCACACGACAACCAAACTCTATCAGTGATCAAGAGCATGTTTGATGTGTTACAACAAGACATAACAGTTGAAGAAGAGGACAGCCATGGCTACATCTTCATCAAAAAGAACTGTTCTTGCTTATCAACAACAAAGAGTTATGCAGCGAACACAACTTTTACATTGAGATCAAATGAAGGGTCTGTTTATGGCATGATTTTAGAGGCTTATGATGGGCTCGAAATGGTTCCAAATATTACCAGGCAGGCAAAGGTTGGAGCTGTGGTGTCTTTGAGGCTGTTTTGTGGGTGTTCAAGTGGGTTGTGGAACTACTTGATGAGTTATGTGATGAAAGATGGGGATAGTGTGCAATCTTTAGCAAGTAGATTTGGGGTTAGCATGGATAGTATTGAGGAAGTCAATGGGATTGTAAATCCTGATAATGTCACTGTTGGTGCTCTGTACTATATTCCATTGAATTCAGGTTTGTCCTAAAACCATTCATTTTTATTGCCATTTTTGGATTCTTAATTTTTTATTTGGGAGGCTTCTAAGTTAGTTTTAAGATTGTTGTATGTGGAGGGCTAATTGTTGGGAGATTAGCATATTTAGTTGGTTTTCGAGAGATTGGTTGTTCTGCAGAATGATATTGACATAGTTTCTGAGAACTCTTATGTTTTGCAAATAGAGTATGGTTAATCAAGTTAGTAAAATAAAATTTTCTGCTCATAGTTTATGTTAGTCTATATTGCTACGTACATTAAAGATCTAAAACTTCCTATCACTTCTGCTTTGGCTCGGTGTGATTGAAAGTTTAGCATTGGAGATCAGATTTGGTTGTCCAAGTAATTGGAAATGTATGGAAGATGAAGTAAGCTTGGGATAGTGATAGGATAATTTGATGCGAATTGGTGAATTCAGTTCACTTTAAGAGTTTGGAAGCTACTTCGTTTCTAAATGAAGTCATAATGTGAACTTTGAGGGAAGATGTTGATGCCAAACGGATTTAAGATATACAAACAATATTGTATAATGAAAGCAATAAAGAGTTTGTACATATTCTATGTCTATATCTGTGATTAGCATTAACAAGTATCTTTGGTTTATGATTCAGTTCCTTGAATTACAAGGCTATTAGTTGGTTTTGCATTAAGCCTTGAGTTTTGTGTGCAACTCGGAATGCAAACTGGGAGTATATGTTTTTTTCTTTATTATTTTGTTGGATTTCACTTACTGTTTAGTCATCTTATTATAGCAGAAATTTTAGACTAGCTTGTTTATATATATTGCAGTTCCTGGTGAACCATATCATGTGAAGAATGACATTCCTCCTGCACCTGTTCCTGCACCATCTGCTGACACAATTTCAGGTATGGATTGCTAAATCTAAGTGAAGGAATTAAATTAAAGTAGGAATGATGAATAGGTTGCTGTGTATTAATGCAGTGTCATTGATTAAGTCTGTTTTTAAGTGATGTCTAGTAACATCTGACAACCATAAATAAACAACATGCTTTGCTGTAAAATGCATATCAAAGTTGAGAATTGCAAGTTTTACATACCAATATGTGGTTACGTGGCTTGCTTTCCGAATATGTGGATTCAAGCTCTGTTTAAACTTTAAAGTGTTTGCCAGTTCGTTTTTTTTGTTGGTTACAATTATTTGTTCTGTTTTGTTTGATTGCCTCAATTACAGCAATGTCTGGAAACACTCCTCAGTGAAAGGAGCAGTGTGTGAGAATAGCTGTTTGCTTGATTTTTCTTCTTGTGGCAGCTTCCGTAGTCAATGTACATTAGTGCATAAAAACCCATGCAATAAGCAGGCAGCAATTGCTTATCTTTAAATCATTTGATTATTTGGCATTGCTATATTTGCTTTAGTGAGCTGTTAATACAATTGTGAAATGGTTGAAAGTCGTAGGCTTGGTTTTGTGAGATCCATAGTTTCAAATTGTGCAATTTTTTTTTTGACTTTAACTTTTCTTGGAATTACCAAATTTCTGAAGGTTCTCCCTATTAAGCCTAAATAAGTTGTCATTTTGTGCAGAAATTCAAATAAATCGTAAGGCTCATGTGCCGTATGGATGGATCATTGGGGGTTTGGGTGTTGGGCTGGCCCTCATTATATTAAGCACAGTTGTTTGTGTTTCCTTGAGGTCATCAAACTGCTTTGGTGAAGCTCGAGGAAGTCTTGCCAAAGATCCTGATGGCAAGAGTTCTCATAAGTTTCACATTCTTCGGAAGCCAAGTTTCTGTTGTGGTTCAGGAAGATACATTTGCGGCAAGACAGGACATTGGAACCAAACTAATGGCGAACCTAGTAACCACCAGTTTACTATTCCGAAAGGTTATTACACTCTTGTCTGTTAATTACTTTAAATTCTATTTGTTGCTAGCTGAAATACTGGCAAGGAAGCATATATCATGCTAAACAAAATATATTAATTAATCAAAACAAATAATAGCAAAACTTATAAATCCTAGACATAATGATCAGCTCTTACATTGTACCCCAATTATTTTATGAATGCCAAGAAGGTAGGACATTTATAATATCCAGGAAATCAAAGGCATAGCTTAGTTTTCCTTTGGTATTGCACATACCTAGTAGCTATTGGTGATTGCTATATTCTTGTGCTTATCCATCATTAATTCTCATATACTTAACTTTTCATTTTTCTTTTGCTTTGGAGGTTGGGCCAGGATGGATTCTTCTCTTATACTAGTATAAAACTTGGGACCATTTTTGGGTGAAACATGTATCTTTTGATCTCTTGTTCTTTTACTTATTTTATTCAGAAAAAAAACATATTTCTGTATGCACACTCATATTTTTACCCATTCATTTGATAAGTGGATTGTTTGGTCGAGAAACCAAGAATGTGTTAACATTCATGTATAAGAATTTCAACCTGCATTCTGTTCTAACCCTGACAAGTGACAATCATTATATGTATTTTTTTGTTTGGACAATCATATATCTACAAGCAATCTTATCTTGTGTATTATGGTAAATACATGGATGCCTTCCATTCCCATTGTTTTAGAACGATCATATCTTTTCACTTTTGAAGAACTATACTTGATACTGAATTTTTTAGGAGAAACCTTTAAAGATAATTTTGGCTAATTTTTTAATTAAGCAAAGCTCAGTTCTGTCAAACTGTAGCTCTTCAACTAGCATGTTCAACTATGACATCATACGGTAGACCTTCGTAAATTACAATGAGCAGTAAAAAAGGAACGAGGTCTGGATTTTGAAATGCTACTATGAGTGAACTATTAAAGGAGTCGATGCATTATTGATTTTCAAAGAATGGGCTCTGAACCTATATTCCATAACATGACTTATTACCTTTTTTTTGCTAATGAGATATTGCCAGGTACTTGAATAGAGGTTGCTTTGACTTGTAAAGTATGTAGGTTTCCCTTTATTGTTCATTAAATCTGTTTGGATTAGTTGCTTTGTACTTATGGTGTCTTAAATTTCTGAGTTAAATGGATTTCAGAGAGAGATTTCATTTTGTGTTTCAGAAAATGGCTTAACTTTAGACATGTTGCAACTTTAGCAGGCAAGATAGGGTTGTTTTTATGATAATTCAGCTCGCTGTCCTGACCAATCTCAAACTTGGGAAGTCTAACTTTGTTTCTTGTTTTCTCTGACAGCTCTAGGAACTGATGTACTTGATGTTGAGAAGCCCGAGGTTTTCACTTATGAAGAGATTCTTTTTTCGACTGATGGATTCTCTGATTCTAATCTTCTTGGTCATGGAACCTATAGTCCTGTGTATTTCGGTCTCCTTCATGACCAGGTCTTTTCAGTTGAATTCTACTTCAGAATTTCGACTACAAAACCTCAAAAGTAAACATATCATTAAGTTTTTTATTGGATTCTTTTAGGAAGTTGCTATCAAAAGAATGACTGCCACAAAGACAAAGGAATTTATGGCAGAGATGAAAGTCTTGTGTAAGGTTCATCATGCAAATCTGGTAATTCTCTCTGTAGGATAAGCAATTGTTTAAATTGTGAAATTGTGAAGCTTGCTGCTTTCCACTGTTCAAAACCATTGACTCCTATTTTGGTCTAATTTTGTCAAAGGTAGAGTTGATCGGCTATGCTGCAAGTGATAATGAGCTCTTCCTTATTTATGAATATGCTCAAAAGGGTTCCCTTAGAAGTCATTTACATGATCCCCAGAACAAAGGTAGATTGTAGCATTGCTTTCTTTAGTTTTGATAATTTATTTCATTATTTAAGAATGAATTATCGCAACTTTACTACGTTGAAGGTTTTATCTCTGTACAATTTGATAATTACTATTTGTGTGAATTTGAAACCGGTATATTAAAGTTTTTAAATAGTTCTGATGGAGTGTATGTTCTTGGTATATGGTTATAAACTGCACAACTAGCAGTGCTAAAATGGATTGAATATTGTAAATCATGGTGCCAGATCATAGTTAACCATGACGTGTTGAAACAATGCTGACAGTAAATGACCATGATGAATAAGAAACTAAATTAACCTGGTTTGCTTGACAAATTTTCAAAATGAGGGGAAGCTATTCTCATTGTTCTGAGGTTCCATGCCTTGTATCAAATATTGTCTAGTGGTAGCAACTTGAAGCTTGGGCATTGCAATGACCCAACACGTTCTATTCATAAACAGGCGTAGCCATAGGTTTGAGTCCCACTGGCTCAGTCAGTCCGATGTATTGGCTCTTTAATCGGGTAGCCTTAGTCTACGAGCATAAATCGTTGCTCTTCCTGATTGCTTGGTTACTGGAGTCTCGAGTCTAAAATGAATATCTTAAGCAAAAGGGTAAATTCATAGTGTTGAAGCATTATAAAGGTTCTGTGATGCAGGGTAAGATCAAAGTAGCAATTAAATAGAAAGAGATAGCAACTTTAATTGATAGGACAAGAGAATTAGGTTTAAGATCTTCTAAAACCTTTATTAAAAGAGTTTCACTCAATAAAAATTATAAGCTGGCGGCTACTAACCCTTATTAGGGTATTTATAATAGTTCTCTCATTAAAAGTCACATGTTAGTCACATGACCTAATAAAATATTAAAAGCATAAAAACATCAACTCAAAATAATAACTAAATAAAATAGGCATAGCAAAATAATCCTAGGTCTATGCTCCTGCATCAATCTCCCCAGGTTAAAAGATATCTGAATCTGTTGAAAAAGTTTTGGCCGCTTCTGCATATATTTCAGGATCGATCTTTCTCAACTCATCTTCGGCAATCCAAGTACTTTCACAAGCTGGTTTTCCCAACCATTTTATTAGGAATCGCCTATATGCATTTCCCCTTCTAGATTTCACTTCCCTGACATCTAAAACTTCTTGGATGACATCAGATTGTTTCGCGGGAAGTTGACCAACTTGTTCTGCAACTGTAGTCACATCCTCTTCATCAAATCCCTCAAATGAATACAGATCCGAAATGTTAAAAATTGGGCTGATCCGCAACTCAAGAGGTAACTCTATTAAATAGGCATTAGAGCTAATCTTCTTCAGTACCTTACACGGTCCAAATTTTCAGGACTCTAACTTATGATAAGTACCCTTAGGAAATCTCTCTTTCTTCAAGTGTACCAGCACTAAATCTCCCTCTTCAAACTCCTTGAGACGCCTATGTTGATTGGCAGCATCTGCATATGCCGCATTACTAGTTTTTAGAGCTGCTTGTACCTCCTCATGAACCCTGTGGACATGATCAACAAAAGCTTCTCCATCGTTGCTCACCCTAGCTTCTTGTGGCAATGGCACCAAGTCCAACACATGTTGAGGTTTGAGACCATATGCAACTTCAAAAGGAGTCTTCTTTATAGTTCTGTTGACTGAATTGTTGTAAGCAAACTCAGCCTGCGGTATAACTGAATTCCAGCTTTTCACATGTTTTCTAACCAAACATCTCAGCAAATTACCCAAACTCCTATTAATTGCTTCAGTCTGACCATCTGTTTGTGGATGACAGGTGCTAGAATACTTCAATTCAGTTCCTAATTTTCACCACAAAGTTCTCCAGAAATGGCCCACAAATTTGACATCTCTATCGGAAACAATTGATGTTGGAACACCATGTAACCGTACCACGTCCTTGAAAAACAGATCAACGATGTGGGAGGCATCCGCTGTTTTAGAACAGGGAATGAAATGTGCCATTTTTGAGAACCTATCCACCACAACAAAAATAGAGTCATACCCCTTTGATGTTTTTGGAAGACCCAACACAAAATCCATGCTCAAGTGAATCCATGGTGCCTCTGGTTCTGGTAATGGCGTGTACAACCCAGTGTTTTGAGATGTCCCTTTGCTAAACTGACAAACAGAGCACCGCTTCACAAATCTGCCCACGTCCTTATACATATGCGGCCAGTAGTAACGATCTGTCACCAACGCCATCGTCTTGTCTTTGCCAAAATGTCCTCCTAGACCATTCCCATGAAGTTCTCGAATGATTTGTTCTCGAAAAGATCCTTCTGGAGTGCAAAGTTGGTTGCCTTTAAAGAGATACCCTTCATGCAATCTGTACGACAATCTCTTGTCAGCTTCTGGTCCTTGTAACTCTGTCACAACTTGATTGAAATATGAGTCGGTGACATTGATTTTTTAGCTCTTCAAATCCAATAACTTGGGAACTCATCGTAGTTAAAATCAACGATCGTCGACTCAAGGCATCCGCCACCACATTCGTCTTCCCTGTCTTATACTTCAAAGAGAAATTGAATTCATCCAAGAAAGAACTCCACTTAGCATGACGGTCATTGAGTTTCTTTTGCGAACTCAAATATTTCAAAGCTTGATGGTCTGAATAAACAACAAACTCCCGATAAGCTAGGTAATGCTGCCAATGCCGAATTGCTCGCACCAAAGCATAGAACTCCAAATCATAAGTGGAATACCTTCGCTTAGAATCTGACAACTTCTCACTGAAAAACTCCAGAGGTTTTCCTTCTTGACTAAGAACAGCTCCAATTCCATTATGGGAAGCATCACATTCCACAACAAATAGCTTATCAAAGTCCGGTAAAGCAAGAACGGTGCTTCTGTCAAAAGTATTTTGATTCGCTTAAAGGCCTTCTGAGCTGAATTTGTCCAGTCGAAGTGATCCTTCTTCAAGGTTTCAGTGATGAGGCTCATAATGGAGTTGAAATTCCTTATGAATCTCCTATAAAATGAGGCTAATCCATGGAAACTCCTAACTTCCTTGACTGACTGTGGTACTGACTAGTCCATAATCGCATGAACCTTTTCAGGATCAGGTTTCAATCCTTCTGCAGAGACAATGAATCCCAAAAACACAACCTCATTTTGTAAAAATGAGCATTTCTTCAAATTTACAAAGAGCTTCTCTTTTTGTAGTACTTCCAGAACTTGGCGCAAATACACTAAGTGCTCCTTTTCACTTCGACTGTATATAAAAATATCATCAAAGTAAACGACAACAAAATATTTCAAAAAAGGTTTGAGTACCTCGGTCATGATTCGCATGAATGTACTAGGAGCATTAGAAAGACCGAAAAGCATTACTAGCCATTCATATAAGCCATCAGGAGTCTTAAAGGCAGTCTTCCATTCGTCTCCTTCTCTCAGTCTAATTTGATGATATCCACTTCTCAAATCAATCTTAGAGAATATTTTAGAACCCGCCAACTGATCAAGCATGTCCTCCAAGCGTGGAATTGGAAACCGATACTTGATTGTAATTTTGTTTATGGCACGACTGTCAACACACATCCTCCAAGAACCATCTTTCTTAGGGGCAAGCAGGGTCGGACAAGCACATGGACTTTTGCTCTCACGTACCAGTCCTTTCTCCATCAACTCTTCAACTTGCTTTTGCATCTCGAGCCGTTGTGCAGGTGGTATTCTATATGCTGGTAGATTAGGTAGAGATGCTCCAGGTACTAAGTCCATGGCATGTTGAATGCTCCTCATTGGTGGTAAGCCTTGTGGCAAAGTGTCACCAACCAACTCAGCGAACTTGTCTAACAACCTTTGAACTGCAACAGGTCGTTCTTTGATGTCTCATCACAACCAACACTATTAATAACCTTGCTGATAACAGCGAACACCACTCCTGCTTCCTTGCCTTCATCCTCCAACTCTTCAGCCGTTAGAATACCATTCAACTTGCTAGTTTTGGATGTCACACCTTCTCTGTGAGGATGTAGAGTGTACTTTTTACTCGCTCTATGGAAGGAATATGTGTTTTCTTTAGTGAAGTGTTGCATATCATGATCAAATAACCAAGGTCGACCCAAAAGAATATGACATGCATCCATCGGCACAATGTCGCATAAAGCCTCATCATCCACATTACTTCCCATAATAAATTTGACTAAACGTTGAGATTTCACTGGTATCTCAAATCCTTTTTTAACCCATTGGATCTTGTATGGGTGAGGGTGTTCTTCTGTAGGCAAGTGTAGTTTGTCCACTGTTTCCTTGGAAATATAGTTTTTCGAACTCCCATTGTCAATAATGGCGTCGCATACTTTAGCACCACAAAGAACGCGGGTTCTAAAAATGCTTCGCCTCCTCCAATCTTCCTTATCATCTTTGGCTGTTGTTGTCATCACCCTCCTAACCATCAATGACTCTCCTTGTACTGGATAGATATCTACGTCATCATCATCGTCATTATGATCATCATAGATGGGTTCCGACAGTTCTTTGCCTTCCTCATCATTTTTAATGAGATTCACCCTTCTTTTAGGACATGTGTAAGAAGCGTGTCCTCTTTCTCTACAACTGAAACACCTGATTTGATTTCCACCTCCTGTCTTGCTAAAATTAGACTATGTTCCACACCTTAACTCATTCTTCCCCTTGTCACCTTTGTTGTTTCCCATTATATTCCCTCCATTCACCTTACTGGTTGAAGCAGTTCCTCTACCACTGAAATTGCCTTGGGAAACACTATCATCTTGCTAAATAGAGGCCTCCTTGCACCATAGCGCAAAACCCGTTTCTCAGCTTGTAAGGCAGACTGTCGAGCATATTCCAAATTAAATAAACTAACCACCCCCAATTCATCTCTGATGCCTTGATTCATTCCCGCAAGATAGCGAGAAGTCAACTGTTCATTAGTCTCTTTCAAACCAACTCTAATAGACAGGTTATTGAATTCAGAAGTGTAGTGATCAATCGTTCTACCATTCTGTCTAAGTAGGTGAAATTTTCTATAGAGTTCCATTGCATAATCTGCTGGCAAGAACTGTTATCGTATCTTTCCCTTCATATGTTCCCAACTATTGATTTTCTGCTTGCCTTGACGTGCTCGCTTTCTTCAACTCTCTTCCACCATTGAAGTGCTGCACCTTTCAAGTGAAGCTTCACAAATATGACCATTCGAGGTTCAGCCATAAGCTTCCATTCAAAATAATTTTCTACAGTGGCTTCTGTTAGAACTGAAACAGAAACAGAAACAGAAAATAGACCAAGAGATCTGAAACAGAAACAGAAAATAGACCAAGAGAACAGAAACAGAAAATAGACCAAGAGAACTGAACAGAAACAGAAAATGCCAAGAGAGATTTTGGAAAAGTGTGAGTCTACTGTCAGCCCCCCCTTCCCTTTATATTAATCTGTGTATGCTATACATGGAAAGCTCATCATATCTCTACACTGTAATCCCTAATGTTCAGCCTAAATATCTGGTATCTAATCCCTAATGTTCAGCCTAAATATCTGGTATCTAATCCCTAAAGTTCAGCCTATATACATGGGAATTAATCCCTATTATTCAGCTTGTACATATGGTAAATAGACAGCTAATAGTCCTAAAATAGATATGGTAACATCCCCCCTCAAATTGATGCTGGTAAGTCAACCAGCAACAATTTGCCAACAAGAAATTGATGCCGCTGTCGAGTCATAGCTTTGGTGAAGACATCAGCCACTTGGAGATCAGAAGAGATGTGAGGAAGAGATATCACCCGATTTTCCAAGGTATCTCGAATAGAATGACAATCAACTTCAATGTGCTTGGTGCGTTCATGGAAAACAGGATTGGTGGCAATCTGAATAGCACTAGTGTTATCAGCATGTAGAGGAGTAGAAGTAGTCTGAGGAAACCCAAGCTCTTCAAGAAGACCACGTAACCATACAATTTCAGAACAAGCAGTAGACATTGCACGATACTCGGCTTCAGTAGATGATTTAGAAACACGATCTTGTTTCTTACACCTCCAAGAAATTAAGGCATCACCTAAAAACATACACCATCCCGTAGTAGATCGACGTGTATCTGGACATCCAGCCCAATCAGCATCACTATAGGCAACAAGTTGAAGAGAGGAGCCAGTAGGAAAGAACAACCCACGAGTAGGTGAACCTCGAAGATAGCGAATAATGCGTCGAACTGCAGCAAGATGTAGATGCCGAGGAGAAGACATAAACTGACTGACCTGATGAACAGCATAGGAGATATCAGGTCGCGTAGTGGTCAAGTAGATAAGACTCCCAACCAGGCGCCGATAGAGAGTAGGATCATCGAGAATATTCCCTTCATCTTTCCTGTATTTGACATTTACCTCCATAGGAGTATCAACAGAAGAAGTGTCCTCCAAACCAGCTAAAGTAATAAGATATTGAATATACTTATGCTGATTTACAAAAATACCATTGGCCCGATGATGGACTTCTAATCCTAAGAAGTATGTAAGCTGGCCAAGATCTTTCATATGAAAAGTGGCATGTAACATCTGCTGAAGCTTAGTAATCAAATTGCCGTCAGTACCAGTAATAATAATATCATCCACATAAACCAAGAGAAGGACTATACCCGATGCAGACGTATGGAAGAAGAGAGAAGAATCATACTGACTTTGTGTAAAACTGAATGAAATAAGTGTACTGCGAAACTTCTCAAACCAAGCCCGAGGTGCTTGCTTGAGCCCATACAAAGAACGCCTTAGCTTACAGACATCATGAGGAGAAGAAGTAGTCATACCAGAGGGAAGCTTCATGTAAATCTCTTCCTGGAGATCACCATGAAGAAAGGCATTCTTCACATCCATTTGATGCAGTTGCCATGACTGTGAAGCAGCAACAGCTAAGATGGTTCGAACCGTGGTCATTTTGGCAACAGGAGCAAATGTCTCCTCATAATCAATCCCATATTCCTGTTTGTTACCGAGAGCTACAAGGCGAGCTTTGTACCTGTCCAAAGAGCCATCAGAACGAAGTTTTACAGAGAAAACCCATTTACTCCCAATAGGTTTGACTGTAGGAGGACAAGGAACAATATCCCAAGTGTGATTCTCCTCAAGTGCTTGAAGTTCTACTCGCATTGCATTTTGCCAACACTCATGTTCCATGGCCTGTTTGTAGCAAGAGGGAATGGAAATAGTAGATAAAGTAGTGACAAGAGAAACAGGAGAGAAGAAACCATACCGATCAGGGGGTCGAGAAAGACGAGTAGACCGACGAAGAATGGTGGAAGCAGGAGCAGGATCAGGTGCCGAGGCAAGATCGGAAGGAGGCACAGAGGAAGTGGAACCAGACTCATGTCTTCTCCGTCGTCCATAGACAAAACCAGGTTTAAACCTTTCTACAAGTGTTGGGGAATCAGAAAAACTAGGCAGAAGGGATAAAGATGCAGATGGCAGCTCAATATGAGATGGAAAAAAATATTGATTTTCAAAGAAAATCACATTCCTAGAAACTCTTATACGACGAGCCTGAGGATCATAACAAACATATCCCTTTTGAGAGATAGCATAACCAAGAAAAACACACTTAACAGACTGAGCAGTAAGTTTATGACGTTCATGAGTAGAGAGATGCACATAACAAACACAACCAAAGGTACGTAGATCAGAATAGGAAGGAGAATGACCAAACAACTTAAAGAAAGGAGAAACATGATTTAACGTAGGAGAGGGTAAGCGATTGATCAAATGGACAGCAGTAGAAAGTGCTTCACACCAAAAACGAGGAGGAACAGATGATTCAAGTAAAATAGTTCTTACCACATCAAGAAGGTGTCGATTTTTCCTCTCAGCAACACCGTTTTGTTGTGGTGTCGAAGGACAAGAACGCTGAGATAAGATCCTTTTGCTTTGAAGAAAATCCTGAAACTCATTAGACATGTATTCACCGCCCGAATCAGAGCGTAATACTTTGATGCTGGTAGAAAATTGAGTTTCAAGAAGTGCAAGAAAGCGCTTAAAGACTAAAAAAACTTCGGCCTTAGCCCGAAGGAAGTAAACCCAAGTAAACCGACTAAAATCATCAATGAAGGTAACAAAATACTTGTAATGCGCATGAGAAACAATAGGTGCAATCCCCCAAACATCACTATGAATAACATCAAAACATTGTGATGCACGAGATGCATGATGAGGAAAGGGTAGAACTTTACTTTTGCCAAGTTTGCATGATGGACAATCAAAAGAGAGATCAAGAGAAGAACATGCTTTATTTCCCAATAAACCTGAATGTGACAAAGTACGAAGTACATCAGAGTTGGGGTGACCTAGACGTCTATGCCACAGATTATTTCTAGAACCAACAACATTACATGCAAATGAAAGTAAAGGAGAACTAGGGATAATAGTGGAAGGAGAAACATGAAGAGGAAAGAGTCGGCCCACTTTAGGCCCCTTCGCGATCATCTTCCCTGACACTTGATCCTGCACAACACAACCAGAACGAGAGAAATGGACATTACAATTATTATCAACCAATTGACCAACAGAAATAAGATTTGTGGAGAGGGCAGGAGACACAAAAACATCAGTTAAGGAAGAGGAAATATCACCAACAGCACTGATAGGCAGAGAACTGCCATCAGCGGTGTTAATTGTCAGATTTCCATCGTAATTTCTGACATTGGAAAGAGGGACAACAGTATTGGTCATATGGTTAGAGGCACCAGAGTCAAAATACCATGGCTTAGAAGAAACTTTATGATTACCTGAGAGTCCAAAAGTAGAAAAAGCAGAAATGATCATCTGTTGTACCATTTCAGGAGTGAGTGTGTTCGGGTTTGCTAAGGCTGTAGAAGAAGGAATAGGAACAACCGGCGAGGCAGCAGGCAATGCAGTAGAACAAGAAGCACCAGTGGAGGCATGATAGGCAGTACCCGGCTTCCGTTCAGGTCGAATGGGACAAGCAGAGATGATATGACCCTGTTTCTTGCAGTAGTTACAGAACTTCTTGGGACAATTCCGAGCAATATGACCAAAAGCTTTACAACTAAAGCACTGGACAGCACGCATATCTCTACCCTTATTCCTTCCCTGTGCTGCATAAGCCATAGAGACAGGTGCACTAATATTAGCCTGATGTTCCATGGCAGCCTGAGTTACCAAACGCTGCTCCTCTCGAAGAAGTTCACTCAAACAGGCATCCAGAGATGGTACAGGATGACGATTCATCAGATTAGACCGAGCAATTTCAAAATCAGGTCGTAGCTTCATCAAGAATTGATCGCGCTTGCTAGTTGCATGCACGGCCTGGACAGCAGAGAGAGCTGCAGCAGGAACATTAGCATAAACAATATCCGAATAATCAGCCCAAAGGGTTTGAAAACCAGAAAAATATTCCTCAATTGAGAGACTTCCCTGTGTGAAATTAGCCATCTCATATTCCAGTTGAAATCTCCTAGCGGAGTTGTCTTGATTGTAAACTTTGTTGAGATAATGCCACATAGTAGCAGCGGTTTTATAAGGTTTCAGGTTGAGAACAAGATGAGGCTCAACCGAGCTAAGGATCCAAGTCATAACCCTAGCATCCTTAATTTCCCACTTAGACAAAGCCTCCGCATCTAGAGGTGCGGGAGCACTCCCATCAATATGACCCCATAATTCTTTTCCTTTCACAAATAATCGAAATTGAAACTCCCAGGCAGAATAATTTTTGCCAGTAAACCTAATAGGAAACAATTCCAACTTATCCGATGACATGATGCAACCAAGATGCAGAAAAAAATATCCCACCAGAAAAGTGTAATAAAACACCACTAGAAAAATACCCAAGAAAAAATAGCCACGAAATGAAATCAACACCCACTGTTGATGTCGACAGAAACCCAAGGAAAAAAAAATTTACCCACTGACCGAAACTGAAACCCAAGAAGAACTGAAACCCAAGAAAAAAAAATTTACCCAAGAAAAACTGAATCCCAAGAGAAAAAAATATGCTCACTGACTGAAACTGAACAGAAGAACAGAAACCCAAGAAAAAAATGCCCACTGACCGAAACTAAACCCAAGAAAAAATCGAACCTGCTCTTGATACCATGTTAGAACTGAAACAGAAACAAACAGAAAATAGACCAAGAGATCTGAAACAGAAACAGAAAATAGACCAAGAGAACAGAAACAGAAAATAGACCAAGAGAACTGAACAGAAACAGAAAATGCCAAGAGAGATTTTGGAAAAGTGTGAGTCTACTGTCAGCCCCCCTTCCCTTTATATTAATCTGTGTATGCTATACATGGAAAGCTCATCATATCTCTACACTGTAATCCCTAATGTTCAGCCTAAATATCTGGTATCTAATCCCTAATGTTCAGCCTAAATATCTGGTATCTAATCCCTAAAGTTCAGCCTATATACATGGGAATTAATTCCTAATGTTCAGCCTATATACATGGGAATTAATCCCTATTATTCAGCTTATACATATGGTAAATAGACAGCTAATAGTCCTAAAATAGATATGGTAACAGCTTCCCAATCCAAATAGTCTTCCACGTGTAACTACCCATGGAAATCATCCACTTGGATCCTCACTCCTCCACCATTCAATTCTAAGGCATGTAACAACCGCTCTTCCAATCCACCTCGTGCTGCAAGATTCGCAGGTCCAGTGTTATGAAAAGGGTTCTCAGCCTCTCCCTCATCAGATTCTTCCTCTAGACCACCTTCCGGCATATCAAAAAGGTCGTGGTCACCTTCCGGAATCTCCATTCGGGCTCCCACATGTCCCTGTCGCTGTAAGGTTTGTACAGCCCGCGACAATTCTTCAATCATGCGCCTCATCTCAGTCAATTCTGTTTGCTGACCTTGATTCCCTCTTGCACGGCCTCTACCACGTCCAACCATGGCGAACTGTGAATCTTGAAACAAAAACAAGGATCTGTTTTAGCTCTGATACCAATTTGATGCAGGGTAAGATCAAAGTAGCAATTAAATAGAAAGAGATAGCAAGTTTAATTGATAGGACAAGAGAATTAGGTTTAAGATCTTCTATGACCTTAATTAAAAGAGTTTCACTCAATAAAAATTATAAGCTGGCGGCTACTAACCCTTATAGGGTATTTATAATAGTTCTCTCATTAAAAGTCACATGTTAGTCACATGACCTAATAAAATATTAAAAGCATAAAAACATCAACTCAAAATAATAACTAAATAAAATAGGCATAGCAAAATAATCCTAAGTCTATGCTCCTGCATCATTCTGCTATTTGCTTGGCCGGACAAGGAGGAGCCTAAATGCCACCTGTGGCTCCCGTATAAGTAGGACCCAGTTAGCTCATATGCTTAACCTTTTTTCTAGAATATGAAGTTGCAATTTTTGGTGTTCATGATAATTTTACACATCTTGTTCCTATATGTTTTTATCCCCCATTTCTCCTTTTCTAAAACCCTTTGAAACCAATTCTATGAGGTATGTGCTCTGGATGTGGGATCTCCTGATCTGCTGTATTATGTCTTGTGCTGAGTTATGAAATTCGTACTATAAATTAAACTGCAAATGTTTACTGTCTTGAAGGTCATACACCACTTTCTTGGATAATGAGGGTTCAGATTGCTCTTGATGCTGCTAGAGGCCTGGAGTACATCCATGAGCATACTAAAACTCATTATGTTCATCGAGACATCAAGTCAAGCAACATCTTGCTTGATGGTTCTTTCAGGGCAAAGGTTCTAACACATTAAATCTTTTTTTTATTTTATTTTGTCATTTAAGTGTGCTTGAGCTCATTTCACTGACTTTGCTTTTGTTCTCTAATTAGATTTCAGATTTTGGGTTGTCAAAGCTTGTTGGAAAAACAAATGATGAAGGAGAAACAGTAACAAAAGTTGTTGGTACATTTGGTTATTTGGCACCAGAGTAAGTGATGATATTGTTAGTTGGCTACTGTCTTTCATTAAAGTTCTTCAAAACTCTTTTAACTGTTCCACTATTGTTTTCTTATAGATATTTGAGTGATGGACTTGCCTCATCAAAAAGCGATGTGTATGCATTTGGTGTTGTTCTGTTTGAGATTATATCTGGAAAGGAGGCCATCATACGAACTGAAGGCACCACAATGAAAAATACTGAAAGACGTTCACTGGCATCTATTGTGAGTTCCATTGTAGCATATTTGTCTTGGGTCTGAAAAACTAACTTTTAACATTAATTCAGAACATAATTTAGTTTTGCACATAGTTCTGAAGCTGAAGAATGAGAATCTCCTATAGACTAACTTGAGCATTCGGTCTCCTATTTTGTGGATGAAACTGCTTTCTCTCCTGAAAAATGATATTCTTATTGAATGTGGGACGGGAGTAGCTTATATGGGTCCTCTTTTTTTTTCTTCCTTTTCATCTTCTAACCATTAAATAAATAAGCAAATCGAAGCAGACACTGCTGTCATATCTAAGGGTCCGGCATATGAACTTATCTTGGAAGGAAAGAAATAAACAAGGAGGAATGTGGCATACCGAAGAAGTTGTTAGATATGGCATTTTTGTGTTTTATAAAATTCTGACAGATGGTTAAACTCTATTGCAAATATTTGTGTCAATTGGGAATTTGTTTTAGATCAGATTGAGATGATATTTCTGCAGGATTTCCGGGAGAGATGTAGAGATTGTTATAGCAGTTGAAAAGTCTATTTCTGTTTGATGGATAGAGGTTTGAACAGTGATATCAGTTATATTTGCCTTGTTGCTAACTGGAAAGGAATGGAGGGAGTGTCTGTACCCTGTAGTGATGTGAAATATAAAACGATATCTCGGAAGTCGATAAACAAATCTAAAGAAGTAACATCTTTCTGCTTCTTTTCCCAAGCATGCTCGTTAGATGCCTCTGTCACCTTGGCTTCTCCTAATAATAGCATCTTTTATATTGCAATTTTACAGATGTTAGCAGCTCTTCGGAACACACCAGACTCAATGAGCATGTCAAACATGAAAGATTATATTGATCCAAGTATGCTGGATCTATATCCCCATGATTGTGTCTTCAAGGTAAATTTCTGACCTTTTTTTTTATCATCTTTCCCTTTTTTCCCTGGTATATGGAATGTGAAGTTTGCTGTTTCTTGAGAAAAAGGCCCGACCCTTACTTGATTTGTAAAAAGAATACTATCTATTTTTCTGGAAAGAATTGGAATATAGATTATGTTGATTAACGATTTTGGTGAAAGCATAATCAGATTAATAATGGTCTATAGGACAAACTGAACATGTAAATAATGGTCTAATGAACATTCTTGGTTGAGAATTAATCATTAGTTATCATTTCCACATCTAGGCTAGATGAACATTTCTGTTAATGCTTTAAAGTATGAAGTTACATCCTAGACATTGTCAAAGCTACAAAATAAGCAGTTATGAGATTGTGAGATCACTTATCAAAGAAAAAAAGAACCAAAAAAAGATGAGATTCTGGGACTGCATTCACAATGTTCTGACTCCGCTTCTAATATCTTCCTCCGATTTGCTTAGATGGCTATGCTGGCAAAGCAATGTGTTGACGAGGATCCTATCGTACGCGCTGACATGAAACAAGTTGTGATTAACTTGTCACAGATTCTTTTATCATCTGTGGAGTGGGAAGCAACTCTTGCTGGGAACAGCCAAGTATTTAGTGGTTTGGTCCAAGGAAGATAGTTATGGAGCAGACATCGTCTCTCTACGTACTTTTCTTTCTATTCCTCACTTTGTGCCCTCTTCCATCTTTATAGTTATGTGTGCATAGTAGCACAATGATGTTCCAGAAAAGTAGCAATATGGTAGCATTTATATAGCATTCTTTTTTTTTTTTTTCTCTTTCTTCCTGTCCTATATGTTATATTCTTTGAAAGCTTTTAACTTGCGTGAAAAATCTTTGATGTAAAATGCCATGATGTAGTAAAAGATTCGGCTGCTCTACAACAAGCATTTTGAATAGCTTGTTTAGATGTCATTTTCTACTTTCTCTGACCTGGTTTCTCATCTACTTCATTTCTGAATTCCGCTGCTATTATTTATTTATGAATACTAGTAACATACTCGTATGTTGCTCGGACTCCTCATTTCTTGAGGTATCCGTATCCGATGCATATCCGGATATGGATATGGGGATATGATCCTCCAAGAACCCTCCAAATGCATGGAAATCTTGGAAAAAATTGAACATACTTTTGTCGGACACATATACGTGTTCGACACTCACACCCGAATCCGAGTAACATAGACACATGTCATAACGTGCCAAATACGAATTCAGCATGCTAGATACAAACAATGGAGTCGCCACTAATCATCTAATCTAGGTGATTAGTCACCTTTATAAATCTATCTTATTTAAAGTAATTCTAAACTTGACTAAAACACCTTAAAAAGAATAGGTTCTGGTTTACTTATCAGAACTAGGTTCGGGAGTACGCTTACGTGTGAGAAAGGATTAGCACCCTCACAACGTCTATCCAAGAGATAGTACCTAATTAGTCTTGTGATACTTAAAAAGTCTTAATTAAATGGTCTTGTCTGTCATATTTTCATTTTAGTTGTTAGAACTTTTGAAAATCATTTTTTAGATCTTCCTTCCATCCATTCTAAAGAAATTACTAAAAAACGTTTCCTCACCTCGAGAGTATTCAAAAGAAACCATTCGTTCTATTGAAGAGACTCCGTCGTCGGAAAAGTTAGATTATTTAACAAAATTATTTCTCTTAAATTAATTTTTCAAAATTAATCCACATTTTATTAATGTTTGTTCGAAAAATAAATTCTGATCTTAATATCGAAAATTATCCTTTAGAATATTCTTCCATTCGTTCTGGAGAATTTTTAAGAGAATTTTTCTCACCTAGAAATTTTTTAAAAGTCAACCATTCGCGACTCTCTTGAATTTCATCATCGAAAAAATCTTAATTTATCATTCAATTTTAATTAAGCATTTTATTATGAAAAATTATCTTAGAAAAAGAAAAAGATGTTAAAAATTAATTATTCTTAAAAGAAATAAATTTTTGATCTTCATTGGTATTGAAAATAATCTCTTAAAAAATCATTTCATTCATTCTGGAGAACTTTTAAGAGAAATTTCTCACCTAAAAATTTCTCAGAAATCAACCATTCGTAATTTCTTTGAATTTCATCATTGGAAAAAATCTCAATTTATTAATTTTAAAAATAACTAATCTTCAATTAAAATTAAAAAAAAACTTAATTAATTAAAATATTTTTATCAATAAATAAATCAATGGTTAATAATACTAAATAAGTATAATAATTAAAAATATAAAATATAATATCATATAATATAAGAATAATTAATAATATAATAGTAGTTACTAAATAATTTTTTTTTTATAAAGAATTAGTTAATAAATATTTAATAAAAAAAATAGTAAACAATAATCCTGCAAAAAAAAACTTAAAATACTATTAGTAATAATAAAGAAAATAAATAAACAATAATAATAAAAAAAGAACCAAAGCAAAACAAAACAAAAAAAAAAAAGAAAAAAGAAAAAAAAGAATCATGACATATGGGTCGGGCCAGCGCGCGGGTCGCCTGGCCCGACCCGCCTGTCACTTTAAAATCTAATTTTTTTTTTGTCATTTTCATACCTGATTTATAAAAAAAAAGCTTTTTTTTTTCTTCTGAATTTTTTCTTCCCAAGAACACCAAGAGTCTTCTTCAAAACCCAGATTTTGGTGGGTGCCGTCGTCGCTCGTCGTCGAACGTCGCCGCCGTCGTCGCCGATTTCCGCTGGTCGAAAAATTCCAAAAAAAAAAAATCAAAAAATTCCTTTCGATCTCCCAAATTAAAAAACCAAACTAGTTTTACCCGAATCTCTCTAGAATTTCTTAGATCTGAAATCAAAACACGAAATTTTACCTCCTCCGATCTAACCCCGTTGACCGTCGAATGGTCACCACCTTCTAGCCTATGCTTCGTCTAATTAAAACCTAGACTTTCCCTTCCCAAAACCTTTCAAAACAAATCCTAACCCTAAAACCCTTAATTTCGAATTTTCCAAAAAAAAATATTTTTTTTCTACTGATCTTGCTCTTTGTATTCGGAAATTCGTATATTTTTCTGATGTGTTTTGTGCTTGATGCTTGGGTTCAATATATAGGAAAGGAAATTAAGTTTTAATCTAGTTAGGAGTCCTAATCTGATCAAGAAGGATATTTTGTTCCAATCACATTTTTTAGAGTCCAATTTCAAACTAAAGAAGAGATTCATTTCAACCCAAACTTGTTTTTTTTGTTTTTTTTTTTAATTTCGAATTTATCTTTTTTTTTTCTTCTGATTTTTTGATTTTTTTTTATTTCTTTTATTAAATTAAAAAATAAATAAATTTAAAACCCGGATAAAATCCGGTGTCTACAGTTGCCCCTCTTTGTGCATTCCCTGAGAAACAGGGGATGTGCAAAGACGTAGACACCCTACTAAGTCCTATGTACTTAAAGAAAATCCTATCGTAGAAAAGCTCCTCTAAGCGAGGTGTAAACCTTAAATAAACCCAACGTAAAAACATACTCTTTCACCGAGGCTTCAACTTTAAATAAACTTGACACGAAAATATACTCCTCCACCGAGGCGTCAACTTTAAATAAACCTAACATGAAAATATACTCCTCCACCGAGGCTTCAACTTTAAATAAATCTAACATGAAAATATACTCCTCTACCGAGGCATCAACTTTAAAGGAACTTAACATGAGAATATACTCCTCCACCGAGGCATCAACTTTAAATAAACTTAACATGAAAACATACTCCTCCACCGAGGCTTCAACTTTAAACTCATCATGAAAATATACTCCTCCACCGAGGCATCAACTTTAAATACCAAACGAAATTTGTAAATTCACCAAACGTAAATGTAAACTTAAAAAATCTTACCTTGAATCCCAAAAGAAATCGCTAACCTTGCAAATTAGCATCCCAAATTCATGTCCAAATCATACTGAATACCTGAAATAAATCTTTCTTGGGCGCAAATACATAAATGCAATGCAGTACATGAATGCCATGAATGCAGATGCATATTGTGCAATGGATGTCATGAATGCTCTATAATAAACAATATTAACTCCTTGAATCAAAATAAAAGGTTCTCAAGCTCATCATTCATCTCTGTTTGCACTTGGCTTCAAACTGGTAGAACGAATCTTACTATCTCTTTCCCTTCTCAAAATCTGTTGAATATGAACAATTTTTTCCTCGAAAGTTTCAAAACACTAATCATTCTATATCTCATCTTATGCCAGCTCAACTGGGCTTAATATTTTATCATGGAAATTCTCATCTTCAAAAATTCTCATTTTTAAAATTCACATCTCATCTCCCGGCTTTTCTGTTCAGTTATCCATAGATTTCTCATAAAAATAAATGCAGGGATCTCTTAAAATTATACTCCAATTTATCAATCATTATTCTAATTTCATAGCAAACGCAATGCATGATGCATTCCCTCTATTCAATGCAAAGGTATCAAATTGAGAATAACAAATGGAAGGAAAAAATGAACTGGAAAGAAAGATCTTTATTAACAAAATAAGGAAAAGAATTCATCTCAAGGAATAAAAGATCATCTCAAAAGGTTTATCACAAAGGTGTTAGGATAACAAAACCAGTATCCAAACAATGAATACTTAGACAATCTTAACAATTCATTCAAAATTCTCATCTAAAAACCAATCCCAATCGATGTCTTCAATCCTTCAGAGTTCATCAAAGTAGACATTGTTTCCATCTTTATGAAATTTTTTGAGCGACGCTGGTCCTCCTCATATCTAAGCCGCCCTTTCGGGTTTTCAACTCAGACAACCCCCATTGACCCAAACCGCCCTTTTCGGGTTTTCAATTTGAGTCCTCCTTTTTCTTTTTCCTTTTTTTTTAAGCAAAGTATTTCTTCACAGCGTCTGAATTAATTGGGTTTGGCAAAACATCCCCATCCATTTCAGCCAAAATTTAAGCTCCACCTGAAAAAGCTTTTTTCACCACATAAGGGCCTTCCCAATTCGGCGTCCACTTCCCTCGATGATCATGCTGATACGGAAGAATCTTTTTCAAGACTAACTCTCCTTCCCTGAAATATCTGGGACGGACTTTCTTATCATGCGCTCGCATCATTCGCTTCTTGTACAACTGACCATGGCACAACGCTGCCAATCTTTTTTCCTCAATGAGATTCAACTGCTCAAAACAATCTCGTACCCATTCTGCTTCTTCCAGATCAACCTCTTTCAGTACCCTTAAAGAAAGGATTTCTACCTCGACTGGTAATACAGCCTCCATTCCATATACCAACGAAAACGGGGTTGCCCCTGTGGATGTGCGAACCGAAGTTCCATAAGCATGCAAGGCAAAAGGTAACTTTTCATGCCAATCTTTGTAGACATCGGTCATCTTCTCTACAATCTTTTTGATGTTCTTATTGGCTGCTTCCACTGCTCCATTCATCTTTGGATGATATGGTGCTGAGTTGTGATGCTTGATCTTAAACTGTTCACAAACCTCTTTCAACATCTTGCTATTCAAATTACGAGCATTATCAGAAATGATTCTCTCCAGTAGTCCATATCGACAAATTATTTCTTTCTTTATGAACTTACAGACCCACTGCCCGTGTTACACTCGCATACGAGGCTGTCTCTACCCACTTTGTGAAATAATTGATCATCACGAAAATGAATCGATGCCCATTCATCGCCTTTGGAGTGATAGGTCCAATCACATCCATGCCCCACATTGAGAACGGCCACGGGGGTGCCAAAACATGCAACTCATTCGAATGAGCGTTGATCTTATCCGCATAGATCTGGCATTTATGACATTTTCGAGCATAATCAATACAGTCTTTCTCCATCGTCAGCCAATAATAACCCGCCCTCATTATCTGCCTAGCCATCATGTGACCATTCGCATGTGCCCCACAAATTCCATCATGCACTTCCTCTAGTATCCTCTTTGCTTCTATGGCGTCAACACATCTCAAAAGCACCATATCTCGGCCCCTCTTATATAATATTTCTCCGTCAAGGAAGAAACCCATAGCTAATCTTCGGATGAGCCGTTTATCATTATCCGAGGCGTATTTCGGGTATCGCTGATATTTGACGTATTGCATGATGTCAAAATACCAAGGCTGACTATCAACTTCTTCTTCAACATCTAAACAATGTGCTGGAGATCTTTTCACACCCAACTTGATTGGTTGAATCTCGGCTTTTGCATCCAGCTTAAACATCGCAGCTAAAGTAGCTAAAGCATCAGCCATCTGATTTTCCTCCCGAGGCAAGTTTGAAACTGAATCTTCTCAAAATGCTTGATTAATTCAGTTGTGTATTTCTAGTACAGGATCAACTTCGAATCCCTTGTTTCCCACTCTCTTTTCAACTGATAAATAACCAAAGCTAAATCACCATATACCTCCAACACATCAATCTTTCTTTCAATCGCTGCTTGCAAGCCCATGACGCATGCCTTATATTCAGCCATATTGTTGGTGCAATTAAAATCCAATCGTGCAGTAATCGGATAATATTGACCATCTGGGGATATCAAGACTACTCCAATTCCATGCCCAAAAGCATTAGAAGCTCCATCAAAGAACATCTTCCAGGGTTTTTCTTCACATTCTTCATCATCTCCTCTTGAAATAGCCATCAAATCCTCATCTGGGAAATCAAATTGCATTGACTCATATTCTTCAAAAGTTCGATCCGCTAGGAATTCGGCTATCACACTTCCTTTTATTGTTTTCTGAGTCACATAAACAATGTCATACTCGGATAAAGTGACTTGCCATCTTGCAATTCTTCCTGATAACGACGGCTTCTCAAAAATATACTTCAGAGGATCTAACCTTGCTATAAGCCAGGTTGTATTTTACAACATGTACTGTCTGAGTCTATGAGCCGTCCATGCTAGAGCACAACACATCTTTTCTAGCGATGAGTATCTAGATTCATAGTCAGTGAATTTTTTACTTAGATAATAGATGGCATGCTCTTTCTTTTCCATTTCATCTTGTTGCCTCAGAACACATCCCATGGATTTCTCGGACACCGTCAAATACAGAATCAATGGTTTTCCCGAAATCGGAGAAACTAACATCGGTGGATTAGGTACTCTTTAACTTTATCAAAAGCTTCCTGACATTATTTAGTCCACTCACCAGTCTCCTGTTTGCGAAGAAGCTTGAAGATAGGATCACATTTGAAGGTGAGCTGGGAAATAAAGCGTGATATGTAATTCTGCCTTCCCAAGAAACCTCTCACTTCTTTTTGCTTACGAGGGGGAGACAGATTTTGAATCGCCTTTATTTTATCTGGATCCACTTCAATTCCTCTATCACTAACCACAAAACCCAACAACTTGTCGGATTTGACACCGAACGTACACTTGGCATGATTCAATCTTAGCTGAAACTTTCTCAATCTTTCAAACAACTTCCTGAGATTAACCAAATGATCTTCACCTTCATGGGATTTTGCTATCATGTCATCCACATATACTTCAATCTCTTTATGCATCATGTCATGAAACAAAGTTACCATTGCCCTTTGGTAAGTAGCTCCGACATTTTTCAATCCAAAAGGCATGACCTTATAACAGAAGGTTCCCCACATTGTAACAAATGTGGTTTTCTCCATATCCTCCGAAGCCATCTTGATCTGGTTATACCCTGAAAAACCGTCCATGAATGAAAACGTGGAATGTCTAGCAGTGTTATCCACGAGGGTGTCAATATGAGGCAAAGGAAAGTTATCCTTTGGACTTGCCTTGTTCAAATCTCGGTAATCGACGCACATTCTCACCTTCCCATCTTTCTTAGGAACTGGGACTATGTTGGCTACCCACTCTGGGTACTTAGCTACCTCCAAAAGCCTGCATCAAACTGCTTTTTTACTTCTTCTTTAATCTTTAACAGCATTTTCGGCTTCATCCGTCTTAACTTTTACTGCACCGGCTTGCATTCTGGCCTCAAAGGCAATTTGTGCTCCACAATATTTGTATCCAAACCTGGCATATCTCTGTATGACCATGCGAACACATCCACAAATTCTATAAGCAAATCTTCTAATCTCTTCTTTTGAGCAGGTGGTAATGACACGCCAATTTTTACTTCTTTCTTATTTTCCTCATCTCCCAAATTGATCATCTCAGTAACCTTTTGATGTGGTTCAATCGGTTTCTTTTCCTGTTCCATTAATCTCAACAAATCTGGAGACAAAGTATAATCATTTGATTCCTCTTCATTATCAAATTCATCAACATGAACTGTGTTTTCAAAATCGAATCCCAAATTATTATTAAGATTGTCTTTGTATTCATTACTTGGAATCCTGAAATTGAATTGAAAGAATATATATTGGTATACGAAGAAAGAATGGTAACAATGAAAGAAAGGAAAAATGACAACCATGAATGAAAGAGGGAATGAAAATGCATTTTGTTTCTAATTTATTAAAATAATAAGAAATAAACTAGCCCATACATAAAATACCATCCCTAATGCCCTTGGGCATAAGCAACTAGGGACTTGACTCACTGCATTACATTTTATGAGATTCAAAGATAACCGGCAGCTTCGTCGCTCTCCAATTACCCAGCTCCGTTTCAGGTGAGCATGGGTACACCAACAACTCTTCTTCAACATTAGACTTCACTCCTGCTTTCTCTACCGTTTGAATAGAAAGCTCAGAAAAATCTTCTTCTAAATTTGGTGGAGGTGCATCGGGATAAATACATCCCCCAAACGAAAAGTGGAATAAAGATAAGGAAAAACCATCTTCCTTGGCTCTCACTCATACCCCTTCACACGAGCCAATCTTTTCTCTTTCTTCTCGAACTCGACCATCTCCCAATCCCTCCTGGTTGGGCTGTAACCTAACCCAAACCTTTCTCTATTTTCTTGTATCTCTGGCATCTCCTTGATCCCTTGAAGAAGTTTCCCCAATCCAAAACCAACTCGCCAACCCATCCCGATAGTCTGCTTGAACAACATGCTAACCGTTTGAGAAAAACACGGAGCAGGGACTTTTGACCCTTCAACAACATATGTCGCATTGATGAATTCAAACGATCTGAATGAACACTCCAATGCTTCATCAGCTGCCTCGACATAAGGCGTGGTTGGGGACTTGGTTACCAACAAATCCTCTTCCCCGTTAACACATACCAGGTAATCCTCCATAACAAACTTGATTTTCTGGTGTAATGATGAAGGAACTGCTCCTGCCATGTGAATTCATGGCCTTCCCAACAGACAACTGTAAGATGGTGAAATTTCCATAACCTGAAACTTTATTTTGAAAGTGCAAGGCCCAATCTGCAGAGGCATTTCAATATCTCCCAAGATCGCCCGACGGGTTCCATCAAAGGCTCTCACAATCATGTGACTAGGTTGAATATGAGACACATCAATTGGCAGCTTGGATAATATAGTCATTGACATAACATTAATGGAAGAACTATTATCAATAAGCACTTTAGCCATAACATGACTTTTTCACTTGACCGTGATATGAAGGGCCTTAGTACTGCCCCTGCCTTTCGGAGGAATCTCATCATCATTAAAAGTTATAAAATTGGTAGCCACCAGATTTCCTGCAATATAATCCACATTCTCCACGAAAATATTGTGAGGCACATGTGCCTTGTTCAGAACTTTCAGCAAAGCTTCTCTATGAGGCTTGGAATTCGACAACAGTGACAACAGCGAAATCCGAGTTGGCATTTTATTCAACTGTTCAACCACACTATATTCACTGTGTTTGATCAGCTTCAAAAATTCACAAGCTTCCCTCTCAGTCACAAGCTTCTTATATTCCGTATCTCGGACCACCAATGGGTTCGTCTTGCTTCCTGACTCTTCATTCTTTTCCTCTTCCGCTTCTTTTCCTTTCTTGTTCCTATCAAGTATTTCAGGCGAATAACAACGCCCACTCCTAGTCACTCCCCCTACTCCAGTTAGATTGGCTATCTTGGCAGCTTCAGAATTAATCACGACTGAAGTACCAAGCGTTTCTCGGGTTATGACGTCACACCCATACCTCCACGGTACTGCCTTATCGCTTCGGTATGGGAATGGACTTGGGACACTGATCGTAATAACAGGATTCTTGATCCCTACTGGCTTCTCATCTTCGAACTAACTCGTCTTTTTCTCATAAAAGAATGTGATCGATTTCACAACAGGCAACGAAGATTCTCCAATTACCACATTAATGGCCCCAAACTCTGTGTAAAACTCAATCCGGGAGAGATCCATTAGTTTCTGTAACTCCTGCCGGAATTCAATACAACCTTGCACCGAATGGCCAACTATCCCTTGGTGATATTTGCAAACCTTGCTTGAATCATATTTGCCAAGATAACTATCTGAATTAACCGGCATAGGACGAATCATGCTAGCTTTGACCAGGACATCGAAAATGTAATCCATTGATGTCGTAACTTCATCCACTTTTTCCTTGATTACGGTAATCTTGCCGTCTCCCAAAGCATTTACCACTGGTCTTGCGTGGTTTGGTAAAGGATTACAGTTGACGTTCGGGCCACCCTTCTCTTCAAAGTTTATCAACCCAGCCTTAATCAAACTTTGCACTTTGTACTTCAAAGCTGTGCAGTTTTCGGTGGAGTGTCCAACGTTTCCCAAATGGTAGTCACATCTGGCATTAAGATCATACCACCTAGGGTATGGAGGTTTCAAGGGCTCCAAATGTATCGGTGCAACCAGATGGTTCTTGATAAGATCTGGAAGCAAGTCTGCATAGGACATGGGAATCGGATCAAAAGGCATTCTTTCCTGACTGGCTCGTGGTCCCCTCGGATTAATTGAGGGTTGATTGGCTTGTACGGGTGGTCGACTGGAGGAGCCAATGGTCTGGGGCAGAAATTAGGTTGGAATACCTGTGGAGGTGCAGGTGGATAAGCATATGAACCCGGATTGATGGCATTGGTATTCGGGTAGTATGGCTGGTACACGAATTGTGGGAAATGCGGGACGTAACCTCCCGTTTGTTGCCCTCCATATGCGACAGTCTGGACATCAGCTTCCTTCTTTTTTGTCACACTATTCCTTTTTATAACAGATTCTTCTCCTTCAATCTTACCATTCTTGATGGCATTCTCTATGATTTCGTCGGAAATCACCATATCAGCAAAGTTTTTTGTGGTGTTCCCAATCATCCTGTCGTAGTATGGAGCCTTAAGAGTACTAACGAACAACACCATAGTCTCTTTCTCAGTCAGAGGCGGCTGGATCTGGGCAGCAACATCCCTCCATCTTTGGGCATAGTCCTTAAAACTTTCGATGGACTTCTTTTCCATATTTTATAGAGACAAACGGTTTGGGGCCATATCAACAATGTGCTTATACTAGCTGATGAATGCCTTGGCCAATTCTTTCCAAGTACGAACTCGATTCCTATCGAGTTGAACATACCATCTAGCAGCGGACCCTGTAAGACTGTCCTGAAAGACATGGACAAGCATCTTGTCATCTCTGGTGTGGACGGCCATTTTTTTGCAGTACATGGTGATATGGGATATGGGACACTTGGACCCATCAAATTTTTCGAAGTCAGGAGTCTTGAACTTAGGCGGGATCACTACATCTGGCACTAAACAAAGCCCCTCAGCATCCATAGAACCATAATAGTCTAACCCCTCAACAGCTTGAAGCCTTTCTTCGATCATCTTCATTTTTCGAGACTCAATCTCTTCTGCCACTTTCAGCTTCTCTAACTCTTTGGGATCGTCTAAATCTAGAATTTGGACTGGGTCTATCTTTGTCCCAAGAACAGGAAAGGTGAATCCCGAGATTTGAGGTTGGCCGTGTGGGTAAGTGAATCCTTCCATGTAGGGCACCTGTTGTAATTGTTCATGTTGCGCTTGAGATCGAAAATCGGGCGGACATAAAGATTCACCTACATTCTGCTCTTTCCCTTGAGAACCAGATTCATCTTCCTTATTTTTCCCTTTCAGACTTTTCATCATTTCCAACAAAGAACTTAATTGCTCTCTAATCTCATCCTGAGCTTGTTCTACCTTATCTATCCTTGAGGATTGCTCTTCGTCCATTTCTCTAACTCTTGATCTGGTGTTATAAGAGTGACGAGAAGACTGTCTCGAAGATTCTGACTGTCGAGCTATCCTTGAACCTTTAACAAAATTTCTTAAATCAGGATGATGTGTTTAAAAATTAAAGCTAAATTGATGATGTTTATGCACGTATGGATGAAATGCTATGAAAGAACACCAGCCACATAACAAATGTAGATAAAAAGAATTTTATAAATAAAATTACCAAATCCATGGAAATCCTTAAAACCAAAGCGATCCTAAAAACCTAAAAATAAAAAACTTCAACTGGTCCTAAAGCATAAAATATGAAAATTCTTACAAAAGATCCTAAAAACATAAATCTAAAATCCTAACGTCTCCAAAGGAACTTGACAATCTAACGGTAGTGAGACTGAGCTTCATCCAAAAGTTCGAATATGAGCTGGCCGTTTTCATGGAACAGATGTACTTTCGCCTTAATCTCCATGATTCTATCATACATGTGTTCTGCCTTGCGGGATGCCACATCGAAATGGTCAAACATATTCTCCAGAAGATTCTGCTTTTTGGAGTCCACATCTCGGAGTTGCGAGCATTCTTCCTTCAAGTTTATTAATTCGGTAACCAATTCTTGGCAATCTGCTGCTTTCCTTTCTTGATCAAACAATAATTCTCCATTTTCTTCTTTTAGGCGTCCGACCTCAGTAGTCAAAAGCGAATATTTCTTTTCCATACCTGTCAAGGATTCTTTCAAAGTATCACCATCTTCGGTAAGTTTCTGAATAATGCCATCTTTTTCCACTAAACCGTTCTCCAACTTTTGAACTTTTAATTGAAGTTTCTTGGCATTGATTTTTTCTTTGTTCAAACCCTTTTTTAACTCTTCTACCTTTGATTGCAGTTTTTGGTTTTCTTCTCCCAATTTATCTTTTTCTTCTTGTAGCTTCCTTTTAGCCTTTTCTATCCTCAGCATAGGATCCGAGGCTATAACCTTGGCTGGACCATCTGGACTTTTTTTGCAAGGGATCACAACATCTTTTGCTCTTCTTGCCTGCCACACAGAGTATTCAGGAATAGTGTTCCATGAGATACTACCCCCTTTAACTCTAATCGTTAATTTCCAAGCCTTTGTGAGTTTTTCTATCGTGTTAATAATCCTTTTATCTGAATAAGAGAAATCCACTTGGTTAAGTCCGTGAGTCATCGGTATAAACTGTTTATACCCTGCCTGTCTCTGTACCGTGATGGGAGAGTAGCTAACGACACCCCAAAGTCCCAAGAGAGGGACCCAAGGTTGATCACCACAGCTAAATAACATTAATCCATAGGGCATCCATGGTGCTTTCCAGATCACTTGTTGGCTTGTGAGTTCTCGCAACATCATTACCCAGTCTTCTTTTGACCTTGATCCAGGCCATGCACTCTCATAGAACTCCTTGATAGGGATGCTAGTGGTGAAGTATGGCTTTCGGAACTTCGACTCTTGGCATTCAAAATGGCTTTTCATCCAGATGTAGAGCTACTGTAAACATCCGATGAAACGTCCTTTTCCATTTCTCCTGCAGTGATTCAGTGACCTGATTGTCTCGGCTAATATAGCTGGAGCCGTATTGATCTGGTGTTGAACTTGGTCCATGAAATTCACCACAGTTGTTTCAATATATCCCAATATCTTCGGGAAAACCACAAGTCCGTAGATAGCCAAAGCCATCACCTCTAAACCTTTATCATCATCTGGGTGTTTGATAATGAAGTTTCGGAGAACACTCCATGGAATACCAGTGCTCTTACCCTTTGTCTTCACAATTTTGTCAACTTCTATCAAGCTGATTCCCATGATTTTTGCTAACTTCTTCCGATAACCTGTCTTGTTCTTCCAGTAAACTTTGTCCGGATTAGGAGGGTCCAAACAAAGCAAGGTTGAATATTCTTCTATAGTTGGAACCATATCTACTTCATTGAACACGAAGCACCTGTATGATGGGTCCCAAAACTGCATCATGGCCCTTACCAAGTTATTGTCGACTTCAACAGATAGGAGCAAAGCCAGATCCCCATATTTTCGTTTGAATGCCTCTTGTCGAGTTCCATCCCAAGAATGCCAAATACTGATCAGACTTTCGAGGTTGTTCTGTGCCAGATCCATGTGAACTTTCTCGGGAAGAGTAGAGACATACCCGACTGGAAGGCAATCTCCTATACTTTGCTGGATTGCTTCAGATCTAAGCTTCAAACTACTGGCAGACTCACGCTTGGCGACTGTCAGGTTTTCTATGGATTTAGTGGATATTCTTTTTATCTAGACTGTTATGTGGCAAGATGGCTTTATGAAGATGCATGATGTATGAAAAGAAAAAAACAAACAGTTAGATATTATATCAACAAACTTATGAACAGATAAAAATACAACAACATGTGTAAGCACTACATCATCATGGTGAGCATATCAGCAAAACAAATGTGTCAGATAAACAAGTATCACGTTAATGAAAAAGTATAGGGTAAGAAGTGTCGCTTCATGTGTCCTAAGTTCGGGTTCTCCTCTATATAAGGATGGACATGGCTCTATCTTAAAGTTTGGCCACTTAAGTATTGTTTATATGCTGGGCTTAGGATACTTGACCAAGCTAAAAAGGTCCCCAAATTGCTCCTTAACATCATCCATGTAGAATGAGTAAGGCACCCCATTCCTCACCCATTATAGGCTCCAACCGGAAGGGTTCAATTCGGGTGAGAGTATTTTCCAAAGTTATGGCGAAAGTTTTCACTCTGAAGGTGTTTCGCTAGCCGTTGCGGAGGTTTTCACCCCTCGAAGGCATAGGTACTTTACCCCCTCCTAAAAGGGACGAGCCCGGGTATAGGGCTTTATAATATGCAATGTGTTGTGTGTGCGAAGGGACATTCAAACCTTCTTTTTCTCACAAATATATAAGAAACAAAAGTTATTAGTACAAATAACAAAATAAAAAAATAAAAATCAAGAAAGAAGAAAAAAAATAAAGATAAAAAATTAAACACTTAAAACCAAATATTAAAACCTAAGGTATCAAGAGACTAATTTATGGCTCGACTCTCTAAAGTCCCCAGTGGAGTCGCCAAACTATCATAACGTGCCAAATACGAATTCAGCATGCTAGACACAAACAATGGAGTCGCCACTAATCATCTAATCTAGGTGTGATTAGTCACCTTTATAAATCTATCCTATTTAAAGTAATCCTAAGCTTGACTAAGGCACCTTAAAAAGAATAAGTTCTGGTCTACTTATCATAACTACGTTCGGGAGTACGGTTACGTGTGAGGAAGGATTAGCACCCTCACAACGTCTATCCAATAGATAGTACCTAATTAGTCTTGTGATACTTAAAAAGTCTTAATTAAATGGTCTTGTCTGTCCTATTTTCATTTTAGTTGTTAGAAATTTTGAAAATCATTTTTTAGTTCTTCCTTCCATTCATTCTGGAGAAATTACTAAAAAACGTTTCCTCACCTCGAGAGTATTCAAAAGAAACCATTCGTTCTATTGAAGAGGCTCCGTCGTCGGAAAAGTTAGATTATTTAACAAAATTATTTCTCTTAAATTAATTTTCCAAAATTAATCCACATTTTATTAATGTTTGTTCGAAAAATAAATTCTGATCTTAATATCGAAAATTATCCTTTAGAATATTCTTCTATTCGTTCTGGAGAATTTTTAAGAGAATTTTTCTCACCTAGAAATTTCTTATAAGTCAACCGTTCGCGACTCTCTTGAATTTCATCATCGGAAAAATTTTAATTTATCCTTCAATTTTAATTAAGCATTTTATTATGGAAAATTATCTTAGAAAAAGAAAAAGATGTTAAAAATTAATTATTCTTAAAAAAAAAAAAATTTTGATCTTCATTGGTATTGAAAATAATCTCTTAAAAAATCCTTCCATTCATTATGGAGAATTTTTAAGAGAAATTTCTCACCTAGAAATTTTTCAGAAATCAACCATTCGTAATTTTTTTGAATTTCATCATTGGAAAAAATCTCACTTTATTAATTTTAAAAATAACTAATCTTCAATTAAAATTAAATAAAACTTAATTAATTTAAATATTTTTATCAATAAATAAATCAATGGTTAATAATACTAAATAAATATAATAATTAATAATATAAAATATAATATCATATAATATAATATAAGAATAATTAATAATATAATAGTAGTTACTAAATAATTTTTTTTTTATAAAGAATTAGTTAATAAAGATTTAATATAAAAAATAGTAAACAATAATCCTGCAAAAAAAACTTAAAATACTATTAGTAATAATAAAGAAAATAAATAATAAACAATAAATAAATAACAAATAAAAAACCAAAAAAAACAAAAGCAACAAAGCAAAAAAAAAAAAGAATCATGACATACGGGTCGAGCCAGCGTGCAGGTCGCCTGGCCAGACCCGCCTGTCACTTTAAAATCTATTTTTTTTGGGGTCATTTTCATACCTAATTTAAAAAATAAAAAAAGAAACCTTTTTTCTCTGAATTTTTTCTTCCCAAGAACACCAAGAGTGTTCTTCAAAACCCAGATTCCGGTGGGTGCCGCCGTCGCTCGTCGCCGTCGATCTCCGATGGTCGAAAAATTCCAAAAAAAAAAAAAAAAATCCTTTCGATCTCCCCAATTCAAAAACCAAACTAGTTTTACCCGAATCTCTCTAGAATTTTCTAGATCTGAAATCAAAACCCGAAACTTTACCTCCTTCGATCTAACTCCGTTGACCGCCGAATGGTCACCACCTTCTAGCCTATGCTTCGTCTAATTAAAACCTAGACTTTCCCTTCCCAAAACCTTTCAAAACAAATCCTAACCCTAAAACCCTCAATTTCAAATTTTCCAAATTTTTTTTTCTACTGATCTTGCTCTTTGTATTCCGAAATTCGTATATTTTTCTGATGTGTTTTGTGCTTGGGTTCAATATATATGAAAGGAAATTAAGTTTTAATCTAGTTAGGAGTCCTAATCTGATCAAGAAGGATATTTTGTTCCAATAACATTTTTTAGAGTCCAATTTTAATCCAAAGAAGAGATTCATTTCAACCCAAACTTATATTTTTTTTTTTTAATTTCGAATTTATCTTTTTTTTTTTTTCTTTCTGATTTCTTTTTTTTTATTATTATTTTCTGATTATTTTTTGTTTTTTTTATTAAATTAAAAAAAATAAATTTAAAATACGGATAAAATCCGGTGTCTAAAACACACCCAACTCTTTGAAATGGATGCTGAGACGACTTGTTAGCATCGCAGGCTATGATGGTTCTTATGCCTACTTCATCTCTGTTAGCAAGTCTAGAGTCTGTACACTGATGTGAAGTTTCTTTCTCCGTTCGTGTCATTTTGCATGAAATTGAAATGAGCTTATCTCGAAGAAGTTAGAAGGAATCATATTAAGTTCAAACTATTAACCTTGTTCATTATATCTATGAAGAACAGGGAAAACATATGTATCAATCCCTCATGATACAGCATGCTGCTTTTCTGAAAATTTGCATGAAATGCAAAACAGCTACATGATAAAAGCCTCCAACTTGATTTCCAAGAATCATGGACAGCACCACGGAGAGCATCCAGGGCATTTGCAGCCCTGGACCAAGTTTTGTAAGTCTTTGTAATCTCTAATTTCAAGGCAACAAAAAAGGTTGTTTAAACGTGAATCAAAGCCATTTCATTGTTCGAGATCATGACCAAATAACTAACCTTTCCTCAGCCACGGTCTTGTCTGTTGTCATGAATGTGGATTTCCAGCCATGACCAATGGGAGATGAGGGATCATCAGCCTCCCCTAGCACCCTCGTATATAATTAATGGTCCATTTAACCGATGCTTATAGGTACTGGTTAAAGATTTTTTATTTATCATTTCAAGAAAGTTTTTTCCTTTTAATATATTATTTTTACTGAATTCAAAAAAAAAAATACATTAATTATACTTTTCTTTCTATATATAGCACTTTAAAAACACTGGTTAACATTTCTCTATAATTAATCCATGATCCTCCTATCGACCAACAAATTCTGGGTACTTCTCTTTCATTCTCTCCTAGACAATGTTTTTGCTTAGTACTATGGGAGTTTCTCCCTCACTTCCTGGTTCTACTTCACAAAAGAAGAACAATTTGGATGGAAATTCAGGAACCTGTTATCAAATAATTGCGACAAAGAACGTTGTTCTGAATCTGTAAGTTAAAAACAAATTCAGTTGACACCCACTCAACAATAATTTCCCATTAAGTTGATTACAATTACAAAAGAAGGAACTTACCTGAGCCATCTCACGATGAAAAGGAATCTTTTGGTCGGGAGGTGCATTCATTAGCAGTAAAAACACGACCAACAACGTTTGTCCGAGGAGTTGCCCCTCCTACGTATGGTAACTCCTCGAAGCTAAAAGCCTCAACGAGGTCGTTGAAGTCCTTGGCTGCCTCTATGGGGAAGCCCGAAGAATTTATAATCTATTTATATTATAAGAATTATTAGCATGTACATTGGTAAGTGATTTTTTTTTTAATTTCACAAGCAGGGGTTTACACATTTCTGTAATTTTTCATACGATTTTTATTTGTATAAATTGATCGTCGGATTTAACAATATAATCGTACTCGTCGTGCACGTAAAATTTCAAATCGATCCGATATCCCTATCATATCGATCGAGAATACTGTCTTTTTCAATATATATTTAACGGTTGAAAGTTTTTTACGTCGGAACCAATAGTTAAACATTTTTAATTTACTCGAAACTCGACGTGCATGATCTACGCGAATATAACACGAATATAGAGAATCTTTTGAACTGACAAAAATAGTCATCATTGTTTACTATATTTCTAAATTACTATTATAAATATATTTTTTTCTTATTAATAAGATTTATCTAATTTATAAATAAAAAATTTAATTTCATTAAAACATTTTTTTAAATAGATTAATTTGATAATAAAAATTAAAAATTTATGTAAAATTGTTTTATCTTAAAAATTTTAATTTTTTACTAATCTTAAAAAATAAATAAATTAATTTAATATAAATAAAAAATTAAAATATATATTAAATTTTTTATCTTCATAATTAATTTTGCATTAAAAATAATATAATAATTTGTACATGAAACAAATTTTACATGAAATTTTAGTTAATATGCATTTTATTATTTTTATTTATATAAAAATATACAATTATATATTAAAAAATAAATAAATATAAAATCACAAATGTAGAGAATCTTTTGAATTGACGAAAATAGTCATCGTTGTCTACTATATTTCAAAATTACCATTATAAATATTTTTTATTATTAATAAGATTTATCTAATTTATAAAAAAGAAGTTTCATTTTATTAAAACATTTTCGTTAAATAGATTAATTTGATAATAAAAATTAAAAATTTATGTAGGATTGCTTTATCTTAAAAGTTTTAATTTTTTATTAATCTTAAAAAGTGAATTAATTTATTTGATATAAATAAAAAATTAAATTTACATTAAATTTTTTTTATCTTCATAATTAATTTTGCATTAATATTAAAAATAATATAATTTGTACAAATACAAATTTTACATTCAAATTTTAGTTAATATGCATTTTATTATTTTTATTTATTTTTAAAATATACAATTATATATTCAAAAATAAATAAATCAACGAGTTTTCACATACAATGATGCGAATGCATGTGATAATAAATACTAACATATATAAAAGCACAAATATGAATATTTTTTTGGATGGATGAAAATAATTATTGTTATATATTATATTTTTAAATTATCATTGTAAATATTTTTTATTATTAAAAAGACTTATTTAATTTATAAATGAAAATTTTAATTTCATTAAAAGCTTTTCATTTAATATATTTATTTGATTATAAATAAAAAAGAGTTATTTTATATTGAATTAATTTATATTTAGAGCTTTCATTTTTTTTATTAACTTTAAATATAAATAATTTATTTGATAAAAATAAAAAAGTTTAAATTTACATTAAATTTTTATTATTTTCATAAGTTTTAATTTTATATTAAAATTAAATTAATAAATTTATATAATTTGAACATTAAATAAAATTTACATATTACTGCTTTATTAATTTTAATTATTTGTAAAATATATAATTTTATATTTAAAATGAATAAAACAACGAATATTTATATGTAACGTGATAATAAATAATAAAAAACTAAAAATAGTTAGCCCGCTTTACAGAGAGCCCGACATAAATTTAAAAACCAAACGGCACAAAATCTAAAGGGAGAAAGAAAAAAGAAAAAAAAAATTCTAGAGCAAAAAGAAAAAGAAAAAAAAGATGCGGAGGATGGAATCGAAGACGAAATCAGTAAGGATACCGCTTAGAGATTTATCGAACAATAATAGCACTAGGAGTTTCTCCAAATCAGAGATTCCGAAGAAGAAAATGCTCCACAAAGACAATAATAATCAAAACCACTCCTCCCTCGATCGTCTCCTTCTCCTTCAGTCCGATCTTTCCTCTCTCCTCCGCCAGGCATGAGAAAAGACAATTTTTACATTTTCTTTATACTAAATTAAGTTAAATGTATTTGGTTAGGGTTTAGCTTCGGTTTGTTTCTTGAGAAAATATGCCAAAATCATGTAAAATGCCCGAGTTTATATAAGATTTTGCCTTTTCATCTTATTACTTCTTGTTTTTTCTTTAATTTTGTGTATGTCTTAGATGGATTCCTTTGATTTATTTTTTGGTAAAAATGGTCGTCATTAAATCTTGGATTGCTTGTGCTTTTATATTTAAATTGGATTTCTCTACTTATTGTCAATTGATTTCAAGTTGAATGCTTAATATAGTATCAGAATCTAAGTTCTGATCCATTGTTTTTGCATGTTACTACTGCTTATTACTCTTTTTCGAGTTTTGATATTCACCAATTTATTTTTGAACATGGCAGATTGTTGAACTTGTTGTGCAAGCTTTCAAGCTCAAGGCAACAGAACACGGGAGAAAAGAAATTGAATCTTTCATGAATGTCATTTCCGATATGCTTTCCTCTTTAAAGGTTAATCCTTTTAAGTTAAATAGTTAATTTTCTTAAATATATGTTACTTGAATTTGAGTGCATTTGTTGCAGATTTTAACACAGATTATTGTGTTCTATAATTGCAGCCATGGGTTCCCAGATTTCAGAAGGCGCTTTCGAGTACTCCTGCTGGGGAGCAAAAAGATCAGTCTGGACAATGTTTGGAAGGTGAAACTGTTCCTTTTGTAAACGTAAATGAAAAAGAATGCTTTGATGTTGGGACTTGGGACTGAGAGTCCAGAAGAAACCACGTTGGACTCGCTAATCTCTCCTTCTCCCCTTGTGTCTTGGCGTGCTGCTGACTGCAATGTCGAGAGAGGTAGACAGCTGTTTCTGCTCACACCTCTTCCTATGTCAAAAGCATTGTCTTCCAAGAGGTGTGATTCGTCTAAATCAGTAGCATTCGAAAGGATTGCTTACAAATCTACTGTTGAGCTGCCATCTTTTCTCAACATTCCTAGGGATGAAAATGATGATTTGCTTGAAGGTGTTGAAATAAAGCAAACTCCAATTAAGCCTTCTGATTCTATTGTGGCTGAAACAGATAATAATACATTGAAGTCTGGGTTTGTTTCTTCACCGGTGTTTTCGAAAAGAGACCATTCCATGGTTGTCATGACTCCATGCTTAAAAATGTCGCCTCCTAAATCTTGTCTGCTGCTTGAACCGATTCATGAGTCCTCGCACAGAGGTGATTATGAAGTGCGGAAGTCTACCCCGTTTCCTGTTGGAATTAACAACAGTGTTTTTTCTGAATCATCTGGAAGTGAAGAAGTTTCGGAGGATCTGACTTTGAAGTATCCAGAACTACTAGGCATACAACGAACTTACATATCAGGAATTGGGAAGAAAGAGCTGGAGTCCTCACCAACGTGGTTATTCTCACCTCCTAAAAGTTGCATTTTGTTGGAGCCACCAGATGAGAAATCCCTGGACAATGTTGGCACTGATCACCACTTGCCTATCACTTGTGCTTTAAATCAACAAACAGAATTGGTTTTGTTGAAAGGAAATGATGTTACAGATGCTTGCAAACAAACCCAGACAATTAATCAAGGTATCTTTCGTTATGCATATGTTGTATTAGACTGATTAACTCACTGATGTTTTTGCTTGAGCCTATGTTACTCGGACTCGGGTGTGAGTGTCGGACACGGATATGTTTGATTTATTCTAAGTTTTTCCATATATTTGGAGGGTCATTGGGGGATCATATCCCCATATCCATGTCCGAATATGCATCGGGTGTCGGATACGGGTACTTCAAGAAAAATAAAGAGTTTGAGCAATATAGGCTTGAGCAATAAATTGAGCATAAATTCTCTTGTGTTCTGCAGAAAATACTGGCAACAACTTGGCACTTGTAGAAAGCACTCCAATGTGGAAGGAACCTCAGAGCAGAATTCGGACTGGAAAACATCCAGGTGAGAGTACTCTAAAGAAAGAGTTATGGACAAAGTTTGAAGCAGTGTCAACTTGTGGACTTGGTTACAATGCCTCTGCAATTCAAAGGAGTGCTAGGAAGGGATTTCTTGACATGCTGGATGAGGTTTCATGTGATGATGAAAGTTCAATATCAGATGGCTTGACTTTGAGATGACAATACTCTTCAATCTCCATGTCTGCTAACTGCAAAAATGCTGATTTATAACCGGTGGTATTTGCTGATATTTTGTCTGTAGAATTTTCTTCGAGTGTTGAGGCTTGTCAAGTGTCTTGATTTTTACCCTATAAATACCACTTAAAATACATGTATTTTGCCTGCTCTGTGCTAATGAATTTCCATTTTCTAATACATAACAGTAAGAGGCGCTCTACAACTTCACTCTTTCTGCAGATTCTATGAAGTACAATGCATTCAAATAGAGGATAAGAAACAAACCCAATAGGGTTGGAATTGGGATGGTAATGGCTCTTCTTTTGTAAGTTATGGTTCAAGTGAATATTTGGTGGGTTCTAAAATTCTAAAAATTGAATAAACCAGTAAAACTTGAAAAATCGATGGAACTGACCGAACTCTATACAATAAACCAAAATAAACGAATCGAAATTAATCGTTTCGGTTATGTTGGTTTGAGTTTTGTTTTGGACTTATGAAATTGAGTAATATGATTATGGGTTGAGTAGAATAATTGAGTTGAGTAAGGCTAATATAAATAAAAATATATAATTTATTTATTTTTTAATTAAATGTCGGTTTATTCGATCAATTCGATTTGAAAAATAAAAACTGCAAATTGACCGAATAAATCTATTTAAATAGATTTGCTTAATTGAACTAAACCAAATCGAATGAACCAATTAAAATCGATTTCGGTTCACCCTAGTGCTCTCCGCTCACCCCTATTCACCAACTTCAATTTAAGTATCAATAAAGAAAAAAACAAAAGAAATTTAGTAGAATTTTTTAGGGCTTTTTTTATCCTAAAAGGTCTATAGTTTATAATAGTTGTTACTTATTTCTTGAAACCATGGCAACAACCTTCATTATCCCAATTTGGTAATTCGATTGCGGGGGGGAAATGTAATAAATAAGTAAAAATAATCTTGAACTGCCTCTCAAAGTCAGGTTATTTCATATTTCCATTGATTTTTTTTTTTCTTTTTTTAGCAGCAAATAAAATAAATGAGTTTTGCTCTTGCAACCATGATCTTCTAATGAAGCCGACTCTTTTAATTTTTTTTCTTTTCTTTTGATTGGATAAGAGAAATTTAAGCATAAGTTTTATAAGATTTATATTAAATACACTATCAATAAATTAATTGATATCATCTTATTCAAAATAAAATTATTTATATTTATTTTTAAAAATTTATTATATACCATGAATTACATCAAATATAAACTCATTTTTATAACAGTTTTCACACAATAATTTTTTTTAAAAGATCATTTCTCTTTTACATAGATAGATTGATTTAAAAAAAAAAAAGTTAATACAAAGTAAAAACAAATTTGACTTATTTAATAATAAAAATTAAAAAGTAAAAACAATTTTTCTGTGGGGTCATTCCACAAATAACAATTTATATAAATCCTGTTTAAAACCTTTTTTTTTTATATTTTATTTTTTCAGTCAGAATAAATAACACCGTTTAAAGCGGCTTTTTTATTACAATATAGCCAAAAAAAAAAAAATTTACCAAATTACCGTTATTTTTTGATTATTTCCCAAAATACGGACCTTTTTTTTTCAGCTGGGAAATCGCCATCCCCCATGGCGATTTCTCAGCGTGTTTTTTTGCAAATTTGTAAAAAACACCAAGGGAAATCGCCATGGGGGATGGCGATTTCCCTTGGTGTTTTTTGCAAATTTTGCAAAAAAATACCAAGGGAAATCGCCACCCCCCATGGCGATTTCCCTTGGTATTTTTAGCCAATTTTGCTAAAAACATGAAGGGAAATCGCCATGGGGGGTGGCGATTTCCCTTCATGTATATATTTTTTTTTTCAATTCTTAGGAAAATTTAAAAAACATGACTCAATAGTGAATTTATTGTGAAAGGGTATAATGAATAAAAGTTATTTGAAAAAGAGAAATGAATAATTATAAATTATTATAAAGGATTAGACCTGCTCACGGGCCGGGCAGCCCGGCAGGCTCGGACCGTATTGGGCCGGGCCCGGGCAAGATAATTTATGTTCCGGGCCGGCCCGGCCCGGAACAGTGATTTTTATTATAATAATATTATTTTATTTAATTTTAATTAAAAAAATAAAAAAATTTATTTTTTTATTCCAATGAACAGTGATTCGGGCTTAAACGGGCGGGCCTGGGCAGAAAAGAAAAAAAATACGGGCTGCGGCCCGGCCCGTCCCATGAGCACCTTTATAAAGGATATTGTAAAGACAAAATTATGCTTGATAAAAAAACCTTCTCTTCTCTTCTCTTCCCTTTTTCTTTTATTTTTTAATTTAATTTTTAATTAAAAAATAAATATTCTGAAAATAAAAATTTTAAATTTTAAAAAAAAAATAAATTTTTTATTTACTTTTTTTATTTAAATATTTTATTTTTTAAATTTATTTTCAATTAAAATTTTTAAAAAATAATATTTCCTTAATGAAAGAAAAAAAAATAAGTTTTTTCATTAAGAGTAATTTTGTCTTTATAATATTTTTTATAATAATTTTTAATTATTCATTTCTTTTTTTCAAATAACTTTTATTCATTATATCATTTCACAATAAATTTACTATTGAGTCATGTTTTTTAAATTTTCCTAAGAATTGAAAAAAAATATATACGTGAAGGGAAATCGCCACCCCCCATGGCGATTTCCCTTCATGTTTTTAGCAAATTTTGCTAAAAATACCAAGGGAAATCGCCATGGGGGGGTGGCGATTTCCCTTGGTATTTTTTTGCAAATTTGCAAAAAAACACGCTGGGAAATCGCCATGGGGGATGGCGATTTTCCAGCTGAAAAAAAAAGGTCCGTATTTTGGGAAATAATCAAAAAGTAACGGTAATTTGGTAAAAAAAAATTTTTTTGGCTATATTGTAATAAAAAAGCCGTTTAAAGCTAAACTCCTAAACCCTTCTTCTTTCTTTCTTTCTTTGCCCTAAAGCCCTAGTGTCGCTAAAATTCCCAAAAACAATGGCAGAAACGAGTCAACTCATTCAACACATTGAATCGTTCGTTGATTCGTCTCATTCTCCGAGTCAGCAGGTTCTCTCACCATTCCCTCAATTTTTTAAAATTTCTGTAACTTGAGTTTTTAAATTTCTTAATTTTCAACACAATTTCTCTTTCTGAACAGTTTATGAATATGGAAAGAAAAAAATCAAATTTGAGTACAAAGTAAAAACCGATTTTGTTTCACTTAAATTGAGTATTTCAAGCTCCGAATTTTGTGTTGAATAAATTCAATTCTTTTTCTGTCATATAAATTCGAATATATTGGAATTTTTATGTTTATAAATGCTATATAGGCTGCAAGTTTGGACGCCATTGCTTCATTGTTGAAGAACAATCAGTTAACGATAGAAACACTGGTATGCTTCAGTTGAACTCAATTTGAAGAAACGTTGCTTCGTTTTTTTTTTTTTTTTGGGTCTTTACTTACTCATTTATATATGCATTTTTTTCTTTCATGTGTGGACTTTTTCGGGTATGTGTTGCTTACTTTCTTTATTTTTTTTCTTTTAATTTTGAGATAATAGGTTAGAGAGATGGATGGGTATTTGACCACCACGGACAACATTATTCGTGCTAGAGGTACTAAAATTCAACTGATTGTCATGCCGGTATTTGTTCTTATTGTGTTGATTTTTGTGGAGAATATCTGGATTTAGTAATCAAAACTTCATGTCTTTAGCCTGATAAGAAAGCTTCGTTTTTTTTTAATATATATATATATTTCTCTTCTAATCATCCATATACATTTAGATTTTATTTGGAAAAATTAATAAATAAATGATGCTTGAGCTTCTTGTTATATGGTGTTCTTTTCCAGGTATTCTCCTTCTTGGTGAAGTTCTTGTGCACCTTGCATCAAAGCCATTGGATGCTGCTGCTATTCATAGCTTGATAGGATTTTTCATGGACAGATTGGTGAGTTTAGCATTTCAAAATTAATAATATAGTTCACTTAAAGCAAATGATGACACATTTTACATAATTTTGTATCTACATGTTACTTTTATTTAAAAGCTTCATGATTATTTTTTCATCTCACCATGCTGGGCATTTTGATTTTTAACCATTCCCTGACTAGATGCTTCTTGGTTAGGTTAAATTCTCTATCTGGATAGTACTCCATATGTAAATTCGAAACTTTTTCCCCCTTCCTCCAGCACATTCCACAAGTTAGTCACAATTTGGTGCCACCAACTGGACTGGGCTCTCTTTATCGTTCATAATCACCATATTATGTATTACATTCTAATTTTAGAATTAGATAGATGATAATTTTACTACACCAGGCAGACTGGAGAGCTTTACGAGGAGCACTTGTTGGCTGCTTGGCCCTGTTGAGGAGGAAAAGCAGTGGCGGTATGGTCAGTGGAAGTGATGCAAAGGCAGTTGCAGAGTCCTATTTACAGAATCTACAAGTGCAGTCTCTAGGACAGTATGACCGGAAGGTAAATATTATTTGATATTCCTAAAACAAATGATCATACAATACCTGTATTTGAGTGCCTTCCATGAAATAGGTATATGCCAGATTATATATATATATATATATATATATATTTTCAAGTGTTGGCTGTTTCACTTTATCTTTTAAATGGATCTTCTTGCAGCTTTGCTTTGAACTTCTGGAATGCCTACTAGAACGCTACCCCAATGCTGTCGCTTCACTGGTATGTTTTCTGACCATTTTTTTTTTCAGTGCATACTTTATTGGACTGATTTTCTTCTGTTTTTTATGTATTATTTTTGCAAGTTAGAGGTATATAATGTAATGAATTTAAAGAATAAAGGAAAGTGATTGATGCAATCTCATGATCCTGCTGTGATTGCTTTAAGTTTAGAACATATATTCTAAATATCTCTATTAAGACTAACCTGGAAAAAAATAAAAGGAAGAAGACTAGAAACTACCTAATTCAATTCTGAAATCATCTATATACCCAAAAAAGTCAGTTGGGGTTATTTTGTTTAAAACGTCATGATCGAGCGATGGAGCTCATTTCTTTCTGTAAATAAATAATTGATAGAAGTTCTTATGCTCATTGTTATAGCGTATAGATGAGTTTCTTTAAATTTTATAAATGCCAGAGGGGAGGTTTCTGGTTGGAACAATGGAACTGCACTAAATATGTGATGCATGCAAGGAATGAAACTCGTAACAGTACACAATTGTGATGCTTGGCACAAGGAATGGAGAATGAGAAAATATAGAATTTCTATTTTCTGAAAGAAGGTGTGAAAATAAACTGTTGTGATTCTCTCTTTTGTGCTCATAAAACATAAATACCAGTATCTGTGCTCCCATCCACACAAATGCATGCGATATGAGGTCTTCAAAAGTTTGGCAACATCTCAATTTTTACTCTTTTTTTTTTTTTTTTTTTTTCTGTTGATAATAATATGATTGCTGATTTGTGGTCCAGGGTGATAACCTTATTTATGGAATCTGTGAAGCTGTTGATGGGGAAAAGGATCCTTACTGCTTGATGTTAACATTTCACATTATTGAGGTTTTATCGCGACTCTTCCCGGATCCTTGTGGTCCCCTTGCCAGTTTTGGTCACGACCTTTTTGAGATTCTGGGCTGTTACTTTCCCATTCATTTTACACATGTAAGCTTTATGCATGCACATGTACTCTGCTATATTCTAATGAGCTCTCATATACTATTCAGATACGGGTGCAGAAAACTGCATTGTATATCTGATGAAATTTAAACTGTCAATACAAGTTTTCCTGAGAACTAATGAGTGATGATGTATGGGATTTCCTTTTTGAACCTTTGAATCAAAGATCAGCAATGGTTATTAATTTTTATCAATTTATTCAAGATAATTAGCCAACTTCCTATTGCACTTCTGTTAGCCCCGAGACCATTCTATTAGATTCAAATAATGTGGAAGAAGTAAAGGCCATAAACCTGATGATCTTTATTTAAAAAGAGGTACATCTTTTGATGTTTGTTCCTTTTCTTTTTAATTTTTAAATGCATACCATCCCTGTTACCAATATTGTTCTTATTTTCAACCCCTGTGAAAGTTGGAGGTCAATTCTTGTCCGATGTTCTAGTCACTGCTCTCTGGTTAAATTTATCAATGTCCAATGTTCTAGTCACTGCCTCGGGTTAAATATGAATAGTACTTTCTAAAGGGAATTAGCCTTTATGTTACAATGGGGCAGATTTTGAAAAGGAAGCAGCTATATGCTCATGGATTACTGCTGACAGTAAAATACTGTGTGTGCATGATATCTATTATTAGAATATGTATTAATGAGAGGTTTTGATTAATGATATGTGATTCTTTATCTTGTATTCTCCAGCCAAAAGGTGAAGATGCAGATATCAAAAGGGATGATCTTGCAAGAGCATTAATGGTATGTAATTCTTCTGTTGAACCTTCTTCTCTCTCTTTACTCTTGTCCAAATTTGGGTTATCCATTGTTACGAATGCTGTTATGCACTTCTGCCTTCCAGTTGGAAAAAATTGTACAAATGTTTGAAGTCATCTTGTAGTTGTTGCTAGTAATCGATATCCAGGCATTGAGCTCGGATTCTGAGGAAACATGCACTTCTGTATTCACTTTGCTTTACCAGAAACGCATTGTATACCTCTGCCTTTTTTTTTTCTCCTTATGGTTATTTATGCTGATTCCAAAACATCTGCAAGCTTAGATTTTCTTTTTCTTAATGCCTCTTTTGGAGAAACCTTGTGATCAGTTGATGAAACGTGAATTTATCAGAACAATTAGGAGGATCTTGGAAAATAGTGTGCCCTAAGTATTCTTTCTCTCATTGGTTTACTATTATCACATTTGATCTCTTCCATATGCACATTTCCATCTGTCATAATGTTGTTGTTTTTTCCTAATTTTCTAATTCTTGTAATCAAAATACAATTTACTTCTTGTATTTCTTTAATATAAAACCATGTAAATAGTAGAAAAAGAATGTATGGAAACACAAGAATGTGGTTGAAACATGTTTTAAAATTTTGGATACCAGCATTGTTAAATAAAGAGGCATTCTTAAAATTTTCTTGTAGTTTAAGTTGTATGAATTTTACCCACCAACAGAAAGGATTGTTTTTATTATTTGTCATACAATGAGAATGGTTTGCCACCTAAAAATTTATTAAAAAATAACTGATTTGTTACGTAATGTGTACATCCCGTAGAATTTCTCAAATGGCAGTAATCTTGAATCCATAGATTTGCTAAAATCCGCATATATGACCTTATCTTTTTTATTCATAACATTAGTATCTTAAATTTGTCTTACATGTGTGATCTATTTATTTATTTTTTACTCTTGCAGCTAGCATTTTCGTCCACACCTCTTTTTGAGCCATTTGCCATTCCATTACTCCTTGAGAAGCTTTCTTCTTCAGTTCCATCAGCAAAGGTCAGTGCAAATGAAATAAGATCTGTTGTTTTAAGCTAATTCAATGGTCATAATCTTCATTTTCAGGCTATAGAAGTGTCTCTTGAAATGTCAAATCCATTGAATGCGAAGTATGCTTGTTCGCAGGTTGATTCATTGAGGTATCTCAGTGATTGCACAGTGAAGTATGGAGTAGACAGAATGGCAAAACATGGTGAAACTATTTGGTCTTCATTAAAAGATGCAGTATTTACTTCACTTGATAGTGTTTTATCCTTTACTCCAGAGTCCCTCGAAGGTCTAGGCCTTTGGGAAAATGAAATTGCAGCAGAAGCGCTAAGTCTTTTACAGAAGCTTATTGCGCAAAATACAAACTTGTTTTTAGATTTAATTATTGGTGATGAAGACATAAACATGATCTTCAATATGATCTCTAGTTATAAGAGTTACCATGAAATTCCTTCACAGAGCAAGCAGAGACTGTATGCAGTTGGTCATATCCTTTCTACTTCTGTTAAGGCTTCAACGGCGTCATGCAATAGAGTTTTTGAGTGTTTCTTCAGCCGATTGATGGATATTCTGGGTCTTTGTGTTAGCAACTCATCTGGACATCCATCTTCAGATGAGAGTATTTTGATTTTCAAAAGATGTAATCATGGAGCTCTTTATCTCAGCATTGAGCTCCTTTCAGCATGCAGAGATTTGATTGCTAGTTCAGAAACAATCTTAGCAGCATCTGCTCATACAAAAGAAACATGGAACTATTTGCTTCAAAGCTTTTCTCCTTCACTTACTAAGGCCTTCTGTTCTGTCCTCGTTTGCACTAGTGAAGATACTCATGCTGCAGACATGTACTTTGGAGGTGAATGCTTTTGTCTTTCAATGCAGTAGATTTGATTTCTGTGCTTATCTTCAATCTTCACCACTGGCATGCCTACTAATTTGTTCATGGTGCCTCTGGTGTAATTGTTTGTATTACATTTTCTGAATCCTATCAGTCCTTTTGAGTTTTGCCTGTGGTATTAGTAAAAGCCACTGACCTTGATCTATGATACAAGTAGAAATTATCGTATACATCGAAATGCTAAATGAACTCGACTTTGTCCCCTTCAATTACTCTGGGACTCTCTCTCTATCTCTCTCTACACGCGCACACACAGTTTAGAGATTAGAAAATTTTATCATATGATTTAATTTATACTATCTATAATGTTTTGCAACAATTGGGTATGTAAAATTTTCTGGTTCTGGTCCACCTTTCAGCCTTCTTTTCATTTTAATCGGTAAAACCAAAATCATTGATTTGTTTTTGTTTTGATTTAACATGCAGTAAAGGGATTGATGATTTTGGCTACCTTCCCTGGAGGCTTTTGGCTGATATCAAAAACTGTGTTTGAGAAGATCTTAGTGACATTTGTATCAATTGTCAATGTGGATTATAGCAATACATTATTATGGAAACTGGCACTGAAAGCCCTGGTGCAGATTGGCTCATTTATTGAAAGATGCCATGAATCTGAAAAGGAACCAAGTTATTTGGCCATTGTCGTTGGAAGAATTGTTTCATTGGCTTCTCTGGGTGATTTTAGCATACATTTGTCTCTCAGACTGGAAGCACTCTCTGACATTGGCACAAGTGGACTAAGTTATATGCTGAAAGTTGTTCAAGGGTTGGAAGAAGCTATATATGCCAATTTATCTGAGGTTTATGTATGTATGGCCAATAAATTCTTAATTCTTCAGATAAGATAACTATCATGTGGAAAGATCATCAAATATCCTCATTGCGGAAGATGATGGTTCATCATCTTTAAATTTTTTTTAAAGAAATTTTCTGGTAATATTTGCATAGGTCATGACTTTTCACTATGCTTAACATGACCAACTCTACTGCAACATGTTATAAGCCTTCCCTGATAGTTTTCCTAGGGGCTCTTTTTTCCCTTATTTTTCTTTTACCTTATAAAATCAATTGCTTCTCGAATGATTGTATGATGATAATTCAGTGTTGCTTTCTGTTTACTTAGGTCCATGGAAGTACAGATTCAGCAGAAATTGTCACTCAACTTTTGAAATGTTATTCTGATAAGGTGATTCCATGGTATATAACTCTACCTCATATGTTCTTGTTCCTTCTATTTATTTATTTTGGGGTGGGAGGTTTGGGGATGGTTTCTTACTTCTCCCTCATCCCCCTCTATTGTTTCTATTTGATACGAAATTGTCGTTTGCATGGATGCAGGATACGATGTGCTAAGGGTTTTGAAGAAGTTCTATTGCAATTTGCTATTAATATTTGGGACCAAATTGAGAATAGCATGGTGTTCAATGCTACTCAAACCAACAAAAATGTAAGTTTTTTGAGTTTGTAATAGGACTTCGCCTTAGTGGTTTGGAATTAGGGTGAAATACACAAACCCCCTTAGCAAAAATAAGAAAGCACACAAACTCTTGTTTGAAAAAACCACTTCCCCCCCTTGACTGTTAATGGAGTTAGTCAACAGTTAGTTTTATTTTACCACAATTCCATATTAGTGTAATCCTTTTTTTTTCCTCTTCTTTTTATATATGAACCTCTTTATGTTTGAATTTCAGTTAACAATTAAAAATTTAAAACTAAAAACCAAAATTATAATAACAAGAAAAACGTAAAAATGAAATACTTTTGTTGAGTTCCTTGAAGGCTTATTGTTTGCATATTCTATTAACTTTTTCCAAAGTTTGTTAAATTGTAAATTCTGCTAACTTTTTTTTTTTCAAAAAATTCCTAATCCTACGATTATTCTAACTACTTTGATTTAATTCCAACTCAAATCCTTGTAGCTTCTCATAGTTTTGAAGTTGGTTGTGCTTCATCCATGGAGATTCAAAGAAAAGAAAAAAGAATCTATTTTTATCATCAACAAATCTCAAACAATTTCTTTCAATCCTGAACTGACAAGAGAAAGAATGGGTTTTCATATTTCTTTTAATTCCAACGCAATTCCTAGTAGCTTCTCTTAGTTTTGAAGTTGTTTGTGCATCATCCATGGAGATTCAAATATTCAGAGACACAAAAAAAAAAACTCTAATATTACCTTCAACAAATCCCAAACAATCTTTTTCAATCCTGAACTGACAAAAGAAGAATGGTTTTTTCATTTTTTTTTCATACATTTGAAGCTGTACACTTCTTAATATTTGAAGAAAAAGATTGGATTACCATTGGAGAGTAAGAAAGGTTTTGGGTTCGTTGTGAGAGAGGAAGAGGGGTTTGAGTTAATTTAGATTCTTTTCATTTTTACTGAATTTACGTTTTATTTCTGTTGTTATTAAAGATTTAGGTTTTCTTGGCCAAAAATGAAATTTAGGTTTTAGTTTTTGATTTTAAATTGTCAACTTAAATTAAAAATTAAAACATAAAAAGGATTTAATATGTAAAAAGGTTTTTTTTTTTTTTTTTTAAAAAAGAAAGACTAAACTAACATGACATTGTGGTCGAATAAAACTAACTGTTGACTAACTCCATTAACAGTCAAGGGGGCTATAGTGGTTTTCTCAAACAAGAGGGGGATTTGTGTCTTTTTTATTTTTATTAGGGGGGATTGTATATTTACCTTTTGGGATTATGTGGCACTAAATTATTATTATTATTTTTTTATTTCAGGGAGTTCTTGATGTGATGATGAAAGCAATGAAACTTGCTGTTGCAAGTTGTTCAGAGGAAAACCAAAACATAATAGTACAAAAGAGTTACAATATACTTTCATCAAGCAGCTCTTTTCCATTGAAGGAGCTATTCCAGCAGGAAAGGTTTCAAATTGTTCAAGAAGTGGATAATAGTTCCAGTAGAGATGAATGGATTCTTTCACTTTTTGCAGCAGTGATTATAGCAGTTCATCCTCAAATCCAAATTCCAAATATAAGACCAATACTTTCTCTGTTCATGGCAAACCTCATCAAGGGTAATGTTGCAGCAGCCCAGGCATTGGGCTCTATAGTGAACAAATTTGGTCTAAAATCCACTGGAGTACAAACTTCAAGTGGTTGTACCTTGGAGGAAGCAATGGATATGATTCTTAATTCCAGTTTATGGATTTTCCACAGCAATAGCTCCTCTGATATTCTAGCTAAAATGACCGGTGTCCATGACATAGGTTTAATTGATTTATCTAATGGTGTTGGAAGATGTACCTCCCTTCAAATTCATGCCATTGTTGGACTTGCATGGATTGGAAAAGGTTTGCTTATGCGGGGCCATGAAAAAGTTAAAGACATGACTATGATCTTTTTACGGTGCTTACAGTCAAGTGGAAGAGCCGATATCTTGCATCAGGAAAAGGGCGTCTCAGAGAACAATCATGAGCTCGATTTGCATCATTCTGTGATGAAAAGTGCAGCAGATGCATTTCAGATTCTTATGGGCGACTCTGAACTGTGTTTGAATCGGGAATTCCATGCAGTAATACGACCTCTCTATAAGCAACGGTTTTTCTCAACAATGATTCCAATTTTGCAGTCTCTAATTATGAAATCTGAACCACTCTCAAGGTATAGATGATCTTTCTTTTTTACTTTTTCTTCTGGTGTTTATTTTTATGTATGTATTATTACCGGTTTTTCATTTTGCCCGAGTGTAGTGCATGCTTGAATGATTTATGCCAAGATACGAAATAATAAATTGTTGAAGCTGAATTTGGTTGTTGTTGCTTATGGTTCTTTCTCAACATTTTGACAATAGGCCAAGTTAGTGATACAGCTTAAATTTCAGTACTTTGCTGCTTTGTCAATTGTCACATCCTAACCACATTTTCATGCATTTCAATCTTCTTGACTTGAAGTATGCTGGTTTGAATAGTAACTCTAGATCTCTTTGCCTATATATCTTATAGGAACACTACTATGTGAATATCATAAAACTACTTTAGCTCAAATATTTGTGTTTTTCTGGGCTAATTATCAGAAAATATATTATGATATCAGAAGAGGCGTGCTTATAGCTGGTAAGACTTGTTTGTATTCTGTTTCAACAAGCACTAAGACTGTAACAAGGCAAATCATTGTTGTGAACTGTGATGCTTTCAATTTTTTTAAGCACAATGTCTGCATATGTTTAGTTATTATTGCAATCATTTAGCAATGCATGACATGATTCTATAAAGCAAAGGTAAAAGCAATGTCAAACTGTAATAAAGATTTTAATGTAAAACTGGAGAGCAAGACAAAATTGACAGCATATAGATGATTAATGATAAATTTTTGTTGCTGTTCTGACTTGTGACTGGTTGGGTCTAAACCATCTTCCTCGTTCCTCTTTCTTTGTATTCATCTGACGAAACACAGACTAGCTGTTTATTGAGCAACTTTTCGGGGCTACATGTTTCTTGAGCATTGCTGACATAATTGAATTGATTGAGCCCCAGATGTAGTAGAAATGTTTATTGGTCAATTTGGATTGACTTCTCACTAAACTGTGATGTGATTGCAGACCTCTTCTGTTTCGGGCTTCTGCACATATTATTATAGATACTCCACTAATCGTTGTCTTGAGTGATGCCAAGAAGGTTAGTATTGAAATTTATTAAACTCTCTGCAATAGATTAAGCCTTTCTTAGGTATATTAGAAACTATGAGAAAGTTGTTTATACACTAAACCAAAATTTGTTTATGTAGATAATTCCAATGCTGCTGGATGGTTTATCTGCATTAAACAATGATATTCTGGATAAAGATGTTATTTATGGTCTCCTGCTAGTATTGTCTGGAATATTGATAGACAAAAATGGTGAGCCTAATTGTACATTGGTAAATTGTTATTATCTGTTAGAACTTCTCTATGATAAATGCATATCTTTGACATGGATATATTTACTTTTTAAAGATTTTAGTTTATTGTGAAAAGATAGAAGCTAAAGAGATTTCTTACACTGAATAGCTGTTAGAACAGCTTGATCAACAACTAATTTATGTTCTCAAAACCACTTAAGCTCTGCATGATTGCATTTTTATTTTCTCAAAGTTTCCAGTAAAGCAAATAGCTAAAAATACAAAAACGTTTTTAACTAAAAACAAGAAAATAGCCGGAAAAAAGAAACCAACTTTACCAGAATGGTTGTACATGAAAGAAATTTGTTTATTTCTATTTTCTTTTACTATTATATCTAGATATTACCTTTTCATTTACTTTCAAAAACCAGAAGTGGCAACATAGAAAATCTTATTTTGGGTTCTTGTAGTATGTGTCAGTCAACATATTATTGCTTCTCTAGATGTATTTTGGAAAATGTTTGAAATACTTTCCAGAAATATATCTTTGTTGTTCGTTGAGTTCCAATAAAGCTTGCCATCATATAAATACAAATCCATCAAACAGGGCACCCTCACCTGATATAAAATTATTTTATTATGCTATTAAATTATGATTTTACATTTACAGTGACTATCCACTTGAGTTGCTGACTGATGTTTATATATCGTGTATGCATGTAGGTCAAGAAGCTGTTTCAGATACTGCACATACCATGGTCAATTGTCTCATTGAACTTACTCAATACCCTCATATGATGGTAATAGAAACCTTTTCAAGGAGAATAAGTATATTTGTTTATCTTTCTTCTTGTGCTCTTAAGTACAGATTCTTATTTTATAAAATAGCATTCTGTCTAGGCTCAATATCTCCGCGCCCTCTCCCCACCCCCCCCCCCCACCCCCCCTGCCACCCCTTCTCACCCACTGAAAAGGGAAAAAAGGCAACAACAACCATCATTTGCCACCCACCCACCCCCTAACATAACTGTATTGCTTTTCATTTGCAATATATGGCCTCCTCCTCTGTCTGCTACAATTGTCTCAACTCCTAGTTTTTGCCTCTTCATTGCTGGATTATATTGGTAATTTAACTGGGGGTAAGTGCATTGGTGCTGCTTTGCTTGTTTGATCAACTTTATTGCAGACATAGTTGAATAATGTGTCAGAATTGACACATTTAAGTACAGATTCCTATTTTATAGCATTCTGCTTAGGCTCAATCTCTCCGTGCCCTCTCCCCCCTGCCACACTTTCTCCCCAACACACAGAAAAGGGAAAAAAAAGGCAACAACAACCATCATTTCCCCCCCACCTAACATAACTGTATTGCTTTTCATTTGCAAATATGGCCTCCTCCTCTGTATGTTACAATTGTATCAACTCCTAGTTTTTTCCTCTTCGTTGCTGATTATATTGGTAATTCAACCGGGGTGAGTGCATTAGTGCTGCTTTGCTTGTTTGATCAGCATTCACTAGTTGAATAATGTGTCAGAATTCACACATTTAAATGCAGCTAAAGTTATTGGCATTGAGGTATTAGTTTTGCCTTTTAGACTATAATACATTGTTAGGATTATGCTTGATCTTTAAGTCCAAATCTAACTGTTAGTGGGTGGGTAAAGATGTATTTTTTTTTAAGCATGTGGATATTCAGGAAATATAATGAGCAAAATTACCTTGTAAAAGAGATAATAAAGTCCCGCGTAGGTAACAGAAAATGTCTTGGAATTCGGATTTCAGACTGACTGAAATTTCTAATCGGAAGATGGAACCTAAAATGGGTCCAGTTTCTTTGACTTACCACCGTGTTAAATACTGCTTTACTGAATTTAGCACACAAGGACTCAGGTTATGTCTCAATTTCTGTTATGAAATAAAGCATTGTAAGACTGATCAGTCATTATTTTCTGTCATGCCATGTGGTGGGCAATTGTGGGGCCAAAATTACCCAAAATTTGAAGATTCACAAAGCATATAAAATGATTTTCCTTATTATCAGCAAACCTACCAAAAAGATACCAGGGAACCAAGGCCTAAATTGAAAAGTAGAAGTCAGAAATGAGAAGAAAATAAGTGGATGTCGATAGTGTCAATGCCATTGTGTATAGTGCTATTCATCTTCCTTGAATTTTACAACTACAATTCCATGTTATTCCATTTCCATTTAATCCATATAATACCAATATATACTGTTGGTGTTTGAAATTGTTTTTTTTCTCTCTTGGCATCTTAAGCTTGTTCGTGAGACAGCCATTCAGTGTCTTGTTGCCATTTCTGGGCTATCCCATGCGAGGATTTATCCTATGAGAACGCAGGTTAGTCAACCATGGAAGAGGAGAATTTTCTTTTCTGGAATATTTTACTACCTCTTTGGCTGCAAGATATTTCTTTTAGAATATACCAAAGGCCAGGAAAATAGTAGTTGGCAGCTATGTTACTCGGACTCGGGAGTGAATGTCGGATACGGATGTGTCCGATACGGATATACTCATTTTTTTCTAAGTTTTTTCATATATTTGGAGAATCGTATCCTCATACCCATGTCCGAATATGTATCGGATACAGATGTCGGACACGGGTATTTCAGCAAAAATGAAGAGTCGGAATAACATAGGTTAGCAGGAAAATAACTGGATTTTTTTTATTTGCATTTAAATTTGCATCTTCATTTTTTGCAGGTACTAAGAGCTATAATAAAGGCTCTCGATGATCCAAAGAGAGCTGTTCGTCAAGAAGCTGTCAGATGCAGACAAGCATGGTCAGTGTTTTACATTTGTATTTTTTTCTTCAGTGTGCAACAACCTGCCTGCCTGCATATCTTTTCAGTTTTATTACTTGAGGTGTATCACCATTGGTTTCACTCATTTTATCAAACAGGGCATCAACTGCATCAAGAAGTCTTCATTTTTAACATCATGAGATTGCTTCCAAGGCTTAGCCAGGTGATGTAAATATGGCTACAGATTCTTTATGATCATTTGGCATAGTAAAAGAAATGTAAATTTTTAACACTTGCAGGACATTTGTAAATTTGTTCAAAGTGACAGCAATTTTTCTTTTCTTTTGGTAATCAAAGTAGACAGTGACAAGTGGTGATTTTATTTTATTTAAAATGAATATTTCTACTGGAAAATGTTATGAGTGGAGTATTTATCAATTTAATGCTCTCTATTTTAAGAGCACAGAAAGAACAAGAAAATGAAAACATGTCTCTCAGCCTGATTCTGACAGCTTTTGCCTTTTTTTTGCTGATACAATTAACCTTCGAATTAAGTATCTGTTAATTAGTTCTAGCAATCCGCGTATTCAGATCGTGTTCGTAATATTATTTTTTTGGTGTCGTGTTGTGATTTTTTTTTTTTTTTTTTGTATCAGAGTTTAAAATTGTCAAGTTTGATAAGAGAAATGGTTGTTGATACAATTAACCTTTGAATTAAGTATATGTTAATTAGTTCTAACAATCCATGTTAATATCGTGTTCATAATATATTTTTTTTTATGTCGTGTTTTGATTTTTCTTTTATATCGTGTTTAAAATTGTCAAGTCTTATAAGATACATATGGATGGTGGCATACTCAATAGATTGAAAGACAGTCCTACAACAAAATAATGTATAAATAAGCTCCGGTTGTCAGCTCAAAATTTTGCATTTTTTCAATCGAAATTGGCAATGATAGAACTACACAAAAATTGCAAGAAAACAGAACACAACGTTCATGGCAAAATACAGACTATTCCTAGGACGGTACACGTGAAACCAGCAACTCTAACTTGCATTTGCTCAATATATCTTTATACAACTTTACTCTTATAGTATTCAAGGAAAAAAAGAAAAACCTATATCTCCAGTTAATTGCAACTATGATCCAAAAAGCAAATATATGTTAGGAATACAAACATGGGGGGATATCTAGCTATCTTGATTTATTTGGTATGTGGCTTACAGAAATATAACTCAGGGTCGGTCAGTGCCCAACAGCTACAAAACTCCACAAAACCTTCTAAAAGGCTTACCATCATTTATACATGCACCAATCAATCCGACAAGTCATCTTCAGCTCCACTATACTGATCAACATCTCGATGGTGTCGTGCAAGCTTCTGCGGTCTTCCGAGGTCATCTTCAGCATCTAGCCTTCCTACCTTCGAGCTTGAAATACCGCGCCTTGAGTTCGAATAAACCTGATTGCATACCAGAAAAAAAAAAGATGTAATAAATGAGTTAGAATTCAGTATACTTGTGGTGCAAACCTATGTTACTCGGACTCGGATGTGTCGGATACGGGTATGTGTCCAACATGGGTATGTTTGATTTATTCTAAGTTTTTTCATGTATTTGGAGGGTCTTTGGGGGATCATATCTCCATACCCATATCCAAATGTGTCGGATACGAGTGTCGAACACGGGTACTTCAAAAAAAAATGAATAGTCGAAGCAACATAGGTGCAAACTCCTATAGCTGGCTTCATGACCGTACCTCTGGCTCTTTCAGTTCTATTGCAGCAACTGTTGATCTCTTCCTTACAGTAATTCGAGAAGGTACAGGAAAATGTTCAATCTCATCACCAGCTCTTCCCTCTCTGGCCCTCTTTTTTCTTAAATTAAGCTTTGTGGGAAGAGGCTATAACATATGAGAAAAGTGTGTTAATGTCAGAGTAATCAACAGAATTTCAGCCAAAAATGGATCGAAAAGCTCAAGTGTATACCACATAGCGAGCTTCTCCTTCATCAAACGAAACAAGGTATGTTGTTGGGTTATTTTCATCATCACCCCGTACCTGTAAATGGGTCAGAAAGATTTTTTGAGCATGTAAATGCTAGCTCCAGCTTGTGCAACGTAACATTAGAATAATCAAGTTACATACATCCCAATGGTATTCGCGAACCCAAGAATATGAGATATCTTCGTGCTCATCATACATATCCTTCGATAGCTGTCACCATTAAAAATGAAAATTGAAATGGAAAAGCAATTCACTTAGAATCAACATATTGAAAATTAGGCTGCATGCAGTGAAAACTATGGTGTTGATGAACTATGTTACTCGGACTCGGGTATGAATGCCGGACACGGGTATGCGTCCGACACAGGTATATTCAATTTTTTAAGATTTTCATATATTTGGAGGGTTTTTAGAGGATCATAGCCCCATACCTATATATGGATATGCGTCGGATACGGGTACTTCAAGAAAAATAGTCGGAGCAACATAGCTGATGAATACATAATATGTGGAATGCAAGGCATATCTACCTCATCACGAGAAGGCACCATGTATGCCAAAAATCTCTCAGGATTTGCCGGATCAGAGTTTGGTGCCAGATAACTTTTCATAATGGCCTGCAATTATAAAAAGATAATAATAAATAAAACCAATATCAAATGAACTCAAAATATAGAATCACTAGCCACTGTCCCGCTGCCCCTTAGTAATGTTATATAGGCCTTTCTTTTTCTTTCCAAACAATACCATAAAATTAAAAAGTTATTGCCTAAAATAACATTGCAAAGGATCATCCCTTGAATAAAAGCCGCAGCGATGCTATCAACTATTTGTGGCATACTCATTGATAATATTATGGCCTCGAGACTGCATGCTGATTAATGTCAACAAAAAGCATGGAACTATGCCAAAAATATGCATATATATCACATTAACTTTTATTTCATTTATAATAATTAATAACTGAATTATGCAGCACATTCTACTGATCGTGTATTCTACCACTAATCTTGCAGATTACAGGATTTCGACTTACAAGAAAGCCAAGATATCAATAAACTATAGTAATCCTTGTGGTATGTTAATCTCAGGATATCAACTAATGATATAAGCAGAATACACAATTAAAGTGCTGCATGCATGCAATAAAACCTTTTCTTAACTCACCCTTGATTCATGCTCATCACGAACAGAACCATGCAGCTTGCTGAAAAGTTCAGAGTCAGCTGTAGGAGCACCATCAAATGCCACCATAACAAACTGATCATCGTACCTGGTGCAACCACATCACAGACAACAAATATGAATATGTTGTAACAGAGCACAGTAACTAATGATTTAATTCTAAAAGTTTTATAAGCTAATCAACCATCAAATCCCTAGAAATCCCTATCTCATGATTCACGTAGAAGCCATCAACTACCACTTACTACTTCTGAATCCCCCTTACACATGCATATTTAAACACACTTCTATAAGTACTTATTATGCCATTCAGTTGCATTTGGATGAAAGACGAGGTGAGAAACACTAATTCACATATTTTATAGAGAAGATAAATTAGTCAAATAGTTATCGCAAAAAACAAATGTAAGGTTCAAGTTGGAAAGAGGTTTGAGAATAGACGCAGGGATGATAGCAGAAAGCTTCAAAACTTAGAGGCTTTTTTTTTTTTGTCTTTATCTCAATTTTATTATCTTGTTTTCCCAATTAAAGAAGGAAAATCCAAACCAGCATAGCAAAGCCTATCCTAAATCCTAAGCTTACCTAATATGATAGGTTTGAAAAATCATGCAGCTAAAGACATTAGATTCACCTACCTAATACAGGTTTCACCTCAATAATCTTGTTTAAAAATGTGTTTAGGTTATTTCCTTCCGGAAAGGAACCTTGTAAAGTTAAACATTTCTGCTACATTATGTGGAATCTTTCTGCTAGAAACAAAACGAGACCACACAACAATTGATATATCAGCTAATCAACACCATAATAACCAATGACCATTCAGTGACAGAGCAAGCTTAATGCCTATTCATCTTGATCAACTAACGCACAGGCACACTGATATAGATAGATTAAACATATAACATTCACAATCAAATTAATGTATGAGAGCCTGAAAAGACAGTAAAAATAATAAAGCCAGAAAAACACTAACTAATTCCATACCGATCAAAATCAGGTAAGAGGGGCATAACTTCAACAGGCTCTAAGTTCTTATTGGTTGCATGGACAGGATATAACTTGGATGCCTCAAATGATGCCTCAATTTCTTTGATTTGTCTTTCCCTGATAAAATTGTCAACGTTTTAATGTGAAAGTGGAAGTAGACAAGTGGAAGTAGACAAGTTTCTCACAAATCTGCTTCTAATAAAAAATTTCTCTTCAGAGAGGGAGAATCAAACAAACCTATTGTTAAGGTTCTCCAAAAGATTGCGGCCTCCCTTAAGTTCTCGCAGTTCTTTTGCTTGCTTTTCAGTCAAAGACTGCAAGTGCCAATGTATTTAGTTTTGACACAGCTTTCAACAATAATTGTCAAGAACATCAAATATTAGCAATTACCTGTTTTGTTGATTCCGTACTAAGTGGAGATATGTACTGTGTTTTAACCAGCCAAGAAACACCTTTGTCAGTGGGTCTTTCTTTTCGTCTTATACCATCTTTCTTTACAGGGGTTAAAGCTTCATCATCATGCAAGAGTTTCTCATCTTCTGGGGAAAGAGGTGGTCTAACACTAGGAGGACTAATTAAACAAACAGAAAGAGATAATCAAAACCATGGAATAAAAAAGCAAAGGTCTAAGAAAAAAGTTTTAAGTGGGTGAAATATGATACTTGTATACACTGAGGTCAAGCAGGTCTAGTGGTATCCCAAGATCTGGCTCAACAAAAAGTTTGGGCTTGTACATTTTCTCCAGAGAAGTGATGGTGTATTTTGTAAATCTGAGGAAGAAGTATATATTAACGAGAAATTTCAGAAAAGGATTAAATCATGAGTCATGACATCCAAGACCAAAAACTGAAACAAGTTTAAATTTTCACAATTCCAATAATACTTTCTCCAGAAACAAAAGAACAATAACCACAGATGTACCATCACTAACGAGAAAAATAAAAGGAAAAAGGTAAATGCATTCAATCAGACAGCCAACAAATATACTGGATCTTGGATTTTTAAAAAGAGAAAATATATAGTCATCTTTCTTTGAAGAGAAAAGGGTAGTTCTTACCGATCTTTATCATTCTTCAAAGCCATGAGTTTGGGCTGTGCACTTGGATCAGGAAGTTCATTTCGGAATCTACAGAATATAAGTGTTTGTCATTATTGGAAGTAAACAGTATAAATATTGCCATACTTAAATAGTTAAATAAATAATAAAAAGGAACACTTTCCTGCAAGAAAAAAAAAAAAGAATAACATATAGGGAAATAAGAAGGAAACCGAAGGCAGAAAATAAAAATCAAATACAGTGTTCAGCCAAAAAGTATTAGTACAAATCCAAATGTGAGGATCAGTGGAGAAACAAATTTGAAAGAAACTCACTTCCCATTGTACACAAAACAACTTTAGCTACAATATGCATGGATTATACAACATGAAGGGGCAAGAACAGATAACTTTTCAAGTTAATCTATGGTCCATCAACCTACTTGTGCCAAAGAATGCAAATTGCAGAGGCATATCCAGCACTAATTACTCTATCAAACTCCATCATAAGTCATCCTGGAATGTTTTACAGACCTACAACCGCCAGTCTATGATCATAAATGATTCTCACCTCCAAATCAGAAAGCCAAAAGAAAAAGGAGAACTTTTTCACTAGCCCAAGAGAAAACTCATTAAGGCAAGATGATAAACATGAAAATTTAAAAGTTCAATATCTAAATTTGTTGTGGCCTAAGGACCAAAACGAAATTGTAAATGAGAAAGAAACAGCATCTCCATATACTCACTTCAACTTGCACAAGAATGTAGTTGGCTTCTTTAACCTATTCTCAATCCTCTCACCACTCAAAAATGGTGTAGCTCTCCTATCTTCCATCCGTGAGCCTACCATTGAACCATGCCCTTTGCCGGAAGACATCATCTGGGTCTTCTGGGAATCCTTCATCTGCTGCCTATGCTTCTCCTCTTGTCTTTGCTTCTCAAACTCCATCTTCTTCCTCAACCTTCTCTCCTCCTCCGTCTCCACCCTTCCTGCAGGTCCATTTGGCTTCTTCACAGGAGGCATCATCGGTTTGTGCTCTCTAACTCCAACCCCATGATTGGAATGCCCATGTTCACGCCTTCCAGAACCCAAAAAATTCCTATCCCCTCCTTTACTGCGCTCACTTAACCCCTTGTCGGTAACACTCTCCTTTGGAGGAGGTGGCGGTGGAGGAGAACTCGGGGGAGGTGGTGGAGGGATCGAAGAACCCGGAGAACTCGGGGGAGGCGGTGGGAGCGGTGGCTGCATTGCTGGATTACCATACTGTAACGAATACTGTGAAGGTGGATAGTACATTGGTGGCTGTGAGTTGGTCCTATTTTGTGGCATTGTAGGCAAAGGCGGGGGTGGGGGAGGTGGATAGGAAGAATCCGGAGGTGGAGGAGGCGGAGGGGGATAAGAATATTGCTGTTGTGGAGGTGGAGGAGGCGGTGGCTGCTGTTGTTGTTGGAGAGGTCTTGAAGGAGGGTAATGATAATTCGAATTCGGATTCATTTGATTGAAATTTTGACCATAATTTTGTTGTTGTTGGGGTGGAAGAGGATTTTGATTTTGTGGAGGTGGAGGTGGAGGTGGAGGAGGAGGAAAGGATTGTGGAGGGAATGGCCTATACGAGGCCATTCTTTTTGTTTTTTATTTCCTTGATCACAGTATCAAAAACAGAGATAAATCAATAAGAACCCTCAAAAAAGGACACTAAAATAGAGAAGTTGAGATTTTGAATTCTGGGTTTTCTTTTCTCTAAGTTTTCTTGCAGAAACTGATCCAAATTGGAAAATTTTGAACTGGGTAGCCACTCAAACTTAAAGTGTTCTATTTTTCTTTAACCTGATCAAGAAAAAGCCTTACAGGAATAAATTTCAAAACTCTGATATCCCGATTTCCACAATTCAGTTGAAGTAGATAAACCCTAGCAAAATCAACCGCCAAAATTTTTAATTTTACAGGTCAATAATTTTTTTTTGAAGAAAACGTTAATGAAGCTAAACATAGCAAGTATTTGAGTTCTGAATTCCAGAAACCCTAAGAAAGAGATAGTAAGTGAATTAGAATCTAACTTGTAAATACTTGAATGCAAAAACCAGCTCCAAATATATTAAAAAAAAAAAACTAACCGAGAGAAAATGGGAATGACTAATTTTTCAAATACAATAAAACAGATTAAAAAGGAATAAGGGAAATTTTGTGGGGCGAAGTCGAGATAGAATGTACAGAAACCCTAGCTAAAAGAGGAAAAAACCCCAATAAAATTGATGAGACAGATTTCGGGAGTGTTGAAAAGCCCTAGATTGATAGGATTTGAAAGATCGGAGAGTGACCGGAAAAAGCTGGTCGGAACTAGAACGGGTGGAGTAAGCAGAGTCTTCCCTTTTCAATCGGCTTACTCAGCGTTGGATTTGTTTTTTTTTACATAATTAGTGTTTTTCTATTTTTTTGAAAATATAATTAGGAGTATTTTTTATTTAGAAGTTAGAACTAATAATTTACATTGAAAAAGATTTATACACGAAAAGTTTTTTTATCCATAAAATATATCAATTCTTTGATAGTTGTTATATTTATTTCTTTAATGAGTAATTTTGTTAAACTCATTGGTTTCTCCTTTTTTAATATTTTTTATTTATTTAGAATTTCTATTATATAATCTCATAATATGTGTTATATATATATATAATTTATATTTGATGCTTGACATCATATAAATCTAGATTTTATCAGTGAATTAAATGATGTCATTTTATTAAAAATAAAATTATTTGTACTTATTTTTAAAAATTTTAAGTGAGATGGTATCATCTGATTCATTGACAATACATAAATATATAAGGTCAATGCATTAAATACAAACTCATATATATATATATATATATATATATATATATATATTCATATGATAACTTTTTTACCATGTAATTATATATTTATAAGTAAACCTTGCTCTCTTTTTTTTTTTTTTTCTCATTCTACTTTCATTTAACTATATACTATAATATTTTATATATGTATTTATAGTGTTTAATTATACATAAATTAAAAGTTATAAAATGTAATTATTTATGTTTTTTTTATTTAAAAAAAAAAGAAAGAAAAGAAAATTCAAACATAATTTTTTTAAAAATGATAAATAAATTTATTTTTAAATTAAATTAATTGGTGATCTATATAGTGCACTTCGTTGCGAGAGTCACCAAATGTCAAAAAATTTACTTATAAATTATGAAAAATTAATTAATTAATATTAATAAAATTTATATATGAACAAAATATGATTTTTGCAAATATAAATATATATATTTTAAAAATTTACAAAAAAGATTCTTGTCAAAATTTGATTGTTTTACATCATATTGTTCAAAAAATTAGATTTGAATTTGGTTCAAGCAAATAGCACAAAATATATAATGTTGGACACCGACAAACAAAAAGCTACACGTGTAAAAAATAATATATTAAGAAAATAATTTATAAAAATATTTGAACCTACATATTTGAACGAGATTGAAATAAGAAAAAACCAACCCAAACTTCAAAGACAAAAATTGTCAAAATTGAAAGAAAAAAAGGTTTTTTTTATTGAGATATAGCCAAAAAAAATACTAAAATATCGTTGTTTTTGGATTAATTCCCAAAATCCCTTTTTTTTTTTCTAGCTGGGAAATCGCCACCCCCATGGCGATTTCCCAGCGTTAAAATTTGAAAATTTGTAAAAAACACCAAGGGAAATCGCCATGGGGGTGGCGATTTCCCTTCATGTATATATATATATATATATATATATATATATTTTAAAATTAATAAACAAAAATTAAATTTATTTTTTAATTTGATAAATTTATTTTTTATTTTTAAAAATTATAAATTAAATTAAAATATTTTTTTTATAATTTAAAAAAAATTCATAAGGTATATTTTAGGTTTTTTTATAATTTAATATTATAAAATTTATTTTTTAAATTGTTAAAAACAAATTAAATAAAAAAAATTAAATTTTAAAGGAAGGCAACGGTCATATGTAGAGTGGCACCAAACTGACCGGGTGTTGCGACAATTTGGGATGCAACAACCAATTCCTGCAGCCCCGGTGAACCTTGATAAGCTTCACAAGGTCGACATGCGTGGTCGTAATGATGAATTCTGGCCTGCGAAGCATGAACATTGGATCCAATGGTGGAACATACGTTTTCAACGAATTCCGACAGGTTACCCGATTGTTGGTAATAATTTCAACCCATCTGCTGATTACATAAGATGGTATAGAAATGAAGGTCGGCCTTTCGTTTGTCCACCGTCGATGTATGAGGATGTTAGGAGTATGCCATTTACCGGACAAACTTCAGCCCCAGTCCCTCCTACACAAGATATGGATGCTCCTAGACCTCGCCGACAACGTGGGCGAACGCGTCAACCGACCTCATCGGAGTTCACAGCACCGAGGATGTCATTTGATCATCCTGAACCTGAACGGGATCATGGAGTACCATCCAGTCATCGTTATTCCGTAAGTCACCCCGGATATGACGTTGATAAGTGTTACCGACCATCACCGCCAAGACCGAGGTTAGATGACCAGCTCCCCATCCTAAGTCCAAGTTCAGCATATCTAACATCCATGTATCAGTTTAGAACCCCTTCGTCAGCATTTGATGCTACATCATTTATGGGTGCATCTAGTAGTTAGGTTCCCGTTATGGGTGAACTAGGTGTTGGCTCATCCAGCAGTGGGTTTCAAAATTTTGATACGGATGAAAGGACTGATGACATACAACCGGAACCAGTGGCGGTTATAGCAAGAGGTCGTGGTGGACCGTGAATACGTGCCACTGACGAGGTTGAACGACGGGTGCAACCACCACGCACTAGAAGAGCTCGACACTGTTGCTCTACACCACGCAATAATTAGAATAATTGTAATGTGTTTTAAATTTCTAATATAAATTTATATGTTTTGCATTTCATGTTATTTATTTTAAATTTGTTCGGAAATTAACTGTTATATTTTATTTTAATTTATATCTTAATGTTGTTATTTAATTTTAATATAATAATCCAAATTACATGATAAGTTGATTTTCTTTTTTTCTTTTTTTCATTTTAATTTAATTTTCTTTTTAAATTTTAATAAGAAATAAAATTTTAATCATAAATTAAATTAAAATTATTTTATCAAATATCCAGTTTTAAACTGTAACAATCTATACTATTATTAAAAACAATGATTAAATTGATGTCACGAGTTAATCGAATACCAACTCAAAAAAACTAATCAAATTAAAAAAATTATTTTACGATACCAACTTAAAAATAACTTCTTTATTTAAAAAAGTGACTCGATAAATTTCTTTAAAAAAAATTTATTTACATTTCACATCATTAAATTATTTTTGATATAAATTAAATTTTCCTTTTTATAATATTACAAAATTATAAAAAATACAATTTTTGATATAAAAATTTAATAAAAAATATAATCTTCTTTTTTAAATTTTAATAAGAAATATATTTTTATTTTTTATAAAATTGTAATAATAAATTAAATTACATTTTTAATATATATTTTAAAAAAATAAATAACCAAACCTATAAAAAAAATATTTTCATTTAATTTATAATTTTTAAAATTAAAAAATAAAATTATCAAATTAAAAAATAAATTTAATTTTTGTTTATTAATTTTAAAAAAAAAATTATACATGAAGGGAAATCGCCACCCCCCATGGCGATTTCCCTTCATGAAATTTGCAAATTTAACCAAGGGAAATCGCCATGAGGGGTGGCGATTTCCCTTGGTTAAATTTACAAAATTTGTAAAATACACCAAGGGAAATCGCCACCCCCCATGGCGATTTCCCTTGGTGTTTTTTACAAATTTTCAAATTTTAACGCTGGGAAATCGCCATGGGGGATGGCGATTTCCCAGCTAGAAAAAAAAAGCGTATTTTGGGAATTAATCCGAAACCAACGGTAATTTGGTATTTTTTTTTTGGCTATATCTCAATAAAAAAACCAAGAAAAAAATGTATTCAAAATTCTCCTTTTCCCCCAAAATTCTGAATAATATATATATATATATGAATTTATACTTTAAATATAATTTTTTTAAAAAATTAATATTATTTGTGTATTTTTTTATGTTATTAATCATACTTCATTTTAATTTTTCTTAATTTATGCTAAATATACTTCAATTATCTTTTTATTTTTATTTTTAATTTTCTCTTAACTAAACTTTTTTGATGATCGATTTTTTTCTTTCCTTTATTCATGCTACCATCATTTCTTTCTTTCTATTTTCTAAAAAGTGCAAATTGATTGAAAAATTGATTTTGCTCATTTGCTGGGCTTTGGTTTTATGTAATTTCGATCTCTAATAAAACTATTTTAAAAAATAAAAAGAATGGAGAGAAAATAAAAAAACTCAAAGTTCAAAATCTTTTTACCATAAAAACTCAAAGCCCATAAAAGAAAAAAAAAATCTAAAAAATTTACAAATCCAAAAATGCCAAAAAAAAAATAGCAAATATGACCTTGACATTTCTAAAATTTCATCTAAATCCCTTGAACTCTGAATTTTTTTCCTTTTAAAAAAACCCCCAAAACCCAAAATCTGTTTACCATAAGGGCTCAAAGCCCATAAAAGGAAAAACTAAAATTATAAAACTTTAAAAATCCAAAAATACCCAAAACATAAAAAATAGCAAATATGACCTTAACATTTCTAAATTTTCATCTAAAGCTTGAACATTGGATTCAATATACTTATCGAAGATGTTCGTTATTCTTATAATTTTATTAGATATATGGAGTTGTAAAAATTTAATTAAACATCTTAATTTGACACATATGTCTTTGGCAATAAATTTTTAATTTTCATACTATAGTATTCCATGATTCAAAGCCCAATCTTATTTGGGTTTGGGATTCTTGAATATCCATTCCAAGCTCATAAACAAGCACAAATACACAGTCAATTAACTAAGTGAGACATTGAGCCTACGCTATACTATACTATACATATATATATATATATATATATTATTATCAAATATCAATCTGTTGTGTTCTAATATAGTTTCAAGAGTGAAAGACAATCACAAGAACAGAGCTACAACCAACTGTTCACATTGCAACTATATATTCAAAATGATTTGTTTGTGCATGTCATACATACATACATACATACATATAATATTGAGAGAGATTCACGCATGCATGAAGTTATATATATATGTACGCGAAAATGATGTCATGAGTAGTTTATTTGAAATGAATAATTCAAATTGTATGTCTAAAAGTTATTTGTGGAATAACATAATGTTTTTTTCTTTGGATCAGTCCTGTTCAAGGGTCGAGTTATTCGTCACAATTCGAATGTTCGTTCGATATTTAAGAGGGTTTGGATAAAAATATTGAATCTAAAAAACGGGATTGAGCAAACAAATGAGGTTCGTTTAAAAAAAATTTGAGCTTTGGGCATGGTATTTTTTGCCTAAGTCTGATCCGATTCAATTCGTTTTACTACTAGTAATATAAATTTTCAAGAAGGATCGATTTTTTTTTTAAATGATTCTTTTTTAAAAAGGATTGATCTTTTTACGTATAAATTTGGATGAACACCTGAGTAGTGTTTCACATGACCGAATCTAGCTTAAAGAGAATTTTTTACCTACATTTTGAGCTGGACCAAGCTTAGCAAAAAAGAAACTCGTTAAAATGGGAGTTAGACCCGAACCCGGTCATAAATAGATCTCCTTTTGAGTTAGTGTATCATACTTTTTTTGTATTATTATATTCGATGCATTCAAACATGATTAGTTCGGATATTCATATTTTTCTGAAAAAAGAAGAAAAGATTACATGTAGATAAAATTGAAACGATAATTTCTGTTAAAATGGATACCAAAGTGTAAATTGATTGATACACCAAAGAGACTAAAGCATTTCATTGACGAAACTCAGTGGTAATACATGTAGCTTACAAGCAAACTCTAAGAGGCCTACAAAGCTAAAGAGGTGAATTTCGGGCATACAAACAGATAACAAATTCACCAAACCACAATATATATTTCTTGCAACATTAATGCACTACTTATTTCTGCATTGGATCATACTCTCTTCTTATTTGGGGCGACGTGCGGTTTCCATTGGCCCAGCTTGTCTTGCCAGCTGAACATTTAGATAAAATCATAATTGAAAAAATTAGCTTAACAAAACACAATTTCCTTTTAATAAGGTGGAAAAAGAACAAATAAAATAAGTAAATAAGGTACCTGAAAATAAGCTTCAAGCTTCTTTTTCAATGTTGCATATTCTTTCTTCAGTTGTTGGAAATTCCTCATGCATCTGCAGCTTGCAATCATGCAAATCAAACCATTTTTATACATTGAAACTCCCTAATTTTAAAATACTCAAACAGGAAGCTTTCAAGCAGGCCAAAACTTGCTCTGGGTTTTGTTGATAATATTAGATCAGATAGATTGTGATGACAAGAAATTAATGAAAGGGGCAGAGGGAGGGATTACCCTTCTCCATTTCCATACTTGCAATATTCCCTAAACAGTGTGCTCTCAGCTTTCACCTTTTTGGCTCCAATGCTGCAAACCAATCAGAAAAAATGAAAATAAATAATTGGTTGTGTTAAAGCCAGCATAGAATATACTTGATGTTTACCTATAAAATAAGTCTTCTTAATTATAAAAAGATTTTAGTAGCATATATATATATGTTACCTTGAACTGCTTCCTTTGAACTGATGCATATAGCCATCCAACTTATTAAAATCAAAAGGTTTCCTCTCCCTGAAGAGCACAACAAGCAAAAAAACAAAAAAAAAAAATATATATATATATATATATATATATATAATCATCATTTGTCTCATGATCATCCTCATATTTTGTTATTGTTATTATATTACAAGTAGTAGAAATTTGAACTTACAGTGCCTGCTCTATATTAAGGATTAATCTGGCTGAATCGCGGTAGTATAAGGTGGCAACTTCTTCCACGAAATTTGGGTTAGCATCATCTTGGAGTTCCTCCAACTGCACGAATTGTTCATCAAGATATCCCTGCATGCAATCATCAAATACTTTTGTTTAGTTATGGCAACATAAACAAGTTAGCAATGAACATATATAGTTAAAAAAATTCAAATCTAATTTCAAAAGTTAGCTTATAAGATGGAGAGTCTAATAAGGTATATACGCCATAATCAAGTACAAAAGACAGGTAACTTGAGATTTTTAACATCACCTCTAGACAGATACCTAGCGAAACAAGTGCAGAACAAGCAATCTAATGAAACGGACAAAGAACCTAGCTTTGATATCAAGTTAAAGAAACTAAAACCCAATCTCAAAAACTATTTTGTAAGGTGGAGAGTCTAATAAGGTATATAAGTCGTACTCAAATACAAGAGGTAGACAATGTGAAACTTTTGACAAACATAAAAAATAAAAATAAAAAACTTAGCATATAAGAATTTGCATGTGCATCAGTACATGCAGACGCATAGTTCAGGGCTAGCTAGCTATTCTTAATTTCTTCAGCGTCTCTTCTTTTTTAGGGGCAGATGGTTTAACTCAGATTACATAAGTCAAACTTGTGGGTGATATTTCACAAGCATAAACATATATAGTAATAACACCATTTCCAGCAGGTTAATTTTCCTACCCTCCATCTGGGGAACAGTATTAAAAATATATATAAATGTATGCATCTTTTTGCATTTATTGGTTACTTGATGGGGTGATCTTGAAGAGTACTAGCTACTACTTTAGATTTGCAAACCATGCAAATGTTTACGAAAACAAACCTGATCAAACAGGGATTGCCTCATGATTGCAAGCTGCCTACGCATGGGGTTTCTCTCCATTAATATAAGAAAGAATGCTTGAGGAAGCAAATGAAAGAAGAAAAGAAAAGAGCAAGCTAGCTTGAGAGGGGAAAGAAAGGGAGAAAAAGAAGTTGGAAGGTTTGAGGGATACTTCAATGGAAAAGGCCAAGAAGGGGGTTTATATAGTAGAGGAATCCTAGCAACAAAAAAAAAAGGTTAAAAATAAATTCGAGACTTAATCCAATTGATTCATGTAGTTACCTTTATAAATAACATTTAATTAACAGATCCGAAATTCGAGTCTCCACATTGCAATCTCTTTCCCTATTTCCAGCAGCCTCTTTTATGAAAAAAAATAAAAATAAAAAAGTGCAACAACTCAAGACTAGTGCCTGGTGAAAGGACTAAAGAGTGCACAAAAAGTATATGTGGACATAAATTGGTTTTAAAGGAGCTAGAAAATGGAGATTTTACTATCTTTTCTTTGCAGTGTTGGGTTTCATTATATTTGCGGCCTGGTATTCTGATTCTGTTTCTAAATGGAAAATATCAGATTTGTTTGTCGTTTTTCTTATAAAATCAACTCTCGAGCCATGAATTAAGAATTGTTTAATGCTTTCAGATTCTATGATTCTAACTGTGACATGGATTTCACTTTCAGTTTTATGCACTTAATTAATCCTTAGTGATTCTCTGAAAAACTTATACTATTAACAATGAAGAGACAATATATAATTTAAGGTAAATTTAGTAAATTGTGCATTTGTACCATTTTGTATTATTTTTATGTATTATAATTATGTTTAATGTATTATATATCATAAATATAAATATTTACTCATTTATATATTCATATAGTATTTTTTTTTTTATATCATATTTTAAATTTTTTATGTTATATTCGTGAAAAAATTAATCAATGTAATTGAAGGTAACAAAAGCAGCACATGAAATTTTTTATTCCTTACGTCAAGAGATTAAATAATTATAGGACTTTACCATTTTGTGATAGGATTGAGTGAATTTTTACTTGAAAGGACATATGAAAGACAGGTTTTAAATCATTTAAAAATGCATGTTGTCTATACATATATATATATATATATATATATATATATATATATGATTGTTCAGATATTGAAGATCCTATATATAATGTCTACACAGTTGATGGGATGTGAATTGAACCAATCAATTACTTTATTCATATAAATTTATCATTTTTCACTATTACTCTGATACATCGGCATCTTTTTCCAATCTAAAAGATATATTTTCCATTTTAAGTTTTGTTAATATAAATGTACCATGTTTTATGCTTCACAAATATAAGATGCAAATATTGTACTTCACATGATAAATGAGAATATGTTTTTTTTATTAAATTGAGTAAATTATATTTTTAATTATTTATTATTTTTTAAAATTTTTATTTTAATCATCAAATTTTAAATAAATAAAAAATCATGTTTTGATCATTGATGATTTTAAATGTTAACGTGTAATCAATCAATAAAACTAACGACGATTGTCTCATATGGCATTTTCATGTCAACTCTTCCACCAAATGACCTTAATCAAATGAAAATAAAATAAAAAATTGAAAGAAAAAAATTCAAGTGACTTTTAAATACAAATTTTTGTATTTTCACAAGGCAAATTAAAGAGTCGTGGAAATATCACATGACCAAAATCAATTAATGTGAAAAATCATATGAAATAATCGTTAATTTTTAATGATTGAGTGATTAAAACAAAGTTAAAAAAATTGGATCGAAAATCGAACCGATCAAACTTTCGATTCTCAATCTAATCGATTGAACCAACATGTTTGATCAAAATACTTTTAAATATATAAAATATTAATTTTAATGTTAAATAAGTAATAAATATAATAAATAATTAATAAGAATTTATATTTAGCTTACTGGTATGATGTTTAATATAAAATCAAGAGGTTAAGGATTCAAATCTCATCATTTATAAAAACAAAAAAAAATGAAAAAATATTAAAAAAAAATAGTTTTTTACCGGTTAAACCAATCTTCTACCAGTTCAAAAAAAACTTGGTTTTATATATAATATCAGACCGGATAGATCATCGATTTCAGATTCAATCAATTCAATTTTTTATTCACTGGATTAAAGAGATAATATTTATAAATATCTGTGATTAAAATCTATAATATCTCGAAAAGTTACGTGATAAAAAAGATAATTTACTCTGTATTCAAACATACTATCCATCATTAATTCTCACCCAAGTAAAAGGGCAGCCAAATTAAGCCCCAAATGCCCATAAGGCCAAAACAAGTGATTAGCATATGCCATTTCCGCTTCTCTTTATGTTCATTTTCATGCTAAAACCAAAGTTTGGAAATTATTATTATTCTATATTTTCTTTAATTTATCCAATTAATCTTCCTCAAACTCTATAATATATATTATTTAATTTATGTTGAGAGAAAAGAATTTCACATCTTTAATAATAAAAATTTGGACCGTGACTCATAAATAAAGCATTATCTTTTTCTATTAAGATTTTTTTTTAAAGATAAAATCATGAAAACATAGTGTAGACTTTCAAAAACATATAATTTTTCGTAGAAAGTGTAATTCAATAATTCTTACATCAATTATTTTCATATTTTTTAAGATGATTATTGCTATAAAAAAAAGATCTCGGTTGCTTTACAAATTACAATGCTAACTAATTATATTTATATTAAGTATAACTTTTTTTTTACTTGTTTTAAAATAGCAAGATTGGTAGAAAATGGAAAGACACAAAGGCAGCGTAACAAAGCCAAAAGTGGGAGGAGACATTGTTCGATTCTAACAAAAGATCTCAACTAAAACAAAAAAGATGATGTACGGACAGTAATCAATTTCTAATCAATCTTAAATTCTCTAATTATTAAACCCTATTATTATTCCTGAATGATAACAATTAAAAATTAGGCTGCAGCCATTGCAACACTACTCATACATAACATCTGACATCTTTTTTTTAGTTTTCTTCTTTTAAAATGAACAATAGGCTTTATTATATAAAAAGAAATTATCTTTATTATATATGAAAAAAATTATCTCATACATACGAGTAAGTAAAGATGACATGTTCTTAAGACATATTAAAAAATAAATTAAAAAAAAAATATATATATATATATATAACAATCTTTTAATTTTACTTATAAAATTAAAAATTTTGCTTGTTAATGTATTAAAAATAAATTTTTATATAACTCTGTAATTTTTTTTTTAATATCCTTAATTTGGAATCTTAAATAGATCCAATCATTGATTTGATATGAATACTGCTCAACCATTATGAAAATGACTTTTTTTAAAAAAAAAAAAAAAAAATTCCATCACTTCAGTTTTGAGTTTTTATTTTTGGGTAAAAGACACTTATTCTTTAGGATTTAATGAAAATTCCACTTATTTTTAAAGTTTTGAAATTTTCACTTTACCCTCTATTCAAGTAAATAACAATTTTATCTTTTAAGGATTTTGGAGATAACTCGTGATTAGAGGTGATAACAGTTCGATTAGGTTCGGTTTTAGACAAAAATTACGATTAATATGCAGTATTCTGGTTTTTAACACTTTGCGGCTACCGAATCGAATAGAATAAAAAATCGAACCGACCCGAATCGAATTCCATCAGTTTGGACCCGAACCCGATTTTATTTAAGATTTTAGCCCTCGACCCGACCTCCTTTTAGATATACTCGAAACCGCCCTAAACCCGATTTTATTTAACATTTTAGCCCTCGAACCTGACCCCGAAAAGACCCCCTGATCTCATCCCGAATAGACTGAACTAACCGACCCTTTTAATTTTATTTTAAATATAATTATTTAAAATTATATATAATATAATATATCATTTATATATATAATATATGATATACAATAAATAAATTATTTTTTAAATAGTTAAAATTGATTAAATCGACCGACTTAAGTAGGTTTCGATTTTTTTGGTTTTAGAATCTTTGTCGGTCGGTTCGATCGATTTTATAAGTTTAGTCGATTTAATCGATTTTTAAAATTTTGGAACCGAACCAACCGAACCGACTGAATGCTCACCTTTAATAATAAATAGAATTAAATTAACATATATAAAAAATTAAAAGTAAGAAAAATAAAAAAATAATCGAGGGCGGGTCATTTCGGGTTTATGGTAAACCAGAACCCGAATTTGTTAGTTTTTGAAATTACCTGCCTGACCCGAGGTTCAGATTATTTTGCCAACTCTAGACATGTTCTATGCCATAGAAGGACAATTTTGGCATGGTATTAAATTTTAGGGGGGAAAGAGAATATTGTCCAAACTATAAGGGGTATCTGAAATTATGATCAAACCTCAGGGGGTTTTGAATACTTTTCCCTATAAATGGTCCATTTAGATATACTCGAAATCGCCCCGAACCCGATTTTATTTAAAATTTTAGCCTCCGACCTCAAAATCCCCCACAATCCCATCCCGAATAGACTGAACTAACCGACCCTTTTAATTTTATTTTAAATATAATTATTTATATAATAATTTAAAATTATATATAATATATCATTTATATTATATAATAATATATAATATACAATAAATAAATTATTTTTTAAACAGTTGAAAACGATTAAACTGACCGACTTAAGTTGATTTTGATTTTTTCGGCTTTAGAATTTTTGTCGGTCGGTTCGGTCGATTTTATAAGTTTAGTCGGTTTAATCGGTTTTAGAAATTTTAGAACCGAACCAACCAAACCGACTAAATACTCACCCCTAATAATATATAGAATTAACATATATAAAAAAATTAAAAGTAAGAAAAAAAATTATCGGGGCGGATCAATTCGGGTTTATGGTAAACCTGAACCCGACTCGAACCCGTTATTTTTTATAATTATCTACCTGACCTGACGATTCGAATTATTTTGCTAACCCTAGACATATTATATGCCATAAAAAGGTATTTTTGGCATGATATTAACTTAAGGAAAAAAAAATATTATCCAAACCTTAAGAAAAAAATAGGATATAATCTAAATTTTAAGAAGATATCAAAAATTATAACCAAACCTCAGGGAATTTTTAATACTTTCCTCTTTATTTTTTGTTGGGAACAAGAAGCTTAGCTTAGATACTCCGTTGCAAAAGTCAGCCCTCCTCTTCCTCCTTTCACAATTTTTAGGGCTCACGTGAAGAATCTCATGCAATTTTCATATACTCACGTGCCACAAAATGACAAAGATAAATTAAATAATTGCCTTTTTAGTGTGAATCTCGAATTTAATCTAATTAATTCATATAATTATTGTTAATAAATTAAAAATCAAATTGAAGGTTAAATTATTGAGATCTTTAAGTTATCGGTTCAATTGGTTCAATCGATTAAATCAGTTATTCATTAAAAATAAATTAAAAATATAATTTTAATATTAAATAAATATTAAATATAATAATTAATTAATTAATAAAAATATATATATTTAGCTTAATGATACGGTCTTTTAGTATATGACTAAAATGTTAAAGATTTAAATCTCAACACGTACAAAAATAATAAAAACAGCAACAACAAAAAAAAATTACCGGTTGAATCGGTTTTCTATCGGTTCACTGGATCCTCAGGTTTTTTATATATATCGGACCAAACATGTCTTCGATTTTCTATTGAATCAATCCGACCAATCGATCCGATTTTTTTAACACTAATTATTGTTAAAAAGTGACTTCCAATATTTTTAGATTTTAAATATCAGCATCTAATATATTCTCATATCCCAAATTATAACTTTCTTTATAAAAAAATAACCTCCTCACACCTCATGTAGGGTACAAGTGATTAGTAGTTCTTTTTTAATTATTATTTTTGTTTCATATGATTTAACTCAAAAATTTTTAATTTTTTGATATTAATAAAATGACGGGATATTTGAATCTAATTTTAAAAATATAAAAAAAAAAAGGTTTTTGATGCATTGTCAGTGTATAAACTTTATACACTGACAGTGAATCCTACACTGACACCTCATTAAAAAACTAACTTCTAACCTTAACCCTAACCACTAACCACTAACCCCTAACCTCTAACCTAACTCCTAACCCTAACCCCTAACTCGACAGATGGCATCGTTGAATGCACTGATAGTGCATAACCCTATACACTGACAGTGCATCAAATATTAATCCATAAAAAAAATACCCTGCTCGTTGAATCAAATGTTCACATAATTTAACTTAAAATTCCATCAACAAAATCAAGAGTAAGAGATATTAAATCTTGAATTAGTGGCTAAGGAATTGAGTACTTGATGTTTAGTATAAAGGCCTTTAATATTTTTTTTCTCTGGTGTTTGAATGGAAAAATCTTCCAATTATCATTATTTAAAAAGAAAACTATTAGAGGTTCAATTAATTAATTAGGTTAATTAAGTCCTATATCTATAGACTCCAATACAATATGAAAAAAAAAAAAAAGATAAGATGATGATAATTAATTAGACCTGATAATTTGTGTATGCATATCGTGTTTCAATTTTTTTTTTTGTCAATTGTGTAAAAATAGACACAACATAATTTGTGTCAAAATCGTAAATACGAATACGATACATGTATTAAACATGTCATGTATGTTTATTACATTATTTTTATATTTATTAAACATATCGTATTCGTGTCGTGTTTTCATATCGCATATAAAATTATCATGTCTACTGATAACCAAGGTTTCTGAATGTTTGTAAAACAATGAGTTAGCATTCAAGAATGTTTAAAACACTAATAAACTTTTGGTGAGGTTGTAAATGTTTTTCAATCAGGGAAAAAAAGGTTTAAAGTGTAAACCAATGATGTAAGTATGCTTTTTGAAAGATTGGATAGAGTATTTAAATATGCTAAGTTCAAATAAATTGAGAAACTTACAGCTAGGGAATAAGGGATTCTCTAGTATGAGCTTAAAAAGTTGTTAATAGTGACTGAACCATAAAAGAGAAGCTATACCCCTCAACCAGAAAGCCCATAAACTGCATATTTCTTAAGCTACATAGGATCATATTATTTATTGCAATAATGTGCTATGATATAGCTTTTTGTTAATGTCTTTTTTGTGGAGTTGACTTGTTTGATGATCTGAATTTCTATTGAGGTGGAGAAAAGAAGTTAGAGGACGTTGAAATTTTACTTTTGGGGTTAACTCAGATACTTAAGTCAATAGGTGTATGAAAAAAGTTGAAAAAGGTGACGGTGAAACAATGGAGGTCAATGTGTATAGATTACGTATCTGAGATCAGCCCTTAGATGGACTATTTATACTTGATTGAACGTTCTGAAAGATGTCACGTGTGGTCCACCCATTGGGGTTTGGTAGCTATAAATATGGATGGTCTTCCTTCAACAGGTCGACTTGATTTCTAAATACTCCTATATATATATATATTTCATTTAAATGAAAAACAATTTTGTTTGCAACGGTGAGATTTGACGGGTGGAGGCACACCAACAAAAAAGAGAATAATTTTTAAGTTTCTAAAAGAGGAAAAAAATCATCTATAAAGACAGAAAAATCCCAATAATAATGATTGAAATAACAACTTTATATGCTCTCTATCTCTCTCCATGCACTGGTCCTTATCATGTCTTTCTATGTGCCTGCAAAATTGAGCCAACATCTTAAAAAGAAGAAGACAAGTTTTTGGGAAGAGATTCTGCCTGTACCCCCACTCTCTTTCATGTGTGTGGTCACATCTACTCCTTTGTTAAAAGAGTTTAAAAAGCTGTGAGGAGAGGGTGTTGGTGGAGTATTTTGGGCATCAATTTTGATTTTTTTTTTCCTCTTCCTATCACTGTCTCCTATGTTGATAATAAGAATCCCACCCTTGACACTGATCAAAAATCCCAAGCTGCTTCTGCTACTATTAAGTTTGTGCTTTGTGTATTAAAGTTCTTACTTTTTCCCCCCCTCAAACTAAAAAACATTGCATCGGCAAACCAGCAATTACACAGTTTAGTCTGGTTGTTACTTTTTCCAGCCAAAGGATTGAAGAGTAAGATTTACATATACTCTTATTTTTAGTTTGTACTTTGTAGAGTTATTCTAGAATTCATTCAAATGTCAGTTAACTTGGTGCATAAAGTATTTTTGACGGTTGCATTAAAAATCTGATATCTACAATAATTAAGGGAGATGATTTCCTCCACTGTGCATGCAGCTCCAAGTTGCTTTTAGTTGAGTTCTGTTCCAGGGTATATAAATGTTTAATGTTATCCCGATTCTTCATTTTTCTTAAAATATTCATGTTCGACATTTGTGTCCGACACATATTCGGACATGAGTACGAGGATATAATCCTCCAAATATATGGAAAATTTTTTAAAAATTAAATATACCCATATCGGAGTATCGGACACATACCCTTATCCGACACTAACCTTCGAGTCCAAATAATATAGTATATGTCTAATTGTCTATACATCGCAATGCTAAAGTTTTTATTTTCTTCTTTCTTTTTCTGATACAAGAGGTAGCACCATGGCTTGAAGCTAGATTTCTGTTCGAAATCTAATCTAATGACAACCATATTTTTCCATGTTAACTTATACAATAATGAACGACTGATATAACTTGCTTGAACCGACCCTTTACCAAGATCTTTACGAAAGCAAAGACAATAACTTCTTGCTTTACTTATTCCATTTTCTAGAAGATATTCATTTATTCTATTACCAACAAGAAGGAAAAAAGATCAAAATTTTGACAATCCTCCAGTATTATACATGGTATCCAAGGGCAAAAAAGATCATTCTAGTTAATATGGGAATCCTAAAAGAACAGAATTCTTCTGGTAATTAATTATGTTGATCCTAATACCTTATGGCTTCGCATGAAGGAAGGTATGGGGAAAAAGTAGTTTCAAGATGTGCCTCGTCTGAAACCATCTAACAACAGCAAATTCATGAGATCCAGGGAGCTCCATACTGATACAAGAAAGAAATGGTTCTTTGCCCACATTGTCATGGATGTAACCTGATAAGGTTTGCCAGAGTTGTGGAGGAGACATGGCTTAATGCTAGCCACACTTTGCTTCCAAAAGGGAGCCTTCTTTTCTAACTTGGCTGTAAGAGAATGTGTTATTTTGCTGGATCCAAAGGGAAAATTTCTTCTTATAAATAAACAAAAAGGGCAATTTCGTTTTGTTTTTTTTTTTTGTTGAATAACTCAGTCAGTCCAACTTACTGAAGGAATCTCGGTTGTATACTAATGCAACTATCAAAAGATTTTAGCGAACACAAGATTTAGCTTAATTGATTCATGCAACCACCTTTAAGAAGTGACATCCAATAGGTTTGAAGTTCAAATCTTAATATCTACAACCCCTTTCGTTATTTCCAGACTACGACCTCCTTTGAATAAAAAAATAAAAGATTTTAGCAGCTAAAGTATTGAGGGTCAAAACTGTTGTTTCATTAACAATGAAGTTGATGTCAACAATCCAGGTCTAGTCCTGCTGTGATTGTTACCCCTCAATGAGTCTCCTCTCAGTGTAAAAAATCCAAGGAAGTTTACAAGAAATGGGTCTTGATGAAAAATTAGAGCTGGTAGATTCAATGACAAGAAAGGAACATGTGGTGCCATGCCAAATTGCCAATGCATGAAAAAGGGAATTGGTTGGCAAAGGAATTAGCTGTTTGCTTCTCGAAAAATACCCGATCCTCCCCCCCCCCCGCTTCAAGAATGTGCTTAAGGGAATATAATCCTAACTTGTGGCATTGATGCAATCATACAGAAGTTAACTTTATGGTTGCTTTCTCACTAATCTTTTCATAGATATTCTTCTTGCAGCATCAATTCTGCTCATCTTCTTTAGAATCTCTCTTTTTGAATTGCTTGGTAGAATTAATTATTAAAAGTAGCAACCCTCCACTATATCCCGTCCGCCGAATTTTTATCCAAATAAACTGAATGAGACATGATCCTCGTAGCAAACCTGAAAAGAAAGGAAGAATCGAATGATGAATAGAGCCACCGAATTACTGATATGAGTAGATAGCACATCAGCTACAGAAAAAGGTAAAGAAACAACCAGGGTGGTGCCCATGCCAAGTGGCTAATCAGCCACAGAAAATGTAGGAGTTTTTTCACTTTCAGGTTTTCCCTGATGTAACTGTAACTACTGAAATGATATATGAAAGCTTCAGCTTGCTTTGGAGTAAGTTACTGTTATTCCATGGTTGAACTATGTTATGTTGTTCCGATTTTTTATTTTTTTTAAAATATTTGTATTCGACGCATATTCGTTATGGGTATGAGAATATGATCATCCAAAGACCTTCTAAATATATAAAAAAAACTTAAAATAAATCAAGCATACCCGTGTTCGACACTTACACTTGAGTCCGAATAACATACGAACCATGGTCCAAGGGTTTGATATTAAACCTTGCCTTCACCAGGGTTGCAGGGTTAAGGGGAAGGGTCGCTTCCTGTTGCCTAGGCAAAACATTTTCAAATGCCACCCATTGAGAACATTGCATCAAATGTACAGGCAAGAGATCTTTTGGCTGTGAAGCTGAGCATTTGAGGTTCAAATTTTTTTTATGGTTTTTTCCTAATTCAATATCTTTGCGATGGAAAATTTTCACAATCACAACTACTTATTCAATCACTATAAGCAAGCATTTTTCACATTCAAGCTTAATTATGCATTCTTTTTTCCTTCTTTTTAAATTAGAAGAATGTTCAAAAAGCAATACAAACCCCATACATTACCATCCATGTATTAATGGTAAAGGCATAAACCGTTGCAGTGTATTAATGCTTATTATGAAACTAATTGGAAAGTAAACTGTTGTCACTTAAACTGACAAGTAATTTTCTCTAATGCCATGGATGCACAGTTAAAAACACCTCAAGGAGAAGGTTAGTAAAATAACCTGGTTAACGAATGTCTATATGCATCTGTTAAAAATTATTTAATTACCATTTTTTTTTAAAAAAAATTGTATTTAATATATTATTTTTACTAAATTCAAAAAAAAAATTAATGCATTAATTACACTTTTCTTTCTATAAATATCACTTTAACCGGAGACTAAAATTTTCTTATTTTGTTTTGCAACTGTGCTTATAAAAGTAAAAGAAATACGAAGATATGCAACCTTTTAAAAGTCAGAAGAGCATCAGTTTAGAGGTTTTGGTCAATCACAAAATTCATCAAGAAGAAGGTCATAATCTATGAGAAGATCATTTTGAAACGAAAACTTTAAAAGCATGCCATTAAGTCTTCCATTGAGAAGATCAATGTATAGTCCCAATAAGAAAAGCTCTATTGTCATTGAAAGTCATTTATTAGAACAAAGGCAGGTATATAAGCCTCAAGTTTTCCAGGTTAGAAACCACCTTGTTATTTACAATACAACACTTGTTTGTATCTTCAACATCTTCAACATCAGTACCGGTCTTTCCTTTTCCTTTCTTCACATCCCTGTCAAGACAAGTAATAAATTTAAAAACCTGCTTAAGGTTTCATTTGGTTTAAATATTCCATGGTGATATTAAAGCAAGATTCTCTCGTCATCTACAGAAAGCATGTAAATCCCACGAAGAGTATGCGGTAGTCCTTTCTGGAGATGCTAAACTCTAGGCCTATGTTGCTCCGACTCTTTATTTTATTGAGGTATCCGTGTCTGACACATATCCGGACATGGGTATGGGGATAAGATCCTTCAAGGACTCTCCAAATACATGGAAATCTTGAAAAAAAATTGAACATACACATACTCGTCTCCGACATTCACACCCGAATCCGAGTAACATAGCTCTAACCTTCTGCAACTATCTAATGAAAGGGGAATATAGGGTAACTCCAAGCTGCAGAGTCTCTCAAGTGAATCAAATTTCATTACCAAATGTCATTAGGAAAAAGCCCCTCCTCCCCCCTGCTGCTCCCCAAGTGTCCCATTTTATTTCTCTCATGTTAGAGCTGAGTAGTCTTAAGGAAATTAGATCAAAGAGGCTTAGCAATTAGAATTATGTATGTCCCCTCTCACACAAGCATCGACGGTAGCAATAGTGAAATAAAAACTTGAAGATGAATTCTCATTCTAAAAGAAGGGGATTATGCAGTAGCACAGCCTAAGAAATTCTTTAAAATGTTGTTATGATTGGTCTCTGTGATATCATATACAATAGAAATAGAGTACAGTGACCTAGATCAGTCTCTTTCTGAATGTTAATTTTAACAGTCTGTTAAATAGGATTCATAATAAATGTATTATTCCATATGGCAATTCACACATTAAATTATTGATGCAGGTAGCACTAAAAAAATTAATAATAAGAGATAAGAGGCTAGAGCAAAGACTGAAGCTTTCAGCAGAACACGTTCAGATAATAATGAGCTTTGTAAACAAAATATTTAAGTATTCCCATGGTATAAGCTGCCGAAAAAAGTTATTGGTAACAAGAGAGTGAAAGCTTGCAGCTAGCCACAGACCACCCAATATAATGCAAAATAATTTGGGGAAGAAAAAAAAAAAAAAACAGAGTACTCTTGTCCTATATGCTGCCAATTGATCTTGCAACCTTCTCCACTCAGGAAAAGAATAAACCAGTTTGACCATGATAACAGTTGCGAATAGGAAGTAGTATATATTTCAATTCCATAACTGAAATAATTATAACCAATTACCTCCTAAGTTAACACCAGCAGAAATGAAGATAAAGAGTGTTGAGAGAGAGAGAGAGAGAGAGAGAGAGAGTACCTTTTAAAGCTTTTTCTGGCATCTTATCCTTGGAATCTTCAGGTCAACAACAATGATGGAGATGTTATCATAACTACATGCATCAAGAGCTTGCTTAAGAACCTGCTGAGAAACATACCAAGCAGGTGGGAATGCACTCTTATTAACCCCAGCAAGCCTCCGTTGCTGTCTTAGTTCTTTGCGAGCTAACTTTACAACTTCTTCATTAGATAAAACATCCCAGAGGCCATCACTTGCCAAAATCAAAAATTCATCTTCTTCAGTCCTAGTCATGAAAGTAACTTCAGGTACTGAAATAACCCATGGTTTCAAATCATGATCACCTGAAAGTCACACCATACAAATTAAGAATTAATAATTGTACATAAAATCAATTTTATTATTTATTGTAGGATAAATTATATAACTTGGTTTTTTGTGGTTCTATTACATTCTCAAAAGGGCTTACATCATTAATTGTTGTGGTAAAGAATACTCATTGTAAAATATTTTTATAAATTATTAGTAGAATTTATATATTTAGTGATTTATTAAGAGGTCAAAATTCAATACTTAAAAGTTATTTAGTAAACTACTTATAGATATATAAATAAACTTGATTGATTATTAAATTGAAGGATTTGGTTCCTCTCCAGTTCTTAACATGGGACTGAAGAGGCCAGACCATTATTTAGATCATGTCATGTATACAAAATTAAATAATAGAATGGCTTCATGGAATTAAGAAATAACGGATTTCTTTTTAATAGCAAATGAGGGTGCCTCATTGATATTGTGAAAAATAACAAGTAACAAAAGAAGCAAGTAAAAAAAGTAGCAAAAGAAAATCATTGACAATCGAGATGACAGTGAAGGAATAGTGAGAAATGGTTAGGACTTTAGAGCAAATTATGGGACCATAAAAGATGTGGCACGTTTGTAAGCAATGATTTGGTTTATGACACGTGGTAGGATCTAAAGGATGGATTGGCCTCTCTGGTCCAAATATGGGATTGGAATGGAGACGGATCCTGAATTAAAATGTACAATGACTTATAATATTGTAAGTTATTGGTAAGTAAAATAATATTCCACCACTTACTACTAATTGTGCTTAAATATCTAATAGTAAATTGAAATGAATTTCATAAATGCTAACTGATTAGGGATTGAAAAATCATTATTCACTAACTTGATCATTGAATTATTTATATTAATGACTTAAGCATAATAATCAAATTAATCATAATAATTTGTTCAATTATACATTTATTTTTCATGAAAATATAGTAATATTTATTATTTTTATATATTATTATTATTTAATTATAAGATATTATTCTACCTTTAAAATGATCCAAATTGAAAAACCAATAGATTTCTCTAACTCCATAAAAAGCTTTTTTACTGATTTTACCTAAAACCATCTAGGTAAATATGAATTGCTTATTAAAGCTAAATAAACTTAATTAGTTTAATTATATGATATGATAATTATTGATTACATTATACTTTATATTAAAAATTATTTACTATTATTTTTATTAATGAAAAAGTAAAAATTTTATCTTAAATAATAATATTGACGGATTATATCATCACGTGCAAGGCACGTGTTGAATAAACTAGTAATCAATAAAAGGAAGTATAATGTAATGCAAATGCAGCTAAATACTGAAAATATTAGTACTTTAACATAACTTCAAATTATGAGTTGTGAAATACTAGGTCAACCAGAATTTAAGTGGGAGGGGGAACAGAGACAGACAATTCATTATCATTTGATAATAGTTAATGCAGCTATATTGCTCCTGGCATACTTGCAGATTGGTTCTACTGTGTGTCTCCAGTTTTTATTCTTTGACATGAAAACAAAGCCTGAGTAGCTATAAAATTTGAAGGAATTTCAGCAAACACAGAATGAACAACCTTTTGGTTTTGGCTGGAAAAAAAATCACTAACATGAATTAAGTTGTATACCAATTCTCTTACTCATGGCATGTAAATGAAGATATAATTAAGTTGTATGGAAGAAAGGAAAACCTATTGCTCTTGACATGGAAAGAACTCCCTCCACCCTTAAACAGCCCCAGTTGAGAATTCTACCTCCGCTACTAGTGATCCTTTCTAACTCATCTGCTCGGTCAGGCTGCAAAAAAGACAAGACCACATATTTAGAAAAGTGATAACAAAAGAGAAAGGAGGCACCAGGAACAATGGATAGATTTGCACTTTACAGTGAAGCATGTGTGTGCTTGTCAGAGATAAACAGGAGACAGCAATAACATATACATCAGCTGATGAGATATTTGGGCCATACTTTTGGATACTATGACAAAGAACAAGACAGCTTAAATTATTGTAAAGCCTGCAGTAGCTTACGATAAAACATGAAAGTACTCTTTTATTCATAAAGTAGGAATGTGTTTGATACTTATGATGAATCATGCAAGTAGTTCTCATTTATTCATAAAAAGATGAATATTCTTGACACAATAATCGATGAGAAAAAACACAAAGTGATATGCCTGTTGATACAACAAGTGAGGTACATATCAACTCTGATGTGTGAGTGAGTATTAACCACAAATCAATAGGTGCATTGCATATATCAGTGCAAATGGTACAGACAACCAGATAAAGGTATGATTCAAATATGCCATAATTAATAGGATTTTCTAATCGCCCTGAAAGGAAGAATGTATAATGTTTTTCCCTTTCCGCTGGATCAGGAGATTGGATCATTAAATCTAAGCCACAAGAAGAATGCTTGGTTGATAAATAATTTACTTCTTGGTCATCAACGATGTCAATCACTATGAATGATCCTAATCAATGCTACAGAAATTGTCTCTTTGTTTATCTCTTGACTCGGAATGGCAGGAGGTTTAGATAACAATCTTTAGGTTTGGGCCCAAGAGGGTCTCTTAACACGGTGATTGCCCAAATAAAGGGCAAGAACTGCAAAGAAACAATATGAAGGGAAAAAGGAAAGGAAAAAAAAAGAAGAGAAAGACCTTAGTTTTGGAACATAAAACCTTAATCTATTGTAAATGGAGAGATGAAACTGAAAAATTGCGAGAAACCTTGTGGTCAACTGTCAATGGGATTGCTTGTGTCCCACGACAAAGTACAGCCCTGGAGTCACCACAATTAGCAGCAATTATCTGGCAGGCCGAGATAATCAGTACCAAAGCAGTCGATCCAACAGACTTGGGTGCTAATGCCTCATCTTTGAAGGCATTGTCAGCCCTCTCATAAGCCTTGCACAGCGCAACCTCCCACCTCTTACTCCATCCATCTAAACTGCTTCCTCTTTTCCATTCCTCTGCCACAATTTCACAAAGCTCATTTGCACAATAGCTACTCACCTGCAAAATACCATCCATATGATTTGCTTTACATTTATTGGCCATCACTGTCAGGTGATAAGTAATTTGCTAGTTAGACTATGCAACATTTGTTTTACAACTATGCTACACAATCAAATTGGAGTTTGTCTCATACTCTACTTTTTACAAACTAGCATACTTTATGTTAAGTACATTTAATCCAGACAATATGTACAGTAATATCATTAGATCTGAGATTTTCCAGTAATTGACCCATTATTTCAAGCCTTGCAGGTCCACTGCTCTTCAATGATTCCCTTTACCTTGAATGATAATGTGTGAATAGAAGGCTAACTCTACAAAACGATCTAGACAAACAATGTTGTTCTACCTGCATGAGGTAGAAACTATATGCGCACATATCAAAATGAAAACAAGAGCACCTTAGCAGTACATGGCAAATTTTTTTAATCAGAAGCACTACACAGATTAGTGGCCCTAGCTGGTTTGTCAAAAATCTCAATAATTATTCATATTATACTAACATTTGACTTGAAATCATAGAGTCAGAACATTTGAAACTACTGCTAAAAAAAGGCAAAAAGCTGAAATATCAAAAAGTTATAGTTTGTTTCCATTCTCAAGTTCAACGCCTGAAAGAATCTATGGCATATGAAGACAGGAAAAGTCAAGCAGTGGAGCCTTTAGCGTTCAATGCCGTACACTATCAGAGGAATGACATAGATGATCTTTCTTTCATCATTTTGAAACTATTTTAGAAGACCACTATCATATATGGTCTTAATTTGAAATGTTGATTAATTTAAAAGGCAAACTGGAACTGAGAGTGAGACCTAGAAAAAAGACAAAGAAAACATATAGAAATATAGATAAAAGGTGAAATTCCATCAAATTCAAAACAGTGACAAATGCACCGTGTGTTGATTGATCTTTAAGGCAAAAGGTTTTAAAGAAACCCACAAAACATCACCTCAAAAAAACCTAGTTTGGGATGAAAAAATTCATGCAACTATGACCATGAGATTATACTCAGCATCTATCTATATAGGCAAGAAATGGTCTATTTACATTTTCCATTAAATAGGGAAGAGAATTGAGGCGGAGCCTTCATCCAGAATAGATCCAAGGAAAATGCAAATAGCTTAATTTAATGAGTTTAGTAATAAAGAAAGTTAGACTGAAGGGCAAGAAGAAAGAATAGAAAAAGTTATAGGGATGCGAGAAAGAACAATACTAAATTATGGAGAGTTAAGTGTAGGAGCAAAAAGACCATCAAGATTTCTTTTACATATTGCTAACTAGAATCATAGACAATTTACTAAGACCTGTGGGTTATTTTCAATATTGGGAAGTCATCAAACCACTTTCACCTGTGCAAAAAACTTGTTATTACTTACAGTCTACTTTACTCAAAAGAGCAACTGAACAAGTGAATTTTCTTCCAAGATGAAATTAACTTCTAAAGTTACTACTCTCTTAATCATTATAATCTCTAATATTCTGCCATATTCAGACACAAACTAGAGCAAAGATAGGCATATTTTTCGCATTAAAATACACATCATAACTCATGTCAAGTATCAAATATGAGATACGTGACTGTATCCACAAACCATATAGAAAAGCAATCTCTACCAAGATAAAAATTAGAGAACATACATGAAGAAAGAGAGAATCAAAGATAGGTATAACCACTATGCAGTAAAAGAGAATAAAAGATAGGTACACAAAAAAATTAATTGCTTAGAAAAGTACTTGGCAATCCTTATTGCTTCTGATAATGCCTATAGTACATCTAGGGGCGTAAATTTTGACTGAGTTGTATGCAAGCTGCTTGACTTACACTCAGCTCATAAGCTCGTTCAAGGCTTGTTTGTGACTCATTTATGAGTTTAATGGAGCAAAAGAAAGACTTCATTAAATTTTTTTCTTTAGTATCTATACTTTATGACATGGTGTTTGTATGCACTAATACTATAATTATTAGAACTTCTAAGAAAGAGAAATAAAATGTATTGCAACTTCAACAAAATCTACTGATAGTTTAAAGATTTCTACACAAAATTATCTTCTCTAAACATTAATATAAATGTATTGCAACTTCAACAAAATCTACTGATAGTTTAAAGATTTCTACACAAAATTAACTTCTCTAAACATTAATATCTTCAGATACAAATTGAATTGAACTATAATATTTACATCATTAGTAGAACTTGTGTGGCATACAACAAATTATACTCATGGTTCCTTAATATTCATGACTAGGAAGTTATTTTCCATTGGCTCAAAGATGGACACTCCAACAATCTCAAATCAAGTTACATATTTTCAATTTCAATATCCTTCAATAATTAAGTGGAATTAGATCATCATATTTGTTTGTACAAGAAAAAAATGATCAAGATATTCACACAATTGGAAAGCTTTACATTAGCAAACACCTTCAGTTCAACAGAATCAAGCCAAAAAGTTATTTCCATTAACTCAAAGATGGGAAATCATTAATGTGGGATTGATAGATAGTGACAAAAAATCCTACAATCCCAAATCTATCGCAAAAGAAAGGTCAAAAATAGAACCCACTGAGAAAAAGGACTTTGCCCTTTTTATTTCCTACCTTCAAGTGAGAGTTGTAACGTTCAACGACATGAGGGTCCACTCTCGATTTTATTTTTAAGCCTTATCTACTATAACTGTCAAACAAACTACACTTAAGAGCTTGGCTCGTTTTTGTGAAAAAGTTGGGTTCGAGCCAAACAATCTTTTAACAAGCCAAGCTTGAGCTTGGAAGTTGGAGCTTCTTTTGAGCTTGATTAAGGCTTGAACTCATTAGAGGCCCAATCCAGCCGAACTCAAGCCAGCTTTCCTTATTTGCACACCCGTAAAACCTATTAATTGTTTGATGTTTTGTGCAACGAGCATAATGTTTGTTTCAATGTTCGTAGGCTACTAAATGCAATTGATGCTTATCCGAAAAAGCATATAAATTTAGAAAATGGTAAAAATATCTTTATCAAGGATATGTTTAAACTAGAATATATTTCCTACTATGTTTTCATTACTTTAGAAGCTTTCACCACCAATCATATGTTCCTTTTTTACAATTCATTACCATTCAAAAGGGAAAAAACATATTTCCATAAATGAAGTTAATACTTTTTCAACTTAAAACTTGTAAGCTAAAAATCCGACCCAAAAGATAATAGAATTATGTTAATACTTTTGAAGGTAAGATTATAAATGACAACATTTAAGTCAAGCTATCAAATAGTTATTGAGCTTGAATCATGTTAAAGATTGAACTACGAGAAATCAGACAAAAACTTTAACTAGTCTTTATTTGATAAGTTATATACAGAAGATCTACAGACACTAACAATTTAGCTAAATCCATTTATGGCACCAACAAGGAACAAACTTGGATATTTTGATGCAATTACGACTTAAAAATTAAAATAGCAAGATCAAATAAGATAGTGTAATACAAATGCGTGGAAACTTCTAATAAAACCATTCCTTGAATCACAAATGGGAAACGCACACCAAGTAAAAATTTCATGTTATACCTAAATCAACGTAAATGGAGTGAAGGGAACTAGTGGTTTTTTAGTTCTATATTTCTCAATTGATATCCCAATAATCAATTTGTCTAATATAGTATCACATGGTCGAATCCAAGTCCAATTTGGGCTAAGAAAGGACTAGGCTGTATTAGTCAAACTGATACTTGTTGAGGCATCTTTTCTTGCCTTTCTTTCCCTTCTTGGGCTGACATTTGCTTTCAAATAAAGTACGAAAGAAATAATAAAGAGATTTATGACAATTGTCGATAAATGACTACTTTACTATGGTTGATTAGGTTAGGACTTCCTTAAGGCATCGAGATTTTCTTACCTTAGAAGAAAGAATCATAACTTTTTTTAAAACATAGAATAACTGTATCTATGATTTCCTTCTTTTATTTTCTTTTTTTTTTTGAGGGGTACAAAAGAGGGTTAACAGCCCAAGACTACCATGCAAGATCACTACCCCTTCCTCTAACATGCCATAGAATTCACTCAGAGGGGAAACTAAAATCACTTTGTTAAATAAAATCGTTCGCCCATATATGTCGACAGATCAGCACTTCTATTTCCCTCATGGAAAACACGTCTAATCTCCGTACTCCAACCTTCCTTATGAGGCAATTACGATCTAAAATCCTCCGATGGATGGTCCTTTCCTAACCAACCAAAACTTTTTATCCAAATCCACCACAATGGATCATCTATATATCTCATGGACAAGCAGTGACACCTTTTCCAAAGCCCATATATCCACCAATAAGCAATCAAGTGCACAAAACCCATCGATGATCTCCAATCAAGCCCCCAACACTAGAAAATTTAGTGCTATCTGTGTTTGCTCCATCCATTTTTAAATTGAAGACATTTTCAAGGGGAGGTGTCCAGACTGTCCAACAACACGGTCAATATGTGTCTAGTAGTAGCAACTTGAATGTTACCACAATTTTCTAGCCGTTTTTTTCCGCCCTAAAATGAACTTCCTTATACATTAGCCTTCTACTATCAAGGACTCACCAGTTCCTAGATCTTCATACATACCAAATCACAAACATATATACTACTGACCAAAGGATAACTTCTCTACCAAAAGCTTTAATACAAAGAGTATAGCTCAGACCTACTCCTCATGTTTGTGGCACATTCACCATCCAAACATCTGCAACTAATGGATGAATTAGAACAATATGATCCAAAGCTTCACTGCCTCCCTACTCTTCATGTTTGTGGCACACTAACCCTCAAGGAATATAATCCATGATGGATTATTAACCGTATTTCTCATGAACCTCTCGTTATTGATCACTCTATCCCGCATACATAGCCAAATAAAAATCCAGAATTTTTCTGGACATTTCAGTTTCCATATCCACTGCCAGTTCTCATTCTGAGCACAGGCACATCCCTTCCTATCCCTGACAAACTTATATGTTGATCTTATGCGAAAATGGGCCCTCGAGGCATGGAACTTTCTGCTTCTATCGCTTTTTTTTTTCTTCGTTTTTCTTCAAATAATGACAATGCTGGTCATTTTGAATTTTCATTTTTCATAATCATAATTAATCTCAATTTCATAACAATCCGATTCAAACCCACCTGAGGAAAGAGTCTAATGACAGTAAATATGTACCTCAAAAAACTTCTCCTCAAGGATGGTTCTTCCTTTTTGACTCTACTAGCTTAATTACTTAGTATTATCTCAAATGTAACTTTGAGTCACCCTAATGTTGCCAATTTATAAATCTTTAGCTAGTTAATTAATTCCAATTAATGATCTCACATTTCCTTCTGGTTATCTTGTAGTGGATGGTGAAAGGAGATTCTCTAATAATTTTTCATTGTTCTAGTTATTTAAAAAAAAAAACCCTTAACTATTAAAGACATCAATCAAATTCTTCAAATGTATTAGAAGAGAAAGCATTATATTCTTTCACTCTTTCAGATAGCCATAATGCAGGTTACTTGTTTAGTCATGCAAAAAGGCCCAAAGAAGTTTCACTCACAGCCTCTCATCACAAATGCAAATAGCAAAGCAATTTCCACCAATCGTTAAGTAGAATTTCACTTAAGAACATCATGAGACATTTCTTACTTAACCAATTAGCTAATAGATTCCCTTTCACTAATCAACTTCTTTAAATATATTATTCTATACATATTGAGATCGAGAGTACCTAATTTCCTAATATTAGCATAATAAACAAAAATCAAATAATCAATTTTCCACGCATTTATACAAAGGCTTGTGCATGCTTGTAAAGCCAAATTCAGCTCCATTTCAAAATAAACATTGAAAATTCTAATAAATAATGCAAAAATCCAACCAATTATTGCACTCCATTCCTTGTAAGCATCCCCCGTAACTTGCTATGACAACAATCCTCGAAGACAAATGCCTGCATTTGAGAACCTCAAGCCACACAACAATAAAGGCCTTTTACAAACAGATGCACTGAACCAGTGACAGTTTTGCAAACATTTCCGCTAATATCACAACATCAATGCTCAAAAATATATATATAGAGAGACCCTTTTTTTTCTTGAGTATTTTCAAGAAAAGGCTCAAGGCGCTATTTATCAATTATCATCTAGGAATTTTATATTAAATGCACAACAAAGAAATCAACAAAGGAAAATATTAAATTTCAATCAATAAACAAAAAAAAAGAAAGAAACTTTAATATATTTCCCAAACACAAATAATTAAAGCCACTTTCAGTTTAACTTATTCCACAATAAGAAAACTATTTAAACCAAGATAATCCGATCAATTTCAATAAATTCAAGAGTTATAATCGAAATGAATGTCGGTCAAATAGTTACCTTATTGGTGCAATTTTCCTTTTCGTTTTCTCTTGCTTTCTCTCATTCTTTATTTTTCGAGAAACAAACATAGCGATGCTTTGACGCAACAATTTTAGGGTTTTTGGTTATAGAGGAAAGAAACTGATCGAATTGGGAAGGTCTTGCACCATTTGTGTAAAAAGTAGAAACCGAGAGAAAAGAGACGTTGGGTTTTCAATTGAAAACTTTTAACAGAAAATTGCCCTTTAATTAGAAATTTAGAATTATAGTTGTATAAATTTTTTTCACAATTTTTTTTCACCCAAGTCCTAGCAACAGTGTATTGTTGAAATTGTAAACATACCCAATTTTTTTTTTTTTTTTTCAAAATTGACTCAAAAGTTTTTGCATGTGAAATTACACTCCCCATAAGAAACACACTATCTATATTCTGAGATGACAATGTTACTGTTTATTAACAAATTAAAATGATAATCTAATTCATGGGTTCCTTCTATATTCTTTTCTTTTTTTTTAAAAAAAAGAGCTTTTTAAAAAAAATGAAAAATAATTAATTCAAGGATAAACTTGATACCATGGATCAAACAACTTTTGAGAAGATTGGATGGGAATAAATGGATTTTTGTTAAAAAATGAAAATTGATTAATTCAAGGATAAACTTGATACCATGGATCAAACAACTTTTAAGAAGATGGGAATTGGGGTTTTCAAAGACGACTAAAGAAGTTGTTTTTAAGACTATAAAGTTATTAGTTATGGGTTTATCGGTTAGGCCATGCCAATAAAATCAAATTTATTTGTCTGAATTCGGTTTAATTCAAAAACTCATTTTATTATTTAAAAAGTAAATAAAAATTATTTTATATTAATATTTATATATTTTTATAATTAAATTTAAATTAAAATATTTTAAATTTAAATAAATTAAAATAATTCGAATTATCAAAATTTTAATTTCAATTCAATTGAACTTATCGGCCGACAGGTAGTCCGTGGAAAGGTTACAAACATCGTTTGGGAATTATGAGAGAGGAAGTTAAAAAGCCTTAAAAGCAATTTCGACTTCGGTTTTGGGCCTTCAATAATCTGTGACAAGTGGGCCGCACGTGGCTGTGGGCATGCAACTGCTCCAACTTCCCAACGCCGCCAAATCAGATCGCGTAACACAAAGGAACCAGACATAAACGACTGGTCGTCATTTACTCACTCGTGGCACTTTTAGGGGCCCCACCCCGAATAAATTTTGACGGTGATTCTTGGTGGGCCCCTAGGTGATCAGAAGACCCAAAAGTGCGATTCCACTTGAAGACAAAAGACGTTACCTTATTTTGTCTCGTTTGGAAACACACGTGTTGAACAGGGTGCCTCTCTGTCACCGGATTTAGCTGACAGCTTGGTGTTGGTGCCCCCCAAAGGCCACGTCTCAGGTCAATTTGGCTGGCCAGGCCTAATTGACTTTGTTTGAGTTGGTGAGAAACAATTTTGACTCTACTTGGATTTGTCACTTGAAAATGTCCAAAGAAGAAAGTGCTCCCCCAAAACAAAAAGGAAAAGGAAAAAGAAAAGAGACTTTTTTTCATTCAAATCTTTTTGGGTGTAAAATTATCTATCTATTGTAACTTTTAATAATAAAAAAATTGACTAATAAATGACACAAAACTAAAACAATTAAAAGAAGAGTTTAAAACATTGTTTCCTTCCATGGGATTAAATTATCTTGTTGAAGCATTCTGAAAATAAAAAAGAATATTATAAATGTTTAAGTTTAAATCCAAATTCTATTGCATGCCCATATTCAGAATCCTTTTACTTTCTATTGAAAAATAGACAGCCCAAAAAAAAAAAAAAGACTTAAAAAAATATATTTCCAAGTGATGATTTCTATCATATGTAAATAAAATATTATAAATATATTGGGGAGGATTTTTTACTGATAAAAGGAATATATATATATATATATAGTATGATATTGATTGTTCTACACATGCACCATCATAAAATAAAAACTATATATTATATATATGATCACGAAAGCCACATTCATTTTATGTCCTAGATGTAACAAACCGAGAACTTCTGCTTTAATCATCAAATGAAAAGAACCACACATTTTATAAAATAAAAAAAAAATAAAAAATAAAATAAAGGATTTTCATTTGTGATCAGCAGGAGGTAGATGAGTTAATTACCTGGTCACCTCCATGCCCATCAAATATGCCAAAAAAATGCACCGGCGATTTCTCCATGGCGTATTCACACTCGGGCGCCGTACACCCACCAACATCCTTGCAACAAACCTCCATAAACCCTGGATGAACCACCGCCGAATCCTCCATTGTAGATCGCCTTCCTTGCTCCATGCAGTATCCCCACGATACTCCTTTGTTGCTTATCCCAATGCACTTCGCTGCCCTTTTGCCTTCCAGCTGAGCAGCAATGTCGTTACAATTGGTATCAGAACTATCCGACACATGAGTAACCACAATGGTACCAGTTTCGGTCTCAGCACCTTTTATATCGGGTGAGAGGACAATGGTGGTGGTGCTGCAATTTGCGTTGGAATCCATTGGTTTTGGATTGGACGAGTAGTCATCGACGGTGGTGGTGGTGGTGGTGTCTTTCTGGAGGAGGGTTGGTTCATTCATGACGGTGGATTCGCTTGCCATTGAAAGAGCTTAAAGACAAAAACCGAGAGAGAAAACAGAGATGTAAAAGTTTAGAGAGAAACGACGGGGAAGGAATAAGGGAGGGCCGAGGGGGGTTAAATGAAGTAAAAGGGTTTGCAGCAACGCGTGGAAAGAGCTATGAATATACATTACATGGCAGACCAGACGCTCTCTACGTTGCATGACAAAGGGTTAAAGATTTATATTTGATGCACATAGTGTGTCATTTGTTAAAAGTTAAATTATAGGATTAAGATTAAAATTAGAATTAGAATTTAGGGTTTGAACTTTGAATTGGTGAGGCAATTTCAGGGATTTCTAGAGCCATCACACTGGGAGGCTTCAAGGGCTGGCTGCCACATTTTTCGAATGAATTTAAGAAGGCCAAGCTAAGGTACAAACAGGCTGATGTACACAAACAGCCTTTGGTCAATAAACCATATGTGTCTATTTCATATTGGTAATCAGATCTTAAAGTCAATAATCATCATATTCTTTCATTAATTAAAATTAAATAAATTTTGTTAAAGAGTGTCATATTTGTTATAATTAATTAAGTTATTGTTTTTATATTAAATACAATAATTAACGATTACCCTTGAAATATTGGAAACTGTGAACCAGTAGCATTTTATAGATTTCATTTATTGATTTGATAGGTCTCTCACATTCTTCAAATATAAATGGGTTTGACCAATTAATTAAAGTTAAATTGATGATAATTAAGAATAACGAATATTGCTTTTAGTCGTCAAAAATTAGGTCGAGAAAGGTATCAATTACTTAATTCAATTTCTATATAAATATATGTACATATATATATATGATAAGTTTAGGATTAAAGTGAATTTGTCATTATATTATATCTTGATATAAATATTAAATTTTATATAAATATATACTAAATTTATTGAATTTTGTCATCATGTATTACAAAAAAAGTTTAGTTTTAAATGCACGTATTTTTTTTTTTTTGACAAAAAGTAATGCAACTGAAATATTTCATATAATATTTGATTAATGTAAATAGTAAATGTTTATCGATTCATTATTTTTTATTTAAAATTTAATTTAATTAAAATGAAATATATATATATATAAGGACAAAATTTAATGGAAATTTACGTATAATTGCAAAATTTAATATTAATCCATATAATATGATGACAAATTTGGTCGTAATCCCGTAAAATTGTTCTTGACTAGGATAGAATGGGAAGTACATTGCTAGTAACTCAATTCGATTGTTTCATTTTCTTAATTAATTAAAGAACAGAGCAGAACTGTATTTCATGCAATATAACTAAATTCATGGAGACAAAAAAAAAATCTTATCGGGTGTTTGTATCATAATTAATCTTTTTTGCATATTTAAAAAAAGAAAAAGTATAATTAATATTTTTTTTGGGATTTAATAAAAGTAATGTATTAAATACAAAAATAATTAAAAAAAAATCTTAACCATTATTTATAAACACTAATTAACCGAACCAGATAAAAAAAAACATGAAAAATTAACCGTGAGATTCACCAATGACATTCTAATTAAGTTTCTTTAATGATATTTCTTTACATTTGTATGCCTAGATTAATTAGTTTGCATGTCAAGTTTTCCTACTTTCTTATACCGAAAAAAAAATCTCCTATAACTCCTTTCTTATCTAATTTTTATTTATTTGTACATGGCTTTGCACTCATAAACGTACACACACATATATATATATATATATATATATACTACAAACAAATTGTCGTATACTGACGCTTACCTATACTGACGGTAAAAATCCGTAGGTATAAAGGATCTATTGCGACGGATTTTTGTTACTGTCAGTATATGTTTAACATATACCGTCACTTTGTTGTCCGTCGCTATAGATACTCCATATACCGACGGTTGTTCATTGGCCGTCGGTATAGATATCCTGTATACTAACGGTTTTTCATTGACCGTCAGTATAACTATGCTTTTTACTGACGGCTTCTTTTCTTCCGTCAGTATATTTGAAAAAAACCCCATTTTTTTTTTTTAAATGACGGGAAATTTTATTTTTTATATTTTCCGTTATTTTTTTTTTTTAAATAAACCTATAGCAACGGATCACTTATTTATGACCGTCGGTATAGGCCTACGTTATATTTAGGGTTTGCTTTAGCTTTTTCATCCTCTCATTTCTCTTTCGCCTCTCTTTTCCACCGTATCTCTATCTTTCTCTCAAGCTACAACAGTTCTTAGATCAAATTACGTCTTTGATTCTCATTCTCCTGCCTTCGTTCTCTTCAAGCCGATCAATCTCCGTTTCTGCGGACTCAGGAGGGAAGCCTTCACCTTCTCCAATTTGACTCGGCCTTCTTCTAGCTGAGTTCGCCTTTCGAGTTGTGGATATTCCAACAAAATCTTTGTTTCCGTTAGAAACAACAGAACTCCTCCAAAATCTTACGATTATGATTTGATTATCAGCACCGCTGGCGTCGGTGGCCATGGAGTTGCGTTGCATGTTGTCGAGAAGGTACTTTCATTTTTTTCACTCAATTTTGACCACAAATTTTGGGGGGAAAATATAGAATGGCAGAAGAAAAGGATGTGAGTATGAGTGAGGTCACTGGTCAATTTCGTCAGGTTCTTTTTATCTTTGCTGGTGCTAGCCATTCTGTTGCTCTTCTGTGTACTGCTCATTTCCTCTTCTCCTATTTTTTTTTTTTTTTTTGCTTATTGATTTTCAATTACTATTTTTAATATTTGTTGTTGACCCTTTTTTTATCTCTTCGACAACTGAGTTGATCAGACTTGATTGGAAATGCCTCATCTTGCACTTATATTCTGCTTATTGAATTCACTAAAATTATTAATCTTGCCTAAACAAGCCATGCTGAATTGCTTATTGTTATTCAGATTCCTTTGTTTCTAGAACTCACTTTAATACACTGGAAAATTATGTCATTTTGCATTTTTTTTATTGCTTTTGACCAATCAAAGTTTTCCTAAATGTTTAATTTTGGAAGAAACTTTTAGGATCTTTTAATCTCTTAAATGTTTCCTTGTTTTGTATCTTGATCAGATTTCAGCATTACCTGTTACTTCATTCTTCTGCTTTGATTATTATTCCATTTGATGCTTTATTGTTTTTTTTTTTTTTTCAGTTGTTTCTTTTTGGAGTTAGTTCTATGTGCACAGGACTGCTTTGCTATTTCAGATTTTGCTATAGTTTTGCAGCATTCCTTATTGCATTTTGGCTTGATTGGTTGACTGCTTGTAATTACATGCATATGATCTTATATTTTTCAAATGACATCGAATTACTTTATGTTGTTTTTCAACCTGGTCGGACTTGTCTTTCTCATCTCTTGACTTTTAGGCCGAGTGAGACATCTATTATGATAAATGTTGGACAATATTAGGTGATTGATTGCATGCTTGATTTTTCCCATGTGAATAAATTAATGCATTGAATCTTGAATAGGATCCAAGAAAATAAAAAGGTGTTTCTGTTAGAATAACTTTTAGTGTGTAATAGAAGCATGGTCTAGGGTTTCTTACAAGTTCAAAAACAGGACTTCTCTGTTTTATCTCCTTGAGTTGGTTATAATTTGTACTGTTAAATACTTGACAAATGAAATCTTTCAGTGGCTCTTAAGTTACTCTTAAGTTATTTATAACATGTTTTAAATGTGAATAAACTGATCCAATACGTTTATTTTTTTCATATGCCATAGAGAAAAGCTCTTCATCTAGATTAACTCTTAGTATGTAGGAAAAAATTGGATGTACTGTTTGTTTCTGATAGTTTATTAAAAAATAAATTAATATTCTTGTTCTTGATCATTTACAGATGGAAATATTGTTTGCTCCTTGGGATGAGGAGAGCATGTCAGTTAGGCCATGGAGATGTGGAAGATCTATTTTCTCCTACTCAATTGAGTGCATTGGAAGAAACTGTATCAACAGGGGAGAAGAATCAATTTTTCTTGCATACAAGTTATTTAATCACTAGCCAGCCTGTTCAATTATATATTCTTTGGTCAATGATGACAATGCTTATTTCTTACTTATAAGATATATTCTGCCATTTTTTCCTATTAAGCATATTACATGTTTTACTTTATCTTCAATTATATTATTTTATTTTCTAAACTATAACAAGTTTAGAGTTCGTTTTTAACACATATTACTTGTACTCATTTTGTATCTTGCATATTAGGCATTGACTTCCAATCTCCTCTGTTTTCTCTAATACGTTAGCCTTTTTTTCTTGGATATGGTGGTGCACTGCAGAGTCCAGATGGTGATATCATAGATTGTGTTTTATTGCATCATCAACCAGCCTTTGATCATCCTCAATTAAAAGGACAAAAACCATTGGTAATTATTAGTAAATTTTAATTACTATCATGCATTTATTTCTGGTTTTTATGATGAACATTAAAAATAAAAGAATAGTGAAATGCATTAAGATATAACTTAGTTCTAGTTGATTTGTTAGATTTAAAAACTATTTTTGCTTGATCTGTTATTTTTGTCCAATGATTTATGATTATTTTGTTTCCTTATATATCTAGATCAAAATTGAGAATTTGGGATGATTTTCTTTTCACTATGTTCCCAGCTTTCCCTCTCTAATACTTTCTTTAAAGTTTGTATATTTATGGGTGTTGAGATATTTGGATGCATAGCCATGATTATCTTTTTTTCAACCATTGACAAAGTTAGGTCCTGGGTTAATATCCATTTCCTTGATAGTTAGTTTTTATATTTGTAGTTGGACTTATTTGAAGTGATGTATTGTGAGTGAGGAGATTGATTGTTGACATGCTTTAGAAATTCTTAAATTAAGTTGTATAGCTTCTGGAACTTATTGGTTAAATGAGATGAATAATGATCACATTTACACTCTGTAGGTTTTGTTTAAAATGAAGTGAAAGCTATAACTTATTTCTAGTTGCCTCCTTTTTGTTTAGGTTTCTTGATCTTTCTCACATTTATATGTGGAAAAAGAATAGTTATCAATAGATTTAGTGATAACTTTGCTGTCAGTTTGTCATCAAAATTATCATGTTATAGGTTTGCCTTCATGAAATGAATGTTTTGGATTATAATGTTATACTTTTTACCTTTCTTCTGGATGATAAAGTTTAAATTTTTTTTTTTCATTTGAAATTTGTTTCTAAAGTAAACTTACTCTTGTTATTCGTGACTGCATCTGCTTAGCTTTTGTTCAATTGTGTGCCTATTGAAGAAGACTTGAAGGGCTTATAGCTTAGCCTTTGTTTTTGTTTAATTGTGTGCCTTTTTTATCAGTGCTTCAAAGACAGCTTTGGGTAATTAATGTTTTATTAGTGTTTCAAAGACAATTTCCTAACGAGAACGTATATATTTTGGTTTCTGCTACTCGCGTGGCCAATAAAGAGGTAATATATTTTAGGGGTTTTTATGTTTAATTTGATGCAAAAACATGTATCTTGAACCTCTAAATTTGCTATGTAATACTTTTTAGGTACCTGATGCTGCTAGTGCTCCAAATTTGTCACCACGTCCAATAATAAGGTCTTCAATTTTTAGTCATCAAGTTAATGAAAATGAAGATGGTAAACTACTTTATTATTTTATTCTTTTATATTGACTTCACTACTTAGTTGCTTTTAATTATATAATATTTGTCCATTTTATGCAGATGTTGCTCCATAGGAATATTCATGAGATTTGGACTGCTTATTTCACTTTATGTATTTGGATTGCTTATTTACTTTGTGTTTGGACTGCTAATTTTCAATTTTAAGACTGCATTATGACTTTAGTTTGTGACTTCTATTTAGTTTGTAAAAGTTATATAATTAAAAAGAATTCCTTTGTAATTTTTTTTAATATTATTAAATATTTTTGTACTTTTTATGATGTTTTTTTATATGAAATATGTTGGATTAAATTATAAATATATCAATATTAATAATTGAAAATTGAAAATATGATAAAATTTTATTTTTACCGACGCTTTAACCTCTATATATACTGATGGACAAAACCGTCACTATAGGTTAATCATATATTTTACAGTTACATCAATATCGACGAAAGCGGAAAAAATCCGTCGGTATATGTATACCGACGGACAAAATGATCGTCGGTATATGTATATCTACGATATCTATACCGACGGACGACAGAGCCGTCGGTATAGGTAAAAACAAATGTGACTAACCCAACATAGTCTATACCGACGGTAGTAACAATAGTGACGCCCAAAACCGTCTGTATAGGTTGTACACCCTATTCCGACGGTCGTTTTTTCGTCGGTATAGATCTATTCCGACAAGGGTTTTACCGTCACTTAAATTTTTGTCGGAATAGCCATTTTGACCGTCGGTATAGGGTTTTAGGGCTTTTAGCGACGAATGTTTGGGCTTTACCAACGGTTTTTGGACCGTCACTATATGGAAATTTGTTTGTAGTATATATATATATATATATATATATATATATATATATATATATATATATATATATACACGATGACGGAGTTTGATGGTGGATGAGATCGATAATTTTTTTGGGTATTTTTTATTATTAGTATTATGGATTGAATTTTGATTATTGAAATTAAGAATTTAAACTGTAACAGATAATATGATAGTTGACGATAGAATAATTTTCATATATATTGAAGAATGGTTTAATAGTAATTTGATCACATATTGGACATATTTAATTTTTAATAACTAATTTATTTTTTAAAATTTTTAACTTTATCTTGAAAAGGCAAATAATTGCGCCAAATTAGGTGATGGAAAAATTTATGATTTGAGTTTGGTGGTTCTACGACAAAGCAATTTAGGTTAAAATATTAAGAATTCGTTTTTTATATATTGGTAATAAATTTTTTAATTTTATAAGTAAAATTAAAAAATTATTATATTTTTTAAATATATCTTAATGATTAAGATTAATATAGGCTAAAAAAAAAAAGGTAAGAGTCAAAGGCTCATAGCTAGATATATAATTATATATTGATCTAAGGCCATAAGAAAGTGGAAAAAGGAAAGAAAAAAAAAAGTTAGTGGGTAGTGGCGGGGCTTTGATCACTTATTAGGCGACTCCCCTTTGTTTTGACTAACATCCATACAAAATATATGTATTCGGACTTGAAAAAGCTTTTGACCTAAATAAACTCAAAGTCAAAGTGCAAATTAGTGTTAGAAATAGATACGCCGCCATAACTGTTCAGTTCAAGATTCCAAGGTAACTAGTCTCCTTATATTTATATTTACATATAAATCCTAAGTTTTGAGTTAGGCTCTAGCTATAGTATATACATGTTCACAAGTAGAACAATTCGCTTTATTCGTATCGGGTCAAGTCTAAACAAAAATTTTAGTGATTCAAACTGGTCCGGATCACTATTCATCTAATAAAAAAATATATTTTTTAAATTTAATTTTAAAAATATATTAAAAAAATTATTTTTTTTAATATAGTGAATAGTAAATATGAGCCGACGGGCCGAGTCTGGACAAATGAATCAAAAAAAATTTCGGGTCACGGCCCGACCCATGAGCACCTCTACTATAGTCTACTAACCTTAGGTTTTGTCTTCTTTTTTCCTGTTATAATTCATCCTTCTATTTTAGTTTTGGATCGGATTACGATTCGAATTTTTTTTTATCTAAACTCATTTTAGGTCGAGCTCGGATCAATTCATAAATTCATTTTATTGTTCATAAATTATTAAAAAATTATTTTTATATTAATATTTATATATATTATAATTAAATTTAAATAAAAATAAAAATACTTTTTATTTAATAAATAGTAATTCGAGTCTGTCCAAATTGACCCTAATTACAAAAATCTTTATCCAGTGCCGCTCAATTCGGATCAGGCCGAGCAGACTACCCGACCCTTAGGTAGGTCTATTATGTTTCATGCATTTTTTACTTGTAATAGATTTGGCGATCTTTGTATGTATATCATATTATATATATATATATATATATATATGTTAGTCGTATAAACAAAAAATATATAATAAATTATTAAATATCTCAAAATTTTAAACACATATATGGTACATGTATTAAATCATATTAATCGTGTTAATTACGTTTAAATCTGTCGTGCTGTGTTTATTACGTTATTTTATATTTTATTAAATATATTATATTCATTTCATATTTTCATATGGTATTCAAAAAATTATCAGATCTAACCTATAATACATGACTTTCTTTTTAAAAAATTTCTCCAAAGGTAAATCATGGAAACTATGTATCAACTTCTTGATTACAACTAGGGTAAACCATTTTTGCGATTAATAATTCAAATTGAACTTCCTATTGAGTCAAACAATTGTAATTGTAAAAATATACAAGTGCGTTTAGTAATATTTTATGAAACGCGGATCGATTCAATTCGACCTGAGAATTGAAACGCAAATTATTACTTATCACGTGATTCGACATGGTTAGTATTTTGCACACGAATCATTTTTTGGAAGGGATATATATATATATATATATATATATATATATATATATAAAATAGTTTAAAATGCAATTCGAAATAGTGTTAATAAAAATAATTAATTTTCATAACTTAAATAATAAATGATTGTCAAATTAATCATACACAGAATAAATCCAATACTTAACAAAAATATCTTAAAATTTTAAATAAATTACACTTATGATTTCCAAAATTTAAAGTGCATATCATTTTGATCTTAAACTTCAACAACAACAAAAAAAATTTGTTGATCCCTGAACTTTCGAGTTTCGATATCATAACATATCGATCCTTTCATTAATTTTTCCATTAACTTTGAGGTTAAATTAATGCCAACTATGCAACATGTATCACATACTTGTTTGATGATTTGTACATAATTATTTTATTGAAATTTTTTAGTTTAATCTTAATCTTTTAAAATATATATTTTCTATTTAAGAAAAAGGAAAATATATATTTTATTAATAAATCTTATTATAATAAAAATAAATAGTAATGGATTTTAATATTATAAATTAAACAAATTGCTTTTTTGAATTCTTAGTTTAATCTTATTTTTTAAAAATCTATTTGCTATTTAAAAAAACAAATATATTACTAATAAATCATATTATAATTAAAAATAAATACTAATGATTTTAATATTATAAATTAAATTAGTTAATTTTATGTAAAATTAAAAAATTATTTATTTATAAAAAATAATATTTTATTTTATTTTTAAATTATAACATATTAATAAAATATATCTAAAGATAAACAATTTTAAAAAATTTCATTCTTTTTTTCTTTTTTCTTCTTTCTCGTCCTCTCATCCTTTCCCTCCTCAACAACAGGCCAATGGTATCGACGGGGGTTGGATCTAGCCCAACCAACGTCACGAAAGTTGATTGAAAAAGGGGGAGAGATCGGGTTTCACTAGTCCGATATGAGAGAGAAATTTATATATATATATATATATATATATATGAAAAAAAAAGGTTGAAAGATTTAAAGGAAGCTCCTCTACTTCGAAATATTGAGGTGAAGGATTTGGATCTTGATTTTGGCTCGTTGCTCGGTGTGGATGAATCCAAGTATGCAGCTGCTGCTTCTTTAGATGGCTTTCTTTTTGGGTATGTCATCCTCAAGATGTAACTATATCTTGTTGGACAAATTATTAATTGTACTCAATCAAAATTTGAGATTTAACCCTTCTAATATAATTCATCTAAATTAAATCTTTCTACTATATTAATTTGATAATCTCAATCCAATTAGTAACTCTGTCAATTTATTCTGTTAAATATGCTGACATTGCAGTTGACTTCATTGACATGGCATTGACATTCTGATGTGGTATTTTCATGGGTAAAATATGTTGAGATGGAATTTTATGCCACGTCAACGAAAACTTTTATCATATTAAAAAAATGTCACCCGTTCCAATCAAAATCTCCACACAAAAAAAACAAAAAAAAAATTCTAACCCTAACCCGGAACCTAATCTAACTCTACCCCAAATTTTCTTGATGAAATTCGTTTTAATCAGATAAAAAAAAACCACAATCAACGAAATTCCCAATTTCAAACCCTTAATCGATCTGAAAAAAGAAAAATAACTCTCGAAATTCTTCTCAAAATAAGAAAATATGACATGGTCTATTCTCTTTAAACTCCAATCTCATCTCCTTTGGTACCCAAATCTAAGCACCGACTTCAATTTCAATCGCTTCAGATTAAAGCTCCCTAGACAAACATGAATGAAACTCATACGTTAGAAGAAAACTGAAGAGCAAAGCAAAGCTTGAAAGAATGGCAATGAAAAGCAATACAACAGCAGCAACAAAATCTGTGTTTCTCACATTCACTCTCATCTCCCTTCTTCTTCTTCTTCCCTCACTACTCAACCCACTAATTCTTTTTCCCAAAATACCCTCATTTCCTTCCAAAACTCCATTAAAGTCTACGTAGCCAACATTCCCCTTGAGAAATGAGAAGCGGATCTTTTGCTAAAAGGGTTTTTTATGCTAATGAAATTGATGTGATTTTGGTTGGAATTGGTGGGGGTCGATTTTAGAAGGCCCACAATCAACGGTGTTGAGATCGTGAAGACAGGTGGCAATGAAGGAATTATTGCAGTGTTGGGTTGGAAGTCGACTCCCCATCCTTTAATTCATCAATTTCTTCTTTCGTTTGGAGATTAGTTTAGGTTTTTGAGTTTAGGGTTAGAAAGAATTTGGGGATTTTGATTGGATTGGGTCTTGTTTATATGATTAAAATTGATTAAAGTATTAATTAAGTTTTTTTAAGTATTTGAAGTTTTTTCAATTATAAAATCAAAAAATAATAATACCACGTGGCATAAAAATTCATTTCAACATTTTTTATCCAATGAAAATGCCACATCAAAGAAGTCAATACCATATCAATAAAGTAAACTGCCATATCAGCATATTTAACATAACAAATTGACAGTTACTAATTGTATTGAAATTATCAAATCAATATCGTAGAAGCATTTAATTTATACAAATTATAGTAAAAAGATTAAATCTCAAATTTTAATTGAGTACAAGGATTAATCGCATAATTTGTCCTATCTTGTTTCATGGATGAGGTAATTATAATTATACGCCTTTTTTTTCTAATCAATATTTTCCATGCAGCTTATAAAAAAAAATTCCGCATTTTTATTACTTTAACTAATTTATTTGTAATGCAGGTTTGGAATGAGGAGTTAGCATAAGTAGTTTATAGGTTAAAATATATAGACAATTTTTGTATTATAGTTAAAAGTGTATTTTAATTTTTATATTATATAAGTGAGTAATTTAATTATTGTACGTTTGAAATTAGTGCAAAAAAGTAAAATTGATAACGATGTTAATGAAAAATCGTCTAAATACTAACATGAAGATGTGAAACTAACAGAAAAGATAATTTATAAAAAAATGATGATGTGTTAATTTTTTTTTTAACTCAGATGAAATTTAGAAAAACTAAATTTTTTTACCCCAAATCCATTCTTTACCCGTAAAAACATATCATTTTTTTTTCAAGTCATCTATTCTGTCAGTTTCTAAATTCCATCCGAGCAAAAAAAATTGACACATCATCCTTTTTTTTCAAGTCATCTATTCTGTCAGTTTCACATGACGGTTTTCCATTAACACCGTTATCAATTTTACTTTTTTGCATCAATTTCAAACGTATAAAGATTAAATTACTCACTTTTATAATACAAGAACTAAAATACACTTTTGATCATAGTATAAGAACTGTTTAAGTACTTTAATCGTAGTTTATCATGCATTGCATTTTTTTTTTTTTTTGATGATGAAAGCATAAAAAGTGTGCTTGGTAAAGTGAAAAAGTGAAAGAATGAAAAGAAGAAGATGAGAAAGTAAAAAGAAAATGAATTTGAGTGTGTTTAGTACGAAAAGAAAGTAAAAAAAGAAAATAAAAAAAAAATTTATCATTTTTCATACCTATTAACAAAAACAAATCATTTCAAATTAGAAAGAAAAGACCAATCATTGATCATAGTATAAGAACTGTTTAAGTACTTTAATCGTAGTTTATCATGTATTGCAATTTTTTTTTTTTTTTGATGATGATGAAAGCATAAAAAGTGTGCTTGGTAAGGTGAAAAAGTGAAAGGATGAAAAGAAAATGATGAGAAAGTAAAAAGAAAATGAATTTGAGTATGTTTAGTAAGAAAAAAAAGTAAATAAAAAAATTTTATCATTTTTCATACCTATTAACAAAAACAAATCATTTCAAATTAGAAAGAAAAGACCAAAGAAAATTAGAGTGATGTGAGTCAAATGTGTATATTTACAAGATTATCCATCATTTTTTAAATTTTATTTTTTTATCTTAACTTACAATAGGTATAATGGTAAAAATAATATACTTTTCATTTTATTTTTTCTCATTTTTTAATCATACTAATTACCAAGCAATGGTGATTTTTTTTTTTCTATCTTTCCTATCAAACATAATGAAAAAATATATATATATTTTCCTTCTAATTTTTATCTTTTCATTATTCTATCCACCATAGTGACCATACCAAGCAAAACTTTAATCTTCTCATATAATTATTTAATTTTCTTATCTAATTTGTATTCATCAACACGTTCGCGCACGTTCATAATATATATATTAGATTTTGACACATAATGGATAAAAAAATTAAAATTATTATTTTAATAAAAGAAAAGAAAATTATATGATTTGTGGATAGTTTATTTTTAAATGCATATAAAAAATTAAAGACATAAATATTTATAACTTTATTTTATTATAAAAAAATTATTTTAAATTTTTTATAATTTTTTTAATTAAATTAGTGTCAATTCACTCTTGAATCTTGATACCAAACTCAAATCAGATATCACCTTATAAAATATATATATATATATATAAAATTGTTGCAAAGTGTAAATAGTATAAAGTTAATCTTGAAAAAACAAATTATTGCTCAAAATTAGGTGACCAATTAGCTACTTAGTACTTAGGCTAAACACTGAATTAAGATTAATATAGGCCAAAAGAAACGCTTTTGCTAATTATATGAAAATATATGGAGATTTCTAGAATAAATCCTAAGGTAATTAGTCTTATTGTCGAGTTCAAGATTTCTAAGGTAATTAATCCCCATATATTTACATATAAATCCTAAGCTTTGACCTTTGAGTTGGGATCGATAAATCTTTTAATCTTAGGTTTGATCTTTTTTCAGCTACCAATTCATATCGTTTTGTTTCTATATCTACTCGACAAACAAGTAGACGAAACACGTCATACTATTTTTCAAACCTGATAATTTTAAACACGACATAAACACAACACATTTAATAAAACATGAAAACAGAATAAATAACACATTTAAACACGATTTTCATGATTAATACGACACGTTTAATACTCATATTGTTTTCGTGTTTAAAATTTTGATTTTTTAATAATTTATGTCGCATTTATATTTACATAAATAACATGAAATACGATATGTATACACAAATTGCCGTGCCGAGTCTACTATTTCCATGTTGGACTATTGGGTTTGGTCGGTTGACCTCGAATTAAGGTACATGGGAGAGAGGGAGGCTATTATGTAAACCCGGTTCTTTTCATGTTTTTCACAAGCTGTATTCTCTCAAAAGTTTACCAGAGTAGAGATACCAGAAATTATTGATCTTAACCTATGTTGTAAGGACCCAGAAATTTCATACTATCAAAAAATAAAACTAAATACCTTAAGAGAAAATATGGTAATGTAAAAAAATTAACCAAAATAAGATAGTAGTACCACCCTCCTAACCTCCTTCCCCGCAGTTCAGAGTCAGTCAGACCGATTGAATAGCACCAGTCTTGCCCTTGCTCAAATCCGTGCCACCAGCCGGTGCATTTGCATGAAATGCTGATTGTCGCGATGGTTCTCCTAGCAGTTTCAAGGATCTATGGCCATTCTCAATCCCTCCTATACTAAGCTGAGACATACCAATTAGTTCATCTACATTGACAGGTTCCTTGGGAAGCAATGGGATTGGCTTCAGTACCTGATGTTGAGATGCTTCAATGCTCTTCTCTTCATCAGGAGGAGCCGGATTCGGTGGCCAAAATGGGTACGGAACAGGTACATAAGGTGGAAAGAAACCATGGACCATAGGTGCGAATCCGCTTGATCTCACCATGGTTTCTTCAGTTTCTTTAACTGTTTCTTGTGCTCCATGCTCAAATTCAGAGTTGAGAGAGAGATTTAATGAAGGTATTGGATTTGCATTATCTGCTTCTTCTACCTGTGAAGAATGCAGCAAAACTTGTTCTTCAGGCACTGTGGGTGTATCTGTAGCCTGCAAAAGAATAAAAATATTAATCGAACCAGAATCGATGATAAAAGATTAGTGTTCATTTAGTTTAGACAATATAGAAGCTAGCCTTAGCCCAAATGGCAACCCATATCTAATTACACATTTATCTTCTTTAGATGTGATCAAGTGGTTGTATGCAGATAGGCTTTGTTGCATGCCAAATCTAATGTCCATAATAGGCTGTTTTGCTACTTTCAGCAAATTCTAAAACAACATAAATAGGCAAGACAAACCATATCATCTGAAACCATGTCGAAAAGGCTTGAACGTCTCTTTCTTCGGGTAACATTACTCTGACGGATGAAATACTTCTGGGCATGACTTGCTACCTGAGTAGGTGTCCTTGACATAACAAAATTTCGGGCTATCCCCCGCCAATCCCCTTTCCCTAATTTCTGGAGGCCAATTAGAAAGAGCCGATGTTCCTCTTCAGTCCATGGGACACCTGTAAAGCAACCAAATTTAAGTGGATATCTCTAAATATCATGGCAAGAATCAATAATTTATTGAAGTCAGCATATATTTCCATTCCACCAGTTAAACTGATAACCCATCCCCCGTCCTCTCCTCTATTATGGATGACTCAAAGTTATAAGGTACAAAGGGTCAACTAACCATTGATGCTCAAACAGTAACAATGCAATATTTTAGCCTGCTTGGAAAAGCATTCCATGCTTTGAAAGCAAATAATGCATATAACTAAAATAAGTACTTCAAATAACCAGAACGCAAACTAGTTACCTAAATACCTGTACTGCTGGAGGTATATCCAGTGGACTTGGATGTCCTCATCAGCCATGACAAAAGGAAGAAAATATGTGATGGAATTACCTTAAAGTACAGAGCATGTAAATTGTTGCTTCCTACCTAGCAACATAATCCACTTCTGCCAAAGGATCCAACTACCAACAATTACATTTTCATGAAACTCACTGCAATTCCAATCATATATTTGCAGAAACTGATGCAATTGAAACTTCTATACAAGATCATATCAGGTTGACTAGATCAAAGTGTGCTCCAGAAACTTGAGCAGAATACCCCGCTCTGGGTTCACAGGCATAAGTCAAATTCCCAAAACAATGAAGCAAGAAACTGTTGAAACCTCAACCTTCCAAACCACTACCATCCTCTCTCAATTTACTTATAAAGAAGCATATATCTAGATCACTCAAATAACTCTTGCCACAAGGTAAGAATCAACTTATTCAACACATGCAGCAGCAAGTAGTGTCCTTTCCAAAAATTAACAAGAAAACGTACAATAACTATTAAAGTTAATCTAAAGCTTAAAATTCCCTTAGTATGGAACAAAACCTGCATAAAAGACAGCCAACTAAAATTGAAATGAATACAAGTTCTCGCCCAGAAACTAATTTCTTTTTCCCAGGGATGACAATTCTGTTAGGCTATGTTGCTCCGACTCTTCATTTTTTTTTGAAGTACCCGGGTCCGACACCCGTGTCCGACGCATATTCAAACATGGGTATGGGGATATGATCCCCCAAGAACCCTCCAAATACATGGAAAAACTTAGAATAAATCAAACATACCCGTGTCCAACACTCACACCCGAGTCCGAGTAACATAGCTGTTAGGAACCTAACTATTGAATGGAAACTGGAATCAGCAAGTACAAATCATAGCAATAACAGTTTCAGAACAAAATATTCATTATAGAGGGCTTTATTCTAAAATTAAAGGCTATAAGTTCACCTGCCAGTGACATGGCACTTCTCATTTTCTAAACACTCCCTGCCATGAGTTTCTTACTAATAGCTGTTTGATTGAATACAATACAAAAATTGAGCAAACTTGAAAGCAAAAATGTTACTTTAGCTTCTCATCATGTACCAAGAGCCCGTGTTTATCTGCAGTCGCTCACGCATGCACGGACATGCAAATAAACCACACTTAGAACAGCTTAAAAACTTATTTTTCCCAAGGTTACTATTAGCAGTTAGGTTTCTGTCCTGGAATATGAGTGGATCATAATGAAACAAACAAGTCTCAGAACAATAAAAGCACAATCCACGCATTGGCTTTTCACCCTGAAAGAGGAAAGCTCGCATTCCTCTAAACAATAATTTTTCAGAGACAATTTTAACTTCAAGGCTCCATTCACGGTTCAGACATGGTGAAGTAAAAGAGATTCAAATATTACAAAGCAGCCAATTATCTAATATCCCTTATTCATTTGGTCCCCAAAAGGCCAAACTACCCATTACAAGAACATAAAAAGCTATGTTGATCCGTGTCTGACACCTGTGTCCGATGCATATTTAAACATGGGTATGGGAATATGACCCACCAAAGACCCTCCAAATACAGGAAAAAACTTAAAAATTTTGATCATACTCACCCCCGAGTCCGAGTAACATAGATAAAAAATTTATAAAAAAAAAGATAATAATTATAGAGAGAGAAAGTGAGAGAGAGCTAAATTAGGTGAGGCTATTTAAAAACAGGGGAAAACAAAAGTATCCACTTTCACTAAATCAAAGAAATTGACTAAAACATAACTTAAATCTCTTTTCTCCAACTTTATTAGCTTAAAGCACATGCTGGAATAATTGTTCATTTCCTAATCATGGTTATTTAAAGAACTAAACATAAATTACTAAAAGTAGTTTTGCAGTACTACTTTATAATACCATTAACAACTAGCTAAGGGTATATATAAACAAGTTTAATCTTAAAAATAAACAAAAGAAGACCATTTCCTCATGCTAATGATCTCCAATAATTTTCTAAAACCCCAAATCAAAAAAAAAGAAACCTAGGCACTCAAATTTTCTTAGTCAAAATTTTACTAAAAATCAAGAATTTAATATATTATACATATATTGCCTAAAATAGAAAACACTTAACAAAGTAACAAACTAAAAAAAAGAAATTTTTATAAAGAAAGTTAATAAGTACAATTAATATGAAGGATTAAATAAACATTTTTTCATGTAATTTGAAACAAAGATAAAAAAAAAAAAAAAAACAAATACTACCAAATCCCAAAAAAAAAAAAAAAAAAATCATAGTTGATTGATCATTAATATACTCTAAATTATATCTCTCGTTATTGATAACAAAAAAAAGAAAAAACTTATCCAAAATCCAAATAAACAACCTTAAAATCCCCGAAAAAATGTAAATAAACAACAACAACAACAAAAAAAAACGCAGCGTTTTGAATTAATCACCTTTCTTTCTCTCTCCGCGACGATTAGTTGAGACGTGTGCGGCGGGGTCATCAGAGAGGTAGCCGTCGGACAAGTGGTTCGGGTCACGAACGTGATCCGATAAAGGAGAGTCCGGATTAGGCGAAGCGGCGGCTGATGACGAACTATGGTAGTGCACCGACGACAAATTTCCCATACTCGCACTCTTTTTTATTATCGACCCGTCCGTCAGACGAACGCCGAATAGCTTCACTCCTCCGGCGCTTATTCCGCCGTTTCCGCCACCACCGCGCGTGGGACACGTGCGGGAGTTGTGGCCGTTGTTGCTGCAATGCGAGCATCGCCGAGTCATGACTCGCCCGAGCCAAAATCAAAACCAAAAAAAATCTAATCTTATTTATCTGTTTGTCAATATAATTGGGGAAAAATATAGATTAATAAAAACTAAATAGATTTAAGGAGAGAAACAGAGTTTTTTTTTTAGAGAGAGAGGTTGCATGGAAATGAAAGAGAATAGAGTAAGGAAGGAGAATTATAAAATGGGGAAGAAAAGAGAGTAAGGGTATTTTGGGGATTTCAAGACTCAGATCAGACTTTGAGGATCACGGTGGATAGTTCATTGGAGAGATACGAAATGACGGATTCACCCTTCAGAGGAAAATAACGTCCTGCATTTTTCTTTCTTTTTTCTTTGGGTCGTCGTGCTTGCGCGTGTTCCTGTTGTTTCGGATTTTTCGATTGGGATTTTTTCCAAAAATTAAATTAAATTTTCTTGGAAAAACTGACTATGAAGATATAAAATCTGAAAATTTTGCAATTTTCGTATCTGTTTTTTACAATAAAGTAAATCATAGTTATTATTCAAAAATAATAATCTCTATACTATTATAAAAAAATGATTTCTCTATATTATTATAAAGAGAATAGTTGAGTTAATACCACTGAATCAAATAACATCAATTCAATCGATAAAATTATCAATAATTTTTTTTTTAATTATAATGATTAGAGATTAGAGATGTTAATGTGTTTTAATATTTTTTAAAACATAAATTTTATTTAAAAAGCTTACAAAAGTTATTTATTTTTATACTAAAAACTATTTTGAAAAATAATTACTTTTGTTAGAAAAAAACTACCACCCACATGGTGGGTGTGACAAATTCTAGTAATAAATAAAGAAAAAAAGTCGTTAAACTTAACTCAATTGATTTATGTAATTACTCTTAAAAAGTGACACATCCAACAAATTTTGGATTCGATCTCAAACTCTAATCTTATGTGTACCCAAAAAAAATTCCTTACAGTTAGAAATACCTAAAACCAATATTATGATTGCAAATGCGTGAATCAATTTCAAAAAAGTAAATTATGGGATAAATCATTTAAATGATATAAGCTCTTAGCTTTGATATAAGGTTTTTGTCACATGACTTAGATTTGACGCACACAATGTGGATGAACAATAAAAAATATAATATTTTTGAAAAAATATATATTTTAAAATGAAAGAAAAATTATTTAATAAAAATGTGATAGTTTTTTAAATAAAAGAATGGGATTTTTTTAATGTGTTTTTATACGGATAATGAAATAAAATTGTACTCTAAGAGGGATAAGAAATTAGGTGAGTAAAAATAGAATGATTTTTTGTAGTTATAAAAAATTAAAAACATTAATATTCCTAAATTTATTTTTTTATTAATTTCTATATCAATTTTTTCATTGAGTTTGATGTCATTTGACTCGTAACATCTCAAAAAATTTATAATAATAAAATTTATTGAATCAATATGATTTATTTGTTGTTATGCATTTGTTTTTTTATATGAAAAAAGTTTTGTCAATGTCACTTTTTTTATAAGGATATTTCACTTATGTTATGTATGACAAAATTTTTATCTAGTTGTAATTTAAAATACAATGTTTAGGATTGACATTTTGTGGTTAAAGACGACATGATGTATTGATAAAGTATATGTAAAACTTAAATTTATACATGTTATTAACTTTTAGTCAAGAGGATCTTATATGAATTATTATTATTATTATTATTATATTAAAGAACTGCATTTAGATTAAAAAAAAAATTGAGGAAGACAACTGAATTTTCATGTTTAAGGCAGACAACATCTTGCTATTTGCAACAATATAATGCACATTGTTCCCATGCTACTCTTTCTAGTTCCAACTAGAGGTAGTCATGGCCGAGCCGGGCCGCGGCCCGGTTTTTTTTTTTCTCTGTCCAGGCTCGGCCCTTGGTAGCCCAAGCCCGCCCGTTTAGGCCCGAATTACTGTTCATTAGAATAAAAAAATAAATTTTTTATAATTAAAATTAAATAAAATAATATTATTATAATAAAAATCACTGTTCCGGGCCGGCCCGAAAACATAAAATATCCTGCCCAGGCCCGGCCCAATACGGGCCGGGCGGGCTGCCCGGCCCGTGAACAGGTCTAGTTCCAACCAAGACAAAATTAATATATTTATTAAATATTCGAGTATTTTGTTTAATGATAAGTGTATATATTTTTTATTCACTAATTAATTTTGAATCCCTTTACGAGATAAAAAAAAAATCAATACTTTATTTAATTAATGTATTGAACTAACTAAAGATTATCCCCATTGATTCTCTAATCATGTCCAAAACTAGGAAGAAGAATAGTTTAGAAGCAATCATGCAATTCCAAAAATTCGATTTTAGCACTTGTAATTTTTTTTAATAATGTTTTGGTTTAGTGGTAAGGAGAAGTTTCTGAAACCTTAAGATCTTATATTTAAGCTTTATCGAATTTGGATTTGATCAAATTTTATGTTACATTTGTTCATTTATGTGTTGATTTATTGATTGATTTATTTGTTTGATTTAATTTAGTGATCTTTTATATGAATGTAATATTTGATTATACTTATAATTTTTTTTGTACTTGTAATTTATAAGTTTCATTACCCAAATAATAACTATCCTAATTTAAAGAAATTTTTTAATTTTAAATATTTATTTTTGAAGATTGTATAATTAGATTATGTTTCAATCTCAATGATAGTTACTATTAACAATATCAAATGTTAATATTATTTAGTTTGTGATATTTAGAAAAAGAAAAGACAAAGTCCAGTTTTTCCACATAAAAATTGAGGTTAAGAATTGTGTTTCCATATTTATGGAAACAGAAGAAATTCACCAAATCTGACTAAATTTTTAGGATAAATTTTTAAGATTTCATTATCCCAACATTTAATGTCAGAAAGTCATTTTCTTTCAAATTACCAAACTGTCACCACCATATTTATTAGCTTTGACATATATATATATATATATAAAGGGGGATTTACTTATATTGATGTAAAATTAAATTAATTTTATATATTTTTATAATTTTTTATATGATTTACGTTTTAATAAATCGACCGTTAGATTTAACAATAAAATTGTACTCGTCGTGCACGTAAAATTTTGAATCGATTCGATACCTCTATCATATCGATTGAGAATATTATTTTTTTCAATATATATTTAATGGTCGAAATTTTTTTGTATAGAATAAATAGTTAGATATTTTTAATTTACTCGAAACTCGACGTACATGATCTACATGAATAGAATATGAAATATGACGGTCATGTTAAACAAATATAAATCATATCAAAAATTATGAGAGTGTGTAAAATTAATTTAGTTTTACAATAGTATAAGTAGACCCCTCCTCTCTCTCTCTCTATATATATATATATATATATATTTGAGGAGAGATCCACTTACATTAGTGTAAAACTAAATTAGTTTTACACACTTTCATAACTTTTTATACGATTTATATTTTAACAAACCGACCGTTGGATTTAACAATATAATTATACTCGTCGTGCACATAAAGTTTCGAATCGATCCTATATCTCTATCATATCGATGAGAATACTGTTTTTTTCAATATATATTTAACGATTAAAAGTTTTTTACATCGTACAAATAATTAGACATTTTTAATTTACTCAAAACTTGACGTGTATGATCTACGTGAACATAATATGAAATATGACGGTTGGATTAAACAAATATAAATCGTATAAAAAATTATAAAAATATGTAAAACTAACTTAATTTTACACAAATATAAATGAGTTTTTCATATATATATATATATATATATATATGATAATATGAAGGTGTTTCAAATCAATTTGAACTCCTATAGAAACCCCAGCGGGAAACTACTGGACCACTTAAAGGATGCCACGTGTAATCAGTTGGAGCCCACATTTGGTTTTAGGTGGGGCTGATTTCATGGACATCATACACGTGTACGAGAAGGGATGGTAAGAATTTTTTCTTTTATTAATCGTCGTTAATTTCGATGAATTAAAGATAAATTTATTTATGAATTAGATCAAATCAAATTGATTGATTTTTTTTAAAACTTTTATTCAAAGCTTGATTCAATCTATTAAAGATAAATTTATTCCTAAACCGTTAAGAATATTGAGTAATTAATATTTCTTTCAAAAATCTTTTGCTTGTAAAGTTGTAATGGGATTTAATAAAGGTTGAATATTTAATTGGGTGGTCGCTATCAAATAAAAGCTCTATCCAAACCATTTTTGCAATTATTAATTAATAATAAAGGTATTTAAACTTTGTTTTAAATATTTTAAATAACATATCTTGAAATAATTTCAATGGAAGCTTTGTTTGTCACGTGGGAGATAAAATAAAAATAAAAAAAAAACACACACATTGGAAAAAAGAAAGAAAGAAGACAATGCAATTATTTTGGTAGACAACAAAGAGAATGTTGATTTTAGGCATCATAACTTCATAATCATATTTCTCTTACTTGATAGAACACCAAAAATTGAAAAACAATGAATATTATAGTACTTTATTAATTATAAGTATTTTATTTTTAAAAATTAAAAATAACACATCACATTCAATATAGAAGGATCAATGAGATGGTATAATATGAATATTGTACTTTCCCTTTAATCATGGAAATTAGAATTATAGAAAGGATATATAAAAAAAAAAATTGAAAAAAAAAATGAATTTTTTTTGGCTTTATATATATATATTTATATACTAATTGTCTTCTTCTACAAAAATAGAGCTTTCTATAAGAGAAAAGAGAAAAAAAAAAATAAAGTCTGAATTTGGAATTGTCTACTTAATTTTGTCTCTAATATTTAAATTTTCGCTGAATTGAATCATTTTTTTCTCGAGAGTGTTTAAATAAAGTACTTGTATAATGGATAATACTTAAAAAAAAAAAAGAAGGTAAAAGACATTTATTCCCTTAAAATTTGATAGAAAATACATTGATCACTTTTAATTTGAAAAATGCTCTCTTACCCTCCTCCAAATTTGATAAAAAATACATTATTTCCTAGATGTCATTTATTAAGATAATTCTAAATGAAAAATGAATTGTACCTTTTATTTTTATTCTTTTTTTTTATCCAGGAATTTTTTAATTATAAAATAATAAAAATTTAATTAATTTTAAAGTTATCTTTAATTACTATCAAGTTACAATTTAATTAATTTATATTATCATTCAAGTACATGTTAATTATTTTAAACTTATCTTTAGTTTAGTTATATATTAAATTGAAGATGAATCTATTATATTTTTTTATTTAAAATAAATAAATTACCATTATTTTAAAAAAGTTTAGTAATAAAGGAATCCATTAAAATGAAAAGAGAAATGAAAATGGCTAAAAAGAGGGAAAAAATAGAGTATTTTTAATGCTTAAAGTAAAATTTAAATAAATATTAATTTGATTAATGGAATCTTAATATTAGTTAATTTTTCAAGAGAGATAAAATATGTTTTAAACTAATAGGGTAAGTTTATTTTCAATAATATCTATTTTGTCTTCTCCTTTCTTTTCCTCCTTTTTGCATTTTTAATCAATTTTTTTATCAATAAAAATGTTTTAGTAATGTTAATTAATATATTTTAAATAAAAACAATTTAATAAATTCATCTCAAAATTAATATAAAATTGAATTAAAAATAAGTTTAAAACATTTAAAAAAAAATCTTTTATAGTTACTTTGACCAGTGATTAAAAATTCAGACAGAAGGTTGAACATGTGGGAACTCCAATTATAGGTTCAATCATAACCAGCCCAATCGGTTAATTTGGCTAGTTCAATTAGAAAATAATTTAAATATTAAAAATGTGATTTTAATATTAAATAAATATTAAATATAATAAATATTTAATAAAATATGTATTTGACTTAATGATATAATTTTAATATAAAACTAATAAAAGGTTAAAAATTCAATCTCATAACTTACAAAAAATATAAATAATAAAATAAACCTAAAACTGATTTTTTATCGATTCCATCATTTATTTATCAATTCACAAAAACCTTAATTTTAAAATGTATACCAAATTGAAATAGACATTTCATTTTCAATTAAATCGATCCGAACGATTGATTTATTCTAATTTTTTAACACGGACTTTGATAACAAGAAAAGACTCAAAAGTGCTCTTTCCACTCGATTTTATCTCAAATCCAAAAATACTTTAATTTGGATCTAAACAATTATTATATTATAAAAATATTTATCATCATTCATCCATATAATTTGTCCTTGAACAATCTTATCGACACAGTATAAACTTAGTAAGATATCCTCTTAAAAAAAATATATATATATATAGGACTAATTATGCTATCGGTCCCTGTACATGTTAAAAATTTGAGATTTAGTCCCTATAGTATAATTCATAAACATTGAATCCTCGTACTATTTTAATTTAACAATGTCGATCCAATCAAAAACGGTGTTAGTTTTTTACCGTTTGTTACAAATGAGTTGGCATTTAATGATTAAAAACAAAATAGCTTACGTGTATTTTTTTTTTCCACGTCAGATATGTTATTACTACCCTAAACCCAGTCGTCCCCCCAAATCGAATCCATCCTCCGAAAATTGGTGGAAAAACCCTAACCCCAAATCGAAATCTTCATCCTCCATGATAGATTCGAAACCTTCATCCCAAATCCAGATTCGAAGGTATAAACGTAACCCATAAACGTCAGATTTGTCATTACTACCCTAAACCCAGTCGTCCCCCCTAAACCAAAAACATCCCCAAATTTTATCGAGCTGCCGAAAATTTCTGGAAAACCCTAACCCGAAATCGATTCTTCGAATCGACAGAGAAATCTGCAGCTAGATGTTAAAGGACTCTGAGATAAGAAGGTGGAAACGAAATGAACTGATGGAAAAGTCAAAGAAATCGAAGGATTTTGGTAAGAAATGACTACAACATTTTTTTCGTTTGAAATATTTTGTTCTACAGACTGCTTAAAGTGCTTCATTCTCCATGAAGAACCATTTAAATCTAGGTTGCTGCTTTGTTACAGGGCCCTTGCTGTTGCCCCATTTTCTTTTCTGCTATCCATTTCGTCCCTGCAATTTTTATTCATTTCTTTTCTGAAGTGATATATTCAAATCAGTCGTTTAGAATCTGTCCTGGCATATACATTCAGGTTTTATTCAGCTATTGTTCTTGATCTTTTTTCATGAACCAGTCTTGAACACTTGGTAGGATAGTCATTTTCAACATTATGGAGACCTTGGTTGTTCTGGAGACTAGAGTGTAGAGAAGCTATAATGTGCTATCCATTTCGTCCCTGCAATTTTTATTCATTTCCATTCTTGAATTTGTACAGAAAATATAATGTGCACTTACGATTATGGAGGTGATCCAGTGTACTGTTATTGCGGAAAGAAGGCTCCTTTAGTTACTTCAACAAGTGATGAGAATCCTGGAAGGAGATTCTTTGGCTGCAGTAACTATAAGGTATGCATACTGAACTTCATAATGGTTGTGCTTAGTGGTAAAAACAATGACAGTATGTTTAGAGTAATGTGCTTAGTGCTTTGTGCTAAAAACACTTAGTGTTCTGATTTGGCAGGTTAATCATTGTCGATTTTTTCTTTGGCATGATAGAGCAATTGAAGATCAACATTTCAAAACAGTGTTCATTTATTTAAGGGATGCCAATAGAGATTTGACAAGCGAGAATTCACTTTTGAAAGAGGAGAACAGATTATTAAGAAGAATGAATGCTGAGTTTAAAAGTGAATTTGAGTCTCAAACTACATTGTCTTCTACAACCAACACTGATGACCTATATGATGAAGTTGCTGTATTGAAAGCTGAGAATGAGGTGATACAAGAAAGATTGAAGAATAGTATTATAGATGCAAGAATGGAAGCAAAGGCAAAAAGGCTGTATAAATTGGCTTTAATATTTACTTTATTAATAGTATTATATTTTGTATTTGGAGTGGATGGTGATAATATGATGACTGCTGATTTATTGGCTCTGCCATGAAAAATAGGATATTATCATGTATGTTTGCTATTTGTAGTAATGAAAGGCAGTTAACACTATGTATGTTTGTTATTTGTAGTAATCAAATGCCATAATTTTCTTAGTAGCATAAGAAGTAAATTTTGTTTCAATTGTACCAACCAGCAAGAATAACATATTTAACAGAATATGTAGCAAAAAACACATATTTGCATTGCCAACCATTAAATACAATGTTGTGAAGATAAGATATTGACAGAGCTTATGTACTTAAACACCAAACTGGTGTGATCTAAACCTGGTACTAGCAGGTACTAACAAAAAGATTCAAACCTAAGCATCCAGTTGGCCTACATCACATTCTAGTAATAAAACAAAAAAGAATTGTTTTTGCTTACAAAAAAGATTCAAACCTAAGCATCCAAAAGAAGTAAAGTATTGAATCTACTTGAGCTTGAACAAAAAGTTATCTTCAATCCACTTAGCTAGTTGTCTTCAATCTATTTGAAATTTGTTGTGTAGAGACAGGTGTAGAGCCTCGACTGGTTGACTTTTGGTTTTTGTGAAGCTTTTTGTTTCTTTGTGCCTAAGAACAAAAAATTGTAATAATATGTAAAATCTTAAAATTGTACAAGATATATGTAAAATAAATGTCAGGTTTATGGTTGTGAGTTTACCAGCAACTGATTTGTACTGATGTAATTTCCAGACATCATTCCTCCTCTTCCTATAATCAACTCACCAGGTCTGCCAGGCTGTTTTGGCATATTTATATCAAAATCCTGATATTTAAAAGTAAAGTAAGAGTAAATAAACTTCTGCTTACATTGAATATTGAGACTCCGGAGTCAGGATTTTGGTATAAACCAATCCCTACTTCATGTGACCTCTTTTAGGCTCTTCTTGAAGTATCAGCACTTGGTTGTTCAGTTGTTGCAAGATTTGTGGTAGACGTTCTTCTTTTCCTAGGTCTGGAAGTCTGACTTGTGGCCTACAGCATATGAAATAATTAATATAATAACAATTAATTATAATATATAATTATAAAGATTATAATAGTTGATCTTACATGTTTTTCTTTTTGCTTACATCCTAACTTGTTGTGTCCTTCTTCATGGCAATAAGCACATGTCATCTTCCTCCCTACCCTTGACATTTTGGTTTTGCTCTTTCCTTCAAGTGCTTCCCTTCTTCTTTTCTTGGTAGGCCTACCAGGCATCCTTTTTGCTAAAGGAGGCAAAATTGGTCCATCACTACTTTTGGGCCAAAACAGTCTTCCTTTCACTGGGTTCAACATGTGTTTGTATGCACATAAATATGTCTCTTTATTGAACCACGAGCTTAAATAGTGAAGAGGATCTGCTCCCTCATCCATGATTGCACTCATAGCATGCTGACAAGGAACTCCACTTATGTCCCACCTCCTACATGAACATGAATGTTGTTCTAATATGACAGTGAAACTCTCTCTCTCATGTGTACCACTATTATCCCAATAAACTTCATGTCTGCCACCCCCATTCCATTCAACCTCCCACTTAGCTGCAAGTCTTCTTGAATTTTCTAGCTTCTCTAGAATTCTAGGTCCATAATTAGTCTTCCACTTGCTGATAGACTCCTTTTTTGTCACCAATCTCTTCATCACGTAAAGCCTAATATCCTCTAGCATACTAATTATGGGCTTGCACCTAGCTTCCAAAATGACACCATTAAAAGTTTCACACATGTTGTTATCTATTACGTCACATTTAATGATGTCAACAAAGAATGCTTGGCACCATCCTTGAACAGGCCATTTTTCCAACAAATCTTCCTTTGCTTTCAACGCCCCAGTCATGCCAGCCATATATTCTAACTGTTTTTTCAACTCAGGTTGATTAGGAGACCTAGCACATATCCAAAACTGCAATTGTAGGTATTTTCCCCTATGCTTCTTCCCCCACCTAGCATAAATATGCCTAGCACACATTCTTTGTTCAACTAAAGGCATGATTTCCTTAACCGATCTTATTAAACCCTACAGTAATGAGTAAGAAAAGACATTCAATTATTATGGTAAACACAAAGCATAAAAAATATATAATGAAAGTCAAGTAAAGTGAAGTTAAAGGAGAAACCTTTTGCATATCACTTATAACTGACCAACCCAGCCCATCTTGAATACCCAAATCATCACATAGTTGGTCTATAAACCATGTCCAGCTCTCAGTAGTCTCCCTTTCCTCCACTGCCCAAGCAATAGGGAACATTTGGTTGTTCCCATCCCTTCCTACAGCCACAAGCAACTGCCCCTTAACCAGACCTTTAAGAAAACACCCATCAAGTCCAATAATGTGTCTACATCCCTCCAAAAAACCTTGCTTCAATGCTCCAAAACATACATATAATTTATCAAATACAGGCACTGATTCAGGGGTTGGCTTCTTAGATGTCACGAAAATTGTGCTTCTTTCATTGGTTGAATTCAGCTCCTCAACATAATCATTCAACATACTAAATTCCTCCTTATATTTCTCTTCCATATCTTTTATCACACAACCTTTGGCTGCTCTGCACACATCATATGACACAGTAACCCCTAAATCTTTTCTCACTAATGCTCTCAAATGCCTAGGTTTGATGAAAGGCAAAGTACTAATCTCTTCTCCATACCTTCTAGCAATCACAGAGGCTGTCACCCTTCTATTTTTTGAAGTGGCCAGGCATGAATGCTCAGACACATATGTTTTCACCATGTATGTCTTATTAGTACTGCACCATGAGCAAAGCACTGTCCACTTGCATCCTTTGCCACTACACACAGCTCTAACTCTTAATTTATCATTTTTTTTTTGTACTTAAACTCAAATCTTTTCATTGTAGACAAATCACAAAGAACATTCTTAAACACCTTCAAATTTTCAAATCTAAGTCCAACCACAAAATCTTCTAACGGCACTCTAGGATTATAATAACTATTGCTAGACTGCATTCTATGTGCATCATCTTCATCAGACCCATCACTAGTGTCTTTAAAACTGCCTGGGTCTGATGAATCAAAGTACTCACTCATGTACCCATCAACTTTCTCAGTTTCAACGTTTGCCCTAGAAGATTCAGCTCTTACATCTTCAGCACCATCATTTAAATCACCACCACCCTCACCATCAGCATCAGCATTTAAATCACCACCACCCTCACCATCAGCATCAGCATCATAGACAACTTTTATCTTTTCAACATACACCCTCAAATTCTGCCTAGCAACCTCCAGTTCATCATCAATTTCTGAAACACCATTACAGTCAAACTCTGCATCCACCAACCTCTCATCATCATCTTCATTTGAATCATTCTCATTCTCATTGTCTTGCTCCATCTCAGATCTGTCATGCTCTACATTCAGGTTCTCTATCTCCTCGTCACTATCAAAATCAGCTAAGGTTGGTGTAGGGGGTCTATTAGGTTCACCAGATTGTTCAACCACAACATTATCAATTGGTTCTAGAAGAGCATTTGGAATTTCACTATCAATTTTCCCATCCAAATGTTCTACATATATATCTATAGTCTGCCCCATCACTAATTGAGCAGCCAACTCTCTCACATTGGTATCCTCTTCTGTTAACAACTTCAAACCTGTGCTTACTGTTTTACCAGACTCAACATAATAAATTTTGATCCTATTAGACAAATCATAACCTAAACTCTTAACTTTTCCTAGAATAGTCCAATAACAAATTCTATCTGGATCCTCATCAAATTCATTAACTGACTCATTCACATATCTAACAGTAGGAATCCTGGTGAACTTCCCCCCATGGTGGTACCTTGCTTTGCATAGTTCCCAAGTCATGCTAACATGTTATAACAGAAAAACGAACGTGTAAATAAATATATGTCCACCGTACAATTAAAAAATCAAATCAATTACTAAATACATATTTTTAACTTTACACAAACCAACAAACACAGCAGACAAAGACAACAAACCCTTAAACCTAGACAACAGATGACAAAGAGGGACCACACACCACTACTGTTGGTCTAAAAAGCATCGATATTCAGTGTAAGGGGCAGGACCACACACCACTACTGTCGATCTAAAAAGCACCGATCTTCAGTGTAAGGGGCAGGCATATTCAGAAAAGAATGCTTAAACATATAAATCAAAAAGACAATAACATTAATCTTTCCACTTCCCAGAATAGTCAATTCGAAATAAGTGAGGACACCCAGAATAGTCAATTCGAAAAAATCAGGATTCAAAAAATATATATTTTTAAAGTACATGTAACAGTGGCTACATATAAAACAAATTCAAAAATTTCACAAAAAAAAAACATTTCAAGTTGTCGATCTAACCTGTCTTTTCTCCCCGTCCCTTTTGTTTAGTTTGCCCCTTCACTTTGCAGTCTTCGGTTTGGGGTTCGGTTGAGGCTTTGGTTTTGGGTTGATTTTCGGATATGGTTGATTTGAGGATGGAAAACCCTAATTGGGACAACGTTTCGACTCTCTCAGGCAGGATGAAGGTTTCGAATCTGGATTTGGGATGAAGGTTTCGAATCTATCATGGAGGATGAAGATTTCGATTTGGGGTTAGGGTTTTCCACAGATTTCGATTCGGAGGATGGATTCGAATTTGGGGATGTTTTTGGTTTAGGGGGGACGACTGGGTTTAGGGTAGTAATAAGATATCTGACGTGGAAAAAAAATACACGTAAGCTAATTTTTTTTTAATCATTAAATGCCAACTCATTTGTAACAAACGGTAAAAAACTAACACCGTTTTTTATTGGATCAACATTGTTAAATTAAAATAGTACGAGGATTCTATGTTTATGAATTATACTATAGGGACTAAATTTTAAATTTTTAACATGTACAGGGACCGATAGCATAATTAGTCCATATATATATAAAAGAAAGAAATGGACCACAAAATCCCAACCCACCAACTAATTTCTTAATCATTTCAATTTTAGACCATATACAATGTATTTAATAATGTGAGACATATTTTTCCAATCATGAAAGAACCATATCTTAGGACAAAAGATTAAAGTGAGAAAAGATTAAAGCTAAATTTGTACGGACACGTGAAGGCACTTGATTGCTGCTCTTTATATATGAAACATGGCCAAAAAATTGGATATATATTTTTTTCTTTGGATGATGAGAGAGAAGAAGAAGGCAAGAAGCAAAGCAATTAAAAAGTCAAGTTTTGTGGACTATCTTTTATTTGGTCTGCTAGAAAAAAACAAAGGATCTCTTCTCTTTTATTGTCTCAATGGAGAAAAAAGCAATGGAGAAAAAAAAGGTGGGATTTGCTTTAAAAAGTATGTTATCTTGAAGGGTGAACTTCCAGGAATCATTGAGAGCACCATTATTCTACTTTATCAGCTTGAGATTAAATAGTAAGTAAAGTTTTATTGGGTGTGAACATGGATTCATTCTACAATGAAAAGCCTTTTGCATTAATTAACTTTTTCATGTAATTTCTATATCTATATCTCTTATTATTAAAACTAATTCTAGAGGGATTCAGTTGGTATTTTTTAAAAAGTTTTTTTTTTTTGTTTCGTTTGATACTGGGGTAAAAGAATAATTAATTATATTTATTTTTGAGTTCAGATTTAAGAGCGTTTTTTAAAATAGGTTAGGGATAATTTTTTTCGTAACATAATTTTTTTAAAAGATTTTTTAGTTATTTTATTTTTAAATAATGTATTTAAAAAAGTTGGTCCGCATGTTCACTCGCGGGTCGATTTAAAATTCGTACCCGACCCGTTCTGAAAAAAATTATTTTATTAATTATTTTTATTTTTTTAAATCATTTATTTAAAGTGGTTAGTTTGAAGTTGACTAGCAGGTCGATTTAGGATCCGTACTTGACCCATTCGAAAAAAAAATTATTAAATATTTTTTGTTTTTTATTTTATTTTTAAATGATGTATTTAAAGGGACTGGTCCTCATCTTGACTCGTTGATTGATTTAGGATTTGTACCCGACCAACACGAAAAAAAGTTTTAAAAAAATATTAATTATTCTTAAAATTTTAAAATTATGTATTTAAAGAGGTTGATCCGCATGTTGATTCGAGGTCGATTTAGAATTCATACCCAACCCGCTTGGGAAAAAAATTATTTTATTAATTATTTTTATTTTTTATTTTTAAAAAATGATGTATTTAAAGGGGTTAGTTTGCACATTGAGTCGCGGATCAATATAAGATCTGTACTAGATACGCTCAAGAAAAAAAAATTAAAATAAAAAATTTATTTTATTAATTACTTTTATTTCAATTCTAAATGGTATATTTAAAGGGTTGGCCTATACATTCTCTCGCATGTCAATTTAGGATTTGTAATCGACTTGTTTGAAAAAAAAATTAATTTTTTTAATTTTTTTTTTTAGTTTTTTATTTCATTTTACTTTATTTTATCTATAAATGATGTATTTAAAGGGATTGATTTGCACATTGACTCTGGGGTTGGTTTAAGATCCGTACCCGACCCGCACGGAAAAAAGTTAAAAAATAAAAATTTTAATTAATTAGTTTATTATTTTATTTTTAAATAATGTATTTAAAAGGGTTAGTCAGCACGTTGGCTCGCGAGTCGATTTAGGATCCGTACCCGATCAGCTCGGAAAAAAAAGTTAAAAAAATAATTTTATTAATTATTTTTGTTTTACTTTTAAATGATGTATATAGAGGGCTTCGTCCGCACGTTGACTCACGAGTCGGTTTAGGATCCGTACCCGCCCGGCTTGGGAAAAAAGTTAAAAACAATTATTTTGTTAATTTTTTTTTAATTTTAAATGATATATTTAAAGGGGTAGGTTCGCATGTTGAGTTGCGGGTCGATTTAGGATCCGTATCCGATCTGCTCGAGAAAAAAAGTTAAAAAAAAAAGATAAAACGAACTTACTGTTGACCTATGTGAGAAAATCGATCATACGAGAGAATAAAATACAAATCAAAATTTTATTTTCTTATTTTTTAATTCCTATAAATAAAAATATACAACATACAATAAAATCTAAATATTTTTAAATTTATATAGAAATAACATTAATAATTAATATATATTAAATAATTAATATTCATATTAATATGATTAAAAGATAATAATATATAAAAAAATAATTAATTTTTGAGATTTTTTAGTGGAGAGGTTGGTGAACTTAGAGGGCGTTTGGTATGATGGAAAGTGATCACTTTCCATGGAAAGTAATTGGTGGGAATGTGATTCCCATGTTTGGTATACTAAAACTGCTTACTTTCCTGGGAATTTAACTTTTCTTGGAGAGTTACTTTCCCACAAGCATTGGAATGTGATTCCCATGAGAAGTGGTGGGAAAGTAACTTTCCCATGTAGTTGGAAAGTTAAAGACAACATTATCCTTTTTTTTTTATTTGAGTTAAAATTATCAATTAAAATATTATTTTAAAATATTTCGTACAAATATTTATTAATAATAAATATTATTGAAATATTTAAATAATATTTAATTTGCATTTTGCATTTTAATTTTTTAATTACTTGAGAGTACCTTAAAAATTTATTATTAACAAACATTTTTTTATCATAAAAGTAACTCAAACTACCAATTGAAATATTATTTTTAAATATTTAGTACAAATATTTGTAAATAATAAATATCATTAAAATATTTAAATAATATTTAATTTTTATAAAGCCTTTTACTTGAAACTACATGAAAGTAATTTAGAAATTTTATTATTAACAAATATTTTTTATCATAAAAATAACTCAAATTACCAATTAAAATATTATTTTTAAATATTTAGTACAAATGTTTGTTAATAATAAATATCATTAAAATATTTAAATAATATTTATTTTGCATATAGTCTTTTAATTTTTTAACTACATGCGAGTAATTTCAAATTTTATTATTAACAAATATTTTTTATCATAAAAATAACTCAAATTACCAATTAAAATATTATTTTTAAATATTTAGTACAAATATTTGTCAATAATAAATATCATTAAAATATTTAAATAATATTTAATTTGCATCCAGCCTTTTAATCTTTTAACTACATGAGAGTAATTTCAAAATTTTATTATTAATAAATATTTTTTATCCTAAAAGTAACTCAAATTTAAAATATTATTTTTAAATATTTAGTATAAATATTTTTTTAATAATAAATATCATTGAAAAATTTTAAAATTAATAAAATTTACATTTTTTGATAAGGGTAATTTCGGAAATTATCATCACATTCTCAGGATTTTAATTAGCACTTTCCTATGTATACCAAACGCTGAAAAGTTACATTCCTAAGAATCACATTCCCAAGAATCACATTCTCAGGAATCATATTCCATGGAATGTGATTCTTAGGAAGGTACCAAACGCCCCCTTAACGAAATGTCGGAGAGAGGTAGAGTTGGACTTGCGAATCATAAAATAGGCTAGAGGAATATCGAAGTTTGAGTCGAGACGCATTTCGATATTTAAATTAATGGATGTTTTGAAAAAATTTATAGATAGGTTAAAATAATAAGTAGAGAGAATGCTAAAGTGTTTAGAAAAAATTATTTGAAATAGCGTTTACTTATCTTTTTATATCAGAATTTTTTTATATTATTCGATAGGTATAAAACAATTGTGTGTTTTATGGAAATAACAAATGTCTGTTATATAAAGATAAACAATATTAGGTATTTATATTATTAATAAAATGATTGATTGAATTTGATGTCACTTGATCAAGTGACATCAACTTAATTGATGAAATGACACAAAAAAATTTAAGTTAAATTATAATAAATTTATAAAATAAAAGATAAAAAAATATCATTTTAATTTTAATATTGTTTAATGAAGCTATGCATTTTTTTTTCTTTCTTTTTAACACTGACCACATATTTCTCTCGAAGTAAAATCCAAGAGCAATTTTCTTTTTCTCATATACTACTACCAATAAAAAAAAAAAAAAAAAGGAATATGCGTGAGAGCTACACAAATATCACCAAAAGTGAGAGAAAATGAAAGTGCCAACTTAATTTAATTTGGAATCCCATCATTGTTTTCTTTTTATCATGACCATATTTAATTACATCTCTCTTTTCTTTTTCTTTTTTTCAAATCCCTTCTTTATTTGGCCAAACAAAAGAGTCTCTTCTGTAGAACAAAAATAATATAATACTTCTTTCAAAAAAAAAAAAATATATAATACTAATGGTGAAGGGGACAAATTGCTCAAGTCAGTCCCAACATCAAATCAACATTTTTTTAATCAGACCAGCAATTTGCACTTATCCTAATTCTAAAACATATTCAGAGTCTCTAAACAAAAATAAATATTAAATATTTTTTACAAAATGATTTAAGCTCGAGCTTGAATAAACCTAAGACTCGGGTAAGTGAGATAAATATATTCATGGATTGAGTTATTCGTTCGATTCAATTCAATTCAATTTGAAATCAGTTTTAGACATTATTTTTTAGATTTAATTTCGATCCAACTTGAATTATTATTTAATTAATAATTTTTTATTTAAATTTAATTTTAAAAATATATAAAAATTAATATCAAACAATTTTAAAATTTTTTAATAATAAAATAAACTTTTTGGATTTAACAAATCAAACAAAATCTTGAAAAAAAAATTAATGATCAATAGAGCCCGACCTTAACTAACCCATAAATAGGTTTAATTATGACGAAATGTAAGCAAATTTTTGGTTAATTAATTAGAAGCATATTAAAATGAAGAAAAAGAATTTATGATTTTCTGAAGCTTAAAGTTAAAATTGATGGTCTTTGACTTGAGACCTTAGAAAATTTGGAATTTGGAGTTTGGACCACCTTATCTCTAAAGTCAAGCATTGTAGGTAGGCTAGGCTGCGCCGCCCTCGTGATTAGAAAGTTTCCCAAATTCCAATCATATGGGATTACGAGGACACACCGTATATTAATTTCAACTTTTTTTTTTTTTTTGAATTAAGGTAAATTTATCATTATAATTTAATTTAATATTGAATTTTACATTTTAATTTTATTTAAATAAATTTTGTCACTCAATATTAATTTTGAGTGATTTAAAAACAAAATTTAATAAAATAAAATATTCTTTCAAATAATTTATTTTAATAATTAACAATAAAAATTTAATTAATAAAAAATATTAAAAAATTAAAAATTAACATAAAATTTTTATTTTATAAAAAATTAAACTTAATTTTTTTTGGTATTTCTTTTATTTTTTTCAAGTATTTCTTTTATAAAATAAAAAATTTATGTTAATTTTTTAATTTTTTATAAATTAATTTATTTTTATTTATTATTAAAATGAAATATTTGAAGAAAATTTTTTTGGTTAAATTTTATCTTCAAATCATCCAAAATCAATGTTGAGTGATAAAATTCAATTAAAAAATCAAAATTTAATTGCAAAATTCAATCAAATATAAATAGAGTAGCAAATTTATCATTAATTTAAAAATACAATAACAAATATCAATCAAAATAAAATATAATGACAAATTTCAATATCCACTTATACTATGATGACAAATTTATCCTTTAACTTTTTTTTTTTTCAATTTATTTTTGCATAAATCAACTGAGTTATGAACTTATGATGTTATGGTACTATGCCTTAATTAAGAACATAATGCGAAAAATCCTACAAAGGGGTACTCAAATTTCAATTATATAACAATTTTAATTTGGTACATCTTAGGTATAATATATCGAACATTTAATTCAGAGGAATATATATATATATATATATATATATATATATATATATATATTGGGTTCACAGAGTTGGATGTAAAATCCAATTTATATTAGAGAAATTATCTTATTGTCAATAGAGTTTTTAGATTCTACAACATACCCTTAGAATATGTTTAAAAAAATATAAAAAAATAATTAAAAAAATAAGAAATGCATCAAACTTTTAATTCTACTTGTAAAGTTTAAATATTTGACCATCAATCTAAATAAGTTGAAGAACTAACCTATATATTTTTATGTTGTTAAGCAATTGTGTAGACTTCAATAACTTTGGGCCAACAACCAAACTAACAAAACTCTTCTTAACATTAGCCCATGCAAGGCCACTGGTCAATTCTAGGTTGATTTACCAGCATATATATAATATAGTATTATAGTTGCATTGAAAATTGAAAGAGTTTAAAACTCTAAGACTTTGATTGGTAGAGTGAAAAAAAAAAAAAATTAAGGAAAAAAAAAAGAATAGATAAAAAAATCATTTTTTATTTTTATTGATGTGCTTGATGAAAAAATGAAAAGAAAAAATGTAATTTTTTTTCAACCATTGATAAAGTTAAAAAATAAAAATAAAAAATATATTATTTTAGCATTATACTAATTACATTAAAATGACTCACACCACTCTCATTTTCTTTCCATTTTTCTTTTCAATTTGAAGTAATTTATTTTTGTTAATAGATGTGAAAAATGATAATCTTTCTTATTTTCTTTCCTTTCACTTTTTTTTTTACCAAGCACACTCAAATTTTTTTTTTTACTTTTCCACACTCCTCCTTAATCTTTTCATTTTTTTACTCTACCAAGCTCAACCTAAGAGAAAACTTTGAGCAGGAGACAAAAATAAAGACCTTGGAAAAGCACAGTAATTTCGACACTTGCAAATTTCTATTTCATGTGAAAAATTTTCAAGTTCATAACATCATTTTTTTTCATGCAATATTTGACTTAATTTATCTTAACTACCAGCATCCACCATTCATCTTCTTAGTTCTTACCCACCAAGTAACTTACATGAGAGGAAAGAAGAATAAGAAAGAACAAAACTTCAAAAATAAGAAAGATATGAAAAAACTAAAAAGACTTCAAGGAATCGTTAAAGTGGATTTTTTTTTTTTTTAAGACGGTAAAAGCAGAGGCATTCTCGTCGATACCTTCACCGGTAGCTTCGGTAGGCAGGGCTGTACATGCAGCTCTCAGCATACTTCATAAGATCCTTAGGCTGAGGCTGGCGAGTAGCCAAACCTATGAAAAAATGAGATAAATTATATTAAAGATTTAAATAAAGTGGAGTTGCATTTGCATGTCAAATTATTATCAACAAGAAAGAATTTTACCAAGTTCATATGCTTTAGCTGCAACATTGGCAGCAATATGGGCTGAAATCTTTCTGATATTTCTGAATGGTGGGTAAATGAGTCCCTTGTCAAAGTTCTCCTGTGTCACCTGTGCAGCCAAAGCCTCCGCTGTACCCAGAAACGAAGAAAAGGTTTTAACAACTTGTAAAAAAAAAAAAAGAACCTAGCGGTACTAGTTTTTTAAACCACTGAAAACAAAACAAAATCAGGATGGGGTTAAAAGGTTAGGATCAACTCTATAGCTCGGATTATCAAAAGCATCTTACATTCCATCATCTTATCAATCAAAACTTCTAAATTTCAATGTCAAACTATGTTGTTCCGACTCTTCAATTTTTTTTGAAGTACCCATATCCGACGCATATTCGGACATGAGTATGAGGATATGATCTCCAAAGGACCCCCCAAATACATGAAAAAACTTAAAATAAATCAAACATATCCGTGTCGGACACAAACCCGTGTCCGACACTCACACCCGAGTCCGAGTAACATAGATGTCAAATGTGAACTTACAGGCTGCCAGAAGCATGTCGTCATGGACACGGATTGCACCAGACATGATTAAACCCAGACCCAAGCCAGGGAAGATGTATGCATTATTTGCCTGTAGGAGAGAAATATAACAACTCAAATCAGCCCTCAATGCAAGACAAAACCAAACATGGAGGTAAAATCGCTTTAGGTACAACCTGCCCAGGCACGAAAACTCTTCCCTTGTATTCTACAGGGTCAAATGGGCTTCCACTGGCAAAAATGACTCGACCCTGCAAGTGAACAGAAAAGGAAAAAACCATTTAGAGTTGCGTAGTTAACAGTCGTATATAAGTTTGAATAATATATTAGAAAGAACAAAATAATAGACAAGGTTCTTTCTATAGACTTCAGAAAGGCTGAACTAAATAATATTTTAAATGTTGAAAAATGAGATAATACAAGCTGCATGACTGAATTATACCTGACTCCATGTATAAGCTTCTTCAGCAGTACATTCAGATTGTGAAGTTGGATTAGAAAGAGAGAATATAATAGGTTTCTGCAAGCAGACACAAACAATGGATCAGTTTAGCTTAATTGTTTCACTTATTTATAAGAAAATTTATACAGAGATACGGTACATCATTCAAGGCAGCCATAGCCTCAACAACTTCTTTAGTAAATGTCCTTCCTACTCCCGATGTTCCAATCAACACTGTTGGCTTGATTGCCTGTCAAGATAAGACAAAAGAATGAAGAGTCTAAGAACCTTTTGTTCCACATAGTTTCTTTTTTCCTTTTTCTTTTGGGGGGAGTTGAGGAGTGAGAAAAGGAAGACAAATGGGGAGAGATTTCACACATTAACAGCATCGACAAGTTTCTTGATTGGTTCATGATCGTGAGCCCAGGGCTTTTTGAAATGCTGAAGAGAGTCGATGCGAGATTTAACAATCAATCCCTGCAAAAAGAACAAAATGTATGCAACATTTAATCACTAGAATGAAGAACTATCTGCTTTATACCAGAGAGCTAGATCAGATTTTTACTACCTTGGAGTCCACAAGCGAAATCTTCTTGCGAGCCTCTTCGAGTGGCATATTTGTCTGCATGTATAATCAAGTATTATTTCCAATGGCTTCGTAACATAATTTACATCTACTATAAAACATATTATAAAAACTGTAATCATTAATGCTAGAAGTATACCTGTTTTGAAATTTCAAGGGCTATGAGTTCTGCTATGCCAGTGCCAGCCTGAAGATCACCGAATAAAAAATCAGATACAGCAATAAAATGCCAGTGCATATAGTAACAAAAATTAAAGCAAGAAGATAACTTAAATCAAACTACAATTCCCACAGGCTGCAGTTTGAGTAGAGACTCAAATAATTTTACCTTTCAGCAATTAAGGTTGTAATAGTAGTAAAGCAAAAGGATTTGAGAGATCTCCCTCTCCTTCAACTGTTTGAATATAAAGAAGAAGAGAAAGGGGATAATTCTACAATAATAGAGTTCTGTTCCTTTCTTTTTTTCATGGACTCAGGGAATATGATTGAACTATTACAACAAAATTGAAATAGTTAAGATTCATTTCTCTCCAAAGCCCTCCACCCTTGGAGGAATTTTATAATAAGTACATAAGAATTTAGAAGTGAAATTATAGGAGCTAACTTCTCTGATCTTTAAACTTCATGTTTTTCTTTATTATCCAAAGAGGATAATGTTTATCCATTTCACTTCTGTTGTTCAAACTTCTCTAAGCTATACTCATTGTAAACAGAAGGGCATGTTTTGCAGGAGGAAACCTTGTCCAACTCATCTTTTTTCTACTTAACTTATTTAAGATTATCATGATTGTTCCTGTCTTTAGAATAAATCAAGGACTTTCAACAAGTTGTAATAACAACTCACCTCTCCAGCACCAAGGAATAAGAATCTATGATCAGCCAAGGTTCCACCAACTACTTTTAGGGCAGCAACAAGCCCTGCAAGGACCACAGATGCTGTTCCCTGCAAAAGAAGTAATTTATTCAAATCATAAATGAGATGTTTAAGCCCAATTGATTTAAGAAAACAAAGCTTAAATAATAACCTGAATATCATCATTGAAAACCAGATGAGTTGTGCCATATTTAGCAAGCAAATCGAATGCATTGTGGTTTGCGAAATCTTCAAACTGCAAAAATCGTTAAAGATTCAGAAAACGTTAAACTTAACATACAAACAAAATACAAGTCATATAATCCAGCCAATATTTCATAGATGTCTTCGCCCGAGTCCACTTACCTGAATGAGAACTTTTTCCCCATAGTTCTGCTTGACTGCAGTCATGAATTCGTCCATAAGTTCGGCATATTCCTAGAGTCAAGAAGAGTAAAACCTCTTTAGTATGAAATTTTTTTGATTGCCTCCATAACTAAAACGAAGCAAGTGCACTATATGATTATGTACCTGCCCAGTAGCTCTCCTTTGCCTAAGCCCTATGTAAAACTCGTCATTCAACAATTGCTCATTGTTTGTACCCACATCAATGGTTACAGGCAAGCACTGCAAATGGTAGCTAATGTATCAGCCATAACATGAGAAGAAATAACGCCAACATGGTTAACAGTAAGATATAGCTAATTGTGAGGCTTTGCTGGATTCATAACCTCCTTAATGTAAGCAATATGCGATGCAGCTGCCATCAGTTCTTATTAATAAAGCAAAGGGTAGTAATTACTCATCATTACGGATACTTACAGCAGAAGGACGAACTCCTCCTAGTGCTGTATATAAAGAAAGCTTCCCTATAGGTATTCCCATTCCCTGAGGATATAAATTACCATTAACAAGTCAATAACACATGACAGAGAGAGGCAGTTATAAGCAGATGTCTCCAATTATTTATACCTGACACCCAAGGTCCCCTAGACCCAAAATCCTTTCCCCATCAGTGACAACAATGACTTGAATATTCTTCTGAGGCCAATTTCTCAGAACTTCATGAATCTTCCCCCTATAAAGGATACATATCAGTGTAACATAATGGGAAAGAAGCACGGATTCAAGAATTCAATGGCAATTATAATCTGAGGAACCAGTTCTCATATGAGAAACATACTTTTCTTTCAAACTGATAAAAAGACCCTGAGGGCGCCTGAAGATGCTCCCATATTTCTGGCAAGCTTCACCAACAGTTGGAGTGTAGACAACTGGCAGTAACTCCTCAACATTTTCAATGAGAAGTTTGTAGAACAGCCTTTCATTTAACTCCTGAAAATGAGAGCAAAATGGAAATCAATTCAGAAGTGTTAAAAGTCTTTCATGGCAATTGATTAAAGCACCAAGTATTATTGCTTTCTGAGTACAATATACTGCATAAAAAAATTTAGAAATATTTAAAAACAGAACAAGAATGAGAACTAATGGCAACAGAGGAAGTAAAGATTTTGCGATTAAATATAGAAATAAAAACCTTAAATCCAAATTTACATCAATTCACATTAATAGGAGGAAAAATAATAGCACCAAGCTATTAAAATTAAAACATATCACTCATATGATGAACTAAAGTGTAATAAAATCATGCAATTGGGTGCAACTACATATTTGACTATTCAGAAACATGCAGCAAAAATACCAGCCAGAAGATCTATGACTCTACTAATAGAGTGAATGGATACCTGCAAATCCATCATGGCCATGTACTTCTGCAGAGGAACTTGATACTGGCGGATACTACGCATCATTTTCTTCACCTGGTGAATAGTGATAAAAGAGTTCATTAAAATATTGCACAAAACAGGAAAATCAACAAAATTAAACAGAACGATTCAAATAAAGGTAAAATGATGTAAAAGCAGGGTTGACAACCTGAAGCTCATGGGAAATAACTGTTGGGGGAAGAAGACCACGCAAGTAATGAGCATCTCTCTCTTTCTCAGTGAAGGCAAGCCCTTTGTTGTGGTGAGGATCTCGCAACAAAGAATACCCACTGCAGCAGACGAAGAAGAGCTAAGACTTTGAAGGAATAAAAAGCAAATTCTTATTGGATTTTGATATTAGAGTAGTGCGCTAAACACATTATACGTACTTCTAGCATCAGAGGAATTCCAAATATCTCTAAGAACCAACACAAAGACAAAGGTGGTGACAGCAGAAGAAACCAATATAAAGCTCCCAAAAAATCAATTACTAAAACTGAATATACACTAAAAATTAAAAAATATATATTTTCTTTTCCTTCTAATTTCCGAACTACAAAATTTCAACAACAAAGCAAAGATCTGAATTGGTAAACTATTGTTGGCCACAACATCAAGATCTAGCATTCAATACAAAACAGACTCCACAACAAGGACCGGTCAAAAAGAAAACCAAAAACTTAAACACAAAGAAGAAGAAAAAAAGGAAAAGCCTCAGCCAGAGGAACCAGAAAATAAAACAAGACCCAACACTTAGAAGAACATCTTCTTATTTAAATATTATATAAAAACAATAATACTAGATCTGACAAACATGTATAAAAACCTCAAACTATCATGGCATACCCAGCAAAAATATTAAGCTCATAACACAAAAAAAAAAAAAAAAAAATCACAATTACACAAAAACAATTATTTTAAAAGGAAAAGTAATAGAATCTTACCTGGCAACAGAGATAGTCCAAGGGGTGACAACCTGATCCTCGTTGGCGGCGTCATCATAGTAGAGGTCACGGTCTCCGCCGGCAACGGTAGGATTGGAGTCCTTGTCAGCAACAGAAGAAGTGCCATCTTCTCTTATTTCTTTCAATGGGTTGTTGTTCTCAACCAAAACGCTGCCGTTTCTGTCCCTGTTGGGGCCTAAAGCTGTCACTTTGACTGAAGCTGGTGGCAGCTTCTTCAGCTTGTAAGAGAAAGGGCTTGACGACCCAGAAATGCCAGCGTTGTTCTGTTTCAATAAGACAGTAACAAAATTAAATTGAAAACAAAAGAGACCCTTTTTTTTTTTTTTTTAATAATTTGTGGTAAATCTTGAGATCTTTAATACTATAAAAAGCCTTAGATGTGGAATATCTTACAAAGATTTGTAAAACCAGAGAGGAAAAAAAGGAAAATTTGGATGATTTTTGCGTTTTAGAATGTAAAAGAGCTATAAAGAAAAGACCTTGAAATACAAAAGGAAAAAAAAGGTAAAATCCTTTGATTTTCAATGTAAAAAAGATCTGAAAAAAAAAAAACATGACAAAGAGATTTAATCGTTTTTTGCCTTAGAATTAAACTTTAGGAAATGGGTATTCAAGAAATTGCCAAAATAAAAGAAAATGGGTTGATTAACAAATTACCAGAAAACAGCTTCTATGCAAGGAGATCATGGTGACAGAAAAATGTGGAAAGAAAAAAGTCTTCAGCTTTTTTTTGGGAACCCTTTGAATTTCTCTCTCGCTCTCAATAGAATGAGCAAAGAAAGGAAAGGAAAGAAAGAGTCTTTGCTGAGATGTGTTATATAAAGCTTCCCTACCCTTGCTTTGCTCTCTTCTCTCTCTACCCGCTGATTTTATGTAAGAGAGAGAGAGAGAGAGAAAAAGAGATAAAAGAGAGCAGGAAACAAGCGAGAAGGAAGCCTAAAAAACGTGTCCGGTTTTTCCCTCTCTACTTCCCTTTCCCTTGAATTCTCTTGCCTGCAAATGACATGTGGGTAGCTGATTTTGTACCTTTATTACAAAAGTGCCACCATCACTCCCAGTGGGACCTACAAAAATGTGGGTCCCATCCTCTTCCAAGCGTAGTTTTAATGGGCGGTTTGTGCTGCAGTTGTTTTGGGTGTTTGAGTTTGGTTTTGTGGTTGTGATCTGCTCTTTATTATGACGTTGGCCTGTTGGCGACGGAAGGGTATTTTTTATTGGCTTCGTTTAATTAGTGTTTATAAATATTGATTAATAATTATTTTTTTATTATTTTAAAAAATATTTTGTAATTAGCACGTTACTTTTATTGAATTTTAAAAAAATAATATATTAATTATATTTTTATATTTATATATAATATCTTAATTAGTGTTATTAAACACTGATTAACTATTTATTTTTTTTTTTATGATAGGGACAAGGATGGGCTTTTTTATACTAATATAGCCAAAAAAAAAATTAAACCCCAAATTACCTATACTTTTAGATTATTTCTCAAAATGCGCTTGTTTTAAAATTAGCTGGGAAATCGCCACCCCCCATGGCGATTTCCCAGCATGAAAATATTGATTTTGGCTAAAAATACCAAGGGAAATCGCCATGGGGGGTGGCGATTTCCCTTGGTATTTTTTTCAAAATTTGATAAAAATACCAAGGGAAATCGCCACCCCCCATGGCGATTTCCCTTGGTATTTTTAACCAAATTTGTAAAAAGAATGAAGGGAAATCGCCATGGGGGGTGGCGATTTCCCTTCATGTAATTTTTTTTTTTAATAAATCAACAAATTTTAATTTTTTTTAATTTGTAAATTTTATTTTTTAAATTTAAAAATTATAAATTAAATTAAGTTTCTTATTAAATTTAAATATGGAAAATTTTATTTCTTATAAAAATGAAAAAAACAAAATAATATTTCTTCTTAAATTAAAAAAATCAAAAATTATATTTGTAAGTTTTGTTTAAATTTTAAAATTTTGTAAGTTTTAAAATTTTGTAAGTTTTTTTTTTAATTTTAAATTTTATAAATTAAATTAAAATAATTTTTTATAATTAAAAAAAAAATTCGTAAGGTAAATTTTATTATTTAAAATTTATGAACAAATTTTTTTAAATTTTGTTAATTGATTTGTATTAGATAAAAACAAAAAACAAACAAAAAAAACTTGCATTACATTTTCCCTTATAATCCAAAGTACATGATAAGTTGAGAAAAACATGTAATTCATTTATTGTTGATGCGAAGTCTCCCCCAATGTGCCAAATCGTTGCGGACAATTTCGACGGTTATGACCTCCGTTTCTGCATAATCCACAACGTTTTGGTTGGCCTTTCTCCCTGAGGTCCATTTCATTACGAATACGACTTGATTTTGGCCGACCATGTGGATTTCTCCGCATTTCTTGATTGGGACACACTTCTGGACCATCATATTGAGGCCAGTAACCTTCATTTCCAACAGCTTCGAACTCATGTCTATAAACATTCAATATATTTTCCAGTTTATAGACTTTGTCCACATATTGCATGCAATCTACATGGACATGTGCACAGGCAGCAACTACATGTGAACAAGGGAACCTTTGTGCTTGAAACTTTCCACAATCACACCACATGTCACTGAGGTTGACTTTGTACTTCATTGCAGAAACACCCTCTTGTGGAGCAACTAACTCTTCAACCAGAAAAGATTGATTTGCTCGCGTAAAATTACGAACAATGTGGGAGTTAGCTTTCGTGCGATTTTCTTGCATAGCTTGTGTGACTGTTTCACAATATGTGTGCCCTCCCTCCATCATGGCAATTTGTTTGTTCCCCATCTTAACAAAAAGTGCAGCCAACCTATAATATGTTGATTGCACTAAAGCAGTAATGGGAAGATGACGCGTTCCCTTCAACACCGAATTGATAGATTCAGCTAGGTTGGTTGTCATATGGCCATAACGCCTTCCTTGATCATATGACTGCGCCCACTTCTCCTCGGGGATCCTATCAAGCCAGTTAGCCGCCTCTGCATTTTCTCCACGAAGATTGTCATACATGAAATGAAAATTCGGTCGCCTCAACTCGTATCCTAATAAATTTAAAAACAAAAAACTTTTGAATTTCAATATTATTTTATATGCTAAACGAAATATAAGAGATAAAATAACTATGATTTGATTCCATACCCATGTTAACAATTTGTCGACGCAATTCCTTATTGTTAAACTTTTTCATAAAGTTCGCTGCAATGTGTCGAATGCAGTACACTGAATATGCATGTGGAGGATTCCATCCACCATTGCGTCTAATCGCAGCTTTGATGGCTTCATGTCGATCAGACAGCAAGCAAATGCCAGGCTGTTTTGTCACGTGTCTGCGCAAGTTACTGAGAAAGAATGACCAAGCCTCTGTTGTCTCACCCTCCACAATGGCAAAGGCAATTGGCAGTATGTTTCGATTGCCATCTTGTGCAATAGCTAACAATAATGTGCCTTTGTATTTTCCATATAAGAAAGTACCGTCTATTTGCACAATTGGTTTACAATACGGATACCCTTCAATGCACGACTTAAATGTCCAAAATAGTCGATGGAATATTCTCTTACCTTGGACCAATCGATCACCGTGATATGCAGGTATCGTTTGCAATTCCACAATTGTACCAGGCACGAAATGTTGCATTGCACCTAACCATTTAGGTAGCTCATTGTACGATCTTTCCCAATCGCCAAATACTCGAACAATTGCCTTTTGCTTTGCTTGCCATGTTTTCTTGTAGGAGGTCATGTATCCATACCGGATTCGCATCTCAGCGATCAAAACTGAAACGGAAATCTCCGGATTTGCTTGGACCAATGACAAAATGCATGAGCAGATCATGTTACAATCTAACTTGCAATGATCTTGTGAAATCGTCGCCGATGTGCAAGTATGAGGCCCTTCATATTTTCTAATCTCCCATAGATGTTTCTTCTTCATAAAAGTTGCCCTTATTCTCCAATTACACCCATTCCCATGGCGATTTCCCTTGGTATTTTTTTCAAAATTGATTAGAAAATATGAAGGGCCTCATACTTGCACATCGGCGACGATTTCACAAGATCATTGCAAGTTAGATTGTAACATGATCTGCTCATGCATTTTGTCATTGGTCCAAGCAAATCCGGAGATTTCCGTTTCAGTTTTGATCGCTGAGATGCGAATCCGGTATGGATACATGACCTCCTACAAGAAAACATGGCAAGCAAAGCAAAAGGCAATTGTTCGAGTATTTGGCGATTGGGAAAGATCGTACAATGAGCTACCTAAATGGTTAGGTGCAATGCAACATTTCGTGCCTGGTACAATTGTGGAATTGCAAACGATACCTGCATATCACGGTGATCGATTGGTCCAAGGTAAGAGAATATTCCATCGACTATTTTGGACATTTAAGTCGTGCATTGAAGGGTATCCGTATTGTAAACCAATTGTGCAAATAGACGGTACTTTCTTATATGGAAAATACAAAGGCACATTATTGTTAGCTATTGCACAAGATGGCAATCGAAACATACTGCCAATTGCCTTTGCCATTGTGGAGGGTGAGACAACAGAGGCTTGGTCATTCTTTCTCAGTAACTTGCGCAGACACGTGACAAAACAGCCTGGCATTTGCTTGCTGTCTGATCGACATGAAGCCATCAAAGCTGCGATTAGACGCAATGGTGGATGGAATCCTCCACATGCATATTCAGTGTACTGCATTCGACACATTGCAGCGAACTTTATGAAAAAGTTTAACAATAAGGAATTGCGTCGACAAATTGTTAACATGGGTATGGAATCAAATCATAGTTATTTTATCTCTTATATTTCGTTTAGCATATAAAATAATATTGAAATTCAAAAGTTTTTTGTTTTTAAATTTATTAGGATACGAGTTGAGGCGACCGAATTTTCATTTCATGTATGACAATCTTCGTGGAGAAAATGCAGAGGCGGCTAACTGGCTTGATAGGATCCCCAAGGAGAAGTGGGCGCAGTCATATGATCAAGGAAGGCGTTATGGCCATATGACAACCAACCTAGCTGAATCTATCAATTCGGTGTTGAAGGGAACGCGTCATCTTCCCATTACTGCTTTAGTGCAATCAACATATTATAGGTTGGCTGCACTTTTTGTTAAGATGGGGAACAAACAAATTGCCATGATGGAGGGAGGGCACACATATTGTGAAACAGTCACACAAGCTATGCAAGAAAATCGCACGAAAGCTAACTCCCACATTGTTCGTAATTTTACGCGAGCAAATCAATCTTTTCTGGTTGAAGAGTTAGTTGCTCCACAAGAGGGTGTTTCTGCAATGAAGTACAAAGTCAACCTCAGTGACATGTGGTGTGATTGTGGAAAGTTTCAAGCACAAAGGTTCCCTTGTTCACATGTAGTTGCTGCCTGTGCACATGTCCATGTAGATTGCATGCAATATGTGGACAAAGTCTATAAACTGGAAAATATATTGAATGTTTATAGACATGAGTTCGAAGCTGTTGGAAATGAAGGTTACTGGCCTCAATATGATGGTCCAGAAGTGTGTCCCAATCAAGAAATGCGGAGAAATCCACATGGTCGGCCAAAATCAAGTCGTATTCGTAATGAAATGGACCTCAGGGAGAAAGGCCAACCAAAACGTTGTGGATTATGCAGAAACGGAGGTCATAACCGTCGAAATTGTCCGCAACGATTTGGCACATTGGGGGAGACTTCGCATCAACAATAAATGAATTACATGTTTTTCTCAACTTATCATGTACTTTGGATTATAAGGGAAAATGTAATGCAAGTTTTTTTTGTTTGTTTTTTGTTTTTATCTAATACAAATCAATTAACAAAATTTAAAAAAATTTGTTCATAAATTTTAAATAATAAAATTTACCTTACGAATTTTTTTTAATTATAAAAAATTATTTTAATTTAATTTATAAAATTTAAAATTAAAAAAAAAAAACTTACAAAATTTTAAAACTTACAAAATTTTAAAATTTAAACAAAACTTACAAATATAATTTTTGATTTTTTTAATTTAAGAAGAAATATTATTTTGTTTTTTTCATTTTTATAAGAAATAAAATTTTTCATATTTAAATTTAATAAGAAACTTAATTTAATTTATAATTTTTAAATTTAAAAAATAAAATTTACAAATTAAAAAAAATTAAAATTTGTTGATTTATTAAAAAAAAAAAATTACATGAAGGGAAATCGCCACCCCCCATGGCGATTTCCCTTCATTCTTTTTACAAATTTGGTTAAAAATACCAAGGGAAATCGCCATGGGGGGTGGCGATTTCCCTTGGTATTTTTATCAAATTTTGAAAAAAATACCAAGGGAAATCGCCACCCCCCATGGCGATTTCCCTTGGTATTTTTAGCCAAAATCAATATTTTCATGCTGGGAAATCGCCATGGGGGGTGGCGATTTCCCAGCTAATTTTAAAACAAGCGCATTTTGGGAAATAATCTAAAAGTATAGGTAATTTGGGGTTTAATTTTTTTTTGGCTATATTAGTATAAAAAAGCCGACAAGGATGTATATGGTATCCAAGAATGAGATCCAATTTCTTTTTTTTGGCTATTATGGGATATGGCTGAGAAAAAAAGTTGAGAAAATTGAAAAGAGTATATCTAAGTAAAAAAATTGAAAAAATAAAAAATTAATTCGAATGATAACATTTGATTGGATTTTCAATTCAGTTTTTATTGAATCAATTTCGATTAATAATTCGATTTATTTGATTTCATCTAGTAATAATTTTTTAATTAAAAATTCTACAAGCCAATTCATAATATATACAAAAATAATTATATAATTTTTTATTGTGTGTGTCATCTTGTATGATAACAAATTTTTAGATAAAATTAATGAGAATCTACTTTAAAATATTCTAGTTTATCCCTTGCTTTTCATGTTAATACATTAAAAACATTTTCCACTATTTTTTTTTTGTCTACTTTGCAGCCGTTGGATTAAGAATTCTTCGAGATTTATAGTGGGATTTGTCAAGTTATGATGGTTGAAACATAAAACTCTCCATCAACAGGTTCATTTCATGAATTCTTGGCTGTAAAAGAGTCTGGGATGTCTTCTTCATGGAATTTCGTGCGACAATTTTTCGTGTCAATTCCAAGATTGTTGGGGATTTTTTTAATAATTTTAAATACGATATAAATAAAAATATTAATTATTAATAAATTAAAATTTATATCAATATATAATATATCAAATATATATGAAAATATATGAATACACGAATTATCATATATATATATATATATATATATATACATTTTTTTTTTCAACTTTTGGAAGAGTATTGGCGGTTTCTACATTATACTGAAGTAACATCCGCCGTCCGGATGGTATGCATCTTTTAATTGGAGGGCAATTTAGAAATTTCGTTAAATTAAATTTATTTATGAACAAATTTTGTGAAAAAAAGAATTTCTTATTTATTTTTTTAAGGTTTTGCCAGCAACTCGGGACTCTTTCATGTAAGGACTTCGATGGAAGATTTTATTTCCACTACTTCTAAAGTAAAATCCCAAATAAACTAACTTTACGAGCTATATATGTGAAATGAAAATTGCAATTGATATTACAATTCAAAGAAATTTATTTTTTAAAGCTTCTAAATTTTTAAAATTATTCATCAAAAAGACAAACGTCTAATTGTTAATTGATTAACAGTTTATGAAATATATATATCATTAGTACATCAAATATACTTTTTTATTAAAAAATAAAAAATTCAGATGTAATATTATTATTGAATTAAATGTTTGAGTGTAAATTACAATATTTGCATATAAAATGTATCTAACAATCTGTATGAAGATTTTGATATGGATCCAAGCATGAGGACAAAGTAAAGTGTGGGGGAGTTTTAGGAAACCAGACATTGTGAGCTCCTCCTCCTCCATTCCCTTTGGTAAAACTAAAACATGAAACGACAACCATTTTGGTTTCTTGTTGTGCCTGTCAGTTTCTTAAAATAAGTGGCTTTTTTATATTTAGAAAAAAAATTATAAAAAAAAAACGTAATTTGAAAATAAAAAATATTAAACCTGCAATCCATTAAAAGTATAAGACCAAAATTTAACTTTAAATTAAAACAAGTTAGCTTAGCTGTATGTGACCAATATTCTCTTTTCTAAGTTTTCTTTGAAGGTAACACAAAACTAATAGGGCATAAGACCTGAGGACAAAATTAACAATTTTGATTTCAAATTCTGATAATTGTTTTCTTCCTTTAATATTTTTCACTTAATGTCTTATTATTTATTGGACTTGTGTTGCTACTCTAATCATTCTTCAGTTTGTATATTATTTTAACATTTGGATCCACGTAAGGAGACATGTTAAGCTTAAATATAATAGTTGAATCATTTTTTATTAATTTAAAATTTTAAAGTAATTGATGACTCAACTTATATATATATATATATATATATATATATATATATTAGTCTATTGAAAGGTGAAATTTGGTGATCCTCCTTTATACCAAACTTTTGTTGCCCAACTAAAAAAATAAATGCTGTGGACCATTTCCAAATATAAAAACAGATGCGTTAGACTAGATAGAACATTAGATGGAACATGTTAGTGTATATATAAACATAGGATTATTATTTCGTACACTGGACAGTGGAGTTTTTAGACTCCACAAATAAGATTAACAAGGTGACAAATACTTTTAAAATATAATAAAAATTAATTAAAAAAAAGTGAGACATGTAACAACCTTTTAATTCGCTTGTGGAATTAAAAAATTTACACTGTCAGTGTACCAAAAATAAACCCATAAACATATAGGATATTAGTGAATTAAACCATTTAAAACTATATATATATACATATATATATATATATATGACGTTATATTGTATTGAACAACATTAAAAGCAAAATGGGTTCATGCTAGTGATTAGACCTGCTCATAAGTCGAGTCAGGTCGGGTCACGATTCAATTTTTTATTATTATTTAAGTTGGCTCGGTTCATTGTTCAAAATAATAATAATAATAAAAATAAAAAATATTTTTATTTTTATATTAATATGTTTTTATAATTAAATTTAAATAAAAAATATTTTTTAATAAATAAACAATGGTTCGTGTCTACTGGAATCACTATATTTTTTATTTTAACTCGATTCAATACGAATTATATTTGTCGGATCTAATAAATTACTCTATTCATGAGCATGTGTACTGACGATGACTTGAAAGTAGTTTATTGGTTGAAAGGTAAGCTTGGTGGGAGTTGAAACGCGTAGGCATTTCCAGAGGGAAGGTGGAGGTGGACCTTGGCTTGGAGGCTTGAGAGACAGAGGCCAGTGGCCACACGCTTTGCCTTTAAGGCCTACTGTTCACTAATGGTGTGGTGGCCTTGTGGCTGTGCTATTTATATTCCAAATTTCCAATGCAGGGCCAGTCGGTGTGACCACTCAAAGGACTGTGGCTTTAGGTAGGAATCGTTTTCAACATCTGCCGAAGTCGGCTTTAAAGGGCCATTTCCATTTTTTCCCCACACTTTTGGGGAAAATTAGAGGCGGGCATGGTAATGAAGTTGAACGAAAATGAAAATTGTTTTATTCACTTTCGTTTTGTTTTTGTATTTATCAAAATCGAAATAAATGAAATAAGCATTTATCAAAATAATCATCTCGTTTTTTAAAAAAAATCTTTCCGTCCAAAATAGATCGGTGAAATCCGTTGGATAGATCGAATTTTGTTATCCTTAATCTGAGGATGCTCAATGCTCCATACTCCAGATATACCATTTTTGTTTTTTTTTTTTTAAAAAGAAAATCCCGTTTATGTTTTTTTTGGCCAGAAATCTTGTTTATGTGTTTAATTCATGCATGATATTGCTTTTTTTTTTTTTTTTAAAGAAAAAAATTCAGATAATTAAGCTGACACTTCTCTTTGGTTTTCTTTACGAGGTGTAGTTAACAAGAGATTATTGATATGATTTAAATTTAAGATCATTTATTACCGAAATGACTTATTAGTGGAATTAATCTTTCAAAAATATGATGATTCTGTATCTTACATAAACGAAAAATGTTAAAGTTTATAAAATTAAATATTGAATTTAATAATAACTAATTTATCTCTTATTATTTAAAAAAAAAAAAAAACTATTCAAATCCCTATTTAAAAAAAAAGTAAAAAAATTGGGGACTCCAACTCCACGAGGCTGTGGTTTCATGGTAAAGCAGGCTTCTGAATTTGAGGTTGATTAAAATATTTGTGGAGAAAGTCAGTTAGGCCAAGACCCGAGGCTCCCCCAGAGACCAGTTTCTTCACAGTTGCTGGACTTATGGTGTGGCACGAAGATACCACACGTGTCAGCTTGTTCAGAAGACAAGACGCCAGGACACGACTTTGAACTTGAACTTTGATATCTCAGCTCAGCACAGAGAATCACACGCCATTCTCTGTGCTGTAACGCACCACGAGGGAGGGAGGGAGGGACAGGGTCTGTATGATTCGTACCATCGAGATGCTGCAATCGGGCCCCACGCTGGGAAACCCCTGCTTCTCCGATGTTTCTAAACTTCATGCAATAATAATAATATAATAATAATCGAATCATACAAATGGTGTCTGGTCTAGATTCTGGAGCAGAGCAGTGCACCACCATGGTCCATGGTCCATGGTCCATGGGCGTGGGCATGGAATGTGAATGGGATTTCCTTTTCCTTTTTGGGTTTTGAGAAAATTGAGTTCTATTCCTATAAAAATGAATTAGAGCCCAATCCAAATATCTCCACCCTTTACCCCAAAACAGAAAACCAAAATCCTTTATTCAGAAATAGCATCTAGTATTGGAAAACATAATCAACAATCTTCATACATTTGGCATCAATATTATCTTTGATGGCATTTGCAGTACAATTTACAAAGATCACTATTGAGCTAGTTATTAAACATGCTAGAAGATGAAGAATTCGTTGCATGTAATTTTTCCCCCTATCTAACTTGGAAGTTCAGTATCTTGATGCATAAGGCAAACATGAATGCAAAGAACACTGGGAAGGCAACCAAAACTCCAGCAACTGCCCCCATGAAATCATAGTGATACCCAAAATGGTGTTTCAAGTACCATTTAACAGTAGGGTCAGGCTCGATTCCTGGTATTTTAATGTTGCGTTCGTCATCTCCATACTGCGAGCCAATCAGTCCGTAGATCGTCCATGCCATTGGGCAGATCCTATAATACCACATCCACCACGGAGGGATTCTCTGAAATTTCAAAGAAAATGAATGAATTTCTGTCATCATGCATTGTTGTTGGGATTATTCAAAACAAATATAGTTTGCTTGCGAAACAAGTAAACATACCGGTCTTGGGATGTAGAAGCCAGAGAAAAGATTAAAGAGTGAATAGAAGGCTGCTGCTAATATAGCTGCTACTTGGACGTTTGGTGTGATGGCAACAGTCATCATCCCATAGTATGTGAAGTAAAGGAAGGTGCAAAAGTTAACAAAAAAGAACCAGAGGAACTTTTTCGCCGTCCATTTGAACTTGATCATACCATACACAATAAGTGTATAAAACGAAGATTGGGTTAACACAAATGGTATTTCTACTATTACCTGCATGCCACATTAAAATTAATCTTATAAGATAAAGAGTAGATTAGTCAAATGACATAAATACACTGACATTGACACCAGTTTTCATCCTCTTGAAGTGGCTGTTTCTTGAAAGTAAGTGATATTAATCACCATTGTTCCTTTATGCTCCAAAATCTAGATTTATAGTGGCTTATAAGACGGGATAATTTGTCTTCATGTCCCCCAAAATCAAGTGCTGAAATACTAAACCAGAATAAAACCTCTCACCTGTCCAAGGGCATAAGGTAATGCAGAGTACATTCCGGCTGCTCTTTCTCGATAGAATATGGTTCTTTCAATGGCCACAACTGGCTGGGCTGTTTGGCAGTTATTAACTCCAAGAAACATGGCAGCTACATACATGGCTCCCATTATCATGGTAAGTCCAGTTGCATCCTTCCTGAATCACAAAACAGTAAAAAGACAATAAAATGCATCATTTAGGGGACATTCTGATTATTCTTACCAATGTAGTCAATAAGACTATAAGAGTTCAAAATTTTGATGTGAAAGATAGAGGCAGACATTTCTGTGCCTACTCTCCAGAAAATTGATCCAATGATTAGAGCGGCAACCAAAGTGAAACCTAATCTAACAAGGTTATATTCAGGAGTTCTCCAGTAAGTTTTGAATTGCTTCCAGAGGCAACATTTGAACTGCCCCCACATCGACTGAGAATATTGAGTGATGAAATATAGGTCTTTAGCTCCAGGTGGTGGTGTGCTTAGCTCCTTTACTAAAGCTTGGTTTTGCCTGCTCAAATACATATATATTAGCTTGAAATCAACAAAAGCATAAAAAAAAACTATCTTGTGAACATTAAATAATAGCTTACTGATACAAAGATGATGACTTATAATGCTCAGCAAAGTCGATTCCAAGCTGTGCTTCAACAGCTACTGAGCTCACTTCTAGCATCCAAGTAGCTGGATTATATTTCTCCTTAATTTTGGGAATTCCAGGAATTGCCTGCAATAAGTTTCGGGTGAATTAAGATTTCTCCAATTATATGCAGTTGTGCTTTTCATTAGACAATTTTTAGGATGATAAAATTACCTCAAAATATTCAATAATCTTTTGAGAATTTCGACCTAATGGTCCTAAGTAGATTACTTGTCCCCCTCTTTTCATCAGTAACAGTTCATCAAAGGCTTCGAATATATCGATGCTAGGCTGATGAATTGTGCAGACGACAGTTCTACCAGTATCCACAGTGTTTCTCACAGTCCTCATGACGATGGCTGCTGCCCTTGCATCAAGACCAGATGTAGGTTCGTCCATGAAAATAATTGAGGGATTAGCAACAAGCTCCACGGCAATTGTCAATCTTTTTCTCTGTTCTGTTGATAGCCCTGTAATTCCTGGCAGCCCTACTAGACCATCTTTGAGATTGTCTAACTCCACCAGTTCCATCACTTGATCCACAAAAGTCTAAAAGAGAAAACCCAAGAAAAATATTAGTTTTTGCACTTAATTTAATGTCACATACTTTAGTACTTAAAGTTGTAATTATACATTTCATATTCTTACCATTTTTTCTTCTTCATTAATTTCTTTAGGAAGTCTAAGGAAAGCTGAATAAATCAAGGATTCCCTGACCGTGATTTGGGGTGAGTGTATATCAGTTTGTTCACAATATCCAGAGACTCTGGCGAAAGTTTCTTGCTTTTTGGGGAATCCTGAGATTCTAACATCACCTTCAATGTATCCACCAGTTTTTCTTCCAGCCAAAACATCCATCAATGTTGTTTTTCCAGCTCCACTGACTCCCATTAGAGCAGTCAAAACTCCAGGCCTAAATGCACCTGTTACTTCTCGAAGCAATTGTAGCCTGTTCTCTGTAACTCCTTGCGCCTTCATTTCCTATTAAAAAAATCAAGGAAGCTAGTTAGAGACAAACTCGCAAGGATTGAGACAATCTGTTAAGTATTTGATTTCACAGCCTTGCTCCATGTCTTTCCATGAATAAGGTGTATGATGACATTGAAACAAAGACAAAGTGAAAAAAAGTAAAATAATGTCTTACAGCAGGCATGTCAACATAGTAGTTCACTTTGTCAAATGACATTGCTAGAGGAGTGAATGGAAGAATCATTCCTTTCTTGGCTGCTTCTTGGGTCGAATTAGCATTTCTATTTATGGAATTGGACTGACTGCTGATTCCTTGGATTTCCATTTCTATGTTACTTTCTGTCTCATCGGCTGAATCTTGTGGAAGTACTGCTTGTGGGCCTGAAGGAGCTGTTATAATCCATATGGAGAATATCACAGATTACTTAATTCTGTCAGGCAAAATGAAAAGCAGGAAAACAATGCTAATCTATGTTACTCGGACTTGGTTGTGAGTGTCAGTTACGAGTATATTCAATTTTTTTAAAGTTTTTCCATGGATTGGAAGATCCTTAGAGGATCATATCCCTATACTTATGTCCGGATACGCGTGGGTACTTCAAGAAATTAAAATGAAGACTCGGAGAAACATTGATGCTAATACTTACGGTTCAGGTAAGTGAGTGCCAGGGTGAAGAGGACATTGAAAAGGATACATAACCCTACAAGAGCTCCTACACCAATCCAATACCAATTTTTATTACGATAGACTTCTAATCCTTCTAGCACTGCCACCCCCAATCTGGTTACATTGTCAGAAGCCTGCATTGCAATCAGAATATACATGAATTTTCAACTTGCTTTAATTTTTTGTATTAAAGTAAAACCTGTATGCCCTTTTTCTTTTATCATTTGATGACTATAGGAAAAATCATTGAGAATAACATACCAGTCTGTTCATCCACCTTGAAGCATACATTTCATTAATAGCAAGGGAATTGTAACTATATGTCAAAGGTGAAACCCAGTAACCCCACTTCCACCACTTAGGAATTTGAGCTGTCGCCAAGAAAGTAAGCCTCAGTCAATTCATTGAACCGGTCTGGCTTTGATGTTATGCATAAACCAAGGTGTAAAGTTCTAATAAGGCACCTATCTTATATATTTTGAATTGATTAATTCTGTAAGAGTGAGTGAAGTAAGGTTCTTTTTGGTGCTTACTTCTAGGAATGGTGAAACCTCCGAACAATACCACAAACATTAGAGCAAACATTCCACCGGTGTTGGAAACAACCATGGTCCTGCAGACCCCTGAAATGAGCCTAAATAGTGAAGCAGCCACTTGTTGGATCAGAAATACCAGCAGCATTTTCTTGAAAAACCTGCAATATATATGGACATAGAAAACTTTCTAGTTTAGTACTACAAGAAAAATTGACAGATGATTCAGAACTTGTTTTAAGGGCTAATATTTTGCATAAACAATTAATGGAATCCAGAGATATGGTTTGATACCTGTCAGCCCCTGGTGCAAATCCTATGGGGTAGTATGTCATTGCCATCCAAGCAACAGTCTCAAAAATGGCCATAGGTATTTTTGTCAGGAGTAATGGGATGGCGAATGCCCAAGCTGGATAGAGTAAGAGGTCCCTTTGCTTGAAAAAAACTGGAAGCCTGGCGATCATAAGTGAAATCTCAGGATAACCATTGAACATGTTGGTGACAAGTGAAAACAGAAGAGCACCATTGTAAAACATTCCATCTTGTTCATCCCTGTGATGCATTCTAGTCCTCAGAAACACTGTTGATGCAAGGAAAGCTATAATAATAATCTGACTTGTTTTGAAGACATAAAAGAATGAGTTTCTCTTGATCAATAACACTTCTTTATCCCAGCAGGCCTTAAGAAGTTCAAGTTTTGTTACTGAATATCTTGTGAAGACTAAGGCTGCTTTGTGGCCTCTGGACTTATCGAAAGACACTGAGAGCTCGTTTGACAGCTGCACCCCAACATGGAACTTCTTGAACTTATTTGCAAACTCAGTAACTGGAATATAGCGGTATGGTTTGCTTCTATCTGCCCAATACTGTGCTTGATCCTTTTTTGAAGTTACCTGCAGCAGTAGCATATGCTCCTAAATTTTGAGTTTTTAATGATGCTTCTTACACCTATGATTTAAACCTAAGACCATCCAAAGTCTCCAGTTTTCCTTTTATTATTGGATCAAGACCTTTTCGAGACTTCCCCCCCCCCCTCTTTTTGTCTAAAGTATATATTGTGTCAAATATTATGGCATGGAGTTTTAAGGTTCGTTTGGTAGTGCAGTGGGAACCCCTTCCCATCACGTAGGATTGCCGTTTTGGCACTCCATGCGGTGGGAAAGGGCTCTCACCACGCTACCAAATGACTTTTAGTATAGTCGAACTGGTGAGACCTTCGGTTACCGGTTCAACCAGTCCAATCGATTGAACCGGTCGGTTGTATTAAAAAAAATTTAAATATTAAATAAATATTAAATATAGTAAATATTTAATAAAAATATGTATTTGACTAAATAGTATGATTTTTAATATAGATTTAAGGGGTTAAAGATTCAAATATCATCACATACAATACATTTTTTTTTTTATAAAATAAGTGTAAACCCGATTTTTTCGGTTTTTTTTTCTTGGTTCGGAGAAATCCGGTTCTATGATATGCACCGGACCGAACAAGCTACCGGTTCTCAGTTCAACCGATCCGATCCAGTTTTAATAACACTGCTTTTAGTTAAGATGCTTTTTTTTTTTTTACCTCTTGCAAGAAATCAGCAGTTCCCTTTCTCTCAGGACATTTGAACCCACAGGTTTCGAAGAATTCAACTACATGCTCTCGTGGGCCTTGATAAACAATTTGACCTTCAGATATGAGTATTATATCATCAAAGAGATCAAAAGTCTCAGGAGCTGGCTGGAGTAAGGACATAAAGATAGTTGCATCTGTTAGATGAGCTATCTGTTGCAAGCACTTGACGATTTGGTATGTTGTGGAACTATCTAGGCCGGTTGATATCTCATCCATGAACAATGTTTTGGTTGGCCCAACGATCATCTCTCCTGCATTATTTTGATTAAATCTGGAATTTAGCTTTCTTCTATTGGAAATGAAAGCAGATAAATCACATAATTTATGATTAATTTGTTAAGTAAAACATAGCCAATTTAACCTGTTGTTACTCGTTTTTTCTGTCCACCTGATACTCCTCGAATCATCTCATCTCCAACAATTGTATCCTTGCATATGTCAAGTCCCAGCATCTAAACATTTCATTCGGTATAAAAATTAATTTTCTTTTGAAATTTGAAAGAAACACACAATGGCAATCAGTATGGATTTAATATTTGATATTTGGCTATAAAGTAGTACTTAATCTTACTTTGAGAATGTAGTCAGTAGCCAGACTGCTTTCAGCTCCTTCAATTGCAGTTGCCTGGAATTGGCAAGCGGATTAAAATTAATAACAAGTACTGTGAAAAGAAAGGTATTTTAAAACTATTGTCTTTTTTTTTTTTGAAAATCAATAAAATTTTATTAATGAAGGGAAACAAGTATGACAGTTAGTATCAACCTGCTAAGTATGATAAAAGAACATCAATAAAGATCCGTGAACACTCTGAAAATTGCTTGCAAAAGATAAAACAATATGTTTAACAATTTCAAAGTAAAAGTTATTGAATTCTATTCACTATTTTGCGAAACCATCAAAAAAATTTCATTAACTTTTCACTTGGCAAGATAAAAAAAAACTTTCATCTTTGACCTTTTATATATGGAAATTCGAATTAAATGATTTTCAAATATAAATGTTTTAAATTAAACAAAAAAATAAGGATTTTGAAAAGACAAAATAATTAAGATATTATTCAAGGAATAGATGTTGAGTGGTAATTGTATTTAACGTCGTTTTAAGATCAGTAAATTAAACCAGGATATGAAATTAGACCTAGATTAGGTGCTCAGTTTTTATTGCTTTGTGGCATTTACCTTCATGAAAAGGTCTACTTCTGCTTCAGGGTAAATTCCTGCGTACTTTTCCCTCCTTGCAAGTTCACTTAGAAGGTCTGTTACAGTTATTAACAGGTTAATTATCTCAAAATCTCCTAATTAAAATCATCAAATTCATGTGTCTGTAAGCAAAAATGCTTTGTAATTATAAAGTAATTATCTTAGTTATATGATACCATATCGACTTCCGACCCCTTGACATCTTGCAGAGAAATCTAAGGTTTCTTTTACAGTCATTTCAGCAACATGAACATCATTTTGGCTAATATATGCAGAGGTCTTTTGGGGCACAAATTCATTGAGTTTGTACCCATTGTAGGTTACTTCCCCACTAACCTGTTTCATGCAAAAATAATATAATATTAGTTGCTTTAATTAATCAGTATAAGCTATTCAGCTTCCTGCAGACTAGCTTGAATAAAGTTTATAGGATTTTAGGACCTTCAAGCTTGGATCCAGTTTTCCAGCCAATGCAAGCAAAAGGGTTGTTTTTCCAGAGGATGGTGGGCCTAATAAAAGGGTCATCCTGTAAATGCATGGTAAATGATAATAAGCAAAAAATCAAAAAAAAAAAAAAAAAAATCTTCCTCATAGAAGCATGTAAGAGGTTTTCATAAATTAATAGAACTATTCAAGCCATTGCAGCAAATTTTATGATTTACCTGCAAAAGTGCTTCTTATCTTACTTTTTTTTTTTTGTATTTATTTCTTTAAAGGTTGCAATTTTCTTTTAAATAAATTATGGATAGAATAAGATAAGATGAAATTGATAAGTAAATTGTCAATATTTTATTTATTTTGATGCATGCATAAAAAAATGTTAGTTCTTTATATTATTTGTTTTGGTATAAAGGAGACCGCAACATGAGAATAAGAGAAGAGTTTGTAAATATTAGAATTCGAATATCAGATCTATAAAATGCCACTTTTTAAGGGTGATTACATGAATCAACGGACTTAAACTCATATTCTCTTTATATTATTTTATGTAATACATAAAATTATGTAATCATATCAGACCAAATGAATCCTAAATGCAATTTAATATTTGTTTTATTGTTTGGGTATGTCTAACTGTTTTTTTTGGGGGGGGGGGGGGGGGAACTTGAGAGTATGTCAACCCTACTTTAGCTATACAATTAAGAGAGTTAATTGAGCTTGATTAATTAATTAATTACCTGGATGGTTTTATAATACCAGAGATATCCTTAAGGATATTAAGTTTGGTTGTCTTGGACAATCTAATACCAACCATACCAAGAGCCAGTTCTGCAATATTTTGAGCCGTATTTAGAAGAGTTGGAAGAGCTCTGCTACCCATATAGGTTTTGGCTTCAATGTTTAAATGCTCAAACCTAACTTCCACTGTAGGAAGTTGAATCCCGACCCTGCAAAAATAAGATTACATTAATAGTCATGGTCTTGCCTAGCTACAAGGGAGTTAGGGTTGGGGGGATGGGGGCACTCATTGAGTTTTGAGTAATGTAATAAGCTTCAATATTGTCTTATATAGTATATTACTTTTAGATATAATCGAGCCGAACCGATTCGATATGGTGTCGAAGTTGAGCTCTGCTCGGTTAAAAAATTCGAAGATCGAGCTTGACTTGAAATTAATTGAATTACTAGAGTTTGGCTCACTTAAACTCAATTATCATTAATTTATATAAAAAAAACTCAAAACTTTGATTTAAAAATGAACTCGAATTTGAGATAAAAACTCAATTTTTAAAAAAAATATGTAAATACATATTCTATTATATGTAAATATAATATTAAAAAAATTAAAAACTTGATACGGCATTTGAATAATGTATCTACTATATTTATTTTTGAGTCCTAAGGGACCCAAGGGATATTTGTTTAGTTCGTAGGGTTATTTTGATTTATTACTTGAGGAGGATAGAAATTTTTTTTGGTTGAAAATTTTGAAAAAAAAAGAGCATAAACTTTCTGCAGAAAGAGAAGGAGAAGAGGAAAGAGGAGAGAGAAGAAGAGAGGGGCGACTGAAGGGAGTTGGACAGTGACAGAGGAAGAGAGAGGAGGAGAGAGGAGAAAATGGAGGAGAGAGAAAGAAAAGGAGAGAGAAAGGGAAAAGGAAAGAGGAGATAAAAGGCCACCGGCGACGGAGGAAGAGAGAGGAGGATAGGAGCGGCCTACTGCCTTGATCGGTCGGCGATGTGACAGGCAGCCGGCTGGTTGAAGGAGGAGGAGAATGAGGAGAAGAAGAAGAAAAGAAAAAAAGAAAAAGGAAAAAAAAGAAACTGTTTTTTTTATTGTTTTAATTTTTATAATTAATTATTTTAATAAAATTAATAAATACATATTTTGTTAATTTTTAATTTTTTTTTGGGTATTAAATTCTCACCCTTTAATTATCATTAAGCATTAATTTAAGCACAGCTTAAGATAATCCAGAATGATTAGTCTAATCTTACAGTAAACCCAAAAGTCAAATATCTAAGGGTCAGGACTCAATTGTCTTCAGCTTTGCCAGTTTCCACCGTACCTTATCATTCTCTCATTATTACTAATATAATGATTGTTTAAAAATAATTATAAAAATTAATTTATCACTTTATAGTTTTAAAATTAAATAAAAATATTTATAGAATTTATTAATTAGTTTTTTTATTTTATTTTTAAATAATGTATTTAAAGGGGTTGATTCGCAAGTTGACTCGTGGATCGATTTAAAGCGGTTGGTCCGTACGTTGACTCAGGGGTCGATTTAGGATCCGTACTCAACTTGCTCGGAAAAAAAAGTTTAAAAAAAAAAAACGAACTTGCTACTAACCTATGTGAGAAAATTGATTCTGCGAGAGAATAAAATACAAATCGCAATTTTATTTTCTTATTTTTCATTTATTATTTTTTACCTCCTATAAATAAAAAATACAGTGTACAATAAAATCTAAATATTTTTCAAAAATATATATAAATAACATTTAAAAATGCATTTATATGATGTAATTTATAAATAAATAATAATCACAAAATTTAATTTTTACAATTAAAAAATATTATTATTATATTATTATTACAATTTAAAAATAAAATATTTAAACAAGAATTATTTAATAAAATATAAATATAAATTATTTTATTATTATTAATTAATTAAAAAATTTATAAAAAAATTAAAAATACCCCAACAGGGATTTTTTTCTAGCTATAAATTAAACTCGACTTATTAGTAGAGTAGTTCCGTTTCAGCTCAATAATAAATAAGTCAAATTTGAGTATTTACTGAATTGAGCCCCAATAGCTCACAAAAAGCTTGATTCATTTACTCCCTATTCATGACTCTATTTCTATTTTTCATGATTTTATTTTAAAACTTTCAAGTTAAAAAGTTTAAGATGAAACCATTAGTTAATAAACTAATTTGAATAGAATATTTATCAAAAAAAAAAAAACTTTTAATAAAATAAAAATTAATTTACACAAAAAAAAAGATCGAAAATAGATTAATAGAATGAGTAAGAGATAAAAGATTGAAAACAATGAAATATCTTAGATATATCTGGAATAATTTAGTACCTTATAAAAAATCAAGCATTTGGAAAATGAGAATTTAGATTATATCAATTCTAAATTAGGGTCATAAGTTTTTATTTGAAAAAAAGAAGAAGAAAACCTTGGCAGATATATATTGAATAAGAGAAACTTACTTATCAACCCTATTTCTAAACCTCTTCAAGAACTTCTCATTGTCTTCCTCAGCAACCTTAAACAGTGCATTAATGAATCTCTGTCGATCATCCATGTCAAGCTTTCTCACGTCAACTTCTCTTGGACCAAACTTGTTGTCGTTGCCATGGCGGCCGGCCTGATCATGATCAGTACTACTCTCCACAAAAGAATTGATGATACTTGTTCTTAACCGATCATAAGTTGGCAACTTCTCTATAGCAGCCCATTTGAGAGCTTCTTCTTCTTCTTCTTCTTCTTCTTCTTCCTGATGAGCTCGACTGTTTCGAGATGATCCTGCGAAAAAATCTTCCATTCTCCCAGATGTCTTGCTCAAGCTCCTCCTAATGCTACTGCTCAGGTTATTATGGCTTCTTGATGATCTACTCCTTGAACTTCTTTCTTTCTCTGTCCCATCCATGGTGTTTTTCTCAATTCTCCTGGATTAAATTTTCAGAAAAATTAAGTAGAAAAAACGAAAGTAAACTATGATAATAACCATGTGAATATTGAAGTTAATGTTACAAAGATTCAAATAGCGTGTATCACATAAAGAAAATAAAAAAATCAAAGCATTATATGCACTTAGTGAGAGCGACGTGGATTACTAGTTACTACTAATCTTTTCGTTATTGTCAAATAAATCGATGAATAATCAATTTTTCAATAATTTAATTTGAAGTATATGAAGTGGTACTTACTTGCTTTCTATTCTTGTAAAAGTACTAATGAGAGAAGATTTGACACTAGCGAAGATGGTAAAGAGAATGGGCAATGTGCCAATATATATATACACTTGTGGAAATAGAGAGAAGATTTGACACTAGCGAAGATGGTAAAGAGAATGGGTAATGTGCCAATATATATATACACTTGTGGAACTGCTCATAGTCATTGATGAACTTCGAGATTCTTTGACTTTTGAGCTTTGAGTACTATTAACCAATAAATAATTGCTGTTCACTTAAGCCTGTTTTCAACGAATAAAGACCTGACTTTTTTTGGGTACACTGATCATTTTTTAGTTCACACAATAAGAAATGACCAATTTAGTCTTTATCAAAGTCAAGCTCAAATTATATATCCAAGTCAATTGGATTGATCCTTTTTCCTCTCTAATTATATAAAAAAAAACCTTTTTCCTCTCTTAATATATAGAGGTTAATAAATAACTAATTACTAATATCTTTACATATTCTTTTTACGGTTTCTTTTAATAAAACTAGATAGATGCCTGCACTTCATTGTAGCATGTTATTGAATTTAAATTTTTATTTTATAATAAATTTGAAAGATAAAAAAGTAAAAGGAGTAAAGATAATTTAGAAAAATAATAACTCTCATCATTATACGACACCTGATATAAAATTGAGAGTTTGATATGGTCAATTAGACACGATAATTTCGGATACAACATAATTAAACGATACGAACATAACATGAGAAAAATAATTAAAACACGATATGACACGAAAAATAAAATAAACACGACACAAATATACGAACATGTCAAAATCTACATGAACCGAATTATTAACATGTCAAGATTTATATAAACATATAATAGCTTGAATATGATTATGATAGAAAAAATAACACGAACACGATGATACGTGACACAAAATTAGAAGTTATTTGAATAATGTCAATTAGACTTGACAATTTCGGACAAAACATGATTATACTACACTAACAGAACATGAAAAAACAATTAAAGCACGACACGAAAATAAAATGAACACGACACAAATACACGATCATGCCAAAATCTATATAAAACCAATTATTAATGTGTAAAAATTTATATAAACTTATAATACTTTAAACACACGATAAAATAACACAAACACGTTACGGAATATGCATTTTTTTCTTTCTAAATTGAGTCATTATGATAAATTATGCAAAATATGGAATGAATTGAGATACGACACGGACACACAAAATTTTTTCTAAATTGAATCACCACACAAACTATGCAAAATATTAGGATGAATTGAAAACAACACGAATACAATATGAAAAAAATAATTAAATACGACACGAAACAAAAAATAACATAAACACAAAACAAATACACGAACGTCTCAAAATCTACATAAAACGAATTATTAACATCTAAAAATTTATAAATTTATAATACTTTGGATATACAAAAAAATAACATGACAGAAAAAATAACATGAACACGACATGAATGTGTCAAAATCTACATTGAATGAATTATTAACTTGTAAAAATATATAAATTTATAATACTTTGAACATACGAAAAATAACAGAAAACGAATACTTTGAACATACGAAAATATAACATGAATACGATACGAAAAATAATATAAACACGACACAAAAATATTTGAAACCGAAAAGATCCGAATTAGAGAATGTATGAACCCGAAAAGATTCAAACCCGATATGACCCGAATCCGAAATAATCCCAAGGTCCAAAATAATCTAAAATGACCTAATTAATCCCAAAATCATGTGGCAAAAGTCAAAATCAATCTTATTTTTTAATTGGATACCATAATGAACTCTCAAACTATAACTTATGACATGTATTATATAGTAAAAAGAGTGTGATATCATAATTAACCCCAAAAACATAAGTAATAACATATATTATGTGACAAAAAGAGTGTGTTTCAAGTGTGTTTCAAAATTCTAAATTTTCAATCCTCGTACATTTGGGGATTGCTTTTAATATATGTATAAACTAAGTTAGATGTATATATACCCTTTAATTAAGGACGGTGGGAGGATTGTTAATTACTCAAGGGTATTTATTACGAGGAAGAAATATGCTATTGTTGGGAAGTGCTTGAGGAGTTTTGTTTCCAAATACGACCTTGTAATATATATATATATATATATGTATATATATATAGCCTTGGCCTCCTCTAGGTTTTGGCCGACCTTGGCCTTTGGAGTTTGGGAAAGTCAAAACTTCGTGTAACTTGTGGCTATAAGTTGAGCCACAACTCAAATTGATGATCAAGAATTTAAGGATATCTACCTTTAAATATTGTTGATGATTTTGTTAAAAGTGTTTTATTGTATAATGATATATATTTTTACCTTTTCGTGTATTGGGTTGGAAAAAAGGTTAGTAAGATAAAAAAAAAAAAAACTCTTTTTAAAATTTAATAATATAAGATTATTTCAAAAATACTAGAATGCTCTTCCGACTACAGGGCACAATTTTCTTTTATAAAGTTTGAATTCACAAATTTTAATAAAATAATAATTAATCAATAAAATATTTAAATTCTTTTAATTATTTAAAATCATATAATCTTTTTAATATAAAATAAAAATATGAGCTAAATATTATTAATAGTATGTATATATTATTTTCATTTATTCTAAATTTTTATAATTACTTGAATTTAATTCTCAATATAAATATATTAATCTTCAAAATATTCACCCAAATTTGATGAAATTCGTTAAATTATTCCTTACCTTAAGAAAATTTTTGAAAAAATGTCACTAAAAATCTTTAATGTTTTTCAATTATTGAAAAATTTTAGAATAACATTTATTATTATTATTATTATTATCAATTTTCATGTATATGAATAAAATTATTAATCCCAAATTTTTAACATTAAAAATTCAAGTCAATGAACTTAGAGCTTAAATTGAATTATTACGACAAACTATGCAAAATATCCTCACTTTGGGACAACTTTTAAAGTAAGGTTTAAATATATAAAATTACCAAATTTAATATAGACAAACAATAACTCTCAATCATTATATGAAACATGACACAAAATTGGAAGTATATGAATAATGTCAGTTAGACCTAGCAATTTTGGATACAACATGATTATATGACACGAAAACAATATGAAAAAAATAATTAAAACACAAAATAAAAAATAACATGAACACTATATGAATAGAAAAACGTGTCAAAATTTTCATAAAACGAATTATTAACGTGTCAAAATTTATATAAATATGTAATATCTTGAATACGATTATGACACGAAAAAATAATATGAACACGAACACGACGACATGTGACACAAAATTGGGAGTTATTTGAATAGTGTCAATTAGACCTGACAATTTCAAACACAACAAAATTATACGACATGAATACAATATGTGAAAAATAATTAAAACACGAAACGAATAAACGAACATGTCAAAATCTACATAAAACGAATTATTAACGTGTCAAAATTTATATAAATATATAATACATTGAATACGATTATGACACGAAAAATTAACATGAATATGACACGAATACACAAATATTTATCTTTTTTTCCTTTCTTTCTCTTTCTCTTCCTTTTTTTTTCTCCATAAAAAAAAAAAACATGACTTACCACATGGCAAGCCATATTGAAACAATCCCCCCTCAAAGTGAAGGGGGTTGCTTTAATATAGTATTACTCTTTTTATCTTAAAAAAAAAAATTGCCACGTGGCAAGTCATATTGAAGCAATCCTCCTTAATTTTGAGGACGATTGCTTTAATTTAGTGTTATAGATATATCTCACTACAGCAGAACAGGCCTTTAGTGGCGTTTTTTTTTAATAATAGCGGCGTTTTTAAATGCCGCTAAAAATTTAGCGGCATTTTTGAAAAACGCCGCTAAAAGTGTCGAGAAAAACGACGTCGGGAATTTTCCCGGCGTTTTAAACAAAAGCACCGCTAATGTAGCGGCGTTTGTAGGGATATTTGTCGACGTTTATAAACGCCAGCGTAGGACTGCAGCGGATGGTATTTGAGAATAAATTAGCGGCGTTTGTAGATAAAAAACGCCGCTAAATTGAAACATTTAGCGGCGTTTGTCTCGAGAAACGCCACTAATTTTAGAATTTCGTTCTTTAATATTCACAAATATAGCGGCGTTTGTGTTATAAAAACGCCGCTAAATTTCCAGAATTTGTAAAAAAAAATATAATTTCTTTTATTTAAAAATTATAATTAATAATATTATTCAATAAATTTACATTATAGTTTACAATCAATACATAACAGAAATATATTAAAATTTAATAGTATATTATAAAGTATCATTGTACAGCAATTCTATTAAGAAAACACAAAATAATCAACATATAACAATTGAAATATAATTTAAATTAAACAAGACAAGACAAGGTAGTATAAAATTTAATTTGTACCTGTAAATATATAACAATTGCAAGGACCAAAACTCCTATTGCCAATCCTGCACTAACATTACAAGTTATTACAATTTTTTTTCCAAATTTGTAAAACAACCAATGATTAGAGTTAATGAAAGAAAAAGTAAAAGAATTGACCTCCAAGGTTCATCATCTGTCAAAATGCCTCTTCCAATTCAATGTTTAGAACCTGAAAAAAAAATACAAAAACTTAAATTAAAATCTCCAATTTACAAAATGCAAAAACATAAAATTGTTACCTTCAAACAATAATCTTCTAGGAATGGAAAGAGATTAACAAAATTTTGCTTAAATCTTTGACCTAAAAGCTGGTGGGTGTGAGAGGATGGACAGAGAGAGGGAGAAAAAATGAGCTTTGTATTTTGGGTAAAGAGGAAGAGGGGTCTGAGACTGATTAAATTTTCAGCAAATAGCGGCGTTTGTTTCGACAAACGCCGCTAAATTGTAAATTTATTCATCTCCTTTTAAAAAAAAGCGGTAAATTTTGCCGCTCAATTTTTTTAATATTTAGCGGCGTTTATGGCGACAAACGCCGCTAAATTGCAACATTTAGCGGCGTTTATGTAGACAAACGCCGCTAAATGTTCTCATCTGATTTTTTTGAAATATCATACATTTAGCGGCGTTTCTCAGAAAAACGCCGCTAAATTGCAACATTAGCGGCGTTTATGGAGACAAACGCCGCTAAATGTTCTCATCTAATTTTTTTTGAAATATCATACATTTAGCGGCGTTTCTCAGACAAACGCCGCTAAATTGCAACATTAGCGGCGTTTATGGAGACAAACGCCGCTAAATTGCAACATTTAGCGGCGTTTATGGAGACAAACGCCGCTAAATGTTCTCCTCTGATTTTTTCAATGTCATATATTTAGCGACGTTTGTTTGAGAAACGCCGCTATATGAGAACATATAGTGGCGTTTCTTATAACAAACGCCGCTAAATACACTAATAAAAACGCTGCGTTTTTTTTAATAGAAATGGCGGGTGATTTTTTAGCGATAAAAAAAAAAACCCGCGTAATTTGTGAAATATTTAGCGGCGTTTTTTGTTCTAAACGCCGGTAATTGATCTTATTTAGCGGCGTTTCTTCCTTACAAACGCCGCTAAATTAATTTCTAGCGGCGTTTAGGGTAGAAACGCCGCTCCCTTTACAAAAACACGGTACCTGCCGGCGTTTTTAAGTAAAACGCCGCCAGTAAAATGCCACTAAAACCCAAAATTGCTATAGTGTCTCAAGATTATTATGTCGATTTTTTTTATTGGTTAATCACCACTTAAAATTTTGTACCAAAAAAAATCAACACTTAGAAGATGTCACATAATTAAGATATTTGTTTTTGGTTAATTACAAAGGGAACAAAATTAAGTAATATTAACAGTATGTTTGATTGGGGAAATGACAATTCTCTTCCTTCTTATTCGGTGATGAACAGTAGAATCAAAGTTTGGTTGAAAGAGTTGGTTATTCCATGAAATCACTATTCAGCCTTTATTTCCCTTTCTCTTGTAATAATCATTCAGCAGCTAGAACCCTTAAATAATGACATTCCAACTAGACATGCTCACGGGCCGGGCAGCCCGCCCGGCCCGGCAGGCCCGACCCATATCGGGTCGGGCCTAGGCAGGATATTTTGTGTTTCGGGCCAGCCCGGCTTGGCCCGGAACAGTAATTTTTATTATAATAATATTATTATATTTAATTTTAATTATAAAAAAATAAAAAAATTATTTTTTTTATTCCAATGAACAGTGTTTCGGGCCTAAACGGGCGGGCCGACCCAGGGCCGGGCCTGGGCAGAAAAAATAAATAAAAAACCGGGCCGCGGCCCGGCCCGACCCGACCCATGAGCAGCTCTAATTCCAACCTCCCATCAAATAATTTTTTTTTTTTTTTTTTTTATTTTACCCTCGTGCATTTGGACTAATCCTACCACCTTGCCTCTTTCCCTAAACACCTGGAGGCATGTAATAGCAAAAACATAACAAAAAAAGAAAAGGAGAGAGAAAACCTAGGGTTTCGAGTTAGGATAATTATATGGTGTTTTTGGGTTTAAAATTTAGGGAGGAAGAGGAGGAGATAAAGATAAAGCATATATAAAAAAATTGAAGCTTTGGGAGCAAAAGAGGACGTGGAAGTTACGGGTTGTTTTTATAGATTTAGACATTTTCAGTGATTTTTAAGAAAAATTAAATCGAAAAACAAAAAGAAAAGATTTAGAAGAAGCTTTCCATAAATTTTGAATTTTTTGGGTTCGGAGTACGATGACCACGATTGTTGTTGCCAGCCAAAATTTAGGTTTTGTTGAATATTCCAATTGACTATTCAACATTTTAAAGAAAGAGACTAAAGAGAGAGTTTTTAGAGAGAGAGAGGATGAAAGTAACATGAAAAAAAAATTATATAGCTTTGAAAAAATAAAAAAATTTAATAAATTATTTATAAAAAAAATTTAAAACTTATTTTCAAATAATTTTAAATATAATATATCTAAAACTATTATTTTATTTTTATCATTCCAAATATTGTATAATTTATCTCACATCCCTCAAAATCGATAAACAATCAATACTAGTTTGTATAACAATATCACCAATTTCAACTACAAACTTTTGTTTCTCATCTTAGTACAATCAATTTCAATTCTCGGCTAGCCATGTGAAAAACGTTGCTGCTAATAACTTCCTTGGTCCCTCATGTCTTTGTCATTAAAAAAATAGACATTTCATCGCAGATCCAAAGAGGGGGGTTTTATCGTGAGTTTCTTACCGTGAGCTTTTGGTAGGTTCCAAATTAGGAAATCTGAGTAGCAGGTTATCAGGTCACCATTTTTTACATATGAACATGACAAATTACATATCAACTTGACGAATTACATATAAAACATGACAAATTACATATAAACTTGACAAATTGAAAAATTACATATGAACATGACAAATTACATATCAACTTGACGAATTACATATAAACATGACAAATTACATATACACTTGACAAATTGAAAAATTACATATGAACATGACAAATTACATATCAACTTGACAAATTACATATGAAAAATTACATATAAACATGACAAATTACATATGAACTTGACGAATTACATATAAACATGACAAATTACATATCAACTTGACAAATTCACGAATTACATATGAACATGACAAATTACATATGCACTTGACGAATTATATATAAACATGACAAATTACATATAAACTTGACAAATTCACGAATTACATATGAACATGACAAATTACATATGCACTTGACGAATTACATATAAACATGACAAATTACATATCAACTTGACAAATTCACGAATTACATATGAACATGACAAATTACATATCAACTTGACGAATTACATATAAACATGACAAATTACATATCAACTTGACAAATTCACGAATTACATATGAACATGACAAATTACATATGAACTTGACGAATTACATATAAACATGACAAATTACATATCAACTTGACAAATTCACGAATTACATATGAACATGACAAATTACATATCAACTTGACGAATTACATATAAACATGACAAATTACATATCAACTTGACAAATTCACGAATTACATATGAACATGACAAATTACATATGCACTTGACGAATTACATATAAACATGACAAATTACATATCAACTTGACAAATTCACGAATTACATATGAACATGACAAATTACATATGCACTTGACGAATTACATATAAACATGACAAATTACATATCAACTTGACAAATTCACGAATTACATATGAACATGACAAATTACATATGAACTTGACGAATTACATATAAACATGACAAATTACATATCAACTTGACAAATTCACGAATTACATATGAACATGACAAATTACATATGAACTTGACGAATTACATATAAACATGACAAATTACATATCAACTTGACAAATTCACGAATTACATATGAACATGACAAATTACATATGAACTTGACGAATTACATATAAACATGACAAATTACATATCAACTTGACAAATTCACGAATTACATATGAACATGACAAATTACATATGAACTTGACGAATTACATATAAACATGACAAATTACATATCAACTTGACAAATTCACGAATTACATATAAACATGACAAATTACATATCAACTTGACAAATTCAGGAATTACATATGAACATGACAAATTACATATAAACGTGATGAATTACATATAAACATGACAAATTACATATAAACTTGACAAATTCACGAATTACATATGAACATGACAAATTACATATCAACTTGACGAATTACATATAAACATGACAAATTACATATAAACTTGACAAATTGAAAAATTACATATGAACATGACAAATTACATATCAACTTGACGAATTACATATAAACATGACAAATTACATATCAACTTGACAAATTCACGAATTACATATGAACATGACAAATTACATATGCACTTGACGAATTACATATAAACATGACAAATTACATATCAACTTGACAAATTCACGAATTACATATGAACATGACAAATTACATATCTACTTGACGAATTACATATAAACATGACAAATTACATATAAACTTGACAAATTCACGAATTACATATGAACATGACAAATTACATATCAACTTGACGAATTATATATAAACATGACAAATTACATATAAACTTGACAAATTCACGAATTACATATGAACATTACAAATTACATATTAACTTGACGAATTACATATAAACATGACAAATTACATATAAACTTGACAAATTCACGAATTACATATGAACATGACAAATTACATATAAACTTGACGAGTTACATATAAACATGACAAATTACATATAAACATGACAAATTCACGAATTACATATAATTTAATTTCGATGCAAACTTTCAATCCATAAAATTAAACATTAGTAAAATTTCAATTTTAATCCTTTTATATTGCTGCAAAAAATTTATATATGAGAGGAAAAAACCTTCAAACTTTCAATCCATAAAATTAAACATTAAAGGATATTGTCATTTATTTATGTAATTGAAAAAAGGGAATCAAAAGTTGTCTCGATGCAAACTTTCAATCCATAAAATTAAACATTAGTGAAATTTTAATTTTAATCTTTATATGTAATTTGTCATGTTTATATGTAATTTCTCATGTTTGTCATGTTTATATGTAATTTGTCATGTTTATATATAATTTATCATTTTGTCATGTTTATATGTAATTTGTCATGTTTATATGTAAATTACATATAAACATGACAAATTACGTGAATCATTACAGAATAATGTTATGTATTTATGTAATTGAAAAAAATGAATCAAAAGTTCTCATGTATTTATGTAATTTTTTTTTTACATATAAACAAATTACAAATTACATATAAACATGATAAATTATATAAATCATTAAAGGATATTGTCATGTAATCTATTAATGTAATGAAAAAAAGGAATAAAAAATTGATCATAATCTATGTAATTTTTTTTACTACTTAATATTACGTAAATTACACAAATATATTACAAGTAATTTAAATTAAATTAAAATTTCAAAAATATAATAATTTATAAAATATAATATGTTTACATTATTTTTATTAAAAATAATTATTTTTCTTTTTCTTATTTATTTTTTTCTAAATAAATTATTTTTTATAAAAAGTTAAATAATTTATAAATATAAAATGTTTATTTGTATTCATTAAATTAAAATTTTACATTTTTTTATGTAGACTCCAATGCTGAAGTCATTTCGGACATGAATATAGAGTATGATCCTCCAAGTATATGAAAAAACTTAAAAAAAAATAAGTACACCCATGTCAAACACATATTCATATCCGACATTCATCCCGAATTCGGGTAACATAAAAAATATATAATAATTAGTAGATTTAATTTGAGCTAGCCAAAGCCGCTAATAAACGTGACAATTAAAATTTTCAATATCTTTGGACAATCGCTTCATCGTCCTCTAAATCATTTACTACTAGTTTCCTTGATCTTTTTTCTTTTTCCCTTAAGTTATTTGGTCGTAGCCTCATAAAAAAAATTACAAGACCATACAGCTTTATTAGATTTGGTAATATCCCCAATAATCGGTTTATAGCTTATATTAACAAGTTTGAAGCAATTATGACATTTGATTGTTAAATAACCAGAGGAAACTTAAGGAAATATAATCTAAGAATTAATTGTATCAACATATTGCTTTCACGTTTCCAATTTTTTATTTCAACATTAAGCAATATGGAAATTAGGCAGTATTGATGATCACAATTAGATAAGTTTGATTCTTTTTTCTTGTCTCCTATTCTGCTTTGGCTTGCAGATAGTATTATTGCTAATATTAGAAAGCAATATATTGATGCAAGAACACGAGCCAATCTATCAAAGCTGAATGCTAATCGTCGCCAAGAACTAGATATAATTACTGAAAACATGTCCGGCATTGTAGAAAGAAGACGAAATTCAGTCAAGTTTTACCTATGTGCAGGCACCAGCCTTGGCACTAAGGAATTTGCTGCTTAATTAATTATGAATATTGAACACAAAGAGTACATAAAAACTTCGTTTTATACAAAAATATTGGAGATAGAATGGAATAGCCAAAGGACTCTAAAACCCGAGACTCAGTAGCAGATAGAACTGGATCAAACACCTCTATATCTCTAACCCAACTGAACTTTCTTTTCATTAAAACTGCAAGGCTAAGCTGAAGTCGAGGAGTTTCATGAGACTCAATGCTGCCAATACCGTATATCACCATCTGCAATATCTGTAAACTGCATACCTGGCATTGGATTAAGTTTTTAACTGCTATACTGGTAATGTAAAGATGCTTTATATGTGATATGTTCCAATAAAATAAAAGAAATAATAACTATGATTGTATAAATACCTCTGAATCAGCCACATCCTCAAAGATTCTAACACCTGAAACCAAACAGAAAGCAAACTATTAGATTGTTATAGAAAAAATGTTTATTCATTAGGATCATTCCATTTTCTTAGCATATTGAGAGACTCAAGATGACATATCTTTACAAATAGTGAAATATTTCATTCTCCACATCTTAAAGAGAGGAAAATTTCAAATCTTATTTTCGACATGCTCAGAAACCAGCCCAATCATATGAATAAAGCTAGAGTAGTTCTGACAAAATAGAATTGTTTATAGGACATGATTAATTGCAGTGAACCATTAACAGTGAGAGTATGAAGAATACATCATTACAGTTTTTCCAGTTCTGTACGGATTATTGTCTGCGTTGCTTTTATATATCATTGCTTCAATCCGAAAAGTTCAATTCCATTGGTATTCTTTACACTTTCTTATCTTGCCATTTTTCTTTTGGATTAATGTCTTTCATTTAACCAAAAAAAGGTTTAGGGTTTAGGGCCAAAATAAAGAAAACTGAAAATTTTACTCAGCACTATAAAATTATTATATTAAATTGAAATTCATTAATACTTATTAGAAACATAAAAAGTTACTATATTAAAATAAATAAAAAGAACCTGAAGGAGGAAAACATTTTTGGAAAGAAAAGGCCCTTCATTTTAATTAATTCCTAAATCTAACTTCTCATTCCTAGCACATTTTTCTGCTATAATATGACACAATAATCTTTTTTACAATCTCTCCAAATCATCAATTTTCTACAAAAGATTTATTCAAGGTTGTTCTCTGTGCTTCACATGACAAAATGCTCAACATGCCACTTCTGAAAGGCTAAAACTTCTAAAATCAAGGTATCTTCAAATTTAAGAAATTGTTATCTTGACTTTCAATGCTTCACAGAGTTAACTTTCTCAAAACTGTCCAATTGAACTAACTAGGGATGCACACTTAACTTTTTATCACCTTCATTGAAGATGGGAAAGTTCCACCAAGACCCACCAAACATGCAATGGAGACAATGAGATGCAGCATTCTCTTATCTTAAGACTCAAGCATGAAGCATTAGCTTACCATAACTTGACTGTAATTTTATTGGTAATATCTAAAAGGTGCACATAATAAACTGCATTTGGAATGTTTTTACACAATAATTTATGTGAGGAAACATGCTAACTTCGATACATTAAGACGTTATTTTATACCACAAAGTGGACAACAAAAAATCTTCTTTGAGTATTAAAAGTTTCCAAAAATATGACAAACCAAACTTCTCTTTTTGAACTTCAAAGATGCAATGCCCAAAATTATAATGAAGGCAAATACCTACTCACCTTGCCCAATTCTTATAAGCTTTTTTAATCCACTCGCATACCGCCTTACTCGAGGTCGATGGAATTCCAAATCAATACTTCAGAATAAAACAAGCAGAGTAATTTATTTTTCTTTCAGAAAAAAATGTGGACAAAACAAAGTATAATATGTACAAGCATGTAAGGATCAACTTGATTTTGTTACAGATAGCTACTAGCTACTATACCTTCTAGTTCAGCTACAGAGTCAAAATAAACATATATATGAAAATGAAATCACCAGTCAATTTACCAAAACCAAAATTTTTGCTTCAACTTAAGTTACATCAAAGGATATGTAGTTATACTGTATTTATTCCTCTTAGAGATAAATATCCTTCCATTCTTAGTCTCTTCTCAACCTACCAATTGGAATCTATTAATCGAATCACCTCAATCTTCATATATACAATCAGTTATCCATAAAATTTGTTAAAATCAGTCTTTAATTATTAGCAAAATCAAGTCAGACTACTATAGCAAGATAGTCAAGGAAAAATGGCTTACTCAGCCTCCATGCTTAATTTGTTTCTGGTACTACCTCCTCTTGAAAGCTCATATTCAGCCTGTCAAAATAGGTAGCAATATATGTGAAAAATTCATGAGAGCAAAACAATTTCTTCTTTTCCAAGAATGCAACCACATTTATGAATCAAACCATTTTAACTGCCTTCCTTGTACCTGTTGCTTGGCATGGTCAAATGCCTCGATCCATTTTCGAGCTTCTCCAGCTGTGGAACAAGCAATCTTGAAGCAGAAAAAAAACAAGTTAGTCATGAGCCACTTTGGCACACAAGACTATCTAACCATTAATAAGAAAGAAAAGTGACTGAAGGAGCTAATTGTCTGTAGAGAAGAGTGGAAAGTTCCATTTTCCCTATGCTATGGAGTAGAAATCATTGGAGAACCAACAAAATGCATCATGAAGGATTTACAGCCATAATTTTAATGAAAAAAAATAAAAATATGGCTTTGATTACTGAAACAATGACAATTATAGGAGAAAGGTAATCAGGATTTAAGAGCAAATTATATTCCCAAAGACAGTTACAAGAGATTTCCATTTGACCGTTGTAGGAGATTGGGGGACCATTATCTCTTTCTGAGCAGCATGGTTCAAAGATGGATTATTGCAACACCCAATGGCAATTAGAAGTTGAAAAAGAACAAAGTGATTCTGCTTGTCAGCTTTAACCAGTAACGAAAAAGCATTCCAAGTGATTCATTTGCACTTTAAATAATAAAAACAAAGCCAGCCAAGAAGGTAATAGATAAGTCAATCAGGTACTATTTTACTAGAATGCCCATAGAAATAGTAGGTCAGATAAGTCAATCCGGTATTATCTTGTCATAATCACATTTTTCATTTCAATATTTCATACTAGGCAAGAGGAAGTACTTATAAACCCTTTCATGCAGTTACTGAACCCAACCACAGCATTTAATATTTTTTGACATGTTTTAAATTAATTGTAGGGAGAGGTTAAAAAAGTGAGCTAAGACAAGCAAGCTATCACCCAAAACATTTCTATAACTTGTAACCCACAATTTCCAACAACTCAGCAAACTCAAAGGTTATACATACCAACAGAATGTCATATGTCATGCACAACAAAGTGGTTCAGAATACATACATATTTTGTTATATCCTCATGTAGGCTTCTGGCTTTCTACTCAAACTCCACCTGTCAAACAATGCATTCTGGTTAATATTTTTTATTTTTAGTTTCACTCAGTAATTGTCACTTTTTCATTGAAACTATGTGGTTATTTTCTGCTCTTTGTTTTTCTTTCTCCTTTTCTTTGAAAGGGATAGTGCATGATTTTGTTCAAGTATCGAAAGTAGTGAAAATATGAAAAAACTCTTTCACTTCTAAAAGAAACATGGTAATGAAAATATGATGCAAATGCAATGGTAATAGACTGATAAGTTTCCTTGGCAGACATTTAACTTGGTCCAGAATAAGATGGCATAACTCCATTTGGTGTTCATTCTGTGAAAGCAAGAAAATCGGCAATTCTATCATATAAAAGATGCAGAAAAATAATATTATTATTTTCTAACATTAAAAGAAGAAACTTCAGCATATTGAAGATTGGTTCGAGAAGTATTCTTAATCACTGCACACTGACTAAAGAATTTCTAATTGAAAATAACAAAGCTAGATATCAATCTGGAAAAATAAAGATAAATAAAGATTGAACTGAAAAGGCCTTCCTTTTCCTCTTCTTCGCTGCAAAGAAAGAAAAATAGAATGGCACTAAATAAGCTTCCAATCCATACTTACTTCATTTTGAAGGGCTGAAGAAGCAGAACCACGATATGCAGGATCTAAAGCAAGAAGAGTGCTCAAAAGACCCAAGGAAGATTGAGGAAAGTTCCTGAAAGCATCTACTAGACTAGGTTTGTATGATTGGGAGGTCGAAAAGTTGTAGACAGCCTCAACTGTTTCCAATATGCCTCTGATGGTGAACCACACAACTTGAAAATCTTGTGAAGTTGCTCAACCTGGATGCACAAAAGTTCCAATATGAGAAACTAGTAGCAGTAACATCAACCCCCTCCCCCCTCTCAACAAACAAACAAAAAAGAATTTCTAAAGGAGGAATAAATTTGACAAAAATAGATTTGACAGAAATAGATCGAGAAAAAGAAAAACTTACAGGAAACGTGAAAGAAATTGGTTTTTTTTTTGTTGAACTCTTCGGAGTCTTTGTTTGAGGGATATAGGAGTTCCCTCTTCCTCTTCACATCTTGGCCATGGGCAAGCGGCGATTTGTTTGAAGGAATGAAGGCAGCGGCTGAATTGAAGAAAAGAAAAAATTGTGAGACTTTTTTTTTAAGTTAAATGTTACCCGGTTAACCTGTAAATAAAGTTTTTTTTTTTTATTTTTATAATCAATGGTTGAGATGAAAAATTTTAAATCTAAAGGTCTATTTTATCTTAAGCGTATGAGAAGCTTACGGTAAAAAACTTTTTTTTAGAATTTTCCTCCAAAGAGTTCTTGACGTGTCTTGAATCTTGATTTAGCCGTCCAAGAAAATAAACCAAAGCTCTATCACGTGAGCTTTTATACGGCAATGAGGCTGGACCCACGGGCACGTATCACGTGCTCAACAATTATATATAGGTGAGTTTTTTATGCTACACTGTTGTTTAGTTTTTAAGGATAAAAATTCAAAGCAAAATTAGAAATTTGTTTTTTAGTAAGTTTTTAGATCAAAGTAATTGAAAGGTCTTTTATTACAGTGAAAAGTATAAATTAATTTTTTTATTTCAATTATGAGTAATTTAATTTTTATATTTTTTATATTAAAAAAAAGTAAAATAAATAACGAAAATAACGTTAGCCGTTAAATGATGACATGGTACGCTGACGTAGATTTTAAAAATAATTTTTTGTTGGAGTGATTTTTTTTTATTTAGACAAATTTTTTTATGACACGTGGCATTTTGTATATGTGTCACCTATTTATTGGTTATAATTTTGAGGTCAAAGTATTATGGGATCTTTTTACTATATGAAAAAGAGTAAATTAATCATTTTAATCCCACATTCTCAATAATTTAATCCGTATATTTTTGAATTTAAAATAAACAAGTAAAATAAATAACAGAGATTACAATAGTCGTTTAAATGCGATGACATCTAACGTTTTGTTATATGAAATTTAAAATATATTTTTTAAAAACAAAATTTTTGTGACACATGATATTTTGTCCACGTGTCACAAATTTATTATATTGCAGATTACCAATTGGGTTTTAAAATTAGCTTATGTTACATCCCTCAAAATCAATGAGCAGTCAATACTCATTGTACAACAATATCACCAACCCCAACAATCTCGACACACTTTTGTTTCAAAACTTGGTACAAGTCTCCTGCATTATAAGTTGTGAACAACTCATTCTTGGGAACACAATGATATGTTGTTCCATTGTCAACTATCTACTCAATGCATGGATCGCCAACATGATTAAAATCACCATGTGTACAAATCAAAGTAGTTGCTCCGTCATCAGAATTGTTGCTACAATACTACCATCATTTGATTTCTTTTTACTTTTCTCATATTTCCACTCTTGCTTTACAATCCTCTAGTTTCTCTTTATGTGATCAAGTTTACCACAATGATAGCACTGCACCTTATCCCTGGACTTAGACTTGTTCTTGAACTTACTAAGACCTTCTAGAATCCTATCCTCTGTTATTGGTTCTTACCTTGTTATTTGTGACAAGAGCTTGATTGATATCCTTTTGTCTTGCTTTTTCATTGAACATAATGTCCTTTACCATCTCCAAAGTCGAGTGTTGTTAGGAGCTGAATTAGTGACAGTCACAATCAGTGTATCCTAACTATTTGGCAAGGAACTCGTAATAAAAAATGCCTGTATTTCATCATCCATGTTAACTTCCATAATAGCCATTCGATTCAATAGATCTTGAAAGTACTCAAGTGCTCGACAACAGATCTTCCCTCATTATACTGTAGATTAGCAAGCTTTTTAACAAGAAAAACTTTGTTCTAGGCGGTCTTCCTCTCATGAGTGATGCTAACTTAAACACTGTGGGCTCCTGCACTACATGGTGAAAAATACTAATATCAACCCATTTTCTAATGGTGCCCAATGTTTTCTACTCTAACCTTTCAATCTTCATCTTATAGGAGGCAATGGCGGATCTTGACATTTAATTTTGGAGGGGCCAATTAGTATTATACTTTATATTAGATTTGTTCAATCATATATATATATATTAAGAAAAAAAAAAAACCAATTATCTTAAATTTAAAAAAATCAATTTAAATATATTTTATATTAATACATATAAATACTAAAAAAATTTGGGGGGGCCAAGGCCCCCTCAGGCTCCTATAAGGAGCCGCCCCTGATAGGAGGAAAGATAGGAAAAGGAATCGGGGTTTATAAGCATGGTGGGCAGAAGGAATGACATGATAAGAAGACTGGTCTTGTTTCTTCAAAAATTTCTCATAATCTATCATTTTGTCAAGGAGATCTTCAAATGAAATATTGGATTCTCTAGCTCAAATTGCTGCTGCAATTTCCTTGTACTCACTGTCAATTCCATTTAGTGCATAAATGACCAAGTCATCATCAGTAACAGGTGAGTTGATCAAGGCTAATTCATCAGCTATTCCTCTGAGATGTTGAAAGTAATCTGTGACAGACTTATCTTCTCGGAGTTTGGTTAACTTCTCTCGTAGATTCACCATCCTAGATCGAGATTAGTTTGCAAAGAGACAGTTGATTTTGTTCCAAGCTTCTATTGAGGTGTTGCAGGAGGCAAAGAAAGGAACTACTATTTCAGTGGTAGACGAGATGATTCGATGGAGAAATAGTTGATCCTGTTGAATCCAATGCTCATAGGCTGGATTAATCCAAGTAGGTGTCGTTGATGTAACCAAGTAGTTTGTGTTGGGAATTACTTACGGGCTCATGCTTAAACATAAAGTTATCAAAGTGCAGCGGAAGTAAACAAAGAAGCACCCGAAGTACAACATGATCTTAGGCTTGCGTTTAGCATAGGTTTATAGCATTCAAAAATAATTAAACACCCATATGATTTAGAAGTTACCTATTTAAGATATCATAACCTTAAGTTGTAGATCCAAACAGAAAGTTGCTTTTGGGTCCAAGATCTACAAAGCTTCCAATTCGACCAAGATCACAAGAAGCACAATTGTCCTTCCTCTAAAGCTAGTCCACACGAACAGCTGATGGATCATTCTCTAAGGTATGAAGATTCACTTGTGCTAGCAAGTTGATCCTAAGATCACAGTCAAAAGATCTATCTTTGGTGTTAATCTCCCTAAGCTAATCTCACTCAACAAGGAAGAGAAGCGGCAAGAATACACCCAAAAGGAGGGGATTTGCGATAACAAGGAATCTCGTAGAGAGGTGGCGATATCAGTTTTTTGCAAGGGTAAGGTTCTCTTCTTGAAACCAATTTTTTCTCAAGCAAAAATCAGAATATCTCAAGTAGTATGAAAGACTTGGGGTGCGGCTATAGCCTGTATATCTGATATATATCTAGGCACAAACCCTGACCCCCTTCCTAAGGGTTGGCCGGCCACTGTTGCTTCTTGCACAAGATTTTCATTAATTCACTTTGGACTTAAACAATTTAATTCCAAGATGGATCAATAGGCCCATTTATATTATCCAATAATAATAATGGTCAAACAATTTTAATGCCTTAAGTTGGGCCAACTATCCTTAGTAGACAGTTTTAAATTAGAATAGTCTCTTTGGACCCATTCTAATTTCTTATGCATATTTTATTGGATAGATTAGTTACTAAACAAAAGTAATTTAATTCTCCATTAAATTTCTTTCTCCTCATGAACAACTCATGAAATTAATCTATTAACATCATCTCATGATATTAATCCAATATAGTATAGCCATTTGAAACACACCTTGCACATCACTATGTCAAAGTCGACTATACTAGTCTATACAAGACTTCTCGATTCCTCTTATCTCATTAAGATATTGTCTTTGGATTCTTCAAATCTCAATTATGTCTTAATCTATCTTAATTGAACTTCTTCAATTTAATCCTCAACATAGATCTTTTATTCCATTAAGTTTTACCTTAATAGAATACTATGTTTAATCCATACATTACTGTTATTATGTGTGTGACCCTCTAGGTTCCCAATATGTTAGCAATGAACATAAGTTAATCTTATTAACTTGTTTTCATAGATCATGAGCTGGATCTAGCAACCCATCATGACCACCAAAATACTGTGAAGTCAGCGTGACCTTTTAGAAACCTTTCAGCAACCAGACTATCGGTGTAATACGGTCCTTTCACCATATATCCCGGATAACGCATGAGCATGGTTCAGTGTCTACTCATGATCAATCCATATTAGTTCTTCGCAACTTATGATTAACCTTATGAATTTAGAGAAACTTCTTTCTCCTAAATCTATCATGCTTTGGCCAAAGACTTAATGAAGTTAATCGTAGTCAAGAACAAACGAGATAAGTCTCCATTATCATGGGAAGTGGTGAATCCTCTCTGGATCACTCATTCATCTTCGTATGGTTCATGTCATACCCAATAACACCCTACCATAAGCATCCCTTGTTGGGACCCGTTCGTGATGGAATCTAAGTATGACACTCTTCACACAAGATGACCTGGTATCACAAGTCTGAGGACTAATTTACATGACTGGTGCTAGATAACATTATCACAGACACTAGAGTGATATTACCAAATGAAGTTCTCATGGCGGGTCATGTTCAATGAACTTGTTCAACAGACAAGCATCTATATGTTATTTCAAATATCCAATACTTCAACCTATATGAGATCGGTTGCTTACTTCATAAGTAAAAAGGCTTAACATATACCAGTCTTTGAGCATAGCCAATGCCCCGTCTTGGCAATACGATGACCAGGAACAGTTTGAGGAACAAGGCTTTGATGCATAAGGATCTCATAATTATAACTCTTTATAATTCCTTTGCAAGGCCATTATATTTCATGGGCTTCATCCGATTAGTACTTAGTAACTCCTTATTGTTGTACTAACATGAAGGAAAACCTAGTATCACTATCTTCATAGTGAATGATTTTGCTTTATTGACTTTATACCCCTTGACCAATCTGATTGGCTTTAGGGCATATTCTAACAATCTCCCACTTGCACTAAGCCAATCACTAAGGCATCCAATGCCGAACTCTTTCGATTTGCAATTGTGTCTCTACAAAGACATAGCTTAAGTGCATTGAGAATATGCTTTGTCATATTCATGATAATCTCATTATCAAGGTTAATAATTTAGATCACAACGAGACCTAGATTTCACTCAAATGGCTCAATTGTTTCCATAACAACTATTAAATCTACTTATTAGCAAGTAGCTAAAGATCCAAATATAACTCATTTTGCAAGCCAAAACAAAAAAGTTAGTCTCAAAAACCTTTAATATAAACGTGCAATCCTTTCTAGTTTGAAATGTTTCCAACTAATTGCATTTTTCGAAATAGAAATCAATCATAATCTTTATCAATCAAAGAGTTATTAATAGCTCCCACTAAATCCTACCAATGTAGATTTTAAGGGACTAATTCAATAGCAATTTGAATTCTATATCACTAAGCCAAATAGTATTCTAAATACTTTGCAAGTTGTATAATAAAAGACCATGTTATAGAACAATTCTATAACTGATTTATTTAAGAGGAAACTAAATAAGCATGGCATCCATATGCCAGCAAAGTAATATGTTTCGAAAACATAAAGAAATATCCTCAACATTGGCCCACAATGCCAATAAAAACATCAAATGTTTCTAAATAAATCACATTGCATGAAATTTCCATGCTACACATCCACATCATGATTCATATCATTCAGTTGTATCGACATACGTGACCATTGATGGGTCGAGTTACAAAAGATGTAACGAAGGTCGCTTTTGATCCTATGTTGGTATGATTGATGGATTGGATTGGTTATAGATACATTTCAGTAATGACAACGAAGTTGAGCTTATATGATTATTTTTGCAATGCATAATTATAAAGTTCCACATATATCCCAAGTGAGAGATTGTTGGATCCTTAATCCAACATTGGGCTTATATGTGAATAATTATGTGTTGTAGACTGTCGAATAAGGTTAAGCCCATTTAAAGTGATCTACTGAAGTTTGGGTAATTTGGGCTTTAATGTATCTTGATGGAGACTCAATTAAGAGTCGTAAACCCAAGTGCAGGTTATGTTCAAGTAATAAATTCTCGGGTGTCCGAGGTCGAACCACAAGGAAGCGTATTAGTAAGTATAAGTTTATAAATATATAAGAAAAAGAAAGTAAACAAGATATTAGGGAATCAACAACAAAATAAGATAAACAAGATATTAGGGAACAAAATAAACAAAATATAAAAGAAATTAAACAAGATATAAACAACAATAAGAAAAGATGTTGAGGTTAGAGAATCCACTCTTGGTGTTATGCTAAGATTAATCTTGTTTTATTACACAATTGAAATCCACACATAAGGGAGGTTCCAATCGGAAGGTTTAGCAATTCAGTCCAAATTGTCCAACGTCCATAGCATATGATATTATGTTCATTTGGTGTCCTCAAAACTCATAAAAAGAGTCCAAGCATTCCTTATGCCAAGGTATATGTCTACAACAAATCAAGGTTATGAAACTAAGCATTTACTGTGCCATTTTCATTGTCAATAATGAATCAAGATCTCTACTTTGCAAGTATGATTTTAAACCAAAAGAAAATATTATCTATACTAGTGTTTATAAATGATAATTCATTTTAGCTCATGTTTAAGAGACTAACCTTAGCATTTACCAAAAGCTTCACCTCATCACCTCAACAATATGATTAGCAACACATACTAGATATAAATAAAATGAAAAGAAATGTAAGAAGCATAAGTAAATAAAAAAAAAAAGAAAACTAGAGAAAGGAAAGAAGAAGAAAACTTAGAGAATTTTATTACAATGGCTAATATCCTACCAATGTATAATGTATCCCAATACTCATCCAAGGCCCTCTATTTATACACATTTTGGAGAGCTAAATGACAAGAGACAAGCTTTACAAATTTCAAAGGTAGGTATAATAGGTGGGTGTATTTTTCTAACAATTTTCGTCATATTGTATGACAATTCTGATCATCCAGATTGATAGTCGATTTTTTCAATGTTGGAGGCTCGATCTGATAAAATTGTCTTCTAGAAAAATATACCCCTATCAGTTACGGATCCATAGCCGTTGGAATCAGCTCATTTGCTGATGTGGATAAGAAGATATGGGCAAAATACGAAAACAGGTCAGCACAGACGTCATTGCACATCAGCCAACTTGATGGTCGATTTCGCTAGGGAAAACGACTCCGTTTCAAGAAGTGTAAAACATGAAAAAGATATATATGCCTCTTAGCTTTGCACGGCTACAAATTTCAGCCTTATTGCTTCAGTGAAACTCGAGATATAGCTGATATGGAAAACGGTGTCGGAACTGGAACTGAACTGGATTTGCCCTTAATTCTAGTAATCTGAAATCACTCAAAGAAACTTGTGAAAAACACCAAATTACATAAAAATATAAAAGATCATAAACACAATTAGACTAAACAATAATAACTCGTATTTGACACAAAACAATAATAAAACATAACTAAAAACTATATAATTATACGAGTTATCACACCCCCACACTTAGATTGTTGCTAGTCCCTAGCAACGACTCAATAAAAATAAAATAAGAAAATCTAATCTAATCCATTTTCGTAGGAAATCACGGTGGCACTTAGCATGTGACACAAGCCTTTAAACCCCTAGGTGTCCCTAGTGGACGAGTTTAGTCTCGTGAGGGTTTACTAGGACGATACCCACAAACATTGAAGACATAAGAAAAACTAAAAATAATAATTATAACTAATCCTTCCAATATAAATTAGAGATAATCATTGGACAAGTCTTAAAAACTAATCAATAGCTTAAAGAAATTCACAAAAAATCTTGCTTGAATGTAAATAAATGAGTTAAGCCAATATTAACATAACATATTTCAATCAAAATAGTGCATATTCAAACTTAATCTCAACTTCTCACATGGGATACTCTCTTGATTTTCACTCTTTAAAGTAGTGGTAAAGTGTTTACACTCAATCAATCTCATGAAAACACTTCTACCATATGCTTGCTTGTCCACCTATTCTCCACTATTTAGATCATACAACTTCATAAATCAAGAGGTCTTTATTCAAGGTTGTAATGGGGCCAAAGGGTTATAATGTGGTTAAAGAACAAAAGGATAAAGATATCACAAAGGTTCCAAAGAGTTCATAGATTTTAGAGACATAATAAGATCATACAAATAAAACTTCTCAAAACTCTTATAAAGCACATAATAACATAGGCTAAATATTCATGTTGAGCCTTTGCATCATTCTAACCAACTTTGTAACATCTTTTTCTTTACTTTAACTAGAAGTTCAAGAGAAGATTTTTTTTTTTTTTTTTGAATATGGGAATGTATTTAACAATGATCCCTTTCTTTTTCTCTTGACTTTTGCCTCTCTCCTCCCCCACACTTATCTTTCGTTCTAACCCAAATTTTCAAAAAGTATCCCTTGTTTTTGCAATATGTCTCAAAATATATAATCCATCTTTAGAACAAGGGTAAGGATATAAGTATATTTAGGCTAGGTGTAAGTTCTGGTTACCAATAAAATAGCCTTTTTAATGTAGGCTCAAATTGGCTCACTAGTGGGGATGTTCTCTTAGAACATTAATAATGGATGGCTGTTTGGCTCTGGTTATAATCCTAATGCCTCTATCATATTCATGTTGTCACATGTATCAATATAGTCTCAAACGGTTTAAAGCAAGTTCTAGAGAATCATGTAATCATAAGAGCACTCAAGAAAGAAATTAGATTGATTTGTATAATGCATCAATCATTATAGGCTCAAAAACTCAGAAGGATGATTATACAAGTCAGATTAAGTCTAAACATGCTTCTTTCTCAATCAACATATCATATTAACATTGGCTCATAAAAAGGTTGACATCAAGCTCAATTCTCATGAAAATCTTCTCACTAATAAATCTGTTTTAGACTTATGCAATTCATATCTCATCATTGTATTAAAAAAGAACTAAAACACACTAAAAATAATAATAATAATAATAATAAAGACTCATAAAAAAAATAGTAGACAAAAATAAAAGAAATCCTAAATCATTCCCCCTACACTTAATTCTTACATTGTCCTCAATGTAAGTCTATTAACCCAAATGAAAGAATCATGTGTAAGAGAAAAAAACTAATAACATAAGAATAGGAACAACTAAGACTCAAAACAAAACAAACTCATGCAACCTAAATAATCCTAAAATACTAAACAAAAATTAACAAGTAAACATAAAAAGGTTAAAATCAAACTGACAAGGTATGTCTCAAGTCTCCCTTACTCAGACCTTGTTCAGAATGAATACTTCTAAATGTCTTAAAACACAACAATTTTTTTTTTTTTTTTTTTGAAGATTAGTAAAAATTATATTTACATCTAGTTATTTTCAAAACAAGGATCAGAAAGAAAAACAACCTCTTCTTGAGTAACATGATTTTCCAAAAAGAGTTTGAGTCTTTGTCCATTTACCTTGAATACGTTACCATTTTGAGGATTCTCAATGTCAACTGCTCCATAATGATACACATGCTTAACCACAAATGGGCCAGTCCATCTTGATCTCAACTTACCAGGAAATATGTGAAGTCTAGAATTATAAAGTAGAACTTTTTGCCCAACATCAAATATTTTTCTTGAAATTAACTTGTCATGAAAGGCTTTAGTTCTTTCTTTATGAATTTTAGAATTCTCATATGCATCATTTCTGAGTTCCTCAAGTTCATTTATTTGTAATTTCCGTAAATTAGAAGCGTCATCAAGGTTTGAGTTGAACATTTTAATGGCCCAATATGCTTTATGCTCAAGTTCCACAGGTAAATGACAAGGTTTTCCATAAACTAGCCTATAAGGAGACATGCCCAATGCTGTTTTAAAAGCTGTTCGATAGGCCCATAATGCATCGTTAAGTCTAAGGGACCAATCTTTGCGATTTGGATTAACCGTCTTTTCCAAAATTTGTTTAATCTCCCTATTTGCTAATTCTACCTGTCCATTTGTCTGCGGGTGATAAGGGGTTGCAACTTTGTGTGTAATGGCATATTTCTTCATTAATGTTTCAAAAACCTTGTTGCAAAAATGTGTTCCCCCATCACTTATGATAGATCGAGGAATTCCAAATCGACTCAAAATATTTTCTTTTAAAAATTTAATCACTGTTTTGTGATCATTATTTCGACATGGAATTGCCTCTATCCACTTTGAAACATAATCTATTGCAACTAAAATGTATAAGAAACCAAAAGATGGTGGAAATGGTCCCATGAAATCAATACCCCAACAGTCAAAAATTTCAATTACAAGAATTGGGTTCAAAGGCATCATGTTTCTTTTCGAAATGGAACCTAATTTTTGACAACTTTCACATGACTTGCAAAAATTATGTGCATCTTTGAATAAAGTTGGCCAGTAAAATCCACACTGTAAAATTTTTGCAGCAGTTTTCTTTGATGAAAAATGACCACCACATGCCTCAGAATGACAAAACTTAATTACACTACTTACCTCATTGTCGGGAATGCATCTTCGAAAAATCTGATCAGGACAATATTTGAACAAGTAAGGGTCATCCCAATAGAACTTCTTTACCTCATTCAGAAACTTCCTTTTATCTTGGGGGCTCCATTGAGAAGGAATTTTTCCTGTAGCAAGAAAATTAGCAATGTCAGCAAACCAAGGTGTCGTGGAGACAATTAGAAGTTGTTCATCAGGAAAAGTATCATTTATTGGTGAGGTTCCAAAAGATTCATCACAAACAAGTCTTGATAAATGATCAGCCACCACATTTTCTACTCCTTTTTTATCTCGAATGGTGATGTCAAATTCTTGCAGCAAAAGGATCCACCTCAGCAACCTAGGTTTTGCATCCTTCTTAGAGAGAAGATATTTTAAAGCTGCATGATCACTAAAGACAACAATTGATGATCCAACAAGGTAAGATCTGAATTTATCCAATGCAAAAACAACTGCAAGTAATTCCTTTTCTGTAGTGGAATAATTCATTTGGGCTCTATTTAAAGATTTACTTGCATAGTAAATTACATGTGGTTTATTATCTTTCCTTTGTCCTAACACAGCACCAACAGCATAGTCACTAGCATCACACATTATTTCAAATGGTAAAGACCAATCAGGAGATCTCATAATAGGAGCAGTAGTGAGCATATTTTTGAGTTTTTCAAAAGCATCTTCACAATCTTTAGTCCATTCAAATGCAGTGTCTTTCATTAAAAGATTACATAGAGGTTTAGATATCGTGCTAAAATCTTTTATGAATCTTCTATAAAAACCTGCATGTCCCAAGAATGACCTAATGTCCTTTACTGTCTTTGGTGTGGGTAGATTAGCAATCAATTCAATTTTTGACTTGTCTACCTCAATCCCTTTTGCAGAAACAATGTGACCTAGTACAATACCTTTAGTGACCATGAAATGACATTTTTCCCAATTAAGAACAAGATTTTTTTCTTCACACCTAATCAATACATTTTTCAAATTGGCTAAGCAATCATCAAATGAATCACCAGAAACAGAAAAATCATCCATGAAAATCTCAAGATTACGTTCAATCATGTCACTAAAAATACTAAGCATGCATCTTTGAAATGTGGCAGGGGCGTTACATAATCCAAATGGCATTCTACGATATGCAAAAGTACCAAAAGGACATGTAAAAGTGGTTTTCTCTTGGTCCTCAAGTGCAATGGCAATTTGATTATATCCAGAATATCCATCTAGAAAACAATAAAACTCATGCCCTGCAACTCTTTCTAAGATTTGATCCATGAAAGGCAAAGGGAAATGATCTTTCCTCGTCACTGAGTTAAGTTTCCTATAGTCAATGCACATGCGCCAACCAGTAACAGTCCTAGTTGGAATTAATTCATTGTTTTCATTTTTAACTACAGTAACTCCAGATTTCTTAGGTACGACTTGAGTAGGACTTACCCATTTGCTATCAGAGATAGGATAAATGATTCCATTATCTAAAAGTTTAATGACTTCATTTCTCACTACTTCTTTCATATTAGGATTAAGCCTTCGTTGCATTTGTCTAGAGGGTTTAGCATTTTCCTCTAAATAAATATTATGTGTGCAGATTAATGGGCTTATTCCCTTTATGTCAGCTAAGGTCCATCCTAATGCATTTTTGTGCATCTTCAAAAGTTGTAACAACTTACCTTCTTGTAGTTCATCAAGATGTGAAGAAATTATGACTGGAAAAGTTTCATTCTCACCCAAAAAGGAATATTTTAGCTCGGATGGCAATGGTTTTAAATCCAGCTTGGGTGGTTCAATAGTTGATGGTACAGTGACATTTGTGAGTGATGGAAGTTCCTCAAACTTTTGTTTCCAACAATGCTTATCCTGAAAAGAATTTAACAAAGAATCAGTGTGTGAAATTTCTGAAGCATTATCAAACTCACATTCAATTAAATAAGCTTCTAAAGGATCATGGAATGTGGTAGTGGTGAGATGTTCATGAACAAGTTCTTCAATGAAATCCACTTCATGTACTTCTGAATCATCACCAGGTTGCTTGCAAATGTTGAACACATTTAATTCTAAAGTCATATTTCCAAAAGAAATGTTCAAAATACCATTCCTGCAATTTATCAGAGCATTAGAAGTTGCAAGAAATGGACGGCCTAATATAACAGGAATTTGAACATTTGGATTTGAAACAGGATGTGTGTCCAAAACAATAAAATCAACAGGGAAGTAAAAATTATCAATTTGAACCAAAACATCTTCAACTATCCCTCGAGGAATTTTTACAGAACGATCAGCTAGTTGAAGTGTAACAGGTGTTTCCTTGAGTTCACCTAAACCTAACTGTTGATAAACAGAAAAAGGCAAAAGATTAACACTAGCACCAAGATCAAGCAATGCACGTTCTATTCTAGTGTTTCCAATGATGCATGAGATTGTTGGATATCCAGGATCTTTGAATTTTGGTGGAGTAAGGTGCTGAATGATTGAGCTCACACTTTCCGTCAGAAATGCTTTCTTTTGTACATTATGTTTCCTTTTAACTGTGCACATGTCCTTCAAAAATTTAGCATAAGATGGAACTTGTTTGATTGCATCCAATAAAGGAATGTTAATCTTAACTTGTTTGAAAAGTTCATAAATTTCTGCATTTTGATTCAAATTCTTTATTGTTTGCAACCTTTGAGGAAAAGGAGCATGATGCATACCTTTTTCTTTGTCCAAATTTTCAAGAAGTTCTGACTTACCATCATCCTTACCATTACTTTTCGGAGGGGAAGGAGGATCTTGGTCTTTTGATGGAATATTTTTGTCAATTGCCTTTCCACTTCGAAGAGTTGTGATAGAACTGACATTTTCCTGTTGAGTTTCATTGGAGCAAGAAACAAGACATTGAGTAGAAGGGTTAGGCTGAGGTTGAGCAGGTAACTTACCTTTTTCTTGAGTGCGTAATGAAGCTGTCAATGTGGACAAGGTGTTTTTGATCTCATTGATGTCCTGTGAAGTTTGGTTATACACATTTGCTTGTGTTTGCATGAATGCTTGCAATGTCTCTTCCAAGGTTTGTACACGTGAAGGTTGATAGGAAAAAGTGTTGCCCGGCTTTTGAGATTGTGGTACCTGAATATGATTATTATTCCGCCAACTGAAGTTGGGATGATTTCTCCATTCAGGGTTATACGTTTCAGAGTAAGGAGAAGGAAAAGGCTTTTTAAATGTGTTTATGGAATTTACTTGATCATGCAACGCTTCTTTAAGAATGAGAATGTTTGGACATTCAGAAGTGGGGTGTCCCATGATTTCACAAATTCCACAACTTTCTTCATTTTTAACCGTTTTGACTTCTTTTACTTCTCTAAGTTCTATGGCTTCAATCTTTCTAGCCAAATTAGCTACTTTAGCTTTTATCTCATCTTCTTGACTAAAATGATATTTACCTCTGTTAGAAACAAGATTAGATCTATTGAAACTTTCAGAGGAATTATCTGTGTGCCAGGCTTGAGAGTTATCTGCCAAATGGTCTAGGTAGTCAAAGGCTTCTTCAGGTTCTTTTTCTAGAAACTCACCGTTACACATTGTTTCAACAAATTGTTTAGTTTCGGGAGTTAAACTTTCATAAAAGAAACTAATAATATGCCATTTTTCAAAACCATGATGTGGACAAGAACTTAACAAATCTTTAAAACGCTCCCAGCACTGAAAAAATGCTTCATTTTGATTTTGATTGAAATTTTGAATCTGTCTTTTCAAAGCAGTAGTTTTATGTGTTGGGAAAAATTTCTTTAGAAACTTAGTTTGTAATTCTTGCCATGTGCCAATTGACCTTGGTTTTAAATTATGAAGCCAAATTTTTGCTTTGTCTTTTAAAGAAAAAGGAAATAATTTTAGCTTGACAATTTCATTTGTACATTGTTGGTCATTAAAGGTGACACATACATCTTCGAAGTCTTTTAGAAACGAGTAAGCACTTTCCGATTCTAACCCATGGAAATTTGGAAGCAAAGCTATCATACCTGGTTTAAAACGAGAGTTGTTTGCATTGAGAGGAAAAATAAAACAAGAGGGTGATGAGCTTCGAGTTGGTTGCAAGTAGTCACGCATGGTGCGTACTTGTCTGTTCTCATCTTCAGCATGAACACTTTCATTGTCAGCCATGGTAGGAGTTGTATTAGAAAGATTACCTGAAAAAGTTTCACAATAAAATCTAACTAAACGACGAGATCTAAAATCACGTCGCCAAACAAGCATAAAACAAAGTTAATATAAATATAGGCGGTATAACCAGCCAATAAAAATAAAACAAAGTTAATATACAATATAAATATAAATATATAAAAAATTAGGCGGTATAACCAGCCAATAAAAATAAATATAGGCGGTATAACCAGCCAATAAAAATAAATATACTTATAAACTTATATACTTAGTATTGCCTCCCCGGCAACGGCGCCAAAAACTTGATGGAGACTCAATTAAGAGTCGTAAACCCAAGTGCAGGTTATGTTCAAGTAATAAATTCTCGGGTGTCCGAGGTCGAACCACAAGGAAGCGTATTAGTAAGTATAAGTTTATAAATATATAAGAAAAAGAAAGTAAACAAGATATTAGGGAATCAACAACAAAATAAGATAAACAAGATATTAGAGAACAAAATAAACAAAATATAAAAGAAATTAAACAAGATATAAACAACAATAAGAAAAGATGTTGAGGTTAGAGAATCCACTCTTGGTGTTATGCTAAGATTAATCTTGTTTTATTACACAATTGAAATCCACACATAAGGGAGGTTCCAATCGGAAGGTTTAGCAATTCAGTCCAAATTGTCCAACGTCCATAGCATATGATATTATGTTCATTTGGTGTCCTCAAAACTCATAAAAAGAGTCCAAGCATTCCTTATGCCAAGGTATATGTCTACAACAAATCAAGGTTATGAAACTAAGCATTTACTGTGCCATTTTCATTGTCAATAATGAATCAAGATCTCTACTTTGCAAGTATGATTTTAAACCAAAAGAAAATATTATCTATACTAGTGTTTATAAATGATAATTCATTTTAGCTCATGTTTAAGAGACTAACCTTAGCATTTACCAAAAGCTTCACCTCATCACCTCAACAATATGATTAGCAACACATACTAGATATAAATAAAATGAAAAGAAATGTAAGAAGCATAAGTAAATAAAAAAAAAAAGAAAACTAGAGAAAGGAAAGAAGAAGAAAACTTAGAGAATTTTATTACAATGGCTAATATCCTACCAATGTATAATGTATCCCAATACTCATCCAAGGCCCTCTATTTATACACATTTTGGAGAGCTAAATGACAAGAGACAAGCTTTACAAATTTCAAAGGTAGGTATAATAGGTGGGTGTATTTTTCTAACAATTTTCGTCATATTGTATGACAATTCTGATCAGCCAGCTTGATAGTCGATTTTGTCAATGTTGGAGGCTCGATCTGATAAAATTGTCTTCTAGAAAAATATACCCCTATCAGTTACGGATCCATAGCCGTTGGAATCAGCTCATTTGCTGATGTGGATAAGAAGATATGGGCAAAATACGAAAACAGGTCAGCACAGACGTCATTGCACATCAGCCAACTTGATGGTCGATTTCGCTAGGGAAAACGACTCCGTTTCAAGAAGTGTAAAACATGAAAAAGATAGATATGCCTCTTAGCTTTGCACGGCTACAAATTTCAGCCTTATTGCTTCAGTGAAACTCGAGATATAGCTGATATGGCAAACGGTGTCGGAACTGGAACTGAACTGGATTTGCCCTTAATTCTAGTAATCTGAAATCACTCAAAGAAACTTGTGAAAAACACCAAATTACATAAAAATATAAAAGATCATAAACACAATTAGACTAAACAATAATAACTTGTATTTGACACAAAACAATAATAAAACATAACTAAAAACTATATAATTATACGAGTTATCATATCTAATAGGGTGTAGGCCTTTAATGTGTAGAGACTTAAGAGTAATTTCTATTTTTATGATGGGCTAAAATAGAAATACTAAAAGATAACAGGGAAGTTATCTTTAAATTGTGGTTATGGTCCCCAGATCACACGGTCGTCATTCTATTCTTTCTGACATCCCATCATCAGAGAGAGAGCGAGAGAAAACAAAAAGATTCTCTAAGAGAACGTGTTGATCTGGATGTCATAACGGTTTTTCGACCGTTGGACGATTTTGAAAACAAAATGGAGTCGCCACCAATCGTTTTTGTAGGTGTGATTGGCCACCTATTAAAACCGGTTTTAGTAAAATATTTTAAAATTAATTAAAACATTTTTTAAAACCAATTTCGAAGTCCGCGCTTTGAACCTGCGAGAAAACAAAATCGGGTTCCGCAATGCCCGTTCAGGAAACGGTACCATTTAATCACGTGTTATCTTAAATCTCGATTTAATGGACTTGACATCAATATTTAAAAATAATTCTCTTTATATTTTTATTTTTATTTTTTCTGTTTATTCTCTTTTTGAATTGTTATTATTATTTTTTTTTTTTGAAAAATGAGAGTGAACGTAAATCTATTATCGAGAACACTCATTAAATATTCCCAACACTCTTGGTGGTATTTAACGAGATCCTCTCACCTCAAGATATCTTAGGAATCACAACCGTAACATCCTTCGAATTCCGTCATCGGCAATTTACATACATTTTTTATTTAAATACATATGATGTGAATATTTAAATATCGGATGCACACGATTAAGCATACAAGGCAATTGATTAAATACATCACTATAAGATTAGACGTGCGAGGCATGATGTAAAAAAAATACGAATATGGCAACATATTGAACACATAAACATTTACTATTTTATTCATATTTATTTTGATTATTCCCATTTTTGAATGAAAGCGGATTTTTTTTTTATCGAGCTCATCGCTAAATACTCCCACCACTTGTGGTGATATTTAACGAAATTCTCTCACCTTGGGATATCTTAGGAATCACAACTGTGACGTCCTTCGAAATCCGTCGTTGGTAAATCCGTATTCACCCGTTTTTTTATTTAAATGCGAATGATGTGAATATTTAAATATCGAATGCACACATAAAATATATGAATAAAGACCTAATTATACGATTAAACATATGAAGCATAGTGTTTAAAAACACAAGCATGGCGAAATATCAAGCAAGTAAATATTATTTCTTTATTCGTTCTTTTTATTTTGATTATTTCCATTTTTTAAATGAAAACGAATTTTTGTATTGAGCAAATCGCTAAATACTCCCACCACTCGTGATGATATTTAACGAAATTCTCTCACCTCAGGTCATCTTAGGAATCACAATCGTGACGTCCTTTGAATTCCGTCGTCGGCAAATCCGTGTTCATTCTGTCCTTATATTTAAATAAATTACTCACTATAACACCTTGCACTTCCTACAACAAACCCGTATTTATGCCACTAAAATATTCTAACACATTTAAATGAACGATGGGCATCAATGATGTAATATATTAAAACACCACGATATTAAAGATAACTAATAAACATTAATAACAAAATATACTAAAACATGTTATGACATCAAAACACTAATTATATAATATATTGTTAAAATATACTATCATATTTAAAATAACAAAATACATTAATACGTACCATGACATTAAAAATGCTAATAATATAATGTGTTATTAAAATATATTACCGTATTTTAAATAACAAAGATGGCAAAAAATATATATATTAAAACATGTTATGGCATTAATATACACAATACACGAAAACAATAAAACATGCTAAGATATATTATAATATTTAAAATAAAGAAACATGCAAAAATAATAAAATATATTAAAATATGCTTTAGTAAAAAAAAATGATAAAAAAAATAATAAAACAAATTTTACCTCCGGGCCTGACTTTTTCTTTTTTTGAATTTGATGGGCTCGGGCCCGAATTTTCTTCTCTTTCTTTCTTTGTTTTTTCCTTTTTTTTTTCTTTTTTTTCTTTTTTTTTTCTTTTTTTTCTTTTTTTTCTTTCTTCTTCTTTTTCTTTTTTTTCTTTTTTTTCTTCTTTTTTTTCTTCTTTGGCCCAAAATCAGAGAATTGGGCTGCTGGGTCCAAGGGCAGGGACGCGCGGGTCAGGCCACCTTCTGGGCCGGATCCGGGGCTTGGATCGGGTCTGGACAGACCCGAATCCCTTTATTTTTTTTCTCTGGAATCGGGTCGGACGCGCGGGTCCGGATCTGGTAACCCGCGCGGATTCTCCCCTGCTTTTTTTTTTTAATTTTTTTTCTGGTTAGCCACAAAACGGCATCGTTTTGGTGCCCTATAAATAACAGGAATTTCCCTTTTTTTATTTTTTATTTTTTCTTCTCTTTCCTCTTCTATTTCTCTCCCCCTTCTCTCTATAATTCCTAGGAACCGGCCACCGGACCGCCGCAATGACCGTCGTCTCCACCGTCGACCGCCGTGCTCCTCCGCGCTCCGACGAGCTTTTTGGTTCGAAATGAGTCGAAAAGACTCATGGTGGCTCCCTCAATACGAGCTTCCCACCGATTTTCTCCGAATCGGGCTAGATCTGAGTAGATCTGGCCCTAAAAAAAAAAATCAAAATATATATTTTTTGGTTGTTGGTGTTCTTTTTTTTTTTTTGCGGGTTTTTTTTTTTTGTTTTTGCACTTTTTTTTTTATGGGGTGTTTTTTTTGATCGATCGCCTCCTCCATTTTTTTCGGCTTGGGATCCCCTTCTTTTTGAAGTGTTTTGGTTTCGGCTTCCGAGGACTTGGGATCCAGGCTTCCGGATTTTGGGGACGGGGTTGCTGCTCGGTGGCGTAGGGTTTTGGGTTAGGTCAAAAGGGGTATGATGTGTTTAGGTGCTTGTGGCTAGGGTTGGCAGGTGGGTTCGGTTTGGGGGGTGGCGTGTATGGGGGTTTGGTTTAGCAGGAATAGGGGATTGGGGGTTAGGGTGGTGGCGTGTGGTGGTGGGTTTGGGTGGTTGGTGGTGGCCTGGGGAAGGCTGCCTCGGGAAGGTGGCTGCCAGGGCTAGGTCTTCCTAGGGTGGGGGGCTGCTAGGGTTTGGGGAATGGGCTTGGGCCCGATTTAGTGGTTTAAGGGGAATGAGCCTGCTACGTAGCAGGCCCTATTGGGCCAAAATGAAAAAAGGGCCTCAGCGGGCCTTGCTGGACTAGGCAGCAGGCCTGGTGGCCTGGCTGCTTGGGTGGGCCTGCAGATCGGGCCTGTTGAATAACAGGCTCTGTTGCAAATGGCCCGGGTCGGATTCGAATCCGACTAGGGCCAAAAACGGTTGCTAAACTGGAAGACATATCGCACGGCTCTGGAGAGTAATCAATCATAATGGATTCAGGTACGTTTTCACATATTGATCTGTTGAATTTTGGTGATTCAGCATGAATATTTTTTAAAATTTGAAAGATATTTTACATTTAAAGATATTTTCTAACAAATCCAATTTCTTTTCACTTTGGTTCGGCTCCCACCCACATCTCACTACTTTTCCCCAAAAGACAACATTTAATTCTCGGTTAGCCATGTGAAAAACGTTGCTGCTGCCAATAACTTCCTTGGTCCCTTGATGTGGTTGATGTGTCTCTAACCGACAGTAGGGACTCCCTCTCTATTGCCCTAAAAAGAGCCCCTTAATTAACATAATGACCTAATTTTTGTATTGTCAAAAAGGCTAAAACAACTTTTTTTTTTCTTTTCCCAATTGGTGGGCTACACATGTAAAGATAATACATCCTTAAATATATATTTTTTCTAACATTGAAAAACTTAATGTTCATTAAATAATTAGGAAGTGAACCCTCCAAAGTCCAAACTCTCTGCCTATACCTATCTCGCAGTCGAATTTTGCTAAATTATGAACTAATGAATTAGCTCCTCTCTTCGTATGAAAAACCTGGCAAAACTCACACCCTGCCGCTAGCTAGTGGATAGGGCCAAAATATCAAAGACAATCCCACCACCATATCCCACGAAGTATCTTCAAATTTGTTCAACTCATCACTCTCCGTCGTCAATGAGCAAAAGAGAATTGCTCTCACTTCAGCAAGGACTATCTGCATGACTAACCTTTGTTAAAGTTAGGTTGAGTATATTGAGTCTGAATCCCACATTGAGTAATTTGATTGAGTCAAGGGGAGTGCTCATCCCACATTAAGTAATTAGAATGAGCCAAGGAGAATGCTCACCTATAAGTAGGAGCCTTGGCCTTTTGAGAGATACACCGCCTTGTGAGATAGAATCTATATACTTGAAAGAGGTTGTATTAGGCTTATAGCTGGTGAATTATATTATTTGTAAAGATGATTTGTAATTTTATCCGTACAAAAGTTACAATATTTGTGAAGATGTTTGTAGTTTTATGCCTGTAAAAATTACAATTTTTATGAGGATGGTGTGTAGTTTTATCTTGTGAGGAGAGTTTGTAGTTTTGTCCAATATTTTTTTTAATGAAGAGTTTTTTGTCTTTTAATGAAATCATGGATGTAAGCCAAAAAAAAATAAAAAATGAAGCACGCTAAACATTGTGTTCAATGTTTTCCACTCAGATAACCGCATATTCTTTCTGCACTTCATGTGGCCACTCCTCAACTCCATAAAACTCCTCCACAAAACGATACAACAGGCTTTCCTCATGACAACAGCCGTTCCTGGATGTTCCACAAAAGCCAGAATACAATCTGAAACAATTTTAACTCCCCCTCTTGCTTTGCCTTAAATCAAAATATTTACCCAAAAATCCACTGAAGACATATGATCATGCTTCCAAGTCTGGTTTTGTACCTAGAGACTCATAACTTTCCAAAGCTCCTGGCTAAAGGCACAATAAAAAGAAAAAAAAAAAGGCAAATAAATTCCTGTAACCTGCCACAAACACAACAAAAGTTTTCCAGATAAATGTCTCGCCGCTCTAAAACTTCTTTAGCTGGAAGAATCTCCCATAACAACCTCCTTTGAAGAACCCTAGCAGATCTGACCAGTTTATTTGAGACCGTAGCTCAGTAGATATTCTTCCTTAATTCCCAAACATTTTCTTGCTACATGATAAAATGATTTAACAGTGAATTGGCCAAGCAGCTTATCTGGTATGCTGCGACGACTCAAGGGTATTTGCAAGACAAGCTCTGCATCCTCCCGGACAGAAATTAAGTTAAGATTAGATACGAAGCTAATTAACAGTAGGTTAATCCAATTGATAAGGTCGTCTATCTCAACTTAAATGTTATTCAAGTTTAATAATAAAAAATATTCTGGTAAAGAAAATTTTCTTTTAGGAATCTAGGTAAAGGTTTTTCAAATGAAGTTTATATAGTTCTAAATGAACAAGGAAACTAGCTAAAATTAAAATTGCAATAAAACTAGCGAACTTGGATAAAGTTTCTTAATTCAAGTTTATGAGGTTCTTCATTAAAAATGAAAATCGATAGGTGGATAAAATTCAATAAGAAGATCAATAATATGTTAAAAAAAAGTTAATAAATAAATATTGTCTATATAAACATTTGAGCAGTACTTATTGAAAGGTGAAATTCTCTATTCTAGTTTTCAATAAAAATACTTTATTTTAAAAAAGTATCAAATTTTATTTAATTTTTTTCAAATGTACACTTGATTTATATTTGATAATTTGTGTATTGTGTTTAATTTTTTTTTCGTGTCAACGGTGTAAATATGAACATGACACAAATTATTAAACGTGACAAAATCCTAAATACGAATATGATGTGTATTAAATATGTCGTATTAATCATATTTAAACGTATTGTGTCATGTTTATTATATTATTTTGGTGTTTATTATACGTGTTATGTCCAAAATTATTAAATTTGTCTTGATGTATGCAACAAGACTATTGATTTGAATTATCAATTTTATTTTTATTTAATCATTTTTAATAATAATTTTTTTTTTTTTTTTACAAACTTGACCTTAAAAAATTGACCAGTGCCTAATTTGCGTTGTTTCATCTAGTATGTAGCAATTAGGAAGAAAGAATAAAAATTTAAAGAATAAAAATTTGACATACATGGTTAGACAAGAGAGTAATTAATAATATTACTCAGGTTTATTACTATTTGTATTGTAGGTCTAGCTAGCTGTCAAAAGAAATAAAGTCGTGATTCAAAAATAAAAACTATAAAATATATTTTGTTTTTAACAGGATATACTAATTATGAAAGTGAAAATAAAACTAACTGTTTAGAGAAACTATATATATATATATCAATCTTTTTAATAGTTAATAAATAATTATTTTTTCTCAAAAATACCTTAAATGAATAAATAGTGTAAACCTAAAAAATTTAATAATATTGTAATATATATAGTCTCTTAATTTTTTTTACTTTAAGTAGGAAAGGGGATTAAACTAAACTCTTTGAATAGGGAGAGTTTGAGTATCTCTCTACTAGGTCTTAATTGCCTTAACTTTTTAAAGGAGAGTTTGAGTATCTCTAGGCTTTTTTTTTCTTGATTTATTGTTCTGATTGTACTTTAGAAGTACTGTAGTTGAAAATTTGTGAAAAAATAAAAATCATTGTGAAAAGGTTTTTTTTTTTTTTTTTTCTTTTTAAACCATAAACTTTAATCCCTCCCTTTTGGTATGGAAATCCATCTTCAAAATTAAACCAAAAAAAACTTTATTTAATTTTTCTTTCACTTCTAACATGTGATTTCTATGTCTATATCTTGGATATTGATAAGTGGTAATTTATTTCAGTTCATGGTTGTTTTTATTTGGATTTGTTTTGAGTGATTAGTTTGATTAAAACCTAGTTTAGCATTGCTGTTTGAAAAACTCGGTTTGAAAAAAATGTGTTTGAAAAATATTGTGAAAAATTGCTGTGAAAAAATGTGGTTTGAGAATTTTGAGTATTTAGCATTGCTGCAAAAAAAATGCTGTGAGAAGATAAAATGTCTAAAAATGACATGTTTTAAAAAACAATGAATAAGTTTGGACATGTTTTAAAAAACAATGAATAAATTGTTCTTAATACTATTTTAATAAATTAATATTAAAATTATCAAATACTAAATTATTTTTTAATTTAATTTTAAAAGCTTATATAAAAATATAATTTTTAGAATTTTTAAAAAATAAAATTATTGTGAAACTTAATTTTAAAAGTTTAAAAACAATTATATTATCTCTATAATTTCAAAATATATAAATACATCATAATGTATATATTTAAAATAATTAAGTATTTTTTAAAAATAAATATTTTTATACATATCATATAAATATTATGAAAATATGTATAATTTTATAATTTATGAACCCTTAAAGGGTATTTAGTAATTTTACCCAAAAATCATAAGCTACCAACCTCAAAAGCACTATTTAATAAGCTTTTGGGGTTAGTTGACTTTTAACTGTCAAAAATAGTTTTGTCCGGATTTAATCAAAAGCACTATTTAATAAGCACTAATTTTGTCCGGATTTAATCCTGAATCAGACCTCGAATCAAATCTCGAGTTAAAAGGTCCAAGTAAGATTTTAAATTAGCCATTTATTTCACTTGGTCTTTTTTCTCTGTTGACCTGATTTCTTTAATCCAAGCAAATTTCAAGTTAAGCCACAATCCAGTTAAACTTGCAACAATCAAATTGATTTTTTCTTTTATTTATTATTGGGCCACACTGCAAACGGATTTGGGTCCTTGGACCCAATCTGATTGTTGTTTTTGATTTGAATATGAATTAGATTTGGGTTGGGTTTGGGTCCCAACTTGTAACGGGACCAAAGTCCAATTTGGGCCTTGAGGCCACAAGACCTGCTGAGGCAGGCTGGTCACTTGCTGTTGCCACCACCCCTTCCACTACTTGGTAGCCAACCCCAACACCCAGCAGGCCAGCCAACAGTCTTGCCCAAGCCCAAGCCCAATCCCTCACCCCTCTGGCACCCCTACCCCAGTAGCCAACCCCCTAGCCACACGAGCCCCCTACCCTGCACGCAAACCTTCCTGCACACATCACACATCACCCACCAGCCGACCTAGCCCCTACCACCTAGCCTAGCCAAACCCTAGCCAAACTTGCCCCACGCCACCACCCTTCCACCCACACGTCACCCTAAAAAAACCCCAAACACAGAGACCATTCGGCCACCCCCCATTGGTTCTCACCCCACTCTCGACTTCCCCTCCTCAAAATTGAGACCCAGCAGCCACAACAACAAAAAAAACCAAAAACTACCATCATCCACAACCTAAGTAGTCATCAACACCACAAAGCCAAAAAAAGGCCATTCTATTTTGGGTTCTGAAAATTGGGGGATTTAGGGTGATCATTTTGACAAATCGGACAGTGGAGAGGTTGCTTGGGGTAAGGGAAGCAACATGCTGAAATCTGGGCCCGATTCGATGGTGAACGGCGCCAAAAATGAAGAAGGAACCAGCGGTCTAAAATCCTAGATCTAGGTCTGTGTAGGTATTTTTCAGGCAAAACGAATGCTGGATTCAGGAAGAGAGGGTTGAAAGAAGTTTGGGGGTGAAGTTTAGAGCTGATCCGACGTCGACGAGCGACGGCCGACGGAGGGGCACGGTGGCTGGCGCGGCAGTTTCGGAGCCAGAATCTGGGTTTGTTTGCCGGATTCTGGGTTAGTTTTCTAGAGAGAGGGGAGAGCATCTGAAGCTAGAGAGAGAGTGGGAAGAGAAAAGTAAAAAAAATGGGTTATTTATAGGGCACCAAAACGGTGTCGTTTAGCTCAGTAGAGGATCCCGCGCGGATCCGAATCCGACCCGAGGTCCGCATGCCTGACCTGGTCTAGAGGGGGGAAGAGAGGAAGGAAAGAAAAGAGGAACGAAAGAAGAGAGGAAGGAAAGAAAAGAGAAAGGAAAGGAAAGGAAAGGAAATGAAAGGAAAAGAAAAGAAAAGAAAAGAAAAAAGGGAAAGGAAAAGGAAAGAAAAGAAAAGAAACGGAAGAAACAGAAGAAAAAGAAAAAAGAAACGAAAGAAAAGGGCCTGTTGGCCCATCACAGCAGACCGACCCAGTTCGTGGATTTTCAGGCCCACCGGTTCTGGGTCCAAACTCTACCAGATTTGGGTCAAGCTTCAAATCAATTGGGTAAAAAAAAATTCTTTTTTATTTGTGTTATAGCATGTTTAATATATATATTTTTATTTTGTTTGTGTTATTATTCATTTAAATGTTGTAGCATGTTTAAGATTTTTTTTATTTGTGGTTATTATTTATTTAAATGTTATAGCATGTTTAATATTTTTTTATTTGGGTTATTATTTATTAAAATATTGTAGCATGTTTCAATATATTTTATTATTTGTGTTTATTATTTTTTAAAAATATTTTAGCATGTTTTAATATATTTTATTATTTATTTAAATATTGTAGCATGTTTTAATATATTTTATTATTTGTGTTTATTATTTATTTAAATATTGTAGCATGTTTCAATATATTTTATTATTTGTGTTTATTATTTATTTAAATATTGTAGCATGTTCTAATATATTTTATTATTGGTGTTTATTATTTATTCAAATATTGTAGCATATTTTAATATAGTTTATTATTGGTGTTCATTATTTATTTAAATGTTGTAGTATATTTCAATATATTTCATTATTGGTGTTCATTATTTAAATGTTGTAATATATTTTAATATGTTTTTTATTATTGGTGTTCATAATCATTTGAGATATGTGTGTATTTTAAAATTAAGAGAATAAATTATTTAATTCATATGTATTGCATTTTTTATTGTTGCAGTATGTGCACTCATGCAAGGAGAAAAATGAATGCAGATTGTCGACGACGGAATTCGAAGGATGTCATAGTAGTGATTCCTAAGATATCCCTAAGTGAGACGATCTCGTTAAATACCACAAAAAGTATTGAAAATATTTAATGAGTGTTCTTGATAAAAGATTTCTGTTCACTTTCATTTTCAAATAATAATGACAATTTATTTTTTCGATTAATAAACATATTTTGAAAAAAAATAAAAAGAAAATTAATTTTAAATATCGTTGTTGAGTAGAGATGCTCATGGGCCGGGCCGCGGCCCGATTTTTTTTGGTTTTTCTTACCTAGGCCTGACCCTAGACTGGCCCGCAGGCCCATATTCACTGTTCATTTATATTAAAAAAATAACTTTTTTAAATTTTTTTTATAATTAAATTTAAAAAATAAATTTTTTTATTGGATGAACAGTGATCCAGGCCAGCCGGATCACTAAAATACCTACCCGGGCCTGGCGGGCTGCCCGGCCCGTGAGCAGGTCTATTGTTGAGTCCATTAGATTGAGATTTAGGATAACACATGATTAATTGGTACCGTTGTTAAAATGGATGTCGTGGGGGTGCTAATACCTTCCCCACGCGTAACCGAACTCTCAGACCCAAATTTTGATTTTCGCAGACCAAAAATTTTTTTAATAAATTTTAAAATTTTATTAAAATGATAAGATTTTTTAGGTGACCAATCACACTTAACAAAAAATATTAGTGGCGATTCCATTAGTATTTTCAAAATCGTCTAGTGATCGAAAAACCGTTATGACAGCGTATAAAACTAATTAATTTTACACCAATATAAATTGATCACTCCTCTCTACATCTGTCTATATACACTCACGTGTGTGTTTGCATACGCTACATCAAATAAGGACCGAAATGAAACAACCGAAGGGAATAAATTAAAGAAATTAATGCTGCAATGCATGAACGTAGAAATAATTTGTTTCTTTAAGATTATATATACATATGTATATATATATATATATGATGGATCAACTTACACCGATATAAAACTAATTAGTTTTACACACTTATTTTCATAACTTTGTATATGATTGATATTTTAACAAACAGATCAATGGATTTAGCAATATAATCGTACTCGTCGTGCACTATATTATATCGATCGAGAATATCTTTTTTTATATATATTTAACGACTGAATTTTTTTTACATCGAACATATAGTTAAACATGTTTAATTTACTCAAAATTTGACGTATACGAATAGAGTATGAAATATAATGATTTGATTAAACAAATATATATATATATATATATATATATATATATATAGTATTATCCAACAAAACTTTACATTTCCAGGTACAACTCTTGAAACATTTTGCAAACTTAACTCATCATCATCATCTATAGTATATTATGCTTATGCATAAGCGATTTAAAAGTTCAAAACAGTATCTGAAATTCCTACAAACGATCAACACCGGCCTAACAAACACCTGATTTTGATTTTTTGGATGGCTTTCTAGTGTCTATTTACAGGGTCGCTCACTTTTTGTTTGTAAAAGTAAAACATGCTAGCCTTGAAGAAGAATTTCCTGAATAATTCCCTTTTTATCTGGTCTGGAAGTTGAGTGTCCTTATGCAGTAGGCAAACATAAAGGCAAAGAACGCTGCAAAGCCAACCAAAACTGCAGCAACTGGTCCCATGAAGTCTGAATCATAGCCATATTGCTCTTTAATATACCCTTTAACAGTAGGGTCAGGCACGATGCCAGGTGCTTTAATGGGGTCTTCAATATCTCCGTATTGCGACACAATCAGTCCGTAAATTGTCCATGCAACCGGGCAAACCCAGTAATACCAGATCCACCACTTGGGAATTCTCTGAAATTTCAACAAGTAATGATCAATTAGTATCAGCTTTGATCGTGGATGATTAAGAAGTGGTTAAAAAACACAATTGCTTGTGAAAGAAGTAAACTTACCGGTCTCGGGATGAAGAAGCCAGAGAAAAGATTAAAGAGTGCATAGAAAGCTGCAGCAAATATAGCTGCTATTTGATGGTTTGGTGTGATCGAAACAGTCATCATTCCATAGTATGTGAAGTAAAGGAAGGAGAAGAAGTTGATAAAGAAGAACCAGAAGAACTTTGCTACTGTCCATTGAAAGCCCACCATAGCATACACAATAAGGGTATAGTATGTTGTTTGGACAAATATGTAAGGTACTTCACAAAACACCTGCATGCCATGTAATTAAAGTTTAATTATTAAGCAGTTTATGTAGGTCAACTTGGAGATTAAAGAGACTAATTTATCTAACTTTTCATATAATCAGATATCATCAATGTAAAAAATAATTAATTAGAAGACATGAAAAATGCAGGTGACAAAACCCTTTCCCTCACCTGTGCAAGGGCATAAGGTAATGCAGAGTACATCCCGGCTGCTCTTTCACGATAGAACACTGTTCTTTCAATGGATACTATTGGTTGTACTGTTGAGCAGTTATTAATTCCAACAAACAAGACTGCAGCATACATTGCTCCGATTATCATTGTAAGATCAGTTGTGGATTCCCTGAACAATGGAACAAAGATAAAAATTGTAAGCAGTCTGGAAGCCTTTTTGTTTAGCAGTGGATTATGTTGCAGACATGAAAAAGTTAAGAATTTGAGGTTTTGTAAGCAGGAAATAGGTACACTGACCTTTTAGTGCCGACCTGCCAGAAAATAGTACCAACCATGAGGGCAGAGACCAAAGTGAAGAAGTATCTGACAAGGTTATAATCTGGACTTCTCCAATAAGTCCACCATTGCTTCCAAAGGCATGATTTGAATTGACCCCATGTAGGTTGTGAGTACTGAGTGGCAAAATAGAGGTCTTTAGCTCCTGAGGGTGGTGTGCTTAACTCATTTACTAAGGCCTTGTTTCTCCTGTTCACAGATACATGTATTAGCTCAAAGCCAAAAACAATTGAACTAGTATCACTATTGCTTATGTCTTGACTTACTGAGCCAAGGATGATGTTTTATAGTGTTCAGCAAAATCAATTCCAAGCCTAACTTCAGCAGCTACAGAGCTCACTTCTAGCATCCATGTAGCTGGATTGTACTTCTCCTTAATTTTGGGGATTCCAGGAATTGACTGCAATGGAATAAGAAGGCGAATCAGATAAAGCTTTCTTCTTTTTCCTCTTTAAAATTAGTGTATCAGATATGGGAAATCTTGCTATAGTTAACATACCTCAAAATATTCAATGATCTTGTGAGAATTCCGGCCTAATGGTCCGGAGTATATCACCTGACCTCCTCTCTTCATCAGTAGCAACTCATCAAAGGCTTCAAAGATATCAATACTAGGCTGATGAATAGTGCAGACAACTGTTCTTCCAGTGTCCACAGTGTTTCTGACAGTCCTCATGACAATGGCTGCTGCCCTCGCGTCAAGGCCCGATGTTGGTTCATCCATGAAAATGATTGAGGGATTAGCAACAAGCTCTACTGCAATTGTCAACCTCTTTCTTTGCTCTGTTGACAACCCTGTGACTCCTGGCAGCCCTACTATGGCATCCTTGAGATTGCCTAATTCTACCAGTTCCATCACTTCATCCACAAAAATCTAAAAGAAAACAGCAAATAGTGTTTAGAGCCTGAATTAAATAACTAATTCCATGCTTGATTTCACTGACAGTTTACACAAATCAGAGTTCTTACCATCTTTTCCTCATTGCTGACATCTTTAGAAAGCCGTAGGAAAGCTGAGTAAATTAAGGATTCTCTGACAGTAACTTGGGGTGAGTGAATATCATTTTGTTCACAGTATCCAGAAATTCTTGCAAAGGTTTCTTGTATCTTGGGGAATCCGGATATTCGGATATCACCCTCGATATATCCACCAGTCTTTCTTCCTGCTAAAACATCCATCAATGTTGTCTTTCCTGCTCCACTGACTCCCATCAGTGCAGTCAACACTCCAGGCCTAAATGCACCTGTTACTCCTCGAAGTAGTTGTAGCCTGTCCTCAGCAACTCCTTGTGACTTCATTTCCTGTTTAAATACTTGATTTTTAAACCATGCTCTATGGTGACAATTATAAGGTTTATGTGTTTATTTATTTTTTGCTTTTCTTTTAGGCAATAAGCATATTGATGAAGAAATAAGAGTTGTAGAGAGTAGAAACGGGATCTTACTGGTGGCATATCAACATAGTAATCGACAGTGTCAAAGGACATTGCTAGAGGAGTGAAGGGAAGAACCATTCCTCTCTTCGGAGCAACACCATTGGCTGCATCAACCGAAGAATCATTCCTGCTCATTCCATTCGGATTGGTTCGACTGCTCATTCTCCGGATTGCCATTTCTTCTGAAAGTTTACATTTGATATGAATAATTAAAATCGATAACTAAGTTAAGAGACAAAACAGGATCGAAACAGTCCATTTTGTTATGTTTCTTACCTGAATTGTTTGCATCAGCAGAAGATAGGGCTCGAGGGAATGAATCTTTGCTAGATTTTGGTCTCCTTAACCTTGGTTCTTCTTCCATAGAACCCTCATAGTCAGCCTCCAGCTCTTCTGCTGTTTCGTCAGAAACTACAGCCTGTGGCTTTCCAAAGGCTATAATGCCAACCAAGAAAATGTAGAAGATTAGCTACCTAAAGGAAGATACTGACAGGCAAGAAGGAGAACACATTAGTCCAAACAGAATGTTAAAACTTACGGTTTAGGTACATGAGCACGAAGGTGAAGAGAATGTTGAAGAGCACTGTGAACCCTATAAGAGCACCTGCACCAATCCAATACCAGTTTCTATCATTGGGAACTTGAAAGTTTCTGAGCACTTGTACCCCCAAGCTTGTGCCATTGTCTGAAGCCTGCATTGTGTAACAAAGTTTCTTCTTGTAACTTGCTTTCTTTTAAATGAAAATGCATATGTATTTTCATGTTTGCCACCAATTGATATCTTTTGCTTGTTACTGAACAAGAAAGCTGAATAACATACCCGTTTGTTCATCCACCTTGGAGCAAATATTTCATTCACAGTAAAGGCATTGTAACCATAAGTCAAAGGTGAAACCCAGTAAGCCCACTCCCACCAATTTGGAATTTGACCTGTCAAAATAAAGCACTCTATATTAGTTAACTTTTTTATTAATGTAGCTCCCTTATCATAACAAACTGAAGAAATTTACAAATATAGAGAAGTTAACTAATAATCTTCTTCTATATATGTCCTCTTTTCTATTTTCACTACTTCTGATAAGTCTAATGTCTAGTTTCTTTTTTTTTTTTTTTTATGGTTTTATGCTTACCTTTAGGAACGATGAAACCTCCCAGCAAGAACACAAGGAGAAGAGTGAGAGTCCCACCAGTGTTAGCTATGATCATTGTTCTGCACATTCCAGCAATGAGCCTAAAGAGACCAGCTGCCATTTGTTGTATTAAAAACACCAACAGAAAGCACTTGAAAAACCTGGCAATAGGTTTGAGGGGTTGGCAAGTTAATACTAATTTCATCAGCTGCTATTTAACTTGTTGCTCAAGTAAGAAAAAAAAAAACTCTGATCAGTATAGCGGCATGTAAACAAATTGCTGCGATTCAATTTACCTGCTGGCCTCAGGCGCAAATCCCATAGTGTAATATGTTACAACCATCCAAACAGTGGATTCCAAAATAGATATTGGAACCCGGAGCAGGAAAGTGGGCAGAGTGAAAGTCCAGACAGGGTGGAATAAAAGGTCTCTTTGCTTGTAGAACACTGGTAGCCTACTGATCATGAGGGAGAGCTCAGCGAAACCATTAAACATGTTTGTGATCATTCCAAATAGAAGTGCACCAACATAGATTCCCGCATCTTGCTCATTCCTAGTGTTCAATTCAGTCCTCAAAAACACCGTGGACGCGATGATTGCCACAATGATAATTTGGACCGTCTTGAACACGTAAATAAATGAATTCCTCTTGATCAATAGCCATTCTTTGTCCCAACAGGCCTTAAGAAGTTCCATTTTGGAGACCGAGTATTTTTGGAAGGCCAATGCTGCTTTGTGGCCTCTTGACTTGTCAAAAGGCACAGAGAGCTCACTCTCTAGCTGCATTCCAACATGGAAGCGCTTGAACCTGTTTGCAAATTCAGTTACTGTAATGTATCTGTATGGCTTTCTTCTATCTGCCCAGTATTGTTCTTGGTCCTTCTTTGACGTAACCTGCCACAATTTCACTAGCTTGTCAGCTTATGTTGCACAATTTATTCATGTTCTGACTAAACTAAACCAAAATTTTCTGTTACTAAAGAGTCAAATACTCAAGACCTATGTTGCTCCGACTCTTTATTTTTCTTGAAGTATCCGTGTCCGACGCATATCTGAACATGGATATGGGGATATGATCCCCCAAGGATCCTCCAAATACATGGAAAAACTTAAAATAAATCAAACACACCCATGTCGGACAGATACCGTGTCCGACACTCACATCCGAGTAACCTAGCTCTAAGTACATTACCATTAGCAACAGTTATCCAAATTCAATTGAACTTGCCCTATTCTTGCCAATATTTGAAGGTCAAGGTTGGGCTGCTGCAGGCCTTGTTTTGAGAAGTAACTTATATATCAATGATTTAACTTTACCTCTTGCAAAAAGTCAGCAGTTCCTTTCCTTTCAGGACATTTGAAGCCACAGCTCTCAAAGAACTCAACAGTATGCTGTCGTGGACCCTGATAGACAATTTGTCCCTCAGATAAGAGGATGATATCATCGAAGAGATCGAAAGTCTCAGGAGCAGGCTGGAGTAGGGACATCAAGATTGTGGCCTCTGTTAAGTGCACAATCTGCTGCAAGCACTTCACTATCTGGAATGTCGTGGAACTATCAAGACCAGTTGATATTTCATCCATGAAAAGTGTCTTGGTCGGACCAACAATCATCTCCCCTATAATTAAAATTATTGCATTATTATAGTAAAACTTAAATGAGAACAAACCCAAGTATCAAATTCTTAACATATCCTAAACTTTTTTGTTTTGGTAATACATAAAATCCTTACTGCTCTATCTTATGCTATCTTCATTATTATAGATTAATTAAATACATAAATCTTTACTTCATTATTATAGATTAATTATCTTAGAATTCTCAATGGGAAAGTGAAGACAAAATTAAGCTAAAAATATACTGTTAAAAGGGAGGCTGTGGAAAAACTACGTGTTCCATGCATCTACTGAAACTAAGGTACATTTCCATATCCAAGGAGGGGTTGGTGGGAGATCAACTTTGAGATTTGGTCAATGAATATATATTTGGCTTAGTTTTCAATCTTGAAAGTTTCTATACCAAGTTTGAAAGTGGGTTTTCAACGTTTCCCACATGCGTTTATTGCCATTGTTTAATCACTTATTAGATGATTTCAAAAAAATCACTTATTAGATGAGATAAACACCATAAAATTATGGATTAAGAACAAGAACAAAACAAATTAATGCTAGTAATGATTAAGAAGGTTGGGGACTAAAATAATCAACCTGTTGTTACTCTTTTCTTTTGACCTCCAGAAATTCCACGCTGCATCTCATCTCCAACAATGATATCCTTGCATATATCAAGCCCCAAAAGCTGACCAATTCAACAACACGAACAAGAATGACGTTAGAAAATGTAATTTATCCTTATTTATTGCCATGGTTGGTCACTAGACTTTAATGTTTACAGCTGCAAAGTTTTTTAATTTTAGGGTGATTAGGCAGAATCATTTTTTTTCTTTTTAACTTTGGGAAAGTGGGCATTTAGTCAAATTCAATTTTTAAAATATGAGCTGGCAGAAGACCTTGGTTTATTTGGTTGAAATTTGGTAATCAGTGTACATGTATTTTTATTTTGTATTTTTTTATATTAATTATATTAAACATGATTTATTAATAATGTTTGAAAAATGTTAATCAATGTCACTAGACATTGATTAAGGTGATATATATATATATATATAAAGAAAAATATAATTAATATTATTTTTTTTAAATTCAGTAAAAATAATATATTAAATATAATTTTTTTTTCTTAAATTAAAATTTAAATAATTTTTAATTGATGTCTAAGTATCGATTAAGTGGATCCATAATGTTTAAACATAGTTAAATGAATTTGAAATGAATTTACTTACTTTGAGAGTGTAATCAGTGATAAGGCTGCTTTCAACTCCTTCCATTGCAGTCGCCTGAAAATTCGATATTCAAAAGCACGTGATGATATGAAAACGATGTAAAACTAACACATTAGAAAAAGGATTTAATTTTAATGCATTGACAGTGTATAATTTCATATACTGTTAGTGAATCAGATGATGATAATTCATTAAAAGTAAAATAATTTGTATTTATTTTTTAAACCTTTTAATAATGTGGCATCATCTTATTCACTGATAATGCATAAATACACTATCAGTACATCAAATACAAACCCTTTAATAAATGTGTTTGACAAATATTTTGCTTATGTAAGAGTGTGGAATTTATGATTTTTGTTTACCTTCATGAAAAGGTCTACATCAGCTTCTGGGAAAATTCCTGCATCCTTTTCCCTTCTAGCAAGCTCTCTTAAGAGATCTATAAAAAAACAAACAAAAACATTTCAATTTTCAGTAAATCATCAACCAAAACATGAAACTGGTACTTAATTATGATCAAATTGTGGTATAATTTTTACCGTATCGAGTCCCAACACCCTGACATCTTGCTGAGAAATCTAACGTTTCTTTTACAGTCATTTCTCCAACATGAACATCATTTTGGCTGATATATGCAGATGTCTTTTTAGGAACAAATTCATTAAGTCTATATCCATTGTATGTTATTTCACCCTTCACCTGTTTCATTAACAGAAACATCAGCTGTGTTTTCGTTTGCAGATTTATTGAATTTACTGTTTTTGACAAGAAGATTTATATAGTCAAGTTGAAAAGAGTTAATGGGATCGATAAAAGTTTAATGATTGTAAACTAACCCTTAAGCTTGGGTCCAACTTGCCCGCCAATGCAAGCAAAAGGGTTGTTTTCCCTGAAGAGGGTGGGCCTAGTAAGAGTGTCATCCTATGAAAAAACAAATCAAAATATTGGTATCTATGGGTAAATAAAGACAAAATGTAGTGACAAATTAAATTATATTATAGGCCTTGTAATGAAGAAACTTGAGGTGTTTAAATTATACCTTGATGGTTTAATAACCCCAGAGGCATCTTTAAGAATGGTGAAATTTGTTGTCTTGGAAAGTCTGATTCCAACCATGCCAAGAGCCGATTCTGCATAGTTTCTAGCAACGTTTGGAAGAGTAGGAAGAGCTCTGCTGCCAATGTAGCAGTCGGCTTCTATGGTCAGGTGCTCGAACCTAACTTCTACAGTTGGAAGTTGAATTCCAACCCTGTGATCGCAAGAAAATTGGGTAATTAATTAAGAGAGAACACTTAAAAGATTATCAAAATTTATTGATTTAATTGAATTAACATAGTGTCGCTAAAGTATATATATATATATATATATATATATATATTGTTACAAAGGAGATCATAATTTGAGAATAGGATAAAGGATTGCAGATATTAGAATTCGAATCTCGATCTATCGGATATTGTCGCTCAATTATATTTTAATTATGTGCCTCTTGATATGAAAAGTAATGTTTCATGCCTCATAGTAATAAGGGTTTAACTTTGGACATAATACCAAGATTTTAATTCTTACAGATATAAATTAAGTTTAGAATGATGTATAATTTAGCATTAATTTAATTAAATTTGTACTAGCTACTTGATTCCAATTGTTGTAGGAAGAGAAAGAAAAGAAAGAGATAAGTTTTGATTCCTTCCCACCACAAATTGGATGTACAAAAAATTATTGTTTTGATTTATCTGGTTTGTCTTTCAATGAGAAAGTGACAGACTGAAGCAAGTTTTCAGCAAGAAAAGTATGTCATAACAATACAACTAGACTAGTTCAACAAATCCAACAATTAATATATAGAAAGACCAGGCATAATTATTAAGATAATACAGCAGCTACTAATAAACACTAGCTGGTAAATAATTTGAAATATTTCCTCAGAGAAATATTCTATAATTCTGGTGTTTTCACACCATCAAAATGCAAAACAAAGAAATTTGTCAGTGAAGAAAGATTGAAAGATGGTTGATTACTTACTTATCAATCCTGTTTCTGAACTTCTTCAAGAACCTCTCATTATCTTCCTCTGCAACCTTGAAGAGCATGTCGATGAATTTTTGTCTGTCATTCATGTCAAGTTTCGTAACATCAACTGCTCTATGTTCCACCTTGTTCCCAACAATTTCATGATCCACGAAGGATTGCATGATGCTTGTTCTCAGCCGATCATATGTCGGTAGCTTCTCGATAGCAGCCCATTTTAGGGCTTCTTCATCTTCATCCACACGGCTACTTCTTCTGGAGTGCTTGGAACCTGAAAATACATCTTCCATGTTCCAGCTACTCCTGCTTAGGCTCCTCCCTATGCTGCTATGCCCTGTTCTTTTGCTGGGATTTCGGGCTCTTTCTATACCATCCATTTTTTTGTCCTGGATTTTTTTATTTTAGAGGAAATGAAATTATCCAGATCATAAAAAAACAAAAAAAAGTTAGAATCTATAGTGAAATGTGAAATTGTTAAGTGCGTATATTGTTTGGCAGTAAGGAAATGGTTTGAAATGAGGTTTTCAATGCTTCGAAAGCAAAAACAATATCTGAACGTCGAAAAATGCCAGTGCTAGAAATATATGGAAAGGCCATAAAAAAAGTTACTGAAAAACAGCAAAATAGAAAACCCACAAGGATCAAACAAAAAACAAACTTCTTCAATAATTCTCTTTTCTTTTCTCTACAAACAAACAAACAAAAAATAAATAAATAACTAAAGGACTTTGAAGAAAAAACACTCACTATGGAAAAGAAAAACCCAAGTTACTTTGTTCCTGAGAGAAAGAATAAAAAAAAAAGATTGAGAGAGAGATAGAGCTTTGGGTTGGTGGAGTTTATTTGAGACTTCCAACTTTTTTGGGTTTTTTTTTTTCTCACTTTGCTACACTTTTGCCTCCAAGAATTCTTGAAAAAAATTCTCACTCTCTATATCTCGTTCTCACCTTTCTCTTGTTGTAAGGTGGAGAGAAATGGGTGCGACTTCATTCCAGGGTGAATGAGAATATTTATACATGCAAATCAGAGGTGTTGTGAAAATAAAAGGGGGAGAGGCTGCTGAGAGGGGTGGGGCCTTGGGGGTTGTTGAGGAATAGTGTTTCAAATCTGATAGGCAGTCAACATGGTCAATTTATAGATTAGAAAGTCAATTGCGGGTGTTTTCAATTTTATTTTTTTTTTGTTCAAAGTTTTCACTTTCATTACACAATTAACAAAATTACCATAATTTTATAAGATAATTCTTTCTCTGAACAAAAAAAAAAATATATTAAGAATCCGTGGACGTCTTAGACCAAGCGTTGCAATTTATTAAAAATAATAATTACTAATTGAAGACTGCTATAGCACTTACTAATTAATTGTATCACTATCCGCCTCCAATAACATGTCTTTTTGTTTTTTCCATTATACTATCGTTTAATTTCAATATTAATTGTATATTATTACTCAATATAGAATTTTATTATTAAATTTTAATTTCATTAAATTTTGTTATTACACTTTAATTTCATTGAATTTTGTTATTATATTTTAAAAAATTTAGACATTAAATAAATATTGATAGAAAATTATCATTTGCATTAACATAATATTTTATGAAATATTTTTTTCGTTATTTTTTATCTAAAAATAAATGAATAAAAAGTATAATAATAAAAATTGTCATTTGCATTAAAAGAATTTCGTTATTTTTTATCTAAAAAGTAACAAAATTAAAAGTATTATGAGAAAATTCAATAAAGTTGAAAATATATATAGTCAAAATTTTAATATTAAATCTTAGTATAATAATAAGTTTCACCTTATTCTCTAAAAAAAATCAATGCAAACCCAAGTATATGCATATTGCTAGAAAGACAAAATCAACCAAAGTATCCTCAAAAGACAATAATGGTTCAAAGTTATTGAACTCAAAAAGGAAGGTCGAATATTGAAATCCAAGGGGGAAAATAAAATACTACTACTAAAAAAAAAAAAATTGGATTTGGATTTTGCCAAATAATTCTTGTGAAAGTTGAAGTTAGAGTAGACGGCAAGAGAGAAGGCATATATGTGGGCTACAATGTTTTTATTATGCAAATTGGGTCCTTGTTCTATTTTTGCAAGTAGACGGTTGGTTAAGTCACAATTGTTTTTATTTTCCTTCTTATCTTTCATTCGTTCTTATCTCTTTCTCTTGAACGTACATGTAAAAGGACTACTTAAGTAGCATTGAGGCAGAACCTTCCTTTTTTTCTTTATTAAATATAAATTAGAACACCTTTGAAGACCTAAGTAGAGATAATAATTTTATACATGACATAAATATAATAAAAAAAAATTAAAATATGATATAAAATACGATACGATACGAAAAAATAATACGAATACGAAAAAAATATATGAATGTCTCAAAATTTATATAAATATATAACACTTTAAATACGATTATAATATAAAAAATAATATAAATACGACACATTATTTTTGGGAGTTTTGGAATACTTTATATAAATGGATTTCGTCACTTAGAAACATTCAATCCACCTTTGAGATAATAAAAACAAATGGGTTTTTTGAAAAGTCAGACTGATCGAGATATTCATGTTTCTTTTCTTTCTTCCATAACTATATCAAGGATTTTTAAAAGGAATAGTTGTTACAAGTTATTAAAGGGTCAAAACATGGAGAACAGAACAGAACTAATTGTTTGTACGCTACTTCTTGCTCCAAAAATGGATTTTGTCGCGTTAGAAACTATTGGAATGAATCAGAAAATTTATCTTTCTGACATCCTAGAGTTCTAGAATTTGGAATTTAGGTCAAATTTATCGATGTATTATAGGTTAATATTAAATTGTCATTATATTTTAATTTCGTTAAATTTTATAAATTTTTGTACGTAAAATAACATAATTGAGTTAATAGCATTAATAGTTCTCAAATTATAGTACATATTTTATATTGGTTCATAAACTTTAAAACGTATCAAATTGATCATTGATTACAAGTATCATAACAAATTGGTCCCTACCGTTAGCTTTTCCATTACCTTTACCGTTATCAATCAGCTAGTGACATGTGACTAACTGATTGTTCCAGCATTTGTTTTCATTTTTTTTTCCTTTTTCTTTATTTCTTTTATATTTTTTCTTTGATTTTTTTTTATAAATAAATACAAAAAAAATTCATATTATAAATTAAAATAATTTTTAAAAAAATATAATTAATTTAAAAACTATGAAATATTTATTTACTTTAATTTTATAAAAAATATTTTTAATTTTTTCGTTTCTTCCTTTTTTTTGTTTTGTTGCTTTTCTCTTCTTTATAAATAAATATTAAAAACTAAATAATAATTTATATTATAATTTAAATTAATATTATAATAATCAAATAATTGAAAAAAATATAAAACTATTTATTTACATTAATTTTATAATTTTATTTTTTTTGTTTCTTCCCTTTCTTCTTTCTTCTCTTCTTTATAAACAAATACAAAAAAAAAATATATATATATATAAGTATATTATATTATATTTTAAATTAAATTAAATTAACTTTCTAAAAATAAATAATTTATAAATATAAAATATTTATTTTATATTTATAAGTTTTATATTTTTTTCTTTCTTATCTTTTCCCTTTTTCTCTTGTTTGTAAATAAATAAAAATAAATAATAATTCATATTATAATTTAAATTAATTTTTAAAATATAAAATATTTTATTTACATTAATTTTATACGAAAAGAGGAAAAAAAGGAAAGAAAAAAGAAAGAAAGAAAAGGAAAATAAAAAAGTAAAAAATATATTTTTAATAAATGAATGTAAATAAATATTTTATATTTTATAAATTATAAATTATTTAATTTTTACGAAATTAATTTATTTATAAAAAGAAAAAAAGAAAAAGTAAAAGAAAAAAATATTTTTTATAAAATTAATGTAAATAAATATTTATATTTTATAAATTATTTAATTATTAAAAAACTAATTTAAATTATTATTTATCTTTTGTATTTATTAATGTTTTCATTTTCCCTTTTTCTTTATTATTCTTTATAAATAAATACAAAAGATAAATAATAATTTAAATTAATTTTTTAATAATTAAATAATTTATAAAATATAAATATTTATTTAAATTAATTTTATAAAAAATATTTATTTACATTTATTTATTAAAAAATATCAAAGAGAAAATAATAAAAAAAAAGAAAAATGGAAAAAAAAAGGAGAAATATGGTGCAATCAGCTGGTAACACGTGTCATTAAACTGATTGCTACAGTAAAGGTAACTGAAAAGCTAACGGTAGAGACCAATTTGTTACGATACTTGTAATCAAAGACTAATTTGATATGTTTTGAAGTTTAGAGATCAATATAAAATACGTCATATAATTTGGAGACCATTGGTGCTATTAACTCAAAATAATTTGATGAAACTTTGCTATTTATAATTAATAAAATATTTCACGAAACATTTCATTTCAATTCAATTATTTTTTATTTTTATCCAAAAAACAATAAAATTAGAACTTCAATAATAAAATTTGTCAATTTGAATTAATAAAGTATTACCTAAAATATTTCAATTTCGTTATTTTTATCAAAAAATTAACAAAATTAAAAATACAATAGTAAAATTCAGTATTAATTAGTTAGAATAGACCTTAATTAATCCCTTAGAATTTTAAGTATTGGTTTCTTGAATTATTTATTAATTTATTAATTCAACGCATGATAGAAATTTATCAAGAATTATTTTTCTTTCTTATCTTTTCCCTTTTTCTCTTGTTTGTAAATAAATAAAAATAAATAATAATTCATATTATAATTTAAATTAATTTTTAAAATATAAAATATTTTATTTACATTAATTTTATACGAAAAGAGGAAAAAAAGGAAAGAAAAAAGAAAGAAAGAAAAGGAAAATAAAAAAGTAAAAAATATATTTTTAATAAATGAATGTAAATAAATATTTTATATTTTATAAATTATAAATTATTTAATTTTTACGAAATTAATTTATTTATAAAAAGAAAAAAAGTAAAAGTAAAAGAAAAAAATATTTTTTATAAAATTAATGTAAATAAATATTTATATTTTATAAATTATTTAATTATTAAAAAACTAATTTAAATTATTATTTATCTTTTGTATTTATTAATGTTTTCATTTTCCCTTTTTCTTTATTATTCTTTATAAATAAATACAAAAGATAAATAATAATTTAAATTAATTTTTTTAATAATTAAATAATTTATAAAATATAAATATTTATTTAAATTAATTTTATAAAAAATATTTATTTACATTTATTTATTAAAAAATATCAAAGAGAAAATAATAAAAAAAAAAGAAAAATGGAAGAAAAAAAAAGGAGAAATATGGTGCAATCAGCTGGTGACACCTGTCATTAAACTGATTGCTACAGTAAAGGTAACTGAAAAGCTAACGGTAGAGACCAATTTGTTACGATACTTGTAATCAAAGACTAATTTGATATGTTTTGAAGTTTAGAGATCAATATAAAATACGTCATATAATTTGGAGACCATTGGTGCTATTAACTCAAAATAATTTGATGAAACTTTGCTATTTATAATTAATAAAATATTTCACGAAACATTTCATTTCAATTCAATTATTTTTTATTTTTATCCAAAAAACAATAAAATTAGAACTTCAATAATAAAATTTGTCAATTTGAATTAATAAAGTATTACCTAAAATATTTCAATTTCGTTATTTTTATCAAAAAATTAACAAAATTAAAAATACAATAGTAAAATTCAGTATTAATTAGTTAGAATAGACCTTAATTAATCCCTTAGAATTTTAAGTATTGGTTTCTTGAATTATTTATTAATTTATTAATTCAACGCATGATAGAAATTTATCAAGAATTATTTTTCTTTCTTATCTTTTCCCTTTTTCTCTTGTTTGTAAATAAATAAAAATAAATAATAATTCATATTATAATTTAAATTAATTTTTAAAATATAAAATATTTTATTTACATTAATTTTATACGAAAAGAGGAAAAAAAGGAAAGAAAAAAGAAAGAAAGAAAAGGAAAATAAAAAGTAAAAAATATATTTTTAATAAATGAATGTAAATAAATATTTTATATTTTATAAATTATAAATTATTTAATTTTTACGAAATTAATTTATTTATAAAAAGAAAAAAAGTAAAAGTAAAAGAAAAAAATATTTTTTATAAAATTAATGTAAATAAATATTTATATTTTATAAATTATTTAATTATTAAAAAACTAATTTAAATTATTATTTATCTTTTGTATTTATTAATGTTTTCATTTTCCCTTTTTCTTTATTATTCTTTATAAATAAATACAAAAGATAAATAATAATTTAAATTAATTTTTTAATAATTAAATAATTTATAAAATATAAATATTTATTTAAATTAATTTTATAAAAAATATTTATTTACATTTATTTATTAAAAAATATCAAAGAGAAAATAATAAAAAAAAAAGAAAAATGGAAAAAAAAAGGAGAAATATGGTGCAATCAGCTGGTGACACGTGTCATTAAACTGATTGCTACAGTAAAGGTAACTGAAAAGCTAACGGTAGAGACCAATTTGTTACGATACTTGTAATCAAAGACTAATTTGATATGTTTTGAAGTTTAGAGATCAATATAAAATACGTCATATAATTTGGAGACCATTGGTGCTATTAACTCAAAATAATTTGATGAAACTTTGCTATTTATAATTAATAAAATATTTCACGAAACATTTCATTTCAATTCAATTATTTTTTATTTTTATCCAAAAAACAATAAAATTAGAACTTCAATAATAAAATTTGTCAATTTGAATTAATAAAGTATTACCTAAAATATTTCAATTTCGTTATTTTTATCAAAAAATTAACAAAATTAAAAATACAATAGTAAAATTCAGTATTAATTAGTTAGAATAGACCTTAATTAATCCCTTAGAATTTTAAGTATTGGTTTCTTGAATTATTTATTAATTTATTAATTCAACGCATGATAGAAATTTATCAAGAATTTTATTCCACACATGATCAAAAAACGAATGAAATTAATTAAAACAAAAAGCGATATCCAATCTCTTTGGGTCACGTTTTCAGTAAGCGTTTAACCATCATCACAACTTCGGAGGCGTTTCCGAACGCAAAATAAAATCTATTGAAAAAACAGAATCTATTTTGCTTGGTTGCTTGCTACTTAAAAATTATATTGTAAAAAATGTAAGTCTCTAAAAAACTATTAAGAAATTGTACATCAATGTCAACTTCAGTGTGACCTCAGAAGGAAGAAGATGAAAACAGAAGGCTCAATCAACAAATTGGCATGTGATAAAGAAGGGCGGCTTATGTAAGGGATGGGTTAATAGTTTGACTCGATAAATTTAATATAAATTGGATCAAATTTAAAATAAATTTAATAACTCAATCAATTTGAATTACTATTTACTATTTAGATAATAATTTTTGTTTTATTTTAATTAACTTTAAATTTAATTAAAATATAAAAATATTAATATAAAAATATATTTTAAATAATAAAATAAATTTTTAAATCTGATCCGAACGGATCAAATTTGAACAAGAAAAAAAATAAAATTATTTGAGCGGCCTGACCTGGTTTGGCCATAGACACCTAACAAAAAGCCACTGTTCCCAAACAAAAATAGAGTTATCCGTGAAATAGTTGACTTGGTCTTTGTCTTTTTATTATTATTTTTCTTTGGAAACATTGAGCGGAATGTCCATTTATCACAAAGACAAATACTATATGGTGGTTGAACCTAGTTATCTTATTAATGGAAGTTTTTATACTAGAATAAGAAAAATGTGTGTTTCATAAGTACAATCACCGAATTGAAAAATATTTCCTAAATACTTTTTGGTTAAAAGAAAAAAAAGAAGAAGCTAATTTTATATATAAAAGTCTAAATACTTTTTGGTTAGAAGAAAATAAAGAAGCTAATTTTATATATAAAAGTCTTCAAGTAAACAAGTACTAAGCCAATTATGGCAAAGTGTAGTAACCCAAAACCTGTGAGGAATAAGGAAATAATCTTTGGATTTTGTTCCCAAAACTTTTTCTAAGTTGCTATATATTAAAGGACTAATTAGGATGGTTTCCATTTCCATTGTTTTTATTTATTTTTTCATGAATTTGCTTTTCTATGGATCACATTGGATTTTTGCTGAAAATGTTCAGTTATTCAGTATTTATAGACATCAATTAAAAATTATTTATTTATTTTAAAAAAAAAAAATTGCATTCAATATATTACTTTTACTAAATTCAAAAAATATATATATATTAATTACACTTATATATATATCACCTTAATTAATATCATTAGATATCAATTAAAATGATGTTTGAAACAAATTTAATTGAACCCACTGGATTGACATGTGTCATGTGTGTTGTAAAACTTTTCTCTTGAGGAATCCGTACAATAAAATAAAGGGTTTGCATTTAGTGGATTGTTAATGTATAGTTCTATACGGTGATAGTGAATCTTACAGTAATACTTTATTAAGAAATTTTTTTTTGTTAACAAGTGCCTTAAATGCACTATTTAAGCTTACTAAATAGAGTAATATCTTCATTCAATGCAATCAAAATGATGAATAAAATTGTCAATTATTATATTTAATATAATTTTATTATTATAAATAACATATTAACAAATTTTAAAGAATGCCTTAAAGTCGTTAGCAAAACCCTTAAAAAATAAATCATAAATTCTAAACCCCTAAACCTAAACTTAAATTTTAACAAATGGCATGATATGATGCACTGTAAATTTATAAATTTATATACTAACAGTGTATCAAATATAAATCTTAAAATAAAACTAAACAAAACAAAATCAAATCAAATTAACCATATGAAATTTCCATTTGCTTTGTACCAAATCTATACCATCTATAACTTAATATAAAAACTATCCCCAATTCAATGAGACGAAAGAATTAGATATTTTGGATTAAGAGTTGATTGACACTTAAGTATAGGTATTAAGGGGGTTAAGGGGGTTAATTTGGGTATTTTATTTTATTTTATTTTATTTGTTAGGAAAGAAAGGAAGAAAAGAAAGGAAAAAGAAAGAAAAGAAAAGAAAGAAAGAAAGAGAAAGAATTATGTGTTCGTGTTATTTTTATATTCGTGTTATTTTTTGTGTGTTCAAAATATTATAAATTTATATAATTTTTATACGTTAATAATTCGTTTTATTTAGATTTTAACACGTTCGTATATTCATGTCGTGTTAGTGGTATTTTTTGATCTGTTCAAAATATTATAAATTGATATAATTTTTACATGTTAATAACTCATTTTATGTAAATTTTGACACGTTCAAAAATTCGTTCGTGTTCATATTATTTTTCGTGTTCATGTTAATTTTTTTTTTTGTGTTCAAAGTAATATAAATTTATATAGATGTTTACATGTTAATAATTTATTTTATGTAGATTTTGACACGTTAGTGTATTTGTATTGTGTTCATGTTATTTTTGCATTTTTAATTATTTTTTTCACATGTTCATGTCGTGTTTCAATTTATTTAAATATTTTGCATAGTTTGTCATGGTGATCCAATTTAGAAAAAAATTTGTGTGTTTGTGTTGTATCTCAATTCATCTCATATTTTGCATAATTTATTATAATGATTCAATTTAAAAAAAAAAATGTATGACTGTTACATGTTCGTGTTATTTTTTCATGTGTTTAAAATATTATAAATTTATATAAATTTTTACACATTAATAATTCATTTTATGTAGATTTTGACACGTTTGTGTATTTGTGTCATGTTCATGCTATTTTTTGTGTCGTGATTTAATTATTTTTTTCATGTTGTGTTCGAGTCGTATAATCATATTGTGTCCGAAATTGTCAAGTCTAATTGACACTATTCAAATAACTCACAAATTTGTGTCACGCGTCATCATGTTCGTGTTATTTTTCCTGTTATAATCGTATTTAAGGTATTATATATTTATATAAATTTTGACACGTTAATAATTCGTTTTATGTAGATTTTGACACGTTCATGTATTTTTATCGTGTTCATGTTATTTTTGTGTCATGTCATGTTTTAATTATTTTTTTCATGTTATATTCGTATCGTATAATTATGTTGTATCTGAAATTGTCGAATGTAATTGATCATATTCAAATAACTCTCAATTTTATACCAGGTGTCATATAAGAATAAGAATTATTATTTTTTAAAATTATTATCTTTACTACTCTTGCTTTTTTATCTTCCAAATTTATTACAAAATGTTAATTCAAATCCAATAACATTCGCAGTGAAACGCGGGTATTATCTAGTAATATAAAAGCAATCCCCCCAATTTACTGTTTCAAATCGGGTGGAATTGCTTAATTTTGGCTTGACACGTGGCAAGTCAAAAATTTCTTTTTTTAAAAAAAAAAAAAGATTTGTGCGTTCTTGTCGTGTTCGTATTATTTTTTATGTTTGTATCTTTTTTTTTTGTGTTCAAAGTATTATAAATTTATTATATAGATTTTTACATGTTAATAATTTATTTTATATAAATTTTTATACGTTCATATATTTATCTTGTGTTCATGTTATTTTTGTGTCGTATTTTTATTATTTTAACCATTTAAATTTAATTAAAAAATATTTTAATAAAAAGTTTAAAGTTAATAAGAGAATAAATAAATAATAAATATTTAATTTAATAATTTAATAAGAAAATTATCAATTAAAAAAATATTATTTTAATAAGAACTTTAATTTTTAATAACGAAATAAATAATTATTAATTATCTACATAAAATATATATTTATATGTAAATATAAATTTTTAAATATTTAATATTCAAAATTTTTAAACATCAAATAAATAAAATAAATAATTATTAATTAAGTTCAATAGATTAATTTAATAAATATATTTATTTTTAAATGTAATTATGAAAAAAATGATCATGATAGAGAAAACATTAGAAATTGATTTAAGACAATCAAATAAGTGAGAAAAAATTTAAAAATTAAAATCTTATACCAACCGGTATCAACCGGTACGTGCCGATTCTAACCGATATAAAAACCGAAACGGTACACTATTGATATCATTTCGTTTTACCTTAAAACCGATACGTACCGGCCGATATGGCCAGTATCGATACGGTACCGACTACCTTGATTGAAACTCCTCAACTACGTAATTAAATCTTATAATTCTTTAAAATCTTTAATGATTCAATTCTTAAGCTAACCATCAATACAAGTGAAAAAGTCATCTACTAATAATAATAAAAAAATTATTAAAATATATATATGTATTGCAAATATCATATATTTTTAGTTGGACATAAAAGTTATTGAAATTCATCGGATATGTAAATCACATAATTAATAATTTAAACCCTTTAATGATTCAATATTTAAAATTTATTGTGACTAATTTATTTTAATAGAAAGTTCAAGGTTAATAAAAAATAAATAGATAAAAATTAGTCCATTTTTAATTTAATAAAAAAATGATCAATTAAAAGCAATTTACTTTAACAATTAAGGACTTCAATATTAATATAAAAATAAATAAAAATTAATCAATATTCTTATTTAATTAAAAAAAATCATGTTTGCATAACAACATATTTATATGATTAGTTCATTTATGGTTTTTTTTGGTATAGTTTCTTTTTCTATTTTCCCTAGTTCGTCCTTAATTCGTCTAAAATATCTTTAATCATAAAGAGTAATGTAGCTGTATTATGTTTGGTTGGCTTTTGATGTATCGTCCTCCTTCCACACCACCATCATCTAATTATGTGATCTGTTAATAAATTCTAATATATATTTTCATGTCCAATGCTTAGATCTGCTCATGGGCCGAGCAGTCCACCCGACCCGTATTGGGCCTGGTCTAGGCAGAGAATTCTTGTTCTGGACAGACCCGGCCCGACCTAGAACAATTTTTTTTGGTATTAAAATAATATTATTTAATTTAATTTTAATTATAAAAATATTAATAAATTTTTTTATTTATTATTTTTTAAATATGATGAACAGTGCTCACGGGTCGACAGACCGCCTGGGCAAGGATCCCAAAAAAATTTTGAGCAATTTTCGGGTCTCGACCCGGCCTGGCCTGGCCCATGAGCACCTCTACTCATGCTTAAGATAATTTACTTTACTAAAAAGAAAAATTAGTGAGTATTTAATTTAATAGAAATAATTATTAACTATGGAAAGTTTTATTACTTTAAGGAAATAGATAAATAATTCAATATTTAATTTAATAAAAATTATTAATTAAGGAAAGTGTAATTACATTATAAATACTTAATATTAATAAGAAAATAGATTAAAATTATTCAATATTTTAATTTAATAAAAAATTATTAATTAAAAAATAATTAATTTAATAAATTATCATTGATATATATATGTATATATCATTCATTATTTACAATTATAAAATTCGTCTTTATATAAATAGATAGATATAAAAAAATAAAAAATAAAAAATATACAGCTTATCAACCTCCATTAACTAGTTGGTTACTTATAAGTAGACATGTTCAAGTGTATAGGTTCAATCCGTATTAAGTTGGGTCTAGATATGTATTTTTCTATTCGGGTAGGCAAAATTACTATTTTTTAATAAAAAAATATTTTTATTTAAATATAAAAATATTAATTAATTTTTAAAATATTTTTTAAACAATGAATCAAACCAATGAGCTAAGCTTAAATAAAAAATGTTGAAAAAATTTGAGTCGCAACCCTACCCATAAACACCTTAAGTACAACTAAGCATTTGGCTGTTTGCCAAGCGTAATTTTGAAGTCAATAGTTTTGTACGGTGTTAAACCAAATAAGTTCTTAATTATACGTGACAAAAAAACCCACAAATCCTTCTTTTGAGTGCATATTAGGCAATAATATGAACAGATCGACTTTTATTCTCGAAAATTAGGTTGTAAATGTAATACATGCTTAATCATATATACCAACTAATCATGATAAGTTAGGAACTTCATCAATATGTTTAACCATACAAAATTAAGTTTAGCATATAATTAATTCCAAATGCAGAGGTCAATGGATGATGAAAAAATCCCATCCTAGGAAATGCTTCCAGTAATTTCTATTATCAATAGAAAACTATACATCGATGAATGAAGAACTAACTCTTTCTTTTTAAACTTGACAATATTTTCGGTGAAGGAATGAAAATAGAGAGAAGGGAAAAAGGTGAGGAAAAAAAAAGGAGGGGAAGAAAAATTATTATTATTATTTTATTGTGTTTGATATGAAGGATGGAAAAATATAGGACAAGAAAACTATTAAGGGTAAAATTGTAAATAAAATTATTAATTCAAGTGGAATGAATATTTAAATCACATATTTCGAATGATTGGGTTTTGAAAAAAAAATTATGTAAATCCACTCATTTTTCTTTTATCTTCTTATTTTCTTCCTACCAAACGAAAGAAATTATTAAAAAAATGTAATTTTTTCTGCCATTGTCTTTTTCTCCTACCAAACACATTATCAGATTTGAATAATCTTTTCTTGGATGAAACATTCAGACTTTGTTAGGTGGAGAATAAAAGTTAACGAGTTTTTTTCCCCAATAGGGTTAATGTACTATTAATCATAAATTCATAAGAGCTTCTGTCTTAATTTATGCCGAATTTTTTAACTCCAAAACTTGGAAAAATTAGGAGATGGGGAAATAACGTGATGATAAAGTGTTGCAAATTTTATAGACTCCAAATTTGTTTTTGTTTTTTATTTAGAAAATTGATTGTTGTTTCTGTTTTTCCTTGAGAAATATAGGAAAAAAAAGGTATCTTTTAGTTGTTCAAAGTCAAAATTTTCAAAATGCAAGGTTTCCAAAATGTTTGCAAAATGCATAGTGTAATCCTTGTCTTTGGTTTTAGATTAATTTGCGCATGTCAATTATAATTAAATATCAAAGTTTGCATCAAGTTATAAATTCTTTTCTGCTGAATAAAAAAATTATTCAAAGAAGTTTTGGAGACACTAATTTGTCAGTTTACCTTTTCAAAGTTTGCTGCTTAATCAGTAGAATAATAATGCATGAGAAAAAAAAAAATCCCCAAAATTGATGGATGAAAAAAGAAAAGTTGGTTCAGGTAAACTGTCCCTTAAGCATATTACTCGATTTTCTATTTTTTAAAAGTATTTGATATATATTCGGATATAAATATGAGAATATGATCATCAAATATATGATTTTTTTTTATTTTTAAATATACCCATATCAGACACATACATATATCAAACACTCATTCTGAATCCGAATAACCTAACATTAGGTCAAAGTTATTTTGTCTCTTAATTCAATAAATATCTTGGATGAAAATTGACAGATCAAATAATACTTCATGGAAAAGAAAAATAAAAAATCTTATCAATATAAATAATATTGTACCATGTGTGAATTGCTTCTTTCACATGAAAAAAGATTTGACTTGATTAAAATTTTCATGTCATCTCAAGAATCTAATTATCTAGTTAAATAGTCCCATGAATTAATCATGTTAAAATATATAGAAATCCTTTATCAAAATCAGCAATTCAAACTGTAGCAATCGATTTTGACCCGGGTCCAAAGTGGACCCGGGCCATCTGCAGGCCCGAGACCCTAACCTAAGATGCAAGCCACCATACCCTTTTGATCCACCAAACCCTTGGGCCTACTCCAGTAGCAGGCCTGAGGGCCCAAAGCAGACCACCCTGTAGGCCACCAAAGCCTGTTGGCTCAGCCTGCTAGGCAAGCCCCCAAGCAGTCAACCCTAGCACCTGCAAACCCTAGCACCCTGCAGCAGCTACCGTAAGCCACTCCCTCTGCTGCCTTAGCCCCCTCCAACACGCCACCCACCTGCATACACCCAACCACCATCGCAGTCCACCATTTTCTTTTTTTCCCATTTGTTTAAGGCCTTGGGCAGAACCCAATCCCAGAAGATCTGGGATTCCTTAGGGAAGGGTTCTGAACCCTCTACAAATAACACAAAAGCCATGGCAAAAAAAAAAAAAAAGTTTTTTGGGAGGGAAATTTCGGAGACTCAAAAAAAAAACCAAAAAGAAAATCCTAAACTAACCCTTACCCCGATCGACACCCTAACCTCAGGCCATCAACACCCACATCACAAAAACACCAAAAAAACAAAAGAAAATAGCCAAACCACAACCAGAAAAAAAAATGGATATGGGTTTCGAAACCCAGATCTAGGGGTTTAGGCTGCGATTTGGGCAAAACGGAGCCCAAATCCGTGTAAAGGGGGTCAAAAATAGTTTAGGGAGGAATTTTGGTAGAAAGAGGGATTCGACCACCGACGGTGAACGACGACGGCGGCGCGGTGGAGTACGATGGCTAGTCGGCCGGATACTCGGGTTTTTTTGGGTTTCGAGTTGGGGCTGAAGAACTAGAGAGAGAAGAGAGAGAAGAAGAAAAAAATAAAAATGGGGAAAAGTTAGGGTTTTATAGATGCCCAAAACGGCGTCGTTTAGGGTATCAGGATCCCCGTGTCTACCCGCGGGCAACCCACGACCCGCGCTATCGACCCAGTCGAAGGGGAAGGTCCGCGTGTCTACCCGTGGGTGACCCGTGACCCGCGTATCCAAAAAAAAAAAGGGAAGACAGATCAGCAACCGACCCGACCCAGCAAATGACCCGACCCGCAATCCACCAGGCCTGATTTGGCCCACCAACAATAGATTTGGATTTGGGCTTCCAGCTTTAGGCCTTAATACCTTGGCCTATTTTGGTATTTTTTAAGCCCCTTTCATTTAAGCATTTATGCAATTTTTTTTTTTATTTTTATGAGTGCCTATATTTTTATATATTTATTCATTTGTCATTTATTTATATGTCTTTTTTTAATTATTTATTTTTAAATATATATATATATTAAGGATAATTTATATAAAAGAGTAAAAAAAATGAAGCTTTCTTTATTTAAATTAAGATGAAAACAGAGGCGATAAATAAATTTATTTTAGTTATGCCGGCAAGAATTCCTATTCGGTTATGTGTCGTATACAATGTAAAAATTATACTACTTTGATTCGGAAATAAAAAATGCAATTAATAATAAATAATTTTTAGAAGCAAAATTTCTAAAAAAGATAAAAATGCAAAAATAGTAAATAATTTTCCAAAAATTTGTATAACATAATACACTAAAAAAAATTAATATAAAAAAAAATTAAACATGATTTATTGATTCTTGCCTAGATGTTGGAAGAATCCTGGTATTCTCAAAAATGGTCATCTAAGGTTTTATTATAAGAACTTTCAAATATGGAGAGCCTTTTCAAATTCCACCTAGACGTTGGGAAATTTGGGAAGGCTCTCACATACGGCGAGGGTTCGTGTTTTATAAAAAATATAATAAAAAAGAAATATAATAATTTACAGATTATTGCCTAGATGTTGGAAGAATTCCGATATTTTTATAAAATCAGAATATGTTCATTATAAGGATTTTTCAAGTGTAGAGATCATTTTCAAATTTCGCCTAGATGTTGGGGAATTTGTGAAGGCTCTCATATACTACAAAGGTTCGTGTTTTATTTCTAAAAAAAATTATAAAAAAAATGGTAGTCAAAATAATAGTTGAAATAAGTAAAAGATAAAGAGGATAGAAAAAGGTTAATAATAATACCAAAAAAAAAATGATAAAATATGATTTTTTAAATCAATTCGTTGTGTCATCTATTTATTCATGTTTACTTACTCGTCTTTAATCGGCATGTTAATATTATTCGTTTAGTTCATAATATGATGCATAGCATAAACATTAAAGAATGTTTCAACAAAAAAAAACAGAATTTGCTCGAATAAGAATGACATGCTTAAATGAGAATTTTCAAATGTAGAGATCTACTCCAAATTTCGCCTAAACGATGGGGAATTTGGGGAAGATCTCACATCGAGGGTTCTCATGTTGCCTTTAAAAAATAAACATTCTTCTTATGATTGAATTAATTCATTATTAACGTCGTTGTATATATCGGACCAAAATGGGAATACGTCAATTTCAAGGACCGAGATTAGAATTTTCAAATGTAGAGATTTTTCCCAAATTCCTCCTAGACGATGGGGAATTTGGGAAAGCTCTCACACCGAAGATTTTTATCCTCACTCGAATAAAACTTTTATTTTAAAATTAAACAATTTGTTGTTTAAGTTATTGCTCATTATTTTATTTTTGCTCTTTCATTATTGTTGATTATTCCCTTCGTCACATATCAAATCTTTTATAAAAAAAAAAAAATGAGAGTTTTAAGAAAGTCTTACAAAATAAAATAATATTTCGAGTAAAAACAAATATTGATTATCCTGCCTAGACGTTGGAAGATCTTGAATAATTGTTGATTACGAAGGAACATTATTCGATTTAGAGGAATATTATGCAAATTCGAAAGAGAAGAAACTCTTCTTAAATTCTACCTAGACGATGGAGAATTCGGTGAAAGTTTCCGATGCCAAAGATTTTCATTTCATTCTCAAATGAAATAATTTGTTTTCCTACAAATACAAAATTCGCAATAAAGAAAATTATGGAAATTATTTTTAAATATCAAAATTAAAATCGTTAAATCAAGATTTAAGATAACATGTGATTAAATGATACCGTTTTTTAAACGAGAGTCGCGGGGGTGCTTATCCTTTCCCGCGCGTAACCGACTCCCGAACCTGACTTTTTTTTTTTTTTTTTTTCCCTGGTTTAAAACGCAGACTTTAAAATTGATTTTAAAATGTTTTGATTAATTTTAAAATATTTTACTAAAATCAGATTTAATAGGTGACCAATCACACTTAAACAAAAAAAAATTGATAATGACAATTTGTGTTTTAAAATTGTCCGACGGTCAAAAAACTATTATGACACAAACTTCTCGAAGTATCAAAATATAGTAAGAATCTTAATTTCCTTATTCAAGACAGTACCGTAAATCTGTAATAATTAAGTTAATTATCTCGTTATTTAAGTGGAACCTAATTTTTCAAGTTCAAGTCTCTCTTAGATTACTGTAAATCACATTACGAAAAATACTATTTATCTCATTACTTTTCTCTCATCACATTTATCTTTCTTAATGTGTCAATAATCTATAATTTAAGTATAATATCTCATTTACTAATTAGTTGATTTACTCGTAAATTGATAAACCTCACCTTTGAATTTATCAAATAATTAAATGTCATGTCAGAAGTATAACATATTTTAAACAAAATCAACGGGCAAGTAATATAAATATAAAAGTACTATTAAAGGGATTAAACGATTAGTTTAGAAGTGAACAAATTAGCACTAAAAAAAAATCTTAAACACATAAGGCTTCAAATCATATATTTGAATCAAATTAATTAGGCTAACATATTAAAAAATTTCATGAACTATTATACTTTTCTTAAGTAAATCCTTATAATTTTATTGTACTCAAATAAACCTTTATTTTTTGAAATCTACCCAAATAAGCCTTTATTTCAAATGAAAAAAATGATTTATTTAAGTTTATTTAGGTATAAATTAAAAGTTAAGAGCTTATATTTTGGTACAAATTAAAGGTCAATGGCTTATTTGGATGCAAATTAAAAATTAATGACTTATTTGAGTTTAATAAAAGTATAAAGACTTATCTAAATGAAATAATAAAATTCAATGATTTCTTTATTGTTTTAGCTAGGTTAAGACAATATCTACCACCATATATAAGACCTTACTAGGTTTTTTTCCATATGAGTTTCTATACTCACTAAACCTTATAGATTTGGCCAAAAACAAAACCTTATAAATCTCTTAGTTTCTATATGAATTTCTATCTATTTTCATGAATATGGTGAATGAACTAGGATCAAAGAGACAAAAGTGTAGGATCAAATGGTATTAACTATATAGCAAACCATAATTTGTGATATAATATATATGTCTTTGCCCACAAAAACAGAAAATAATTTATGCATTTAGCACCATTTAATTACTATTTTTATTCATGTGTTTTGCATGTTGGAATAACAGCAAGTTCCTATATATCGTACTTTAGTGGTAACAACTACGGTAGAAATTTTTTAGTGTGAATCGTGTGAACCCTTTAAATTCCAACATTAGATTTCATAATATCAATTAGAACCACACATTTTTCTATAAGATAAACGCCTTTTCAGTTTATCACGTGAAAACATAAGAAAATTACAAAAAAAAATAAAAATAAATAACAAATAAAAACTATTTACTAATTATATCATGACAAAAAGTTTTTATTAAAAGGAATGAAACTTTGATATTTAAAAATAATTTAAATTATAATAAAATAATCTTAAAAAGTAAATTATTATTAATAACGAGGATTTACTCAAATATTAGTATAATATTTACAATAAAGATATTAAAAGTATCATTTAAAATATTAAAAAATATGTCTATTAATATTAAATATTTTTAATATTTCAAAAGTATTATTTAAAATATAAAATTAATTGAATATTAATATTTTAATATTTCTAAATATACTTTTTTAATAAAATTAACTAAAATAATTATTTATAAATATAATAATATATCAATTGTTGAGCTCGATCAAACTTAAAAAAATTTCAAAACTTATCTTGTGAGTAAGTTTAGTTTGAAAAAAAGTTTATTTTGTGCTAGAATGAGTTTAAAAATCGTCTTGTCCTTTTTATTAAATTTTTTTTTTTTTTTTTTTAAGTTTGCAGTTTATTTTTTATAGATCTCAAATGAATTTTTATTGTCATTTTATTTTTTATCAACCTGATATAAAAATTATAAAAGTCAATTTTTATGAAACAAATAAAATCTAAGAGAAAAGGAAAGAAAGATCTAGATCTTTTTACAGTTTTAATGAACTCTCGAACATATAAATTAAAAAAAAAAATGTATATCTAACATTAATTATTAGCGAACATAAAAAAAATTGAAAAAAAAATAATCTAGATATCAACAATCTAGAGATGTGTCAAATCATTTCTATATCGCCTTATATTTAAGGATTGAACCACAAGATCTGCAATAAATTCATAAACTTGACTTTAACCAGTATTGGTTATGGTTCACATCCAGAAATAAAAATATAAGGTCACAGATTATAAACGTGGCACATCTGCTATAATTTCCATGGATTAATAGAAAAAGAATCTACTGCATGTACCATGTACCATATGTAAGCATCCTATATGCATTCTAAATAAATAAAGTAAAGAACACAATGTTCTAACACTATAAACAATGAAACAAAGATTACCTCATTTTTCACTATCTGTTTTGTCTTTTCTAAGCTCTAAACACAATTTTGAGATGGTGTAAATTTTTGAATAAGGTGATTGAGCTTAGGGACCAAAACATGTTTTATAGCCAAGTTCTCATCAAGCTTTAATGACTAAACTTTAATAGTGCCATCAACTCTAAAATGGTTATATAGGTTGCTAATAGAAACTTAAGTGGACCATTAATAGGTTTAATACTTGAAACGTGGTTACATAGGTTGCTAATAGAAACATAAGTGGATCATTAATAGGTTTAATACTTGAAACATAAAACTGTTACATTCTCCCACTTGGTCCACATGATTAAACCATTATTATCTTAAGAAACAAGTACTTGAATCATGGCGATAGGTCCTCTGATAACGAGTATTATCTTCCATGTATTACAATGCATTTGTTTTCTCAAGTTTACTATATATATGGCAACCTTACTTAATGAATAAACCCTATGTTTATTCTTGATCCTACAGATGAATTTCGTCAAATAAAATTAAGGTGCACATGAATATGAGAAAACATCACAATAAATAAGATTTTCATTCATAATTTGTATATACAATTACATAGTGGAACCAAGTCCTATTTTCTCTACATGATCCTTGAATTTTAATGGTGGCATACCCTTACTCAAAGGATCAACGATCATCAATTCAGTACTAACGTGCTCAATGACCACTTTCTTTTCTTTAACACGTTCTCTTATGGCTAAAAACTTAATGTCGATGTGTTTACTTTGACTTCCACTTTTGTGGTTCTTAGCCATGAAGATAGCAGCTGAATTGTCGCAGTACATTCTTAATGGCCTAGAATTGGAATCCATAACTTTAAGCCCGGATATGAAACTCTTTAACCATACACTGCGTGAAGTTGCCTCAAAACAGGAAACGAACTCAGCTTCTATAGTGGAAGTAGCAGTCAAGGACTGCTTGGCATTTCTCCAAGATACAGCTCCACCAGCCATTATGAAAACATATCCTGATATTGATTTGCGAGAATCAAAACAGCCAGCAAAGTCTGAATCTGAGTAGCCGATTACTTCCAGATTGTCTGTTCGTTTATACATAAGCATGTAGTCTTTGGTTCCTTGAAGGTACCTCATCACTTTCTTTGCAGCTTTCCAGTGGTCTATACCTGGGTTACTCTAATCGCCCTAACATTCCAACAACAAATGCAATGTCAGATCTTGTACAGACCTGAGCATACATCAGGCTTTTGACAACAGAAGCATATGGAATGTTTTTCATTTGTTCCCTTTCGAAATCGTTCTTCGGGCATTGGTTCAAATTGAACTTATCACCCTTCACAATGAGAGCTACACTTGGTGAACAATCTTTCATCCGAAATCTCTCTAAAACTTTATTGATATAGGTTTCTTAAGACAAACCCAAGATGCCTCGTAATCTATCTTTATATATCTTAATGCCAATAACATAAGATGCCTCACCCATATCCTTCATATCGAAATGTTCAGAGAGGAATTCTTTTACCTCATATAGCAAACCCTTATCATTTGTTGCAAGCAAAATATCATTCACGTATAAAATAAGAAAGCATATCTTACTTCCACTAATCTTCTGGTATATACATTGATCCATGGGATTTTCAACAAACCAAATGAAGAAATTACTCCATGGAATTTAAAATACCATTGATGGGATGCTTGTTTTAAACCGTATATTGATTTCTTGAGCTTACAGACCAAGTGCTCACCATCACTAGAGGGGAATCCTTCAAGTTGTTTCATATAAACCTCCTCCTCTAGATCTCCATTGAGAAAAGCTGTTTTAACATCCATTTGTTGCATCTCAAGGTCAAAATGGGCTACTAATGCCAAAATGATGCGCAGGGAATCTTTCTTAGATACAAGAGAAAAAGTCTACGTGTAATCGATTTCTTCCTTTTGAGTGAATCCCTTAGCAACGAGTCTCGCCTTGTATCTCTCTATGTTACCTAATGAGTATTTCTTTGTCTTCAAGACTTAGTTACATCCAATGGCTTTTGCACCATCAGGCAACTCAACAAGATCTCAGACTTCGTTACTCTTCATAGAACTCATCTCTTCCTTCATGGCATTGTACCATAACTCTGACTCTTTGCAACTCATGGCTTGTGAAAAAGACTCAAGATCATTCTCGGCTCCAATACTACATAATCAGATTCTTATAGGTACACTACATAATCACTAGGAATAGCTGACCTCTTAGTTCTAGTGGATCTCCTTAATGTTGTACCATCATCTTCCTGAGAAGCTTGTGGTTCAACTAGTTGTTCAGGAGGTCCTGGTAATTCTTGAACTACTTGATCCACTGAAATATTATCAGCAGCTTGTGGAACTTTAGTGATTGGTGGTTCAACACCGGTTTGAACTTGAGGGGTGCTGTGAACTATAACCAATCTATCATTTGAAATGGAAGGTCCAGATGATCATGTTCAGAAACTTTGTACATGATTTGATTGCTCCCACTGATAAGTCATAGTCAAGAAACTTGGCGTTTCTTGATTCCACAAATCTAGTGCTATGAGATGGACAATAAATTCTGTACCCCTTAGACCTTTCATCATATCCAACGAAATACCCACTAATGGTCCTTGGGTCCAGCTTCTTCTCTTGTGGATTATAGATTCTCACTTCAGACGGGCATCCCCAAACACGCATATGCCGCAAACTCAATTTCAACCTTTCAATAACTCAAATGGTGTATTTGGACAACCTTGGTTGGAACTCGGTTCAATATATACACAACTATCTTAAGTACTTCAGTCCACAAGGACTTAGGAAAATTGGAGTTGCTAAGCATACTCTTCACCATGTCTAATAATGTTTGGTTTCTTCTTTCCACCACACCATTTTGGTCCGGTGAACCAGGCATGGTATATTGGGCAACTACCCATGTTCTTGAAGAAACTTAGCGAACGGACCAGGTGCTTGTCCATTCTCCGTGTATCTACCATAATACTCTCCACCTCTATCTGATCTCACGATCTTAATTTGCTTCCCGCATTGTTTCTCTACTTCAGCCTTAAAGGTTTTAAACGCATCTAATGATTCGTTTTTGTTATGAAGTAAGTAAAGATACATATATCGTGAGTAATCATCAATAAAAATGATGAAGTATCTCTGACCATGTGAGTCTATGTCTGGACTACATATATCAGTATGTATGATTTCTAATAAGTCCGAACTCTTATTGGCACCTTTCTTAGATTTGTTGGTCTGCTTTCCCTTAATGCAGTCCACACATGTTTCAAAATCAATGAAATCTAGAGTACTAAGTACTCCATCATTCACTAATCTTTTAATTCTTTCTATGGAGATATGTCCTAATCTCTGATGCCATAATGTAGAGGAGTCCTCGTTAATAATACACCTCTTAGTGTTGTATGAACATGCATTGAACTGTAAGTAGTATTGTTATGTAAATTAATGCGATAAAGACCATCAGACAAAATACCATTCCCAACTCAATCTGAATTATAAAATAAACTGAATGATGTGTTTGTAAAATTAAAGGACTATCCCGAAGGTTCAAGTCTTGAAACTGAATTCAAGTTTCGTGAGAAACCTAGAGCATAAAAAGTCATATCTAATTCTAATACAAAACCACTACTCAAAGTTAAAAGACACATTCCTATAGCCTCCACATGTGAGCCCATTTTGTTTCGGGATAAGATGTTTTGCTCACTTCCCACTGGCTATCTTAGGTTTTGCATACCCTGTAAGGAGTTTGCAATATGGATTGTAGATCCAAAGTCAATCTACCATGTGTTAATATTAATAGCAACCATATTAGATTCATAACAAACAAACGAGGTTGGACTACCTTTATCCTGAAGCCATTTCTGAAATTTGGCACATTCATTCTTCATGTGTCCCTTCTTTTTACAGAAGAAACATTTGGCCTCTTTCTTTATATCAGCTTGGGGCGATATTTTACCTTTCCCCTTCTGATTGGCTTGAGGTTTGCCTTTCCCGCGCGTTGTTGCTAGCATTGCACTTTCACCAAGCTCCATCACAAGTCTCCCTTCTTCTTAAACACATATGGTCATTAATTCATTAATGGATCATTTGTCCTTATGTGTGTTGTACGAGATTTTGAAAGGCCCGTACTGTTATGGAAGGGTGTTCAAGATGTAGTGCACCAGAAAGGAATCAGACATCTCAACTTCGAGTTTTATTTAGTTGAGTCGCAATGTCTCTCATTTGCATGATATGCTCACGCACACCTTTTACGCTGGTGAGTCGGATGGATGAAAACTTCATGATCAGGGTGCTTGCCAGTGCCTTATCCCAAAGTGATGAATTGATCATCAATGGCTTTCAGCAAGTCCCAAACCTTTTCATGCTGATTGACGGAACCACGTATACCAACAGATATTTTGGTCTTAATGAACATTATGCTGAGGCGATTAGATCGCTCCCATTTTTCATAAAGCGCAATGTCCCCTAGAGTGCTAGTATTAGTGAGGGCTGGTGATTTGTCTTTCCTAATAGCATAATCTATATCCATCCACCCTAAATGGAGGAGAACCCTCTACTTCCATATCTTATAATTGTCCCCTTTGAGTTCAGGGATGTCGCAACGAATATCAGAGTAGTTTGCAAGTTGTGAAGCTCATTGGATAAAATTGCTTATGTCAAAATTTGAGACCTAACTAAAAATCGCATATTTTATCAAATGCAAAACATGTAGAATTTGAATCTAATGACATAAAATTTGCATGTGAGCTAAAATTTTAATTCTAGTAGATTCCAGTAAAGCTTATGATAGAACTATCAAATTATGTACTTAATTCGTAATTAGAGGGTATATTATGATAATAATTTGATATTCTATCCTATCCTTTATGATAAAACTATCAAACTATGTTCCTTTTCCTAATTCCTGTGGGTAAATTAAGAAATATAATTTGATATTCTACCCTAATTAATTATATAAATATAACAAAAATTCCTGTGGGATAAAATTTATTATATTAAGTATAATTAATTACAACTGATGACTTTAATTCATTATGTGATCCTAAACAAACATAATATATAATTTTATTTAATTAAAGATGATGTGGCTAATCCTTAATTAAATAAGATTATATGGATCACAAGACATTTTTAGGTTTTCTGAAAATTTTATGCGAATTTTATGAAAATTTTCCTATATAGCATAGTTAAAATCATAATTAAATGTATATTATGAAAATTTTGCACTTAATACTGTCATAAACAAACATAAGTAATTGCATAATTTAAAACATGATATTATGCAAAACATTTAAATCCAAAAATAATTTCAATATATTAAAACTATTCATCTTTAATTTAGCATGTATAATTAACATAATTTTTACATTCTAAACTAATAAATTAAACATATAAGAATAATTTTATCATAATAGAAATTATAAAACATAATATTGCTTGTATAATAAGCATAATTTATACATACAAATAATCTTAGCATAAGAGAATAACCAAAATTATTTATCACAATATTGTATAATACAACAAAATTAAACAATTTAAAATTTATTCACACAAAAAATGCATGTATATTAAAATCATAGATTATACATACTAAATAAATAACTTAATCATGTAATATTTCCCAAAAATTGAATTATTCTTAAAAATAAACTTAATTTCAATTTTCTGAAAAATTATATATATATATATATATTTAAAATTAACTATTTGAAACAAAATTTCAGAGCTTAGAAATGTTAGAAAATCAATTTCCTAATGATTTCTAACATTAGTTTAAATTAAAAACAACCAAAACACAAACTTTAATTTTGAAAAAAAAAAAAATTTAAACGGTCATGGAAGACAGTTTTGAAAAGTATTGTAAAACTTCAAAGCAGAGGTATAAAAGGTTCTGATACCAACTGTAAGCATCCTATATGCATTCTAAATAAATAAAGTAAAGAACACAATGTTCTAACACTATAAACAATGAAACAAAAATTACCTCCAGTCATTTAAACACACTCACAAACTTATTTTTCACTCTCTGTTTTGACTCTTCTAAGCTCTAAATACATTCTTGAGATGGTGCACAATTTCTAAATAAGGTGATTGAGTTTAGAGACCAAAATATGTTTTTATAGCCAAGCTCCCATCAAACTTTAATGGCTAAACTTTAATAGTGCCATAAACTCTAAAATGGTTACATAAGTTGCTAATAAAAACTTAAGTGGATCATTAATAGGTTTAATACTTGAAACGTGGTTACATAGGTTGCTAATAGAAACTTAAGTGGACGAGGTTTAATACTAGAAACATAAAACTGTTACACCATGTACATTTCTTGAATCTGAGAACATGCATATAATTAAACAGTTGTAGATATACCATAATTTGAAAGAAACTGGTTAAAACACCTAATGCCTGAAAGTTTCTTACTGTTTAAAAGATTTTCGTGGGACTCAAAGTCCAAACTTGATCCAAATCCATAAGATATATATATATATTTCATTTTTTATATATAAACAATGAAATTTGTTAACTACAAACGGTATTATAATCTGTCGTATGTTTTACTTTTTAAAATTAATTTTAATTTTTTTTAATATATTTAAAAGGTATATTTCATTTTACTAACCTGATTATGAAATTTAAATTTTTTATTAATGATGGAGGAGATAATTTTTCATATATATAATTGTCTTTAATTAATTATGTCTTCTGCGTATATATTTCATTTTGAGATGAGATTAATCTTTGTTGACATAATTAGGATTGTACTACGTTCAATGTAATCCTCAATTTGAGATCAGATTATAAGTTGTGATGATCTTAATTTCTTAATTAACTAGCTAGCTATCATTATCAATAGGGTAAATCTGAAGCAGAACCCCGCACATATATAGTTTTTCCTTTCGCTATGAACCTGGGAAGATGGTTCTAATAAATTTCTGCGGTAGAAGAAGTTTTGTGGTGATGTCCTGATAGCGGGGCTTGTGGCTGTGGATAAATTATAGTACTTGATAGAATTAATTAATGAAGAAATAGAGCTTTTTACAATTTTTCTTTTTCATGATCTAATTTAAGAATATTTCCTGCTTGTCAATGCATTGAAATTTGTTCCTTCGTTTCTCCAATCATTCATTCATTCTTGTCTATTAATTGTTAGTGCCAACTTCAATAATTGACAGGTTTTTAAATACTAAACTGTTAGGGAACGACAGAGACAAACTGAGAGGGATCAGGCCCCTAAAATTACACGATCTTTTTTGGGTCTACAAAATTCTGGCTATAGTTTCTTGCCCTTTTGAACATCAAATCGAAGAGAAATTAGAGCTTTGTTTGTATATATGAAATAATATTTATCAAAATGTAGACAAAACCAAAGACCTTTTAGTATCTGGTATACTAACAATTGACTGCTGTTTAACATTCAAGACTAACATTTCTTTGCTTTAGATGATTTGGATTGACAGAATAGTTTATGGAGGAAAGTCCCAATTTTGTTTTCTTTTTGGGGGGGTGGTTTTCTGTGGTTCAATTTTATTTAATTTTTAGCTAGTTGGAAAGTTAGAACATCGTACCCCTAATATAATAATTGAAATTTCTCTTCGTTTGTTTTCTTTTATCAAGATTTTTAATTCTTTGTTTGATTTCAAGGATTTTTTTTTTTTTTAGAGACAAAAAGAAAGTTATCATTTGTGTTGAGATAATAACACAATAGTAATTAAATCTAAAACTGTTTATGAATTAGATAGAGTCAAGTCAATCCTGATCATGCTTTGAAAATTTACCCTCGATCGATCCGTTTATATTATATTTATTAAAATATAAAAATATTTTATTTTAATATTTTTAAATATATAAATTTAAGTTCAAAAATTCATATTCAAAACTCATTCCAATCCGGTTCGTAAACTTAAAAATAGCTAAACGATGGACACCGCTAATTACAACACTTTTCTATTCACCCAAAATGACCATTGATTAAAGCAGGAATTATTTTTATGTATAAAATTACCAAATACTTTTGAAACTACTTTAAAAACATGCTTCATTTAGTAGATTTTATATATACTAAATTACATTTGGCACAAATTACATCTAAATTACACATAGGGCCACAAATAATACAATTAGCACTCAAAGTCCAACGTACAGTCTTTGCATTTTTAATTAATATTCATACAATAAAGAAAAACGAAAGTATTGTTTAATTTTTCACCCTTTCAACGATTTTTTGTAAAAAAATTTAAAATTTTGTCTAAATAATTCGAGCTCCTTAGCAAATCTATTGCATCTTTAAGAGTAATTCTCTTCTTTCTTTTTTTTTTTTCTTTTTTTTTTTTAATCAACAACGTTGTATTTAGTTTGATTGGTGAACATGTGGTCAATTGGTTGTTGATTTAAAAAAAGTTAACTAACTAATATATATATTGCAAATGGTTATTAGATCATTGGTGAACATGTGGTCAATTGGTTGGCAAAGGTTTAGCCACCGACGGCGAAAATTACATAAAACGATACCTATGACTTAGGACTAGGATTAGATATGACAATGGAGTGGAGCGAAGGCGGGGATTGCCTTATCCACTTTCTGTTTTACTTTTGTATGGATGTTAAAAACATTCACTAGATGTCGGTTACATTTATAACCGTTTCATAGTGCTTCACTCCGTAACACCCCAATTTTTATTAATTATTTTATATTTAAAAAAATTATATTATAATTTATTCATAAACTTAATTTTAGTATATAAATTTCTTTAATATATAATATATATATATATATACTAAAAGTATATATAAAATATTAGTATATGTATGATTTTAGTATATATATCTAATATATATACTAAAAATATAAGAAAAAATATAAAATATTTAAGGGGTAAGATAGTAACTTCAAAAGTCAGGGCGGGACTGAGCGGAGCAAACATTTACCAAAACCACCTCCCGCCCCCACTCTTCAAGAAAATAAAAGCCTCTACATTCGGTGAGGATCGGTGCAAAATTCATCGGTCGGATTGGGTTTTGCCATCCCTAACTAGGACTAAGAGTCTAGGAGCCAAGATATATATGGTCAATTGAAGTGCACCCAGCCAACACAAAATTCAATCTCGCTCGACTTCAAACTTTTTTTTAAAACTTAAATATATATAAAAAAAAAAAATCTTGAACTAAAACTAAATAATTATCCAAGTCTCTATCGTTTTATTGCAATCAATTACGGCCTCAGATATCTATTTTCACCAAATTGAGCCATTAATTAGATAAAAATTGATTAAAGGTTATCATCAATTTCTATACAATCGAAAGTTTAATTGGGTGAAAATAAATGTTTAAACGCTCAAATAAATAAAATAAAAAATTTGAATAATAACATGATAAAATTTAAATGATTATTAATTTTAATTCAGGAATTTTTTTATACTTTCGATCTTTTACAAGAAGGTTATGTTAGCACCAAAATGTTTTATGGTTTTATTTTTTCTGTTTTTTTATTAAGAAAATAAAGATTAATTCCGTTTGAGTGTTTACCGGTCTTTGCTTAGAATTTGATCAAAGGAGTTCAAGTGTATATTACATCCTTTATTGTTTTAAGGGTTAATGGACAAATTTATCACCAAACTATAAGTGCATATTAAAATTTGTGATCATATTTTATATTGATTGATATTTGCTATTGTACTTTTGAGATAAGAGCAATTTTGCCACTATACTTTTATTTGATTGAATTTTATCACTAAACTTTGATTTTTTATTAAATTTTGACTTAAAATCATCCAAGATCAAATTGAGTGGCAAAATTCAATAAAAAATCTAGTGGCAAAATTCAAACAAAAGTAGAGTGCAAAATTCAATATTGAGTTAAAGTATAGTGGCAAATTTGTATTTAATCCCAAAAGTACAATGGCAAATGTCAATCAAAATAAAGTATAATGACAAATTTCAATATCCACCTATAGTATGATGACAAATTTATCCATTAACCCTTGTTTTAAAGCACCTTAAAGTTCAAAGGTTGATAAATTGCTAGTTTCTCAAGTTAAAAGGTGTTCAACCTTACAAAGACAATGGATTTGTTCTTCAATTATTCAAAAAAAAAAAAACAATGGATTTGTTTGGATGAGTAATGAAATTAGTTTTGGTTAAATTAAAAATAACGATGATGAAATTAATTATTATAGTGGTGAAATTAAAAACGATGAGATATATTTGAATATAAAAATAACGATGACGATAAAGTAAATATAAATTATAGTAAAAAAAAAATACTAATTTCTCAAGTTAAAATATGTTCAACCTTACAGAAACTATATATTCAAGATTAGTGTTAAAATGAGATTACGGTAAAATTTGAACCAAAATCACTTACGTCAAGACGAATAAATTTATAAATCGAGTCAATCTTTTATTAATACTTTAATAATTTTTTATGTTCTACAACTATCAAGTTTAAAGACAATATTTGGAACGTTGGTTGTTCTCAAATTTTTTTTTTCTCTTTTTCTTACAAAAGAAATGTGGAATTCCACAAGTTTAATATTTGTGGATATACATTCCAAGAGGAATTATTTGGTTTTCCACAAGATAGAGATTAATTTGCCATTGACAAATGCATACTTACTTGAGAGATACATTCTTTCTTTCTTTTTTTCTTTTTTTTTTTTTTGGTTAAATTTCAACACTCTGAGATATGCTATGACCTCATACTTGATTTTGATTGAAAAAAATTAAATAAATTGATAATTAACTTGATGAGTTTACTTTACAAAGGATTGAGTAAATTCAAGTTGTATATATTTCCTAAATTTATTTCTCAATCACAAGTTGCAAATATTACATTTAACTGTAACATCATTAATTGTATTGAAATAAAAATGAATATAGAAAAAAAAAAAAACAGTTTTCTATTTGAATTGGACAAGATCATCAACTCTCATGTCATAGAGGAAGAGAGGGAAAAAAACATTTGATCTTTGGAGACCCTATTTTTTAGATTAATTGCACAAAATATATGAATTTTAATTATTCATATTATATTGGCCAAAAAAAAAATACTCATTATTTTTTTTGTTGGATATTTGAGGTTATCAAAGATTAAACTCTGATTACTGAAATAAAAAAATTCAACAATCTATCAACAAATTATATGACTGACCCTTGACGAAAAAATTATTCAGATTATAAAAGATAAAAGATAGTAGTACTTTTTCTTTTTGCAAATTAGGCCTACAAAGTTCATTCCTTTCAGCCAGTCTGGTCCATTTTCATTTTAACCAAAATATTGGGCTCAAACTCTGCCCATTTGCATCTGTCATCATGCTTAAGGTTGATACCTTTGGCCCAATTAAAAGTACAATTGTGGGGTCAAGACTCAGGAATACTTAAATAATAAAAATAAATCATAATACCATGGTCCCAGCCCAAAGAAAACTTTAACTCTAAAATTGAGGACAAGCTGGCCTAAAAGTTGAATCCAGGCAGAGGCCTTCTGTTCAGGCCCACAATGCCATAAAAATATGAGTAGTACTAATTAAGAAGCATATGCTAATTAGTAAGCAGTAAGAGTAACCAGCTTCCTTGGTGGAAATTCAAAAAAAAAAAAAATTTGATATAAAATAGTCGTAATCTGAAAATAGAAAAAATATTTTTAAATCTGTAGAATATCATCTTTAGTGATTACATGAATCAACGGAATTAAATCTTAAAAATTTTCTTTCATTTTTTTAGAAAAAGCATTTGTTTGAGTCACAAATCACAATTCACAAATGTAAGAAGCCAAATCTTGTTATTTATCATCCAGGCCATTGCTTGCTAGCTATCAAAATGCTAATTAAAAAAAAAAAATGAAAGGTGTAAAAGGAGAAAATTAGAAAGAAAAAAAAAAATAGAGCAGCAGAGAAAAAGTTAGCAATTTTTTTGTGATGATTTTCCAACTGTCTACAATGCCCCATGACAAGCCATCATTGTGTTTCCAGTTCACTTTTTCTTTAACCACGTACCATAAAGAAAATAGAATCCCTATTCTAAACACCAACAACTAAGCTGTTTATCAAAGAAAATTCTGTTCAGGTTTCAGCCTTTTGTGTGATCACCTTGTATATTTTTTATAGTTGTTTACAATTTTTATGGCATTGTCATCTGAATCCATGCCTGAAAAGCCCTTTGATTTCCGTGCTCCGCCGCCGTCTCCAATTGCTAGTGGCCGCAGGTCCTGCGTCACCAATGATGATGTTTTCTCTGAATTCCTTGAACATTCTCTACGTGTCCCTGATTTAATTTTGCCTGACAAGTTCTTCCCTAGGCAAAAGTTTATTGAAAACCCACCAAAGATTGATTACCAGCAGCTAAATTCCATGGAAAGTGATTCTCTTCCCAAGATTCTGGGTTCTATAGCGAGAATCGGATGCTTTCAGTTAGTGAATTATGGAATTCCGGGAGAATCTATCCGATCAGCCCTGGCAGCAGCTGCCGGCATTTTTCAACTGCCACCGGAGAAACGGATGGCTGTGACAAGGTCACCAGAGAAGTTATACGGGTTTGAGGAAGTTCATGGGGAAGAAGAAGAAGGTGAACTGAGTGAAGAGTTTGTGTGGTGTAGAGGTGAAGGCTTGAAGTTGGAAATGGAGGGAATTTGGCCTGTTGGGTACTCGAATTTCAGGTAAATAATAACAGCCAACTTTATATTCACTTGTCTTTTGGCAGTATTGAATATATAAATATTGGGACTTGTTCTTCTTAACAAAAAGCAGAATTGTCTAATTCCTTGATACTTTTTAACATAATTCAGTGAGAATATGGAAACTCTTGTGTCTGATATTGAGAAAGTGGCTGAGAAAATTCTGCAAGCCATCAGGGAAAGTTTCCCACAAAAACCAGGTTATGAAAACGAAATGATGCAAGGGCAAGATGTGATTGGCTCTGGATGTTATCTCTACAAGCATAGCCGGGATGTTTCAGCTGACAAACGGAGTAGCTCTGATCTAAGATATGATGTGATCAGAATGCTGATAAGAGGGTTTGATTATTCACATGCCTTGTGTTTACATATGTGTGATGGATCTTCTGAGTTTCATGTTTATTCAAAGAAAGGTTGGGTGTCTTTCTGCCCAGATAAAGATGCCTTGCTCATAACAGTTGGGGATCAAACTCAGGTATTTTTAGATATTGTCTAAGATTGTTTTGATCTTTCATTTGGATCCCCATTGTGGTTGCTGCAGAACTAAAGGACTGCCTGTCTAGACTTGGTAATATTGAACACGACATGATTACACGATATAAAAAAATAACTCAAACATGACATGAAAAAGAAACACGGACACGGATACACGAACATTTCAAAATCTCTATAACACATTATTAGCACATCAAAATTTATATAAATATAAAACATTTTAAACACGATTATGACACGAAAAAATATACGAATACAATACATGTACACAAATTACCCGATCTAATTAAAGTGCTTAGTCATCAACCAGGTTATTGCCTCTCTCATATCCTTTTTAGCCATCTTAATTATGGTGCTTAACTCAAATACATGATCTCAATCTTCCTCAAGGGAGGAGGTAGTCTTATTGGTAGCATTATGTGTCTGCTCCATGAGACAACATTATGCTAGATGTTACACATTAGCAACTAAAAGGTACGGCACCCATGCTGTTTTTTTGCCTGTTGTGTACTCCTCTTTGATATCATATTCTCTGCCTTTTTTTCTAATCTTTTCTTTTTCAACACTTAGACATCTAATAGTAACTAAAACTAAAAGCCATGCCCTCTTTACAACTGTAAAAACACAATTATAATAAATCACCATATGTAACCTTGATTTATATATATATATATATATATATATATTATCTCATACATTATCAAGTAGAGTTTTTAGAGTCTCCAAGTTAATACGATAACATATATCTTTATGCATAAAAAAATAAATTAAAAGAAGTAAAACATATAACAATCTCTTAACTCACTTATAAAATTAAAAAATTTCACTACCTATATATATATATATATATATATATATATATATAAAAGGAGAGATACACTTATATTAGTGTAAAACTAATTTAGTTTTACACATTTTCATAATTTTTTATACTATTTATATTTTAACAAACCGAATGTTAGATTTAACAATACAATTGTACTCGTTGTTCACGTAAAATTTCGAATCGATCTGATATCTCTATCATATCAATCGAGAATACTGTTTTTTAATATATATTTAACAGTTGAAAGTTTTTTACATCGAACAAATAGTTAGACACTTTTACTTTACTCGAAAATCGACGTACATGATCTATGTGAATAGAACATGAAATACGAAAATTGGATTAAACAAATATAAATCGTATAAAAAATTATGAAAATGTGTAAAACTAATTTAATTTTACATTAGTATAAATGAATCTCATATATATATATATATATATCCTCATTCCAAATCTACCTTTTTTTTTTATGAAGGATTTTACTAACATTGCATTAAATATAAAAATTAATAATTTTATTTATTATTTTTAATGTATTGAATAAAAATATTATTATTATATATAATAATCTTAAAAGTGCTCTTAGAGATTAGTAAAATCCTTTTAAGAAAAAAAATCTGCCATTACTTTCTTTTCTTTAAATGCAATGACAGGTATGTGGGTCTGATCTCATCATAAACTAAGGGGGGTAAATTTCCAATAAAACTCATGGAGAAAATGATAACAAGTCTATCATATCTCTGCTCTCCTGTAGTTGCAAAACATGAATTTTAGCCCATAGTCATTACTCAATACATTTCTGTTTCCTGCTGTTACAGGCATTAAGTGGGGGGCAATTCAAGCATGTAATTGGAAGGCCCATCTATAAAGGAGAGAAAGAAAACTACATTTCAATGGCATTCCTTTACTCTCCTCCAAGCGTTACCAGCAGCAGGGTTGATCCAGAAAAGGGAAACACTATTTCACTTAGCCAACAGGCCATAGCTGCAATAGTTTTGACTCTTGTTTACCATATTTTAGCCTATGTTTACAACAAATTCTAATGTTGTTAAGATTCATCCATCAAGCTACACCTACACATCTTGATAATACTCAAGCTCATAATTAAATCTTCTACACTTAATTTTGCATCAGATTTTAAATCTTTTTTACTTTTAATTACTCAATGAAAAATATCCTGGTATGGCACAAAATATGCAAAAGACCTTTCATTTGAGAAGTAACTAGAAAAAAAAAAAATGTATGTTAAGAGTGAAGTGAACGTTATTTTGAAATCCAAAATTATGATTAAAATATTGAAAAAAACATTATTATACAAGAAATGAAAAGAAAAAGAAAACTCACATATAAAAACATGAATAGATCATGAAATACAACGGTTAGATTAACAAATATAAATTATATACAAAGTTATGAAAACGTATAGTTTTACATTAATATAAGTGGATCATTTCTCATATATATATATATATATATATATATCAAATTTCATTACATATACACTATTACGAGCTATTTGTTCATATTTAAAAATTATATATATATATATATATATAAAGTTAAAAGATATTTAGGTTCATCGAGGCTAGAATTGACTTTTGATCTCAAAATCGCCTCGTGTTTCACCGCAACCTCAATCCCAAACATAATAAAATGGGTTTTCAGCCAAAAAGCTTAGTTTCCGAACAAAAATGTCCCATTTTAGGTGATTTAACCGCAATTTATGAAGATAAAATAATTTTATTATTTTCATATTTTTAAATTTTATTATTTTATATATTATATATTTAAATATTTTAATTCATTACAATATTTTTTCAAAATAATACTAAATACTTAATATTTTTAATCGTATTGTTTTTTATTACACTTTTTATTTATTAAAATCTAATATTTTCCAACCAATGCTAAACTAAGCCTTGCGCTTAATAGAACTCAAGGATCTGACTCATACTCTGATACTCATTGAATTGTGTTAATGTGGGTAAAGAGAAAGCCCAAGATGTTCTTTATTTTCAAAAAAGAAAGACTAACGAACGAGCTGGGCCAGATTGAGTCTTGACACTCGCTGAAGAGATGCAATAAAACCTCTGACTCTCTTACATAAACCTCGCAAAACCAAAGTTAAAGTTGCTTTTGCAGATTCTGCGTCGGCAAAGATTTTCAGATTTTGGTCAGACATGGAGATGGAGGACAAAGATTCATGGGATTCCCTTTCTGAATTCACCTTAGCTGAGGTAACACACTTCTTTTCTCCCTATTTCCCTCTTATGGGTCTTCATTTTCACTCCTTTTTAAGTTCTCAACCACCATGAAACTCCCTCTCTCTTAAGCTGTAGCTTATTGTTTCGACTTGATAAATTAAACACATAAATGGAAGCAACGTGCTCTGTTGGCATTTCCCTTTTGTATGTTCGTCTTCATTTTCCCTCTTTAATCGGCAAAAGTTCCTCAGTCTTTACCCAATTATCATTGCTGTTTTCCTTAACTGTTAAGTATTAATGATTTTTTGCCCTTCTTTCTGATAAAAAGATTTTGGAAATGGAGAACCTTTACAAGGAAATAGGAGAAGAAACGCTTAATATAGAATTCTGCAGGAAGCTAGCTACCAACTTCAGGTGAAGAAAGAAAAAACCATTACTAGATATGCAAATTATATGCTTTTATCTAAAGATTCTTTCTTTTGTTAATAAAAAGATAATAATTTTCAATTTCTTTACTTTGGGTTGCTTTGTCCTTCCTTCCAGCTGCTCTCCAAACCGTATGGGAAAATCTACTATAACATGTCAGCAGGTTTGGTTTTATTTATTTAATAGGCCCATGGATTTCATAATAAGTTAATATTGATATTCATAACTCTTTTGTCTTTTTATTTTTTAGGTCCAAATTTGGTTCGAAGAAAAACAATTGTTGATACAAACTAAACAAGAGTCATCATCAATGGCCTTAAAGCTATTTGTTGATCTTTCTGGTGCAAACTCAAGCACACCACCAAGTATCGTGCGAAGACGCAAAGGTTTATTTATTGGCATCATAATTTACATTTTTAGGCTAATTTTATTGTTAAATATTTGATAGTTATTGGGGAACTGTTAATTGATTCATACTATATGACCAAGTTTTGTTTAGTATTACATCTACATTAAGATGTCACTTTCCTAAAGTTTGAAGTTTTATATGTGCTAAAATATTGTAATCATTGGGATGAAGAAAAAAGCAAAAATATGTATACAACATGGCTTCATGAAAATAGCAGGTCAAAAAAGAAAATTAAAACTTGCATAGCATAAAGCAATGAAGTGGATGTCTGATAGTTTAACCCTTATCAGTTGACTGCTACCTAATTTGTTGTAAATTAGGCCGACGTGCTTATTTATGGGCACGCAACATTCCACCCCGTGCTTTCCTTTTGGAGTGTGGACCTCAGTTTAGAAGCAGAGATTACTATCACGATTTGCCTGCATTCGTAATAGAAGTATGTCAACCGAACGGAGCCTAAGCAACCATACAAGTTGGTTCACTTTAAAGGCCAAATTAACATATATATATATGTACAATTGAAGCCAATGGCTACAATATCACTATCATGATTAGCCTACATTTTGAATAGGAGTATTTTATCCAACTTGCAAAATTGTTATTCAACCTTGTATTTTCTGGTTGAAATTGAATCTGTGAGGATTTTCTTGTATTAATTTTAATGCAGGTACAATTGAAGATCTTAAGGAGCTGTCATTTGAAGCTAGATCATCAAAAGATTATGCATGGTGAGAATGTTTCTAGTAATGAAGGCATGCAAAAATCATTGAAATGTTTTTTTGTGTAACCTTCGAAGTCATTTATAGGCCTACCTCTTGGTTATATCTTTAAGTAAATTATTGATTCAAAAATTCGGGTTTAGATTGGAATTCGGCTAAGTAATTTATTAAGAATGCTAAGAGGATGTACAAAATAGGTCTATAATAAAGCATCCATTATTAGTCAAGTTGTGTAGAATCATGGACAAGGATGGTAAGATTAATCTACCAGATGCATAGAAAAGAAACTAAGAAAGCCGGAAATGGTAAAGAATAAAGTGACTACAGTAGCTTCTATGGACCAGGCGCAGTTCAATTTAAGATCCAATGATTTTTGCAATGGATATTGGATTGGTCTTCTAAATTTTTGGTTGGAAATAAAGACATCATAATTCTATTAAATCTTTATTTTAATGTAATTAGTACACAACCTGAATTGTTTTAGGATCTTTGTTTCAAAAAAAAAAATTACTGGTGAAAAGGAAAACCAATATCAAAATATATGACCTTGTTGCACTGTATATGGTCCTTGTGACTTAAACTAGTGTATATAGCTAATACTTCTTTGGCTTTCAGGTATGACGTTGAATCGTTCCTCAACTATAGAGTCCTTAGTACTGGTGAACTTGTAAGATTCTTATACAGATTTTGTATTTTATAATATAAAGTAGCAGGCTCCCCGCTCCTGTGTCTTATTGTTTTTATTTTAATGCTTTCTCCGTTGGTTCCTTTGATACCGGTTATAGTAAACTACAAAAAGGGAAACTGCAAGTGATTTATTAAAGCATATTACTTGTTATATATGGTAGGAAGTACGTGTACGATTCTCTGGGTTCGATAAAGCAGAGGACGAGTGGGTGAATGTGGAAAATGAAGTTCGTGAACGATCTATTCCTTTAGAACCTTCAGAATGCGGTATGGTTAAGATTGGAGACCTTATGCTGTGCTACCTGGTATTTTCCTTTTTCTATGTTCTATTTAAGATATTCCAAAGTTGTGTGTCACCATCTGATTGGATATATGATTCAACGCCATCCGTTTAAATAATGATGCATCCCTATGTTGCTCCGACTCTTCATTTTTCTTGAAGTATCCGTGTCCAACACCCGTGTTCGACGCATATTCGGACATGGATATGAGGATATGATCCCCCAAAGATCCTCCAAATATATGGAAAAACTTATAATAAATCAAACATACCCGTGTCGGGCAGATACCCATGTTCGACACTCACACCCGAGTCTGAGTAACATAGATGCATCCTATGCTCAAGCAGGCACAAGAGCCTGATGACTTCATATTTCCACCCAACATTCAGTGGATATTGTAGGCATTTGAACTACACAGCACTGAAGCCATGGTGTTTTTGGTTTTGGATCTATATTTCTGAACTTCCCACTATAATTACGCAGCATTAAAAAGTAATCAAAGAGTATATTGTACTGTCATAGCTAGGTCGAACGTTTACTTGACTTTATTGTTGAATTACCTTTTTCGCGTCTGTTGATCTATAGGATAGAGAGCATTATCAACTATACTGTGATGCCCATGTTGTGGATATTCAAAGGCAGTCGCATGATGATAGTGGCTGTACATGCATTTTCGCAGTCTGCTATGACTATGACGACTCTGAGGTATATAAAACTCAATATCAATGCCCCCTCTCCATCTCTCATTCTGTGTTTGTTTTTGCTAGTGTCCATCCATCTTGCATGGGTGCATTTAGCTGCAAGTTGATGTTTAAACTGTGTATTAATGTTGGCATAAATATTCATGTCTCTTGCTTACACCAGGAAAATGTTTCGCTGGAGAGGTTATGTCGCAGGCCTACGTAATAATTACTTGGGTTCACCATGAATTAAAAAGCAGTAATTGTGCAGAAACAAATTGAAATTAATTGCAAGGAACTCTTTGGCAATTCTTTGTTTACATTTTCGCAAACAAGAGCTGTCTACGAGTTTATGATGGGCCTTCATTTAATTTTTCTTATCCGTGCATAAACTTTTGCTTCTTAAAGTAGCAATTTCTTGTCAAAGGGTTGGTTAAGTTGATAAGGACGTTTGTAAAATTTAGGTTCAATTTTTGTTACCAGCAATCTCTCTTGATGATCAATCTGTAAGTTGAATGTAAGTTTTTGTTGAAGTCTGCCACATGTGCTGACCTTGGAAGGAGGTAAACTTTTTTTTTATATATATATATAAAAAATAAAAAAAAAAAGGTAGCAATTTCTTGGTACACAGTTATCTTAAGCAGCAGCCGAACCAATCATCCACTACTGCTACCAGCATAACAATTACAACCTAACACATACAAGGTTGTAAATTTTCTTAACGTGACAGTTGTTGCCATTGATTTTGCCCATTTTTGACATATTTCAAGTCTGAATTCTACAAACACAAAGTGAATGAAAGGAATGAGAAGCCTAATTATCCAAAAAAAAAAAAAGAAAGGAATGAGAAGCCTAATCCGCCTTGATAGATGTAAAACGAGTACACAAGATTCGTTCATCCATCCTTTTTAAGCCAAAATAACTGAAGATTTTACAGTTATTTTCATGCAACGACATTACTTAACATCCCCAAAAGTTTCAAAAGCATGTCTGTCCATGGAGGTCAGAACAGCCGATTTACGCAACACTCGAAAAATGCTACTCGAATTTGCTTACCGGACTAAAATTAAACAATGTGTGGTAGGATCAAAGAAACATTGGCAATGATTCATGTCAAAAGCAGCCAAGAAAACCAAATAAATATGAGAAACTTTGCCATTTTGCATCTGCCCTAAACAAAGTACTTACTAATCGAAACTATGGATAGTTAACAGACCCATCATTTTGGGCTTTCCGGGAACATCAGAAGAAGAGAAATTCCACACAATGGAGGGAGAGACCTAACATAAAGTTCAACTACACGCTTCTATATTTTAGTTACAATTAGTTAAAAGCCTTTACTTATCAAAAATTCTCTACGCCCACACAGAAGCAACTTCAAGGGTTCCAGGTTTTACCGTATAGACAGCTAGTAGAGAGTTTGAAAGGCCCGCCCGCCCACAACTTCAACCAAGTCACCTGGGAAACCCCAAACAAAAGAATGGGACAGCTCATGAAACTGTTCGTCCGTAACAAATGGAAGCTATGTAAAGATTCTTCGCCCACTTCTCCTGCAAAATCATAAAGAAATTTCGAGTTAATTATGTGAAACAGAAGTCAAAAGCCAGTAAGGTTTATATAATAATATCATTAATCCACCTTGACATGAGTGCTAGGAAATGCTGAAGTTCTAAGAGTTTCCTGTGTTTCATCTACTGGCCTCCTTCTTGGCACACTAAGAATAAAAGCAGCCTGATCCCAAGTTGCTGCAGTAGCGGTTATACGATACCCACAATCCCACCGACGATGGATGCCTTCGCTAGGATAAAGGAAGTCAAGTTCAACAACCTAGAATGAAAATAATACAAAAACCCTTGGTTATATATGCTTCTTTTACGGAATGTACTGGTATAAAATGCCATTAAAATTGATCAGCACCTGGTCTGAAAATCCAGCACCACGAGACATAACAACTCCCCATCTGCTACCAGAAGTGGCCATTGTGGTGACATAGAAACCCTCTTTCCATTTTTTGTTAATCCACTTATAAGGAAAAGACTCGCTCACTTTGTATGACTGCTGCAAATACGAAGTACCTGAACGCAGAGAATTGAAGCTAAGTAAACGGAAACCAAACAGATTTGACCAAGAAAATCAGATATTGGAACCTTGCACACTAACCTTTTGACATTACTACTAAGGAGCTTCCATCTGTAGCCCCTGCTATTGCGCTGATATAATAGTTCTTCTCCCACTGCTCCATTATCCACTCCTTTAGACACAGCAAAACATCAAATCAATCACTCTGCTAGAATCTAAATTCATAAGCATCTTTTAACTACTGGAATACCAAAGGAAGATTTGATGTTATATTAAAGCTAGAGAATTGCTCCACATCAACAGAGTATATAGAAATATGTACCTTATGAAGGAAATAGGGTGAGAGTTGAAAGACTTGTGCGGAGAATCCAGTGCCAGCATCCATTATAAGGGCCCATAGATTTTGACAGCAAGCTACACTGCTAATAAATAAGCCGTCCTCATTTCCTCTTTCGATGTGCTGTACAAGCCTTTCATCTGCCACATTATAGTGATACCTGCAGTAACATGACCAATTAAACTTCCCATCCTCGAATATTCTTTATACTGAGGCAACTAGATCACTAATTAATTTACTAATACATTTAAAGTGTAGAAAGATGACAACGGCAAACAGTAAATTGAACCAGGGTATGAAATCAACCAAAAAAAGCCAAAAGACTGATAAGATCAATTAGATTAATAAAGCAGTCCTCAAAACTGAACCAGAGAACAACAAATAATTTGAGGCATAAATACCTTTGCTTCATAGGCCTATGAGCATTGTAAACACTAATCCATTGCATCGCTGGCATGCCCAGACGAACCTTCTTCTTTGGTTGTTCATCTTCCTCCTCATCCATAGACAATCGGCCTCTCTTTTGACCAACTTGATAAATAAGCTTCACAAGAAATTTTTTATAAAAAAAAAAAAAAAGTAGGAAGTCAGGAATGTCAAAATTTGCTGGCCAAGAAAAAAGTTTTCAAATTTTACTTGTAATAATTAATATTTAAAAACTTTTAGTACACTCTTACACCCAAAATTACTTTGAAAGCCAAAACAAGGCCCAGTTACAAAAATAAATCTTTACATTGAGAAAGAATAATGTGTACCTTCAGCGCGCCTTCTGTGTTAATTGGACGGATATCTGGATTTGGACCAACAATCCCATCAAAGAGAGAAATGTATTTCGCATAATTAGGTTCTTCATCAAACTTCAAGTTGACCACATATTCAACAAACTGTTTGAAAGGCATCGGACAGAAGCAACACAAGGCCTCTGGAGATGTTGACATTTTCTTCTTGCAAACAAGGAACCCTTTATTCTCTCCCTGACATCATGTTAAAAAATAATAATAATAATTAAATGATTATATGCACGATCAAAAGCAAACAAGAATATTTAAGTTTAAAAAGTTGATCTGATTGAAGGACCAACCTGGTATCCTTGCCAAGGCAAACGACCTCGAAGAAGGAAAACAAGTGTATATGCAAGGGATTCTAGATCATCTCTCCTGCTACAAGTTCTCCCTAAATGAGCATGCACACTGGCATAACGGACTGTTCCCCTGATAGACAAAAGTACTCCCTTTAAATAAGATAATGAAGCAATATACAAAAACATCTTACAATAATCATGATGTAAGCAGTGGTAGTACCTAAAAACATCCGGCCTCTGGTCATATTCAGCATGCAAACCCGTTGAACTATCTCGCCACCTAGTTGCTGATTGCCAAAACAGGTTAGGATTGATAAGGTATGATTTATCTGGGAGTACTTAACATATAAATGATACGACTTAAAATTACCTAATCCAAGATCAACAAGAAATAATTTTTTTTCATCAGGAGTTCCCGCAGGACCTAGAAGAAAATTCTCAGGCTTTACATCTCCATGCACATAGCTGTCCAAAGTACCAGAAAAACTATTAATAAGCTGAAAGAAACAAGATATGCTCAAGTTAAGAACTCAGGTTTTTTGCTGTTATTAGGACAGATTGGACATTAGAGATCCAGAGGATGATTCTCATTTTAAGCTATTCAACAATCCTGGGGTGGTTGGGGGAGCAATGCTTTTCAGGCCAACATAAGCCTAGGGTGTTTCAGGGATTGAATTGCTTACCCTTTACAGTGCATCTTCTCCAATATGGATATTGCCTCAATAGCAATGCAAGCAACCATTTCAATGGACATTCTGTATTTAGAGTATATTCTAATTAAGCAACTGAGATGCCAAAAAAGATAAACATAATAGCCAGTAAAAGATTAAAGAATACATCTTAGTTTAGTAGCACTCACGTATGAGAGTTATTATTCCAAACGTCCCACAGACTTGGACCCAGCATATCCATAACCTGCATAAATAAAGGGTCTAAATCAGAAAGCCATTCAAACCTAAACACCAAATGCAGGCAAGATTTAAAAGATGAAGAAGAAGAATGGCACAACAGAATAAACAATACATACCATGACATAATAGTCACCTTGACGGCCCTTATAGTGTACTCGGGGTATACCATGACTGCCACCAAGAGTGCTGTAGCAATGACAAGGAGTAAGTAAATATTTGCAAATATAATTAGAAATAATAAAATTACAACAAATTAGAAGTGAAACCAGACTCACTTGTAAACTTGCCACTCATATGGCGGTCCATAGTTACATCCTTTGCTACTTCTATGCTCAAATTTCAAGGCAACCTAAAACAAAGAGATCATGTAGAGTGTAAAGACGAAAACTCTTGGTTCTTGTTAAAGAAGATCAAACACAATGTCTATTAAAAATAAAAATGAAACGCCATACCTCTACAGCCCCAGAGCCATTTCTATCATTTGTATTTACAGCCGAAACACGCCGACCTACACAGACCTGTCCAAAGCCTCCCTTGCCCAACTTCCTTTCAATTCTATAAACTGGGGAACCCCCAAACTGAACCTGCAGCAAGGTAATTAAAATCGAACTTTCAGAAGACATGATAAAATAAAAGGTCCTAAATAAAATATTTTTACCATAAATTGTAGATCCAAATATGCACCTGCGAAAAAATACATCAAAAGCAGGAGGGAAAGACCAAACACTTAGGGTCTATGATTTAAAAAAAGCTGTTCTTTCTATAGAATGATTCCCATTCAAGGTCGATTTCGTTCAATTCAACGATTGACCAAAAAAAAAATTTTAATAAATAATAAAATAAGGTGCATGAACTTAGCTCAACCAAATACTGATATTGATTTTTTATTTTTATGCAATGATTTGGTCTAATGAATTCGTCCATTTAGATTGTATCCATGTGAGATAATGATAAATAAAAGAGACAAATTTACATAAAAAACGATACTTAAAAAAATGATTAGGAAGAATAAAGGGGGGTAGAATTAGGTATATGGAATCTAATGGCTATAATATAAGCCAACTCTTGTCTATCCTTTGAGGAATAATTCCAAAATCCGATTGAATCTAAGATATGAATAGTTGGTTTACGTTATGTAAGAAACACATGTATATGGGATATTAGATATTGACTAGTTATCCATGAACTCAAAATATATCTAATCCAGCCCAGTGTTGTCAAGGGCGCAAGGCGCACTCTAGGCGCTAGAACCTTTATATTGCCTCAGGCGCAAGGCGCAAAAAAAGCGCTCGCCTGAGTGAAGTAAGGCGCAATATGTATGTGTGTGTTTTTGTATGTGTGTGTGTGTATATATATATATATATATATGTGTGTGTGTGTGTGTGTATATATATATATATAAAACAAGCTTAAGATATATAATTATGTTAATAAACTCTAAAAAGTAGTCTAATTTATCTACAAATCATGCAATTTTTTGTTGTTGCCCAATATGCATGATTTCTTTACGGGCCCATGTATGTTGTTGAATACTCAAATATTGAGAAGTAGAGAATTTGATACTATCTCCTTTCTTACTAGTAAAGGTACATCTAATGAAAAAAGTTATAATAACAGAAATTAAAGAGAACTTCAATCAGGTGGGCTTTTTTTACGCCTATCGCTTTACAAAAAAGCGCGTCTAGCTGATCAAATGCACCTCGCCCGAAAAGGTCTGAGGAGTTTTTGTTATCTAACACCAAGGCGTAGGCATGCCTAGGCGCACACCTTGACAACACTGATCCAGCCTATTACTGTGGATTTAGATAGGGATTCCAATAGAAGAATAGAAGTTCTTCTGACGTCTTTGACTCTGAATTGAATAATTAAAGAGATAAAATAAAGACAAAAACGAGAATTCAAAGCAAAGAATGTGTTGGAAAAAAAGAAATGGAAGAACAAAGTATGCGCGGATTCACAAAAATCCAGGGGATAGGAACTAAAAAAATATATATCGAAATAGTTCTGATGGTTCAATAATACTCTCACTTCCATTCGGAGTTCTTCGTTACTTCGGCAGGTTGCTATCAAAAACAACTTTGACTTTACTTTTATTAATCTTACTGAGAACATGATCCTAAATAGAGGACAATGAAAGCAACAATGCATGTAACCAACCCACATGTAGTGGGGCCTGAGAAAAACTTTGTTTCTTATTGACTTATTGGAGTTGTTAAGCAAGAAGATTATAAAATTTTCTTTAAGGACTTAACAAAAATCAGAAGTAGCATAGCTGAAATAAAACACAAATATGGTGTTAACAATGAATTACAGCAAAAGTACTGAAAAACCAGAGATGCATTCTTGCTACATATCCCAGTTGAAAAGCCAGCACATAACCTTCCATTGATATGATTATAATACCAATGGCCATAAATCAAAATAACCAAACAAAATAAATGAAACCTTTTGTAATCAGAGTAAACTCAGGCTATACCAGGAAAAGAAGTAAAAGGCATAAAAAGGAGAGATATATGGCACTTCAACCCCTTCAGAAGATGCTAGAAGAGAAGCACATACCGTCTCAATATTTATAAAACAACTTTTATTGTAGATAGGTGACCAAAATGAGATAGTAATCATATTGATATAATAAAACCTTATTTTGGGAATTGTGCTATCAGAATTCTCTTTGTTTATTCACCAACATATCTATCTCAAACACTTCAAATATCAAAATTTCAGGTCCTAAATTATAACCACATTATCTGGTATATGCACAAGCAACCACATGTAGAACTCATTTGTTAAAACTATTAGCCTAATAAGAAGCTTTCACAAGAAACCACGAAACACCTCCATATTTGTTTCCATACCTCTTAACAGTTAACACCAAAGGGAAAAAACTAAAACACTCCACTTGTAATTCAATAAAAGGACTATATTGTGTCCATTTTCTAAACACATTCCTTTTTATTTCACGGAAAGATATCCCTATATGTTTCCAGTAATTAAATCCATGTTCTCAGACAAGGCAGTAGCTTGGTATATAAACCGTTTTTTTTCTCACACAACATGAACTTTAGTTTAAAGATTGTATTTTTCCCCTAGAAGGGAAAGATCAGTAATTATATTTATAATTATGCAAAAGCTTAAAAAACATGCATTATCTTGAATAAAGGTTTGTCTCTCAGCAATGTACCAATCTTACACAAAATATATGTCCAGTAATTCCCAGAAATATATATATATATATATATATATATATATATATATGAACATTGTCTTTTTCACTAATACAAAAAATTATAAATTTTTAACACTAAAATTGCATAATATCCAAAAGACTGGCACCCTGATATAAAGGAGCACATAAGATTATAAATCCTGACGGTTTTTAACATCCTTAACAAGTATGAAGTCCAAAAGGTGAATTCGATAAACTATATCCACTGAGACATTTACATAGCTACATGGTAGTTTAAAGTAATACACCTTTTTTAAGAAGCAAATATCCAGCTAGAAGATGCCAAACACTGAAAAAGTTGATAAAAATAATGGAAGCCGGAACTCTTCCATATAAGTCTAGACTACAACCAAAACGAAATCAAGTTTATCTAGGTTGTTAAAACAATCCTAAAATCAAACTAATTCCGCAAAAAATAATCAATTAACCTAACAGCTTTTAAAACAATATAATATAAGCTAATTTCACAATACGAAACCAGAAAAGCCCAAGTTTTGTAAGGAAATCTCAAACCTTTTCAGGAAGCGGTGCGGTGCTGCCTTCATCCTCACCAGCATTACCCTTGTCATTGCTCCGCCTCCCTCCGCTATCAAACTCGTCCATCGGCTTCTCCCCAACTTCCTCTTTCTCCACTCTCTCCCCTTCCTCTAAAACCCTATTATTATTATTCTTCTCCTCCTCCCTAACTGCCGCTTCCCCAGCCGCCGCGACACCTAACTTCTCATTGACCACCTGCGCCCGCTGTTTCTTATTCTTATTCTCGCTGTCGCCGTTGTTATTGTTTGTCACTGGCGCAGCTACTGCTGCTGCGGCCGCCGCTTCTGCCGCCCTCCTCCGCCGCCTAGTACGCGTGGCAATCGCTTCCCCCGCCTCGATCGGATTTGGTTGTTGCTGTTGCTTCGGTGCTGCTGCCCGGCCCCTGCGTGCTCCGCTACGCAATACCGGCATCGTTCATTCTTCTTCTCCTTCGATTCTCATCACCAAAAAGAAAATCTCAAAGATTGAATTTACTTTTCTTTCCCTTTCTCCTTCTCTTCTCTTCTCTTCTCTTCTCTTCAAACAATCGCTCAATGATACCCCAAATTACACCAATTTTTTCAGGAAAAAAAAAAAAAAGAAAAGAAAAGAAAAGCGCTCAAGAATTTATTTATTTATATGACTATTAAGTGAATTCGATAAAAGAACGAATGGGAGAAAAAGCACCGAACGGAGAGAAAAATCGAGGAATCGAAGAAAGAAAGAAAGAAAAATTAGAGATTCGAAGATTGTGAAAGTTGGGAGATCTGTTCTTTACACAAAGAAAGTAAAGAAAAGGGCTGTTCACTTTCAGTTTAATTTCGTTTTTATTTTTTTACGCTGTATAAATTATATTGGGGAAATAAAAATAAAAAGAAAAAGAGGAGGTTATTACGTGGCATAATGGAGTCTGTTGATGGAGATGAAATACACGGTTGGATTTAGAGTTTTGTTTTTTCATTAAATGATTAGAATTAGAAATGAAAGTGAAAGTGAAAGTGAATGAAATTTCTAAAATTGGGAGTTTTATAAACTTTACTTCTTGACAAAAACTCTACACGGCAACATTTTTTTTCTTTCTTTTTACTAGAATCAAGCCCCGTTTCACTGGGGTTTTTTAAATTTTTTTAATTAATTAATAAAAAATATTTTTTATTAAATAATAATTTTTAATATTAATATTGATGTTAATATAATTATATTTTTTATTTATAAAAATTAAATTTATGATAATTATTTATTTATCAATTATGAAATATATATGTATTTTAAATTGTTATTTATATGTATTTTTTAAATATATTTAAATTTTATTCCATAGTATATATTTTTATATATAAGAGATAAAAATAAAAAAGTATTGATAATAAAAATTAAATTTTAAATTAAATTTTATTTAATTTTTTATTTTTATAATATTAATATAATTATATTTTGTTAATTATTCCCTTTAATAAGAAATTGTGCAAAATAAACTGACTTCTTTCTTTCTCATTAAAACAGTCAAAACACTTCATTTTAATTAATACTATCTGATTCATAAAAAATAATCCAGATTTCAACCCAATTGAAGCCCTGTTGCCTGAAGAATTAAAGTCCATAACCAAAGCTCACTTACACCAAGAACCAACCTAAAGTTACGTGTTAAACATACAAAGCTGGACAGCTGTTGGACAAAGAACCCCTTAGGGGATTTTTTTTAATGTTTTAATTATTGATGATTATTATTTTATCAGTTTGGTTATGGTGTTGTGTATGCGGGTTTATGGTAATTAGGTGGGATTCGTTGAATGTGGATTGTTGGATTGAGAACTGTGAGACTAGAAAGCTCAATGAGCAAAAGATGATTTTGATCTTTTACTTAAGGCTTGTTTAGCATTGATTTTGGCTGTCAAAACGAGCAAAACGCTTGTTTTGGCAGACAAACAATGCTAAACAATTTATTTTTCTTGAAAATTGTTTTTGACAGTTGCTTTGAGCCAAACTCAACAATTAGAATAATGGTTTTTTTGTGGTTCCAAAACCACTGGTTTGAAGGGAAATTACCAAATACCCAAAAACACAGCTCATCCTTCACCTTCATGTAGAGGAGTAGGCGGTGATTGTGAGAAAGATCAACCCAAAGGTACCCATTCCAAAAGCTAATTCCATTGCCAGTTCTTTTTACGACCTCATCAAACAACACAGCCCTCTCACTGTTCCCAGTACTCGGATCCGTGCCCAGGTCCTCTTACTTTCTTTGATTGCATTTTTGTGATTATCATTTCAAAAATGTCCATCACCTTCACTAATTTGCGTCATTTCACCTTTCTTTTCATTGACTTCTGAATACTTAAGTTTATTAGCTGTGGAAGGTTTTACTTTTGCCTTCCATTTCACCGTGCATTTGTCCATGTGGATACAAATTTGTCTTGTAGTTTATTTTATGAACTTAAAAATTGATTTTTTTAGTTATCATGCCATTAATTGGTATGTCAAAATTTATAGAATTGTGTACATATAATTCTAGAGGATTCTGAAATGAAAGAGGCAAAAAACACATTAATTTGCTGATAATTGGTTATCATGACTAGATTAGATCACTGCATTCATTTTCTCAGTATATCTTTGCCAATTACTTGCATTTATTTCTGATGAATTAAAATGATTGCCTTAGTATTTTTACACCAACTATACTGATAATGCTGTAATTTTCTTTTTTGCTCTAATTCGCATTATGCCCTTTTGATCACATGGGGTATGAGGGGCTTGCTAAGGGGGTGAGGTTATGGTCAATATGTCTGGTAAAAACAGTGGGAGCCCTTTGCGTAGTTAATTTCCATTATTGTCTTGTACTTGTCGAAAAGGTTTTTTTTTGGGTCAAGGAACACACCAGTAGTTAAAAGCTAGTTGATTTTAACTATCGTGGAATCCCTTTAAACCACATACTCACACACACACATTGCCGATGTGGGATCCGAAGACAACCCACAATCGGGGTGGCCTACAGACACGCGGAACGCACCACACACCAACACACACGTATTTGCTTTTTTTTTTTGGCCGAAGGAACACACCAGTAGTTAAAAGCTAGTTGATTTTAACTATCGTGGAATCCCTTATAAATCACATAATCACACACACTCGAAAAGGTTTACTATATGTGCTTTGCAATGCCAAGCAAGATAGTTGAATTTTCACCACCTTGGCGGTTAGACCGGTAGCATAATGCAATACTGCATATTTTTTGTAATATTTATATGAGGGTATACAATTATTTTCCTTTTTGAATTTTATTTCAAATATATAGCATTATATATTTAAATTTCTAAAATGTTACGTTTGTATGTGATTTTAATATATAAAAAGTGTTTTTATATATCCAAATTAAATATCACAAATAATTTATATTAATTACGTAAAAATATTTCAAATTTATATTTTGATATATCTTAATATTACATTACTTGAATAGCATTGAAATTAACTTATTCTTTACTTTCCAACATCATGTCTAAAATAGACATTTTAACTCTCCACAATAATTTTTGACAGCAATGCTAAACACTCAGAATTCTCAAACCACATTTTTTCACAACACTTTTCAAACACACTTTTAATAAATCAAGCTTTTTATAACCGCAACAGCAATGTTAAACTAGGCCTTAACCCGTTTAGCATTGCTGTTGACACAATTTTTTATGTTAAAAGTTGTGTTTGTAATCTCAATGTTAAATAAGCAAAATATTTTGATTTTTTTGATTGAAATCATGATTTGAAAACCCAAATAAAAATAAAATTGAGCTTTTGTGATTTGAATATTAGTTTTTGTATAAAATGATTTTATTATTCTCACATTTCAAACTTTTATTATTTTAAATATATTTTTTTGATATTTCAATTCCTCATAAATTTTTTCACAATAATACCAAACACTTAAAAATTCTTAAACCATATTTTTCTATCACACTTTTAAACATTTTTTTAATCCAAATTTTAACCCATTTCCAATTGTGGTAGAAATTATGATTTGGTCTAGAAGGTGCGTTTAAATAAATAAATAGTTTTTATTGTAGAAATTATGATTTGGAAATTTAAATAAAAATTCAAATATTTGATATTTTTGTCGATTGAATTTTAGTTTTTAGTATAAATAATTTTATTACTTTTATATTTCTAAATTTGTACTATTTTATGCATAATTCTTTTGATTATTTTAATTTATCATAGCATTTTTTATAATAATGTCAAACACTCAAAGTTTTTAAAAACATTTTTTCATTACATTTTTTAACTCAAGATTTTTTCAATCCAAGTTTTTTTTTTTTCAATAATAATGCTAAAGTAAATCTTATATAATAAAATTTTGTTAATGAATATCTTAAGACAATATTAAAATTAATTAATATATTATTTATAATAATAATTTTATATTAAATATAATAATTAATATTTTTATTCTTAATTATTGATGCGAATGAATATATTAATATATATAATAACTTTAAAAAATACTTTTAAAACACTAGTTAACACTAGTTAACAAAATCCTATATAATAATCTAAGTTTATCGAGTTTTTATATGATTATAAAATAGTAAAGATATGAAATTAAAGTGATGGTTTATGGATTTTCTTGATATGAAAAAAATTCCATTTGGAGGCCTAAATGGGGGAGAGAATTAGCCTACATCAGAACTTAGAACTAGTTTTTAATTTAAATTAATCTATACTATTATAAAGGGAATATATGAGTTTGTGTCACTATAAGTCAAGTGACACCAACTATGAAGTTACAAAATAAAATAGGAATATTTTTGTCTTTTCAAATTTCATATACATATATATATTTTAAAATACATATTTATTCTTAAAAAAAAATTATTGTTATCAGATTTAACTACGCAAGTGCACGTTATTGTAAACAAATAATAAAGTGAAAGTAGAGTGTCGAACCCACGAGAAATTGTTATTAAGTTCGTTAAATACTAAAATTAAGACAGCTTAATCTTATCCAAACAATTAATTAAAAGTTGTTAATTAAAACTAAATGAAAGAAAATAATAAACAAAGAAAGCAAATTAAAATTGGATTTAAATCAATGGAGAAAAACCTAGGATTATAATTTCTCTCAACACTTCGTATGAACTTTTCCTACCCTCTTAACTTGATTAATGATCTTAAATTGTTAACCTAGAGTTCTAATCTATTTATAAGGATCTTCCAATGGTCTTATAAAAATATCCCTCTTAACCAATTAACTATATTCTTATGATAATTGAATTAAAGAAGAACTCATTAAGTTTACACTCTAAAATTGATTAAACATGACACGTAAGTTTATTCCTACACTACATGCAACTCAATTCATCATAATAAATGAATATGAAACATGTATTATGCAATCCATGTCTAACACTAAACTCCCTTTTTCAAGTTGTATTTAGATTAACAAAGCAATTTAATTGGTGATCAAACAATTAAAAGCATTAAACAAAAGATTGAATAAACAACTCAAATATCATTAAATCAAACTAGAGACTAAAATAATTCAAACTACATGTTGAGTTCCATTGCAATCCTAGAAAAAAAAAATAGTTCATACTTAACTTTGAAAACAATAAAAATTGAGTTTCACCATCATAAAATTATAAGAGAATAAAAGAAGATTAAGGAAAAAGAGAAAACTAAGGGTTGTCAAATTTTCAGTCTTCTAGTCTCCAAAACCACTTTTAGCTCTTTGCAAAATTGTGGTGGCTGCTCTCCTCTTCAAAAAATTAAAACTAAGAGCTAAGAAGGTCTCAAAAAAACTACTAAGTCCTAAGGGTTCCTATTTATAGAGCTCTTAAAAGCCTGAAGAAGGAAAATTTTGTGGCCAAGTAATTGCTTCCCAGCTTGGACTTTCCATATATGAGTTGATTCTCTCCTTCTTGCTTTAGACATTAAATTAATAACTATATTAAACATAAAATAAATAATTAAAAATAAATAAAAATAATTAATTAATAGTTTAAACTACAAGGACTTGGCTATTTTAAATACATAAAATATGGTAAAATAACTCTATTTCCTAAAGTTATCACACCCAAACTTAAGATTTTGCTAGTCATCGAGCAAAACAAAACAAAACTAATCGAAATAAAATGAAACAAAACAAAGCTAGAGATAAATGCGCTCGAGTAATAATTTCCTTAATTGTCCTCAAAAGTTATCTCAAAATCCCGACTCAAAGTTTAACACAAACATAATCCAACTTTATGATTCAATTCAATCGTATGTCTCATGCTTGAATAGATTTTCAGTGTATGTGTGAATTATCTCTTTGCAAATCATTACATGCAATCTAAAAGGTGATTAATGAAATTAAAATGAGATTGGGCCAGATTAAATATTTATTAAGTGTTGTGGGCTTATTGTGAATATTTAATAATATGTTTAAGGGCTTTAGTGCAATTAGTCGATAGTTGGCATGCACTAAACCTAGTAATATATATGCGCCACTTATGTTGTTGCCGCCCCCAAGGAACCCAACTAGAAACCCTGCAAGTCGACGACTCACTCCTTAAGAGTGAATCGACCGAATAGCATTGGCAAGGGAGAATTCAATTCTTCTAGTTTTTTTTTGGCAATCCAAGATAGAGGAGGAAGGTTTCTCACAACCTAGACCACTAGCATCATCTTGGCAAAACATAATCTCAACCTTGTGAAGGCTTTCAGATCACCTGTGTGGATTACTGTTAGAGGTCAGACAATTGGACGACTTTGGTCTTTGACAAGCTAGCATTGTTTACAAGAGCAAGAACATCAAAAATCTATGATGTGGTTTCGGCAATCTCTATTATTGAGGTATGAGATTTTGATTGTTATCTATTCTTGACAGCCTGATCATTTTGAATTCATAGGCAGATCCATGGAGAGATTCAATATTCTTTTTGTTTTATTTAATTCCACTACGTTGTATGTTTAACTTGAAGATTAAATTATACATTATCTCTGTTTGAGCATGAGCCGAATCCCAACAGTGGTATCAGAGCCAGGTTTATGTTATTCCTATATGATCTATGCTTTGATTGTTACCTTTAACAAAATTATTTTGTTCTTTGAGTTATTTTGATCCAATTGTTACTAACCGAATTTGTGAGAATTTGCACTTGTAGTGTTTCGGTGAAGGCAGCAGTTAATCATGGTGAATTCTTGTTGATTAATTGGTTTAAAATTATTTTAAACTGATTAATGCAACTGGCGAAAGTTTGGCAGCGATTGAAAACTGTTTAGCCTGCTTTGCTCAAATTTGGTGATTTTAGTGAGAAAAACTTGTAGATTTTTCTTGGCTGAATTTTAATGCATTTTTTTTTAATGATTTTTAGGATTTAAAATTGTTTAGAATTGTTCTTGGCAAGCCTGAAAAATCATAAAACTGATATAGCATTGAAAAATTGGAAGCTGTGAAAAACGGATAGACAGCCTTAGGGAAGTTAGGGGGCGGCGGCTACTCATATTAAAAATGGGTTGTGCCTCCCTTGCTAGGGTTTTTTGGTTCTATCAGATTCTCACAGCTTATGAATTTTAGCAATATTAAGTTACTAATGTTGCAGTATCCTAGTTGAGATACAACACTAAAAATTAGTAATTATGGCAATATTGTTAAATTAATTAAATCACCAAAATAAGAATTTACATGAATATTCAATTAAATTATTTAATTGGATAGTAATTTAATTAAAGAAAATAATGCTAATTGGATTAGGATTTATTCTAATGAGATTAGAATAATTGTTTATTATTTTCTTTGAATTAAATTATGGATCAATATAATCAATGATGGTAATTAGAGATTATAGCATGATTTATATGTTCATAAATTGTTTGTGAATGTATGGGATGATTATGGACTAAAAACCCAATATGATTATGGATGGTTGAATTTAATTTTATGATTTTTAAATAGGGACTGCGTGCCCTGCCTTATCTCTCATTTTCTAGAGTTGTAAAAATTCTTTCCTCACCTAACTCCCCTCAAATGTAACTTGAGGTTTCTTTATTACAAATGTAATTAGTTACATCAAAGTGTAAAATTAGGATTAGTTAGGAATAATTTTTGTAACTTGAAGATGAAGAAATGCGCCATAAAAAAAAAAAAAAGATTACAAGTAAGCTTTGAAGACTATAGTTGTAATCACTTAGGAATTTGACCAACTAATTTCCTTTGATAGCTCAAGGAAATTAGATTAGAAAAGTCCATAATCATCCAAGTAGAAAGCATGTTATATATTTACTTTATGCAATATTATAAATGCTATGAATGTTTATTATGATGAGACTTAAAGAAAAGGAAATCCCTCTTTACAATATTGAGTCACATTGTGCATGATAAAGTTGCCTTCCATCATCATAACAAAATAAACAGAGTTCTTCTAGTAGGAGGCTTGTTGAGTCACTCAAGGTCAAACTACTGCACGAATATGTTTGAGTTATGAAGTTGGGTCTTACTCAACTAATGCTATGTTGTCCGGATGCTTACAAACTTGACCGTATAGTGTTAGAGGCAAAGTTAGGCGAAGTACATATGATGTGCTTAGACAAAGAGTTGTCACCTAACTGATCTGGGAGTTGCATAGAGATACAATTTATAAGCTATGTTATCTACCCAACTAGGCTTGTTGTAATTTGTTGAGTCACTCAAGGTTGCCACATGTTGAAAGGGATCCAGCCCACTAGAAATACCTTGATGAGATTTTCGAATAATAGTGAGGGCTATTATCTTGAAAAATTAGTTGGAGAACCAGTAAGAGATTTAATACCTCATATGCATGAATATAATTGATATATACTTTTTCCATATTAGGTTATTGAAAATGGTTAATACATTAACTGTACTGCGCGACATTATGAATGCCATTAGTCCAAAATGTTTGGATTGGTACATGAGATTGAGAAGCGTTCTCAATGAAAGAAAGGTTGCTCACTTGACAAGTCAAGAAGAACTTATAGAAGTTTTTGGGTTGATTGTGTTTGTGATTGAACTGAATCTTTCTTCTATTAAATCTAATTCCTAGATAATTGATTCAGGATGCGGTTCACATCTATGTAATGACATAGCGATGTTGAAAGGAAGTAGAAAGTTGAGCAAAGATGAAGTAGTTCTTAGAGTACGCAATGGTGCAAAAGTTACAGCATTAGCCGTTGGAACATGTATTTTATCTTTGCCGTCTGGCATGAAATTGGAACTGAAAGATTGTTACTTTGTTCCAGTATTGTCTAGAAACATCATTTCGGTTTCATACCTCACTGTTAATGATGGTTTCGAATAAGAATGAAGGGCAATAGTTGCTCCATCATTCTTAAAGACATTCGCTATGGATCGGCAACATTACATAATGGATTATATGTTTTGGATCCAGAGATGCCTGTGTTCAATATAAATGTCAAGAAAGGATGATCCAAGTAAGACTTACATCTGGCACTTTAGACTTGGTCATATCAATGAGACAAGGATTTCCAAATTGCATAAATATGATTATTTGGAACCCTTTGATTATGAATCATATGGGACTTGTGAATGTTGTTTCCTTGGTAAGATGACCAAGACTCCTTTTACTGGAAAGGGTGAAAGAGCTGGTGTTTTATTGGGTTTAATACATTTAGATGTATGTGGGCCACTAAACACAGCTGCTAGAGGTAATTTCTCATACTTCATAACCTTTATCGATGATCATTCTAGATATGGTTATGTTTATCTGATGAGATAAAAGTTTGAAGCTTTTGAAAAGTTCAAAGAGTTCAGAGCTGAAGTAGAGAAACAGACTTGGAAAAATATTCTAGCTCTTAGATAGGATCGAGGAGGAGAATATTTAACTCATAATTTCTTGGATCATTTGACAGATAATAGAATTCTATCGCAATGGACTCCACCTGGAACTCCTCAGTATAACGGAGTATCCGAAAGGAGAAATCGAACCTTGTTGGACATGGTTCGGTCCATGATGTCTAAGGCTGACCTTCCTATATCCTTTTGGGGATATGCCTTAGGAACTGCAGCTTACCTTCTAAATAGGGTTCCAAGCAAGTCAATAGATAAGATACCATAAGAGATATGGAATGGCAAGAAGCCATGTTTATCTTTTCTAAATATTTGGGGATGTACTGCTTTTGTGAAACAAGTACCTTATGATAAACTGGGAGCTAGATCAGAAAAACATAAGTTTGTGGGATATCCTAAAAAGACTGTTGGATATTACTTTTACAGTCCTACTGATCAAAAGGTGTTTGTGTCAAAACATGCTGCTTTTCTAGAGAAAAAGTTTCTACTAGAAGGATTCAATGGGAGTAAAATAGATCTTGAAGAAGTTCAAGAACCACAACTTAACATTCCCTCGGAACCCGAGCCATTAGTCAAAGCATTGGATGCTCGGACTAATGCTCAAGAATCACGAATACTCCGAAGGTCTAGTAGGGAGAGGCAAACACCAATAAGATATGGATTTCTTTTGGAAAGAGATGATTTGCCCATTGATAATGAACCTGCTACCTATGAGGAAGCGATGTCTGACATCAATTCCAAGAAATGGCTAGAAGCCATGAAATCCGAAATAGAATCCATGGAATTTAACCAAGTTTGGTCTTCAGTTGATCCACCTCGAGGGATAAAACCCATAGGGTGTAAATGGGTATACAAAATAAAAACAGACATGGATGGCAACGTACAAACGTATAAGGCCAGATTGGTTGTAAAAGGTTATAATCAAGTTGAAGGCATTGATTTTGAAGAAACCTTTTCACCAGTTGCCATGGTAAAGTTCATTAGGATTATGCTTGCTATTGCTGCATACCATGATTATGAGATATGGCAGGTGGATGTAAAAATTGCATTCCTTAACGGGAATTTGCAAGAGGAAGTGTATATGACACAACCTAGAGGTTTTTCATCCAAGGCCACATCTAATAAGGTATGCAAGCTGCAAAAGTCCATTTATGGACTAAAGCAAGCATCTCGGAGTTGGAACATCAAGTTTGATGAAACAATCAAAGAATTTGATTTCATTAAGAATCCTGATGAACCATGTGTTTACAAGAAGATAAACGGACATGCTATTGTTTTCTTGGTGCAATATGTCGACGACATATTGCTCATAGGAAACGATGTACCTATGCTTCAGACCACCAAGGTCTGGCTCTCCAAACAGTTCTCCATGAAGGATTTGGGAGAAGCAGCATATATCATGGGAATTAAGATCTATAAAGATAGATCGAAAAGGCTGGTTGGATTATCCCAATCCGTTTACATAGGCAAGGTGCTAAAGAGGTTTAGCATGGATATCTCCAAAAGAGGTAACTTGCCTATGGTACATGGTGTATAACTCTCGAAAGAGATGTGTCCTAAAACTTATGAAGAAAGGACACGGATTGATAGGATCCGTATGCTTCGGCAATAGGATCTATCATGTACGCCATGTTGTGCACAAGACCAGATATATCGTATGCCCTGAGTGTCACGAGCCGATACCAAAGCAATCCTGGTGAAATTCACTGGACTACTGTGAAGAATATCCTCAAGTACTTGAGAAGAACTAAGGATATTTTCTTGGTCTATGGAGGGGCTAAAATCCAAGTAAAGGGTTATACAGATGCTGAATTCCAAACTAGTAAGGATGACAGTAAATCGTAGGGCGGTTACGTATTTACCTTAAATAGAGCTGCAGTCAGTTGGAAATGTTCCAAACAGACTATAGCTGCAGATTCAACAACAGAGGCTAAATACATCTCCGCATGTGAGGCAGCGAAGGAGGCTGTTTGGATTAAGAAGTTCATAACTGAACTTGGTGTGGTTCCAAGCATTGTTGATCCAGTGCCACTTTATTGTGATAACAATGGAGCCATAGCGCAAGCTAAGGAACCACGGTCTCATCACAAATCCAAACATGTATTACGGCAGTATCACTTGATTAGAGATATAATTCAAAGAGGTGATATAAGTATGGAAAGGGTACCCACAGAGGATAATATAGCTGATCCTTTCACTAAGGTTCTGTCCCAGTAGAAACACAACCGTCACATGGAAGGACATGGGCTTAAGTACATGGGCGATTGGCTTTAGTGCTAGTGGGAGATTGTTGGTGTAAGCCCTACAAGCCAATCTAGTTAGGCTTGTAAAACACTATTTATATATTCATGTGTTGCACATTATAGTTTATTAATTATAATTGAGGTATTTCTTTATCCATAAGTTTTGTTATAATTGTTATAAATCACTTGTGAAGATAAAGCCCATGAGACACAATGGCATTGCAAAGGAATTGTAAGGTGTAACAATTATGAGGATCCTTATGCATCAATGCTGTGTTTCTAAACAGTTCCTGGTCATTGTATTGTCAAGACAGGACATTAACAATGCTCAAAGACTGGCATATGTTAAGCCTTCATGCACTTGATGCATGCAACCGGTCTCATAGGTTGAAAGTATAGAGATACTTGGGGATAACATATGGGTGCTTGTTAGTTGAACAAGTTCATTGAACATGACCCGCTATGAGAGTTCCATTTGGTATTTCACTCAAGTGTCTATGGTAAATACTCTCATGTGTCAATAGTGTAAGTAATCCTTTGACTTGTGACACTAGGTCATCTTGTATGTGAACTGTCATACTTAGATTTCATCATGAACGGGTCCCAATCACGAGGATACTTAAAGTAGGGTGTTATTGGGTATGACATGAAGCATACAAAGATGAATGAGTGGTCTAGAGAGGATTCATTACCCCAAGTGATTAAGGGGACATATCTCACATGTATCTGGCTTATATTAACTTATGGAAGTCCTTGGCCAAGGCAATATTTAAGGAGTTAATATTAAAACTGCAGATCTAATATGGAATGGGTTAAGAGTAGACACTGAACCATGCTCTTTCCTATCCCGGGATATTTGATGAAGTGATCGAATTACACAAACATATTGTACACGAAAGGCTAGTCGAAATTTGATGACTCTCTTGGCATTTGGGTGGTCATGATACATTGCTAGATGCCGCTCATGATCTATAAATATAAAATTCTTAATTGAATTAATTATATTTATTGCCAACATGTTAAGGGCCTAATGGGTCACGCACAAAAGGTGATTAATGAAATTAAAATGAGATTGGGCCAGATTAAATATTCATTAAGTGTTGTGGGCTTATTGTGAATATTTAACAATATGTTTAAGGGTTTTAGTGCAATTAGTCTTGTAGACACCTAATTTTGTCCGGACCTTTTAAAACCTATTTCGATTTGTCCCCCTCTCGAGTTTAATATTTTTGTAAAAGTCACGGTCACGATTTTAGATTTTTAAAATGTTCTAAATTATATATATCATTTTTAGCTTTAATTGTTCAAATAAAATCGGACCGTTAAATTACCGATTTTAAATTCAATTTAAACCCGAGATGGAAAAGTTTAATCTTGAGCTTTAATAGATTTTTAAAATAAAATTTTTAATTGAAAATATTTATAAAAAAAAAAAAAAGAGGAGACTTGAAAAGATAAAGGAAGGGTAACTTAGACATTACCTATCTTTTATTTAGGTTAGGATATGAGTTATAAAATGGGTCATTTGAGGAATGAAAAAGGAGGCCGATTATTAAAAAAAAAAAAAAAAAGACTTGCGGCTAGAAAAAAAAGAAAAGAAAAAGCTTTGGTTTTTTTCTTCATGGGGGCTAGGAGCTAAAAGAAAGCAAAAAAGAAAGCTGTGGTTTTTTTTTTTATGGGGGCTGGCATTAAAAAAAAAAGAAAAAAAAGAATAGATGGGGTTTTCATGAAAATGCGCTGAAAGAACAGGTAGAAAAAGCAAAGGAAAAAACAAGCTGCATTTATTTGTAACATTTGCAAAGCGTGAGCAGGAGATAGCCGAGTTGAAGTCGGCAATTCGTGACTTGAAAGTTCAACTGAAGCCACCATCAATGCAGGGATTCAAGGACCAAAGATCTTTTGGTTGAGGAGCCTTTGCGTGGGGTGGCTCCAATGACGTCCAGCTGAAGGAAAGGCGCTAGTAAGTAAAGGTGGCAAAATGAACCTGAATTCGAACCCGAAAATCCGCCCAGAAAAACCCGAACTCGAATCCGCCTAAACCCAATTTGACCAAAAAGTCAAAATCTCGAACTCGAAAAAACCCGAACCCGAAATGACCCGAGCTAGAACCCGAAAAGACCCGAACTCGAAATTACCCGAACCCGAAAAAACCCGTATCCGAAAAACTATAACCCGAAAATACCCAAGCCAGATCCGAAGCCGAACCCGAATTTATTACTAAAAATAAAAATTATCAAATTATAATTAAATAATTTTTTTATAAAGCAAGAACTTTATTTATCAATTTTATTCTAATATTTTTTTAATAATTTAATTAAAATTAATTTAATTTATATTATATATATGATAAAATAATAATTTTATCAAAAATAAAATTATATTTTGTACTTATAACTTTAATGTCCCATATCCTGATGAATCCACTATCTAAAAATTCTAAACTCATGAAAATTTTAGAAATGTAAATTTTTTTGACATAAAATATTACTTGTCCTTTATTTATAATAGTATAATAATATTTTCTATATATTAAAATTAATTAATAACAATTCATTCATTTTAACGTATCTCTAGTATAATAGTATTTCTTATATTAAAAAATAGATAAAAATTATTTTTTTTTAAAAAAATGTGTTGCTCTTTGCAACATATATATAGTTTTCTTAGGCATATTATTAAATTAAGTCATCAACACCATATTCACTTGCCCAAGCCCGGACCGGTCTAAAATATAGGCCTCAAATTCTGTCCAAACTTGCCCATATTTGTAAATGGGTAGTCCAAGCCCATTTAGGCCTCAAAGTTAAATGCTAGGGTTCGTCCCTAAAAATCTCTTATTTTGTAGTGAATATAAATTATAATGTATTTACATGTTGAAATTCAAGTTCATCAAATCAAGTCTTTTAAATATTAATATGATTAATTTATAATATATCATATTTTTTTATAATAAATTATTTTAAAATTTTATTTTATATAAAAAATTAATTTTATATTTTTTTGGTGCAAACAAATATTGATTTTAATAAATAAATATAATTAAAAATATCATATTATAATAAAAGATTATTTATAAAAATAATAATAAAATAATTTTAAAAGTAAATATTTAAATTATGTAAAATGATTACATCTAATATAAAATAAAAATGATATAAAAAAACCCGAACTGAACCCGAACCCGACTGGGCCCGAACCCGGATGGACCCGAACCAGATCGGACCAGAACCCGAACGGACCCGAACCCGAATAAATCCAAACCCGAATGAGCCCGACCCGAACCCGCCCAATTGCCACCTCTACTAGTTAGGCAGTCTCTGTTGAAGCCGTCCGTCGCCAATGGAAGGTTGGCAATATTTGTCCTCGCTAAAGTCAGCTTGGCCTGCCACGGTGGTTTACAAAACTGGGTTTTTTGAGTTTGGGTTCACTTTCAGCTACCATGGAGTTGTTGCAAACCTCAAAAGCTGAGTCCAAACCTTGGTTTCCTTTCCTTTCCTTTGATTTTTTTTTTCTTTAACCTCTAAACCAATAAGTTGCTAACAATGGCTCATTTTCTTAAGGTCTTCAAAACAAGGGTGACTTTGGTGGCATTTTGAGGATGAGGAAACTTGGATCACCGCTATGTCGCTCTCGAATCTAACTACTGCCCATGTTATAGATTTGGGAAGAACATGAGGAGGTGAACAATGTCCAAGATGGTATATGGCATAGCCGTGGAGGTATACGTATAGGAAGCTTTCATGCGCCACTCGTCTTCTTTTTCCAAGCCCTCCCAAATTCCTCAGAAGCTATAGCTTTGTACAAGGAAATGATAACCAAAGGTATTTATCCTGACTCTTATACTATCCTTATGTCCTAAAAGCATGTGCCCAATTCCATGCCTTGGAAGAAGACCAACAAATCCATGCACATTCCATTAAGTTTGGTCTTAATTCCAATGCTTATGTTCTCAGTACTCTGATGCGCCTTTATGCTGTTTGTGGGATTATTCATAGTGCTAAAAAAATGTTTGATGAAAATCCTTGAAAGAGACTTGGTGTCTTGGACCACCCTTATTCAAGCTTTTGTTAAAATGGGTTTTGCCAAGGAAGCCATTCAGGTTTACTTTGATAAAATGACGTTGGTTGTCATCTTTTCTGCTTGTTCTAGGATAAGAGACTCGAGTTAGACACCCAAATTCATGAAAATATATGTGATGTTCATGATACTTATTCAGATGTTTTTGATGGCAATGCATTGGTTGATATGTATATGAAGTGTGGCGATGTGGACTCAGTTTGTCAGTAGTTTGATAAAATGCCTGTTAAAAATGTGGTTGCTTGGAAATCAATGATATTTGGTTTAGTTCAACAAGGCCAAGTTAAGGAAGCATTTTACGTTTTTCATGACATGCAAATGATAATTCTTAGGCCTGACAATGTTACTATAGTTGCCATTTATCCTGGGAAAGTGGGTTCATGCATATATTGATAAAAATTAAATCAAAGCAGAAGAATTTATAACAAGTGTGCCGATAAATTCTGATGCCTTTATTTGGGGTACATTGCTAATATTCATGGAAACGTTGCTTAGGGAAAGGAGCCAAGGGTATAACTGTTAGATAAAAGAAATTGGAAATTTTAGCTAAGACTGGTAAGAGCAATTTTGGTAGCCTTGGGAAACCAAACAAAAAAAGAGAATTTTGAATAGAAAAATAAGAAATGGTTTTTGCGAAGAGGACAAGCACAAAGTAATATTCTTTTATTTTATTTTATTTTTATGTTTATTGTGTTTGCTTTGGACATGGTATATTATGGTGTATATTTGGTGTTTGATAATTTACTCTTATACGGCTAATGTTGCTTGCCTTGAACATGGTCTATTGTGGTGCATGCCTTAATGTCATTTTGCATATTCATAACATTTTAATAAATAAGGCAATATTCCCGAGTTCAATAGTTCATGGTTTTCTCTGTTGGGTATGCCGGAGAGGTTATCATTAATTATTAACGAAGGATTACCCTTTTCTAAAATAAAATCAGTTGGAAAATTTTGAAATAAATAAAACTTTTTATGTTTTGTCGGGTCTGCCAGGGAACAGGAAAAGATTTTGGTATTAATAAACTCCGAGTCATTGTCAAGTAAATTCATCTTATGCCATGTCATCTTAAGCCATTTCACATGCCATGTCATCTTATGTCATCCATATGCCATGTCATCTTGCTTGTCATGTCGATTTCATTCACATGCCATGTCATTTTATGTCATCCATATGCAATGTTATCTTGTTTGCCATGTCATTTAGGCATTAGGTCATTTAATATGCCATGCATATTTTCTATATCATTTAGGCATTAGGTCATGCATTTCATGCATTTAACTTGCTGTTTGTTCATGCAGTTCACATCATGCCACTTGATTTATGACTTAGGCCAATCAATGACTCAAAGTCATGCTCACTTGAGCATACTTGTGGAAAATTAAAGAATTGTCAAATTGATTATTCTACCTTTGTGATTTTTTTTTTTACTTTTAGCCAATTTTTGTCTAACTTTTTAAAAGTATTAGTTACTGTTTGTAAGTCTTTAGGAGAGTCTCCACCATTTTTACTTTGATTTTTAAATGATTTTATCAAAGGCAAAAAATGTGTTTTGGCAAAACAATTTTTTCATCAAGTACTCGAATTTTCCCGATTTTTCTGGGAAGTCATCTTTAATCAGAAAATTAAGCCAATTTTTTCTCGCGTAGCTTTACATGTTTTGAGTTTTCAGTATTTTTTTAGAATTTTTTAGAATTTTAAAATAGGTTAAAAAAATCGTGTTTTAAAACTGGACAGTAAAGGCAGATTTGATTCAAAAGAAAAACAATTATTGAATTTGGCTTAGGCATTTAGAGAGGTTGGTTAGGAACTTTTAGATACTATCCTAGTTTGGTTTTTAGACTATTTTAAACTTTAAAAATGATTTTACAAACCTCGGGTTAAGGGTAGTCAAGTTCGGGTTTTCAAACTTAGGAATTAGAGCCTTTTTCAAAGAGAATTCGGCCATGCATTATTTTTCATCCAAGATTTTCAAAATTGTTTTCAAACAATCACAAAGTATTTTGATTTTAGAAAATTTAATTTGATGTATTTTCCTAAGGTAGCATGATATTTTTTTAGATATATAGATTTCCTTATTTAAAGAAAAAAAATACACTTTCATGCATTGCATTTTTTATATTCATGCATATTGTATAATATATGATTTTTTGCTATGATAATTTCTATGGTGTTGTTATTATTTTGATTTATATTTTATGGTGTCATGTTGTTTGTTATAGGGTTTTGAATATTTCATGCTATCTTATGCTTTTTATTTAGTCATTTATTTTTGTCACATCATTTAACATATACTATGTTCATGCATTATTAATTTTATTTTCATCCATATTTCATGATAACATTATTTTATATTTCATATTCATTTCATGTCATTTAGAATATATTATTTTGTTTAGGTTATTTTATTTCATTTAGAATATAGCATGTCACTTAGGATATTTCATTTCTTTTAGAATATATCATGTCACTTAGGATATTTCATTTCATTTAGAATATATCATCTTACTTAGGATATTTCATTTCATCTAGAATATGCTATGCCATTTAAATTATATCATATCATTTAGGTTGCATTATATTATCTAGACTTTGTTATATCATCTTTACTACGTCACTCAATATATATATATATTAAATGTTTTTGAAAAAGATAATGATTTTCAATAAAAATAAAGATATTTTCGAGTTAAAATAATTCATGAGTTCTCTACCGGGTTTGCTGGGGAGGATATCATCAATTATCATTAATAACGGAGTATTTTCTTTAAAACGATAATGATTCGAAATTTTTTCCAAATTAATAAAAATTTCAATATTTTACCACGTTTGTTGGGGAATATAGAAAAATTTTGAATTAATAAATTTCGGATCATTTTCAATTAAAAATGGAATTATTTTTCTTTAAATTGGGAATTAATTTAAAATACCAAATTTAAAACCGACTCTTCCCGAGACCTGAAATAACACATGATTAATAAGGTACCATTTTATATGTGAGTTGTGGGGGTGCTAATCCTTCCCCATACGTAACTGAGTCTCGAACCCGCTTCTTTGATTTCTCTGGTTTAAAACGCGAACTTGAAATTGGTTTTAAAAAATATTTTAATTAATTTTAAAATATTTTACAAAACTGGTTTTAATAGGTGGCCGATCACATCTAGCCAAAAAAGATTGGTAGCGACTCCATGTCTTTTTCGAGGTCATTTTCAAATCCTCATTTTATTTTAAGAGGAATTAAGTCGACTTTTTTCTCTGTTTTTCCAATGTCATGCTTAACGAATATAAAGTCTCGCGATGAGACTTGTTATTTTTTAGGTTGCGGCAAGTCCAATAGTTGGCATGCGCTAAACCTAGTAATATATATGCGCCACTTATGTTGTTGCCGCCCCCAAGAAACCCAACTAGAAACCCTGCAAGTCGGCGGCTCACTCCCCCTAAGAGTGAATATGCCGAACAGTATTGGCAAGGGAGAATTCGATTCTTCTAGTTTTCTTTTGGCAATCCAAGATAGAGGATGAAGGTTTCTCACAACCTAGACCACTAGCATCGTCTTGGCAAAACATAATCTCAACCTTGTGAAGGCTTTCAAATCACATGTATGGATTACTGCTAGAGGTCAGACAATTGGACGACTTTGGTCTTCGACAAGCTAGCATTGTGTACAAGAGCAAGAACATCAAGAATCTGTGATGTGGTTTCGGCAATCTCCATTACTGAGGTATGAGATTTTGATTGTTATCTGTTCTTGAAAGCTTGATCGTTTTGAATTCATAGGCAGATCCATGGAGAGATTCGGTATTCTCTTTGTTTTATTTAATTCCGCTGCATTGTATGTTTAACTTGAAAATTAAATTATACATTATCTCTGTTTGAGCATGACGAATCCCAACACCAAAACCGTGAAGTAATCATTCTTTGAAAATCAAAATAATAGGATGAATCAATAGCAAATCCCCTCTCCGGAATAAGGCTTTTCTGTAGAAGAGATTGGGTATGCCATAGAACTGTCGCCTGGGATACGAACTTGTTTCTATCAAAAGTAGTAGTGCTAGTGCTAGTTTTGGTTTTCTTCTTTGGTGCCATGACACTAGTTCTAAGTTCAACAATTCAACCAAGTCCAACAAATGTCTTCCACAAAGATAACACTTTTAAAAGCAAGAGTAAAATTCTTCCAAAGTATCCCAATCAACCAAATTATCACAATATGTTATAAGGATCTAGGCTAATCTCCAACAAGAACAAAACCCAAGATATAATCACTAGCAATTTCTCCAATCTTTAATTAAGCTAAAAAACAATCCATTCCACAACAATCAACTAATAACCCTATAATTTTTTAGAATGCTAAAGAACAATCCACTTCACAACAATCAATATTAGAGGCAACGACAAGCTTCAATACCCAATTTTCCTCGAAATTCAACCAATAACACAAAAACTAGTAACAATATTCATGAAAAATTAAAGACTTACTTGAAGAACCTGAAGATTGTATGAGAATCCTTGCTTGAAGATGATGGAGAAATTGTTGGTTGAGTTGTGTGGTGGTGTTGTGAAAGAAATTGAGATGATGATGAGTAAGGGATATGGGTTAGTGTGAGGAAACTAGAAGAGGTGAGGGATTTGGGTTGGAGGGAAAGATAGTTGGGAAAGGTGAGGGATTTGAGAAAGAATAGATGTTTGAGAAGAAGAAAGGTGAGAGAAAAAGTGTGGTGGTTGTAATAAAGCTTGGGAGAGGAATGAGACCTTGAGAGAGAAGAGTGACTGAAAGAAAATAAAAATTTGGGGTTAGGCTGTGATAGGGTTACGAAACCCTAGTAAAAAAATATACCCAACCTGGAGCCAGGGTCTCTGCCAGTTTAATAAAAAAAATCAGAGTTTGGGCGCCGCGGCGTTAGGTTTTGGCGTCGCGGTGCCAACCTTGCTGCCTAGTTTTTTTTTTTTAATTTCTTTTTTGACGTCGCGACGCTAGGGTTCAGCATCGCGGCTCCATGGCCTCGGCCATTTTCTGCGCAAGCTTAGTGCCACGGCACTGGGCCATATTCATTTTTTATTTATTAAGACCTGCAAAATAAAATAAAAAATATTAGAACAAGAAAAATTAAAATAGAAAATAAAAATGACAAAGTAAAGAGTAAAAAACTTGGGTTGCCTCCCAAGAAGCACTTGATTTATAATCATCAGCTTAACTATCTCGTTGTTATGTTGGATTGGCAAAGATGATTGAAGACTTTTGTTGACCAAAATTTCTTCCCCAGCAAAGCTTTAAACGCGGCATTTTCATCTTGAACTTTCTGTTCAAACTTTCTTCATCTGCCTTGACTAGCTCAAAGTGATGCTTAATGATTTTCTTATCATACCTTCTTTTTGGAAACTTTAAAGCATTCACTAGATTCTTGGTCGCACTTTTCACCACATTGACTGCCAAACACTCTTCAAATTCATTAGAAAACTTCATAGCTTTAAAAACTTTAAATGTTACCAATTGGTCTTGAACCCTTATGGTAAGTTCGTCTTTTTGCATATCGATGATAGTTCTTCCGGTAGCTAAAAAAGGTCTTCCAAGAATAATTGGTATTTTTTACTATCCTCTTCCATGTTAAGTACAATGAAATCCGTCGGGAAGATAAATTTATCAACTTTTACCAACACATCCTCAACAATACCTCTTGGATGAATGTAAGATCTATCAGCTAATTGCAGCATCACCGTTGTAGGTTTAACTTCCCCCAAACCAAGCTTTCTATAAATAGAAAGAGGCATCAAATTTACAGTTGCTCCCAGATCACATAAAGCTCTACCAATGAACTGATTTCCAATTGTGCATGGAATAATGAAACTTCCCGGATCCTTGAGCTTTGGTGGAAGTTTCTTTTGGAGGATAGCACTGCACTCCTCGTAAGTGCAACAGTCTCAAATTCACCCAATTTCCTTTTCTTAGACAATATGTCTTTCATAAACTTGACATAGCTTGGTATTTGTTCTAAAGCTTCAGCAAAATGTATATTAATATGGAGCTTTTTAAATACCTCAAAAAATTTATGGAACTGCTTGTGAAGTTTGTTCTTTTGAAGGCACTGAGGAAAGGGTGGTGGGGCATAACATTGCTTCTTTTCTTCTTCTTAAGCCTTTCCAATTTCTTTTTCCTCTACAAATTTTGCTTCAAGAGGTTTGGATGGCAATTCTGGCACTTTCTTTTGAAAACGCTCAGGAAAAGGTGGTGGTGGGTAGATTGGAGGTTTCTTTTCTTGAATTTTCTCATTATGCTTCTTGCTACCCACTTCTACTTTTTTTCCACTCCTGAGTGTAATTAAATTGCAATGCTTTTCTCTTTCTTTCCTAGGATTGGTTTCAGTATCACTTGGAAAAGATCCCCTAGGACGATTGTTAATTGCATTAGCAACCTGGCCCATTTGCGTCTCAAGATTTCTAAGTGACGCTGAATGACTTTGAAGTAATTTAGTTTGACTTCAAAGTGATGTTTTATGATCCTGAAGAGATTCTGAATGAGAGTATTGGTTCTTGTCATGAACTGCATAAACATCTCTTCCATTGATGGCTTCTTTTTTGGAATAGGAGCACGAGCTTGTGATGGAAACCCAAAAGGGATTGCTAGTTTAGCAGAGGATGAAGACCCTTGATTGTTATTCCACGAAAAGTTTAGGTGATTTCTCCAACTCGGATTGTAATTGTAGGAATAAGGATTGTTTTGTTGTCTATTATAGTTTCCAACATATTGCACTGATTCGACATTGCTTGGGCAGCTATAACTGGTGTGTCTTTCCCCACATAATTCACAAGTTACAAATGAGCTTTGAATAGCATGGACACTTACAGTATCAAATCGCTTTGTCAATGCAGCTATCTACGCAGTTAAGGCACTGATTGCATCCATCAGTTCCTGCAACTTTCCTTGGTACAAATCTTTCTGATGGCCATTGATAATTATTATATGTATCTCTTCAAGCAAATCATAGGCCTCATCAGGGAATTTTCACATTAATGCTCCACCTGCAATGGCATCGATAGTAGTTCTAATTTTTCCCAACAACCCATTATAAAATATTTGCACCTGAAGCTATTTAGGTAACCCATGGTGAGGACATATTCGAAGTAAATCCTTGAATTTCTCCCAAGCTTCATGTAGCGATTTAGAATCAAATTGCACAAATGATGTGATATCATTATGCATCTTTGCAGTCTTGGCTGGGGGATAGTATTTAGCTAGAAACTTTTGAGCCAAGTCATCCCATGTAGTAACAAAGCCAGCTGGGAGTGAATTTAACCAACTCTTGGCCTTATCTTGAAGTGAGAAAAGGAAGAGTCTCAATTTGATGGCATTGTCCGAAACTCCATTATGCTTGAAAATATTCCAAATTTCTAGGAAATTCATTATGTGAGTATTAAAATCATCATTAGGCAACCCCCCAAACTGTACTGAATGTTGAATCATCTGTATGATGGCTGGCTTGATCTCAAAATTATTAGCTTGAATAGCAGGTCTTTGAATGCAGTTATTGCACGAGAGGGACAGCAAAATCGTGCAAGGTTTTTGTATCTTCACCGTCAACCATTGTATGGTTGTGAGTTGAAGCTTGTAAATTCTCCCTTCTAAGTCGATGAAAAATTATTTCCGGTTCCGAATCAAAAGGGACAAGTTCCAAACTTCTAGATCTCTGCATACAACAACCAAGAGCACCTGAAAATAAGAAAAAGAAAGTTTGAATTGAGACTAAGAATGCTTGGTATTAATATTAACAAAAATAATAAAATAATTCCCCGGCAACGGCGCCAAAAACTTGTTGTCAGATTTAACAACGCAAGTGCACGTTATCGCAAACAAGTAATAAAGTGAAAGTAGAGTGTCGAACCCACGAGGAATTGTTATTAAATTCCTTAAATACTAAAATCAAAACAGCTTAATCTTATCCAAACAATTAATTAAAAGTTGTTAATTAAAACTAAATTAAAGAAAATAATAAACAAAGAAAGCAAATTAAAATTGGACTTAAATCAATGGAGAAAAACCTAGGATTACAATTTCCCTCAACACTTCGTATGAACTTTTCTACCCTCTTAACTTTATTAATGATCTTGAGTTGTTAACCTAGAGTTCTAATCTATTTATAAGGATCTTCCAATGGTCTTATAAAAATATCCCTCTTAACCAAGTAACTATATTCCTATGATAATTGAATTAAAGAATAACTCATTAAGCTTAGACTCTAAAATTGATTACACATGACACGTAAGTGTATTTCTACAATGCATGCAACTCAATTCATCCTAATAAATGAATATGAAACATGTGTTATGCAATCCATGTCTAACTATAAACTCCCTTTTCCAAGTTGTATTTAGGCTAACAAATCACTTTAATTGGTGTTCAAGCAATTAAAAGCATTAAGCACAAGATTGAATAAACAACTCAAATATCATTAAATCAAACTAGAGAGTAAAATAATTCAAACTACATGTTGAGTTCTACTGCAATCCTAGAAAAAGAAATTTAGCTTATGCTTAACATTGAAAACAATAAACAAAGGAGTTTCACCATCATAAAATTACAAGAGAATAAAAGAAGAGTAAGGAAAAAGAGAAAACTAAAGGTTGTCTGATCTTTAGTCTTCTAGTCTCCAAAACCACTCTTAGCTCTTTGCAAAATTGTGGTGGCTGCTCTCCTCTTCAGAAAATTAAAGCTAAGAGCTAAGAAGGTCTAAAAAAAATACTAAGTCCTAAGGGTTCCTTTTTATAAAGCTCTTAAAAGCTTGAAAAAGGAAAACTTTGTGGCCAAGTAACTGCTTTCCAGCTTGGACTTTTCATATATAAGCTGATTCTCTCCTTCTTGTTTTAGGACTCTACAAAACTACAAAAGACATTAAATTAATAACTATATTAAACATTAAAATAAGCACTATGACACTTTTCTTAAATAAGCTCTTATACTTTTATTGTACCTAAATAAGCCATTATCCTTTGATTTGCACCTAAATAAGCCTTTATTTCAAATGAAAGGTTGATTTATGTTAGACCTGCTCATGGGCCGGGCAGCCCATCCAACCCGATGGACCCGACTCATATTGGATCGGGACTGGGTATATTTTTTGGTGATTTGAGTCTGCTCGGCCCTGCCCAGATCACTGTTCATGCATTAAAAATTAATTTTTATTTAAATTAAATTATAAATGTAGACACCTAATTTTGTACAGGCCCCCTTAAACTAGGTAAATTCTTCCTTGTACTTTTTTTAGAATGCAAAAAATCTCTTCTCATCTTGCAGATGCTCCTCCAAGACTTGTGATTCGGAGTTCAGCATGAAAAGTCAACTCCAAAAAAAGTCATCTTTAAAAAGTCAACCCAAAAAGTCAACCATTAAAAAAGTCAACTCCCTGTCAAAATCAAGGTTCGAAGTTGAATTGAACAATGGCGAAAGAATTTTGACAATCCGAGATCTACAACGAAAGATATGGAGTTCGAAAAATGGGTTGCGAAAATTCAATGCAGGGGAAGACCTAATTCGGGAAATTTGGGAAAAACTGCAAAGATGGCCCAATTTAGTGAAATTGAAGCCCCCAGTTGATAAAGAATGAGTAAACAAGGATAGCCCAAGGCCCAGTTTGAAGTGGATCCCAAGAAGAGCCGTTTGGGGCAAAAACGAAAAAACGAGAAAATTCTCGAGTTTGAAAAGGGGAAAACAAAATCGGAGGGCAATTTGATCGTAAAAATTGAGCGTTTTCGGACCAACTCAAATTTAATATATGAAAAAGGCATTAGAAAAAAAAAACAGAAAATCGGACCCATTTCGAGTAAAAACGAGGCTTTGGAGGTTGAAGGGCAATACTGGAAAATCCCAAAGATAATTCAGGAAAAATAGCAAATGAGTTCCAAAAATTATGGAAACTTCTAGATCTGAGTTTTATAATTTTGGAAGAGATCGACGAAGAAAAATCGGGAATCGGAGCTCATTTGAAAAATGAAAAAGTTCAGGTGCACTAAGCCAAAATTCCAGAAGATAATTCTGGGAAAAATAGCAAACGAGCTCCAAAAATTATGAAAACTTCCAGATCTAAGTTTTATATTTTTTGGAAGATATTGGCAAACAAAAATCTGGAATCGGAGTTCAAATGAAAAAGGTGAATTTTGGGTGCCACTAACCGAAAAATCCAAGAGAAAATTCCGAAAAAAAGAAGGAAACGAGCTCAAAAAATTTTGAAAATCTCTAGATCCCAATATTATATTTATTTGGATGGATTGGAGAAAAAAACAAACCATATTTGGGGTCCGTTTACAATAAAATTAAGTTCAGGGGCTAAAAGGGTAATTCTATCGAAGAAACTGAAAAGGGCCAATTTGCAATTAAAAAATATGAAAGATGAAGGAATTGCTGAGATGTTCTAGGCCCTTGGCTGGTCAGCTCATGAATGAAGGGTGAGATTTGATTAAATTCATCCAATGGTCACTATCAAATTGCAAGATGCCATTTTTAATGTCATGAAAATATTTTATCCATCCAATGGCCTAGGTGCTTTGTAGAAAGATGAGTACATCTTTCAATGCCCAAGATCAAACTGCAAGATAGCATTTTTATTGTCATGAAAATATTTTGATCTAATGGCTTAAATTGAGGGAGAAAGGAGAATGACAAACCATTTAAGGGCTTAGAGGAGAGGGAAAAAAAGAGAGCAGACACACTCACACACCACAAGGGCAGCCGACCATCACTAATAGGAAAGGGGGGTTTTCATTTGACAAGGGCAGTAGCTATTCAAGAGAAAAAATGAGAGGGAAAAAAGAAAAAAAAAAGGGATTTTCTTACTACTCTTTGATTTGGAAAGCTAAAGCAAGGTAGCTATTTTCATTCATGCTATTTTCCATGCTTGGTTCATATGATTTTGTTATTCCTTTATGATTTTCATTTTATTTTCTTTCATGAAATAAAATTGTTTTTTCAAAACAAGTTCCAAAAGATTTCTTCATGTTCTATCAAATAACCAAGTTTCTCAAATTTTTTCTTACATGTTCTTTCTTGATGTGGTTTGCTTGTTGGTTGTGGTAGAATAGATCCCCTTATTTGTTGCTTCATGTTCATGCATTCATCTCACCCCCACTAACTAATGGCTCAAAGCCAAGCTCTCATGAGCATGCTTGTGGAAAAAGGAAAAGTTGTGCAAGTTGGATTATTTTTTTCTCACCATGCATTCCTTGTCCAAATTTAAAGAATTTTTAACCACAGGTTGTAGACCCTTTAAGGAACCTCTAGTATTTTTGTTTTGATTTTTAGATTTTTCTATCAAAGGTTTAAAAATAGATTTTCACAAAACAGTTTTTAACTCACTATCTTGATTTTGGGTAAAAATCGGTGATAGTATCCATGATCCAAAAATTAAGGTGATTTTTTCCCATATAGGTCGACATGTTGTAAGTCTCTCATAATTTTTTCAAATTTTTCTGAAATTCTTTAGGAGGGAAAAAAAATAGGTTTTCAAAACTGCCTAATGGATTTTGACAAAACAGTTTTTAACTCACTATCTTGATTTTGGGTAAAAAGCAGTCATAGTATCCATGTTCCAAAAATTAAGCTGATTTTTTTCCATAGAGGTTGACATGTTATAAGTCTCCCATATTTTTTTCAGAATTTTTGAAGGGAAAAAAAATCTTTTTCCAAAACTGCCAGTGAGAGTCAATTTTGTTTTTTTAAGAAATACTAACTTTCTATTTTGGTTAGGATATTAAGAGGGGGCTGACTTAGGGCATTAGCTACTACCTTAGGTTAATTTCCAAGCCATTTCAACCATAAAATTTGATTTTATAAAAGTCGGGTCAAGGGCGGTCAACCCGGATTTCAAAACTAGGAAAATAGGGCCTTTTTAAATTGGGGGTTCAGCCAAAAGGCCATTTTCATCCAAAAATTCCATTTTTTTAATCCGAGCCCAAAGTCTTTTGATTTTGAAAATCCAATTTAGGTCTCTTCTTAAGGTAGTCAAATACCTTTTTAGGTTTACGGATGTCCTTACTCTAAGGAAGAAATATATTTTCATGCATTGCATTTTAAAAATGTTTTTACTTAACTTGTCATAAAAACCTACTTTTCGGTTTATTAAACATTTGGAGAGAATTAGTTCTCAATCTTTGTCGGGGTTGCCTGGGAGGTTAGGAAATTATTCAACGCACGTGTTTATAGAACCGAAACGTATGGTTTTTATTTTACTCGAAATCACGTGAATATCATATGAAAAAATTATTTTCCAAGTTTTGCCGGGTTTGTCCGGAAGCACGGTAATATTTTTCGACATATGCTATTTATATGATTTCTCACATGAATAATTCATTTCAAATAATGATGTGTGCATGTGATCATGATGTGATTATGAATATTTTATGATGATGCCATTTTGTTGATTTTGCCATGTCATTCATATGCCATGTCATTCATATGCCATGTCATTCACATGTCATGTCATTCACATGCCATGTCATTCATTATGCCATGTCACCTATGCCATGCCATCCATGTAACATGTCATGTCATTCATTTGATTATGAATATTTTATGATGATGCCATTTTGTTGATTTTGTCATGTCATTCATATGCCATGTCATTCATAGTGCCATGTCATTCATTATGCCATGTCATCCATATGCCATGTCATTCACATGTCATGTCATTCACATGCCATGTCATTCATTATGCCATGTCACCTATGCCATGCCATGCCATCCATGTAACATGTCATGTCATTCATTATGCCATGTCATTCATATGACATGTCATTCATTATGCCATGTCATCCATATGCCATGTCATTCATATGCCATATCATTCACATGCCATGTCATTCACATGCCATGTCATTCATTATGCCATGTCATTCATATGCCATGTCATTTTATGCCATGTCATTTTATGCCATGTCATTCATTATGCCATGTCATTCATATGCCATGTCTATGCCATGTCATTCATATGTCGGGTTATCTTGCTTGCCATGTGATTTCATTCACATGTCATCATTTCATGCCCTGTTACATGCCATGTCATTTCATGCCATGCATATGCTATGTCATTAGTAATGATTTGCATATTCATAATCTTTTTTTAAAATGTTTTCCAAAAGATCATGTTTTTGCTAGGGAGGATGATGAGAACCAAGCTGGTATTGGACTTCAAGATCCATTGCATGTTCCTATTGGGCCTATTACAAGGTCAAGATCCAAGAAGCTCAAGGAAGCTATGCAAGGATTGGTGCAAAGGACTTGGGAAGAATCTACAAGTCTTTTAAACAATGTCAATCCATTCAAGTTGGGCTGTTTGAATGAGGAAGACCAAGAATTGGTCCATGTGATCCAAGCTTCACACGATGGGCCACAGAGGAATTCAAGAGGGCGGCAATCTTAATGAATTAGTGTGCCTGTTTTTAGTTCATTATCTAATATGAAGTGAGGACCAATTCATTAATGATGTGGCGCCTAAATTAGAAGCTTTAGTTGGTTTTTTCTATTACTTAGGCTTTTAGGCCTGATTTATGTATTATGTCCAATAAGCTCTTGGGGACTACCTTCATTAAAACTATTGGACATCTTTAATTTAATTAGGTTTGGGCTTGAGCTTGTTCAGCACATAGCTAAGCTTTCATTTAATTATGTAAGTAGTAAGCCTTGGCTGCCAAGGAGTTTCATTTGTACTAGGAGTTATTAGGCTAGTTGAATTAGGGTTAGTAGGGAGGCTATAAATACCCTTGTTTAGCCATCTACTTCAGCAACCATTATTAATCTATTGAATTGAATTTATTCAAGTGAGTGTTTCACTCTTTGTAGTTCTTGATAGAACTTAGGAACTTATCAAAGAATTCTTTCTTTGTGGCGTTCAACCTATCAAACTTAGGTTCTTGAAACGAGAGTTCTTAGGGTCTAGCTTACAAGCTTAATCTAGGTTCTTTGAAACAGGCTTTCTAAGGGTTTAAGTTTTCTTTGCCTGAATCTTGGCTTTCTTGGGGTTAGGGTATTTCAATTTATTAGTGGGTTCAAAGGGTTTAACCCCTAGGGTTCACATCAGTTGGTATCAGAGCTTAGGCTTCCAATCAGGTTTTTATAGTTATCGCTTTGATTTGTTGTTTGTTACTTATTTTTGGGGTTTCAGATACTATCACAGCAAAATCAATAACAAAATTTTGGGTTTTTAGGCATTATTGTCTTAGGGTTATAGCTTTAGGCATTCTTGCCCTGGTTATAGTTTTCAGGCAGTCTTGCTTTGGGGTTTCATTTCTTGTAATTGAATCAAACCAATCTAACAAGATTTTGGGGTTTCAGACATTTTTATCTTGGGGTTATAGCTTTAGGCATTTTTCCTAGGGTTATAGTTTTTAGGCAGTCTAAGTTTGGGGTTTCAGTCTTGAAAAGTGGTTTAAATCAAGATTTCGTTTCTTGAATTGTTGATCAATTAAAATTTCTTCTTGTTGATTCTTGACCCGAATCTTAAAAAACAAAAATCAAGAATTCAGAGAGGCATTCGAATAGTCCCAAGAAAGAAAAAAGAAGTTCATCCGAGATTTCAAGAAAATCAAGAAGTCTCATTCTTGAAAAAAAAAATAAGAAAAGTGTTCGAACATCAAAAAAAAAAAAAAAGAAAGATTCAAAAAAGATCAAGGGAAATAGGAAAGATTTGAATTCTTGGTAATCTTGTTCTTGATTTTTACTTGTTATACCTTCTTACTAATTGTTTCTTGTTTCTTGAGTCTTTTTCTATGTATAATTAAAAGTAAGTTTATTAAAGAAAAAGCCTAAAAGAGTGCAAACAAGAGTTTGAGTGATATCTTAATTGAGTGTAAACACTAAGGGAGTGTGTGAGTTTATTTTTATCACTAACATTTTGTTTTGTTGCAACTTCAAATGTCTCACCATAGTGAATCATCACACAATGGGGATGAAAATCCATCCTTTACATGGAGAGCTATGCAACAATAGTTTGAGAGGATGAATTTTGCGATGACACAGATGTCAGACAAGATAGAGAGGCAATCGGCAGCCATTCAAAACCTACAAGATGGGCTAGATAGAAGGGCTAGGCGAGAGCCTAGTGTTGTTGATAAACATGATAAAGAAAAAGCAGATGATAAGGAAGTTGATATGGGTAGACCTAGAGGAGTTAGGCATGGAGGAAGGCCTAGGAGAAACACTAGGGATCATGATTGGGAAAATAGAAAAGATAGGAACCTTGGGAATATTAAAATGAAAATTCCACCATTCCAAGGTAGAACTGATCCTGAGGTGTATTTGGAGTGGGAGAAGAAGATAGAGTTGATCTTTGATTGTCACAACTATTCGGAAGAGAAGAAGGTGAAGTTGGCAGTCATTGAATTTACTGATTATGCCATAGTTTGGTGGGATCAACTAGTAACCAATAGGAGGAGAAACCATGAGAGACCTATAGAGACATAGAGGGAATTGAAAGCTCTCATGAAAATGAGGTTTGTACCTAGCCACTATTATAGGGACCTTTACCACAAACTTCAAAACCTTACGCAAGGGTCTAGGAGTGTAGAGGATTACTATAAGGATATGGAGGTGGCTATGATTAGAGCCAATGTAGAGGAGGATCGGGAAACCACCATGGCTAGATTTTTAAGTGGCTTACATAGAGACATAGCCAATGTTGTGGAGTTGCAGCATTATGTGGAGGTAAAAAACATGGTGCACATGGCTATGAAGATGGAGAGGCAATTGAAAAGAAAGGGGACAGCAAGGTATTCTTCGATTTCTAACACTCTTTGAAAACCAAAGTGGGACATAGATCGAGCTGTTGTCAAGAGCAAAGCCGAACCACCAAAGGGGAAAGAAGAGAGCACTAGCAAAGACAAACCTAAGGTATTTCAAAATTCCAATTCTTCAAGGAATAGAGATATTAAATGCTTTAAATGTTTGGGTTCAGGCCATATTGCATCTCAATGTCAAAACAAAAGGGTGATGATCATGCATGATAATGGTGAAGTCTTAACCGAAAGTGAGGATGATTGTGATGACATACCAGAATTGAAGGGTGCTAGTGATTATGTTGGTGATGATGCTGACTTGGACTACCCCGTTGAAGGTAAATCTCTTGTTGCTAGGCGTGCCTTGAATGCACAAATTAAATTAGATGATGTATAGCAACAAAGGGAAAATATTTTTCATACTAGATGTTTTGTGAACAATAAAGTATGTAGTATGATAATTGATGGGGAGAGTTGCACCAATGTAGCTAGTACTACCTTAGTAAAAAAATTAGGTTTACCTATGCTTAAACATCCTAAGCCTTACAGATTGCAATGATTGAATGATTGTGGGGAGGTTAAGGTGAATAGGCAAGTAAGGGTAGCTTTTACTATTGAGAGGTATAGTGATGAGGTGCTTTGTGATGTAGTGCCTATGCATGCTGGCCATCTATTGTTGGGGAAGCCATTGCAGTATGATAGGAGGGTTACACATAATGGGTTTAGGAATAGATATAGCTTTGTAAAAGATGGCAAAACCATCAACCTTGTTCCTTTAACACCAAAGCAGGTCTATGAAGACCAAATGAAATTGAAATATGTTTTTGAGAAAAAAGAATTGAGTGTGGCTGAATCTAATGAGGAAAAAAAAGAGAACGAGAAAAAAAAGAGATTGGCCGAAAAAAGGGAGGAAAAAGAAAGTGACAAAAACAGAGAAGTGGCTGAAAAAAATAAAGTGATGCCACAAGAAAGAAAAGCAAAAACAAATATGAGCTTTTATGCAAAAAAGAGTGAGGTTAAAAAGGTTTTTTTAGAAGATCAGCCAATGATCTTCCTTGTTTATAAAGAATTATATCTTAATCTTGATGAATCTAACCAAGCTCTTCCTAGTGTTGCTATTTCTTTGTTACAGGAATTTGAAGAGTTATTCCCGGAGGAGATGCCAAGTGGGTTGCCTTCCATAAGAGGCATTGAGCATCCGATTGATTTTGTACCAGGAGCAGTCATTCCAAACCGACCAGCCTGTAAAAGTAATCCGGAGAAGACAAAGGAACTTCAAAGGCAAGTTGAAGACTTGATGAGTAAAGGGTACATAAGAGAAAGCATGAGGCCATGTGCTGTTCCAGTTCTTCTAGTGCCAAAGAATGATGGGTCTTGGAGGATGTGTGTTGATTGTAGAGCAGTCAACAATATCATGGTAAAGTATCGCCATCCCATTCCTAGATTAGATGATATGCTAGATGAATTGTATGGATCTTGTGTTTTTAGTAAGATAGATCTTAAAAGTGGTTACCATCAGATTAGGATGAAAGAAGGTGATGAATGGAAAACAGCTTTTAAGACTAAGTATGGTTTGTATGAATGGTTAGTCATGCCATTTGGACTTACTAATGCACCTAGTACTTTTATGAGACTAATGAATCATGTTTTGAGAGAGTTTTTAGGTAAATTTGTAGTAGTCTACTTTGATGACATTTTAGTGTACAGCAAAATCTTAGATTAGCATGTTGAACATTTGCGATTTGTGTTTAATGTGTTGAAAACTGAAAAGTTGTATGCTAATTTTAAGAAGTGTACCTTTTGCATGGATAGAGTTATATTTCTTGGATATGTTGTTAGCTCAAAAGGTATTGAGATGGATGAAGAGAAAGTCAAGGCCATCAAGGACTGGCCGACACCTAAAGGGGTAAGTGAGGTAAGAAGCTTTCAAGGTTTAGCTAGTTTTTATAGGCGTTTTGTTAAAGACTTTAGCACTATTGCTGCACCACTTACTGAAGTTATTAAAAAGAATGTTGGTTTTCATTGGGGCAATGAACAAGAGAAAGCATTTGTTAATCTTAAAGATAGGTTATGTTCAGCACCTATTTTAACATTACCTAACTTTGACAAAGCTTTTGAGATTGAATGTGATGCCTCAAGAATAGTAATTGGAGCTATTTTAATGCAGGAAAAACATCCAATCGCATTCTTCAATGCGAAGCTTAGTGGAGCGGCCTTGAACTATCCAACTTATGACAAGGAGCTCTATGCACTTGTTAGAGCTTTGGAGACATGGCAGCATTACTTATGGCCTAAGGAATTTGTGATACATACTGATCATGAGTCATTAAAACATCTCAAGGGTCAAGGTAAGTTGAATAAGAGACATGCTAGGTGGATGGAATACATAGAGACCTTTCCTTATGTCATTAGGTACAAGCAAGGTAAGGAAAATATTGTGGCTGACGCTTTATCTAGGAGGTATGTATTTCTCACATCTATGAATGCTAAGATGCTTGAATTTGAATATATAAAGGATGAATATGCCAATGATGCTGATTTTTGTGATGTATACATAGCATGTGATAAGACAGCATTTGATAAATTTTACAAGCATGATGGCTTTTTGTTTAGACAAGATAAACTATGTGTGCCTAATTGTTATTTGAGAGAGTTATTAGTGCGTGAAGCACATGGTGGTGGTTTAATGGGACACTTTGGTGTCAAGAAGACCTTAGAAATATTGTATGAACATTTCTTTTGGCCTAAAATGAAAAGGGATGTTACTCTCATATGTGATAGATGCATTACATGTAGAAAGGCCAAATCTAAGGTTTTACCTCATGGGTTGTATACACCCTTACCAGTTCCTAGTGAACCATGGGTAGACATATCTATGGACTTTGTATTGGGTTTACCTAGGACGAAAAAGGGTAGGGATTCACTTTTTGTGGTAGTGGATAGGTTTAGCAAAATGGCACATTTTATTCCATGCCATAAAACTGATGATGCAACTAACATTGCTGAATTGTTCTTTAGGGAGATAGTGCGCCTACATGGTGTTCCTAGAAGCATTGTGTCTGATAGAGATGTTAAGTTCCTTAGTTACTTTTGGAAGGTTTTGTGAGGGAAATTGGGTACTAAACTTTTGTTTTCTACTACTTGTCATCCACAAACTGATGGGCAAACTGAAGTAGTTAATACGACTTTAACACAACTTTTGCGCACTGTTATACAAAAGAATTTGAAAACTTGGGAATAATGTTTGCCATTCATAGAGTTTGCATATAATAGGACTGTGCATTCTACTACTTCTTATTCTCCATTTGAGATTGTTTATGGTTTTAATCCTAACTCCTTTAGATTTAATGCATTTATGCAAGGAATAGTTTGAATGGGAGTAAGAAAGCTGAATTGGTGAAGTCTCTTCATGAGAAAGTAAAGCTTCAAATTGAGAAAAGAATGCAAAAGTTGCTTCACGAGCAAACAAATGGAGGATGCGAGTTACTTTCGAACCAGGTGATTGGGTCTGGGTTCATATGTGCAAGGAAAGATTTCCAGCCCATAGGAGAACCAAGTTGCATCCTCGAGGAGATGGGCCTTTCCAAATCCTTGAGAAAATTAATGACAATGCTTACAAAGTGGACTTACAGGTGAGTATGACATTTCTACTTCATTTAACGTTTCTGATCTTTCCCTTTACGATGTAGGTGATGATTCGAGGTCGAATCCTTTTGAGGAAAGGGGGAATGATGAGAACCAAGCTGGTATTGGACTTCAAGATCTATTTCATGTTCCTATTAGGCCTATTACAAGGTCAAGATCCAAGAAGCTCAAGGAAGCTATGCAAGGATTGGTGCAAAGGAATTGGGAAGAATCTACAAGTCTTTTAAGCAATGTCAATCCATTCAAGTTGGGCTGTTTGAATGAGGAAGACCAAGAATTGATCCATGTTATCCAAGCTTCACATGATGGGCCATAGAGGAATTCAAGGGGGCGGCAATCTTAATGAATTAGTGGGCCTGTTTTTGGTTCATTATCTAATATGAGTTGGGGACCAATTCATTAATGATGTGGTGCCTAAATTAGAAGCTTGAGTTGGGTTTTTTTTATTACTTAGGCTTTTGGGTCTGATTTATGTATTATATCCAATAAGCTTGTGGAGACTACCTTCATTAAAATTATTGGACATCTTTTAATTTAATTAGGTTTGGGCTTGAGCTTGTTCAGCCCATAGTTAAGCTTTCATTTAATTATGTAAGTAGTAAGCCTTGGCTGCCAAGGAGTTTCATTTGTACTAGGAGTTATTAGGCTAGTTAAATTAGGGTTACTAGGGAGGCTATAAATACCCTTGTTTAGCCATCTACTTCAGCAACCATTATTAATCTATTGAATTGAATTTATTCAAGTGAGTGTTTCACTCTTTGTAGTTCTTGATAGAACTTAGGAACTTATCAAAGATTTTTTTTTGTGACGTTCAACCTATCAAACTTAGGTTCTTGAAATGAAAATTCTTAAGGTCTAGCTTACAAGCTTAATCTAGGTTATTTGAAACAGGCTTTCTAAGGGTTTAAGTTTTCTTTACCTGAATCTTGGCTTTCTTGAGGTTAGGGTATTTCAATTTATTAGTGGGTTCAAAGGGTTTAACCCCTAGGGTTCACATCAGAGGATATCATCAATTATCATTAACAATGGAATATATTTCTTTCAAAAAATAAGAATGATTCGAAATTTTTTTAAATAAATAAAATTTTCTATGTTTTGCCGGGTTTGCCGGGGAATATAGAAAAATTTTAAGTTAATAAATTTCGGATTATTTTCAACTAAAAATGGGATTATTTTTTTTAATACTGGAATTATTTTAAAATGCTAGTTTCAAAATCGACTTTCACCGAAACTCAAGATAACACATGATTAATAAGGTTCCGTTTTAAACAGACGTTGTGGGGGTGCTAATCCTTCCTCGCACGTAACTGATTCCTGAACCCGCTTCTTTGATTTCTCTGGTTTAAAAGCGCAATTTTAAAAGTGTTTTAATTAATTTTAAAATATTTTACAAAATCGTTTTTAATAGGTAGCCGATCACATCTAGCCAAAAAAGATTGGTGGCGACTCCATTTCTTTTTCGAGATTGTTTTCAAATCCTCATTTTATTTCAAGAGGAATTAAGTCGTCTTTTCCTCTGTTATCCCAATGTCACACTTAACGAGTAATGTCTTACGATGAAACTTGTTATTTTCTAGATTGCGAAAATAAAAATTAATATAAAAATAATTTTATTATTTTTGAATAGTGATCAAGGACGGGCTTGGGTAAGGTAGAAAAAAAAATTTTGGGCCATAGCCTTGCCCATGAGCATGTCTAATTTATGTTAAAGGATTATTTAGGCATAAATTAAAGGTTAGAGGGTTATTTGGGTACATGTTAAAGGTTAAGGGCTTAGTTGGATACAAATTAAAAATTAAGCGCTTATTTTGGTTTAATAAAAGTATAGAGACTTATCTAAATAAAGTGATAAAGTTCAGAGGCTTTTTTATTATTTTAATCTTATTATTTATACATTAAAAATTGAAAGGTTACATTTATAAATGATAGAGAGCTACAACAAGTTTAGAAGATTAGGAAATGAACCTTGTAAAATATATATATATATATTATTAAAATGTACGAACTTCAAAAGTATATAAGTGAACGACATATATATTATTAATAATTTATTAAATTAATTATTATGTCCTTAGTCAATGATTTTTATTAAATTAAAATATTTTTTAATTTTTATTTATTTATTAACATTTAAGTCTTAATTATTAAAGTAAAGTTTTCTTAATTGATCATTAAATTATTTAAAATTTTAATAATAATTAATTAATTGTATATATATATTGACTAATTATTATTTATTTTCTGAATAATATTAAAGTTATTAATTGTTAAAGTAAATTTTCCCTTATTGAGATTTTTTTTATTAAAATTATTTTTCCCATCAGATTTTATTAAATTATTAAAGTTTTAATAGCAATTGGTTTTGTATATATATATTTTTAGTTATTTATTACATATATTTCACATGAATGCAGCCTGAAATTTCTTGCTTAATTATACAGTTTGCATTCCCTAAAGCATTGGAAAGTATCCAATATGATACCTATATAATGTTCAATTAAGTACCTAGCGTTGCAATCTGTCTATTAAATTACCCTAACCTAGCTCGAGAAACCAATTCACAATTCATCAGCATGCAAGTTTAGAGATTATCTTGATTGCTGGTTTTCAAGACTTTTTTCTTGCAAGCCAATTAGCTACATCATTTTCCTGTCTGTGCATATGTTTCAGTTGCAAAGTCCACCTATGATCAAGAATATTTTATTGTCTCTCAGACTCCCACCATTAGAGTTAAAAGGATGGTCATATTTGGACCTGATTCAGAGTATTAGGTTTATTTTCAAGCATAAACAACCAATTATAGCCCGTCTAGCTCAGTTCCATTTGAGCTTTTAGGGGGTTGCTGCTGTTTTCCTTTTAAGCCCAATCATCAAACAAAGTTGGGTTCCTTCGAGGCGATATTTGGGCTTTGATTTCGTCCCAACTTTCCAAAAGGAAAACATATTTATCTCCTCCTAACTCCTAAGTTTACCTCTGGCAAAAAACCTACACATTTAAGTTTTTGCAACAAAAAAAAATAATAATAAATAAAGGGCGTTTTTATTTTGTCACAATAGCTTAGCTTAGTTTCTCTACTTTGGTTTCGATCGTCATTGTGATTTTCATGGCTTAAGGTTAACAGTCAGCTCAGCTGGTGTGGGACTTATTCAACTGTCTCTAAGGTTAAGTTTAGATATATACTGAGGAAAAGGGAAGAAAAAGAAAGGAGAGTGAATGAAAAATTGTGGGATTCGGGAGAGGTTAAAAAAAATAACACCATCAGAGTTTCTGTTTTTTTTTTTGTTGAAAATGAGATTCAAACTTAGCTTTTTTAAATAGAAAAAAAAAAATCATGCATGTACCATCGACTAAATTAATCAAATGCTCGGATACCATTTAAGTTATCATCTAAGAAAATGTTTAGAACCGGAAGGATTTGGAAGATTTTAATCATATGTGCATAGTCTCTCATTTTTTTTTCTTCCTTATATTAACTTGTAAACATAAACATAATACAAATTATTAAATATATTAAAATTTTAAACACGAATATAATACGTATATTAAATGTATCGTATTTTTATATTGTGTTAAATTTCATCCATATCAAAGCATATATGCTATACAAACAAGCTTTGTTAGTATCGAAACATTTATTTTAGTACGAAATATTTTCATCAACTAAAGACAAAAAAAAAAAAAAAACTTTATTTGGTTTGTGCTCATGTAAAATTACAAACACGAGCAGGGAAAAAAAAATGAGAAAGTTTGATTTGTTTTGCATGTGTCTAAATATTGGTTAACCAAAATACCTAATATAGCCATTGCTTTTGGATCCAAAAAGTCATGATTTCCATGAGTGCATGTCCACATCCCTCCGCGTTGCATAAAGTTTACATTTAATTAAATGAATGCAACAATTGCAATTTTATTTAACAAGCAAAAAACCAACAACATTTCTCACATGCTCCACCTGCTTGCTTATATATATATATCTCCTATCAATGCAATAGTTCATTGAATATTTAACGAGACCGACTTCTTTTGATAATTCTTTTTTGTACGAATATTTTTTTTTTCATTTTATTAAAGTTATACATGCATTAAAATCATAGTTTACGAATAAACGTGCATCTCAATAATTTATAGAGATATGTTACAAAATTTCAATGAGTGTTTGAACTTAGAGTTTAGTCTAATTGATTCATGCATTTTTTTAAGAAATGGATCCAATAAATTTAGAGTTTGAATTTCAACTTCTACAATTTTTTTTTTTTTTATTTTCAGATTAATTACGGTCTTATATATATATATATATATATATATATATATATTGACATCCTATCTCAAGTACTATTGCACTGTAATTTTCAATTTCAATCTTTACGTCAAATTAGATTATAAGTGTTCCTATAATTTGATTGAAAGTAAAAGGGAAAAAAAAAAAATCAAGTGCTCAAGCAACATATTTTTGTCTTATTGGTTTTTAATAATGTTATGATACAAATATAGAAATTAATTATTTGATCCCAATGAGAAACGACAAATGGATGACAATCCATAAATCCCTTGTCAATTGTATCAAAGATTTTTGTCTTTCCTTAAAATGAAAGATATATCTATACATATATTATGAAAAAAAAAATAAGGGTTTGAGGTTTAAAATTTTAGAAAAAGGACAAATAATTAAAGGTTTTCTTAACCGGGTGTTAGAGTTGTTCATGAGTCGAGCTAAGCCGTAACTCGATTTTTTATTTTTTTATCCAGGCTCAAGTTTGACCAGGTCCAGATCTGTCTGAAAGCTCATTTTATTGTTCACAAAATATTAAAATATTAAAAAATATATTTTTATATTTTTAAAATTAAATTTTTTCATAAACAGTAATTCGAGAGCCAGGCCAGCCCGAATTAGAAAAACCTATGTTCAGACTCGACCTAATATTGATCGGGCCTGTCGAACCGGACGGGTAGCTTAGCCCTTGGACAGTTCTAACTGATGTCTATAGACACTGATTAAGGATTATTTAATTATCAACTTAAATTTTTTTTGTTTAATATATTACTTTTACTAAATTCAAAAAAAAAATCATTAATTGTATGTTTTTTTTCCTTTAATATTATCTTATGTTTAACATTTTCCAATAATTAAAATTTTGGAGAATCCCTAGCTATTCTTTCCTTGTCTAGAGAGAAAAATACTTTTAATTTCTAAAATTAAAGTAGTTCATGATTATTTTACATCTTTAATGGTGGAGCTTGCTCTATCACTAAGCATTTGGCAGCACAAATCTTCTACAGTGCTGCACATCATTGTTAGGTAGTGCCAATTTTTGTCCTTTTGAGTTTCTTATTGGAATTCCTACATTATTTTGTGGAGGTTCGGCCTACTAGGATAAGCCCATTAATAATTTGCTTTTTTCTATTATTTTTTAAACATGAAACTAATATACTTTTCAAAAAAAAAAGAAAAGGTTTAAATAATTAGTCTTTAATTATAGTCAATTGGGAACTTCAACTTCTATAATTAAGCCAATTTCGTCCCTATACCAATAAAAATATAATTTTTTTTTTTTGTTAATGTACCAAAAAGAAATACTACATTTTTTTAATTAAAATTTATAACTAATGGCTTTTCTAAAAGGTTTAATGGCATTTTAATTTCTGATAGAAGCAGTTTGGCAAACTTAACTAAAATGTAAAAACCAATCTATGTACAAATATATATATATATATATATATATATATATATATATATAAGCTCTCATCTATATATGACGTATAGAATATATTTTATGTTTTATGAGATTAATTATATACTATAAATAAAAATTCTAATTACAATCAAATATTAAATCTCGACATATATAGCATACAATTATCTATAGTTAAATCTAGAAAAAATAAACTAATTAATGAATAAAACAAATGAGCATCTATCTATACTAATAAATTAAAGTTAATTATCCCCAAATGAAAGTCATGCCTCCTTTGGGAAATTGAGGCATAATTTTTTGACAACTAGGCTAAGTCATAGATAATGTTTTTTGGATAAATTAGGATATTCAATTAAATCATTTGAGTTGAATTAGACTTTGGATTTACTGTTTTGAGGTTGATTGAGTCATTTTAGTTATATTTTTAGGGTTGGTTTAACTTTTAACTAACATTGATTGGGTATTTAGAACATAATAATTTTGAGGTTAATTTAGAACACTCATGTTTTAGAGATAAACCACCCCTTTAAATCATTTTTAAAGGGACTGTAGGGTTAGTTTAGGACTTTGATGAAAATTTCAGAGAGCATAGTTGGAAGTTTTCATGTTTTTGGTTGCTCATTTGGTTCACTCGAGAATTTGATTTTCGATGGACATGATACATGCGTTTTTTCTTATTGTAGCTTTAGCTGATTGACTGGTTGGGGTCTCTCTTATTCTCGCTTTTCTTTTCTCAAGTGAGCAAGTTTTGTTTTTCTAGGTTTTTAGCTTTGTTTACAAGTTTGTTCTGAGATTTTGCTATTTTCCATGGTTTCTTTCAATTCAGGGTTTCTTCTTTGTTTTTTTTTTTTGGTAGCACTTGTGTTTTGAGTTGGAATTTTTGATTGTTGTTGATAATAGCATGATATAGAATAATCTTAACTATTTTTTGTATTCCAATTAGATGACAATCAAACTATTCATAAATGAATTAGTTTGATATCACATCATCATTATGATCCACTAATATAAATGTTCGAATTCTTTAAATACTGTAATTCAATGTTTTGTCTTTTTTCTCCTGTTCGTTCTTTTTATCTCTAAATTTATAGCGACACCATCTTTGAATGTCGTCACATTAGGTTTCTTTCATTCTTGATTATGCTCCCGCAGTGAAGTGTGAGCACTCATCTAATAAAATTGAGAGAAATCTACACATAATAGAACCTGAACCTATAATTTAAAGGTTGAAAAACTCTCTAATACATTGCAATTGACACAAATAACTAAATAATAAGAAGAATTCTTTCATCTAATTGAAATTGTCCAGACAGATTCTAAGGAAATATATTATTTTCTTCATCGATATAAGAAATATTATGTAGAAACTAATCCTAATTTTCAAATAAAAATTTAAGCTCTAATTTTAACCTTCCATCGCTCTTTTTTTATCTTAGAGTACTTTACCTTAGATAAGACATGCAAGTAACTTTTAATTCATAGATCGAATCAGATCAGGTTCAATTGACACTTTTAAAGTTTTGTTCAAGAATCGGTTCGGCCAATCCATTTTGGCTCGAATGAGCTCAATTACTATTTAAAATAATATTATAATATTAAAATTGTTTTTTTATTAATATATTACTATTTTAAATATATTTTAAAATTAAATTTAAATAAAATAATAATTCAGATCGAATCAGATTTAAAAATCTTTATTCAAGAACCGATCCAAATCAGGTCCAACTTGTGTATTTGACGAGTAACCTGATTCATGTACGGATCTACTTTCAACACTATCTAAGAATTTTGTGATCAAGAGATAATGTAGTAATTGCTAAATTTGTTGTTCCAAATAAATAAATAAAGTTCTCAAGTTTTTATTTTCTTTGCCAACTTAAGCTTTAAGGATTCTAATATTCTTAGACAACATGGATTCATGATTCTAAACAACTATTAATTTCTTCTTGGATTGAGGAAAAAAAAGTTGCTAACCTTAGTTAATTAAAGCAAATTGCAGCCCTCTATGTTATTTATTTTATTCATTTAGCCTAAGTTTATTATAAACTGGGTTCCCAATTGCCGCCTCTGATTCCAACATCTCTTAGGTTTGCCCAAAGAGAAAATATCCTTATTTTAATTCAAAGTAGATGAGCACTAAATTTTGGTCCACTCTCAACTCTCTCAAGTAATTTAGCTACTTTATAATATGTAAACAAAGCCAATTTAAAGTGACCAAAAAAGCATGCATCAACTTTGAAGCATACCAATATATACTTTAACAAACAAAAAGTATATAATTGTTAAGACAAAAGGGAAAGGCAAGACATATCTTTTCTAGTTGTTCTATGTCGTGCCTCCCAATAATTTGGCAAATAGGAATTCATCTAATTTCATATTTGGCAACTATAATTAAAATCAAAATTAGACATGTTTATGAATCGAATTCAAATTCGTTTTGAGTCGATTTGAAAATCCATTTCATTATTTAAAAAATAATAAAATATTATTATATATTTTATAATTAAATTTAAATAAAAAATATTTTTATTTAATAAATAATAATTCGAATGTATTAAGAAAATTTTTTAATTAATCTTGAAATTTGTAGATTGGATGAATCTTCTCGGAACTTTATTGACTTGATCATGGTAGATTTATAAAGTAGTAATTAACTTTTTCTTTTTTAAGAAAATTTTATAAATTTCACCTTTGTAAAAAATATATATATACGTGTAACATGGTCTGACAATTGATGGTCCACGTCTTTGATTAATTTCTTTAAATATAGGACGGATTAATTCCAAATGTCGAAAATTGAATGGATTCAAATTATTGGTGTAGCTTTCAAAGACTAATATCCTGGAATATTCATAAAGCTCCATTGCAAAGGGGGGGGGAGGGGAGGAGATATCGGTGAAGAAGTGTGGAGTTCAATAATTGAGCACATGTGGCAGCATTTCACCCACTCTTTTATTTTGGGTCGTTTATGGGATTAAGCTTTTTAAAATTTTAAGAAGGGTTGTTATCTCATTTCACCGACGAAATTTTTAGTGGATAAAGGGGGAGATATTGGTGAAGAAGTGTGGAATTCAATAATTGAGCACATGTGGCAGCATTTCACCCACTATTTTATTTTGTGTCGTTTTTGGGATTAAGCTTTTTTAAAAGAGCTAAAATTTTAAGAAGTGTTGTTATCTCATGTTTGTTACATTAGAACGGATTTTTTTCGTCGGTAAAAATTTTAATTTTTGTCAGTAAAAGATATTATCGACGGAAAATTTCGTCAGAAAACTCCATCGATGATACTTAAGTCGGTGATACTATTTCGATCGGTAAAAATATTTTAATTGGTAATGAATAATTATCGACAGAGTATTACCGACGAAAAATTTCGTTGGTAATTATTTACTACCGACGAACTATTTTTGTCGGTGAAACAATTACCAACAGAAATGTCAGTCCAAATATTCCGTCAGTAATATTTTACCGACGAATACTTCCATTAATGAAAGACATTTATTAATGAACATATCCATCGATAATTGTTTTTTTTTTCCAAAAAAAAATATTATATGATAAATATTTTTAAAAAATAAATTATATAATAAAATTATATTTTAATAAAAATAATTTTTTAAAAATTAAATTGAAATCTGTAAAATTATTAATAAAAAAATATTTTAATAAATTACAATATTATTAATAAAAATAAAAATCAAATGTAGCTCTTGAATATAAAACAGATGCTGTCATCACTTGGTACTGCTATCATCGGCTTCACTGTCAACCTCAGCATTTCCTCCGGCATCATTGCCTCCGACACCACCTCCGACAGCAGTCAATCCAGCACCACTACCTCCGACAGCACCTACTCCAGCACCACTGGCTCCGACAGCACCGACTCCGATAGCAGTTAGTCTAGCACCGACTCCGACAGCACTTGTTCTGATCCCGCCTAATCCAGCTCCAGCTACTAGTTGTGACTGCAGCATACTGGTGACGAGAGACTCAAGTCTGATGATTGATGTCTGGATTTGCGAAACATCGGACATCAAAGCATTATACTGGTCTTCAGATGGCGTTACTAGCGGCTGCTGTGTAGTAGTAGGACCACATGGAGTGTAACTGACTGCATCTAAACTTTGCTGACTGCCAGGTAAATCAAAAATTTATCCTCGCTTCGGTCTCATTCCAAACCCATGAACATGTGTCTACGTAGTCTCAATGCCCCCAATAGCATTAGACCAGGAGTGAGGGTCGAAATCCGGATATGAAGACGTATCGTCTCCATATTTTTGTTGCAACGAGGCAGTATAATTTTCCTACAATCACAAATATTTAAATATATAAACAATTAATATGTGACATTGTAATGAACACGTACATAAACAATTCAGTAATATAATCAATTAATGTAATATAAAGTATTGATATAGTTAAATACTTACAGTTACAGTTTTAGACTTGTTGTCTACGTAATCACCTTGACCCTTTGCACGTTTATGGGTTTTGTTAAACAGCTCCAGGAAAGTCATGTTGCGCTGCAACTCTTGTGACTACAGAGTAAAAGAATTTTTGAAATTTATGTTAATAAAAGAAAATATTCACATATTAAATAGGATAAAACTTTTAAACAATAAATTGCAAAACAAAAATAAATCTTACCATCCTTTCACCGGTAACTAGAAAAGGAACTGATCCACCAGTGTGCTTCATAATGTTTTCATCCTTCTCCGTGTTCCTATTACCCTTGGCCTTTTGGGACTTATTTTTCCAAGCGTCAGTACTCTAGAAGCTGTCAATAAGTTGATCCCAAATATCGACTGCTATCCAATCACACTTCTAACCCTTGCAGTCTTCTATTCGATTCGTTTTAAAGAAGGTCATGGCATTGTCCCTCTCAAAATTCATCATGTCCTTGAATCGATCCTTGCATGTGGCCTCCCATAATTTTCTAACCACTGGTGTTTGCTCGGGACTTCACTGGCATTTTCCCTACAATAAGACATTATGAATTAATATATACTATTAAACATAATTAAATTATAATTTGACTCTTAACCAAATCATACCTCAAATATAGTCCACATAAATAGTTTCATGTCAACAGGTATCTTCGACCAAGTAGGCTACGGTCTGTTATAGTGTTTTCTGATCACCGAGGCAATGGTCGATATTACACAACTCTCCATGAAAATCCTAAAATCAACTATACATGTTAGTGAACAATAATTTATTTTACTCAAATAAAGAAATTATCGAAATATTATTAACTTACGTGTTTTGAACAATTGACAGTCGAAACTTGTCATCTGAATTACTCGGTGTCAGTAATTTTTTCGTCCGACCTCTACCCCATTTCCACTGCTCAGTGGCAGTACCGGTAAACGACATAAGATGTGATGCAAGTACCTCTGTCTGCTGCCCCGTGCCATCATCTACGAAATACTTCGGTGCTGGCTCATTGAGTAAATATTGCGAAATATCATCCAGCAGTGGGATAGACGATGCTAACGCGAGGTCTACCTGAGTCACCGGAGTAAGTGTCGGTCGTGGCAGTGGAGTCGATGTAGACGGACGGGCAGCAGAGGGAGGCACTGTGGACGGAGCCACTATAGAAGAAGGCAGTGCAAAGGGATGCAGGGGCGATGAAGCTACTGCAAATGGGGTATGTGGAGATGGAGCCGAATGTAAAGGCAACTGTGTCGGTGGAGGCCATAAGGAGGGAGAAGACGCAGAAGCCAACTGTGGTGCAGAATACCCCGAGGACGGTTCTCCAGATGGTCGAAAAGAATCCCAAATTGAAACCCGTTTCTTCTTTCCACTAGTTTTACGCCCTACTCCTCGAATTTTATCTGTAAAATGAAAATTATTAAATTTATTAATAAATATTAAATTTATGATTAAATATATATATAAAATATTAAATTTATAAATAAAAAACAAAAAAACACAATAAAATAACAATCACAATGACACAATAACGAAAAATAATCACAATAACACATTATACAATTTCATAACTAACAATCATAAAAAAGAAATTTCATAATAAAAAGAAATTTCCCACAAAATAAATTTAATTGTGCCTAAATTAATTGTAATTAATATTTGTAAGAATAATAAATTAATATTTGTAAATGTAGAAAAGCTAAGAATTTATTATTTTTAAAAATAATTTAAAAATATTAATAATTTATACTTGCCTAACATACTCTATTTTTACTATTACAATTTTATATTTTTTTAATATTACCTTTTTAAATTATAATTACAAAAATGTTATTATTATTATTTAATTTAAATTCTTATGTTCATTACTATATATTACAAATAATTTTTTTTTTACTTTGATAAAATAATTAAATAGATCGATATTAAATTTTTTAAAATAATAAATAATTAATAATAATTGCATAAAACTATATGTTATATATATTATTTATGATAATCTTATAATATAATTTAATTTTAAATTAATTAATTGAGACATTATACGCATACACAATTAAACAAATATACACATTAACAATATACAAATAATTTCCAACAATATACACATTAACAATATACACAATAACAATATACAAATCATTTTCAACAATATACACATTAACACATTAACACATTAACAATTTGAACATAATTTTTACAAATAAAAAATATTCAATTTTCGATTTTTAGAAAATCAAATAAAATGAAAAAAAAAAACTTACAGTTTGCTTTGATGAAGATTGTGATTCCAAACTAAATATGGAAACCCTAAACTCAAAAAATAACAATTTAATCAGAAATCAAAATCAAAGAATCAAAGAAGACAGAAGAGAGAATCCATACCAGGCGCGATGGTCGGACGCCTCGGCTGGTGGCGCGCGCAGCAGCGACGGTGGAGGCTCACGGAGGACTGTCAGACGGCGAGGGCGCGACGGTTGGACGGCAGAAGACGTGGTGGCTCTCGGGCAGGGCACTATCCAAAAGAGAGAATGAGAGAAAGAAAGAAAATGGGAAAGAAGAAGTCTCGGGCAGTTAGTTATGCTCGAGTTTATCACCGATGGAATAGGGTTATTACCGACGGAATATCTGTCGGTAATACATTTGGCGGGAACTCAAATTTCGTCAGTCGGTAATACTTTATTACCGACGAAATATCTGTCGGTGAAAGCTTAATCCATCGGTAATATATCACCGACGAAATAAGCTTTCACCGACAGACACTATCTATTACCGACGGATTATCCGTCGGTAATAATTTTGACTATTCACAAAAAAATGCATTTATTACACATAAGAATCCGTGAAATAATATTACCGACGGAATAGGGTTATAACCGATGGAACATCCGTCGGTAATACATTTGGCGAGAATTCAATTTCCATCCGTTGGTAATACATTATTACCGACGGATATTCCATCGATACAAGCTCATTTCATCAGTAATATATTACCGACGGTATAATCTTTTACCGACAAACAATATCTATTACCGACGGATTATCCCTCGGTAATAGTTTCTGACCGTTCAGTTTTTATTATTATTATTTTTAAATAATTTGGTAAAAAAACTTTTATTTATTACCAATCTCAAAATCCGTCTTTTGTATTACCGACGGAATTTTCGTCGATAATACTAGTAATTTCGTCGGTGAAAATTAGGCGAGAATCTAGGCAGTTCGCGCCAAAGTTTTACAGATTGAAATTGCCAACGGAATGGGTCGGTCGCTAATATTCCGTTGGTAATATACTTTTCCTGTCGGTAATTCTAATAAATTCCGTCGGTAATTCGCAAAAAATTAACGACAGAATTCCGTAGGTAATGTTTTCCAATCCGTCGCTGAAGAAGTGTTTTACCGACGGATTTATTCCATCGGCAAAGATTCTGTCGATAATTTGACGTCCTCTTGTAGTGTTAATTTGGATTTTTTTTTCATTTATAATAATTGATTTTAGATTGGATACTTAACATAGTATCAAAGTCCAAAATCTGTTATGTTATTCTTGTTTTATATCCTTTTGAATTTGTCACGTAATAACAACACCTACACATGATGAGATATGTTAAAATAGTGTTATCTTACATTTGAATCGTTTTCGGGTGTACATGAAACAGCCTTTCACCCACTCTTTTCTTTTGGATCGCTTTCAAGACTAAACTTTTTATAAGAGCTAAAATTTAACATACGTTAAAGTATTGCTATCTCAAATCTGTTAAATCTTAAATTTATTGTGATTTTATATTTAAGCTGGATTTCTCCACCTATAATCAATTGGTTTTAAGTTGGATACTTAACATAGTATTAGAGCCAAATTCTATTATGTTATTCTTGTTTTTTTGCTCCTTTCGAATTTGTCATGTAGTAGTCCATCTTACACGTGATGAGGTATGTTAAAATGATGTTATCTTGCATCTGTTAAATTTTGAATTTTTTGAATTTTATATTCAAATTGGGAACACGATAACAGAGCCAAGTTTTGTTATGATATTCCTTCCTTATATCCCATCCGAGTTTTTCACGAGATAGTCCACCTACACGTGATGGGATCTGTTAAAGTAGTGTTATCTTACATCTTTTAAATCATAAATTTCCTATAATTTTATATTCAAATTGGATCTCTCCATTTATAATCAATTAATTTTATTAAATGTTTAACAAACCTAAATCCTAATACATTTTGAAAAAATCTGAATTTGATAATACATCAATTACACTCTCTACATGCATGTGTTACCATCCACACACACATTGTCGCATTTCAAATCAACATTAATTTTGCCAATAATTTTTTCATTAAAATAATCGTATATGTCTTAATCGCGTGTTTCAAATTAAATTTTAAATGGTTAGCATTGTGATTATAAATTTATAATCTATGTCGTTATCATATAGATTATAAGTTTTCCATGCAAGTAATTAAACAATTATTCGATCAGCCAGATGATGATCATGATGATGAGCCAATATTAATGTGTAGAATTTCGCATGTGGCACATATATATATATGCTATATACATGCATGCATGCTCGTCATACATGGGAGAATATTAGAGGTGTTCATGGGTTGGACTAAATTGTGGTCCGAATTTTTTCACAATCTTTACCTAAGTCTGACCCGTAAGCTCAAATCACTGTTTAAAAATATTAAAAAAATAATTATTTATTAAAATTATATATTTCATAATTAAATTTAAATAAAAATATTTTTTATTAATAAATAATAATTCGAATCAGATCGGATCAGTTCGAATTGAATTTTTTATATCCAAACTCAACTCAATACGAGTCGAACCCGCTCGGCTCTTGAATAAGTCTAGAGCATGCTTTGAATTATCATTATTATTAATGTAAGAATTCTCCTTTTGGTAGTGGGAGAGAAAGCTTTGGCATGAAAGAAATCGAACTTTTGACAAAGCCTTTCCACAAATACACATGTAAAATGCTGCTTCTTGGACGGTTCTAAAGCTCATGGTTTTTGGAAGCTAACTAGGGACCGAGCAAAAGGCACCTTGTTTTAAGTTCTATTAATTAGAAGCTCTCCCAAAGCCAATGAAATGGCTCCGTGCATCTTTAATTTCTTTATTAAATGGTTGTGGATAAAAGTGGTAACACTCTTTTTAATTAGCATATATATATATGAACTTCCAATCATAAATGCGCAATCATAAATGCGCATTTATGAAATTGAAAAGAAAGAAAAAAATTCAAATTATTGGGGATATATAAGAGATTCATTTATATTAGTGTAAAATTAAATTAATTTTACATATTTTCATAATTTTTTATACGATTTATATTTTAACAAATCGACCGTTGGATTTACAATATAATTGTACTCGTCATGCACGTAAAGTTCGAATCGATCTAATATCTCTATCATATCGATCGAAAATACTGTCTTTTTCAATATATATTTAAAGGTTGAAAGTTTTTTACATCGAACAAATAGTTAAATATTTTTAATTTACTCGAAACTCGACGTGCATGATTTAAGTGAATAGAACATGAAATACGACGATCGAATTAAACAAATATAAATTAATAGTATAAAAAGTTATGGAATAGTATAAAATTAATTTAGTTTTACACTAGTGTAAGTGGATCCTCCTAATATATATATATATATATATATATATATATATATATATATATCCTAATTATAATTAAGTTTGTTCTCTCATATTAATTAATTTATGGGCTTTTAGATTTTATAGTAGCAGCAACAAGGTTATTTTCATTTTAATTAAAAAAGTAGAGAAGATATCCTCTCACCTAGATTTGTTCATGAGTCGGGTAGTACGTCCGGCCCGGCTCGTATTGGACCGGACCTGGGCAAGAGTTTTGGTGACTCGAATCGGTCTGGATCACTATTCATCTATTAAAAATGTAATTTTTTTATTTAAATTTAATTATAAACATATATAAATATTATTATAAAAATAATTTTTTTTTAATAGTGAACGGGAAAAAAAAATTCAGGTCTCGACTCGGCCCGTGAGCAGGTAGATTTGTCTATGAACCGGAATTGGGATAGATTTTTAATAATTCGGGTTGGGTTGTTTAAATAATAAAAAATATTTTTATTTAAATTTAATTATAAAATATATAAATATTAATAAATTTTTTAATACTTTAATATATTTTAAATAATAAAATGAGTTTTCAGATTTGACTTGACTTGGGCTATGCCTGAATAAGAAAAAAAAATTATTTAAGTCTGAGTTCAGTTCAACCCAGCAGAATGTTATATTTGATTAACAAGCTTAACACATTATTTATTTATATGATTCATGAGATAATTTCTAGGGTTTGATATCTAGTTTGTCCACATAGGATTGGATTTTGAATTTTGGTATATGCTTGAAAAAAGTTCAATTGAGCATGAAATATATAGTACAAATTAAAACATATATTTCTCTCTTATCTTATACATCTCATTCTCTCTCGCTCCTTTATTAAAATTTGAATTTGAAAATCTCTAAATTGAAATTTCGTGTTCTAATCATTGAAGTATCTCTAGCTTAAACCTGCTGATTGTCAAGTGCCGGATTGCGGTTTTGATTTTTTTTTTTTTCCACTTACCAAGCCCAATCTGATCACTGTTAAAAATAATAATAAAAAATAAAAAATATATTTTTATAATTAAATTTAAATAAAAAATAATTTTTTTTAATTCGATTCAAATCATTAAAGCTCCTGTCCATCCCCGATTGAATACGGGCTAGACACGTTGCCCAGTCCATGAGCAGGTGAGTCTAGCTCACACGAGACGAATTGAAAATTTATTTATTTATATATTTAACCAAGATTTTAAACTTCATTATGATATTTTCCTCAACTAAATTTTCTAATAATATAACTCTGTTGTTTATAGGAAGTCATCAGTAATCTGATAATTCAATATCGACGTTTGAAACGAAAATCACGGCGATTAATGAGATAATTTTTTTATATATATTGAGTATATTTTCTAGTTGAAATTTCTAAATCAACGAAGTTAAAAAAATCACGCCTTTTTTTTTATCATTCTAAATTTTGATTTTGGTTTTATTAGGAGACAAAATATTAATACCCTGGCTTAAACTAGGTTGACATTAATTGCTGAACATATAAATAAATAAAGGAGGTGTGTGGATTTAGTGTAAACTAATTTAATTTTATATGTTTTCGTAATTTTTTATTGAATTTTTATTTATAATTTTTTAATCCAGTCGTTATATTTCATATTCTATTCATGTAGATTATGCACATCAAGTTTTGAGTAATTTAAAAATGTCTAATTATTTGTTGATAGATAAAAAAGACAGTATTCTCGATTGACTTAATATGGATATCGGATCGATTCGAAATTTCACGTGCACGAAAATTGCGATTATATTGTTAAATTTAACGATCGATTTGTTAAAAATATAAATTGTACACAAAATTTACAAAAACATATAAAACTAATTAATTTTACACAAAAATAAATTGATCTCTCTTCAAATAAAAATAATAATATAGAGCCTCGGTAGAGAACAAAGAATTGGTCACTAAACCACAAGAAGTAAATTAATTTAATTTCTTAAGTATATATATATATATATATATATATGTATATATATATATATAGTAACTTTTGCAAAAGGTTTTGCTTCCTTGTTAGAATGATTTTGACTAATGCACTACTTCGAAGTTCCAAGTAAAATATGACAAAAATTCTCAAAAAAAAAAATTCCAATTTGAGAGAGATAGATTTAAGTATCAACTCAAGCATCCAAAAAAAAAAAAATTCGACCAAAAAAAAATGTAAAAAAAAATGAAGATTATTTAATCTTCTGGTAATTAATAAATTGTTAATGACAGACAGCCAACCATTCAAACATTTTTGAAGAGTTTGATTCAACATTTTCACAAATTAAATATTGTTAAAGAATTTATATTTGAAACATCAAATCTTAAAATTAAGAGCAATACAAGACTTCAAACTTATCATTTCTTCTTAATTTAGATATACATAACTCATATTACCAGAGACCTGATAATTTTGGACATAACACAATTACACGTTACGAATATAACATGAAGAAAAAAAATTAAAACACGATAAAAAAACACGAATGTGTCAAAATTTATATAACACGAATTATTATCGTATCAAAATTTATATAAATATATAACACTTTAAACAAGATTATGACAAACAAAAAAACACAAAACCACACGAATTGTCAAGGCTAATGATGACCCTAATAATACAAATATAAAGTTGTTTTGGAGAAGTAAAGCATATAAATAATAAATAATATATTAGGATCAAAGTTTTAATTAAAACTACAAGTGAAGCATGATATACATGTCAACAAGAAACACAAAGGCAAGTTGGAAAAGCGACATCTATGTCTATCCCACAAATTGCCATACTTTCACACAATATTTCACCTAACATATTACCTAAAACTTTTGGCCTTTAATAAAAGATTGAGAGTGCAGCCATCAATTTTCAATTTTTCATTATCAATTCATGCAAAATAAAGTTAAAAAAAAAAAAAAAAACAGAACTCTGGAATTAGATCTTGCCCACCAGGCTTACCAACATCAAAGATCTTGCCCGCAAGTAATAACAAAGTACTCCACAACTCATGATTCAATTTCTCATTTAGTATTGTATTTTCGTTTCATTATTTTCTAGGAACTACTTTTTGTCAAAACGGCTCAAGTTGCTTTCATTACTATTCCTAAATTATATATTATTATATAATATATAATACTCCTTAATTTGATTTGTTTGATTGATAGGCTGCTTTTACTTTTACTGATGCTATGGAATATTTTTCACAACTTTTTTTTAATGGGTAAGACACAATATATTGAAAATAATAATAATAATAATAATAATAATAATACATTGGTTTTTAATTTGGTTGAGTTTTTATAAAGTGGTTTGGAAAAATATTGAATGTGTTATACATTCATGTGATTGATGAATGCATGTGGATGACTAGATTAAGATGAATATATATAGTGAATGAATTAGATTAATTACTATGTACATAATAAATATGGTGCATTATATTCTCCTCCCCCTATTCATTTTTGGAACCCTATATAAGGATGGTTTGCATCCAAGAAGTAATATAGAAAAGCTTAGTGATATAGTTAGTTCCTGAAGAACTAGACTTTGAAAGTTCATATTTCCTCTGTCTCAATCTCTCTTTATTTCTTTTATTTATTTATAATGCGTTATCAGCACGATCAAATCTCTAACAATAGTAAAGTCTCTCAAATTTTTCTTTCATTATATCAAGGAAAGATTTTTGCTTTCTGTAACATGTGTTATTTAGAAATCTAGTATATCTTCTTATTTGCAAAAAGTATATATCTTTACATGTTCTATTATATGGTATATGTGAGATGAGTATTTTTTTTATTGTTTAGTTTCTTAATGTCTACCTGACTCTGGACTTTTTATTTATTATTTCAAGTATCTCTACAATGACAAATCTCACGAAACTTGAATTCATTGCTCTTGATATTTCTGGAAGAAATTATGTGTCATGGGTACTTGATGTTGAGATTCACCTTAATGCTATGAATCTTGAAAATACTATTGAAGAAGAAAATCAAGCATCCCTGCAGTATTACGCAAAAGCAATGATTTTCCTTCGACACCATTTATACGAAGAATTGAAAACTGAGTACCTTACTATTAAAGACCCATTAGCCCTTTGGAATAACTTAAAAGACAGATATGAACACCAAAATTTGGTGATTCTTCCAAAAGCTCGATATGAGTGGATACACTTACGGCTACAAGATTTCAAAACCGTAAGTGAATATAATTCAGCCTTGTTTAAAATTAGCTCTCAATTGAAATTATGTGGAGAGAATATTACTGATGAAGATATGTTGGAAAAAACATATTCAACTTTTCATGCCTCAAATGTGCTCCTGCAGCAGCAATATCGAGAGCGTAAATTCACAAAATATTCTGAGCTAATTTTTTGTTTACTTGTGGCTGAACAAAATAATAAGCTTTTGATGGAAAAACCATCAATCTCGTCCTACTGGCTCAACACCATTCCCTGAAGTGAATGTGACATTTTCTTAAGGTCGTGGATGAGGCTGTGGTGGTAAAAGGGGTTGCGGTAGAAAAAATTATTGGACCCGTGATAATCATCATTCAAGTCCTGAAATCAAAGGTGCTAAATGGAATCAAAAGAAGTGTGTCAAAAATAAGGAAACTCCTGAAGAGAGTAATAAAGTGCAAAACAATAACAATATTTGCTATAGGTGTGGAACTAAAGGTCATTGGTCTCGAATATGTAGCATTCCAAAACATCTAGTTGATCTTTACAAAGAATCACTAAAAGAGAAAGAAAAAAATGCTGAAGTAAATTTATATGAACCTATTGATCTTACTTATAATAATGAATCTTCTTTAAATGTTGATTTTGATGTTTCTGATTTTTTCGAAGACCCTAATAAAAAAATTGATCATTTGATTTGGGATGAAAATGTCTAGGAATAAGATATATTTATGTTATTTTAAGGATTAACATATGTAAATTTTACTTATAATATAAATTATAATATCTTGCATATTTTATTTTATTATCTCTTTCCAATTCCTAAAAACGTATTTTTTTTTGTTTTTAATAGATAATGCAATATAAACTTGATAACATGGAGGATGAGATATGTTTAGTGGATAGTGGTACAACTCACACAATTTTTCGTGATAGAAAATATTTCTAGCAATTAACATTTGCTAAAATTAATGTTAATACAATATCTGGTTCTGCAAATAAAATTGATGGCTCTGGAAGAGTTCACATTATGTTCCCAAATGGAACAAAATTATATATTGATGATGCGTTATATTCTAGTAGATCCCAAAGAAATCTACTAAGTTTCAAAGATATACGTCGCAATGGGTATCATGTTGAAAAAAAAAATGAGGGAGATGTGGAATATCTTTATATTACCTCTACAGTTTCGAACCAGAAGTTCATATAAGAGAAACTTTGGAGTTTTTCATCTAGCTTATGTTTCACAAAAATAAGGATGGTTGAATCAAATTTTATGCACCGGAAATGCTCAGATCCTAAAACTTTTATACTTTTGCATGATCGCCTTGGTTATCCAGGTTCAATCATGATACGATGTATCATTGAAAATACATATGGACACCCATTAAAGGATCAGAAAATCCTTTTGTCTGATGATTATTTTTGTTCTTCTTGTGCTCAAGGTAAATTAATTATTAGACCTTCTCCATCTAAATTATCTTCTGAGTCTCCTACTTTTCTACAAAATACAAGGAGATATTTGTGGTCCAATTCATCCATCGCGTGGACAATTCTGGTATTTCATTATTTTAGTTGATGCCTCCACACGATGGTCACATGTTTGTTTGCTTTCAACTCGTAATACTGCTTTTGCTAAATTTCTTACTCAAATTATAAAGTTAAGATCAAGTTTTCCCGACCATTCTATTAAGACAGTCCGTTTAGATAATGCAGGTGAGTTTACTTCAAAAGCATTTTATGATTATTGCATGTCTATTGGAATTAATGTTGAACATTCCATTGAACATGTTCATACTCAAAATGGTTTAGCAGAATCTTTCATTAAACGTTTACAATTGATAGCTAGACCTATGCTTATGAGATCAAAACTTCCTGTATCTGCTTGGGGACATGCTATAGTACATGCTGCATCCTTAGTTCTTTCTGACCATCTGCATATCACAAATTTTCACCTTTACAACTTGTGTTTGGTCAACAACCAAATATCTCTCATCTTAGAGTTTTTGGTTGTGCTGTATATGTCCCTATTGCACCCACTCAACGAACTAAGATGGCCCCCAACGACGTCTTGGAATTTATGTTGGTTTTGATTTTCCATCTATCATTAAAATCTCGAAATATGAGGGAAAGAAATGAAGTTGTTGTTGATAATTTGTTTGCATATACAATTGCTTCCAATATTGTCAATGATAATGAGGCTGAACCTCAAACTGTAGAAGAATGTCGACATAGAAATGATTGGCCAAAATGGAAAGAAGCAATAAAGGTTGAGCTAGATTCATTAGCCAAACGTAAAATATGTGGACCAGTAGTCTAGACACCTGAAGATGTCAAACCCGTTGGGTATAAATGGGTCTTTGTACGTAAAAAAAATGAGTTAAATGAAATTGCGAGATACAAGGCACTACTTTTAATACAAGGGTTTTCACAAAAACTTGGTATAGATTATGAAGGTACATATTCTCCTGTTATGGATGCAATTACTTTTAGATTTTTAATTAATTTGGTAGTCTCTGAAGAACTTGACATACGTCTAATGGACGTAGTGACAGCTTACTTATATGGGTCATTGGATAATGACATATACATGAAAATCCCTAAAGGATTTAAGATGCCTGAAGCATATAATTCAAAACCTCGGCAAATGTACTCTGTTAAACTACAAAGATCCTTGTATGGATTAAAGCAGTCTGGACGCATGTGGTACAATTGTCTAAGTGAATATCTGTTGAAAAATGGCTATGAAAATAATGCCATTTGTCCTTGTGTTTTCATCAAGAAAATAAATTCTGGATTTGCTATAGTCGCAGTGTATGTTGATGACTTAAACATAGTTTGATGACTTAAACATAGTAGGGACTCCAGAAGAGATCTCTATGACTGCTGACTACCTAAAGAAGAAATTTGAAATGAAAGATCTTGGGAAGACAAAATTTTGTCTTAGATTTCAAGTTGAACATTTGACAAGTGGGATCCTTATTCATCAATCATCTTATATAGAAAAGATTTTGAAACAATTTAATATGGATAATGTTATCCATTAAGCTTTCCAATGGTTGTTCGCTTACTTGATGTAAAAAGAGATCTTTTTCGTCCTCGAGAAGAGTATGAAGAAATTCTTGGTCTTGAAGTACCATATCTTAGTGCAATAGGAGCACTTTTGTATTTGGCAAATTGCACTAGACCAGACATAGCTTTTGCAGTCAATTTACTTGCAAGGTTTAGTTCTGCACCAACACGAAGACATTGGAACGGAGTGAAACATATTTTTCGTTATCTCCGTGGCACGACTGACATGGATTTGTTTTACCCGAATGGAGTGAAATCAGAATTAGTGGGATATGCTGATGCTGGATATCTTTCTGATCCTCACAAAGCTCGATCACAAACAGGTTATGTCTTCACATGTGGTGATACTGCTATCTCATAGCGGTCTGTAAAACAAACAATCACCGCTACCTCATCAAACCATTCAGAGGCTATTCATGAAGCAAGTTGTGAGTGCGTGTGGTTAAGAACTATGATTCAACATATTAGAAGAGCATGTGGATTGTTCGTGGAAAATGATAAGCCAACAATATTGCATGAGGATAATGCAACATGCATTACACAAATCCAAGGTGGCTACATAAAAGGTGATAGAACAAAATATATTTCACCAAAATTCTTTTACACACATGAACTCTTGAAGAAAGGTGATGTCGATATTTGCAAAATTCGCTCAAGTGACAACCCAGTAGATTTACTCACAAAGGCATTGCCAACTTCAGTTTTCAAGAAGCACGTACATAACATTGGAATGCGCCAGCTTAAGGATATTAAATAATTGGTTTTATTTTTTAGGGGAAGTAAGTTTCCTATGAATATTGTACTCTTTTTCCCTCGCTAAGTTTTCTCCCACTGGGTTTTTCTTAGCAAGGTTTTAACGAGGCATATTCATAGTGAATAGTCATCCAAAGGGAAGTGTTATACATGCATGTGATTGATGAATGCATGTGGATGAATGTATATAGTGAATGAATTAGATTAAAAACTATGTACATAATAAATATGGTGCATTGTATTCTCCTCCCCCTATTCATTTTTGGAACCCTATATAAGGATGGTTAGTATCCAAGAAATAATATAGAAAAGCTTAATGATATAGCTAGTTCCTGAATAGACCTGCTCAGGGCCGGGCAACCCGCCCAGCCCGGCAGGCCCGACCCGTATTGGGCCTGGCCTGGGCAGGATATTTTGTGTTCCGGGCCGGTCCGGCCCGGAACAGTATTTTTTTATTATAATATTATTATTTTATTTAATTTTAATTATAAAAATATAAAAAATAAAAAATATATTTTTTTTAATTCAATGAACAGTGTATTCGGGCCTAACGGGCCGGGCCGACCCAGGGTCGGGCCTGGGCAAAGAAAATGAAAAAAAATCGGGTCGCGGCCCGGCCCGGCCCATGAGCAGGTCTATTCCTAAAGAACTAAATTTTAAAAGTTCATATTTTCTCTGTCTCGATCTCTCTTTATTTCCTCTATTTATTTATAATAGAATGGCAATTGTTAGAATTTTTTTGAATGAACAATTAATAGAAAATTTAAATAAAAAAGTCAATATTTTTTTAATATTATTTAAACTTTAATTGATCTCACAAAATAAAAGTAAAAGTATTCATGGACTAAATCGTGGTAATTGACACCTTTATTAATAAAAATAATTATTTTTTAATAAAATATTCTCAATTAATCGAATTTAGAAAATTTTGTTCAAGAAACGATCCCAAATAGGGTAGGCTTGCGAGCCATTCATCCCGTAGATAATTTAGTTGAAATCCACGATTTAAATAATTAGCTTAGCGGAAAAGAAAAAAAAATAATTAAAAATTTCCCATCCTATTATTCACAAATCAAAAGGTCAATTCCCTATAGATATAGAGCCAATTTGGGAGTTTCATGGCATGAGAGCCAAAATAATTTCATCTGTCAAACCTAATCGATATAGTTTGTACAAATTAAAAAAATACTTGTATATATATATATTAATTATAGATAGTAATTTCGGCTTAAATTTAAATTATTTGTAATTTTGCTTCTTTTTTCCAAGCTTAGGTGGTCTGTTATGGTTGGATATTCAGCAAACAGGGATTTTACTTTTTCATTGTAAATCCAAAAAGTCAAGTAGAGTTAGTCAAACTTAATTATTTATTTTAATATAACATTCTTGAGTTAAAATCTATATTATTCGATTTTTTTTCTTAAAATATTTATATTCGACATTTATATTTGATACATATTAAATATGTTTATAAAAATATAATACTTTAAATATTAAAAAATATATTTATTTATATCGAATATATATCTATGTTGGACACTCACTCTAAACCATATAACATAAGTGAAAAGTGAAAACTACTAGATGAATTTGCTTTTTCCTAACTCAATCAAAATAATCCTTCAAACTTCAGTTAAAACTTAAAACTAATTAACCTGGTCGACTTCATTAATTTTACAAACTAAAGTAAAATATTCACACACATACGTGTGTATAAATATATATATATATATATATCAACATTTATAATTTTATCAAAAGTACCAAGCTAATAGCATATATATGTTTATGCGATTTCCCTCTCTAAATTAGCCAATAAAACCCTTGTTAACATGATATAAAAAAGAGATTTAGTCGAAATCTACTAAAAATTAAGTTGATTTGATACACGAGGTGGCTGGCTGGATTATACTTTAGTTTGATCAACATCCTTTTGAACTTTAATCTTCCCCCTCTTTTTTTCCCTTGATTTTTTTCCCATTATTTTTGGTGTGTGCTAACTTTATAAAGTAACTTTATTGACAACTACTGCCAATGGTAATTCAATAATTGGCCTGACTATGAATTATATTTCCAAAGTAAACAAGGCTAAAACACAATTGTGTAAGTTTCTCACTAAATTTTGAAAATAAAATATTAAAAAGCAAAAGTGATTGGGGGAAAAAGTTGATTTTTTTTAAGGAGGGTCCAGCTCTAAGTTTACTTTAACTTAGTGGAATCACATGATCATTTCAGGACATTAAAATGAAAGTGGTAGTGATCAATCAGGCTAAACAATGAAAGAATTAAAAAGCCTTCCATTTTCCATATTTAATCAAGGTTTCATGGACCTCCCAACCATTCATTTTTTTCTTGTCTTCTTCCTTGGAAAAAAGAAGAAAAAAAAAAACCCAAACAATGAAAGAATGAAATGTCACACCAAATAATTAGCCGTTGCAATTTATATCTTTGCCTGCCAGCCTTATATAATCTGCCTCAAACCCTAACTTAGGTTTAAAGCACAAAACAAAGACAAAAGAAAAAGGAACACAGTCAACCATAAAATTAGGGTGGGGACACTTGGGTTTACACAAAAGAAAAATGAACATGTGTTTTAGCTTAGTTGTTCGTGCAATCACTATTAAAAGTTAGTATCCAGTAAATTTGAAATTCGAATCTTAGCATAACGTAACCTCTTTTCTTATTCTTAGACTGCGACCTCTTTTATAATGTTAACTAATAAAAGTAAAATAAAAAAGTATTCCCAAAACCATAAAGTAAATCATTCTTATCATGTTCATAACTTAATCAGTTAATCTTGAAGGATTTTAATTTGGTTCCAAAGTTTGTTCATCATCAACTTTTTATAGGGAAACAAAACTTAAATGAAAAGAGAAGAACACAAATTAAAGGGCTAATTAATTAGTTAATCAAGCTTCAAATTCCCTATAGTGTACAGTACCTCTCATTGATATTACAACATAATTTTCATGATAAACATAAACAGTTTTTAACATAATATCAAAAGAAAAAAACCGAAAATTTCATCATTTCATTGCTTTTGTTATTATTTTCTTTTATTTTTTTATATTAACAACAAAATTAAAACCCCAAAAAGTAATTAACCATATCAACCCCAAACATGGAAAATCATCAACAAAGCAAAGAGTTCCTTTATAACTCGGCCAGTCTCTTATTTTGCTGCTTCAAATCCTTGTAAAACCTGTTTATGAAATCCTCGGCAGCTTTGTCTACGTAGCCATTGTCTTCACCAACATCCCTTAAAGGAAATGGAGAGTCTGTTATCCTAAGTTGCCTCGCCAATGGAGTTTGTCCGAACCCTGGTAACATAGGGGATGCAGCAGCAGCTTCCACCACCATGTTGTTGTTGCTGTCGTGGTTGTTAAGCATCTCCAACGCAACCTTAACGGCGTTCATGGTCGCCATGTCGTCGTCATGAGTAGGAGGCGCTTGGGTGCAGGCGAAGAAGTGGTGGTAGTAGTTGTTATTGTTAATGCTGTTTTTCTTCTTGTTGACGAGGTTGAAAGGGAAGATGTAGTTTGGGGTGTTGCTGCAGCTGAACTCGTACTCATGGGCAGCCGCCGCTACCGCCATGAAGGACGTCGATGAGACCTGACTTCTGTCTTTGTTGTGGTGGTGGTGGTGGAACATGAGGTTGCCAAAGGCTTTGGCGCTGGCGATTTTGCCACGTTTAAGAACCATGTTGAGATCAACCATGAACTTTCTCTTTGACAATATTCCTTTTCTCATCATGAAGAGAACTGCCCTTACTATGCTCCACACTCTTTTGGCAATCACTGGTAGATTTTGTTCCATTTTTTGCCTTTGCTTTTAGTAATTTTCTTTGGGGTGCCTTTTGAGAGAGAGAGAGAGAGAGAGAGAGAGAGAGAGAGAGGGAAGAGGAAATTAGTATTTGTTTGGGTTAAAGGGAGAGAGGGAGAGGAGGGGTATATAAAGGGAAAGAAAAGGGGAGAAGAAAGACAAAGGAAATTAAGAAGGAAACTAATTAAAGGAGATTTATTTTTTTTATTGTGTGTGCTTTTTAAAATGGGACTACAATAACCTAAGGATGCATGGATGTTTTGGGTTATTTTAGTGGTTCAAGACTTCAAGTATTTTTATTTTCCTTAGCTAGCTTGTTTCAATCATTTTTGGTGTGTGGTGATTAGGTGGGCTCAAGGTCATGTGAGCTTGGCGTGATGAAGGTGCCAGCTGTTAGACCACCGTTTTGGAGGCAAAGGGTTGACTCAAACCAAATCTGCAAATCAATTCAACTCACATAAAAAAAAATTATTATTTGTTAATTTTAAAGTTAAATATAACAAAATAATAATTATTATTATTAATGATAATATATTTTTACGAGTAAAAGAAGAATTTGAGGTAAACAAAATTATGTTTTTTTAAATTTTACTTGAGTAAAAAAATTTGACACGTCACCATTTTTTTTTAAGTTATCTTTTTTGTCAGTTTCACATGTTTACGTAAGCATTTAAACAATTTCTCATTAATACTGTTATCAATTTTAATTTTTTGCATCAATTTTAAACGTATAAGGATTAAAATACTCACTTATATAATACTAGAATTCCAAACACTCACAATGTGAGTGAAATTATATTTTTTTAAAATATAATAAATTATATTTTAAAAAAATTAAATGTAAAAAAATAGGTAGTTTTTTAAGTGGATACTTTTGGTAAGTTGATAGTTTTTTAGAAAATAGGTAGTTTTTTAGAAGTAATTAATTTTTTTTTAAATTATTATATAAAATATTAAAAGACATATATATTTTTTTATTTAATTTTTTATTTATTAATACTTAATGGTTTTTTGATATTTTTAGTGACTGAGTTTGTGTCACTTGACTGAGTAACACCAACTCAACCATTCATTTTAATAATAGTATAGATAAAGATTAAAATATATTTTTGATTATAATACAAAAACTATCTAAATAATTTAACCCATAATCAATATCTAAAAACTTTAACAATTAATGAGATAACTTTTTTATATAAATATTTGTGTTGTACGGATAAATTAAACATTTTATTTGGAGAGGGTAACAATTGGTAGAGAACTAGAGATATCATAATTTTTTTTTTGGGTTAGTTTTATAGATCCATTATTGCTTTATAAATTAATTTTATTTACACTATTGATAAAAAAAACTTATTGAGTTTAGTGTTACTAAATCAAGTGATACTTATTTAATTGTGCAAATTACAAATAAAAAAATACTAAATTATGATATCAAATATTAATATAAGGATATTTTAGTTTTTTAATTTTTTTTATATAGTATATTTTTAAAAATAAATTATTTATTTTTCTTAAAAATTACCCCTTTTTTATAAAAAAAAAAACTAACATAAAACTATACATTTTTTATAAACTACCATAAATAATTCCTAAACATTACCTGTTTTTTTTTTTTTTTAAATGACATAAAACTATACATTTTTTTATAAAACTACCATAAATAATATTTTATTCTTTTTCAAAATGTTTTATTTTTTACATAATTTTTTTCTTCCACTCACATCGAGTATACTTAATTCTAGTTTTTACTATGTGTTTATTTATATATTATCATTAACTTCATATATGAATGTTACTATTTTTTATTCATAACCAAATAAAACAAGTTAAAAAATACTATCAATGTTCATTGTTTCGTAAAGGGTTTACATTAGACTTGTTAATGGTAGGTTTGACTCAAATTAAATTGGATTTGGAATAAAATTTTTATAATCCGAATCAATTAAATTCAATCCGATCCGAATTATTATTTAAATAATAAGAAATTTTATTTAAATTTAATTATAAAAATACCTAAATATTAATATAATTTTTAAAAATATATTTTAATATATTTTAAAATAATAAAATTACTTTTATAAAACAATTACAGATTTTATTGTTCACATTTTACCAAAATTATTGCTTTTATATTTGGCTGTATAAACAAAACAATAATGAGTTGAAAAGTTCACTTATATTTCAAAAAGATGAATGAGTGAAAGCTGAAAGAGAGTTTCAAAATCTCCGTGGCCCGCAATCTAAAAAGCCGGTTTGAATCAAGGTAGACGGCTGCAAGATATTTTCTTGATTTGTTCCATTAATATCCCCAACTTTTGGTATATGTACAATTTCAACTTTAGGATAATTAAACAATATTTTTCAAAAAGTAGGAGGGGTATTTTTGAGAAAAGGATGATAAAAACCCAACGTTCTCCTTGGAATTTCAACCATCTCTCTGACTTTGAATGCCTTAGTAAAGGAGTTTCCTTAGCCTACAAACAAAGGCAAAGTTATGGCTTTTGACAAAAACAAAAAATGGGTGAAGAATTACAATTTCAATCACTTACTTCATTCAGAGTTCCATTTTTTTTTTATCTCTCAGTTTGTATATCAATTAAAGGATAAATTTTGCTAACGAGTGTCTTAAAAGCACTTTTTAAAGTTATTAAATATTACAATATCTTCAATTATGTAATGAAAATGATGAATAAAATTGTTAACTTTTTGCATTTAATATAATATTATTATTATAAATAATAAATTAATTAACCTTACTTTAAGGACACTCGTTAGCAAAATCCTTAAAGGATTGACCAAAAAAAGTTAGGTGGGAGAATTTGCCTAAAGATGATAATGGTTCAATTCGATTTTGAAAAAAATTATGATTAATGTCCAATATTCTGATTTTTTAAAATCGTAGCGACCTGGACCAAATTTCATCGATTCGAATCGGTTCAATGGTTTTTAAAATTTTAAAAAATTATCTTTTCTTTAGTACTTTTAATTTTTTTCACTAATTTAAAAATAAAATATTTATTTTTATATTATAAAAATTTTAAAAATAGAATTCAATTAAGTTCTAAATTGTGGTTTTTTAACTTATGAACCAAAAATCAAACCAAATAAACCTAATTATTACACATATCGATTCGAAACCGAACCGAACAAATCGATTTTCAAGTTTTTTGCTCAATCCTAAATTTACCATTTTTTTTTTTAATATAAGCATCAAGAACGTACGAATATTGTAAGGATGTTCTTGTTTGAATTTTTAGTATTTTCCTATTTTTAAAGGTCACTTTTCCTTTTTTTGGGTTTTAAATATGAGAAATCACATTTTAGATGTTAAATTTTGGATGCATTCGTTTAGTTTAAATTTTTTGAAATTAAATGATTTGTAATACAATAAAGAGTATACTATTTTGTCGTAAAATCATTTCTCACAATAGGGAACTTTTTTCAAGTTTCCAGTCTGAAGGATAGTATTAGTAGTAATGTAAATTTTTACAAGTTTGATAATTATGACCACATGCATGAATATTAAGGTTACCGAAGAAGAATGATTTTATCCTAAAAAGAACAACAAAAATGTTAAATTTTATATATGCATATATAGAAATAAGAATTAAAGTCGATAAATATGTTTCATTTGACACTTTCATAACCTATTGTTATCGGCATTTAGAATGAATATCGGAATAAGATATATGTTTGATACGAGTATACTTAATTTTTTTTTTTTTAATTTATTATATTTGGACATATCTGAATATGTGTCGGATACAGGTGTCAAACACGAATAATACTTTAAAGAATTGAAAAGTCAGAATAACATAGTTCATAACTCCAAGTTTTTTTTAATTGATTACAGGCGTTGATGGAGCAAAAGTTGCAGAATTCCAATGGGCGAACTTATAGATTAAAAGAGTTAAATTATTGAGGGTACTTGAATTTGCTTTGCTTTTACAACTCTGGTAATAACCATGAGATCTACAGAGATGATGAGATAGATCGTAGATGGTGCAGTACTAAACCTGGAGGAATTAATTAATTAATTAATTAATTACTGGAAATGCTAAGTTGCGAGAGGGAGGAAGCATTAAGTAATGGATAAGAGGAAACAGTTTTGGATAATAGGCCATCGGAAGTTATCGATGTTGAAAATTTACTAAAAGGAACATATTTTGAAGTGATGGAACTGAGACGGGATAATACAGACAACCCAAGTCAATGAACAAGATAAAAAATAAAAAAATAAAAAAACTTCTCAGCTGATGAAGAGAAAATTGCATTGCTCACTAATGAAACAGAAATCGGCCAAGAAAATGGTCAATGGCATGAAGCATGTATTTCATGATGAGAATGGGATTCCACCAAACAGCTTCTTTGCGATGAATTCAACTCCTTATGACCCTAAAACTGCTCATCCGAAAGAATTAAAGCAGAAATCACCACAATGTTGGCAAACAAATATCTGCAAACATACTTGGAGATATAGACCTACAGTTCTTACCAAGTTCAAGTTGAATCTCAAAAAAAAAAAAAAAAAGTTCAAATATTGGGATGAAGATAATATTATTCTCGATTCTTTTTTCCAGTCGGTCCATCAACACATCTAGATTAAGGGAGGGATATCATATAGTTTTTTTAATCATTTTCTGAAAGAAAAAAAAAAAACCCACCATGTACGTGTCAAGAATTTGCAAGCGTGTGAGTTAGAGAAGGGAGGGCGATCTGATTTATAGATGGCTGGTTTTCATTTATAATAGGGCTTGGCCCAGTGGTTAGCTTCTGTCTTTAAAGGGTGAGGATTTTCCGCGGCCCTCAAGTTCAAAGCCCAGTTGCTGATTATCCTGGACCTTGGGGCTTTGCAATTAGGGTATTTACTAAAGAACTAATAAAATTATTATAAAAAATATACAACTATAGGTATATATGTCTTTTAATTTTTTTTATTTCAAATAACTATCTAAAAAAAATACTCACTAAAAAAAATAATAATGCATGTTTTCCTAGATTAACTTATGTGAAAGATGAATTTATTTAAATGTAACTTTTTTATCATTTTTATTCAAAATTCAAGCTGTAAATATATTTTAATTTAAAGAAAAATATATTTTTTTGCATTTTAAAATTGTTAGAAAGAAAGACCGTAAAGGATTGAATCCTATAAATCTTAGTTATTGAAAGTAAGAGTTCATAACTCTATCAATATATCAATATAATAAAAATCATATCAAACCAATCGTTCGGATCGATTTAATTGAAAATTAATCACATACCGATTCGAAAAGGGGTATCAAGCAGGGTGGTCATAAAATCGATCAAGAACCAATTAAACTTATAAAAAACGGATTTGAACACTATTTTAATATTTATTTATTATAAATATATATATATATATGTGATAGGATTTGAAGCTTACGAAATCGAATTTGAACAAAATTTTAATAATTTATTTATTATTTAAAAGAAGTTTATGTATGTTGTAGGATTTAAACCCTTACCATCCTAATGCGAAGGTAGGCTCAAGCTAAGATTTTGCTTGTGAGCGTAATGATATAAGCTTGTCTAATTGTGAGACCGATTGGTCAAACAAAGACCAATTTAGTTAATATGTTAACCGTTTATTCAAATTTACTTTTATATTTGATATTCATTGTATTTAATACATATTAAATGATAAAGTTTGTTTTTCAATGTGCTTTAATGACACAATCGAATTGGCCAGTCGAACTGAATTGTATTTATTGAATTAGAAACCGAACATTCAATCGGTTTCATCACTAGTCTGATTGTTAAAACATTGAACAGATCATAGGATTGTTGACAAAAATACCAAAAATATATACACTATAATATAGCCTTATAATTAATTTCTCCAATTCGAATGCTTCACACATGTTTAAGCTAGTTAGTTTCTTTATTAATCCAAAAGCTCATGCTTTAGAATTCATAACATGAAAATATTGTTGAATACGTGCAATCACTAGTTTCGTTTTTCTCTGAATCTCTGGTTCAATGAGAAGTTAATTAAGAGCATAGAAATATTTGATGCAGCCAAATTATTAAGTCATCATCATCATCTTATATATGTACGAACAAGCCCTAATAACTTTATATATATGCATAATGAATGCATGCATGATTAGAGACAAATAGCTATCAGCAAATGGCAAGGGAGATAAGACAGGTAATGCTTGACAAAACTAGTCGATTTTATTTTTACAAAAGAGACAGGTAAGGAAAGAGATTATAGGTGCTGAAATTTGAATTTTAGATTTGCTGATGTTACCTCTTAAAGATAATTATATGAACCAACGGAATTAAACTCTAGATTCTTTATTGTAAAAGCTTCACAAAAATAACAAAAGGAGGCTGGCGATCGCAATGCCAAGGAAGATTACATAACTAGTATTTTTCAAGATATTATTGTATTAATTTGTATCGTCTCACTGTATGCATATTCACATGTGAGTAGCCAGCCATGTACAACCTAGCATAGTTTGAGCCTAAAAAAAACTATGAATCCCAAGTCCTAAACCAAACCCCCTCCACTCCCACCCATGACCCATCGCTATTATCCTAACTATATATGGACATGAGTTAAAGAGTGTTTCCCAAGTAGCCGCCCAATTGAAACCCACAAATCCAAAGCTATATAATTTCGTTTTCCAAACTCTTTTTCAAGATAAATGTGAATTAATTTATCATTTTACTTTAATTTTTCTTCATGCAAAGACCCTAACTTCAACTACCTTTCTCTCTCACTCTCTCCATCTCCCGTGTGACTAGCAACTGTTTATTAATTTCTTCTTTTTTTTTAGCTTTGCTGCTCTCGTGAAGATCTCGGGTTCTTATGGTTTTAGAGATTGAATCATGAAACCGAAACGTCCTTTCGTTTAATGCTGTGTTCTCCAAAAAAGAAAAGGTGGTTGGCTGGCTAAAGTGCATGTCTGCATATGTCACGATTTCACGTCGAAAAGATAGGGAAGATCTTGGACTATATAAGCGTGGACGTTGCATATCTTAATAAGTCGGTTTTGCATGGAGAAGGTAATGGTCCCGTGACAAGTGGTATCAGAGCAACCCTTAATTGTCCGATTCCACGCCGAGCCCCCAACGGGGTAGAACAGAGTGGACCATCTTGACGCCATGCCAAGTACCCAAAAAGGGGTAGGTAAGGTGGGTCAGTGACACTACACCAAGCATTCAAAGGGAGGTCAAACAGTGTGGGTCACCGTGACGAGGACGTCACGAGATTGGGTGAATGTCACGCCTAGCATCCAAAGGGTAAGCAGTGTGCTTCACTCCCACATTGGAAAGGAAATGAAACATTTTTGACTATACAAGCGTGAGCGTTGTACATCCTAATAAATCGATTTTGCAGGAAAAGGATAATGGTCCCATGACACATGCATATGACTAGTTTAGGCTCTCACGTGAGTTCCCAACTCTTTGTATCCTTTCTAGAGAAATTGTTTATCAATTTCATTTTTAGAAAGCGAAAACAAAAATGAAGTTAATTTCAAGAAACTAAATACTAATTTGATATTTATTATATACAAGGTTTCACCCCCTCCATTGATCTCCATATTAGTTTTTCATTTCTTTTTCCTTATTGGAAACCATTTTTTTAACATCAATTTTGATGGTAAAACAGTACAGCGCAATGACTTTCGTCTTCCATAAAGCTATGGTTGATGACATTAAGATTTTATAGTCCGTTTATATAATTTTGGAATAAACATGTTTCCAACCAAACTAAACGCTTAAATTTTTGCAGTTTATGTCCCTTTTAATTATACCAATGTTAAAAAAAATAAAACCGGATCGATCGATCGAATTAATGACCTATCCGATCTGATGAGGTTTTTACCTCATTAAATCGAGTGTAAGTCAAATCGATCTAAAACTGGTCAAACATTCGATTGGATCGAGTTAGATCGGACTAATTCAACATTGAACTAATTTTACATATTTATTTTGATATTTAAGATTTTAAAAATTTTGTAAGTAATGAGTTTGAATTTGAATTTTTAGTTATTCTTTAAAATTAAACTATTGAACTAAATGCATGTTTTTTATTAAATATTTACTGTATTAATACTTATTTAATATCAAAATCATGTTTTCAATAACGAAAACGTCTTTTAGTTGAACCTTTAGAAGTTGAAGTTGATACCCACCTATTCAACCTCCAGTTTTGTTTTTTAAACGTTACTTTATAATAAATAAATAAAAAACTTCACCTTTGTGTAAATGGCAAGGCAACATCCTAAGTTAATTTAGGGTTTTTTTTTTCACTCTTCAACAAACTAAAGGACATAAAAATTTCATATTAATTGAATCACCAATATGATGAAGATGAACCAACTATCCAAATGGGACAGTAGTGGTGAAGGTGAACATTAAATAATGTCCTCAAAACTTTTCCATGAAATGAAAATGATGTGCTCCCTCTCTGGATTAAGATAAACAGTTACCTTTAAACCCAAAAGCGAAACAAGTTGACATTTCTTGAAAAATCTAGCATGTTTTTAAGGCTGTACTTACTCGCCCTGGCTCATGAAGTTGCTGATAGCCGACATGTGAGTCCACAAGACCCACACATAATTTCTCACTTGTTAGATACAAAAGAAAGGATTTCCACCTGCTATAAAAAAGATATATAGTTTCATGCACTTAACCCCTCTATATATCTACCACCATTTGAGTTTGAAAAAGAATCTTCCAAGCTCAATTCTTAGTTCATCATTATCACTTGGTTTCCTACGAAGTTTCCAATATCTACACTTTGGGTTTTTGTCTCAAAACATGGCACCGCATGGAGAGGCAATTACTAGCACTTACACCATGAGCAACAACAACTTCCCCAAGCCACCAAGACTCTCAAACGACAGCCTCCCTCGAACCATATCGGACATCTCTTTTCAAGTGAGCAAGGAAGTGCTTGATAATTATAAAGAAGCAGCAGCCGTAGTAGCGGATGAGAAACAGCTCCCACCCATATCCGAAGTGGAAGATATTGCAAAGTGTGAGTGTTGTGGTATGAGTGAAGAGTGCACCCCAGAGTACATCGAGCGTGTCCGCAACAAGTTCTTGGGGAAATGGATATGTGGGTTATGTGGTGAGGCAGTGAAAGAAGAGATGGAGAAAATTGGAGGCAAGAAGATAGAGGAAGCTTTGAGTGCACATATGAATAGATGTGCTAGGTTTAACAAGTTTGGGAGGGATTATCCAGCTTTGTTGACAGCTGAAGCCATGAGGGAGATTTTGAGGAAGAGTTCGAGATTGGAAGGGAAAAGTCTTAGGGCCAAATCTTTTAGCCCTAGGGACAGAGGAGCTCAAAAGAATGGTGGGATTGCTAGGAGTTTCAGTTGCATTCCAGCAATTATAAGGGAGATGAATGATCTCACAGTTGCAAACAGATCATGAGTATAATTTTCCCAAATGCTTCATTTTTTTTTCATCTCCCTCTCCTTTGGGATGATATATGGCTTCATATATTTTTATTAACCTATTCTCTTCCTCCCCTTTTGAGCCTTTGAAATTCCGAACTTAAAAGCTTCAATACTTTTTTTTTTCCATGGCCTCTCTTCTATGGACCAAAACCTTTTACTCATCGCCATCACACCTTGAAAGTTTTTTGGGTTCGGTCAAAAATCTCTCTTATACATCAAATCAACTCAAGGAGTATTATTTTTCTATCCTTTGTTGATTTGTATAATTTGCTCTCTAATCTTGCTTTAGAGTTTTCCTTTTTTTTAGGTGGGCACAAAATTCTTCCTGCTTTTCTCACTTTCCAGGGATATATATGTTTCTTAGAACCAAAAACTACTTAACCACCTTCTAGCTATCTAGCTAGCTAGCTAGGTATAGGGTTTTTAGGTTGGTTCAAATGCTTCTTCTGCACCCCTTTTCCTTCCTCCCAGATATTCTGCTATTTTATATGGAGTAATTGGTGGCATCCTTAATTTGCTCCTTCATTTTACTGATCTAGAGCCTCAAGCTCTTTTATTGCTAGTGCTAGAAAGCAATTGCAACCCATTTTCATGTACTAAATCCATGTATCCGGAGATATTGTATGGTATCAATAAAATGACTCCTATTATTATTTTGAGTACTAATAATACCATACTATGGTAGGTATTTGAAATCTTCTTCTTTTATCTCATACATGTGCATATGCTTTTTCTTTATTTCAAGGTGAAACGGGTTAGGTTGATGTTCTGAGTATGACCAAAATGAGATTCCAAATTAAAAAATAATTAAGCAGTTATATTTTTTTCGAATTATATTAGCATATTTTATTCCAATTAAAAACCACAATTCTCAACCAATTATTAGAATGAAACTCAAGATAAAGGAGAGAGAGACAGCAACCCAGAGAATTACATGAACTCGGGCAATCTTAACTCTTCTATATTAAAAAAAAAAATAATAATAATAAATAAAAGCAGTTTAAGCATAATATCTTACATGGATGAATACATCGACTCTCTCCCATTGCCTAGCTTTTAGCTTGTACTAGTTGTTTTTTCATTTTTTACAAAAGCCGAAGTTTGGAGGAATTAGAAAAGATAAATTTGCATGTATTAGTTATCTTAAGCATTTAACTTAAAATTAATTGATTATAGATGAAGAGATTCAATCTGATATAATAAAATTACAAGAATTTCAAATTTTAGCATGTAGGATAAGATCATTTTAACAAGTCTTATCAGTATGAACAAAGATAGAAAAACCTACTATGTGACAAACTCAGAATGGATAACAGGCAATAGTAACATATAAAAACAACATAACAGAATCTGAATTCTGATATCATGTATTTTAAACATCAAATTTAAAATCAACTGTGAAGAGATCTAACCTGAATGTAAAATCACAAAAAACCCAAAACTAAACCGATCTACCTTTACAAAATCCAACTTTATAGATTGAGCCCTGGTTTCAACTTGTATTACTTTTTCTTTTTTTTTGTGTAAACCCAAAGTGTCCTCCCACTCCTATTTTATGGTTGATGGAAGATTAATCTTTGTCGGGCCAGGAGTGTAATGGTAAAACCCTCCCAACATTGGAAACTCTCAAGAATTGGAAATATTATTAACATATTTCTTTAAAACTTGTATTACTTTAAAACTCTACACGAGATAATAATCCCAAATAAAATATTATTAACATAATTTTTTTTTTAACATATTTCTTTTCTTCTCTTTAAGTGATATATAAAATAAAATAAAAAAAATTAAGATTTGCATATACCCTTTAAGACTTAAGAGTTGAGAGTTGAAACTTATTATATCCTTCTCCTTAACTAATTAGTTCTTTGACAAAAGTACATGTTAGGTTTCGAGTTTTTGTCTTATAGGCGAGTTTTGGAGTTTGGCTCCCTCAAGGCTGAACTTTGAACTTGTTTCAATCAAGGTAGTGAGTATCGAATCGTTGTTTTAGTGTTGGTACGTATCGATATCGGTGTGTTTCGACGTACCGTTTCGGATTTACAGGTATTTTTAAAATATTTTTTCATATATCTATATGTATATCATATTTTCGAGTTTTTTAATAAAATATATATTATATACACATGCAAATATACATCCATTATATGTATATATATATAAATATAAGTTTTAAATATTTAATATCTAAAATTTTTAGTAAAATAAATATTAAAATGTTAAAAAAATATAGTTAATTATTATTAATTATATTCAATAACCTAATTTAATGAACATATATATATTTTAAAATATAATTATGAAAAAAAATAAAAATGATGATGACATAAAAAATATTGAAAATAGTTTAAAAATTCAAATAAGTGAATTTTTAAATAAAAAAAATTAAAAAAATCAAAATCTTGTACCAACCGGTACGGACCGGTACGGGCCGGTACAACCGGTACCAAAACCGGAATGAAACTAGACTCGTACCGTTTCAATTTATCTTAAAAACGATAAGTACCGGCCGGTACCGGTACGGTACCGAAAACCCTGGTTTCAATATCTGATTCTGGCCATTAACAGTTTCAAGATTACACCAAACTCCGAAGGGGGAAGTTTTTAGATTAAAAAAAAAAAAAAAAATTCTCTACCATGGACATGGAGAAATCCTTTCAATGATCTCTTTTCCATCTAATTGTCTCACAACCAACTTTCCCATGGATAGCTTTGATGCATGCTTGCCTCATACTTTCAAGTGGTTCAATTGTACATCAAGTAAGTTACCTTCCAACTCTTCTACCATAATCAACCGATAAACAAAAACCTGACCCTCAAACCATAACCAAAAACATACTTCACATGGATCGAATAAAGTTAAATCTTGACAATTAAAGTATTCATATTATGTTTAAAATGTTAAATAATTATATATATTTTAATACATTAATAATTCATAATGTTGACACATTCATATAAATATCGTATATTTATTAATTTTTCATGTTTCATTTTTAATTATTTATTTTGTATCATATAATTATATCCTCTCTAAAATTATCAAATCTAAATGAACTGTAGCATACTCTTTTAGTGAACTAGACTGCTTATAGCTAGGAAAATTAGATCCTCCTACTGACTTGTCTGGTCCGCCGTCAAGACCAAACCAACCAGATCAGACCTAATTGAACTCACTGATCAAATAGTTAATACAGTTTTTACACGCATTGTCAAACAACTGATTCGAGCATAAGATTCCAGAAACATTAAGCAGTCTAAAAGTATGGAAGAAAAACAGGCCTGAAGAGTAATACAAGGTTTTTACCGACTAAAGTTAAACAAGCCAACAAAACATAAAAAAGAAAAGGATAATTCAGGAGTTATATATCTCTCCTTTCTGGTCCAAAAGTTTAGACAAAAGACCAGTTGATGAACATAAAGCAGATGCAATGAGCATTCTCTTCTTCATTCAACACCTTCCAAGCTACTGCTCTCTCATATGAAACTGGTCTTCCCATGCTTGACAAACAGATCCCACCTTGCAGACAAGCAAAACCCTGCCAGGAGAAAAAACATACGTCAATACATTCATTGCTTACTGTATTCAAAGATGTCATTTCTCTAGTTAGAAATCAGAATAATGATGCTAAGACCTGTTGCATTATCTGTGGGAACTCTGTGCAGAGAGTTTTACGTCCGTGATCATCGAATATCTTCTCCAAAGTAATGTCCTGCAGAGCAACCAGGGTTGTCTCCAGCATGTCAAGCCCAGCCTGATTTGCAAAGGTAAAAACGGGCAGTGCCTGCAAGAACTAATAGTTTTAGATAAAATTTTAAATTTAAATAAAGGCTAGCATTTGCAAGTAAACTTCAATGGTTCAAATTGGAAAAAAAAAAAAAAAAAAAAAAAAAAAAAAAAAAAAAAAGGGGGAAGAAAGGCTCAAAGATTTTTATTCTCTTAATAGATTACTAAATTATATCATGCACACAGTTTAATTTGGTGCATCTTGAATAGTTACTACTAATACAGGCACTTTCTACCTTAAACATACAAGAATCTTCTATCAGAAATATATAGGTTCAATCTGATATGGTGCCAGCCCCACGCTACTTTTTGGATAGAAAAATTCATATTTCATATTACAAGACGAAGGCAAAGTAGGAAAGAGAAGGGAGGTATTAGACATGGAATAAAAAAGGACCAAACCGGCCGTTCGAACTGGGAACTGGTGGTCCGTCCGGTACTATACATAAACCTGACTTTCCTTGGACCGGTAAAAAACCGGACAAAACCTTTTTTATTTTTTTAATATTTTTTTTCAAAAGTTTTTTGCAAGTGGTGAGATTTGAACCCTTAACCTCTTGGTTATAATAAAAGTCATACCACTAAGCCAAATACATATTCTTATTAATTATTTACTATATTTATTACTTATTTAACATTAAAACTATTTTTATATATATTTAAAATCATATTTATTAAACCGACCAGTCCAACCAATTGGATCGGAAACCAGAGGTCTGACCAATTCGACCTCCGGTCCGGTTTTTTCAACATTGGTCTTTGATACTTCACACATACCTTTAGAGAGCAGCACATGATAGCATCTGAGTGATGCCACAAGGTCTTGAGGATGGATTCACTCCCTTCACTGCTAGATTTGAGCAGCTCAACACCCATGTAGACCCTGCAAAATTAGAGACAAATCACCCGTGGTTCAAAAAATATAGTAACAGTTGTTCCTAGCACAAATATCCGGCTTATGCAACATTTTTGGCATCCATGGTAAAGGATACATCAATGCAAGAGCAGACACCAAATTCAACAAGTCAGATTCTTGAATCTGTCATACAAAGCATACAAACCTAGAAGACTGATGTTTTCTGGTATGATTGACTTCTAGAAGTTCATACATTTCAACTAGCAACATTTTATTGACTTTTGTTCTAAAACAAGAGTCACTTGAAAAATAGAGTGAGAGATCAAACCGAATCTGGAAAAATAAACCCCAGGCAAAGTGACCGTAAGCATCTATTATTTGACAGTGCGTAAGAGATCATGTTAATAATGCTCCACTTTCACGGTTGAGGAATGGCCGGTTGGTGGCCACACCTTATCCCGAAAAAACCCATGAGGTTGAATCCCCTTCCCCAACTTAATATAAAAATATATAACAAATGAATAAAACCCATCCTGGAAAGGAAAGGAGGGCTGGTGTACCTATAACTCTGGCAGATCCAACGAGCTAGTGTCTGTGCTTCAGGAGTACCCAGTGGGGTTCGGAGACCAGCATGTGAACTCAAATGAGAAGGAGAAAGTGCTAATGCCACCCTCTGAACTGAAGATATAATGCTGCGAACATATTGTCGAGCCATGGTTGCTACATGTTCTTGCATGTGGCTCTCAAAGGCAAACTCAAATGCTATGGTCATCACAGATCTCATACAGCCAGAATTAGCCGAGTATTCATTCAATGATTTATTTCCAGCTGGCCCAATCTCAAGAGCAGAAGCAAGGTCAAGAGTGCGATTTGGACTAGAGGCTTCCTGCATCACTTTCCAGTGCTTAATAAGAAACTCCACAAAAGATGCAGAAAAAAAAAAAGAAAAAAAAAACTAACAAAATACCCTGCTTTAACATAATAGATAAATGCCAACCTTCCCAGAACCGAGAGGAATGATGCGAAAACCAGAAGGCAAAATAGGTGCATCATCAGCAAAAGAAGCATCGGTGGGAGCAAATATAAGCTCAGCGCAGGTGCCCACGGCATTTTCATCCATTCCACTGCATAGCTATAAAACAATACCACAGTAAGTTAAGCAAGAAGACAATACTAAAAACAAGGAGAAGCGCTACGAAAGGCTTGTAGCACTCCAAATGCCTACAAGAGAATAAATCCTACATCCATCATGTCTTATTCCAAAACTCAAAGATTCTACAATAGAAGCATGCTTATATTACAAACCAAAAGATCACATATCCAAGGAAAAGCCCCATTCACTAAGCCAAAACCATAACCAAATAACATTGGATTGAACTTGCTAACCTCTGAACCTCACTTGTGGTCTGGGTTCTATGTGAGTTCCCTTTCCTCTTATTCAAAAAATAAAATAAAAAAGACTTGCAAGATACTACGTAGTAGACAATAAAACATTATCACAATTCAAGCAGTGTGTTTAACAATGGTGCAAAGAAAGCTGAAGCAAAATCACTCAACATGTATTACAGAAAGAAACGACAATGAAGTTGATGACAAGTAGAGTAAAAATAAGAATACTTACTTGCAAGAGAAAAACATCTCTTGGCATTATTGCATCTTCAGGAGAATGTGCAATTCCCTCCAACTTAATGACCTCTAAGAGCTAAAAATAACATAAAAATATTTGTCACATGTTAATTAATACATATAAGCTAAAACCAAAAGGCCATATCATCAATGCAGGAAGTTGAAACTAATAGTATGATAATACAACACATTTTTAAGTGCTCTGAAACTTAACGCTTACCTCTTCATGCTCAATGGTATGTGCCAGGGGAAGTATAACTTGACCGCCAAAACCTCCTACACGAGACCCTGGTAAGCTACAGGGACCAACTTTAATAGCTGCAGCTGAGTAGGCATCAATGCTGCTGTCAGCCCATTCTGATCTGTGCTCCCGCAAAAAACGGAGAAGGATTGCAGGAGGTACATTCTAAAAGAGAAACAACAGTGAGAAAAGAGAAGAATGAAATTTATAGACGACGTAAAGACTGTTCATATGATAAAATGATTCGCAACTATGCAGATGTTATAGAATATTCAGATAAAATCATGCTTAAGAAAGTCTATCCCGTAGAGCTAGCAAAAAATGAGATTAATTGAGAAGTGCATCCAGATGATACAAATTGCTTGTTTCTCATTAAGGAAGCTGGGAAAATTGAACATACTAAGACCGGCAAACACCACAAGAACTTGGGCATACTAAGGCGGCAAACATAACAAGAAATTGGGTGAGAGGGGCAAGGGGTTTGCCTTTGAGAAATGCTTAAATAAAAGGACACAAAAAAGATCACGACAATCTATAGCCAATTTCAGTTTTGACAAATATGGGAGGTGGGGGAAGGAAAAACCCTACAAAGTAAGTGTTAAGCATCCAACCTAAAATCAACTGGTAATAGTGGAAGGCCAACTTGAATATAAAACCACAAAAAATTCAAGATTTAACATATGTGGGATAACACCACTCACCTCCTCCTCACATGTAACTCAACAAGACCTAGATGTGGATAACATCACAAGGGCTGGACAACCTCAGGTAACAACAGAACAAAACAAATTTGAGCTATGATACCATAACAAACATCCAACCTAAAATCAATTGGCAATAAGTGGAAAAGTCGAATTTGAATATAAGACTACAAGAAATCCAAGACTTAAATATAAGATAACACCACTTAACACTCTCTTCACGTGCAACTCAACAAAGGCGCCTACACATGGACAACCTCACAAGGCTAACAGGCAAGAAGAACAAAATAAACCTTGGCCTTGATATCATATTAAGCATCCAACCTAAAATCAACAAAGGCGCCTACACATGGACAACCTCACAAGGCTAACAGGCAAGAAGAACAAAATAAACCTTAGCCTTGATATCATATTAAGCATCCAACCTAAAATCAATTAGTAGTAGGTGGAACGGCTCAACTTGAATATAAGACTACAAGAAATCCAAGATTTAACAGATAAAGGATAACACCTATGAAGCACGGGTACGTGTTTTTTGAAGGTGTACCCGTACCTGGTACGTACCTGGTACGGGTACGCCTGGGGTACGCCTGGGTACGTACCAGGTACGTACCCAACTTTAAAAAAAAAATAAAAAAATTTGGGTACACCTGGGTACGCCTGGGTACGGCGTACCCAGCCAAAGAAAACCCAACGAAGAAAAAAAAGGGGGGAGTGAAACTAAAAGGTAAGAAATAAAAGAAAAAAGGAAGAACAAGAGGAAGAAAGAAAGAAGCCAAGAAGGAAAATAATAAAATGATAGATCTTGGGTGAGTGTTTTTTTTTTTTTGGTTATGGAAACTGCAGACTATCGAAGGAGTACTTGGAAGAGTGCAGATCCGGAAGCAAGCAAGAAGTACCGAGAGGGTTAGGGGATGACGCGTTTATGGCTGCCGTCAAAGGACAGACTAAAAATGGGGAAAGGTCAGGTCAAGTGTAGCAGCTGAATTATGGACAGAATTGGTTGAATTCTTTTCTTTTTCTTTCGTTTTTTTGATGATGTGAAGGAGAGACGCTTGGCTTTCATGGACAGGCTAGTTATTGTCTTTATTAGTTACTACTCCACTATATATTTCCTTTTTTTTTTTTTTTTTTTTGGTTATGGTTAGAAATTATTACATGGAATTATTAGATTTTATAAATAGATTAATAAAATTTCAGTTATATATATATATAATATTAACGTACCCGTACCCTAATTTTTTAGAATTTGCCGTATCCCGTACCCGTACCGGGTACCGGTACCGTACCCGTATCCATGCAACATAGGATAACACCAATTAACAGTAAGTAAAATGGCATCATAGCAACCACAAAAACATATGATAGCATAAGTTATGAACAATTCGAAAACAATGTTATATACTTCCCAAATAGTTCCCATGAAACATCAAGATTGAAATATGTGAATCATCCCGACCTGTAAAAGCATTGATGCTTTAGCACATAAGATTGCATTGCTGACAGATGAAAATCCATTAGCAAAAGAAAGATTGAGGCCCATCAGCTTGTCAGGAGATGAGTTCACAAGGATAGTAATATCATCCATGCCATCATTTCCCATCATTGACCACCCCTCATCAGTGAAACCATTAAGAGCCTCATTAAAACCCCTGTAAGGAATCATCTATCAAATTATAAAAAGCATATCAATTTTAACAGACAGAAATCACATACAACAAGCACTTGGAAACTAACCTGCTTAACCTCTGGCTAAGTGCTCGTAAGGCTGCTGGTCGACGAACCCATCCGGTCGTATTAGACTGGGAAACCTCCTGAGCTATCTGCCTCAGTTGTCTTAGAGCCTAAAAGAAAATCAGAAATAATATCTTATCCTTTTTCTAAAGCTACAATTTTAGAAATTTTGAGTAGACGAGCCTTCCTCTAAACAATCAGATGTTTGTGATAGGAACGAAGGAAAAAAAAAAGGCAGCAATATGTAACAAGCTAACGGGACAATCTTACTGCCATTGTTGTCTTTTGAGCAAGAACTGTTGATGATTCATAAAGTGGGCGCAACACTTCTGGCACACTCCATGGCTGGTTGATAACAAACACTCCAAAATAAGCATCACATGTTATATAGTTTAAAACATTGAAGACAATTTACACACAAAGACAGGTATACCTCCAAATCCATATGATCAACAATGTGTATGATAGAACCACCTCCCTCACAAGGTCGTATAAGGTAACCACTTGGCAACATTTCTGCTCTCACAAAATGCTGCACTGCTGGCATGCTAGGGCCATTTTGAGTATTTTTAAGTGACCGCTCGCAGACCTAGGCATTGTGAAAATCAAAAAGAAAAAAGCTTTTATTGATGAGATAAAAAAAAGGTGAACCTCGAACGTTTAATACCCAAAATAAAGTAGCTAAAGCATATTTGGTCCAATGATGAACCAAATATCAGAATACTTATCAAACCACATACCACAAGGCTTCCATCTTCTAGAACAGAAGTATAACGCAACAACCAGAAGTCGCGAGCAGGCGCCAAAGTCGTTGGGGCATATAGCTATACCATCAACAAATTTGAAGAGATCACTAAATAATAATGCACCAAAAAAGTCTGACAACTACAACACAGTAACGAGCACTGACCTGCATGTACAGCAGCTCAATGGTTCCACCATTGGCAGTAGGCAGCACATTTAGAACATCCGCAGCTCGGCAATCGCGGAACCACGAAGGCCTATCCTTGAGGAGTTCTGCAACCTGGAAGGAACATAGTTATTGAACTACAAACTCAAAATATAGAGGAAGTTGTAGCAGGCTACAAAGAGAAGTACACTTACCCTTGTAGGTTCAAGACCCACAAGGCCGCAAGCACGTGCTGCCACTCCAGTGCAACCATGAGAAATAGCAACGATTCCTATGGAATCCGGACCAGGCTGTTCAAGTCAAAAAGTGATGAGGAGAATGGATTAAAACTCAAAAGTTGCTGCTTAATAAAACAATTTATGATTACCCTTATGTCATAATTTTACTCCAAAAAATTTATATTCTAGCCTAGTCACAGCACTGCAGAAAATAAGCCTCTCAAGAAGCTTTGTAACATTTGAACTTCAAAACAATAAGTTCACTTGAAATTTTAGGTTATTATAATAAGAAAAGAGTAGTTATTAATATAAAATATTAGGAAAAAAAAAAAGAATAGGTCAAGAGATACCTTCATTCCAGGCATTTGGACCCACTCTACAGCAGTTCCAGTGGCCTTTGAAAGAAACTCTGCTAAAGTCTCTTCTGCAATGGACAAAAGCCTGAAAAAAAAAAAAAATACAAGCATCAATTTATAACCCACAAAATACACACACAACAAAGTGGTCACAAAGTACGATGAAAGAAAAGGACCTAACAACCATAACCCCACTAACCCTGCAGGACTAGCATCTCTCGGAGGATGCTGAGGTGTCACGTGGTGTTGACCGCTCGTCACCACGGATTCACAGCTTGGATCTTTGGTTGCAAGTGTCGCCTGTAAGAAAACGCCCAACCCTTCTCTCTCAATTTCCATGTAACTCAAAATGGGTCTTAAATATATACATATATATATATATATATAAGTTAAAATAAAACTAAAAAAATGCAAATTCAGCGCCTTCAATTTAGTTTGCTTATTTGTGGGAAGGCATTGAATTAGCAAACAGTTAAACTTCCAAATTTCCTTTTATATTTCTACAAAATTGAAGTAACTGAAAAGAACACAAGTACAACTAAATAAACCAAGAAGCCAAAAGCATAAATTCTCACATTCTGAGTATGTTGGCGAAAGTAGCCATTTTCAAATACCAGTTGTGACACCTGCTTCTGCAACCTATCATTCTCCTCCATCAAAAGCTTGTTCATTGCTGACAGCTTCCTATTTACAGCTTGAAGGCGTGATGCCTCTTTCCTCTGCTTCTCTCTACATCTGACAAATCAAAGACATAATTAGTAACATGCATTGTTATTAAAATTAAAATAATATTTCACCTGAAAAAAAAAATCTAACCAACCAATGACAAGATAAATACTACAAATCCCACATTTGATTGGTTCCTTCTTATTCATTTCCAGTATCATGATCAATAAAACTGAACACAAATTCATTGGGGTAAATAAATTGCACTAAACACAGACTGAACAAAACCAAAAGCAAAAGCAAACCTTCTATTTTGGAACCAAACTTTGATCTGTTTAGGCTCAATGTTGGAGAGAATAGGGCACTCCCTAATCAACTGCTGACGACGAATCGAACTAGGCTTGGGGCAGTCATGATAAAGCCTTTCAAGGGCCTCAACCTGCTCAGGTGTGTACCTTACATATTTCCCATTATCCAGGCTCCCATGTTTACCATCCTTGCAGGACATTGACATCTTTCAAACTTCACCCTCAAAGTTTCGCAATTACCCAAAAACCCCAAATATCCTCCCTTTGCAACTTCTCTTCACAAGAAACTGAACAAAAGTACTAAAACTCAATTTAATAACCAAATTTTACATAAACCCAGCAAAAAGGACTAAGGAAAAATAAAGGGTTTTTTGTTAGTCTCTCTCTTTTTCAGTTGAGTCACTTCATAGCTTGAAAATGAAGAGGACGCGAATGGAATTCTTTTTTTTTTTCTTTCTACTAGGTTTTCATCGTAAGTACCTGAAATCTTACAAATTTGGAATTGTTTAATGCTTGATTGTGAAATGTTAAGGATAAAGAAAGGAAAGATAAAAAGATAAAACCCAGACAAGGGACAACGATATCCTGTTTGGGGATAGAGTTATCCTTGGACCTTGCTTTTTTTGGCACTCTTTGAGGACAGCCCCAAACACCAAGAAAAATCTCGCAATATCTTTCGAGATCAGAGCTTCCTATTACAAAAAAAAAAAACGATCTGATTCAACCAACCATTTTCCCCTCCAAACAAAAAATTAATAAAAAAGCTTTCTTCTTGGAACGAGTTACCGGTACCACTCAGCCAGCCTTTCGATTTCGAGTCACCAAGACGCCTCCTTTAACGACACTGTTTGGTCGATCTCCATTTCGGGAAAGACCCAAATCGTCCCTAACCTCTGAAACATCGTTTCTTTGTTCCTGGGGATTCAATCACCAAAAACCAGAGCTTCACTTTTCACCATGAGAATTTCTTCTTTTTTTATTTGAACAAAGCAAAAAAGAAATGGATTGAAAAAACAACAGAAAAGGGAAAAGAAAAGAAAACAACAGTGGAGGATATTGGTGTTGCTGGTTATGGGTGGTATTGAGGAAGGATGATAAAAAATAATTTAAAAAAAAAAAGGTAAGAATGGGCAGAGACAGTAGTACTTCTTTAATGGGTTTTTGCTTTTGGTTGCTTTTGAGGGGGTTTTTTTCAACTCACGAGAGTTTGGTTTTTTGTATTTTTGGTTCTTACCTGTGTAAGGATTTTCATTGGTTCGTCACTTTCGGCTTCTTCACTGTTAAACAGAGAGAGAAAGAAAGAGAGAGTCTTCCACTTCACTGTGCAGAGTTCAGACCAATTAGAGGAAACTGCGATAAATTTTTTAAAGCAAATGGCCTGTTTGCCCTTTCGATTGCTTCAAATAAAACTCTTTCTAATTATAACTTGGGCTTTTGACTTTTTTCTAACTAATTATTTTAAGTTTTTTTTTCAAATTAATTAATATATTATTTATAATAATATTATTATATTAAATACGATATTTAATAATTTTATTCATTATTTTTAAAATATTAGATAAAAATCTTAATACGTATAATAATTTTAAATAGTGTAGAGAGAAAGATGTACTTGAGATATAATATTGCCCTTGCATTTTGGAGTTTTTATAACATAAATTATCTCATTTATCGTTCGTTAAGTTTTTATAACGAGATAATATATATTTTTTAAATTATATTAAAAAAATAAAATATATGATAATTTATAATTTCGCTTATAAAATTAAAAGTTTTCATCATCGTTGTTTCAAAAATAAACTTTTTTTATAAATGTTTTATATTTTAGTTTAGCTAAATGCTTAACAATATTTTTTTTCGTTTTTGAATGATTAAAGTTTGTTTATTAAAGAAAATATAATATAATATTTGAAAATACAATCATAAAATTCAATGTTATAGAATTTTAAAAAATGTGATTCGAATTTTCTTTGATTAAAACCCAATTAGGCATTCTAATTACAATAATTATTGTAATAAAAACTATAATTAAAAGCAATTTCTATTATAAAAGTATATAAAGAATAAATTCTTCATAATCTAGATTTTTTATCGTAATTTTTTGGGATAACGTAACCAATGGCACTTGAAATTTATGAAATCTTTCAATGTAATACCTCTAATTTAAAAATATCTATTTTAGTACTTAAAATTTAATTCTGTGTGTTATTGTAGTACCTTTCAGTAACACTGTTCAGGTGATGTGACTTTTGTATCTAATGAAAATTTAACAAATGACATCATATGATGATGCTATGTGTATTAACAAAAAAAATTATTCTAATTTTAAAAATAAAAATAATTTTTTTCTTTATTCCCTCCCTCCATATCTCCCCCCCCCTTTCGGTTGGTTCAGGTTGTTTTCGACCAGCCACCAGTGGGGTCTGTCCATTAAAAGCTGGACTCGATTGGTAGTTGGCCGGAAAAGGGGGAGAAGGGGAAAAAAGAAAAAAGAAAGAAATATTTTAATAAATTCTTTTTAAAAATTAAAATTAATTTCATAATTTATTTTTTTTATTTTAAAATTTTTAAAAAAAATCATATATTATAAATTTTTTTAATAAGTAATTTAAAAAATTTATATTTTAAAAATAAATTTAGTTAATTTTTTTTTAAATAAGATATTATTTTTTTAAAAATATAATTTTTTATTTTTAAAATATATTTTTAATTTTTTTACAAAAATTCATATATTAATTTCTAAAAAACAATAATGTCATGTGTCATCACTTGATTAGTCAATGCCAAATCATCATCTATATTTAACGGTGTTAAGTTAAAGTAACACATTGATACACAATTTGATAATACAAATACTATATTAAATATTTTTAAAGTACAGGTATTACATTAAAACATTTGATAAATTTCAACAGTCATTGATACATTATCCAAATTTTTTGTTTTTGATATTACGCTTTTGATTTAATTGGACGATTGTAATTAAACTTAGCTCCAATCACAAATATCAAATGAGTTTTGGCGTCATAATTTTTCAATGAAAATATTTTTTTTTTTAGTATTTTATGCACACAATGTGTTTTTATAAGAAAAGTTTTAAAAGAAATGTAATGTAATATTTGATGTGCCTATGGAATATGATTGCTCTAAATGAATTGAAAATTTTAAATAGATGATAGAAAAATTAAGATTTAAAAAAGAAGAAGCTTGTACTAATAATAATTTTAGAAAAAAGAAAGACTCGAGAGGTATTTAAAAACATGGAGATAGCAAAAGTGTCAAAGAAAAACTCAAGGAAAGCATAAATAATGTGTGGTGGCAAAAGCATAAAAAAAAATGTTAATCACTGAGATTAGACATTAAAATAATATTTATTAAAAAAATTATAATTAATGTATATTTTTTAAATTAGTAAAAGTAATATAATAAATATATAAATAATTAAAATATAATAAAATAATTTTTAATCAATATCTATTGACATCAATTAATTAAACCCAACAAAAGATAGAGGAAATATGGGACAGATAAACTTGGTAATATGTGCATTTGTATTATTTTTATGTGTTATAATTATGATTAAGTTATAACATATTTATATAAATTTTTATAGGATTATATAAATATGTGTTATAATTAAGATTAAACCCAAACCCGGTCCTGGGCGGGCCCGGGCCGACCCGCGGATCTGAGGTTACAGTTCACTCTATTTAAAAAATTTAAAAAATTATTTTTTATTAATATTTTTATACTTTATAATTAAATTTAAATAAAATAATATTATTTTAATAGTTAAACAATGATCCGGGCCTAGTCAGGCCAGCCCGAATCACAAAATTCCGAGCCCAGGTCCGATACAGTATGGATCGGGCCTGCCGAACCGGATGGGTTGCCTAGCCCATGAGCAGATCTATCTATAAGTACTGGTTAAAATTTATTTAATTACTAATTTAAAAATATATATAATGTATTATTTTTATTGAATTAAAAAAATAACTCATTAATTGCATTTTTTTTTATAAATATTATCTTAACATTTTCCAATTTGATATGTTAGTGATTTATATTATATAAATTTTGACATATTCTTATATTTGGATCGTGTTTATATTATTTTATGTGTCGTATCGTATTTTGTATCATATATTAATTATTTTTTATTTCGCGTTTATGTCTTATAATTAGATTTGCTCATGAATCGGATAGCAGCTTGAAATTTTTTTTCTTTACCCAGACTCAACCCATCAACCCGATTCACTACTTAAAATATTAATAAAAAATTAAAAATCATTTTTATAATTAAATTTAAATAAAAATTAATTTTTTATTAATTAAACAGTAATTTAAACTAGACTAACTGACCCAAATCATTAAAACTCTTATATAAATGCAATCAAATACGGATCAAATCTATAAATCGAACGAATTATCTCAACCTTAAACAGGTCTACTTATAAATTATAATCCTGTATTCTATTTAAAATTGCATGAAATAAAAATTGAGAGAAGGCTTATATAAAATAAAATACAGTAAGGCAAAGGCATGAGAGAGAAGGAGGGGCCTGCGGCTGCGTGGGTCAGAGAGGACACAATGATGAGGTTTTTGCATGCGTCTCGATTTCTAAGCTTTCTCTCCCTTCAGTTTATTTAATACTACTAAACCAACATTTTTCTTTATAAAAAATTTAGAAAGAATTAAACAACCACTTTCTTTATTACTAATAAATAAATACTCTATTTAAGGAAATTTGGAAGGTCATGAATCATGATCACATGACATAAAATGACATGTCACATAGCATGGTGTATAATTCCTATCTTATTATATAATAATACTTATTATAGATTCTAACTAAATAAGATAAATTAAACCTACTTTTATGGTAGTATTGTGTTTTTGCAAATAACACCATATGATCTCTTTTTAATTTTAAATTTGTATAATTATAAAAAAAATTATATCATTAATTTCATCCAATAACTTTATAAAAATAGAATGAATTAATTATCGATATAAAAATATCTTTTGAATGTGTAAAATATTTTCATAATTTTATTAATTTGATTTAGTGATATAATCTATCGAAATCTTATAGTGTCATACAATTAAAAAGATTGAACATTGGATTTAACTTAGTAGTTCACTCATTTAAAAAAAAAAAAATTAAATGAATTGTTGTAAAGTTGAAGTTAAATCTCAATACTTACAATTCTTCTCTCTTATTCTTTGATTTTCGATTTTTTTATATAAAAAAATTGAAAATATTTATATAAGGACATAAGTATTAGAGAAGTAAGTACAACTTATAGTATTAAAATTATTAATTATTGCCAATACAATAATAATATTGAAATCACCCAATACATAAAAATACTTACAATTTATATTATTTATAAGAAAATTAAATTTGATAGTAAATGAAATTAAAAGGGATATATTAGGGTTCTTTTTTAATCTTAATATAGCTAAAAAAAATTAATTCTCAAAATACCGTTACTTCTCTTTAAGTACCAAAATCCATTTTTTTTAACCAGTTGAAAAATCGCCATGACCCATGACGATTTCGCGACATAGTTTTAAAAAAAAATAAAATTTTATGTTGAAAAATTGTCGTGGGGCATGGCGATTTCCCAACAGGTTTTGATTTGGATCATTTAAAACAAATCCCAACTTTTTTTAAAAATTTTAAATAATAAATTTTATAAAATTTATAATTTTAAAAAATAAATTTTAAATAAAAAATAAATTTTAAATTTTAAATTTTAAATTTGAATTTAAATTTAAATAAAAAATTACAAAAAATTTAAAAATTATATTCGTAATGTCAATCGAATTTTTTCAACTTGTATTCGTGATAAATGGATTTCCAAGAGAAAGGTCAACCAAAGCGTTGTGGATTATGCGGGAATGAAGGTCATAGCTAGACCTATCCACGGGCCGGATAGCCTGCCCGACCCGGTAAGCCCGGATCTATCCCGATAGACCAGATTGATAAGGACATTTTCGACGGCTATGACCAGAGGTGTCCATGGGTCGGGCCGGGCTGAGGCCCGAATTTTTTTTTTATTTCCCTTGTCCAAACCTGAAAATAAAAATTATATAATTAATAATTTTTAAAAAAATTAAAAATTATAAAATTTAAATAAAATTTTTAAATAATAATAATTTTAAAAATTATATAAATTTTTATATAAATATTAAAAATACATTTTTATATTTATATATATTTTATAATTAAAGTTAAATAAAAAAAAATTATTTAATAAATAATAATTCGGGCTAAACCGGTCGGCCCGAATTACAAAACACACTTGTCCAAGCTCGGCCCAATATGATCCGGGCTTATCGGGCCGGGTGGGCTACCCAGCCCGTGGATAGGTCTAGTTATGACCTTTATTCCTGTATAATCTACAACGCTTTGGTTGGTCTTTCTCTCGGAGGTCCATTTATTACGAATACAAGTTGAAAGAATCCGATTGACATTACGAATATAATTTTTAAAATTTTTGTAAATTTTTTCTAAAATTTTTTTATTTAAACTTTATTAAATTTTTAGTTTTTAAAATTACAAATTATATAATTTTTATTTAAAATTTATTATTTAAAAATTTTAAAAATAAAAATAAACAAAAGTTGGGAAATCGCCACTAGGGGTGGCGACTTCCCAACTTAAAATAGTAAAATTTGTTTTAAATGATCCGAATCAAAACCTGTTGGGAAACCGTCATGACCCATGGTGATTGTTCAATTGATTAAAAAAAACGAATTTTGGTACTTAAAAATAATAACGGTATTTTGAGAATTAAAATTTTGTTGGCTATATTAAGATAAAAAAAAACCGATATATTAGCATGACTTTCAATTTTCAAACTAAACAAATTTCGGGATAGTTTAGTATTGCTGTTGAAAAAAGTTTGCGTTGAAAAAAATATGTTTAAAAGTGTAATTTAAAAACTTTTAAGTATTTAGTATTGCTGTGAGAAAATGTTTGTGGAGAATTGAAATGTAAAAAAAAATATGTTTAAAATAATAAAAGTGTAGAGATGTAAGGATAATAAAATTATTTTATCCAAAAATTAACTTTTAAAGCTCAAAAGCTATATTTTTTTATTTTTAAATTTGACTTTTCAAATCATAATTTTAAAAACAAAAACTATTTTTTTTTTATTTAACATTACATTTATGATAAAAAATAATTTTTAACTTAAAAAATTATGTTACAAGCAATATTAAACAACCCTTCATCATACTAAAATAGTTTAAGTTGAGACAAAAAAAAAAAATAGTAAATCAATTTATGATTAGTTATCCTACTAATTTATTAGAGAAGACCGATGAGAAGACAATGTGGGATGGATGGGATGGGATGGGATGGGACGGGTGGGCGCGAGTGTGATGGAATATTGGGTTAATATGAAAACATTTCTGGTTTATTCTCAAATGATCATATATGTTTAAATTATTTATTAAATGAAAATAAAAAAATATAAAATTGTTATTAAAAAAATGATAAAGATAAAAACATTTTGAGATTTTGATATCTCTAACCTTTTTCATTTCATTAAGAAAATATTATTTTTTTAAATTTTTAATTAAAAATAAATTAAAAAAATAAAATATTTAAATATTTATTTTTTAAAAATTTTAAAAAAATTTAATTTAGAAATATTATTTTTATTAGTTAATTTATAAAACTAAAATAAAAAATAAAAATATTTAAATATATATTTTTTAAATTTAAAAATATTATTTTCAAAAAGTTTATTTTTTAAATAAAAAATAATAGGAAAAGGGAGAAGGTTTTTTTTTTTTTTTATCAAGGGGTTTATGTTAGGGTATTTTAGTTTTTATCATTTCTTTAATAACAATTTCATACTTTTCTATTTTTCTTTAATAAATAATTCTAACATATATTACCATTTAAGAATAAATCATCTATGCAAGACATGTTTTTCATATTAACCTTGGAATATTTGCGAGGCTGAGGTTGAGGAATGGGGAATGGTCCCCATATTGGGCCCGGCCCAATATGCTACCGGCTGCCCAGCCCGACTCATTTTGGGCCGAGTTTGGTAAAAATTTTCATGATGTGAAATGGTTCGATCCGATCTTGATCATTGTTTATATATTAAAATAATATTATTTTTATTTAAATTTAATTATAAAAATATATTGATATTAATATAAAAATATTTTTTAATTTTTTTAATATTTTAAATAATAACTCAATCCGGTCTGGACCCATCCAAGATCAAACTTAGATAATAAATAAAAAAAATTCAAACCACGACCCGACGAACAAGCCTAATTTGCTACCTCTTCTTGTTTTAATGCAAATATAAAATTACTAAATTATTTAGCTGCCTGTTTTTACTAAATTTGATAATTTTGACACCATAAAAAAAATATTATATATTTAATAAATAGAAAAATAATATAATAAATAATAAATTTATACATAATTAATAAAAACAAGTTTAATATATATTATATACCATATTAATGTTTAATACTTTAATATATTTAATAATTTATAATATAATATAATATAATATTATATTATATTATATTCATATTTATATAATTAATAAAAAATAAAAAATAAAATATGATATAAATATACGAAATCATAAGGCTGATTTGTACTATGATTTCTGCTTTATGATACCGGTTACACTTACATATAGAATTAGAGGCGGCAATTGGTTTGTATCCGGTTATTTTCATTAAACTTTTAAAGATTTTTAAATTATTAAAAAATAAAATAATTCAATAATTTTATTTTTTAATGCATTTTCAAAAATTGTTTTTACAAATTACTTAATGAAATATTTTCAATAAAAAAATGTTGAAAATGTTAAGTACTTTTTTACTACTTAATGTATTAAGTTAATTTTATTTTAAAAAAAATGTTATTTAATTATATTTATCTTATATTCATCTTTTAATTACTTATTCTTTTTTTTTATAACTTTTATCAATTGAAAATAATTATAAAATCGATCTTTTTTATAAAAAGTTAATAAAATATCTACTAAATATTTTATTTGCAATAGCATACCTAACAACTTTTATATTATAAATTCAAAATTTAAAATTTTCACAACTAAAAATTTAATATTTAATTTTTCAATGTTGAATTTATTCGGTTTATTAAACAACCCCTAAATTTGAATTGTATTAGTTTCGAATTATCTTGAGTTTTTATTCTTTGTATTTGGTATCATGACGATAGTATTCAAATGATTGAATTTTAAAGTAAAAATTATTTAATTTTGAAGCACTTTTAATTGTTGATCTTTTTATTAAATTAGATTAAATTGAATTTAAACGAGTTAAATAAAATTTTAAATTCAGATTAATTTTATAAATTTTAACTGAATCTTTTTATCTTTAAAGTTTACCTCTACTTTAAATAGTTCTAGCTTTCAGTACAATTTTTTTATCCCACACTATACTTTGGTCGATGGAAATTAAAAATGAAAATTCAATGCATATATATACATCTATGCTATATAAATATATATTATTCATTGCATTTTGTGGAAGAAATTGCTTATGGAATGTATCTATATTAATGAAATTTACCTATACTAGTTGTGTTGAACAAATAAGTAAATATTTAATTATAAGTAAAACAATTAAAATTAGATTGAGCATTGTATCTTACAAGATATATTTATAATCTATAAGTTATTTAATAATTTAATAATATATATAAAAATATGGATGTGGATAATCTTTTGAATCAACGAAAATATAATTAGTATACACTAAATTTATAAATTGCCTTTATAAATATTTTTATTATTAATAACATTTATACGATTTATAAATAAAAAATTCAATTTCATTGAAAGACTTTCATTAAATGGATTTATGATAATACATAAAAAATAAATTAAAGTTTATATTGAATTGCTTTTTTCAGAGTTTTAATTTTTCATTAATTTAGAAAATAAATGAATTTATTTGATAAATATAAAAAAAAAACTTAAAGTATTTATATGCAAGAATTTTAATTTTATTAAAAGATTTTCGTTAAATGAATTTATTTGATAATAAATTAAAAAAAATAGTTAAAATTCACATTGAATCGTTTTACTTTCAGAGTTATAATTTTTTTTTATTAATCTTAAAAAATAACTGAATTTATTTGATAAATAAATAAAAAAAAACCCCTTAAAGTTTACATTGAATTTCTTTAGCTTCGTAATTTTAATTTTACACTAAAATTAAAAATAATAAACTTTATATAATTTGATATAATTTGCACATCGAACAAACTTTACATATTAATACAAATTTCAATTAATATACACTTTATTAATTTTATTTATTTGTAAAATTTATAACTATATATTCAAAATAAATAAAATAACAAGTGTATTTACACGTAAAAATAAATATTAATACATGTAAAGGTGTAAATTGTGTGGAGATAAATAAGATTAATTAAACTATTTTATTTTACTATTGCAATTAATAACCTTTAAAATCAACTTGTTATTGAAAATAACTTTGTGTGATGTTCTGTTTTTCAATTGTCTTGGTTTGTAAACATTACAAAATTTTGTGTGCGTGTGTATATATATATCCGGAAGAGATTGAATCATTGGAATTTTTGATTTCTTATTCAATCAATTTAATCAATCAGTCTAATTAAAGAATGCATTTTATTTTTGACAATACAATTTTGATATTAAATATGTATTAAATACATTAAACATATGATAAAAACGTACAGATGACTCAATAAAAGGTCAAGGGTTCAAACCTAATACTTAAAAAAAAAAAAATTAATTGTTCAAAATTGATTCAATCCTAATCCGACCTGAAATAATCTAGTTTGATAAGTTTTTAACCATCCAGTTATCAATCAGTTCAAATAATCATGTCGGAACGAAAAAGGTCATTGTCTCTCAAATGAATTGGTCTGATGAATTGGTTGGGCTTTGACAATATTATATATATTTCTTAAAATCTAAAACTTATTTTTTATAAAATAATAATAGGTTTAATACCTAAAGTACTCTCAAATTTTAATAAAAAAATAAATTAAATCTTGACCTTTTTATTGTGTAAATAAATAAGATTATAATTTTTTATTTTACTGTAGTTATACTCATAAAATTTTAAAATAAATGAAAAACGTGCAGTTGAAATAAAGAAAAACTAAGGGCTCTTATCAGGCAATACTAACAAACACATAATAAAATGGCATGAAAAATAATATGTGACATAATGATGTGAATAAAATAGACACATATCACATAATGTGAAATAAAATGTTTTAAATTAACTTGTTAACAAAACCCATTTATCAAATGGAAGTTTTCAATCTATAAACGACTTTGATTAATCAAATCATATGTTTTCTAAAGGCCTTAAACCTAATTAGGGGAGAAGCAAGAAATATTGACGAGGGGGGTTGGAATATACATATAAGGATTTAACGTAAAATAAAAACCGTATATGAAATAAACATGTCTAAGGATAGGGATATTCGTCGGTTCGAATCGGGTTGGGCCTCAGACAAGTAAATTTTTTGTTATGTAAGCCTAACTCGACCCAATCCATGAACAACTCGTAATATAAAAATATTAAATTTAAATATTATATATGATATTTGCTAACAATATATAAATTTTTTATAATAAAATATATATTTTTAAATTTTTAAATATTATAATTCATGTTGTATATGAAAAAAATTAATAAAAATTAAAATCTCAACGTTAAAAAAAATTATTGTTTAATTAAAATATGCATAAAATTATTTTATATTATAAAAGAAAATCATAAGAGTACATATATTTAGAAAAAGCAAAATAAGTTAAATGCACAATTCGTATTAGATATTGTAATTGTTTGGTTTTCTTTATTTATTTTTTCCTTATGAGCATAGAATGAAAAATATTATTTAAAATAATTAATGTAAATATATCTATTTAATTGATTGAAAAGGTAAATGGAGATAATTAAATTAATAATAATGAATAAGGTTTAAACTAAGAATGTTACTAAATTTATTATATCAAACAAAATTTTACAAATAGAGGGGACCAAATTGAAGGATCAAACAAATTTTGGAGAGGCCAAACATAATTTTACATCTTAAAAGTTTTAAGGGAGGGCAAAATTGAAAAGCCAAATAAAATTTACAGGGTCGAACGTAATTCATCCATTATGTTTAGGGCTGTAAACAAACAGAGCGTTCGACGAACCGTTCGTGAACAGTTCGATTTCTTTTCGTTTATTGAGCTAAATAAACGATTATGAACACAATTTTAATGTTCGTTTATTAAACGAACCGAGTTCAAACAGATGTGTGTTCGATTCGTTTATGTTCACGAACAATCTCGTTTATGGTTCGTTTCAAACTCGTTTATTAATTTGTTTAAAGCTCGTTTATGTTCGTTTATTGTTCGTTTATAATATAATTAATAATATTATTATTTGTATTTGTATTTGTATTTTATTTATTTATAATATAATTAATATTATTTAATAACTTAAATTTAATAATTTAATAATAAATTTAATTTAATTAAGTTTGTATTTTATTATTTTATATTTAATAATAATTTAAAATTGACTTGTTTTATATTTGTTTGTTTGTTTATTGTTCATGAACATATTTTTAATTGTTTGCGAACATATTCGATTACATGTTCATTTAATGTTCACGAACAAGTTCATTTAATTTAAATGAACTTGTTCGTGAACATTAATTGAACGAACACGAACACACTCAATTTTAAACGAATAGAGCTTGAACACAATTTAAAAATCCTTAACGAACACGAACCGAACACGAACAAGCTCAAAAATAAATAAACGAACACGAACAAAGGCTTATTCGTTCAAGCCCGGTTCATTTACAGCGCTAATTATGTTGAAATGGAAGACTTTTTCACGAAAATGAATATATATTTATATAGAGGAGGATCTACATACATTAGTGTAAAACTAAATTAGTTTTACATATTTTCATTACTTTTTGTATGATTTATATTTGTTTGATCCTATCGTCGTATTTCATGTTTTAATTCACATAGATCATACATGTTGAGTTTTGAGTAAATTAAAAATATATCATTATTTATTCGATATAAAAAACTTTCAACCGTTAAATATATATTGAAAAAGATTATATTCTCGAGATATGATAGAGATATTGAATCGATTTAAAACCTTATGCGAACGATGAGTACAACTATATTGTAAATCCAACAATCAGTTTACTTATATAAAAAATTATGAAAATATGTAAAGTTAATTTAATTTACATTAATATAATGAATTCCTCATCATATGAATATATATATATAGAGAGGAGGGATCCACTTACACTAATGTAAATTTATTTACACACTTTCGTAACTTTTTATACGATTTATATTTTAACAAACTGACCGTCGGATTTAACTAATTGTACTCGTTATGCATGTAAAGTTTCGAATTGATCCAATATCTCTATCATATCGATTGAGAATAATGTCTTTTTTAATATATATTTAACAATTTTTTTTTTTACAATAGTTAGACATTTTTAATTTACTCAAAACTCGACATGCATGATCTAAGTGAATAGAACATGAAATACGACAGTCGAAAATTTTATAAAAGTGTGTAAAATTAATTTAATTTTATATTAATATAAGTGAATCCCTCCTCATATATATATATATAATGTCGAAAGTATGAATAGGTTTAATACTTTAATTACATAAAGACAGTAATGGTAATGATAATAATGATAGAGAAGTCAAATTTTAGCAACCTAGGCAATAATGAAGAGTGCCATAATAATTCATAGTATTTTGGTACACAAATATTCATGCCCCATTGCCTTATGCAATCAGAGAAGGGTACTTAAACTTATTATTATTTTTATTATAATTAAACCAACATTTTTTAAATATTAATAAATTTTATATATTTAATGAAGATTTTGTTAACAAGTGTTTTAAAAGTATTTTTAAGGTTATTTTATATAATAATATTTTCACTTAATGCATTAAAAATGATGAATAAAATTATCAATTACTATATTTAGTACAATATTATTATTATAAATAATATATTAATTAATCTTAAAAATGTCTTAAAATCATTCGTTAACAAAATTCATTTAAAATAACATCACTTTCTGTTTAATAATTAGGATGACGAAAATTTTGAATTCGAAATCTTTAACTTGAAAATGATTTAAGATAATCTCTTATTAGTTAGTTTAGCCGCAATCTATAAAATTGATAGTTTTTTAACTTTGAACTTTAAAATAGGAATGACTTTTTTTTTTCCCCTTTATTAAAGGTTTTATGTTGATATGCATGCTTATGCGATTGCATCCTTCCATGTATATGTATTTATGCCCTAAAAATCATAATCATTGCAATTGTGAAAATCAAAATATTAAAATTTTGTTTAATCGATAGTTTTATTATTTAATTTTTATTTTTATAAAAAAAAGAAAGTATAAATTAAATGAAACCTAACTTTTTAGAAATGTGTTAATAATTTTTAACCTTTTATTTTGGATGTATGCAAATAACTGAAATTATTAAACATGATTCTATGATGGTAACAATATATATATATATATATATATATATATATATATAAATATATATTAAGGTGTATCATAAAACTTAGATTTGATAATTTCGGACACGATCAAAAATATATTACACATTTAATATTTTTTTAGGATCCAATAAATATATAAATTAATAATTCCTAAAAAAAAATACATAAAAGTTGATATAATACTATGAGAAAATTTTCACTTAACAACTTGTACCTTCTCATTTAAGTTATTTCTCAAAATATGCATCTAGAGTTATTTATTTTTTCTTTGGATCTAAACCAATCTGAACCCCATTCTTAATTTTTTACAATGCACACACCACATCCGTTACATTCTTTTCATGTTGTAGTAAGTAGTTTATTTAAGATGATTATTATTTGAAATGTCTATTTTGAAGAAACAATTAGTAAAGCATAACTGTTATTTGGATCATGATTATCATCAGTAGACATATTTATGACCCCTTGAATAATTTTTTTATTTTATTTTTAGGTGATTTCATCACTGTATTTAGTATTTTTTTAATTTATAAGTCATTTATGCATAGTAAAGGAAAAGAAATAATAATAGTATACATGTATAAAAAACATAATTTTGTTTTATAGATTAATAAATTTTAATTTATCGATAAATAAATACATTATTTATCTATTGATAATTAATTAACTTTTTTAAAATAATGTTATTTTATATGGATTTTATTGTATATCACTAACATAAAAAAAATATACTAGAGAGGACACATATTCACAAATTGCAAGATCTCAACCAAATTCATTGCTACTTGTTTATTTATGGCTAAATTTATTAAAAAAGCTCTTAAACTTTACAACTTTATTTAGATAAGTCCCTATACTTTTATTACACTCAAATAAGCCCTTAACCTTTACACTATGTTTAGATAGACAACAATAAAGAAAAAGAAAGAAAAGGAAAAGAAAGTAAAACAGAGGAAAGTTGAGGAAAGAAAATGATACATGTACCTCTTGTTTGGATAGTTAAAATTAATAAAGGAAGGAATTCTAATAACCATTGTTTGGTTAAACGGTGGAAAGGAAATGAAAGGATTTATTATAATAATTTTTTCGAATTATAACCTTTTTTATAAAATAACATATAATATCAAAATTATTTATAAAATAAAATAAAAAATTATACCAAATACTAAAATTATTCATAAAAACCATAATAAGTCATTAATAACAATTCATAATTAGATAGTATGTTGACCAATAACATATCAACATATACTTGTTTAACACAAGCTTATTTTACCAAAAAAAGTAATAAAAATGTTCATCCGAACCAAAATATTTTATTTCAACAAATTAAAAATATATCTAACAAAGATGTTTCCAACGTCTTCAATAGCCAGAAGAACCAAACACCAACCTTTCAACTACCTCATTTTTTTTTCTCCAATGGACATCCAAGTACTACTTTAACTTTCTCAGGATTATCAATAAAATAAAGGTAAGCAGTAGTGATTAATTGTGAGTCAATTCCTATCTCCTCCAAAAGATTTCAAATTCCATTTTCTAAAATTTGATCAAGTTTGGTATTGACCTTTTCATAAATAATATTTCCCGCCGTAAGTGCAGTAGCAACCATTTCAAACCCCTCTCTAATAAGTTCCATGTCTTTGTCATCTTTTGATGTTTTTACCTCTTTTATTTATTGAACTACTCGGAAGATCGAAAGGAGTTCTAGAATGAGCCTCAGGAGATGTCATGAGATCAATGTAATCATCACCTGTATTATCATGATTCTTAATTGTTACCTCATTCTGGAAGATTAAATTATCAATATTATCAATACTCTCCCTTAAATCATCATCTGTTTCAGGAGATTGTCTTTGTCGTTTCATTTCTACTGCAGTCTCAACATGCTCCCCAGTGGCTCGATCGTTACCATAAAAAGTCACCATCTTGTCATCATTTGGAATGGGTTTAGTCATCCATTCTTGGGCATGCGGATATGCCTAAAAATTATACGTATTATTTTGTGAAAATATAATCACTAAAATCTAAAAGAGTAAATTAAAATAAATATTATATTTTAAATTTAATAAAATTTACCTCAATCATTTGTTGCCAAATTTCAGACTCAGCACCCCATAACTTGGTAACTGGGTTCCAAGAAAAACCATTCATTCCTTGCTTGAACAAGTCATAACACTTTGAAAAATTAGTTTTTATAGTCTTCCAACGATTTTCACTTTTTCCTTCTCTATGTCTCTACCAAAATTTTCTTTTAGCTCAGCGGCAATATTATCATAAGCATGTTTTGTGAAAGTTCCATTTACCCTGTTGCCCATATTATGTTGATGCAAAAAAACATCAACATGAGCATCGTCCATTGTTGGTGTTCAAGTCAAAACATCATCCTTATTTGTCCCTTTATCCTTTTCGTAGGCATTAATCACTTTTTTTTCCTTGGCATAGTTAAATCTACACATTCACAAAGAAACATTCAAAAAGTTACAATAACAGTTAAATATAATCATTGAAAAATAATATTTAATTATTCAAATAAGATAAGAATATTTAATTAATTAAATAAATACATTAAGTCTCTGATCTAACAAGAAGTCAAAGCTAGCTTTGACATGGATACCGGGAACGATGAGTAGTTTTGGTTTTCAATCCTTTATATGTGATGTACACATTCAATGTTCCTCTCAAATAGAGTTGAAGTAGTTCACTTAGCATTTTGAGTAGATTGAATTAACATATCAGTTATTTCATTGAATTGGGGAATCAACTTTTAATTAATGTTAGTAGCTTATATCAAGTTGGTTGATCAGGGTTTTGATTGCTATGGGCTTATGGCCTATGGCTACTGATGAACATACACAATCCCATGAACATGTTACCATTTACCAGTAAATAACTTAAGATAACAAGAATTCTAATGAAAAACCTTCAAAGGTGCCGAAAATGGCAGATTAGCTCCTTGGCACAGGCTGTTTGCCCACTGTTATAGAAACAAAGAAAAATAATAAAGACAAGAATCAAATTCCCTGATAAAACAAGCTACTTTGCGGGAATTGAAAATTTAAAGACATTTAATTAATTAAATAAATAAATACATTAAGTCTCTCAAATAAAACAAATACAAATTTAAAAAAATTCAAATATTATAAAAATCACTCAATTTCTATAATCTATCCACATGGCATTAGCTTTAGAATCTCTTAATTGTTCTTCTCGAGCAGCATCTTCATTTTAATTTCTAGAAGCACGAGACTCTTGTTCAGTAGACCTAACATTTAGTTCACAACCAACATTCATCAATAAGAGCATCATCAGGATTTACAGTCATTAGATAATTATGTAGAACACAACATGCTAAAATTATTATTTTTTGCGTTCGAACTCCATATGTTGGTACATTTGCGCTTGCAATAATGGGAAATCTTTTTTTTTTTTTTAAAACACCGAATGCTCTTTTAATTGCATTACGAAGAGATACGTGCCTAAGATTGAATAATTCCCGAGGATTTTGTGGGGTGTTATTTGAATATTCTTTCAAATGATAGCGCACTCCTCTATATGGTGCAATCAATCCACTTCTCAACATAATTCCAACATCAACAAGATAATATTTACCTATTCAAAATTGCAAGTATATGATTATTTGTTTTTATAAGTAGTTTAATTAAATATAATATATTATATTCATTACTTTCGGGAATCATAAGCCTATCTTCTCTTGATAATGTATTTTTCATAATTCTTGAGTCAGTGCATTTTTTATAATGCTGAGTGATGACATATGTTGGTTTTCTAGGAGGAGTTTGCTTTTGAAGCTTTGGATTTGCTATTTCTGGAGGTTGAAACATGAAGCTTTGTATGGAGGAGTGGTTTAATATTATGGTCTTGGTTTCAGGGGTTGGTTCGGTTGAGTGCTTTGTGTTACAGGGTTTCCTTGGTGTGGTTTTGATTTGGTTGGTTCCATTTTGGGGGGTTTTCGTGATGGTTTTCTTGGCTTTAGGGCGTGTATGTTTTGATTTGATTCCAGTTTGTATTTGGGACTGTTATGATGAGATGTGGGAACCAGGAACTTTCTAGTCTCTCTGTTTGTACTCTCTTTTATTCCATTAATAATATCTTTAATTTAGCAAAAAAAAAAAAAAAAAAAGACGTAGTACCTTCCTAGCTAGTTAATACTTAAGTGAATTTTAAATCAATTGAACATGCTGCCAAAACATTTTGGGTTGGATATTCTTTTCTACCGCGATATTTCGGAGCATCTTTATTTGATACCTTAACTCTAATATGCGTTCCATCAGTAGCTCCTAAACAATCCTGATATAGATTTTATATATTAATACTTATTTGAATAAAACAAACTTGTAATTAAATTAAAGTAACTAAGAATTTCTTATCTTAAAGTATGGGAAGAATCTATTATTTCCAAGTATCTCAGCTAGAATCAGGAGCCATCTGGTTGTTTAAGGAATCTCTCCTCTAATTCTATTATAGCTCTTCAAACACGGTGCAAATGACAACTAGCTGTTTCTCCTGAACGTCTAAACCAAAATTATATTTCTCGATTTTTTGCATGATGTGACTATATATAAAGAGTTTTAGGAACTTGTTTTTCAATTGTAACTCGTCTTGTTGGTTTTAAGCCACCATATTTTTCTAATATTGCACATAGATCTAGAAAAGATAAAGGTCACATTCTTACAATATTTCGACTTTTCTCGCTACCAACAATTTGACTCATTATTTCATCTCTAACTCTATCTCTTTCTAAAGTCATACTATGATAAATAACTTTTCTTCGTGATCATTTTTTAGATACATACCAATAAACAACTAAACATATAATGTAAACAACTGCCCTTCGACATTTATCTCTCCACAAGTACTCAATCATTGTCTCAATTTTTTCTTTATCCATCTATGATAACAAAAATTTAAATAGTATCAATAATCTTTTAATCATTACAAATAAACATAATACATTAGTATAAACTATCGATGACAATCATAAGCAAAAAGATAATAAAATAAATATGACAGTCTTTTACTTTTTTTTTTTTTTTTTGTAAATTAATCTAACAATCTTCTTATTTACAAATTTTTTAAACAATATATACGTTTATATATGTTTGTGGGAGTGAGGGGGAAAGATCAGAGAGAGAGAGAGCTAAGAGAGAGAGAGGGGAGACTACAACTCATTTTGGTTTTTGTTTTTGAGTTACCTTAACAATCTAGAAAATGGTAACCTGCACCAAAATTATAGTATAAGCCCTAATAGATCAGTCATCAAAGTAGCTTGTAGTGCACCAGTTCAAAAGCTGAACTCAACTTATTTATATCCCTATATTATGTCGAAACAAGGAAAAACCTAACAATTTGATGAACCCTATGAAAACCTGCTGCAATATCCTCAGCTTTGCAGGGAAATTCAATGTTCATTGACAATACAAATAGAATTTATACAGCAAATTACAATGATTTACTATTTTCCAAGTGAATTAAGATGCAAAACTAATATCCCTTTTAAGTCTTTAAAAGCCTTCGAAATTTTTTGTCTCTTTATTTCCAGGGTTTTGATCAAACTTTGTATAGATACCTAATTTTGTCCGGGCCCCCTAAACCAGGTAAATTCTTTTTTGTACTTTTTAGAATGCAGAAAATATCTTCTCATCTTGCAGATGGTCTTCCAATACTTGTAATTCAGAGTTTAGCATGAAAAGTCAATCCGAAAAAAGTCAATTTCAAAAAAGTCAACTCCAAAAAGTCAACCCCAAAAAGTCAACCATTGAAAAAGTCAACCTTTAGTCAAAATCAAGATTGGAAGTTGAATTGAACAATGGTGAAAGAATTTTGATAATCCGAGGTCTACAACGAAAGATATGGAGTTCAGAAGAGGGATTGCGAAAATTTCAGTGTAGGAAAAATCCTAATTCGACAAATTTGAGAAAAGTACTTAAACGATCAAATTGGTCAAAATTGGAGGTTCCAAATGGAATATAATTAATGACTACGGGTATTGGAAGGGCAAATTGGAAGCAGAACTAAAGAAAGAGTCAATTTGGAAGGGAAACCGAAAATTAGGGTTTTGGTTAAAAAGGGTAAATTTTGCAAATTTGGGAAAAACTGTAAAGATGGCCCAATTCGATGAAATAGAAGCCCCCAGTTGATAAAGTTGATAAAGGATGAGTAAACAAGGATAGCCCAAGGCCAGTTTGAAGTGAATCCAAAGGAAGACCCGATTAGAACAAAAACGGAAAAATGAGAAAATTCTCGAGTTTGAAAAAGGAAAAACTAAATAGGAGGGGAATTTGATCGTAAAAATTGGGCATTTTCGGACCAACTCAAATTCAATATATGAAAAAGGCAGTAGAAAAAGAAAATCCGGATATCGGACCCGTTTCGAGTAAAAACGAGGCTTTTGAGATTGAAGGGCAATATTGAAAAATCCTAAAGATAATTCCGAAAAAATAGCAAATGAGCTAAAAAAATCATGAAAACTTGCAGTTCTGAGTTTTATAATTTTTGGAAGAGATCGGTGAAGAAAAATCCAGAATCGGAGCTCATTTGAAAAATGGCAAAGTTCGGGTCCACTAAGCCGAAATTTCAGAAGATAATTCCGGGAAAATAGCAAACAAGCTCCAAAAATTCTGAAAACTTCCAGATTTGAGTTATATATTTTTTGGAAGAGATCGGTGAAGAAAAATCCAGAATCGGAGCTCATTTGAAAAATGGCAAAGTTCGGGTGCACTAAGCCGAAATTCCAGAAGATAATTCTGGGAAAAATAGAAAACGAGCTCCAAAAATTATAAAAACTTCCATATTTGAGTTTTATATTTTTTGGAAGAGATTGGTGAAGAAAAATCCTGAATCGGAGTTCAAATGAAAAAGGTGAATTTTGGGTGCCACTAACCGAAAAATCCAAGAGAAAATTTTGGAAAAAATAGGAAACGAGCTCGAAAAATTATGACAATCTCCATATCTCAATATTATATTTATTTGTATGGATTGGAGAAAGAAAAACCGGATTTGGGGTCTTTTTGCAATTAAATTAATTTCGGAGGCTAAAAGGGTAATTTTATCGAAGAAACCGAAAAGTTCCAATTTGCAATTAAAAAATATGAAAGATGAAGGAATTGCTGGGATATTCCAGGCCCTTGGCTGGTCAGCTCATGAATGAAGGGTGAGATTTGATTAAATTCATCCAATGGTCACTATCAAATTGCAAGATACCATTTTTAATGTCATGAAAATATCTTGTCCATCCAATGGCCTAAGTGCTTCGTAGAAAGATGAGTAGATCCTTCAATGGCCAAGATCAAATTGCAAAATAGCATTTTCATTGTCATGAAAATATCTTGATCTAATGGCTTAGATTGATGGAGAAAAGATGAGGACATGTTATCCAAGGATGGAAAGAAAAGAAAGCACATACACTCATATTTGAAATAAGGGGGCCGGCCACTCTACAAGGGGGAGGTCTGATTTTTGACAAGGGGTAGTAGCTATAAAGAGAAAAGAGAGGGGAAAAGGAAGAGAAAAAAAAAGGAAGGCATTTTCTTACTACTCTTTGATTTGAAAAGCTAAAGCAAGGTAGCTATTATCTTTCATGCTCTCCTCCATGCTTTGTTCATATGATTTTGTTATTCCTTTATGATTTTCATTTTATTTTCTTTCATGAAATAAAATTGTTTTTCAAAAAAAGTTCCAAAAGATTTCTTCATGTTCTATCAAATAACCAAGTTTGTCAAATCTTTTCTTACATGTTCTTGCTTGATGTGGTTTGCTTGGTTGGTTGTGTTCATGTTCTTAACTCTTGATTGATTTGTGGTAGGATAGATCCCCATATTTGTTGCTTCATGTTTATGCATTCATCTCATCCCCACTTGATTTTTGACTTAAGCTAACCAATGGCTCAAAGCCAAGCTCTCATGAGCATGCTTGTAGAAAAATGAAATGTTGTGCAAGTTGGATTTTCTGATTTTTCTCACTATGCATTCCTTGTCCAAATTTTTAAAAAAATTAACCATAAGTTTTAGACCATTTAAGGAGCCTCTAGTATTTTTGTTGTGATTTTAGGATTTTTATATCAAAGGTTTAAAAATGAATTTTGGCAAAATAGTTTTTAACTCACTGTATTGATTTTGGGTAAAAATCGGTCATAGTATCTATGCTCCAAAAATTAAGCTAATTTTTTCCCATAGAGGTCGAGATGTTCTAAGTCTCCCATAATGTTTTCAGATTTTTTTGAAATTTTTTAGAAGGGCAAAATAATAGGTTTTCAAAACTGCCTAATGGATTTTGACAAAACAATTTTTAACTCACTGTCTTGATTTTGGGTAAAAATAGGTCATAGTATCCATACTGAAAAAATTAAGATGATTTTTTCCATAGAGGTCGACATGTTCTAGGTCTACCATAATTTTTTCAGAATTTTCTAAAATTTTTTAGAAGGGCAAAAAAATAGGTTTTCAAAACTGACAGTGAGGGTCAGATTTGTTTTTAAGAACTAATAGTTTTCTATTTTGTTTAAGGCACTAAGAGGGGGCTGATTTAAAACATTAGTTGCTGTCTTAGGTTAATTTCCAAGTCATTTTAATCATAAATTTAATTTTATAAAAGTCGGGTCAATGGCGGTTAACCCGGATTTCAAAACTAGGAAAAATAGAACTTTTAGAGGGGGGATTCGGCCAAGAGGCCATTTTCATCCAAAATTCCATTTTTTTAATCCGAGCCCAAAGTATTTCGATTTTGAAAATCCGATTTAAGTATCTTCCTAAGGTATTCGGATACCTTTTTAGGTATACGGATGTCCTTACTTCAAGGAAGAAATACATTTTCATGATTGCATTTTAAAAATGTTTTTACTTGTCATAAAAACGTATTTTTCGGTTTATTAAACATTTGGCGAGAGTTAGTTCCCAATCTTTGCCGGGTTTACCGGGGAGGTTAGAAAATTATTTAACGCACGTGTTTATGGAATCGAAACGTATGATTTTCGTTTTACTCTTAACCATATAAATATCATATAAAAGAATTATTTTCCAAACTTTGTCGGGTTTGCCGGTAAGCGCGGTAATATTTTTCGACATATGCTATTTATATGATTCCTCACATGAATAATCCATTTCAAGTAATGTTGTGTGCATGTGATCACGATGTGATTATGAATATTTTATGATGATATCATTTTGTGATTTTGTCATGTCAAGCATGCAATGTCATTCATTCACATGCCATCTCATTCATATGCAATGTCATCCATACACATGTCATGCCATCTAGATTAGGTCATGTCATTCATATGCCATGTCATTCATTATGCCATGTCATTCATTATGCCATGTCATTCATTATGCCATTTCATTCACATGCCATGTCATTCACATGCCATGTCATTCATTATGCCATGTCATTCATATGCCATGTCGTTCACATGCCATGTCATTCATTATGCCATGTCATCCATATGCCATGTCATTCATTACGCCATGTCATTCATTATGCCATGTCATTCATTATGCCATGTCATTCATGTGCCGTGTCATTCACATGCCATGCCATGCCATTCATTCACATGTTATGTCATTCATTATGCCATGTCATCCATATGCTATGTCATTCATTATGCCATGTCATTCATTATATCATGTCATTCATTTTGCCATGTCATTCATATGCAATGTTATCCATTCAAATGTCATGCCATCTATATTAGGCCATGTCATTCGCATGCCATGTCACTCATATTGCCATGTCACTCATATGCCATGTTATTCATTCACATGTCATGTCAGTCATTATGCCATGTCATTCATATGCCATGTCATTCACATGCCATATCATCAAAATTTGCCATGTCTTTCACGTTCCATGTCACTCATATGCATGTCATCCATTCACATGTCATGCCATTTAGATTAGGCCATGTCATTCGCATGCCATGTCATTCATTCATTTGTGCCATGTCATTCATTCACATGTCATGTCATTCATTATGCCATGACATTCATATGCCATGTCATTCATTATGTCATGTCATTCATATGCCATATCATTCTTATGCCATGTCATTCACGTGCCATGTGATAATCCTAGGAAATATAGTTATTTTGCCACCTTTTATGCTTTTGAATCAGTTAAGTCCTTGAGGATTTTATTAGGATTTGATTAGTTTTAGATGTTTTTATATTTATTTTAATTATCCATTTTATGTTTAAAATAGTTATTTAGTTGTTATTAATGTTTTTTTATAGGTCCAAGGTGATCTGGAGTTTCGAGGTGCAAAACGACCAAAATCGGTGCAAAGCAATGAGCAAGCAGATTCGACCTCCGGAGCTTCTTTCAAGAAAAACTTGATCTTAAAGACTTCATTTTAGAAAACTCCCTGACTTTTGAAGCTGACTTTCATACCTTTCCAACGGTATAAGGCGCGTCAAAATCGGACAAGATTTGCCCAGTCAAAACAGCTGACGAAGTTTGTGAAGATGACAGAATTCGGAGACCAGGCAGAATGTCGGCGTCGCAGCCCCCCAAAACCAGCGTGATATCTCTATAAAATACAGTTATTTTACCATATTTTATATAGCTAAGTCCTTGTAATTTAAAGTATTAATTAATTATTTTTAGTTATTTTTCATTTAGTTTTATTTATTTATTTTATGTTTAATTTAGTTATTTATTTAATGACTTTTGTATTTTTGTAAAGTCCTAAAGCAGTAAGGAGAATATCAGTTTATATATCAAAAGTCAAAGCTGAAAGCTGTTACTTGCCCACAAAGTTTACCTATTTCAGGCTTTTGGTGTTTTATAAATAAGAACCCTTTAGGACTTTATAAAGGACTTCTCCCTAACTGTCAAATCTGAAGCTTGTAAATAACCTAGTTTTCTTAAGAAGAGAGCAGCCACCAAAGATTTTCAAGGAGCAATAGAGATTTTGAAGGATTGAAGACTGAACATCTGACAACCCTTTAGTTTTCTCTTATCCCTTATCTTCTTTATCTTTCTTGTAATATTTATGATAGTGAAACTCCTTTGTTTTATATTTTTATTAATTAGTATGAACAAAATATATTTTTCTAGGATTGCAATGGAACTCAACATGTAGTTTGGATTATTTTACTTTCTTTCTTGATTTAAGGATATTTGATGTTTTTTATTCAATTTTGTTCTTAATACTTCTAATTGCTTAGCTACCAATTAGATTAATGTGGTAACCTATATACAACTTGGAAAAGGGAGTTTAGTGTTAGACATGGATTGAATGACACATGTTTCATATTCATTTATTATGATGGATTGATCTGCATGTAGGGTAGAAATATACTTACGTGTCATGTGTAATCAATTTTAGAGTCTAAGCTTAATGAGTTTATTTTTAATTCAATTATCATAGGAATATAGTTAATTGGTTAAAAGGGATATTTTTATAAGACCATCGTAAGATCCTTATAAATAGATTAGAACTCTAGGTTAACAACTCCAGATAATTAATCAAGTTAAGAGGGTTAGAGAGGTTCAAGCGAAGTGTTGAGGGAAAGTGTCAAGCGGATTTTGAAACACAAATGGGCCAGCTTGCAAATGCCATTAACAATTGCCCTCAAGAAACTCTTTCAAGTGACGTTGAAACTAATCTAAACCGGGAGGAGACGAGCATTGCAATGAAAACACACTTGGGATTGAAAAAGAGATGGAAGAGGATAGCAAAGATCCTGAATTGCCAACCGAGCCTATTGAAGAAGAATTTGTGAAGGCTCGTGAAGAAGAGATTCAGTGTCACCCACCACCAACCAAGCCTATTGAGGAAGAATTAGTGGGTGAAAAAAAAGTTGAAAAAGTGCAAATATATGAGATTCAGTGTGACCCACCACAACCTGTTCCCCAATGCATCCAACAGCCTTAGCTAGTCAATGTGATAGATAATACTACTAAAGAAGAATTCATAGAAATTTATCCCATTGATCCGCTTAAGGCATTATTGAATTTTCCTACTGAAAGGGATGAATTTCGCTTTCAAGCCTACAAGAAAGCAAAGTTGTTCAAAGAAAGGACAGCCAAATGGCATGAATCGAAAATCATCAAGTGGTTGGATACAGGATGATGAACAATGAGATAGTCAAGTCGATGACTATAAATCAAGCGCTTCTTGGGAGGCAACCCAAGTTCTAAACTTTTTTTTTTCTTTTTAAATTTTAATTTTTAGGATATTTCTAGTAATTTCTTTTTACTTTGTTTTCTTTTGTAGTGACTAGTCACCCAACTTGGACAAGCATGATGAAGTCTAAGAGGAAAACTAAAGCTTCTCATGCGTTGCTTTCATCGATAGGGAAGTTTCCTTGTTCTTACTCTTTTTATTTCTAAAACATTGAGGATAATATTTGTTTTAAGTTTGAGGGTGGTCTAAGTTTATTAGGAGTCTAAATTTTTTTAAAAAAAAGTGGTTTTACTTGAGATATTATGCACTTATCATGATGAGGTTCTAATCCAATGATGAAATATTAGTTATTTATTTGCCTTCATTTTTTGGGAAAATATAAGCATGATTTGATTTTATGTTAAATTTTTTTGTTAGTTTCATGTTAGGATGTGATTTTCACAAATTGAGCACTTAATCTCTTGCTTGATTTGCATTGCTTATTTAAAAACTGCTTATGTTGATGTGATTTGCGATTATATCTAGAGTCTAGAATTTGTTTGATTCTCTCTCGAGGCGAAATCCTAGACGGCACTAAGTTAAGGAAGTGATTTAAGCCATCTTTGGATCGTTTGAGCCTTTATAGCCTATCTTTATATATGATTATCCTTAGTCTACCTATTTTTGCCTAATTGATATATCTCTTTTCTTTGATTGCCACATCTTTTAGCCTAGACAAATAAGAAAAACCATGGTTAACCTTTACTACATAGGCATGTGTATGACATGCAGAAAAAATTATGAGCCATGTCAAATTTGGGTGAAAAGGTGATGTGAAAAAAAAAATATATGGTTCTTCGAAAACGAAGAACCGAAAAAAAAGAATAAAGTGGTGAAGCAAAAAGGAAATGCATTCAAAGAATGAAATATGTAATTTGAGGAAAAGATTATGGCTCTCAAAAATCCTGAAAAAAAATGTAAACTGTCTATGGGTGACTTAAACCGAAATACATCTTTTATCATACCTTGACCCTAGCCTTACGTTACAAGCTTATAAAGACCTACTTGATCCTTGATGAAGTGTTAGTCTACATTAATGGAGAGAAAGATGAAAAGCAAACATATAAAAATCTAGTACTAATTCTTATTTTGCATTGGTATAAACTTATTTAGATTGCATGCAATGATTTGCAAAGAGATTATTCACATGATTTGCAAAGAGATTATTCAACACACACTGAAAATTCATTCAAGCATGATGCATATGATTGAATTGAATCATAAAGTTGGATAATGTTTGTGTTCTACTTTGAGTCAGGATTTTGAGATAACTTTTGAGGACAATTAAAGGAATCATTATTTAAGTGCATTTATCTTGAGTTATGTTTTGAGTCATTTTATTTATTTAGTTAGTTAGTTTTGTTTTGTTTTGCTCGAGGACTAACAAAATCTTAAGTTTGGGGGTGTGATAACTCTATAAAATAGAGTTATTTTACCATATTTTATATAGTTAAGTCTTTGTAGTTTAAAGTATTAATTAATTATTTTTAGTTATTTTTAATTAAGTTTTATTTATTTATTTATTTATTTAATGTTTAATTTAGTTATTTATTTAATGACTTTTATATTTTTGTAGAGTCCTAAAGCAGTAAGGAGAATATCAGTTCATATATGAAAAGTCAAAGCTGAAAGTTGTTACTTGCCCACAAAGTTTTCATACTTCAAGCTTTTGGAGTTTTATAAATAGGAACTCTTTAGGACTTTATAAAGGACTTCTCCCTAACTGTCAAATCTGAAGCTTGTAAATAACCTAGTTTTCTTAAGAGGAGAGCAAACACCAAAGATTTTCAAGGAGCAATAGAGATTTTGAAGGATTGAAGACTGAAGATCTGACAACCCTTTAGTTTTCTCTTATCCCGTATCTTTTTTATCTTTCTTGTAATATTTATGATGGTGAAACTCTTTTGTTTTATATTTTTATTAATTAGTATGAACAAAATATATTTTTCTAGGATTGCAATGGAACTCAACATGTAGTTTGGATTATTTTACTTTATTTCTTGATTTAAGGATATTTGATGTTGTTTATTCAATTTTGTTCTTAATACTTCTAATTGCTTAGCTACCAATTAGATTAATGTGGTAACCTAGATACAACTCGGAAAATGGAGTTTAGTGTTAGACATGGATTAAATGACACATGTTTCATATTCATTATGATGATGGATTGATCTGCATGTAGGGTAGGAATATACTTACGTGTCATGTGTAACCAATTTTAGAGTCTAAGCTTAATGAGTTTCTCTTTAATTCAAATATTATAGGAATATAGTTAATTGGTTAAGAGGGATATTTTTATAAGACCATCGTACGATCCTTATAAATAGATAGGTTAACAACTCAAGATCATTAATCAAGTTAAGAGGGTTAGAGAGGTTCAAGCGAAGTGTTGAGGGAAATTGCAATCCTAGGCTTTTCTCATTTGATTTAATCTATCTTTTAATTTACTTCTTTTATTTACAATCTTTAATAATTATTTGAATAAGATTGAGTTGTTTTAATTTTAGTACTTAACGAATTTAGTGACAATTCCTCGTGGGATCGATACTCTACTATTCATTATTACTTGTTAACGATACGTGCAGTTGCGTTGTTAAATCCAACAACATGTTTTTGGCGCTATTGCCAGGGAATTGTTTTACTATTTTTGTTAATATTAATACCAAGCAATCTTAATCTTAATCTTAATTCAAACTTTATTTTTCTTTATTTTCAGGTTTTGTTGATTTTGGTGCACTATGTGGGATTATAAACGGGATGCAATCAATTCTTTATCTGCTCAAGTGGTTGCACGTAACAAGAAGCTTGACACTTTGTATGTACCTTCTGTCCAAAGCCTGTTTGTAATTTGTGAATTCTGTGGGGGTGGACATCATAGTGATTGATGCCCAACCTATGTCGACTCAATGGAAAATGTTGGAAACTACAATATGCAGCCAAATAATTTCTATTCCAACAACTACAATTTAGGTTGGGGAGAAATTTTTCTTGGAACAACAATCAATGGTCCTCGTATTCCGAAAATCAAGCATAATCTCCTGGGTTTCCATTGCAACCTCAAGCACCTATCCCACAAAAGAAGACGATATTGGAAGAGGCGTTCATGTATTACATGGCAAGAACTGAAGCTATGATTCAGGCGACCAATCAAAGTCAATAAGCATTACTTCAAAGTCAAGCGGATCTTAAAAACACAAATGGGCCAGCTTGCAAATGCCATTAACAATTGCCCTCAAGAAACTCTTCCAAGTGACGTTGAAACTAATCCCAAACCAGGAGGAGACGAGCATTGCAATGAAAACACACTTGGGATTGAAAAAGAGATAGAAGAGGATAGCAAAGAGCTTGAATTTCCAACCGAGCCTATTGAAGAATAATTTGTGAAAGCTCAAGAAGAAGAGATTCAGTGTCACCCACCACCAACCAAGCCTATTGAAGAAGAATTAGTGGGTGAAAAAGAAGTTGAAAAAGTGCAAATATATGAGATTCAGTGTGACCCACCATAACCTGTTCCCCAATGCATCCAACAGCCTAAGCTAGTCGATGTGATAGATAATACTACTAAAGAAGAATTAATAGAAATTTATCCCATTGATCCGCTTAAGGCATTATTGAATTTTACCATTGAAAGGGATGAATTTCGCTTTCAAGCCTGCAAGAAAGCGAAGTTGTTCAAAGAAAGGACAGCCAAATGGCATGAATCGAAAATCATCAAGTGGTTGGATACAGGATGATGAACAATGAGTTAGTCAAGCCGATGACTATAAATCAAGCTCTTCTTGGGAGGCAACCTAAGTTCTAAACTTTTTTCTTTTCTTTTTAAATTTTAATTTTTAGGATATTTCTATTAATTTCTTTTTACTTTGTTTCCTTTTGTAGTGACTACTCACCCAACTTGGACAAGCATGATGAAGTCTAAGAGGAAAATTAAAGCTTCTCATGCGTTGCTTTCATCGATAGGGGAGTTTTCTTGTTCTTACTCTTTTTATTTCTAAAACATTGAGGACAATGTTTGTTTTAAGTTTGGGGGTGTGTCTTTAGATTTATTTTAATTTGTGTGATTGTCTAAGTTTATTATGAGTCTAAAAAAAATTAAAAAAAATGGTTTTACTTGAGATATTATGCACTTATCATGATGAGGTTCTAGTCCAATGATGAAATATTAGTTATTGATTTATCTTGATTTTTTGGGAAAACATAAGCATGATTTGATTTTATGTTAAATTCTTTTGTTAGTTTCATGTTAGGATGTGATTTTCACAAATTGAGCACTTAATCTCTTGCTTAGATTTGCATTGCTTATTTAAAGACTGCTTATGTTGATGTGATTTGTGATTATATCTAGAGCCTAGAATTTGTTTGATTCTCTCTTGAGGCGAAATCCTAGACGACACTAAGTTAAGAAAGTGATTTAGGCCATCTTTGATCGTTTGAGCCTTTCTAGCCTATCTTTATATATGATTATCGTTAGTCTACCTCTTTTTTTTTGCCTAATTGATATATCTCTTTTCTTTGATTTTCACATCTTTTAGCCTAGACAAATAAGAAAAACCATGGTTAACCTTTACTACAGGCATGTGTATGACTTATAGGAAAAAATTATGAGCCATGTCAAATTTTGGTGAAAAGGTGATGTGAGAAAAAATATATTATGGTTCTTCGAAAAAAAAGAACCGGGGAAAAAAAAGAATAAAGTGGTGAAGCAAAAAGGAAATGCATTCAAAGAATGAAGTATGTAATTTGAGGAAAAGATTATGGCTCTAAAAAATCCTGAAAAAAAATGTAAATTGTCTATGGGTGACTTAAACCGAAATACATCCTTTATCATACCTTGACCCTAGCCTTACATTACAAGCTTAATAAAGACCTACTTGATCCTGATGAAGTGTTAGTCTACATTAGTGGAGAGAGAGATGAAAAACAAACATATTAAAATCTAGTACTAATTCTTATTTTGCATTGGTATAAACTTATTTAGATTACATGCAATGATTTGCAAAGAGATTATTCACACACACACTGAAAATTCATTCAAGCATGATGCATATGATTTCATTGAATCATAAAGTTGGATTATGTTTGTGTTCTACTTTGAGTCAGGATTTTGAGATAACTTTTGAAGACAATTAAAGGAATCATTATTTAAGTGCATTTATCTTAAGTTATGTTTTGAGTCATTTTATTTATTTAGTTAGTTAGTTTTGTTTTGCTCGAGAACTAACAAAATCTTAAGTTTGGGGGTGTGATAACTCTATAAAATAGAGTTATTTTACCATATTTTATATAGCTAAGTCCTTGTAGTTGAAAATATTAATTAATTATTTTTAGTTATTATTATTTATTTATTTATTTATTTTTATTGTGTTTAATTTAGTTATTTATTTAATGACTTTTGTATTTTTGTAGAGTCCTAAAGTAGTAAGGAGAATATCGGTTCATATATGAAAAGTCAAAGCTGAAAGTTGTTACTTGCCCACAAAGTTTTCATACTTCAAGCTTTTGGAGTTTTATAAATAGGAACCCTTTAGAACTTTATAAAGAACTTCTCCCTAACTGTCAAATCTGAAGCTTGTAAATAACCTAGTTTTCTTAAGAGAAGAACAGACACCAAAGATTTTCAAGGAGCAATAGAGATTTTGAAGGATTGAAGACTGAAGATCTGACAACCTTTTAGTTTTCTCTTATCCCTTATCTTCTTTATCTTTCTTGTAATATTTATGATGGTGAAACTCCTTTGTTTTATATTTTTATTAATTAGTATGAATAAAATATATTTTTCTAGGATTGCAATGGAACTCAACATGTAGTTTGGATTATTTTACTTTCTTTCTTGATTTAAGGATATTTGATGTTGTTTATTCAATTTTGTTCTTAATGCTTTTAATTGCTTAGCTACCAATTAGATTAATGTAGTAACCAAGATACAACTTGGAAAAGAATGTTTAGTGTTAGACATGGATTGAATGACACATGTTTCATACTCATTTATTATGATGGATTGATCTGCATGTAGGGTAGAAATATACTTACGTGTCATGTGTAACCAATTTTAGAGTCTAAGCTTAATGAGTTTATCTTTAATTCAATTATCATAGGAATATAGTTAATTGGTTAAGAGGGATATTTTTATAAGACCATCGTAAGATCCTTATAAATAATTAGAACTCTAGGTTAACAACTCGAGATCATTAATCAAGTTAAGAGGGTTAGAGAGATTCAAGCGAAGTATTGAGGAAAATTGTAATCCTAGGCTTTTCTCATTTGATTTAATCTATCTTTTTATTTACTTCTTTTATTTACAATCTTTAATTAATTATTTGAATAAGATTGAGTTGCTTTAATTATAGTACTTAACGAATTTAGTGACAATTCCTCGTGGGATCGATACTCTAATCTTTATTATATTACTTGTTAACGATACGTGCACTTGCGTGGTTAAATCCGACAACACGCGTCGAGGTGCCCAGCTACTGTTTGCAACTCACAAAAAAATGTAAGAAACACAAAAACTTACCTGTTTGCTTGGTAGCGAAGTTTCGGACTCTAGGAGGGCTTGGGCACTTTAAATAGGACTCTTTTAGGTCAGAATAAAGAGGACTGAATACCTAAAAACCTAATTCTCTCTCAAGAAGATAGTTGCCATCAAATTCTCTCAAGAAGATTGGAAGATTCAAGAACTGACAACTTTTATTTTTCTTCTTTTCTCTTTTTTATTTTTTGTTGTTGTTGATGATGGTGAAACTATTTGAATATTTGTTTTCATTAATTATCATGAACTAATTTTCTTTTACTAGGATTTCAATGGAACTCAACACATAGTTTGAATTTACTTTCTCTCTTTAGCTTGATTTAATGGTTTGTTGAGTTGTTTGTTTATTCTTGTTCTTAATGCTTCTAATTGATTGGCCACCAATTAGATTGATTTGTTAACCTAAATACAATTAGACATAGGGAGTTTAGTGTTAGACATGGATTGAATGACACATGTTTCATATTCATTTATTAGGATGAATTGATCTGCAGGTAGGGTAGGAATACAATTACTTGTCATATGTAACCATTGTTAGAGCCTAAGCTTAATGAGTTCTTCTTTAATTCAATTATCATAAACATATAGTTAATTGGTTAGGAAGGATATTTTTTTAAGACCATCGACAAATACTTATAAATAAGATAAAACTCTAGGTTAACAACTTAGGATCATTAATCAAGTGAAGAGGTTGAGAGTAGGGATGGCAATAGAGCGGGGCGGGGGCGGATTTTGCAGTATCTGCCCCCGCCCCGCCATAGCACTACTCTGCCCCGCCCCTGCCCCGCTCCGCCGTGGATGTTGACATTTCAATACCACTACCACCTCCACGGATGTCGGTTACATCCATAACTGCCTCGCCCCGCTCCGCCCCATTTGATATTTATTAATTATTTTTATTTTTTTCAAATAATAAAGCATTTAAAAAAAATTTAAATATAAATTAAATATAAACATGTTTCTAATATAGGAAGAGAAAAAAATAAAGTATTAGGTTTAAGTTTCTAAAAAGAAAAAGAAAAATAATAAGTTTAATTATATTATTTTATTATTCTTTTAAAAGCTAAATATTTAAAGGTAAAATTGTAATTTCAATATTCGGGGCATGGCGGTGCGGAGCAGGCAATTACCATGACTGCTCCATCCCCGCCTTTCAAACAAAAAAAACCGCACCGCACCTCCCCGCTCCGCCTCCATTGTTAAAAAAAAAACCTCTCCATTCGGATCGAATCGGTTCGAAATCTATCGGTCGGATTGGGTTTTGCCATCCCTAGTTGAGAGAGATTCAAGCGAAGTGTTGAGGAAAGTTGTAATTCTAGGCTTTTATAATTAATTGAATTCATCCCTTTTAATTTACTTGATTCTAATATTAGTTTATTTTAATTTAGTTTTTTATTATCATCTTTAATTAGTTGTTTAGATAAGATTAAGTTGTGTTAATTTTAGTACTTAGCAAATTTAGTAGCAATTCCTTGTAGATTCGACTCTTTACTTTTCATTATATTACTTGTTACAATTCGTGCACTTGCGTGGTGAAAATTGACAACAAGTTTTTGGCGCCGTTGTCGGGGAATTGTTTTATTACTTTTGTTAATATTAATATTGAGCAACCTTAGTCTTAATTTGAACTTTCTTTTTCTTTCTTATTTTCAAGTACAATGGCTGAAGCTAACGAAACAAAGACTTTGCGAGAGTATGGGGTTCCTCTCATGCAAGATCTTCAGACTAGTATTCAAAGGCTTGCCATCCAGACCAATACATTCAAGATAAAGCCGACCATCATTCAGATGATCAATACATCAATTCAGTTCAGCGGCTTACCGAACGATGATCCTAATGCTCACATCGTAAATTTCCTGGAAGTTTGCGATCTTTTCAAACAAAATGGTGTTACTGATGATGCCATTAGATTGAGACTCTTCCTTTTCTCACTTAGAGATAAGGCTAAGAGTTGGTTGAACTCTCTTCCTGTTGGCTCCATTACCACTTGGGCTGATCTGGCCCAAAAATTTCTTGCAAAATATTTTTCTCCAGCCAAGACAGTTAAAATGCGGAATGATATCACATCTTTTATGCAATATGACTTAGAATCATTATACGAAGCTTGGGAAAGGTATAAAGATCTGCTTCGACGATGTCCTCATCATGGGATACCTGACTGACTTAAAGTAAACACCTTCTACAATGGGTTAATGGATCCTACTAGAAGTTCTATAGATGCTGCAGCAGGTGGGGCACTCATGGGAAAAGAAATTGATGAGGCTTATAATTTAATTGAGGAGATGGCGTCCAATAGTTATCAATGGTCCACTGAGCGAAATTTGCCAAAGAAAGCTTGAGGTGTTTATCAGTTGGATGAGATCAGTGCTTTATCGGCACAGATGGCTGCTTTGTCCAAGAAATTTGATGCTATGAGTGTGCATTCAGTCCAAAGCCCAATTGTTACATGTGAATTTTGTGGGGAAGAACACAACAGTGATAGATGCCCAACAAAGGCTGAATCTGCTCAATATGTGGGAAACTATAATAGGCAGCAGAACAACCCATATCCAAACGATTATAATCCAGGTTGGAGGAATCAACAAAACTTTTCTTGGAACAACCAAGGGCCATCATCACAAGCTAAGCAAGTAGTCCCTCTTGGTTTTCAAGCGCAAGCCAGGGCTCCTGTCCAAGAAAAGAAGACATCTATGGAAGAGATGTTTATGCAATTCATGGCAAGAACTGCTAATCTTATTCAGAATCACTTCAAGAGCATAAAACATCACTTCAAAATCAAGCTAAAATACTTCAAGGTCAAGCTGAATTACTTCAAAGTCAAACAACATCACTTAGAAATCTTGAGACACAAGTGGGCCAGCTTGCTAATGCGATTAACAATCGCCCAATGGGATCTTTTCCAAGCGATACTATGACCAATCCTAAGAACCATGGGAAAGAACAATGCAATGCCATTACATTAAGGAGTGGGAAAGAAGTAGAAGTGGGTAGCAAGAAGCATAATGAGAAAATTCAAGAAAAGAAGCCTCCAGTCTACCCACCACCACCCTTTCCTCAACGCCTTCAAAAGCAAAAACTTGACAAGCAGTTTCAGAAGTTTCTTGAGGTATTCAAAAAGCTCCATATTAACATACCTTTTGCTGAAGCTTTAGAACAAATGCCTAAGTATGTCAAGTTTATGAAATAAATTTTGTCTAAGAAGAGGAAATTGGATGAGATTGAGACAGTTGCACTTACTGAAGAGTGCAACGTTATTTTTCAAAAGAAACTCCCACCCAAACTCAAAGATCCGGGAAGCTTCGCCATTCCATGCGCCATTGGTGATAAATTTTATGGTAAAGCTTTATGTGATTTGGGGGCGAGTATCAATTTAATGCCTCTTTCTATCTATTGCAAGCTTGGTTTGGGGGAAATAAAGCCCACTACAGTGATGTTGCAACTAGATGATAGATCCATCAAACATCTAAGAGGCATATTTGAAGATGTGCTAGTCAAGGTTGACAAATTCTCCTTTCCTGCTGATTTCACTGTGCTTGACATGGAGGAGGATAGTGAAATACCCTTAATTCTTGGGAGACCATTCTTAGCCACCAGTAGAACTCTCATTGATGTGCAAAAATGAGAACTTAACATGAGAGTTCTAGACCAATAGGTAACTTTTAAAGTTTTTAAGGCTATGAAGTTTCTTAACGAATTTGATGAATGTTTCATAGTCAAAGTGATGAACAGTGATTCCAAAGAAGCATTCAATGAAAATTATTCCACTACACCACTTGAAGCATTTTCACATTTTACTTCCAAGATGCATGGAAGTCACAATTTTGTGAATGCAAGGCCTCATAAAGCAAAGAAAAAGGGGGGGCAATGGTTCAAGTGGAAAGATGCCGGCTAATGGGCATGAGATAGTTAAGCCGATGACTATAAATCAAGCGCTTCTTGGGAGGCAATCGAAGTTCTAAACTTTTTATTTTTCTTTTCTTTTAATTTTTAGAGTATTTTTATTATTATTAATTCCTTTTTACTTTGTTTTCTTTTGTAGTGATTACTCATCCAACTGGACAAGCATGATGAAGTCTAAGAGGAAAACTAAAGCTTTTCCTGCTTTGCTTGCATCGATAAGGGAGTTTACTTGTTCTTACTCTTTTTATTTCTAAACATTGAGGACAATGTTTGTTTTAAGTTTGGGGGTGTGTCTTTAGGTTTATTTTAGTTTGTGTGATTGTCTAATTCTATTAGGAGTCTATTTTTTTTTTTTGCTTGAGATATGATGCACTTAGTATGATGAAATCCTTATCCAATGATGACTTTTAGTTATTGATTTGTCTTGATTCTTGGGAAAACATAAGCATGAGAAAATTTTGTGTTAAATTATTTTGTTAGTTTCATGTTAGGATGTGATTTTCAATAAATTGAGCACTTAATCTCTTGCTTAGATTTGCATTGCTTATTTAAAGACTGATTATGTTGATGTGAATTGCAATTATGTCTAGAACCTAGAATTTGTTTGATTCTCTCTCAAGGCGAAATCCTAGACAACACTAAGTTGAGGAAGTGATTTAGGCCATCTTTGGATCGTTTGAGCTTTTCAAGCTTACCTTTATATATAATTATCCCTAGTCTACCTCTTTGTGCCTATTGATATATCTATTTTCTTTGATTGCCACATCTTTTAGCCTAGCCAAATAAGAAAAACCATGATTAACCCTCACTACATAGGCATGTGATGATCTTACAGGAAACAATTATGAGCCATGTCAAATTTGGGTGAAGTGGTGAAATAAAAAAAAAAGTTTATGGTTCTTCGAAAACGAAGAACAGAAGGAAAAAAAAGTGAATAAATTGGTGAAGCAAAAAAAAAAGTGTATTCAAAGAAAAAAGGATGTAATTTGAGGAAAAGACTATGGCTCTCAAAAATCCTAAAAAAAATGTAAAGTGTCTATGGGGTGAACATAAACCGAAATTTATCTTTATCATATCTTGACCCTAGCCTTACATTACAAGCTTAATAAAGACCTACTTGATCCTTGATGAAGTGTTAGTCTATATTAGTGGAGATAAAGATGAAAAGCAAACATATGAGAATCTAGTACTAATTCGTATTTTGCATTGATATAAACTTATTTGGATTGCATGTGATGATTTGCAAAGAGAGTATTCACACACACATTGAAAATCCATTTAAGCATGAAGTTTATGATTGAATTGAATCATAGATTTGGATTATGTTTATATTCTACTTTGAATCAGGATTTTGAGGTAACTTTTGAGGAAAATTAAGAAATCATTGTTTGAGTGCATTTATCATGAGTGATGTTTTGTGTCAGGTTATTTAGTTAGTTAGTTTTGGTTTTTTTTTTTTTTTTTTGCTCGAGGACTAGCAAAATATTAAGTTTGGGGGTGTGATAACTCTAGAAAATATAGTTATTTTGCCACCTTTTATGCTTTTGAATCGACTAAGTTCTTGAGGATTTTATTAGGATTTGATTAGTTTTAGATGTTTTTGTATTTATCTTAATTATCTATTTTATGTTTAAAATAGTTATTTAGTTGTTATTTATGTGTTTTTATAGGTCCAAGGTGATCTGGAGCTTCGAGGTGCAAAACGACAAAAATCGGTGCAAAGCAATGAGCAGGCAGATTCGACCTTTAGAGCTTCTTTTAAGAAAAACTTGATCTTAAAGACTTCATTTGTGAAACCTACCTCTTGACTTTTGAATCTGACTTCCATACCTTTCCAACGATATAAGGCACGTCAAAATTGGTTAAGATTTTGCCCATTCAAAACAGCTGACGAAATTCTCAAAGATGATAGAATCCAGAGACCAGGCAGAATGTCCGCGCCGCGGCGCTCAGCTACTGTTTGCAACTCGCAAAAAAATGTAAAAAAATGCAAAAACTTACCTGTTTGCTTGGGAGCGAAGTTTCGGACTCCAGGAGGCCTTGAGCACTTAAAATAGGACTCTTTTAGGTCAAAATAAAGAGGATTGGATACCTAGAAACGTAATTCTCTCTCAAGAAGATAGTTGCCATCAAATTCTCTCAAGAAGATTGGAAGATTCAAGATTCAAGAACTGAAAACTCTTAGTTTTCATCTTTTCTCTTCTTTATTTTTCTTGTGTTGTTGATGATAGTGAAACTATTTGAATATTTGTTTTCATTAATTATCATGAACTAATTTTCTTTTACTAGGATTTCAATGGAACTCAACGCATAGTTTGAATTTACTTTCTCTCTCTAGCTTGATTTAATGGTTTGTTGAGTTGTTTGTTCATTCTTGTTCTTAATGCTTCTAATTGATTGGCCACCAATTAGATTGATTTGTTAATCTAAATACAACTAGACATAGGGAGTTTAGTGTTAGACATGGATTGAATGACACATGTTTCATATTCATTTATTAGGATGAATTGATCTGCAGGTAGGGTAGGAATACACTTACTTGTCATGTGTAACCATTGTTAGAGCCTAAGCTTAATGAGTTCTTCTTTAATTCAATTATCATAGACATATAGTTTTATTGGTTAGGAAGAATATTTTTATAAGACCATCGACAGATACTTATAAATAAGATAGAACTCTAGGTTAACAACTCAGGATCATTAATCAAGTGAAGAGGTTGAGAGAGATTCAAGCGAAGTGTTGAGGAAAGTTGTAATTCTAGGCTTTTATAATTAATTGAATTCATTCTTTTTTAATTCACTTGCTTTTAAATATTAGTTTATTTTAATTTAGTTTTTTATTATCATCTTTAATTAGTTGTTTAGATAAGATTAAATTGTGTTAATTTTAGTACTTAGCAAATTTAGTAGCAATTCCTCGTGGGTTCGACTCTTTACTTTTCATTATATTACTTGTTACGATACGTGCACTTGCGTGGTGAAAATTGACAACACCATGTCATCAAAATGTGCCATGTCATTCACGTGCCATGTCATTCATATGCCATGTCATTCACATGCCATGTCATTCATTATGCTACGACATTTATATGTCATGTCATTCATTCACATGACATTTATTCTCATGCCATGTCATTCATATGTCATGCACTTTGTTTGCCATGTCAATTTCACTCACATGACATTCATTCTTATGCCATGTCATTCATATACCATATCATCAAAATATGCCATGTCATTCACGTGCCATGTCATTCATATGCTATGTCATTCACATGCCATGTCATTCATTCACATGACATTTATTCTCATGCCATGTCATTCATATGTCATGTCACTTTGTTTGCTATGTCGATTTCACTCACATGACATTCATTCTTATGCCATGTCATTCATATACCATGTCATTTAGTCCGCCAAGCTTAGGTTTGCCATGTCGATTTCGTTCACATGACATTCATTTCTTTATGCTATGTCATAATAAAATGTTTGTCACACCATGGTAAATATGCATGCTCATTTAATCTTTATCTTAGTACTATTTTGCATATTCATGATCATTTTCTATGATTTTCGAAAAACATGAAAAACAAATAACATTTTTTAAAATCAAAATTATTCCCGAGTTAAAATAATTCATGGGTTCTTTGCCGGGTTGCCGGGGAGGATATCATCAATTATTATTAACAACGGAATATCTTTCTTTCAAAAACAAGAGTGATTCGGAGATTTTCTAAGTAAATAAAAATTTCTATGTTTCATCGGGTCTGCCGGGGAATATAGAAAAATTTTGAGTTAATAAATTCCGGATCATTTTCAACTAGAAATGGGATTATTTTTCTTTAAAATGGGAGTTATTTTAAAATGCCAATTTCAAAACTGATTTTCACTGAGACTCGAGACAACACATGATTAATAAGGTACCGTTCTATACGGGCATTGTGGGGGTGCTAATCCTTCCCCGCACGTAACCGATTCCCGAACCCGCTTCTTTGATTTCTCTGGTTTAAAAGCGCAGACTTCGAAATTGGTTTTTAAAATGTTTTAATTAATTTTAAATATTTTACAAAACCGATTTTAATAAATGACAGATCACACCTAGCCAAAAAAATTGGTGGCGACTCCATTTATTTTTTGAGGTTGTTTTCAAACCCTTATTTTATTTCAAGAGGAATTAAGTCTTTTTTTTCTCTGTTTTTTCAATGTCACACTTAACGAGTAATATCTCGCGATGAGACTTATTATTTTTTAGGTTGCGACACTTTGTATTTACATAAATAGAAATTTGTGTTAGTTATCCCTTTTTATGCATGAAAAAGAAAAGGTGGGCATCACTACTGCTCTGGTTTTCTTTCAAGGGCTACCTCCATAATTATCAGATTAAATTGGTCTCAAATCTCAGATTAAATTTGCTTGAAACTTAACCCTTTTTAATTTAAAAATAAAAATACACATGATTATATCGCTTATAGAATTTAAAAAATTCATCAACGGTATATAAAAAATGAACTCTTTCTCTAAATATGAACCATAAGATCTAGTCACTTAACAAATACCTTTTTTTTCTACCATTCAACGGGACTTATATATCTTGTTATCAGAATATGAACTTGAAGGGAACCAAAGTTAAAAACCAGAATGAATAATTGCCTTAGTTAATTGATTGCTTCGTAATTGAATTTGAGGTCTAGCAAATCAAATACTCTAGGACACAACTAATCAAAATACCATATTTTCTTCTTTTATCAAGATATATAATTTAACAATTAATTATATAATTGAAATACAATCCTTTCAGCTTTAGTCAAATAATACATACTAATACTATGCTAGGTTTGGTTTTAATTGGCTACCTACCATCTAATTAAAATGAATAATTACCTAACCGACTAAAGTACGTACCTACTATTAATTTACATCAGCAGAGTAGAACATGAATGTATTATAAGTAGGTGATTAAACTTTTTTTGATTTTGTTTTTTGTTTTGTTTTTCATACACACTTCCATTTTGGATTAAATTTGATTGCAAAGATTGTTGTATGACATTATAGAAATCGGGGTGTTGAAGCAAATTTTGCAAAAGCAAAATTTACATATTTCTAGCACAATATAGCACAAAAGAAAAAAAAATTCTCATAAAGATGGATATTTATTCAATTGTAGAAAACAAAAATCAATTAAAAAGTATAAAATAAATGCAAAATATAAAAAATTATACATGAAACAAATATTCATATAAGAAAAATTGATAAAATATAAAAAAGTGCAAATCGAACTTACCTTTGAAAGCCACCAGGAGAGTGTATTTGACTGCTAAAAAAATAAGAGAGTAGGTTTATAAGATGAAAAAATAAAAAAGAAAGAATCCTAAATTGTGTAGAACATAAAGAGGGTAAAACAAATATTTTACATATTAAAATATTTTTTTAATTTTCTTTTTCTTTGTGTTTCCCCTTAATGGGGTATATAAAAACTAAGTATTTAAAAGGAAAGGAAGGATAATCAACTCCCCTCACTTTCCCTTAATTTTTTTTTTTTTTTTGTATCCAGATAAGGGAAACTAAGGTAAAGGTTACCCTTTTTACCTTGCTTTCTTTTTTTTTCCTTTCCTTCCCCTTATTCCAATCCAAACATAAGCTTAATTTGTAACCAACTAAACTCTTAACCTTTAACATGTATCAAAATAAGCCCTTAACCTTTAATTTATTCCTAAATAAACCCTTAACATAAATTAGACCTGCTCATGGGCCGGGTCGAGCCGCGACCCAAATTTTTTTCTACCTTTCCCAGGCTCGGCCTGGATCACTATTCAAAAAACTAGTAAAAAATTAATTTTTTTATATTAATTTTTATAATTTAATTTAAATAAAAATTTAATTTTTTAATGCATGAACAGTATTTTGGGTCGGGCCGGGCAGACCTGGATCACCAAAATCATACTTAGTCCCAATCCAATACGGACTGGACCTATCAAGCCGGGCGAGTTACCCAGCCCATGAGTAGGTCTAACATAAATCAACATTTCATTTGAAATAAGGGCTTATTTAGATGTAAATCGAAGGATAAGAGCTTATTTAAATATAATAAAAATATAAGAGAGAATCTTAAAAACATCATTTGAACAGTGGATTAATTATTAAATGGTCTAATAATATAAAATAATTTGTAAAAAAATAAAAAATTATTGTTAAAGAAATTGTAAAGATCTAATTACCCTTAATCAAATAAAAGGAAGAGGAACAATGAGGTGAAGCTGAGTTTAAAGAATATGAAGAAGATGAAGAGGACAAACAATACGCACACACTGGCTTTAATATGAGAAGAGTGTAAGAAGATGAATAGAAAAGAACAAGAAAGTCATGTTTTTGAAAGAGGATACCCAAAGCCAGAATGCTATTGCTAAAGGATAAAGATAAGAAAGGAAAAGGGTGTCAAATAATAACAAAGGAATTCAAAGTATAATCCCTCCTCATTTGCAGGTACTCAGGAGCAGGAGCAGCAGACATGGACAAGAAGAAATGAAAAAAAAGAAGGGAAGGTTTTTAGGTAAGAGTATTTTTGTATTTATAATTTTTTTTTAGTAATTTTTAATTTTTTAATTTTTTTCAGATAATTTTTGCTTATTAAATCATTTAACAATTGATGTAATATTGGTAGCATATTTTTTAAATTTACCCGAAATAGAAAGATTTATTTAAAAAAAAGTGATGTAATTTAAGATTTTTTTTTAATATTTTAGCCTTTATTTAATCGTAAACTTACTAACTTAATATGGGCCCACAATTTTCCTCAAGGCTCGGAAGGTATAATCATTATACACGGTCCATCATGCTGACAAATTTTAGATCAGCATCACCACCCTTAACATCAGCAACATACTTACATCAAAAACCAAGCCCGTGTTTATGACAAGTAGAAAGTAGCGTGTGAGCGTGGGATAAGGCAGGAGACTACATCATCATCATCCATGGAGATGGAAGTCATGCACACCAAATCACGTGCACGTGACACGCACATGTTACTATGTTTTAGCCTTTTAAGGACACTTTAGTTTTTAGGTATGGTTGAAATATCATATCGAATCGACGTATCAGTTCAATAAAAAATTAAAAGTGTGTTTGATTTGGTATAGTGCATAGAATTAGAAGTTTATTAAATTGATAAAAAAAATTAAAATCAGTAAAAAATTTTTTTTTATAAAATCGATAAAAAATTAGTTTTAATTTTTTTTAAGTGATGAGATTAAAATTTTTAATCTTTTAATTTTATATTAAAATTATCAAATAAACCAAATGTAAATTTTTATTATTTATTTAACGTTAAAAATAATTTATAATATTTAAAATTATTTCAATTGAACGATTAATCTAATCAATTGAGTTAATAATCGAAAATCACTTTTCGAACTGATTTTTTTGTCCTTGATTTTAGGTAGGAAACAAATAAACATTGATCCGACAAAGAATTTGGTGGGATCTAGGGATTTAAATGATTCGGAATTGAACGAATAGCCTTTTGTTCGTGTTTTTTTTATTTATTTTTGAGATTATTTGTGTTCAGTTCGTATTCATTAAAGATTTAAAAACTGTGTTCGAGCTTTGTTCATTAATGTGTTCAAGTTCTTTCGTTTAAATTAAATGAACTTGTTCGCGAATACTAAACGAATATGTTCATGAACATATAATCGAATATGTTCGGGAGCAATTAAAAATATGTTCATGAACAACAAAAAAAAAAAATCTAAACAAATTTAAACAAATAATATATATAAAATAATACATATGTTCAATTTTAAATTATTAAATATAAAATAAAATAATTAAATACAAATATAATTAAATTTAAGTTATTATTAAATATAAACAATAAAACATAAATATTATTAAATTTAAGTTATTAAAAATAAAATAATATAACATAAATAATATTAATTATATTATAAATAAATAAAACACAAATAATAATTATATTATTAATTATATTATAATCGAACAATAAACGAACTTTAAGCAATTTATTAAACGAATTTTAAACGATTTATAAATAAGCTTGTTCGTAAACATAAATGAACTAAATATACTTTGTTCGAATTCGATTCGTTTAATAAACGAATTTTAAAATTATATTCATAATAATTTATTTAATTTAATAAACAAATATAAATAAATAAAAATCGAATTATTCATAAATTGTTGATTCAATAATCTAATCATTTACTGTCTAGTGAAATCATAAATGATTTTGATATGCTAAGCATGATGATGACGTGGCATCCGTTGTTATGATGGCTTATTTTCTACAATTTCTAATCTATTCGACGAATAGATTTTTCTCGGCGGCTTTAACTTTTAAATTAGGAAAAAGTATATTTATCAGTCACATATGATAAAAAATACAGTTATTTCTCTATAATTTGAAAAAAAAAAAATTCACAAATCTTTTAAAGTTTGACACAATTTTTAGGTTAATTTTAAATTAAAAAATAAATATACTCTCTATTAATTTTTTTTATTCAATTTTTTTTAACTATACTTTTTTTTTAATTACTATCAAGTTAAATTTTAATTAAATTATATTCTAATTGAAGTATACATATTAAATATTTTAAACTTATGCCACATGAATTGGTTCAATTGATTGCGTACTCATTAGCGTCATAGCAAGTACCAAGCTTCGAGTCTTACCAACAGTTCCACTTAGTGGGTGATATGTAGTTAATTAAGTATTACTGTTAGTCCTCTCTGAGGCCTGTGTTATGTCCTGACCTTGGACTGAATATCCTAAACTTTTTTGTATCAAAAAAATATTTAAAACTTATCTTTAATTCAATTATATATATTAACTTTGAAATTAATATATTATGTTATTATTATTTAAAAAAGTGTAATGATAAAAAAATTGATTAAAAAAATAGACAAAAAATAAAAAAATCATCGTTTTTTTAATATTTAAAGTAAAATTTGAATAAATATTAATTTGATTAACAGAATGCTAATATAGTTACTTTTTCAAAAGATAAAACGTGTTTTTCAAAGTGATAGGGTAAGTTTATATTTTAAAAAAGTAACTATATTATCGTAGTTATACAAATACACACATATACATATTACGTCTTACTTTATTCAAGCAATTTTTTTTTTTTTAGTCTTACACCTCAAACAATATAATGATTCTAGTGTCTAGAATACGTCTTGTGCCTTTGACAATACTGTTGTGCGGAAGCGAATTGATATTACTAAAACCGATTTAAACACACTGAAAAAACACCGATATTTTACGTGGTTCGGCAACTGTGCCTACGTCCACGGGAGGAGGAGCTTGAAGCTTTGTATTAATGGAGTTTAGAGTACAAACATATACAGAATTCAAGGTGCTACACAAGCACTGAACTCACAACTCAACACAATACCGAATTACTCTATAAACACAGAGTATTTGCTTCAACAATTTAGCTCTAACTTACTCAACTCTACTCTACTCTCTCTTTTTCTCTCTTACTCTACATGGCTATTTATAGCCATAATATCAAGGTGTGAACACTAAGCAAGTGGCAGCCACCATAGCCACCTTCCACCACCTATCTTGGTGTGAACACTTTGCAAGTGGTAGCCACCATAGCCACCATCCATTTGCAAGTGGTAGCTTCCATTATTGGTGGTGCAAGTGGTAGCTCCATTATTGGTGCTAAGCCACCAAATGTGACTTTGAGCCATACCATATTCCAACAATCTCCACCTTGGCGAGAATCCACAGAGAGAATTCACAGATCAGAGCTTCCTCCTTTCTCCTTCAAATGTACACACCATTACTCACATATCAGGCCACCTACTGCATTGGCATGATTCATCAATGCACTGAGCCTGAGTCAATTTTTCTGTCTACTTCCCAGGAATTTTCTTAGCTTCTCCAAGATCATCTCGAACTCTGAGCTCAGTTGAGCCTTCAGCCTGTCGATCTCCACCTTGCCTTTTTCAGCAGATAGACAAATGATCCATCTTGAAGTTTCCGGAAATAAACACAGTGATCAAATTGACTGCGTGTGTACTTTTCATCCTGTCATGAAACAGTCAACCGTTTGTACAGCTGTCACGGGATTGTTTCAGACCATACAGTGATCGGTTCAACTTGCTTTTGTAATCTTTGCGACCGGGGACTCCAGAACCATCTGGTTGAGTCATACAAATTTCCTCCTCTACGGAACCATGGAGGAATGCAGTTTTTACATCAAGTTGAACTATCTCTAGGTTATACAGTGCTACTAAAGCCAATAAGATCCGAATAGATGCATGCTTAACAACAGGTGAAAATACCTCATTGTAGTCTATTCCTTTTTTTTGAGCCTAACCTTTGGCTACCAATCTGGCTTTGTATCTGATGCTGTCTTTGCCGGTAGCACCCTCCTTTTTGGCAAAGACCCATTTGCACTCAATTGATCTTTTGAGTGTTGGAAGTGGAACCAACTTCCAAGTCTGATCGCCTCCTTCCACTGGGCATGCTCAGGGCTGTTTACAGCTTCTTTGTAATTGATCAGAACATCATCATCAATTACTGGAAGGGCGTATGCCACCACGTCTGTGTATCGAGCAGGTTTCCGAATATGTCTATTCGGTCTACTGGTGACAACTGATTCAAGTTGCTGAAAGATTTCCGGTGATGACTCCTCCACTTCAGTTAAGGTGTCATCAGATTCTGGTTCAGATTCATCTGAATTTTGACCAGCATCTTCTGATTCAAAACTCCACCTGCTTTAGAGAATCTTGGTTCACATTCTCTGGAGTTGACAGTTTCAGCATTACAGATTCGTCAAAGGCAACATCTCGGCTTACGATGACTTTCTTTAACTCAAGGTTCCACAGTCGGAATGCCTTTACTCCTTCACTAAAGCCCATGAAGACAGCTTTCTTGGCTCTAGGATCCAGTTTTGCATCCGTAACTACGAAGCCGATCATATTCAATGGCAGAATATCCGGACCACAGCTCTATGGGAGTTTTCCCATCAATTTCAGTGGAGGGTAGTCTGTTGATAATGTGGGAGGCGTACAGTAAAGCCTCCGCCCAAAATGCTTTGCTCAAGCCCGACTGGGATAACATGCAACGAACTTTATCAACCAAAGTTCGGTTCATCCTTTCTGCAACTCCATTCTGCTGCGGAGTGCCAGGAACAGTGAAGTGTCGGATTATCCCATCATTCTGTGAGAGGCTGCTGCTCTGCCTGTCATGGTTTCTCTGTCAAGGAGATACAGATTTCCCTTCATATAACCCTTCATTGCTAAGAATGCTCCACGTACAACTCTCAGGACTCCATTCTGAATGGTCACCTTGTAACCATTTGAGTCTAAGACCCCCAGTGATATGAGGTTCTTCTTGAGATCAGGGACATACCTTACGTCTGTAAGTTGTCTGATTGTACCGTCATGCATTTTCAGTCGGATCGTTCCGATGCCTCTAGTGTGACAAGTATTGTCATTGCCCATATGGACAATCCCTCCATCAAACTCCTTGAAGTTTGAGAACCACTCTAGGTTCGGACACATGTGGTAGGAACATCCGGAATCCAAAATCCATTGATCTGAAGAGTGTGTTGTTGTGGAAATTGTAAATGCAGAGTCTTCCTCTCCCTCAGATTCTTGAGCTACACTCACAATCGATCTCTCCATGTTGGGACAGTTATTCCTCCAATGCCCTTTCTCATGGCAAAAGGCACACTCGTCCCTCGAGAGTCGTGTTCTCGATGATCCCCTCCTTGAGCGGGATTTACCTCGCTTGTTTTCTCCGGCTCCTTGGTTGTTCGTCCTGCCTCTGTACACAGTTAAAGCTTCTGGTGTAGTATTCTGGTGATCATGCTGATCCTTTTTCCGATACTCATTATTCACCAGAGCATTACTAATATTAACATATTCTATATCATTTTTACCATACAACAGTGTAGTGGTTAAATGATCATAGCTATCAGGCAAGGAATTTAACAGAGTAAGAGCCTTATCTTCATCAGAGATATTTGCATCTAGATTTTCAAGATCAGCGAGGATTTTGTTAAAACTTACTAGATGCTCCTGCATGGTGATACCTTGCATATACTGGAAGCGGAACAGCTTCTTCTTCAGATAGAGTCTGTTCTCCATGCTTTTTGTCATGTACTTGTCCTCAAGTTGTTTCCAGAGAGTTTTTGCATTATTCTCTCTCATGACAAAGTACTTCTGGTCCTTGGCTAGGCATAACCGGATTGTGCCACAAGCCTGACGGTTGACAAATTTCCAGTCATCTTCCGAAATATCTCTGGGTCTGTCTTCCAGAGCGATATATGAACCCTCTCGGAATAACAGATCCTGAACTTCGCACTGCCACATGCCAAAGTTGGTGGTGCCATCAAATTTCTCCACCTCGAATTTTGCAGTGGTCATCGAGTTCTTTCTGATATAAGAACTTGATCGTGCGCTACTTGTCGTTTCATGTGTCTCTAATGATTCTGCCATGGTAATAAAACAAAATTACCAACAAAGTGTTTTTCCGGTACCTGTATGGAAAAACGGATGCCGCGGTTGAGTCCGGAATAGTCGAAATAGCCAGGAACGGGTCCAACTGTGTAAATTTTGGACACACGGTGAATATTCTGCGAATATTCTGCTACAAGTGGCTCGAAATGGACTCGGTTTAGCTCAACCGGCTCGGAAAAGTCTCGGAATAGTGTTCTGAAACGGCTCAAAAAATAGCCCGAAAAAGTTGGTCGGACCTGCGGCGGCGCGTGGGCGGCGTACGGCGGCGCGTGCGGCGGCGCGTGGAGCGCGTGGAGCTGTTTGGTGGCCGGCGCGTGCGGCGCGTGGGTGTCACGCGTCTTCAACCTCTGGAGGCGCGTGTGGCGCGTGCGGCGCGTGGGTGTCACGCGTCTGCAACCTCTGGAGGCGCGTGCGGCGCGTGGGCGCTTCTTCTGGCGGCGCGTGTGGGCGCGTGCGGCCTCCTCTGGTGCTCCGGTTGATTCTGCTGTACTCCTCTCGACGACCTCTTCAACCTGGTATTTTCAAAACACAAATTGGAGCACTTTTGAAAAACGGACAGAACCGAAACAAACTCGGTTTTACGTAAAAATTGGCTCTGATACCAATTTGTTGTGCGGAAGCGAATTGATATTACTAAAACTGATTTAAACACACTGAAAAAACACCGATATTTTACGTGGTTCGGCAACTGTGCCTACGTCCACGGGAGGAGGAGCTTGAAGCTTTGTATTAATGGAGTTTAGAGTACAAACATATACAGAATTCAAGGTGCTACACAAGCACTGAACTCACAACTCAACACAATACCGAATTACTCTATAAACACAGAGTATTTGCTTCAACAATTTAGCTCTAACTTACTCAACTCTACTCTACTCTCTCTTTTTCTCTCTTACTCTACATGGCTATTTATAGCCATAATATCAAGGTGTGAACACTAAGCAAGTGGCACGTGTGAACACTTTGCAAGTGGTAGCCACCATAGCCACCATCCATTTGCAAGTGGTAGCTTCCATTATTGGTGGTGCAAGTGGTGCAAGTGGTAGCTCCATTATTGGTGCTAAGCCACCAAATGTGACTTTGAGCCATACCATATTCCAACAAATACTGCCAAGGACCAGTATGGCAGGTTGGCTTGGGCTCCTCCTTACTTGCTTAGTGTTCTTATGATGGGCTCTGGATTATATGGAAAGCAATCAGAATGAATGGGGCTAGACTCATGTTTTTGATGACCGTAAGTCATCTGTTAATTCGATTGCTTGGGCTCGATCCTGAACTAGGACTTTGTTTGGCATGTGGTTCAGTTTTCACTGCAAGGGCAGATGGAGGCTGGGACGTACATGTCAAGGATTGACCAGGCTCACCCGGTTGGTGTAACTTCTGTTTCGTGGGCTAGCTCCATAACAGCAGCCGGTGATCTTGTTGGTTCTGGTTTGCTGGACCCTGTTCAGAAACTTTGCTGATCTGGTGAATGTGGACCGTGGCCAAGGAAGGGGATCAATGGGAAGGTAAAGTATTACATATATGATTTTAATACCCTTGCTTGGAGGGTCTCATGGTCATTGACAGGAAACATATATTGGCTGTGGCTGATGGGAACGAATAGAAATCCTTTGTCCCCATTTTTCTGCTCATATTTGTGCTCTTACGAGAGCACTTTCGTAACGAGATGCGGCTCCTTTTTTTTTTTCGTATCTATTCGTTTTTAATGTTTGATCCAATTTTTTATCTAATAAAAAAACCGATTTCGCTGAAAAAAAATATACGGATACAAAAAATCGGGTCAAACATTAAAAATGAACAGGTACGAAAAGAACAAAAAAAACTAGACGGGCGACTCGTTACGAGAGTGAGGACACGGATAAAATCAGGGAAATGAGACAGAGAATTTGGATTCGATGGGAACAGCAATGGTGACAACGTGGAAAGAAGCTGTAGAAGGGGAGTGGCAACAGGTGACTGTTGTTGAGCCATAGAACTGATTTTTTTTAATTTTCTTTTGTAATAATGGCCATGTTTTAGAACCTATTTAGTTATATGCATGAGAACTATCAGGTTTGCCGTTTTACACAGCTGCATAGTTGAGTAATTGTGCTGGATATTTTAGAACTCAAATTTTGGTATTAAACTTCTGTCAAAAGTCCTTGCTAATATGAGAATTGATGTAGTTTGAAGACCATGTTCTTGTTAACAAGAACATGCTTGAGCCATTGTTAGTGTGTTTATCTATTGATTTCTATTGCTAATATCCCATAAATTTTTTATGTTTATCGCAGTTGTCAATTCGATTGGTACATTCATCTGTGTCTAATTTGCTTGTATTTATCTATCACTTTTTGCCTCGTGCTAATGTAGTAAGGGTAAGGCCTGGAACGTTGGAACTATGAAATTAGTTGTTTCTCTTTCCATCTTTAGGCGTTATTTCATATTTCCAATGTTAGGGTGGGCCTTTGGGGTATATTGAGAGGTTTGTTTTTCGGATTCAGAGTAAATGTTAGATATAAGTATATTTAATTTTTTTTTATATATATTTAGAGAATTATACCTTATACTTATGTTCGAATATGTGTAAACACGGATATCGAATAAAAACATTTAAAAAAAATAAAGAGTTCGGTTATCGTAGTTAAGAGATGCCTTCATATCATTGACATTATATGGTACGTATGTTGAGGTTGGAGCTTTGAGAAGGTGCATTGACATCTATTAGGGAAAAAGTTGAATTACTATAGCAATAGATTATCTGTTCATTTGGGCGCGTGCCTTGTCTTCGGTGATACAATGGAAGAATTGCATGTCTCTCGTCGATCAGTTTGCCTGTCAAAACTTGTGATTTAACATTGGCTAGTCCAAATAAGAAAAAAAAAAAAAATCTTCCTTGGCAATTTATCAGTGTGTTCATTTTTGCTCATATATATATATATAAAAAAAAAATCCCTTGTATTATATTTTATTTATTTATTTTGGTACTTAAATTTTTTTTGACTCATTTTGGATACTTATAATATCATTTTTTTTCTCAATCGGGTCCAAATTAGATACCTAATTGGGTCAAAATTTTATACTATAGATACTTAAAATGAATTAAAAAAATTTTAAGTATCAAAATAAAATAAAAAAAAAGATATAGCATAGAAGGTAATTTTATATTTAAGCCGTTCTTTTTTCTCACTGACTAGGAAATAAGAAAGTTTCGATTAGCATGATCTAGATTAGTAATCGGACTTCATATGAAGTTTGAAACTCTTGCAGAGCTCATAAATTGGCGTCATATGATGCGTGAGTTAAAATTGGTGTAGCTTAGGGGTGTTCACTATTCGATTTTAATCGAATTAATCGATTGAAATTTAATTCGGTTCGGTTAATTGGTTAACCGAACAAAATTCGGTTCGGTTAACGGTTAATGATTTTAAAAAATTTCGGTTATTGGTTAATTCGGTTCGGTTAAGCAAAAATAACCGAATTACACGAATTAACCGAAATTATGTAATATTCATGCTTTATCATGTTTTATGATGCTTTATCATGCTTTCTTAGTTTTTGTTTGATATTTGAATTTTATAATATGCTTTACTTTTGGATTTTGATTGGTTGGACTTGGATAGATTATTTGGATATAAAATCATGTAATAAAAATAAGTTAGCAAAATAAATTAGATATTTATTTCGGTTAATTCGAAAACCTACCGGATTAGCCGAAATAATTCGGTTCGGTTAATTCACCGTTTTAACTATTCGGTTCGGTTAACGGTTAATGAAAAAACACATTCGGTTAATTCGGTTAATCGTAAATCGGTTCGGTTATTAACCGAATTAACCGAATGAACACTCCTAGTGCAACTTGTGACTTGTTCAATATAAAGTGGGTTGAAGACTTGAAGGTGTGTTCATTGATTGGGCTACGGTTTGGAAATTTTTTTCTTTATCTAAACCGGTTTTGAATCGGTCCATAAGTTCATTTCATTGTTCATCAAGTATTAAAATATTAAAAAAAATATTTTTAATATTAATATTTATATTTTATAATTAAATTTAAATAAAAAAAATATTTTTTTATTATACAAGTAGTAATTTAGACCAAGCCAAATAAAAAATTATCCTGCTCAGATCTAGTTTGGATCTGTCGGGTCAGGCGGGTAACCCAATTTTCAAGCAGGTCTACTTGAAGATAGCTCTACTAACTACAGCCAATTCTTTGCTCTGTTCGATCAATGCTCGCTGATTCATGTTGTTAAGTTGTTATTATGATAGAAGAACAAATTACAACTTAAATTCAGAAGGATAGTTGCAATTCTTTTCTGTAATACGGTTAAAAAGGGTATCTCAAGTTTTACCTAAGCCTAATTTTTTCCTCAGATAATTTTAAAACTGCACTCTTTCATATTGATCTAGTGCATTTAGAATTTTACTTTCGAAATCACAGGGATTGAATCTTAGTTGACAAAGAAAGAGAGCTTCTTCCTTTACTAACTGGACTAACCCCTGTAGGTATAATAGTAGGTAAGATCATAAAATATTCCTTTGCAAATTTGGAAGTATTATTTCTCCCTCTATCAGGCAAAAGGCAAATTTTCTGCAGCTCGCTTGTTTGCTTCCCTTTCAACAATGTGCCCAGCTGAGCCAACTTAACCAGGAGCCTCTGATCAATATACAATTAGCACCCACTTTGCCTAGGTTCCTAGATGTTGATCCATCTAAATTGAGAATTCAACGACCCCCTGGCCTTGCTGCTAGGGTTTTCAATAGAGACGAAGACGATAACATGTTCATTTTACTTTGCTGAATTTTGTGAAAGCTCCCATGAAAATAATGTCGTGGCTTATTATTGGTGATAAGATCCAAGATGGCCCAATTTTTAAAGATTTATGGCAAGTTTCATATGTGTCAAGATCTAAGAAGATCAAGAAAACATTGCAATCATTGGTGGAATTCACTTGAACCATGTTGCAAATTGTTCAAGAAAGGCTTTAACATTTAAGATGGGCTTGAATCCAGCTTTAGTCCATGAGATCCAAGAGCATACAAGTGGCGGCATAAGAGAGGATTGAAGTGGGTTTGACTTTGTTTCATTAATTGACATGACATATGTGGGGGCCATCCTAATTCATTAATTGATGTGGCAAGAGTGGGTTTGTTTTAATTCATTTAAACACTTAGGCACGTAGGCTTATTTTATGTATTAAGTCTGTTGGGTTTGTGGGGACTACTTCATTAATCTAGTTGGACTTATTTTAATTATTAGGTTTTGGACTTGAGCATGTTCAGCTCATAGTACTATTATTAGTGTGTTAGCTAACTAGGGCATATTATTAATGCGTTTAAGCCGTAGCCGACCTAGGTTAAGTATTATAGGATATAAATAGCTTCCTTAGCCACCTATGGCTAACAGTTCATTGTGTAATTTTGATTTTTATCAATTAAGAGAGTTTTCTCTTCTAGTTCTTGAAAGAACTTTAGAACTTAATTATCAAAGGTTTTCTTTGTGACATTCAAGAACCAAATCTCGGTTCTTGAAATAATATTTCATTGGGTCTGGCTAAAATTAGGTTATTGAAACAAGATTTAGTTGGATCTAGATTTTTCAACTTGAATCTTGACTTTTTTAGGTTAAAATATTTAATTGTTAGTGAATTCAAACGATTTCAATCTTAAGAGTTCACATCAATTGAACCTCAAAAAAATCAATTAATAGATTTTTTTTTTTTTTACATATAATGCAAAGAAATTTGAATCCTTTGCCATTGTACATATATATTTTGCTTTAAAGAAAGGGGTTTCAAACCTTGTTCTTTGAGTAAGAAAATATATTTCGATCATTAATTAAGTCAAATGTTCAAATGTATTTTTCTTTGTATCTTTACATCGTATTATAATTATGTACCTTCATGTGTTAAACTCATTAAAAGAATGCTACTACTTTGTAACAGGATAATATTTGATAAATTTAATTGACTAGATGAGAAGCTAATTAAGGTCTCTTTTTTTATGCTAACTATGAACTTGATCTAATATTAAGAAATCCTTGATAACTACTATTTTATATGCAAAAAAATGTATATAGTGTAGGTGCAACTTATTAATCAAAACAAATATATTCATTTGCTTTGGTCTTACTATCTATGCTTTTAGATCCAAAATGACTACTGCTAATTAAAAAAAAAACAATTAGGGTATACTCATTAAAATATTAATATAAAACAATCTTAATGAATTACAATAATATATTTTTAAGGCCAATAATTGAGGTATTTTCAAAGATGAGAGAGGGGCTTTAAAAATATCTAAGGGTGGATAATTTTATTTGGTAGGAAGGATGAAAAAGATTATAAAAATAAAAAATTTATAAATTTTAACTATTGAATTAACAAAATTTTGGTATTTTTTTAATATTTTTTATTAAATAAAGTCTAAAAGTCACGTGCGAAGATTGACATCATAGCCACTTTTGCACGTGCTGCCATGTTAATTTTGAATAATGAATATAGAAGGGAAGGAAGAAGCATCAAAGGAAAGTGGTGGTGAGTGGGTGATTTAAACACTCTCAAAATTCAATTAATTCCAGCCACGTGGCATTTGACCCAACCTTCCCTCCCACCCCCATTGGTAATTAAGCATTCTTAAAGTTAAAACCCAACTCTTAAAAAAAAAAAAAAAACTCACATGATCGCTGACAACTCCACCTCTTTTGTCACGTGCCCCATGGACCCCACTCACTCTTTTAAAAAAATTTAATTACATAATTAAAATATTTTTTAACGTTAAAAGAATAAAGGGATTTGATTTAAGAGACTTTGGGTTTTTTTTCTTTCTTTTATATAGTTTGTACAGTATAAGAAAATGTTGGTAAAATGTAAATATATATATATATATATATATATATATAAAAATGGACAACAAACAAACCTTATCCATTTTTTTTTTAACCAATGGATATGGGTATTTATTATTTAACCTAAACATGGGGATTAGTGTCGAATGAGTCGGGCCCATCTGACTCGGTCTGTAGTCTGTAATCTTTGTTTGTAAAATTTAATGCCGCACATAAGTTTGGAAGGGCATGAAATAGTAGGTGAGGTGAGTTTTATGGGTGTAAAATTTACTGTTTTGATAGGTTTGGTTTTGGAAATTTATTGTAAATCTGTTAATTTGGGATATGGATATGATTACCTACGAATATTATATAAAAAATAATTAAAATATGATATAACATGACAAAAAAAAATATGAAATATATAAATATGTTAAAATTTATATAGTATAAATTATTAATGTGTTAAAATTTATATAAATATAAGATTTTGTTAACCAATGCTTTTAAGATATTTTTTAATGTTAATTAATATATTATTTATAAAAAAAAACATTGTATTAAATGTAGTATTTAACAATTTTATTCATCATTTTTAATATATTAGATGAAGATATTACTATATATAGTAACTTCAAATAGTACGTTTACAATGCTTGTTAATAAAATCTATAAATATATAGTACATTAAATATAATTATGATAAAAAAAATACAAATATAATACAAATGCACGGATTACCGGGTCTAGAGGGCATAAAATAGAAAGTAAGGTGAGTTATGGGTGTAAAATTTACTGTTTTGATGGGTTTGGTTTGGTTTTGGAAACTTATTGTAATACTAATAATTTTGGATATGATATGATTATACGATACGAAAATGATACATGAAAAATAACTAAAACAGGATACGACATGAAAAAATAATACGAAATGATATAAATTCACGAACGTATCAAAAATTATATAATACGAATTATTAATATATCAAAATTATATATATAATATACCTTAAAAAGGATTAGGACTAAAAAACACAAATGCAACATGAGTAAACAAATTGTAACTTGTAAGATCTAATTTATTGGGATTATTGTTAGCAAAGGAGAAAGAGTAATTTCTTTTGTTTTTGTCTGTGAAATGACAAATGACAAATTTACTTTTTAAATAAAAAATTATGCATTAATCTCACTATATCAAATATTTCGATGAAAAAAAAATGTTAGGGTACTAGGTAGAGGTGCTCATGGGTTGGATCGGGTCGCGGCCCGAAATTTTTTTGATTTCTTTGTCCAGGCCCGGTCTTGGGTCGGGCCGACCCGCCAGCCCATATTTACTGTTCACTATATTAAAAAAATATATTTTTATTTTTTAAAATTTTTTCTATATATTTTTAAAATTAAATTTAAAAAATATTATTTTTTTATTAGATGAACAGTGATCCGAGCTGGACCGGGCCGGACGGGCTATCCGGCCTGATGGAGACTCAATTAAGAGTTGTAAACCCAAGTGCAGGTTATGTTCAAGTAATAAATTCAAGGGTGTCCGAGGTCGAACCACAGGGAAGCGTATTAGTAAGTATAAGTTTATAAATATATAAGACAAAGAAAGTAAACAAGATATTAGGGAATCAACAACAAAATAAGATAAACAAGATATTAGAGAACAAAATAAACAAAATATAAAAAAAATTAAACAAGATATAAAAAAAAACAATAAGAAAAGATGTTGAGGTTAGAGAATCCACTCTTGGTGTTATGCTAAGATTAATCTTGTTTTATTACACAATTGAAATCCACACATAAAGGAGGTTCCAATCGGAAGGTTTAGCAATTCAGTCCAAATTGTCCAACGTCCATAACATATGATATTATGTTCATTTGTTGTCCTCAAAACTCATAAAAAGAGTCCAAGCATTCCTTATGCCAAGGTATATGTCTACAACAAATCAAGGTTATGAAACCAAGCATTTACTGTGCCATTTTCCTTGTCAATAATGAATCAAGATCCCTACTTTGTAAGTATGATTTTAAACCAAAAGAAAATATTATCTATACTAGTGTTTATAAATGATGATTCATTTTAGCTCATGTTTAAGAGACTAACCTTAGCATTTACCAAGAGCTTCACCTCATCACCTCAACAATATGATTAGCAACACATACTAGATATGAATAAAATGAAAAGAAATATAAGAAGCATAAGTAAATAAAGAAAAAGAAAACTAGAGAAAGGAAAGAAAAAGAAAACTTAGAGAATTTTATTACAATGGCTAATATCCTACCAATCTACCTCTAATGCTCATCCAAGGCCCTCTATTTATACACATTTTGGAAAGCTAAATGACAAGAGACAAGCTTTATAAATTTCAAAGGTAGGTATAATAGGTGGGTGCATTTTTCTAACAATTTTCGTCATATTGTATGACAATTCTGATCAGCCAGCTTGATGGTCGATTTTGTCAATGTTGGAGGCTCGATCTGATCAAATGGTCTTCTAGAAAAATATACCCCTATCAGTTACGGATCCACAGCCGTTGGAATCAGATCATTTGCTCATGTGTATCGGAAGATATGGTCAAAATACCAAAACAGGTCAGCACAGACGTCATTGCACATCAGCCAACTTGATGGTCGATTTCGCTAGGGAAAACGACTCCGTTTCAAGAAGTGTAAAACATGAAAAAGATAGATATGCCTCTTAACTATGCACTGTAAAAATTTCACCTTAATGCTTCAGTGAAACTCCAGATATAGCTGATATGGCAAAAGGTGTCGGAACTGGAACTGAATTGGATTTGCCCTTAATTCTTGATTTAACCTAGTAATCTGAAATCACTCAAAGAAACTCGTGAAAAACACCAAATTACATAAAAATATAAAATATCATAAACACAATTAGACTAAGCAATAATAACTCGTATTTGACACAAAACAATAATAAAACATAACTAAGAACTATATAATTATACGAGTTATCACACCCCCACACTTAGATTGTTGCTAGTCCCTAGCAATGACTCAATAAAAATAAAATAAGAAAATCTAATCTAATCCATTTTCGTTGGAAATCACAGTGGCACTTAGCATGTGACACAAGCCTTTAAACCCCTAGGTGTCCCTAGTGGACGAGTTTAGTCTCGTGAGGGTTTGCTAGAACGATACCCACAAACATTGAAAAACTAAAATATAAGTAAACTACATACACTAAAAATATTTACTCCTAACCCTTTCAATATAAATTAGAGACAATCTTTGAACAAGTCTTATAAACTAATCAATAGCTCAAATAATTTCACAAAAATTCATGCTTGAATGTAAATAAATGAGTTAAGCCAATATTAACATAACATATTTCAATCAAAATAGTGCATATTCAACTTAATCTCAACTTCTCACTATACTCTCATGATTTGCACTCTTTAAAGTAGTGGTAAAGTGTTTATACTCAATCAATCTCATGAAAACAGTTCTACCATATGCTTGCTTGTCCACCTATTCTCCACTATTTAGATCATACAACTTCATAAATCAAGAGGTCTTTTTTCAAGGTTGTAATGGGGCCAAAGGGTTATAATGTAGTTAAAGAACAAAAGGATAAAGATATCACAAAGGTTCCAAAGAGTTCATAGAGTTTAGAGACATAATAAGATCATACAAATAAAACTTCTCAAAACTCTTATAAAGCACATAATAACATAGGCTAAATATTCATGTTGAGCCTTTGCTTCATTCTAACCAACTTTGTAACATCTTTTTCTTTACTTTAACTAGAAGTTCAAGAGAACATTTTTTTTTTTTTTTTAATATGGGAATGTATTTGACAATGATCCCTTTATTTTTCTCTTGACTTTTGCCTCTCTCCTCCCCCACACTTATCTTTCGTTCTAACCCAAATTTTCAAAAAGTATCCCTTGTTTTTGCAATATGTCTCAAAATATATAATCCATCTTTAGAACAAGGGTAAGGATATAAGTATATTTAGGCTAGGTGTAAGTTCTGGTTACCAATAAAATAGCATATTTAATGTAGGCTCAAATTGCTCACTAGTGGGGATGTTCTCTTAGAACATTAATAATGGATGGCTGTTTGGCTCTGGTTATAATCCTAATGCCTCTATCATATTCATGTTGTCACATGTATCAATATAGTCTCAAACGGTTTAAAGCAAGTTCTAGAGAATCATGTAATCATAAGAACACTCAAGAAAGAAATTAGATTGATTTGTATAATGCATCAATCATTATAGGCTCAAAAACTCACAAGGATGATTATACAAGTCAGATTAAGTCTAAACATGCTTCTTTCTCAATCAACATATCATATTAACATTGGCTCATAAAAAGGTTGACATCAAGCTCAATTCTCATGAAAATCTTCTCACTAATAAATCTGTTTTAGACTTATGCAATTCATATCTCATCATTGTATTAAAAAGGAACTAGAACACATTAAAAAAATAATAATAATAATAAAGACTCATAAAAAAAATAGTAGACAAAAATAAAAGAAATCCTAAATCGTTCCCCCCACACTTAATTCTTACATTGTCCTCAATGTAAGTCTATCAACCCAAATGAAAGAATCATGTGTAAGAGAAAAGAACTAATAACATAAGAATAGGAATAACTAAGACTCAAAACAAAACAAACTCATGCAACCTAATTAATCCTAAAATACTAAACAAAAATTAACAAGTAAACATAAAAAGATTAAAATCAAACTGACAAGGTATGTCTCAAGTCTCCCTTACTCAGACCTTGTTCAGAATGAATACTTCTAAATTGCTTAAAACATAACAAACTTTTTTTTTTTTTTTAAATTAGCAAAATATGTCCCTTACCCCCTACTAAAGGTAGAATTTAGGAGATATTACCTGCAGAGGTTGCTAACCACTTATTATAACTGAGACACAACAAACAAAATGTTAGATAATGTCACAAAGACAGAGTGCAATCCACTCCTTGCTCGTCCATATCTCTTTTTCTTTTTCCGAGCGTTTGCGAAACAACCGTAGCAGATAAATACTCATAAGCTTGGAGCTTTTTGAGTAAATCTTCAATGGTTGTAGCAGAAATTATGGTTCTCATTGCCTCTGAAAACATGAATCCATTATCCACAGCATTATCTAAATATGAAAGCAAATTACTAAAATAACCATTAATATTAAGCAAACCAATGGGTTTCTTATTTGTGACCAAAGATGACCAAGAAGCCACGCAAGCTATTTCTTCCAATGTACCCAGACCTCCTGGTAAAGCAATGAATGCATCGGCAGAATGGTACATGATTGTTATCCGTTCAGGGATACTCCAGACTTGTATTTCCTTACCCACGGTAGGTCCACAAAAAACTGTGAATAGTTTTGGCACGATTCCTAGAACTGGACTTCCTCCGGCGTGTGCTGATGTAGCGACTGCTCCCATTAAACCCGTACTACCGCCTCCATAAATCAACTGGATCTTTTGTTGGGCAAGTATTACTCCAACTCTTATGGCTTCATCAGCGAATATGTTATTTTTCCCTGGATAAGCACCTCCAAAGACACAAATTTTTTTAATGCGCTGGGACGAAGTACTTTCCGTTTTTTTTTCAAGTGCCTGAAAGAGAATGAGTACATGGTGTAATATATAGAGGACTGAGTAATGAATCAGACAAGAGTAATAATGTCGCCGAAAGTGTATTTGACCTGTCAGAAGAAAATGTTAACCTAACAAAAGATTTTTGCGTGATTTCAGGAAGAAAATCAAAAAGAGAAGAAAAATCAACCGTAAAAGACCAATGCAAAAAAAAAAAAAAACGAGAATAATTATACAAATCTAACAACACGTAAATTAAACCGAAATGAAGTTATTGCAAATCAAACCAAAAGTTGAGAAGTCATTTATTGTAGTTGTGATTGTGGCTCACATTTTCCTCTGGTTTTACGTCCAGAAACGGCTTAAATGCCTTCTATGAGTCGAGGATATGCTTCCCATCCAGTTTTCTTACAAGCTGGCAAACAGGGTCTTTTAACATCAGATTCCCAAGATGTTGCCATTCCCTTTGGAATTGCAGCCATAAATCAAGAATTTCTCTTTGTACGTCTCCACTAGGATGCGTCTCAAGAGAAAGTTGGATATTACCCAAATTCTCCTTACTCAGTCCATCCTTAATGAATTCAATTTTATCATCTCGATTAGAGGACGGAATCCCAATAGAACGACATTTACCGTTACACGTCCATCGTGCACATTTGTGGCAATTTGAACTCATGCGCTTTGCTCGTCGCTTCTTTGCAAAAGTGCTTCTACCTGTACCTGGTAAATGCAAAACAGGAAGATATTCATCTTCACGTACCTTGGCTTCAATTATCCAACGTATGTCTTCAGGAATCCCTTTGTGCATAAGCATTCTTAATCTTTCAAATCGAACTTGGTAAAGCTTTAGTAAAATATTTTGAGGAAAAGGAGGGAATCGTTTCTGCAATCTTTTGAGAATATCATCCATCCTGAAAAAAAAAATAAAAAAAATGAAAGAGAAATTGAAAGAGAAATTTATATACAATATCAGTTTTGTGGGTAGCTGATGGAACCGACTTAAATAATCACGGAGTACCGTTATCCGCCATTTAACCGGGGTTAAAAAATGTATTATTATTATTATTATTTTTATTTTTTTTGGAAATTAGTAAAAATTATATTTACATCTAGTTATTTTCAAAACAAGGATCAGAAAGAAAAACAACCTCTTCTTGAGTAACATGATTTTCCAAAAAGAGTTTGAGTCTTTGTCCATTTACCTTGAATACGTTACCATTTTGAGGATTCTCAATGTCAACTGCTCCATAATGATACACATGCTTAACCACAAATGGGCCAGTCCATCTTGATCTCAACTTACCAGGAAATATGTGAAGTCTAGAATTATAAAGTAGAACTTTTTGCCCAACATCAAATGTTTTTCTTGAAATTAACTTGTCATGAAAGGCTTTAGTTCTTTCTTTATGAATTTTAGAATTCTCATATGCATCTTTGAATAAAGTTGGCCAGTAAAATCCACACTGTAAAATTTTTGCAGCAGTTTTCTTTGATGAAAAATGACCACCACATACCTCGGAATGACAAAACTTAATTACACTACTTACCTCATTGTCGGGAATGCATCTTCGAAAAATTTGATCAGGACAATATTTGAACAAGTAAGGGTCATCCCAGTAGAACTTCTTTACCTCATTCAGAAACTTCCTTTTATCTTGGGGGCTCCATTGAGAAGGAATTTTTCCCAAAAAGGAATATTTTAGCTTGGATGGCAATGGTTTTAAATCCAGCTTGGGCGGTTTAATAGTTGATGGTACAGTGACATTTGTGAGTGATGGAAGTTCCTCAAACTTTTGTTTCCAACGATGCTTATCCTGAAAAGAATTTAACAAAGAATCAGTGTGTGAAATTTCTGAAGCATTATCAAACTCACATTCAATTAAATAAGCTTCTAAAGGATCATGGAATGTGGTAGTGGTGAGATGTTCATGAACAAGTTCTTCAATGAAATCCACTTCATGTACTTCTGAATCATCACCAGGTTGCTTGCAAATGTTGAACACATTTAATTCTAAAGTCATATTTCCAAAAGAAATGTTCAAAATACCATTCCTGCAATTTATCAGAGCATTAGAAGTTGCAAGAAATGGACGGCCTAATATAACAGGAATTTGAACATTTGGATTTGAAACAAGATGTGTTTCCAAAACAATAAAATCAACAGGGAAGTAAAAATTTTCAATTTGAACCAAAACATCTTCAACTATCCCTCGAGGAATTTTTACAGAACGATCAGCTAGTTGAAGTGTAACAGGTGTTTCCTTGAGTTCACCTAAACCTAACTGTTGATAAACAGAAAAAGGCAAAAGATTAACACTAGCACCAAGATCAAGCAATGCACGTTCTATTCTAGTGTTTCCAATGATGCATGAGATTGTTGGACATCCAGGATCTTTGAATTTTGGTGGAGTAAGGTGCTGAATGATTGAGCTCACACTTTCCGTCAGAAATGCTTTCTTTTGTACATTATGTTTCCTTTTAACTGTGCACATGTCCTTCAAAAATTTAGCATAAGATGGAACTTGTTTGATTGCATCCAATAAAGGAATGTTAATCTTAACTTGTTTGAAAAGTTCATAAATTTTTGCATTTTGATTCAAATTCTTTATTGTTTGCAACCTTTGAGGAAAAGGAGCAGGATGCATACCTTTTTCTTTGTCCAAATTTTCAAAAAGTTCAGACTTACCATCATCCTTACCGTTACTTTTCGGAGGGGAAGGAGGATCTTGGTCTTTTGATGGAATGTTTTTGTCAATTGCCTTTTCACTTCGAAGAGTTGTGATAGAACTGGCATTTTCCTGTTGAGTTTCATTGGAGCAAGAAACAAGACATTGAGTAGAAGGGTTAGGCTGAGGTTGAGCAGGAAACTTACCTTTTTCTTGAGTGCGTAATGAAGCTGTCAATGTGGACAAGGTGTTTTTGATCTCATTGATGTCCTGTGAAGTTTGGTTATTCACATTTGCTTGTGTTTGCATGAATTCTTGCAATGTCTCTTCCAAGGTTTGTACACGTGAAGGTTGATAGGAAAAAGTGTTGCCCGGCTTTTGAGATTGTGGTACCTGAACATGATTATTATTCCGCCAACCGAAGTTGGGATGATTTCTCCATTCAGGGTTATACGTTTCAGAGTAAGGAGAAGGAAAAGGCTTTTTAAATGTGTTTATGGAATTTACTTGATCATGCAACGCTTCTTTAAGAATGGGAATGTTTGGACATTCAGAAGTGGGGTGTCCCATGATTTCACAAATTCCACAACTTTCTTCATTTTTAACCGTTTTGACTTCTTTTACTTCTCTAAGTTCCATGGCTTCAATCTTTCTAGCCAAATTAGCTACTTTAGCTTTTATCTCATCTTCTTGACTAAAATGATATTTACCTCTGTTAGAAACAAGATTAGATCTATTGGAACTTTCAGAGGAATTATCTGTGTGCCAGGCTTGAGAGTTATCTGCCAAATGGTCTAGGTAGTCAAAGGCTTCTTCAGGTTCTTTTTCTAGAAACTCACCGTTACACATTGTTTCAACAAATTGTTTAGTTTCGGGAGTTAAACTTTCATAAAAGAAACTAATAAGACGCCATTTTTCAAAACCATGATGTGGACAAGAACTTAACAAATCTTTAAAACGCTCCCAGCACTGAAAAAATGCTTCATTTTGATTTTGATTGAAATTTTGAATCTGTCTTTTCAAAGCAGTAGTTTTATGTGCTGGGAAAAATTTCTTTAGAAACTCAGTTTGTAATTCTTGCCATGTGCCAATTGACCTTGGTTTTAAATTATGAAGCCAAATTTTTGCTTTATCTTTTAAAGAAAAAGGAAATAATTTTAGCTTGACAATTTCATTTGTACATTGTTGGTCATTAAAGGTGACACATACATCCTCGAAGTCTTTTAGAAACGAGTAAGCACTTTCCGATTCTAACCCATGGAAATTTGGAAGCAAAGCTATCATACCTAGTTTAAAACGAAAGTTGTTTGCATTGAGAGGAAAAATAAAACAAGAGGGTGATGAGCTTCGAGTTGGTTGCAAGTAGTCACGCATGGTGCGTACTTGTCTGTTCTCATCTTCAGCATGAACACTTTAATTGTCAGCCATGGTAGGAGTTGTATTAGAAAGATTACCTGAAAAAGTTTCACAATAAAATCTAACTAAACGACGAAATCTAAAATCACGTCGCCAAACAAGCATAAAACAAAGTTAATATACAGATTAGGCGGTATAACCAGCCAATAAAAATAAAACAAAGTTAATATACAATATAAATATATAGAAAATTAGGCGGTATAACCAGCCAATAAAAATAAATATACTTATAAACTTATATACTTAGTATTGCCTCCCCGGCAACGGCGCCAAAAACTTGATGGAGACTCAATTAAGAGTTGTAAACCCAAGTGCAGGTTATGTTCAAGTAATAAATTCTCGGGTGTCCGAGGTCGAACCACAGGGAAGCGTATTAGTAAGTATAAGTTTATAAATATATAAGACAAAGAAAGTAAACAAGATATTAGGGAATCAACAACAAAATAAGATAAACAAGATATTAGAGAACAAAATAAACAAAATATAAAAGAAATTAAACAAGATATAAAAAAACAATAAGAAAAGATGTTGAGGTTAGAGAATCCACTCTTGGTGTTATGCTAAGATTAATCTTGTTTTATTACACAATTGAAATCCACACATAAAGGAGGTTCCAATCGGAAGGTTTAGCAATTCAGTCCAAATTGTCCAACGTCCATAGCATATGATATTATGTTCATTTGGTGTCCTCAAAACTCATAAAAAGAGTCCAAGCATTCCTTATGCCAAGGTATATGTCTACAACAAATCAAGGTTATGAAACCAAGCATTTACTGTGCCATTTTCCTTGTCAATAATGAATCAAGATCCCTACTTTGTAAGTATGATTTTAAACCAAAAGAAAATATTATCTATACTAGTGTTTATAAATGATGATTCATTTTAGCTCATGTTTAAGAGACTAACCTTAGCATTTACCAAGAGCTTCACCTCATCACCTCAACAATATGATTAGCAACACTAGATATGAATAAAATGAAAAGAAATGTAAGAAGCATAAGTAAATAAAGAAAAAGAAAACTAGAGAAAGGAAAGAAAAAGAAAACTTAGAGAATTTTATTACAATGGCTAATATCCTACCAATCTACCTCTAATGCTCATCCAAGGCCCTCTATTTATACACATTTTGGAGAGCTAAATGACAAGAGACAAGCTTTATAAATTTCAAAGGTAGGTATAATAGGTGGGTGCATTTTTCTAACAATTTTCGTCATATTGTATGACAATTCTGATCAGCCAGCTTGATGGTCGATTTTGTCAATGTTGGAGGCTCGATCTGATCAAATGGTCTTCTAGAAAAATATACCCCTATCAGTTACGGATCCATAGCCGTTGGAATCAGATCATTTGCTCATGTGGATCGGAAGATATATTTCAAAATACCAAAACAGGTCAGAACAGATGTCATTGCACATCAGCCAACTTGATGGTCGATTTCGCTAGGGAAAACGACTCCGTTTCAAGAAGTGTAAAACATGAAAAAGATAGATATGCCTCTTAACTATGCACTGTAAAAATTTCACCTTAATGCTTCAGTGAAACTCCAGATATAGCTGATATGGCAAAAGGTGTTGGAACTGGAACTGAATTGGATTTGCCCTTAATTCTTGATTTAACCTAGTAATCTGAAATCACTCAAAGAAACTCGTGAAAAACACCAAATTACATAAAAATATAAAATATCATAAACACAATTAGACTAAGCAATAATAACTCGTATTTGACACAAAACAATAATAAAACATAACTAAGAACTATATAATTATACGAGTTATCACGGCCCGTGAGCAAGTCTAGTACTAGGTAAACGAGATAAGATTAATTCTCTCGTGGTCACATGAATTTTTGTTTTTCTTCTCCCTTCAACCCTTTGAGCGAAATGCGGCAAAAGGAAGGAAAATCCATGGACCAACCCCATCGTCTCCACCCCGTAGGAACTACGAGATCAACCCAAGGACGCCTTCGGAATCCAGGGGTCGCGGCCCGACCATAGAACCCTGTTCAATAAGTGGAATGCATTAGTTGTCCGCTCTCAGGTTGGGCAGTAAGGGTCGGAGAAGGGCAATCACTCATTCTTAAAACCATCATTCTTAAGACCAAAGAGTCGGAGGGGGGAAAGCTCTCCATTCCTGGTTCTCCTGTAGCTGGATCCTCCGGAACCACAAGAATCCTTAGTTAGAATGGGATTCCAACTCAGCACCTTTTGAGATTTTGAGAAGAGTTGCTCTTTGGAGAGCACAGTACGATGAAAGTTGTAAGCTGTGTTCGGGGGGGAGTTATTGTCTATCGTTGGCCTCTATGGTAGAATCAGTCGGGGGCCTGAGAGGTGGTGGTTTGCCCTGTGGCGGATGTCAGCGGTTCGAGTCCGCTTATCTCCAACTCGTGAACTTAGCCGAAACAAAACTATATGATAGTACCCAATTTTTCCGATTCGGCAGTTCGATCTATGATTTATCATTCATGGACGTTGATAAGATCCTTCCATTTCATTTAGCAGCACCTTAGGATGGCATAGCCTTAAAGTAAAGTAAAGTAAAGTTAAGGGTGAGGTTCAAACGAGGAAAGGCTTACGGTGGATACCTAAGCACCCAGAAACGAGGAAGGGCGTAGTAAGCGACGAAATACCTGAGCCAAATCCTATTATTTTACGAAAATAAAAAAAAAGGTTCAGCAAGTGAGAATAATAAAAAAAGGATAGGTGCAGAGACTCAATGGAAGCTATTCTAACAAATGGGGTTGACTGTTGGTAAAGGAATAGTTAAACAGCTTGTGGCGTGTATCAAAGGTTATCTTGTGCGTCTGTTCGCAGGAGATGAAAAAGGCTTTGATTGTGTAATAGCTTTGTGCTTATTAGGTCCCTATTTTCTTTTTTTTGATAAATGAAAATAGTGTCCATTGAGACCTTATAGTTATAGAGTGATCGTTTACACACCTTCTCGGGCCAGTGTAGTGGTCCCATTATGACAGTGAAACGATCAAAAGATGCCGTTTAGAAAGGCAGGGCCAAAGCTTTACTAATAAGGACTAGTCATGCTTCTCCAGCTCCACCAGAGCATTTAAAAAGAGCGCTCGGGAATAATCAATACGTATTTTCTTTTTGTAACTCATATGATTAGAAAAAAAAAATATGATAAATCTAGATACGATCCTAGATTTATATTTATATTTGATATTGGTTGACACGGGTATATAAGTCATGTTATACTGTTGAATAACAAGCCTTCAATTATCTATTTCTAGAGAATTTGTGCGCTTGGGAGTCCCTGATGATTAAATAAACCAAGATTTTACCATGACTGCAATTTTAGAGAGACGCGAAAGCGAAAGTCTATGGGGTCGCTTCTGTAACTGGATAACCAGCACTGAAAACCGTCTTTACATCGAATGGTTTGGTGTTTTGATGATCCCTACCTTATTGACCGCAACTTCTGTATTTATTATCGCCTTCATTGCTGCAACTCCAATAGATATTAATGATATTCGTGAACCTGTTTCTGGATCTCTACTTTATGGAAACAATATCACACCAAATAAAGATAAATAAAGGAGTTTTCGCTTTCAAATTCTAGAACACCCCCCAAAAAAAGTCTACTCTTTACTCAAGTTCCCAAGAAACATTTCATTGATTCATTCTTCTTTTATTGATTTAGATTTTCTTAATTCTTTATTCAATTCAAAATTAGGACATAAATGAAATGTTAATAGGTAATTGAAATTAACTACTATTTACTTTTTTTAGTGACAGTAAATAACAATTAAATCGTGATTGAAATGCTAGTATACATCTCTTGCATTCAATCTTCATGGTGAAAACTTCAACATTCAATCCGTTTGAAAGCATTAAATTCTTTTATAACATTTTGTTTTACCAATTATTAGTTTAATAAATAATAGATAGTTTTCCATTTTAATCAAGGAAGGAAAGAAAATATACATATTTTTTTATATTTGAATTTGATAGAGATTGAATTTGATTATTAAAATTAAGAGTCAAAAACTTTATTACCAAACCATAACTATTGGCAAATATATGTACTTATTTCATTTTTCACTTAGTTACATAAAATTTTTACGAAATTTGCAAAGGTGAAAAAAAAAAGTGCCAATTAAAATGATTTTTTAAAAAAATAAAATTTTTAATCAATATTTATAAATATCAATTAATCGGACCAATAAAAAATATCTCTATTATTTTATAAGTGATTTTTTTTTTTTTTGGTTTGGTGAGGGAACAGGGAAGTGGGAAATGAGTTAAAAAGTGAAAAAAGTAGCCACGTGGATGAGATCATGACCGTTGTTTCATTAAGTTGAGCTGTAACCACCGTGCTTAAACGTGGGTAAGGAATAAAATAAATGGTTATGATTGGCTAAATAGTAGGTAGAAAAGCTCAATTAATTAAGCTAAAAAACAAATGTTTTATCAGAACAGAAGGTAGAAGAAAAAAAAAAAAAAAAAAAAAAAAAAGGCAGAAGCAGCAGAGTTGAGTTCCCAAGAGCAAAAATAATTAAGGACAGAGGAATCCGGCTGTAAACTTGGACACTAATGGGGGGAATCACAGCGACAAAACCTGCAAAAAAATCGATTATTTAGCCTTTTAGGGGGTTGAATTTAATTAAGATTTTGTTAACAAGTGTCTTTTAGGGCACTTGTTAAGATTATTATATATAGTAATATCTCCATCTAATGCATCGAAAATCAATTTAGTTAACCACTTCATTAATTACCAACAATGTTTCATTAATTAATTGCCAATAACAACTACATTAGTAGTAGTACTAATTAGTTTTTAACTTTTTTATGTGCAAAATGATTTAAATTTAATGTTAAAGTGTTCACACGTCTTAGCATTTAATTCAATAATAAGTGATATTTTTTTACTAAATGAGTAGGTTCAAATTAGATTTGTCTACTAACCGAGAATCATTTAAATTTAAAAAATAGTTTAATATTTGAACAAAAAATTAAGTTTGAAAAATGCGTTTAGACTAAAAAATAAAAATGTTTAGAAAATAAATCAAGCATTGACTACCACATTCATGATTCAAACACAACTCGTGCAACCTGATTTTTAATTATATGATATATATTTAATTTATATTTATATATATTATATTTTATATCGTATAAGAATTATATAATTTTATAATAAATAGCATATATAGTAACTCAGTTCAGTCCATGAATACTTTTAATCCAAATTATTATTTTTTTTTAAATTTTAAAAAAAAAAATACAAGAAAAGAATAATACATATGTATTAAATATATAAATCAAGGTTCAATTCTAACTGTATATAAGTACTTGTTAAAGTTACTTAAAGTTCTACTTTAAGATGATTTTTCATTTAATATATTTTTTAAATTTCAATAAGAAACAATTATACAATTAATACGAAATCTTTTCTATAAATATTAGGTTTTAAAATACTTTTTTATAAATATCAATTTAATTGTCCTCAATACATACCAATTAAAATTCTCCTATAAATAATATAAATTTCTTAAAAAAAACTTCATATTCGGATGATTACTTTTTTTCCTTGGTCAATAATTAGTTATTAAGAAGGGTGGTTTTAACTTTTAAGTAGCTTGAATTGTGAAGGGGGGTAATAGTTGTATGTGGCCTAGCTGTTGCCCTTTTAAGTGACAGCTGCAACAATTATGCTTAGCTATATCTTACACTTTTGTTGCTTTGTGCCTTTGGATCACATTACCAAATTAATGAGAAAATTTAGTAAATATATATATTTTTTTGAAAATAATCTTGGTGTACTTTTTTTTCTCCATCTTGAAAACTAATTATCTTAAACTAAAGCTTCAAATTTTACAAAATTTTATCTTGTACATAAAGTTGTTAACGGGTTGGGATCAAATAACAAAATAATTTGTTTGATCAAGTTTCAGCCCGATTTATGAGGCCCAAAAATATCTGTTTTGTTGATCAAAATATATTAAAATTTTAAAAATTTATTTTTATATTATTATTTTTATATATTTTAATAATTAAATTATTTAAATAGAATTATATTTTATTAATGAAATAGTAATTTGAGCTAGGCCAGGCCCGAAGCTAAAATATATGTCCAAAGCTTGACTAAAATTGGGTCGGGTAGATAACTCGATCCATGGACATGTGCTGAAAATTTTATAGTTATGCAAGTTTGGATTTTTATTTTAGATAATTCTAATAATTTAATTAATTATTATGGTTTGCTTATCTATCAAAATTGAGAATAAACTTTATAAGCTTTTTATTATTAATTTTTATGTTCTATAAATATTATGCCAATTTTCAGGATATGATTGGTACAAAACCAAGTAATTAACTATTCAATAAAGTCTCCAATTTTATGTTGTTCTAAGTTGCCAGGTATTTCAACTTCTCATATCATTAGAAATCTTATTTATTTCCTCCAATTTTAAAACACTAGGTTTTCTTTAGTTTTACAAAAGGGAAAATAATTAGAGCTTGGAAGGTTTTTCTTTTAATAAGCTTTTTCCTCTTTTATTTTAATGTGTGTGTGTGTTTTTTTTTTTTTTTTTACAAATTAAGTTTCAATTTTGGATCATCAACACTTTCCCAATATGTTTTCATATTCAAAGTTGAACAAATGTGGCTACTTTCATATTGAATCACCAACCTTAAAAGACTAAAATTGAAAACTTAAAAAAAAAAAATAGTACTAGTAATATCTACCTACTAAGTTTTGAAATTATTTTGAGCCAAAAAAAAATGCTTTAATTACCTAGGTTTGAAGTTAGCTCAATCCTTTTTTAGGTCTAAAATTACTCAATTATTCAAATTTGTTTACCTTTGTTTAAAGCAATGATACCTTTACTTTAGAAGTCCAAAGCTTACCATTTTGCCAACTCATAACTTCACCAAATCATAACAAAAACCAAAGCAAGCAACCTAAAAACAAAAGTTAGTAGAAACCTAAAAAAAAAAAACTAAAGTACTTTGGACTTTGGAGTAACTATCATAAAATATTTTACTTTCAGAAAACAGAAAAATAACCATATTTGAATTTAATTAATTTTAAAATTAAAAATTTCTTTTAAGGAACTTGCAAATCACTACTCATTATTATTAAATTAATGAAAAATTAACTAATATGTTATCAGTAAAATTTAAAAAACTCTGTCAACAAATTTAAAAGAATAACACATGTTTTGTAAAGTATAATAAAAATATAAAAAAATTTAATATAATAAAAAAAAAATTATTCGATAGAATACGAGTGAAGTTTTTAAACTTTATAAGAAAAGTTAGAAGGATGACAGTGTGACACATATCTTTTAGAGTATTGTAAAAAATAAAAAATTAAATAAGAAATGAGTATGTGATAATTTTTTAACACCATTTATAAAATAAAAAAAAAATTCATAACCAATGTATCAAATACGAACTAAAAAATTACTTATCAATTTTTAACCTATTTTCTGAAATTTAAAAGTTTAAATTAACGTGTATAGAAAAGATGCTACAATTTCCTCATATTTGCAATTCTGCCCTTCCATTCACTCCTCAAAACCCACCCTTTCTCTTTGCTCTCCACTCTCTCTCTCTCTCTCTCTCTCTCTCAGACACCAAACCTTTCTCTGTCGAAAGTCTGATTAAATTAAATTTCCTCATTTTCTCTCTCTAGAGAACAAGAGAAATTTCACTATAACTATACATTTTTCATATATACGTATATAGGAAGTCGAACATTGTAAGGCTAAATGGAGGTGGGGGACTTCTTCGTCGGAGGTTATTACGGCGGCGCAGCAGGCGGTGATTTCTCGCCGGAGAAGAGGATGTCCACAGAGCGAAAGCTCGCAGAGAATTTTACCGTCGACGACCTCCTCGACTTCTCCAATGAAGACGCCATTATCAATGACGGCTTCTTCGACAACGTCGCCGGCAATTCCACCGATTCCTCCACTGTCACCTGCAATTCCTCCGTTACCGGAGCCGATAACCACTTCTCCTCCGCTAATTTCCCTCATTCTTCTCAGTTCTCCGGCGAACTCTGCGTCCCGGTAATTAACAAAACAAAATCTTCTGTTTTTAGTTTTTCTTATTTTTGCATGGTAAAATTATGAATTACGTGAAATTAACTTACTTAATTATTTTTAAGTTTTAAATATTTCTCGTTTTTGAAATAAAAGGATAAATAATAATACTCCTTTCTTCTAAACTAATTGAATTATTAAATTAAAATTCGTAATTTTTCTTAAGTAAATTTATAATTGAATTTTGGAAAATAAATGTTTTTTTTTTTGGTTTGCAGTATGATGAACTGGCAGAACTTGAATGGCTCTCAAATTTCGTTGAAGACTCATTCTCAACAGACCAGAATTTACAAAGCAACCTCCAAATTTTCGCCACGTCAAAATCACCCACATCCGAATCCTCCTCTTCCTCAACCCGACCCGATTCCTTAACCCGGAGCCCAACCAACCCAATTTTCCAACACGAAACGCCGCTCCCGGGGAAGGCCCGCTCCAAGCGTTCAAGGGTCGCCCCGTGCGATTGGTCCACCCGACTCCTCCACCTCACCCCGAAATCCACGGGCCAGAAGAGAAGGGAGAACGCGAACGCCAATTCAGAGTCGCTGGGTCGGAAATGTTTACATTGTGCGACGGAGAAGACCCCGCAATGGAGAACAGGCCCGATGGGTCCGAAAACGCTATGTAATGCGTGTGGGGTGAGGTACAAGTCGGGTAGGTTGGTAGCGGAATACCGGCCCGCTGCGAGTCCGACATTTGTGTCGACGAAGCATTCGAATTCGCATAGGAAAGTTTTGGAGATTAGGAGGCAAAAGGAGTTCCAAAGAGCACCGCAACAACAGTTTATTAGTCAAACTTCGATTTTCGGCATATCCAACGGTGGTTGTGCTGATGATTTCTTGATCCATCATCATGCTGGGCCCGATTTTAGGCACATGATTTAGTTATAATCTATAAATAAAAAAAAAAAAAAGCTTAATAAAGAATTGTAGCTCCTTTCCTAAATTTTGAACTTCAAAACAAAAATTGTAGTTTTATTTGGAACCCAAAAAAGCAAAAAAAAAAAAAAAGGGGCTGTGTAGTCCTAATTGATCTTTGCCTAATTGACAGATTTTAGAATTGATTTTATTTTCATAAATGCTATTAGACTTTTTTTTTTAAACTTTTTTTTCTTATAATATCAAGATAAGGGAGAAAACAAATCTTGTTGAGTTGAAATTGGATTGATAGACGAGTGGAATTTGATAATATCAAATACGATACGCTTATACGATATAAATAAGATATAAAAATAATAATTAAAATACAACATAAAATACGATTTGTCGTGAAAAAAAATAAGAATATATGAATGTATTAAAATTTATATAATATCAATTATTAACATGTCAAAATTTATATAAATATATAATATTTTAAAATATAATTATAATATAAAAATAATACAAATATGATATAAATACATAAATTATCATGAAAGAAAATAATATAAGTGGAAGCAAATGGGTGCAAACACTTTTGTGGAGCCCATGGGTGAGAGAAAGGATGTTGTGTCCATACCTAAAATGCATTTGCACATGGGAGGGAAATGGTTGGCTAACCTCATTTTCATTAACCCATTCTTTTTTTTAGGTTCAAAATTCAAATTCATTTGGCTGTTGAACAATTCATCAAATAGATAGAAAACAAAGTCATAACCACTCAAATTCCTTCTTATGGTTTTGCTTAACAAATGCATTTTCATATTTAGAAGATTAAGAGCTCGTTTAGCATTGTTGTTGGCACAATTTTTGAGGTCAAAAGTTATTTTTTACAGTAAACCTAATACTAAACGGGTAAAAAAAAATTAACTTTTGCGGTTAAACCATGATTTGGTAACAAAAAAACCAAAAAATAGAGCTTTTGGGCTTTAAAAGCTGGTTTTTGGATAAAATGACTTTGTTATTCTATCTCTACATTTTATTATTTTAAACATATATTTTTTTAATATTCCGATTCTTCACAATATTTTTTTCACAGCAATGCTAAACACTTAAAAATTCTTAAACCATAGTTTTTCACCACATTTTATTCAACCCAAACTTTTTTTAACCTAGATTTTTTTCAACAGCAATGCTAAACTGTAGCCCTAAGTAACTTGAGCAAATTCGAAAAAAAAAAAGAAGTCATTTTAAGTTTATGCACTTCAAAGTAAGGTGAAGATTTGAAAAAAAATTTAAATTCGTTGCAATGTTTACTAATTGGAGAGACTAACATGTACAGGTTAAAGTATCTAGATAGTTCTTATACTATAGTCAAAAGTGCATTTTAATCTCTGTACTATAGAAGTGAGTAATTTAACTCTTGTAAGTTTGAAATTGGTGCAAAAAAGTAAAATTGGTAACTGTGTTAATGAAAAATCGTCTAAATACTGACGTGAACATATTAAACTGACAGAATAGATGACTTGGAAAAAAAATAATGACGTGTCAATTTTTTTTGCTTAGGTGGAATTCAAAAAATGACATAATAGATTATTTCGAAAAAAAATGATGACATATTTTTACGAGTAAGAGAGGAATTTGGGTAAAAAAGTTATGTTTTTCTAAATTTCATTTGAGTAAAAAAATTTGACACATCATTATTTTTTTTTTTCAAGTCATATTTTCTATCAGTTTCGTATGTCCATGTTAGCATTTAGACGGTTTCCCATTAACACTGTTACCAATTTTACTTCTTTGCACTAATTTCAAACGTACAAGGATTAAATTACTCACTTCCATAATATATGGACTAAAATGCACTTTTGACTATAATATATGGACTCTTTAAGTACTTAACCCCGACATGTAAATGTTTTTGTTTGTGCATCCATCGAAATTAAAATCAAAATCAAATTAAGTTACATTTATTTTGTGAAAATTGATTTTTTAAAAAATGGATTTAAATTTTAAAAAAATCGAAATTAAAATCAAAATCAAATTAAGTTACATTTATTTTGTGAAAATTGATTTTTTAAAAATAATTTTAAAAAATGGATTTAAATTTAAAAAATTTAATATTTTTTACTATTTGAACGATCATGTGAGTTTTTTTTTTTAATTTTTTTTTTTTTAACAATTTTTTTGAAAAATCCATATTGGCATAAAAAAATCGAGATCTCTAATTGAAGATTAATCTTTTTTATCACTTTGCTTCAGTTTTTATAAGAAGAGATTGATTCCCATATTTAAAATATATATATTTTTTTTATTTTCCTTCAACTTTCGTTAAATATCTGCTCTTTTAAAAATGAATGATATTTTACAAAAAAAAATGATATTTTTTGTTAACTTGAAATTTTAGTTTTGTTGATCAAAGGTTTTTCCACGAAACTAGACTTGACGTGTAGCCATGACATGTTCGTGCATTTTATCGTATTATAATTGTATTTAAGGTAATTTATATTTTTATAAATTTTGTCGTGTTAATAATTTATTTATATATTTTTTGATATGTTTGTGTATTTGTATCGTGTCCGTGTTTTTTTTTGTATCGTGTCGTGTTTCACGTCATGTTTTAGTTATATTTTTCGTGTCATATAATCATGTCGTATCCAATATTATCACATCTAAATCTAAACAAACACTTGAAAATATAAAATTTATTTTTTAAAATTTATATTCAATGAAATAAACTCACTTTAAAAATTAAAAAAAGTTCCTAAGATAGATGTCTATATTTAATGATTTTTTAATTATTTAATTAATATATGGAGTAGTCTAAGGATCCAAACTACTGGCCATGGATTTCAGTGAATATATAATCAAATGGGAATAAAATCAATTTAGACATCGTCTTTGGCACGTACCATTTTTATAGGGAACAAATAATGTCAAATAATGGGAATAAAAGTAAAAAAAAAATTTACGAAATCAATTTGAAGTGAAGAGATCAAGAAACATTGAGAGAACCAATAATTTTTTTTTCTTTTTTTTTTTTTAATTATTTGAAGGGCAGAATTTAGCTGCATAGCTTGCCTAAGGGTGCACCAAAAGTCATGTGTGAAAGTGAGAGATAAAAAAAATTTGTTAATACTAGTGATATTAATTAAAATGATATATATAATATAATTAATGAATTATTTTTATTGAATTCAGTATAAATAATATATTAAAATACAATTTTTTATTAAAATAATAAATAAAAATTTTAATTATACTTATAAATATCAATTAAGCTACCAAAAATTAAAATTAAAATTAGGTGTTCATTGGGGTGCAATATAACTGTCCACCCGATTCTAGACATTTGCTCTTCCATTGGGACCACTGTAATTTATTTAAGGGTTTTACTAACAAGTGTTCTTAGGACACTCTTTAAGGTTAGTTAATATACTATTTATAGTAATAATATTGTATTAAATGTAAAAGTTAACAATTTTATTCATCATTTTCAATGCATTGATTAAAGATATTACTATATTTAGTAACCTGTTAGCAAAATCCTTTATTTAAATATTTTGAAGATCAAATCATGAGTCAAATCTATGGTGGTCGGTATCGTTTCGGTACCGGTGGTACCAGTCTGTACGTCACAGTTTTTAACTAAACTTGTACAGGCAACCTTTAGTTCCGTTCCGGTTTTGGTACCGGCCAGTACAGGTCTGTACCGGTCAGTATCGGTACGTACCGGTTGGTACAAGATTTTGATTTTAAAAAAAAAAAAAAAAATTCACTTATTTGATTTTTTCAACCATTTTCAATATTTTTTGTGTCATGATCATTTTTATTTTTTTCATAAATACATTTAAAAATAAAATATGTTTATTAAATTAGGCTATTGAACATAATTAATAATAATTTACTATATTTTTTAATTTTTAATATTTATTTTACCTATTTGATGTTTAAAATGTTTAGATATTAAATATTTAAAATTTATATTTACATAAAAACATATATATGCATGTAACGGATGTATATTTGCATGTGTATATAACATATCTTTTATTAAGAAACTTGAAAATCAGTTATACATATAGATATATGAAAAAATATTTAAAAAATACCGATAAATCCGAAACAGTACACCGAAACACACCGGTACCGGTTGTACCAATACCAGAATAAAAACGGTACGTCTACCGATACGATACTCATTACCTTGATCAAATCCCTAATATTATTCTTCTTAGGTTGTGATTATTAAAGACTTTAAAGTAGTGGAGCTATATATGATCAATTTTTTAAATTAAGATTTAACAGTAAACTCTTGCTTGTTACTTTGTTAGACTACAGGGATATCAATCCTCTATTTCAGTGTCAAGTATATGTTATATTACAAAACTTTTAAAATAGAGTAAGGTTGCGTTAGCTTTAGGATTTATATAAATTTTAAAGTTAAAAATGTATTTCATCATAATTTAAATGTTAAATGAGTAAAAAATTTGACTTTTGATTTAAAATTTTGGTTCAAACTCAAATCAAGAAGCTAAATTAATTTTTAGTGTTTTTATGATTTGGAATCTCACTTTTGAAGTCAAATGATTTTGTTATCTTCATTACTCTAAATTTTTATTATTTTATGCTAATTTTTTTAGACATTTTAATTTATTACAGCATTTTTTCACAGTAATATTAAACATTTAAAATTCTTAAAATATATTTTCCCATCATATTTTTAAAACACATTTTTTCAATCCAAACTTTTTCCAACAGTAATGCTAAACAAATGCATGATTATTTTTCATTTTTATTCTATATTTAACTAGTTAGCTTATTTAAAATTAATAAATATTACTATATATTTTTTACTTATACATTTGGTTCGATGATAAGTGTATTTCTTATTCAAAAAATTGAGTTCGAAATCTTTATTTTTCTAATAAACAAAATTAATTATCATGAAACATGTATTTTTCAGTTAATTTCTTTCACACAAAAAAAAAAATTCAATTATATAGGTAAGTAATTTTTTAATATTGGAATCATTCTTAATCAAAAGTCTTAAATTAGTTCAAAGATTGTTAACTGAGCTTAGAGTATCATCATGTTAAATACCCAAAAAAAAAAAAAAAAAGGAAAAAGGAAAAGAGATATGCTTTGTTGTCAACTTGACTGATATATATCATGGGCAAATTGCTACAACAAAACTTGAGGTCAATGTGCTTGGCTGTCTTGCTTTGACTTTATACTTTAGCATTTTGATATGGAAGTGCCCAAAGGGAGTAAGGAAACTTAAAAGAACTTATACCTAGAGTAGCATTTTGATATAATTGGGTGGAATTTTCCCTTTGTTGCTCAATTTTCATTTTTCCATAAATTTAAAATTCAAGCCAAAAACCAAAGTTTTTTTCTTTTTTATTATTTTATTTTATTTTTTGTATAAAAGAGGTTGTAATTTGGGAATAAGAAAAATGATTGCAGATGTTGGTATTCAAGCTTCAGACCTGTTGAATACCACATCTTAAGGGTGATTGCATAAACCAATTGAGTTAAACTTTGTGTTTTTTATTATTTTATTTTATATTTTGTTTCCTAAATGCCTAAAACCATCTTAAATTCGAAATAACATTCTTAAAATTAAACATTATGATAAGTAATTTGATGAAGGTTGATATAACATTTTGAGCATATTGATAAAGAAATGGTTAAAATTTGTTTCAAATTAAGTGAGAATATGATCAATTGAGCAGCTTTTTTTGTTACTTTATAAAAAGCCTAAAAGAACTAAACTATTATTAATACTAAATATTAATTAAATAGTAAACGTAAAAGTACACCGTATATGTACATTAAAAAGAGGGGGGGGGGGTACGTACCTATTTAATTTGAAAATATGCATGGGATGGGAGTGAAGAGAGGCATAGGCATGTGGATATATATACGATATGGAGCAAAGCAAAGCAGCAAAAACAAGCATGTGATTTTCAAAGAAGAGCACATGCGGTAGGTGATGACAGCTTCTGCTGCTGTTTTAAGATAATATATCCAAACTTTCAGTATGGCTTTGCTGCCCTTTGTCTAGGGATCTTTCCATGTTATTTCTGTACCAGATGATAGGGTTTTTGTCCCCCCACCCTCACCCAGAAGGCAGAAACCCTTTTCTTTTCTTCTACAGATTCTTTATATGACTAATTTTCGGGTTTTTTTTTTAAGATTTAATTTAAAAAACGATATGAAAACACATGTTTAATAAACTTGAAAATAGATAAATACGATTAACACGATTAGCATGACATGTTTAATACACATATTGTATATGTGTTTAGAATTTTGACATATCTAATAATTTATGTTGTGACTATTACGAGAAAAAAAAATTTGAAACAATACCACTACAAGAGAACATGTTTTAAACGTCGGAAAAATCTTTTTATCTTATACTGTACATATACATGAATTACCGGATCTATTCTTTTCTATTGTAATTATAACTTTTTTTTATCAATTGCCGTTTTTGTTGTCCAACAATATTGCACATGCGAGGAAAAAAAAAATAATGGGTTCTTTTTTGGGGGATTTTGGAGTGAAGACTTTGAAGATATTTTGGTATAATTTCAAATGTTTTAGGATTATTAGCAAAGATTGCTTGGCTCAAAGGAAAATAGTTGTTGGTTGGTAGTCTTCTTTCATTTTTAGTGATTTTGCTGCAAACCCCATAAGAAGAGATGAAATTGATTGCAACCAAAGATGAGTCAAATTTCAAGTGCTATTTTTATTTTTTATGATTAGTACTTCTTTTAGTTTCCTCTCTCGTGGCGAATAAATAAACATGAGGTCAAATAGAAGTTTCCCTGTTGCTAGTTGCTACAATTATATTGCTTAAATTTGACCGTTCATGTATGTGTATTGTATTTCATATTTTTTTTGTATTATTCATATAAATATAAACACGATATAAATTATTAAACGTGTTAAAATTTTAAACAAAAATATAATATATGTATAATTAAACATGTCGTATTCATATTATATTTTTTTTGTCGTATAAAAAATGCCTTGGTGTCATTGATTCAGCATATATGTAAGAACTAATCCTTGTGAATAATAAAGGAGAAGTACATATCTTAATTTGGGTGTAAACCTTTAGTGGAAAAAGAAATTGAGAGGAGTGGAAAACCAAAGCAAGAAATATCACATGTTTTTTTTTTTTTTTTTTTTTTTTTTTTTAAAATGGAAAAAGAAAAAAAGAGAGAAGAGTGGAAAACCAAAGCAAGAAATATCACATGTTTTTTTTTTTTAAAAAAAAGCGGTGCATTTTCTTTTCCCTGCCTTTATGGAATACAGCAAAAGTAGCCCAAATATAGTACTACAGCTCATGTAATTTGCATAGCCCTTAGAGAAGGAATGGGTTTGGCAAAAAGGATGAACTTAGAAACTGATTCTGAGGCTCTGTATAAAGATCTGCAGAATAATGGGAAGAATGCTAATTGGAAGGTGGAACCCTATCCTCCTCAGGGATATAATTAGAGCTGGCGGGAATTTTCCTTACAGAATTGAAATTTAACTGTATCAGCAGGGACAGGGAAGCCAATTTGGCCGCAGACTGAGCTGCTTCCCAGGCAAAGAAGGGGATGTGCCTTATGTATTGGGCATAGAATTACCCTCATCTAGACCTGCTCAAAATCGGTAACCCGCCCGGCCCGAATTAGATTGGACTTGGATAAAAATTTTGGTAATTCGAGTTGGTTCAGTCCAAATTATTATTTATTAAATATTTTTTTATTTAAATTTAATTATAATATATATAAATATTAATATAAAAATATATTTTTTAATATTTTTTGAATAGTAAAACAGCTTTTCGAACCGGTTCAAACCCAACCGGAAACGAACTTAGATAAAGAAAATTTTTTTCGGATCACAACCCAATTCCGATTCATGAGCAGGTCTACCCCATTCTTTGTTGGTGCATATTCTTTACAAGGATGGTTTATCAGCCCCAAAGAGACTGGATTTTGTTATAGTCTTAGGAATTCTGCTGTAGTTTGTCTTATTTCTTAAGACTTCTGATATGCTTGCTGTAAACTTAATTTGATCCTTTATTACACAGCAAGAGAGACGACAGAATATATATTCAGTCGGAAGTAACTGATTTTTTGTTAGAAATATAAAATTTTGACGTAATTTTCTGATCAATTTTTTCGTAGGTTTAAGTGAGGATGGTAAAAGCATTTCATCAAAAATAAAAAAAATTCAGCGAAAATGGAAATACAGTTTTTACAAAATATTTCGTTGGCGTAACAAAAAATTTCGCCTAAAGTTATTTTAGGTTTTTTTTTTTTTTTTTCGTAATTCAAAATTTTCATATAATTGTGGTTTGAAATCTGTCGAAAGGAAGAATTTTTTGACGGAAGTCTGTTGGTGATGCAAGTATTGTCAACGTAATTTAGTCGGTAATATTACAAGAAATTCCGGCTGAATTTTATCGAAAAATCTGGTGCAATAATGGTAATTTTATTCTATAATTTAAATTTGGCTCGAGTTTTCGATCGAATTTTGGGAAAATGATTTTCCAACCAATCTTTTCAACAGAATTCTGTTGGAAATAAAAACAATCCCAAGTCCCAACAGAATATTATAGTATTAACGACAGATTTTCATCAAAAAGAAATATACTTTGGCGACTTTTTCGTCGCTACTTTCAGATAAACACATCATTAGTAATGATTTTTTTCTTGAAATTTTGTGACTTTTTGTTTAAAATTGAAGTGGAGATAACCATATTTGTTGCCAATCAGATAATTTTGTTAATAAACCGATGGTAATAATAATATATTGCAATTGGTCCTGCCTAATATTTATCATCCTCATTAGTGGTACATGTACTTGAAAATTTAATTCTAATTAACCATACATTAAATCACAACTACAACATTCCTTTATATATCCTATATGATCGAAAACTATAACCTAAACAGAGTACTACACGCACATAAAATATGAAATCCAAGTACTTCATATCGGTATCTAAAAACATAAACAGTTAACTCAAACATCCCAATTAAAACATCGATATCCAAGGTATCAAATCCAAATACTCAAAATTCAATTCAATTCACACAAACATCAAATCCATATCCAATAGCATAAAAATATATAAAGATGCAATATTCAGATAAAAAAAATTAAATATCCCAAATTAAAAATCCTATATATCTCACTCAATCTCTCACTCAATCTCTGATGTCATGCATTGCCTCCTGATCGAGAAGTTTCAACTATCTCATGAGATGCATGAAACGCACCAACATCTAATATTTGGCTCATCCAAAACAAAACCATTTTCTTTTTCTGTTGTGATTGCATTGCATATGTTGCACATTTTGTTCTATGATACAATTTCTTGAGTCGTGTCCTGATAATTACTATAGAGATTATATGATGATCAGTTAAATATATATATATATATATATATATATATTTCTTCAATTATACTTGATATCAATCACAATATCATATGAGACTAAAATTTTGAAAAATTCTAATTAACTCAAAATCTGGTTAATTCTAATTTCAAAATTAAGTGTAAATCAAAAGTTGATCAACTAATTAAAAAAGTCAAAACAAAAAAACAGACAAATTGGAACAAAGAGAATTTATATGTGTAATTAAAATTATTGCATAATTATAATTAAACAAAATTTATAGTTTGTCAAAAAACTGGATTATTTCATAATAAATAAACAATACACGGTGAACCTTAATATATGTAAATAGGCAAAAATAAGAAAAATTATTCTATAGACCTTTCTTACCATGTTAGCCATGATCCCGGTCAATTAAATTAAAATAAATTAGATTTCTGTTTCACGTCATACTTACCCTTAAACATAAAACATTAGTTATTTCCTGTAAAAAAAAAATTTATGTTTTTCGCTTTTTCTTTCTTTTTCAAGAAAAAGAATAGAACGAAAAAAAAAAAAAAAAAACAATAAGTATGACGTGGAAGAAAAATCTGATGTGTAATTTGATTGACCAGGATCATGACCGACGTGGTGGAAAAGACCTATGAAATAATTTTTCCAAAAATAGGCTTGGAAATTATCTGATTTTCTCTAGAAAAAAAAAAAAAATCTTCCTTTTCTTGCTGGGTTTGGGGCCTGAGCCAATCAATGGGTGATGGGTCCAAGATTTTCGTTATCTTCCTGATTTCCCAGACGACTGGTCATTTTGCTTAATCTCTCAGAAAAAGAGATTTTTTTTGTTGTTGGTGTAACCACTTACAGCTCATAGACAATCAAGACTAAATCAGATATTGAATATTGATGCATTACCCACCTTGAAAACAAATTTGATCGTTCGTATATCTCAGTTGAAAATGAAATTAGCTGAATGATGACAATTGACTCAAAATCCCCTTTTAGAGCCACGGGATTTGAATGAGTGACCCCCTCACCCAACTGCAAATCAGTTTTCGACCCCAATTTTCCTTGCTTCATATAATTCAGTCTTTTTCATCACAAATCTGTCTCAGTTTTTTCAACAATGTCCGTGACTACAGCAGTAAAGAAAAAAAGGCAAAGAAAATTGGTGTTGGTAATTAAGCTAATAAGCTTTTGGCGAGCTATTTATATGCAACTATTTGCATGAAGGCAAGGGAAGAAGTAGTAGCAAGTGCCAAGTTGTTGGTAAATGCTAATGGGCTGCTATTCAATTTATGAGGCGAAGACTGCAATAGGGCTGCTTCTGTACTGTTTTCTATGGCTAAGGTTTGTTGCTCCATCGAGATGGAGCCTAAAACATTGAATCAAGGGCAACTCAACCATGCTAGGGTAGGTAGTCTTTGCTGCTTCTTTTTTTTTTTTTTTCTCCTTTCAGTATATCATTTCTCGTACTTTGATCAAAACAGAATACCTTTGTTTAACTGTTAATTAATACAACTTGGCACTTAAAATTTAAGAGGAAGATTGGGATTTGGATATATACAAATGTTTCTTGCATATATAAGAAAGCAAAAGATTTATGAACTAGGGCTTGATGAGGCTGATGTTCTAAGCTTTGCTAGCACCCTCACATATATGATGATCTCATTCGTAATGAGATGGAATTACTAGCTAGCTAGCTAGCTAGCTGCAGTATCATTAATATTGATGCTAATTAATTAAGTATAATTAGTTTGCAAATTAAAAGCAGAATTAATATAAAACCAGTAGAGATGAGCTAATTAATTAATTATATTGTCACTTGTGTAGGAAATGGCTGCAGATGTAGCTCAGAAGATGGAAGAAAGAGAAGCTTCAGCCATATTCATTAATGAGGTCAGGTTTGAGAAATTAAGAGACAAATTAATTAACCTAAACCAAGTTGATGATTTGTGAATATTATTATAATTAACATGTTTTTTGCATTGGTTGTTGTGCATGTATGCAGGGACTGGGATTGATATCATCAGATGTTGGAATAAAGGAGGAGGTGGTGATGGATGAGCTGATGAGACTGAGAGATGAAGAAAAGGAAGTTGGAGTTGAATATTATTGCAACCAAAAGGAAAAGGCTAAAAATATTGTAGAAGAAAAACCTTGCCAATGTTCATGCAACAGCAACAACATAGAATCCCCAGATCCCAACAATTTAATTACGGAGCCTGTTACTGCCCCATTTTGATCACCGTGGCTTAGCTCTATCTTGCTCCGCCTCTTCATTTTTTTTTTTTTTTGAGTACTCGTGTCTAACACCCATGTCCGACACATATCTGGACATGAATATGGGGATATGATCTTCCAAGGACCCTCCAAATACATGAAAATCTTGAAAAAATTGAACATACCCGTGTCAGACGCATACCCGTGTTCGACACTCATACCCAAGTCCAAGTAACATAGGGCTAGCTAGCTGCTTATTAGTATTTCAGCAGGTTTTCAGGTTTTCTTTTGTAAATTACTACTATTATCGTGTACTATTAATGGGGTTGATTTTATATATGTACTGTAATAAATGATATCAGGTCCTGAGCCTATTATTGGACTTGAATCTGGAATTCTGGAGGTTTTTTTGGAACACAAGGCAATGCGAAGCAAAGCAAGGCCTGGCCTGCTTGCTTGTGTGGACAAAGTTGTTCCCATTTCCTTATTCTACTCTTAGCAAATAAAGTCTAATTATGATTTTTTTTATTCAAGTGCTTATCCCCATCGGATGAAAATAAATAAATTAAGATGTACTATATATGTGTTTACCTTTATGTAAGTTATCATTAACAATAACAATTTATAAACAAACCCTTACGCTTAAATCCATCAAATTTCATTTAAACTATAGTCAAAGTTTTATCTACACTAGAAAAAGCCAAATGCTTGAAAAGTTTAAGTTTATGCTTGGTGGATGTATTTTAAGAGGGAAATTCATTTGGATCAAGATATTGGGAAGATTAAAATACAATTTCCTTATCTGGTAAAAAAAAAAATCAAAATTTATGAGAATTTAAAAAAAAAAAAAAAAAAAATTAACCACCTCAAGTTCCTTCTTAAAAATCCACCTAAAGATATAATTTTTAAATTTTTTTTTCTAAATCTCCTCTTATTTTACTCCACATAGGGCACCATAAAATTCAAAATATCATTTTATTTAATTATAATATATATTTTTATATTAATTATTAATAATATCTATATATTTCTATAAATTTATTGCATTTTCTATATTTTCTTTTTCTTATCTCTAATATCATTATTATTCTTTTATAATTATTTTTTATCTCATTAAATTTTAATAGTTAATTTTTTTAAAAAAAAAAAAAAAAAATTATCCAAAGAATACAATCAGAAATGTTGAATTTTTAAATTGATACATTTTTAAAAATGCCTTCATTTTAAAATCTTCAAAATTTCTCATCAAAACCTAATCTAAAATATTTTAATGATTTATATGTAGTTAGTATTCAAATCCATGCTAATAAAGTAATAGTAGTATGTATAGTATATATAAAAAGAGTAACTGAATTGGTGCCACTAGTTAAGTGATACCAACTCAGTTAGATTGCGTTTAGGAACTTAGATTTTAAAAGATGGATTTGGATTTTAAAAATAGTGTAAATTGTGAATAAAACACATGTAAAAGTAATATTGATGATTATGTTTCAAATCCATGGATTTGTTGGATGCCTATTTAGTGGTGAATTTGAATACCTATAACTATTTGTGAATTTGAAATTCATGTTTTTATGCCTTTCAAATATATAATCATATTGAGTCTTAACTAATTGATACATAATGTATTTCATTCTCACAATTTATATAGCAAATAAAATTCAAATCCAAATTTTCAAATTCATGTTCCCAAACGTGAATTTACTACAAAAATTCAAATAAATTTATTATTATATATATATATAAAACTAAGGTATATGTGTCTTTTAATAAAATGCTATTAATTATTCATGTAAATTTATTAATGAAAGATGACGTTTTTTAACTTCCCACTCAACCATTATATTTTTGTTGTGCTATTTTATTCTTTATATTTTTTTATTTATTTTTATTTTGGAGAGAAAATTTCAAATGCATTTGTATGTGTCATAAAATCTAGTTTTTACTAAGGATTTATAGTTGATGCACTGGCAGTGTATAGATCTATAAACTGACAATGAATCATATGATACCATATGTTAAAAGTTAGGTTTAGGGTTTAAATTTAAGGTTAGGGTTTATGATTTATTTATTAGCTTGGTCCCTCAAGTCCTTAACTGACAGCGAAGAAGGCAAGGCGTGTTGTTGAGTCTCTAGGCCTGTAATCGTGTTGAGGAAGAAGAGACATGGCTGAGAGGTGATTTCGGGAGAGAAGGAAAGAAGCCTTGGGTGGGAGTGGGAGTGGCTGAGTCGGAGAGAAAGTGAGATTGTGATGGAGAGAAGAAGAGGCGCGACTGGAAGAAAGATAGGAGAAAAAAAAAGGTTTTAGGGTTTTACGAGTATAAATATTAAGGGTAAAATAGTAATTTAATATTAAAAATATATATTATAAATAAAAAGCTCGATTAGGCTCGCGAGCTACTCGAATCGGGTATTAAGATCTTGAACTCGGCTCGCTCGATAGCTCGAGCTGCTCGAGCTCGAGCTCGGCTCAATAATGATCGAATAAAATTCGAGTTTTTTTGAGTCGAACTCGAATAGCTTGCGAGCACATGTGTCTCATTTACACCTCTAGTTGTTGCAATGAAGTACAAAGTACTAGTGAGATGTGGTGTGACTGTAGGAAGTTTCAAGCACAAAGATTTTCTTGTTCACATGTAGTTGCTGCTTGTGCACATGTCCATGTAGATTGCATGCAATATGTGGACAATATTTATAAACTTGACACTATATTCAATGTTTATAGGCATGAGTTTGAAACAGTTGTAAATGAAGGTTATTGGCCTCAATATAATGGACCAGAAGTGTGTCCCAATCCAGAAATGCGAAGGATCCACATGGTCGGCCAAAATCAAGTAGTAATCGTAATGAAATGGACCTCAGGGAGAAAGACCAACCAAAACGTTGTGGATTATGCAGAAATGAAGGTCATAGCCGTCGAAAATGTCCTTATCAGTTTCGCACATCGGGGCGCATCAACAATGAACCAATTACATGTTCTGCACCTGTAATATTTACATATTTCGTAATATTTACATATTTCACATTCCATGTTATATGCTGATTTATTCTTATTTATCATTATATAAATAATTAATTATATATACAAATAATAATATTATAAAAAATAAATTATTTAGGCTTTTTAAAATAATTCAAAAAATATATTTTTAAAATTAAATTTAATAATTAAATAATTAAATAAATTAAATTAAATAATTAAAAAAAAAGTGTTGGAAAGTCGCCATATCATATGGCGACTTTTCAGTGTTTTTTTTTTATTTTTTTGTTTCATTTTCAAGCTCGAAAGTCGTCATATCATATGGCGACTTCCGAGCCTAATTTAAAATAAAAAATAAAATATGAAGTTGGGAAGTCACAAATCATATGGCGACTTCTCAACGGATAAAAAAAACAGCGCATTTTGATAAATAATTACGAAATATAGGTAATTTGACAATTAAAAAAAAATCAATATCTTGATAAATTTGCCGAATATTAAATAGTAATTAAATCTCAAATAAATATTAGGTTAATGATAGGGCTGTAATCGAGCCGAGCCGAGCTCGAATAGTGAGAAGCTCGAGCTCGAGCTCGACTCGAAACTTGCTGCTCGAAACTCGGCTCGAGCTCGATCGAATACAATTTTTTAAGCTCGAGCTCGGCTCGAGATACAATCGAACTATTCGAGCTCGGCTCGATTAAGCTCGTTTACTCGAGCTCGAGCTCGTTTTATATATAAATTTTTTGTATTTAAAAAATGAAAAAATTTTAAGATCATATAATGATAAAAAATTAAAAACCTAACACAACAATCAAATTCAAAATTTTCTAAACACAAAAAAAAGTATCATACAAGACAAAGCTTTTGATATCCAGAACCTATAAATATATAAATATGTTCATAAATATAATAAATCAACTAGTAACTCAGAAACTGATTTGATGAGTTAAATGTAAAATGAAATCTTTTGCAAATACCCCAAACTTGAGAATTTTCTGCAGCTTGGTCCCCCAAGTCAGTAACTGACAGCGAAGAGAAGGCAAGGCGTGTTATTGAGTCTCTAGGCCTATAATCGTGTTGAGGAAGAAGAGACATGGCTGAGAGGTGATTTCGTAGAGAAGGAAAGAAGCCTTGGGTGGGAGTGGGAGTGGCTGAGTTGGAGAGAAAGTGAGATTGTGAGGGAGAGAAGAAGAGACGCGGCTGGAAGAAAGATAGGAGGAAAAAAAGGGTTTTAGGGTTTTAAGAGTATAAATATTAAGGGTAAAATAGTAATTTAATATTATAAATAAAAAGCTCGATTAGGCTCGCGAACTACTCGAATCGGGTATTAAGATACTCGAATTCGACTCGCTCGAGCTGCTCGAGCTCGAGCTCGGCTCGATAATGATCGAACCGAATTCGAGTTTTTTTTGAGTCGAACTCGAATAGCTTGCGAATACAGGTGTCTCATTTACACCCCTAGGTTAATCTACTCGTTTTTCACCTTTTAATAAAATTATTTTTGGAATGAGAAATTAAAAGAAAAAAGAAACCACATTTAATTACCTTGAAAAAAAAAAAATCTCAAATGGTGAAAACAACCGGAAAATGTAGGTTATTTATGTCATTTAAGCAGAATCAAACAGTAATAAAAACCCAAAATTAGAAATTTGTATCCCGTGTTTAGGGTTTCAAAAATTGAAGTTATTTACATTTCTTATTTTTCTTTACGGTTCTTGAGAAGAGCTTCGTTCTCCAGTTTTCCAATTTGGAGGGAAAATCCTAACTGAGCTCAACTCAAAGGTACTCTCTCTCTCTCTGTGTGTGTGTGTGTGTGTGTGTGTGTTTAATTCTGTTTATTTATTTATAATGTCAATGAAATGCATTGTTAAGGGAATTGAAATGCAAAAATGATTTATGTGAAATATTTGGAAAAATTCGTTCAGTTAACATTTCTGTTTGATTTCGGACAAAGAGAAAAGAAAAAAAAAAAAAAAGACGTTAAGTCCTTGATTGTTCTGGTATTTTCTTTGAAAACTTTAACGGAAATAAACCGAAAAGAAAAGCAAAACGGTATTTCTTTAGTTTTCTTTCTTTTTTCTTTTTTTTTTGCTAAAAAGAATCAAGCTTTATTTAGCTAGTAATATTTGTTAATTTTTTCTTTTTCTTTTTTTTTTTTTAAATTATTTTCTTGCAGTTTCCTTTGATTTGTTCGGCAACCAAAAGGGGTAGAAAGTATTAAAGTTATTATTTTTTGTTTAATATTCTGTTGATTTATCTTAAAGTTGCGGATTGTTGAGCTTATTGAAATTTAATGTTGTATGTATAGGCTAGATAAGTTGGTACATCAGGTTTTAATAAAGCTAATGACATGATATGTAATTATGTATATAGGATTCTTTATTAAGTGGTCATATTTTGGAAAGAAATGAGCACTGTGGTTTATAGAACTCCCAAATCGGGGAGACAATCATTGTTTTTCCAAGACTTGGCATCACCGGTCTCTGCCCGGAGAGGGAAATTCTCTAGTCCAGGTCAAGCAGCAGCGGTCTCAGCTTTATGGCGTGAGAATTTCGGAGGTTCAGATCTTCCACCTCCTCCTATGTACACCTTGGAGGACCGTTCAGATTTTTCTCCTGAGTCCGGGGTAGTGGATTATCCTTTGTCTTCTGAAATCAAGTCAGATCCAAGAATTCCGGTCCAAAGTTCTGGACGTGACTTCTCAACTCCAGCAAAGAGCAAGTCAGGGGCTAGCACTTCATTTGCTGTGCTTAATGGGCAGCAGAATCAGCAGAGCCCAACGAGTTTCAGTTGGTTGTCACCTGCAAAGGCAAGTGGTAGTGAGCAGGATGACAAGGGAAAGGGTTCTCCCGTGGAGGGTGTGGTTCAGCCTGGTGCTTTGATCACACTTCCGCCTCCAAGGGAAGTTGCCAGGCCCGAGATACAGAGGAATTCCATACCTGCAGGAAATCTGGATGAGGAAGAATGGGTTACTGTTTATGGGTATGCTCCATACTTTCATGTTCTACTTAATAGTTGATATATTGTCTTGTGGTCTTCTAGCAATCAGTTGTGTTTTATCTGTAATATGGATGCCTGATTTTGCTGGAGTAACTTTTGCTTTTATTATTTCACCGGTCACTTCTCTGCATTCTTGTTTTAACCTTTTCAATTTTCCAAAATTTTACCTGTTTATGTCAGGTTAAAACAGAATTATTTGGATGTTATCTGTTTAAATGTTTTAAATAATTGGTAGTGTGGTTTCGTCTAATTTGTTTTTCGAAGAATGAACACTTCTTTCTTGGTTTCACTATCTGCAACAGTGCAACCTATAACCTTCTATCTGTTTGTCTGATCCACTATCTAAAACCTGTAACCTTCTGGTAACTCAGCCATGATTTTAACTTTTTCCTTCTTGGTAAATTACGTTCATCTCTCCATGTTTGTCTGTTTTAGTAAAACAAAGTGTTGGACCTAAACATTTTGGTTAAACTCATGGTGTTATCTTGCTGTTATATGTATCTAGACCTATGTCTTTAATATTTACTTTCTTTCCAGATTTTCTCCTGCTGATACAAATTTAGTTTTGCGAGAGTTTGAAAAGTGTGGCGTGATATTGAAACATGTTCCTGGTCCAAGGGATGCTAACTGGATGCACATTCTTTATCTGGTGAATCTTCTCTCCCCTCAATCCTAATTCCTATCTGTTAATGTTTTTTCGTGATAAGTATTAATGTGCCCTGGTTATCTATCTTTTTGGTTCCTTTTTGCAGATTTGTGTTGTTCATGTCATTCTCTTTATTTGTTGCATGCTATCCTTCCTTGCTAAATAGTCTGTAATCCTTATGAAGATAAAAAGATAATCCAGTTGGAGATTAATATAAAAGAAGTAGTTGACTGAAAAATTAGTTTTTGACAACCATGACCTTGTAACCTTTCTGAGTTGTAAAACATTGGTTGAACTATAAACCTATATCATCTTCCTAGTTCAAGCTGGACTCTCATTATAAGCTAAGTATCTTAATGGATTTTTCTGAAACCCAAACCTGATAAAACTTTTTCTTGTTGACCAATGGGCTTCGATCTTTTTATCTGATCTATATGTTTTGAGTTTTGCTTCTAAAGTGTTTGGTAAAAAAAAACTTCTCTTTTGAGAATAATAAAAAATGGAAAGTGTTCAATTAGAACATGAAAACGTGACTGAATTTGTCTTAGTTTTTGACATCTTGTCTTGTGTTATCGGTTTTGGGCCCAATGGCTGATTTCTTTTTCTATGTACTTTCTGAAATATATGCAGTGTTGTATGTGAAAGTCTTGAGGATTAGCTGAATTAAAAGGAAATATATGGTATTTTTATTTTCTTGATGAAATCATAAATGCTGATGTAAAAAACAATACATTGGCAATGATTGCTTTCTATTTGGTTCAGAAACGATCTGATGCTCAGAGGGCTCTCAGCAAGAATGGAATGCAAATTAATGGAGTACTAATTGTTGGTGTGATGCCAGTGGATCCAATGCAACGCGAGGCTTTAAATGAAAGATTGAATAATCAGGGTTTCATGACTGTACCCCCAGCTTCAAGTAGAACATCAGAGCCGAACAATTTCCGGCCATCTCACCCTTACCATCTTCAAAATGGCAATGCCAATGCACGACAGTCAGGAGGTGCTATGGCAAACCCTACAAAATCACTAGGGACCAAAGCCATGGAGTACCTGTTTGGATATTAGGAAGAGCTGTTTCAATCATCCACCTCACCTGCCCTTGTGCTATTTCATTATTGTTGACGCGTATTCCTTCCGGATATTCATACAGACGACAGATAGTTTCGATCTACTGAGAGTTCCGGTATATCATCCGGCTTGAACGAGCAATTTCCTTTACAGTGAGAAGTGTTGCAGATTTAGTTGTAATTGCAATTGTACAAAGACTACAGAGTTAAAACTAACAATGTCCTGAATTCTTTATAGCTGCCCATCAAAAAATTTGTTGCCCTTTTACGTATGGAACTTGTTATTTGGAATTTGCACTTTTCTGCTGAATTCCAAGCTTTGCAAACTTGTCTCTTTTCTTAGGCAAACTGTGATCTCATTGCAATTTGCAAACTCTCAAAGTCAAAGTCTGAATGCAGCGGTATGAGTATCATTGGAGGATTTATTTATCATTTCTCATTTATATTTCTTCATGAACCCAACAAAGCCTGAAACTCCACTCACGTGTATATGGACCATTAATCCAATAACTGGCAGAAATTTTCCAAAAATGAATATTTATATATGCACACAAGGAGTGATCAATTTACATTGATGTAAAATTAATTAGTTTTAAATGTTTTTATAATTCTGTATATAATTGATATTTTAACAAATCGATCGTTAGATTTAGCAATATAATCGTACTCATCATGCACGTAAAGTTTTGAATCGATCAAATATCTATATCATATCGATCAAGAATACTGTCTTTTTTATTCATGTCGATAGATATATTCAACGATTAAATTTTTTTTTATATATAATATAAATTTAATTTTATGATTTATATTTGATGCATTGATAGTGTATAAATCTATACACTGTCAGTGAATCGAATCAGATGATGCTACCTCATTAAAAATAAAGTTATTTGTATTATTTTCAAAAATTTTAATGAGGTGGCATTATCTGATTTACTAACAATTTATAAATATATAAACTATGAGTGCATTAAATATAAACTCTTAATTTTATTATTATTATTATTATTATTTTTTTTTTTAATCTAGTGGGAGTGCTTATTTACCCAGCGAATAAATTCCATTAAATCGATATCAATGAATAAGACTTGATTGTTCAACTTGATTAGTATCAAACATAAATTTCAGAGATGAAACCTAACGTAGTTTGAGAACTTTGTTCCAATTTTCCTGGATTAGTATAAAGAAAAAAAAAATACTATAAGATATGATATGTATCAAATAATTTCAAAGTTCAGTGCAATGGAGCCCCCTGTCTGTCAACACACGCGAGATAATTCAACCCACTTCAATCTTAAAAAAAAGAAAAAACCGCAAGCACCCACGTTTCCGCATAACTGTCCGCCACTCCCTGTCTCTCACGTTCTTGAAACTCAGCCCGCCACTTCATGCTTCAAACTTCAACCAACTTCTCTTTCTATTTTAATTCTTCCTTCAAATCCTTTTTCTAAATCCCGCCCCATGTCTCTTTTCTTACTATCATTAAATCTGAACTTTCTAAAACAACTCAAATATGGAACCTTTCAGGGGTTTGATCTTTTTCACTTGTTTTCTCATTGTAGCTGCCATGAATGGCTCAGTTGAAGCTTCCAAGCATTTCAAAGTGGGTGATCATATAGGTTGGCAGCAGCCTAGCGCTTCCAACACTGAGGTCTATAACCAGTGGGCTACGAGTAAAAGGTTTCATGTTGGAGACTCTCTTTGTGAGTTTCTTATTCCTTCTGCTTAGTTCACTAACATTTTTCAAGTATTTATTGATCAAATTAATTCTCACTGTTGTTTGCTTTAGGTCAGATACTTTTTAAACTTTCAGGCCCTTAACCGTCAGGTTTCTGATGTTTTAGCTATCATTTTCATTGGGTGCATGCAGCTTTTGAGTATCAGAATGATTCAGTCCTTGTGGTGGAGAAATGGGATTACTATCACTGCAACACAAACAAGCCTATCTCTTCCTTTAACGACGGAAAGACTGTAATCAATCTTGATAGGTCTGGGCTCTTCTACTTCATAAGCGGAGCCCCTGATCACTGCAAGAAGGGTCAGAAATTGCTGATCCAGGTGATGAGTTTGCACCAACCTGAGGTTGGGCAGGCACCAGGGCCGCATCCTAGTTCAGGATTAGTAGTTACAGTGACACTTAGTTCAGTCTTTGTTGCTCTTATTGTCACTGCAGTTGTAACTTTGGTATGATGTGCACCGGCATAACCTCATCTTTGCTTCCTTTTAGTAGTCTTTGTTCTTTCTTCAGTGACAGATTTCATTTCAACCGTTGGAATTATGTGTCTCATATTAGTATTTATTTATACATTTAATTACATTATTCGCATTGGAAATTAGCATTTAACAGTTCTTCTACATATTGATTTGTTGAGGTTTCACTTTTAGAGCCAAAAAAACAGAGAAAGAAAAATGTGATTTTGTAATCAATGCTATGTTTTGGGAGTTTCCACTATAAAAAAAAAAAAAAGATTTTTAGTAACGTTAAAAGTCGTTGCAAAATGCTATTATATCGTTGTAAATTTTGGTTGCTAAAATTCATTATTCTAGGAATATCTGGCTATTTGTAGGTCCTTAAGGAACAACAAGGGAGGGACTCAGGCCAATCCAGTGATGAAAATGAGGGTCCATGACAAATGACAAAGCCCCTGTTTGTTGGAACCATGCATTTGCTAAGCTTCCCTGTGCTTATTTTGTCTATGAATATTTTATATTTAGGGTTTTGAAATCTTAAAAATAAGGTTAAGAAAATGTTACTGATCTTATTCAGTGAATAATTTATATCCATACTCTTAATGAAACTTTATTGCCTTTAAAAAAAAAAAAAATTATGTGCATACCTGATGGAAGCACTGAAAATTTTTGTTCCAAAAGGAAAATCGTAGTTAGGTCATTGTTGCAGAATATTATTCTCATTCTTGGGTAAAATTTTAGGTTTAGCTTCCTCAATGTGGAAATCTGTAAATGGAAACATTCAATTGAACGGTTGATAACCAACAGTTTTATAGTTTTCATTTTTGATGAATGGTTTGCTCCCTTGTGCCGGAGCTCTTATATATATTGATATATCAGCATTTGGGATTCCAAAGTATCTTCTCATGTAAGTTCAAACACTTAACAGCACCTTTGGTTGGCCCACCAAATAGAACCATATTTCAAGCTTTCCCTCTATTTCGCTGGTTCACTGAATAGTCATTTCGTGGAATGAACTATTTAATCAATTCATTGAATAGTCATTTTTAATTCCCCAAATGGCTATTCCACTCATATTCCCCTTGTCACCGAATAGGTCCAAATTTATTTTAACAAATTTGCCCTAACACCTCACGGGAGAAGTAGAAAAATTGTATCAACATCATTCCAAAAGGGGATTCATTCCAAAAGGGGATTCAACACAAAAATGCAAAGAAAACGGAAAAATGGAGAGAATATTCTTTCTCTCTCTTTGGGTTAGTAGGACACTTATAGAGAGATTTAGGGTTCCAAATTTCATGAGGAGGAAGAAGACAACAAGAGGAGAAACATATAAAAAATTGGAGGTATTTGGAGCGATGGACAAGGGCGAAAAAGGAAGTGAAAGTCGTGGAAGAACTTTGTAAATTTATGTTTATGCGGAGATTTAAAAAAAAAAACGAAAGAGAAAATAAAAAAAAGGACATTTAGAGAAAAAAATTTGATGAAATTTGAAAAAAAAAAAAATAAATCTGAGTTTGAATAAAATTATACGCAAGAAATATCATTTTTGTGAAAATAAGTTTTTAGTTACTTTTTATGTAATTTTGATAAATTTATGAAAAAAGTTACAATTTCTCTTAAATATTTGTTTAACTTTTATGTGTGATTATCTAAAATCTACTTTTTAATAACTTATTTTTTCATATTATTTTCTGTAATTTTGATAAAATTATATAATAAAAAAAAGTCTACTCTAATAATTTTTATTCCACTTTTTCTTTTTCTTTTTTTAATTTTAACAAATCACAAAAAAAAAATTACCTTTTGATAAGTTTTTTTTTTTACTTTTCTTTTATTTTCTGAGTTCTTTAAATTTTATTTTTATATTCATCTCTCTTGAAATTTAAGTAGGCTCCACTCATGAAATTTATCTAAGATTCTTTTTATGAATTTTTTTGCACTTAAAAATGAGAGATGTGATAGAAGAGAGAATAGCTATAGGAGAGAATGAGATTTTAGGGAAAATATATATATATAAAAAAATGGACAATACTAAAAATCTTATTAAAGGTAAAAAATAAACAAAATATTATTTATTTTGATTTTTCTTTTTTATTTATTTTTTCTCCTTTATCGTTTCTTTCCTTTTTCTATTTTAATTATTTTAAAAAAACTATAATTTATAATAAATTAAAAGAAAAAGTTTGGTTAATTAGTTTATGCGTTTTATAATTATTTTCACAAAAATTTTATCTCTTGCATAATATATATATATAATATGTATCTATTTTATTATTAAAAACTATACATGGCAACAATGGACATTTACTAGTTAATATATAAAAATATATTTAAAAAATAAAAATTTGATTAAATTTATGAGCTTTTCGAATCCAATGTTAAAATACTCGAATTTAATTTGACCCGTTACTTAAATTGCTGAAGTTCAAGTTTAAGCAGACAAGGAATGAGTGAAGCGCAAATATTCAGCGAATCAAACTTAGGGCTAGTTTAGCATTACTTTTGTAAAAAGTTTAGGTTGAAAAAAGTGTATTTAAAAATTATGATGAAAAACTGTGATTTAAAAATTTTTAGGTAGCATTTGGTATCATTTGCAAGATCACCGTGATAATTCAATTACTATGGTGATAAAACTAGCAAAGTGATTTCATCACTAGTGATTTTATATTACCATGTTTGGTATAACATTATAAATCACTAGTGATCTTAAACCATAATGTTTGTTATTACAAGGAAAAAAAAAATCACCGAGTATAAAACATCCAAAATAACCTTCCAGAAAAGAAAAAAAAATGTTTTTCTTATAAGGACATTTTTTCATTTATCTTTTCTTAGTATTCAGATTTTTGCTTTTAAAAAATTATTTCTAAATAAAATACATAAAAACTTATACCATAATAAGGATTGAGTATACAAATTATAAGACAATAAAGCTACTGCTATCATCACTTTAAAACACAAAAGTTTAGATGTCTATGCTAAGGATTAGCTATCAGTTTTTTACACGTGTTTTTTTCTACTATTTTCAGGAAAAATTAGTAATAAAACAACATAGAAGATTACTTCCTCACATGATAAAACTTTTCCATCTTTTTAGATGGGAATAAGATCACTTCTTAAGATAGTGATCTTATTACCCCAATGATTTAAGATTACTGTCATGTAGAATTTCTAAATTGCTAATAAACAAGGTGATGTAATTACTGAATGTAGATCACCTTGGTTTTTGGGATGATTACCCCATACCGAACACCCTCTTAAGTGTTTGGCATTATTGTGAAAAAGTATTGTGAGGAATTGAAATATCAAAAAAAGATATGTTTAAAATAATAAAAGTGTAGAGATATGAAGATAAAAAAATCATTTTATTCAAAAGCTAACTTTTAAAGCCCAAAAGTTCTATTTTTTTGGCTTTTTGGTTTGGGTTGCCAAACCATGGTTTTAACCGCAAAAGCCAATCTGGGCCCTATTAAAAAGAAAGATGGTTGTGTCAATCTGGGCGTTGGTGCGGGCACCTACCTCGAGCTCCATCGGGCACCAGCCAATCACAATCTCGAGCACCAGTTGTGCCTTGGTGCGGGCACCAACCTTGAGCACCATTGGCACCATTCTGGGCTTTGGTACTGTTGTCGGAATTAACCACGCAAGTACACATATCGTAACAAGTAATAAAGTGAAAAGTAGAGTGTCGAACCCACAAAGAATTGTTACTAATTTCGTTAAATACTAAAATTAAAACAGTTTTTTTTTTTTTGCTTAGCCAATATTCATTAAAACCCAAGAGGGTATTAAGAAATAGAAAATTAACAAAGGTTCAAAAAAAAACAAAAACCCCAACAACATCAAATACCAACCTCGAAATAATCACCAAAAGCAAGACCTATTCTCCCGAAACACACCTCAAGTATCCAAGACACAGACACTAACACAATAAAAAACAGTCAGAAAACCATAGTGCTCCCAGTCTTTGCAAAAATATCTCCCTACCTATTTGTATCACTAAATTCTAACAGAAGCAGCCTTCACCAAAGTGATAACTTGGCCACAGATCAAGAACCCCGACAATATTATCACCCTAGTTCTCATCTTAGAAACCTTTTAACCAATAACAGGGATACCCCTTTGCCATAATTATCCCAAGCCATTCCACCTTAGTCTACTGTTCCAAATATTCCTTATTCATGCTCCTCCAATTAAGCCAATAAACCAACATGATGCCAAGCTAGAAATAAAGAGGCAAAGGCAAAAGGACAACCAATTAAACACCCAATTCATCCGAAAAATAAAGAAACTAAACAAGAGCTCCCTTATCACACAGAAGTAAACACCCAATCTCCCGAAACACACCTCAAGTGTCCATGTAGTTTTCCTAACAACTTGATTACAAGAATCACCACAAAACTAATTTTGCTTCAAGCCGGAATATAAGAATATTCGAAATCAATATATAGTCAGAACTATATAATTTCTCAAGAACCAAAGATTTCCAAAGTAACAAAAATTTTCAGATCATCCAATGGGCTGTTAACAGTCACCAACAAGATAAACTATTTCCCTTTTATTATGTATCAGTTGACCCCCAATCGACTATAGCCGAACAAGTTTATGTATCAGTTGACCACCAAGACATCTAACTATTTTTTTTGAAACTATTCAAAAATAGCACAACAAACTGATCATCTCCACCACCCTGATTGTTTAAATGATTGTTATAGTTGGGCAAAAGGATAATGTTAGGTTGACTGCAAACTCAAACTATCATCGCTCATCAATCAGGTCTTTACTTCATTGACACTATTGCAAACAACAGCTTCTTCCACACCACTTCATGAACATGATTAATCTTTCCACACCAGCTTAGCAAGACCATTATCCATACTATTTGCTTCGCGGTACACGTTAACAAAACAAGTCTCACCAATATCCACAATCAGCACTTAACAACATTTGGGAAGATTCGCTTAACTCCTTAGAACACCACCACAACCTGCTAACCCCTTTTCCCACTCTCAGGTCCATCAACATAGAGTTTAGAAATAAAACCAATCAGTTAGAACCAATGAAACCCAATTCAAGAATTGAAAGGAGGAAACACATCCACCCTCATAAGGAAAACCTCCAAACAATCTCAAAACCCAACCCAACTAACAAAAAAACTTTGAACCAGAAACAGAATCATAATTTTATACAATAAAGACTAATCATCATCCTATCCAAACTCATTACCCACAAAAAACGACTAGGCAACCAAAGCAACCAAACCTACGCACCAAAAACAGCAACCATACTCTATTACAAAGTGCCACCAAAATGAAATTTTGAATGAAACAGCAGCGCCCAACAGACCGAAGTTCAATATCAGCTAAGTAATTACTTATTTGAAGTAATATCCGCTCAATCAAAGCAAATTACCAATCTTAAGAATCAAGGTTAAAATAGAACCTCCATCTTTCGAAACACCATCACAGCAACCACATAGTCACAAGCCTCACAACCATAAATATCATTCACCTTAGCAGCAAAAATAAATGAGAAGAGAACAAGAGAAAATAGCTAGCAAACCAGTATCTATCAGGGAAGGCGTATGTCCCTAGCCCCCAACACCATGAATGCACCTAAAATCACCTCCTAATTTCATGAAGCAGATATACCCAATAATTTACCAACATCCCTCGTCGCATGTCCCATACTCCTTCGATAATGATAAACCTATTGAACCCGTATCTATCTTCTAGCGTTCAGGTCCATGATTCTCTTTATAACCATGTCGTCTTCACAATTAGCAAAACATCCCAATTTCTTACCTAGACACCATGTTGCAGTAGCATCCTCTTCAAGAATTTCTCTCAAATCCCTAAAATCACCCTCAGACAGAGAATCATTAACTACTCCATTTATGATTATTCTTCTCAATAGAACCCCTTTTCTTTTTCCCTTTTCTACCTCTTCTTTTTGCTTTAGTTTTGCGATCCAGCTTAGCAAACCAGTCTTCTTCCAAATCCTCTAAATTTTTAATTCCCCCCCCAAGTTTTTTCCCCCAAAGACTATTTTCCCTTAAAGCTCTCCTGAACGCCCGAAACACTATCAACACTGCCATCCTCACTAATAGATTCATAAATCAGTCCATCTTTACTCACTTCAGTTGAAGCCCCATTAACACCTTCATGGGCCAAACACCCCACGACATCATATTCCACATTTGACATCCATACAAGGCCAATTATAAATATCACCTTTCTTGGGTCCACCCATGTCTCTCTTTATACTATCCACCTCAGCAGACTTGGAGAAATTCATATCATCAACATTTAAATTGTCCTTTGCTTCCTCGATAGCCGATCCCAAACATCTTCTCTCAATCCCGACGACATCCCCACTACTTGTATTCCACTAATTAATGCTACTAGTTGTACTATCATCAACACCGCGAGTGCAAGGCTGTACACTTTCTTGACTATTCGCCTTCTCCGATGAACAACCATCATCCGAACCACCATGCTTATTAGACAAACCACCAACCATGGAGTCCTGATGGTCACTACAATCATGCGCTGGAAACTTTTCATTATTCGGATTGAGTTCTGTTTCTACAACTCGTACCTCATAACTCTTGCCCCCACAAACAACCGAAATAATTTCATCAATTTTAGACTGTTCATAATTCTGGATGAGGATAACACCTCTGATAAACTCATATCTATTAAAAGTTTTCCAGCCGACTTTAAAAATTTGTCCCAAATCTTTGCTATATTTCGGAACGTTGCAATATTCCATGCATGTAAGGGAATCCCATAACATAAAATCCAAATATTCCTACACTTCAATGAGAAATTTTCGGTCCGAAAATCTACTTCTGTTAGCCATTGAGTCAACCCAAACCAATTATCCTTACTTAATCGCTCAACAATCTCTTTAGCTTCAAACTCCAAAAGAAAGTAACCACCAGCCAATTTTCTAACATCAACATCAAAACATCCAAACTTATGAAGGTTCTCAAGCAACCAAGCACTGTCAAAAAAACCCTTTGCTTTACCTTCCACACATCTATCAAGCCTGGCTAACACCACCTCATCAATTACACCCTCACAATATTTACGATCCTTTAAGTGCAACGAGACTGACCTTGACTACCATCTCCCCCTTTATCAACCATTTCTTGTTCAAACTATACCAATGCTTGTAGATAAGATTTTCTTCCATTACCAATTTGAGGATTCTGCTTAGAAGATGAAGTATGATTACCCACACTGCTGGTTACAAACTCATGCGTGAAGACCTTTCTTCTTAATGTATCGCCCTCCTGGATCTTTTTTTGCCCCTATTACACCTCTGATTAATCATTTCACCTGGTAATGGTTTCACCTTTCTCCAATAAGCCACTCTACTTTTGACTCTTGCCATATTCACCTCTAATCTGTAATAAAAAATCCAAGCACTATTAAGATTGTTAATAGCTCTCCTTGCATCTTATAGACTGTCGAATCTTACAAAGCCAAATTTATCCCCCCTTATGCCTCTCTTCCTAGGGATAAAAACATCCACAACTCTCCCATGATTCATGAAAATTCTCTGTAGCCACTTCCCATGAATTCTTGGAGGAATATAACGAAAATTGAAAAAATCGCCATTCCACGATCGATCTTTTTTTTTTTTTTTAATCGATTATTAATAGCTCGATTTTCTGGTTAGCTCCTTTAAGTTCATCTTCCTACCAGGATGCAGCTTACTCTCAAAAAAGTAAACATCATTGTTGGTTGGGACATTTCCATCTGCAAATTCCTTGCTTGGATTTGAATATGCATAATTTGCATTGCTGTCTACTACTTTGTCTTTGTTCTTAAGCATGTCAATCAACTCAAAAATGCTAGCTAGTTCTAGTCATTTCGTCTAACCTAAAGATGAAAAAATAGCTTAATGACGTTTACTTTTTTGAGTGTAAATTAAGAATTAATAAAATAAAGCAAATTAAAACTGGGATTAAACCAATGGAGAAAAGCCTAGGATTACAATTTCCCTCAACACTTCGCATGAACCTATCCTACCCTCTTAACTTGATTAATGAGGTTGAGTTGTTAACCTAGAGTTCTAATCTATTTATAAGTATATGTCGATGGTCTTATAAAAATATTTCTCTTAACCAATTAACTATATCTTTATGATAATTGAATTAAAGAGAGACTCATTAAGTTTAGACTCTAAAATTGGTTACACATGACATGTAAGTGTATTTCTACCCTACATGCAACTCAATTCATCATGATAAATGAATCTGAAACATATGTTATTCAGTCCATGTCTAACACTAAACTCCCTCTGTCAAGTTGTATTTAGGTTACCAAATCAATCTAATTGGTGATCAAGCAATTAGAAACATTAAGAACAAGATTGAATAAACAACATCAAATATCATTAAATCAAGCAAGAGAATAAAATAATTCAAGCTACATGTTGAGTTCCATTACAATCCTAGAAAAATAAATTTCGTTCATGCTAAATATTGAAAATAATAAAAAAAGAAGTTTCACCATCATAAATATTACAAGAAAGATAAAGAAAATTAAGGGAAAAGAGAAAACTAAGGTTTGTCAGGTCTTCAGTTTCAATCCTCCAAAATCTTCTTAGCTCTTTGCACCCTTGTGGTGGCTACTCTCCTTAAGATAAATTAGGTCTTAAAAATCTTGATTTGTCCTTATTTGAGCTTTAAAACATTTTATTTATAGAGTTCTAGAGCCATGGAGTCAGAAACTTCGCTTGCAAGTAAGGGGTGAATCTTTCCTTTTTTATTTTGTTTTTTTGCCCGTCTTGGCGCCGTGGCGCTGGGCTTGCGGCCAGTTGCACTTTCACTCTGTCATCTTCTTGAACTTTGTCAGCTAATTTGGATGAGTAAGTCTTGTGCGATTTAAGCGAGTAATATACCGTTGAAAAGCTCTTTAAATCAGCTTCAAAAGTTAAAAAGGAAGTTTTCTTGAATAAAGACTTTAAAATTATTTTTTCCTAGCAACAAGCTCTGGAGGTTAAATCTGCTCATGCGTTGCTTTGCACTTTTTTTTCCTTACCGCACCTCGAAGTTCCTTCTCATTTTGGACTTATAAAAATATAAACATACTAAATTAATAACTAATTTAAACATGCAATAAATAAAGAAAAATAATCTAAAAACAATTAAAAATAATTAATTAAGAGTTTAAACTACAAGGACTTAGTTAATTTAAATGCACAAAATATAATAAAAGGCGATTATCAAGTAATCTAATAGAAACATAGGTGGTAAGATGTTGAGCATGCTGCTTCTGTTGCAAGGACATTCCTAACTTCAGATGCTGTGGTTGTTGACATCAAGGAACCTCAACCTGTGGCTGCTGGAAACCCTATGGATAACTCAGGTTTTTACCGTTGATTAGCGGCTCAACTTCGACGCTTTTTACCATCAATATTTAATTTTTTGTTGCTCAAATGGTTGGTTAACCAATTGCTTTGCTTTTTGTGATCAGGTTATGGGTACTAAAACTACCATTGCACATTCATCACTGACAATTACACTCTTTTACTGGTGTGGGAATGGCAGTTGGGGAACCAAGATTTACTAGACTACTTATAATAGACTATAGAGGCTCAATTTTTTTTTTTCATTGAGGCATAAGTCATAATTGTGTCATTACCAATTATAGTCTCCATTCTTGTAGTGAGATTGGATTATTTTTCCCCAATAATTATGATTGTTAGAGATGGTAGAGTTTATTATAGTTCCAGAAAATGCAGGCCTGGGTTCCCTATTCAGAAATTTTGTTTGTATATCTTCTGTACCATGGTTTTTATGCTGAAGTATTTTATTTAATCATGCCCTCAGAATATTCTGCCATTTTTGCTCTAAAGTAGTCACATAAACTGCTAAAACTACTCAAAAAAATTCGCAAAATTTTTGACATTCTTGAAACTCGAATGCAAGCAAGCAAGCATATTGCTCCGAAAAGATTGAGAAATAAGCATTCTTTTGGAGAAGGCAACGCGATTCATATACAAGTGAAAGGAAATTATGGGTTAAAACTCATTAACCAACTTTTCTTTGCCTTTTGTTTTTAGGCATGGCCAGAGTTTCCTCTAATCTTTCTATGTTTCTCCACTTTGATTTCAGTTCATTTTTTTACCAATCATATTAATGGAATCATGGAGAACTTTCTTTTTCAGATTACAATCCAACCGATCCAATTGGAAGATTTGCTTAACAAGACTTGAATCTTTATGCTAAAGGAATGAAGCGACCGACTCCAACTTGAAGATAATCAAATTTCAAAAGGGGCACCAAATTTTGTTTTTTTGGAAGTGTCAGTTAGCAAACTCTGCTTCTTTTTTTTTCTTTTTTTCTTTTTTTTTTTTATTTGAAAATTCCCATCAGGAGATTAATTATACTCATGAAGCATTTAAAAAGGTTTCAAATTAATCATAATCCATGGTTTTGATATGGTTTTTAATTCAAATGATTGCCCAACAACAAAACAGCCAAGACAGAGAATTATAATACAGGTATATTTAATCATAATGGCTTGTAGTTGTAGCAGAAATGGGTAAAATTTTCTACATGGGGAGAAATATATCATCTTAATAATGTAAATACCAACAATTATCAAAAAGTAGGCCCCCAGCTGCTTAAAGTCGCATAAATCTTCAACAAGAAAACCACTCGCTAGTAGATTGTAAATGAATCGGTTCGAACGAACATACTTTTGTTCTTGTTCCTTTTTTGTTTTTGAGTTTGTTTTGTATTTAGTTTATGTTCGTTAAAGATTTTAAAATTTTGTTCGAGCTTTGTTCGTTTAAAATTAAGTGTGTTTGTTATTCGTTCATTTAAAATAAATGAACTTGTTCATAAACATTAAATGAACATGTTTATGAACATATAATCGAATAATTAAAAATATATTCATGAATAACAAACAAACAAATCTAAATAAATTTAACAAACAAACAAATAAAAATATAAGTCAATTTTAAATTATTATTGAATATAAAATAATAAAATACAAATATAATTAAATTTAAATTTAAATTATTATTAAATATAAACAATAAAACACAAATATTATTAAATTTTAAGTTATTCTTAAAAATAAAATACTAAAACACAATCTCATTTATGAATCGTTTAATAGATTGTTTAAACCTCGTTTATTGTTCGATTATAAACGAATATAAACGAGTTTATAAGAGATCGCAATCTAAGGATAAAGAAAGGGATAGAATGTGTTAGAATTCGAATCTTAAACCTATTAAATATCACATCTTAAAATAAATGTATAAATCAATTGGTTTAAACCCCGAATTCTACTTCCTAGCAAACTTGAGGAGTTGAGCTGATGCAAAACTCAAACTCTTATCAAGAGGCAAATGGCACAGCCCAAGAGGGAAGAAATTGAGTCTCTCTCTTTGATAATACACCTTACCAAACTACTTGATTTTGGGCCTTTGGGTAAGCTAGCCTTTGCTTTGAAACATGCATGGGAAAGGGTTTAATTTGTTTTTGAAGATGTCTGCTTTTTCCTATACAACTCTACTTTGATTAATTTGTTTGGTATGTGATAATGGCAAGATTCAAGTAATTACGGGGTAGTGTTCAAGAAAGGAAGATATTGCAGTATCTAGCCTTTTATTTTTCTTTTTCTTTTCTTTTTAATAAAAACGAAACAGACTAAAAAATAAACAAACGAATATAAACATAAATTTATTCATTCAAGTTCAATTTATTTACAGTCTTGATTTGATTTGATGATTAAAACAATAATACTTATAAACATTTAGTGATCAAAATGTTATTTTAATAATATTTAAGTGATAAAAAAAATTCAAAATTCTAGAATACTAAAAAGATAATTTATTCATTTGATTTAAATTTTTATGACATGCCTATTAGTATTATAGGGTAATGAATGGGTGTGAAAACACTTTTTAAAGTGTTATTTTATATATTTTCTTCTATATTCGATGCACTAGCTTTTCCAAAATTAATATTGGACAAAATTAATTTTAGTACTTAAAAATAATTACTATAAATTTATAATCATACTCTATTACCACTTGTTAACAAGATTTTACAAAAATGGAGAAAATCAATCATGCAACTATAATGAAGTTGATTACATATTAGAACTTGTAAGTCATAATTAGATGTGTCCATAGATCGGATTGAATCATATTAGATTTGGTTAATACTTTTAAAATTTTTTCTAAGATTCGGCATGACCCATCTATAGAGGTCTGAATAAGTTTCGCCGGTATTAAAAAATATTATTATTTTAATATTTTTAAATATATTTTAGAATTAAATTTAAATAAAAAAACCTTTTCTATTAATAAAATAATTTGAACTAAACCAAATAAAAACCTCAAAATTTTTGTCCAAAACTCAATCCAAATCAAATCTGACTTGTGAACCTAATGGATAGTCGAAATCATGGATAAGACCCCGTTTAGCATTGTCGTTGGCAAAACTTTTGAAGTTAAAAGCTGCGTTTCACCGCAAACGAGCAATGCTAAATAGGTAAAAAAATTGGCTTTTGCGGTTGAAACCATGATTCGACAACCCAAATCAAAAAGCCAAAAAAATGGAATTTTTGGACAGTAGAAGCTGGCTTTTGGATAAAATGATTTTATTATTCTCACATCTCTAAACTTTTATTATTTTAAATATATATTTTTTTGACATTTCAATTCCTCACAGTACTTTTTCTACAACAATACCAAACCCTTAAAATTTTTTAAATAACATTTTTTATCACACTTTTTAAAATATTTTGTAACCTAAATTTTTTTAACAACAATATTGAACTAATACTAAGTTGAATTATAACGACTCAACGAGTATATACTTCTTTTAAGTCAAATCTTAGGGAAAACAAAATGTCATTTTTTTTTTTTTTGGGCCAAGAACAAAATGGCATTTAGTGCATAGGGAAAGTGGTCTAATTGGCTGCCGGAAATAGTTTTCCATGGAATTGTTTTTCAACCAAATTAGTGGAAGTCAATGCAAATTTGCCCAAATTTTTTTTCATGAACTTGAAATAATTATAGGTTTAATGCAGCTTCCAATGCGGGAATTGACGTTCTAGTGAGTTCAAGTCTTTATCAAAAGCTCAAATTAAACAATAATCTAATTTGCCATAAGAATACAACAAAGATATGAAGAATCCGATTGGTCAAAATGCCTTAGTACTAACAAAGTAATTGACCTTCATTAATGGGTTCATGTCCTCATTTTTTTTTATGGAATCTATATAACTTTTAATTTTTCACTCGACCCTTTTTTATTAAGAAAAAGAAATTATCTTGAACTTTTACTTTTGTTAATTAATAAGAGTTCGGGTTTTATATATATAGGTAATGAAGTTTTTTAATTTTAAAAGTTGAATTAAGAAATTGTTATATATCTTATTTATTTTTTAAATTAATTTTTTTTATTTTTAAATATATCTTAAATGATATGTTTCACATTATTAACTCGCTTGTGAAATCTAGAAACCAAGGTAGTCAGTACTGTATCGGTGGACGTATTATTTTTTTTTATACTGGTACGTACCGATACTAGTGTGTTTCGGCGTATCGTTTCGGGTTTATCGATATTTTTGAAATATTTTTTCATATATCTATATATATAGCATATTTTCAATTTTTTTAATAAAATATATATTATATACACATACAAATATACATCCATTACATACATATATATGTTTTTATGCAAATATAAATTTTAAAATTTTAAATATTTAATATCTAAAATTTTTAAACATCAAATAAGTAAAATAAATATTAAAAATATATAGTAAATTATTATTAATTATGTTGAATAGCCTAATTTAATGAACATATTTTATTTTTAAATGTAATTATGAAAAAAATAAAAATGACCATGACACAAAAAAATATTGAAATTGGTTTAAAAAATCAAATAAGTGAATTTTTTATAAAAAAAAATTTAAAAATTCAAAATATTGTACCAACCGGTACTTACTAGTACTGATCGATATTGACCGGTATAGACTAATACAGGCCGGTACAATTGGTACTGGTCGGTAAAAAAACCGAAATAGTACAAAACTAGAACCGTTTCGTTTTACTTTAAAAAAAAAATACGTACCGACCGATACAGTATCGACTACACTGCTAAAAACTCCACTAACATGATTGAAATGATTCTCAATTAATAATATATGTTGACTCATTTTCCTTTTAATAATAGGATTATTCTGCTGCTAGCTCCTTTCTTTTAGATGTTGATTATTTTTTAATAATAATATACTCAATTCTCTCCATCCAACTTGAGGATCATGTCACTCTATTTCAATAAAATATTAAAATATACTGTACACATAAATTTTATATTGAATATATGACAAAGAAAATTTGGAGTCAAATAAAGAATTTTATTTATCAGAATTTGAGGTTACAATCTCTGTAAATTCTTAAAATAAAGAAATCTTTTGATTCTTTTCTTCAACAAAATTTTGATCCAAGGGTCTTCACGATTTGATCTTGAACCGATGAGATCTGCTTCAAGGGTCTTCACGACTTGATCTTGAAATTGGCTACAAGGGTCTTCGAGACTTGATCTTGAACACACGGGGCTTGCTTCAAGGGTCTTCGAGACTCGATCTTCTTTCTTTCGATGAAACAAGATCAGAGAGCAGTTTTTTGAGAATTCATAAGAACAATTCAAGTGTCTTCGCGACTTGATATTGAATTGATAAAATCCTCTTTAAGGGTCTTCTAGACTTGATCTTGAAAAACATGATTTTTCTTTTTTCTTGGATCAACACAAGATCGAAGAGCAACTTCTTTTTGAAATCTTTAAGAACAAACATAGATGGTGTTCTTAAGAATTTCTTCAATTTCTTCAGAGATTTCTTCTTAAGACTTTGGAGAGGATTTAGCTATTCCAAATCTTTTTCTTCTTAAGACTTTGGAGAAGATTTAGCTCTTCCAAATCTTTCTTCTTAAAACTTTGGAGAGGATTTAGCTCTTCCAAATCTTCTTCTTAAGACTTTGTATATGATCTAGCTCTTCCAAATCTTATTCTCTTCAGTTTTTCGAATTGTGAAGTTGTGTTGAGGGGAGGCCCCTATTTATAGTGCTAGTCAGCCAGGTGAAAGAGAGTTCTAAAAGAACTTGTATTCCTTATTTATCTCTTAATTAATTTAATTTAATTAGAGATAATACTTCATTATTTATCTCTTAATTAATTTAATTTAATTAGAGATAAAACTTTCTTATTTATCTCTTAATTAATTAAATTTAATTTAATTAGAGACAAAATAATTATGACACATAAGTGAAATTTGATTGGATGACCCATAAATCATTGCAATTTGATTGGTCAAAAATTTTCTCCTTCTACATATACTAAGGATAGAAATAGTAGAGGTCAATGACATTAAAATATTACCAAGAAAAGAAACAATGGATGAATAAATAAGGTTAGAAGAACTTTTCATTGTATTAATTGAAAGTTGATGATCTCTTCCCTTGTTTTGCTCATAGCATGCATAAATATCATTTTGGAGTAATGTCTAACTCTCTTAAAAATCTAAAGATTTAACTTTGATTCCAAATTAATCATATTCCTTTAAGCTATCTATTAGATTTTGACACACTTACAATATGGGTGGAAAAGAAAATATAAATGATAAAAAAGTGAGAAAAATAAAAAGTACACACGAATGGTAGGTAATTTATTAAATTAGATGAGTGCAATTTTTAAAAAATAATATTGATTAAAAATATTTAAAATTTTATATTAAATAACATTTATAACCTTCATTATATATGTTTATTAAAATTTAATGAGTTTTTTTTAATTAATTCTTTAACAAATTGATACCACTTGATTCATGACATCAAAATCGGTCACACACTTTAATAATAATATATATATAGTTATATATCTTTACGAAAACTAATGGTAGCTTGAAAATTACAAGTTTTCTCATTGTAACAAGAAATGTGCCTTAGAGTTTGTGCGGCTGACAGCAGTGCTCCTTGGAACAATATGCTCTGGTGGTAGTGTGATGCACTCAAAAGGGTATATCTTATTTAATCCTTACACTAAAAATATCAATTGTAAAGTATAGCAATAAGCAATGGTCGAGTCCACAGGGATTGGGTTTTAGTTTAAGAATTATTAGTCTAAAATTTAAATTCAAAGAAAACAAAATAAAAGGGGAAGTTTTTAAAATCAGTTTAAACTAAAGACTTATAATCAAAGAAGAAAGCAAGTAAATAAGAAGTAATCAAATATGAGAAAAATATGGTTAAGGTTTCATTCTCCACCACTAGACATCATTGAGAATCAATAATCAGATCTATCAATATCAATTAACTATCAAAATTATCAACTGTAGATAACAACAAGCTCTGTTACCCCAATCTTTACTTAGTTCGTCGTTAAATAGAACAAGCTCTCTATTTAATCTCTAGCCACTAGACAACCTAGAATAAACTCTCTAGATTTAATGTAATGACAGTTTTATGATAAGAAAGATAGGTTGATCTAGGCAACAAACACATAAGCTCGGATTGTTTAACCTATGTTATGTTTCACTTTGCAATTAGCGAAAACTTGACCATAATCATTAATCACAAATTGCCACCTATGAATAGGAAATCAAGACAATTACACGGATCAAGACTCCTAAACTAGCAATAGATAATTATCAAGATCTATCTAGTTGGCCACCTAAACAAATCAAGACAACATTATGAACAATTTTTATGGAAGAATATAATCAACTTTGATAGAAAACCAATAGTAGATAGAATATGAAAATCAATTACAAAACATGTCTAGGGCTTTGAAATCACCCTTAACCAAAAAGAAGTTTAGCCTAACATAAGTATAAATAATATATACATAAAACTAAAAAGAAAATAAAAGAATGGAGAAGAAGAAGAATAATGATGATCCCTTGAGTCTCCTCAAAAGATTATCATAGTTTGTGGCTCAAAAGATGGTATTTATAATGCTTTAAAGTCTTGGAAACCCTTTCTTTCTCTTCAAGGAAGCTAGGAGTCAAAATATGGCAAGTTTGGACTTTTTGCGTATTTTTTGTGATTTTGCAATTTTTTCTCGATTTTTACACGGATTTGAGGACAGAAACTCGGCTCCACAGCCTAGGTCCACGGCCCCAACTTGCTGCCTTGTCCGTTTTTGCTTTCTGACTTCGCTTTCGTGACTGATGCACTGTCTCGTACTTCGTCGGCTGATTTGGATGACCATATGTTGTCCGATTTAGGCGTGTAAACTATCTTTGAAAAGATATTCAAGTCAGCTTTAAAAGTCAAGAAGGAAGTTTCTTCAAATAATGTTTTTAACATAATGATTTACTTGAAACAAGCTCTGGTTGTCAGATCTGCCTGATCATCTAGCACTAAGATTGATCTTTTTGACTCCCAAATCTTCTTCTATCTTGTGATTGTGACTTTACAAGCTCTTTATCATTATAATTGACATCTTTTGACTTCATTCTCCTTATTGTACCTAAAATTCAAAAACATAATATAAGTAAACAAGATAAAGATCGAAAACATAACAAAGACTAAAGGTAGAAAGGCATAAAATGTATATTTTATGAGCTTATCAAATACCTGCACACTTAGCTTTTTGCTAGTCCTCGAGCAAAATAAAATAAAAATAAATAAAAAAATCTAACCTAATCCACTTTCGTAGGAAATCACGGTGGCACTTAGCATGTGACACAAGCTTTTAAACCCCAAGGTGTCCCTAGTGGATGAGTTTAGTCTCGTGAGGGTTTACTAGGACGATACCCACAAACATTGAAAACATAAAAATAATAATAATAAATAAATAAAAATAATAATTACAACTAATTTTTTCAATATAAATTAAAGAAAATCAATGGATAGGTCATATAAACTAATCAATAGTTCAAAGAATTTCATAAAAAATCATGCTTGAATGTAAATAGTTTGAGTTAAGCCAATATTAACATAACATATTTCAATCAAAATAGTGCATATTCAAACTTAATCTCAACTTATCACATGGGATACTCTCATGATTTTCACTCTTTAAAGTAGTGGTAAAGTGTTTACACTCAATCAATCTCATGAAAACAGTTCTACCATATGCTTGCTTATCCACCTATTCTCCACTATTTAGATCATGCAACTTCATAAATCAAGAGGTCTTTATTCAAGGTTGTAATGGGGCCAAGGGGTAATAATATGGTTAAATAAAAAAAGAAAAAGATATCACAAAGGTTCCAAAGACTTCATAGAATTTAGAGACAAAATAAGATTTTGCAAAATTCTCAATATTCCTTGGAAGTACATAATCACATAGACTGAATATTTTATGTTGAGCCTTTGCTTCATTCTAACCAACCTTGTAACATTCTTTTTCTTTTCTTTAACTAGAAATTCAAGAGATGATTCCAAAATATTTTTTTATGGGAATATATTTTTACAATATTTCTTTTTCTTTTTCTCTTGACTTTTATATTTCTCCTCCCTCACACTTATCTTTTATTCTAACCCAAATTTTCAAAATGTATCCCTTGTTTTTACAATGTGTCTCAAACATTCTAGTCCATCTTTAGAACAAGGGTAAAGATATAAATGTGTTTAGGCTAGGTGTAAGCTGTGGTTACCAAATAAATAGTTTATTCAATGTAGGCTCAAATTGGCTCACTAGGGGGGATGTTCTCTTAAAACATCAATAAGGATGGCTGTTTGGCCTTGGTTATAATCCTAATGCCTCTATCATTTTCATGTAGTTACATGCATCAATATAGTCTTAAATGGTTTAAAGCAAGTTCGAGAATCATGTAATCATAAAAGCACACAAGAAAGAAATTAGATTGATATGTATGATGCATCAATCATATAGGCTCAAAACTCACAAGGATGTTTATACAAGTCAATATTAAATCTAAACATGCTTCTTTCTCAATCAACATATCATATTAACATTGGCTCATAAAAAACAGTATCAAGCTTAATTCTCATGAAAATCTTCTCACTAATAACCAGTTTTATACCTATACAATTCATATCTTATCATTATATTAAAAGTGAACTAAAACACACTAAAAATAATAATAATATTAAAGACTCATAAAAAAATAATAGCCAAAAATAAAAGAAATTCTAAATCCTTCCACCCACACTTAATTCCGACATTATCCTCAATGTAATGCTATTAACCCAAATGAAAGAATCATGTGTAAGAGAAAAGAACTAATAAAAATAGAAATAACTAAGACTCAAAACAAAACAATCCTAAAATACTAAACAAACAATTAACAAATAAACATAAAAAAATAATAATAAAATAAAAATAATAAAAGGAAAAGGAAGCAAATCTGAGTATGGCAGATTGGTAATTTCTTTATTAATTGGGCTGTCTTCCCAATTAGTACTTGAGTTAAGTTATCCACCCTAACCAACGCCCCTTCTTGGTTTTTTAGGCTTATCAGGCTCATACATGAAACTTCCCAAATTTGTGAGTTTGATAGGAAGCTTTCTTTGCACAACAGTGGATGCATTCTTCATTATAAGTATTATTCCATCATCTTTTGTAGTGCATTGCTCATCAAGGAATAGAGCATATTTTGGTACTTGTTGAATGACATCCACAAACAAGCTGTTTAAGGTTTTCGGCATGTGTTGTTCATGTTCCTCCTCCTTGAACTTTGCGAATCTACAAGGAAAGGTGGAGAAAAAAACATTTGTAAAAATTGGAACCTTAAAAGTTACCTCAGGTGCCAAAATACTCTCCTTTGAAATTGAAATTACATTATCTTCAAGAAGGAAATCCATCTCAAGTTCTTTCTCATCTTCGGGTTCCCTTGAATTTTCTGATTCATCCTCAAGTTGTGTGGCACTAACATTCTCCTTTGGATCAATCATAGTTTGGGAAGAGAGTTGTTCATGTAGTTCCTCAGATCTTTCTTCTATCCATCGCTCCACACCACTAGCCAATTGGCTTATTTGAGTCTCTAATTAACTCATCCTTTTTTCCATTTGCCTGTTTGTTTCCCTTATATCATGTTGCATTTGCAATTGGTTAGTAGTAAGGGAATTGATAAGATCTTCTAATGAAGTACCTGAGTTTTGAGTTACATATAGTGGCTCAAGAAGATCTTGTTGTTTTTCCCATGATTGATTGAAGCTCGATGGATGATTATAGTTGGCATAAGGATTTATTTCTTGATAATTTCCCGAGTAGCCATAATTAGTATGATCCTACCATTCCTCATTGTAAGTGTTTGAGTAAGGATCATACTATTGTTCTAGGAACCCTGGTTGGTTTTGGTATCCTCCTAAATCATAAGTTGGTTCACAACTATCTTTTTGGTAGTATGGGCACCAATTGGTTGGATGATCTGTCATGAAGCATACTCCACACTGCCTTGATTGTTGAATCTTACTAATGGCCACTTGTTGAACTACGGAGATGAGATTAGATAGTTGGTTCTGAAGGTTTGATGTAGCACTTGCCATATCTTTTTGCTTGAAATCTGAAAAGAAAAACCTGTATGTACAAGAAAAATAAAATTAATTACAATTGAAAATAAGAATAAACCAAATAACTAATAAACTAAATAAAGCAATCCCCGGCAACGGCGCCAAAAACTTGATGCACTCAAAAGAGTATATCTTATTTAATCTTTGCACTAAAAATATCAATTGTAAAGTATAGCAATAAGCAAGGGTCGAGTCCACAGGGATTGGGTTTTAGTTTAAGAATTATTAGTGTAAAACTTAAATTCAAAGAAAACAAAATAAAAGGGGAGGTTTTTAAAATCAGTTTAAACTAAAGACTTATAATCAAAGAAGAAAGCAAGTAAATAAGAAATAATCAAATATGAGAAAAATATGGTTAAGGTTTCATTCTCCACCACTAGACATCATTGAAAATCAATAATCAGATCTATCAATATCAATTAACTATCAAAATTATCAACTGTAGATAACAACAAGCTCTGTTACCTCAATCTTTCCTTAGTTCGTCGTTAAATAGAACAAGCTCTCTATTTAATTTCTAACCACTAGGCAACCTAGAATAAGCTCTCTAGAATTAATGTGATGGCAGCTTTATGATAAGAAAGATAGGTTGATATAGGCAACAAACACATAAGCTCGGATTGTTTAACCTATGTTATGTTCCACTTTGCAATTAGCGAAAACTTGACCATAATCATTAATCACAAATTGCCACCTATGAATAGGAAATCAAGACAATTACACGGATTAAGACTCTTAAACTAGCAATAGATAATTATCAAGATCTATCTAGTTGGCCACCTAAACAAATCAAGACAACATCATGAACAATTTTTATGGAAGAACATAATCAACTTTGATAGAAAACCAATAGTAGATAGAATATGAAAATCAATTATAAAACATGTCTAGGGCTTTGAAATCACCCTTAACCAAAAAAAAGTTTAGCCTAACATAAGTATAAATAATATATACATAAAACTAAAAAGAAAATAAAAGAATGGAGAAGAAGAAGAATAATGATGATCCCTTGAGTCTCCTCAAAAGATTATCATAGTTTGTGGCTCAAAAGATGGTATTTATAGAGCTTTAAAGTCTTGGAAACCTTTTCTTGCTCTTCAAGGAAGCTAGGAGTCAAAATATGGCAAGTTTGGACTTTTTGCGTATTTTTGCGGTTTTGTAATTTTTCCCAATTTTTGTATGGATTTGAGGATAGAAACTCGGCGCCGCTACCTAGGGCCGCGGCCCCAACTTGCCGCCTTATCCTTTTTGCTTTCTGACTTCGCATTCGCGACTGATGCCCTGTCTCGCACTTTGTCGGCTGATTTGGATGACCATCCATTGTTCAATTTAGGGGTGTAAACTATAGTTGGGAAGGTATTCAAGTCAGCTTTAAAAGTCAAGAAGGAAGTTTCTTCAAATAATGTCTTTAACATAATGATTTCCTTAAAACAAGCTCCGGAGGTCAGATCTGTCTGATCATCTAGCACTAAGAATTTGATCTTTTTGACTCTCAAATCTTCTTCCATCTTGTGAATGTGACTTTATAAGTTCTTTACCATCATAATTGACATCTTTTGACTTCATTCTCCTTATTGTGCCTAAAATTCAAAACATAATATAAGTAAACAAGATAAAGATCAAAAACATACAAAAACTAAAGGTAGAAAGGCATAAAATGTATATTTTATGAGCTTATCACAGTGCCCCGAGAACAGTGTGCCTTAAAGCAGTGCTCCTTAGCAGCACAGCTTGCAAATATTGCAACTTGCAGGTAAGTTATGCAACATGCCGTAAAGGTAACTCAGGACAACTAACCAAGGTATGTCACTGCATGAAGAGCAGTGGAGCTCACCCCAAAATGGTGGCATAATTCTTGGGTTTACTGTACTCTTGGAATGTCCTGGATAGCATGGTTTGGAGGCTCAGATATATAAATTGTTAAAAAGTCTCTTCTTAACATTTTCTTGAAATACAAAAGCTTCCTTTTTTTCCTTTGAACAAGTGGTGCACTCCTAAGTGTGTTGTCATCTAACCATTTCTTACTACTTGTATCCAAAACACTCCTCAGATATAATCTCGACAAAATCTATTTTATCCATTACCATTTTATAACTTCCCCACCACCCATGATTGGTGCCATTTTCACATATGTCATCCTATTAATTTCACTCTCTTTTTTGTAACTTCTCATGGTGGACAATAAATAATGATCCAAAGGTTTCATTTTGAATTTTTTGGCAATCTAAAGAATTTTTACTCTCAAGCATCTCTATGCAATTCTCTTAGAAATTATTCTAGCCACCACACTTCACCATCCTCATCCTCATCCTCAACCACTTTCTATCTTCCTCACCACCACTTATCACTACACTTGTTCGTCAAGGTTTATTCTAATCTTTCTTTCCGTTATCTCTCACGATATTCCATTTATTGGTTGCAACGTTTTCTATGCATACACAAGAACCCTCTCAGTTTACACACTAACACTAACAATACATCAGATATAACATCTTTTTGAAATCCGGTTAGTATTTCACTTTTTTGCTCATATGTGAAATATTTTGAAAATGCTTGTTGAGTAAAGAAGGCAGACAATTTTATCCAACTTCTCAAAGATTCGATGAAAGCTAATAAACAACCATAATTAATTGTTATTAATAAAGTTGAATAAAAGAACTCATCAAGGTACTTCATGTTGTACTACACATTTATATATTTTCGTCAAACTAGAGAAAACCTAAACTATTACTTGTGTGAATTATATTAGAAAAATATGAAAAAGTGACATGTGATCTGTTAGCGAAAATAGGCAAAAACAAACTGAAAAATCCCCCTAGAAAAATTACAGTAACCCTAAGGAAGAAAAAGCAGTGAAAAAATAGCCCATCAACTTAGTAATTTATTCCCATATGGAATAAGTTTCAAAGCTGTCAGGGATTAAATTGTCTGTTGCCCATATCAGATCAGAAAATCCTCCATAGAAATCTTGGGGTGGATACACCCACCCATCCACCGAGTCAAGAAGTATATACTCGTTCTGTGAGTCAAATAACGAGTTAAAATTCTCTTCTATATTGGGCAACTGAACAATTTCGCTCAGTTCCTCGGGTTCTTCGGAGATATTGGACGCTGACAGAGATGGTGCTTCGGATACTAAAGATGATGATTCGGATACTAAAGATGATGATGATAGAGTATCGAAATTGACCATTGAAGCAGCTTTAGCTGCAGCAGCTTGGATATCACTGGGCACTAATGAAACTGGTCGAGGAAGCAACTCTGCAAGCTCAGGGAAGTTGACAATAGCCGAGTCACCTTTGATGCTTAAAGCTGCTACATCATGTGCACGCGCTGCCATTTCTGGGTTAGGGAAAGTACCAAGCCAAATGCGAGATTTCTTGCGGGGTTCACGGATTTCGGACACCCATTTGCCCCAACTCCTCATTCTGACTCCCCTGTAAACTGGGTGTTTGCTGCAGCTTGTATCTCTTGGTCTTTTAGCTTTGCTGTCTGCTTCTGGGGCTTCTTCAGGATTGGTTTTCCTGGACAAGTTCTGGCCAGTTTGTGAAGAAGAAGAAGAAGAAGATGTGACAGAGTTGGAGTTATTAATATTATTGCTGCTGCAACTCTCAGCTTCTGACGTTGAAGAATGATTTGGTTCTGTCATTGTCTTAAAAAAGTGACCCAAATTTTTTGATAATTGTAATGCACAGTGCACACAATAAGTCTAGAGAAAAGTGGGAGAAGTATGTAGAATATATAGAGAGAGAAAATGAGAGGGGAAGGTTTTTGTAAGATAGGAAAAGGACAACTCCCTTCAAAGTGACCCTTATCATTATTTGGTTATGACAAAAACTTGCAAACAATGTGCAAGAAAAATTTTAAGAATATGTGAATGAGGAGAAAGATTAGTTAATTGGTAAAATTAAAATCCCAACAACCGAATCCAAGAGAAAGGACAGAGAGGGGAAGAAGATGGGGGAAGGGATGTGGGACCAATGGACAATGTGTCAGCTGTGCATGTGAAAAACAGTATTTAATTCATGTTTGATTTAATTTATTATTTATATTTGATATATATATTATTAGTGAATCAGATAATATTATTTTATTAAAAATAAATTTATATATATATTTTTAAAAAATTTTAATGAAATGACATCATTTAATTCATTATCTTTATATAAATATAAACTTTTTAATTTATGTACCCTTAAATTAAAAACAAATAAAGATAATAATAATAATATTCACTCCCATAGTTAAACATGGTAATGTGGTGAAGATATGGCATGATAATGATGTGATATTGATATTGATATTAATATAAAATAATATTTTTTTTAGTGATGATGTGAATGTTCAACACAAAAAAATTTTAAAAAATATTTAAGTGACACATGATAATCATGTCATATATTATTTATTTTAATTTATATAATATTTGCTAAAATATGTTTAAAAAATTTTAAAATAAGTGAGCAGAATTTTTATTTTTATTATCTTTTCTAAAAAATTATTTTTTGTCAACAAATTTAAAAATCATATATATATATATATTTTCCCTTTCCTTCACTCTTTTTTTTCTTGGCGACTAGGTCAGGTCCGACCCTCTACTATCATGAATGACCAGTGGAGGGAGAGAAAAGGAAAGAAAGAAAGAAGAGAGGGGAGAAGAAGAAAGATTATTTTAATTGGATTTTTTTCTTTTTCCTTTTGCAAATTTTTTTCAATTGTAATTTTATGTTTTTTGTCTACTCTAAAACTTAAAAAAATTAAATGATTTTTAAATTTATTGGTAAAAAATAATTTTTATAAAAGAGAATAAAAAAATCTACACACTTATTTTTAAAAATCTTAATATAGTTTATCAAATATTATATAATTTAAAATAAATAATATATGGTATCACTCAAATATTTATTTGAATTTTTTTGTATTAAAATTCCAAATCATCATTAAAAAATATTATTTTATGTTCATGTTATTACCACATCATCACTATATCATAATTATCACAGGTCAGCATAACATTATCGTCACATTAGTATATTTAACGGTAAAAATAAAATGCATTAACTATTATCTTTATTTACTCTTAATTTAAAAATATAAAAATTAAATTACTCAAAATTAAAATACAAAATTTTTAAAAAAATAATATAATACGTCATCTCTAGACCTACTCAAGGGTCGGGCTACTCGTCCAAACCCGAAAGCCATTCCATATTTGAAGGGTTTGGACAAAAATATTAAGCCCGAAATATGGGTTTGGGCAAAAAATGGGCCGGACCTTGGCCCTAACAATCAAGACCCGAGCACTGCCCATTTTTTATTTATATAATATATTATTTTTATATTTTATATATTATGTAATTTATATCATATAAAAATAAATATCTATAAAATTATAATGTAAACATTTAAAAATATGATAAGTTATCAATTTTTAGAACTTAATAAAAGAAAAAAAAAAAGAGAGAGAGAGAGAGAGATAAATTTACTAAAATTAAATAATAATAAAAAAAATTTGTTTAACTTTAAAAAAATAATAATAATATGAACTGGCCTAAACAGGTTTGGACTACCCATTTATAAATATGAACATGCTTGAGCAGAATTTGAGGCCCATATTTTGGGCCGGACTTGAATAAAAACATATGATATTAATACCATACCTAAATCCGACCCAAATCTAACTCGATCCGACCCATGAGCACTTCTAGTTATCTCTAAAAAAAATGCTTTGACAACTACATAACAAGGATGAAAAGTGGTGGGTTCCACACTTAAATCTATTACTATATATAAAAATAAGACTCAGAGAATTAAAGATTTTGAGTTAAGGGTTAGGTGACAAGTTAAGTATAGGTATTAAGAGAGTTGGGGAGGTTAGTTTGGGTATTTTAAATTTTTTTTGATTAGTAAGGAAAGAAAGAAAAGAAAGGAAAGGAAAAAGAATAGAAAAGAAAAAAAAATGGAGAAAAAATTATGTGTTCGTATCGTTCGTGTGTTCGTGTTATTTTTTGTGTATTCAAAATATTATAAATTTATACAATTTTTATACGTTGATAATTCGTTTTATGTAGATTTTGACACGTTTGCATATTCGTGTCATTTTTTATCTGTTCAAAATATTATAAATTTATATAATTTTTACATTTTAATAACTCATTTTATATAGATTTTGAAACGTTCAGATATTCGTTCGTATTCATATTATTTTTCGTGTTCGTGTTATTTTTTTGTGTGTTCAAAGTATTATAAATTTATATAAACTTTTACATGTTAATAAATCATTTTATGTAAATTTTGACATATTCGTGTATTTGTATTTTATTTATGTTATTTTCGTGTCGTGCCGTATTTTAATTATTTCTTTCATGTGTTCATGTCGTGTTTCAATTCATCCAAATATTTTGCATAGTTTGTCATGTTAAATTCAATTTAGAGAAAATTTTGTGGTTCGTGTCGTGTCTCCAAATATTTTTGGATTGTTTGTCATGGTGATCTAATTTAGAAAAAATTTGTATGTTTATGTCGTGTCTCAATTCATCCCATATTTTGCATAATTTATTATAATTATTCAATTTAGAGAAAAATTGTATGTCCGTAACATGTTCGTGTTATTTTATCATGTGTTTTAAATATTATAAATTTTTACACGTTAATAATTAGTTTTATGTAAATTTTGACATATTTGTGTATTTGTGTCGTGTTCATGCTATTTTTTGTGTCATGTTTTAATTATTTTTTTATGTTGTGTTCAAATCGTATAATCATGTTGTGTTCGAAATTGCCAAGTCAAATTAACACTGTTCAAATAACTCACAAATTTGTGGCACGTGTCATCATATTCGTGTTACTTTTTCTATTATTATCATATTCAAGGTATTATATATTTATATAAATTTTGACACGTTAATAATTCGTTTTATGTAAATTTTGACACGTTCATGTATTTGTATCGTGTTTATATTATTTTTGTGTCATATCATATTTTAATTATTTTTTCATGTTATGTTCATGTAGTATAATTATATTGTGTCTGAAATTATCGGATGTAACTAACCATATTCAAATAACTCTCAATAAAAATTATTATTTTTCTAAATTATTATCTTTACTACTCTTACTTTTTATCTTCTAAATTTATTACAAAATATTAATTCAAATCCGATAACATTTCGCAGCGAAGCCCGGACATTATCTAATGTTTAGAATTTTTGACTCAACATGATCTGTGACTTTATACAAAATTCCAATTTGAAAAACAAACAAATTAATTGACTATAAACTTGACAAATTAAAGAAAATGCAAGAAAAGGTTTGAATTCCTGAAATAAGGAAAATGCTTAAAAACTTTGAATTCAAAAGTTTTGACAAATAATTTTTTTTTGAAGTTTTTTTGAATTCTAGAAGGTTTTAAGTAAATATTATTTTAGGTTTTTGTCAATTTTTTTGTCAATTTTGACTCAAATAATTATTCAAATATTTTATTAAGTTAAATTCTAATAATCATATATTTGAAATCTAATCCACTAAATTTTTTGAGGGATATGTTTTAAAGCATTAATTAATCATCATTTAAATAAAAAATCATGTCAAAATTGACTTTTAAAAATAATGTCAAAACTGAAAAAGAAAAAAAAAATTTTGACTCAAGCTAAAGCACAAACTAGTACAAATACACAAGTGTCCCTGCAACCTTTCAGATTTCAATTGAAAGTTGAAAGTGAAACTGTGTTGTTTGCCGGTTTAAATACCCAATATGATCTCTGTATTGTAGTAAAAGAATAATTTAATTATTATATTGTAAAAATAAATAATTTAATTTTTGTACAATTAAAATAAATGTAAATAAATAAAATTGATAACTATATTAATGAAAAATCGTTAAAATGCTGACGTGGACTAATAAAATCTAATAAAATTAATGATTTATAATAAAATATGACTTGGAATATATTTAAATCTGTTAGATTTTACGAGTCAACGTCAGCATTTTAACGGCTTTTCATTGACACCGCTATCAATTTTAATATTTACACCTATTTCAATAATACAAAAATTAAATTATTCATTTTTATAATACAGATATTAAATTATTTTTTTATTATAATACAAAAATAATGTGGGTGCGTTTGCCTTATTGGAAGTCCACGTCTCACAAAATCGTTTGTTCCCTTTTGGGCCTTTGTGGTTTCTTCATTTTGTCTCTTTGGTCATTGGTCTTTACCACCCTTTTACCCTAATCAAAACCACGTGACGATAAATTCAAATTTTAATTTAATTCATTCGTATAATCATATATATATATATAATATAATATAATAAAGTACATACTGATTAGGTAAATTTTTGCTGACATGAACGTTTACATGAATAATTTATTTAAATGACACATAAACGACTCATTTGAAAGTAACTGGATTAATCCGAAAGTAAATTTAATATAAATGCACAGAATTTTTTTAAATCAAATCAAGTTGATATAGGTTATTATGATAAATAGATTTAAACCAAATTTATCTCAATTTTTTTAAAACCAGATCTATCCAAATAGAATTTGTTTCAAACCAAATCTATCCCTTTGAAAATTTTAACAGTAAAAGTCTTTAAGTCTTTAGATTTTTATATGTTTAAAATATAATAAAAATATAATATCTTCATCAACGACATTTCTTATATAAAAATGCTTTGTTTCAAAAAATTATCTTTTTTATATTTAAAATCCCTCAACGAAATTATAATTTTTTTTATCAAATATCATTTATATATGTGTTTATAATTATTTAAGTAGATAAAAAGAATATAAAAAATAATCATATATATAATATAATAGGGAACATACTGACTAGGTAAACATCGCTAACATGAACGCCTACGTGGACACATCCTTTAATGACACTAGGACAAGAAAAAAAAAATCTAACATTATCATCTCTTCCTAATTTTTAACAAAAGTGTTAATTCAATTTTGAACTATATCTTTTAGGTGATTTTTTTACCGTAAAATCTTGATTTTAAAATTTTTATTCATTGTTTTTATATTATTTATATTAAATTTAAAACTATCCAAAATTCATGCATTAATATTAATCTTAAAATAAATTTAAGTAAATTTAATTATTATTATTCAATTTTCAAAATTTTCAAAAATAAGATATCTCACCTATTACCCATCAAAATTATAAAAAAAAAATCTAACATTATCAATTCTTTATTATTTTTAATAGCAAATGTTAGTTATATTTCGGATTATATTTTCTTAAGTGATTCTTTTTTACAACAAATCTTTTTGTTAAACGATTTAAATTTAAAATAATTAAATTTTAAAATTGCCGAAAATATAATCAATATATTTTACATATATAGCTTCAAAAATAAGATATCTCACCTATTACCCATGAAAATTTAAAAATAAAAAATAAAAAAATCTAACATTATCAATTCTTTATTATTTTTAATAGCAAGTGTTAGTTATATTTTGGATTATATTTTTTTTAAGCCATTCTTTTTTACAACAAATCTTATTGTTAAACAATTTAAATTTAAAATAATTAAATTTTAAAATTGCTGAAAAAGATAATCAATATATTTTACATATATAGCTTCCAGATTTATCATCATATGTAACAGTTCATTGAAACGAAAAGAAAAAAAACCAATTGAATATATTACTTTTGGCTTTAGATTCATTTTTTGAGGAAATTGATATGGATTCTTTAGTTGGTTGATATCTTTAATTACAATGCACATAAGATGGATCTTTTCAATTATTGTATTCAATATTGATTATCTCGAATTGATTTTTTTTTTTTTCAACAGTTGTCTAGCAAAAAGCTTGTTCGATTTCTGATTTGGTCTTACTCTCAGTTTTTTGTAGGTTCTTTTCTTATTTCTTTTTTTTTTTTCCTCTCAAATTATTTTTTGATACGGAATTATTATAGGTAGCAGTTATTGCCAGAACCTAAGATAGATGAGATGCTTCAGGATTGGGTTTCTAATAAGTAATTTGCAGAGCGACAAATGGCTGATCTGAAGAATAATATTATCAGTTGGACAACCAGATCGAAGTTGAATCGAAAATTTTGATCAGGAGAAAGATTTTCTCAAGCAACCTGAAACCATAAGAATTGTCAAAGAAAGAGGTTTTTCTTTTTTGGAGCAATAGGTTCGCTGAGATTCCTTTGGATAATATGGGACTCTAGGCTTGAACACTGAGATTCCTTTGGATACCATGCAGTGCATGAGATTCTCCATCAGCAACAACAATACGGGATGCCCCATTGCCTTGCAACTATTTGATACTATTGTCTAATATTGTGGTTGAGAATATTCTTTTTGAATCATGAATGACCGACTCTAAACATGCATTGATGATTGATTTCAAATTAATTGGGTGTTATTGCATCTATATGTCTACATGAAATGCACATGATATCCTTTTGTGGATGGTAAGATGTTGTTATATATTGTGCTGCTCATCTAAAACCGTACTTGGCCTGATATGAACTATGCTTTTTCAAGTAGATCATGTATGTGCAAAGTTTGTAATGCTTATATCTAGATAGACTTTTTATTGGATGTTAAACTATTGAACTTTTTATGAATTTTTCTTATCCTAATCACATCAGAATTTTGGACTTTTTTATTTTATTTCATGTCTTAATGTTTAAAATGTGTCCTTAATCATTTATATCAAAATAAAGTAGTGTTTTTTTCTCATTTTCAAATCTTTGGTAATTATAAACTGGTGTTGGTGCTGTGGCTTTATTTCATTCTTTCATTGTCTTTTTTGGGTAAGCTTTGATAATTTTGGAATGCAACGAAGTGCAGGTATAAATTTATCGAATAAAATTTGCTTACATGGACTTTTATATGGAAAATTTCCTTTGATGACACCTAGAATAAGGCATTAAGTTTTGCAATTTAAGCAAATTAAAATAAAATATCAAATCCTTATATTTGGATTTGAACATGTTTAAAACTTTATATTTTACTACAATCAAATAGAATAAAAAAACTCATACTTTTTTAAATTATTATAAATTAGACATATTTTTATTCAAAAATAATATTTTTTTAAAAAAAATTATAAATCAATCAAATTAATAAATATACAAGACTTAATTATTTTAATTTTATGAGTGTATAAATTATATATAATAAATTATATTTTTATTAAGATAGTATTAAAATTAAAATGAATTAAAAAACAAATTTAAATTAGAAAATATAATAAAAAATAATCCGTGCATCGCATGGGTTAAAAAACTAATTATTTTTAAGAGATAGTATCTAATCGATTTGAAATTCAAATTTTAACATATACAATTCATTTTCCTATCTCTAAATTTTGAACATTTTTATAATAAAAAAAAAACTCATCATGATGACTCCAATTATCGCCATTTTCATTGCGGATAATATATATTCTCTGAACAAGTTGTACATATGTTTATTAATTTTATAAGCAATTGAAGTTAAACCTAAACCACTTGGTTAGCATCTTTCATTTTTTTTTTTTCCACAAAAGAAGACAATCTCCGTTGAAACCTAAGATTACGTATGGCTAGAGCTTTCCACGTGTCGAATTATTTGTTTGATTTGATAAGTTTGATAAGTTTGATCTGAACTGAATCAAATCTAAAATAAATTTTTGATAATTCGAATTAATTCAGTTTGATCAAGATTATTATTTAAATAATAAAAAAAATATTTTTTTACAATTTAATTCTAAAATCTAACTTTTTAGTATTTTAATATATTTTAAATAATAAAATATACTTTCAAATCGAGTCAAGCTTGAGCAAGCAAATTTTTTTATATTCGAGTTCTATCCGACCCATAAACACCTTAATTATGGGAGGGAACCATACCTCACATATAAAATATTGGAGGAAAATGGTTTATTAAGTTACTTTTTCATCACAATATTTAGTAATAATATTTTTAACCAACACAATGTCTTTTAATATATCCAAAGGGATATCAAGAAACTCTTAACTTGTAATCTCAAATTCGAATTCTATTACGAAAGAGGTTGGAGGTTTTTTTTGGTACAAAAATGTCAAATAGGAAAAGAGGTGGCAAATGTTAGGATTCGAATATCAAATCTATTGGATGCCATTTCATAATAGTGGTTACATGAATAACTAGGTTAAATCTCGGATTTAAAAACCGGAGTTCATGGAATAAGAGAAGATTGTCTCATTTGTAAAGCCCATTATCAGAATTACAAAAGAATGTTAAACTTTTACTTTCAATAGCACATGCTTAATTGTAGGATAAAGAAATAGTGGTAAAATCTAATTTATTTTCTTTCATTATCCTTATTAACTTTGTTCTTATGCATAGCTCAGCAGTTAAAACTTGAGAGCTATCCCCCTTGAAGGCAACAAAGGACAGTATTGTTTTGTGATTCCTATGGCCAAAATTGCATCACAACCAGCAATATTTTTCCTTTTTACTCTGTTTTTTTTTTTTTTTTGTGTGTGATCAAGATCAAAGATATTTTTGTCTCAAAATTGAATATTATATATTTTGGTTTCTCAATTATTTGACTCTCATCTCTTTCTATCCCATATATATATATATATATATATATATATATATATATATATATCGTTTTTGGTACCCTGACAGTATAGTTTATTAACTTTACAAACGGAATTAGAAGACCATTACATATTTTATTTTTTTAAATTATTTTTTTTATTTTCTTAATATATCTAAAAAAATATGTATCACTTTATTAATTTCGTTTATAAAAATTAAAATCTCCTATGGATGAGATAACTTATAAGCATATAAATTAATTTCAAAAATTTTAGACAAACCAGTTAAGTACAAATAGAGAAAGTTCTTTGCTTTATATATATATATATATATATATATATATATATATATATATATATAACCAATCAACAGTTGTGTTTTTATTTAATTTAGCAGTCCCACAAATCTATTTGTATGTTAGTATTTCATTTTTTTTTTTTTTTTTTTGATAATTGGGTAAGGGAAGGGGTTGCTTGAGTTTGAACCCAAGACTTCATGCCCCCAAGACTCTTGGCCACTCAGCCAAGAGCTTGTTGGCTAGTATTTCATTTTCTGACCTGATTACTTATTCTGATATTTTTATATATTTCACCAATATTTTTCCCCTTTTTCCCATCAAACATATCAGTCAAACCTGCAAATGTTATCAAATTAAATGATTGAAAAAAAAAAGGGGGGAATTACAAGTGGGGTGTTGGAATGATGAAGAGAATTTAGAACAGAATTATATTTATTATAAAAACTAGAATTAAGTCTCCGCTTTGTCGGGGTAGTTTTATTTTATTTTTTATTTTTAATTAATTAATAATAAAAAATAAATTTAAATTATATTTTATTAAATAATAATTTTTTATTTAAATTAATTAAAATAATAATAATTATATAATTATATTTTATTAATTATGAAAATTAAATTTATGAAAATTTTTTATTTATAAATTACGTAATATAAATCCATATACAAATTTTATTTATATATATATATTTAAAAATATTTAGACCTTATTGTGTAATGTATATTTTTATTTATAGGAGGTAAAAAATAATAAATAAATAAATAAATAAAATTATGCTTTGTATTTTATTCTCTCGTAGATCAATTTTCTCACATAGATTAGCAACAAGTTTATTTTTTTTTAACTTTTTTCCCGAGCGGGTCTGGTACTGATCCTAAATTGACCTGCGAATCAAAATGCGAACCAACCCTTTTAAATATATCATTTAAAATTTAAATTAAAATAATTAATAATTTTTTTTTTAAATTTTTTTTCTCGAGCTGATCGAGTAAAGATCCTAAACCGATCCGCGAGTCAACATATAGACTAACCCCTTTAAATATATTATTTAAAAATAAAATAAAAAACTAATTAATAAAATAATTTTTATTTTATTTTTTTATGTGGGTCGGGTACGGATCTTAAATCGACCCGCAAGTCCATGTGCGAACTAACCCCTTTAAATGCAATATTTAAAAATAATAAATAATAAAATAAAAACTAATAATAAATAATAAAATATTCCTTTTTTTAATTTTTTCGTCAAGAGGCTCGGGTATGGATCCTAAATCGACTCACGTGAACGTGTGAGCCACCCCTTTAAATACATTGTTTAAAAATAAAATAAAAGTAATTAATAAAATAATTTTTTTTTTAACTTTTTTTTTTCGAGCGGGTCGAGTACGGATCCTAAATCACGTGCAGACCAACCCTTTTAAATACATCATTTAAAAATAAAATAAAAAACATAAAACTAAAAAAAACTAAAAATAATTAATAAAATAAAATTTTGATTTAATTTTTTCTGAGCGGGTTGGGTATGGATCTTAAATCGACCCGAAAGTCAACGTGCAAACCAACCCCTTTAAATACATCATTTAAAAATAAATTTATTTTTTAACTTTTTTTTGGTGCTGTTCGGGTAGGGATCCTAAATCATTATGCGAGTCAACGTGTTGACCAACCCCTTTAAATACATCATTTAAAAATTAAAAATAATTAAAAATAATTTTTAAAATAATTTTTTTAATTTTTCTAAATGGATTGGGTATGAATCTTAAATTGGCCCATGAGTTACTGTGCAAACCAACATTTTTAAATACATCATTTTATTTTAAAATAAAAAACTAAAAAACTAAAAATCTAAAAATAAAAACTAAAAACTAAAAAATAACATACAATAAAAATAAAGAGACTTTAGGGATTGTTTTTATTTAATGTTATAGAATAAGACAAATTTATCCTTAACACATTTCAAAAATGTTTCTTAGGTCTCTAAAGACTCAAAAATCATATATAGAGATAACAGCAAAGATATATAGAAATTAATATGCATAATTTTTATCATACTTTTATTTCCTTTCTAATCCTTATTTTATCCCAAAATCATAAACATATAATATTATCAATCCATTACTCTACTTTGTAGGTTTTTAGAGCCATGAGATATTATTTAATTAATAAAAATTAAATTTTAATTATAAAATATATAAAAAAATATTAATATTTTAATATATATTTTAAAATTTTGGGCTTCTTGGATTGGGCCTTGAGTAAGATTTTTAAAATGACAATTAGACCTAACCTAATTAATCCGATCCATGAAAATGTTTACGTATATTTAAAATGAATGTAATTTTATCATTATTCTTTTTAAATTGATTAAAAAATGATCAAAAAAAAGATATCCATAGATCGGATTACCAACCAAGCTTGCAAATCTACCGAGAGCTGAATAAATTTTTTGATAAATTATTATAACTTTCACACTATCATTTATTAATAAAAAAAAATAACAAAATTAATTATTATTGCAACCTAACAAATACAAAATATTAATTGATTAAAAGTTAGCATTACAAAAATAATAACAAAGATACATAATAATTAATGTGTATAAAAATTAATTTTTTAAAATAGTATCGAAATTCTATTTCTTTTCTAATCATATTTTATCTTATAATATAAATTTATAATATTATCAATTCTCTATCCTATTTTGTAATTCTTCTTTTTGTCTTTTTGTTCTTTGTTCTATTTTGGAACGCATATAAAGCACATGGCAAAAATTGCGTACCACATATGCCACCTAATTTTAGAACTTGGCAAATGACAATTGGCAATTTCGCATTTCTCTCCTAACAAACAAGTTCGATCCTCACAGAAACCAATAATTATGTTTTATTAGCTGTATAGATCTGATTAATCTGCTGACTGCAATACCCACATTATATATAAAACTGCCGGTGGAATTAATATTACGAGTTAAGTAATATTAATTTAATTGAAAATTGACAAAAAAAAAAAAATAAAAACAAAATTAGAATAGACACATCATTATGTGGGTGGAAAAAAAAACATGTTAAAAATAAATGAAAGAGAAAACATCATTTTGTGATTATTGATTAAGAAGAAGTGAATAATTTTTAAAATATTTATTTTTAATTTAAAAAAATGGCAAAGACATAAATATTCATATAAATATATGCTTTTTATTTTATTTTTTGGTTTTTATGTAATTTTTTAAATTAAGTTTATGCCACTTGACTCGTGATACCAAACTCAGTCAAAAATTTTATAATAATAAAATCAAAAAATCAAATAGAGATAATTATGTTTTTCAATATTTTATATAATAATTTTTTTTTTTACAAAAAATACTTATTTACTTCTAAAAAATCTAGTCAATTTTCTAAAAAAAAAAAAACTACTCATTTTTTTGAATTAATTTTTTTAAAACATAATATATTTTTTTTTTCAAAATATTTGCTCACTGATATAGTGAATGTGTGTAATTCTAGTATATATAAAATGCTTGATTGAGTTGATGTCACGAGTTAAGTGACATCAATTCAGTAGGTGAATTTACAAACAAAAAAAAAATCAAATAAAATATAATATAATATAAAATTAGCAATACATACATATTTTATTATAAAAAATAACTACCTATTTAAAAAAGTATCCATTCTTTTTTAAATACTATTTTCTTTAAAAATAGATGTTTTAATTTTTTTTTTCACCCACATGTGTGACAATTCTAATATGTATAATATGGGAAAAAATGGTTTCCATATAGTTTACTTATATTTATATATATATATATATATATATATATATATATATATATCAGAATTTCATGTCACGTGGCTAAAATTATATGGATCGATGTTGCCTTAACAGCTACTTGATTTCGTTGGAAAAATAAAGTAAGTATTTATTTTTATTTTCTTAATCAATATTCCCTAGCACATGGCTTATGAATTTGGGGAGGTGTGGGTTTTGGAACAAGGTTGAAACTTTTTTTTTTTGCAATTTCTTGCACATGATGGATAAAATAGAGTTGTAACTTTTGGACCAATGTTAAAATCTATAATATAAAAGTTATGAAAATGTTAAAAGTAACATGCTTCTCTTAAATGTCTTGGAGAAGTTAATAAACTGTCTTACCAAGCTTAATTTTTAATATTTTTTATCCCTAACTAACAATATAAGGTATTGGTTTAGGTAATATAAGTCCTTGACGTATCCATTATGTTATGCAGGTGAAATGATAAATAATTTTATTATTTAAATAAATATTAAAAAATTGTTATATGTCTAAATATTAAAGAGGGAAACAGGAAAAAATTAATGTTTAATTTTGAAAATAGAAAAAAAGAAAAAGAAAAAAAAGACACAACTGTTAGATAGGTTTAAAAAAATTGATTTTAAATATCATATTTTAAAGAAAAGAAGGAAAAAAAACTAACATACCCTTAATAATTCATTTTATATTATTACATGATGAGGTTCTTTTATCAATTTTCTAATTGAGTTAATCTCACTTTATTTATGACACCAATTCAATCAGAGATTTTAATATTATTATAGATAATTTACTTAAAGAGAAATGATCGCGTACACAACTAGTGAAAATTTTAAATTCCATAAACAATGTTAGAATAGGATGACATATACTCTTAGGATATATTTAAAAAATTAATTAAATAAATAAAATATGTAGCTGACTCTTAATCTTGTTTATATTAAAAAATTTCACCTTCAATATATAAAAACAAAATCTTAGTCAAATTAAACTTATCTATTTGACCTCATATACTTTTGGTTGCTTATTAAGTCATTCCTTTATAGAAATAAAATTCTCAAATTTCCTCCTTTTCCTTTTATAAGATAATGACTAGGTCACTTTTAATTTTTTTTTCAATGAAAGCGGTATTCCCCATTTCGGCTTCTTGTTTTATTGGCTAAATTGAGTACTATCTTGTCACCAAATATATATATATATATATTATATTTTTTCACTTGAATCAATTCCAAATTAAATGAGACATGCATATGGCTGTACTGAATTAAAATCAGCTTTGCACATGGGAAAATCAATCATGTTGCCATTTGACATGTTTCGTTTTAAACGTTTTAAAATGGCTACTGTTTATATATCTCTTGGTTAAGAGATCTCACATGTTGCATGGATATATATATATATATATATATATATATTAACTTAAACTCAATAATAAATGGAAAGATTTAATTTGAATATAAAATCATAATAATTCAAGATTTAATCGATATGAAATAACAATATTTTAACAAGTTTCATCACGTGTAAGCGGAGACAAAAAAGTTTATCACGTGATAAACTTAGAAAGGATAATAGGCATAAGTAACATGAAAGAAGAACAGAACAAAATCTGACTTTAATACCATATTAAACATTCAACCTAAAATCAAATGATAATAGATGAAAAAATTTAACTTAAATATAAGATCATAAAAAATTTAAAATTTAACTGATGTAAGATAATACTATTTTAACAATATATATATATATATATATGGAGATTTCACCATTGGAGGTTTGAAAGATTGTCAACTAAGCATTTGAGCAAAGCAAGCATTCAAGGACTTGGAAATATTATGCTTCGATCTATTCAATTCGAGTTCTTGGTTCTATCTTTATAATTAAAATAATAGATTTTAAAGATATCAATGCAACCCGCACGTGTTTTATATTTTTCACCTTAAGCTGGCTCTTTTTTACTAGTGAAATTTTCCGTACTATAATATGCCATTTCAAGCTATTGTCCCCCAATTGAACAGTACTTTATTATTTTGTTTGATAAAAAATGAGTTTTTAAAAATAAAATAAAAAATTAATAGTTGAGTTATAAAATAACATATATTATTATAAATCTCAATCATTAAATTAAAAATTTCTCCTCATCATTCTCTTTTTCTATCCTAATCTTGTCTCTTTTAATTTGTTTATAATCAAAATCAATACGAGATATTTTTTTGATATAAAAAAAAATTACTGTTTAAAAATAGAAAAAAAATTATAAATGTTGAAATTTGAATTTCAAATTTACTGAATATCACTTCTTAAAAATAATTACATAAATTATGGATTAAACCCCGAATTCCAATACAAGACATTTTACAATGTAAACTTGATAATTCTTTAGCACCATTGACAAAAGCTGAATCATAAGTTTGTACATTTGATTTTACCTATGGCTCTCTCTTGAAAAAGTTTAACATATTCTCGATATTAAATTCGCCAAGTTTTAAGATTTTTTTAAATATTATTTTTTAATATTATTTATCATTATTAATTGTTTACGTGAACGTGGCATGGCATGTAAACATTAACAAAAGATCCAATTAAATGGAGATTGTGGAACTGAAGCCAGCTCTATATACGCACGTGGGATGAAAGAAGAATGATGATCATTAATTTTCTGACCTAACGAACAGAACAACTTATTTGAGGAATATATAGCCCACTAAATGCAATTATCTTGTCACCTACCCCTAACTTACTATCAAAGGACATTTTGATTAATTATTATATTGCTAGCTCTTGAAAAGATATGATAATTTATATATGTGTGTTAGTGTTTTATATATATTTTTTTTTATGTTAGTTGTTTAAATTTAAACGTAACATAATTATTAAATGTATTAAAATTTTAAATATGAACACGAACGTATGTTAAACATATCATATTAATCGTATTTAAATATGTCGTGTTGTATTTATTATATTATTTTATGTTTATTAAATATGTCATATATTTGTATCGTGTTTAAAATTATTATATCTAGTCTTGAAAACCAAAATCTTCTAAGAAGTTGAATTAATTATGTAACATCTCATAACTATAACAAACTTGACAATTAACACTTCAAAAACGTACAAGCAGCAAGAAATCAGTGTGAATTAACACTTCATAATTATTCATCTCCTAGTATTATTCTATCTCAATACTTTCATTTTCACTCGATTACCTATTGGTTTAACAATGTCAAAGTATTTGAGAGGTTTTTATATTATATCATTTAATATAAATTAGTTTTTTTATTATAAAATTAGATAATTTAGTCATTATTCTTTTAAAAGTGAAAAAAAAGTTAAAATCACTAACTAGTGTAACGTGAACCGTTAAAAAAAAACGTGATATCAATAAAATATATTATTTTAAAATAACGTGAACAAAATAAGTAACTAAATTATTGAAAATGCCACATCAAATCTTTTTGGCCACGTGACATTATTAAATTAGTGATTTTACTTTTACAGATTAAATGTCACGTCAATCTTCTTAAAGGTTCACGTTACACCTGTAGACACCTAATTTTGTCCGGACCACTAAACAGGTATGTTTTCTTCCCATATTGATGTTTCCGAGTATAAAAAGACTGTTTTCATCCTGCAAGTGGTACTCCGAGACTTAGTTTAAGAGGGCGAGCACAAAAAGACAAACTTGAAAAAAAGTCAACCCAAAAAAGTCAACCCGAAAAAGTTAACCCTAAAAAGTCAACTACTGAAAAAGTCAACCCACTTTCAAAATCAATATTTTAAGTTCAATTGAAAAATGGCGAAAGAATTTTGATAATCCGAGGTCTACATTGAAAGATATGGAGTTCGGAAGTTGGGATTTGGAGATTCAGTAGAAAAGAAACCCTAATTCGAGAAATTTGGGGAAAAGTGCTTAAACGATCAAACTGGTCGAAATTGAAGGTTCCAAATGAAAGATAAGCACTGACTACGGGTAATGGAGAAGTCACTTGCAAGAAAAACCGAAAGAAAAGTCAATCCGGGAGAAAACCGAGAATTAGGATTTTTAGTGGATTTCGGTGAAATCGGGAAGAATCACAGAAATGGCCCGACTTGGTAAGACCAAAGCCCCCAATGGATGAGGAATGATTAAAAAGGATGGCCCAAGGCTCAGATTGAAGAAAATCTGAAAATCGGACTTGTTTTGAGCAAAACCGGGCAAAAAAAAGATAAATCCCGGAAAAATAGCAAATGGACTCCAAAAATTCTGAAATTTGGCAAATCTCATTTTTAAATTATTTGGAAGAGATTGGCGAAAGAAAATCTTGATTCCGAGTTCGTTTGCAAAATGGCCAAATCCCGGGCCTCCTATGCAGTAATTCAAGCCGATAAATCCCGAAAAAATACCAAATGAGCTCCAAAAATTATGAAAACTTCCAGATCACACTTTTTAATTATTTTGAAGAGATTGGTGAAGAAAAATCTTGATTTGGAGCTCGTTTAAAAAATGCTAAAAAGTAGGGGCATAAAAGGACATTTTGGGAAGAAAAAATCCAAATAAATAGCAAACGGACTCGGATAATTTTGAAAACTTCCAGAACTCAATATTTTATTATTTTGGAAGTATTAAAAAAATAAAAATTGAATTTGGAGTCCGTTTGATATTTACTTGCATCCGGGGGGCAAAATGGTCATTTCACCCAAGCAACCGAAAAGGGCTTTTTTGGGCCTTTCAAAAATCAGAGTTGGGCTGGAAAAGAGAAGTGCTGGCCTGCCCAAGCCCAAAGGAAGGAGGAAGCTTGATTTTTTTTTTTTTTCAATCAAGTGGTTAAAAATCAAGAGTTAGTTAACCATTCTCTTTGATCAAGCCATGGTGATTAAACCACATAGGTTAAGAAAGATGTCAACATTATTTTTGCATAGCTGTAATTTGAGAGGGCTGAGATGCTAATCTAAAGGTGGTAATTTCATGACTTTTCATCTTGAATTATTGGCCAATTGATGGAAAATAGGTTACACAAAAATGACAACATCTTTGAGGCTATATAAGCATCATTTAGGCCAACCCTAGAGGGAGGAGGCAGATTTTGTTTTTTCTTTTCCATTTTGGCTGATTTCTCTTAGTTTTTCTTAGTTTTTATCTTCTTGGTTGAGAGCAAAAAAAGAAAAGTTTAGAAAAAAAAGGAAAGTTTGAAGAGAAAAGCTTGAAATATTAGCTTCTTGAGGTTGCTCTTGAGCACCAACTCTTGCACTTTCATTTTCTATTCTTATTTTTTGCTATTTTAATCTCTACTTGGTGAGTTTTCATTTTAAAATAATGTTTCTTGTTCTTCCTTCATTTCCTTTCTTAAGTATTTTTTTTACATTTTGTTTTTACAATAAACTCACCATGGCCAAATGGCCTACATTATTTATTTTAAGTTGTTGTTTCGATTTATTTTACCATATTGTTTATGCTATTTTCTTTGTTTTTGATGTTTTAAATGTTATGTTATTTCATGTTCTTGAGTTATATTTTAATTTGGTTGCTTTGTTTGTTGCCATTTATGTCTTATATATCATGTTTTTGCATTTTTAATTTTCTGTTTTCATATTGTTTAAATTTGAGCATGTTTTAAAGTTAGCATATTAAGTGTTTGTGAAAATGCTTGTGTGATTCTTTGCATGATTCTTGTTTTATATCTTAGTTGAGCATGTTTTAGATTTAGCATATTAAGTGTTTGTGAAAATGCTTGTGTGATTTTTGTGTTATGACTTAGTTTTTCATGCTAGTATGCCAAGTGTTTGAGAAAATGCCATGCTTGTTGGAGCTTGAGGCCATTTGGCTACTCCATGTGTTTTGCATTGTGTGTTGCATTTTTTGTCATGCTAGTTGTTAGGTTTTTGCATTTGCATGATATTTGGTTGGATTTTTGAATTAAGCATGCCTTGTGTTTGTGAAAATGCCATGCATATCTTAGGTCTAGCTTGCATTTATTGCCATGCAAGTTCATGTTAGGTCTAGGCCATATTATTTATGTCATGCATTTTCCTTACCTTTAGGTTTAAATCCATGCATTTCATGTATTATGTTTACTGCATTATTTCATGCATTTCATGTTCATGCCACTTGAATAATGACTTGAGCCAATTAATGGTTCAAGGTCATGCTCTCTTGAGCACACTTGTGGAAAATTAAGTTTGTCAAATTGATTATTCTACCTTTGTGATTTTTTTTACTTAGCCAATTTTTATCTAACTTTCAAAAAGTCCTAGCTACTGTCTTCAAGTCATTCTATGAGTTTCAAATATTTTTATTTTGGTTTTTAAATGATTTTATCAAAGACAAAAAAAAATGTGTTGGCAAAGCAGTTTTTTTTTCACCCAAAACTCGTACATCTCCGATGTTTCTGGGAATTCATCTTTGATCAGAAAATTAATTCGATTTTTTCTCGTGTAGTTTTACATGTCCTTAGTCTCCAATAATTTTTTCAGAATTTTTGGAATTTTTAAAAATAGGGTAAAAAATCGTGGATTAAAACTGGACAGTGGAGTCAGAATTGAATTTAAAGAAAAACAAAGCAGTTTTTTCTCCTCCAAAAACTCGTACATCTCTGGTTTTTCTGGGAATTCATCTTTGATAAAAAAATTAAGCCGATTTTTTCTCGTGTAGTTTTACATGTCCTGAGTCTTCAGTATTTTTTTTAGAATTTTTGGAATTTTTAAAAATAGGATAAAAAATCATGGATTAAAACTGGTTAGTGGAGTCAGAATTAAAAAAAAAAACATTTTTCTGTTTTGGTTAATTTACTTAGAGTGGGCTGATTAGGAGAGTTAGCTACTGACTTAGGGTGATTTCTAAGCCTTTTCAAACTCTAAAAATGGTTTTTCAAGTCTCGGGTTAAGGGTAGTAAAGTCCGGATTTTTAAACTCAGAAAATTAGAGTCATTTTAAAAATTTTAGCCCAGTTTTTATTTTTAATTCAAGCTTTTCAAAATTGTTTTCAAACAATCACAAAGTATTTTGGTTTTAGAATATTTAATTTGACATATTTTTCTAAGGTAGCCGGATATCTTTTTAGATATACGGATTTCCTTAATTAAAGGAAAAAATACATTTCATGCATTGCATTTTTATATTCATGCATTTTATATAATATGTGATTCTTGCCATAATAATTTCTATGTGTCATGTCATTTAGGTTGCATTATATTATTTAGATTTTGCTATGTCATTTTATTTATGTCATGCATATACATATTCATCTCTTTTAAATGTTTTCAAAAAAAAAGATAATGGTTTTCAATAAAAATAAAGATATTCCCGAGTTAAAATAATTTATGAGTTCTCTACCGGGTTTGCTGGAGGGAATTTCATCAATTATCATTAATAAAGGAATATCTTTCTTTCAAAAAAGAGAATGATTCGGAAAGTTTCCAAAACTAATAAAAATTTCTATATTTTGTCACGTTTGTTGGGGAGTATAGGAAAATTTTGAATTTATAAATTTTGGATCATTGTCAAAAAAAAAAATGAAATTACTTTTCTTTAAATTGGGAATTAATTTGAAATACTAAATTTAAAACCAACTTTTACCGAGACTTGAGATAACACACGATTAATAAGGTACCGATTTATACGGGCGTTGTGGGGGTGCTAATCCTTCCCCGCACGTAACCGACTCCCGAACCCGCTTCTTTGATTTCTCTGGTTTAAAACGCAGACTTGAAATTGGTTTTTAAAATGTTTTAATTAATTTTTAAAATATTTTATAAAACCGGTTTTAATAGGTGGCCGATCACACCTAGCTAAAAAAAGATTGGTGGCGACTCCATGTCTTTTTTAAGGTCATTTTCAAAACCTTCATTTTTAGAGGAATTAAGTCGACTTTTCCTCAGTTTTTTTAATGTCACACTTAACGAATAATAAAGTCTTGCGATGAGACTCGTCGTTATTTTTTAGGTTGCGACAGCTTGGCGACTCCGCTGGGGACTATTAGAGAGTCAGGCCTAGAAATAGTCGTTTGTTATCAAAGTCTCAGTTTTGGTTGGTTTAATTGGTATTTAATTTTAATTCCCACATTTTTCTAATAAAGAGAATTTTGAAAAATAGTAAAATATTTTTAAATATGTTCATACTCATGTGCATGCATTTTATTATTGTTCTCTAGTTATTTAAGGTTGCATATTATAATTGCTTGTTGGTTAATGCGTTACACTATTCTTGAATGTTTTAATTGCTAGGGCATTTAGAATAAGGTTTGTAGAATAGGTGGTGAAAGGTTTATTATTCCTCCACACACACTACACGTGCATTTGCATAACATGAATCCTATACCCGGGTTCCGTCCTTTTAAGTGGGAGTAAAGTAACTACGCCTTCGTGATGATCCTCCGTATGGGCTAGTGAAACACTTTCGGAGTATAAAGTACCTAATGCCTTCGTGATAATCCTCCGTACGGGCATAGGAAAATATACTCTAACGAATTGAACCCGCTTTTATCGGGGTGCCTTACTAGCCTTCACCGGCGACAGTGAGGAACAATTCAGAGCCTTAGAACCGATTCACCCTCATATAGTGAACCTAGGCGAAGCCATGCCGGATTTCCGTTAGATATACCGAAAATAGGAACACATAGAGGGACAGTTCTAAACCTTTTGTTACCTATTTTACACTCCGAATAAGTGTGGTAGATCGGGCAACGATGTACGTACATCGCCCATAATAAATGTGATACTCCGCCTCGATGGCATCGTGATGCCTAATTAAGCAGATATTGCTGGGGCAGATGTTCATTAGCTGTTTTTAAAAAAAAAAAAAATCTTTTTTCAAGCATTTTTGCATGTTGCACATTTCATGCATGTGTGAATGGGGCATATACATTTTTGGTTGTATTATTGATCTCATTCTTTGCAATCCACCCTGAAATTCTTTTGAAAATGATGTGATTGGTTTATCAAAAAAAAAAATTGGAGGCAAATCTTGCATAATGAGATTTTTGAATAACCAAGATTTAGGTCCCACCAATTTCGTGTAATCATTGATTTCTTTGTATATACCTTTGTGTTAATTCATTTATTTTTGCATGTATCATTTTGACATCATGTTATAGTCATAGCATGCATGGTCATTCATTGTAAGATACGTTTATGACATGCATGGTCATTATTTGTATATACTTATGTATCAATTTATTCTTTCTTTACATGCATCATGTTGGCATCAAGTTGCATTCATGCATTCATAGTCAGCATGATTTTTTCTGTATATATATCCATATATCAATTTATTCTTTCTTTACATGCATCATGTTGGCATCCAGTTGCATTCATGCATTCATAGTCAGCATGATTTTTCTGTATATATCCATTATCAATTTATTCTTTCTCTATATGCATCATGGTAGCATCAAGTTGCATTCATGCATTCATAGTCAGCATGATTTTTCTGTATCTATTCATATATCAATTTATTCTTTCTTTACATGCATCATGTTAGCATGAGAGTGCATTCATGGCATACATAGTCATCATGATATGCTCATGCATTAATTTGTCATATTGGCATCAGGTTGCGTTCATGACATACACGGCCAGCATGACTTTCTTTGTATATACTCTGTGTCAATCATTTATTCTTCACATGCATCATAATTGACATTGTGTGGCATTCATAGTGTATATGATCATTCATTGAGAAATGCATTTGGAACATACATGGTCATTCATTGCATATATCCATGCATTGGTTTTTCTTATTCTTTAAATGCATCATGTTGGCATCGTGTTGCATTTATAACATACATGGTCAACATGTTTCCACTGTATATGACCACACATAACTTTGTTTATCCTTCACATGCATCAAATTGCACTCATGACATTCATAGCTCATTCATCATGAAACACATTAATAAGATGAAATAGAAATTGGCTTAGCTTTGAAGAGTTTTCTTCGTCAGCTAAAAGCTATGACCCCAACAGCAAGTGCGAGTATCATATTGGGGCAATTGGGCATTCGACTAAAAATGCAGAAAACTGAAGGAAAGAATTGAAGGTCTTGTCCACAATGGCATTTGGATTCCAGAGCTTATCGAACATTGGAAATCTGTTTTACCATAGATTGATTTCCTCTTGAAGAATTTTGAGGATAAGATTTGTTATCTTTGAAAGCATGTCAATAGGAGCATTCTGATGCATATTTTTCTATACACTTTGATGATGAAAGCTCTTGTCTCATGATGACATCTACATGAAATAAATAAATTTTGAATTTTAATATTTTGTGTTCATTTTATTTTAGCAATAAATTTGAAATTGTAAAAAAAAAAAAAAAAAACAAATGAAACTTTGAGAAAATTTGTGGTACACAATAAATAAGTGGTTTTCACATGAAATAATGAACAATCTTGAGAATATTGATGATCATTGTTAGAAATGACCCAATACCTTCAGCCTTCTCTTTTAGGCTTTCCTAAGCCTACATCCTTTGAACCGAGACCACTTGAAAGACCTAATGCTTCAAGGAATATGAATGATTTGACTTCATAAAACCATTGCCATCACAGAATAAGCAAAGACTTAGATCTTAGTCTAGGCTATGAACAAAGGAACGAACTTTTTGAAAATTTTCAAATTCCTTGAAAATCAAACAAATGAGACATTCTTTCAAGAATCCAGATTTTGATAATTTGGTGTGTGTCAGGATTGTGCTAAAACCATTCATGACCTTTCCCAATTACCACAAAACACTAATTGCCCAGACATCACTTCATGATTGACACCTTGGGGCACAATGATTAAACTAGATTATCCCTTGTCCCAGAGAAAACCTGCTTTTGGGTCATGTTTTCCTTGTCTCTTCAAAGAACTCAGATTGGAAACTCAGCCTTTTCAAAACAGACCTAGACTTGCCATGTTTCTCGTTGGTACAAATTCGCATGACTAATCAAATTGGGGCATCATATGTGGAAATGATGGATACATAGTGAAGAAGGATGGGCTAATGCATGAATTATTGGGGGCATGCAACGAAAAAAAAAACAAAAAAAAAAAAAAAAAATTGTGATATCATGCATATGAGAATTCGGATGATTCCAAAGTGCAAAATGAAATTCTGAATATCTATTTTCCCTAGGGATTGCTTTTCAATGTGAATATTTGTGCTTGACATGAGAAATGGCCATCTTTCATATCCCTTTCACACAAAAAGAAATTATCCATAGTCACCCCTTTTGAGCCAAAAGAATTCTTTCTTCTTTGAACCCTGATCAAGGATTACCCTCTACACTGGGGGGCAAATGCGAGGAAAGATCTTTTCAAAGATCATTGAGAAATGAGTGATAGCTCAAGGACAGACACAAAGCAAATGGAGCCCCGAATAAATACGGGCTCACTCTGTCAAAGAAAAAGAAGAGAAAAAGATGGTGAAATGAAAGCCAAGAAAAACAAAAGAAAAACACAATGAAAAAGAAAATGTGTGTGAAAGACATGGCAAATTGAAAGCCAAGAGCAAGGAAGAAAAAGAGCAAAGTCAAAAGGAAAGAAATGTCCAATAAGGGACAAATGCTTCAAAGGGAATCCTCCTCAAGAAATGATCCTTGATCTGATTACCCTCAAACACATATTTTGGGCCTATTTATCCTTTCTTTCTGAACCCTGAGCCATGGCCTACATTATATGCTTTAAAAGTCCATTTTGATCAAGCATGAATATTTAATTTGAAGGGTTTTTCCTCGGATTTTATCCCATCTCATCGAATTATCATTTCACTAAGGAAGAATTTAGAATTCTCAAGTGTGTGGTAAAAAAAAAAAAAGGAAAGAATGGGACTCTAGGGCGAAAATCCAAAAACGGGCGGTCTAGAGTAAATTTGGAAATTTTCAATGCCATCCGTGCCAATACCCAAAAAAAAAAAGAAGGTCATTTAAAAAAAGTGGTCATCGAGGAACATCTAGGAATTCCTGAACCCCCCAAATTGTCAGCTCTCATTCGGAGGATTGTCTTCAAAAATTGAATCTTTTTTTCCTCCAAGATCAAACTTTCCGATTTAAATATCCCGGCCAATCTTGACGCTTGTCAAAAAGCCTTGATATGGAAACTAAAAGAATGTTAAATTTGCTTGGTTCTCAATGAATTCATGATTTATAAAACCTGTTCCATTTGTGAGCCTAGAAAGGACATACATTTTTGTTGTGAAGTTTTCCTGAAAAAACCAAAATCTTGTTGTATCAAGCCTTGTCAATTCAAATTGAAAAACCCAAATTAATACTTAGGGGATTTTCTAACAGTGATCATCAGTCATCAAAAGATTTGTACATCATACACTGTGGAGTTAAAATTTTTGGCTTAGAAGTTTTCCTTAAATAAGCAAAATTGTTTTTCAAAAAGGGAAAATAAAAATATTTTTGAAATACCCATTTTGATGTTGGCATGAGACAAGGATTTTTCTAACTCAAAGGTGTAGAACTGCCAGGATAGGTCTTGACTTCCAGATATGAGAAGAAGAAATAGAACCCGGTTCAGATCTCTGTTGATGAAAGTTTGAAAATTGTTGGGGCAAAGAGAATAGCCAAAATGAATTGAAGATATACTCTGATTTGAAGAGGAAAAATGAATTTGAAAGGCTAAGCCAAAGTCTAGAAAAACAGCCGGGGGCACTTGCATCACTCATGAGCACTCATCTCTTTATCGAGCTTTTGCATCTACACAGTGTCGGCAAGCATTTGCATCATTCATGGGTATTTGCATTGGCATTATTCCATAAGCATCTATATTTTACCTTTACATTTACATTCTTCATGGAATTCGTATTTGTGTCATCTCAAACAATTGCATCATTTCTAGAATCATTGCATTTTCGTTAATGTGTGGTAATTGTAGTTACACCATTCATAAACCAGTTACATGAACAAAATTAGTAGGGGCATCTGCATCATGAAACATGGGCATCAATCCAAGTCATTTACATTTGCATTAAAGACATTTACACCAGTTTAAGTCATTTCGTATCTTATTCAACTTTTGCATTTGCATCAAAAAGCATTCGCATCTTCTCAAAATCTTTAGGTTAATTTTCAACAATTCTTCAGCACCATTTTTAAGACCTCCGGGCATAATTTATAGATAAGACCTCCGGGCAACATCTTTAAGACCTCCGGGCATAACTTTTTTCAGGGGTAAGGCCTCCGGGCACTATTCTTAAGACCTCCGGGCATCATTTTTAAAGTCGCATACAGCGCATTTTTTCCAAATTATGGGTAAGGCCTCCGGGCACCATTCTTAAGACCTCCAGGCATCATTTTTAAAGTCGCATACAGCGCATTTCTTCCAAATTATGGGTAAGGCCTCCGGGCACCATTCTTAAGACCTCCGGGCATCATTTTTAAAGTCGCATACAGCGCATTTCTTCCAAATTATGGGTAAGGCCTCCGGGCACCATTCTTAAATCCTCCGGGCATCATTTTTAAAGTCGCATACAACGCATTTTTTTTTAAACCACGGGTAAGGCCTCCGGGCACCATTCTTAAGACCTCCGGGCATCATTTTTAAAGTCGCATACAGCGCATTTCTTCCAAATTATGGGTAAGGCCTCCGGGCACCATTCTTAAGACCTCCGGGCATCATTTTTAAAGTCGCATACAGCGCATTTCTTCCAAATCACGGGTAAGGCCTCCGAGCACCATTCTTAAGACCTCCGAGCATCATTTTTAAAGTCGCATACAGCGAATTTCTTTCAAATTATGGGTAAGGCCTCCGGGCACCATTCTTAAGACCTCCGGGCATCATTTTTAAAGTCGTATACATCGCATTTTTTTCAAATCACGGGTAAGGCCTCCGGGCACCATTCTTAAGACCTCCGGGCATCATTTTTAAAGTCGCATACAGCGCATTTCTTCCAAATTATGGGTAAGACCTCCGGGCACCATTCTTAAGACCTTTAGGCATCATTGTTAAAGTCGTATACAGCGCATTTTTTTCAAATCACAGGTAAGACCTCCGGGCAACATCTTTAAGACCTCCGGGCATAACTCTTTTTTCAGGGGTAAGGCCTATGGGCACCATTTTTAAGACCTCCGGGCATAATTTTTCAAATCACAGGTAAGACCTCCGGGCAACATCTTTAAGACCTCCGGGCATAACTTTTTTCAAGGGTAAGGCCGCCGGGCACCAATTGGTAAGACCTTCAGGCACCAGTTTTTTATGACCTCCGGGCACCAATTTTAAAGACCTTCGGGCATAAATTTTTCTTTTGAAAATCGAATTCGTTTTCTTAAGACGAATCGAGCCTTGTTTAGGCAGGGAATTCAATTTAAGGACAAAATCTTCAATTTATTGTTAAAAAAAAAATAAATAAATAAATTGAAAAATTGAAAAAGAGAAAAAAATAGAAAAAAAAAAGTAGAAAATGAAAAATGAAAAAAAAAATATAGAAAATGAAAAAAAAATGAAAAAAAATGAAAAATGAAAATGAAAAAGAAACCTCTTTCCCTTTCCTTCACATGTGATTTCACTGACCGTACAAAATTAGTGTTGGTTTATCTTTGCCTGATTCCTGATTCTCAGCAATAGCCAAAGAGGGGCAGCTGTAGACACCTAATTTTGTCCGGACCACTAAACAGGTATGTTTTCTTCCCATATTGATGTTTCCGAGTATAAAAAGACTGTTTTCATCCTGCAAGTGGTACTCCGAGACTTAGTTTAAGAGGGCGAGCACAAAAAGACAAACTTGAAAAAAAGTCAACCCAAAAAAGTCAACCCGAAAAAGTTAACCCTAAAAAGTCAACTACTGAAAAAGTCAACCCACTTTCAAAATCAATATTTTAAGTTCAATTGAAAAATGGCGAAAGAATTTTGATAATCCGAGGTCTACATTGAAAGATATGGAGTTCGGAAGTTGGGATTTGGAGATTCAGTAGAAAAGAAACCCTAATTCGAGAAATTTGGGGAAAAGTGCTTAAACGATCAAACTGGTCGAAATTGAAGGTTCCAAATGAAAGATAAGCACTGACTACGGGTAATGGAGAAGTCACTTGCAAGAAAAACCGAAAGAAAAGTCAATCCGGGAGAAAACCGAGAATTAGGATTTTTAGTGGATTTCGGTGAAATCGGGAAGAATCACAGAAATGGCCCGACTTGGTAAGACCAAAGCCCCCAATGGATGAGGAATGATTAAAAAGGATGGCCCAAGGCTCAGATTGAAGAAAATCTGAAAATCGGACTTGTTTTGAGCAAAACCGGGCAAAAAAAAGATAAATCCCGGAAAAATAGCAAATGGACTCCAAAAATTCTGAAATTTGGCAAATCTCATTTTTAAATTATTTGGAAGAGATTGGCGAAAGAAAATCTTGATTCCGAGTTCGTTTGCAAAATGGCCAAATCCCGGGCCTCCTATGCAGTAATTCAAGCCGATAAATCCCGAAAAAATACCAAATGAGCTCCAAAAATTATGAAAACTTCCAGATCACACTTTTTAATTATTTTGAAGAGATTGGTGAAGAAAAATCTTGATTTGGAGCTCGTTTAAAAAATGCTAAAAAGTAGGGGCATAAAAGGACATTTTGGGAAGAAAAAATCCAAATAAATAGCAAACGGACTCGGATAATTTTGAAAACTTCCAGAACTCAATATTTTATTATTTTGGAAGTATTAAAAAAATAAAAATTGAATTTGGAGTCCGTTTGATATTTACTTGCATCCGGGGGGCAAAATGGTCATTTCACCCAAGCAACCGAAAAGGGCTTTTTTGGGCCTTTCAAAAATCAGAGTTGGGCTGGAAAAGAGAAGTGCTGGCCTGCCCAAGCCCAAAGGAAGGAGGAAGCTTGATTTTTTTTTTTTTTCAATCAAGTGGTTAAAAATCAAGAGTTAGTTAACCATTCTCTTTGATCAAGCCATGGTGATTAAACCACATAGGTTAAGAAAGATGTCAACATTATTTTTGCATAGCTGTAATTTGAGAGGGCTGAGATGCTAATCTAAAGGTGGTAATTTCATGACTTTTCATCTTGAATTATTGGCCAATTGATGGAAAATAGGTTACACAAAAATGACAACATCTTTGAGGCTATATAAGCATCATTTAGGCCAACCCTAGAGGGAGGAGGCAGATTTTGTTTTTTCTTTTCCATTTTGGCTGATTTCTCTTAGTTTTTCTTAGTTTTTATCTTCTTGGTTGAGAGCAAAAAAAGAAAAGTTTAGAAAAAAAAGGAAAGTTTGAAGAGAAAAGCTTGAAATATTAGCTTCTTGAGGTTGCTCTTGAGCACCAACTCTTGCACTTTCATTTTCTATTCTTATTTTTTGCTATTTTAATCTCTACTTGGTGAGTTTTCATTTTAAAATAATGTTTCTTGTTCTTCCTTCATTTCCTTTCTTAAGTATTTTTTTTACATTTTGTTTTTACAATAAACTCACCATGGCCAAATGGCCTACATTATTTATTTTAAGTTGTTGTTTCGATTTATTTTACCATATTGTTTATGCTATTTTCTTTGTTTTTGATGTTTTAAATGTTATGTTATTTCATGTTCTTGAGTTATATTTTAATTTGGTTGCTTTGTTTGTTGCCATTTATGTCTTATATATCATGTTTTTGCATTTTTAATTTTCTGTTTTCATATTGTTTAAATTTGAGCATGTTTTAAAGTTAGCATATTAAGTGTTTGTGAAAATGCTTGTGTGATTCTTTGCATGATTCTTGTTTTATATCTTAGTTGAGCATGTTTTAGATTTAGCATATTAAGTGTTTGTGAAAATGCTTGTGTGATTTTTGTGTTATGACTTAGTTTTTCATGCTAGTATGCCAAGTGTTTGAGAAAATGCCATGCTTGTTGGAGCTTGAGGCCATTTGGCTACTCCATGTGTTTTGCATTGTGTGTTGCATTTTTTGTCATGCTAGTTGTTAGGTTTTTGCATTTGCATGATATTTGGTTGGATTTTTGAATTAAGCATGCCTTGTGTTTGTGAAAATGCCATGCATATCTTAGGTCTAGCTTGCATTTATTGCCATGCAAGTTCATGTTAGGTCTAGGCCATATTATTTATGTCATGCATTTTCCTTACCTTTAGGTTTAAATCCATGCATTTCATGTATTATGTTTACTGCATTATTTCATGCATTTCATGTTCATGCCACTTGAATAATGACTTGAGCCAATTAATGGTTCAAGGTCATGCTCTCTTGAGCACACTTGTGGAAAATTAAGTTTGTCAAATTGATTATTCTACCTTTGTGATTTTTTTTACTTAGCCAATTTTTATCTAACTTTCAAAAAGTCCTAGCTACTGTCTTCAAGTCATTCTATGAGTTTCAAATATTTTTATTTTGGTTTTTAAATGATTTTATCAAAGACAAAAAAAAATGTGTTGGCAAAGCAGTTTTTTTTTCACCCAAAACTCGTACATCTCCGATGTTTCTGGGAATTCATCTTTGATCAGAAAATTAATTCGATTTTTTCTCGTGTAGTTTTACATGTCCTTAGTCTCCAATAATTTTTTCAGAATTTTTGGAATTTTTAAAAATAGGGTAAAAAATCGTGGATTAAAACTGGACAGTGGAGTCAGAATTGAATTTAAAGAAAAACAAAGCAGTTTTTTCTCCTCCAAAAACTCGTACATCTCTGGTTTTTCTGGGAATTCATCTTTGATAAAAAAATTAAGCCGATTTTTTCTCGTGTAGTTTTACATGTCCTGAGTCTTCAGTATTTTTTTTAGAATTTTTGGAATTTTTAAAAATAGGATAAAAAATCATGGATTAAAACTGGTTAGTGGAGTCAGAATTAAAAAAAAAAACATTTTTCTGTTTTGGTTAATTTACTTAGAGTGGGCTGATTAGGAGAGTTAGCTACTGACTTAGGGTGATTTCTAAGCCTTTTCAAACTCTAAAAATGGTTTTTCAAGTCTCGGGTTAAGGGTAGTAAAGTCCGGATTTTTAAACTCAGAAAATTAGAGTCATTTTAAAAATTTTAGCCCAGTTTTTATTTTTAATTCAAGCTTTTCAAAATTGTTTTCAAACAATCACAAAGTATTTTGGTTTTAGAATATTTAATTTGACATATTTTTCTAAGGTAGCCGGATATCTTTTTAGATATACGGATTTCCTTAATTAAAGGAAAAAATACATTTCATGCATTGCATTTTTATATTCATGCATTTTATATAATATGTGATTCTTGCCATAATAATTTCTATGTGTCATGTCATTTAGGTTGCATTATATTATTTAGATTTTGCTATGTCATTTTATTTATGTCATGCATATACATATTCATCTCTTTTAAATGTTTTCAAAAAAAAAGATAATGGTTTTCAATAAAAATAAAGATATTCCCGAGTTAAAATAATTTATGAGTTCTCTACCGGGTTTGCTGGAGGGAATTTCATCAATTATCATTAATAAAGGAATATCTTTCTTTCAAAAAAGAGAATGATTCGGAAAGTTTCCAAAACTAATAAAAATTTCTATATTTTGTCACGTTTGTTGGGGAGTATAGGAAAATTTTGAATTTATAAATTTTGGATCATTGTCAAAAAAAAAATGAAATTACTTTTCTTTAAATTGGGAATTAATTTGAAATACTAAATTTAAAACCAACTTTTACCGAGACTTGAGATAACACACGATTAATAAGGTACCGATTTATACGGGCGTTGTGGGGGTGCTAATCCTTCCCCGCACGTAACCGACTCCCGAACCCGCTTCTTTGATTTCTCTGGTTTAAAACGCAGACTTGAAATTGGTTTTTAAAATGTTTTAATTAATTTTTAAAATATTTTATAAAACCGGTTTTAATAGGTGGCCGATCACACCTAGCTAAAAAAAGATTGGTGGCGACTCCATGTCTTTTTTAAGGTCATTTTCAAAACCTTCATTTTTAGAGGAATTAAGTCGACTTTTCCTCAGTTTTTTTAATGTCACACTTAACGAATAATAAAGTCTTGCGATGAGACTCGTCGTTATTTTTTAGGTTGCGACAGCTTGGCGACTCCGCTGGGGACTATTAGAGAGTCAGGCCTAGAAATAGTCGTTTGTTATCAAAGTCTCAGTTTTGGTTGGTTTAATTGGTATTTAATTTTAATTCCCACATTTTTCTAATAAAGAGAATTTTGAAAAATAGTAAAATATTTTTAAATATGTTCATACTCATGTGCATGCATTTTATTATTGTTCTCTAGTTATTTAAGGTTGCATATTATAATTGCTTGTTGGTTAATGCGTTACACTATTCTTGAATGTTTTAATTGCTAGGGCATTTAGAATAAGGTTTGTAGAATAGGTGGTGAAAGGTTTATTATTCCTCCACACACACTACACGTGCATTTGCATAACATGAATCCTATACCCGGGTTCCGTCCTTTTAAGTGGGAGTAAAGTAACTACGCCTTCGTGATGATCCTCCGTATGGGCTAGTGAAACACTTTCGGAGTATAAAGTACCTAATGCCTTCGTGATAATCCTCCGTACGGGCATAGGAAAATATACTCTAACGAATTGAACCCGCTTTTATCGGGGTGCCTTACTAGCCTTCACCGGCGACAGTGAGGAACAATTCAGAGCCTTAGAACCGATTCACCCTCATATAGTGAACCTAGGCGAAGCCATGCCGGATTTCCGTTAGATATACCGAAAATAGGAACACATAGAGGGACAGTTCTAAACCTTTTGTTACCTATTTTACACTCCGAATAAGTGTGGTAGATCGGGCAACGATGTACGTACATCGCCCATAATAAATGTGATACTCCGCCTCGATGGCATCGTGATGCCTAATTAAGCAGATATTGCTGGGGCAGATGTTCATTAGCTGTTTTTAAAAAAAAAAAAAATCTTTTTTCAAGCATTTTTGCATGTTGCACATTTCATGCATGTGTGAATGGGGCATATACATTTTTGGTTGTATTATTGATCTCATTCTTTGCAATCCACCCTGAAATTCTTTTGAAAATGATGTGATTGGTTTATCAAAAAAAAAAATTGGAGGCAAATCTTGCATAATGAGATTTTTGAATAACCAAGATTTAGGTCCCACCAATTTCGTGTAATCATTGATTTCTTTGTATATACCTTTGTGTTAATTCATTTATTTTTGCATGTATCATTTTGACATCATGTTATAGTCATAGCATGCATGGTCATTCATTGTAAGATACGTTTATGACATGCATGGTCATTATTTGTATATACTTATGTATCAATTTATTCTTTCTTTACATGCATCATGTTGGCATCAAGTTGCATTCATGCATTCATAGTCAGCATGATTTTTTCTGTATATATATCCATATATCAATTTATTCTTTCTTTACATGCATCATGTTGGCATCCAGTTGCATTCATGCATTCATAGTCAGCATGATTTTTCTGTATATATCCATTATCAATTTATTCTTTCTCTATATGCATCATGGTAGCATCAAGTTGCATTCATGCATTCATAGTCAGCATGATTTTTCTGTATCTATTCATATATCAATTTATTCTTTCTTTACATGCATCATGTTAGCATGAGAGTGCATTCATGGCATACATAGTCATCATGATATGCTCATGCATTAATTTGTCATATTGGCATCAGGTTGCGTTCATGACATACACGGCCAGCATGACTTTCTTTGTATATACTCTGTGTCAATCATTTATTCTTCACATGCATCATAATTGACATTGTGTGGCATTCATAGTGTATATGATCATTCATTGAGAAATGCATTTGGAACATACATGGTCATTCATTGCATATATCCATGCATTGGTTTTTCTTATTCTTTAAATGCATCATGTTGGCATCGTGTTGCATTTATAACATACATGGTCAACATGTTTCCACTGTATATGACCACACATAACTTTGTTTATCCTTCACATGCATCAAATTGCACTCATGACATTCATAGCTCATTCATCATGAAACACATTAATAAGATGAAATAGAAATTGGCTTAGCTTTGAAGAGTTTTCTTCGTCAGCTAAAAGCTATGACCCCAACAGCAAGTGCGAGTATCATATTGGGGCAATTGGGCATTCGACTAAAAATGCAGAAAACTGAAGGAAAGAATTGAAGGTCTTGTCCACAATGGCATTTGGATTCCAGAGCTTATCGAACATTGGAAATCTGTTTTACCATAGATTGATTTCCTCTTGAAGAATTTTGAGGATAAGATTTGTTATCTTTGAAAGCATGTCAATAGGAGCATTCTGATGCATATTTTTCTATACACTTTGATGATGAAAGCTCTTGTCTCATGATGACATCTACATGAAATAAATAAATTTTGAATTTTAATATTTTGTGTTCATTTTATTTTAGCAATAAATTTGAAATTGTAAAAAAAAAAAAAAAAAACAAATGAAACTTTGAGAAAATTTGTGGTACACAATAAATAAGTGGTTTTCACATGAAATAATGAACAATCTTGAGAATATTGATGATCATTGTTAGAAATGACCCAATACCTTCAGCCTTCTCTTTTAGGCTTTCCTAAGCCTACATCCTTTGAACCGAGACCACTTGAAAGACCTAATGCTTCAAGGAATATGAATGATTTGACTTCATAAAACCATTGCCATCACAGAATAAGCAAAGACTTAGATCTTAGTCTAGGCTATGAACAAAGGAACGAACTTTTTGAAAATTTTCAAATTCCTTGAAAATCAAACAAATGAGACATTCTTTCAAGAATCCAGATTTTGATAATTTGGTGTGTGTCAGGATTGTGCTAAAACCATTCATGACCTTTCCCAATTACCACAAAACACTAATTGCCCAGACATCACTTCATGATTGACACCTTGGGGCACAATGATTAAACTAGATTATCCCTTGTCCCAGAGAAAACCTGCTTTTGGGTCATGTTTTCCTTGTCTCTTCAAAGAACTCAGATTGGAAACTCAGCCTTTTCAAAACAGACCTAGACTTGCCATGTTTCTCGTTGGTACAAATTCGCATGACTAATCAAATTGGGGCATCATATGTGGAAATGATGGATACATAGTGAAGAAGGATGGGCTAATGCATGAATTATTGGGGGCATGCAACGAAAAAAAAAACAAAAAAAAAAAAAAAAAATTGTGATATCATGCATATGAGAATTCGGATGATTCCAAAGTGCAAAATGAAATTCTGAATATCTATTTTCCCTAGGGATTGCTTTTCAATGTGAATATTTGTGCTTGACATGAGAAATGGCCATCTTTCATATCCCTTTCACACAAAAAGAAATTATCCATAGTCACCCCTTTTGAGCCAAAAGAATTCTTTCTTCTTTGAACCCTGATCAAGGATTACCCTCTACACTGGGGGGCAAATGCGAGGAAAGATCTTTTCAAAGATCATTGAGAAATGAGTGATAGCTCAAGGACAGACACAAAGCAAATGGAGCCCCGAATAAATACGGGCTCACTCTGTCAAAGAAAAAGAAGAGAAAAAGATGGTGAAATGAAAGCCAAGAAAAACAAAAGAAAAACACAATGAAAAAGAAAATGTGTGTGAAAGACATGGCAAATTGAAAGCCAAGAGCAAGGAAGAAAAAGAGCAAAGTCAAAAGGAAAGAAATGTCCAATAAGGGACAAATGCTTCAAAGGGAATCCTCCTCAAGAAATGATCCTTGATCTGATTACCCTCAAACACATATTTTGGGCCTATTTATCCTTTCTTTCTGAACCCTGAGCCATGGCCTACATTATATGCTTTAAAAGTCCATTTTGATCAAGCATGAATATTTAATTTGAAGGGTTTTTCCTCGGATTTTATCCCATCTCATCGAATTATCATTTCACTAAGGAAGAATTTAGAATTCTCAAGTGTGTGGTAAAAAAAAAAAAAGGAAAGAATGGGACTCTAGGGCGAAAATCCAAAAACGGGCGGTCTAGAGTAAATTTGGAAATTTTCAATGCCATCCGTGCCAATACCCAAAAAAAAAAAGAAGGTCATTTAAAAAAAGTGGTCATCGAGGAACATCTAGGAATTCCTGAACCCCCCAAATTGTCAGCTCTCATTCGGAGGATTGTCTTCAAAAATTGAATCTTTTTTTCCTCCAAGATCAAACTTTCCGATTTAAATATCCCGGCCAATCTTGACGCTTGTCAAAAAGCCTTGATATGGAAACTAAAAGAATGTTAAATTTGCTTGGTTCTCAATGAATTCATGATTTATAAAACCTGTTCCATTTGTGAGCCTAGAAAGGACATACATTTTTGTTGTGAAGTTTTCCTGAAAAAACCAAAATCTTGTTGTATCAAGCCTTGTCAATTCAAATTGAAAAACCCAAATTAATACTTAGGGGATTTTCTAACAGTGATCATCAGTCATCAAAAGATTTGTACATCATACACTGTGGAGTTAAAATTTTTGGCTTAGAAGTTTTCCTTAAATAAGCAAAATTGTTTTTCAAAAAGGGAAAATAAAAATATTTTTGAAATACCCATTTTGATGTTGGCATGAGACAAGGATTTTTCTAACTCAAAGGTGTAGAACTGCCAGGATAGGTCTTGACTTCCAGATATGAGAAGAAGAAATAGAACCCGGTTCAGATCTCTGTTGATGAAAGTTTGAAAATTGTTGGGGCAAAGAGAATAGCCAAAATGAATTGAAGATATACTCTGATTTGAAGAGGAAAAATGAATTTGAAAGGCTAAGCCAAAGTCTAGAAAAACAGCCGGGGGCACTTGCATCACTCATGAGCACTCATCTCTTTATCGAGCTTTTGCATCTACACAGTGTCGGCAAGCATTTGCATCATTCATGGGTATTTGCATTGGCATTATTCCATAAGCATCTATATTTTACCTTTACATTTACATTCTTCATGGAATTCGTATTTGTGTCATCTCAAACAATTGCATCATTTCTAGAATCATTGCATTTTCGTTAATGTGTGGTAATTGTAGTTACACCATTCATAAACCAGTTACATGAACAAAATTAGTAGGGGCATCTGCATCATGAAACATGGGCATCAATCCAAGTCATTTACATTTGCATTAAAGACATTTACACCAGTTTAAGTCATTTCGTATCTTATTCAACATATGCATTTGCATCAAAAAGCATTCGCATCTTCTCAAAATCTTTAGGTTAATTTTCAACAATTCTTCAGCACCATTTTTAAGACCTCCGGGCATAATTTATAGATAAGACCTCCGGGCAACATCTTTAAGACCTCCGGGCATAACTTTTTTCAGGGGTAAGGCCTCCGGGCACTATTCTTAAGACCTCCGGGCATCATTTTTAAAGTCGCATACAGCGCATTTTTTCCAAATTATGGGTAAGGCCTCCGGGCACCATTCTTAAGACCTCCAGGCATCATTTTTAAAGTCGCATACAGCGCATTTCTTCCAAATTATGGGTAAGGCCTCCGGGCACCATTCTTAAGACCTCCGGGCATCATTTTTAAAGTCGCATACAGCGCATTTCTTCCAAATTATGGGTAAGGCCTCCGGGCACCATTCTTAAATCCTCCGGGCATCATTTTTAAAGTCGCATACAACGCATTTTTTTTAAACCACGGGTAAGGCCTCCGGGCACCATTCTTAAGACCTCCGGGCATCATTTTTAAAGTCGCATACAGCGCATTTCTTCCAAATTATGGGTAAGGCCTCCGGGCACCATTCTTAAGACCTCCGGGCATCATTTTTAAAGTCGCATACAGCGCATTTCTTCCAAATCACGGGTAAGGCCTCCGAGCACCATTCTTAAGACCTCCGAGCATCATTTTTAAAGTCGCATACAGCGAATTTCTTTCAAATTATGGGTAAGGCCTCCGGGCACCATTCTTAAGACCTCCGGGCATCATTTTTAAAGTCGTATACATCGCATTTTTTTCAAATCACGGGTAAGGCCTCCGGGCACCATTCTTAAGACCTCCGGGCATCATTTTTAAAGTCGCATACAGCGCATTTCTTCCAAATTATGGGTAAGACCTCCGGGCACCATTCTTAAGACCTTTAGGCATCATTGTTAAAGTCGTATACAGCGCATTTTTTTCAAATCACAGGTAAGACCTCCGGGCAACATCTTTAAGACCTCCGGGCATAACTCTTTTTTCAGGGGTAAGGCCTATGGGCACCATTTTTAAGACCTCCGGGCATAATTTTTCAAATCACAGGTAAGACCTCCGGGCAACATCTTTAAGACCTCCGGGCATAACTTTTTTCAAGGGTAAGGCCGCCGGGCACCAATTGGTAAGACCTTCAGGCACCAGTTTTTTATGACCTCCGGGCACCAATTTTAAAGACCTTCGGGCATAAATTTTTCTTTTGAAAATCGAATTCGTTTTCTTAAGACGAATCGAGCCTTGTTTAGGCAGGGAATTCAATTTAAGGACAAAATCTTCAATTTATTGTTAAAAAAAAAATAAATAAATAAATTGAAAAATTGAAAAAGAGAAAAAAATAGAAAAAAAAAAGTAGAAAATGAAAAATGAAAAAAAAAATATAGAAAATGAAAAAAAAATGAAAAAAAATGAAAAATGAAAATGAAAAAGAAACCTCTTTCCCTTTCCTTCACATGTGATTTCACTGACCGTACAAAATTAGTGTTGGTTTATCTTTGCCTGATTCCTGATTCTCAGCAATAGCCAAAGAGGGGCAGCTGTAGACACCTAATTTTGTCCGGACCACTAAACAGGTATGTTTTCTTCCCATATTGATGTTTCCGAGTATAAAAAGACTGTTTTCATCCTGCATGTGGTACTCCGAGACTTAGTTTAAGAGGGCGAGCACAAAAAGACAAACTTGAAAAAAAGTCAACCTGAAAAAGTCAACCCGAAAAAGTCAACCCTAAAAAGTCAACTACTGAAAAAGTCAACCCACTTTCAAAATCAATATTTTAAGTTCAATTGAAAAATGGCGAAAGAATTTTGATAATCCGAGGTCTACATTGAAAGATATGGAGTTCGGAAGTTGGGATTTGGAGATTCAATAGAAAAGAAACCCTAATTCGAGAAATTTGGGGAAAAGTGCTTAAACGATCAAACTGGTCGAAATTGAAGGTTCCAAATGAAAGATAAGCACTGACTACGGGTAATGGAGAAGTCACTTGCAAGAAAAACCGAAAGAAAAGTCAATCCGGGAGAAAACCGAGAATTAGGATTTTTAGTGGATTTCGGTGAAATCGGGAAGAATCACAGAAATGGCCCGACTTGGTAAGACCAAAGCCCCCAATGGATGAGGAATGATTAAAAAGGATGGCCCAAGGCTCAGATTGAAGAAAATCTGAAAATCGGACTTGTTTTGAGCAAAACCGGGCAAAAAAAAGATAAATCCCGGAAAAATAGCAAATGGACTCCAAAAATTCTGAAATTTGGCAAATCTCATTTTTAAATTATTTGGAAGAGATTGGCGAAAGAAAATCTTGATTCCGAGTTCGTTTGCAAAATGGCCAAATCCCGGGCCTCCTATGCAGTAATTCAAGCCGATAAATCCCGAAAAAATACCAAATGAGCTCCAAAAATTATGAAAACTTCCAGATCACACTTTTTAATTATTTTGAAGAGATTGGTGAAGAAAAATCTTGATTTGGAGCTCGTTTAAAAAATGCTAAAAAGTAGGGGCATAAAAGGACATTTTGGGAAGAAAAAATCCAAATAAATAGCAAACGGACTCGGATAATTTTGAAAACTTTCAGAACTCAATATTTTATTATTTTGGAAGTATTAAAAAAATAAAATTTGAATTTGGAGTCCGTTTGATATTTACTTGCATCCGGGGGGCAAAATGGTCATTTCACCCAAGCAACCGAAAAGGGCTTTTTTGGGCCATTCAAAAATCAGAGCTGGGCTGGAAAAGAGAAGTGCTGGCCTGCCCAAGCCCAAAGGAAGGAGGAAGCTTGATTTTTTTTTTTTTTCAATCAAGTGGTTAAAAATCAAGAGTTAGTTAACCATTCTCTTTGATCAAGCCATGGTGATTAAACCACATAGGTTAAGAAAGATGTCAATATTATTTTTGCATAGCTGTAATTTGAGAGGGCTGAGATGCTAATCTAAAGGTGGTAGTTTCATGACTTTTCATCTTGAATTATTGGCCAATTGATGGAAAATAGGTTACACAAAAATGACAACATCTTTGAGGCTATATAAGCATCATTTAGGCCAACCCTAGAGGGAGGAGGCAGATTTTGTTTTTTCTTTTCCATTTTGGCTGATTTCTCTTAGTTTTTCTTAGTTTTTATCTTCTTGGTTGAGAGAAAAAAAAAGAAAAGTTTAGAAAAAAAAGGAAAGTTTGAAGAGAAAAGCTTGAAATATTAGCTTCTTGAGGTTGCTCTTGAGCACCAACTCTTGCACTTTCATTTTCTATTCTTATTTTTTGCTATTTTAATCTCTACTTGGTGAGTTTTCATTTTAAAATAATGTTTCTTGTTCTTCCTTCATTTCCTTTCTTAAGTATTTTTTTTTTACATTTTGTTTTTACAATAAACTCACCATGGCCAAATGGCCTACATTATTTATTTTAAGTTGTTGTTTCGATTCATTTTACCATATTGTTTATGCTATTTTCTTTGTTTTTGATGTTTTAAATGTTATGTTATTTCATGTTCTTGAGTTATATTTTAATTTGGTTGCTTTGTTTGTTGCCATTTATGTCTTATATATCATGTTTTTGCATTTTTAATTTTCTGTTTTCATGTTGTTTAAATTTGAGCATGTTTTAAAGTTAGCATATTAAGTGTTTGTGAAAATGCTTGTGTGATTCTTTGCATGATTCTTGTTTTATATCTTAGTTGAGCATGTTTTAGATTTAGCATATTAAGTGTTTGTGAAAATGCTTGTGTGATTTTTGTGTTATGACTTAGTTTTTCATGCTAGTATGCCAAGTGTTTGAGAAAATGACATGCTTGTTGGAGCTTGAGGCCATTTGGCTACTCCATGTGTTTTGCATTGTGTGTTGCATTTTTTGTCATGCTAGTTGTTAGGTTTTTGCATTTGCATGATATTTGGTTGGATTTTTGAATTAAGCATGCCTTGTGTTTGTGAAAATGCCATGCATATCTTAGGTCTAGGTTGCATTTATTGCCATGCAAGTTCATGTTAGGTCTAGGCCATATTATTTATGTCATGCATTTTCCTTACCTTTAGGTTTAAATCCATGCATTTCATGCATTATGTTTGCTGCATTATTTCATGCATTTCATGTTCATGCCACTTGAATAATGACTTGAGCCAATTAATGGTTCAAGGTCATGCTCTCTTGAGCACACTTGTGGAAAATTAAGTTTGTCAAATTGATTATTCTACCTTTGTGATTTTTTTTACTTAGCCAATTTTTATCTAACTTTCAAAAAGTCCTAGCTACTGTCTTCAAGTCATTCTATGAGTTTCAAATATTTTTATTTTGGTTTTTAAATGATTTTATCAAAGACAAAAAAAATGTGTTGGCAAAGCAGTTTTTTTTTTCCATCCAAAACTCGTACATCTCCGATTTTTCTGGGAATTCATCTTTGATCAGAAAATTAATTAGATTTTTTCTCGTGTAGTTTTACATGTCCTTAGTCTCCAATAATTTTTTCAGAATTTTTTGAATTTTTAAAAATAGGGTAAAAAATCGTGGATTAAAACTGGACAGTGGAGTCCGAATTGAATTTAAAGAAAAACAAAGCAGTTTTTTCTCCTCCAAAAACTCGTACATCTCTGGTTTTTCTGGGAATTCATCTTTGATCAAAAAATTAAGCCGATTTTTTCTCGTGTAGTTTTACATGTCCTGAGTCTTCAGTATTTTTTTTAGAATTTTTGGAATTTTTAAAAATGGGATAAAAAATCGTGGATTAAAACTGGACAGTGGAGTCAGAATTAAAAAAAAAAAACATTTTTCTGTTTTGGTTAATTTACTTAGAGTGGGCTGATTAGGAGAGTTAGCTACTGACTTAGGGTGATTTCTAAGCCTTTTCAAACTCTAAAAATGGTTTTTCAAGTCTCGGGTTAAGGGTAGTAAAGTCCGGATTTTTAAACTCAGAAAATTAGAGTCATTTTAAAAATTTTAGCCCAGTTTTTATTTTTAATTCAAGCTTTTCAAAATTGTTTTCAAACAATCACAAAGTATTTTGGTTTTAGAATATTTAATTTGACATATTTTTCTAAGGTAGCCGGATATCTTTTTAGATATACGGATTTCCTTAATTAAAGGAAAAAATACATTTCATGCATTGCATTTTTATATTCATGCATTTTATATAATATGTGATTCTTGCCATAATAATTTCTATGTGTCATGTCATTTAGGTTGCATTATATTATTTAGATTTTGCTATGTCATTTTATTTATGTCATGCATATACATATTCATCTCTTTTAAATGTTTTCAAAAAAAAAGATAATGGTTTTCAATAAAAATAAAGATATTCCCGAGTTAAAATAATTTATGAGTTCTCTACCGGGTTTGCTGGAGGGAATTTCATCAATTATCATTAATAAAGGAATATCTTTCTTTCAAAAAAGAGAATGATTCGGAAAGTTTCCAAAACTAATAAAAATTTCTATATTTTGCCACGTTTGTTGGGGAGTATAGGAAAATTTTGAATTTATAAATTTCGGATCATTGTCAAAAAAAAAATGAAATTACTTTTCTTTAAATTGGGAATTAATTTGAAATACTAAATTTAAAACCAACTTTTACCGAGACTTGAGATAACACACGATTAATAAGGTACCGATTTATACGGGCGTTGTGGGGGTGCTAATCCTTCCCCGCACGTAATCGACTCCCGAACCCGCTTCTTTGATTTCTCTGGTTTAAAACGCAGACTTGAAATTGGTTTTTAAAATGTTTTAATTAATTTTTAAAATATTTTATAAAACCGGTTTTAATAGGTGGCTGATCACACCTAGCTAAAAAAAGATTGGTGGCGACTCCATGTCTTTTTTAAGGTCATTTTCAAAACCTTCATTTTTAGAGGAATTAAGTCGACTTTTCCTCAGTTTTTTTAATGTCACACTTAACGAATAATAAAGTCTTGCGATGAGACTCGTCGTTATTTTTTAGGTTGCGACAACACCAATTAGTAATTTTATCTTTTTGCTTCAATTTTAAAAGAACAATGATTAAATTACCCAATTTTATAATAAAAAAATTAATTTACACTGGATGATATAATGATATAGCATAAGGTCCTCCTAGATACTTTGATCGGTTTAACAACCATAGCAATAAGGTTGTATTATGTTAGAAATAATTTTTTTTTAATATAAAAGAGGTTAAAATATAAAAAAAAAATCTAAAAAAGGAAAATTTTGCAAGTGTGAGGATCGAATCCAGTGATCCACCTTTCTTACCTACTATATAAGAGAAATGAATTAACAATTTGGGTTAAGTTTTGGAAAGAAGTCGAATCCTAATATTTAGGATCCTTTTTCCTATCTTCAGATTATGATATTTTTTGTAAACAATAATCATTTTTTTTTTTTTAGATTACAATATTCTTTGTAAACAACTTTGATACTTTTAAATTTTAACCAGTCACCTGTTTGGAAAGATAAAAACTGGAATTCCAAACATCCGATCTAAATCGTCAAAATCTATATCAATCCAATTGATAATACAAAAACCTTTGCAATAATATATTGATGACTTCACATGCAGCAGCATATTATTGAGCGAAAAAGTTATTTACATATGGAAAATATCCTCGAAAAGTTTATAGAAAATGGAAATCGCATCAGGTTTCCATTATGGACCATAATCTGTATTTGTTAATGAGTCAAGGATAAAATTTCAAGTAATGGCCAATAAGGTTTGAACAATTAAGAAATAGTCTTTTAAATTAGATTCTGATCATGGATTGGGTCCAGTCAAATTCGAATAATAAAAAATTTTATTTATTCAAAATATAGTTCAATTCGTGGAACTTGAAAAACTTATTTTACTATTTAAGAAATATTATAATATTAAAAAAATATTTTATATTAATATTTATATATTTTATAAACAAATTTAAATAAAATATATATTTTATTGCTTAAATAATAATTCTCGGCCCTTCCTCCGGATAGGTCTACTTTTAACAGCTTAATCTCATTTTGGAGAAGTTGGGATTAGAAAATGATTCAGCTCAGTTTTAGTCCTTGTGCTTTTTTTGGAGGAGTATTTGGGCTTAACGAACCGGATTCCATATGTTAATTAGGGGGTTAGCAATGGGCCTCTTTGGGTCCAATGTATTTAATATTATATCTCAAATAATCAAGTCTCAATGGCTGGCTGCCCCATGAATAGGATCGGATCACGGTTCGAAAATTTTATTTTTTATTTACTCAAGTCTGTCTTTGGATGGATTCAGGTTGACCCATCGATCCGTTTTATTGTTTAAATAATATTAATTTATATATTTTTATAATTAAATTTTAAATAAAAAATAATTTTTTATTATATAAACAGTGATTTGGATTGGGTCGATCGAGTTGAAAAAAATCTATCCAAACCCGGATATGTCGAGTCGAACAAGTTACTCGACCCTTAAGTAGGTCTTGTTGCTGGCCGACTGGCTGGCTACCTTGAAGTTGAATCACATTACTATTACTTGCTTAATTTATTAGGTTAATTCTACTAGGAACCAAGTCCAATTACCCTTTTATCAGAAAAACATAAGACTTCATCTAAAGTATATTTTATTTTATTTATTCTCATCTACAAAAGGGACTTAGAGGTATGAAAATTTGATTATTATTTGAGCTTGATATATGAAAAGTTTTAGTCTTTTTTAATAAACTGAAAGTAGTGGGAAGGCAACAGATAGTAGGGAGATGGAGTGGTTTTGATATGAAAATGATTTTTATTAACTTTTTGTTGGTGTAATAGAATTAATATGCTTTTGACTTTGGATAAGAGATGGTAAATATGGAAGTTTTAGATTTTGTTTCTAAAGTATATTTGTACATGTAAAACATTAGCTAGGTTTAATTTAAAATAGAACAAATATTTGATCTACATCTGTCCAAGTTCACATACATCTAGCAATTAGGTATAAATAGATGAAATAAAAATTGACCTGAGGTAAAAAAAAAATACAAAAAACATTGAAATTTTTTGTCTTTATTCCCTCTGTCTTTCCAACATTTTCTGAAACAGTACATACTAACTTAAGCATCGGAACGCGTTTTGAAAATCAATTTTCGACAACCTTCTAACTAGTGAATAAAAAAATCGAACCGGACTGGTCGGTCGAACTGGGAACCGATGGCCTATCCGGTTCGACGGGTGTAATAAACCGAATTTAATCGAACCGGTCAAAAATCGATTCAACCATTAAATAACCGGAAAAACCCGTTTTTTATTTTTTTAATTATTTTTTTTTCAAAAATATTTTTGTAAGTGATGAAATATGAACTCATAACCTTTTGGAGTTAGATTAAAGATCATACCACTAAGTTAAATGCTTATTTTTATTAATTATTTACTATATTTAATATTTATTTAACATTAAAATTATTTTAAAAATATTTAAAATTTTATTTAAAGTCATACCAGTTTGACCTCCGATCCATTTTTTCAGCCATACTTCTTACTTTTTCTGTGCGTGCATATCAATTCTAACTTCTATCTTACAATCTCCAAAACCTCAGTCAACTCCATCTCAAAAAAACATCAACAGCCATCTTTGGTAAGACTTTTTGTGGTCTCTTCGTCTTCTCTTAAACCCATATGCTTTATAGATTTCAAATTCTGCTAATCCTACTTTTATCTGCTCGACTAGATTCTATCACCCATATTCTTCTGAGCGTTTGGATGTTGCGAAACAACTAAAAAGGAACCAAGAAGAAAGGAAGTTACATCGTGGAGCAACCTTGAAGACCCAACATGATAAAAAACATCATAAACCCTTTCATGCTACTCCAGGCCCTAACTACTAAAAAAAATTAAATCCTGTTTGACATTTGATACTACTGACATTACTTTGAGCTTAGAATTTTTACATACACATTGAAAATGTCGATATGCTTTGACGTAAAATGTAACTTTTTTGAGTGTATAGGTATAGCCTGTCAATTGCAATATTCATTTATTTCAATTTATGGTTTTCTAGTCAGCATCTATGAATTAAAAAGAAAATGATCAAAGGTCAAACTTGTGAGACTTTCAATTATCGGTTTAATCGATTAAACCAAACGGTTCAACTGAAAAATAAATTAAATATTGAATATAATAAATAATTAATAAAAATAAATTTTTGATTAGTTTAATGATATGATTTTTAATATATAACTAAAAAATTAAATGTTCAAATCTCATTACTTACTAAAAAAAATTAACATAAACCAATTTTTTATCGATTTAATCTAATTTTTTTTATCATTTGATTCAATTTTTTACTGATTCACTATATCAACGACTTTTTTTATATGCACGAGATGGTACAAACTTTCAATTTCTAATTGAATTGATCCACCCGTCATGATTTTTTACTGATCCACCGAATGGGCTTGGGTAAGATTAGACTTGTCCATGGGCTAGGTCGTGACCCGAAAAATATTTTTTTCCCTTACCCAAGCCCATTCGGGCCGGGTCAGCCCATATAAACCCTTTTCACTATTTAAAAATATTAAAAAATAATTTTTATATCAATATTTATATATATTTTATAATTAAATTTAAATAAAAAATATTTTTTATTTAATAAATAGTAATACGGACCAAGCCGATCCGAATTACAAAATACCTTGTCGAAACTCAACCCAATACGAGTCGAGCCTACCTAGCCTGGTGAACTACTCGACCCATGGACAGATCCAAGTAATCCTACTTTGGGAATATTCATAAATCATAACTGTTGAGAGGTGTCATATGCTCGGTTATTTTAAGAAAAATTAATGATTGTGATACTTGAAAATAAAAATATGTATTTCTACTTTTATTTCTTCTAAGAAGCTTGAACAAGTTTAAACATCAAAAGGTGAATGATCCTTTTTCACATTCTCTGTGCTAAGAAGGTATAGAAAGGAAAAAAGGGGAAAAAATAATCTAAAAATTGAGCTATAAAATAACAAATGTGATTATAATTCTGAACCATTAAATTGAAAAAGTATTTCTTCCTTTCAATTTTCCAACCACTCCACCAAACAAAGCTTTAGAGTCAAGGCCTGGCATTGGTGTATACAGTATATTGTTTCTCCTACGAAATGCTTTCCCAGTGAAAACAAAATGTAGCATGAATATTGGTCGATCATAAATACAACCACCAGCTAAAGCAAATAACTAGTAGTAACATTTATTAATTTTTCTAGCCCTTTGCATTTAACACAACATATTCCCAATTTGCTTTCATCTCAAGTACTGGAGGTACAAAAACCTATGTTCTTCAAACTCTTTATTTTTTTAAAAATATTCGTGTCTGACATATATTCGAACATGGATATAAAAATATAACCAATGTAGTCGGTATCGTACCAATAACAACCGGACCGATACGTACTGTTTTTAAAGGTAAATCGAAACGAAACCAATCAATACCGATCGTACCGACCTGTACCAATCAATACCGGTACGTACCGACTCGTACCGGTTGGTACAAGATTTTGATTTTTTAAAATTCTTTTAAAAAAATTTTAATTATTTGATTTTTTAAACCAATTTCAATATTTTGTGTCTTGATCATTTCTATTTTTTTTCATAATTACATTTAAAAATAAAATATGTTCATTAAATTAAACTATTGAACATAATTAATAATAATTTACTATATATTTTTAATATTTATTTTACTTATTTGATATTTAAAAATTTTAGATATTAAATATTTAAAATTTATATTTTGCATAAAAACATATATATGCATGTAATGGATGTATATTTGCATGTGTATATAATATATATTTTATTAAAAAACTTGAAAATAGGATTTATATAAAGATATATGAAAAATTATTTGAAAAATATCGGTAAACCCGAAACAGTACACCGAAACACACCGGTACTGGTACATACCAATACCAGAACAAAAGCGGTACGTCTACCGGTACGGTAATGACTACCTTGGATATAACCCTCGAAGGACCTTCCGAATACATAGAAAAACTTAGAAAAAATTGAACATACCCATATCGGACACATACCCGTATCCGACACTCACACCCGAGTCCAAGTAACAAATACAAAAACTCTACAAATCCATTACAAGAAGAAGGAAATTGAAATACAAAAAAAAAATACCTAGAAAACTAAAACAGCTAACTGCACATCATTTTCCCAATTTTCTTTCATCTCAAATACAAACAAAGCCCTAAAAGATTGTAGCCTATATATTCTTTTTAATCTAAGGATGTCCCCCACTTATATTACATGCAAGGCAATGGTAGCCTATATATTCTTTTCAATATAAGGAGCCACTTGTATTACATGCAAGGCAATGGTAGCCTATATATTCTTTCCAATATATGGATGTCCCCCACTTATATTACATGCAAGGCAATGGTCAAAGACGCATGTAATATCACTACTCCTATATTTCAAAAGAATATTACCATCATTTAAGTGGAAGGAGATTCTAAGACGGTAGGTCAATGCAAGCACAATACCTTACACTGTGCTCTTTGGATCACGAGCAGCCGCAAGATGGTCCTGATAAAAACAGAAATCAGATACAAGATTAGTATAGGTTTAATCCACACACAACTCACTTCACAACTGAACCATATCTCATCTGATTTAAATCTTATGCCATATTTGTTTTTTTAAAAGAAAGAAAACAGAGAGGGGTGGAGGCATGTTGCCAAGCTAGGTTAGGCTCGTATAACCAGCGTATGTGATGCAGGATAATAATAAATAGAAATTGTGGCACTGCAAGAAAAGATTTGCTTGAGAAAGATACTTCTCAAACAGAAAACAAATAATATAAGAGGCTTAAGTTATATGACAAATATAGGCCTTGTTAAGGAGGGTGCTGCTATTTGCACAGGGTTGCCTGCAGTGAATTATGGCATGATTGGGCATAAACAAGTAAAATGCATTCACAGGTTCAAAATGGCTTGGCCCATGAAACTAGACAAGTGACTCAACCAGGTCGAATTAACAATTTTTTTAACACATATATGAGTAACTGATGGTCTAAATGTATGCACAAACAATGGAGAAGCATCAACTATATATGATAATGCATTTTTCCATGTGAGATTTCACAAGTTCAATAGCAAGTTATTAGTTGTCTCTGCAGCATAAACAGCAATTCCTAACTAATTTCTCACTCACCACCTTTGAAATGCTGTTTTAGCCGCCTAACTAGTGGATAGAGTTAGCATGAAGAAGTTTTTAACACCAAAGTACCTGGCTAAGATAATTAGGCTTGACCACCAGCAGGGTGGGTAAAGCATGTCATCAAACATAAAATAACATGTACCACCGGTCACAAGACAAACAGCACAAGTCATTGAAAATAGAGACAGGGTTGAGTGGAAGCTAAAGGTTCTAAAATTTTGCTTCTTCCCTCTTTCCAGCAACCAAGGAGGTACCATCCTATTGAGCTGGAATATCTAATAAACGACATTCCAGGGTATGACCTCATAAATTTTGACAAGTCATCGAACAATTACTTCAAGATTATAACTTATTATGTTAAGAGGAAATTGATATAAGACTACCTTAAATAGCAATAGCATATGCTAGAACTTAAACTTACCGAAATAAAATCAAATGCTCTGGTGTCCTCTTTCTTTGAACTGTTCAACATTGAACTATGCGTTTGAGTTGGAAAATTTGACTGGAATATATCAAGCATGGGTGATCCTCCATTAGATCCACTGGAAACATGATTGATGCCAGCATTTAGTGCATTAAGATTACCAAAGTGTTGCAAGTTAGACATTGTTGCAAGCAATTGCTGCTGAGTAAAGAAAGTCCCCATAGCACCATAATTCATAGGCTGAGAAGAAAAAGTTGGGTTCAACATTATTCCAGGAGGAATGGCATATGGCATGGTCCCTAAAGGAAACATTGGATTTGCTTTCATCCCAGTGGCTTGAGAACCAAGGATACCACTCAAAGCATCATTAGAAGTTTGATGGCTGGAATGAGTGTTGATATCGGCAAATATATTTTCTGGGTGTGCCTCAGAAGAGGTTCCTTTCTGCTTCAAAATAGATGGATTCTCATTCACCGACAAGCCAGCCATTAAATCATTAACAGCATTTTTTTTATTCCCAGGCTCAAGTAGAGCTTCAGAATTGGTTCCAAAGATATCAATTAGTTCAGATTTTTTATTTGCAGCCACATAATTACCATTGACAACTGACTTGTCATCTATAGTCATCCCAGAGAAGAGATTGTCCACATTTTCTCTACCCTCACCATTGTGAAATGAGACGTCTGCAAAGGGATCATCATCATTTTTCAACTCACTGGTGCTGAGACCAGCATCCAGACCATCTCCAAAAAAGTCATCAATAAGCGGGGTTGCTGTCAGATTTGCAGTATTTTGATCATGTTGATTTTTTGTGGAATTATCTAGTCCATTGTAATCATCTGGATCACCAGTGTCTATCAGGTCAGGCATTTGAACAGGTGTGGTCTCAACCTTTAAAGATTTTTCTGAATTACTTGTCAAATCACCTGTCTGTTCCCAATTCAAAAGGATCAACACCTGTTTACCAATATATATATGTCAACTGTAGCATATACTTCATTAACTCAGAAAATAGTACCCCTACCAGCTCTATATTAGCATTCAGAGTACATAATAACTAGCATTCAAAGTCATATAACATTGAAAGAAATAAAGTTTAAGCACAAATCACAAAGATCATGAATATCGTCATTTATGTAGAAGGGCAATCAAAACAACGGAACTGAAGCATAATGTGACATCTGTCAAGAACCAACCCTAAAAATATCTCAATTTATAGGTTTGGACAAAATGTAAAGATGGAGCGCTGTCCTCAAATAATAATAAAAAGGAAACAACAAACTAATCAATCTGAAGGGGCTATTTACATTTCTGGACTTATGTTTAAGGGAAAAAATGAAGCGGCATGCAAAACTCAATGTAATAGACAATAAAATTTCCTAGATTTTTTTTATTATTAAAAGAAGAAATTAATACACTAAATCAACTTAGAATTGCATAAATACGCCATTAATAAATGCTAAAACTTAATGAACTCAAATAAGATGGAGAGTTCAATAAGTTAGTTGAATTTTCCTTTATCCCCCATGTCATCAGTTTACTGAATCAGAGCTTATTGCAGTTGCTTACTAAAACAAGGGGGGAAAAAAAGAAAAAGAAAACTCCACAAGCATGCCACCAAAACCCTACAAAGACGATATTTCATCTTTCTGATTAAAAATGAAACAGAGTGTTGACTAAGATAATACCTTGTTAGCCTTTTCTCTGAGAGAAATTTGGGGAGACTCAGAACATCTCAAAACAACATCTTTGTTCTTGGTAAAATAAGACGCCACAATTAAAAAATGCTCATCTTCCTTTTTCCTCAAAATGGACTCAAGCACACACACAGCTTTCATACGAACCTGACCATCAATAATTCTGGTTAAGGTAAAAGATAATTAAAAACACAAATACTCCATTCATTGTTTTGGAATGAAATCAATATAAAATTATGACCAATATGAAACATGATCACATAATGAGAACAATATGCCTGCATGAACAGCAAAGAGGTTGAGGTGGTAGTGGTTTGGGTAGATAGCCTAGGTTAAGTAACCACCCCCCCCCCCCCCGGTGACCTTGTCATTTCATGATTCAATACATAGGAGCAGAGAATTACCTGCCACATTGGAGATAGAAGCTTAGATTCAAGGGCATGACTTAAAGCCAATGCATCAAGCTTTGCAGCCTCCACAAGGAAAGCCTGAATGGCATCTCGAGTCGGTTGTAGACGTACACCACCAGATGTCACAATGGTTTCCAACAATCTCTCTTCACGAGTTTTAGTCTCTGAATAGTTTGAACTGGATTTCCCATTTGTTGTTTCTGTCTTTAATACTCTTGAATCCTGGCCCCAAGGTCCACTAACAGTATTCTTGGAAACCCCTTGAGTGTCATTGTGCAATTCAACTGGTTCATACCTATCAGAATGGTCAATTTCTGTAGTCAAAGACCTTCGAAGAGTAGGGCTTTTGTAGCTTCCATTATCATTCTTTCTAAGCGAATGACTCTGAGTGAAACTACTAATTCCCTGCTTTATAGATGCACTTCCAATACCAACTACCTCACTTAGAAATGATTTCTTATCATCCGATGGCATTTCGAAGTTTGTGTTCCCAAATCCTTGTATTCGTTTGTTAAGGTCATCTGCAGGAGAAGGCTTACTATTATTATTGTCCTCGGAAAATATAGCAGAAATAGCCTCATGAGCTGTGTCCCGCACAGCCTTATTAAGTGCATCCCCCTTCAAAGGATTCGGCTGCCCCTTGTAATGAAATAATTCACGCACGGCCACTGGGTTCCTCTGCATCTCTCGCCTAAACTCCACGCCAGACTTTCCCACTGCATATTTTATAAGCCTCAAAGCCTGCAAAAATCCCACTACCAACTAGGTATCAACATGTTTTGATAAATCATAATTATAGGATACAATTTGCCCACACGTTAAACATTCAATAACTTGGAACATTTACATACCAAAACTTATTGCCTTTGAAGAATATTAGGCTCCTCTCATTGTTATTTTTTGTTAATAGCATTTTGCTTTTAGTTGCGTTTATATACAAAAAAACAAAGTAATACTTTGATACTAATATTTAACTACTTAAAACCTCAGTTGAATTTACGACCATTACTTTACTACTTCAATAAATTGAGTTGAAATTTTCACTTAATTTATTTTATTTTTTCAGCAAAACAATTCTCAGCCAAAACAACAAATTGATTAGAATTGACTAGAATTAACCAAACTGAAACAAAATTGAAAGCGAATTGAATGAAATTACCTTTTGTTTGACGATGGGGCTTTTGTGATCGAGTCGTTTCAAGATAAACTCCGACACCTCTTTAACAATACTAGCATGCGACGATCTCAAGAGATCGCAGATCTCTTCCAACTTATAAACGGGCGTTACTTTGTCTTCATCAGAGGTTGCCCCATCGATCATCCGCGATCTCCAGTACGATTCCACCGCTCGCCTGCTCGAATCCATTTCGAAATTTTTAACAAATGAACACCAAACCCCCCCCCCCCAAATTATTTGATTGAATGGAAGGGTTTAAGATCGATCTATTAGCTTGATTGGTTGGTTGAAGCAGGGCCGTTGAAAAGGAGGGAATTTGTTGAATTTCTATTGATTGAGATTAATAGAGAATTGAATAGGATTCAATTAGGGTTTTTATTTTTCTTATTTGGTTTCTTTTCCTTTAAGAATTAGGAAAAGAGCAAGAGCCATAATCTGAAAACTTCGTAACGTAGACAGAGGAAGAGAGATTGAGCAGGAGAATGAGGGGGACGACTCAGACCTGTGTGATTCAGGTTGTTAAGCCACTTCATTTGGGCCCGGCTTTTTTTAAAGTCCAGTTTGAGTTTGGTCTCCTTTGTTTATTAATTATTAACTAAAGGGTTTATATGAAAAGCATGCCCTCCATAGAAAGTTATTGTTGAATGATCTAATTAATAAAATTATTTAAAAAAAATAAATAATTATAAGTAATTATAAAAAATATTGTAAAAATAAAATTACATTTAATAAAAAAATTTACTTTTCCTTTCTCTTTCATTAAAAAAATATTATTTTTTAAAAATTTTAATTGAAAATAAATTTAAAAAATAAAATACTTAAATATATATTTTTTAAAATTTAAAAAAATTTAAAAAAATAAAAAAAATTAATTTTAGACATATTGTTTTTATTTTTTAATTAAAAAAAGTAAATAAAAAATTTAAATTTTTTTTTTTAAATTAAAAAAATTTTATTTTCAGAATATTTATTTTTTAATTAAAAAGTAAATTAAAAAAAATAAAAGAAAAAAGGAGGAAATTTTTTTTTATCAAAGATAATTTTATCTTTACAATATCTTTTATAATAATTTCTAATTATTCATTTCTTTTTTTCAAATAACTTTTATTAATTATACCATTTAACAAATACTTCTTTTGAAGGGCATGTTTTTTATATTTACCCTTAACTAAATAAGAGGCTTTTTTATTACAATATAGCCAAAAAAAAAAAAATTTATCAAATTACCGTTGCTTTTTTATTATTTCCCAAAATACGAACTTTTTTTTTTCAGCTGGGAAATCGCCATCCCCCATGGCGATTTCCCAGCGTGTTTTTTTGCAAATTTGTAAAAAACACCAAGGGAAATCGCCATGGGGGATGGCGATTTCCCTTGGTGTTTTTTGCAAATTTGCAAAAAAATACCAAGGGAAATAATTTTAGCAAAATTTGCTAAAACAATGAAGGGAAATCGCCATGGGGGGTGGCGATTTCCCTTCATGTATATATATATATTTTTTTTTTAATTAATAAACAAAAATTTTATTAAAACAAAATTTTATTTTAATTTGATAAATTTATTTTTAAAAATTATAAATTAAATTAAAATATTTTTTTTATAATTTAAAAAATTTTAAAAATTCGTAAAATATATTTTAGGTTTTTTTATAATTTAATATTTTGAATTTTTTTTTAAATTTTAAATTTGAAATGAAAAAAAAAACAAATTAGAAAAAAAAAAAAATTGAAAGGGGGCAACGGTCATATGACCGTTGCCCCATCCCCCCAAATCCCCCCTCCCCCACGTCCCCCCTCCCCCCACACCCCCCACCCTCTATAAATACCTCCCTCCTCTCCTTCAAATTTTCATTCCTCTCATTCAAATTTTCATTTTCTTTCAAAAATTTTTCATTTTTCTACCAAAAAAAATTTCTTTCTACAAATTTTTTTTTTCTACAACAATATTTTGAAATGGCTTCACTATTGAGGTTACAAGAAAATCACATCTCGGAGGTTATATTTAACGAGGTAAGTAAATTGTTATATTATTATTGTTTTTTATATTATTATTATTTTTTATATTATTATTGTTTTTTATATTATTATTGTTTTTTATATTATTATTGTTTTTTATATTATTATATTATTATTGTTTTTTATATTATTATTATTTTTTATATTATTATTGTGTTATATTATATTATATTATTATTGTTTATATTATATTATATTATTATTGTTTTTTATATTATTATTGTTTTATATTATATTATATTATTATTGTTTTATATATTATTATTGTTTTATATTATATTATTATTGTTTTTTATATTATTATTGTTTTATATTATATTATTATTGTTTTTTATATTATTATTGTATTATATTATATTATTATTGTTTTTTATATTATTATTGTTTTATATTATATTATTATAGTTTTTTATATTATTATTGTTTTATATTATATTATATTATTATTCTTTATATTATATTATATTATTATTGTTTTTTTATATTATTATTGTTTTTTATACGAAATTATTGTTTTATATTATATTATTATTGTTTTATATTATATTATTATTGTTTATATTATATTATATTATATTATATTATATTATATTATTATTGTTTTATATTATATTATTATTGTTTATATTATATTATATTATATTATATTATATTATTATTTTGTTATTTTATAGTTTTATTTATTACTTTTTAATTGTTATAGTTTTATAATATATTAATTTTTATTATTATAACAGGAAACTCGTCGCGTATTACGTTCGAGGAAATTTACATTGGAGGACCCGCATCCTTATATTATCGACCACTTAAGAAGAGCCGGATTTTATCACGCAAGTCAAATTCGACGACTTGTGATACAACCCGATTTAATCTCTGCGTTGGTCGAACGATGGAGACCCGAGACGCACACTTTTCATTTTCCATGTGGTGAATGCACGGTCAGTCTCGAAGATGTTGCGCTGCAACTTGGACTTCCGATCCATGGCGATGCAGTTACAAGCGGAAGCCTGCTAGATTGGAATGAACTGTGTCAAGATCTATTGGGTGAGGTACCTCCAGAAGACGTCGTATCTGGCTCAACGGTGAGACTGACTTGGTTGAAAACGTTTCAAAATCTGCCATTACATGCAACCGAACAACAAATACAATATGCTGCTAGAGCATATATTTTACGTTTGATTGGAGGATTACTGATGCCTGACAAATCGAGCAGTCGGGTACATTTAATATATCTTCCATTGCTACGTGATTTAGAGGAAGCAGCAAATTATAGTTGGGGTTCTGCGTGTTTGGCAGTTTTGTATAGAGAACTTTGCCGAGCTACAGTTCCAAAAAACCATGACATAGGTGGATGTCTAGTGCTTCTACAATCATGGGCTTGGTATCGGCTACCATTTCTTGCTCTGCGCGTGGATATTTCGGCTGTATACCCCCTTGCAAGCAGGTAATAATCTTTACTATTTTATTAATTTTGTACGAAATTGTATTTTTATAGGTCATTAAGATATTATATGCATTTTAATAGGTGGAGTAGGAGTACGGGTAGAGATTTTACAGAGACTCCGAGCGATCTTGCAAGTATAAGACTACGACTAGATCGACTAGGATATGATAAGGTAAATATTTCGATTGTTACATTGAAGTTTTTTTTTTATTTAATCCATATGAAACTAATAATTTGTAATAATTATTCGCAGTTTCTGTGGATGCCATATTCCTCGAGTGAAATTATGGCATGCCTCCCATCGGATGCCTACAATAATTTCAATATATGGAAAGCAAACACAGCATTGATATGCTTTTCATATGTAGAGTGGCACCAAACTGACCGGGTGTTGCGACAATTTGGGATGCAACAACCAATTCCTGCAGCCCCGATGAACCTTGATAAGCTTCACAAGGTCGACATGCGTGGTCGTAATGATGAATTCTGGCCTGCGAAGCATGAACGTTGGATCCAATGGTGGAACATACGTTTTCAACGAATTCCGACAGGTTACCCGATTGTTGGTAATAATTTCAACCCGTCTGCTGATTACATAAGATGGTATAGAAATGAAGGTCGGCCTTTCGTTTGTCCACCGTCGATGCACGAGGATGTTAGGAGTATGCCATTTACCGGACAAACTTCAGCTCCAGTCCCTCCTACACAGGATATGGATGCTCCTAGACCTCGCCGACAACGTGGGCGAAGGCGTCAACCGACCTCATCGGAGTTCACAGCACCGAGGATGTCATTTGATCATCCTGAACCTGAACGGGATCATGGAGTACCATCCAGCCATCGTTATTCCGTAAGTCACCCCGGATATGACGTTGATGAGTGTTACCGACCATCACCGCCAAGAACGAGGTTAGATGACCAGCTCCCCGTCCTAAGTCCAAGTTCAGCATATTTAACATCCATGTATCAGTTTGGAACCCCTTCGTCAGCATTTGATGCTACATCATTTATGGGTGCATCTAGTAGTCAGGTTCCCGTTATGGGTGAACTAGGTGTTGGCTCATCCAGCAGTGGGTTTCAAATTTTTGATACGGATGAAACGACTGATGACATACAACCGGAACCAGTGGCGGTTATAGCAAGAGGTCGTGGTGGACCGCGAATACGTGCCACTGACGAGGTTGAACGACGGGTGCAACCACCACGCACTAGAAGAACTCGACACTGTTGCTCTACACCACGCAATAATTAGAATAATTGTAATGTGTTTTAAATTTCTAATATAAATTTATATGTTTTGCATTTCATGTAATTTGTTCGGAAATTAATTGTTATATTTTATTTTAATTTATATCTTAATGTTGTTATTTAATTTTAATATAATAATCCAAATTACATGATAAGTTGCTTTTCTTTTTTTCATTTTAATTTAATTTTCTTTTAAAATTATAATAAGAAAAAAAAATTTAATCAGAAATTAAATTAAAATTTTTTTATCAAATATCCAGTTTTAAACTGTAACAATCTATATTATTATTAAAAACAATGATTAAATTAATGTCACGAGTTAATCGAATACCAACTCAAAAAAACTAATCAAATTAAAAAAATTATTTTACGATACCAACTTAAAAATAACTTCTTTATTTAAAAAAGTGACTCGATAAATTTCTTTAAAAAAAAATTTATTTACATTTTACATCATTAAATTATTTTTGATATAAATTAAATTTTCTTTTTTATAATATTACAAAATTATAAAAAATAAAATTTTTGATATAAAAATTTAATAAAAAATATAATCTTCTTTTTAAATTTTAATAAGAAATATATTTTTATTTTTTATAAAATTGTAATAATAAATTAAATTACATTTTTAATATATATTTTAAAAAAATAAATAACCAAACCTATAAAAAAATATTTTAATTTAATTTATAATTTTTAAAAATAAATTTATCAAATTAAAATAAAATTTTGTTTTAATAAAATTTTTGTTTATTAATTAAAAAAAAATATATATACATGAAGGGAAATCGCCACCCCCCATGGCGATTTCCCTTCATGGTTTTAGCAAATTTTGCTAAAATTACCAAGGGAAATCGCCATGGGGGGTGGCGATTTCCCTTGGTATTTTTTTGCAAATTTGCAAAAATACACGCTGGGAAATCGCCATGGGGGATGGCGATTTCCCAGCTTGAAAAAAAAAGATCCGTATTTTGGGAAATAATCAAAAAGCAACGGTAATTTGGTAAATTTTTTTTTTTTGGCTATATTGTAATAAAAAAGCCTACTTAGGCAATTTACTTAAAATTTAAAATTAAAATTAAAAATATTAATGTTTTTTTAAAATATAAATATTTAAAACAAAAATTATTCACTCTTAAAGAATTACTTATTTTTACTCATATAATTTTTTATTCTTCTTAAAAATTATCATATATTTAACAAATAACCTCTACTTTCGCTTTAAAATATATATTTAAAAAAAATCATAAATTCACTCATATCATGGGTGTACCTAATACTGCTTATGGGTCGGATAGTCTCTCCAACTCGATAAGTCTGATCCGTATTTGATTGAATTTGAACAAAAATTTTAATGATTTAGGTCGTTTGGTTCGACACGAATCACTGTTTAATTATTTAAAATTTATTTTTTATTTAAATTTAATTATAAAATATAAAAATATTAATATTAATATAAAAATAAAAATAATTTTTTATTAATATTTAAACAAAGAATCAAGTCTGAATAAAAAAAAAATCGAATCGCAATCCGACTTATAAACAAATTTAAATGTGTCAAATCTAATACTATATTAAAAAAGGTTGATAGAATTTGTGTAGTGAGTTACCTAGATATCAACTCAAGAAATTAGATAATTAAAAAATAACAAAATTAAATTATAAAATAAATTATTACTATATAAGACGGAAAAAAATAACAAAACGAAAAAGAAAAACAAATCCCGGAAAAAAAGAAAAGAACTCTTAGGTACTTTTTTGTGTTAGAGATTGTTAGGAATTGAATCCAAAAAAAAATAGAAAAAAGAGAATTGGAAGAAGAATCGAGGAAGAGAAATCGAGAGATGAAGGCGCCGTTGCGAAGAACGAAAGTAGTGATAAGGCATCTGCCACCGTCAGTTACCCAATCATTTCTCTTCTCTCAAATCGATGATCGTTTCTCCGATCGTTACAATTGGTTCTCCTTCCGTCTCGGCAAGTCCACGTTAGGGTTTCTAACTTTTATTCCCCTAATTTCCAATATTCCCTTCGTTTTCTTTATTTCATTTTGGAATTATTTATTTCTAATTTAGTTGCTCTGCAATCAAATAGAGCAAATTTTGTGATTACACTGTCAAATTTCTTATTTATTCCTTTAAAGACTGATATTTGATAAGACGTAGCTATGTTTCTGCATTAAGATAATAATGTTTTGTTCTTTAGTATCTGGAAAAAAAGGGTAGGTTGGAATAATTGAAAGAAAAATATGAACGTAGTTGGAGTTCCAAGGTTATTTGTTTATGTATTTATTTTTCTAGGAATATGGTTTTCTATATGATGTTCCGTTTCTTTGCTTAATTGAGAATTCGTGAAATGGAAAGAAATTATTATAATATTCAATCCTGTAAATATAATCACATTAGAAGGCTTGAGGAAGAACATCGGATTTAATTGAGACATGATGGAAACTTGTGGAAAATGAAGAAAGCTTCAAACATTTGATTGAGAATTTCTTTTGAACACGCTCCTTTTTGTTTTGTTTACCTCGTCTTTTATGGATCTTTTTCTTTTTTCGTTCTAAAACAATTCTGCAGCCATAAGCATCAAATGTATTCAAGAGCCTACATAAACTTCAAGAGATCAGAAGATGTCTTCGAGTTCGCTGAGTTCTTTGATGGGCATATATTTGTTAATGAGAAGGGTATGTTATGGCTAAGTTTCTGATTCTTTATGACGTTTATGAAATGCTGACATGTTTCTCTTGTTTTAGAGGACAACTTATGTGATTCTTAATAAATATGTGAAATACAACTTTTGTTAGCATTTGTTCAATTTGATTGCAATATGCTAATTTCCTCTTCTCTGAGTTAAATATACCCTTAACCCATTGCCCCTTCTACTCCAAAATATCATTTGGATGCCACTTATTGCAGGTACTCAATTTAAAGCCATTGTTGAATATGCTCCTTCACAGCATGTCCCAAAGCCAGGCACTAAAAAGGATGGTCGTGAAGGGACCATTTTCAAAGGTGCATTATTTTTAAAGGAAAAGAGTTTATCATTAGGCATATTATTTAATAGGAAGCTTTTGCACTAACATTGAAGTGACTCTTATGGCTTGTTATCTTGTACTAAATCTTCTTTTTCTTTTATGAAACTAGATCCTGATTATCTGGAATTTCTCAAACTGATTGCAAAACCTGTTGAGAATCTTCCTAGTGCTGAGATTCAGTTGGAAAGAAAAGAAGCAGAACTATCTGGTTAGTTATGATAGAATGATAAAAAAAAATGTGAACTCTAGTTATGAGTTTTGTCACCCTAATATGAATGTGACTTCTTTGGTCCCACTTTGTCTTTCTTAGGCACTCCCAAAGAAACCCCTGTTGTTACACCACTAATGGAATTTGTGCGTCAGAAACGAGCTGCCGAGAGTGGAACTCAGGTATTTACCTTGGGAAGGATGCAAGTTTATATCATCATGGTGCCCTTTACCTTGTTTATATGACCTCAAGGCATTGTGTGCTTTCGACTTTCCATTACCTATTTTGTTATTTTTAGCTCATTGATCCTACTTCATTAAAACATGATGGGCATATCGAGGAAAGGAGAAGGCATTTGCATGGTTTCCTTTCCTGTTAAATTTCCACATGAATTATTAGAATCCAATTTGACCAGAAAATGTCCAAGAGACGTCAGTCATACATGCTGCAGTCCAACATGTTAAGTGATGCTGTCCTTGGTCACTATTTCCTTAAAATCCTTGTGTTTAAAATTGTGGCCTAGAAACAAAGAAAAAGAAACAAAAAATGAATCAATAAGTAGTCCTTGAGTGACCACTTTTAGTTTGTTTTGATGACAGGGGTCAATCACTCTAAGAAAGGCTGGCAGAAAAGCTGCTGCTGCATCTACAGGCAAGCCTGGATCCAGTAGCAAGCGTGGCTCTGAGAAGAAAAAGGTGTCTAAGTCAATAGCTTTCTTATTTATTTATTGCTGGATATTTGAGCATATGGTACTTTCTATTTGGATACGAACCTTTCAGTACTTTTGAAAAATAATATCTTTGCATTATGGACTTTTTTTTGCTAAAGTCAACGTAATGGTGAATGAGAGGCCTTTTATTTGTACAAGAACTTAGCTTTTACTTATCTGGATCATCTGCTTTATAATTGTGACTCTCTGGTCTTAGTTGATAGATATTCTTTTTTCTCCTTACATGCTAAGGTTATTTAGCAAGCACCTTAAGGAGGCACTTACAGTGGAATAAGATGTGAAAATAGGCTGGTTTCTGAAATTTTGAATATATCCTCTAGTCTAACAGACTGTTGTACCCAGAGGAGAAAAGACTGTTCTTAGTGAGGCAACTTCTTTTTACTATTTGTCATTTGGCTCAAAAGATTTTTAAACCTAAATAAAGCAGATCCCGTACCAGTAAAGACAGTGAAACTTACCGCTCACTCTATTATTCTTATCCACACTGGCTAACCATGAATAGTTTCTCTTGATCAAGGAGACTGAAGTGTCCTTTTCTTGACCTAAATGATTTTGCTTTCTGTCATGCCTCCTCTTAAGAAAGAAGAAACTTGTAAGAGATATCAAGAAAGGTAAAAGTATAATGATATCAATGAAAACTTATAGAGAAGAAGGGCTTTGTTTGCACCAACTAAGCTAAAGGTAGACTGAGGTCCAACAAGTCCTGAACTTTGCGACACTGATTAAAGGGTAAAATTTTCTATAAATATGAAAGGTTTTCTGGTTTTTATAGTTTCTTTAATCATATTAATTTGAAGTTTCTAGTACTTAGGTTACAGGATGATTTATTTTACTCATCATGTGGGTTTGTCTGTCGAATAGCCCTCAACTCTGCTCAATAAAAGCTGAAATATTGACAGTTGTCATTTGTTTTTGGAACCAAAGGCTTGAGAAATTATCTAGAGTGGAAGTCACACCTGTCTATGAGCTTCTATCACTTTAATGTTCTCATTCTTCTATTGGCCTTTCTTCTCCTTCTAGTGGAACTTAATAAATAAATAAAAATCCTGAGATCTCTCCCTTTCTTGCAAAACTGCTAGTATTTTAATGTCGTAATTTGTTGTTTGATTTTGTAGTACTATTTTTAGAAGCTACATAACTTATAAAGAAGATAACTTTAGTAACAAATCATTGGAGCAAATTTTGCATGTAAGTTTTGTTATTCTAAACTATTATTTTCATTGCCTTTCTTTCATATGGAGGTATTTTAAATGATTTTTTCCCATGATCATGTGTTACTTTATGTGTGCATGTGCAATTTTTTAAGTTTATTTCTCATTCAAGGAAACTCGTTTGATTGGCAGTGTATTCTGAAAGACAGAACAAAAGGTGCTAAGAAGTCTAATTTTTTGGTAGCATCCAAGCAAGAGGATCAATCAGTGACTTCTGTTGCGAAAGAAATAGGAGAAAATGGAACTGGTGAGGGTTTAAACAGTCTTTGCTGAGGTTTATGAACCACATTTGTATCAAACTTGTTAGCGTTATCATTGTGACTGTTTGTTTTTTAATATAGAGCACGATTTAGTTCTAGAGAAAAAACAAATACAATAAACAAGCCTCATGCTGTTCTATAGGGCATTGCTGGATTAAATTACTATAAATTTCTTTGAGTCTTCAAAATTGTCTGTAAACATGTGTCTCTTGTTTTGTGTCAATAGACATCTCATAAAATGGTTAACCAGAAAACTTAGCATGTTTTTCATGAATTTGTTTTAATGAAGCTACTTGTAAATGTTTCAGAAAAGGACTGTTTTACGTTTTACCTATCATCAATGCCAATGACACCTGTTATTATGCATTTACTTTAGCAGTGATCACCCTTCTGTTTCATAGAACTTGTACCTTTTGACCGACCATCAAGACAAATAAATCATTTTGAGTTTGATAATTGGTATGAAATACAAGAAATCAAGTATTTATTACTCCAGATGATCCCCAATAGCAAGAATATGGCTATTATCACCATACTACATGGAAATCAGAGAGATTATACACCGTTGTACAGATATAGCTGACCCCTAGAACAGTGATATAATGCTGCTGCAAGTTTCTTATAGTGCCACAGAAAAGGAATAGACTCAAATTTTCTTTAACCGAGGCCCCCATGATGAAGCTTTAGCTCAAGCTGAGTTCATACGTTAGACTACTCTTATTTGTCTCTAAAACTCATCTACTATATTTTAAGCAGCATGGGATGAAGGTGTGAAATAATGCTGACCTTTTGTTTTCTTGTAATTATTTATTATACTGGAATTAGTGCAAAAGTTACATGTCATTCTATGTGCACTTACTTTTGAGCGTGTGTATATATTTAAGTTGATGGGTTTATGCTCTCTCTTGACTTGTGTTTGGATCATCTTCTTTCATTTGACTGGAAGTTGGTGATATACTAAATACCTTAGATTGCAGGTTTTTTTCTTTTTCATTCTATTTCCCCAATATTTTTGCTTAATTAGTTGCATTGCAGTCTGTGGCATCGATGGTCCTGTAACTGGAATCACTTTTTCTGCTGATTCTGGGAAGAAAAAAATCCTTCTCCTAAAACCAAAAGATCGAACAGCTCCTCATGTAAGATATTTGCCTTTTGTTTGTCTCCTTTCCACTCACTCATGGTATCCATTGTCAGCTATATTCAAGTTTTATTATACTGCTTTGAGAAGTGTTTTATATGTGCTTGTGGAGTTGATTTTTGAATTTGTTTTTTTTTTTCAATTTTCGGATGCAAATTATGATGATCTCCTTTTAAATTTCCTAGGTGCCAGAGGGTGAATCTGAACAGCAGGGTGCATCATATCCTGTAGCAAATACACCTGGTTCAACTGCTCCAAGACACCGCCAAGGACACGAGGCTGGTGGAAAGTTAGTAAGGAGCATACTTTTGAGTAATGATGCAGGCCAAAATCAATCTTCAGCAGCAGTCCAGCCTCAGCAGAAAACTCAAACTATGAGTCTGGACAATGTCAAGAGACCTCAACGGCCCACTAATACACGATTGGGTATGAATGGTCTTGTCTCTAATGAAATTCCTGCACTGAAATCTGATGGTGATACAAAAAGAGTTTCAGATGATAAGTTCATCAAAAGGGCACTGCATAGTTCAGGTTCTGGAAGTGAGAAGCATGAAAAACGTACAAGAAATAAGGATAGACCTGATCGTGGTGTATGGGCCCCTCTTCATCGTTCTGATGTTTCACAAGCTAGTGAGGAGCGCCTGACACCCTCTGTGTTGCAATCTGCACAGGCCTCTCGTAATTCCATTGAAGGTATTAATGCTTCTGCACATGAATATCTGGTGTTTGCAAGTGTGGATAGATTTGGGATACAATTGTTGTATCAAGTTGTTATTCTGTTTGAATTTGCAAGAAATGAGGAAGCTAATTTACCTCACCTTCTGCCTACGATCTTCTAGTTACACAAGGAGAAATGAAAGGCAACGTACCTAATGGAAGCAGCGGACGTAATATTCCGTCAGAAAATGGTTAGCCTATCTATAATTGATTGATTCAGTATTGTTGTCACATGCAGTATTACTAGAATGTCATATTGATGATACCATTCATGCAGGTTCCAATAGACATTTTGGTCAGCATCCAGCAGCCCATAATGTGAAGGATGATGGGTCTGTCATATCAAGTGAGGGCAAGTCTTCCAAAAGAGGAGGTGCTACTAGCTCTGGAGCCCATGAGGTTAGCAAATTTGTGCTGAATCAGCTGTAGTAGCTGTCATCTTTTTACTTGCCTTTGATTGTTATGTTCTTTTCTCTATTTATTTGCAGAAACATGTTTGGATTCAGAAGTCATCTTCAGGTTCTTAGAAAATCCAACTAAATTGGTAAAGCCCATTTTATTTTTAATTCCATTAAATTAGTTGATGAATTTTCTTAACATATGTTTCAGCAACTTGGTTTTCTTTCTGGGCTTGTGAAACATATTCATATAGTACTATATTGCTTGTTTTTATTGATTTACAGGCTTTTGAAGTGCAATCTTTTCTACCCAATTTTGGGGGTTCTTATCTTCTCTCTGTCATGTTGCTATGACTTGTAACATCTATTTGCCTTATTGGGTTTCTTGAATAGTCCTTACCTGGTACTAGATTAATACTCTTCTTATTAGACTGTCAAGAGCAAGCATCGGCGAGCCGAGCAATCAGGTGGGAAGAATTTTAGTGGTCTACAATGGGAAAGAAGTGAGGGGATCAAGAACAATGCTGATAAAGTATCAGTATTGTTGCAGGAAGGGGAGATCCTGCTGGGCTTGTCTTGTGGATTTTTATTTTGTTGAATGATGCAAGGTGCTTAGAAGTTTACTTGAATCATATTGGTCTTTGCCCATGGCTGGATCTTCCATAGGTGGATATTCTTATTTTCTTATTTTGCATATATATGTTCTGTGTAAGAACATGCTGCTGCCTGTAAAAGAACTTTTGGATAACCTGTTGGAGAATGGGTTTTTTTTTTTTTTTTTTTTCTTGTAATTCAGTTTTAAACAAATTTCAAGAAAGTTGGAACCTGAAAAAAGGCTGTGGTGTACCATAAAATGAAACAAAGGTCATATGGATGCAAGGGATCCACTGCAATCATAAAATGAATCTATATCTGTTGAGTGTAGGCCAATCATCCAAGGGCAAATGTTGTTAGATTTGATAATTTTGAATACGATATTATTACATGAATATAATATAAAAAAATAATTAAAACACATTACGATAAAATAACATAAAAATGATATAATATATCAAAATTTATATAAATATGTAATATTTTAAACTTTAAACATGATTATAGATTATAACATGAAAACACAATACAAAATTGTCAAGTCTAGTAAATAGTCCTAAAATCGCTTAACAGTGCTAGAAGATAAATGGAGGCTGGAGAAAGATCGAAAGAATCCCTTTCACAGGCCACAAAACCCAGCCGCCAAAAGTTAAAACAATTAAAAGGCCAAATCTTCACCACTTTCCAAAGAATCATGTTAATGTTTTTTTTTTTTTCCTGTCCATATCCATAATTAATCAAAAAGTTTTGCATAGCTTGAAGAACATGTAAATTAACAAGAGAATAACTGCCTATCTCTTTACAGCAAGAAAAAAAGAATAAAATTACAGACAGGTAGCCCTAGTGTTCTACATACAAGAACAACCTATGACAGTGTAAAAGCCAAGTAATGAACAAACCTTTGCCTTCTGTCAGAAAATAGAAATAGAAATCAAGATTAAAGAATAGTCCTTTTATCTTCTTTATCTGAAAAATTAAGCTAAGGAATCTGAACAATTTCTGCTAAAATCTTGTGAAGCGACTGTGGCTTTGAGAAGAATGGGCAGTGATCACTCCCTTTAATCTTGAACACTCCTTCTGGTGGGTTCTCTCTTACTAACTTTTCTTGCACATCTGGTGAAAGAGCACGATCATCTAACGTCTGAATGTAGAACCGCCGCCCAGTTCCGTACTTCTCGGGGGACAATGACAGTTTCTCCATGATAGGACCCAGTGGGGTGGGTCTCATGGAAACCATGGCCAAAGCAACATCCTGGAAGGAGCCAAATATCATGCTGAATAAATATGATTATGTAAATAGGCATTTTTCTTGAAGTACCCGTGTCCGACACTCGTGTCCCACGCATTTCCGGACACGGGTATGGCATATGATCCTCCAAGGACTCTCTAAATATATGAAAATTTAGAAGAAAAAAAAATTGAAGATACCCATGTAAGACACATACTCGTGTCCGACATTCACACCCGAGTTTGAGTAACATAGCTTTTCAGGCTTCTCACTTTCATAAATGGTGATCATTCCACAATTTTCATACAGTATCTAACAGTACACCATATCTGCACACAGCATTTCGACTCGACATGGTATATAACATGTTCAATGCAACATATTATTTCCCCATTAAATCCAACATGAATCATCAGTGTATTGTATCTTGAGTCTTGACCTACATCATAGCATCTTCTTGTTCAAAAAGTCTAATGATGTAATTTTTTTTTTTTTTTCATGTTACATTGTCCATGCAAACTATTGCAGCACGAGTTTTCGTAAAGGTAGTCAGTATCGTACCGGAAGGCGTACCGTTTTTGTTTTGGTATTAGTACGTATCGAAACCGATATATTTCGGCGTACCGTTTCAGATTTACCGGTATTTTTCAAAATTTTATATATATATATATATATATATATATATATAAAACCTATTTTCAAGTTCCATAATAAAATATATATCATATACATATGCAAATATACCTCAATTATCTACATAAAATATATATTTATATGTAAATATAAAATTTAAAATATTTAATATCCAAATTTTTTAAACATCAAATAAATAAAATAAATATAAAAATATGTAGTAAATTATTTAATTAAGTTCAATAGATTAATTGAATGAATATATATTTTTTTTATATGTAATTATGAAAAAAAATAAAAATGATCATGATAGAGAAAACATTAGAAATTGATTTAAGACAATCAAATAAGTAAAAAAAAAAATTAAAATCTTGTACAAACCGGTATGTGCCGGTACGGATCGATACAAAAACCGAAACGGTATATTACTGGTACCGTTTCATTTTACCTTAAAATCGGTACATACCGGCTGGTACAGCCGGTACCGGTACGGTACCGACTACCCTGGTTTTCATAACTATAATGCAGACCAAACCAAAAGAAGCATATACATACAGCCGGTATCGGTACGGTACCGACTACCCTGGTTTTCATAACTATGGTTTTCATAACTATAATGCAGACCAAACCAAAAGAAGCATATACAACATAGATTGGCCCCAAAATGGCCATGTAGATGTGTACTTCATAAGAAAAAAGGACAGAAGACCTAACTAGAAGCGCAACTAGTCACAATATACATTTGCACTATGTTACTCAGATTTGGGTGTGAGTGTCGGATACGGATATACGTCCGACATGAGTATGTTCAATTTTTTCTAAGTTTTTCCATGTATTTAGAGGATTCTTGGAAGATCATATCCCCATACCCATGTCCGAATATGTGTCGGACACGGGTAGTTTAAAAAAAATGAAGAGTCGGAGCGACATAGCATTTGCATATATTTATAATGTATAGACTGATGACATGACTAGCTTAATTGTAAAAGTGTTTTGGCACCACTCAAAACTAAAGCTTCAAAGAATTAATTCTCTGTGCTCCCATTTCCATACAACTTGGATTCATTGATAGATGGTGCTCGATGTTCTGTTGCAAGAAATGAATAAAAGAACAATGAATCCTAAACATCTAGCCTAAAAAAGAGCTCTGATAGAGAATTAAGCAAAAGTGGAGATTCTGCAATGGGAAAAAAATGGATATCCGAAAATTTTCAAGGTTCACTGATATGATGTTCTTGACCAGTAAGGCTGTAACATACCTTTGTTGGCGATTGATTGAAATATAGCCCTTTCATTAGCTGTTTCTCAAACATGAACCCTGTAGGTGGCTTATCTTTGCCATTTCCATAAATCAAAAACTGTGACTCTTGCATGAAACGTTCAGCAGAACCAAGCTGCAATAAAATATTTTAGATGAGCCCATGTAAACCAAATAATTAAGAGCAATGAAAACGACAAAGATTCAGTAGCAATAACTACTAAGGTTGGAATAAAATTAGTTCTTTGACATGTTTGGCTACTATCAGTCCATGACAAAAATACGAATGCAGGATGATTGTTCTTTTCAGGTCTAGCTAACAGAAGCAGTAAGATTCATGCTGGAAATGAAAATTTGCTTTATAAGTCCAACTTTTGTTTATTTCTTAGCTAAATTCAAGTGGTTCCAGAAAAAACATTTATAATAACATTAAGAGAAAATGATAGCATGTAATAAAAATAATTGGCTGTCTGTGAACAGCAGCAGATAACAACCTATTATCATTCATCCAACAAGCACGACTGTAAATGAGCAGGTACCTATGTTACTCGGATTCGGGAGTGAGTGTCGGATACGGGTATGCTCATTTTTTTCTAAGTTTTTCCATATATTTGGAGGATCATACCTCCATACTTTTGTCCAAATATGTGTTGGACATGGGTGTCAAACACGGGTACTTCAGAGAAAATGAAGTGTCGGAGTAACATAGGCAGGTACAATTCATTCTAATTTGTTTACTCTTTTTTGGTTCAGAATGCATTCTGAATTTGTGATGTAATTACAAAAGGAATCATTTAATGGAACTTAGACAACAATTGGCAGCAAGCCATTGATAAAATACCTCTTCAGCAAACACATCAAAAGGTCTATGACCGTTAGACACCATTGTAGCACAAAGGAAAATTGCTTTGGAGATCTTTTCCGGGAAATTCTCCAATGCATAAGAAAGGCATGCACCTCCGGTGCTGTGACCCACCAAAATAACCTGCATATAATTCACAGAATCAAAATAATTTAACATAACAGATGGCAAGGCTTTTTTAGATGAATAAAACGAATGTACCATCTTACCTTCTCATCTTCAGGAAGGTTCTCCAGATATTGAATCAATGATTTTGAATATTCTGCCAATGTAGTGACAGTGTTTGTATCCGTCAGATCAATACCAGAACCGGTGAGATCCAATGCAGTAGGTTGAAGGCCCACTTCCTCCAATTGAGCAATGGTTTTATACCAACACCAAGCTCCAAAGCCTTCTCCATGTATCAGAATAATTCTTTTAAACTTGATGTTTTCAAGAGATTCCAGCACCTGCAGAGAACATGAAAATAGTATTAGACATCACTTTATAGAAACGGGTTAGAATTTTGTAAAAATGTTATGCTAATACATATGTCTGTTCCAATATTTTTAAACCTCAGGATTTCCATTTTCACTTTACTTCAACACAAATTGTCTCCAAGGTTTAGCTTTCTTGGACCATGTTCTACATCCTTATCATCACAGCACAATAGAATAAACAAATGCTTTTGAAATTGTCTTTCATAAGAAAACTGAAAGAAAAGTGATTCCTGTGGCTTTATAAAGCTTAATTTACATCGATCATAACAAAAAGTGCATATCATAAGACCCTTTATCTTTTGAATTTTGATTAAATAAAATAAAAATAAAGCAGAAAAAGCTCTCTCTATCTTCTCAACTAAATTGTATTTAGAGACTTAGAAACTAACTTGAAGATATAAAGCTAAAAGCACAGTGAATCAGTTACATATTTTGTCAGGTTCTCCTTTTAAGTTTTTCAATGAAAAGCAAAAGAAACATTTCTTGTCCCTTATTTTTACCAGGTGGACCATTGACCAATTCTGTTTTCCAACATGATTAAACAACTTTTTTCAAAATTTTGCTCCTGTTTTACAATCAATCATCAAAACCTCACTTTTTAATCATAGATCCAGTCAACTAAAATAGTAATTAACACAATGATTACACATGAAAAGTTGAAAACACAGTGAGGAAAGCAAAGCCAAGTAATTTAATATTGGTATTTAGTAAATAAATAAATAAAAACCCACCTTTTTTTCATTATTAGCTAATGGATCAGAGTGTCTTCTAGAGCTGGTAGAGCCAATTCTCCTAGACATGGATCCATCAAATCTCTGAGACAATTGGTGCTGATGAAGAGCCATAGACAAAGCTTGCCTATGCAAAAACTCTTCTTCTGCAAGCATTTTCCTCTGAGACCTCCCCATTCTCTTACTTCTTGATCCATTATCTTTGGTATCTTTTTTTTTCCTGCAAATGAAGCTATTACCCATTATTCAAAAGAACTCAAAAAAGTTAGTTTTTTTAACACAACCCAGGAAGCTTAAGGAGCATTTCTGCCAGAAAAGTGGAAGAAAGTCAAGAGATTTTCCAGGAAAGATGGGTTTTTTAATGAGTGAAAAGTGGCATAAAGATAGAAAATATATATATTTTTCCCTTTCAGCTTCAAGATTTCTTTATACTAATATATAAGGATTCGTTGAAAAATGAGATAAGAAGAGAGAGGGAAAAAAAAGAGTAGGTAAAGATAAGATGAAAAAATTAGGAGAAGTAGGTTATAAATGCAAAAACAAAGAAATAAAAACATTAAACAAATGTGTGAAACAGCTCCTTAACTCATAGCCAACTAAATTTAAGTGCTATTTATTGTTTTTTCTTTCAACGGTAGAGACTTTCAATGCTTTGCTCTATCTCTAGAAAATTGAAGATTTTTCTTTTTCTTCTTCTTTTTCTTCTTTTTTTTTCCCTGTTTGTTGACCGTTGGATTTGGAGTCTTCTAGTTTTACTACTAATTGCCTGTTAATAACATGAAGATGTGAAGAGTACGCTGCATGAAAGTGAGAGAGACATGTCTTTCACTTCACATACATTTTTTTTTTTTTGGTTTAATTATTACTTAAAAAGTTGTCTAGATCAAATGTGGTTTAATGCTAAGCATCTAACTCTTATTTAAGACCATGTTATGGAGAATATTTGCTATACTTTTTGGTATTAAAAAATTATCAAGACAATGAACCTTTCAGCTTCCTTAAACTAATTCATTGTACAAAAAAATTTACCATTCTTACTTGTTACAGATTATAAATTCCATGTTTGTCAATAAAAATCTCTATTTTGGTGAGATGCAAATGCAAAAATAATTCATAAGTCCAACCTAATCAAAAAATTTATATATAATATACTCATGTGGCAAAAAATGATTTAAAAGTATAGATTTAAAGAAAGAAAAAATTGGATGAGATGAGATGGGGAGGGTGATTCAGCATTTTCAGCCTCTAAAGTTGTAGTTGTTAATTGTTAGTTATCAATCAGCCCTCCCTTTCTATTCAATGTGGGAGACTATGTGGTGTGAGTTAAAGGACGAGAGGCATCACAATCACTGTTTTTGTTTCTTTTCTATCATAAAACCAATGGAGGCATCATGCATCATGAGGACTCTTCCATCCCATCCCATTCCAACCCGTCTCATCTTTTTCATCAATATATAAAAAAGAAAGGGTGATTTTGAGTTCTAACAATATATATTAATTGATATTTAATTCCAAGCATGCATCATGCATTATCTTTTTTAATATTCTATTTACCTTATATCACTAAACAAATACGTATAAACATCTCGATTTCTTATTGATGTGGAACCAATATAATTTTAATTATAAACTTAAATTATAAATTCAAAAAAGAAACATTTGTGCTTTCTACTTATCTTTATTACTTAAAAAGCTCCAATTTAATATCTTTACACCTTTTAAGAGGAAAAAAAATACTGGTTTGTGGACATTTTTCTAATAGCCTAGTTGGAGGTCATTTATTTACTTAATAGCTTGAATAAGAAGTGTTTATTATTCATGGGATTTGTTAGATTTTCTATGATCTGCTTATGACATTTTATGATGCAATCTGTTTTTGGCTTTTATAGTTTAAATTAAAGTAAATATATATATATATATATATTTTGATAGAGAAACTCTTAACCTACCTTCTGTTACTAAGCATTTTGTCATGCCCTTTTTCAATAACACCCCTTGATGCAAGCAATTCTATCACTATGTGGCAGTATTCTTTAATTAGATTGCTTGTAATTTTCTTCTCCTAACCACCAAGCTATTAGCTAGGTGTGTTTTTTGACTTTTTTTTTTCAAATATGAAATATATATATATGGTTGTTGATGGTGTCTTTTGGTATTAGGTGATCTTGAGGGATAGGAGAAGAAGCAGAGTAACGAGGATTTTGGGTTTGAGTGTGTTTAGAGCCTCTCAGCTGGTTTAGAAGGCCTATTTATAGTTTTTGTCGACGGGTCGCTACACGCCATGTGCTAGGGCTTACTTAAGGACAGGTGGATTGAGGTCTCACGTGGGTTCTTATGTGATGGGAGGCGATGTGATAGGCAAGGCAGCTGTCGGGGAAGCCACGTGGCTATTTGAGGTGACAGGCTGGCAATCTCTCCTGAAGTGATAGGTGATAAGTGGTAGGGGTTCGCCTGACTATTCCTGGTTAGGCGACCCCCGACCAGTTAGAGTCGTGGCGAGCCCTTTCTTGGGTCTTTTGCCTTGATCCAGGTGCCGGGTATTCGTTGAGTCCAAGACTTGTTGGGCCTGGGGCCCAACAAATACGGTGTTTGGAAGGCCTATTAGGTCTTGGGTTTAACAATTGCCCCCCAGGCGAGGTGAGGATCATAAAGTGGCCCTCAGCGAGCCTGTTATGTTTGGCGATGTATTCGTTATTTTGGCAGGAAAGTGTGCGTCTGTTGGCGCTTTGTGCTCTGTTGTATACGTGTCGTGTTTTGGTTGGCTAGAAGGTCGGTTCCTTATAGAAGTATGTGCGTGCATTTATGATGATTAGTATAAATAGGGGTGATCGATGTTGAGGTCGCTTATTTCTTTATGGTTGTCGAATTTCTGTCGAATTTTTTCCTAAGTTTTGTGTTGCTATGGTTGCGGTTGCTTTGTGGTCGGAGAAGGTTGCCAGAGGTTTATTAGGTATTTTCGATTTACTCATTTTTTTCTTTTTCTTTTTGTTTTTATTTGGGTGGTTAGTGTATGTCAAGGCCGTATTATAGAATGGTGATGAGTGATAGTGAGGGTTCCGAGAACTTGGAGGGCCGATCTTGGGCTGCTGGTGTTGAGGAATCGGAAGTTGAGTTGTCGAAAGTGGAGACGAAGATCAAAGAGGGTGCTGAAGCTGCTAGGGGTGGTGCTGGGGTATCGGAGAGGAGTGCATCTGAGTTGAGTCGGGAAATCGATGAGGGTGCTCGAGTCTTTGCAGGAGCCGAAGTGGAGGGCAGCAGTGGAGGTGGGGTGGTTGGTGGGGATGCTGAGGTGGTCGTCGCCCCTAACTGTGGGGGTAACGAGAGAAGTTAGGGGGTTGATTAGGTGTGCGACATCACGTATCCAGAGATGGAGGCTTGCTTGCACGATAAGGGTATTTACCTTCCCCACTATCGCTATAAGTTTTCCTTTCCCGGAGAAGGTCACCGGATGAGTCAAGTGTTAGATGGCAAGCGCAATGTGTGTCTTTACGCACACATGTTCGAGGGAGGCTTCCATCTTCCCCTTCATTTTTTTTTTGCACACTGCCTTGAGATTTACGGGATCGCCACATCGCAGCTGACCGGGGCGTCCTAGGCCTTCTTGGTGTCGTTTTTCATAGATTGTCGGATGAGAGGAGAGATTCCTTATGTGGCGACCTTTCATAACCTGTATCGGTTGAAAACTCACGGGCCTAGGTACTATTTGTCTGCCTGGGGAAACAAAGTGTTTTTCAACACTGCCAGTAATCGGCATATTGTGCGAAGTAAATTTTTTGTTGCTACGCTGAAGCATGAGACGAAGTGGCCTTTCAAGGTTACATGGTCGAGGCCTTCAGTTAGTAGGAGGAGCTCGAAGCTGCCGATGGGGGCCGTCCAGCTAGATCAATTTAACTACTATCAGGCGCATACCATTGACTGGGAAAGGACAGTGAGCCCGAAAATGTTTATTGCTATTGCCTGAAGAACAAGAATCCCAACTTGATGGTGTTCGAATGTAGCCTTCCTGCACAAGTGGGTCCAGTGTAGCCTGAAGGTGGTGTAGACTTTTTTGGTGAAGTTGCTCACAGGGCGTATACGCCATGTATTTGATGCCAATGGTGTCTCATCATTCGTGACTGTGGAGTGCTCGAGGGTGCCGAGGCGACCTCTTCTAGCATAAGCCCTTTGTCGCAATCCGAATATATTGAGGGTAAACTTTATCTCTCAAGTCTGACTTGGTGTTGCAAGGTTGTTGGTTCTGTTATTATACTAAAAGGCTTAATTTTTATTTTGCAGTGGACGATGATGTTGCTGATGAGCCTTTGAATCCTCTTAGGGAATTACCCATCCCAAACCTGGATGGACTCTGGCACGGTGAGCATCAGTGAACCTCCACCTCTAATACCAATGACGAGGCGCATGGGACTTGCTCGCCATTGTGCCCTGGGTCCCTCATCCCATAGCCCTCGCCGCAGTTTCTATTAGTGTCATATCTGCAGATCCTCCGACGATAGAGCTATCTTCTGACTCCAGTGGAGGAGCTTGTGAAAGTGGTGTTGGTGGTCGGTGGTCGAGGGTGATTGATCTAGATGAAGTGGAGTCTGATTTTGGGGTTAGGTTGAGGGAGGGAAATTTGTATATGGAGAGTGAAGTCTCCCCTAGCAGCTCCTCGTCTTCGAGAGAGCTCAGATACATGGCGAACCTAAGGGCTTTTCTTTCGGTGATAGGTATTTTTCTTTTGTGCTCACGCTTGGGGGGCCTTTTGTCTTCTAATCTTATTGTGGTTTCCTTCCCAGATATGGACATGACTGACGGGCCAGACCTGTTAGAAGAATTGATGGCCAGAGAAATACCAACGAAGGGTGCTGATAGAGGGGGGAAAGGCCCAATGGCAAAGAGACAGAAGACAGGCCACGAGGGAATCATCTTGAGAGATGTCGTTCCACCCGTAGCCCTTGTTGTGCCTACCGACACCATATCTAGAAGCAAGGCACTGGCGAACCGATCTAAGCCAGCTAACACTGTTGTGGAGAAGGAAAAGGAAAACGGTAAAGAAAAGGATAAGGAAAAAGAAAAGAGAATCAGAAGTGAGGCGAGGGTTCTCAGAGGGTGAAAATTCGCTGGCTATCCAACACCCAGGTCATGCTCGTCTACTTGTTTAGGTTTGCAACACTAGCAGGCACATTCTTGTGGGGAACAACGAGCAATATTTCGGGTGGAGAGAGCGCTTGCCCATGAGTGCTATTCCCCTCAACATAGATCGGGCAGACACATGGTTTCGGGATAATGTTCACCCCACGACTCTAAAAGAGGTCGAGGCCCAAGCACCTATCTTAACCCAATGATCTCTGGTCGCCCTTCAAATTGAGGTACTCATCTGTGAGTTACGATCTGGTGTAGATGTCAATTTGTAAATGCTAACGTTCGTTGTTTGTGTTTTAGGGCGTAATCATGGCCTTGGCCTTATACAACAGAGGCAAGGAGATCGATCGTCATTTGGAGGAGGCCGATCGTAAGATTGTGGAGGAAGGCCAAAAACTCGCATAGAATGATAAAAAACTCAAGGCAAAAACCAAACTAGCGAGCACTTCGAGCGCTCGTGTTGTCGAGCTCGAGGCAGAGTTGAAGAAAGCCAAAGAAGATGTTGATGGGGCCAACAAAAGGGTCGCAACTGCTGAAGAGAAACCCATCTTTGCTGAAAATAAAGTGGTGCAAACGGAGAAGGCTTGTGCGGCTAAAGTCTCCGAGGTTGAGTGGTAGAAGGGAATCGTCGAGGAGAAGTTAGAGTTCACCATGTAGGAGATTTGTATTATGAAGGATATCCTATTAGAAGCGGGGCAAGAGAGGGTGAAAGCTCTGGAGGAAAAAGATAAGGAGTGTAAGGTGAAGCTGAGTGAGCAGCGCGAGAAAATCATAAATGACACATTGAGGTGTTGCGTGACCTACAGGATGAGTGCCTTAGCTATTGTGCAGGCACGACTTAGGCCCGTGGACTTTCGAGAGGTCGACTTTTCTTCTCTCCCAAGGATCCCTGAAGGGTTGGATCCCCTGTTCCCAAATGCTGCTGCTCTCGAAGATCTAAGGCGGTCTCTTGCTAGTAGCGATAGTGTTCCGGCGATCCCTATGGTCGAAGGCGATGAAGGTGTTCCAGCCACCCCTGCTGCTGAAGGCAATGAGATCGAAGATCTCACTATTAATGTCATGGAGGTGGATGCAGCTGCAGTGGGTGATGCTCCTGTTGAAGGCCAAGTGGGCGAGGTTACTGAAAATATAAATATTGAGAGTGTAAATGTTAGCAAGGGCCCTGTCGTTGTAGAGTAGGGTCGCTTTTAAGTTGTGCAAGTCATATTTTCGAATGAAGTTCTCTTTTGTTTATCTGAACTTGTGTTATGTTTATTATGTTTTTTGTTTTCCCGGCGATGAGTGTACCGCGCTACTCACTCTTTGTACCCCTGTCTTGGTAATTATGAATGATTTAATACGGCCCTTGGGCGGACCACACAGAATAGTATGGCGCGCCCTCTCTCTGTGAGTGCATGGAAGGGTTAATTGTAGGTTGTCGGGCATTCTTGGACGCCTAAAAGAGCCAATTAGGGGCTGTCATGTGTGTTGTCCAGTATCGCTTGACAGGAACACATGCGTGAGCGCGTATGAAGGCTAGTTAGAGGCCGTTAAGCGTTCTTGGACTCGTGAGAGGGCCAGTTAGAGGCCTTTGGGCATTATTGAACGCGTGAAATAGCCAGTTAGAGGTTGTTAGGCATGTTACACGATGTCGCTTGGCGAGCACAGGTACGTGAATGCATGAATGAGCCAGTTAGAGGTCGTTAGGCGTGTTACACGTTGTCGCTTGGCGAGCACACGTACGTGAACGCATGGATGGGCCAGTTAGAGGTTGTTGGGCATGTTACACGGTGTCGCTTGGCAAGCACACGTGCGTGAACGCATGGATGGGCCAATTAGAGGCCGTTGGGCATGTTACATTGTCGCTTGGCGAGCACACGTGCGTGAACGCATGGATGGACCAATTAGAGGTCGTTGGGCGCTCTTGGACGCGTGAGAGGGGAAGATTAAGAAATTGTTGACTCAGATTTCGCCTGCAAAATGCAATTTCATTTCATTATGTGTTCATGATGAAAAAATACAAAATTTATTACAAGTAGTATTTTTTAAAATGAATTGCATTCCAGGTCCGAGGTATAGGACTTCCATCCATTCGCTCTAAGGCGTAGGCTCCTGAGCCAATCTTCTTAACGACCTTATAGGGGTCTTCCCAATTTGGGGTCATTTTTCCTTGCTCGCCTGCTAGTCTGCTCACCTCACAATTCTTGAGAACTAGGTCGCCAATCTGAAATTGCCTGTTTTTCACCTTGGAGTTATAATACTTGGCAACCTGCTGAGTTCTAGCTGCCAACTTTACTTGAGCCAAATCTCTGGTTTCTTCGAGCAGGTCAAGGTTCAACTTTAGCACTACCTTGCTTTTGGTGGGCTTATAGTGCGTTGTCTTGAGAGAATTAATGCCGATCTCAACTGGTATTCCAGCTTCTGTCCCATACATCAAATTAAATGGTGTTTCTCCTATGCCTGTATAGGACGTTCGGATAGCCCATAGAACTCCCAGTATCTCTTCCAACCACACCCCCTTGACGTCATCCAATTTCTTTTTCAACCTTTGGAGGATCTTATTATTCATCGCTTCAACTTGGCCATTGGTCTGAGGGTGCTTCACCGAGCTGTGCTTGAATAGAATCTTAAAGTTATCACAGAATTTTTCAGCTTGCCCCTTGGAACTGCGTACCATTATCTGCTACAATGGTGTTGGGGATACCATATCTGCATACAATAAACTTTCATACAAAGCTCTCGATGACCCTCTCTGTAATGGTCGCCACAGCTTCAGCCTCTACCCATTTAGTGAAATATTCGCAGGCGACGATGACAAACTTTTTTTGTACAATGGCGATAGGAAAAGGTCCCAAGATGTCGATACCCCACATGGCAAAGGGCCATGGGCTGGAGAGTTGGCTGAGCACTTGTGCCGGTTGCCTGGGCACAGTAGCGAACTTCTGACACTTATCACACCTCTTTACCATTTCTTCAGCATCACCCTTCATGGTGGCCAGTAAAATCCTTGTCTTAATACTTTTTATGCCAACTCTCTTCCTCTCATATGATTACCGCAAACTCTTTCATGAATTTCTCTCAGGACATAGTTAGCTTCCTCTGGTACCAGGCATCGGAGCAAGGGCTGACTGAATGCTTTCTTATATAGGACCTCACCAATTATGGTGTACCTGAAGGCCCTTGCCCTTAGCTTTGTCTGCTCCTTAAGATCTTCTGGAACAGTTTTTCTAGTGAGATAGCCCACGATGGATGTTAGCCAGCTAGGCTCGTCTGTGATGCAGAGGACTTCTTCTTTGCCTTGATAGTTTGGCACCTGGCGATGCTCCAACAAGATCTTTCCTCTCTACCTGATCTCAACGGATGAGGCAAGCTTGGACAAAATATCTGCCCTCGTATTTTCTTCCCTGGCGACCTGCTTAACAACCAATTTCTCGAATCTTTCTTTCAATTTGAATACTTTCTCATGATACTTGACCAATACGGGTTCCCTGACCTCATATTCACCATTTACCTGCCTCGCCACTAACTGCGAGTCGGTGTATAACAACAGTTTGATGACGCCCAACTTTATAGCAAGTTCTAATCCGGCCATGAGAGCTTCGTACTCGGCGACATTGTTCAATACGAGGAAACCAAAAAAAGCCCATATTGCCACTCATTTCCCTAGGGGTCCATTAAGAGGACACCTGCCCCGATCCCTCTTTTCCTGAGGATCCGTCCACATACATCGTCCATATATTTTCAAGGGCGGACTCTATTATCATAGGCCTGCGCACCAATGTTGGGTCCGAGGGCAATACAGGCTCGTCTGGAGTAGGTGAGGGCTCGATCGAATATTGGATTGGTGCAGTAATCTCGTCAGTAAACGAGCACTCAGCTACGAAATCCGCCAAGACCTGGGCCGTAATTGCCTTTCTTGGTTTGAATTCTATACCAAATTCACTGAGTTCAATGCTCCACTTAACCATCATGCTCGAGCTATCGACACTCTGCAAGACTTCTCTGAGAGGCTGATCTATCAAAACAGTAATGAGATGAGCCTGGAAGTACTGTCTAAACTTCCTGGCCGCCATTACAAGGGCGAAGGCTATCTTTTCTAGCCTGGTATAATTAATCTTGTCATTCTGTAAGGCTTTGCTAACATAATAAATCGAAGTCTATCGGGTTTCATCTTCTTTCACTAACACTGTTGCTACTGTCTCATCAGATGTCGTCAGATATATGAACAATGGGTCACCCGGGAGAGGGCTAACCAATAATGGTGGAGAACATAAGTACTTTAGTTCCTCAAATGCTGCTTGGTAATCCTGGTTCCACTGATACCGGGAGGCGCCTCTGAGCACCTTAAAAAAGGGCAAGCATTTGTCGGCTAATTTGGAGACAAACCTGTTCAAGGCGATCACTCTGCCCGTGAGTCTCTGCTTCTCCTTGGTGTTTCTTGGGGGGGCCATGCCCAGGATTGCTTGGACTTTCTCGGGGTTCGCTTCAATACCTCTGTTTGAAACCACGAATCCCAAAAACTTTCTTGCTCCGACTGCGAAGGTGCATTTAGTGGGATTCAGTCTCAAACTGTGCTGCCTAAGGACTTGAAAGACTTTCACTAAGTCCAATACATGTTGTTCAATGGAGGAACTCTTCACCACTATATCGTCCACATAAACTTCGACACTTCGCCCAATCTGGTCTTTGTACAACTTGTTCACCAACCTCTGATAGGTCGCCCCCGCATTTTTCAGCCCGAAAGGCATCACCTGGTAGCAATACAGATCTTCCTCGGTGATGAAGGACGTCTTATTTTGGTCTTCAGGGTTCATCTTGATCTGATTATACCCTGAAAAGGCATCCATGAAACTCATGTACTTGTGTCCTGCTGAGGAGTCTACCAGCCTATCCATGGAGGACAAAGGGAAGCTGTCCTTCGGGCAGGCCTTGTTCAGATCGGTGAAATCCATTCACATACGCCATTTTTTGCTAGCTTTCTTCACCATTACCATATTGTCCAACCACTCTAGATACTTGACTTCCCTGATAAACCCTGCGGCGAGGAGCTTCTCGACCTCATCCCTCACTGCTTGTATTCTCTCAAGGGCGAATTTTCTTTTCTTCTATTTGACTGGCTTGGCTATAAGATCAACACCCAGGGAATGGGTAATGGTATCCATGTCTATCCCCGGCATATCTGCTACCAACCATGCAAAGACATCAGCATTAGCTTGCAACATTTGTACCAGGGGCAGCCTTTCTTGGTTATTCAAGGATGACCCGACCTGGGTTACTTTCTCTGAGTATTCTTCATATAGGGGGATCGCCACCGTTTGTTCTGCTGATTCTGCTTTATACTGGTTGGTTTCTGCTCTGGTATCTAAGATTTCTAGGGTAAGGGTGCTTTTATCCACCAAGTTCACCTGCGCTTCTTTCGGTTGCCCCTCAACCTCTATTTCCATCCCCTCGAATTCTGTCATCTATCCCCCAGACTCCGTATTCTTGACACTTTCGTCAATGTATGGCTGTAATTTCTCTTGGTTCTTTCTGGCGAGCTGTATGGACAATATGTGGCACTGTCGTGCCGTCTGCTGGTCCGTCTTCATGTATCCAATTCCCATTGGGGTTGGGAATTTTACTATCAAATAGTAAACTGCTGCGACCATTTTGGTCTTTCTCATCAAGGGTCGTCCCAAGATAGTACACTGAGGGCTGGTCAACAACCAAAAAATCTGTCATCACTGTGAGAACGTGGTCACCATCCCCAATAGTAATTGGTAGGACAATAGAACCCTTAACATTGATCGGTTGATTGGCGAAGCCAAATATGGGGTTTCTCGGCTTTAAATCTGAGTCTGAGAGGCCCATTTTCCTGAAGGCTTCCAATTGGAGGACTTCTATCGTACTGCCACTATCAACCAAGACTCTCTTGATCTGGAAATTCCCAAGCGTGGCGGACACGACAATCGGGTTATTCCCATTGTCCTCGAGAATTTTGATATCCTTGTTCGTGAAATCTACCAGCTAGTCTTCACTGTGTTTTATCTTCTTGTGGGCGACATCAACTGTTATTATGCTTCTAAGGTGCGCCTTTCTCTTGGAGCTACTGTTTGTCCATTCTTCTGTTCCACCTATAATCATATTGATAACCCCTTGAACTGGCTTTTTTCCTTTTGCTTTACTGCTTTTCTGATTCCCTTTTGAGGTCTGCCCCTATTGGGCACCACTCTTTGGACGAACTATTTAATCGGCATTTTCCTGATGGCACTCTCAATGGCATCCTTCAAGGATCGACAGTCCTTTGTACTATGTCCCACATCGTTGTGGTACTGACACCTCTATTTAGAATTCAAGCGATCCGGGTTATCCCTCATTGGGTAAGGTGTACCCAAAATACTTTCGTGAGATACAACATTCAGAATGTACGCCATAGAGGTGTTGAGGGGGTATAGTCTTTAAACTTGGAATATGGAGCCCTTTCTGTTCTTCTACCATAGCCTTGACTAGGGCTAACCTGTTGATTTTGGGAAGCTTTGTCTGGCGATCTTGACCTTCTACGACGTGAGTCAAATCTAGATTGACTTCTGTTATCCTTCTGTCCTTATCTATTCCCCTGAAATCTGTCTTGGTTCTGGGATTGGTTTTCCCATTCAGTACTCCTTTCTACCATTTTTATTTCTTCGGTTTTGGCATACCTCTAAGCCTTCTCATAAAGGTTGTAGAATTTTTCTGGTTTTGTATCTGTCAAGGCATACCATAGATACTCATGACGAACACCGGAGATGAACACATGTATGGCCCAATCATCATGCAGGTCTTTGATTTCCATTGTGGAGGAATTGAATCGCCGAATGTATTCTCTTAGAGATTCACTTTCTCTTTGTTTCATTGCTAGTAGGCTGGTGGGGGTCTTGAAGATCGCCTTATTGGCGAGGAAGTGAGCAATGAATATCCTGCCCAATTTCTCAAAGTTTTCGATGGAGTTCACCGGCAACGAGTGGTACCAAGTCCTGGTGTGCATCCATAACGTTGTGGGGAACACTCAACATTTGAGGGCGTTGCTTGCCCCAAGCAGGTCCATGTAGTTTTTATACTGAATAAGGTGGTCGACAGGGTCCTTGGTGCCGTCATAAGTTTTTTTTGACAATTTTGTAGACGTGTGCACCTGCTCCTGTCGAATCTGCATCGTCAAGGGGCTGTTGTCATTGCTTATCAATTCTATCTCCTCTGTCTTATCCTTTATCATTCCTTGGACTTTCCTACATAGGGCCACCATTTGGGCTTAAATGTTCGCGGTAGTTGTCCCCGCAGTATTCGTTATGGTTCTCCTATTTTGTGGTCACCCCCTCTCCTGAGTTTGGGCTCGCCTCTCGGGGGATTCATTTTGGTTATTTCTCCTTGTCCTGTCACGGCCCTCCTGACGACTTCCTCGCGAAGAAGAGCTACTACTCTCTTCTTGCTGGTCTCGGTACTGATTTTTCTGGAGGTCATTGATCCGCTGAGTAGCTTGAAGCATGGTTTTGTGTTTCTCTGCCAACTGCGCTTGGATGTACTTGATTTATCAATGCATGTTGCATCGGGTCTAGATATGGCAATGGTGGTATAAAGGGGGGAAAGTTAGACGACCCCAAATGTGGGTCAGTAAATGTTGTTGGATAGCCAGAGGTGGTGAACATAAATTCTGGTTGGGGGGTTGGTAATTCCTGGTTACCCTGCGGTGGGTCAACATTGGGTGTAAATGTAACTATAGTACGTTCTCTAGCCTCGGTCTAGGGGCCTGTGGGGCGACTAGCATAGGCTCTCGTGCCCAAGAGTAGGCGATCACCTCTCTGAGTGTTTGAGGCGATTTCATGAACCAAGTCTGGAGTGGTGGATAGTATCGGGGAGTTGGCTGCTAATAGGTTTTGGTAATAACCGTAGGGACGGTAAGGTTGGTGGTACCAGGGATTAGGGAGGGAGTAGTTTTGATAATAATTTGGTGCTGGTATATAGGGGATATTCCCGTTGGGGAGAATCCGTAACTTGCTGTTGTTGAAGGTAACTAAGGGCTGGTGCCGGGTGCATCGGTGCTTGAAATTTCTGGGGGGTTGTTTTGCTGGGATGAGGGTGGTAGAGACATGACTCTTGTTTCCCACAGACGGCGCCAATTGTTGATGGTGTCTTTTGGTGTTAGGTAATCTTGAGGGATAGGAGAAGAGGCAAAGCAACGAGGATTTTGGGTTTGAGTGTGTCTAGAGTCTCTCAGCTGGTTTAGAAAGCCTATTTATAGTTTTTGCCGACGGGTCGCCACACGCCACGTGCTAGGGCTTAGTTAAGGACAGGTATGTTGAGGTCCCATGTGGGTTCTGATGTGATGGGAGGCGATGTGATAGGCAAGGCGGCTGTCGGGGAAGCCACGTGGCTATTTGAGGTGACAGGCTGGCGATCTCTCCTGAAATGATAAGTGGTAGGTGGTAGGGGTTCGCCTGACTATTCCTGGTTAGGCGATCCCCGGTCGATTAGAGTCGTAGCGAGCCATTTCTTGGATCTTTTGCCTTGATCTAGGTGTCAGGTATTCGTTGAGTCCAAGACTTGTTGGGCTTGGGGCCCAACAGATACGATGTTTGGAAGGCCTATTGGGTCTTAGGTTTAAGAATGGGGAAATTGGGTTTTATGAGCAATATTACAAACAGATTGCTTCAATTATTATATTTATATTTTGATATAAAAAATGACATTGTCTGGGGATAAAAAAATTGTAAATATTAAAATTTCAATCTCAAATTTGTTGGATACCACCTCTTAAAACCTCCATAATTTTGTTTTCTTTTCTTTTTTTTTTTCAGGCCTTACAACGATAGGATTATGATTTTTGACAATTTCTTCAATTCATTACTCAGCAACCAAATTAAATAGTAGAATAAACAGATAGTTTCATTTTACATAGCATTTGGACTCCTTTTGAGAGTGGGTGAAGATAATATACTAGTCTAATTTTGTCTGTTTTAGGACCACATCTCAATTCTCAATTAGTTTGTAAAAGCCTAATTTAATGATGTTTGACCAAAATAATGTCTTTGTTTTTGGTGTTTGACCAAACTATTGAGTAATAAATTTCTCTTAATTATTAGTATAAGAAAGAATCCCAAATGAGACAAAAGACAGTTCATGATTCATCCAATAAAGCTGTGATAACACTCCATTCAATTAATCATTTCCTCTAGCTTCGAGTTAATTATGGATATTGAGGGAATAAGATCAGATTTTTCGGTGTTGCATTATTATCAGTTTGATCATGTAACCTTCTCCTTCCCACAGTTTCTTTTGTCAGTACTAAGTACTAATCAATCACTAGATCAATGATACAATATTTTACACTTTCAACGTTTGTTTCCCATTTCAAATGAACAGTAAAAAAATTTCGGTTTAATTCAATTAATTTATGTAGTCACTTTTAAAAGATGGTATCATGCAAATCTGAAATTCGAATCTTAACATTTTTTTCTATACCAAATTGCAGCCTTCATTATACCCTCAAAAAAAAAAAGTCTGAAAGTGTTCAAGTAATGAAAAATCGGATCGAACTGAGCGATCAAACCGACTGAATCGAAAACTGATGACTTATTCGGTCCGATGCATATAAAAAGCAGAACATATAGTGAATTGATAAAAAACCAATTCAACCGGTTAAAAACCAGATTAAACCGGTAAAAACCGGTCTTTTGTTAATTTTTTTATTCTTTTATTAAAAAATTATTTGTAAATAATGAAATTTGAACATTTAATCTCTTAATCATATAGTAAAAACCTACCATTAAGCCAAACACATTTTTTATTAACTAATGACTATATTTAATACTTATTTAATATTAAAATGATATATTTAATATTTAATTTATTTTTAAATTGAACAATCCGGTTCAATCAATTGGACCGATGACCCGAAGATCACATCGGTTTGACTTTCGATCTGATTTTTTCAACATTGATTCAGGTTTCAAATCTAACCGGTTTGGATAGCAAAGGCAGCTCCTGTCTGCCATCAGGATTACAAACTCTGATGGACAAGCTTAAAACATTTAAAAACTGGTATGAACAATGTAAGGTAAGCTCTTAAATCAGGAAAGAAATATGCAAATGGAAAAAAAAAAACAACAACAATTAATTCATTATTTGTAAAGAAGCTGCTACACCAAAGCATCTATAACATCATCTGACTCATCAACTGCCATCTCGTTTCTAAAAAGCAATTTAAGATATGGAAGAACTTTGGGAAGCACAGGCAAATCTGCTATGTTAATACTCATCATGTCAAAAGCAATGCATGTCTTATGCATGTGTGTCTCATCAAATACAGGAATTTTCGGGTATCTTTGGCTGAAATGGGTTAGGATAATGCGATAAGCACCAGCAGAGTTTCCCACTTCAATGGCTTCCTTGGTTGTGCTGTGGTTTTTCGCAATGGCCTCCTCAACCAAGCCATCCTCAAAAGTTGCCTGTAATGTGATCAAGAGTAAGCTGGTCAATCAAATTAGCCCTGTGAATGTGATGCTTAATGCCAGTATAAAAGAGATCTTCAATATCAAAGTAAACTCGAAGCTCAATAAACCACTTAAGAACCCTAAACAGTGAGATTATATACTGGATAGACATGGAAAATATGAATACATTTAAATGCACCCATCAAATATCTTGATTGTATGTCATATCCCTCCACAAATAGATGTTGAAATTTACAACCTTGCACAATACTATCTAAGAAAGGTGATGGCAAAGCTATTAGTTATGATGATCTATGTTACTCGGACTTGGGTGTGAGTGTCGGACACGGGTATGTTCAAATTTTTTCAAGATTTCCATATATTTGGAGGGTCCTTGAAGGATCATATCCCCATACCCATATCTAGATATGGGTCGGACATGGGTGTCAGACAATGGTATTTCAAGAAAAATGATGACTCGAAGCAACATAGATGATGATAATCAATTAAACATACTATAAATATCTAATGCAGTCACTTGCCTCGTGTATGAGAACTGTTGCTCCACGACATGCATCTACCAGTTCTGGACAGGGCCTAGTGTCACCTGAGTACACAATCTTCCATCCTGGGATCACTTTTCCAACACTGTTGACACGCTCTGCACCTTTCAAAACAATACCAAATGCCTGGGGACAGTGCACGACAGGAAAACTAATCAAAGCCTCTAATCCTGCTTTTCCTAGCACTTTCTTCAAGCTCTTTAGGAATGGATAAGCTGCAGAATGGTCAACTGGACTGCCTGGTTGCCTCCAATAGCTTTGCATACGGCTTCCTCTAGCAAATAAAGTTCCATTAATATCTTGCATGCTTTCATTGTTGACATTCGAATGTATTGGACTTTCTGGAGACGATCCATCATTATTTGATTCATTATCACTCGCAAAAGTATCCCATGAAGCTTCTGTGGTGCTCCTACAATCAAGGAACTGCATATCAAGATCTTCAAGTCTTTGATATGCATCTAAATATCGCTTAAGCTGTCGTGGTCCTATAACCAGTAATGGTTCATGAGGCACGCACTTCAATAGATCACGTCTCAAAGCAAGCACTCTCGCCAAACCCGTGTGGTGATCAGCATGAATATGAGAGATCCAAACGCATTTTAGATTTCTAATAGCATTGTCTGCACCATCTACACCATATCTGTTTTCTCAATAGAACAATCATCATGAGTTAAAAAGAAATAGGGAAAGACCATGATATCAGCGATATCTAACTAAAATTTAGTGACATGTGTTACCTTCTTTTCAGTTGTCCCAGGGTTCCTTCTCCACAATCCAAGAGCAAACTTCCTTTGGAGAAAAGATTGATATAGACAGAGCTAACATTACGATACTTAGAAGGCTGAGATGAACCCGTACCAAGAAGCACAATTTCCAGGTCATCTCTATTTATGTTTTCCAGACAACTAGGCAGAGTATTTTCAGTCAACCATGGTTCTTCAATCATAACTCTACTATCATTCGAAGTAGTTAACACCTCTCTACTTTCTTTAAGCCCCTGCCAGAACTCTCTGACATGTTGTGCAGCATCTGCAACCTCTGGAATTTCTGAATGCAGTTCATCAATTACTTGAGATTGACCTATCAGAGTTGGAATATGCGATCTGTCCGGTCCCAGTTGAGCATAAGGGCGCAATGTGAACTGTCAAAAATATAAGTAAGAAAAACTCTTAACCAGCAAACTATTGCACTATTAAATTTTCTTAGAGTCCAGAGCTCAATATAGATAAACAGTCAGTGATTTACCACAAAAGCTTCTAAACAGCAATACTTTGACTTCTTTTTATAGTGACATCTAACCACCCAATTATTTTTACTTAATTCATGGAACAGAAAAAGCCATTTTATGGCAGGAAAATTGGTTCTTAAGGTTTTTTTTTTTTTTTTAAAGAAAAAGAACCAGCATACAACCCCAAGAGATTTACCTTTAAGAGATTTTCAGCAGAAATGCTTTCACAGATCTTCGAAGTGGGACCCTGGTAAAAAGAAATAAAACTCAGTTGCTTCCAAACTTTTCATGGTATAATCATCAACCTGATGGTCCAAAAATTTCACTTCTAGGATGTAAGCAGACCTCACTTGAAGTAATATCATCTGATGCTGAGTAATTAAGGTGCTGAAGAGACCAGAAACCTGGAGCTGGAAAGAACTGTGGGCATAAGTAATTAAGTCGAGCTGCAATTCTTGCACTTGATTTTAGAATTGGAACCTCAAGATTCTTCCTGCAAACAGTGACACAAATAAGAAAAATCATCAGTTCATACGCAAGGGGTGCAAATAACACTTTCATGTAAGAAGCAAAGTTACTTACTTTTCATGTCCAGCCATGATATGTAGGGCTGAACCAAATTTCTTCATCCATTTTTGGTAGCTGGGACTGCTTACAACAGAAGCAGGACTTAAATGAACGACACAGTTTACCGTCTTAGTACTCTCTGTTAGGTGACTTGATACATCTGTATAATATCCATTGAGGCATTCTATGGACAACAATTCCTGTAGATGAGATTCTGTGGGACAGTCAACCAGGAAGACAATGGGACCAGGAACAGGAGGACCCATTACATCACTTGGATGAACCTATGCATAGTAAGGAAAATTTATTATGGGTCAAAAAGTATAGTAACTAGACAAATAACTATGCATCAAAAGCGTAGAAGGGCCACAAATATTTTCCTTGTTCACAGATCACCCACCATGATATCTAGGCGGTCTGACTTCACTGATTTACCATGTTGCAGCTCCCTATACTTCGGCCCAGCTTTCAGGCCAAGGGCTGCAGCCTTTTTTGGGTCAAATTTCCCCATAAGCTCAGGCAATTCACAAATGTATAACACGGACATTTCACCGGGCTTTATTTGGGACTTCCCTGAGCAATGAGGTTGTAGGAGAATTGCTGATATTTTGACAACCTCATCTTTGACAAGAACAATGGGATCTGCAGCTTTACTTGGAGCAGGCACATTGGCAGCAGCATCAGAAATAGGAGCTGGTCCAAAGCTCTGAGTGTGAACCATAGTTGCATGTGGAATGAAAGATTTCATCGCACCAACTAAAAAATCGAGATCTGAGGGGCCCCAGAGTTTGACCTTTACAACAATATAGGCTAGTATTTAAGAAATGGGCACAACAATGTCAAGGAAAAGTGAAATATTTTAGATCAGTCGGTTACTCACACTATACCCTTCTTCTCCCATGCCAGCCAAAGTCAGCAGCAAACCTGCAACAAAAAGTTAAAACTCAACAATTCAGGGGATATACAATCATCTTTGCATGCCTAGAACGTCTTTATCAGAATATTTTTGCTTCTCACTTCGGGCAATTAGCAATCATTTTTCTGTAGACTTCCAGAAATCTGTTAAAATTAACAGAAAACTAAAGCTTAAAAATAATGGTATATCAAATTTCTACAAGACATTAAAATCGAGATTCAAGATAAACCTGGAAGTCCACCCGCTGTTTCTGAGCAGACACGTGAGAGAAATATGTGATCTATCTGGAGAAAACATCCACGTCAGACTATCTTTATAGACTGAAAGTGAAGAAATTGGCAAATATATTCACCTAAAATACAAAAGTGTATTCTATACCTTTGATAACTTAATTTTATGCTCTGTGCAAAATCGTTGTAATCCCTGCCATAACAGCCGTTAATAATTAATAACAATATTAATAGGAGCTAATAAGCTTTCTAGAGGAATAATATCATAATTCGTCACTGCCAATGTTCCATAAAGTTTACCAACTAACCTAGATCCATTATACCTTCTAAGGCCCAAATTGTCACTGGTAAGACAATTCAAAATTGAAGCCAGAACCAATTAAGAAACTTAGCCATCGACATTTGAACTCCAAAAATAGAAAAGGTAAGTTAGGCTCCTGAAAACAGAAAGGTGGGAAGTTGCCTGTCTGTTTCTCCAGCAAAAGAATAAAGTTCGTATAGTTACACAAAAGAATTCCAGGTGTCCTTCCATTGCATGGTTAATTATATTGCAGTGAATGATAGGCCTCTGTACATTGACCACAATCCACAGTTGAGCATACAAGAAATTGAAGCACTATCCTTCTGGTTATAATACATGTTTCAGTCATGTGATTTCTAATAATTAGACAAAACCAAACAACAGCTTAGGCATTAATTATGTGCCATTATCAGGTAATTGTAAGTTAACCAAGAAGGACCATAACTCTGAGATGAACCATACTTCCTACATACCGCCATACCGGTGATTGCTCAGAATGCATTTTCTGAAACTTTTTTGAGTGAACTAATAAAGAAGCAACTCTAATAGATAATACCCGGGATTCTACTAGGTCATTTCCTTGATGAATATTTATCTCACCAATCATATTAGGACTCTATATATTAAGCAGAGTTAGAATATTTCTTATACATAATGAGGAAACATCAGCTTTGTAGCATGCTGGATGATGCATATAAATTGTACAGAAGCTACAGATGAGAAATAAGTATGGACTAGATTCCACTCTTTAAAATCCCTAAAACTGTAATATTTTGTTAAAATATGCCACAATGCTTACCTCTCCGGCATTAAAAATAAATCTTTGTTTGTCAAAGAAAAGCAAGACTGAAGGTGATGTGTCTTGTGTATCCATTCCAGTTCCCAAAATCTGCAAATTAAAATATATCTGACATTAGCAATCAAAATAAAATTAAAACTTCCAAACACTGTCAAGTAAACAAAATTGAACTTTCACCAAGAAACATCTTCGAATGATAACATTATTGAAAAGCCATTATCACATCACTATTCTAGAATTCTAATACGAACATCAATTTTTATTTGCATTTCACTTTTTCAAAAACAGCTATAAAACCAAAACAAAAAGTAAATAAAAAAAAAAAAGGAAATTTTTAATTGCTTTAAACCGAACCAATGACTAAAATGTAATAAAAGTCAAATAATGCAATTTGTTATCCAAAAGTTTTCTAATTTTTTTATTTCTTTTCTATCCAAATGCTACTTTCAGAAACAAAACTTCCCCAAAACAAATGGTTTAGAGTCATTTACTCAAAATTCACAACTTTGATCCCAAAAACAACACAAACCCATTTTATAAAATCACTCAATTCCCCTTAAAGCCCACACCATAGTAAAAAATAAAATTAAAAAAGAAAATGATTAAAAAATTTACCTGTACATATGCAATAGTGTTAGTAGGATTAAGCTTGCGTTCTTTTAACTGGGGATTCTTTTTAGGCCTATCACTATTATCTTGTCCTTCAGCCCTTCTTTTATTAAACCCAAAAGAAGAAGAAGAAGAGCCTCTTGACTCCCCAGCTGTTTCCTCCATTGCCACTTCTCTGCCTCTGCCTTTACGCTCTTTGGAAGTGCTGCTATTTCTTCTGGCAAGATTGAGAGAATCACGATAGGGAACGGAACGTGGTCGTTTTGAGGAAGAGGAGGAAGCGAGGAGGGTGAAGAGAGAGAAGGGTTTTGGATTGGGTTTAGAGATGAAGAGAGGGAAAGAAAGAGTGGGATTTAGAGGAGAGAAGAGGAGGCGCAAGTTTGGAGAAACATATGGCATTTTTTAAAGAAGAAAATTTGGATGAGGCTTTAACAGTTTTGAAGGTTTTTGCAAGGGTTTTAGGCTTTTTTTTTAGTTTCATTGGGTGTGGTAAAGGAGACACGAGACAGAGATACTGTCTTTGCAGTTTGCTTAGCCCCTCTCGGCCTCTACCAATTGGCTCATTCAAAATTTTTATTTATTTATTTTTCAAGGTAAAAACTAAATAAGAGAAAATAAGAAAATATTGTTAGAAAAATGATAGGTGAAATACAAATATTTTATTCTTAAAATCATTTATGTCAAAATTGAATTAATCTTTGATTAACACAAATATTATTATTAATTAATTAAAAATTAAAATGCTTTACAACGTTTAAGAACATTTTTAATAACAAACCCTTAAATTAATAATTAAGTATTTTTATAAAGATATAGTGAAACAAAGTTGTTTTAAAGAAACTAAAAATTTTTACACATAAGTTGTGTTTTAAAAAATAATAAATGTAAAAAAAAAAAGTAATTTTTTAAAGTGAATAGTTTTTTTAAAAAATAAATAGATAATTTTTCAAATTATATAAAATGTTGAAGGTATAATTATTTTTATTTTATTTTTTTATATTTTCATTAACCGAGTTGATATCATTTGATTCGTCTCAATCAAAAACTTTCTAAATAGTATGTCCTGAGAGTAGACCTGTTCAAAAATCGGATAGCCTATTAAAGGATCGGGTAACCCGCCCGTATTGGACAGAGCCTGGATAGAGTTTTTTCGATTTGGGCCGGCCCGACCTTATCCTAATCATTATTTATATAATAAAAGATTAATTTATTTAAATTTAATTATAAAATATAATTTTTAATTTTTTAATATTAATTAAATAATAAAACGAACCGATAGACTGATCCAAATTTATGAAAATCGAATTTGAATAGAAACAATAAAAAAAAAATCGGATCGTGACTGAAGTTGTGATTATTTATTATTGTTGGTTGTCACTTGTCAGTTACTTATTCCCTTTTGGTTATTTTCTTTGATGTTTTAAGAGAAAACAAAGTTTTTATTCGTTATGCAATTTAAAAAGAAAAAGAAAATATGAAATTCTTGTCAACAATCAAGCAGGTTGGCCCATATATTGAAATGGGCTCTTCTAATGAGCCGAAAATAAGGCCCATGATCAACCTTCGCCCCACATTAAATCTTAGATAAGATAAAAAAGAACCACCACACACGAAAAAAAAAAAAGGAATGCAAAAATACTAAATTAATTGCTACATCTAATACTAATAGTATAGAAGACCTTTTTATTATCTTGACAAATATCTCAAATGGCCACTCTCCAGCTTAGCACTCATGGCTTAGCTACTACTCTCTCAGCACCTTATAAATTCAGCTTCATCAGCAGCTCCCCCAAGGCCCTTACACTTTCCAGGCACCTCAGCTTCTCCAGAGGAAAAATCAGAGCTGTTAGCACCGTCCCAGAGAGCGAATCCTTGGCCAAGGAGCCTGATGAACCACCTGCAGTTGATTTTGCATTTGTTCATGTAAGTTAAAAATGGTATATATGCATGCTTAATGAAGTAATGATTAATATATGTTACAATGCTCAACTTTGCTTCTTGTTTTTTTTCAGTCTGTTTTGCTGCCAGATGGTACCCCGGATGTACATTTTCGTAGGGCTTCTGGTGGGCAGAAACTTAGGGATATAATGCTGGATAATAACATTGAGTTGTATGGACCATATGTAAGTTCGTAATTACTGATATACAAATGTTTGCACACAATGTGTTTATGTATATGCCACTGTTAAAAAAATGATTTTGGATTGATGCTAATTTTCAGGCTAGACCTCTGCTAAACTGTGCAGGAGGAGGGACTTGTGGAACTTGTATGGTTGAGGTGAATTATACTACTGTGGAACCTATCTTCAAACAAAAAAACTATTGTTTTAGAATATTAATGTGATTGTCATTTCTAGACCCTGTTTCTTTTAAGGCATATTCTATTTTCAATTAATGTCAACTGTCAAGTGATATCAGATTGGATAAGTTAGATGCTACGTTATTCGGATTCTTCGGGTTTTTTAAAGTATTTATGTCCGATACATATTTGGACATTGGATATAGGATAATGATCCTCCAAATATATGACAGAATTTAGAAAAAATTGAGTATTTATACCCATGTCAGTTATATATCCGTATCTGACATTCACCCTGAATTCAAATAATATAGATTAGATGGAAAAGCGAAAATCATGTTGTCAAAAGGATTAAACAACACCTCAATCAAATATCAGCTTAATTAGATTCAAGTATGATTGAACATTGTAGGAGTTCTATCCTATATATTACCTGAAAATAGTGTTCATTGTTCTTAATTAGTTGTTCTTTTTTTTGCTCATTGGAAAATAGTTGCAACTGTAAGGGGAAAAATGGCATTATAGTTGTAATTCTGTTTTCATTTTGACGATCAAAATAGAAGCAATATGTGTTAGATTGTAATAGGAAGTTATTCCTTGTTATATTCAGTTTTATATTTCAATTTTCAAGAGAATTTCTTTTTTTTTTTTTATTGTTAGGTTGTGGAAGGGAAGGAGCTACTCAACCCTCGTACAGACAAAGAGAAGGAAAAGCTGAAAAGGGTATATTATAGCTTTATCATAACTCATCATTCTGCATTTTTTTTATGCTGACATTTTGATTCTAAATTTCTAATGCTTGCAAACAATGACATTTTGGTATTGGCCTAAAAATAAATCCATTTGCTTAAGAATTTTCAGGATAAAATTTGATTTATACAACCTATGCAACCTCAAATCATGTAAATATAATATCAGGACTTGCATAAATTTTCACGGGTAAATATACCCTGTAATTCTAGTAGTTAGATAATGTGCTAGACTGAGTGCTAACTAGTTATGTTACTCAGATTTGGATATGACATGACTTACGAGTATATGTTCGATAAGAGGTATTCTCAAATTTTTTTAATGTTTTTTTTTATATATTCGAAAAATCATATACCTCCATACCTATGTCCGAATATGTGTTGGACATAGATACTATTAAGCATTCAACCTAATACCAATTGGCTATATATAGGTGGAGAGGCACAACTTGAATATAAAATCATAGGAAACCCAAGATTTAACTGATGTGGGATAACTTCACTTAACAAATACTTTAAAGAAAATAAAAAATTCAGATAACATAGCTACGAGGATTAAATATTACTAATATATAGCTAATAATACTCATGCTCATGGGTTATTTGCAGAAACCAAAAAACTGGAGACTGGCCTGCCAAACAACAGTTGGTAAACCAGATTCCAGGGGCCTGGTTTGTAATCTTTCTCAAGCCTTTTCTTTTTTTTTTTTTTCAATAAATTAGAACAAGAAAAATGTGTCATTAAAATGGTTTGGATAAAGTTAATTTATCTTTTCCTTTCTTATTCAATGCAGCTGGCGATTCAACAACTGCCCGAGTGGAAAGCACATGAATGGACTTACGAAAAAATATCGCCTTCAGACGAAGCTTAACATCACCCTTTTTGTCTACACTTATTGTACAAAAATTCTTTGAAATGCAGTCTAATTAAGATCATGAAAAGTTTTCTTACTATGAAGTTCATGATGACAAGATTTACAGTTTCGGTTAACCAAAAACTGTGAAAATTTACTTAAAGAATGAACCAAAAGCATTGCGTGATGATCAGGAACTTGCCTGGTTGATATTGTAGAGATGTCTGTTGCCATACATGAAGTTGTCACAGCTGCTCATACATTCCTGTCTCTTTTATTTTAACCAGTATTTTCCTACATATTCGTTGTATTCATTATATTACACCTAAATATTAATATTTTATTTTTGTTAATAAAAATAATATTTCAATAAATAATTTTTAATGAAAAACATATATTGTGTAGATAATTATTTACATTAATTAATGATACATACAATATGTTTCAGCAAGAGAAGCATTTAATCAATGTTTGAAAAGTTATTCTTTTTACTTTTAGGTATATGTATTCATTATATATGTTTTTCTTTAGCTCCATCTCTAGTGATATGTAACTAAGTAGAACTTGAAATTTAATTTAGTTGATTTATATAGTTACTCATAATAATTGATATCCAGTATGTTTAAAATTCAATTCCCAACACGTGCAACCATTCTTTTATCTCTAAATTTGAACCTCCCTTATAAAAAAATAATAATAATAAGACAAATATAAAAATTATCAAATTAAATCTATAATTGAACAAATAATTAAGAGAAATTTGATTTTTATGCTTAATTTATATCGATAGTAACGTGATGGTCAAGTTTGTGGATCATAATTGTCAACAATAATTATGTTTTCATGCATAACATTAAAATTTAATAAATTTTAGATTCAACATGAATTCAGTGATGAGACCCATAAATAAATAGTTATTAGAATTGAATCCCGTCGGATTAATCAAACCGATGATCCAATGTTAAAACCAATTAAGCTTTGTCGTTCTTGCAATTAACCCACATCAAATAGATGTGAACCAACGGTTTAAAGAATAAACCGATGATTGAATCGGATTTAAGATTTACTAGTAAAATGACCTTAAAAATCATGATTAATTAGATATTTTAATTAAATTTAAGGATTGTTGTGTCATTTAGAATATTTTAAATAATTTCTAATCAAAATAATTTATAAATACAAACAAACTTATAATGGATAAAAATTTATCATTCTATTTATGTGAGTGATCCAAATTTATCATTAATATTTCAATTGAAGCAATTTTATCACTACATTTTTATTTTGAAGCAACTTTATCATTATACTTCTAATTTTAAAACAAATTTGGTCAAACGATAACAGTTGAAAAATATTTTGTAAAATGTTTCGTTGAAAACTATTTTATAATTCAAAAAAAAAAAATTGAAAATAACATGACAGAAAAATGACCAAGATCAATTAAAAAATATGATGTGATACTGTATTTAGTAAAAAATGTCTTGATGAAAGAAGAAAAAAATAAAAAAAAAAAAGAAAATTTTGAATTATGTTTATGTGTCATTATATTTTGTAAAAGAATCATGATAAAATAAAAATAAAAATTCATATTAGTTTCATGATTGTTTTTCTTACAATATCATTTTCAAATTATTTTTCGAACTGTAAAAAGTTTTTAACAAAAATTTTACTAAATATTCTTTAATTGCTTCAAAAATTGAAGCATGATGGTAAATTTGATCAAAATTAAAAGTATATTGGTCAAATTGCACCAATTGAAATATTGGTGATACCATTCACATAAATTTATAAATTTGCTCTTATCTCAATTTATAATTTACAAAGGTACTTTTTTTTAAGTAAAATATAAGTTAGTGGTTAAAAAATCGAATCAAAAGTTGAACCAATCAGGGCTCCCGTTTTCAGTTGAATCGGAAGTTGAATCAGTCAGTATTCTGATTCCTGATTTATTTTACTCTTTTTAAATAAAATAAATTTGTTATAATCCCAATTTATAATTTACGAAGGCACATTTTCATATAAGAAGACACATTATTACCTTATGATGAATCATATGATGAATGATATTATTTTTGAAATAAAATTATTACCTATTAAGTCAAATACAACAATATTTCAATATTAATCTCAATTTTATTTTATACCAAATATGTAATGGGGTCATACAGGTCTTAATTAACGGATCATTAGTTTCTTAAATTAATCCAAAATTACTTACTATGCCTATACACTATATTACTAGTTTTTACTTGATTTTTAGGTAGAGGTTTTTTTTAACTATTTTTAAAAGTAACGATTTTGTTATATGAAATTTATAGTAAAATGTTAGAATTAGTGTTATTGAATTATTTTCAATTATTTTTATTTTAAAATAATTATTATCGATCTATTTAATTATTTTATTAAAGTAAAAAAAGAAAATAAAAAACTTTATTTATGATATATAATAATAGTCGTAAAAATTAAATTCAATTATAATAATAGAAATGATTTATTTTTTAATCATAATTAAGAAGGTTAATATTCAAAACTTTATAAAATTGAATTAGTAAAAAGAAAAGATTTTAAAAGATAATTTAAATTCATAAAATAAAATAAAAAATAATAATTTGTGTTATATTTATTATTTTTATTAAATTAATGTTTTTAAAATAAAATTATATTTAATTTAAGTTCGGGTCATTTCGAGTTAATTTTTTGAGTCATTTAAGTTCAAATCGTTTTAGGTCTGGTTTAATTCAGGTTCGAATCAATTCTGGTTCGAATTGTTTTGGGTTTAGGTTGTTTCAAATTCAGATCATTTTTAAATTTGGGTCGAATGAGTTCGAATTGTTAATTTTTTTTTAATCAAATTAGATTAAATCAAATTTTAATTTAAATGAATTGGAGGAATTTTTTATTTGACACTGCATTGTGGTCCACTATCAGCACATTTTGGTTCAATTATTGCAAGTATAAGACCGTAAAATAAGCACAGTAAAGCATCACCAACCTCATCCATTTCCACAAAGCAACGTTGACAACAAAGAACTTTACAACAATAACAAAAAAAAAAAGGGAAAGAAAATGAAGCTAAAAAGAAAGAAGAGCAAAAACTGCTATTCCTTCTTTTATTACAATGACCAAATGGATTAAAAGAGCAGAGCAATTGAAGATTTGAAGTGGCTTAGAAGTTAGAAGTCATTGGATAATGGTGCATGTTCAGAGTGAATGAACACATTTCCATAGATAAGTCCAGCCAGGCCACCACCAATTAGTGGTCCGACCCAGTAGATCCAGTTGTCGTGGAAGTCTCCGCTAGCCACAGCTGGTCCGAAGGATCGGGCTGGGTTCATAGATCCACCAGAGAATGGGCCAGCAGCCAAGATGTTGGCTCCAACAATGAAACCAATGGCAATGGGTGCAATGGTGCCGAGTGAACCCTTCTTGGGGTCAACCGCGGTTGCATACACAGTGTAAACCAAAGCAAATGTGATGATGATCTCCATCACTACTCCTTGAATAGCTCCAACTCCAGCAGCAACACTGTGGATGGGAATTGTCTGCCATAAAAAGTAAACAAATTTTTTTGATGACCAAACAGATTAATTATTTTTCTAATTAAACAAGGAAAATGTTATGCAATTTAAGCTTTACCAAGCCTCCAGTGACAGCCTTGAGTAGGAAGCAAGCAACAATGGATCCAAGAAGTTGGGCAATCCAGTAAAAGATGCCAGTGAGGATGGTGATCTGGCCACCAAGAGTCAACCCAAAGGTGACTGCTGGGTTGACATGGCCGCCGGAGATGTTGGCACCAATGGCAACAGCAACAAAGAGAGCAAAACCATGGCAAATAGCAATTGCTACTAGCCCATCAGGATCAAGGGCAGCATCTGATGTCAACTTGTCTGCACAAAAAAGAAACAAAAAAAAAAAAAAAGAGTTACTCTTTGCATGGAAACATTTTATGTATATTTGATAGCAAATAAACTGTAATTTATTGATGTTTTATAAGCCATTAAAATAGCAGCGTAAGTTACTAAAATGCTTAGTTGCATTCACAAGTCTGCAGCCTTTTATATTTCAATGTGAGTGTAGGAAGAGAAACTAACTATAAGCTATAGCAGAGCCAACGCCAGCAAAAACAAAGAGCAAGGTTGAGATAAACTCAGCTAGATAGGCCTTGAGAGAGCCTATACTGAAGGAATCATCGAAGCGACCGAAGGCGATTCCAGCCATTGTTGGATGAAGAGAAAGCTCTCTTTGAAGATGGAGGGTGATGAAGAATATGAGGATAGAGAGAAAGGTCCAGAGATAGCTAGCTCTTTCGTTGGTCACATATAAATACCATGGGAAAACATTAAAAAAAAAAAAAAATAGGAATATAATAAAGGTTCTTATATATTAAACAAGTTCATGAATAGACCTGTCCGTGAAAAAATATTATAAAAATATATAAATATTAATATTAATATAAAAATAAAAATAAAAATAATTTTTAATATTTTTAAATAATAAAATAGATTTTTGAATTCAATTTGAATTCGAGAGACTTAAACAAATAAAAAATATATTTTAAATTCAGATTTAACTTGATTCGATTCATAAATATCTTTATTCATTAGTTTCGAGAATGTTTTATAAATAACACATTATTTATGTGATTCATTTTTCATGTATAAATTTATACATTATCAATATATCATATATATATATATAAATCCAAAATAATATCATGAAAAGATATCCAAATTCCATCCGATCAGGTTATTTCCCTTACTTGTCCAATCTGTCATTACATGCTTTATTAGAAATGTCGGGAAGCTAATCAATGATTCTTCCATGTGAGTTGTGAGTTGTGACCCAACAACCTCTCTCTCTCTCTCTTTTCTTTTGTGTTAGTTTGAGAGTTTGATGGGTCATCTGTGAAGAAAATAATGATAAAGAAAAAAGGAGGTGATCAGGTCATGACTTGGTTTGGGCCACCTAATGCACCGACCATGCTCATGGAATGAGGTCGATCGAGGGGCTGTGCCATTTCGAAAATGAGTGGACAAAGATTAATTAATTAACTGGTCTTTATATTAAGAGAAGATAGCATAGTATATTATTGTTTTTAAAGGTTTGGTTATTTTCATTTGAATTATGAAGAAAATTATGGCCGCCGGCTAGCTGAATTAAGATGGATAGGGAGGAATCTTAAGCAACTTTTTGGCTTGTTTGTTGGTTTACTAAGCAAAATTTTCCAAAAGGAGATAGGGGGTTTAATTTAATAGTATCTGTATTGAGCTTTGTTTATCCCACGAAAGGTGGGATTTGAAAATATCCATTGTTCTGAATCTGATTCTTTTTGTCCTCTAAGGCAGGGAAAAGGCAGGGGTCCAGGGGAAAAAAAAAGGCTTTAAGGACTTCTTATGAAATTTTAATAATGCTAAACTCAACCAAAAAATTAATTGAGTTGATAAAGATTGAATATTTATTTTATAAGGTTTAAATTCAATTTTCGTTGATTAAAGGTTATTTTTTGTGAATAATATGTAAGTCTAATATAAGTAATAGCTTAAGCTTGCGACATGTCTTGTTATGTACTAAAAAATAATGTTAAACTAAAATATTACAGTGATTTTCATTTCATAATTTCACAGCCTGGTAAAAAAGTTGAATGACTGGCTAAATTATCCCTCTCCAGGATGATTCCATGCTTGGTAATTTATACAGATTTACACAAATAGATTTATCCGAATGTTAAGTAACTCCCACGATTAGAGACCATGTAGAAAAATTATATAACATAAAGTTACCCACCCACTTGGCTAATCTCAAGAAATTCAGATTTCTTTTTTTTTTTTTTTTTTAATTAAGGTTGTCAAAAATTAAACCAAATCAGGAATTAAAAATTTAACACTCTACCAACAAATTTCTTATTCATTTTAAACGTTTGAAAATAACAAGAACCACCTCAAAATGTTTGTTGTAGACACATTGAGCTGACGATTTCCTAAAGTTCGGTTATGATCATCTCTTTAAGCAACTCATAAAGCCGAAACTTTAGACCTTTCAATGATTCTTTCAAAACCAAAATCTATATTTTGTAGAATTTGGGTTACCACACAACATTCAAATAATTTAGTAATTTTGCAATCAGAATTAAGTCATGCATGTTTACATGTTTAAGTGGGGGAACACAACTGATCATGCTACTACTTTCATGGTTGAGAATTAATGACTGGTAATGCAGCATTTAGCAGTAGTATTTACTCAGCTATGGGACCAAAAAATGAAGAATGAGACAACTTAATTGATTCGCATATATTGATTTTTTTTTTACAAAAGAGGCGCAGTCTAGGGATAAGGGAAAAGAATATTGCAGATGTTAGGATTCGAATTCTAGATTTATTGGATGCCACCTCTTAAGGATAATTTTATGAACCAACTGAATTAAACTACGAATTTCATATATTGGCTGTAGCTTAACTGCGAAATATCCTTCATACAAATTCCATCTTTAGATTCTTCTGGTCTAAGTACTGATTCAGCATTTCAGCTGGTCCGAGTTGTCTACTTGAATATATATGAACTTGGTATTTTCATTTATCTACTTTGAAGAAAGAAAGCAATTGAAGAGGCAAATGCATGTGTCTAGTTTCTGTGATGCGGAGGAATGAAGATGGAAGGAGCCCCAGCCCTACCGCTTTCTTGGCATTTCTAACTTCAATCGGCCCTGGTTACTGTCAAACAAACGGGGCTTTGCCTGTTAAATGCAAAATTATTCTCTGGACCCCTCAAATAAATCTTAACACCCCTTCTATAGGGCTGACGCTGAAGGAATTGTCCCAAACCCAAACAACAAAATCCTGATAAAATTTAAGATTTCAATATAAAGCTTTGAAAAAAAAAAAAAAAACCAATTCTATTTTGAAAAGAAACCTATTATAAACAACTTTATTTTGAAAGTTCCCTCCTTTTTTTTATTTGTAAAGAGGTTTTATGTTATTTGAATTTGGATGAGTTTTTAGTACGGATATATGTATCCGATATGAATATATTTAAAAAATTTAAAATTTTTTCATATATTTGAAACATTATGTTTCATATTCATGTTCAAATATGTGTCGAACATAACTGTTGGATACTAAAATAAAAAATTCATGTAACATAGAAGGGGTTTCTTTTCTTGTTTTACAAAGTTTTTTTTCGTTCTTCTTCGTAGTTTCTATTAGTTTCTCAGTTACCAAAACAGAGGGTTAAGTAAAAGAAGCGTTCCTGAAGAGAGATTTGCAAGCTAACATTCGTATTTTTCTACTTCTTCTTCCTTCGAACTTGAACAAGTCGGATTTATTTTTTTCCTTTTCTTTGCTTTTTCTGTTCCACAATTGTGATTTATTTTTCTGGGAAAAACACGTCTTAATGAGAAATATACGGAAAAAATCTGAAAATAAAATAGAAAATAAAACTTAAGTTTTATTTTATTTTATCTATATATCTATATTATAGTTATATTTATCTATATTTATAATCTATCTATTTTTATATTTGAAAAATAATAATTTTATATATATATAAAATTAATTTAATTTTACATATTTCATATATTTTTATAGGATTTATATTTTGTTACCCCAGAGGTTAAATTTTATGCTTTATTCACATGGATTATGGATGCCAAATTTTAAATTAATTGAAACTATTTAATTATTTGTTTGATAATAATAAAATTTTAACCGTTAATATATATTAAAAATGATATTATTTTCGATCAAAATGATAAGAATACCATATTAACTTGAAATTTTACGTCCATGACGAGTATGAATAGATTATTAAATTTAACGATCGATTTGTAAAAATATTAATCAAATGTGAAACTATAAAAGGTGTAAAACCAATTAATTTTACACCAATGTAACTTGATAATTATCCAATATTTATATTTTATTTTATATAAATATATAAAAACATGATTGTTGATAAGTTTTTTGGTTAATAAAAATTGACATCTTTATTTATTATATTTTAAAATTTTATTTTAAATACTTTATTTAATTTATAAAAAAATTAATTTCATTGAAAAAACTTCAAACTTTTAATTTTACATTAAAAATAATAAATTTATGTTAATCAAATATATTTTGCATATAAGATAGACTTTACATGTTAATATAAATTTAGCTAAATATGCAATTTTTTAGTTTCAATTACTTGTACATTAATAGACATATTATGCAAATAATTTAGTAAAGACAGTTTTTAGAGTTATTTGCTTATTTTATTAGTAATTTCCTTTTTCAATTGTCACACAAAGGTCTAGAGTAATTATCAGTGAACTACTCTTTTAAATAAAATATAATTAAAATTTCTTCCATTAGTCAAGTAATCTTCTTATCTGTGAACTATTGTGCACAACTACAAATAGATTTCTTTTTTCTCCTAGGTGTGTTTGGATGAGGTATTTGAAGGGATTTTATTTCAATTAAGATTTTTAAAAATCTAAAAATGAATTTACTTGTATGAGTAAAAGTAAAGGAGAATTTCAAAATTTATAAGGAATTTCAAGAAGGGATTTGAGCATTTCAAATTCTCTTTTGAAATTCCACTTAAAGAGGTGGTTTTTCAAAATTTCTCAAAATATCTCTCAGTTTATTTCAAGATGGCCACTATAAAATACAAAACTAAAAAAATATATATTATTTTATTTAATTATGATATATATTTTTAAAATTTTATATTATTAATAATATTTATATATTTTTACGAATCTGATGATACCTATATTGCATTTTTTTTATACATATATGTATTTTTTTTTAAATATCACTATTCCTATTTTATAATTACTTTTATTTCATGAAATTTCAAGTGCCTAAATTTTCTTTTAAAATAATTTATCCAAACAAAACAATTACAAATTCTAGCATTTTGAAATGATGCATTTTGAAATACCTTCATTTTAAATTTCTTCAAAATTTTAAAATTCTTCATCCAAACACACCCTTAATTTTTTTGGCCAAGTAATTTTTTTCTTTTTTTAACCATTTCTGGTACAGAACTGTAATAGCTATGATACATTTGAAAGACAATTTTTTTTTTTTAGATTTTTTATTTTATTTATGTTACTAAAATATTAATGTTAGAAAGATAAATTATCCGTTTGTGATATTAAAAAAATTTATCGTCAATATATTAAATACCAATTCTTATTAAAAATGTTCAAAAGACTATTAAGTAGCATAAAATATATATATATATTTTTTTTAACAAAATCCAATGAATACGAGGAACTTGGCCTAGTTGAAACTTGGCCATGAAAGCAAAAGCGGTCACCAGAAGGGAAAATTAATCTTAAGAATCTAACGAACCTCCTTTTTCTTCTTTTGATGGCCTGAAATATTTTCTATATAGAAAAAAAAGTGATCAGACAGTCTCAATTGAAGGCAAGAAGACACCAAGTATATAACCTCTATATACTGAACCAGAAACCTTCTACAATAAACAAAGGCACCCAATAAAAACCCTTTTGTGCTATCTTACAACTAGACCTATCAATTAGGCGGTAAGGTTGAGTTTGATTCGGGTCAATTCAAATTTTAAAAAATTCAAATCGATTTCAGATTCGGTTTACTTTTTGTTTGGATCATTTTTGATTTGGATCATTTGGGTTTGACACTCGAGTTATTCAGGTTCGAATTATGTCGAGTTTGAGTAATTCAGGTTTGACACTCAAGTTATTCGAATTCGGATCATTTTGAATTCAATTTATTAATTTTTAAACTCGAATCAGATTAAATTTAAACATATTATTTGATCGAATCAGATTTTGTTATAATTTTATTAAAAGATAAAAATAAATAGGATATTATCATGTATCTAAAATCGTTACTTGAATCTATTTAGATATTTGTAAAATATATAAAATTTTATATTTGTTAAAATGTTCGAACATTGATAATTAACTCTTAATACTAAAAGTTTTATCAAGTGAATTAATCTTATAACTTGAAATAATTTACTACTAAAATTAAATTAAATTTAAGAACTTTACTTAAAAGTTTAATTATCAAGTGTAATGAAATATAATAATAAATGCTTATTCAAAATAAAAATATAATAATAAATTAATTATGAAGTTAAATTAGTTAATTATGTTAAATATTTTTAAATTCTAAATATAATGTATGAAATTAAATTAATAACAATTTTATAATAAGTAAAGATATAATTTTTAACAGTAGTGACATATATAATATTTTTTGTATAATATATACTTTTATTATATTAATATGTATATATATGATTATATACATAGATATATATTTATCTTTGCAGCTCTTTAAAATAAAATAAAAAATATTTATTTTTTATGAACTCAGTAATAAGTATCTTTAAACGGGTCAACACTATGATTATTGACGAAACTAATCTAAATCATATGATAATAAATTATAAATTTGAAATTAAAAATAGCACATTTATTATAAATAACATGTATAACGATAAGAGATTAATTTATTATATATCACATGATAAGATATTATTATAATGTGTACAAATCATTATAGTAAAATATACATATCAAAGATCTATTTTATATACTTTTAAAAAATAACATGACAAGATTTAAGAGATTATACATTTGAAATTATTCCAAAAATATGTATATTAATAAGAAATTATCTAATTTAATTTAAATAGCATGATAAGAGATTATTATAATGTAATGTACCAATCATTAAATAAAATAGCATTACCATTATCAATGACTTTTTTATGTATTTTATTCTACATTTAATGAGAAATAACGATAATTGTTGTAGATATCCAATTTTGTCCAGGGTCTTTTAAAACATTATTGGGCATAATCTGATTTAAATCGTATTTAATTGTTAAATTAATCTCACTCAAAATATTTTAATCTTGATCAAATATTGTTTAAATAGAATTCGAGATTAAGATTGATTTTTGGATTTATAGCCATATTTTTTTTATAATTGATCTTAATCCTATTGATTTTAAAACTTCGATTAATTTTAGGTTTGAAATTATTATTTTAGATTTTGTTTTGAGTTTTGAACCCAATATTGTTCTTTAAATCCAATTATGTTTTTGTGCTTTATACTTTGAGCTTTGAAACCAATTTGGATCATATATATTTTATTTTTATTTTTATTTTTTAAAAATATAAAAATAAATAAAAGACAAAAAAAAAATTCAAAACAAAAATCAATTTTTAAATCCAAGACAGAAAAACTTCTTTTAGAATTAAAATTTGATTTGAAAAAAAAAAAATCAAATTTAATAAAACTTAAATTTTTTATTTAGACACAAGTCTATTTTTCTTTAATTTAAAATTTTCAGATGAGATAATTTCTCAATGTTAAATGTTAAATAAATAAATAAACTACTGAAGGCAGCCCCACCACGTTCCCAGTTTTTCACTTCCCAAAAATGGGTACCCGTCATACCCTCTCCCACTCCCACTCCCACTCCCACTCGTCGCCCAAAACCCCAACCAAAATGCTGGACCGAGCCCTCTCCTCCCGCCGCTCTCAGCCCCACTCCGACCTCGATTTCCCCTCCACCGCCACGGCTTCCGCCGTCTCTTCTGTCCCCGAATCCGCCAACTTACTCGCCGACGAGTCCAAAACCAAGAAACCACACTTCTATCTCTTGGCCACCAATTATATTTCTCGCTTGGGACTCGTCAAATCGCCGTGTCTCTGCCTCTCTCTCTGCCTTCTTTTGAGCGTTTTCACGCTTTTCTCTTTGATGCTCCACTCTCGCTCCTTCGTTTGCGTTTCGTCTTATGACCCGATCTCTCGGACCAGTCTCTTCGGTCTCGATGGCCTCGACTCCGATTTCGGATCCCTCGGCGTTCCTTGGTGTAAGTTTTGCTTTACTATGACTTTTTGGGGGTTTTCGATTGGATCTGAAACTTTCTTTCTTTGATTCTATGTTCCCTTTATTTGCATTAGCTGAATGCGGTTGCCGTTTCTTCGCATTGCTTCATTTTTCCATTGTTATGCCACTGTTTTCTCTTGATTATTAGAACCTCAATTAATGATTAGATCAAATGTTTTTTTGTTTCTAAAACGATTAAAATGTTGAAAAATTCTTCTCGAGTGCAATTAGATAACTGAACATTTTGATTCTACTATTAAATCTTTGATTATTAATGCATTTATTAGAGTTTAAATATAAAGGTGAGGTCTTTTCCTGAAATCTTAAGCATCTGGAATAATTAGTCATGCGAGTATCTCGTTAATGTATTTGATATCCTTGGTGAAACATTCACCGGACTGTGGATAAAGAAAGTGTCTTGATAATTTTGAATTTCATTTAGGAACTAATTTTGGAGCAGACTGCTCTTTTGACAAAATTTGGCTAAAACTTTAAAGTTGCATTAAAAGCCCGTCAACAATCAATTTGAATTTGCCTTCTTCGCTCTTAAATCTGTATTAAATCTGTATTTAGTTCGTATGAAACTGTGAATTGATATTCAACCTTTTTTTATTGATTGTTGTTGATTAACAAGAACTAATATCCAATTTCCTTCTGGTCATTTGTTTATCGTATGAGTTATATTTGCTCATTTCAAAATTGAGGCCATTTGCATTACTTTTATCAATATATCACCTCTTAAATTTGCAATCTGCATTATTTATGCTCCTTTGCTCTTTTTTTTTTTTTCTTTTTCTTTTCTGGAAGTTTATGGTGTTAAAGATGGACTTTTTTGTTGAATATCATACTTGATTGGGTTTTTTATTTAAATATTTTATTTCATGCTAAAGACCTGATTTCATGTTAAACTCTTAAATCTTAACTTCATGGTTTGCGCCCATTTAATTTGTATCCTTGGCAAAAGGCAGATCGAAACATGGAAAAACTGTTGAATGGACATCCAAAGATTTAATCAAGGGCTTGGAGGAGTTTGTACCAATATATGAAATGCGTCCAATAAAAAACAACATGTATGGGATGGGTTTTGACCACAGCTTTGGGCTTTGGTTCATTGCCCGGTGGCTAAAACCAGATATAATGATTGAGAGTGGCGCGTTCAAGGGGCATTCCACTTGGGTTCTGCGGCAAGCAATGCCTGACACACCAATTATCTCGCTCACACCTTGGCATCCTGAGAAGTACTTGAAAAAGGGGCCTGCTTATGTTGATGGAAATTGTACATACTTTGCTGGAAAAGATTTTGTGGATTTTGGAAGTGTTGATTGGGAGAGGGTGCTGAAGAAACGTGGAATTTCTGATTTCAGCCGTGTTCTTGTCTTCTTTGACGACCATCAAAATGAATTGAAAAGGTACTTAATGCATCTAAATATTGGTGATCTTCTCCTTTAACAAGTTGTAGATTTAGCTTGAGCTGATTTAAGGTTACTTAATGTCTTGGTTTTTACCTTTTATTGTTTTGAGTATTGTGCTTATTTTGTTGGGATGTGCTTTCATAAACAGGCTAAAGCAGGCATTGAAAGCTGGCTTTCACCATCTTGTTTTTGAAGACAATTATGATACTGGAACTGGAGATCATTATTCATTGAGGCAGATATGTGACCAGTTCTACATAAGAGGTAGATGCTCCTCCCACACCTTTTTTTTTTCTTTTATTATTCTTTTCTCAGTTTCTGAGTATCCTCTCATTTGCTATGCTTTGACCCATATCCACTTTTATCTTCTGTCATTTTGTCTGTAATTTATATCCTTGACTTTCATTCGTGTGCTCCCTCATTTTGCCATACCTTAAGTAAGATCATCAGTAGGTATCTGTTTAGGGTTTCTAAAAGTTGGAATACCTATTTTCTCCAAAATCATATAAATCTTTAGAATGTGTCATCATTGTCTTTGTCACATGAGTAAATAATTGAATTGGCTGTCCCTGATTTTGGCTTTTGTTATAATCATTTCTCCTCCTAAATGTGCAAGCATTTCTAATTGAATTCCTTTTTGTTCATCTTCTCATGTTTAAACTGCTGCTTAACCAACAACTGCATTGTGAGTTCTAGCTATGCAGTGAATATCTTACGTTACCAGACTAGACTAGAAGGTTCAATGCTATAGCAAGGCCGTTATGTCTTGATTGGTTCTCTTAATTACTTTTCCTGCAAATCTATCACTATTGAATCCATGCCAGTAAAAACATATATAAACAGAAATGAGATTAGTTAAACTTCAATAAAGCTAAGATGAAGTTTTCCTTATATCAGTTCTGTTGGTAGAGTGCTGGATTCTTAGTTCTAGTGATTAGGGATTAAACCCAGACAACCTCAAATATAAAATAGACTGGGGCCTTAAAAGTTATGATTACACTTTTAAGAGTACCAAGACCTAATCTTATGATATTTCTCATATGACTTTATTTTTATTAGTAGCTTGTATATTAATTTCTTTTGTTGTTGCATGCAGTTAGATGATAGGTAAGAGGTAAATTATTTCTGAATATGATTTCTGCTAGCACAAAGAAAAGATTTTAGGTTGTGTCTTGAGGAGTTCTTTCATTTTTGTGTTTCTCTTTAAAACTCTATTTTGAGTTCCTTCTGTAGTTCACTAAGTGCAATGATAGTTTATGCATAAAATTTAATATAAAATATGGTAAGTTTGAATCTTTGTTTTTCTGAGTTTGTTTTTGTTTCTTACCTGATTGTGAGCTTTGTTTATTCAGGAGGTGGCCATAGCTGCTTTAGGGACAGTGATGAAGCCAGAATTCGATCGAAAAGAAAGAAATTCTGGGAGAAGGCTGTGGATATAGATGAACTTTGCGGGCCACATGAAGCATGGTGGGGTGTTAGAGGGGAGATTCGGGATAACTTTAACCACAATAAGACCGCAATCTCTTATGGCGAACATTTTCAAAATAGCAGGTTTGTTGAATCGATTCTTGATGTTTATTGGGAGCTACCACCAGCGGCTGGTCCTTCCCTCACCCACCAAACACGCTTTGATCCTGGCCGTGCACCTACTCCTATTGTTGAAGATGGCCGGTATGGCTTGTTCCAGCGTCTCGGTTTAGGCAGGCTTGAGAGGTCTGTATTTAATGGATATACACAGATGGTATATCTGCAAATTTCCAAACCGGAATCTTGAAATTATCCAGGATCAGGTTTGTTTTAACTTCACTAGATGAAACATGTGCCAATATTTTTCTTTTCCTCATAGTAAGTTATGATTATTTTCTTGTTAATTTTAAAAGAATGTTGTGTCCAATTTTTTAGGATCATACGCTAAGAAGTCTTTCCAATGTAATTTACTGATGTGAGAATCAATGTTTTCCACTTCTCATCAAAAAACACATTCTAGTAATTTTCAGTTGGAAAAGTGGGGGTGGAAGGGAATAGTTCACTGGTAATCCTTTATTGATTTTGAAGTGTTTCTTTTCCTCATTTTGTTTTAACATGCACAATTGTATGCATCCCTTCCCTGCATAAAAAATTGCTTCCATTCCATGCTTCAAACTGAACAGTTGGGCTGAATTGGGTCCAATAGACATCACTCAAGTGTGTTAGCTGATACATGTTATAACCCTAATTTTGAAGGAATAGTGGCAAAGGATGAAACTCTGCCTGACTAATCCATAAAAGAATGCCATCATTTGTCTAATAGAAGCTTTATTTATTTATTATTTAAATTCAACTAAATACATCAAACTTATGACATCTAAAAACATATATATATATATATATATATATATATACATAATTCTTGAGTAAAGTGCTCAACTCATCATCCTTAAAATTCTGGGGTTTTGAAGACTTCTTTCCTTTTGGTCTTCTAAGATTCTTTTGCATTAATTCTGGTTCTTGCATTTCTCCATGGCCCTTGGAGCTGGAAGCATCAAATGAACTCACTCAATATCAGGAATGACTTCAATAAAACACTCTCTGAAATATAATATGTTAATATATTTAAAGCAAGCAAATTCAATGTTGCCTTCAAATTTGAACTAAAATAGGAAAAAAAGAAGAGAATACCATGAATGGTTGGTGTTTCTGCTCAAAGATGTTAAAAAGTTGGAATAGTGATTTAAGGAAAAGAATGCCCAAACTAAACAATGGGTGTATTTTATTTAATTAATCAGAAAAGGATACCTAGTCCAAATCCAATTGCCTCTGAACCTTTCATTATCCTTAGTCTCCTACACGAATCGGTGAACATCCTGAGTAACAAACATAATATATAGTAAGAATTAATAACTAATTGCAAGAAATCAGATTCCAGGAAAATACATCAATTTTGGCTGTATTTTAAGCAAAAGTGATACATGGCAATGTCAAGAAGTTGCAGTTATAATGCCAAGCCATTTTTTCAATTTTCATTGCCAGTGGATCTTTCCAATCATCATTGATAATAAATAGGAAATGACTGTACATAATTTAAGTCTAGTTTCTTTTATGGTTTCCAAATTAATCAATTTTGCATAGAAACCACATCCCACCAAGAATTATCCAAGATTCGTATTATTTTATGTTATAATTATGTTTAAAATGTTAGAGCACTTACTCCCATGGAACATCGCCGACAAGCATCCAATCACCGTCCTTGTCTTCATATGTGAGCACATACTCAGAACCGTGGAGAAGATCCATCAAACGACTCTCACTGAGACCATCTCGCACAGGAAGAAGCCCATTGGAACTGCACTGCCCTGAATCACAGTAATCCATGCACACACACACACACACACTTTACTATAAAAATCACAGTTTCTAAAAGTGTTCTTCAAAACAAAATTACGCCTCATTCTCTGCTAAAGAGTGTTTAGTGGTTGAGAAAGCTTATGCTGCAAAGTATATTCTTGAATTAAAACTTTTTCACCACACAAAGTACAAAATCTTACCAACCATATAAAAGGAATTGTGTTTTCCACAAGGTTTTTTTTTATTTTAAATCTATGCCTATTTTGCACATGAATCTTGTTATATACTTTGTAAGAATCAAGAATTTATACTTGTATGAAATTCGTATCATGACAGTTAAATTAATGTATAACAAATAATCAAAACCTTGATACGGATATACTTGATTTTTTTAAAAAAAAATTTATATACTTGAAGGATGATACCTCATATTCATATTTGAATATGTGTTAAATACAGGTGTTCTACGTATATTTTAAAAAGGCTAAAATAATAAAAAAGCCCCTGAACTTTATCATTTTATTTAGATAAACTCCTATACTTTTATTACACCCAAATAAGTCTTTAACATTTATTTTATACCCAATTAAGCCCTTAATCTTTAACATGTACTCAAATAAGCCCTTAACATTTAATTTATACCTAAATAAATCCTTAACATAAATTAGACCTGCTCATAGGATGAGTCGCAGCTCAGATTTTTTTACCTTACCCAAGGCCGGCCCTGATCACTATTCAAAAAAATAATTAAAAAATTATTTTTATATTAATTTTTATAATTTAATTTAAATAAAAAATAATTTTTTAATACACGAACAGTGATCTGGGCCGGGCAAACCTGGATCACCAAAAATCATATCCAATCTCGATTCAATACGGGCTTGGCTTATCGGGCCAGACAGGCTGTCCGGTCATGAGCAGGTCTAATATAAATCAACTTTTTATTTAAAATAAAGGCTTATTTAAGTGTAAATCAAAAGATAAGGGTTTATTTAGGTACAATAAAAGTATAAGGGTTTATCAAAATAAAGTGGTAAAGTTCATGATTTAATATTTTAGCCTTTCAAAAAAAATAAAAAAAATTCAGGTAACATGTATTGAAACAAAAAGAAAAATAAAAGGGAGTTTTTCTAAAAATAGATGTTAGAACCCTAATTCAAGTTTATGTATAGAATAGATATCAGATAAATAAGATAAATTGTATCTTAGAAAATCATGAAAACTCAGCTCTTTGAGAATTAAGAAGAGGTCAAAATTACCCAAATTTTCAAAAAGTAATCTTAACATGTTTTATCACAATAATAAAGATGCATGCATTTTATGGTTATTTATAATAAGTGGAGCAATTCTCCCAATTTTCTAAATCAACCCAAAGTGGGCTGATAGTGCATGCTAAAATAAAGCTATATATGTATGTATGTATGTATGTATGTATGAGGGATTGGGCAATTGTATACCGATTGTAAAACAGGTGAACATCTTCTCCAAAGCTGATGAGAGTTGGCTGTAGTTTTTGTAGGTCTTGAGGTCAACCTTCCTCAGGTATGGTGCTCCATCCATGCTCACCTTTACATAGAGGCCATCATCACTGTTCTTTGCCAAATTTGAGGCCATTGTATTCTTCCGGAATGATCGAATTGGTGGCCATCCTACCACCTGGGCCCTGTTACACAAATCTTGCTCAATAATTGATTTACAATTATAATCCAACCAGCTGTTATATATACAAGTAAAAATAGGCTCGAAAACTCTAGGAAAAGCCCCCTCTGGTTTTAGAAGAACTTCAAACAAACTAAAAAAAGAAGAAAAAGAAACAAGGGATTGAAGATAAAAATATATACTTTGCAGCAGGAGGAGCAGTAGCATGCTGATTTGCAGGAGGAACAAGATTCTTGTTATCTTGAACTGGCTTTGGAGACTGGGGATGAGCACCACCAACCTCTTTCATTGCTTGCTGGGAATTGATTTTGCTCTCCAAACCACCTCTAGGAGAGGCCAAGACAGCACCTTTAGCCAACTGATCAACATCAGATTTACCATTCATAGGGAAAACCCATTTCCTCCCATTAGACCCATCAATGGCATCTGAGAAACCCCTTTTAGCTCCAGACACCAAGTTCTTCAAAGGGCTAACAGCAAAACCATTACTTTTATCATTACTCTCCAAATCTTTGCCAAAAAGAGAGACTTTTCTCTCAGAAGACTGAGAACCCGGTAAACCAAGCCTCAGCTCAGTTTCTTTGAGATTGAGAGAAGTATTATTGGTGGTTTTGCTGGTTTTGTCTTCAATGGAATGAGTTGAAGAGGAAGAAGAAGAAGATATCTTCTCAGAGCTTCTTTCCATTGAAGAAGTCTCTGCTAAGCCTATGTAATCATGTTCTAAAGGTGCAGACATCAAATTTGAAACTGTTAAGAACTTTTTTTCTTAAACATATACAAGAAAAATGAAGAAGAAGACTAATGTAAGGAGAGAGAGAGAGAGAGAGAGAGAGAGAAAAAGAGAAGAAGTCTGGTTTAGGCTCTGGGGAGAGCTGGTTTTTCATTAAATAAAAAATAAGCTTCTTTGGCCTTACTGTAGCTTAGACCTGTCTGTCCGGAAAATATTTTTTTTTTCTATTTAACTCTGTTTCGGATCGGGTCTGGATTCGAAAATTCATTTTATAATTTAATTTTTTTTTATAATTAAATTTAAATAAAAATATTTTTTATTTAATAAATAATAATTTAGATCGAATTGGGTCAACTCGAATTATAAATTTTTTTACTTAAATCTAATTTAATTAAATCGAATCTATTAAATTAAATGAATAACCTGATTTTTGAATAGATCGTAGATATTTTGCTTAGTAATGCAATTTTTTTTTTTTAATCTTTTTTTCCTACCATTACTCTCCAAATTTTTACTTTACCATGTCAAAAGCCAAAAGGTAAGATGACTTTATTTCTATGAGAATTTATAATTTATAAAAAGGAAACAAATAAAAAAGTTAAATTTAAAAATTCTTTTCTTGTGCTTAGCCTTTTATCTCTAAATAAATAGCTTAAATTTACAAATTTAATTTAATATAAGCAATATATATTTGTTTATGTAAGAGGGAGGATATTACTAGCATAGGTTTAACTTTATATTCTTCCTCTAAAAAACACTTGTAAACAAATTGTATTAAAGATATTTGATTAATAGAAGTAGTAGTTGATTTCTGAAAAAGACTTTTGCAATAAAACAGAACAAAAGTTTTCCCTTTTTTTTTTTTTTATGTCAAGCTGTAAATGAATTATTTTCTTGCCAAAATTAAAACAACCTTAATTTGTTCATTATATTATTATAGTAAATAAAAAGTAATTCTATTTGGGTTTTTGTTGTTTTACACCAATTTTCTAACAAGCTTTTTCTCGCTAATTTTTTTACTACTACTATACTATACTTTGCTTTTTTTTTTTTTTAAACACTTATCCTGCTAAACTACTCCAAATCAAACTGTGCCTGTTAGCAAAAAGATAAAACCCATTTTAAATATTATTTTATGGAAAAAATAAAAAATTAATTGATAAGTATGAAATAGAATATATATGAATATGTATGTAAGTATTTATCCATTGACAATAGCCTAAAAGAGAAGAATGAAAAAGAAAACCATAACCTAATCTCTGATTTCCCCCCCTAATTTTCACTTGTAAATTTTAAGAGTACTACTCCTATGCTATATTATAAATATTGATTTTTTTTTTGGTTAAAATAATAAAAAAGTCGTTAAACTTTATCATTTTCTCTAGATAAGTATTCATACTTTTATTACACTTAAATAAGGTTTTAATCTTTAATTTGTATCCAAATAAATCATTAGCCTTTAATTTGTATCCAAATAAGCCATAACTTTTAATTTATACATGAATAAACCCTTAGCATAATCAACTTTTCATTTAAAATAAGGGCTTATTTAAAAGCAAATCAAAGGATAAAGATTTATTTGAGTATAATAAAAATATATATAGGGGCTTATTTAATAAAAATAAAATCGTTCAGGGAATTTTTTTAATATTTTAGCCTTTTTTTATTTTTATTTTTTATGATATGGTAATTTTTTATATTTTTTATATGCATGTTGTGTTTCATATTTTTTCACGTGTTAGTGATATAAGCATAAATATAACACAAGTTATTGAATGTGCCAAAATCTTAAACACGAATACAATACATGTGTTAAACGTATTGTGTTAATCTTGTTAATCGTGTTTAAATGTGTCATGTCGTGTTTATTACACTATTTTTATATTTATTAAACATATCGTATTTTTGTATCGTGTCTAAAATTATCAAATCCACCCATTCCATATATGAGATTAGAGAATTAGCTAACATTCAACAATCATATTCATATCTCTATATTTTTATTTATATCCATAAGATATATATGTTGGATATGGAAATTAAAGAATTAAGAATCAAAGCAATATAAAAAGTTAGTACTAGATTTATTATTATTATTAGTTTATTACTCGTACGATGCACAAATTAAATTTATTTATTTAAATATATATATAAAATATATAAGATTCTAGCTTATATATTAATAATATATTAATATTATAAAATTATATTAAAATTAATATAATATTAAAATAACCCATGATTATATATTCATAATTAAAAATTATAATCATCACGAAAGCGATTTTAATTTTATGAATATGTTTGAATTTTTTTTATATTATATTATTTTAATTTATTTTTTTACATATATTAAAATTGTTTTCTACATAATTAAAAAAAAATAAGATCCTTAATTGTTGTAATTAATAAATCAAACCTTAATTAATTTGAACAACCTTAAAATTCAAGCATTTTGAACATTTAATTTTATATTTTTTAAGATTTAATTTTTTGTTTAATAATAAATAAAAACTAAAGCATTTATATTTATTTTTTTAAAAGTTCCTCTCAACATTTTTTTGGTGAAAATTTAAAAATTCTTACACCTAAAAATTTTCAAAAAACTTGTCAGTTTCAATTTTAAAATTTTATAATTGGTTCACTACAAACAAATTGTCATTTAGTGACGGTCCAAAAAGCGTCAGTAAATCTTCAAAATCCGTCGCTAAAAGTCCTAAAACCTGACTATTCCGACAAAAAATTAAGCGACGGTAAAACCCTCGTCGGTATAGACCTATACCGACGGAAAAGGTGACCGTCGGAATAGGATGTATAACCTATACCGACGGTTTTAGGCGTCACTAATGTTACTACCGTCGGTATAGCCTATCTTGGGGTAGCCCCTTTTACACCTTACCTATACCGACGGATTTTGTATCCGTCGGTATAGATATCGCATCTATACCGACGGCTGTTGTAGCGGTAGGTATAGATACCGTATCTATACCGAGGGATTCTGTAGCCGTAGGTATAGATATCGCATCTATACCGACGGCTTTTGTACCCGTCGGTATAGATACCGTATTTATATCGACGGATTTTGTAGCCGTAGGTATAGATACCGTATCTATACCGACGGATTCTGTTTTCGTCGGTATAGATACCATTGATATACGTATATCGACGGTTTTTTTTGTGTCCGTCGGTATAGATTAAAATGTAAAATATACAATTAACCTATAGCGACCGTTTGTCGTAAATTAACTGACGGTTTACTCCATCAGTATACTATACATTTTTTGTTGTTATATGAACTGTCAGTATAGAGGTCAGTAAAAATAAATTTTTTCCATATTTTCAATTACTAATATTGATATATTTATAATTTAATCCAAGATAAAAAAATCCATTATAAGAAAGTACAAAAACCATTATAAGAAAGTACAAAATATTTCATAATATTAAAAATAAAATTACAAATAAATTGTCTTAATTATATAACTTTTACAAGCTAAATAGAAGTCGCAAGCTAAAGTCATAATACAGTGAAATAAGCAATCCAAATCTCATGAATATTCCTATCGAGCAACATCTGCATAAAATTGACAAATATTAACCAATGTGCAACAATTAAGTAATGAAGTCAATATAGAAGAATAAAATAATCAAGTGGTTTACCATCTTCATTTTCATTAACTTGATGACTAGAAGTTGAAGACCTTATTATTGGTGACAAATTTGGAGCACTACCAGCATCAGGTACCTAAAAAGTATATGTTCTGTCAATATATACCTCAAAGCACTTGTTGGCAATATAGTTACTATAGTTCAATCGAAATTTGAACACATTTCTGCAATATTTGTATCTTATAAGAAGGATATTGTGCACATACAGACATATACTTCTAGACAAAGTCATTGAACCTAAAATTGAAAGTTCTGTATGTAGTTAAGGTTTTATCAAAGTAACAGTTTAGTTGCAGTTAAAGATTTGCTGCAACTAAGTTAGAAGTGAAGAATATGCTTAACATTGCAGTTGAATAAGCTAGTTTCATATATTTTCAAGGACCAAGGCAGTGATCAATAGCATAGACTGTGCTTTCAAGCCGAATAAGGAAAGGTTTGCTGATAAGTTCAGCCAAATCAACTAAGACTTGATCCCAAATTAATGGAGATCGAATAGTGCTTAAAAACTTTAATTTCTTCCAGTATGCTAGGATAATTCAACAATGACTTATGTTCTGCTGAAGTTGTAAGAGTATGGTGTTTTTTACAGGTACGCAGGACAAAGCAAAAATGAGTTCATGGCTGTTACTTATATGAATCATTTAAAACTTTTTTTGATTATCAAACCAAGCTCTAGAATTCTTTGGGCTTTTTTGATATACAAACACAAACAAGATAAAATCCATAGGATTTGGATTTTTATCAAATTCAAAGGCAAGGGTTGCCTATCATTTACCTTTTTTCATTTTCAAACAATTTCACTTTATTATACTCAGAAGTAATAGTAATACTATTCAAACAGCATATAAGGAAGATAGTAACTATTCAAACAAGTGTGAATATTTCCTCAAATTTCTTTATAAGATTTCTCTAAGTGATGATTTACCCAATTTATTATACCAAAGTCCAACCCTCATCTAATTGAAACTTGTCATCCACCAAAAGGACCAAAATTTTCATAGGCTAGCCCTCTATATCATCAGAAAAAAAAATCGCAATGGACCTTTCATGTCATTAAAAAATTGAATAATGAAAATAGATAACAAGTGCCAGACATGATCAAGATTGATTTGGTACAAAAACTCTGGATTAAATTTATATTGGAGATGATATCATATGCCAGTTAGACCCAAGGTAGCATCTCCTAGACACCAATGTTTTCCTAGTAAATCCTGTTTTAGAAAGTTGGTGATATCGATATATTATAAATCTACAAGCAATGACAGTAAAAAGTGAAATTCAATTTCTTTTTTTCATTGTAATTTTTCCAGTAATTGGGCATGTTCTAAGCAACAGAAAAGAAGAATCCTTTTATCATACCTTTACAAAAGAATTATGCATTTTTAGCTCCTCCAAGACACCTTTCCTTAACTCAGAGATTGCTATCTTTGCATCATCATCATCTGCACAGTCTTCTGCTAATTCATACCTAAAACCCAGATTGAAGCAAACAAGAAATCAGTTAAGGACCTATGTATAAACAGCACAAGGCAATTCTAATTACAACTAGCTAAGAGGAAAATATATTGTTTTTGATCTACCACTACACGTCAATTTAAATTCTGGAAACTGAAACTCACCTCAAGCAATGTAATTAGTTTTTCCCCAAATAATAACAATATAACCCTCCAATTGGTTGCTGAGAAAGCCGACAAAAAGAAAAGAAAATAAACATCTAAATAATTACTTAAGCAACCAAATGGCGCTAAGAAATTAAAATTTCATTCATCTTCTTTTCCTACACTTTCTCAGCAACCAGTAACTAGGAAGGATTCAGAAAATAGATATATCAATCTTAAAATAGAAATTCAACACTCAATCATCAGCAGAGTTTCATTAAAAAGAAGATCCCTGTTTACAATCCCAAATTCTCAACTCAACAAGACGATGCAAAAAACATGATGCTTTTCCTAAACCATAAAATCAGTAAAGAAGCAGGGACATAAGCCAATTCTACACTACCGAACAGTTAAAAATTATATGCCGGTTCTTCAATTTTCTTTAATTTTCAATTCAATGCAACTAAAAATGGGCAAATTTATCACACCATTTCTACATAAACACGGTCAGATAAGAATAATAAGTAAAATCAGAACTCTAAATCATTTCAAAAGCTTGCCAACTGGTATAAAATATAGCAAATTGACCAATTCAAAAATATCTAATTTAGATGTACTAAAAACAAATTTCATGATTCAAAATATTCATTTTCATTTTCTTCTAACTAAACTGTGCACGCAACCTAAAGATACTCAACCAATTATAACCATTAAAATGAAACATCAATCTCCATAGGCAAAATCCAAGATCGAGATTCCAATTCCCTTCCCTCTTCTCACACCCTCATAGCAACTATCCAAATCCAATAATACCAAATAAGCAAATAAATCAAACAACAAAGGAAAGTGCATCTAAAAAAGCCTCTCATTCCTAAAGTACACCCCTTTAGCAACTATAATCAGATAAAAAAGAAACACAATATTATGTTATCCAAAAAAAAAAAAATCCATCAAAAAGATCAAAAAATTAAAACAAAGGAAAACCCAGAAAAAAGAAAAAGCTAAAAAGCTCAAGCTTGTGACTACATTTGTTTAACAAGTAGAAGATAGGAAGAAAACCCAAAAAAGAAATGAAACTTACAGAAACAATGGAATGAAGTTTGCAAATCCAAGCAAATGGGTGAAGATCGAAGAGATTGAAATGGATTTTTTTAGTGCGAAAATGAAAGGATATTTTAGGGGAAGCGTCGGACGGCTGGGTTTGTAAAATAAAGGAGATTGAAATGGGGAAATTAGGGTTGAGTGTCTGATGGGGCAAGAGAATTTGAGAGTGTAACTGTGTAAGCAAATGAAACAAATGAAACCTAACCCTTTCTATGCTCGATCGGTAAGAAAAAACGACGTCGTATAGTCTTAAACAATTGAAATTCCCCGACTTTTACTGACGGAAAAAAATAAAAAAACCGTCGGTAAAAGATACTATACCAACGGTTTTTCATTAACCGTCAGTATAGATATATCTATAGCAACGGAGATTTTGTGCGTCGGTATATGGTCCGTATATTCTGACGGTGACAAAAATCCGTCGGAATAGACACTTTTTACCTACGGAACGGACCGTCGGTATATATGAGTGTCAGTATAACTAAATTTGCTTGTGGTGTATATACCAACGGTTTTCTACTGACCGTCGGTATAGGTATACCTATAGCAACGGATAGTTTGGGCGTCGGTATATGTTATGTATTTTCTGACAGTTAAAAGAATCCGTCGGAATAGAAACTTTTTACCTACGGATCGCGACCGTCGGTATAGATGAGTGTCAGTATTTTACCATTTGTTTGTAGTATATACCAACGGTTTTTCATTGACCGTCGGTATAGGTACACCTATAGCAACGGACTAGTGGGGCGTCGGTATATGTTATGTATATTCTGACGGTTAAAAAAATCCGTCGGAATAGATACTTTTTACCGACGGATTTCGACCGTCGGTATAGATAACCGTCAGTATATGGCAATTTGTTTGTAGTGGTTGGATTTAAAAATAAATTTTGTTGTAAAAAATAATTACTTAAAAAGATATAGTTTAAAAAGTTGATAATGTTAGATTTTATTTTTAAAATTTGAAATTTGATGAAGGTAGGTGAAAGATAAATAAGATATAATTTTATTTAAACTTGTCTTACGTGGACATTTTGTTATGTGTCATTAAGCGAAAATGTCCACGTAAACTTTCATGTCAACAATGCTATATATATATATATATATATATATATATATATATATATGATTACTATGGATACTATATTAGTAAGAGAAAAGTGAAGGCAGCGAGAGCAACAAAAAAAAAAACTGATAATATTGGACACAATATGATTATACGATATAAAAAAATAATTAAAATAAGATACGAAACACGACACAACACGAAAAAAAATACAGACATGATACGAATACACAAATATGTCAAAATTTATATAACACAAATTATTAATACGTCAAAATTTATATTAATATAAAATATTTTAAATACGAAAAAATATATGAATATAATACAGATACACGATTTGCATGCTCAAACGGCAGCAAGAGCCAAGAGCATCAAGAAGAGAACAGGGGAGGGCAGGCGGGCGGGCAGGCAGGCAGGCAGGCAGGTGTACTGTACAATGCGAGGAAAGGGAAAGCACGAGAAAGAAGAACCGAGCGTGTCAAGAGTTGAAAATGAAGCCCCATGACAAAATATTAGTTTCAGACCTGTGACTGTACATCATAAAAAAAAAATACTCTTCTTTTTGTGGAGGAAAGATTTTTTTACTGGATTTTATTCTATACGTTTTGCAATCTTGAAGGAGACAATATAAAACCAAAATAATAATAAAAAAAGTCTTGAAAAATCTGAGAATTTTTTGTTGGAAAGTTGACCTATTTATGGTCAGGTTAGATCGTGATTCGAATTTTTTTTTTTATTTAGGTCTGGACAAAACTGAAAGTCTATTTTATTGTACACGAAATATTAAAAAATTATTTTTATATTAATATTTTATATATTTTTATAATTAAAAATATTTTTTAAATTTATAAACAATAATTCGAGTCGGACTGACCCGAATTGATCCGATCCTATACAAGCCAAGCCTATCGAGTCGGACGGGTAATCCGATCCTTGAACTGGTAATTGAACAATCAATAATATGCTGTAATTTTGGCAGTTCAACATCTTGTTCATTTGCCAAAAATGTGGATTATTTGTGAAACCAAAGTGGAAAAAAAATGATTTTGCACCCAAAAAAAAAATGGTTACTAATAGAGGGTGAATTTTATTACATAATTTTTTTTTTAAATTTTATATAGTACTTGTTTCTAAAATTAATGATTTTTAACAAGTGTTTTTACTAGTGCACTGGAAAACTTGATTTAATTGGTTTGTATATAACTTTTTACTCAGAAAACAAGGTTTTGAATCTTTCTTTTCTCAACCAAAAAAAAAAGTGTTCTTGTTCATTATGATGAATTTTATTTACTTGTTTACTTCATATTTTATTCTCTTTTATTTTGAACTTTTTGCTAAAAAATTATTCTAAATAATAAATCAAATTCTAATGCTTTGGCTAATCCATTCAACTTACCATAAATTTTGCAATTGTAAGAAAAAAGGGTGCTGCTAAGTTTGTACAATGCTAAATATAAGTTATATTGTAATTTGTAAGTAATGTAAAATATTAATGGGATTTTATTAACTAAAATCGAAATTCTCAATGTATATATATATATATATATATATATATATATATATTTACACGTTGTTTTTAGTACATAGCTCTTTATTACTTATTGAAACTTTACATGAAAATGTTTTTATTGAAATTTTGATTAAAAAAAAATCATGAACTTTATCAATTTATTTAAGTAATTTTTTATATTTTTATTGCATTAAAATAAAATTTTAATCTTTAATATATATCCAAATAAATCTTTAACGTTTAATTGACATTCAAATAAACTAGACTTGCTCATGGGCCGGACCGGGCATCGGCCCGATTTTTTTTTTAAATTCTTTGTTTAGGCCCGGTAGGTCCGAATTCACTGTTCATCAGATTAAAAAAAATATTTTTTATTTTTTAATTAAAATTAAATTAAATAATATTATTATAATAATAAAAAAAAATACTGTTCCTGGCCGGATCAAAAATATCCTGTCCAGGCCCGGCCCAATACGGGTCGGGCTGCCTGACCCATGAGCAGGTCTAAAATAAACCATTGACTTTTAATTTGTATACAAATAAACTCTTAATATTTAATTTATACTTAAATAAACTCTTAACATAGATTAATTTTTTTATTTGAAATAAGAATTTGTTTAAATAAAATCAAATGATAATGGGACTTATTTGATTACGATAATAAATAAGAGTTTACTTTTAAAAAAATAAAAAAAATTAATTTTTTAGTCTTGAAAATTTTAAATTTATTAATTAAAAATTATTCTTTTATATTTTCAAAAAAAAAAATTCTTTTTTATTTGGCAAGATACAAACAAAAAAGTGATGATTAACACAAAAAAAAAAAAAGTGACTTTTTGCTAAATTTAGTATAACTAATGGAGATAGAAGATAAAAGATAAAATTTGAGTAAATAGTACCAACGATTCATAAACTTTAAGGTATGTTTATATTGGTCTCCAACTTCAAAACGTATCAATTATATCCTTGATCTTATAGTTTTGTATCAATATGATCATTTCGTTAACAAAACCGTTAGAATAGGCGTTAAATGACAGATGACATGTAAATTACAAAAATGCCATTATGTTGATGTGATATTTTTTTTTCCTATATTCCTTTATTTTTTTAATTATATATATATTTTTATAAATAAATAAAAAACATAAAAATAATTTATATAATAATTTAAATTAATTTTTAAAAAATATAATTAATTTATAAACATATAAAATATTTAGTTAAATTAATTTTATAAAAATGTAACAATAAAATATTTTATATTTTATTTCTTCATTATTATATTTTATTTCTCCTCTTTATAAATAAAATAATAATAAATAATAATTATATTATAATTTAAAATAATTTTATAAAAATATAATAATTTATAAAAATATAAAATATTTATTTGAATTAATATTATAAAAATATTTTAAGTTTTTTTTTTATTATACTTTTTTCTCTTTTTCTTATTTATAAATATATAAAAATAAAAATAATTTATATTATAATTTAAATTAAATTTTCAAAAATAAAATAATTTATAAAAATATAATATATTTATTTACATTAATTTTATAATAAAAAATATTTTTTATTTTTATTTTTGTTTTCCTTTTCCTTATTTTTGTTTTCCTTTTTATTTTTCTAAATAAATTATTTTTTATAAAAAATTAAGTAATTTATAAATATAAAATATTTATTTACATTCATTTAATTAAAATTTTATATTTTTTATGTCGACTCCAATGCTGAAGTTGAGGCGGCAACTATCTTGACCGAATCTGCCCTAAAACGTTAAATCGGACCCTGCTCGATATAACGTGAGGGATCAAATTTCACCTCTTACAATGCCTATCGAGCGTTATGAATGATAGTCTGATCTTTCGCAGGGTCTGACTGACGGTGGGGATTCAAATTTCTTTTTTTCAATCGATAAGAGTTAGGTGGAGAGAATAAAAAAAATTAAAAAAGAAATATAAAATTTATTTACAAAAAATTAATGTAAATAAATATTTATATTTGATAAATTATTTAATCTTTTATAAAATTAATTTATTTATAAAAGAAAAGAAGAAAGAAAGAAAAAAGAAAAAGGAAAAATACTTTTTAATTAATTAAAATAAATATATTATTTTTTATAAATTATTTAATTATTACAAAATAATTAATTTTTATTTAATTATTTATAACAGTAAATAAAAAAAGAAAATTTATTTTTATAAATTAATGTAAATAAATATTTTTATATTTTTTATAAATTATTTACTTTTTAAAATTTTAATTTTAATTATATTATAAATTATTATTTTTCTTCTTTGTATTTATTTATTAACAAGAAAAAAGGGAAAAGAAAAAAGAGAAAAAAGTAAAAAAAAACTTAAAATAATTTTTATAAAATTAATGTAAATAAATATTTTAATATTTATAAAATTAATTTAATATAATATAAATTATTATTTGTGTTCTAGTTTATTTATAAAGAATGTAAAATGAAAAAAAAAGGAAAGAAACAAAAAAATTTAAAAATAGTTTTTATGAAATTAATTTAAATAAATATTTTATATGATTATAAATTAATTATATTTTTAAAAAGTTAATTTAAATTATAATATAAATTATTTTTTATTTTTTGTATTTGTTTATAAAAAGAAAGGAAAATATAAAATTTGAAAAAGAAAAAGAATAAAAGAATAAAGAATAAAGAATAAAGATAAAAGATAAAAAAAAAAAAAAACCATATCAGCAGATGATATTTTTATAATTAACACGTCAAATGTCATCTGTTATTTAATGGCTACTTTAACGATTTTGCTAACGGAATGATCACATTATTACAAAACTATAAGATTGAAAATCTAATTAATACATTTTAAAATTTATGAATTAATATAAAATATATTTTAAAATTTGAATACCATTGACATTCATGCTATTAACTCATAAAATTTTGATTTTTTTCTTGTCGAAATCTTTTACGACTTTGCAGTTTGCCCTGTCTTTTTTTACTGATTGTTTCTACTGATGGTTGCAGTCAAAGTGTCGGGGGTAAATCTTTTTCTTACCACGCCTGAATCTGTTTGTAATGATTGTGTAAAACGTAAATCACCAAAACAGTCATTACTCATTAATCAGTATCACGAGTGCACCTCGATCCGACGGTATATAAGAATTGCAATATATAAACGGATAAGATATTTCCACGTCACCGTATGGGTAGTTGGGGAACATAACGGCGTTTAGTTGTTGTTGGGGTTGACAGGGTAAACAACAAAAGTTTTTTTTTTTTGGATAGGCAAAGTAAACAACAAAAGTTTATTATATAGACTCTTTCAGATATAAACTCATCCAATTATCTATATTATATATGATGAAAATTATTAAGTTGATATTACGAATTTAATAATATCAATTCAGATTTATAATATCAATTCAGTTGAGAAAATTACTTAAAAATCAAATATATATCTATATTATAAAATGAGTGATTGAGTTGATGTCACGAGTCAAATTATACCAATTCAATTGAGAAAATTACTTAAAAATCAAATCTATACTATATATAATGAAAGTGACTGAGTTGATGTCACGAGTTAAGTGACACCAACTTAATTGAAAAAATTATTTAAAAACCAAATATTTTATAAATCAAATAATAATATTATAATGATATTTATATTTTTTAATTTTTTATATAATATATATATATATTTTAAAAATTTATCCTCTCTTAAGAAACTAACATTCTCTTAAAATAACTAGCACTCTTTTAAAAAAATTATCATTTTCTTAAAAAGTTACCATTTTATTAAAAAACTGTTCATATATATTTTTTATATAAATTTTTTTCACCAATAGAGTACATGTGACATAATCTAATATTTTATTATACCAATAATTTTTTCCACGTCACATTTGACTGGTAAAACAACATTAAGTTACAAACTAAAAACTAATAATAAAAAAAAAAAAAAGTGAGATGAAATCAAAGAAAGACAAAGAGAAGAATTATAAACTATGAATGTGAGAATCTCTGAACGGAGATGATAGAAATATGGATTTTTCTAGTATACCAGAAAAAATGAAACCAAGACTTTTGTTCTGGCATCTAAATATTCTTCTCTCTCCCTTTTCTCAACTTGAATGACGATGGTAGAAATATGGGTTTTTCTAATCATGTTTGAATGTTGAAAGATTAGAATTTTGTGAATGAGAAACTCTAGCAACTTTGCAAGCTTTCTCCAAATCACCTTATAATTAATTTTGGATGCAACCAGTAGATATTCTCCTGCTAATTAGCTCCTTTTAGCTTTCCAATGCATTGTTTGAAGAGATTGAACTGATCTGTGATCGATAAAATATTTTGATTTCATCGCAGTAGAGAAGTATAATTAAATGCTTTGAAGAAAAAATATGAGTCAAAATTCCAAAATACATCTCCATTGGTAACTATATATAACCAGCTGTATTTTGGTTGTTATAAGTTCGTCAAATCCTAAACCACCTAAAGCAAAGATTACGCCCGTTGCAAGATTTTCATTTTGAAGATTTGGATCATGAAAAATTGGCAATGGAGATTTAGTTCCCAAACCTTCAACAAGTATTTGATCTTTTGCTAATGTCGATTTTGGATTTTTTTTTTGTTGCAAAATTTAAGTCTTCAAGTCGTAAGTAGACCTGTCCATGGGCCAAGTAGCCCGTTCGGTCCGGCTCGAATTGGGCCGGGCCTGAACATGATTTTTTATGATTCGACCCGGTCCGACTCGGATCACTGTTTAAGTATTTTAATATAGCGAATAGTGAAACGGGCTTATACGGTCCGGTTCGAATGGGCTTGGGCAAGGAAGAACCGCGGCCCGGCCCATGGACAGGTCTAGTCTTAAGTTTGATAAATATTTCATTTTTTTCAATGAAAATTTGAATCTTTTAATTGAAAAAAATGGGATGGTAACTTGAGAGAGTTCTTTTTGATTGGATGAATCAATAAAATGAGATATTTTAGGGAGGCAACGGGCAGAAAGATTGAAGCAGATCCTGAAAAATAAGTGCGATAGCAGGTGGTGGCGATGGAGGTTGTAGATGGATGAGGATAGTGAAAGTTATGGTGGATATAGTAATTGTAGAGAAAAAGTTGTAGAGAATTCTTAATAGCCAAAAGTTTGTCAAATTGTCCAAAAAATCTCAAATGAAGCTCTGAAACCACTATTTATAGTCTCTCTAAGTGAAGTTACCAAGATAAGTTACAAAGAGAATGGGAAGTTATTAGGAGACCACACACATGAAAGTGGTATAAATCATGGGTGGTGGAGAACTTATCTATGATAGTGGGTGAAGTGACAGTTATGAGAGGTTACACCATAAATGTGTTTTGTTCACATATTACACTTAAGAATGCGCTACCTAAAAAGGAAGCACTTGTGTTCTAGGGAAATGTTAAGAAGTGGACTTCTTAACCGATTCTATATATGAGCCTTTAAGTCATACTCTCCATGACATCCCAAGAATGGAGCCAACCCAAGAATCTTGCCAACCTTCTGGGGTTAGCTCCACAGTCTTCATATCGTTATGGATCTTGCTAGCTGCTTTGCAAGTCATCTTTGTCACATGCTACACAAGCGACTAGAGGGTGTTGAAGCACTGGACGTTAGATAGTGGAGTGTTGGAGCGTTGCTGCCAGGGAACGCTGTCACTAGGGAGCTCCACTGCTAGGGAGCACTACTACCAAGGAGCGTTGCTATCAAGTAGTGATGCTGTCAGAGAACTCTGTTGCCAGGGAAGCTACTGTCAGAGAGGCTACTGCTAATAAGGATGGCAATGGAGTGAGACGAGAGCGGGGATTACCTTATCCACCTCTGTCCACTCTTGCATGGATGTTGAAAACATTCGCCTCCATGAATGTCGTTTACATCCATAATCGCTCAACACTGCCCTACCCCACTTTTTTTACTAATTAACATTTTAAATATATATTATAATTTATTCATGAACAAAATTTTAGTATATATAATTCTTTAATATATATATAATATTAGTATATATATGATTTTAGTATATATATCTAATATATACTAAAATATAAAAGGGATATATAGAATATTTTAAAGGATAAAATAGTAATTTTAAAAAGCGGGGCGAGGCAGAGCAAGTATTTATCAAAACCATCTTGCTCCACCCCGCACTCACTTTTTTTTTATAAAAAAAACTCCCCATTTAAAACGAATCAATGCGAAATCCGTGGACCGAATCGGGTTTTGCCATCTCTAGCACCAAGGAGCTGTGTTGTCAAGAATGTTGCCACTAGAGAGCGCCGCTGTTAAGGAGTGTTGTTGCTAGGAAACACTACTATCAGGGAGCGTTGCTACTAAAGAATAGTAGTATCAGAGCATGCTACTTAATCATGATGTGCTTGCATGACATGTTAATAGCCAAATACAAACATTTACGGTAACAAATCAAATCTTCAACTTTTCTTTTTCCTTTTTATTTTGCATCTTCAAAGTTTTTCTCTCGTTAATTTTTTTTCTTAGTGGAGTTAATTGTGTTGGACGAAATTTGACCCAATTGATTGTTATGTGAAAAAAATTGCTGATATAACGAAATATAATTGGACGTGTCTATAATTGACGTGGTAGGAAGGGTTCTATTTAATTATTTTTCATAAACAACCGTAATAATCATGCATTGACTCTTTGACCGCCGTGGTAAATCAGTTAACTTGACCGTTTACCCTTGGTCTCTTAAAATAAGGGCAAGCATTAAATTTTTTATTTCTGGTTAAAATTTTTCCTTTTGACTTGTACAATTTTCAACCATTATTGGAATAATTAATTATATTAAGGTTCAATTTGGTAAATATTTTTACTTTTTATATTTTTTAGTTATTTTTCTTTGATTTTTTATTATTTTTATTAGTTTTTTTAAAAAATAAAATTATCTACCAAATAAATTTTAAAAAATCGATGAAATTTTAAAAAAATAAAGACAGATAGGCATAACATTTTTATTTGTGTATTAATTATGTCATTAATGATAAGAAACAAGTTATACTATTATTCATATTCACTAAAAACTGTTGTTAGATTAGAATTAATATCATGTGTTAGGATTCCTTCATTATTTTTTATATATTACTATTCAATAAAACTTTAATTATTATTATAAGTATGAGTTTCACAATTAATAGATAATTCTTATATAAATGACGTTGATGAATATTAAAAAGTAATAAATAAAAAAATAATGGAAGAAAGCCCAATCCTCTGCTATTTGAAGTTGAAAAATGAGTTTGTTGATCTCTTGTTGAAATCTAAATAAGCAAAGTAAATTCATTTTCTTATATATATATATTTAAAAAAATTTATACATATACCTACTCAAAAAAAGTGTTATCTTACCAAATTCAATATGATTATATACTAATTTAATAACAAAAATGGTTGGATTTTTGCAAAGAATTAGAGCTACATCATGCTCAATTCAAGCTTTTACATTTTTTGCTTTTATTTTCTTTTCTAATCAATGTTTGTTTGCCTTTCTTCTTGTATTTATACTATATTTTATGAGAATATAATCGTAGTCAACTTTAAAGCTTGTTGTCTTTGATTCAAACCTTATTAATTAAAAAAAAGGAGTTTATTTTTCTTTAATACATGTGAAAAACCCGGTTTTTTTATATAAATATAGCTAAAAAAAAAATCCCAAAATACCGATCCTTTTAGATTATTTCCCAAAATACGCTGGTTTTAACACTAGCTGGGAAATCGCCACCCCCTATGGCGATTTCCCAGCATCAAAATATTGATTTTGGCTAAAAATACCAAGGGAAATCGCCATGGGGGGTGGCGATTTCCCTTGGTGTTTTTTTCAAATTTTGATAAAAATACCAAGGGAAATCGCCACCCCCATGGCGATTTCCCTTGGTATTTTTAACCAAATTTGTAAAAAGGACGAAGGGAAATCGCCATGGGGGGTGGCGATTTCCCTTCATGTAATTTTTTTTTTAATTTATAAACAAATTTTAATTTTTTTTTAATTTGTAAATTTTATTTTTTAAATTTAAAAATTATAAATTAAATTATATTTCTTATTAAATTTAAATATGGAAAATTTTGTTTCTTATAAAAATTAAAAAAATAAAATAATATTTCTTTTTAAATTTGTATATCAAAAATTATATTTGTAAGTTTTGTTTTAATTTTAAAAATTTGTAAGTTTAGTTTTTTAATTTTAAAATTTATAAATTAAATTAAAATAATTTTTTTATAATTTTAAAAATAAAGAAATTTCGTAAGGTATATTTTATTATTTAAAATTTATGAACAAATTTTTTTAAATTTTGTTAATTGATTTGTATTAGATAAAAACAAAAAACAAACAAAAAAACTTGCATTACATTTTCCCTTATAATCCAAAGTACATAATAAGTTGAGAAAAACATGTAATTCATTTATTGTTGATGCGAAGTCTCCCCTAATGTGCCAAATCGATGAGGACAATTTCGACGGTTATGACCTTCGTTTCTGCATAATCCACAACGTTTTGGTTGGCCTTTCTCCCTGAGGTCCATTTCATTACGAATACGACTTGATTTTGGCCGACCATGTGGATTTCTCCGCATTTCTTGATTGGGACACACTTCTGGACCATCATATTGAGGCCAGTAACCTTCATTTCCAACAGTTTCGAACTCATGTCTATAAACATTCAATATAGTTTCCAGTCTATAGACTTTGTCCACATATTGCATGCAATCTACATGGACATGTGCACAGGCAGCAACTACATGTGAACAAGGGAACCTTTGTGCTTGAAACTTTCCACAATCACACCACATGTCACTGAGGTTGACTTTGTACTTCATTGCAGAAACACCCTCTTGTGGGGCAACTAACTCTTCAACCAGAAAAGATTGATTTGTTCGCGTAAAATTACGAACAATGTGGGAGTTAGCTTTCCTGCGATTTTCTTGCATAGCTTGTGTGACTGTTTCACAATATGTGTGCCCTCCCTCCATCATGGCAATTTGCTTGTTCCCCATCTTAACAAAAAGTGCAGCCAACCTATAATATGTTGATTGCACTAAAGCAGTAATGGGAAGATGACGCGTTCCCTTCAACACCGAATTGATAGATTCAGCTAGGTTGGTTGTCATATGGCCATAACGCATTCCTTGATCATATGACTGCGCCCACTTCTCCTTAGGGATCCTATCAAGCCAATTAGCCGCCTCTGCATTTTCTCCACGAAGATTGTCATACATGAAATGAAAATTCGGTCGCCTCAACTCGTATCCTAATAAATTTTAAAACAAAAAACTTGTGAATTTCAATATTATTTTATATGCTAAACAAAATATAAGAGATAAAATAACTATGATTTGATTCCATACCCATGTTAACAATTTGTCGACGCAATTCCTTATTGTTAAACTTTTTCATAAAGTTCGCTGCAATGTGTCGAATGCAGTACACTGAATATGCATGTGGAGGATTCCATCCACCATCACGTCTAATCGCAGCTTTGATGGCTTCATGTCGATCAGACATCAAGCAAATGCCAGGCTGTTTTGTCACGTGTCTGCGCAAGTTACTGAGAAAGAATGACCAAGCCTCTGTTGTCTCACCCTCCACAATGGCAAAGGCAATTGGCAGTATGTTTCGGTTGCCATCTTGTGCAATAGCTAACAATAATGTGCCTTTGTATTTTCCATATAAGAAAGTACCGTCTATTTGCACAATAGGTTTACAATACGGATACCCTTCAATGCACGACTTAAATGTCCAAAATAGTCGATGGAATATTCTCTTACCCTGGACCAGTCGATCACCGTGATATGCAGGTACCGTTTGCAATTCCACAATTGTACCAGGCACGAAATATTGCATTGCACCTAACCATTTAGGTAGCTCATTGTACGATCTTTCCCAATCGCCAAATACTCGAACAATTGCCTTTTGCTTTGCTTGCCATGTTTTCTTGTAGGAGGTGATGTATCCATACCGGATTCGCATCTCAGCGATCAAAACTGAAACGGAAATCTCCGAATTTGCTTGGACCAATGACAAAATGCATGAACAGATCATGTTACAATCTAACTTGCAATGATCTTGTGAAATCCTCCCCGATGTGCAAGTATGAGGCCCTTCATATTTTCTAATCTCCCATAGATGTTTCTTCTTCATAAAAGTTGCCCTTATTCTCCAATTACACCCATTCCCATACATTACGCACTTGGCATAATATTTCGTCGGCTCAGATTCAATTACTCTGTAATCTACAGAGTTTTTGATGTTATAGTGCTTGATAGCTGAAAGCACAGCCTCTTTCGTTGGGAATTGTAACCCAACACACAGATCAACTGCAGATGGATCAAATGTCAGAGGCATAGCTAATGTATGAGCATACTCTGGAAATTCCGGCACATGCATTGCCTCCAAATCCAGTGTATGCATATGGGATGCAGCCTGATATGGGGGAATATCTCGATGAGTGTTGATATCTCCATGAGTGTTGATATCTCCATGAGTGTTGATCTCAGCAGGGACGACGTCTGGGTCAGAATCAGTATTGTCATCACTTGCGAATTCAGCATCCTCTTCCTGCTCACTAAATTCACCAACATCTTCACCATGGACTCCACGTGGACGAACAGGATCAACACCAGCTGGCTCATCTTCGAGGGTAGTAGGAATTAGGGTTTGTGAGACTAATGAAGTCTGAAAAGTTGTAGCTTGAGATAAGGGCACGACTTCTTCTGTGGGAACGTCGTATGTAGTGTGAACATAGAACGACCCAGAATCATAATCTTCTATGGGAAAGTTTTCTGTTGTGCGAACATTTGAAGGGCCGCAATCATCGTCAACATCATCTATGTCAGCATATAACTCAAGGACACCAACATTTGCAAATGTCTCATGAGCATAAAACATGCATCTGACATCATCATCATCTTCAAGTGGAAATGTTCTATATCGGACACATCCTTCACCAATAGAAAGAGGATGCCTGTACTTAACCTCTGAAACTCTTTTTCTAGTTCCAGCTTTAATTTTTGTATGAATTTGCAGCTTCAGTTCCTCTAATGTGACGTCGTCTTCAACACGAAAACTTTTTGGACGTTCACAATCAAAGGTAGCACCTTCGTCAGTATTATGAATTTGGCCATTATAGTAGACCAATGCGATCACTCTATTGCTCATGTTGTGTAGCAAAAGAAAGAAGAAATATAGAAGGATGAGAATGAGAATGAGAATGAGAATGAGGAGGTTTTAGCACTCAGGAAAAATCTGATTGAAAAACTGTTGTAGGGGGTATTGTAAACCTTCATAAGTATTATGAATTTATAATGGTTCATTATGTTGTACCAGATGACAAATCCCATCCTTTGTATAGGATGGAATCTGATTCTGATATTATGCCTAGGACTATTTGACTGAAAAAGTTATAACTTATTCAATGCAAAATGTGATTGATAAATCCCATCATTTGTCTCATCCATTGCAGAAAGAATCAAGTTCCAATATTTTCTGCAGCATTTGATGGACTGGAAATATAGCTGAAACCTGTCTAAAAACCTATATCATCAGTCTTATCCATTGCAGAAAAAAATCAAGTTCCAATATTTTCTGCAGCATTTGATGGACTGGAAAATAGCTGAAACCTGTCTAAAAACCTATATCATCAGTCTTATCCATTGCAGAAAGAATCAAGTTCCAATTTTTCTGCAGCATTTGATGGACTGGAAATATAGCTGAAACCTGTCTAAAAACCTATATCATCAGTCTTATCCATTGCAGAAAGAATCAAGTTCCAATATTTTCTGCACCATTTGATGGACTGGAAATATAGCTGAAACCTGTCTAAAAACCTATATCATTAGTCTTATCCATTGCAGAAAGAATCAAGTTCCAATATTTTCTGCACCATTTGATGGACTGGAAATATAGCTGAAACCTGTCTAAAAATCTATATCATCAGTCTTATCCATTGCAGAAAGAATCAAGTTCCAATATTTTCTGCACCATTTGATGGACTGGAAATATAGCTGAAACCTGTCTAAAAACCTATATCATCAGTCTTATCCATTGCAGAAAAAATCAAGTTCCAATATTTTCTGCAGCATTTGATGGACTGGAAAATAGCTGAAACTTGTCTAAAAACCTATATCATCAGTCTTATCCATTGCAGAAAGAATCAAGTTCCAATATTTTCTGCACCATTTGATGGACTGGAAATATAGTTGAAACCTGTCTAAAAACCTATATCATCAGTCTTATTCATTGCAGAAAGAATCAAGTTCCAATATTTTCTGCACCATTTGATGGATTGGAAATATAGCTGAAACCTGTCTAAAAACCTATATCATCAGTCTTATCCAGAATTTTTTTTTTCTGCTTTCCAGAATTTCACTTGTTTGCTTATGAAAATGTAATGCAAGTTTTTTTGTTTGTTTTTTATTTTTATCTAATACAAATCAATTAACAAAATTTAAAAAAATTTGTTCATAAATTTTAAATAATAAAATATACCTTACGAAATTTCTTTATTTTTAAAATTATAAAAAAATTATTTTAATTTAATTTATAAATTTTAAAATTAAAAAACTAAACTTACAAATTTTTAAAATTAAAACAAAACTTACAAATATAATTTTTGATATACAAATTTAAGAAGAAATATTATTTTGTTTTTTTAATTTTTATAAGAAACAAAATTTTCCATATTTAAATTTAATAAGAAATTTAATTTAATTTATAATTTTTAAATTTAAAAAATAAAATTTACAAATTAAAAAAAAAATTAAAATTTGTTTATAAATTAAAAAAAAATTACATGAAGGGAAATCGCCACCCCCCATGGCGATTTCCCTTCATCCTTTTTACAAATTTGGTTAAAAATACCAAGGGAAATCGCCATGGGGGGTGGCGATTTCCCTTGGTATTTTTAGCAAATTTTGAAAAAAACACCAAGGGAAATCGCCACCCCCCATGGCGATTTCCCTTGGTATTTTTAGCCAAAATCAATATTTTGATGCTGGGAAATCGCCATGGGGGTGGCAATTTCCCAGCTAATTTTAAAACCAGCGTATTTTGAGAAATAATCTAAAAGGATCGGTATTTTGAGAAATTTTTTTGCTATATTTATATAAAAAAACCTGAAAAACCCCTTCTCAAAGTTTTATTTTTCTTTAACTTTTTTTTTTATTTTCTTCCTCGAATTTTTCAACACTGTTCTTAAACCCGAAAAAAAAAAAACATTTTTTTGTTATTAAATAAATTATTTGGGTTACATAGAACTCAGCACACAAAAATTGGTGTGTTTTTTTTAATCGAAGGTTGAGTGCATTGCATCACTATGTAAAAGCAGCCCACTAGAGAGCTGACATTTGGTAGCTAATGTTGATTTATATTTAATTATATTTTTCTTAGTTTTATGGAAGGCTATAATGTCTCTGTTGAAAACTTTTTGTTAGTTTTTAGGATTTCATATGAAGAAAATCAACTTTTTAGGATTTAGTATGAATATTTTAGAGTCTGAAAACCTTGCATAATCTCCACCTACAAGATCCTGTGACCTGTCCAATCCATTAGAAGAAAAAAGAAAACGAAAGAGATACATACAAATAATATGTGAACTAGAAAAAAGCCCCGCTTCGCTGGGATATTTTGATTTTATAATATTCTTAATTAATTAATAATAAAATTTATAATTTTAATTTATATTTTATTAAATAATAATTATTTATTTAAATATTATGTTTTTAAATTATAATAATATAATTATTTTTTAATCATAAAAATTAAATTTATGATAATTTTTATTTATGAATTACATAATACAAATGCATTTTCAAATGTTATTTATATGTATTTTTGAAAAATATTTAAATTTTATTGTACAGTGTATATTTTTATTTATAGGAGGTACAAAATAATAAATGAAAAATAAAAAAATAAAATTGTAGTTTGTATTTTATTCTCTCATATGATCGATTTTCTCATATAGATTCGCAGTAAGTTCTTTTTTTCTTTTTTTTTTTTAAATTTTTTTTCCCTAGCGAGTCAGGTAAGAATCCTAAATCGACCGCGAGTCAACATGCTGACTAACCCTTTTAAATATATCATTTAAAATAAAAATAAAAATAATTAATAAAATAAATTTATTTATTTACTTTTTCTCGAGTGGGTCAGGTCACGGATCTTAAATCGACTCGCGAGTCAACGTGTGTACCTACCCCTTTAAATACACCATTTAAAATTAAAAGAAAATAATTAATAAAATAATATATTTTTTAATTTTTTCCCGAGCGGATAGGGTACAGATCCTAAATCGAATTGCGAGTCAACGTGCGGATCAACCCGTTCAAATATATCATTTAAAATTAAAATAATTAATAAAATAATTTTTTTTTCGAGATGATCGGGTACGGATCCTAAATTGACACGTGAGTCAATGTGCGGACCAATCTATTTAAATATATCATTTAAAATAAAATAAAAAACTAAATATAATTAATACATTTTTTTATTTTTTTCTCGAGCGGGTCGGGTACGGATCTTAAATTGACTCGCGAGTCAACGTGCTTACCAACCTCTTTAAATACATCATTTAAAAATAAAATAAAAAAACTAAAAATAATTAATAAAATTTTATTTTATTTTTTTTCCGAGCGGGTCGAGTACGGATCTTAAATCGTCCCGAAGTCAATGTGCCGACTAACTCTTTTAAATACATTATTTAAAATAAAAATAAAAATAATTAATAAAATAATTTTTTAAAACTTTTTCTCTAAACGAGTCGGGTCCGGATCATAAATCAACCCGTGAGTCAACTTGCGGATCAACCACTCTAAATTCATCATTTAAAATTAAAACAAAAATAATTAGTAAAATAAATTTCATTTTTAACTTTTTCCTCGAGCGGATCGAGTACGGATCTTAAATCGTCTCGCGAGTCAACGTGCGAACTAACCCTTTTAAAAACATCATTTTAAATTAAAATAAAAAATAATTAATAAAATAATTTTTTCTTTTTCCCCAAGCGAGTTGGATATGAATCCTAAATCGACCTAAGAAAAAAGATATTTTTTTAGAATATATATTTATTAATTTTTTGCCCTAAAAAGAGACTTTTGATCCAAATAAAAAACAAAATAGGATAATTTTTTTTTTGAACATTTAAAGAAATACCCTTTAAATCTCTAAAAATTCTTTGTGAAAAGTAAAAAATAACCATAAAAAATTGACAAAATAAGACAACAAAACCCTTTAATAAAATTCAAGAATTCCCTATGAGTCCCTAAGGACTCAATTTTCATAATAGTAGATGCCCCGACCCAACATGAAGCATGCTTATAATGATCACCTTTAAATTTTGATTTTTCTTGGCCATTTTTTATTTATTCTTCTCACCATATGCTAGAAAATGGCTACTCATATTGGGTTATATATATATATATATATATATATATATATAAAGAGTAAACTCATAACATAGTAACTCCATTTGTCACAATTTCATTGCTAAATTTAACCACTTTCTTCATAAAACTTTGAATAAAATTAACTAGTAAGTTAACAACTCAGGTTTGGTTTAGCAATTGTTGTTTATTAAAACAAGAGAACGGATTTTTACCGACGGAAAGTTCAATTTCCGTCGGTAAAGGGTATTACCGACAGAATTTTTAGTCGAAACATTTCGTCGGTGATACTATTTTCGTCGGTAAAAAAAAAATCATTGGTAATAGTATTACCGACGGAATTTTCCGTCGGTAATTAACCTTTACCGATAGAATAATTCGTCGATAATTATTTATTTGCAAAATAATAAATAAATATTTGCAAAAAAAAAATTATATAAATAATATCACAAATTTACATAATTATACTATAAAAAATAAACTGAAATATGTAAAATTATATAAAAAAATATTTTAATAAATTACAATATTATTAATAAAAATAATATTCAAATGTAGCTCTCGAATATAAAACACATGCTGTCATCACTAGGTACTGCTGTCATCAGCTTCACTGTCTACGTCAGCATTGCCTCCGACATCACTGCCTTCGACACCACCTCCGGCAGCACTCAATCCAGCACCCATGCCTCTGACACCACCTCCGACAGCACCTACTCCAACACAACTGCCTCCGACAGCACTGGTTCTGATCCCGCCTAATCCAGCTGCTAGCTGTGATTACAGCAAAGGTGCGAACATCGTACTCCATGTCGTCATGAGATTCTCAAGTCTCACGATTGATGTCTGGATTTGCGAAACATCGGACCTCAATGCATTATACTGCTCCTTAGATGGCGCTGTTGGCGGCTGTTGTGTAGTACTAGGACCACATGGAGTGTAATTAGTTGCATCTGAACTTTGCTGACTGTCGGGTAAATCGAAAATTTGTCGATTCTTCGGTCTTGTTTCAAACCCATAAACATGCGTCCACGTAGTCTCAATACCCCCAATAGCATTATATCAGGACTGAGGGTAGAAATCAGGATATGAAGACGTATCGTCCCCATATTTTTGCTGCAACGAGGCAGTATAGTTTTCCTACAATCACAAATATTTAAATATATAAACAATTAATATGTGACATTGTAATGAACACGTACATAAACAATTCAGTAATATAATCAATTAATGTAATATATAAAGTATTGATATAGTTAAATACTTACAGTAACAGCTTTATACTTGTTGTCTACGTAATCACCTTAACCTTTTGCACGTTTATGGGTTTTGTTAAACAGTTCCAAGAAAGTCACGTAGCGCTGCAACTCTTGTGACTATAGATTAAAAGTATTTTTCTCTAAATTACATATCAAATTATACTAACAATAATAATTTAATTTTTAACTAACCACAATAACAACATTAATTACATAATTTAACAAATATATATTTTTAAACTAAAAACAATAACAATATTAATTACACAATTTAACAAATATATTTTTAACTAAACACAATAACTAAATTAATTACACAATTTAACAAATATATATTTTTAAACTAAACACAATAACAACATTAATTACACAATTAACAAATATATATTTTTTAACTAAACACAATAAAAACATTAATTACACAATTTAACAAATATATATTTTAACTAAACACAATAACAACATTAATTACACAACCTAACAAATATATATTTTTTAACTAAGCACAATAACAACATTAATTACACAACTTAAAAAATATATATATTTTAACTAAACACAATAACAACATTAATTACACAATTTAACAAATATATATTTTTTAAATATAAAAATATTTTCGATACCAAAAATTTAAAATAAAATTTGTATGTGTTATATTTGTATGTGCCATAATTTGTTAAAATAATATTATTAATGAAAATAAGAGAGAAGAGACTTACGGCGACGTTAGCGGTGGACGGCAGCGACGAAGGGGGCCTGGGTTCGGTCGGGAACTTCGTCCGTGGGGGAGAGGGGTCGGTGGGGGAGAAAGAGAGAAGAGAAGGAAAAAAAAAAAGAGAAAAGGAAAGAAAAGTCTCGGGCATAATAAATTATGCCCGAGACTTTTACCGAAGGAATTTCGTCGGTAAAAAAAATCTCGATTTTTGAGTCGAGGTTTCGTTGGTGAAAACTTATCACCGACGGAAATTTAATAATTATTTTTTTAAATTAATTTTTTTTTTGTGTAGATTTTAAGAAAAATCGAATTTTTTTTTTACCGACAGATGATTTTCGTCGGTAAAAATACTAGATCCGTCGGTAATACTTTCGCAGAAACTAATTCGTTCCTGCCAAAATATTACCGATGGAATTTACCGACGGAATATTTCGGTCGTAAATAACTAAATATTCTATCGATAAAAGTCTTTTTCCGTCGGTAATGTAAAGAAATTTCGTCAGTAATGTCTAAGACTATTACCGACGGAATTTCGTCGGTAATAGTAGCAGAATTCGTCGGTGATTCTGTCTTTTACCGATGGATTCAATCCGTCGGTAAATTTTTTTTTGATAATTCGACGTCCTTTTGTAGTGTACTTTCAAGAGAATTGAGATTTAAGATTGGACTTCTCAATCTTCTTTGCACCTCTTCATATTTGTCAAAAGAAATAAAACCAACATAAGGTTGTGTGTCCCTTTGAGATTCATATTGTTATCTACTTATCTTTACATTAAAAGAAAATAAAAATTGAGATATAAAATTCGAATGATTACTTTTTTTTTAGCTATGTATCTGTCAAGGAAGAAAACGATTCCACATTTAATAATAAAAAATTAGATTGTGGTTTTATAAAGTAAGTGTCATTATTCTTTTAGCGAGATACCTTTTTTAAAATGACATAATTGTGAGGGTAAACTCTGAGCTTCTAAAGTGAACAATATCTCACAACGAACATAGTCTAATAATCCTATAATCAACAGTGTTGATTTGTTGCATCAACAATGATGCCAACGGACTACCCTTAACTAGTATTGGTAGAATACAATCTTATATGTAATAATCAAAAATTGAATTATGACTTTTTAAAATAAGGATCATCGTTCTTCTATCTATACACTTTTTCCTTTTTAAAAAAAAAATCGTGAGGATAGACCTCTGAATCCCCACAGTACATAACACCTCGTAACAGACCATAATCCTTACATCAATATTATTGATCTTGCATAAACAATTATATATAAAAAAAAAAGAGATAAAAATCATCCTGTGGTTGTGCCCTTTGAGGTTCATATATTATTTACTATGTAGTTCTATTTAATTTATAATAACTAAATATTACTTAGTTATATTATAATTGTTCACATACTGTGCTATTTATGTGATCCACATAAAGAGAATTTTAAATTTAAATACAATTAATTACTATAAAAAGATATGGCCCTAATATGATTTGGTGTTAAAGATCATGAGGAAGAATTGAGATATATGCTCATGCCATTGATGGATAAGTTTTAAGGGTGCGTTTGAAATAGAGATTTCAACGAGAAAATTTATTTGTAAAGAGATTTTAAAAATTTTAAAATAAAATTATTTTGTTTGGAAAAATAAAAATTAGAATTGTCAAAATTCTTGAAATTTAAAAGAAGAATTTTAGAGAACTCAAATTCTCTTTTCAAATTCCACCTTGGAGGTGAATTTTTTTTTTTAATTTTTCAATAAGATGTTAACATTTATTATGTTTCCTTTTTACGCAACTTTTATTTTTTTTCAATTTTAATTACGAAAACTCTTTAGTTTTATCCTTCATGTTATTAGTAATATTTATATATTTTTACAAATCTAACGACACCTATATTGCATATTTTTTTTATTTTATCTCTAATATTATTTTTTTTTTATAGTTATTCTTTTACCTCATCAAATTTCAATATTCAAAATTTATTTCTAAAACATATTTATCCAAAAAATACAATTACAAATATTAGTATTTTGAATTGATGCATTTTAAAATGTTAACATTTCAAAATTCTTTAAAATTTTAAAATTTCTCGTCCAAACACACCCTAAAGAAGCCATGGAGAATTTTTATCAATTGGTCCAAACCATTCCCATAAAATTTTGATTGAAGACATTTTATTTCTATCTATTTCTTGGGTTGAAACTAATTCTGTCCAAACTTTATGTACATTTATTTTTCATCACTCCATCAATTAAAACATTTCTATAAACTCAGACAATAAATGTTAATAAATATCGGTTAATCCAATCTTATTTAGTAAAAATTATAACCTCGATCGGTTAATTTTGGAGATTGATAAATGTTTTTGGAAAATGGAAACAGATTGTTTTGTGAGATGATAAATAATTGAAAGGCTTTAGCAAAGTTACTTAAATGAGAATGATGCCCCATATGTCCCCCACACCCTATTAAAATTAGTTAGGGTTTGGGACTACTTTATTACTCACTATCATTTTTAAGAATTTTGTTAACGGGTGTGTCGTAACAATACTTTTTTAAATTAATGTATATAATAACATTTTCACAAAATACATGAAAAATGATGAATAGAGTTGTTAATTACTGTATTCATTTAATATAATATTATTATTACAAATAGTATATTAATGAGGTATCTTATTGTGATATACTAAGTATGAGATTTATACATTATTAGTGCATCAAATATAAACTCTATTACGTAACCTTAAAAAATTTTCTAAAAACATTTGTTAACAAAATCTCACTTTTAATAACAACAACAAATTTTGATCCTCCATAGCCATAACTACTCTTACAAAGAAAAAATCAGAGTAATTAATTAATTAATGATTATTATTAATATGTCTCATTTTCATTGCAAATTTTAAGCTTTCTCGATTAGGCTTTAATCACTCTTTTTTATCATATTCAATCATATTGTATTGGTTTTAACTTTTTTCAATTTAAATAATGCGTTTAGTGGAATAATTTTTATTTATAAGCATATAATCTTTGAATTGTTATTTTAAAAAATATTTTTATCATTTTTTAAAAATACATTAATTATAAAATCCTTTCTATAAAGTAAAACCAAAAAAGCAAAAGGTAATGAAAATCATTTTCCGAATCAAATGTTATTTCATTGATCTTGTTAATGAACATTAAAACTCTAGATTATCTACATTCAACATTATATATAATTAATCAGTCATATAACTTGGGTAATTTTGCTTTAATTAAGAAAAAAATTTGTGTTTTGTTAATAGAAGGAAAAAAAAATCCCTCACTGCCGGTTTGTTTTTGAGTAAAGAGCGCCAACAAGGAATGCACTTAGCTATGTTTGGCTTTTAGATGGACCCCGGTGGCAATGTGGTTGCCACCAGATATTATATTTTCATGCCATTGTATCCTTCAAGCGGACCACTTCAAGAAACCTACTTACTACCCCACTACTACTATTATATTGTTTGGTTAAATACTACTAATATATAAATATATATATATAACCGATCATTTAATTTAACAATATAAAATTGATTTTACATATTTTCGTAATTTTTTATACGATTTATATTTTAACAAATCAATCGTTGAATTTAACAATATAATTGTATTCATGGTGCACGTAAAGTTTCGAATCGATCCAATATTTGTATCATATCGATCTAGAATGCTGTTTTTTTTTAATATATATTTAACAGTTGAAAGTTAAATACGACAATTGAATTAAACAAATATAAATCGTATAAAAAGTTATAAAAACGTGTAAAACTAATTTAGTTTTATACTAATATAAGTGGATCACTCATTTCTCTATATATAGTTAAGATTACGAGAGATTAAACACCGAGACTAAAACTATATTCGATAAAAAAATGAAATATTTTAAACTAATGATTGAGTTATATATATTTGAAAATTTTAGATCTTTTTTTAAAAAAAAATTTAATTTTTTAACAGTTTTTTATTTTTTATATATATTTAAAATTTTTGACTTTTTTTTTTTTAAAAAAAATTGAATTTAAAAAAAATATTTTTTTTTGATTTTTTTAAAATTTTTCTTTTTTTAATTTATTGAAAATTTCATTTTTTTTAAAAAAAAATTAAATTTTTATAAATATTTTTGAAATTTTCTTTTAATAATGACGTGATATTTTTGTCACATGTCATGATCTCGTTAGATGTTATTATCACATCACTCATTTAATAAACGGTGTTAATTTTAAATATTAACTTATTTAAGGGAACTAAAGTAGAAATACATGATTGAAAATTTTAATTCTCTAAATATTAAATTGGGAGAAGTAATAAACTACAATGACTAATTTTAGATTTAAGAGATATATATATATATATATATATATATATGATTTTGCTAACGAGTAATTTAAGAGTATTCTTTAAGATTACTACATATAATAATAATTTCATCTAATATATTAAAAATGATGAATAAAATTGTCAGCTACTGCATTTAATACAATATTTTGACTATCAATAGAATGTTAACTAATCTTACAATATATATATATATATATTATCTGGTACACTGTCAGTGGAGTTTTTAGACTTCACAAGCAGGATTAACAGGTTGACATACTCATAGGGTATAATAAAAAAATAAATAAAAACTAACTAAAAAAAGAAGTGGAACATGTGACAATTTCTTAATCCGTTTGTGCAGTTAAAAAGCTTACACTGTTAGTGTACTAAAAACAAAATATATATATATGAGAGGGGTCCACTTATACTAGTATAAAACTAAATTGAGTTTACACACTTTCATAACTTTTTATACTATTTATATTTTAACAAACCGACCGTTGGATTTAACAATATAATTGTACTTGTTGTGCACATAAAATTTTAAATCCTTCCGATATTTCTATCATATCGATCGAGAATACTGTTTTTTTCAATATGTATTTAACGATTGAAAGTTTTTTACATCGAGTAAATAGTTAAACATTTTTAATTTACTCGAAACTCGTTGTGCAAAATCTACGTGAATAGAACATGAAATACGACGATCGGATTAAACAAATATAAATCGTATAAAAAGTTACTAAAATGTGTAAAATCAATTTGATTTTACACTAGTGCATCATTATATATATATATATATATATATAATATGCCCATAGATGCCATATTATATGGGTCCCATTTTGCCCCGCACTACAGCTACAGTGTACACCAAAATTGATAAGGCAATGCACGCCCCACGTTCCCTTCGAAAAGGGGATTCTACTTGTTCCTCAATATTCCTATCCAAAAATTCTGTGTTTGTTCATGGAGCATTCATGGTGTTAAAAACATTCTCACTTTAAAACATTATATTAAATATTATTATTGAAAGGACATGCAATTTATCCTGTCTGCAACAGTCTAGCATGAAATTTTAATTTCTCTAACTATATATTGTATTTCAACTTTCTTAAGTTGAAAATCAGATGATATGATTCTTTAATTTCCCAAAATGGGACTATGAAACAGATGATAATTAAGAATCGAAATGTAAATACAAAGAACAGATAAGGAATAATATTGTGGAGTTAAATTGCAAGAATAATTTATTTACAAAAACATATTATACAAATCTGATATCCTTCTGGTTATGGTAAATATTGAAAAATGATGGTCAATTGATCATAGCAATAACAGTAGCGGCATCAGCATGATTGCAACTCCAACTTTTACCTTTCGGTTCACACATTTTTCTTTTGTTAGATACCCTTACCCTGACAGGTTGATATAACAATTATACTTGATAGCTGCTGCGTCTGGCTATGAAGCTGAAGACGACATGGAATTATAGGAATCCCAATAATTTCTTGTAACAATCTATGCTATTTGAATTCGGATGAGTATCATATACGAATATGTATCCGATACAGATATATTTAATTTTTTTTTTTTAAGTTTTTCCATAATTTGGAGAATAATATCACATATGATATCTTAATATGTGTCGGACATAAATGTCAAACACGAATAATTTAAAAAATATGAAGAATCCAAATAACATAGATAACACTCATGCAATTTAACTTGATGAGTTGTTGGTCTTAATCCGAGTTGCGCCCCCTTACCAGTAAACTATCTCCATCAATCTAAACTAAAAAGTAGCTAGACAAGGCTTTTTTTTTTTTGTTTTTCTTCGAATTGTTTCTTTCAATGAACAAAGAAAATTCAGTTTGTTTTTGAAGCATATTGAATTCATTTTGAATACCTCAAAGTGCCTCCATTATCTTTTCTTCAAAATGCTTTCTCAGCCAGTAATTTCTCATCAAAAGCTCTATTGCTTACACATCCAACCTATGTTACTCGGATTCGAGTGTAAGTATCAGATACGTGTATGTGTTCGACATGTGTATGTTTAATTTTTTCTATGTTTTCTCATATATTTGAAAGGTCTTTAGAAGATCCCCATACTTATACGAGAATATGTGTCAGACACGAATTTCGAATACGAATACTTAAAAAAAATAAAGAGTCGCAGTAATATAGCATCCAACACTCAATTCACTTTAAACAAGAAATAGTAACTCGATTAAAAAAATATATACTGTAATTTCTTTTACTGATTGCAACCCCTGAGTTTGGTGGAGGTTCTAAAATTGACTGATCAAATTTTTTGTTGATCAAACAGGTAGTGTGGACGAGAAGCAAGTAAAAATCAACCCAAACTTTGGGGGAGCTAGAACTAAACAGTATGAATTACAGACCAAGTGTTAGTCTTAGTCTCAAGGAGAAAGGATGAAACATTTTGGTTATAATTCATGGTGGGGAAAAAAAAAAAAAAACCCTGAATCAAGACATAAAGGCCACCATCTTTACCAAACAAAAAACAGGAAAAATTTGGCAGGCTCTTAGATTTTTGCTGGTTTTTCAGCTTTTTAGTTTCTCAGCAGACATGCAACCCTTAAGCCTACAAAATTGATAATATTCCATGTGCTCTTGATTTCTATTTACACTGCACTATGTATAGAATTCAATTATTGGTGCGGACCTAGTTGTATATGTATAAATCATTCAATTAAGGCTGAAAGTTCTTGGGTCAGTAGCAAACACCTCATCGATATCGAGAAGGGGTAGGTCCCTGGAAATGACTTGCAAAAAGAATGTAAGATGTTTAAGTATTTCTACCATAATTCGCAAAAGTAAATCAAGGAGGAGGGTCTTAAACTTCCATATTTATGACTCCGTCACGAATCATAATTTTTTTTTGGTATAAAAGAAGTCGTAATCTAAGAATAAAGGAAAAGATTGCAGATGTTGAATTTGAATTCTAAACCTGCTAGATGTTACCTCTTAAGATGGTTGCATGAACCAACTTGCCACTTATTTTTTCTGCAATTATGCTTATGCAGCACACTAAACCAAGATTAATAAGGGGAGCTTTCATGAAAAACATAATCAATTTGCTCTTAAATGTGGTCAAATGAAAGCTTAAAAGTAATCTAACAAAAGGCATTTGGTATTGCATAAGTGACAGTTGAACGCAACATGTTTACTCATTACTGTTCAAAGACTATGATGTGAACCTAATATATACTGCATGACACAAAACAAAAAAATAGGGCATGGATTATTGAGCCAGGCAAAACCATAAAAATACATCTTCTTCCATTGTCAATACATTGTTGTTCAGATTCATAGAAATAAGACAAAGGGGGATTGATCTATACATTGTTTAGTGCAATGCATTTGGCACCATAATCAATATCCTGAATTGATGAATTTCCATTTAAGACAAAAGGTATGAAATTTAGATTTTAGACTAATATCTGCTATTCCAAACAGCCAATTAATTTGAAAAATAAAAAAATAAAAAAAATTGCAATCTTTCATGTTGTTCTGCAACTTATAACCTCTCCATATTAAAGATGGCTCTGTTGAGGGGTATTAAAACATATCTGTCACGCATTAAAATCTGGGACTATTTTTGCAGATGGACCATGCATGAACTAAATAGCGTTTGTAATTGATCAAGATATTCTGCTTAAGCCAAGTTTATCATATGTTTTGACCCTTTGATATGGTAAAATCAATCAAATATGAACAAACAAAAACAAAAATCCTATCAAGGAATATTGAGGAAGTGGTTAGAGTATTAAATGAGATATTGTGTTTATTCCATTAGTGCTTAAACTGATAACGATGGAAAGAAACATAATCACAACAGCACACTGAAAATGCAAGAAGCTATGAAATATATATATATATATATATATATATATATATATGAGTTCGTTTTTGATATACCGACAGTGGACTTTTAAATTCACAAGTAGTGTTAAAAATTTGTAATTTATACCCATTTTTTTAATATACCTTAAGGGATATGTGTCACTCTGCTAACTCGGCTTGTAAAATTTAAAAACTCTACTGATGATTAATGAAATAATTTATATATATATATATATTACCTAGCCAAAATAAACAACATATTGTGATTGCATTGTCGGATTTGAGATAAGTGTCAACTTCCAAATTAGTTGTGGGTATGTTTTGATAATTATAGCATGAGAACTCCATGTAATCTAACAACAGCATGTAATAATTAGTAGGCACATATTGATTGCAGAAATGAAACCCCAAAAAAATTGGCTGATATTTCTTCTTCTCTGCATCCCCATTTTTTTTGTTTCTTTCATGTAATTGCATTATTAATTAAGCTTGCTAGCTATACTTGTTTGTGGTGACCAAGCAGTGCAAAGCAACTAGCTCGACATTGTCTATTGAAGAAATCCTTTAGGAGAAAATCTAACCTGAAAATGGGATTTGGATATGGAAGCCAAATTCCACCATGTTTTTTTTTTTTTGCAATATGACAGAATAGCATTTGGCTGCTGTATTTTGTCTGTTTGCTACCGACATCATCAACTATAACGTGAGAAAAGTTCCATGTGGAAGTGGTCGAAGAAATCTTTAGCTCAAAAAAGTGAAATCCTAAAACGAAAAATGGAGAGTGAATTGTTTAGCAATATGATCTTGATGAATAGAATTATTTATCAGAAATCAATCACATGTCAATGGAAAATAGCAATAACTTTGGACATTAATATTTGGCTCTTCAAATACGTACCATTTAAAGTTGAATGTGTTGAAGTCTTTGGTGGCAAGCTGAGTAAATTGTGGAGTGTCAGCTAAAGGTTGAAATTATTGAGAAAACCGAGTAATGTCAGAAGACACCTAAATTTTGTCTCTGGATCATATTTCAATGCTTAAATCAGTAGGTTTTAGAAAGAAAAAAAAAATTGGTGGAAAAATAATTTGATAGAGTTTTAATAAATTTCAATGTTTACTTATTTCGGATCAGCCTTTGACTATTTATACATGTTTGTGGTCTATGACTCTATGCTGGAAGTTTCAAATCTTGACAAGCGTTAATCAGATGCCCTTTATTACCGGAGCTTGATCTAAGAAGTTGAAAGCTCGTTAAATGTCTTTCATGTGTCTGTCTGTCATGCCGAAAACTTAGCTTGGTCATAAGCTGCTACACTGGCCTTAATCTCTTTGGGCCTAGCAGAATGTTACAAGAAAAAACAACTATGAAATTTCATAGTCCCAGAACCGACAGGCTACAAGGTCTGGAGTAATGAGTTAACCCTGCTCGCTTATGCTAGCCATTAACCCCATCTCTGTAATAGACTGAAACTAATACAATAAATACTGTAACTAAATGCGAAAAGAGTAAAGACATTTTGTTAAGATATTGGGGCTAGCTGTTTTTCTTCATATACAACAAGCAATGATGGAAGATATATATATATATATATATATATATATAAGGTTAAAACAATAAAAAAAATAGTCAAAGATCCGATTGGGGAAATCTTTACTCTCAGAAAAACTTTTATGTTTGGTGAATTGCTAAAACAGATACAGCAGTATCAATTAATGAGCTGCAGAATGTGACTTCTCACTTCACAATCCTGTTTGGGTTTAATGGGCAATGGCATCTTCTGCAGAATGTGACTTCTCAGACAACATGCGACATGGTCGATGGTCATCATCAACCCCTTGAAGAATTATTATAGTGGCCTGTTTATAAGCCCCATTCTATTTGGACGTGTTAAGACAAGGCCCGTTGAGTACCACCTTTTGTGCCCATTATTTAAACAGAATCATTCGTTTACTTTTTATTTTACTAGACTAGAATGTTAACCCGACTTGGTCTGGGATGTTTTGTTTTAACATTTAAAAAAATAAAAAAATAAATAATTTTATAGAATATAATAATAGTATTAATAATTATTTTATAATATTTTTAATTATTTTTATTTGTGTGTTGTTGTAAGAGTATAAATTTTTATAAATAATTCTTCTAAAAAATATTTAGTTTTTCCATATCTTAATATATTATAATATAAATATAATCATATATCTATTAATTAAAAAATTATGCTAAAAGTAATTATTCATAAATTATATAATTTAATGTGTTTGAAAGTGGAATTGATCATTTGAAATGCATTTCATTATTTTTAAAATTTCTATTTTACTACGTAAGGTATATTGAATTAATGTATTTTATTAATAATTTAATTTTTTATTTTTTAATGTATATTGAATTAATAATTTTATTTTTCGTATTTTTTATTTTTTAAACAATTTATTCAATAATAATTTTAATTTTTTAAAATTTTGTTATATTTATTTTTTAAAACAATTTTATAATTTTAATTTATGCACAAAAAATAAAATTAAATAGACAAAATATAAATATAAATTATAAGTTTTGAGCATAATATTTATATTAATCTATGACAGATGCAAATGCAATGATCAATTTCTTAAGTCAATGAACTTATAATTAAATTGAATCACTATAACAAACTATACAAAATATTCCCACTTGGAGACAACTCTTAAAGTAAGGTATAGATGTCTCAAATTTAATTTAGACAAATAATAACTTTCAATCATGATATGACACGTGACACAAAATTGAGAGTTATTTGAATAGTGTCAATTAGATCTGGCAAGTTCAGATACAATATGATTATACGATATGAACATAACATGAGAAAAATAATTAAAACACAACACAAAAAATAACACGAAACTACATGAATATGTCAAAATCTACATAAAACGAATTATTAACGTGTCAAAATTTATATAAATATAATACCTTAAAAACGATTATGACACGAAAAAGTACAAATACGAACATGACAATTTGTGTTACAAAATTAGAAGTTATTTGAATAGTATCAATTAAACCTAAAAATTTCGAACACAACGACACAATTTAGAAAAATAATTAAAACACGACACGAAAAGTAACATGAACACGACGCGAATACACGAACGTATCAAAATCTATATAAAATAAATTATTATAAATATATTACTTTGAATACGATTATAACACGAAAAAATAACACTAACACGATACGAATATACAAATTTTTTTTCCTCTTTTCACTTTTTTTTATTAATTAAATAAAAAATATTGGCTTGCTACGTGGCAAGCTAATATTAAAGCAATCTCCTCTCGACTGAGGGGATTGCTTTAATTAAACTAGATAGATGCCCGCGTTTTGCTGCGGATATATTATCGGATTTGAATTGATATTTTTTAATAAATTTGAAAGATAAAAAAGCAAGAGGAATAAAAAAAATTTAAAAATAATAGCTCCTATCCTTATATAACACCTGGTATAAAATTGAGAGTTATTTGAATATGATCATTTATATTCGATAATTTCAAACACAACATAATTATACGATATGAACATAACATGAAAAAAATAATTAAAATAAGACATAACACGAAAAATGACATGAACACGATAGTAATACACGAACGTGTCAAAATCTACATAAAACGAATTATTACCGTGTCAAAAATTATATAAATATATAATACCTTAAATACGATTATGACAGAAAAAATAACACGAATATGATGACACACGGTACAAAATTGAGATTTGAATAGTATCAATTAGACTTGGCAATTTCGGACACAATATGATTATACAACACGAACACAACATGGAAAAAATAATTAAAACACGATATGAAAAATAACATAAACACGATACAAATACATGAACGTGTCAAAATTTACATAAAATGAATTATTAATGTGTAAAAGTTTATATAAATTTATAATACTTTAAACACATAATAAAATAACATGAATATGTTACGAACATACAAATTTTCTCTAAATTGAATTATTATGACAAATTATGTAAAATATGGGATGAATTAAGACACGATACGAACACACAAAATTTTCTCTAAATTGACAAACTATGCAAAAATATTTGGATGAATCGACAGGACATGAAAATAACATAAACACAACACAAATACACAAACGTATTAAAATCTAAATAAAACAAATTATTAACATGTAAAAATTTATATAAATTTATAATATTTTGAACACACGAAAAAATAGCACGACACGAAATATAACATAAATACGATACAAAAAAACGAATACGTCAAAATCTACATAAACCCAAAATTATTTAAAAATCAACCCTAAATCAATCTAATAAAATGATCTAATTAACTCTAAAGACATTGATTAAGTCATTGCTTAGTTGGCTATTAAAATGACCTAATTAATCTTAAAAACATTAATTAATGCCATTGCTTAATTGACTATTTATCATGCTTTCAATTTCTCTAGTTGTTGCCTCTCATTTTGAAATTAAATTAAAAGGTGAGAAAGACCCAACTAAGGTCTTAAAGACCCAAAGACAACCCAGGCCTTAAAATTGAGAAAAAACTGCATGTCATCAATGACTAAAAAGGGCCTACAAGAATGATAAAAACCATTGCTGATCTGGCAAGCAAATCTGATTTCAATTTCTCTGATCTAAGAAGGAGAATAAGTTTACGGACAGTTTTTATTTATTGTTATAGATTTACAGATTACATGGAAGTGGGAGTGGAGAAGATTTATCTGAGGTTCAAGCTAATCGTCCGTCCGATCTGAATCAAATCAGACGTGAGATATGATATTTTAGATAAGAATTCAATTTGATTTGGTTCATTTTATTATTTAATTAATAAAAATTATTTTTATTTAAATTTAATTATAAAATATATTAATATTAATATAAAAATAAATTTTTCATATATTTTTAAACAATGAAATGAGTTTTTTTAATTCGACAAGTCAGATCAGACCTTAGATAAGTAAATTTTATTATTATTTAATTTTGATCCGATTTAATTCATAAATAAACCGATTTAAGATCCAAGATTCAAGGTTGAACATGCAAAATTATTGAAGTTAAGGTAGATGACTTTTGTCCATTTGATGCCTTAGCACAATATGTCTCAAGTAAAACTTGATTATTCAAACGATTATTATATGGTATTAATTCCAATATATGATTTAATTTAATGCCACGACAACATATTTCATTTATCAAATATAGCGGATAATCACAATTTCTGTAACTGTCTAGTAGTACTACCATGTCATTTTACCACAATGCCATTAATATATTTTACTACTTAGCTCATAATTTTGAAAGCTAGAAGACTAGTTGTCGATATGTCCGAGTGGTTAAGGAGACAGACTCGAAATCTGTTGGGCCCTGCCTGCGCAGGTTCGAATCCTGCTGTCGACGATTTCTTTTTCGCTCTTTTTTCCACTGCCGAAACGCAACCACAAAATCGTCTTTCAGTGAACTCAAACGCCTCTAAAAAACCAATCTAAGTAAAACCCTTTTTATCCTTTTTTTTTTGCTTTCGCAAAAAGTTCCTCCATTTTCATGGCTTCCTCTCTTCGGTTCAATCCCACTTCACTCCCTTCTCTCTACCCAATCCCCACCCACAGAAGCTTCACTTCCATACGCTGCGGCCCACGTGACAACCGTGGACCTCTCGTTAAAGGTCGTATCTTAAGCACCGAAGCCATCCAGGCCATCCAAGCCCTCAAACGGGCACAGCGAAACTCTTCATCAACGACAACAGATACCCAACTCCCTTCCCTCTCTCGCCTCATCAAATCCGACCTCCTCGCCGCCCTACGCGAACTCCTACGGCAAGACCAATGCACCCTCGCCCTCCACGTACTCTCCACCGTCCGATCTGAATACCCGCCTCCCGACTTGACTTTGTACGCTGACGTTGTCGTCGCGTTGGCTAGGAACCGTCTGGTGGACGAGATTGATGGGTTGATTGGGGAGATGGAAATGATCGAGTGTGATGACGAGAAGGCGCTTGTGAGGCTGATCAAGGGTGTGATAGAGGCTGGAAGGAAGGAATCAACGGTCAGGATTTGTGGGTTGATGAAGGAAAATGGAGTAGGGTCTAGGAAAAGAGTTGGGGAGTATGTGGTTAAAGTTTTGAGTAAAGGATTGAGAAGGTTTGGGGAAGTGGGTTTGGCTTTGGAGGTTGAGAGGGAATTTGGTGAATTGTCTAGGGTTAATTTGGACAAATTAAGAATTTAGGAAGACAAATGGTTTTTTTAAAGTATAGGGAATTTCTTTTTTCTATTTTATTTATGTATGATTGAAATAGTTATGATTGAAATAGTTTTTTTAGCATTTTTTGTTCAATTAACATTGTAGCTTTAGTCTTTTAGTCTTAAAACGTTGATTTTTTTTTTTTGTTAGATTTGATAATTTTGAATATGATATAATTATATAATACAAAAAAATAATTAAAATATAATATAAAATAAGATATTACATAATAAAAAAAAGCACGAAAATGATACGAATATAAAATTTATATAATATAAATTATTAATATGTTAACATTTATATAAATATATAACACATTAAATACGATTATAATTAAAAAATAATATTAACACGATATAAATACACACATTTTCGGATATAAAATTTGTTTTTAATAGTAGTGGTTAGACCTGCTCAAAGGTTGGATCTAGGCAGACATTCTTTGATCCGGATTAGTCTGACTCGAAACAGTATTTTATGTATTATAATAATATTATTTTTTTAAAATTTAATTATAAAAATATATAATTATTAATAAAAAAATATTTTTTTATATATATGATGAACAGTATTTCGAATCCGTGGATCGACCCTTGAGTAGGTCTAGTAGTGGTACATTGCTTAGAGAAAAAGAACTTTGGTAAAGACATGTTTGATGTTTTCATTATTATTCTTTTACCCTATTAATAGTGTTATGTTTGGTAAAAAATATATATATATATAAAAAAATCTCAATCATTAATATATATATATTTCTTTCTTTCTTGTCCTTTGTTCAAGGCATGAGACATAAATATAATAATATCTTTAATCAATTCATTAAAAATAATAAATAAAGTTATAATTTTTACATTTAATATAATATTATCAATATAAATAATATATTAATTAGTTTTAAAGAATGTCTTAAGTATACTTGTTAGCAAAATCATATATAATATAAGTTGAGAAATGAGAAACTAAATTAAAATTGTTTAATTTTATATGAAATTTAAAAACGATTTTGCTAACAAATGCCCTAAGATTACTATATGTAGTAATATTTTCTTCCAATACATTGAAAATGATGAATAAAATTATCAACTTTTATAATTAATACAATACTATTACTATAAATAATATATTAACTAACTTTAAAGAATATTTTAAGAATCGTTCTTAACAAAACCCATTTAAAAAATACTAGCAATATAGATTAAAAAAAAAAAAAATACCCTCTATACCTTACTAAATAGACAAAAATACCCTCCATCTCCCTCAATTTTTAAGCCTGAATGAAACTTTTTAAGGGTTATTACAACAAACAAATTGCGAGTCAAGTCCACCTCTCATAGCTTTTGGCTGCAATTTCTGAGACAGGGCAGAGCCCAGAAAAAAAAAAAAGAAAAAAAAAAAAAAACCCATCTTCAAGACTTCAACAATAAACAAATCTCATCAAATAATTTTGCTAAAAAATAAGAAACCCATTTTACAATCTCATCAAATGATTAGTGTTAGAAGCAATCCATCCCCAGCAGCAGCAGCACCACCACCACAAGAAGATGCTTGGATTACTTCTTACCAAAAGCTACTTCCTCACTGGCACTCTTTTTCTCTTTCTCATCTGGTAAATTCTTTCACTCTTTTCTTCTTTTTTTTCAAAATTTAATTGAAGTTTAACATAAAAAGAGATTACCCTTTGTTGATTTTCCTTCCATCTGTTTGATTAATAATGATAATTGCCCAAAAACACTCTACCAAACATTATGTTTTAGGGTACCCCTGATTGCCCTTTAAAATCCATGGGGAGCTTGTTTTTATTGAAATGGCATCTGGAAAATTTCTGGGTAACTTTTTATCTTCTTTTTATATTAGAAATATGAATTTTGGGTATCAAGGAATAAAATTTGCTAAAGCTGAATGAAATTGCATTATGATAATGAAAAAAATATGAACTTTTAGTTCTGTAGTTATACATATGGAAGACTTTTATAGAAAAAGTTTGATCTTTCTGTTTAATGGCGAATAGGTTAAGATCATATCCAACTGCAAGCTGAAAATTTTCCTGGTTGCTCCAATTCTTCTTTTATTTAAACTTTTGTAGATTATTCATTATTTTATTAACTGTGTTTTGTAAATTTGCTGCAGCATTCCACACTACCGATATCAATATCTAGAGTTAATCAGTTTGACGCTGCTAGATTGGATATTGAGATGTCAGCTATGTTAAAAGAACAGCTGGTTAAAGTTTTCTCCTTGATGAAGGTATTTTTGCTATTGAAGGCATTCATGGTGTGTAGAAAATGAAATTGTGCTGTGCGATTGTCTGATCTTGTTTCTCTTTTTTGTTGGGGGTTAGCCAGGAATGTTATTTCAATATGAACCAGAACTCGATGCTTTCCTCGAGTTTCTCATTTGGAGGTTTTCAATTTGGGTAGATAAGCCTACTCCAGGAAATGCTCTTATGAATCTGAGGTACAGAGATGAATGTTCCATGGAACTAAGAGGAAAAGGTAAGAAGGTCTGGACTTCTCTTTCTTATTCTGCTACTTAAGAATTGGCTCTCAATAGTTTAATTTCTCATCTGTTTATCATATAGATGAAGATACATAGATCTTTGAAAAATTTTATGTTATGTTTTTGGAGCTAAAAGAGTGTATTGCTCATGTATAAGCATTGTTACCAACCCACTTTGTCTTCATATAAATCGAATGATGTGATAACTGATTTGTATGTTTTCTGAGAATTTCATTGTTTTTAGAGCGGGAATATTTTTACAGGATGTTTACTTTTGAATTTGTTTCTTTTACTTCTATTTCAATTGAGTTTGATGTATGATATGCCCCATGTTAGTTTGCCAACCAAATCATTCTCTAGTATTTTTTTTATTGCCCTTTATAACTAGTTGCATTATTGATTGTTGTTTTGTTCTTGACTTTATTAATGACTGCAATTATCAGTGTTTTGTATCAAAATTACATCTATTCCTTTTTGAAACAATCTTTTTAGTGCATTTTAGAAGATGGAGCATTTGACCTTATTTAACATTGTCAGTTTTGAACCATGTTTTGGAAAGTTCATCCTAATATCTGTGCAACACTAGCACTTTACCTTGGTTAACATTGTCTTTTCTTTACCCCTCCCCTTCTCTCATGCAGCCTTAACTTGTGCTACTCATATCTTTCTGCAGTAAGAACAGGTTTGGAAGGGCCTGGGCTAACTGTTGCTCAGAAGATGTGGTATTGCATTGCTGCGGTTGGTGGTCAGTACATTTGGGCTCGTTTACAGTCATTCTCTGCTTTTCGCAGATGGGGTGATTCTGAGCAGGTGCTGATTTATGTATCCTTTTTGTTTTCTTCTTCTTCTTCACATTCTTCCCCTAGGGAAGAGTTTGGACTCCGTTTAAAGTCAATACTGATTTTCCTTTTCTTCTTCAGAGGCCATTGGCACGGCGAGCTTGGGGTTTGATGCAACGTATTGAAGGGCTTTACAAGGCTGTGTCATTTGGCAACCTACTCATATTTCTTTACACCGGAAGGTAGGTTTCAAAGTGTTGTTTCTCATAATAGGAAGCCTTATAAATATTGAAGCAGATATTTATTTGAATCTCATTAATACTGTAGGAAAATAAACTCATACAGAAGGATAGAAGCACTGATAGCAAGCATAGTGATTTAACTTACTATATCTCATCTTAAGTTTTCCATTTGTCATCTTCACTGATCGAAACTGATCTGTTTGTCTGGTTGTTGCGTTTATATATATTACTTTATTCTGTCAAACATGAAAGCTTGATGGTTAGGGAACTTTTAGCTGGTTTGAAAAACCTTGTTATTCTCTGATCACCTTTCAGCAGTCAGAGTTGATCCAATTTCATCTCTTGTTCTAATGCAGGTATAGAAACCTTATTGAAAGAGCTTTAAGAGCAAGGCTTGTCTATGAAAGCCCTAATATGAATCGAGCTGTGAGTTTTGAGTACATGAATCGCCAGTTGGTGTGGAATGAGTTCTCGGTAATCTTTCCTTGTTTAAGCCAGCATCTCAATTCTTGTGTATCTGAATGCTTGATTTGAAGATTTTTACATGTCCTGTTACTTTTAGAAATGGACATTAGGCTAGTCTTTACCAGAGTAAAAGATATCAAGTGAGGTGCATATTGTGGAGAAATTGACAGAAAACCTATTTGTCAGCTGTTAAAGTAAATGACAGAAAACCTATAGTCTCAATTCATTTCTGATTCATGAAAAGCTCACCAAAAATGACTAGGAAGGGGATGGGAGTTTCTATTGCAAGTAAATGAGTATACATATTGAGTTCAATCAGTCTTGGAACAAAAGAAATAAGGAAAACTGGAAAATATCTTTTAGGACTATAATCTATATGCCGACAGTCTATGTTACCTGGACTCGGGATAAGTGTTGGATACGGATATGTGTTCGACACAAGTATGCTCAATTTTTTCTAAGTTTTTCATATACTTGGAGGATCATATCCCGATACCTATGTCCAAATATGTGTCGGATACAGATGTTGGACATGGGTATTTTAGGAAAAGTGAAGAGCCCGGGTAACATAGCCGACAGTAGGGTTTAAAAACTTCACAAGTATGTTTATATGCCTACCATGTCTCCATTTAACTTCGAATAATGAAGTCAACACTCTATTATTAACTTAACAAATTTGGTTAGGGATATGAAGAAAGCATGTAATTTGCTCGTGGAGTTTTTAAACTCCAGTGCCTGTATATATATAGGATAATAACCTGATGTACTGAAAACATAGGATAATGACCCAGTTGTTTACTATTTTGAGTCTGTTCAATAATGGTTTTTGATGTGACAGGTTTTTTTTACCTGTTTTATGTCAACATAGTAGTGTTGTTAACATGTTATACCTTTATTGGCCTTTTGGCTAAGATCAAGTGTTGTTAACATGACATTGAAAAGTTTTACTTTCACTTTGCCACTGGTCAGATTGACATAGACTACCAGGAGCCTTTTTTTTTTTCCTGCGATGAATGTGTTGTAGTACTTATATTTACTTTGCTATTATGCAGGAGATGCTGTTGCTGCTTCTCCCTCTTCTTAACTCGTCAACTGTTAAAAGTTTTCTTCACCCTTTCTCAAAGGACAAATCTTCAAGTTCTACAGAGGATGACTCTACTTGTCCCATTTGCCGGGCAAGTCCGACACTTACTTATCTCGCTCTCCCTTGTCAGCACAGGTGGGTTAACTGAACTCTCTCCTATTCCCTGGATACCCTTCTAGTTTTTTTGTTTGCTATATCAGGGTGATGCTTTCAAGTTTGAACACTTTAACTTTGTTCCCACCTTTCACAGCCTGTCCATAATTTAAGGGGCCTAATTTTCAAAAGAAATTAGGCCCGTATTGCCCTACACTGTGAATGATTGGCTTGAAATATGTTTAATGAATTTGGGCTCACCAAAAGACTGACATGTACATGTTAGCACCATGCATCTTTGTGATTTATTGAATGCTACCCTTAACAGCTGTTTCCATGAAATGCATTTGCACAGCTCCAGTGCTCCACAGTGTTTAAGAATAATTTTCATATATAGTTTGCTTATAATTGGATACAATTTTGTATTCACAGGTATTGCTACTACTGCCTTAGAACACGATGTGCTGCAGCTCCCTCGTTCCGGTGTTCCCGATGCGGTGAGCCTGTTGTGGCGATGCAGCAGCATGGCAGTGTTGTTGAGCATAAAACTCAGAGTCAGTAACTTGCATAGGAAAAGGGCAACAAAAAGGAGGACAAGAGAGCTATACGCTTTAGAAATCTGTATAACAGAAATACCCAATGTGGCATACAAATCATTTGAGAAAACAAAGCTTTTTTTATTTGTTTCAAAACATTTGTACCCCAATTTAATGGGGAATTAATCATTCTTTGTCAACTGTCACATTAATAAGGAGGTTATTTTTTCAACTCGTGGAAGGGAGATTCTTCAGAAACTTGTGTCGTGTTAATCGTGTTTAAATGTATCATGTCGTGTTTATTATATTATTTTTATGTTTATATCGTGTTTTCATGTTGTGTCCGAAATGACTTAACTCACACAAGAGTGAGAGATGGAAGTAAAGAGTGAGAGATGGAAGTAAGCTTTGAAGGGAAAGGCAATATTGTCCTTGCAAAAAAGGATAAGTGGATATATAAAAAGAGTAAATAAATATAGATCAAGGAAATATAAACTTTCAAAGTTTAGATTTTTAGGAACTAGCTATGTCACTAAGCCCTTTCTATTACTTTTTTCTAAGATACAAACTCATATTTATATAGGACTCCAAGAATTATTAAGAAAGAGAAAAAATATTTCTTAATACAATGTACCATAATTATTATGTATATAATAATTAATCTAATTCATTCACCATATGCATTCATCCTAATCTAATCATTCACCACATGCATTCATCTACCACATGTATGTATAACACTTCCCCTTGGATGACTATTCACTATGAATATGCCTCGTTAAAACCTTGCTAAGAAAAATCCAGTGGGAAAAAAAACTTAACGAAAGAAAAAGAGTACAATATTCATAGAAAATTTACTTTCCTTCAAAAATAAAACCAATTATTTAATGTCTTTAAACCAGTGCATTCCAATGTTATGTACGTGCTTCTTGAAAATTGAAGTTGACAATGCCTTTGTAAATAGACCTGCTGGGTTGTTACTTGAACGAATTTTGCAAGTATCAATATCACCTTTCTTCAAGAGTTTATGTGTGTAAAAGAACTTTGGTGGAATATGTTTAGTTCTATCACCTTTTATGTAGCCACCTTTGATTTGTGTAATGCATACTGCATTATCCTCATGCAATATTGTTGGCTTGTCATTTTTCCCGAACAATCCAAATGTTCTTCTAATATGTTGAATCATAGTTTTTAACCACATTTATTCATGACTTGCTTCATGAATAACCAATATTTCTGAATGTTTGATGAGGTAACAGTGATTGTTTGTTTTACATACTGCTATCAGATAGCAGTATCACCATATGTAAAGACATAATCTATATATGATCGAGCTTTTTGAGAATCAGAAAGATATCCAGCATCAGCATGTCCCGTTAATTATGACTTTACTCCATTTGGGTAAAACAAACTCATGCTAGTCATGCCACGGAGATAACGAAAAACATGTTTCACTCCATTCCAATATCTTCGTGTTGGTGCAGAACTAAATCTTGCAAGTAAATTTAATACAAAAGCTATGTTTGGTCTAGTGCAATTTGTCAGATACAAAAGTGCTCCTATTGGACTAAGATATGGTACTTCAGGACCAAGAATTTCTTCATCTTCTCGTAGACGAAAAAGATCTCTTTTTACATCAAGTAGCGAACAACCATTGGAGAGCTTAATGGATAAGATTTATCCATATGAAATTGTTTCAAAATCTTTTCTATATACGGTGATTGATGAATAAGAATCTCATTTCTCAAATGTTCAACTTGAAATCTAAGACAAAATTTTGTCTTCCCAAGATCCTTAATTTCAAATTTCTTCTTTAGGTAGTTAGTAGTCTTTGAGATTTTTTCTGGAGTTCCTACCATGTTTAAGTCATACACTGCGACTATAACAAATCCAGAATTTCATTTTCTTGATGAAAATACAAGGACAAATGGCATTATTTTCATATCCATTTTTCAATAAATATTCACTTACACGATTATACCACATACGTCTAGACTGCTTTAACCTATACAGGGATCTTTGTAGTTTAACATAGGGCATTTGCTGTGGTTTTGAATTATATGCTCCAAGCATCTTAAATACTTCAGGGATTTTCATGTATATGTCATTATCTAATAACCATATAAGCAAGCTATCACCATGTCCATTAGACGTATGTCAAGTCCTTCAAAGACTATCAAATTAATAAAAAAAAATCTAAAAGTAATTGCATCCATAATAGGAGAATATGTCTCTTCATAATCTATTCCAGGTTTTTGTGAAAAACCTTGTACTACAAGTCGAGCTTTGTATCTCACAATTTCAATTAACTCATTTCTTTTACGTACAAAGACCCATTTATACTCAACTGGTTTGACATCTTCAGGTGTCTAGACTACTAGTCCAAATACTTTACGTTTGATTAATGAGTCTAGCTCGGTATTTATTGCTTCTTTCCATTTTGGCCAATCAATATTAGAAGCAATTGTATATGCAAAAACATTATCAACAACAACTTCATTTCTTCCCCACATATTTTCAGATTTTAATGAGATCTCATAGTTTACCGGTATCGGAACCACTTATGGGGTTATTTGTCTAGAAATATGAGGTTGTTGATCTAAATTATTTTTGACATCTTCTGGAGTGTCATTTTCAAGTGATTTTATTTCCTTTTTCTTTCAAGGAGCAGAATCTTTTGCACCAAAAGGTCTACCTCGCTTCCGGCATATTTTAGATTCATTGGTTGCCATACCCACAGGATGTCCTGCAAGGACAATTAAACGTGTAGGAATATTCGCAGTCGGTACATGCGATTTAGTGATATTTTAGGTGTCTGTAAAAATATCTGGCAATTAGTTTGTAACATTCTGCAAATGAATTCTTCTTTGAACTTCAAGTTCACATTGATTTGTGCGTGTATCAAGATTGGACAATGTTGGTGTATTCCAACAAATTTATTGTGCTTCAGATTCTTTACCTTTTTATTTCCCTAATGATGGGAAAAACTGATTCATCAAATTGACAATCTAAAAATCTTGCTCTAAAAATATCACCTGTTAAAAGTTCAAGATATCTAATGATAGATAGAGAGTCAAAAACTAACATAAATTCCAATGATAGTGCAATAAAGACATATATCGCACAACCTCTAAGATTATGATATGTAGATGGTTAGTTACGAACTAAAGAGTAGCATTTATTATAGCATGTCCACAAGCAGATACAAAAAATTTTGATCTCATAAGCATAGGTCTAGCAATCAATTGTAAACGTTTAATGAAAGATTCTGTTAAACCATTTTGAGTATGAACATGTGCAATGAAATGTTCAACATTAATTCCAATAGACATGAAATAATCATAAAATGCTTTTGAAGTAAACTCACCTGCATTATCTAAATGAACTGTCTTAATAGAATGGTCAGAAAAACTTGATCTTAACTTTATAATTTGAGCAAGGAATTTAGTAAAAGCAGTATTACGAGTTGAAAGCAAACAAACATGTGATTATCGTGTGAAAGCATTAATTAAAACCATGAAATACCGAAATGGTCCGCAAGATGGATTAATTGGACCACAAATATCTCCTTGTATTCTTTGTAGAAAAGTGAGAGACTCAAAAGATAATTTAGATGGAGAAAGTTTAACAATTAATTTACCTTGAGTACAAGAAGAACAAAAATAATCATCAGGCAAAAGGATTTTCTGATCCTTTAATGGGTGTCCATGTGTATTTTCAATGATATGTCGCATCATGATTGAACCTGGATGGCCAAGACGATCATACCAAAGTATAAAATTTTTAGGATTTGAGCACTTTCGTGCATAAAATTTGATTCAACCATCCTTTTTTTTTGGGTGAAATATAAGCCAGATGAGAAACTCTAAAGTTTCTCTAATATAAACTTCTGGTTAGAAATGTTAGAGGTAATATAAAGATATTTCATATTTCTCTCATTTTTGTTTTAACATGATACCCATTGCGACGTATATATTTGAAAATTAATAGATTTTTTCAGGATCTACTAGAATATAACGCATCATCAATATATAATTTTGTTTCATTTGGAAAAATAATGTGGACTCTTCCAGAGCCATCTATTTCATTTGCAGAACCAAATATTGTATTAACATTAAGTTCAGCTAATGTTAATTGCAAGAAATATTTTCTATCACGAAGAATTGTGTGATTTGTACCATTATCCACTAAACATATGATAACCTTTAAAATAACATAAACATAAATATATCTCATTAGTAGACATTTTCATCCCCAATCAAATGACTAGTTTTGTAATTAGGGTTTTCGAAAAAATCAGAAACATCAAAATCAATATTTAGAGAAGATTCATTATCATAAGTAGGATCAACAGATTCAAATAAATTTACTTCAACATTTTTTTTCTTATTCTTTTAGTGATGTTTTGTAAAGATCAACTAGATGTTTTGGAGTCCGAAATATACGAGATCAATGACATTTATAATATTTAAAGAATGATCTTTTTTCCATACCTATATCAAATATTGTCATTGTTTTGCACTTTATTACTCTTTTCCAAAATTTTCTCATTTTTGACCCACTTGTTTTGATTCCATTTAGCACATTTGCTTTCAGAACTTGAATGATAATTAGCACGAGTCTAATAATTTTTTCTACCGCGACCCATTTTAAAACCATGGCCTCATCCACGACTTTGAGAAAATACCACATTCGCTTCAAGGAATGGTGTTAAGCCAGTAGGACTAGATTGATGGTTTTTCATCAAAATTTCATTGTTTTGTTTAGCCACAACTAAACAAGAAATTGCCTCAGAATATTTTGTGAATCTACGCACTCAATATTTCTTCTACAAGAGCACATACGAGGCATGAAAAATTGAATATTTTTTTTTCAACATATCTTCATTAGTAATATTCTCTCTACATAATTTCAATTGAGAGCTAATCTTAAACAAGGCTGAATTATATTCACTTACGGTTTTGAAATCTTATAGCCGTAAGTGTATCCACTTATATCGAGCTTTTAAAAGAATCACCATTTTTTTGGAGTTCATATCTATTCTTTAAATTATTCCAAAGGGCTAATGGATCTTTAATAGTAAGGTACTCAGTTTTTAGTTCTTCGTGTAAATGGTATCGAAGAAAAATCATTACTTTCGTGCGATCCTACAGGGATGCTTGATTTCCTTCTTCAATAGTATTTCCAAGATTCATAACTTCAAGATGAATCTCAACATCATGACAAATAATTTCTTCCAGAAATATCAAGAGTAATGAATTCAAAATTCGTTAGATTTATCATTGTAAAGGTACTTAATATTAAATAAAAAGTCCAAAGTCAAGTATACATTAAGAATCTAAAAAAATACTCATCTCACATATATCATATTATAGAACATGTAAAGATATATACTTTTTGCACATAAAAAGATATACTAGATTTTTAGATAACACATGTTAAAGAAAGCAAAATTCTTACCTTGATATAATGAAAGAAAATTTGAGGACTTTACTACCATTAGAGACATGATCGTGCTGATAACGTGTTATAAATAAAATAAAAAGAGTAAATAAAAAGAGATCAAGACAAAAAAAATATGAACTTTTAAAATCTAGTTCTTCAGGAGCTAGCTATGTCACTAAGTCTTTTTCTATTACTTTTTCTGGGATACAAACTCATCCTTATATAGGACTCCAAGAATCATTAGGGAGGGAAAAATACATTTCTCAATACAATAGACCATAATTATTATGTACATAATAATTAATCTAATTCATTTACCATATGCATTCATTCTAATCTAGTCATCCATCACATGCATTTATCTACCACATGCATATATAACAATAACAATATATATATATAATAATTAATCTAATTCATTTACCATATGCATTTATTCTAATCTAGTCATCCATCACATGCATTTATCTACCACATGCATATATAACAATAACAATATATATATATAACTCAAATTCGTAACAAGGTAGGTCCTTGTAGAGGATAGAGCTAGCCGAGGACCTCTCATGACTCATGGTAAAGGCATGGCAGCTGCCACTGAACCAAAAGGTAAAGGCTCACAAGCATAACAGGGCCCATATTTAGTGGCAAGTGTGTGGCCGTGGGTCAGGGACACTTTGGTCGTATGCTTTCATATTCAATCTACCTTAACTCCTACTATATGAATTGCGGCAGCAATGTGTTCCACATTTTTTTGTTTGGTTTAAACTTTTAGAAGTAGCTTTGTAACAAATGAAATGCTTTTTCTTTTTGTTTGGATTTAATTTTAATTTTGAAAGATTTTAATAACGTATTTGTTCACATGCATTTAAAATTTTACTTTTAAAGTACTCAACAAAAAAATTCTTTTACTTACCAACTGAACTAACCTAACCTAACCTATTTGGCTAACAAATGGAATGCTTTTGCACACAATGTGTTTAATCTTTACTCAAAACATAAATCTAGACATGACGACCCGTATATGCATGTCGGGTTTTATTTTTTTTAATTGTATAAATATAAACACAACATAAATTATTAAATATATCAAAATTTTAAATACGAATATGATAAACGTGTCATGTTAATCGTTTTTATTATATTATTTTTGTATTTATTAAATATATTATATTTGTGTCGTGTTTTCGTGTGTTCAAAGTTATTAGTTCCATGGTTCTTTTATCCAAATGGGCAAAGTGGTTGGTATCCACACAAGGCAGAGCTCTATTACATATATCTGATGGTTGGAGTTTCCCTGTCTTTCCTTTCTTTGGGTCAATTATACTTTTGATTCAACAAGTTTTGACTCTAGTTCTAGACTTCTAGTCACAATTCAAGCCCAGCACAGTTTTGAAAATGACATTTCCATCATTTCATTAAAAATATCAGTAACAGAACAACATGTACGGTACTTAATTAAGGAAAAACCAAACCCTCCAATACGATCTTTATCTTCTTGCAATATATATCTAAAGAAAAGAAAAAGAAAAAAATAGAATTATGGAGAATCTACCGTTAAGAAATTAGCTAGTTATGTTAAAAGAAACAGCTGAACATGTTTTTTCAGACAAGCTACCATGAATTGGACAAACATAGATACAGTTGTGAATTTTAAGCCCCAGAAACAGCATGATTTTGCCTAAGGAATAAGGTGTAATATTGTAGAGAGGTAGGTGGTCAAACCTATTTTTCAATATCGACAAAAATAATCATAAGTTCACAATCACATTTTGTCCATTAATTCCTGATTTTATGTGCAATTTTGGGCAATTCTAATCCCTCTTGTAACCTAGCTATGTACTTCTAGTCAAATTTAGTCAAGTATTATTAGGTTTTTTTTTTTTTTTTGAAACCTTCAAAATAGAATATACTTAATTATTTGATTTCACTCGAGTCAAGATGATGCTCAAATGCAAGCATCCCTTATTTTACATATTTTTCCAAGGAGAAATTCCCAAACTTTTTGTAAGATTCGATATTCGAATATGAAGATATATAAATTAGAATCTTATTTTTTGTTCATAATTACAAAAATATGATTAGAATGTAGAAAACCCATGTCATATTTCTCTCTTGGCTAGCTACATCATGCTTCATGCCTGCCGACCTGAAGTTTGGTGTTCTTCAAAATTCCAGAGGTATTCAGTTAGTAGCTAGTGCAAGGCTAGGCTAGGCTACTTTTTTTTTTTTTTTTTGTTGAATAAAATTTGGTTTCAATTGGCGGGCCTCCTTGATCTTGGATCAGTCCTGAAATATCTGTCTTTTACAGTTTAAAGCATTGCAAATGTTGTCTTTAGTCAAAAGATTGTCAGTTGCATGCCTATACATTTTTTCTTCTTACTTTCAGTAGCTACTGTATCCTTATTTAAATCAACTGAAGCCAAAAACCCTTTCCTTCCCTCCCTCTATAAAAGAAGTTTATGGTCTAAAACATTAAATCAAAAAATCAAATTGATTGGCTCTCTTGTTTCTGCTTTTGCTATGCCCCAAAGGGTACACATCCAATTTGAAATTACCAACCGCTTTGTTTCTCTTTTGATTTTTTTATACGAAAGAGATTGTAGTCTGGGAATAAAAAAGAAATTGTAGATATTCGAATTTAGATCTGTTGAATGACATTTCTTAAGGATGATTGTTTGAACCAACTGGATTAAGAAGCTCTGAGTTCTGTTTCTCTTTTGATTTGATATTCTCATTAAAGTTAAGTGATTATAGGATAAAAGCTAACCCTTTTATTTCTTTTTAAAATTCAATGGCTATATATAAAATTCAATTGCTCATCTCTCAGAGAGCTCTGATTTTAATGGCTCACATTCTCACAGCCTTGATATGAAGGAGTTCTAGGAATGTCTTAATCATCTTGCTGTATATGATCATGGCCTACACAGGCCCCAGTTTTACCTGGTTTAATACAATAGCAGAATAGGTCTTCAAGGGCTTTTTTTTTTTTCATATTAGCGGCGTTTATAAATGCCGCTAAATGGACAAACGCCGCTAAAGCGTTTGCTCCTCACAAAGTTTTACATTTAGCGGCGTTTGCATGGACAAACGCCGCTAGAATTTACATTTAGCCTGAAAACGTTTCCATTTCTTTTGATAGAAATGGCGGGCATTTTTTGGTAGGAAAAATAGTACCGCGTAATTTGAGAAACATTTAGCGGCGTTTTTAGTTCTAAACGCTGGTATTTATCTTCTTTAGCGACGTTTTCTCCACAAAAACGCTGCTAAATTAATTTTTAGCGATGTTTGGGGTAGAAACGCCGCTCCCTTTACAAAAATACGGTACTTAGCGACGTTTGTAAGTGAAACACCGCCAGTGAAATGCTACTAAAACCCAAAATTGCTGTACCCGCTGGATTCCTTCTAAGAAGTTGGACAGAGTACTTGTGAATGAATTCTGGCACCTTTATTTTGCAACCTCTCATGTGAAATTCCTGAGTCCTGACGTTTCAGACCATTGCCCAGCAATCATGAAGCTAATCAGAGCTGGCTATTCCCCTCCAAAACCATTTAAAATTTTCAACTTTTGGACAAGGAACCAAGAGTTCATGAAAACTGTTGAAGACTCTTGGACTAAGCCTGTTACAGGCAATCCAATGTCCAGGTTCTTTCAAAAGTTGAAAAGGTTAAGGGTGAGACTGAAGCAACTAAATTCCTCACTTTATGGGAGCATTTCTTAATGGGTGACAGAAAAATGGGCAGAGTTGGAGGAGGCTCAAGCTTCTATTCTTTCTCAAGCAACAACACCTGAAATGGTGGAAAAAGAGAGGCAGATTTTTTTCAGAACTCAAAGAGCTGCAACTAGCTGAAGAAAGTTATTACAAACAAAAATCAAGAATTAGGTGGATACATGAAGGTGATCAGAACACCAACTTCTTTCATTTTATGGTTAAAAACAAACACAGTCGAGATACCATCAGAGTATTGACAGATGCAGAGGGGAATAGGTTGGACACGTTTGCCCAGATTTCAAAGGAGGCTACAACATTTTTTTCAACATTTGATTGGCACTGTAGATAGTCAGGTCACAGGGTGTTCTAACGATTTGCTTAAGGATCTCCTTCAATTCTCTCTATCTAATGAAGCACAAGAAGACCTTGCAAAACCTGTTACTGAGGATGAGATTAAAAACTCAATGTTTGAACAAAATAGTGAAAAATCACCTAACCCTGATGGATATACTTCTCATTTTTTCAAAGTGGCATGGCTAGTAGTAGGAGTTGATGTGGTTAATCCAGTGCTCTACTTGTTCAAAACTAATGACATGCTCCATGCTTTCAACTCTACTGTGGTTGCCTTGGTTCCCAAAATCCAAAGTCCTAATAGTATCAAAGACTTCAGGCCAATTTCCTGTTGTTTAGTGATCTACAAGTGTAAAACTAGGATAATATTCAGCAGGTTAACTAAGCATCTTCCTTCCATTATCAGCAAGAACCAAAGTGCATTTGTAAAAGGAAGAAGCATTTCATATAACATTTTACTTGCACAAGAGTTGGTAAGAGGTTATGGTAGATCCACTCTGTCACCCAGGTGTTTGTTGAAGATAGATCTCTAGAAAGCTTTTGATTCTCTTAACTAGCAGTTCATTCTTGATATCCTAACAAGGTTGGGCTTCCCTTCTCAGTTTGTTAGCTAGGTTAAGAGTTGTATTGGTATTGCTAGGTACTCAATTTCTCTCAATGGAGGGTTTGTAGGGTATTTTAAAAGAGAGAGGTATCGGACAAGGAGATCCCTTATCCCCCTACTTGTTTGTGATCTCCATGACTGTGCTTTCTAAGATGTTGGATGCATGAGCTAGCTATGGAATTTTCAACTATCATCCCAAGTGCCACAAAATAAAATTAACTAATCTGTGTTTTGCAGATGACTTGTTAATTTTCTCGAAAAGAAACCTGGACTCCATTGTAGGCTTGCAAAGCATCTTACAACAGTTTTATCTTTTTTTTTTTTTCTGGATTGCAGCTTAACCCACCAAAGAGTGAGATCTTTTCTTCAGGAATTGCTGCCAACAAACTCCAGGAAATTCATGAAGTTACAGGGTTCAAGCTAAGGAAACTTCCAGTCAGATATCTAGGAGTTCCATTGATCACCAGAAGACTCTCTGAAAGGGATTGCTTCTCTTTTCTTGAGAAGAGTTCAGGACGAATCAACTATTGGGCTACTAAACAACTCTCATTTGCTGGTAGAATGCAGCTTATCAAGTCAGTGCTCTTCAATGTGCAGAATTTTTGGTGCAGACACTTTGTCATTTCTAAAGTAGTCATTAGGAAGATAAATCAGATATGCTCGAGTTTTTTCTAGAAAGGGCAAGAGGGATCATCATAGGGAGCTAGGGTAAGCTGGAGCAGTATCTACAGACCTAAATCAGAAGGAGGTTTGGGGATGGGAGATCTCCAGGTTTGGAATCAAGCATGCATGATCCAACACTTATGGTCTATCCTAGTCTAGACAGGCTCATTGTGGATTGTTTGGATTCAAGCCTATGTGCGCAAAGGAATGCCTTTATGGCAGGTTCCAGCAAAACAAACTCACAGCTAGAATTGGAGAAAGTTAATGCAGCTCAAGAGTACAGCCTTGCAGTTTGTTTCACTACAGAATGGATCATTTACTTGGAGTCTGCTAGGGCAGAAATTTCCAGTAACCAAGGTATGGGATGAATTGAGAATTCAATAGGGAAAGGTCAGCTGGCACATGCTGACTTGGTATCCATTCCATATTCCTAAGCACTTTATGATTGCTTGGAAGGCAAGTTTCAACAGATTGCCAACAAAAGATAGGCTGATTTCCAAAGGAATGGACATTGCAGGTGACTGTCCACTCTGTCACACTGAGCAGGAGACAAGGAATCACTTGTTCTTCGAATGCCCATTTACAACAGAGATATGAGGAGAGGTCCTTAGACTCTACCATCTGCATAGAGCTGTAGGTGACTGGAACTTTGAACTTGCTTGGGCAGCCTCCAGACTGAAAGGGAAAGCCCTGATGTCATACGATTGGCATGGAATGCTTACATTTACATGGTATGGAGGGAAAGAAACAATAGTCAGTTCAGGCAATCTGAAAGCACGGCACAAGAGATAACTGACAGCATCAAGGAGACTATAAGGCTTAGACTATCAGGGATGGGAAAAGTGGTAAATGATACAGTCAACATGAGGCTGTGTGCAGCATGGGGGATAACTAGTTTCTGAAGAAATTTTTCTTCCTGTAGGGATGGGTTTTATGTTGTTGCTATTGTAAACCGTCTGATAGATGTAATGCTAGCAAAATGCTAGCTGACAAACCATTTTCTTGTAACAATTATGCTGCTTCTTAGATAATAAAACAACTTATCCACACAAAAAAGGCTTCCTTTTTAAATGATCATAACAAGAAAAGGGAATTTGCCTAAAATATATTTTTACTAAAAATGTTCAAAGATTTGGACAAGTTTTAATTATTTTGATCTCTTACTTCACAAAAACAATTTATATTCTTGAAATCTAAAATATGCCATTAAAAATGATTATCATTTTATGCATATATAGAATTCTTTTAATTCTACGAACCGGGATTAAATGATATATTGATTTAATAATTAAATAATTAAATATTTTAAAATATACATAAATAATGGACTTGACATATCAATCCCTTAAACTAAATATAACTTGTGAAATTTCAGTGTATTGAATAATAATCCTTATAAAAAGGAGAAAGCTAACCATGTGTGGACTAAATTATTAAATGTTGAAAATGTGTTGATCAAAATGATACTTAATAAAATACCATATAGCTAGAATCAATCCCACTTTCATTTGGAAGCATGTGTATAAAGTGCTACCAAGCAATCCCAAACATTAAAATAAGAGAAACACAATGCAATTAATGATTTTGATGGTTCAAAAAATTTCTCCAACAATGTATATTTTGATAAGATTAGTTTTGAGTATGTTTGGCCTTGGGTTACTTAGATTATATATATATATATATATATATATTAAAGTATTAATTTTGTATGGTGAGTTGAATTAATAATTGCACAAGAATAGAGAAACCATGATAACTAATATCAAATTATGAAACCCATCATATACCCTAACCCTAAAGACCCAAAATTAAAACAATCCCAAGGCAGGCAGCACCCCGAATCAAGCAAGTAAGGTCATAGAGGCCAATAGTTAAAGGACTGAAAACACTGCCACTAGCTTTTCTGCCCCCACTTTATAATAAAGCAAAAGCAAATAATAAAAAAGAATACTAAATAAATTAATGAAAGAAGAATGGAAAGGGAGCAAAGCTAGCGCCCCAACCCCACCCTTGGTATAAAAATTCTTTCAAAGTTTCTTCACCCTCATCTGAGAAAGCAAACAGGGGCCGGGGACTCTTAATAAAGGCTTTTACCAAAGGCCTGTTTGGTTGGGTGTATAAACAAGGAAACTTAGCAAAGCAAAGAGAGAAAGTGAAAGGGAAAAGGAAAAGGAAAGAAGAGAAAGATTTTTCTTTCTTTTGCGTGTGGGGAACTTCTTTTTTGAAGGATCAGAGGCATATGAAATTGAACTAAGTTTGCTATTATTATTTTTTTTTTTTTTGCAACAAATGATGGCAGGAAACCCTAGCTGGTGGAGCATGCATTTGCATCCACCTTCTCAACACCCTTCAGCTTTGTTAACTCCATCCCCATCTCTCTTCCCTCAATATGTTCTTGGATCTTCTACTCTTCCTCCTAATTCTTTGCCTGATAACCAAGAGCTTCCTCAGTCATGGAGCCAACTACTCTTGTGAGCTTTTTCTCCACTTCATCTCTACTTTTTCATGCTAGTTTCTAGTTCTACTGATTTCTCTCTAACCTTCTTTCATAGGCTTCAGCAGCTTGATCCATAAATATACTTCTTGGGTCTCTTTACAGTCCTTCCCTTCTTACTTTAACTTTTTTTTTTTTTTTTTTTTCATTTCCTATTATTTCCTTTACCCTTTTCAAGATGCTTTCATAAACTATCTCAACTTCTGGTTTTCACCAGAGTTTTTTTTTTTTTTTTTTATTATTGTTACTGTTAACGAATTGAACCTCTCCCTCTCCTTCCTCCTCGAGCTAACTTCTCTATGATCTATCCTTAAACCTATTATGTGGTTTTTTTTATTGCTTCTTTTGGTTATCTTAAGATGGCTTTTTCTTGTACATAAATTCTAATGCAATATCTTAATAATTATTGTTATGGGGTTCTTATTTGGTGGTTAGGGGTGGATTATCCGGCGAAGAAGAAAGGTTTGGTCCAAGTCATCATTTTCAGCCTAAAAATTTGGAAAATTGGGAAAACCAAATCCTAAATCCATCTCCGAGGGTTCCCGTTGTTGACGTAAAGCAAGAGGTTACTCAAAATAGCAACTTGTACGGCCGTCATGCCAATGAAGAATTTCAAGCAATATCTAGGCCTGCTGCTGCTTGGTCTCAAATCATGCCAGTTTCTTCCCCTGGGTCTTGTATTACTAGTTTAAGTAGTAATATGTTAGACTTCTCTTATAACAAGGCGGCAGATGGGTCTAATACTCAACCCTTAGACCATTCTTCTGAGGTAAGAAAGAGAAAAAACTAACAACCCCGATCCCCTTCCCCCACACCCTTTTCTTTCTTCTTTTTTTTTTTTTTGCCTTGCATTTATTTGGGTTAATCTATATCTATATATGTATAGTATACAGATAAAAGTTGTTTCCTTTATCTCTTTATTTCTCATTTTTCTTCTTGTGTTTTGGCAGTGTAATAGCACAGACACAGGTGGGGTGTGCAAGAAGGCTAGGGTTCAGCCGTCTTCAAGCCAACCACCTTTAAAAGTAACATACAGAATCTTTCTTTCTTTCTATTTAATTCTGTGTGCTTGTGCCTTTGTGTCTGTGTAGAATATTAGTATGTCGTTCTTGATTGTCTATTTTCAAGCATGTCTTATTCTTTCCAGCTACTACTAGCTACCCATTTTATCAAAAACAAAGGGTCAAAAAGCAAAATAAATTACATTAAATAGTGTGTGCTGAATGCTCATTTTTCTGCATTATATATATGCTAAATATTCCAGGTGAGAAAGGAGAAGCTAGGAGATAGAATAACAGCACTTCACCAGTTAGTTTCCCCATTTGGAAAGGTAAACCAAAAATTCCCTTCACTTCTTCATCAGCTACACACAAAAACTGAGCACAAAGAATAGTAGTACATATTACAGAAGCAGTTTTATTCTATGATAAAACCCATAAAGAGATTTCTTTTTCGCTTTTTTGATTTATTTTGTATGCACTGATCAAGGTGTTCAAGGCTTTCCTTCTCATTCTTTTTTCTTTCTTTATTTATTTTTTTTATTCTGGCCTTCTTGGCTTCTTCCCTTTTAACATTAAAGAAGATCTGAAAGATGATTTGGGGGTTTGTGTTGTGTTTGTGTGCTGCTCTTTTGCAGACTGACACTGCTTCTGTCTTGTTAGAAGCTATTGGTTATATCAGATTCCTTCAGGGTCAAATTGAGGTGATGTTTCTTCCACACCCATTTTTTTTATACTCTCTGCCCTAGCTAGCAGCTTAGAAATCAGTGAGAAGCAAGCATGCATATGTAGTTTAAAGTTTCAATAAGTCATGCTTTTTTCTTTTTCTTAACAATAATCTTTAGTTATGGAAGTCATAAAAAAAAATTATTCTCTTTTCCCCACTTTAAACGCAGGCTCTTAGCTCCCCTTACTTGGGTACTGCATCTCCAAACATGAGAAATCAACAATCTGTAAGTACCCATACATATCCATATGCCCATTTCCCAATGCAACACTAACATTGAATTTAAATATGAGTTTTGTTATCGAATGTCTTATTCTTTAAGATTACTTAATATATTATTTATAATAATATATTGTAATAAATGTAAAAGTTGATAATTTTATTCATCATTTTCAATGCATTAATTGAAAATATTATTATATTTAATAATTTTAAAGAGTACGCTTAAGGCACTCGTTAGCAAATTTTTTTAAGTATATATAATTATATATGGTTAATTGTAAATATTATGATATAATTAATTGATGGGCAATTTTGATTAATTTTTTTTTTAGGTTCAAGGAGAAAGGAATTGTGCATTTCCTGAAGAGCAAGGACAGGTAAACTTTATTGGATCAATCACCTCACAAAGGCAAAGTGGGGGGGGGGGGGGAGCTGGGTTTGTGTAGAATAGATGGGATGGGAAAGCACTTGTTTTTTTTAACTACTATTTTATTCATAAAGGAAAGCATTGAAAGAACAAGGTTCTCAGCTTTAAAACACATTTAAGTGAAAAAAAGTTAATCAAAAGCATAATTTGGAACTGCATAAGATTAGTATATGTAATTTTAAAAAAAGAAAAAGTGTTTGAAGATAGAATTAGAAATAGTTCTAATGCTTTTTCCCTTGCCTTTTCCATCTTTATTGTTTTTAAAATTAGCTGTTCAATGACACCTACCAGAAAAGCAAAGGGAGGCTCCTTAACCAGGAACCCTTTCTTGATATGATACCTCTCTCATTTGACTAATTGTTCATTTATACAGTAATTATTATCATCATCATCATTACTGCTATTATTATAATTTTATTTTTAAAAAAATGAAGGGTACCCTTTTAAAGACCATCATTATTCATTCAAATATATATATATATATATATATATTTATAAAGATTCGTTTATAGGTATAATTAAGGATAATTTAAGAAAAAATAATGCATACTAAGATATGAAAATCATTGCCCTCATACTTTTTGTTTTTCTTAAATTTCCTTTTGAGAATAACAGGATAACCAAGAGTATAAGCCAAAGGACTTGAGGAGTAGAGGGCTGTGCTTGGTTCCTGTATCTTGCACCCAACAAGTTGGAAGTGACAATGGTGCTGATTACTGGGCACCGGCTTTCGGAGGCGGCTTTTAAGGAGGCAATGTTCAGCTAGCGTTTGATTTGTACTAAAAGCTTTCCAATGGGATGGAATGGAATGGAATGATATAACATCATGAGCAGTCACTCTGCTGAAAATCTTAAGGCTGATTGCTCTTGATGCTATTGCATTCTTTTCTAGCTCCACCATATAATATGACAGTTGGCTATTTTAATTGTTCTTGTATCTTTTTTTTTTTTCTTTTCTTTTTTTATTAGTGTAGGATAGCTTGTATTTTATGTTTCCTTTGAGGAATGACATAGAGCTTCATCTATATAAGAAGTTCACTTCTATTTTTGTTCATCTCAAAACAAAAACAAAAAAACCTTGTCGGGAAAGCACCATTCTTTATTCTTCTTTTATTCTTGAATACAATTAATTGCATGCAAACTTCAAAGAAAAAAAATTCATGCAATTATATAACTAAACATAATCTATAATACATGGGGACCTACCATATATACTTAGCTTGATTTTTATTTTTATTTGTTTTTTAATAACTAGGTTTATATAATAATTAACATAGTCTTTTTTTTATTACTTTTGTAACAACCAAGATTTGAAAGCATAGTATATATAGGGATATATATTCCCTTCGAGAACTTGCTTTCAGGCTCGACATGTAAAATGATAGTATTTGAATAATTTCAATCATAGAATGTGAAACACATTTGATTTTACTCAGCCTCCTTTAACTCAATTGGGTCAAGTCGGGTCGGACCTAATGATTATATGAAATCTTTATCCAAGATCTAACTTGACCAGTCCATTACTTTTCAAAAAAATAAAAATTAATATTTTAACATTTTTAAATATATTTTATAATTAAAATTAAAAAAAAATTATTAATACAAAATAAAATTGGACTAAACTTGAACTTTAAAATCTCATCGAAGGTCACACCTAAATCAAACCAAACCCATTCATTCTACCTTGTACATGTCTATTTTATTAATAGGATCCATGAAATAAGACATATATCCATATATCCCAGTTAATTCAAAGCAATAATCTGTTTATATTCTTCTTCTTTTTTATTTATATAGAATCATCTGTTTATATTCAAATATGAAAAGCATTGAATAACTCATTGAATGGGAAAGTAATGCTGAGAATGCAATGATGGTGATGAAAAAGAAAACCAAAGTAAATATATCCCCTTGAACAATGGACATTGGCATGACCCCCTTTCACAGTCTTAAAACAACTTTACAACTGACAATAATGAGGCATTTGACAATGAGAGTACAATCCATGTGTACCATTCATGTTATATCTTTTTTTTCCTTTTTCTTTTCTCCCTTTTCATAATGTTCTTGGTTTAAGGCATCTTTAGCTAGATCACTGTATTATAATCATCATTATTATATATATATATATATATATATATGTTAAATATAACCTAATAATTGACCTCTTCCAATATCATTATTTAAAAAATACTAAATACGAAGTCACAAGAATATTTAATTTAATGATTGATACATTTTTTTTTTTTACTTTAAAAAATTGGATTTGATTCGATTTTTTTCATCCTCCAATATTAAAAAGAAAAGCTAAAGAAGAAAGCAGATGAATCATGTAGAAAAAGAACAAGTTTTATTTCTAAAATAATCAAAAAAGTTTAGCTATAAATTCATAAGGAGTTAGAGAATGCTTATAAGTTTTCTAAGTTAAATTTTATGACCGATCGACACATTGAAATTGAAAAGTATATACATCATCTTGTAAGATGCTAAATGTATATGAAATTAATTTATCTTTCGGACGATTTAGTAATCATATAAATCCATTAAATTAAAGTAACACATTATATATAGTTTGAATTATATCCCTATAACATGACTGAATGATTTTTGTGGAAGAAAAGAGTAAAAAATGTTTGAAATTAGCATTCCATTCAATTTTTTTTTTTTTTTTTTTGGGTTTGGATTGAAAGGGGAACTTTCCATGAGTACTCATTATAGCAATCCATATTTGTTTCTTAGCCATATCTAACTGGAAAGGAAAGCTTGAAACATGCACGAGCAACTGCTGGCAATGGCATGGCTCATGGCTCATGGCAGTGCAGTGCCAGACCACTCAGCTGACCCGAATTATGCCGAAATGGACCCCATGGCTTTCGGGTCTTTCTAGACCACTTTTTAAGATTACAGTCAATCAAGTGTGACCATGGGCCACCCCTTCCCCTTGCCTCCTCACTCCAACGGGGGCTGCCCTCGTAATCCTGACGTTATTTCTTGCATCACCACCACAACTCACTGCATTAGTTTTAGGGGGAATTACAAATTGAAGGGTCTCTCTCCTTTCTCATTTTCAATTTTGAAGTCATCTTTCGCTAGTTCTCGTCATCATTATTTCTTGCTGAAAACGTTTTAAGATATGTGCTTTCTCTTTTTAGGATTCTCATTGTTTGTTTGAAATTTAAAAAACAACTATAAAAAATTTGGGTTCTTTTTTATCATGTAAATATAAGTTTTTGTTTTTTGGATCTCAAATTATATATGTTCATTTCTGGGCTATCTCCCATTATATCTAAGAGCGATATAAGATTTTATCTACCAAAAAAATAAAATCTTTGAAGCTGCAAAACGGTTTGTAGTTTGTGAAAAAAGATTTTAAATGCGTTTTCAAAATATTAGACGTTTGAGAAGAGCAACTATTAAGTGCAACAAATTACTGTTCTTGGGGGAGAGAGAGGCAAATACTACTAGTAAATACTTAAAATAATTTCAATTTAAAAAATAAATAAAAATAAAAATACATATTTGTTTTTAAATTTTAACACATTTAATAATTTGTGTTTTGTTTGGTCAACTAACTACCTTAATCTCCATTTTTTTGCACTCATTGCCGATGGAGTTAGTGGCATTAGGCATTGTTCCATAGCATTTGTTGCTGCTCAGTTGGACAATGAAAATAACCCAAACAAATGAGTCTTAAAAGAGCTTTTCTGGTTGGTACTATATATGCTATTGCAGATCTTTCTGCTTTGATCTGCATGACGGCTATGCTTGTTATATTCGATCTGTTCTAGAGTGGAAGGTGGCTTTTGGAGTTTACGCAATCATAATGTGCGTGGCTATATCAAGCAGAAATCAAACAAGTGTTTGTTCACCAGCTTTGCACAAGTTATTGTGGTTGCTTGTAAAGGCAGAAATCCCCCTTTTCCATCTCAAAACTCAGGCGGTGGTTACCATCACAAAAGGGATTTAGAAGTTACCATTCCTGACTGAGATTATTGTAAGATTACCTGCACCCTGACATTGTGTTTAAAATTGTCTATTTCACCTTATGTTTGATTACCTTTTTTTTAGCTGCTAATAAAGTTTGCTATCAGGTTTTTGAACAAAGCTTAAATTATAAGAAATCCTGAACAAGACCTATCCTTGTATGGATCACCTTCCAATCCATGGACTCTTTGCAAAACAGAGAGTATTAAAAGCACTTTTCAAGGTCATACCGTTGTGGTCTACAGGTTTCATGATATAAATAAACACAAGCCTGCATTTAAACATGGCAATTCGTGTATCCATATCGTTTTCGTGTATTTTATCGTGTCATAATCGTGTTTAAGATATTTTATATTTATATAAATTTTGATACTTTAATAATTCGTATTATATAGAATTTAAGACATTCGTGTATTCGTATCATGTTCGTGTTATTTTCTCGTGTCCTATTTTAGTTATTTTATTATATCGTGTCGTGTCCAATATTAGCAGGTCTACTACATTCATTCCCAATGGACTCACCCTTTATCAGTTTGTTCACCACTAATTAGTCTGATTGTTAGGATGGTTCTATATGTTAAGCATCTAACCTTAAACCAATTGGTGATAGGTAGAGTGATCCAACTTGAATATAAGATCACAAGCAATCCAGGATTTAATTGATGTGGGATAACACCACTTTAACAAACCCCATCACGTGTAGGCAAAGACACCAATTGGTGATAGGGGGAGAGACAACTTGAATAGAAGACCACAGGCAATTCAAGATTTAACTAATATGGGATAACACCATTTTAACAGGCTCCATCATGTGTAGGCGAAAACAGAGGAGCCTACTACGTAACAAACTCAGAAAAAATAACAGACAGGAATAATATAACAGAACCTTAGCTCTAATAACATGTTAAACATCCAACCAGCCTTGGCTCTAATACCATGTTAAGCATCCAAAACCAATTGATAATATGTGAAAAGATACAACTTAAATATAAGACACAAGCAATTCAAGATTTAACTGATATGGAATAACATCAATTTAACATTATAAGATCGTCTAATTATTCCCTTTGCAACAAAGTTAAGAGGCAAACCAGTAGACCTAGATGTAAAATTGAGAGTGGGAATCGGGCTATTAATCTCTTCCGTGTCTATGGTAGTTGCAGCAATTATTGCAGAGTTGAAAATGTCTTAAATGTGGCTTCTGCTTTTGCCACAGTATTGCTTGACATGCTTAGCCACAGCATAAATGCGGTCGGTAGCACAAATGCAGTTTTATTACACCGAGTTCCCTGAAGAGTATGTCAAGCATTGCTGCTGTGTTCTGATTGGACTTGGAATGCCTGTTGGAGATCTGCTTACTGCTACACATAGTTGTATATATCACTGTGAATAAGGAGTTTTTTTTTTTTATACCTGGTTTCCACAATTTCTATTGGATTCTTGCAGTAATGAGTTCTCTAAATTTGTTTTACTTCCTCCTTTGTAGTTGGCCGGGCTTATGGACCTTGTGTAGATAAAAAAAAAAGTTTGGGATGAAGGCAGCGAGGATTGAGTTCAGAATTTAGATAAAGGGAAAAGGTTGGAGCTAGGAAAGAAAATTTGTTCGAGCCCCTGAAATTGCCAGTTTGATTGGACTAACATAGCCTAGATTCTATTGTTTTAAAGTGTGTAAATATTAAACATGCCTTGTAAAGTAATAATCCAACTATAGTGAAGTACCATTTTCATAGTTTCATCATTCTAATTCTACCTGCTTGACAATAGTTTGCCTATACTAGTTTGGGGCAAAGGAGATAATGGCTATGACAAATGTAATTGGACCAAGCTCATATTCTATTAAATTTTGACTTGGGTCTTTTCATCATAAGTTCTTAATTGAATATAAGCATAATTTGTAACGAATTCATACTAACAAAAAGTATTTTAATTTAGGAACAAAATTTGTCCGAAAGGTTCCAGCGAGACTGGAAATATTACAAAACCTAAGGTTGAGATGAAAGGTGGATGGCCTCACAAACCAAATGCAGTTGTTTTGGAATTTGAGACAGATAAGTAAACAAAAGCAACCCAAGATGGGTAGTGCCAAGTTGGACATGTCTGGAAGGAATGTGGCTTGTACCGAATCATTGTCTGATGGGGGCTTTGGCTTGATGCTTCAGCTGACCTTTGATCAAATGGAGATTTGCCATGGTGACTGTGAGTTCTCTTTCAGCATCTCAAGAAATGCTAATTCTTTGTTTTGGGTTTTGATGGGGCATTTTTCAAGCATGTTCTATTAGGCAACATCAACGAGCTTACTTCAACAGGTGGAGAAGAACAGGATTGGGTTTCCAGTGTTATTAACAAGGGCCATTCCAGTATGGCTATTTCCAAGACCCAGCCTATTTATGTTTAGCCTCGCCAGGATTGTTGGGCTTGGAAAATGGAATGACTAAATACAAAACCTTCAATTACTTGCAGGAATTCTTCCTCAGTGTGTTAATATATTCCATATTTTTACCAGTCTAACAAATTAGATTGCCTTATATTGGAAAAGATTGTGGTTGAATTAGTGGCTCCATAATCTTAAGAGATGTTTGGTTTTAGACTTCTAGTATGTTAAATTACACTAAAACAGTCAGATAAGGAATGAAATGGAAATGTAAAAACACAGATATGCACCTAAAAAACCTCTGCTGTGAAATCAGCAGCGTACTCTTTCAATTCTGCATAATTTGAGTTAAATATGAAATGTTAAGTATTCATCAATTTAAACTAAAACCCACAAAAGCAACTCAATTGACAAGCTATTTGCCTATTTGAATGTTTTCAAATGAGCAAAAGCTGCAAAACCATTATTATAAGTCAAAGAACTGGCATCAGATATCAAGAGTTCACTAGGAAAACAGGGAAAGGGCAAGTAAGTTTCAAAGCTTACTCACTTGGGATGCCGTGACAGTATGTTTACTTGAGGCCATCCATTGTTTACCCAAAGCAATTAGCTCTCTGTTTCCTTTCCTTCTGACCTCCACCACCACCTGCGAAAGCTTTCCCTTCTTCCCTATGACCTTTGCCTCTATCTCCACTTCTTCCTGCCATTAAAACTTATCCTATTTTTAAACCAAAACCAAAACCCAGAAACAAAAGGAAAGAGCTTAAGATTTATCATATAAGAAGACTAACTTGAATCTTGGCTGTTGAATGAAATGAAATGTTGAAATCAAGGGAGGCTTTGACATGGTCATTAACGGAGTAAATAGCAGCAGCTCCAACGTCGTCAATCAACGTGGCTATGGCTCCAACATGCCAATTCCCATCTGCATCCTACAGATCAGTTCCAATATCAATTTATTTTGCCCTTTTGCTAAAACAGATGAAGAGAGAGCAATATAATTCAAAGGAGATCCAGATTTTTATACTGATGCACGACTGTGTACAACGAAATTACAGCGTATCGAACCCTTTTGGGCGTGTAGAATCTGCAATCCTTCAAGGGTCAACGCCTCCAGCTCGTGGCTTATGGTTCCTTTTGACAAACCTTCCAACCATTTCAGGGATTTTTGTACGGAGCCATATTCCTCCATTTTCAGACGCTCTTGCTTTCCTAATGTTACAGTCTTCTTGACTTCTTGTCATATTGGTCGGCGGCCTCGTTAGTTTTAAACGATTATTTTTAAAACTAACATGTGATTGATTGAAATGATTAGTAATTTCAAGGGTAAATATGAAAAACATCTCTTCAATAAGTAAATAATTGTTAAATGATTTAATAGATAAAAATTATTTGAAAAAAATAAATAATTAAAAATTGTTATAAAAGATATTGTAAAAATAAAATTACCTTTAATGATTTTTTTTTTCATTAAGAAAATATTATTTTTTAAAAATTTTAATTGAAAATAAATTAAAAAATAAAATATTTAAATATTTATTTTTTAAAATTTTAAAAAATAAAGAAATATTAATTTTAGAAATATTAATTTTATTTTTTTAAATTTATTAATTAAAAAAAGTAAATAAAATAATTTTATTTTTTATTTTTTTAAATTAAAAAAATTTTATTTTCAAAAAATTTTATTTTTTAATTAAAAAAAATTAAAAAATAAGAGAAAAAGGGATGAGAAGATTTTTTTATCAAAGATAATTTTGTCTTTACAATATCTTTTATAATAATTTTTAATTATTCATTTTTCTTTTTTAAATAATTTTTATTCATTAAATTATTTATCAATTATTTATTTATTAAAGGCATGTTTTTCACATTTACCCTAATTTCAATCCCTTAGATATGAAAATAAAAATTAAAAAGATTTTATCAATACATTTTTGATCGGATAAGAATTAAAATCATAAAATAAGATGGGAGGACATTCTGATTTTTAAAATAAAAAAAAAAAAACTATTATTTTTAAATTATTAAATGGCCTTTGGCTTTGGGTCCTTCACAAAGGGCAAGGACAAAGGCCAAGTGTCGGTCCTTGGCTATATAATCCACAATTCACATCCCTATAAGAGACAAAATTCAATTTTCTCGGTTTATAGTCTGTGTAAAAAGAAAATACAATAGCCGATATATCTAATAAAAGTAGACATCAATCGATCAATACTATATATATATATATATATATATATATATATATAAATTTTACTAACGAATATTCTAAGAACATTTTTTAAAATTACTATATATAGTAATATCTTCATTCAATACATTGAAAATGATGAATAAAATTATCAACTTTTGTATTTAATACACTGCTTTTACTATAAATAATATATTAACTAACCTTAAATAGTGGTCTAAAGTCACTCGTTGACAAAATCCTATATAAAAATATGAATTTTAAAAATACAAAAGATTTTGTTAAGTGTGCAGATTAGTTAAGTTGTTATTTATAATAATATTTTTATATTAAATGCAATAATTAATAATTAATTTGAGTATTGAAAATTGTAACTTACTTAATATAGTAACTTTAAAAAATGCTTTAAGGACACTCGTTAGCAAAATTCAAATATAAATAGTGAACGGCATATATATTCTTAATAATATATTAAATTAACTATTAAATTTTGCTAACGAGTGTCTTAAAGACACTTTTTAAGGTTATTATATATAATAATATCTTCATCTAATACATTATAAATGATTATCAATTACTGCATTTAATACAATATTATTATTATAAATAGTAAATTAACTAATCTTAAAAGAGTGTCTTAAAGACACTCATTAGCAAAACACCTTAACTATTTTATCTTTAATTATTGATTTTCTTATTAAATTAATAAAATATTCACTATTTTTATCTTTTTTTTAAACATTAAAATCTTTATTAAAGTAAACTTTTCTCAATTGATAAATTTTTATTTAAATTAAAAATTAACTAATTTTTATTTATCTATTTCTTTTTTTATTAAATTTTTTTATGATAACAATATTTTCAAATTTATTGTTAAAAATAATAAAAATAAGGATTTGAAATTTATTTTTGTAAAGCTATTTGATCACGAAAAGCCTTAAAACATTAATTATTTGACGAAAATTGAAACGTAAAAATATAACCAAAGATGATAATTAAAATTAAATTGGTAGTATGATAAGATATTTGGATCATAAAATTGTGTTAAATTACAATGATATATTAACATTTAGAGAATATTTTTGACATAAATATATACCGAGTAACAATGAATACATAACCGTTTATATAATATAATATAACCTTTGATATGATTTTAGTAACTTTATATGATTTTGATAAACTTTGATATGATTTTGATAGGCTTTAATATTATTTTAATAATCTTGATATAATTTTGATAATCTTTAATATAATTTTGATAAGGGTTTAATACTAAATTAGCCCTTATACTTTATGTCTTTTGTTCATTTGGTACCTGAAGAATTTTTTTTGTCACTTTGGTACTCAAACTTTCATGTTGTCATTCACATTGGCCCTTTGCCCTAACACTGTTAGTTAATGGCTGACTAGGCAAAAAACACTCAATCAGATTCTGACATGTGGCAAAACTACCACATCATTAGTGTCATGTCATCATATAAAAAAAATTCAAAAAAATAAAAAAATTTAAAAATCAAAATAAAAAAATTTTAAAAAATCAAAATTAAAAATTTGAAAATCTCATTTTTTTATAAAAAATATAAAAATAAAAAACCAAAATTATAAAAATTGAAAACTTTATATATATATAAATCTGTAAAAAAAAATAAAAAATAAGAAAAAGAAATCTGAAATTTTTTAATAAAAATGAAAAAAAATCTATTTTTAATTTTTTTTTTAATTTCGAATTTTCATATATATTATAAAAATAAAAAACCAAAATTCAAAATAAATTATAAAATCGAAAACTTTATATACATATTTAAAAATCTGTAAAAAAAATAATAATAATAAAAATAAGAAAGAGAAATCTGAATATTTTATTTAAAAAATTCTAATTCTAATTCTAATTTTAAAATTTAAAATTTAAAATTTCTATTTTTTTGAATTTTGAATTTTCATATATATATTTTTAATTTGAAATTTCTATATTTTAAAAAATTATTTTTTCTTTTTAATTTTGAATTTTTTTAGATTTATCTTTTATTTTTTATAATTTTTATATATTTTTAATTTATAAATTTAAAAAAAAATTATAATTTTGATTTTTTAAAAAAAAAATCAATTTTTTATTTATTTTGGTTTTTATAATTTTTTTATTTTTTATTTTGAATTTTTTTCATTCATGATGATGTGGCACTAATGATGTAGCAGGTTTGCCACGTGTCAAGCTCTGATTGGTTTTTTTTTTTTTGTCTAGTCAACAATTAACTAACGGTGTTAGGGCAAAGGACCAATGTGATTGACGGCATGAAAGTTCGAATACCAAAGTGACAAAAAAAAGTTTCTTCAGGTACCGAACAGAGAAAAGCCATAAAGTACAGGGGCTAATTTAGTATTTAACCCTTTTGATAACGTTTGATGCAATTTTAGTAACCTTTGATATAATGTTAGTAACTTTTGATACAATTTGGATAACTTTTGATATAATTTTGATAACTTTTTATATAATTTTAGTAAGTTTTGATATAATTTTTGATAATCTTTAATATGATTTTGTTAACCTTTGTAAAATACATATATAATCATTTAAAAAAAGTTAACAAAGTATGATACGAATGAATAATTTAACATAAAGACTAATATATTTTTTAAGAACAAGAATATCAATATACACACATTAATTATTAATAAAATATTAATATTAATATTTAATAAAAATATATCAATTATGCTTACAAGTATGTTCATGATATTAATTATATAGTTTATGAATAATCACTTTCAATACATTTAATTTTTAATTTTAACTTATTACTAGAACTATCATTATTAATAGAATTAATGTTATTAACAAAATAAAAAAAAATTATATTGATATTCGCATATATTAAAATTTACAGAATAATACAATGTGTTCAAAAGTTATTTTTGATAAAACTACTTTTAATAAATTAAATTTTATTTAAATAAAAAAAATTAATACTTTTATGTGATTTTTAAAAGAATGGGACTAGACTCATGGGATTTATTCGAAGATAGAATTTTTATCTGATAGTTCGATTCGTTTTAACAATGCTATTACGAGTATATATTCTAGATATAGAAGTAAAATAGATGTTGTTAAGATATTTGATGAAATTACTGATCGAGATATATTCTCATAAATTGAAAGGATAAAAGTTGTTTTTGATGGTTCATAAGTTTTTAGATTGTTTAATAGTTTACGCCGTAATGATTTTGTTAAGTTCATTTAAGTTCATCACATGTTTTATATAATTTTTCATAATGATTCAATTTGAACTCTAAGTTCATTGATTTAAGAATTTAATTATTGTATATGCTATACATTAATATATATATATATATATATATTCAAAATTTACACAAACAATTAAATTAGACATGAAACATATAAACCCACTAAATCAACATGTAAACTTGATGCGTAACGCGTACATCTTCTAGTATTTTAATTAATTATATCCGTTCCATCACAAGAGCTACATGCAAGTGTCACGGGGCCATTACCTTTTCCCTGCAAAACCGGCTTATTAGGGTGTGCAGCGCCCACGTTTATATAGCCCAAGATCTTCCCTTTCCTTTACAATGTGGGATTGAAGCGCCCAGCCTACCCTTTGGGTGCTAGGCATGACATTCTCTCCCACCCAATCTTGTGACGTCCTCATCACGGTGACCCACCCTGCCTGCCCTCCCTTAGGATGCTTGGCGTGGTGTCATTGACCCACCTTGCCTACCCTTCTTTGGGCGTTCGGCGTGGCGTCAAGATGGTCCACCCTGCCTACCCAGCTGGGGCGCTTGGCGTAGAGTCGGGCAGTTAAGGGTTGCTCTGATATCACTTGTCATGGGACCATTACCCTCTCCCTACAAAACCGGCTTATTAGGGTATGCAACGCCCACGCTTATATAGCTCAAGATCTTCCCTTTCCTTTCCGATGTGAGATTGAAGCACCTTGCTTACCCTTTGGATGCTAGGCATGGCATTCTCTCCCACCCAATCTCGTGACGTCCTCATCGCGATGACCCACCATGCCTACACTTCTTTGGGCGTTCGGTGTGACGTCAAGATGGCCCACCCTGCCTACCCCGTTGGGGCACTCGGCGTTGAGTCGGACAGTTAAGGGTTGCTCTGATACCACTTGTCACGGGGCCATTACCCTCTCCCTGCAAAATTGGCTTATTAGGGTGTGCAGTGCCTACGTTTATATAGCCCAAGATCTTCCATTTCCTTTCTGATATGGGATTGAAGCACCCTGTCTACCCTTTGGGTGCTAGACTTGACATTCTATTTCACCCAATCCCGTGACGTCCTCATCACGATGACCCACCTTGCCTGCCCTCCCTTAGAATGCTTGGCGTGGTGTCATTGACCCACCCTGCCTACCCTTCTTTGGGCGTTCGGCGTGGTGTCAAGATGGTCCACCCTTCCTACCCAACTGGGGCGCTTGGCGTGGAGTCGGGTAGTTAAGGGTTGCTCTGATATCACTTGTCACGAGACCATTACCCTATTCCTACAAAACCGGCTTTTTAGGGTATGCAACGCTCATGCTTATATAGCTCAAGATCTTCCCTTTCCTTTTCGATGTGAGATTGAAGCACCCTACTTACCCTTTGGATGCTAGGCATGACATTCTCTCCCACCCAATCTCGTGACGTCTTCGTCGCGATGACCCACCATGCCTACACTTCTTTGGGCGTTCGGTGTGACGTCAAGATGGCCCACCCTGCCTACCCCGTTGGAGCGTTCGGCGTTGAGTCAGACAATTAAGGGTTGCTCTGATACCACTTGTCACGGGGCCATTACCCTCTCCCTGCAAAATTGGCTTATTAGGGTGTGCAGTGCCCACGTTTATATAGCCCAAGATCTTCCATTTCCTTTCCGATGTGGGATTGAAGCACCCTGCCTATCCTTTGGGTGCTAGGCGTGACATTCTCTCCCACCCAATCTCGTGACGTCCTCGTCACGGCGACCCACCCTGCCTGACGTCCCTTAGGATGCTTGGCGTGGTGTGACCCACCCTGCCTACCCTTTTTTGGGCGTTCGGCATGGCGTCAAGATGGCCCACCTTGCTTACCCCGCTGGGACGCTGGACGTGGAGTCGAGCAGTTAAGGGCTGCTCTGATACCACTTGTCACGGGGCCATTACCCTTTTCCTGCATAATCGACTTATTAGGTTGTGCAGCGCCCACACTTATATAATTCAAGATCTTCCCTTTCCTTTCCGATGTAGGATTGAAGCACCCTACTTACCTTTTGGATGCTAGGCGTGACACAAGGAAGATGATGATTCAAGAATTTCACTTCATGTATTTTGACACTTTCGTGTCGTGTTCGTGCTATTTTTTGTGTCTTGTTGTGTTTTAATTTTCCCATGTTGTGTTCGTGTTGTATAATCATATTGTATCCGAAATTGTCAGGTTTAATTGATACTATTCAAATAATTTTCAATTTTGTGTCACGTGTCGTATAATGATTGAGAGTTATTATTTGTCTAGATTAAATTTGATAAGGTTAGACATCTATACCTTCCTTAAAAATTGTCCTCAATTGGGGATATTTTGTATAATTTGTCATAGTAATTCAATTTAAACTCTAAGTTCATTGACTTAAAAATTGGATTATTACATTTGCATTTGTTATATAGTAATATAAATATTATGTTCAAAACTTATTTTTTATATTTTTATTTTGTCTATTTAATTTTATTTTTTTTTGCATGAATTTGAATTATGAATTAAATTTTTTAAAAAATAAATATAATAAAATTTCAAAAAATTAAAATTATTAATTGAATAAATTATTTTAAAAAGTAAAAAATATGAAAAATAAAATTATTAATTCAATATACATTAAAAATAAAATAAAAATTATTAATAAAACATATTAATTCAATATATATTACGTAATATATATAAAATTTTCAAATAAATTTAAATTATACAATTTATGGATAATTACTTTTAACATAATTTTTAAATTAATTGATATATAATTATATTTATATTATAATATATTAAGATATAGAAAAATTAAATCTTTTTTAAAAGAATTATTTATAAAAAAATTTACTCTCACAACAACAAATAAATAAAAAATTATTATAAAATTATTATAAAATAATTAATAATAAACTATTAATACTATTATTATATATTTTTAAAATTATTATTTTTTTATAAAAAATTAAAACAAAACATTCGGGGCGAAGCCAGGGCTAACATACTAGTCAGCATTAAATTCATCATTAAAAAGGAAACTAAGAAAAGACCTGGTCATACTCACAATAGCCCTGATCCTACCTCACATTTTTTTTGGGGCCAGAATCCTACCTCACATTCAATTCTATAAATAGTATATTTTTTTAGTAAATTTAAAAATACGAGAAAAAGTATAATTAAATATTATATTCATATAAAAAATTACTAAATTAATTAATTAATAAGTCAGCATAAATCCAACATAAAGTTGGACAAACTCACGTATATGACACTTGAACTTGTGATTTCAAGATTATTAACAAATAACCTCTTTAAATTCTTCTAATATTTTTTACTTTTTGGTGATTATTATCTACTTGTTATATTTTAATGTTCATTCCATAAAAGTATTTCAATTTTCATCATAGTAATTGTTATTTAATAAGAATCTAAAAATGATGAAAATTAATCCATATTAGAATTTGGTACACTCATGACTCATGATATGGGTGAATTTTTAAAAATAAAGAAATAAAAGAAAAGTTATTGAAGTGGTTTATGGAAAGTGGGTAATTTTTTAACATTTGAAATAAGAAAAATTTTAAAAATATATAAATACCCATATTCTTATATTTTTGTTATTATTTCATTTTTATTTTTTTTATAATTTTATTAATTGAGTTGATATCACCTAATTCGTAACATCAAATTCAGTTAAAGACTTTAATAATAATATAAATATACATTATTATTATTATCATCATCATCATCATCATCATCATCAAAAACTACAATTAAAAAATTAAACCCCTTAGTTAAATGATAAATTTATTATTACCACATCAAAGTATCAAACATCTTTAAAAAAAAAAAAGTGTTGTTTTCGATAATTTTATTGTATTTCTTATATTAAGGATATGCTTAGTAAAGTAAAAAAAAAAAAAATGATGTATAGGGAAACGCAGATAAGTGAAAAGAAAATGAGTTTTTTTTATATACTTGGAAATAAAAAAAAGTGATAAGAAAGAAAATAAAAAAGATGATAAATTTTCACATTTATTCACAAAAATAAATCATTAAATTTTTTTTTTTTTTTTAAAAGAGATGAAAAAATGAGATAGGTGTGAGTCTAATGTAAAATATTTACAAATTATCCATCATATTTAATTTTTATGCCTTTTACTTTAATATACAAAGATTATAATAATAAAATCATATATTTTTTATTTATTTTTTTTAAAAAAAATTTCATCTTTTTTATTAAGCATACAAAAAATTCTAATTTTCTACTTTTTCCCTCTTTCAATTTATATATATATTTTTAATTTTTTATCCACCCTACCCTACAAAGCTTAAAGAAGGCTTTTGCTTTAACTTTTATGACATTAAGTTAACATGACACTAGCGCATCTATTACTATTATACTATATATATCAATTTTTTTTTATAAGTAATGTATATAATTTTTTTCATCTCATTATACCTTCGCTTTTTATATATTTGTTAATAGTTATGAGATTAAAAAAATCTTTGATGTAATTGGTATTTATATTAAAATTTGAACTTTTTGTATCACGTCCAAGTAAAAACATTAAAGGTGTGTTTGGTAGAATAAAAATTTTAAAAGATTGATAGGAGAAGGTGAAAAAAGAAAAAGAAAATGAAAGAAAAGTGAAATAAAAAAAATAAAAAAGATCATTTTTTAATTTATTGACAAAAATAAATTATTTCAAATTTTAAAAAAAAAAAAGAAAAGAAGAGAAAATGGAATAGATACGAGTCTAATGTAAAATATTTATAAGATTATCTATCATATATAAATTTTATCCTTTTCATTTTAATTACAAAGGTTATAATGATAAAATCATATAATTTTCACTTTTTTTTTATTATTTTCAACTAGTGTTATCAGTATCGTACCGGTACCGGCCGTATCGGCCAGTACATTCCGTTTTTAAGGTAAACTGAAACGGTACCAATCTCGTATCGTTTCGATTTTTGTACCGACCTGTATCGATCTGTACCGGTCAATACCAGTCAGTACCGGTTGATACAAAATTTTAATTTTTTAAAATAAAAAAAAATCACTTATTTGAATTTTTAAACCAATTTCAATATTTTTTGTGTCTTGATCATTTTTTTTTCTATGATTACATATAAAATAAAATATGTTTATTAAATTAGACTATTAAACATAATTAATAATAATTTATTATATTTTTTAACATTTAAATATTTATTTTATCTATTTGATGTTTAAAAATTTTAGATATTAAATATTCAAAATTTATATTTGCATAAAAACATATATATATATATATATATGCATGTAATTGATGTATATTTATATGTGTGAAACTTGAAAATAGGCTATACATATAGATATATGAAAAAATATTTGAAAAATACCGATAAATTCGAAATGGTATGCCGAAACACACACCAATACCAGAACAAAAATGGTACACCTACCGATACAGTACTGACTACCTTGTTTTCAACTCTATCAAGTAATGAAAGGAAAGAAAATGATTTTTTTAAAAAATATTTCCTACCAAACACATCAATAAAAAAACAAATATGCTTTTTATCTTTTTACTTTTCTCCATCAATTTTTTTATCTTTCTAATTTTTTATTCATCCTACCAAGTAAAGCCTAAAAAGAAACTATTTTATACACCGTCAGTCGAGTTTTTAGACTCCACAAGCAAGATTAATATGATGACACATACTAATTAAATTATATAAAAAAATTAAAAAATTAATTAAAAAAAATTGGAATATGTAGAAGATTCTTAACTCCACTTGTAGAATTAAACCATTCCACCACCAATATATAAAAAACGAACATTAGATTAAATGTATAAAAAAGGAAATATAGTTTTATGAGATTGAAAGAGTAAAATTAATATTGATGATAAGAATGGGCATGTAAGTATTACAAGATATAATAATAATATAAGGAGAGAACTAATTTCTGTTTTCTAATTACAGCTAGATACAAGTCTTTTATTCCACTCATATGAAACGATAACCAAAAAAAAATTCTTTCATTTCCACTGTTGTAAGGCAGATTTCAATCAGAGGAAATATTTTATGAACTCTCCAATTCTATATAACGAGGCGCTTGAGAAGGTGCCAAGCTATTCATTGGTGCCAAGCATGATGCTGTATTTGAAGAGTAACTATCACATGACCATTGCCGCAGGGCACAATCTTATCAACAATTGGCAAGCTTTAAGCAATTTTGCACCTATTTTGGGTGCTTTCTTTGCTGATTCTTATATGGGCCGTTTCGTTACCATTGGCTTGGGTTCAGTTTCCTGGTAATTAATTAGCTCTTCTTTTTCTATAACATCAGTTGTAGTTTTCTTTCTTAAATGTTTTTAAGGATAGTTGTTAATTAGTATATTAATGCTTATGTTTTACTTGTCTTGTTACAGGCTGTGACAATTCTATGGTTAACAGCCCTCATACCACAAGCAAGGCCTCGTAGTTCTAAATCGCGGTCAACGATTTCGTTGTGGATGCGGTTGCAGTGTTTGATTGCAGGTATCGCAGGCGTTACGTAATGCGTCATAGTTGTCGCGGACGTGAATTTGATAATGTTTCAATGAATTTGATAGTGCCGCAGACGTCACGTAATGGGTAAAATGCAATGAGGATGTCTTAATTTTCGTTACATTGGTGACCACTGTAGATACTTGGTTTTGGCTACTAATGTATTATCTTTTTCTTAGAGAAAAATAAAGTTGTTTTACAGGAAATTACACTTCCGCGTACAATAACAAGCTCTTGTTTGGAACAACTCTTGTTCGGAACAGCTTATGTTCGGAATAGTTTCTGTTCGGAACAGCTTTTGTTCAGAACAGCTCCTGTTCGGAACAGCTCTTGTTCAGAACAGCTTCCATTCAGAACAGCTCATGTTCAGAAGCAGCGCCTTCATGGAACAAGTCATTCACAGAACAACACTCTCATGGAAAGGGACCTCCACCGAGAAGTATTCTACAGAAGACGTTCCGCTTGATACTACTCCACAGAAACAGAAGAAGTGGAAATAACCCTGGAATATGGCAGGGTTCTTGGGTTAATTTTACTATTGGGATGTTCCGAAGAGCTTGGCTTGGTGGATCAGACATGGAGATAGTTAAGAGGTCTCCTCTTAACCTTTCTTTGAAGTATGAATGCTTCTCCCTTTCTTCCAGAACAAATGGTGAACTCTAGTTCACTATTCGCTATTACCAACAACAATCTAAACACCTATCAAACAAAGCATTAATACCTTAGTAACTGACAGTTTTTACCATTATTCCTATTCAATATTTTGTTATGTAACTCCTATTCTTGACACCTATAAATAGGAGCTCTCACAACTTATTTGGGGACTTTTGACATTTTGAGCAAACTTTGACTCTAAAGTTTTCTCTGCAATTCTCTCTTATTTGATTTCTCTCATCAGCTTTGCTCCACCATCTCTCCATTTCCTCCACCTTACTTACCACCACCTGCCGCTGCGCTCAACACTTCAGGGTCTGCTACAGTCTTCCTCTCTGCTGTCTCCCGGCAATATCCCGTTTCACTTGTTTGCAACGCTTCCTCTCCCTACCAAAGAACCCTCTACATTTTGGCGACTCCACTGGGAGGAGTGATTGCATTAGGTAAAATTCTTCAACATTTGTTTTACCAGAAGACATGGACAACCCCGCCGAGAGAACGCTCCTGCTCCTGCTTTTATCCAAGAATTGATGAATATGATTCAAGCCTCTCAAGAAAAGATGAAAAAATTAGAAGAGAACAACAGACAAATGATGGAAACTATTTCCAAGATTGTATCCTCTACCAAACTCCTCAAGTTCAACCTGTGAATGTCAATGGAGGTGGAAATACTTATGATGGAGCTACCCTTCCAAACACCGGTAATGGAGAAAACACAACTAATAACCTTCAACCATCTAGAAATACCATGTGGTCAATCCTTCTACCACTGTTGCTGGAACTTCCACCACTGTTGCTGGTACTTCTACTGTAACCACTCAGCAGACCATTACCCAAGGTTTTGTCACTAAGGAAGAACTCCAAAGGTTACTTGAGCAGAAGAACAAGAGTTTGAACTTTTCTGAATTTGATCTCAAATTACCCTACCCAGCTAGTGTGGCTGCCAAACCGTATCCTAAGGACTACACTAGTCCTAAGTTCAAGCAATTCAATGGGAAGATCGGAGATGCTCGTGAACATGTAATGAAATTTGTGGAAACTCTTGGAGTGGCTGGACTTGATGATGATTTGAAGTTAAAAGAGTTTTCCAAATCTCTAACTGAAAAGGCGTACACTTGGTATGTCAACCTTACTCTCGGCTATGTGGAATCTTGGAGCCAAATGTGTACGATGTTCGGAGAAAAGTTCTTTTCCACTCAAGAGAAGGTTACTCTCATTGATTTGGGAAGAGAATATCTGAAGTCTCGAGAGGATCTCATGGAGTTTATCCAACGCTTCAGGGAAAGGGTGTTAGACATTCAAGATTCTCATGATAAGAAAGAACTGTTGAAAGTGTGCATCCAGGGAATTTTCGATGAGTATAGGGTACACTTGGAGAATTTACCTCTTCCAACCTTTGCTACATTGGTTGAAGCTGCAAGAAGAACCAATAATATGGTTTTTAGGCAAAAAGGAGTTAGTCGTTTCACTCGAAGGAATACTCCTACAGTGAATGCAATTCAAGGAGGAGGAAGAGAAAGAAGAGGCCCTCATCGACCTAATATACGTCCTAGAAGAGATGATCTAAGAAGAGGATAGGATAATGATGCTGATTCTCCACTATTTCCAGTTCCATTGGACAGAGTAAAAGCGCTTCTCCAAGAATGGATTAGAGATGGAAATGTGAACCTACCCTGTGTTCCACGACTACCAACAGTAGAAGAAAAGTCCAACCCTAGGTATTGTGACTATCACCGAATGGTTGGCCATCCAGTTTCTGAATGTAGGAATCTTCGAAGGATATTTCCCCGGAGAATGCAAACAAGAAAATGTTAATTGGAAACAATGGGGTTCAGAACAATCCACTCCCAGCTCATCAAAACCCTCGAGGGCATGTGAACGCAATTATTCATGTTCACCATGATGATCCTTCTCCCTCAATCACTCAATCTGAAGATGCACAAGCAAGTACTATGGTTACTACCTCCATCGCAAGTTCACTTATGAAAACTCTATATTTCAGACACTTCTTCAATCAACTAGGGTTTACGGAAGAGTCAAGAAAAGAAGCAGCTATTGCACTTGTTCAGATAGCAGGAGAACAATATGGGGAGTGTAATTTGGTAGGAAGGCCTATGGGAAAAATTGCAAGTGGATATGAGAATGCCATAGTATTCACTGAGGCAGATATGTGTATTTCCCATCCTCATCACAACAAGCCACTTTTATGTGGAGAGTACTATCAATGGACGTCCTATCAGAAGAACATTTATTGATGATGGATCCTCTGTGAACCTCATGCCTTTGTCTACTTTGAAGGTAGTGAATATTGATGTGAAGAGTTTACGTTGTCCTATGACTATTTCTTCTTTTGATAATAAGGAAATTGTGACGTTGGGACAAGTGACAGTGAACTTCAAAATGGGGCCAATTCAAGATCAGACTTGTTTCCATGTGATTGATGCTGATGTGGCCTATCATATTCTTATAGGAAAAAAATTCCTACACACTCACAATATCATTCCATCATCACGTCATCAGTGTATCAAAGGCTACTGGAAGGGGAAAGAAATCTTCATTCCTGTGACTAAGGCACCATTTGAGCGGAATGAAGTAAACTACACAAAGGCATATTTCTTCGAAGATCCAGCAGAAGATGGAGAAACAGCTATTGCTAGGCCTATAGGTGTTCCACTCCCAAAATGGGAAGAGCTATCTAGAAAGAAAGATGAGAAGAAGAAGCGTAGAGGTGGAAAAAAAGACGTGAAAACGCTTCTAGAGATGATGTAGTGAAAGAAGATAGACAGAATACTGGTGTGAGTTCTTACACTCGTGAAGATGGAAAAACTGTATACTGTTTATGATGGGATACGGGGTCTGGAGAAACACTTTATTCTGACCCCATTCCATGGGAACCACTAGATGAGCAACCATTTTGTTTACAAGTTGAAGCAAACAAAGAATAGATACAAGATGTTGCACCTACTCCAGAACAACTCCAAGACCAGCCTAAGCTACAAGGAGATGAATTAAAAGAGATAAACATGACTGAAGAAGGAGAGACAACTAAATTACTCTTCCTTAGCAAGAATCTTTCAAGTGAGCAAAGAGTTGGTCTTATCCAACTTTTGAAGGAATTCCAAGATGTATTTGCTTGGACGTATGAACAAATGCTTGGGATAAAGGATAATCTCGTTACACATGAGTTACATATTGCTTCTGGAAGCAAACCTGTCAAACAACATGCTCGAGTGTTTTACCACGAGATTGAAAGCCAGATTAAGGAAGAGATTAATAAGCTTCTCAAAGTTGGTTTTATAAAGCCAATACATCACCCACTTGGTTAGCAAATGTAGTTCCAGTAAAGAAAAAGAATGGAACAATCCGAGTATGTGTGGATTTCAGGGATTTGAATAAGGCATGCCCCGAAAATGATTTTCCTCTTTCTAATATTTATACTTTGATTGATGCTACTGTTGGTCATGAGATGTTCTCATTCATGGATGGGTTCAGTGGCTACAATCAAATCAAGATGGCTCTAAGTGATATGGAGAAGACTGTTTTTCGAACTCTATTTGGTAATTTTTATTACACCGTCATGCCTTTTGGATTGAAAAACTCAGGTGCAACTTATCAGCGCGCCATGATAGCTATTTTTCACAACATGATGCATGACTGTATAGAGGACTATGTAGATGACATAGTGGTGAAATCCAAGAAAGCCTTAGATCATTTCAGAGATTTGAGGAGAGTATTTGAGCAGTGTAGAAAGTACAGACTGCAGATGAATCCATTGAAATGGGCATTTGGAGTTTCAGCAGGGAAGTTTTTAGGCTTTGTGGTCCACAAAAAAGGCATTGATGTTGATCCCTCAAATATAAAAGCTATTCAGTCTATGCCACCTCCGGTGAATCAGAAACAACTTAAGAGTTTGTTGGGAAAAGTTTCTTACATTAGAAGATTCATTCCAGCTTTGGGAGAAGTCATAGCTACTTTTCAAGCTTTGCTGAAAAAAGGAATTTCATTTGAATGGGGTGAACAACAGCAAAAAGCATTTGGCAAGATCAAAGAGATGTTAACTTCTCCAGCAGCCATGACCATGCCTGTGAAAGACAAGCCAATGATGTTGTATCTGACTTCTACTCCACATTCGATTGGTGCTTTACTGGTACAGAAAGTGAAAGAGCAAGAACGACTTGTGTATTACTTAAGTAGATGTTTGCATGGAAGTGAGTTAAACTATTCACCGATGGAGAAACACTGCATTTCATTGGTATTCGCTACTCAAAAACTCCGCCACTACTTCTTAGCTCATAAACTCATTGTGGTAACCAAGTCAGCTCCTATCAAATTCCTACTCTCTAGACCAGCTCTATCAGGAAGAATAGAAAAATGGCTTCTTCTACTTGGAGAGTTCGATATATCAGTTGTTCAGCCGAAAGCTATCAAGTCTCAAGCACTTTCGGATTTATTGGCACATTTCCCATCTCAAAATGAAGAAGCACTGAACTATTCTATCCCGAGTGAATTCTATGAAGAAGTATGTTCAGTAAATGTAGAATAAGGGGAATGGAAGTTGTATTTTGATGGTTCTTCAACTACTTCTAGAGGAGGTGCTGGAATATTCCTAATCCCAACAAGTAGAGAAGTCGATTCCTTGATGAAGAGTTCTGAGTTAATCTCCTCTCATTTGAGTAGAAATGACATCTCCTTGGAAAACGAGTGCTCCTTGATTCCGGGTTTAGAGTTAAACTCATCAGAATCAAGTAGAGAACCTATCTCTTTGTCTTTCAAATTGGATTTTCCTTGCACTAATAATCGAGTATGAAGCATTGATCTTGGGTTTATACACTGCAAATGCACTTGGGATCAACAACCTTTGTATTCACGGAGATTCCAACCTCATTGTGAAACAGATTAATGGGGAATTTTCATTAAAAGAACCCATGGTAGCTTCTTACAGAACTCTTGTTCAGGCTTTATGGAAGAAGTTTCAAAATGTGAGATGCAAACATATCCCAAGATCAATAAACAAATATGTCGATGCTCTTGCTACTTTAGCTTCTAAAATTCAAATTTCGGAAGAGAGTTGTTATGCCCTCCAGAATATGAAGATGATAAGGATTGGCGTATTCCTATCATTGAAAAATTAGTTTGGCCTACTTCTGCTAACATTTCAGAGTTGAAACACTTTGTGCTAATCCATGGTGTTTTATACCATAAAAGTACAAGTGGAGTATTAGCAAGATGTGTTTCCAAACATGAGGCGCAAGAAAAATTGAAAGAAGCACATGAAAAATGGTGTGGGGAGGAAGGTACACCATTACATCGCTTACTTCAAAAAGCTGGATACTTCTGGCCAACGATGTCTAAAGATGCGTTACAACTTCAAAAATTTTGTAACAAGTGTTATGAACCTCCAGATATTAAAGAATGCAATTTTATAGGGAGTGCTGGTGATTGGCGTAGATCCTACATTGATTATCTCAAGAATGGTGTTCTTCCAACCAATTATCATGATGCAAGACAACTTAAGAGGAGAGCTCAAAGATTCTTTATGAATGAGAATGATCTTTTTCGAATTTCATTTGCAGGAAAATCATTGAAGTGTGTTTCTCCGGCTGATATACATCCATTGTTGGAAGAAGTACATGGTGGGAGTAGTGGAGAACACGAAGGAGGTAGGAAGCTCTACCAGAAACTTTTAGACATCGGGTATTACTGGCCTACTATGGAAACAGAATCATGCAAGGAAGTGTTACCAATGCCAAGTTCATGGAAACGCCATACATGCTCCAGCAGTAGAACTCCACAGTATCGCTACTCAATAGCCTTTCCATACTTGGGCATTTGATTTGATTGGGCCTATTAATCCTCATTCTAAAGGTTATACATGGATACTAGCAGCAACAGAGTGTTTCACAAAAATGGGTAGAAGCCATTCCTTTGAAGAATGCAACAGGTCCAGCAGTAGCGAACTTCATCAAGAAAAACATCATATGTCGATTTGGAATACCTAAAAGAATTCTCTCAGATAATGGCACTCCTTTCATCAATTCTAATGTGAGGGAATTACTTGCTCTTTATGATGTTGATCATGTGAAATTATCTCCTTACTATCCAAAGGAAACGGCCAAGCTGAAGCTACCAACAAAACCCTACTTAAGATTCTTAGTAGGATGGTCCATGAAGAACCGAAACTATGGTGTGAAGCTCTTCCAGTAGCATTATGGGCATATAGAACTTCAAAGCGGAGGCTTACGAAGGCGACTTCCTTTTCATTAGTATACGGAACAGAAGCTATATTACTCGCTGAAATACTAGTGTCTTCTGCAAGACTAGCTTTGAATGCAGAGTTTGATAATGATGCTTTGCGGATATTGGAACTTGAAGCATTAGAAGAAAGAAGAGATAAAGCAAAGAAGAACTTCTCAGTGTACCAAGAAGATTGGGTTGAGCTTATGATAAACTGGTGAAAAGGAGAAACTTTGAAGAAGGTGAGTTGGTACTACGTGCTGTAGAACACATTAGAAGAGGAACATCAGCCTCTAAGTTTAGTCCAAAGTGGGAAGGACCATATATTGTGCATGAAGTGAATGAAAGTGGATATTGCAAGTTGATGAATCCGAAAAACAATGCTATCACAGCACCCATCAACTTTCAGTACATCAAAAAATTTCATGTATAAGACTTACACTTTTTCTTCTTCTTTTCTTTCAATATTATATCATGAGTAAAGCTCAATACAAGTCAAATTCATACTTCTACTCCTTCTTGTAACGGAGTTTGATATTTAATAAATGAATTGTACTCCAGCCACAGCTTTATCGCTCATACTTTGGCTGTACTTTATTACTTATAGCCGCAGCTTTATCGCTTATACTTTGGCTTGCTTTGTCTATTCCAGCCGCAGCTTTATCGCTCATACTTTGGCTGTACTTTACTACTTATAGCCGCAACTTTATCGCTTATAAAATTGGCTATATGTTGCTATGTCTATTCCAGCCGCAGCTGTATCTCTCATTTTTGGCTGAGATTTATACATAGACCGCAACTTTAATTTTTCCAAAAGGATTGAATAAATCTCCTGAACATCGAGTTGAGAGATATTCTCTCATTGATGCGAAGTTGAGAAAAGTTATCCTTGGTCGCATACATACATATTTTTGCTGATCTAATAAAGAACAATTATTATTTTTGAAAAAAATAGAGACATGCATCTATATCATAGCAAAAAAAAATCCTTAAATCATCGTCAAAGTTCCAAGACAAAGGAAACTACAAAAATAAGTTTCGTGATTCTTCTGCAGCTCCAATTCTTTCTGTAACAAGATAATTTTCCTGGTAACTTCTCTCATCTCTACTTCTAACTGAATCTTGTTAACTCTTATAGAAAAATTTCGGCTCTAGATGTGCAGGTATCAACACAATGAAACTTGAACCTAGCTTTCACATCATCAACAATACAAAAATCAGATAAGTATTTTTTTCGTATGCACATAAATATATATTTTATGTTGCCTTTTAAAAAGAAAAATGTTACGTTGGCTAAAAATATATTTTTTGTTATATTTGCCTTGCCTAAAAGAATAATAATAATAATTAAATTAATTATTATTATGCTTGCTTCAAAAAATATATATTAATTTATGTTTGTTTAAACAATTTTATTAGCATTGCAAAAAAAAAAAAAGATTGAATTTGCTTACTAAAAAAAATATATATTTATGATTATCAAAAAAAAAAAAAAAATTAAGAAGTTTGGTTTAGTTGGGCGCAAGATGCGCCCAACATATTTTTGGCACAAGATGCGCCCAAATTATTTGGGCTCAACTTGTGCCCAAATTTTTAGGACGTAGCAGGGATGCTACGCCCTAAAGTTTTGGGCGTAGCTTCTGCTGCTTCGCCCTATAATTTAGGGGGCGTGATGTGCCACATATATATATATATATATATATATATATATATTTTGGGATACAGTAGTCATGCTGTTCCTATCCTATTTTTTTGACGCAATTTGGGGAGAAGTCTAGCAACGCTGTTCTCCTATTTTTTTAGGGCGTAGTTATATCTGTTATATCTGTTATACTCCTATTTTAAATAAGTTTGTTGCTCCACCCCTATGATTTTGGACGCAATGGGTTCTTGATGTTTCTTGTTTTTTTGATGCAGTTTTTGCACTTGTTCTTTTTTTCTTTTTTTTTTTTTTTTTTTTTTATATTTTGGACACTTGTTCCCTATTTTTTTTGGATGCAGCAGTTGCACTTGTTTCCTATTTTTTGACGCAGCTTTTACACTTGTTCCTTATTTTTTTTGACACAGCATTTGTACTTGTTTCTTAATTTTTTTGACACAGCAATTGTTGCAAAGTTGTTACACAATTCAAATTTTAGTGAAATATTTATGTTTCTTCTTAATTTTATGCATGGAAAACTCTTAAATTTATATATATATATAAAGTATTTTTCATGTAGAGGGCATTAAGGTGAAAAAAATAATTTTTTTCAGTAAAGTGAGAAAACATTTTTTTTTTCTTTAAGATAATTTTATGCCTCACATATTTTCTTTGGTGAAACAACTCATACTATCTATTTCTGAACTATGAAATTATAATTACTCTATTACTATTTTCTATATATTTCATTTTTTACTTTCCACTATATTACTATTGCATGAGAACTTCTTCTACTAAGAATTCTCATGTAGGGGGCAAAATATAGATACTTGGTTTTGGCTACTAATGTATTATCTTTTCTTAGAGAAAAATAAAGTTGTTTTACAGGAAATTGCACTTCCGCGTACAATAACAAGCTCTTGTTTGGAACAACTCTTGTTCGGAACAACTTCTGTTCGGAATAGTTTTTGTTCGGAACAGCTTTCGTTCAGAACAACTCCTGTTCGGAACAGCTCTTGTTCAGAACAGCTTCCATTTAGAACAACTCATGTTCGGAACAGCTCTTGTTCAGAACAGCTTCTGTTCAGAAGCGCTCCTGTTCAAAAGCAACGTCTTCATGAAACAAGTCATTCACAAAACAACACTCTCATTTAAAGGGACCTCCACCGAGAAGTTTTTTACAGAAAACGTTCCGCTTGATACTACTCCACAGAAACAAAAGAAGTAAAAATGACCCCAGAATATGACAGGGTTCTTGGGTTAATTTCACTATTGGGATGTTTCGGAGAGCTTGGCTTGGTGAATCAGACATGGAGATAGTTAAAAGGTCTCCTTTAACTTTTCTTTGAAGTATAAGTGCTTCTCCTTTTCTTTCAGAATAAATAGTGAACTCTAGTTCACTATTCACTATTACCAACAACAACCTAAACACCCATCAAACAAAGCATTAATGCATTAGTAACTGACAGTTTCTACCATTATTCCTATTCAATGTTTTGTTATGTAACTCCTATTCTTGACACCTATAAATATGAGCTCTCACAACTTATTTGGGAACTTTTGGCATTTTAAGCAAACTTTGACTCCAAAGTTTTTTATACAATTCTCGCTTCTCTGATTTCTCTTCATCAGCCTTGCTCCATCATCTTTCTATTTCCTCCACCTTACCGTTGAGCTCAACACTTCAGGGTCTGCTCCAGTCTTCCTCTCCGCCGTCTCCCGACAACATCCCGTTTCACTTGTTTGCAACGCTTTCTCTCCCTACCAAAGAACCCTCTACAACCCTTAACTCAAAGCTGCAAATCTGCAACAGCAGGCCAGTTGGGTATCCTAGTCTGTGCCTTGTTTTTCAAGTCCATCGGAGCTGGCGGCAAGGCATTAGGCCATGTTCCATGCCATTTAATGCGGATCAGTTGAGCAACAAAAGCGAAAAGAACCTGGAGAGCTTCTTCAGCTGGTATTATGCTGCAGCATCCCTTGGTGGTTCGCTTGGTCTGACGGTTGTCGTTTACATTCTACAAATATATGGGTGGAAAGTGGGATATGGAGTTTGCGCATTTCTAATGGTTCTTGCAGCTATGGCGTTTTTACATTGCTTCTCCCCTCTATGTTAAGCGGAAAGCTAGCTCGAGCCTCTTCACTGGCTTTGTACAAGTTCTTGCGGTTTCTTATAAGAATAGAAACCTCCCATTTCCATCTCAAAAATCAGGTTACCATCAAGGAAAAGATTCACAGATTACTGTGCCAAGTGAGAAATTACGGTTTTTTTAACAAAGCGTGCATGATTAGAAATGCTGAACAGGAGATAGGCGCCCTGATGGATTGGCCTTGGACGACCCTTGGAGAGTCTGCAATGGTAAATATGCAAGTAATGTGGCTTCTCCATCAGTATATCGTGTTGGGGCGTAGTTGAGTCTTTGAGTACACTTTGGGCAATTCGAGTTTTATCATCGGGTGTTCCCTAAGACCATGTTGAGTATTGGTAATTCCCTGTTCTTTTCTGTCCATGGCTTTTGGCACACATGTTGAGTAGTGCTCTGTTTAACATTTTCAACCAGACTACTTCAAGAGATGGAAAACCCAGTTGGGTTCAGACAAGACAACCTTAATGAGGCTCGCTTCGACAATTACTATTGGGTTCTTGCAGGGTTTGAGTCTTGTCAACGTGTTGTATTACATCATTTGTAGCAGGTCTTATGTATCTATCTCAGATGTTGTTGATGAAGGCTATGTGTCAGAGGACTGGAGGAGTAATAAACCTGAGAGTACTCAGTACTCAGATTTGGAGATGAAAGAATTAACAAGCTCGGATGAGCGAAAAGACTAATTTCAGTCTTGGATCTTGCCAGCCTGGTTTATGTTTTGGCAGGCTATCGAGCCCTGATTGTCAGATCGATTGTTCTACCCTGCATAACCTTTATTTTCTTGCATGAATTCGCCTTCAATGATCTTATATTTCGTTCTTTTACCACTCTTTATATTTATTTTCCCAACATTGGTGTTTAAGAGATAACTTTGAACACACAGTAAAAAAAAACATTGAAGGGCACAAAAAAACCACAAACGGGACAGAAGAAACATGTTCTTTAATAGACATTCATAATTCTTTAATTTAACAAAAATAAACCAAAAAGCTACTTAATTGTCTTGTCTTAGACTTATGTTCTTCGAACTATTTATTTTTTTAAAAATATTTATATTTAATATATATTTGAATATAAGTATGAGATATTATCTTTCAAATATATAAAATAACATAAAAAAAAATATTGAACATACCATATCCGATATTCATCTCTAAATCCAGATAACATAATCTTAAACTCTTTCAATGCGGAAAACAATCGGTACATCTTAATTAGAACTCTTAGATGTTAAGACAAGTAAAACGCATCTTAAATATTAAGCTTAATTAACATGGTTTAGTTCTCAAAACTTACTCACTTGAAATTCCGTGAGGTTATTTGAAGCCATCCACTGTTTTCCCAAAGCAATTAGCTCTCCATTTCCTTTCCTTCTAACCTCCACAATCACCTGTGTAAGCTTCCCCTTGTTTGCCAAAACCTTTGCATCTATCTCCACATCTTCCTACATATATATTCAGTCAAATATTCATCAATACCAATCAATAGCATGAATTTATAAAACTAGAACAAATTAAGCTTGATATAGATCTATAGACTAACTTGAATCCTAGCAGTTGAATAATATGAAATGCTGAAATCAACGGAGGTTATGACACGATGGGCAACGGAGTAAATAACAACAGCTCCGACGACGTCAATCAAGGTTGCTATAGCTCCAACATGCCAATTCCCATCAACATCCTAATCATATTTAAAGGAAGAAAAAAAAAACCATTACACAGTCAAATCACTTGTCATAATTTAACGAAGAAAGAAAGACGAAACTAGTTTGATTCAGATTTTGTACAGAGGCAAGACTTGGTACGATGAAATTAGATCGTATAAATCCCTTGTGAGCTTGGGTGATGCGCAGTCCTTCAAGGGCTCGGCTCTCCAACTCCTTGCCTATGGCCCCTTGAGCAAGATCCTTTAGCCACGTTACAGATTTTTGCAGGGACTTATCATCTTCCATATCTTCAGAGTTTCTCTCAGAAACGTTTCTGTAGTTTCTCTTGATCTCTTTGACCCGTTTGCCAAGGGGAGTGGTCAACATTTTTTTTTTTGTTGACCTTACTTACGTGAGCCACAAACTTTTAAAGTTTAAAGGTGTGACTTGAAATTGAAAAAAGGTAATGAATGTATAAATTTCATTATAGGTAATTTTTTCAAAATAATTATTAATTGATGTAATGATTTATTTATTAATTATATAATTGTTACTAATTTAAATGTAATAAAAAATCACTAACGAAACAAAAAAACATAACCTTCAAGGTAAAATGGTGAAATTTTTGTTTTCCAAACTCATTTTTAATTGTCAATTTAATTTATTTCAATGTTAAAATAAATTAATTGAATTAAAATTAGAGTATTCACTCGGGTCGGATCATGAACAAGGTTTTTCAAATCCAAATCCGTCTTGACTTTAATAAAAATAAAATTTTTATTTAATTTAATTTTAAAATATATTTAAAGTATTAAATTTTAAAATTTTCGAGCTTTCAAGGCCCAAAAATCGGGTTAAGACGTGCTTTGAAAAAAGTTTGTAGAAAGCCAATTAAGTTTTGACCAATCCGGCCCATTTATAAGTCTAATTAAAATATCAAGAGTTACAAAGGGTCAAGGACACTTATATCTTTACAATAAAATATTAAGACACGATTAATTTTTTTAAACATGAATAATAATATATTTTATGTATTTTAAATTTCATGAGTTTAAATGTGATATAAGATACATTGCATAAAATAGATTAATTTATTAATACAATTAATTAGATGTATTAATTAGACATTTATAAACGAGTCATATGTGGGTTGATCATACACAAATATGATTATACAAAACTCAAACTTAATCCTATATCGTGTTTGCGGATTATGTCTAAAATTATCAAGTTTAGCCTAAATTAATTTTTAATTCTTTTATTTGTTTAAGATACAATTATAAATTATATAAGTAATGATCCTACATATAAAAAATGTAATGATCTTAATTGTAATAAAATTATTATATAATAATTGTTGGTATTTACATTATAGTATTAGTACTTAAAATAAATTTTGAATCGGGAAATTTTATTTTAATGTAATAAATTATAATTATTTTTATTTTCATACAACCATATAGTAAAAAAGAAAAAAAAAAGTATAAAAGTGTGGAGTGCGGTGAATGGACCATAGAAAAATTACATTTAAGGAATAAAAAGTATTGCAACTTTTATGGAGCAAATCAACTGGCTAAACAAGTTAGCCGGTTGTGAAAGATAAAACGAATGGTGGAAGAATGTCCGTAATTCTTAATAGAAATCACGGACGGTCACGTAAGGGTTTTCCTATTACGTGATAGTCCGTCATTCAAATGACGGACAAACAACAGCCACAAACTTTTAAACCTTGAAGTTGTGACTCGAATTGAAAAAATTATAATTAAAGGGCAATGAAATGTATAAATTTCATTATGGGTAATTTTTCAACATAATTATTAATTGTTGTAATGATTTATTTATTAATTATATAATTGTTACTAATTATTAAATGTAATAAAAATTCATTAACGAAACAAAAAATAACCTTCAAGGTAAAATGGTGAAATTTTTGTTTTCGATACTCATTTTTAATTGTCAATTTAATTTATGAAGTATAATTATATTTATAAGTATGTATAATATAAATTATAATATATTTACATCTTAAATATTAGATAAAATGATAATATATTATATTTTTTATAATCAAATATTTAATAAATTGATTTTATATAACAAATACATTTTTTATTACTTTTTATTTTAATATATTGTAATACCCAGCCCAAAAGCCCAAATGTGTTAAAAAAATAACTATCGAACTCAGCCCATAAATATATTGGAATAAAAGAATAAAAGAAAAAAAGAAGAAAACCTATCAGATGACTGTCGACAGCTTTCCTCTGGCAGTAAAAAAAATTTTGAGAAAAAAAAAAAGAGAAACCCTAAGGGAGAAGAGAAAGGATGGCAATTGAGGTTTTTGTCTTCAAGATTGAAAGATTAAGGTAAGTAAAAGCCCTCTTTTGATTTGCAAAACAAATGTTTTGTTAGATTGTTAGAATTTGGGTGAAACTTTCTCGGAGAAAAACCTAGAAAATCTATGAAATTCTCATGATTCTTCTTGGTTGATTTGGGTAAAGTTATTGGATTTTATTTTATCATTGATTAAGAGATAAGCATGATTTTCTATTGGATTTAAGGGCTGGTAGAAGAAGAACTCAAATTGTTATGAATATAAAAGAATGAGAAATTCTGTTTTGAATGAAAGTGTTGTACACAGTTGTGGATTAAAGAAATATTATGTATTAATCTGTCAGATTTCAGTATAATTATTATATATGGTCGGAAATATATTTGAATCTACTTTCTAACGAGATGAAAGGAAGTGAATTCCGATTTTCCTATGAAAATATAATCAATTTTTACCAAGAGATATGCGTGTTGTCTGGAAGCAGCAGCAGAGATGAATTACGAAAATTACTGCATTTTATCTAAAAAGAATTACAATTTGAGCCTTATATGGTTGAAAATCTTATCAAGTTTAGTTTTTAATGGACTTAACGGAATTGAAATTCGAGTTTTTTAAGTGGAGATATCTTATTTTTAGTAAACTTTGTTCATGCTGCCGAAAACTGTGTCATCGGTAATTTCGGGATTTTTTTGCATATTATCTATGGTGAATTATTATTTGAGATTTATATGGATGAAAGATTCTAAATCTTCAAACGGATCGTAATTTCGAATTTTGTAGCTTAAGATATGACTAATTTAGTAAGTGCTATACAAGTTGACAGATTTGATAATTAGAAGGTTTTGAGATACTTTGGATGATTTTATGGTATAAATGGCTTTTCAAGAGCATGATTAGTTTTATTTGCTTATATGATTAAGAATAGATTTTTGACTATTTTAGAGATGAGCTAAGTTATTGGAAAGATGGAACTTCGAGAGGATTGAGTTCGTTATTTCATGTTTTGGTTTAGCGAGTTCAGGTAAGTGACTTTATATCCCTTTGGTGTTTTGACACCCTAAAAATCAGCCTCATATTGTATATAATATATAATATTTTGTCCCTTGGTTTGTTAAATCGGGTTAAGCATGCAAAGTTATTTTACCACCTTTTATGCATTTAAATCGGCTAAGTCCTTGAGAATTTTATCAGAATTTGATTAGTTTTAGATATTTTTATATTTATTTTAATTATTCATTTTATGTTTAAAATAAGTTATTTAGTTGTTATTTATGTGTTTTTATAGGTCCAAGGTGATCTGGAGCTTCGGGATGCAAAACGATAAAAATCGGTGTATTCTAGTAAGCAGGCAGATTTGACCTCTGGAGCTTCTTTCAAGAAAAAACATTATCTTAAAGACTTCCAATGAGAAAACTCCCTTCTTGACTTTTGAAGCTGACTTCCATAAATTTCCAACGGTATAAGGCGCCTCAAAATCAAACAAGATTTTCCCAGTCAAAACAGCTTACGAAGTTCAAGAAGATGACAAAATCTGCAAGCAGCAAACAGGGAGTTGGGGCGGCGGCGTCGAGTCGTGAACAGTACCTGCAGAAAAAATTTAAAAAAAAATACAAAAAAAGCCTATACTTACCTGGTTGCTTGGGCACAAAGTTGGAGACTCTATGAGGCCTTGGACACTTTAAATAAAACTCTTTTATGTCAAAATAAAGAGGATTAGATACCTAAAAACCTAATTCTCTCTTAAGAAGATAGTTACCATCAACTTCTCTCAAGAAGATTGGAAGCTTGAAGATTGAAGACTCAAGAACTAACAACTCTTAGTTTCTTCTTTTCTTTTTTCTCTTATTTATTTTTCTTGTGTTGTTAATGATGGAGAAACTATTTGGATATTTATTTTCATTAATTATAATTAACTAAATTTCTTTTACTAGGATTTCAATGGAACTCAATACATAGTTTGAATTTACTTTCTCTCTCTAGCTTGATTTAATGGTTTGTTGAGTTGTTTGTTCATTCTTGTTCTTAATGCTTCTAATTGCTTAGCTACCAATTAGATTGATTTGTTAACCTAAATACAACTAGACATAGGGAGTTTAGTGTTAGACATGGATGAATGACACATGTTTCATATTCATTTATTAGGATGAATTGATCTGCAGGTAGGGTAGAAATATACTTACTTGTCATGTGTAACCATTGTTAGAGCCTAAGCTTAATGAGTTCTTCTTTAATTCAATTATCATAGACATATAGTTAATTGGTTAGGAGGAATATTTTTATAAGACCATCGACAGATGCTTATAAATAGATTAGAACTCTAGGTTAACAACTCAGGATCATTAATCAAGTGAAGAGGTATAGAGAGATTCAAGGGAAGTGTTGAGAGAAGTTGTAATCCTAGGCTTTTATATAATTAATTGAATTCAATCTTTTTAATTTACTTGTTTTTTATTTTTAGTTTCTTTTAAGTTTGATTACCATCTTTAATTATTTGTTTAGATAAGATTAGGTTGTGTTAATTTTAGTACTTAACGATTTTAATAACAATTCCTCGTAGGTTCGACACTCTACTTCTTATTATATTACTTGTTTGCGATATGTGCACTTGCGTAGTGAAATCTGACAACAGATATGAATCCAGAATGTGATTTCGTTTTGATTTGATATTCGAATATGATTTTTGTTCAACTATATTATATACCTATATGTTTATCTATAATTATGAATATAATTTACTATGTAAGATGCTTTGAAAGAATACGAAATTTGCTTTGTACGAGATGTGTTTTGTAAAATGCATGACTACTGCTTTGTAACGTTGGGTAATCTGAAAATATGTTTTGTTTTGATTTGTCTCCTAGTAAGACTATGCTCTGACCCTGTCAACGAGGGTTAAACGTTGGCCATGTCGACATGTACTTTGTGATAGAAATCGATTTCAACCGTGCCACCGGTTTAGAATTGTAGTTTTTGTGATATTCGATATGTGCAACCATTGATTGCTTCTGATATACTTCTGACCCATTACCACTTGGGTTAATTGTGGTTTTTGTTCTGACCTATGCTACAGAGTTAAGTATGGTCTTAGTATGTTACGGGAGACTAATGAAAATCAACAATTTGTGAAATTTTGTTTAGTTTTGTTATCTGATAATCTGATTTTGGAATAAATATATTTTTGATTATAAGATTACCCATTATTATTTTCGAATCATATGTATTAATAATTTTGGCTTAAATATTTTGTAGCATGCTTAATCCTTTTAAGGGGATGCCGGTTACTTGTTGAGTATTCGTACTCATTCATTTATTTATTTTTTTACTTTTTCAAATTTCAAGATATGTATCTTCGAAACTTAGGTTTGACGAGAGTTTTTGTTTGCAAGTTTAGCATATTCTTTTAGTCGTATGATACATTGGATGTGAGTAATTTGATATCAATTTTAGTCGATTCGTTAGTTAGTTAGAAAGCTTAGAATATTTTTGTATCTTCCGATCAAGGTGTAATATTGAAATTTTTGGAGACTTGAGGTTTTGTAAACTGTAATTTTCGAGACTCTTTGAGTTGTGGTTTTCGATTTAGTAAGATATAAGTTACCTTGCATGCTTGTGGGATTCGTCTCATGAGTATGCGGCGTTGTTACGTCTTAAATCCTCGGGTTTGGAGCGTGACAAAAAGTGGTATCAGAGCTAGGTTTGTGATTCTGTGGATCTTAGGATTCTTTTTCTGATTATTACTTCGACATTAGGTTCGGAATTTGTGATGAGTAGAAAGCTTGGTGAATTTGATGAAGGAGTAGTGATAAGTTGCAAGTGATGGATTGATCTTTGTAGATTCTATAGATTTGAAGTTGGTTTTTCGATTTTTAGTGAATTATTTTGAGCTTTACTTATGGATCTTTGATGAATCTTTGAGCATGATCTTGATTGTACCTACTTGGAGTCAAAGTACGAAATTTTAGAATTATTATGAGATGATACGTTTGTAATGAAGTGATTTTTGATAAGCTGGATATTTTTAGCTTAATAATTATTGCAAAGAAAGATTTTGATCTTTTGAGGTCTCAGGGTTTTAATGAAATTGATGTGCTTTTGATTTCAAGAGTTGTACCTAACTTGATGACAAGAATTGATATATTCGGCTTTTGTTGAAGTTTGATTAAGAGATATTTATGGTTATAATTATTGAATATTGTCTTAGTGAATTTTGAGTTTCAATCATGCACTTGTGTTGAATTAGTGTCTTGACTCATTAAGAGGTTAATTGCTCAATTTGGTATGGTTTTGTTTTTAGTAAAAAGAAAAGATTTAAGCTTGATGATGTGAATTGGTGTTTCATGGAATTGTTTGAAATTGATAATTTTATTTCTATTTTGGAGTGCAATGAATTTGAAATGGTCATTGTGATTAGTTTGCGAATATAATTTGGTTTGAGGAGCAATATAAGAACTCTTGATTTATAAACTATCAATAATCATGTACAACATGTTATAGTTTTGTGTATAAGAGCTAAAGTCTAAGGTTATAGTTAAAAAAAAAAAAGATTTTACTATTGAAATCGATTTGGAATAAGCATTATTAGTGACGATTTTTTATGTTTGGTGATTTAAGTATGGATTCAATTTTGAAGAATTTTAGAAAATCTATGAGATTATGTTAAGTATGTGTTTGGTATTTGTAAATTGTGATCTTAAGATGAAGTCTATTATTTGGAGTTATATGGTTGACATTTTTGTAAAAATGATTTTTCTTACAATACACATATTTTGACTAGAAGATGATAGTAATATATTTACTCAAAGAAAAAGTTTGGGATATTACGATGATTATAAACTTTGCGAATAATGCAATTGTTATACGATATTGATCTTTGAAATTTGAAAAGAGATAATATTTGGAATTTGAAGATGACTTAGATACTAAAAAAAATGTGTTTGAATTTGTATAGTGTGAAACTTATAGATATGATCTACGTTGGTTGATCTTTGTCATGGTTTAAAAAAATGTTAAGTTGATAAGCAATTTTTTCGATTGTCAGTGCAAAAGATAATAAAATTTGCACGTGATATTTTTGAGGTGACTAGGTGATTTGTTGGTATTATAAATCGGATTTAAGATGTACATGGTCATGATTGCTTGATATGAATTGGAAAGTGGATTTGTAATTATGTTGGTGTAAGAGAATAACATGAAAGTCAATTTCGTTGGTTTTAAGGTCATGTTTAAATAAAATATCAGAGTGTGCAGTGGAAGCATGAATTGGGTTTAGTTACGAATTTTGAATTATTGTTAACTTAGAAAGTAATTATTTCTTTATAAATGGACACTTATTGTGTTATAATAGTGAATAGATTATGGATATCGGGATTTGAAAATTTGAGAATGTATATGAGTTGTGAAATTTGGGCATATTTGTTATATTTGATTTTGTTAGTAAGGAATTAGTTGAATAAAGTTGGAATTACATCAAAATAAAGTTGCTTAGTCTGCCATGATTGAGATTTACGTATTTGGTATGCTTTGGAGTATATGAAATGTGTAAGAGACTTATGATTTTGTAACTGCATCTTGCTTTGGATAAGAATACAGATTTGATACTTGAAATGTCTAATCACTTCGTTACATAAGATATATGGTGAAATTTATGTCGACTTATCATTGGATGAATAATATGAAAAGTTTTGATTAAAGCTTGTTGGACTATACCTTATGGATCCTTTTAAGAGAAAAATTTCATATGGCATACATTTGAAAGACGTGTAAACTTTGAAGTTATAGAATTTTGAATTTAGAGGACCAAATTCTTTTAAGTGAGAGAGTGTGCAATACCCAGCCCAAAAGTCCAAATGTGTTAAAGAATAACTATTGGATTTAGCCCATAAATCTATTGGAATAAAAGAATAAAAAAAAAACTATCATATGACTGTCGATAGTTTTCCTCTGGCAGTCAAAAAGAAATTGGAAAAAAGAAGAGAAACCCTAAGGGAGAAGAGAAATGATGGCAATTGAGGTTTTTGTCTTTAAGATTGAAAGATTAAGGTAAGTAAAAGCTCTCTTCTGATTTGCAAAACAAATGTTTTGTTAGATTGTTAGAATTTGGGTGAAATTTTTTGGGAGAAAAACCTAAAAAATCTATGAAATTCTCATGATTCTTCTTGATTGATTTGGTTAAAGTTATTGGGTTTTATTTTATCATTGATTAAGAGATAAGAAAGATTTTCTATTAGATTTAAGGGCTGGTAGATGAAGAACTCAAATTGTTATGAATATAAAAGAATGAGAAATTCTGTTTTGAATGGAAGTGTTGTCTACAGTTGTGGATTAAAAAAATATTATGTATTAATCTGTCAATTTTCAGTATGATTATTATATAAGGTCGGAAAGATATTTGAATCTACTTTCTAATGAGATAAAAGAAAGTGAAGTTTCCTACGAAAAGATAATCAATTTTACCATGAGATATGCGTGCTGTCTGGAAGCAGCAGCAGAGATGAATTACGAAAATTACTGCATTTTATCTAAAAAGAATTACAAGTTGAGCCTTATATGGTTGAAAATCTTATCAAGTCTAGTTTTTAATGGACTTAACGGAATTGAAATTCGAGTTTTTTAAGTGGAGATATCTTATTTTTAGTAAACACTGTTCAGGCTGCCTAGAAACTGCGTCAGGGGTAATTTCGGGATTTTTTTTTGCAAATTATCTATGGTGAATTATTATTTGAGATTTATATAGATGAAAGCCTATTAAGTCTAGTTTCTAAATCTTCGAACGGATCATGATTTCGAATTTTGTAGCTTAAGATATGACTAATTTAGTAAGTGCTACACAAGTTGACAGATTTGATAATTAGAAAGTTTTGAGATACTTTGGATAATTTTACGGTATAAATGGCTTTTCAAGAGCATGATTAGTTTTTTTTGCTTATATGATTAGGAATAGATTTTTGACTATTTTAGAGACGTGGAAATTTGAGAGGATTGAGTTCATTATTTCAAGTTTCGTTTAGCGAGTTCAGGTAAGTGACTTTATATCCCTTTGGTGTTTTGACACCCAAAAAATCAGCCTCATCTTGCTTAGATTTTGTATATAATATATAATATTTTGTCCCTTGGTTTGTTAAATAGGGTTAAGCATGCAAAGTATAAATATGATATTCTTTGATATGAATTCTAGAATGTGATTTTGTTTTGATTTGATTTTCGAATATGATTTTTCTTCAACTATATTATATGCCTATTTATTTATCTATAATTATGAATACAATTTACTACGTAAGATGCTTTGAAAGAAAATACGAAATTTGCTTTGTACGAGATGTGTTTTGTAAAATGCATGACTATTGCTTTGTAACGTTGGGTAATCTGAAAATATGTTTTGTTTTGATTTGTCTCCTAGTATGACTATGCTCTGATCCTGTCAACAGGGGTTAAACGTTGGCCATGTCGACATGTAATTTGTGATAGAAATCGATTTCAACCGTGCCACCGGTTTAGAATTGTGGTTTTTGTGATATTCGATATGCGCAACCATTGATTGCTTTTGATATACTTCTGACCCATTGCCACTAGGGTTAATTGTGGTTTTTGTTCTGACCTATGCCACAGGGGTTAAGTGTGGTCATAGTATGTTATAGAAGACGAATGAAAATCAACAATTTGTGAAATTTTATTTAGTTTTTTAATCTGATAATCTGATTTTGGAATAAATATGTTTTTGATTATAAGATTACCCATTATTATTTTCGAATCATATGTACTGATAATTTTGGCCTAAATATTTTGTAGCACGCTTAATCCAATTGAGGGGATGTCGATTACTTGCTGGAGTATTCGTACTCATTCTTTTAATTTTTCTTACTTTTTCAGATTTCAAGATATGTATCTTCGAAGCTTAGTTTTGACGAGAGTTTTTATTTGCAAGTTTAACATCTTCTTTTAGTCGTATGATACATTGGATATGAGTAATTTAATATCAATTTTAGTCGATCCGTTAGTTAGTTAGTAAACTTAGAATATTTTTGTATCTTCCGATCAAGGTGTAATATTGAAATTTTTGAAAACTTGAAATTTTGTAAACTGTAATTTTAGAGACTCTTTGAGTTGTGATTTTCGATTTAGTAAGATATAAATTGTCTTGCATGCTTGTGGGATTCGTTTCATGAGTATGTGGCATTGTTACGTCTTAAATCCTCGGGTTTAGGACGTGACATATATAAATATAATTAAAAAAAATATCATTTTATACAAAAACTTACTTAAAAATAATAATTATTTATTTATGAAATTAAATTAAATTAAATTAAATATTTAAATTATGTAGAAATAATTACATATAACATAAAATAAAAAATAACGTAAAATCTTTTAAAAAACGAACCCGAACTCAAATATAAAATGACATAAAATTCAAAATGACCCAAATTAAAAAAAAAAAAAAATTCAAACTCGAAAAACACATGAAAATAGCACATATTGTCACGAATCATTTCCCTTTTCCATTCTCTACCGAAGTTATGTCAATTTGTTCTGAATTGTACTAAATGGGCTGACAAAAAGACCCATTAAATCATTTCTAATTGGGGTGGATTTTGGGAATTAAATCATTTATTATTCTATTTTTATAATTTTATAATTTATTAAAAATAAGAAGAAAAAAAAAGCACACACGCATATGTATATATATTTCATATTTGCTTGAAACCAAAGCTTAAACTTTATTATGAAAAGGTAGACGCATGTAAAAGAATTGGAATTCTTTTTCAATTTAAACCTTTAAATTTAAGAATCAATATAGTCTTTATCCAACAAAAAAAAAATCAATATAGTGATATAAATAAACCATTTATGTAAAAATCCAGCATATGTTATGGAGAAACCAAATGGATTGTGTAAAAAAAGAGCTTTGTAAAAAACTACAATATTATTTATATATGTTTGAATAAATCATATTATATAGCTATCTAGGTTAGAAACGTAAATCATTTTAAATTAAATATTGTTCCAAGGAGGCTCATCAAGAATTTGAGGTTATTTAAAAATAAAAATTTAACAGGAATCCCAATATTTAGGATCGAATAGATTTAAGAATAGAATCTCATTATTTGTAAAAAAAAAAAAAATTCAAATTATAACATTTTTTGTATATATAAAAAAAAATGTACTTTTTCGAAATAAAAAAAAAAAATTAAAATTAAAATCCAAATCTAAATCTATTTCTCAGAGCTTAGGTTTAGGTTGAGATGATCTAAAATCATTACTTTAAGTCATTGTCTTTGTTTCTAACCTCCACCACCACTGACGTAAGCTTTCCTTTGTTCCCTATTACTTTAAGTCATGTATATTTATTATTCTCCTTTAATTCATTTACAAAAATTAATGTTTTATAACGGCTTTGTAATTAAATTGAGATTAATTAATTTTAAAAAAAAAAAGAGAAAAAGAGCTAACCTGAGTCTTGGTTGTTGAATAATATGAAATGTATATACATTTCATATTTGCTTGAAACCAAATCTTAAACTTTATTATAAAAAGGTAGACGCATGTAAAAGAATTGGAATTCTTTTTCAATTTAAACCTTTAAATTTAAGAATCAATATAGTCTTTATCAAAAAAAAAAAAAAATCAATATAGTGATATAAATAAACCATTTATGTAAAAATCCAGCATATGTTATGGAGAAACCAAATGGATTGTGTAAAAAAGAGCTTTGCAAAAGAGTACAATATAGTTTATATATGTTTGAATAAATCATATAGGTTAGAAACGTAAATCATTTTAAATTAAATATTGTTTCAACTTTCAAGGAGGCTCATCAACAATTTGAGGTTAATTAATTCTCATAAAAAAATTTGAAGAAGCTAAAGGATGCATGTATTAAAATTTTATTAGTATATTAGTTTTAAACCCGTGTTATGCACGGATATATAATCTAATGTCATAACGTGCCAAATACGAATTCAGCATGCTAGACACAAATCAATGGAGTCGCCACTAATCATCTAATCTAGGTGTGATTAGTCACCTTTATGAATCTATCCTATTTAAAGTAATCCTAAGCTTGACTAAGGCACCTTAAAAAGAATAGGTTCTGGTCTACTTTATCAGAACTAGGTTCGGGAGTACGGTTACGTGTGAGGAAGGATTAGCACCCTCACGACGCCTATCTAAGAGATAGTACCTAATTAGTCTTGTGATACTTAAAAAGTCTTAATTAACTGGTCTTGTCTATCCTATTTTCATTTTAATTATTAAAGTTAGAAATATCGGAGATTATTTTTTAGGTCTTCCTTCCATTCATTCTAGAGAAATTACTAAAAAATATTTTCTCACCTCGAGAGTATTCAAAAGAAACCATTCGTTCTATTGAAGAGGCTCCGTCGTCGGAAAAATTAAATTATTTAACAAATTATTTCTCTTAAATTAATCTTTCAAAAATAACCCACATTTTATTAATGTTTATTTTGAAAAATAAATTGTGATTTTTAATATCGAAAATCATCTTTTAAAATATTCTTCCATTCTTTCTGGAGAATTTTTAAAAGAATTTTTCTCACCTAGAAATTTCTTAAAAGTCATCCATTCGCAACTTTCTTGAATTTCATCATCGGAAAAAATCTGAATTTATTCTTCAATTTAAATTAAGCATTTATTATAGAAAATCAAATTTGAGAAAAAAGATTTTGAAAATTAATTATTCTTAAAAAATAAAATTTTGATTTTTGTTGGTATTGAAATTAATCTCTTAAAATATCCTTCCATTCATTCTGGAGAATTTTTAAGAGAAATTTCTCACCTAGAAATTTCTCAGAAATTAACCATTCGTAATTTCTTTGAATTTCATCATTGGAAAAAATCTCAATTTATTATTTAATTTAATTAATTCTCAATTAAAAAAAATAATCAATATACAAATAATTACAAAATCTAAGAAAATTCAAAATAAAATTAATCATAAAAATATTCACAATAATCAAATAAATAATATAATTAATCAATATACAGTAATTTAAAAATAAATAAAAATTAATCATAAAAATATACCTGCAATAATCAAACTAAAAAATATTAGTCAAAAATTAATAATGAAATTAAATTAAACAAATCATATAATAAAACAAAGTAATAAATTTAAAAAAAGTTCATCAGAGGTGGCGTCCATGGACCACCTTTCTTTTTCTTCATATGCAGTGTGTGGTATAAAATTTAGCATGAAAGTCAAGACATTTAAAATATTCATATATTTATGGAACCAACTTTTTTCTCGCAACAATAAATGGAATAAACATGAAATAAAAAGGAAGTTAGACACGCACCAGCAGCCACTCTCCAAAGTTCGGTTACTGCAATTGTTTTTTTTTTTTTGCTGCTAATGCTGCTTCTGTCTGCTGCCCCTTTTCGTTGGTATTGCGGCTTCTCTTTGCTGATGATGCTGCTACTCCCTATTGCTCGTTATTTCCTTCCACTGTCTGACTTCGTGCCTTCTTTCTATTTACTGATCTTACTTGCTCACTCTAAAAATTTTATATTTTTCTGATGTCTTGTGTTTGTTGCTTGGGTTCTTTTTTATAGAGAAGAAATTAAGTTTTAATCTAGCTAAAAGTCTTCAATCTGATCAAGAGAGGTATTTTATTTCAATCACATTTTTAGAGTCCCACTTCAATCCAAAAAGAGGTTTATTTCAATCCAAATTTGTTTTTTTTTTTATTTTTTTTATTAATTTCGAATTTCTTTGATTTTTTCTTTAATTTTCGAAATTATCCAAATTTTTTTTTCTTTTTTTTTTGTTTTTTTTGTTTAAATAATAAAAAATTATACTCGGATAAAATCCGGTGTCTACAGTTGCCCCTCTTTGTGCATTCCCTGAGAATCAGGGGATGTGCAAAGACGTAGACACCCTACTAAGTCCTATGTACTTAAAGAAAATTCTATCGTAGAAAAAGCTCCTCTAAACGAGGCATAAACTTTAAATAAACTCACCGTAAAAACATACTCCTCCACCGAGGCATCAACTTTAAACGAAAATACTCCTCCACCGAGGCTTCAACTTTAAATAAAATACTCCTCCACCGAGGCTTCAACTTTAAATAAAAACTCCTCCACCGAGGCTTCAACTTTAAATAAAAACTCCTCCACCGAGGCTTCAACTTTAAATAAAAACTCCTCCACCGAGGCTTCAACTTTAAATAAAATACTCCTCCACCGAGTCTTCAACTTTAAATAAAATACTCCTCCACCGAGGCTTCAACTTTAAATAAAAACTCCTCCACCGAGGCTTCAACTTTAAATAAAATACTCCTCCACCGAGGCTTCAACTTTAAATAAAAACTCCTCCACCGAGGCTTCAACTTTAAATAAAAACTCCTCCACCGAGGCTTCAACTTTAAATAAAAACTCCTCCACCGAGGCTTCAACTTTAAATAAAATACTCCTCCACCGAGGCTTCAACTTTAAATAAAAACTCCTCCACCGAGGCTTCAACTTTAAATAAAAACTCCTCCACCGAGGCTTCAACTTTAAATAAAAACTCCTCCATCGAGGCTTCAACTTTAAATAAAATACTCCTCCACCGAGGCTTCAACTTTAAATAAAAACTCCTCCACCGAGGCTTCAACTTTAAAAGAAATAAAGAAATTTGCAAAATTCTCAAATGTAAATGTAGACTTCAAAAATCTTACCTTGAGTCCCGAAAGAAATCGCTAACCTCGCAAATTAGCATTCCAAACCCATGTCCAAATCATACTGAGTACCTGAAACAAACTTTCTTGTGTGCAAATAAATGCAATGCAGTACATGAATGCCATGAATGCTGATGTATATCGTGCAAATGGATGTCATGAATGCTCTATAAATCAACTCCCTGAATTTCTTGATAAGAGGTTCTCAAGCTCATCATTCATCTCTGTTCGCACTTGGCTTCAAACTGGTAGAACGAATCTTATTGTCTTTTTCAGTTTTCAAAATCTGCTGAATATAAATAAATTTCTTTCTTCAAAAATTTCAAAACACCAAACATTCTATATCTCATCTTATGCCAGCTTAACTGGGCTTCACATTCCATCACGGAAATTCTCATCTTCACGGATTCTCACTTTTAAAAATCAGATCTCATCTCATCTCCTGACTTTTCTGTTCAATTATCCATAGATTTCTCATAAAAATAAATGCAGGGATCTCTTAAGATCATATTCTAATTTATCAATCATTATTCTAATTTCATAGCAAACGCAATGCATGATGCATTCCCTCTATTCAATACAAAGGTATAAAGTTGAGAATAACAAATGGAATAACAAATGGAAGGCAAAAAGATAGGCTGGATAAGCTGGAAAAAATATCTTTATTATCAAAATAAGGAAAAGAATTCATCTCAAGGAATAAAGGAATATCTCAAAAATTTATCAACAAGGTGTTAGGATAACAAAACAATATCCAAACAATGAATATTTAGACAATCTTAATAGTTCATTCAAAATTCTCATCTAAAAACCAATCCCAATCGATGTCTTTAATCCTTCAGAGTTCATCAAACTAGACATTGTCCCCATCTTCATGAAATTTTCTGGACGAAGCTGATCTTTCTCATATCTAAGCCGCCCTTTCGGGTTTTCAACTTAGACAACCCCCATTGACCCAAACCGCCCTTTTCGGGTTTTCAATTTGAGTCCTCCTTTTTTTTTTCTTTTCTCTTTTTTTTTTCTTTTTTTTTTTCTTTTTTTCTTATTCTTTTTTCATTTTTTTCCTTCAAAGAAACGTTTCTCCACAGTATTTGGCAAATCATCCTCATTTGTCTTTCTCAAAATAATGCTTCCTTCGAAAAAGTTTTTCACTTCATAAGAACTCCACAAATAGTTGTGTACTATCTCCAATGGCCATGTGACTTAAGAGTAATTTCTTCAAAACTAATTATTTCTCAAAGTATCAAGAAGAACCTTCCCTCATCATGTGTTCGTCCCAATCTTCTCGGACATAATTAAGCATATCAAAGTGTAGCAAGCCCTTTTCTTCGGAGTTGTCTTCATGCATCTAAGCTTCATTGTCTCTTGATAATACCACAAGTATGTCCTAATTCAATACATGATTTCCAATTCAAACATTCACATTTGATCAAAATGGACTTTTCCAGGTACGTAATGTAGGCCAAGGTTTGGGGTTATGAAAGAATGGATAAAATAGGCTCAAACATGTGTTTAAGGGTATTCAAACCAAGGATCTTTTTATCTCAAAACACTTCATATCTTTCTTTCCATTTCCAAGATAATCGAGCCATGGATCATTTCTTTTTCAATGAGGATTTTCAAAACTTTGCGCATTTGTCTTTTCATTTAATTTCTTTCTTCTTCTTTTTTCACTTTTTGTTTCTCTTTTCTTTTCTTTTTTTTTTGTTTTGTTTTTTTTTGCCTTTTTTTTTATCATAAAGTGAGTTTGAAAATTTGAAACTCAATCCATTTCAATATATGCCCCCCTGACATAAAGCATTCATGGTGTAGAAATATGATCCAAACATATGATCCTCCATAGAAAGATAATTCTTCACTCTTGCCCCCTGGTGTGGCGGGTGATCCTTAGTTGGGTTTATTCGAAAAAAATCCAATAGGCTCAAAAGGGGTAGCAAAGGATAATTTCTCATTTTGTGAAAGGAATATGAAATATGGCCATTATCATCTCAAATGTGAATATTTTCATCAAAGAACATTTATTGAAAAATGACAAGCTTATAGAAATTCACCACAAGGAATCTATATGCTTGTAAAGGAATTCAACAGCCATTAATATACTTGTGAAGCAATTCTACCAATTTTCCTCCAATCATGCCAAAACCGCATATCAACTTTCATCTGTAATCTTCAACAGCATCTCTAGTCTCATCTGTCTTAACTTTTGTTGCACTGGCTTGCATTCTGGCCGCAAAGGCAATCTATGCTCCACAATATCTGTATCTAAACCCGGCATGTCTCTGTATGACCATGCGAACACATCCACAAATTCTCTGAGCAAATCTTCTAATCTCTTCTTTTGAACAGGTGACAACGACGCGCCGATCTTTATTTCTTTCTTATTTTTCTCATCTCCCAAATTGATCATCTCAGTAACCTCTTGATGTGGTTCAATCAGTTTCTTTTCTTGTTCCATTAATCTCAATAAATTTGGAGACAAAGTATAATCATTTGATTCCTCTTCATTATCAAATTCATCAACATGAACTGTGTTTTCAAAATCGAATCCCAAATTATTATTAAGATTGTTTTGTATTCATTATTTGGAACCCTGAAATTGAATGGAATTGAAAGAATATATATTGGTATACAAAGAAAGAGAATGGCAACAATGAAAAAAGAAAAAAATGACAACCATGAATGAAAGAGGGAATGAAAATGCATCTTGTTCCTAATTTATTAAAATAATGAGAAATAAACTAGCCCATACATAAAAGACCATCCCTAATGCCCTTGGGCATAAGCAAATAGGGATTTGACTCACTGCATTACATTTTATGAGATTCAAGGATAACCGACAGCTTCGTCACTTTCCAATTACCCAACTCCATTTCAGGTGAGCATGGGTACACCAACAACTCTTCCTCAATATCAAATTTCATTCCTTCTTTCTCCACCATTTGAATAGACAACTCAAAGAACGCTTCTTCTAAATTTGGTGGAGGTGCATCGGGATAAATACATGCCCCCAAATGAAAAGTGGAATGAGGAAAGACCATCTTCCTCAGCTCCCACTCGTACTCTTTCACACGAGCCAATCTTTTCTTCCTCTTCTCGAACTCGACTATCTTTTTCTCATTAAAGAATGTGATCGATTTCATAACAGGCACCGAAGATACTCCAATCACCACATCAATTTCATCTGCCCCAAACTCTGTATAAAACTCAACCTGAGAGAGATCCATTAGTTTCTGTAACTCCTGCCGGAATTCAACGCAACCTTGCACCGAATGGCCAACTATACCTTGGTGATACTTGCAAATCTTGCTTGGATCATATTCACCAAGATAGCTATCTAAATTAGCCTGTATAGGACTAATCATGCTAGCTTTAACCAGGACATCGAAAATGTAATCCATTGATGTCGTAACCTCATCCACTTTACGCTTGACCACGGTAACCTTGTCATCTCCCAAAGCATGTACCGCTGGCCTTGCATGGTTTGGTAGTGGATTACCGTTGACGTTCGGGCCAACTTTCTCCTCAAAATTTATCAACCCGGCCTTAATCAAACCTTGTACTTTGTACTTCAAAGCTGTGCAATTTTCGGTGGAGTGTCCCACGTTTCCCGAATGGTAGTCACATCGGGCATTAGGATCATACCACCTAGGGTATGGAGGCTTCAAAGGTTCAAAGTGTACTGGTGCAACCAGATGGTTCTTGATAAGATCTGGAAGCAAGTCTGCATAAGCTATGGGAATCGGATCAAACGATATTCTTTCCTGGTTGGCTCGTGGTCCCCTCGGATTAACTGTGGGTTGATTAGCTTGTACGGGTGGCCCAACTGGATGAGCCAATGGTCTTGGGCGGAAATTAGGTTGGAATGTCTGCGGAGGTGTAGGTGGATAAGCATATGTAACCGGATTGATGGCATTGGTATTCGGGTAGTATGGCTGGTACACGGACTGCGGGAAGTGTGGGACGTAACCTCTCGTTTGTTGCCCCCCATATGCAACAGTCTGGACATCAGCTTCCTTCTTCTTTGTCACATTATTCCTTTTCACAACAGATTCTCCCCCTTCAATCTTGCCACTCTTGATGGCATTTTCTATGATTTCGCCGGAAATCACCATATCAGCAAAGTTCTTTGTGGCGTTCCCAATCATCCTGTCATAGTACGGAGCCTTAAGAGTACTAACGAAAAGTACCGTAGTCTCTTTCTCAGTCAGAGGTGGCTGGATTTGGGCAGCAATATCTCTCCATCTCTGGGCATAGTCTTTAAAACTTTCGGTAGACTTCTTCTCCATATTTTGTAGAGACAAACGGTCAGGAGCCATATCAACGATATGCTTATATTGGCTGATGAATGCCTTGGCCAATTCTTTCCAAGTACGAACCCGATTCCTGTCTAGTTGAACATACCATCTAGCGGCGGACCCCGTAAGACTATCCTGAAAGACATGGACCAGCAGCTTGTCATTTCTGGTGTGAGCTGCCATTTTCCGGCAGTACATGGTGACATGAGATATGGGACACTTGGACCCATCAAATTTTTCAAAGTCAGGAGTCTTGAACTTAGGCGGGATTACTACATCTGGCACTAAACAAAGCCCCTCAGCATCCATAGAACCATAGCAATCTAGCCCCTCAACAGCTTGAAGCCTTTCTTCAATCATCTTCATTTTACGAGACTCGATCTCTTCTTCCACTTTCAGCTTCTCTAACTCTTTAGGATCGTCCAACTCTGGAACTTGGACTGGGTCTATCTTTGTTCCAGGTACAGGAAAAGTGAACCCCGGGATTTGAGGTTGGCCGTGTGGATAAGTGAATCCTTCCATGTACGGCATCTGCTGCAATTGTTCATGTTGTGCTTGAGGTCGAAAACCGGGCGGACATAAGGATTCACCTACATTCTGCTCTTTCCCCTGAGAACCAGATTCATCATCCTTATTCTTCCCTTTCAGACTTCTCATCATTTCCAGCAAAGAGCTTAACTGCTCTCTAATCTCATCCTGAGCTTGTTCTACCTTATCTATCCTTGAAGATTGCTCTTCGGCCATTTCTCTAACTCTTGATCTGGTGTTGTAAGAGTGACGAGAATACTGTCTCGAAGATTCTGATTGTCGAGCTATCCTTGAACCTTTAGCAAAGTTTCTTAAATTAGGATGATATGCTTAAAACTTTAAATCTAAATTGATGATGTTTATGCACATATGGATGAAATGCTATGAAAGAACACCAGCCACATAACAAATGTAGATAAAAATAATTTTATAAATAAAATTACCAAATCCATAGAAATCCTAAAAACCAAAGCGATCCTAAAAACATAAAAATAAAATAACAACTTCGACTGGTCCTAAAAGATAAAAAAATGAAAAGTTCTTAGAAAGAACCCTAAAATCATAAATCTAAAAAAAAGAAAAATCCTAACGCCTCCAAAGGAACTTGACAATCTGACGGTAGTGAGACTGAGCTTCATCTAAAAGTTCGTATATGAGATGGCCGTTTTCATGGAATGGATGTACTTTCGCCTTAACCTCCATGATCCTATCATACATGTCTTCTGCCTTACGGGATGCCACATCGAAATGGTCAAACATATTTTCCAGAAGATTCTGCTTTTTAGAGTCCGTATCTCGGAGTTTGGAACATTCTTCCTTCAAGTTTATTAATTCGGTAACTAATTCCTGGCAATCAGCTATTCTTCTTTCTTGATCAAACAATAACTCCCCATTCTCATCTTTTAGGCGTCCGACCTCAGTAATCAAAAGTGAATATTTATTTTCCATAACTGTCAAGGATTCTTTCAAAATGTCGCCATCCTCGGTGAGCTTCTGAACAATACCATCTCTTTCCACTAAACTATCCCCCAACTTTCGAACCTTCAATCGAAGCTTCTTGGCCTTGCTTTTTTCTTTGTTCAATCCTTTTTCTAACTCTTCTACCCTTGATTGCAGCTTTCGGTTTTCTTCTCCTAATCCATCTTTCTCTTCTTGTAGCTTTCTTTTAGCCTTTTCTATCCTTAGCATAGGATCCGAAGCTATAACCTTGGCCAAACCGTCTGAACTTCTTTTGCAAGGAATCACAATATCTTTGGTTCTCCTGGCTTGCCACACAGAGTATTCAGGAGTAGTGTTCCATGAGATACTACCCCCTTCGACTCTAACCGTTAATTTCCAAGCCTTTGTGAGTTCTTCTATCCTGGTGATAACCCCATTGTCTGAATAGGAGAAGTCCACCTGGTTAAGTCCATGGGTCATCGGTATGAACTGCTTATACCCTGCCTGTCTCCGTACCATGATGGGAGAGTAGCTAACGGCACCCCAAAGTCCCAAGAGAGGAACCCAAGGTTGATCACCACAGCTAAATAACATAGGTCCATGAGGCATCCATGGTGCTTTCCAGATCACTTGTCGGCTTGTAAGTTCTCGTAACATCACTATCCATTCTTCTTTTGACCTTGACTCAGGCCATGTGCTTTCACAGAATTCCTTGATAGGGATGCTAGTGGTGAAGTACGGCTTTCGGAATTTCGACTCTTGGCACTCAAAATGACTTTTCATCCAGATGTAGAGCAACTGTAAACATCCGATGAAACGCCCTTTTCCATTTCTCCTGCAGTGATTCAGTGACCTGATAGACTCGGCTAATATAGCTGGAGCTGTATTGATCTGATGTCGAACTTGGTCCATGAAATTCACCACAGTTGTTTCAATATGTCCCAATATCTTCGGGAAAACCATAAGTCCGTAAATAGCCAAAGCCATCACCTCCAAACCTGTATCATCATCCGGGTGTTTGACAATGAAGTTTCGGAGAATATTCCATGGAATACCAGTGCTTTTACCCTTTGTCTTCACAATCTTGTCAACTTCTGTCAAGCTGATTCCCATGATCTTTGCTACTTTCTTCCGATAACCCGTCTTGTTCTTCCAGTAGACTTTGTCTGGATTAGGAGGATCCAAACGAAGCAGTGCTGAATATTCTTCTATAGTTGGAACCATATCTACTTCGTTGAACACAAAGCACCTGTATGATGGGTCCCAAAACTGCATCATGGCTCTTACCAGGTTATTATCAACTTCAACAGATAGGAGCAAGGCCAGGTCCCCATACTTTCGTCTGAATGTTTCTTGTCGAGTTCCATTCCAGGAATGCCAAATGCTGATCAAATCTTCAAGGTTGTTCTGTGCCAGATCCATATGAACTCTCTCGGGAAGAGTAGAGACATACCCGACTGGAAGACAATCTCCTGTACTTTGCTGGATTGCTTCAGACCTAAGCTTCAAACTATTGGCAGACTCACGCTTGGCGACTGTCAGGTTTTCCATGGATTCAGTAGACATTCTTTCTATCTAGACCGTTATGTGGCAAGATGACTTTATGAAGATGCATGATGTATGAAAAGAAAGAAACAAACAGTTAGATGTTATGTCAACAAACTTATAAAAAGATAAAAATACGACAACATGTGTAAGCATTACATCATCATGGTAAGCATATCAACAAAACAAACGTGTTAGGTGAACAAAGCATCATGTTAATGATAAAAGTATAGGGTAAGAAGTGTCCCTTCCTGTGTCCTAAATTCGGGTTCTCCTCTATATAAGGTTGGATATGGCTCTATCTTAAAGTTTGGCCACTTAAGTATTGTTTATATGCTGGGTTAGGATACTTGACCAAGCTAAAAAGGTCCCCAAATTGCTCCTTAACATCATCCATGTAGGATGAGTAAGGCACCCCATTCCTCACCCATTACAGGCTCCAACCGGAAGGGTTCAATTCGGGTGAGAGTATTTTCCAACGTTATGGCGGAGATTTATCATCTCTCAAAGACTTTGGTACTTTACACTCTGAAGGTGTTTCGCTAGCCGTTGCGGAGGTTTTCACCTCTCGAGGCGTAGGTACTTTACCCCCTCCTAAAAGGGACGAGTCCGGGTATAGGACTTTATGATATGCAATGTGTCGTGTGTGCGAAGGGACATTCAAACCTTGCTTTACCCATAAATGTACAATGAAACAAAAATTGTTAGTACAAATAACAAAAATCAAAATAAAAAATACAAATACAAATACAAATAAATAAATAAACAAATAAATAAATAAATCAACAAATAAATAAATACATAAAAAATTAAACACTTAAAGACCAAATTTCAAACCTAAAGTATCACAAGACTAATCTATGGCTCGACTCTCGAATTCCCCAGCGGAGTCGCCAAACTGTCATAACGTGCCAAATACGAATTCAGCATGCTAGACACAAATCAATGGAGTCGCCACTAATCATCTAATCTAGGTGTGATTAGTCACCTTTATGAATCTATCCTATTTAAAGTAATCCTAAGCTTGACTAAGGCACCTTAAAAAGAATAGGTTCTGGTCTACTTTATCAGAACTAGGTTCGGGAGTACGGTTACGTGTGAGGAAGGATTAGCACCCTCACGACGCCTATCTAAGAGATAGTACCTAATTAGTCTTGTGATACTTAAAAAGTCTTAATTAACTGGTCTTGTCTATCCTATTTTCATTTTAATTATTAAAGTTAGAAATATCGGAGATTATTTTTTAGGTCTTCCTTCCATTCATTCTAGAGAAATTACTAAAAAATATTTTCTCACCTCGAGAGTATTCAAAAGAAACCATTCGTTCTATTGAAGAGGCTCCGTCGTCGGAAAAATTAAATTATTTAACAAATTATTTCTCTTAAATTAATCTTTCAAAAATAACCCACATTTTATTAATGTTTATTTTGAAAAATAAATTGTGATTTTTAATATCGAAAATCATCTTTTAAAATATTCTTCCATTCTTTCTGGAGAATTTTTAAAAGAATTTTTCTCACCTAGAAATTTCTTAAAAGTCATCCATTCGCAACTTTCTTGAATTTCATCATCGGAAAAAATCTGAATTTATTCTTCAATTTAAATTAAGCATTTATTATAGAAAATCAAATTTGAGAAAAAAGATTTTGAAAATTAATTATTCTTAAAAAATAAAATTTTGATTTTTGTTGGTATTGAAATTAATCTCTTAAAATATCCTTCCATTCATTCTGGAGAATTTTTAAGAGAAATTTCTCACCTAGAAATTTCTCAGAAATTAACCATTCGTAATTTCTTTGAATTTCATCATTGGAAAAAATCTCAATTTATTATTTAATTTAATTAATTCTCAATTAAAAAAAATAATCAATATACAAATAATTACAAAATCTAAGAAAATTCAAAATAAAATTAATCATAAAAATATTCACAATAATCAAATAAATAATATAATTAATCAATATACAGTAATTTAAAAATAAATAAAAATTAATCATAAAAATATACCTGCAATAATCAAACTAAAAAATATTAGTCAAAAATTAATAATGAAATTAAATTAAACAAATCATATAATAAAACAAAGTAATAAATTTAAAAAAAGTTCATCAGAGGTGGCGTCCATGGACCACCTTTCTTTTTCTTCATATGCAGTGTGTGGTATAAAATTTAGCATGAAAGTCAAGACATTTAAAATATTCATATATTTATGGAACCAACTTTTTTCTCGCAACAATAAATGGAATAAACATGAAATAAAAAGGAAGTTAGACACGCACCAGCAGCCACTCTCCAAAGTTCGGTTACTGCAATTGTTTTTTTTTTTTTGCTGCTAATGCTGCTTCTGTCTGCTGCCCCTTTTCGTTGGTATTGCGGCTTCTCTTTGCTGATGATGCTGCTACTCCCTATTGCTCGTTATTTCCTTCCACTGTCTGACTTCGTGCCTTCTTTCTATTTACTGATCTTACTTGCTCACTCTAAAAATTTTATATTTTTCTGATGTCTTGTGTTTGTTGCTTGGGTTCTTTTTTATAGAGAAGAAATTAAGTTTTAATCTAGCTAAAAGTCTTCAATCTGATCAAGAGAGGTATTTTATTTCAATCACATTTTTAGAGTCCCACTTCAATCCAAAAAGAGGTTTATTTCAATCCAAATTTGTTTTTTTTTTTATTTTTTTTATTAATTTCGAATTTCTTTGATTTTTTCTTTAATTTTCGAAATTATCCAAATTTTTTTTTTCTTTTTTTTTTGTTTTTTTTGTTTAAATAATAAAAAATTATACTCGGATAAAATCCGGTGTCTACATCTAATAAAAATATTTAGTTTATATGATATAAAATGAATTAACATAATATCATTTATTAATATTTTACAGTTTTTTTAAAAAAAAATTAAGTACAAAGTAATAACCAATTTTACAATATTTTGAAAAAATCTTGCTTCTTTAAACTATTTAAATTCGACAAAAATATATAATTATTCAAAAAATTATATAATTAAACTTTCAAAATAAAAAAGAATGCATTAAATTTGACAAAAATATATAATTATTCAAGAAATGATATAATTAACTTTCAAAACGAAAAAAAAAAAGAATGCAGCAAAAAATTCAATTAACTTATTTAAATTTTTTGGAGAAAGGTAATTAAGCTTTGATAAAAGAAAAATATTTGGAGCTAGATAGATAACAACATTAATAAATAAAATGAAACAAAATAATGTAAATAAAATGCTTTCAATGTAAACATTTAAGAATAAAAGTAATCTATGAGCACGAATATAACTTTTTGATATATGAAATACATAAAATAATCACTATATTAGTAAGTTAAAACTTGTTTTTCTCTTTCTTTCTTTTTCTTCTTTTGGTATAGTTTTCAAGTTTATGTTTTTCTTTAATGATCTTTTATTGCTTCTCCTTCAATGTTTACAAAATTAGCTTTCTATCTTTTTTGCAAACAAAATAATTCTTTTTTGTTTTGTTTTTCAAACTATCATTATATTTTTTAATTTCTTCAAAAAAAATTTTGATGTTATATTTTCTTTTATTTTTTGATCCTTACATTTAAATTAGTTTTCAACGCAATGTTGTATGTAAAATATTATTATCAATAATTTGTTATAAATTTATTGAGTCATCCATTTTTCTTTTTTGGTTATGCTCTCCAAATTTTTAATTTTTTTTATTTCTATTCATTTTATTTTTTTTATTTACTCTATAAAATTGTGTCATATTTTCTTTTTAAAAATTTTCCTTCTTCCGTTTAATTATTTTTTCTCTCTTTTACAATGTTTTATTTTATTCACTTTTTATTTTAAATCTTCCTATTCTTTCTCTTTCACTAAGTTTTTTTTTTTTTAGATAAAATTAATTATCAAAACTCGCATGTATTATTATTGAAGAGATATAACTTTTTATAAAAAAATATAACTTTAATTATTTGTATTTTTAATAATAAATCACCACATTTATATATATATATTTAAAAATAACTAAAAGCTAATTGATTGATGTTTTCCTATATAACTATATTAAATTGGAGTCATTAACCATACAATACCATACCATTAATCATTTTAAATGTATCCTATGTACGTAATAATAAGTTAATTACTTTATCAACCAAATTGGTCCTCAGTTGATATTATAGTGGCTTTTTTAAATAAAAAAAAAAAAAAGATTGAAATTGATAGAATTGATGATGCTATGCTTAAAGGGAGGGATTTTATTGTTGTGCGGAAGCGAATTGATATTACTAAAACCGATTTAAACACACTGAAAAAACACCGATATTTTACGTGGTTCGGCAACTGTGCCTACATCCACGGGAGGAGGAGCTTGAAGCTTTGTATTAATGGAGTTTAGAGTACAAACATATACCGAATTCAAGGTGCTACACAAACACTGAACTCACAACTCAACACAATACCGAATTTACTCTATAAACACAGAGTAATTGCTTCAACAATTTAGCTCTAACACATACTCAACTCTACTTTTCTCTACTCATCTCTACATGGCTATTTATAGCCATAATATCAAGGTGTGAACACATGCAAGTGGTAGCCACCATAGCCACCATCCATTTGCAAGTGGTAGCTTCCATTATTGGTGGTGCAAGTGGTGCAAGTGGTAGCTCCATTATTGGTGCTAAGCCACCTATGGTGAATGAGCCATATTCAAGCTATATTCAAGCCATATTCTAAGCCATATTCCAACAATCTCCACCTTGGCGAGAATCCACAGAGAGAATTCACAGATCAGAGCTTCCTCTTTTCTCCTTCAAATGTACACACCATTACTCACATATCAGGGCACCTTCTGCATTGGCATGATTCATCAATGCACTGAGCCTGAGTCAATTTTTCTGTCTACTTCCCAGGAATTTTCTTAGCTTCTCCAAGATCATCTCGAACTCTGAGCTCAGTTGAGCCTTCAGCCTGTCGATCTCCACCTTGCCTTTTTCAGCAGATAGACAAATGATCCATCTTGAAGTTTCCGGAAATAAACACAGTGATCAAATTGACTGTGTGTGTACTTTTCATCCTTTCATGAAACAGTCCAACCGTTTGTTCAGCTGTCACGGGATTGTTTCAGAGCATACAGTGATCAGTTCAGCTTGCTTTTGTAATCTCTGCGACCGGGGACTCCAGAACCATCTGGTTGAGTCATACAAATTTTCTCCTCTACGGAACCATGGAGGAATGCAGTTTTTACATCAAGTTGAACTATCTCTAGGTTATACAGTGCTACTAAAGCCAATAAGATCTGAATAGATGCATGCTTAACAACAGGTGAAAATACCTCATTGTAGTCTATTCCCTTCTTTTTGAGCCTAACCTTTGGCTACCAATCTGGCTTTGTATCTGATACTGTCTTTGCCGGTAGCACTCTCCTTTTTGGCAAAGACCCATTTGCACTCAATTGCTATCTTGAGTGTTGGAAGTGGAACTAACTTCCAAATCTGATCGCCTCCTTCCACTGGGCATGCTCAGGGCTGTTTACAGCTTCTTTGTAATTGATCAGAACATCATCATCAATTACTGGAAGGGCGTATGTCACCACGTCTGTGTATCGAGCAGGTTTCCGAATATGTCTATTCGGTCTACTGGTGACAACTGATTCAAGTTGCTGAAAGATTTCCGGTGATGACTCCTCCACTTCAATTAAGGTGTCATCAGATTCTGATTCAAACTCCACCTGCTTTAGAGAATCTTGGTTCACATTCTCTGGAGTTGACAGTTTCAGCATTACAGATTCGTCAAAGGCAACATCTCGGCTTACGATGACTTTCTTTGACTCAAGGTTCCACAATCGGACTGCTTTTACTCCTTCACTAAAGCCCAAAGAAGACAGCTTTCTTGGCTCTAGGATCCAGTTTTGCATCCGTTACTACGAAGCCGATCATATTCAATGGCAGAATATCCGGACTATACCTCTATGGGAGTCTTCCCATCAGTGGAGGTTAGTCTGTTGATAATGTGGGAGGCGAACAGTAAAGCCTCCGCCCAAAATGCTTTGCTCAAGCTCGACTGGGATAACATGCAGCGAACTTTATCAACCAAAGTTCGGTTCGTCCTTTCTGCAACTCCATTCTGCTGGGGAGTGCTAGGAACAGTGAAGTGTCGATTTATCCCATCATTCTGTGAGAGGCTGCTGGTCTGCCTGTCACGGTTTCTCTGTCAAGGAGATACAGATTTCCCTTCATATAACCCTTCATTTCTAAGAATGCTCCACGTACAACTCTCAGGACTCCATTCTGAATGGTCACCTTGTAACCATTTGAGTCTAAGACCCCCAGTGATATGAGGTTCTTCTTGAGATCAGGGACATACCTTACGTCTGTAAGTTGTCTGATTGTACCGTCATGCATTTTCAGTCGGATCGTTCCGATGCCTCTAGTGTGACAAGTATTGTCATTGCCCATATGGACAATCCCTCCATCAAACTCTTTGAAGTTTGAGAACCACTTCCGGTTCGGACACATGTGGTAGGAACATCCGGAATCCAGAATCCATTGATCTGAAGAGTGTGTTGTTGTGGAAATCGTAAATGCAGAGTCTTCCTCTCCCTCAGATTCTTGAGCTACACTCACAATCGACCTCTCCATGTTGGGACAGTTATTCCTCCAGTGCCCTTTCTCATGGCAAAAGGCACACTCGTCCCTCGAGAGTCGTGTTCTCGATGATCCCCTCCTTGAGCAGGATCTCAATCGACCTTTCTGTCTGGACAGTCTTTCTTCCAGTGTCCAACACTGGGCACACTCGTCCCTTGCAGATTGTCGATGATACTTTTCTTAGACGTGATCTTCATTCATCTATCGGTCCTTCGCGGATTAATAGGATTCTTCTCCTCGTTAGGATATCCACTGCCTACTGGACGGGATCTGGACATGATCTTCACCGTCTACTGGACTGGATCTTCACCGTCTATTGGACTGGACCTCCACCGTCTACTGGACGGGGTCTTCACTGTCTACTGATCCTTCACGGACTCACAGTTCCAGTACTTCGCACTGCTGGTTGTTTCATGTGTCTCTAATGATTCTGCCATGGTAATAAAACAAAATTACCAACAAAGTGTTTTTCCGGTACCTGTATGGAAAAACGGATGCCGCGGTTGAGTCCGGAATAGTCGAAATAGCCAGGAACGGGTCCAACTGTGTAAATTTTGGACACACGGTGAATATTCTGCAAATATTCTGCTACAACTGGCTCGAAATGGACTCGGTTTAGCTCAACCGGCTCGAAAAGTCTCGGAATAGTGTTCTGAAACGGCTCAAAAAATAGCCCGAAAAAGTTGGTCGGACCTGCGGCGGCGCGTGGAGCGCGTGGAGCTGTCTGGGTGGCCGGCGCGTGTGGCGCGTGGGGCGCGTGGGGCGCGTGGGCTTCACGCGTCTTCAACCTCTGGTGGCGCGTGCGGCGCGTGGGCGCGTGAGGCTCACTCTCAGCCCCTTCTGGCGGCGCGTGCGGGCGCGTGCGGCGTCTTCTTGGCCTCCGGTTGATTCTGTTGCACTCCTCTCAACGACCTCTTCAACCTGGTATTTTCAAAACACAATTTGGAGCACTTTTGAAAAACGGACAGAATCGAACAAACTCGGTTTTACGTAAAAATTGGCTCTGATACCAATTTGTTGTGCGGAAGCGAATTGATATTACTAAAACCGATTTAAACACACTGAAAAAACACCGATATTTTACGTGGTTCGGCAACTGTGCCTACATCCACGGGAGGAGGAGCTTGAAGCTTTGTATTAATGGAGTTTAGAGTACAAACATATACCGAATTCAAGGTGCTACACAAGCACTGAACTCACAACTCAACACAATACCGAATTTACTCTATAAACACAGAGTAATTGCTTCAACAATTTAGCTCTAACACATACTCAACTCTACTTTTCTCTACTCATCTCTACATGGCTATTTATAGCCATAATATCAAGGTGTGAACACATGCAAGTGGTAGCCACCATAGCCACCATCCATTTGCAAGTGGTAGCTTCCATTATTGGTGGTGCAAGTGGTGCAAGTGGTAGCTCCATTATTGGTGCTAAGCCACCTATGGTGAATGAGCCATATTCAAGCTATATTCAAGCCATATTCTAAGCCATATTCCAACATTTATATCTTTTAAATATTCATTTTTGGTATTTATCTCATCTAAATATTACTAATTAAATCATAACAAATTTAGTAAACTAACCTTGGGTAGAATATTGTTGCAATATTTATATATATATAAAAAAAGAAGTCACGATTTAAAATAAAATATGTAAACAGTAGTTTACAGTTTACACCCAAATAATTAAAATTAGTAATATTCATTTAATATTTTGTCAAATATAAGGTTATGCTAATATCTTCAAATTGTAGTCGTATGCCAATCTACAAATTTCATTGGTACATGCAGCATACACTCCCACTACAAATTTATTGTCTTTTCTATTAATAATAAAAAAACATTAATGTAAATAAATTCTTATTTAGATTTGAGACTTTGAGAGTCGTTAACAAAATCATAGTGAACATAACGTCTGAGTTTTATTGAAAAATTCATGGTAAGCATATTAATTTATTTATAAGTGTTGATTTTCTAAGTTTACAATTAATAATTGAATTTATTTCAGACTCGAAAAGCAACCCAAGCTTTGCATTGTACATCCATATGAAATGTTAATAAAATAAAAGGTACACTCTTATAATTTAATTGAAGAATTAGATATAAAACTAAAAATTCGAGTATTTAACTTAATGAGCTTTGTAGTTTGTATAATCATTCTATTCGAAAAGCAAGATTAATATAACAACTAAAATATATGTATACGAAAAATATTTGATTTAATAGTAGGAAGTAGGAACATATATTATTTAATTAATGAACTAAACATGAATTCGGAACTTAATCCATTTGATTCATATAATAATTTTTAAGCAATTACATCTAATAGATATGAAGATCAAATCTTAAAATTTACAATCTTTTATTTTATTATTGAATTACAATCTCTTTTGTATAAAAAAAAATTAAACAAGAATTTAGTTTTTCAAAATAAAAAAATAAAAACTTCAATCCAAATCTAATTTTCAAAGCTTAGGTTTAGGTTTAGGTTTAGGTTGAGGTGATCTATAATCATTAGAAGCCGTCCACTGTTTACCAATTGCAATTAAGTGTCCATTGTCTTTGTTTCTAACCTCCACCACCACAGACGTAAGCTTTCCTTTATTCCCTATTACCTTTGCTTCTATCTCTACTTCTTCCTGCACCCATCAAGTCTGTCAAGTCATCTATATTTATAATTCTCCCTTAATTCATTAACAAAAATTAATGTTTTATAACGTTTTTGTAATTAAATTGAGATTAATTTATTTAAAAAAGAAAAAGAGCTAACCTGAGTCCTGGCTGTTGAATAATATGAAATGTTGAAACTAACAGTGACTTTTAAATGGTCACCGGTGGAGTATATGGCGGCGCCTCCAACGTTGTCGATTATAGTTGCTATGGCTCCAACATGCCAATTCCCATTTGTATCCTATATAATAGCAAATCAAAAATTATTTAATACTTTTTTTTTTTGGAGAATAAAGGATTCGAATTCTATTTTTTTTAACGGAGAATTTTGCATCAATCGCGGAATTAATTGCAACGAAAATAAAGATATAATGAGGTTAAATAAGAAGTTTTTTAAAACTTGAAATATCATGAGTTTTGAATTTTGAAATGAATCGAAGATTATTTGCTATATGTAATTCAAAGTCATATATATTCAGAAATATAAAATACAATAAGAAGAAGGTAAAATATATAAGAAATTACGTACGGATGCAAGAGCGGGAACGATGAAATTACAACGTAAGAAGCCCGGCTGAGCTCGAATGACCTGAAGATCTTGAAGGGTACGAGACTCAAGCTCGTAACCGATGGCACCGGTTCTTACATCTTTCAACCATTTTAGAGATCTCTGAATCTGCACAATGCTTTCTTCATTTGATTTTTCTGCTAACATCTTTCTCTAATCTCTTTCAGACCACTCTCTTCTTCTTACGTTATATATATATATATGCCCCTCCGCCTCTTCTTATATATAAATTATGTATGACAGCTAACGCTTGATATATATTGAGATTAAATTAGTAATAATTTGGGGCCGGGGGGAGGGGGCATCGAAACGACTGCGCAGACCTTGTAATTTCAACTAATTAAATAAGGGAAAAAAATATTATTTATGAAAGTAAAGTCAGCTTTTTAGTTTATTAATTTTATTCATTCTTGTTAAATTGTTAAAACTTTCTAAAGTCAAAAGTTTAATTCCAATTCCAAAACATTGAAAAGTAAAAGCCAATATACCCAATTAGGTACCTTATTTGACTCAATGACTTGATTTGAATGGTTTTTGGGTTAATATATAAATTAACCTTGTTGTCTTTTGTTCGTTTGATACTTTATTATTTTAATATTCAAATTTTTATACCGTCATTCAAATTGATTTTTTACTCTAATACCGTTAGTTAATAACCATTAACTAGGTAAAAAAATTAAATCAAAGCTTGACACATGACAAAATTATCACATCTTCATATAAGAAAAAAATTCAAAAAAATTATAAAAATCAAAATAAAAAACTTTTTAAAAAAAAAAAAATCAAAATCAAAATTTAAAATTTAAAAATCTCATTCTTTTAAAAAAAATAAAAAATAAAAAACCAAAATTCAAAATAAATTATAAATCTCATTTTTGAATTTTTTCTTTCATGATGACGTGACACTAACGATGTGACAGTTTTGTCACGTGTCAGGTTATGGTTATGGTTAGTTTTTTTTTGCCTAATCAGCCATTAACTAACGGTATTAGGGCAAAGGGCCAATATGATTGACGGCATAAAGTTCGAGTATTAAAGTGACACAATTTTGATATAAAAAAAAAGGCCTAAAGTATCGAAACTAATTTATATATTAACCCATGTCTTTTATGTAGATTTTTTATAAAAAAAAAAATTAGTTTGCTTTGCAGCTTTCTGCCTTTTGAAGATTACGTTTCAAATCTCATTTTAATTTTATTAAATTACGAAATGAGCCAATTGAGCATAATTATTAAATCAGAGCTTGACACGTGATAAAATTGTCACATCTTTATATAAGAAAAAAAATTCAAAAAAAAATATAAAATCAAAATAAAAAACTTAAAAAAAAAATTCAAAATCACAATCAAAATTTAAAATTTAAAAATCTCATTCTTTTAAAAAAAAATTATAAAAATAAAATAAAAATCAAAAATCAAAAACCAAAATTCAAAATAAATTATAAATTATAAAAATTGAAAACTTTATATATATATATATATTTAAAAATCTGTAAAAAAATTAAAAAATAAGAAAAAAATTATGAATATTTTTAATAAAAATTAAAAAAAAAATCTATTTTTAAATTTTAAGTTTCTCTTTTTTTTTTTTTTGTAATTTTGAATTTTCATATATATTATAAAAATAAAAATTCAAAATAAATTATAAAATTGAAAACTTTATATATATATATATATGTAAAAAAATTAAAAAAAATCTATTTTCAAATTTTTAAATTCTTTTTTTTTAATTTCGAATTTTCATATATATTTTTGTAATTTGAAATTTCTATATTTAAAAAAAAAAATTTCTTTTTAATTTTGAATTTTTTAGATTTATCTTTTGAATTTTTATAATTTTTTAATTTCTAAATTTTTTTTAAAAAAATTTAAAATTTTGATTTTTTAAAAAAAAAATCAGTTTTTTTTTTGTTTTTATAATTTTTAATAATTTTTTGATTTTTTTTCATGATGACGTGACACTAACGATGTGACAGTTTTGTCACGTGTCAGGCTATGGTTAGTTTTTTTTTTTTTTGCCTAATCAGCCATTAATTGACGGTGTTAGGACAAAGGACCAATATGATTGACGGCATGAAAGTTCGAATATCAAAGTGACAAAATTTTCTACAGATATCAAAAAAAAAAAAAGAGGCCTAAAATACCGAAACTAATTTATATATTAACCCATGTTTTTTATGTAGATTTTTTATAAAAAAATTTAGTTTGCTTTGCAGCTTTCTGCCTTTTGAAGATTACGTTTCAAATCTCATTTTAATTTTATTAAATTACGAAATGAGCCAATGGAGCATAATTATTTCGTGTTAGCTACCAATTCATGACTATCTCTTTTTTCTTTTTCTCCTTCTCTTTTTCTCTCAAGTAACCAAAGGATAAGGAAAAATCAAAATTTAATATCTCTTTATGGTTGGGTTTTAGTGTTTTATTTTTAAACCTTGTTTCTTAGTCAAAATATGTAAGAAAATAAATAAATAAATAAGTTGAGGAATAATTGAATTGATCGTCACAGTTTGACTTTAAAGACATGGAAGGCAATAGCCAATATGATACAGGTGTGCTTTTCTTCATATCACAATAGCTACTTGTTGAGATACTTTTTATTTTATTTTTTTGTTTTGGTGATCGTTATTTTTGTTTATTATATTCTATTTTCTAAGATTTTGTTATGAAACAAAAGTAAATATTAATTAAAAAAAAAGATTGTACTGAAAATTCCAATATTAAAACTTCAGACTCAATTATTAGTATTATTATTTAACATTTTTTGGGTCGAAAATTAGGATATTTTATTGATTAGAAAATCAGTACATGATAAGATGGAAAAATGAACCAAAGCTGAAAACAGTAAAATTGCCAAAGGATGTTATACAATATGGCTCCTCAATTTCCAGATCTCAGTTAACCAATTTCATGCCAATTCAAGCATTACAAACGCAAATTTTACCCTTCAAAAAGATGCCAAAAGAAAAAGAAAAACAAAGAGTTTCTTCATTCAGAAAATATTAAAATATAAGTAGTTCTGTACAATCAATAACTAAATGGGATCAGATCAGAAGATAAACAGCTCATTTCACTCAAAATAGTTGGTATCAAGTAAAATTGAAAATTTTCTCTCTTATTTGACATTTCAGAGCATGGAACAAGGAAGGGAACCATGATAAGATTCTGAGTTTTAATTTCAAGTCTGATCTTCAATCCTAATTATTGCACTGTTCTTCTATCATCTAGTTCAGAAAAAAAGATAGCTTACTTTTCATTACCCAACTGTCTCTTCAGCTCTTTCTTGTTCACCTGGAAGTTTGACAAAAACAAACATATCTCAATGAAAAAAACCCTTTGCAACTTTTGCCTAGCAAGTTAACCGGCAGAATAGTATTAAACAAAATACTTGCAAGTTGCAACAAAAAGTCAAGAAGAAATTCACCTTTCCCATGGCATTACGAGGAAGAGAATCCCACAACATTAATCTTGTTGGTAGCTGGAAAGCAGACACATACATGGTAATTATTCTAGTCAATGCTTAACCATAGTTCAGAAAATGCAATGAGTTAATCCAAATTCCAAAACATTAAAATGGATGGATTTCTCACCATAATCAAACATTGATGACTGGAAAATTAATTTTTAGTTCATATAATGGTGAGAGAGAGAAATTCTGGCGTGCTTGGCTTGCTGAGGTAGCGAAAGCCGTTTACATTTTCAGGAATTTGATTGGTCTCCTCTGACACATTAATATTGAATAAATAAAAGGGGTGTTTGAATTTTGAAACCAGAACTTCAGATGGATGAAAGGTTCATTGGGTATGCAAAATGAGAGGGAACTCTATCCTGCTAACTTCACAAAATCTTGGTCTGGTGGAAGATCACTTTAGCTAATACTTTTTGTATTTATAGCCTTTTCAGTTAAGACCTGAAAAAGCCTAATTCTTGATTCAAAACATCATTAAGCCATTTCTAAAGGCCCAACTACATGCATAATACTGCCTCATTGTTTAGTACGTAGTATTAAATAGGCTTCCAGTTAATAACGACATCTGCAGAAATTAAGATGACATTGAACTCAAAGGTCCAGAGAGCATGCTTCAGTGTTAAGCATGACAAAAGGAATTAGTGAAAGATAGTAACGCTACAGTACCTTGTATGGAGCAAGTTTGTCTTTAGCCCAGTTGCAAAGCTCTTCCAAACTCAAAGCAGAGTTTGACTCTTCTAGTTTCTTTTTTGTTTCCGACTCCAGCACCACTATTGCAGATACAGCTTCTCCATAATCCTTGTCCGGTAAGCCAAATACACAGCATTCTGCTATATCAGGGTGCTGCACAAATATGAAATTTTTTGTCCACTGATTAATGTTTAATCATCCCCCCTCCCCCGAGGGGGCCTTTTGCTTCGATATTCCTCAAAAAGAAATCAGAGAACAAATATTGAAAACAACAAAGAAAGGGATTTCATGACTCAGAATAGGAATATAGAGAGGACAAGTTTACCTGTAAAAGAACTGATTCTATTTCCAAGGCAGACAATTTGTATCCGCCAACCTTCATTATATCAGCACTTGTACCTGACAAATTACACATAAACAACTTAAGAAAAACATGAAACAAGAAATAAGTCGCAATACAGATGTTTACACGGTTTTTAGGTCATGCATGAAATAATGGAAAAAACTCACTTCCAGACAATAACAATAAGGAAATGAAATGCAGAGAGCAGAATCAGGAGCGTAGAAGAAGGAATAGCAGAACCGAAGTTCAAGTCAGGGAGTCTATAACAAGAAAAGAATAAACCAAAGAATACCTTTGTCCCTTTGTCATCTTTAGGCCATCATAATTCAACGAAGACAAAGGCGGAAAACACCTGCAGGATTTTCTTATCTCTCACTCTCTTCTAACAAACACCCAAAACATGTAATCCCTTGCCCAACTTCTTTTCTTTGAAAAACATAGGATATACATGTTACACATCCTAGATAAAGTACGAAATTACTCTGTTCTGTTAGACGTGACGACTGGAGCAATCTTCAGAAAGAAACTGGCAAGCAAAACAGGGGAACAGGGACCATACAAGGATGATGTGGTTTTATAATTTTGAAATAAATATATCCTCAAAAGATAGAACTAAAGACTGTAGGTAAAGCCAGAACTGATACTATAGAAAAATACAGAAAATAATTGGTTAAATTGGACTGATAGCACTCAAGTTAGCCAGTAGAAAACTATAAATTGTGGACTCAGATTTTAGCAATTCAAAGAGCAATTACGAAGGATGGCTATTTAGCTGAAGCCCATAAGAGATGATATTTTTTAAGTTGCTATAGCTAAGGTTCAGTTTAGACTCAACATAGAGTCCATCGTATTATCATCATTCTAACTTCTATAGGACATCATTTGAAAACAAAACTTGGAGCTAAACTGTTGGAGTTCAACCAAACAACAGAGAAAGCAAATGAACATATTCCATATCCAACAGGAGGTAAGGCAGAATGTATTGACAATAACAACCAGAAGAATCATATGACGAGCATATTAAACATCGAGTATTCTGAAAGTGCTAAAATGCATGTCAATTATCACCAACTTACTATTAGAAAGAGTAAAGGATGAAGATTACTAAGCAATGTTGGCATACTTTATTACAAACAAATGAATAATCAACAATATGAAACTAGATCTCCTTACGTCCCAAAATGATGTAGTATCCATCTTCGTCCACTCTACCAGCATCCCCAGTCTTGAAGAACCCATCATCAGTAAATGATTCCTTGGTTACCTATATTTAGGAAATGAAATTGAATGAATTTACCATCCTTGTAGTTAAAGCATTTTCTAATTTGCATAACTTATCTCATGGATATGTCTGCCTAGCCCAAAAATCTAAGACATTTCTTAGTCCTTGACTAAGGGAAAACCGGGGGGGGGGGGGGGGGGGGGAACCATATCCCTAAATTCAAGAACAGAAAAGCAGCACCATTACTAGGTGGTCTACAACATCTGTTCCTCAATTAGAGTTGTAAGAAATAAAATTGGAGAACTAAATTCCAGCAAAACTGGGAAATCCAGAAAAGACTTTTTAGTATCGGAATAGTGGAGCATTTTTGCATAATTCTAAAGCAATGACTATATTTGATAAAAGAGAAAAGAAAAACTGGAGCATGGGAGATTATTCCATTAGATTACAAGAAAATTTCAGATGATAAAAGGAAATACCTGAGGAAGTTTCCAGTATTCCTTAAACAATGAAGGACTTTTAACACAAAGCTCACCCTCACCCATCGTACCACCCCCGCTTTTATCTTCAGCAATCCTGACCTATTAGAGATAAATAAATCGAAAAAGAATTGTCTAAACACGTCAAGGAAGAAAAGTTGTAGTATAGTAACCCTTTTAGAAGAAAAAATTTGTTTCACTATAATGCTTATTCTGTGCTCAGTACTGGAAAACCTTTTCTAACTATCATCTCTCTTCTGGTCTCCGTTCTCTACTTTATTGTCCATATAAGAAACGATGTTTTCTCTAGTTATAGAAAAGCAAGTATATCATTTGAAAAAAAAAAAAAAAAAAAATTCAAATATTATCCCTGGCACATGTTGCAAAACAGGGATTCTAGGAGGTGCAAAGTTGTCCTTGGAACAAGTTTCTACTCAATGTCCATTTTTCTGAAAACATTTTTGGAGGAAACCAATTTTCCAACAGTCGAAGACACCCTTATATTCATTCTCCATGAAACAAGCAAATGATACTGCCCCAATTTCCCCCATTTATTAACAATTTATTATGAATGCTTCACTTTTCCAGCTGTTTATTTGTTATGAAGTTGCAATTTTTTATTTTTTTTTTGTTGTTGCTATATTCAAGAATTCAACAATAAGAAGCAACTATTATCAAATCACGTATTCAAAGGCCCTGCATATCCCTTTCTAAAAACAACAATGACTATCAAAATCAGAAACCATAACCAATGAATCCCTGCTAACCTGCACACCAGGAAATGGTTTGCCAACTGTGCCTGCCTTCCGAGCACCCCTTAAGGGATTTGATATCGCCATGACAAACTGAATATATCCAGTCCAACCAAACAGCATAACCATAAGAATATTTTTGACAGACAACATCAATGAAATGTTGCATGAAGCAAAGAAATAACGCGAAAATTGGTCTTGAATTTGAGTTCACTCACCTCAGTCATCCCATACCGTTCTAAAAGGCAGTGTCCTGTGATGGTTTCCCATTCTTGCATGACAGGTTGAGGAAGTGCAGAAGAGCCACACATCTGAAAAATATAAACAGTTTACCTTTTTTAGAATTTAAGGCAATTTATCACAAGGTTTAGACATATTCTGTGGCAATAAATAGATTGTAAAGGATTAATTAGATGGTAAATGGGCAGAAAGAAAATCTTGTACTTCTAACCAAATTTTTAATGAACATGTTATGAGAAAAGTTTTCCAGGAAACTTACCATAAGACGCAACTGTCGTGCAGCAGAGGCAGATACAGTTTGTTGCTCTGGATCCATTGCTTGATAACCTTGTATCAATCTAGTGTACATGGTTGGAACCTGCGTATAACAAAGACAACATAAATTATCGGAATTCTACAGAGACTATTTTTCCTGAATAAGCATGAAATAGTAGAATGCTGTATAACAGACACATGGTCATGCAAGGAAGAGAAAATGCTAGTCCCTAAAATTTGCATGCTACAAATATAATTTTGCAAAAAAAAAAAGTTATGAATTAAGAATCTGAAGAACTTTAAAAAGGAGTAGCATTTTCACAATCGGACTTGGGTATGGATGTTGAGCACATGGCCACATCCAGCACAGATCTATTCAAATTTTTTCAAAAGTTTTTCCTCATATTTAAAGGATCATAACCAAATACCAGTAATTTAGGTGTTTTATATTTTTTCCATACAGGTAATGAGGTAATCTAAAATAAAATCAGGAGTCAGCACCATGGGCCTCTATGTTCTACACAGGCAAGATTAAACTGTACTAGAACAGTCCACTATGTTAAAATACTGAAATGTTAAGGTGCAAACTACACTTACTCCGGTAAAAACAGTAATGGCGTCATCAGCCTTAGTCCCATTTATCGGGTATGATTCACGCCATCTTTGCCAAATACCCCTTACGCTAAACTTTGGCATAAATTCAACCTTCAACAAGAAGACAAGATAAATTAAAACAAAAATGCTTGTTAAATAACCTGTCCAGAAATAATACAATAATAATTACTATAACCCAACTGAATAACAGCTGTCATATAACACTTTTGTTGCATAAATAAGGGGTTGCATGAGAAACTTATAACTTAAAGAAGAAGAAAAGGAAAAGAAAAATCCACAAATCAGAAACTGGGACATAAATTAGTATTGCTTACAGTTGAGCCAGCATACAAAGGGGCAAGTAAAGCATTAAAAAGTCCGTGAACATGTATGTTATGAGTTAAGGAGATCAATGTGAGGCAATATTCTCAACTCAGGTATATAGCACAGGCACTAAAGAAGGTAATAACAGCATCAGCAAGGAAGCATGCTTGATCAATAATATCTGAAGAATTCATGCTATTTCAATTATATAAATGTTTGTTGATGGATATGATGTAGTGGTAGACAATGCAGAAACTGATCAGTAGACGTATACTCCCAAGCTTCAGCCAGCATTTGCACCTGAAATAAAGAAAAAGTTGTCAAAAGGTTAAATCCAATTCAAGCATTAAAAAGAAAAGAATAATGAAGGAAATGCAGAATGTCAAGAAGTTCGCTGTTGCATTATCTGCTACTCTGCTCGTTGCATTATGGTATCAGTTTCAAAAATGTGTTATTATTTCCAGATATATATCATAATACCAACTTCCATGCAAGATAATAAGGAATCTATGTTCCAAGAATTGATCTCCACAGAACAGTTAGCCGAAGGAAAATGTTTCTATTTTATTTTAATTACATCCTGTGTTAAATATTGACATCATGAACATATAGATCTCATTAAACAAGCTTCTATATTGTATGGCATATTATAATTGAGGACCTAAATGCAGAACAACTACAAAAGTTTAGAAAATTACCTGTGCAGCGATGGTCTTGTGGGTATGAACTACTCCTTTAGGTTTACCTGTTGTACCACTAGTGTAGACAATCAATGCTGGATTTTCATCTGCACATAGAAAATGAAAAACAAGGAGTATGAGACGAAAGCTTTGTCCAAAAAAAATAATAATATTATAAATTCTCATAAAGATTAACCATCAATACAACCAGAGTTCTAAATATTACCTATCAAACTTCCATCTGCTTTTATCTCTCCAATTTGTGATTCATCAGTCAAATTTGGGGATGACAAAATGCTGGAAACAGGAGGAATAAGAGAAAACTGTGCAGCACCTCTAGTGGCAACACTTTGCATAGTTTCACAATAGTCTTCAGTACTCAATACAACAGATATATCCTAAAACAGTAACAAAAAATTAATTGAGTAAAATTACACATTAAAAATAAAAAAGTATCAATTCCAAATGAGACAATGCAGGGGAGCATGAAAGGAAATAACTCCCAGCATTCATAGGTGTTAAGTGGTGTTATCCCACATCTATTAAGTCTTGGGTTTCTTGTGGTCTTATATTTAAGTAGGACCCCTCCACCTATTGCCAATTGGTTTTAGATTGGATGCTTAACATATTACCAAAGCCCAAGTGTGTTCTGTTCTTCTTGCCTAACCCCATGTGAAGGTTGACTACCTCTTGTGAGGTTGTCCACGTGTAGGCCCTTGTTTAGCTAGACGTGAGGGGGAGTGTTAAGTGGTGTTATCCCACATCTATTAAATCTTGGGTTTCCTGGGCTTATATTCAAGTTGAGCCTCTCCACCTATAGCTTGGTTTTAGGTTGGATGCTTAACATGGTATCAAAGCCCAGGGGTGTTCTGTTCTTCCTGCCTAACCCTATGTGAAGTTGACCACCCCTTGTGAGGTTGTCCACGTGTAGGTCCTTGTTGAGCTACACGTGAATAGGGCTGTAAATGAACCGAGCTTGAAAGAACAAGCCTTTGTTCGTGTTCGTTTATTTATTTTTGAGCTTGTTCGTGTTCGGTTCGTGTTCGTTAAGGATTTTCAAATTGTGTTCAAGCTCTGTTCGTTTAAAATTGAGTGTGTTCGTGTTCGTTTATTTAATGTTCACGAACAAGTTCATTTAATGTTCACGAACAAGTTCGTGAACATTAAATGAACATGTTCATGAACATATAATTGAACATGTTCGCGAACAATCAAAAAAAAAATGTTCATGAACAATAAATAAACAAACAAATATAAAACAAGTCAATTTTATATAATTATTAAATATAGATTAATAAAATACAAACATAATTAAATTAAATTTATTACTAAATTATTAAATTTAAGTTATTAAATAATATTAATTATATTATAAATAAAATAAAATACAAATAATAATATTAATATTAATATTAATTATATTATAAACGAACAATAAACGAACATAAATGAGCTTTAAACAAACTAATAAACGAGCTTGAAACGAACCATAAACAAGTTTGTTCGTGAACATAAACGAACCGAACACACATCTGTTCGAACTCGGTTCGTTTAATAAACAAACATTAAAATTGTGTTCATAATTGTTTATTTAGCTTAATAAACGAACATAAACGAACAGAAATCAAACGGTTCACGAACGGTTCGTCGAACGCTCTGTTCATTTACAGCCCTACACGTGAAGCGGAGTGTGAAGTGGTGTTATCCCACATCTATTAAGTCTTGGGTTTCCTGTGATCTTATACTTAAGTTGGGTCTCTCCATCTATTGCCAATTGGTTTTAGGTTGGATGCTTAACAATAGGGTTTTTAGCACTAGTCATATGCCATTGAATGCATACCATTTCTAATACTTTAAGTCTATTATAAGTATAGTAAGGTTGTGTACCAGCTAACACCAAGTTTTATCTAGTTGTATAATTTAACTTAATACACATTATTCTGATATCAAGTTGCAGAATACTCTTTGAAAAGCTTATAAAAACCCTATTGTGGTTAAAGATTAAATGCAAACTTGAACAGAACAAATATACCTGATCTGGATTCATGCTCATGGACAGTAACATAAGTTCATTACTCTATAGGACTAGTTTATTCTCGAATAAGTTTAACCATTGAGTGACACATCTAATAACGAGAAAGTAGATTAGCAGGTAAAAAACAAAAGTCAATAAGCAACTAAAAGAAAGGGAAAATGGAGTTTATTCCAGGGGATACCGAATCATTCATAACATGCAAGAGCTCAGTCTCAGGATAGCTGAGTGCTAGTGGAACAGCAACACCTCCACTAAACCAAGTGCCCAGCATTCCAGCCACAAACTCAGCAGAAGGTTTAGCAACAATACCAATTCGTGCTCCACCAAGAATTCCATGCCCACTGTCGCCTTTATTATCCTGAAATCACCAAAAAATAAGTATGGATAAATTACTTAAAAGTCAATAGCTAGGTGTGTTTAAATGAAATGCACCCATAGCATACAATTTTGATGTTGGTGCTGGATAACAGCCTAGATATGTTGAATGCAGAGGAGAGGAGTTGCGTGTAAGTATAGCTCTTTTGATCAGCTCGAATTGCTATACTCTCTGCAATAGATGGCCTCCAAGCTGCTTTGACCACTTCCATGAATGTACCTGGTTGCGATTCCGCTTCCAAAAGATTAATCGAAACAAGACAATTAAAGGGTATTTAGTAACATATATGGAAGAAACAAATAGCTTTTCAATAGGGTAAATTCCTTTGAAAGCACTGAATAACAAAGATCAAAAGCTTAGTCACCCATTTTCTCGAACACCAAACAGACAGTCAAGTCAACACAAAAATCCGAACAATTTCCCTCACTTGCTTTTAGATTTTCTCAACAACAAAACAAAGAGAGAGAGAGAGAGAGAGAGAGAGAACTTACAGGAGTGAGAGGAGGAAGAGGAAGAGAAGGAAACGTTGGTGAAAGGAGGTCTGAGGAAAGGATAAAGATGATAATAATAATAATAGTAAAAATTGTTAAGAAAGCGATGGCGATTAAAAGAAGAGGGGCGAAGTAGGGAGACGTAGTTGAGAGCTTTAAATGAAGAGGAGTTGATGCTTCCCCTCATTTACCGACTTTTTTCTTCTTGTATTAAATTTGGCTACTAAATCTTGGTCTGGTTTTTTCTTCTAATATATTTTTTTAATGAGCCGATTATTCAGTTACAGTTTGAAACGAGGAAATTTGGAATACGACTACTATCTACTAACTATGTGGGGAGTTTTGGTTTTAGCGGCAGATTGTTTTCATTCGACGAGACTTGGGACGGCGATGGTCATGGTAGTAAGTAACTGATTCAGCTGAAAACGTGCCTAAGCCTAACCAATGCTGGCAAATATAGTTGGGCACGTGTTCCAGATATATTTAAATATATTCGTATCCTGTATTCGATACTCATATGAATCCGATTCGATCAATGTTTCGCATCGATCCGCTTCGAATAAAGAGGTTTTTTTTGGATGGGGTGGAGCGGAGCAGTTTTGGTAAATGCTTACTCCACTCCGCCCCGACTTTTGAAATTATTATTTTATTTTTTAAAATATTTTATATTTTTTTTATATTTTTAATATATATTAGATATATATACTAAAATCATATATATACTAATATTTTATATCTATATTTTTAATATATATGTATTATATATATTATATTAAAGATTTTTATATACTAAAATTAGGTTCATGAATAAATTATAATATAATTTTTTACAATATTAAATTAAAAATAATTAATACAAATTGGGGTGTAGTGGAGTGGAGTACCGTGGAGCGGTTATGGATGTAACCGACATCCATGGATGTGGATGTTTTCAACATCCGTGCAAAAGTGAGGTGAAAATTGATAAGACAATATCCGCCCCCGCCTCACACCATTGCTATCCCTAAAACTTTTGCCATCCCTAGAACTTTCGCCATGTGATTTTAGAAACTTTCTTTTTCTCCTTTTGGAAGAGGATTCCAAGTTTGAACCGAACTCTTTTGATAAATAATAAGGGTTTAAACTCATGAATGTAGATAATTTTTTGTTTTGAAGAAATGCCGGTCTGGAAAACTCAAAAAAGGTAAATCCTGAGCCAGCATAATTACTATATGGACCGACCAATATTAAAGGGATAACGGTGGTCAGCATCAGCAATCAGCAGTTGTGAAATAGAATGAGAAACCAATGAATTATTAAAAACTTTACACTTTTTAAGAAGCAAATACGTGTTAAAGTAATCACACTATGTATCTAACAAAACGTTAAAACGTTTTAAGTTTTCTAATTTCACTTAAAATGGTACTGTTAATTAACTTAATAACTTCAGAATTTAGAATACAAGATGTGAAATTGAGACAAGTTTTCTAAACTGGACGATCTTCCACTAAGCCTATCTTCACTGTTCAATTGTGATCTTGATTGTTGAGTATTGACTACAGCACTGAATTTCACATCAATCAACTACGAAACTCTCCTCAATATGTAGATTCTTCAGCATTAAAAAAAAAAAAAAAAAACTTCAAGGTCCAGTAAAAAGGAGATAGAAAATTGAAAAACATCATCGACCTCGCCACCGACTCCACAAGGAGGAAGAAGCAACCCTTTGTGGAGGAGGAGGTGTGAGGAGGTCTAGCATAGTTTCCTTCTCCTTTGGGGTCAATGAAACACCTCTAACAAGGTTCAAACCCATGATGTGAACGTTAGTCTTTTGTCTGTGCTTTTTGTAAGCCCACACCCCTGCAGCAGCACCTGCAACAAGAAGCTGTCCCCGAAAACCTTCGATTTTAGTTTAAATACGAAATACAGAAAAAAAATATTACAATTAACATCAGAAAGTCCTAAGATCTTAAACTGACCGGTGATAACCACAAGGCTGCAGTCTGCAGATCAAACTTAGGGGCATAAAGTACTGTCTCTCCATAATCTTCTTCAAGTTGTCACTCTTTCCAGATTGAATCTCATCACGAATTAACTGAAATAACAAAATAAAGGTTGGAAGTTTCTCATTTGCAAAGTTGCTATAATATAACCATAGAAGTATAGACAAACAAAAATGATGCAACAAGAGAACAAGAGCATAGAAACACTAAGAGTTAAAGGAACAGAATAAGGATATCTTCTTTTTTTTTTTTTTGTGTGGATAGAAAGAAGGATATCTTCAGAAGAGAAAGTTAGCAAATGGTTGATTTTGCAACCCAAAATACATTTCATATTATTAATTATTCGGAGTATAGGGAGGGTAGATGCAGCAGCACTAGAGTTTCATGGAATGCAGAGAGGTAGGAGTTTTAGAAATATTGGAACATGCACAAGCTATGTTACCCGATTCTTCACTTTTCCTAAAGTACCCGTGTCCAACACCTGTGCCCAACACATATTAAGACATAGGTATGGAAGTATGATTCTCCAAATATATGGAAAAACTTTAAAAAAATTGATCATACTTGTGTCGAACACATACCCGTATCCGATACTCATCCCGAGTCCGGGTAACATAGTGCACAAGATCATTAACACACACAACAATAAATGGTCCAATGGGAGGTTAACAAAATATGACAAGACAACAAGACCTGAAAAGGAAGCCATTAACAACACAAACAACTATTTCAATCCAAGTAACAATTTCACCATGATTAGGAAAACATGATCAACCAGTCCCACCACCCTCAGAAAAGTCCAAGTGTATAATAAATGAAATTAGAGGTTTGGAACAATTTCAGTGTTAAATTCCAACAAGAAATAAAGTATTTTTTCTTTATTTAATAAGATTATAACAGCGGAAATTTGTTAACAAGCACTGAATTCATCTGATTGCCTATGCTGACAGAAATAACTTAGCTTTTTACAATTACAAGACCATTTGGAAGAGAATAAAATATTACACCTTTCGGAGGAGAATTGCAATATCCGCTTGTGAATCTTCAATGGACTGACTCCCACACTCAGTACATCGCACATTGTGGCTGATATTTCTTGCCCTGGCATCCACTACTTGTGCCTTCTTCACCTCATCATCTTTGTTTTCCATTGTCAATAGAAATCACCTCAGTTCAAACAAACTATTAAAAACACCCACAAGATAAAAAAAATAATAAAAAAAATCAGCAACATCAGAATTTGCTTGGCCTTTTTCTTTCGTCAGTGAAGCATTTTATCAAACACTGTGAGGAAAAGAAAGAAGCAGAAAACAAGGTACATTGGCACGCTTTTTCTAAAGCCTTTTCTTTTAAATAATTTAGTTTAGATCATAAATTTACCTAAAAAAGGGTGAATTTAGTAGTAAGTAAACAGACCTCTCAACTGAAGCTAATAACTTTCCACTTCTAACAGTAAAAAAAAAGAGGTTTTTCACTCTCTTAGTTAGAATTTAGCACTTGGGTTTCTTTTTGTTTGACATTTCCATAACTAAAATTCTCAACAACAAAAAAAAAAAAAGTCAGTTTTCTTTTTTATTTTCTGTAGTTTCTGGGTCACCCAAACGGGACAAAGAAACTAATAGAATAGTAAGAAGAAGGAGAAACGAAGACAAAAGAGAGTACCTTATCTGCTTAGACTCAGCGAATGATGATCAACTTTAGCGCTTGCGATTTGGATAAAAAGTTTAGCCTATCATTTCAAAAGGTTTTGAGAGGGGTTTTAAGCTCTGCTTCTTTTTGAAGCTTTGTTGTTAGAGAACTTGCCATGAAACTTGGAAAGGACGTGGCAGTGGCACTCATGGGAGCAAATTATAAACTGGTACGTGCATATTAGTGGTTTAGCAAATATGGTGAATTTTTTGCTACAAATAATAAAAAAAATCCCTGAAATTTATCACTTAATTAAATAAGTCTCTACATTTTTATTACATTTAAATAAATTTTTAATCTTTAATTTGTACCCAACTAATCCTTTAATCTTTAACATGTACCTAAATAAATTCCTAACTTTTAATTTATATATAAATAAACCCTTAACATAAATTAGAACTGTGTATGAACCGAACCGCAGTCCGGATTTTTTTTACCTTACCCAACTCGGCACGGATCACTATTAAAAAAAATAATAAAAAATTAAAAAATCATTTTATAATTTAATTTAAATAAAAAATTAATTTTTTAATTCATGAACAGTGGTATGGGTCAAGCCGGGCAAACTCGGATCACTAAAATCATACCTAGTCCTGGTCCAATAAGGACAGGGCGGGATGCCCGATCTATGAGCAGATCTAACATAAATCAACTTTTTATTTGAAATAAAGACTTATTTAGGTGTAAATCAAAAGATAAGAGTTTATTTAGATACAATAAAAGTATAAGGGCTTATTTAAAAAAAAAAATGTTATAATTTAAAAGTTTTTTTTAATATTTTAACCTGAATTTTTTTTGATATTTCAAAATTCAAAATTACTATTTATTTTTTTATTTTTTAAGGATTGTATCATTTACTAATTCATTTGTAAAATTTAAAAATTCTAATAATGAATGAGATAATTTATGTTAATTCAGTCTTAACTTTATTTCTTTACCGATGAGGCAATCCCTGATGTTGAAGTCTAGATTTTGAATCAAGCTCATACAATTAAAAATTTAAAACAATCATTTTTTTTTCCTCAAATCCTTCTATATGTCAAATATTCTTCATAGCTCATTTGCTCTGCTGTTTGCAAATTGGAAAAATGTTTGGAAAGTGATCGAGAGCAACTTGTTTGAATACTCGAGACTACCCACCAAAATTGACTAAATTTTCTTAACTCTTGCTCACCATTTGCGACCCCACAATAATTCTAGTGTTTTGAGGATGACGACCATTTTTTTTTCCTATTTGAAAAACCCATGAAACTATATATTATCAGTCATAGCAACATTCATATTTTCACTGAAAATTTGAAGACTAAAACAATTATGAATGCTATGATTTAAGAAAGAAAAAAAGATAAGAAAAGTCTTTGTTTAGGTAGGAAGAAATTGATTGGTTGATGAAGAAATGTCCCCACATTTTCTTACAAAAACCCATGTTTGATTAGCTTATAAAAATCCTTTTCTTTTTGTTAATCATAATACTTATTAAGACTGAGAGGAGTCTCTTAAGACCTTATCAACAAAGGTCAAACAATTAGTTTAATCACCAAAGAAAGAGAAAATGGAGACAAATGTTAAAGGAGAATTCATTATTCATGGAAATAAGAGGAGAAAAAAAAGGGTATACAGGCAGACTTAGATGCAAGAGACATGGGTGCAATGAACTACTTATATTCAGAAGCTCCCTGAAAAATAATAATATGGCCCAAAATATAGGAGGATAGAATGAACCAAGCTGTAAAAGCTCCACTATAAAACTAGTAAATGTTTTAGCAATTTTTACATTCCAAGTTTCTTTCCCAATCTTAAAGCAAGCAATCAGAATCTATGTTGCTCCGACTCTTCATTTTTCTTATAGTACCCGTGTCCGACACCCGTATCCGACACATATCCAGACATGGATATGAGGATATGATCCTCCAAGGATCCTCCAAATACATGAAAAACTTAGAAAATTTTGAATATACCCATGTTAGACACATATTTGTATCCGACACTCACACCCAAATCCGAGTAACATAGACCAAAATACCTAATTGACTGTAACTACAGGGGATTTCGATCCCAGAACTATACCCAAAAAACTAATTTTAAGTTCGGTTAGCTATATATTTGACTTAATATACTATGTTCACAAATTCAGAAAATGAGAAGAAACTGATATACCTCTATTCTGGTGGAAGAAGTGCAATTTCAATCTCTTGAAGCGATTTTCCTTTAGTTTCCAACACATTTTTCTTTACAAAAATTACTGCCAGCAAACAAAAGGTGGCAAAAATTGTATTCAGGACTAATGGTCCAATCTGCTCCAGTAACCGCAAAAACAACAGGCCAACAAAGAAATTTATCACCTGTTACAAAGACCAAAGTCACAGGTTCACGAAGTTAAAGAAAAGGAAAGCAGGATAAACAAAAGAGAGAAATTGCCCAAGGGTCAAGTGCCTGTTCCTATGTTACTCGGACTCGAGTGTCGGATACGGGTATGTGTCTGACACAGGTATGTTCAGCTTTTTCTAAGTTTTTCCATGTATTTGGAGAGTTCTTGGAGGGTCATATCTCCATACCCATGTCCGAATATGTGTCGGAGACAGGTGTCGCAAAAATAAAGAGTCGGAGCAACATAGGCCTATTCACCATCCATTTTAATACCAAATGCATTTGAAATGATAGTCTGCGCTTGTATGAGTCAAAATTAAGAAAAAAACCAAACACCAATATCATAAAAGCTTCTCTAGTAGGAGAATATTAGGAAACTATCCAATCAAAAAGAAAACTGACCACAATAGATTGAGATACCCTAACAATCTATTCAGGCAATTTAACTTGATTAACTTGTAGAAAATAAGCAAAGAAATAAATCCCCTGTCTAGCAACAGAATGTTAAGAGGAAGAAGAGTTTTAAACTGGTTTACCCAATGGACAGCCATGCAAATTGACATTGCCTTTGCCCTAATCCGAGCAGGAAACATTTCTGATAGGAGGAGACTAGGGACTGGTCCAGCACCCACAGCAAAGGTCAAGACAAACCTGCATTGTCAAAATCATCAAGTTTTTGGTTGAGAGAATGCCACACCGCAAAACGAAGTTGCTAATATATAGATGTTTTCTTTAATAGCCTTCATAGAAGTCTGTAATAAGGTCACATTAAACGCGCTCTATGGCACCCAACTGAATTAGAAAAAATTAAATTAAGCAGCTTATACTGGACATATCTCATTCATGCTCTAAGATGCATTTTTCTCAAGTAACAAATTGTATTGCATTCAATAGTCAGATATCCATCATCTCATGATGATTGCTGAATGAAGAGGGAATTCTAAATATCCAAAGTGACACTAAGCCTCAAGGGTTTTATAAGCTTATCTCCACTCCAAAAAGAAAAATTTTGATGTTCAAAGGATTAACAACTTACAACAGCATGCCTCCAACAGAGAGATAAACTTCATTGCTGATTGAGACTAAAGAACTAGCTGAAGTTGCCTGAAGACCCATTGCCACTAGCTGAAACACAAATGCATAAAGCGGAGATCGAATTAAGTGTCAAAATTGTTTTAAACATAATACCCATTGTTAGGTTGAAGTCCAACAGTCAGAAATATATGTACCACAACATTAGCACAATCTGAAAATTGTTAGGTTTAAGTCTTAACAGACAGAAAATATTTACCATAACATCAGCACAATCAGCAATAATAATATCCTCTAGGAATCTCATACTCTAGCACTGCCCCTATATTTTTCTGGATTTGTAGTTCTTATCCTCTCATAGTCAACGGCAACTGCAAGCTTCATTAACCTAGTCTATACTATAAGGTAATCTTGCAGAACAATAACTAACTGCTCTTCTAATTGCCAGAAAGGATACAGATTTTGAAGGTCCAACCAAGTCCACATAATTCTTATGCTTTCTCTTATAGGATTCGACAATTAGATACCAAATTATAAATACCATACACAGCTACAGAACATTATCATATTAGGAATTTTGATATCATATATATGCTGCTAGCATGCACCAAACAGTAAAAGACCAGCAAAAACTTTTCTTCCTTACCATGCCTGAAAAACTTCCAATGAGAAGTACCTTCCTTCCCAGTTTATCCATCAAAAGCAATGGAAGAAATGATCCTGAAGACATAAACAGCACAATTAAAGAAACAAACTACAATGATGCACAAGGTGGATACTTGGTCATGTAGCCATCTATACCTAACAAATTGGCAATTCCCACACATATGTTTGCAGACTCTGAGGGCACACCAGCACTTTTAAAGACAGTAGATGAAAAATAGAAAACAGCATTTATACCGGAGAGCTGTTGTAAAGCAAAAAGGGTAGACCCAATGAAAACAACTGCAAATGGAGAAGTTAACAAGTAATCATTTAGAAAGAAAAGCATGGATACTATCACTGAAAAATCTTACTGAAAACTATTAGCATGTTCACCTTTACGATGACAGCCATAAAGTAGCTCTGAGAACTTGACTGTATCTGCCTCATCCCCTCTCTCTGACTTTGACAATTCAGCCATTGCACCTTTGACATATGGTCCTCCCAAAAGTTTTTCAAACTCAGCTTCAGCATCAGTACCTCTTCCTATCTGTAGCAAGTTTATAAAGCTTATAACAGTCTACTGAGAAAAAGATATTTGAAGATAAACAAAGAGAAAGAATATCAAACTACTCATATCCTTTTTTTTTTTTTGCATATAGATAAAGGAGAACTAAGCATATATTGGAAAAAAGGGTGAGATTCACGCGTCCTAAGAAGAGATGATGTTAGGGTATAGTATAGTGGCAGTCAGCATAATGCACAACTCAGAGACGAACCTAGCTTGGTGTTATATTCTCCTATGGTCCATCAAATTAAAATTTCTATCTAGTGCATTTCATCGTAGATGCTTCTAAATCCAATTCAGATCTAAATCCATGCACTGAAAATTGAATTTTTGTTCAGTTGAATATTTTTATATAAAGATGCTCAACTGCACAGCAGCTTTATATTCAGATCTTTAAATCTAATTGCAATTGAAATCTTAGTATTTTAAATGATAGTGCTAATGCATGATATATGTAAAGCTAACTGTTCACAGTTCCATAGAATATAACAATAAAAATGTGAACATTATTTGAACTTTCTTTTTTGTAATTTTTTATAATATTTGCGTCTCTCTACCTGGATCTAAATTTTATTAGGGGAAGCTGAAACTTAACTGATGCTGGCCATGTAATGAGAGAACGTAAAATTATTATTACTGACTATGAAGGAAGAGCAATGACCTTGAAAAGCCAATGGGGACTCTCTGCAGAAAACTCCATAAAAAGAGCAAGTATAGCAGCAGGAGCAGCAGACACCCAGAAACATATGCGCCACCTGCGCACATCATTTATGAAATATGTTATCAATCTATGAGTCAGCAAAGCACAATCCCAAGTTGTTAAAACATGTTGTTCTGATGACATTTTTTTGAAAAGGAGAATGTAACACAAAGCACATCATCTTGTGGTGGTGATGGACTGATGGTGCTGTAAAATTTGCTTCAAGTAACCATAAACAACAGATTAAAACAACCTTTTTGTTGATTGTCATTTTCAAAGCTACTATAAATTCACTCATCATTTCTTACCAACCCTTAGTTTCCTTAGCAGGGAATCCAATAAATAGAGCAGCCATCAATCCTAGGCATGTTGCAATTTGAGTGCAGCTTCCATATGTACCTCTTACATAAGCTGGAGAAACCTGTGCATGGATCAAATTACGATGTGAAAGAGGAGGAAAGAAGAGAAGAAGACCTTGCAATATCACATAAAAATAGTATATTAATCATATTTTAGATACCTCTGTCACATAAAGAGCTGCAACTGGCGGGCCAATACCCATTCCAGTCCCAACAAATAACCTCCCTAGAAGCATGCCCCAAAGGTTTTTTGCTGTTGCACTGCAAGAATATTTTTGGAATTATATAAGTATGTAAAATGAGGAACTTTATTAAGATTATCAATTTAAAAGACTGCAAGCATGATGCCAAAGAGAACCTCTAACTTATTCTCTATAATTTAATTTGCTTTATGAGAACTAAAAGAAAAAGGTAGGAGGGTCGCAATATCTCTCAACAAAATGGCTCAGGGATCCTAAAAGCAGGTGACGGAAATTAACAAGATGAATTTATCAGTTAAACTGAATTTTCGCCTTGTGTATATTAGTATGAGCTAAAATCTAAAAAACAATGTTCTGAACAAACCCTCAAAGACATTATCATATAAAAGCATTTAAGCATAATGGATAGCCTATTTGAGATAAATTCAAAAACAAAAATGCTAGAAATTAAGGTAGATGAAGTAATGTTGCAATTACCTCATTAAAGACCCAATTATCATAGGCAAAGCACATAGCTGGAATGCCCTGCGACGCCCAACCCCATCTGCAATCAAACCACTGAACAGCGATCCAACAAAGGCACCCCCTAAACATGTACTTACAACCAGACCTTGATTTCAACAAAAGACAACATATTAGAACAATTTCTCAAATAAGACAAGAACAACAAATTCATTGCTCCAGTACCTTCAGCCATGGTATTCCCATGAAAACCAAGGTCATGTGAAATACTTTCCAGCGTTTCATTAACTACTCTGCATTAACAATAGCAAGCATTAAGAATACATTATCCCCAGAATTCCCAGAAATACCAAAAAAGAGAAAAGAAATTCCCAAAAGGAACACACCCAAGATGATAACCAAAGAGGAAGGAAGATAATGTTGCCACGAGTATATGCGGGAGTGAACGCTTCCAAGAAGGGTTTCCGATATCTTTGCCCACTCCATTCAGCAAACGTACTTGAAAGCCCATATAAAGAATCAGCAAACTGTCAGTACTTAGTATTATTGAAACTAATAAAGATAACTTTCATTCAAAAAAAATGCTTAAAACATCTAAATATTCTCCATCCTAATTGGTTTAAAAAAAAGGGACTTCAAGCCATTCCAAATAGAGCAAAATGCATGCAGATAACATAACTTACAACTTCATGCAACTTGCTTTCTTTAAAATGGTAAAATATTATTTGCTTCCTGATTACTGATTACTAACCATTTTTATCATCATAATCACTAAAAATACAACTTGCAGCCTCCAAATTAAAAGACAAATTAATAATCAGAAACTTTTGCTTACATGTCTCATAAATAAATTCATGACATAAACCAAAATTAACCTTTTTCTTTAATACCCATTAACGTAAAAAAAAAAAAAAAAAAAAGAAAGAAGTAAAATGAAGAATACCTGAACCTTGTTCTTTGTCATAGGCATAGTCTCTGGTACCACGCTTGTACATGGAATAAGCATCGACGTGTCGTCCCCGCATTGCCACGTTACTATAAACACCCTCCCCAGAAAACTAAATAAAAAAAAAAATTACAGAGGTCAGAAATTAAAAACGTATATTTAAGTCTACATCTGGATCTGGTACAATGTTTTTTTTTTTTTTTAAATCGTTAGAAACTGAATAGTTCGCCTGAAACAACAGAAACGAAGCTAATCAAACGCCGCCGTTTCTGAAGGATCAAGCAATAGAGAAAGAACAGAACAGATTAAAATGATCAATGATTGAGAAACAGAGCAGTGGTGGATTTAGCTTAAAAACGGCAGCGTTTTGGAAAGATCGAATGTTAAAGAACATACCATTTTGGGGTTCAGCATTAAATGAAGGAAACAAATTCAAGAAGAAGAAGAAGAAAAGTGGAAAGCAAAAAAAAAAAAAGTAGAGAACTTAAAGATAGAGAAGCATATATATGGAACGACACGTCGTATAAGGAAGAAATAAATACCTGTAAATAGAAATGAGAGCGTTAGCTAGCTTTGAAGATGCTCGAGAATGGCGAATTCTCCTTTTAATTAAATTAAAAAGAGCTTGAAAAAAAAAAAAAAAAATCAGAGATGGAAAGTGGAAACAGACAGGTGGCTAAAATGCGCCGAGAAGGAAGGTGACTGATGATTGTAGCTAACATACGCACTGTCACTCTTCTATTTTTTTATTTTACTTTTTTTGGAAAAGTGTCAGCTTTTTCAACTGAATACAAGGAAATCTACGAGAGGCTTTCGAAACCCAGCTCTCCATTGCTAACGTGCGCTTCTGATGTTTACGATTTTAAGTTAAACTTTATTTATTATAAAGAAAGAGAGAACAGAGAGAGCAGCAGCAGCAAGCATGGTCGTTGTTGGAGAATACTACTTGTACGACACGTAGAAATGTACGTTATTTATTTTCTATTATTTAATTTTTGTTTTTGTCAAAATAGTTAGTCTGTCTAAGGCCCCGTTTGACGCCGTTGGGCTATCTTTTTGTTTCAATTGCACCATTAGTCATCTTTGGATAATATGGCACCAACGCAGTAAACAGTAAATTTGATGTCATTTTTTTGGATTGAAGGACATTTTCCAATTTTATCTTTAATTTTTTTTGTTTTATGTGAATAACATAAGAATATTTTTATTCTTGACACTTATTTTATATTAAAAATGAAATACATATATTTTATTATTATATAATTAATATGATTAATTAAAAATAAATAATCACATAAATAATAAAATTGAAAATAAGTAATTACATAAATAATAAAAAGTACAAAAATATTATTTTATTCAATTTTTTAATTCTATTATTTTTTATTTTATTAATTTATTTTTTTTGACATAAACATAATTTTAAGTATTATATTTTGACATAAATATAATTTTAATTATTATATTTTAACATAAATATAATTTTAATATATATATTTTAACATAAATATAATTTTAATATTTTGTAATTATTTATTATATACACACATTTTAATATAATATCCTTAATGGTTGTTTTTTTCTCATTATAATTCACCTCACGACCACCGCTGCTTTTGAATCCAAACACATATTCCATCGTTGATTTTAATTTTACTGCTACAGTACTCAATCTCACCGCTACAGTAACTAATCTCACATCCACTGCTATTTTTAATCTCACCGCACATCCAAATGAAGCCTAAATCAATTCAGAATAACTAGTCCTAACAATGTTGTACATATAATATGGTAGATGAAAAATAATTAAAAAATAATATGAATATGAATGTCAAAATTTATATAAAATAAATTATTAATTTGTCAAAATTTAATACAAACATAACATGAATACACGAATTGTCAAGTTTAGATAGATGTAGAGGACGGAATTATGATCTTTCATCTCATAATGATAATTTAGGTATGTGTAATGTTTTGTGTTTTTTTGTGTTAATCGTATAAATATAAATATAATATAAATTATTAAATATGTCAAATTGTAAATACGAATACGTTACGTATATTAAATATGTCTTGTTAATCGTGTTTAAACATGTTGTATCGTATTTATTATATTATTTTTGTATTTATTAAACATGTTATATTTGTATTATATTTTCATATCGTGTTCAATATTATCAAGTTTACATATGATATATTAAAAAAAAAATTGAGAATATTTTGAATTTATCATTAATAAATTAAATTTATCACTTATTTTTATACGGGCAAAATTTTATCACTATACTTTTTAATCCAAAAAATCAAAAGTTAAAATTTTCTCTAATATATTATTATTAAACGTATTGTATTTGTATCATATTTTCATATTTTTCAACTATGTATGATATATTTTAAAAAAAAATAGAATATTATTGAATTTATCATTAATAAATTAAATTTATCACTTATTTTTATACTGATAAAATTTTATCATTGTACTTTTTAATTTCATCCAAAAATATCAAAAATTAAAATTTTCTCTAATATGTTCTTATATTTTCTCAAAAAAAAAAAAATTAATATTTGTTTATAGTTAACTTTTGTAAAATCTTTCTATATTTCATGAGAAAATATAAGAATATTTTACAAAATATTTTAAATTTTAATATTTTTGAACCAAATAAAAAAATATAATAATAAAATTACATTCATTTAAAAATAGATAATAAATTTGATCATCATCCTAAATAAAATAATAAATTTAATCCTTATCCAAAAAATTACTAAAACAAAACTACTTTGTTTTTCTACTTTACATTTTCATCTATATTGATATATAAGGGGAGGAGGGGAGTGAGAAAGAAATATGTGAAGTTAGATTTTTCAAGTAAATTTTTTGTCTTAAACTTAATTACCTGGTTGCAAAGTCGGTGATAGAAAATTTTAGGCTAAGTATAAAAAAAAAAGTACTTGAATTAAAATTAAATAATTATTTAATTTTTTTATCATTTTATTACAATTAATTGAATCCTCAAATATTTATTTTTATCCATTTGAATCTTCAACATCTATTTTCATCAATTTGAGTCTTCAAACATTTATTTTCATTCAATTGAGCCCTCAATTGAACGAAAATTGATGATGGCTTTTAACCAATTTTTATCCAAGGCTCAATTGGTTTAAAATAAATGTTATTAAAACTTTATTGATTGCAATAAAATAAAGGTTTGGATGATTATTTAATTTTAATTCAAATTTTTTTTATATTTAAGCCCAAATTTTTTACTCCATTACTAAACATATTTATACTTTGGGGGCAAACTAAAGAAGTTGAGAAAAATAGAAAGTTTTAACATTTGTTTTTTTTTTTTTTTTTTGGGGGGGGCAGTGACAGGCTACCTTCCATTATCAAATTTCATGGGTGAATGAATATCTTATTTTCTTATGTCTCTGAGTAGATGTTGCACCTTTGAGCATATTAATCCCATGCAAATTGCAAAGCATCTGACATTCCGGATTCACCAAGAATTATTAAAAATAAAAACTTCATAATCCAAAGTCTAGAGAGAAGATATAAAAGGTTCATGATTCAGATCTGATAATCTGAAAACCTTTTTGGGGTTTCTCTTTGCCTTCTTTTTTTAAAAAAAAAAAAATTGGTGTAACTTCAGTTTTCACTTTTCACCCTTTTGTTGTTAAGATGTAATCTGTGCAGATACAGAATTATGGGCCAGTGGAGATTTAAAGGCAACGAGGGGATATATACAACCTATTGCAGAAAAAGAAGAATCGAGACTTGATTCAATTGATTCATGTTGTTATTTTTAAAAAATGGTATTCAATAAGTTTGAAATTTGAATCACAGTATCTGTAATTGCTTTTCTTATTCTTAGACTTCAACCTCTTTTATAAAAAATAAAAAATGAAAACTCTTTTCAGTGTAACTGCTTCTCTTATTCTTAAACTTCAGCCTCTTTTATAAAAAATAAAAAATGAGAACTCTTTTCAGTTTTGACGAACATGATTGATGTGGTTACAGGGTTATAGCAAATAGGCACTGACCAGAAAACAAATGGTTTGAATTTTTCTGATCACATGGAATTGTAGACTTTGGCTATAAAGAGAGAGATTAGAATTGGTAAACACATGTTTGATCAAGATGGAGCAAGACAATGATACCAAAGATATAGTGGCAAGGCATGCTTTGCATGGTAGAACCCAGAAAAGATGAGAGAAAAATACCACTTATGTTATCCGGACTCAAAGTGTCGAATATGAATAAGTGTTTGATACGAATATATTTTTAAAAAAATTTAAAAATTTCATATACCTAAACAATCATATTCTCATATCCATATCCAAATATATTTGATAGACATATTTTAAAAAATAAAAAATACTTAATAACATAAAAAAATTACTGCCAATTAAATCTAACCAACAATTTAATCTAGTTGAGGCACACATGAAAGTGGAGTTAGTTCTTTTCTAGAGGCAAGCTCTTTTTTCCTTTCTTTTTTATAGTTGGGAATTACCACACATATTTGTACTTCCAATCTTATTATTTTTTTCTTTTCCTGTTCTTTTTTTAGTTTTTTTCTTGTTTCTCTTTTTACTATTCTTTTCTTTTTTCAGATTTTTCTTCATTTTTCAACCAATTGCACCAGTGTTGTTCCCACAAACATATCAAAATATTGAAGCATGACAGATGGAAATTAAAATTTTAAGCTTTTAAGCAACAAATACTCATTATATTTATTTAAGATCTTGTGATAAAAAATAAAAGCAGATAATAAATGGATTCGAATTTCGAATAAATTAAACGAATTTGAATTCGAATATTTAAAAAATTGAAGATATCTGATCCGCTGTCATTCCTAAATATAAAGCAGGTTTTCTGTGATAGATGCATGAACCAGCCCAAGCATCAACCAACCATAATCAAAATAGGTTGCAGAATAAGGCCAAAAATAACATTTTTTCCAGTCATAATTCAGAAAGAATGCATGTCAAATACGACCACAATCAATCTATGGGGAAAAAGAAATAATATCCTCTTTATTACAAAAATATATATTTTAAAAAAATATTAGGCAAAATCATTTTTCAAGTTGGCTAGGAAAACAGATTTTGTCACATAAAGATTAGTTCTATACAACAAAGTTGAAAACATTGAGTAAGAAAAAGAATGGCATACATGCTCCGTGAATCTCTCATGAACCAAACGCTTGCATAAACCAACCTTTGAACTAGCAAAAACTTTTTGAATCACCAATTGCATTTAACTACAAGTATACCATGCACATCATGTCTTGGAATTACCACACAAAAAAGAGATTTTGCTTACGACTACGAGGTGTTAGCCGCCGAAGAACTCATTATTTGGATCTGTCAAACAGACATGCAGGTTTTAGCATAGCATGTAGAATCAGCAAAATAAATAATACTTAATAACTATAGTAAATGAAATGTGTATATATATCATGAGATAAAGTTTTGAAAAAGAAAAAAAAAAAATACCTTATTCACAAGCAAGTTTACTTGCTCTCTGTACATTTCCTTCAAGTCTACAATGTCAGCTCGGAGTTCCTCCAGCTGGATAATTGCAACAACTTAAATGTAAGAACATAACGGACAACAATGATATCACATAATATTCTCACTTTACTATGGGAAAACCAGAATGAGTCAGAAATTCAGCAACTCGATGATACAAGATATTCAAAAATACTATTGCTTCTGAACATTCATTTTCATCATAATATTTAGTTCAGCAAAGCTCATATTGTCTCTCTCTGCTTAAATGATATAGTGATACCATGCATCAAAATAACATCTATAAGCTTCATCACATCCTTGAATATAAAATTTTGTTTGCAAGCAATGAGAATGAATACAAAATAAAAAAGGCATGTACCTCCTCATCGCGTTCACCCATTAGCTCCAGAGCAGCAGAGTGTCTCCGCCTCAAGGCTTCTAGCTCTGCCCGGATTCCAGGCAGCATGGCGGCCTCTGCCTTCAACTTTTCACACTGCAGCAAATGTAGACAAGGTTAATGGCAATGATTTGAGGAAAACATAGAGTAGAATATTGATGAACAAAACCTCACATTTAACTAGGCAGCAGATGGAGAACTACCTGTGCAGTCATTTTGACTAACTCCTCGGCTAAAGAGTCACGGATAGACTCCATGGAAGTCTGAAGCGAACAACAAATAAAGCTAGCTGATATAAGCAATTTAAATAGTACACACAATATAACCCACAACTCAAAATCAGGAAATATCCAGTATTGAGCACACAATTTGTACATCTAGTGACAGATATATTTGAATTCAGGAGCTCAAAGAATAATTCATACCAAACGCGACATGTAGGATGCAAGTTCACCCTCCTTTTGACGAAGGGCAGATTCAAAAGCACTAGGTGTCATGCTCTTCATGTAGAGTGGACTTAATGTTGCCTCTCCAATATTTCTCTTTTCAGAGAAACCATCAGACGAGTCCAAAGATGCTTGCAGAAAATAGCTTTCCTCCATGCTTCCTAGGCTGCTAGCAGTAGAGAGTTTCCGGGACAAGCTTCCTGCACCAAAGTCACAAAATAAGTAAAGAAGATCATCACGATCAACTACATCATAATACGAAGCACCATACCATTCTCCAAAGCGGAATTATGCCTTGCTATTGGAGCTTGCTCAGATACAGCCGTAGAATGCACACGTACTGTCCTTTCCAAGTCTAACCGAGCAGCCTTCTCCCTTTCTACTTCCTGTAACAAATCAAAAGCTTCCTTCCATAAACTGAACCATAAGATCAAATCTAAGTACTAACAGTTCAGTTAAAATGGTTCCTATATTCATATCGACATAATAAACTCTCAAGGAATGCCTCATGTAACTTCAGCAGACCTAATGTAACTTCAGCAGATAACTTAATTTGAGAGAAGTTTCAAAATACTAAACCATATATGTAACTTTTATTATCTGCAATCATGTGAAGAATACAAAATGGTCTTCTTTTTTATCATCAAAGTAAAAAGGAAAAAGAATTCAAGAAAGCAATTCAATTGAAGAGAGTTTTTTTTTTTTTTTTTGAAGTTACAGACACGAAAAAGGGAGATGGCCCACTTGGTCAAACACATGCAAAGAGATTAACAGGAATTTTAACCTAACAATGAATCAAAAGCACAACCTGCTGTAGAAGTTCCTGGTGCACAAGAGCACCTTGTAACTCTTGCTTATGTTTCCGTCTTAATTCCCTAATTTCTTCCTCAAGCTGGTTTGCCCGACCTTCTTGAGTATCAGCTTCCTCCTTTGCTGCAAGGTATTCCTGTCTATTCTCAGCAGCTCTCTGTCTCTCTTTCTCAAGGGACCTGCTTAGCTGTGTTTGTTCCGCTCTAAGACATGAAATCTGAAGCAAAGCAAAACAAAGGTTAAGCTGATATCTAGAAATGTTTCCACCAAATAAAACATGCATCAACCACAGAAGTAGAACCTGAGCTTCAAGAACATTAATTCGTGATAAGGTTTGAGATAGGCGTTCATTCACAGATCGCTCTCTCTCTTCAGCAGCTGCAGCTTTTGCCTCTGCTTCCTGTAAATTCAATAGAATAGATAATTATGAGAATAGGACTCTATATAAGCTTCACATGTGATATCATAGCATGCAATGACATTCTACACACCTGGAGACGAGAGTTTAGAGATCTCTCCACAGCAGCCCAAGCTTCTGCTCTTCTGGAAGTTGTTTCCTATTAAAAATAGAGCAAAAAATCAATATACACACAAATAAAAAAATAATGAAGACCAATAGTCCTTGAAGCTTGTTAAGAATGCATTAGAACAACATATTTCACCTGCATGGCTTCAATCTGCCTTAAAAGAGGTCTTGTAGACTCAGGCACTTGTGTGATCAACTCCTCACACCGACGCTCACTTGCCTAGAAAACAAAATTCAAGCTGTGAACTACTGGAAACAATTTTCTGAAAGTAAAGGTATCAAGGAAAGATTTAATTACGAAATAGTCAGCAGAAACTCAGTGCACCTGATAACGCTTTTGAAAATCTTCAATGTCCCTGCGAAGCATGTCTTCCCTAAATACTGCCTACATAGTTAGAAAATAACAATAACATCGTACTTTTCATATATTAGCATCATAAAATCTGAAATTTCAATTAATACAACGAAAAACCTGCTGCTCCTTTCTGCTTAAGGTTTGCCTCAACTCTTCAAGCGTCTGTACTAGCATGGTTTCACGTTCTTCAGCCTCTCTTAAACGACTCTCCAGTTCAGTTCTGGCTTCATTGTTGGCGCGTGCCTCTGCTAGTGTTTCAGCCTCCTTCGCTGCATTTAGAGCATTTGTATAAAAGTCTTTCTGAGCTGCAAGTTCTGCTTGGTGTTTTTCAATTGTTTCTTGTAGCAGATTCTCTGTAGCTGTCTTGTCCTTCTTGATGCTCTCTACCTTGTTCTCTTCAACCTGAAAGCAGAACAAGGTGCATGTACTATCAACAAGTTGAAAGAACTTATTTGTAAATGACAGAATTCTTTCCATGCAGTTCAAAGGAGTTCGGACAAAAATATGCCCAAAAAAATGACATAATACTAAAGATCAAGAGTAAAATATCCCCAAGTCTAGAACTTGGGGGATTTCCACTTCCTATCAGGTCTTATGGAATTGAGTAATCTTTTTAATTCATTCACATCACTCGGACCAAAATGAAGTAATAAAGAACATTAGTAAAAAATAACAAGCAGTGTTTCTTTTTTTTTTTTTTTTTTTTTTTCCTTTTTAAAGTTTTGAGAGGTGAATAAACAAAACAATAAAGCAGCATGAACGGCATGGTAATCCAAGTACAAAGCTAACTTTACAGAAGAAAATATCTATAAAACTAAAAGCATCCTGTAGTTTTCTATGAAGTTCTGTCTATCAAATAAAAAATCTCAAGTATGAAACCAAGTATCCAAATGAACAAAGTGTGGATACAGAATATGAAACAAAAGGTCTATACCAAGCAGTATCACAATTATAACGAACAAAACTATATGATATAAGAATACTGAATTAAAGCCTTGTATTACTATGGAAAAACCAGTTAACCTGAATGACATTGTTTTGCCCAGGGGAGGTTAAAAATTGAACACGGTATAAAGTTTCACATTACAGCTCATATCATCCTGAATCCTAAATATAATAGGAGGGAGAAAAAGTAATCAGCCAACTACATTCCAATTTTAAGGCATGCACTTGCCTGAAGCTTTGTAGTCAGGCCTTTCTTCTCTTCTTCGAGCTCTCTAATCTAGTATCACAAAAATGCAAGGAAAAAGAACAGTAAGAAAGTGAAGAGAAAGAAAGAAGAGACTATTTACCAGAAATTTAGAAAACTCAAACAACCGCCGAACGTATTGCCATACCTGAGCCCTTAATTTCCTGATCTGAGCTTCTTGAGCAGCCTGCTTCTTTGAAAGCTGTTCACCTGAGAGGATAGACAAATATCTTGTGATAAGAATGCATAGAGAACAAGGGGATCAAATTTGCTCAAGAATCAGCTAACCAACTAAATCTCAATCAGACAGAAGTAGATGCATCCAAGAATACTCTTTAACCAACTAAATCTCAATCAGACAGAAGTAGATGCATCCAAGAATACTCTTTTTACACTAAATTCCATACGTAGTAAATTATAGAAGCCTACCTTAGATTTTAGTTCCATTGTAAGGGTTAGAAGGGTAAGGAATTGGTGGTATAAAGGAGAACTTTAACCATTCCCTTTGAAGAATGCTCTATATATACAAACTACCTGCCCACCTAATCCTCCTCTTAAATGTATTGCTGATAATCCTACTCAAGTTATTTCTTAATAATGAAGTGTGTCCATATATTCTCCATTATAGTTGGGCTCTTTTTACAGAAACTCCATTACAAAGAAAAGATGTGGGAACTATCCAACAAGTGCCAAGAGATCTAATAGAAGAAAATAATATGGTTTTGAACAAGAAAAAAAAAGTTATAGAGCACCACATCAAATTTAAACAGGAGTTTTCAGAACTCACCTTCAGCCATGACTTGATTAATTATTTCATCTTTTTCCTTCAAAAGAGCAGCAGCATCACTTTTTTTATTCTGCTCTCTTCGGAGAGTATCCCTTTCCTTAGTAAGAGCATAAACCTGGAAAAACACACACCAAGAGATAACTAATCTTTAAAAAACATTATATTTGAGCTAAAAAGACAACCTTTTCCTAGAATATCTGTCCACTTATCATCATCTTCTATCAAAGCATACAATGCATTGACGTCATTATCAAATAATTGCAACTATAGGGGGCAAACTACACGTCATTTAGCATCTTTTCTAAATTACCCTAAATGAATCAAATCTCATGCAAGGAACTTCTTCTTAGGTAATGGATATAATCACAGCACAGTGAAAAGAAGGCAAACTATTATTGGAGGGTAACCTTTGAATTATATGTGAGGCAATTTAAGCATTATATCACCTCATCATTGTTGCTGTTATGAGAAAGAGAAAGAGAGAATAAGCATTGCTGAAAACTAGAGATCATCACCCATGTGATAACCTCATATTATGCTTAATCTCATACATATAGTCAATAATACCATTTAACCCAATACACTCCAAAAAGATATCTATGGCATGACAATATTTTTCCTTCAGAGTCAAGATATTGAAACAATAAAGTGCAAGTCTTAACTGGGAACCTATTCCACAAATCTGAATTATTAATTTATAAACTTAGTATGTGGCTACAGACACTACAAAATGTTAATAAAGGATTTCTACAACCACAAGAGTTGAACTCAGTTGATCATATACTCCATTTCTTTTTTCATAAGAAATGCATAATGCATTACAAGAAATTATCAATTAGCTTTATAAAATGCAATTGTGATAAAGCTCAACCGAACTAAACCTTGATTCCAGACTTGCTGCAATAGCTTGTATGTTGAATGATGAAATAACTGTAATAACTAACAATGGACAGTGGTGATAGTCTTTATGCAATCTATTTCACTAGATACTCAACATTACCAATTTATATGCTTCTTGCCTTCAATCAATTTTCAGCACTCAACACACTAGAAAAAAAGCATGAAAGCTGATATGCAATCAAGGTCCATATGCTTGATAGACATCAAATATGTATGCAGAATGAAGTAGCAAAGAAGGTTGAATCTTATAAAATAGAAAAAATTAGAATATTAAAAACTTTAAAGAGATTGCCGGGTGAATGCTAAGGGAAGATGGTATACTAGAACTTTAAAAGCACACATAGCATTTAAAAATATGTTATTTAGTCCAGAAGAGGACATCCCAATAATAAGATCCAGGGGCTTTTAACTGGGAGGTCCTAGATTCAAACTTCAGGGGGCATGGGATTTATGTGATGGAATAGGGCTAAGGCCTCATGTGCAGCCCAAGGAATGGTAGGCCTTCCTACATACCCAAGAATATGCTATTGATAACAGTTCATAATGTTCGCTCACTAAGGGACAAGTTTAATCACCACTCCAAAATTTTTGCAAAAAAAATTTACTGATTCAAGCTTCTAAAAAAAGTCCTAACATTTCTCAATGACAATAGCACAAGGAATATAAACAAGAAATCAATAGAGAAAAGCAAGAAAAAGAAAGGAGGAGAGGAATGTGTGGAACATACCTTCCTTTCAAGAGTCGAAACCCTTTGATGATGTTCCTCTCGCAAAGACTCAATTTCTGCTTCATTGGATTTTCTCTGTTTCAAACTTTCAGCTGTTAAATTGCAATCTTTTTCACTTTCATTAGGTCTAAATATCTAATTAGAAGTAGCTATCACTCATTTCTTCAACTGTTGAATGATTAAAATCTAGAAGCAACAGAAAAAAGGAAGAGAATGTGGTAGAAAGTGATTGACTTATATTCAGAAAAAAAAAAGAAGAATGAAAACTAGGAGAAGTAAACTAAATGACAATGACATAACAGTTATGACTTATGATATAGGTTCCAACAATTTGAATGCTATATCATGGGAAGCATTTGCAATAACATAACAGAGTGAAATTACATATATGCGTTTCTCATTGAAATGTGATGGTAAGTATTTACATCATTAATTAATTCAACCAAGAACTGAACCAACCAACAACCCCTGTTACCAACTTTTCAAAGAAAGTTGAGCTATAAATAAAAATCAAAGAGAATAATAGTCCCATCATTGAGAATGATTTGCTTAAACAGAATTCTAACCACTGCTAAGACGTCATAATCCATATAAACCAGCACTTTACAGAAAATATACTCATAAAAAATGTACTAGGGAAGAATAGAACTCCACCATGCGGGCTCACCATAAGTCCAATATGAACACCATGCAGATTAATATATAATAGAAAATTTCTTTACATGAGAGGTTCAACCATCTTTTGTCTATAAGATATCCAATTTTAAGAACATTTATAGAAATTGATTATTCTATGGTGTGTAAAGGTTTATATTAAGTTTTACAACATGGAAGTAAAACCAAATGCAGAACAAAAGAAAGCTTGACCAGCGACAATAAAACATAGGAGTATATGATAAGAAGCTTTTCTCAATATATTTATAGATCTAATCTAACACAAATGTAGAGAATGGAAAATGAAGATCAGAAAAACCATTTATGCATCAATCTTTTATCATACATCAGCCATGGCACACTGCTACTACTGTCATTATATTAACAGCCGTGACTTTGAGCTGAATCTTCTAATTGATAACTTGGACTTTGTTCATTTTAATCTCTATTGAGATGTTCTTTTTTATTCAAGAAAGCACTGAAAATCAATAGACAGAAGAACATATCTAAGTGTCACACTGTCACTAGCACAGAGACAAAGCCAAACCATGTTAAACTATGTAGGGGGAAGAGATGCCTGTACATACCTTCAAATCCTCAATTACAGCTTTATGTTGCTCATTCTCATTCATCAGCTTTGCAATTTCATCAGCTTTTGCCTGAAAAAGAAACAAATTGAAATTGGAAATTCAAAAACCATAAAACTTCAACCAGAACGGAAATATAAAATGAGATTTCTTTCCTTTAGTGCCCTCTCTCTTGGACAAATGTAGCATAAGTTATCATCATCGAATGCATGGAAGAGAAAGTAAAGTTCATAACCAAATAAATCAGAGGTATATAAGCTTCCCTACAAATGTTAGCGGTAACGGGCTAAAGGCATCTTCTCCTAGGAGGTAAAGGCTGGAGCCTAAGGTTTAATCTCCGAAAATCTGCCTTGCAGAGAATGACATACAAACCACCGTACAACCCCCCCCCCCCAAAAAAAAAAAATCCTCTTTTCGTAAAACGCAAGAAATGCATTAAACAAATAAGCCTTCTGGTGTTATGGAGCATCATAAAGGTTCTAACCTATGTAATGTTATTTTTTCGTATAGGAGAAGTAATGGGCATATGAAAAAAAGAACAAGAACAGGAAATATGCTCATGAGCTAGGCCAAACTTAGAATAACATTAGTCAACTTCTGATAGAAACGGCACCATAAAACAATGGAAAATGTGAAGTACCTGAGCTTGCCTTGCAGCACCTTGCAATGCAGATTCCATCATTTTCATTTCCATCTTCACCTTCTCCAATTCATGCACAGAAACTGCAGAGTCAGACATGGCAGTTGCAGAACTCAAGCGTAGCTCTTCTTTAGCATCAGTCTCACTATCATTAGTCTGCTGATCCACTTCAATTCTTTTAGCATTTGCATCATTTTCAAGAAAAACTGATTCAGAAACCATCCCTTGAGCCTCATAAGAAGGAAGAACAGCGGGCAACGGAAATTCCTGAGCACTTTTAGTCTCCTCAATGATGATAGAATGTGAACTCGAGGGCATCGGCTCATCAGGGCCACCGCCAGCACCAGCTTGGCTATCACTTGATTCCTCAGATTTAACTGGAGAACCTTTCACTAAAATTTCTTTTGTTTGTGTCTTTTGTTCATCTTTAATTTCATGTATGTCTACAGCATCACTTGACTCTGCTGGCACAGGCTCAGCATCCTCAACTTGGTCTACCTCTGCAGCATCTAATTTGGCTTCCTTGGAGTCAGAGTCTTCAGAAGGTACTACATCTGAGCTTTCTTTTCGTTGTTCATTGTCTGGAGAATCTGACAACTCAACATTCTTAAAGGTAGATTCAGAAGGCTCTGTAGAAACTGTTTCTGATTCAGATTCAGCTTTACCAGGGTCTGAAATCGCAGTATCTGCTCTCCCCACAGCCTCTGAATGTTCGTTATCTTTTTCTAACTTGACAGCTTGTTTATCTTCTTCAACAGTGGTTTTCTCATGAGAATGAACTGACCTGTCAGTTTCAGCCTCTTCTTTTTCCTCAACATTGGGGGGAGTCTGTGAAGATTCAAGTTTTCCTGATGATTCAACAGCATTCTCCTCACCTTTCTGACCCATAAAGGCCATAACAGGATCAAAGAGTGCTTTTCTGTCTGAAGACCACAATCCTGAAGCTGGAATCAATACAGACAGGAAGTCATAAGTAAGATTGGTCCAAAACCCGCATTACAACTTCCATGTATTAGTGATCGACATGCTTTTCAATTCTGAAATTCTTAGATTGAAATGAATAAGCAATTAGAAGCATATTTTCCTTTCCTCCTTTTCTTTCTTTTTTTTGGACTTCACACAGAAAGAAAAAAAAAAAAAAAAGTCACCAGCATGTAGTGTTTCTTTAAGTATGAGATCAGCATTGACCTTTTTATGCAAGGAATTTGAGAAAATACAGTAATATGGAGACAACTTCATTTCAAAGAAAGCGAAGAAGGAAATTGAGTTAGGGAACTCCAAACTCCATTGGATTCCATGGAATGGGAAATAAAGCAGTTATTAGATAACAAACAGGCTATATTTTCCGATTATTTCAAACTCAAATAAAATAGTAGAAGAATTAACCCTTCACTGGATTATTCAGGAAGAGGAAATAGTCAACAATGCAACCCTTGTATTTCATGATTTTTTTTTTCTTCTTATTTCACATTTCTATCTGCAACAATAAGATTAGCACTCCAATAGGTAAGTAGAGGCAAACTACAAGTTAGGTTTCCTAATTGAATTCCCACAACATGGAACTAAAGCAGCATGCTTTACTTGCAACATGACACTGGCCTAACAAACTTTACAACTCTGCTTAATGACCGAATAATTCACACAAGCTTCCTACAATGAAAATGACAGCAGCCATTACTATTTACCAAAATGAACTTAATATCTTAATGCAAAACTTAAGATAAACAGTGGTTTACATTAGAAATTTGCATCCAAATGCATAGAGATTGCACAAAATACTAACAATATGAGCAAAGTAAAAAAAAAAAGTACCTTCATTGTTGCTTGATTCAGAGTTCTCCTCAAACCCAAGAGCTGTATCAAAATTCTTCTCAATATTCTTCACGCTCTCTTGGAGTTTATTGACTGCCCCGGCAAGATCAGGAAAGCCCCCTAAGGACACCTTCCCGCTAAACCAAGCCATCCTTTTTTAACTATAAATACCTAAAAAAAACTCGACCCGAAAACTCAAATCCACCGATTCAAGCACATAAGCAACCCTACATTGACATGCCGCAAATAAATTATAAAACAAAATAATCAGAAAAATGCCATGATCCAACTTGTTCAAATCAGAATCCAACAAGATCTAAATCGTAACTTGCATATTAGGAAAGAATTACGAATTAACGATCCATTCAAAGGAATAAAAATGCTGAGAATTGAGAAAATAAACGTGAAAAAATAAAAGGAAAATTTGAAAAGAAACTACGAAAAATCACTGTTGTAATTAATTAAATTCATTGTCATAAGTAAATCAGAGAAAGTGAAAAAGACACCTGAACTAAGAAGAATACGCAGTTAAATCGATTTAAGAGAAATTATATATATATATATATAAATCTATTTGTTCTAAAGATAACGCGAGATTCAAATTACCGGACAAAGATTTTTATTTTTCTTTCGTTTTTGGAGAAACGAAAGGGAAAAGAAAGAAGCATGAGTGAGAAATCGAACCTGATAGAAAATGCGCGTGGATTTGAGATTTCAAATCATTGATACAGGTTTTAAAACAAACCAAAAAAAAAAAAAGTTTGATTTACAGAGTGAAAGAGAGGTCCGGTGGATCGAGGAAAGTAGGGAAAAAATGGGGTCGATCTACTTTGCTCCGTATTCCTTTTTTTTTTTTTTTTAAAGGCAAATTTACCGTCGTACTCCTATTCCTATACCCTCGACTCTATTTTATTATATTTATCATTATACTTTTAAATTATTGTTAAATTTGTCATTTTGTTTTAATTTGATTAAATTTTACAATTAAATTTTATCACAAAATATAAAAAAACTTATTTTATAAAAAAATTGAAAAAATAAAAGAAAAAAATTAGTTTTTTGTAAAATAAATATTCTATATTAATTTTTAATATTTTACTAATTAATTTATTATTGTTCATTGTTAAAATAAAATATTTGAAAGAATAAATTTTTATTAAATTTTATTTTTAAATTATTTAAAATTAAAATTGAGTTATAAAATTCAATCAAAAATTAAAATTTATTAATAAAATTCAATCAAACAAAAATAAAATGACAAAATTTAATATTTAATTAAAATATAATGGTAAATTTATTCTTAATCTCAAAAATATAATGATAAATATCAATTAAAATAAAATATAATGATAAATTTCAATATCCAATTATAATATATTGATGAATTTGTCAAATAATTTTTTTTTTTTTTTGAGTTTGTCTTTTTGATGAAGCTGATTGAATTAATCCAAGGTGGTACGTCGTCGTTTTCCTAGGGGACTGAAGTTTTTAGTGTAGGAACGAGATTTCAATGAAAAAACTTCACTATTTGTTTCGCACAAATTTTATTGTAAAAAAATACAAGAAAGGAGTAGTGAATAGTGATTGAGGCTTAATAATAATTGCAATTTTTTTTTTGGGTGGATATTTGCTTTTTTTTTTAAAAGCCTTATTTGTTTTATTCTTTAAAAAAACAAAAATTTTATTTTATTTGTTTGCTTTAAAATTATTATACATATTTTTATTTATATAATTATTTAATAAATTCAGTAAACAATTTTTTAAAAATAAAAAATAAAGATTTAATTAATTAAAATTAATAATAATTGACAAAAAAATTAAAGTTATAATAATAAAAGATGATTATTTAGAAAACACCTTGTAAAATATATCAACTTATTATTTATTAAATTCAAATTGAATAATAAAAAATATTTATTTATAAAAAATCTTAAAATACAAATTTTAAAAATATTATAAATGACAATTTTTTATATTTTCATGCATGAATAAAAAATACTTATCATTAAAAAAAATCAAACAATTTTTTATATTTGCCGGGCGTAGCGGGCAATTTTTCATTTTTTTCTACTACGATTAGGGCTGTAAATGAACAGGGCTTGAACGAACAGGTCTATGTTCGTGTTCGTTTATTTATTTATTTTTAAGCTTGTTCGTGTTCGGTTCGTGTTCGATAAAAATTTTAAAATTGTGTTCAAGCTCTATTCGTTTAAAATTAAGTGTGTTCGTATTCGTTTATTTAATGTTCATGAATAAGTTTATTTAAATTAAATGAACTTGTTCGTGAACATTAAATGAACATGTTCATGAACATATAATCGAACATGTTCGCGAACAATTAAAATTATGTTTATGAACAATAATCAAACAAATCTAAACAATTTTAACAAACAAATAAAAAAATAAATCAATTTTAAATTATTATTATTAAATATAAAATAATAAAATACAAATATAATAAAATTAAATTTATTATTAAATTATTAAATTTAAGTTATTAAATAATATTAATTATATTATAAATAAATAAAATAAAATAAACGAACATAAACGAGCTTTAAACAAACTAATAAACGAGTTTTAAATGAACGATAAACGAGTCTGTTCGTGAACATAAACGAACTGAACACACATCTGTTCGAACTCGTTTCGTTTAATAAACGAACATTAAAATTGTGTTCATAATCGTTTATTTAGCTTAATAAATGAACATAAACGAACAAAATTCGAACTATTCACGAACGATTCGTCGAACTATCTGTTCGTACTAAGTATGATTTAACGGCCTTTATAATTAAATCGTAACCACCCCTACCGCCCTGCCCTCTTTCCTCTCTTAAATACTCAAACTTTCGCTCCAAAATCCCTCTCTCCCTCTCTCTCAGGTACGTATAATAGCACCTACATTTCTTGTTTGATTGGTGGGAAAATCGAGCAAGGCAAAAGAAACGAGAGGAAAATCTTCCATCTCATTGATTTGGCTTAAGAAAAAAAAAAATTGCTTCAAAACGAACAAACTAAATTGGCGTATGTAACAAATTTTTTTCCCTTACATTTTCCCAGCTATCAAACAGAGCATAGTCTCTCCAGTTTTGTTTTTCGAATTTGATTTATCGACTTACTTCACTTCTGTTACATAGTGAATCCGAAAACCTCAAAAGCCAATGCAGCAACTCGAGATGGAGAATGGAGATTTCCCGCCAAAAATGATCGAGGTAGTTACATCTACTCCTTGTTTCCAGCCGAAAGGGATAAAATCAGTTGAAAGGACGTTGGATTCAGTTAAGATTACAGTTACAGAGAGATCATCATCACATTTCCCGCCAAAAAAGAAACTGGCTAGGCAGCTTGTCTTCACAGAATTCGGCCTATCTCCCATCATCGCAACTTCGCCGCCGTTTCCGATGGAGAAGTTGAGCTCCGAGATGCATTTGTCTCCTCGGACTCCTTTTTCCTCGATGTGAGTTTTGGTTTTTGTTTTCCTTTTTTGGAAATTTTTTCTTGCTTTTTCCGTTCTTCTGTTGTTTGGAATAGAAATTAGAAAAAGAAAAAGAAGGGAAATGTAAAATCAGCTTTATTTTCTGTTTGGTTGCTGAGAAATCAGAGGGGAAGGTAAAAAAGACAGAGATAAAGGTTCTTATAATTAAAAGTTGAAAATCATGATAGTGCCTTCTTGCAATTTATGTTTCTTAAAATCAAGCCAAGTTTCTTTGACATTGTAAAATCTAATTCCATTTGTTACTTATTTCAAGCTGCATGTCAGATTCTCCAATTCCGATCCCATGGGCTAACATTGAAGCAAACAATGGAACTCCGAAAGGTCCAAAACAATGCGGTTGCAAACAATCTAAATGCTTAAAATTGTGAGTTGTATTTTACATTAAGTTTGTGCAGTTGAAGTTCGAGTTGCTTTATATAAATAGTGGCAAATGAACTGTTGTTTCGGTCATGCATTAGCTTCTTTCTTGCTTGACTGCAAGCTGCAGGTTAACAGTTAAATTTTTGTTGTTTCAGTTCTATGGCAAATAACAATCTTTTTGTTTTTCTTTCTGGTATTCTAAAAAGGTATAACTACTTTTCCAAGATGGCCTTCAAATGAAATCCTGCGGTTTTTATCCAAGAATATAGTAATGTAACAAGCAATAGGGGTGACAGTTGTTATCTTGCTTTCTGCCTTCTGATTACTGCTATTTTTCTTCTATCAGTTTATCCATTTCTCTCTTTTCCCCTGTATACAAAGTAGTGGTCTTGGTAAGTTCATTGAATTCTGATATTTGTTCTGTTATTGCTTGACAAATTGTTGTATCCAACGTATAATTCTGCAAGGATTTGCTTGAATGGATGCTACATTATGCTTTTTGTTTTGCATATAGAGTACATTTCAATGCATTTTCTTTTCAAAGATTTAATCTCTCGAAATTTCCCACGCACAAATGGATAGGTATTGCGATTGCTTTGCTTCTGGTGAGTATTGCAATGGGTGTACTTGTGCTGGTTGTTGCAATAATGTTGAGAATGAGGATCTACGGAAAGCAGCTTCTGAAATCATTTTAGAACGAAATCCACATGCCTTCAAGCCAAAGATTTCAAGCAGTCCATGTAGTCCTCAAGATGTTGGGGTATGTCAGTAAATCTTTCAAAATTCCCAAAAAAGTTTCCACAGTTACTTTTTTGGGCTGATTTTATATGTCTATAAACTCATTGCAAAGATACATTTAATTTAAAGTTTATACACATGGATACATTTGTTAAAAGCTCCTATACAGAATGGAAGCATGCAGCAATTGTCGATCAGTAGCTTAGCTTAGTTTATCTGCTGAAAAGTTCTTGTCACTTTTCATGAGTATCAATTGTCAGGGTTCATCAACATGTTTTTTTTTTTTTTTTCTCTTTCTGGTACATAGGGTTCATTTACATGTTTTACATTAGCGAATCTAGCTCAAGGCTTAACGAGAAATAATTATCAATAACTGTTCTTCAAAAAAGGATGCAAGAAAAATTTTAGTTAATTATCCCTCAATTGAGTGGTTGAGAGAAGTGAAATTTTGTTCTAGTCATCTGTACACTTCTGCATCTCTTTCTTTTGGCATGAGGGCTTTCAGGTTTAGTTTCGGTCACACGTGTACAACTGATTTACAAATGTAAATGATTTTCAGGTTATGTTCTGCTTTTATTATCTTTTAATGTTTTCTTTGTTGTCATTTTTTATGTCATTGTCAACTTCAAATGATTTGCAAGTAGGGTAATAAAGAGGATGCTCCACAAGTTGGGAGACACGAGAGAGGATGCCACTGCAAGAAATCTGAATGCCTCAAGAGGTACTGTGAGTGTTTCCAAGCTAACATCTTCTGCTCTCAGAACTGCAAATGTGTGGATTGCAAGAATTTTGAGGTGTGCAAGGAGATGATGGCTGTTTCTGGCAAGGATGACAGTAAGTCCAAAATCTGTAAGAACTCTGAAGGATGTGAGGGGAGGATTGCTATTTCTCCGATGGATAATGCTAATAGGAAATTTTACAAGAGTTTTAAAGGATCTGAGGGGCTTATGGCAGTCACTGGTGAGGATTGTATTGATACCAAAATCTACATTCAGAGGGTTACTGCTGCAACATCAAATGCCACTGGTTTATCAGGCCAGCGCTTGTCCCAGGAATCCAGGAAGAGGAAACATCAGGAGCTCCATTCAAATGAGAAAGATTCACTAATTCAAAGCTTCTCTGATTTTCAAAAGGTATTAATTTTTTTGCAACTTTCAAGTATTGTCTTCACTTTTTGTGGTCGGGGCAACACCAAGCTGGTATTTACTAATTCAGTAATTCCTATTACAAGATTCCTTCACTTGAAACGTGCAGAGGCTGACTTTCAATTTGGATAAGTAACCGAGTTTTTCTTATTCGTTTGGTAGGTGAATAATCAAAGAAGTTCTTGTCCCCCGGCTACCTTGTCAGTTGAGCCTGCTTGTTATATCATTAATTCTGCTATGGTGGGCTCTTTTAGGGATCCATACAGGTTTATATTATCCTGAGTGATTATTTATTTTCTCAACGAAAATGTTGTATTCTTGTTTGTAAACAAAACTAACTGGTGATATCTGATTATGGTGCAAGATTGACGTTAGCTAACGTCTTTCATCTACTAGACACTAGAAAAGTCTGCTCAGGATTGGCAGTGTTAGCAGAAGCTGCAGCGTTAGCTCAAGCTGCCAATCTGTTTTCAGGTATATACTGCGGTTGGGACCAAAACATTATATTCTAATTGTTGTTTGCCTATCCACTTATCTATTGTTTTTGATAGCTTGGTACACTGTTTCAGTTATTACCTATTGTCTTACTTCCTTTCAACCTTACCATAGCCTTGGTTATCTTTCTTGTGTATCAAGGTGTCGAGTTCATATTGCAAAAATATATATGTGACTTACAACCTTACATAAAGTGTTTTTTTTTTTTTTACTATTCTGCACTATTTTTGGCCCAGACAAAGTTGGCAAGGCAGAGGTGAAAGATGCAGGAGGAAACAAGAATGGTGATATTCTTGGAGCCAAGGAGGAGGACTGCCAGGGGGGACCGGCTCATGTTCAGAAAAGGGCCGCTGATGACCTTAATCTAGGTTGTGGTGCTACTGATGTGCTAGAAGGAAGGTCTTTGCCTCCTGGAATACTCAGATTAATCTGTAATGAGAAACATAAACAGTTCATGGAACCTACTTCAGCAGACCAGATTCTGAACCGTAACCTCAAGAATGCCTATGCAGAGCAGGAAAGGTCTGTTTTGTCAAGTTTCCTAGACTTTCTTGAGAAACTCATCATTTCACAAACATAAAAGGTAAGATTCCCAAACTCATCTCATTTTATCAATCGAATAAATATGAAAAAATTTGTGAGAGCATGTAATTATATCCTGAACTGAACAATCTATCCTCTGAAAATTGACTGTCTTTGAAGCAGAAAAGAGCAAACATTTGAAAGTACTGCTACTCCACCATTTTACCCTTACTCATTTCAAAGAGGTTGGAAACGTAGATAATAAAAACTCACTCAAAAGGGAATAAATACATAAACTTAAAGCAGATTGGAATATAATTATGACCTTAGAACAATCATAAAATTAGGTTTACAACTGACAACCGAGACAAAGATGATACGAATTTTGGGTTGCTATCTTCTCCTGCCTGTCTTCCTGACACTAATATGGAACCCATCAGGATGATATATCTGTCTCAACCTAGAAAATAAGGTGAATTCAAATATCTTTGTCTGTTGTGTTTATGAAACTAACATATTTTTCTAAATCTTTTGTTTGACAGGTAGATGATGCTCTTCTGTTCCCTTTTTGTTATCTTCTTCATGTGTTCCGGGACAAACCAGTTCTCATCAGGCATCAGCTAGAGCAGTCTCAAAGCACAAGACAGGAACTGAAGTTTAGGTTAACATGATGCCGAGCAGGCAGCAGTGATATCCTAAAGCTCATGATCTGGAAAATGTTGACACCTTTATTAGTGTTTAGTGCAGACATTGCCAGCCTCAGTGAAGGGTAAACTGTATGCGACTCTGTATAGTGTATACTAAACAAGTTGAGACGTGAAACCTGAAATTAAAACATCTGTGGAAGTTTACATCTATTATACACTGCACTGACCTCATCTTTTCTATCCAATCCATGTCAGAAGATGTTGGTGTCTCAGATTTTTCTACTGTCTCGAATTCAGGAAGTATTCTCATTTTCTTTTATCTCCTTTAACTGGCAAGTTGCATAACGAATAACTTGGGTATGAATTGAATATTAATCTTAATACTTCATTCAATCGATTTTGAGATGATGAGAAGTGGACCAAAATAAGGAAAATATTAGCATATTACGAGCTACAAGTTTGCTTGTCAGTGTTATACATCGTGCATTTCCACATCCAATCTTGAGCATACATAATTGAGCACAACTTTCTTGTATTAAGAACAAAAGATGGTGACCACCACACCCACAACCAGAAAAAAATGGATTTGATTCGCTATTTCTCGAATGCACCATGGAGAAACAGTGATGCAGTGACCTGCCCCATGACTTTAACAGAAACATGCTTCAGTTTTTTATTTTTGGGTACAAAGTAGCCCGTAGTCTGAGAATAGGAAAAGAGGTTGTAGATGTTGGGGTTCAAACCCCATACATGCTAGATGCCTCCTCTTAAAGGTAGCTGCATAAACCAACTGGGTCTTGGATTCAAATATGCTTCAATTGTTTCTATGACTAAGAACTCTGGAAAATGTAGGCCCTTGACTAATGTGAAGTTTTCAGGTTTTGGCCACAAAACAGTCAACAATGAAAATAATATGGTTGAAATATACCTTCATATCTAACTCATGCACTTTTTAGGGAGAATTATGCACACTTAAAGGTAATATCTGCATTTAATATTCCTAAGCTAAGACATGTTTTCAGGAGACTAATAATTCAAGGAGTTAGTAGGGAAATATAAGTAAATAGGGCTTGGTTATTTCTTCAATACCTCTAGCATATTAATTTTTACTATAGGTTTTAGACATGGCAGTTAAGTGAGACTTGATTGAAGGAGTTCAGCTGCTCTTTTGAAATATCTGCTCAACTTTTTGGTGTTGCAGTGAAAATATGCATAGCTTCTCTCTTGTTAGGCCCCAACAGCAAAAATTCGCATTCCACAGTAATTACTGCTATTCATCAGATTAAGATCTGAAAATAAGAAATTCAAAGGTATCATCAAAGCAAAAATGAGTATCTTTTGTTTGTATTTGGAAGGAAACAATTCTTGTTTTGTCAAATTGGTAGCATTTGGTGTCATTGAAAGAAACTTCACCTATTAGTAAAGACGTATAGAGAGCTTGTAATAGAATAATAAGTTCCATTGGTTTCACCAGAAAATAAAACTAGGAGAAAGAAATGGAACCAAATTAAGGCTTAAAAATGTTACTTCATCATGCTAGTGATGTCAGTGTTGTATCGGTTTCTACTGCTTTGTATTCTAGAATCCTCAGATTGTTAAATTGATAGTTTAGCAAACAAAATTATGTCTTTTTGTTGTTAAAGCTAGAACTTCTTCTTTGCATGGTAAATAGCACAAAGTTATGAATGTAATCAGGAAAAGATCACATGGTATTGTTCTGGTCATTTTCGCATAATGCTTTTTGGACTGCAATATAAATGGCAATATAAACGATTTCTAATTTAAAAAATTGCCATACCATGCTGGAATGCTGGTTCCCCATCTGGAAACAAGACTTCCCTAGTATTCATGGCTATGTTACTAGGACTCGGGTGTGAGTGTCGGATACGGGTATGCTCAATTTTTTTAAAGTTTTTTCATGTATTTGGAGGGTCATATCCTCATACCCATGTCCGAATATAAGTCGGACACAAATATTTCAAGAAAATGACATAGATTCATGGTATTAAAAACTAATTTATTGGAACATACTCTTCCGAATATAAGTCGGATACAAGTGTCAGGCGCGGGTCGGATGCAGGTTCTTCTAGAAAAATGAAGAGTCGGGAACAACATAGGTTGCTTGTACTCTTTTTTGTGCCATTAATTTGAACTGTCAAATTGTAAGCCACAGTCATTGTTCATAAGAAATGAAGCTATCTGACAAGAATGACTGAGATTTGTAGCTGATGAATCGTATTATGTTGTTAGCATTTTTTAAACAATGTGAAGTTTTCAGGTTTTGGCCTAACTTTTAGTTCAGCCAGGATGCTAAGCTCTGGCTGCGCCTGATTTCACTGAACGAAACTTCCCTATATGAATATTTTTCTTGCATTGTTTCTCTTCTTTCGATTGGTTTATAATGTTGTAGTTGGAATCATAAACTCATTTTCTTGGATTACATGGATAAAGAGATCAAAACTGGAATATTGACATACTTTTTTTCTGACAAATGGAATACTAAAGCCTTAGACCCTATGTTGTTCCGACTCTTCATTTTTTTTGAAGTATCCATGTTAGACACTCGTGTCCGACGCATATCCAGACATGGGTATGGAGATATGATCCTCCAAGGACCCTCTAAATACATGGAAATCTTGAAAAAATTGAACATACCCGCGTTGGACACATACCCGTGTCTGACACTAACACCCGAATCTGAGTAACATAACTTAGACCCATGACAGATTGGAAGATATGAAGATTTCTAATAAATATGATCATGAAATCCTTGGCTGATTGCACTTCAACATGATTTGATCTATTTTAATTAGTTAATGTCAGTGTAAATTGGAGGAGAAACCAGTTATGAGATTAGCTCATTTAATTAGTTGCAGTTTGTGAACTTCGGATTTAACTCAGTTGGTTCTACAGCCATCCTGATAATATCCAACAGGTTTGGGATTCGATTCTCAACATCTACAATTTCTTCTCCTATCTCCATACTGCAACCTTCTTTGTATAAAAAAATAAAAATAAATAATAATTGCTGTTTGTTTCTTGTATAAGTGTATTAATATATTACTGAGCCTTGTGCATAAATTTCAGCATGGGTCACATTTTTCTCATCTCAACTAACTCCTAATGCATCCATGCATGCTCTACAAGATATAGTTAGTTCAATTACTAAGAAGGGACAAATGATGTGGATATAACTTTTTCCCCTCTGAAACTTATGTGACCTCAAAAAGCATTCATGAGTGAGTGACATAAAACTTTGCAGGCATCAACTTTCTTTTGTATGAAACCTGCAGGTCCATGAAATTTTGTTAGCAATTATATTCCAATATTTAGTATTTTAAGTAGTTCAAATTTTGAATGGCACTATGTTTGGTTATCACCTGACTTACAAAACCACCATTTCATCTACTCTTCAACAACTATCTGTTACTATAGGAAGTTAGGAACGGAAATCCCCGGCCTCTTTTTGTGCCCTGCGTATACGTGTTTTTGTTTTAACACTCATTTAAAGACTTGTTTGATTTTAAGCTTTGAATAAATAAAACAATAAATTTTACTTCTAAATAAATTTATATATTTTCTTAATCCTTTTCACTTTTAATTTTTAATTAAAAATAAAAAATTAATTAATAATTAACAAAAGATATATTTGTCTTGAAACTAAATTTAACTTGAGATAGATAAATCTTTTCATATAAATTTAATAAAAATAAGTTAAAATTTTAAAATTAAAATAAAAAGAAAATTAAAATTAAAACTGAAAAAGAATTAGAAAACTTTTTTTTTTCTTGTTGTGCTTCGTTTAGAAGCTTTTTATTTTTATTTATTACTTCACTCCACCAAATAAGACCTTCCATATATATTAGACTAAAAATACGTGTAATTATATGAGTGTTGGGGCAGAAGATTTGCATTCGGAAGTTAGAGGCCCTTTTTATTTATTTTTTTATTTTTTTATAATAGCATGATCTTACAAACATTATGCTTGTTGTATTTAAACAGATCATTATGGCATCCTTATTTGATTCTATTTTTTTATTGACATGCTCGCATAAATCTAGCAATTCGTGTATGCATGACATGTCGTATTTTTTTATGTCAGCAATGTAAACATAAACACAACATAAATTATTAAATGTGTCAAAATCCTAAACACGAATATGATACGTGTATTAAACGTGTCATGCAAATCTTGTTAATCATATTTAAACGTATCGTGTTTATTACATTATTTTCGTGTTTATTAAACGTGTTGTATTCGTATCATATATTTATATCGTGTCCAAAATTATCAAATTTATTATATCCATGATATTTTTTTGACATGCCTATAGGATCTATCTATGGTTTTGCTTTTGCATGATGTATTAGGATTTGTAGTTAACTTGGTGACTGGAAATTTGTAAATTAATATGATCTCATCAGTCCTAGCCTATTCAAATTACTACATTGGAAGGTGTTCATTTATTTTTGTGCTTAACTTCAAGTTGTTGTTTGTTTTATATATGATAATCTTAAAGACCAGGAAGACCTGGGAAGAAAGAAGGAATTAAATGCTCACAACTAGAGGTGGTAATTGGGCGGGTTTGGACGGGTTCAGGTCGGGTTCATTTGGGTTCATTCGGGTTCGGACCTATTTGGGTCCGGATTTAATCGGGTTCGGGCCCATTCGGGTTCGGGTCCGTTCGAGTTCGGACCCAATCGGGTTCGGATTCGGATTTATTTTACATCATTTTTATTTTATATTAGATATAATTATTTTTACATAATTTAAATATTTACTTTTAAAAAGAAAATTTATTATTATTTAAAAAAAATATTTTATTATAATATAATATTTTTAATTATATTTATTTATTAAAATCAATATTTATTAGCATCAAAAGAATATAAAATTAATTTTTTATATAAAATAAAATTTTAAAATAATTTATTATAAAAAATATGATATATTATAAATTAATCATATTAATATTTAAAATAATTGATTTGATGAACTCGAATTTCAACATGTAAATACATTATAATTTATATTCACTACAAAATAAGAGATTTTTAGGGACGAACCCTGGCATTTAACTTTGAGGTCTAAACGGGCTTGGACTACCCATTTACAAATATGGGCGAGTTTGGGCAAAATTTGAAGTCTATATTTCGGATCTGTCCGGGCTTGGGCAAGTGATGACTTAATTTAATAATATGTCTAAGAAAACTATATATATGTTGCAAAGAGCAACACATTTTTTTTAAAAGTAGTTTTTATTTATTTTTTAATATAAGAAATACTATTATACTAGAGATAAGTTAAAATGAATGAATTGTTATTAATTAATTTTAATATATAGAAAATTACTATTATACTATTATAAGGATGCTCTCAAAATAACATAAATAAAGGACAAGTAATATTTTATGTCAAAAAAATTTAAATTTCTAAAATTTTCATGAGTTTAGAATTTTTAGATAGTGGATTCATCAAGATATGAGACATTAAAGTTATAACATTAAAGTTATAAGTACAAAATATAACTTTACTTTTGATAAAATTATTATTTTATCATATATATATATAATATAAATTAAATTTTAATTAAATTATTAAAAAAGATATTAGAATAAAATTGATAAATAAAGTTCTTGCTTTATAAAAAAAAATTATTTAATTACAATTTGATAATTTTTATTTTTAGTATTAAATTTGGGTTCGGGTCGGGCTCGGGTATTTTCGGGCTCGGGTATTTTCGGGTTCGGATTTTTTCGGGTTCTGGCTCTTTCGAGCTCGGGCCATTTCGGGTTTGGATTTTTTCAGATTCGAATTTTTAATTTTTTAATCAAATCGGATTTGGATGAGTTCGGATTCGAATTTTTCTGAATAAATTTTTGAATTCGGATTCATTTTGTCACCTCTACTGCCTTTGTTTCAGCTGATTAACCTAAGGCATCTTACCTGTCATCTCACATTAACATCAATCCGTATTTTGGTGTCACTTTATTTGTAACTCGGCAAATCTGGTGTCATGAGGGGAAAAAAAACTTTTATTTCGTTATTTTCTGATTTCATATTGTTAAGTCCAGTTCGACCTGACTCTACATGCAGGACATTTAGTATATTAATTTCAGCTCACACATGTTTTATATATATTTGTTAAGCTTACATGCATTTAGCAAACAGCAGGTATAAAATAATAGGTAAACAATGATTCTATGTAGGTTCTCTAAACACTCTGACACTCTTATCCTTTATTCCTTTTTGCCTCCTATTAAAATTCTTTCATTTTTTTATTTATTTAAACATTAGAGCACATCTCGTAGTTTAAATTTCGACGTCCCTTTAATTTTTTTTCTTTTCCTGCTCGAAAGGTTCAGCTCTCCTTCTTCCTATAGCTCCCCTGAGCTCACCTACTGCACTTCCCGGAAAACGTCAACTCAACATATTTCCTGGTAATAGAATTGAAAAATGATAAGTATTAAAAGACAGGATACCGATGAGAATTATAATATAACTTTGTTTTGTTAAAGCAAAGAGATATGGGAATAAACCCTAAAGTTCATGAACTGAATTACAGCAAGGATACCGATGAGAATTATAATATAACTTTGTTTTGTTAAAGCAAAGAGACATGGGAATAAACCCTAAAGTTGATGAACTGAATTACAGCAATACTTTGAAGTAGTAATCTGTTTGTTATTTTAGCTAGGAATAATAGTACTTGTTGTACTCTTTGGGCTAGACCCGCTCAGGATTGGGTTGCGGTCTAAATTTTTTTTATTTCTTTTACGTAGACATGGTCCTAAGTGGATTTGAATCGACCCATTAGCCCAATTTATTGTTTAAATAATAATAAAAAATTTAAAAAATTATTTTATATTAATATTTATATATTTTATAATTAAATTTAAATAAAAAATATTTTTTTATTGATTAAACAGTAATTCGGATCAGGTCGAACTAACTTAAATAAAAAAAATTTCTATCCGAACTCGACTCAACACAAACCGGGCCTGTAAGATCGGGCTGCCCTTGAACAGGTCTACTTGGGCCTTATAATTTCCATATTTGATTGTTTACTCCATCCTTTAATGATGTTTCTTTGCATGGTTTAGACATGGTCTATTTTTCATAGGCACCAATTTCATTTGTCAACTTTTTATGAATACCATTTTTTTTTTTTGTTTAAAGTAGCTTATATTTAATGTCTATTTATTCTACCTTCTCTTTTTTTTTTTCCTTTAAATTTGTAAACTTTGCCTCATTCTTGGTTAGCCTTTTCAATAACCTCATCATTCTATTATATCTTTCCTAGCTTAAAATATTTATTTGAAATTATCACACCCTTTCCCAACTTTTTTCCCCTTGAAATTCCAATTACTTTCTTTTTTGGCTCTCCAAAACTTGCATTATAAGAAACCTATTTAAAAAAAGACTTTAAAAACAAGAAAGCAAGATACTTTCTTGGTTCTTGCTTGTAAAATATCTTGGTTTTCTCCTTTTTGCTTTTCCTTATAGATGATGAAAAAAAAAAATATTAGCAATGTATGATAAAAGAAAAGAAAGAAGGATAAAGTAGAGAGAGAGAGAAACCAAAAGAAACCTCAAATCAATTAATGTTGTACTCTACTATTTTATTATCTTATGGGAACCATGTGATTGCTTCATATTTCTACCAGTCCCAACTAACAAAGCAGAAAAAAAGAAGTTAATATATGTCTAAGTTGATTTGCAGATGAACTTAATCATAACCCATATGGCACCAAAACTTTAATTATGGGTGCTGATGGCTCATTATAGCACCCATCAATTATATATATATATATATTAACAATATTAATTTAAGTTTCTATTATACACAAGCAATTAGAAAAAAAATTATTAGATTAGGGATGACAACAAATCATATATCTTTATAATTGTTTAAAATATTCAAAAATTATTTGAATTTGTAAAAATCAAATCGAATAATGTTGAATATTTAATTTTTTACTATCTATTGTCATCCATAGTTTAGTTAATAAAATGAAAGACATTAATACTCACAAAAATTGATTTTAATTGGTAAGTAGAGAATCAATAGTTTAATTTTTGTAAATGTCAATTCGAAAGTAAAATTTTAATTGCATGTAAGAGAGTGCGTCTTAAGATTGTTCAAAGAGAGTATTATGTTTAGGTAAAATAAAGATACCAATAATTGTATTATAAAAAAAAAAAAAAACCAAATGAAAGGCAATGATAATTCAAGCTTAATTTCGATTTGGTCTATAGCTTTTCAATCTAGACTTAGAGGTCCAAAGTAAAGAACTTTGTTAGTTCAATCCAAAAAAATTTAGCTTTCGCAAAAGCTTCATGGCGTCCTTAGCTAAACCCATTTTTGTCTGTTTTTAAGGGCCCCGTCTTCTTATAGATTCTCTTATAAATAAAAGCAAGTTGACATGGTAATTTTTTTATATAAAAAAACCGCAGTTTAAAAAAAAAAAATTGTAAATATTAAAATTCAAATTTTAAATATGTTGAAAGTCATCTTTCAAAAGTGATGGCATGAATTAACTAGATTAAACATCAAATTCTATAACTATGGGTTTTTTAATGAAAAATAATAATTATATGAATTAATTGAGTTAAAATCAAATTTCATATCTATAAGTTTTTGAAGGCGTTTGGTACTTTTTCAGGAATCACATTTCATATAATGTGATTCATGAGAATATGATTCTTGGAAATGTGATTATTGAGAATGTAACTTTACAGCGTTTGCTATACATGAAAAAGTACTGATTAAAATCCTGAGAATGTGATGGTAATTTTCGAATTTACCCTTAAAATAAAAATACAATTTTATTAATTTTAACATTTTTCAATGATATTTATTATTTACAAATATTTGTGCTAAATATTAAAAATAATATTTTAATTGATAATTTAAGTTATTTTTAGGATAAAAATATTTATTAATAATACAATTTTGAAATTACTCTCATGTAATTGAAAAATTAAAAGATTGGATGCAAATTAAATATTATTTAAATATTTTAATGATATTTATTATTAACAAAAAATTGTACTAAATATTTAAAATTTATATTTTAATTGGTAATTTGAGTTATTTTTATGATAAAAAAATTGTTAATAATAAATTTTCGAAGTTACTTTCATATAGTTGGAAAGTTAAAAGGTTATATGCAAATTAAATATTATTTAAATATTTAAATGTATTTATTATTAATAAATATTTGTACTAAATATTTAAAAATAATATTTTAATTGGTAATTTGAGTTACTTTTAGGATAAAAAATATTTATTAATAATAAAATTTTGAAATTACTCTCATGTAATTGAAAAATTAAAATACTGTGTAAATTAAATTTTATTTAAATATTTTAATGATATTTATTATAAACAAATATTTGTATTAAATATTTAAAAATGATATTTTAATTGATTATTTTAAATCAAATAGGAATAAGGTAATTTTGTCGTAACATTTTTTTTAACCTTCCAATTATATGAAAAAATTACTTTCTCATCTCTCCTTATAGGAATTACATTCCAATGCTTGTAAAAAAGTAACTCCCAAGAGAAAATTACATTCCTAAAAAAATGAATCCTAATATACCAAATATGAGAATTATATCTCACCAATTAAATTTCAGGAAAATGATCTCTTTATTTCCGTCTCTAACCTTCTGCTAGGGGTTATAGCAGTAACAAAGATAAGAAATGGTTTTGAAAATTTATTTGTTTTAAAAAGCCTGAGAAAAAGAAGATTACTTTCATTTTTCTTTCTCAACGTATTAGATTAAGTCTGTTTTTAAGACATCGGTAAAATTTTAAAATTTTAAAATTTACAAATTAAATTAATATTAATATTTAAATATATTTTATAAAATATATGTTATTTTTTAATTTTGTTAATAAAATTTTTAAATTTTATTAATAGTGGATGATATGATTTTCCTTTTCAGAAAACCTATTTGCAAAATTCAAAAGAAGTTCTGATTTTAAGGGGAGAAAAATTGGGAAGGAAAAGTAAAAAGTAGACTTGTCGGATCGGGTTTGGGATAAATTTTATAATTCGGACAGGTCTGATTTAACCTGAATTATTATTTAAATAATAAATATTTTTTTTATTAATTTAAGTTTAATTATTAAAATATAAAAATATAAAAATATTTTAATTTATTTTAAATAATAAATGAATTTTCGAAATAAATCGAGTTAGATCTGAACAAGTAAACTTTTTATTATTCAGACCTACTCAACTTATGAATACCTTAAAAAAAAAAAAAAAAAATCTATTACCAAATTTCTTTTTCTATCGTCTCCATTAAGACTTTGTGAAAAGAAAGGATTCATTCATAGGGTAGTATATAATTTCTCTCTCCTCTAAACTTTTTTCAAGAGCTAGTGAAACCGAAAGTGGATTATTTGTCCAATAATATTTCAGTTTGATGCTAAAAATTGTCGTTAGATGGATGTCACTTTCCTTGGTAGCCAATTTTTTTAAAAAAAAAAAAATATAATTAGAGAATAGGAAGGAATTGACTTATCAAATAATATAATAGTTTAAATTCCTTTGTTATTTTCACTTTGTGACTTTTACACTTAAATATTATCTCATTCAAGAATTTAAGGTTTAACTCGATTAATTCATGTAGTAATTTTTAAGAGGTGGCATCCAGTAAGTTTGAAGTTCGATTTTCAACATCTCCAACTTTTTTTTCTATTTTCAAGTTACAGCCTCTTTTATTAAAAAAAAAAAAATTTACCTCATTCAAAATGTAAAAGTTTAAAAGTGAAAATTCATTAAAAAAAAAATTATGTTGTAACTTTATTGAAAAGCAATGAACTTTATTAGAAAAAACATTTATCACTTAATTTGTCAATATTATTTTATGGTCATTGATCAAATATTGATCATAGTTAATTTAGAGTTTTTATTTTTATTTTTTTATGTATTGCTTCAACTCTAGTTAAGGATTTATGCCTGTGATATCTGTTAAGATCTAAAAAAATTATGACTCCTTTGATTGTAGGATTTAATTTAATTATCATGATCGTTTCAAAGCAATAGGTTTTTCTTCTTCTTCTTCTTCTTTTTTTTTTTTTTTTTTTTTTTTTTTTCCCGTTTTTTAAGCCAAAAGAAAATCTTCATTCAAATACATTTTAATAAGTAGTAAAAAAAAAAAAAATTTGACTTTGCCTTATTTCCATATATTGTAGCAAATTGTTGTGGAAAATAATAATAGCATATAAAATTGTTATTATCTCCCAAAGTCTAAAGATTAGACTTGTCCATGATCGGATTAACCATCCAGTCCGAGAAGTTCGGTTTGAATTGGGTCGGATTTGAGATAAAACTCGGGTTGATCCGATCAAATTATTATTTAATAAATAAATTTTTTATTTAAATTTAATTATAAAAATAATATTTTAATATATTTTAAAAATAAATCAAAATTTCAAACGTAACGAGTTGAGCTGAATCTTGAACAGTTGAGTTGAATCTTGAACAAATAAATATTTTTACTATCCAGATTTAACTCAATCTATGAACAACTCTATTAAAAATTACAAAATTAAGAATCGACCAAATAACCATGTTTGGGAGAGGATTCTTTTTAAATTTTTGAAAAGCTTGGACCCAAATTCATTATTTGCATTCACTTCTTGCAACCCTTTAAATGATATAAAGACACAAAAGAAATATAAATTAATTAATAATAATAAAAGAGGAAAGGAAGTGACAACTTACATCTTAATCTGGGTAAGCCGCTTCCTCCCTATCATGGCTCGGCTAAACCAAGCTAATTTCCTTTCCTTTCCTTTTTTTTTTTTTTTTTTTTCTTTTTGGTTTTAAAATTAATTTGGTAATTCCCGATTCATGATTTTTTACAATTTGTTTCTAACACTTTGTCTCATTTGATGCGATAATTATTAATTTAATTGTAACATATCAGTTCTAAATTAAATGATTTATCCATGAATTAATATTTTTAAATGATACAATAATTACATGTCAAATCAACAAATATTAAAATTTTAAGACGAAGTTGATGAAATAAATAACACAATCCTTGAATATGATAATTTTAACAAAAAATTCTTTTTAATTTGATAAAAAAAATGATAATAAAGCATTACTAACTGGATTATGACATTGAGTTTGTATTTGATATATTTGCAATAGAATTTTTTAATTTCATAAGTGACGGAGTTAAAAATTTATCACATGTTTCATTTTTTTAATTAATTTATAAATTTTTTAATATATCTTAAGAGATATATGTCATGTTAACTTTGTTTGTGGAATCTAAAAATTTCACTGACGATAAATCAAATAATTTTTCTATTACATTTATGTATTTCTTTTAATATATTACGAAATACCCATTATATTTTTGGGCCATGAACCAAATCATTTTTGTCAAAAATTTAAACTAAGTGTTAAGAAAAACAAAAATAAAGAAAGAAAGATCAACCAAAATGGACTACTTGAGGTAAAGGAAAAAATTAAAATACAATTGAACTGGTAATTAGACCTATTCAAGGATTGAGCTATTCATTTAGTCCGATAGAGATTTTTTTAATTTGGGCTGATTCGGTCCGACCCAAATTATTGTTCATCAATAAAAAATATTTTTATTTAAATTTAATTATAAATATTTGTAGAGACCCATTTTTGTCCGAGCTGAGCCCTGAGTCAGGTATCGAGTCAAGGGATGGAGTAGGATTTTAAAATTCCAAATTATTATCTTAATCCGTTCGGGTCGCTAATTCGATTCCCTTGAATTCTAAAATTTAAAGTGAAATGTTGAAATATTTGAAATTTTAGTCGTGGTCCACTTGCTCGTTAATTTAGGTCCATTATCATTATATGAACTAATCACGACAGGCTATTCAAATTCTGGGTTTAATTCGAATTTTGATTAATTTGAACCCGAATTAGGCCTAACTTTTTGAAATCTTGTTTTCGGGACCATTTCATTTAAATCTAATTTTTAGTTTTCTATTTCTGTTGTTATTTTTTATTTTTATTTTTGTAGGCCTTGAGGCCCAAACTTTTTGTTTGGGGGCCTGATAACATCCTTGCCAACACCCAATTTTCTGGGCCTGCCAATAGCAGCCCACTTCTTGGCTTAGTAGGCCAGCTAGGCCTACCCAGCGGGCCAACCGGGCCTAGGGGCCCAGCAAGGCCAATCAGGCCTGCCAAGCCCAGTAACCCTTCTCCCTCACCAAACCCTAACAGGCAGCTGCCAACCCCCCAAGAAACCCTAACCGCCTCAACCGCCACTTCCTCCCACTTGCACCTGCCACTAGACCTAGCCACCGCCCAAGCACATGCACCACCACCCCACTTGCTTGACACCTAACCATACCTAGCCCATAACTGCCTTTGGCCACCGCCCCAAAGCCCCTATAAAAACCCGAAACCCCAACCCGAAAAAAAGAAAAAGTTCGGATCCTACAAGAAGAAACCCAAAAAAAGCATAAACCTAGGGTCGGTTCCCCTCACTCAAACACACCCACCATTCGGATCCCCACCCATCAACGATCAATTCCTGGCCCCAAGATCGGTTCCCACCCCCAAAAAACCCAGTTCGGATCTGAACCCCCAAACTCAGTTCTTACCTATAGGTCGGACCGCAAAAAAAAAAAAAAAAACCTTCACCCAACCACATCCACAATCATCAGACAGCCAAAAAAAAAACAGCAAAAAAGAAAACCAAAAAAAAATAAACGTTTGGTTTATGGGTTTTGAAACCTAGATCTAGGGATTTTTAGTTTTTTTTTTTTTGAAAACCAACTGGAGAAAGTGAAAAAGGAAAGGAAGAATTTGGACTGTTTTTGGATGTGATTGGCCGTCGATGAGCGATGGTCGACGGTGGTTCACGGCGATCGACGCTGTGGACCGACCGCCAAAATCTGGGCTGGGGCCGGTGGCTTAGAGAGAAAGGAGAGAAATTTGAGAGATTAGAGAGAGAGAGGGGCTTGGGAAGAAATGAAGTAAAAAATAATTTTTGGGTTATATAGGGGCGTCAAACGACGCCGTTTCATCACAAGGAGGGTCCGCGCGCCTGACCCGGGTTCAGGAAGAAAAAAAAAAAGAAAGGAAAAAAAAGGGAAAGAAATTCTAAAAGTTTTTCTGGGAATTAATCCGAGCATTCCAAAATTCGAATTCTTGCGGTTTTCGAGGTAAGTTTTATATTGTTCATTTTCATTTATTTTGTTTTATTTTTCTCTTTGCTATTTGTTATATTCTATTTTTTTTTCTCTAGTTTTTTAGTGATTTTATTTTTTTATTTACTATCATCTTTTTTTATTTATTTTTTACCCTGTTATTATAGTAGTTATTATTATTATTCTTGTAATAATTATTATACTTCGAGTTTTTTTATATATATATATATATATGTATATATTATTTTATTTATTGTATATTATTATTTTAAATTTCATGTCCTTTATGTGTGTATATATATTATTATTTTTCATTGTTATTAGATATATTATAACCTTTAAAATAAAATAAAAAAATCAAAGATGGTATTCCGGTGCACGCGGATGAAAATGTGTCCTTTAAATTATTTTCGTTAAAGGAAATCCTCTAAAACGGATTCTTTCTTGGAATGGTCGAAGTATCATTCGTTCCTCGAAACGGTTCGAGTAAAAATAGCTATCGAAATATTATCGAAAATATCAGAGTGATTCGGGAATTATTTTTATATAGATAATTTCATTTATTTTAAAATTAATTATAAAAGAATATTTTTATTGATTTTCATTTTAAATTCCTCCATCAATAAAGTATGTCTTTTGTAAAGTTATTTTCGGTAAATGAAATTCTCTAAAAATGGATTATTTCTCGAATGGTCGGAGTATCAATCGTTCCACGAAACGATTCGAGTAAAATTAGTTACCGAAACATTATCGAAATTATCAGAGTGATTCGGGAATTATTTTTACATAGATAATTTCTTTTATTTCGAAAACAATTATAAAAGGCATTTTCATCAGTTTTTTTTAAGCGAAAGATAAAATATTTTGAGAAAGGTGATCCTCCGACGATGGTACTCAAAGAGATTCACAAGTAGTAATCTCGGCGAAATCTTGAGGTGAGGAAAACCCGCTAAAAGTCTTCAAAAGTATTGAGATTTTTGGTATGTTTTTTTTTTTCAATACAAAGGTTCACATTTTTTTGAATAAATCGTAACAAATGTTTTTTTTTTTTACAAAAAAATAAAAGTTCAGAATTTTTGTCTGTAAATAAAATTGATTAAGGGAATTATTTTTAGATACTAAAATAAAAATCATTTTTTAAGATCAAGGATAATACGTGATCAATTGGTATTGTTTTTAAAATGGACGTGTGGGGGTGTTAATCCTTCCCCACATGTAACCGCATTCTCGAACCCAATTTTGTTTTCATAGACCAAAAATTATCCTTTTAATAAATCTTAATTAATTTTAAGATTTTATTTAGAGGATAAAATTTCTTAGGTGACCAATCACACCTAACCAAAAAAGATTGGTGACGACTCCCTGTATTTATTTTAAAAATCGTCTAGCGGTTGAAAAAACGTTATGACAGCTTGGCGACTCCGCTGGGGACCTTTCTGAGAGTCGAGCCATAATTTAATCACGTGTTATCCAAAATTTTGATTTAATGGTTTTATTGGTATTTAATCATGATTCTTTTTTTTTTAATAAAAAAAATTCTTCATTTTTTTTTCTTTTTTGTGTACTTTTTTTAATAAACTTGGATTTATATTTTTTTTTCTTTTTTTTCTTTTCATTTTTTTTAATATATATATTATTTTTGTTGGGGGCATTTAGGATTGGATTGTACAGTGTTGTTTGTCCTCTTCACACACTTAACACGTACATTTCATGCATAAGCTCTATACCCGAGCTTTGTTCTTTTAGGAGGGAGTAAAGTACCTATGCTCTCGTGAGGTAATAACCTCAGCACGGACTAGAGAAACACTCGCAGGGTGTAAAGTACCAACGCTTTCGTGAGGTAAAACCTCCTCACAGGCTTGGAAAATACTCTCACCCAAATTGAACATTTTCTGTTTGTAGCTTGTAATGGGTGACGATCAAGGTGCCTTACTAGTCCGCGTGGACTACAGTGAGGAACAATTTGGGAACCTTTAGATCAATGTAAGTTCGAACCTAGCATATAATGAAACGTAGAAGGCTTGCCTAAGGTAGGGTCATGCTTACCCATTACTTAGAAGGTACTTAAGATTAGGTACACGAATGAGCCTTATTACTCTCTACTTTTCATTCTACAAACCAGGGAGTGTGTAAAATCGAATGTACATATAAGTGCCCATGAACCATTACCCAAGGGGCATCGTCATAAATTTTGAAATCTTTTTGGAAAAACTTTTGTTTTAAAAGTATATTCTTTTCCAACCAAAATCTATTCTTTTTAGAGGAAAACTTTGTTATGTAAATAAAATCTTTCACAATAAAAAAATCATTTTTTTGATATGTGTACAGTATGTCTATACTAAATTGTTTTCTTTTCTTTACATGCATCACACTAACACCATGTTGCACCCATACATGCATGCATTCATTCATGAGCATACATGCAATAAATTGGGGGTTAATAAGACTTTGATTGGCTTTAAGAGCATTCTAAGGAAAGTTCACTTTCAGAACAAAAGATAAAGCCATGGAAAATGAACAAACAGCACGAATAGAGCAAATGAAAAGATTACAAGGGGAATTGCAAGAACAGTTAGCCAAATCTCAGCAGGAAGTACGAGAATAGATAACAAAATCACAAGAGGAGTCACATGCGCAAATGACTAAAATGATGGACATGATGATGAGTATGACTTAAGGAAGAGGGGTTGCTGAAGGTACAGTCACACGGAAAGAGCCTCGACCCCATGGCAAAGATCTGGTTTATCGGCCAAGCTTCATTCCTCCCCAAGCGAAAACATCACATGATACACATCCTCAAGATGGATTATTAGCGAAGGACAACCTTATGCTCACTTCAATATGCCTATTCCCGAGGGTCAACAAGGTCAAATGCCATATGGATTGAACTCGAAAGCTAATTTTTTAGACCCGACATTTGTTCCAAACTTAGATGATTCGATAGAACAAGAGAAGTTGAAGAAACGCATGGAAAAGCAAGTGGATGACACAAAGGTGTGGCAGAAATATGATATGTTGGAAGAGAGACTCAAAGCCATAGAAGGAATGGACGCTTTCGGGATTGTGGATCCGAATGAGCTCAGCCTGGTCCCAGATTTGGTGATTCTGCCAAAATTCAAGGCCCCCGAATTTGAAAAGTATGACGGATCGAAGTGCCCATTAGCCCACATTACTATATTCTGTCGAAAAATGGGTGGCCACACCAACAATGAAAAATTGTTAATTCACTACTTCCAAGATAGTCTAACAGGGTCAGCTGCGAAATGGTACAATCAATTAGATCAGAGTCGTATATGTTCTTGGAAGGATTTGGCAAGAGCTTTCTCGGCTCAGTATAAGTACATGACCGACATGGCACCAGATAGGTTATCCTTGCAGAATATGGAAAAGAAGAATACTGAAAGTTTCAAGGAGTACGCCCAACGGTGGAGAGATCTGGTAGCACAAGTGCAACCACCACTCACTGAGAAAAAAAATCACAGATTGTTCATCAATACACTACAGGCGTTGTATTATGACAAATTGGTTGGAAACGCTACAATTTTTTTTTTTGATATGGTCATTTCTAGTGAGATGATTGAAAATGAAATCAAAAGTGGGAAAATTGATACAGGAAATACTGCTGCTCCTAAGAACGAAAGGTTAACTAAGGAAGAAAAGGAGAAGCACAAGCCATCAGTTTTGAGGATCAAGTACCTGAGAACTTTGCTCCGTACCAACCTTATCCCGCATGCCACCCTTACTATCCAGATATGAACAACATTTCCCATAGCCCGTACCTTCACCAACCATTTTCTCAGCCAATTTACCCGACAAATCTCCAATCGCACATGAACACCACTTTCCATTCACCCGCCTTTGTGCCTACTCCTCTATCGGGGAACCATCCAAAGAACCTTGGAAATGATCAAAAGAAGTCGAGAAACAACCAGGAAAAAAAATGAGTTGCTCTGATTCCCATGTCCTACATTGAGCTCTTACCCCGACTCGTCCAAAACCTCCTTGTGACGCCAATACAGTCGGAACCCCTTAAACCTCCATTCTCGAGTTGGTATAATGCTAATGAGTATTGCTTATCATTGTGGTAATCAAGGCCACTCGACAGAGAATTGTCCCGCACTGAAGTATAAAGTCAGAGATCTCATCAAAGCTGGGTCGTTGAGCTTCGACAGGAAAGGAGAGCCGGTTTTTGCCTAATCAAGGTGGGACAAACATAAGTGGCATAACATGAGGCATGCTAGGATAAAAGGAACATGGAATTGATGGGTAGCATGTCATGAGGGATACTTATATTTATAGATTTGTTCTAATTATGAAAGTACTCCTGAGAAAGAGAACTCTTGTTTCACATTAGCACTTGCATGAAATGAATGGTTTTTTTTTTTTAAATTTCCAAAGCACTCTCTGTCATATTATGTTTCTAAGATAAAATAGAGTTTGTAAAATATGGACTTAAAAAGTTTTGTTCGAAATTTTGAAGAGTTTTAAGAAAAGTCAATTTGCGATGAGTCGGCCTTACATAATTAGTTTCCTGGATCAGAGTTGAAAAATGTTTTAAAAAGAGATGTGATAAAAAATCTCGAAAGCATTGGTGACCATTATTGATAACGAACCAACACTAACAAATACCAAGACTTCTCCGAACAATCCCAACACTAGATCATTTGGATAAACACTAGTTGAGATCTTTCCAGCTTTAAGAAGCACCATTTTGAGTTTCATGTGAGGGATTTGAGATGAAAATCACTATTAAAGCTATGAGCTATGAAACAGACCATTTAAAAGACTTTTTCTTGAATTCCTTGGGAACTAGACAAGCATGGCATTCTTTAAAAAATGGATCTAGATAGTTGTAATTTGATGAACGTCAAGGCTAAGCTATAACATCCATCGACCAAATTCTTTCAAGTGACCAGGAAATGCAAATGTTTTAACCCTTTTTCCCAAAGTTACCCTTTGACCCATCTTCCAACAAATGAATAAAGCCATCCAAAGCTCAATTTGTGCCACAACTTTTCCCCACCTGGACAATAGCTTAATGTTTCCAACATGTTCATCATGACAATAATTCACTGTCTCATGAGCCCTCATCTGTTTAGTGAATCAAATCAGACATTCGTAATGGGGTGGACAAAGATGAACTAATTATGTGGGCATGCAGTAGAAAAAGAGAAGGAAAAAAATGAAAGAATTGTGAGTGACATCATGCACTTAGAATATCCAAAATGGGTCATAAAAAAGAAAAGAGACATTTTCAACTTATCGAAATGACTCTTTATTTTGAACGACCACGTTGAAATGACAAATGGCCTTCTTTCATCATCCTTTCACAAATGTGAAAATCAATCACTAGTTACCCTTTTGAGCTTGATAAAATTTTTCAAATGAACCTTAACCAAGGATCACCCTCCACATTGGGGGGTAAATACAAGAAAAAACCTTCTCAGGGATTATTGATTCATGCTTTGAGAACAAATTAGAGATCTTATGTCGAGGGGCAAATGCACAATAAATTAAAAAAAATAAAGTTTTGAAATTGCTACATCAAGAGTGGAATTGTACACACAAAAAAAAAAGGAAGAAAGGAAAAAAAAAGATGAAATGAAATGAAGTGGTTTCAGAAATGAAAAGATAAATATCTCGAAGAGAGCCCTTCACAGGTTACGAAGTGATCCTTGGTGTGATTACCCTTGAGCATGTATTTTGAGCCTGTTTATCCTTTTGAGCATGTTTATCCTCAAACCCTTAACCTTGGCCTATGTTACGTACCTTGCAAAGCCCATTTTGATCAAACATGGGCATTTGAATTGAAGAGCTTATTTCTTGAATAAGACTTTAGTCTCTCTTTTCTTTCTTAAATCATTTTGAGTCGTTTGACACATTTTGAACAAGATTTTGAATTCTTAGATGCATGATGGAGCAATCAATAAAAAAAAAAAAAAAGAAAAATGTGAGGATATAAGGTAAAAGCTTAAAAGAAATGAGGCAGGTTAGGTCGGAATAAAAACTTTTGGAATCCACCTTTGATATTGCCAAAATCTGTGAAAAATAGATGTCATTTTGAAGAAACCAATGAGCATCGAAGACTTTTCCAAATTCCAGAATGACGGTCTGCTCAAAGATTGAGGTCTAGCTTTGAAAACCATCCCTTCCAAAATGAGCACCCAATACCTTGAGCCTGTCACAGCTAGTTTTGGCGCTTGTCCAAATTACCATTACATAGAGACTAAAAGATGTCAAATTTGCTGGCACTTCAAAAAATGAATCATTTCATAAAGTCTGAATCTCAAGTGTAGACACTTAATTTTATTCGGACCACTAAAACAGGTATTTTTTTCTTCCTAAATTGATGTTTCAAAATGTAAAAAGTCTTTTTTCATCCTGCAGGTGGTACTCCGGGACTTAGTCTAAGAAGGTGAGCATAAAAAGTCAAACTTGAAAAAGTCAACCTCGAAAAGTCAACTACTGAAAAAGTGAATCGACTTTCAAAATCAAGATTTGAAGTTCAATTGAAAAATTGTGAAAGAATTTTGATAATCCGAGGTCTACATCAAAAGATATGGAGTTCGGAAGTTGGGTTACGGAGATTCAGTAGAAAGGAAACCCTAGTTCGAGAAATTTGGGGAAAAGTGCTTAAACAATCAAATTGGTCAAAATTGAAGGTTCCAAATGAAAGATAAGAACTGGCTATGGGTAATGGAGAAACTACTTGAAAGAAAAATTGAAAGAAAAGTCAATTCGGAAGAAAATCGAGAATTAGGGTTTTTGGTGGATTTCGGTGAAATTTGGAAGAATTACAGAAATGTCCCGATTCGGTAGGACTAAAGCCCCTAATTGATGAGGAGTGATTAAACAAGGATATCCCAAGGCTCAGTTTGAAGAAAATCTAAAAATCGGACTTGTTTTGAGCAAAATCAGGTTTCGGAGGCAAAAGGGCAAAATTGGAAAATCCCGAAAAAATAGCAAATGAACTCCAAAATTTTTGAAAATTTTCAGATCTCATTCTTAAATTATTTGGAAGAGATTGGCCAAAGAAAATCCGGATTCGGAGTTCGTTTGCAAAATGGCCAAATCTCGGGCCCACTATGTAGAAATTCAAGTAGATAAATCCCGAAAAAATGCCAAATGAGTTCCAAAAATTATGAAAACTTCCAGATCATACTTTTAAATTATTTGGAAGAGATTGGTGAAGAAAAATCTGTATTTGGAGCTCGTTTAAAAAATGTTAAAGTTTGGGAGCACAAAAGGGCAATTTTGGAAGAAAAAATCAAAATAAATAGCAAATGGGCTCGAAAAATTTTGAAAACCTCCAGAATTCAATTTTTTATTATTTTGGAAGTATTGAAAAAATAAAATTTGAATTTGGAGTCCTTTTGCTATTTATTTATCTTCGGGGGGCAAAAAGGTCATTTTACCCAAGAAACCGAAAAAGACTTTTCTTGCCTTTTAAAAAAATGAAGCATGGGCTCGAAGATGAGGGGTCAGCTGGCCAAGGCCCAATGGTGGGCAAATATTTTCTGATTTTTAATCAAAAGGCCAACAATGAAGAGGAAGGTAGTTATTTTTTTGATCAAGCTTTTGTAATTGAGCCACATTGACCAATACATGAAGAAGGAGAATGTCAACATAATGGATTAAGATTCTTTAACAGCTATAATTGTGGATAGCTGATTACCTAATCTAAGAGTGATAATTTCACATTTTAAACATCTTGGATTAATAGCCTTTGGATCAAAATTGGTTGAAGAAAAAATGACAAAATCCTAGCAAAATAAGGGCATTCGGCCACTACAAGGGAGAGGGGGGTCTCTCTTTCATTTTCACTCTCTATTCACTCTTTTTTGGCTGATTTTCTCTCCATTTTCGAAAGGCAAAAAGAAAAGTTTAGAAAAGAAAAGAAAGTTAGAAGAGAAAAAGCTTACAATATAGCTTCTAGAGGTTGCTTTAAGCACCATACTCTTGCACTTTCCTTGATTTTCTATTCTTGATTTGCTGTTTTGATTACTATTTTGTTGAGTTTCTTTTGATTTTTCTTTTTAAAATAAGTTTTTTTAATATTCTTCTTGAAGTTCTTCTTTATACTTTCTTGGAAAAACCTTTGAGAAATTATTTTTCATGATTAAGAGGGTGGCCGAATAGCTTGTTTTTTCTAGTATAGTTGCTGTTTTGTTTTTTATTTCATGTTATTAGTGATATTTAACAAATTTTGATGCTTTAAATCTTCTTCAAATACATAAACATGAAGCTTGTTTGGATTTAGTTGCTTGCTTGTTTCCATTTTTGAGTCTATTATCTTGTTATCATGTTTATTTTACTTGTCTTCCATTTTTGATTTTCTGTTTTCAAAATGTTTTACATTTTGTTAATTTATGTGTTTGTGAAAATGCCTATTGATTTTCATGCCTTTACTTTATATTTGCATGATTTGAGTATTATTCTTTAATCTTGCATGTTAGTATATCATGTGTTTGTGAAAATGCCATGCTCATTTTAATAATGGACCATTCGGCTACCCCTCTCTTCTAAGCTTTGTGTGTGCATTTTTGTTATGCTAGTTGATAGCTTTGATTTTCATGATATTTGGTTGTGTATTTTGTTTAAGCATCTACATGTTTGTGTTATTGCCATGCATTCTTTAGATTTAGGTTTAGCTTGCTTTGCCATGCATATTCATGCATTTAGACCTAGATTGCATTAAATGTCATGCAAGTTCATTTAGGTCTAGGTCATTTTATTGATGCCATGCATTTTTCATGCCATTTAGGTTTTAAATCATGCATTTCATGTATCATATTTGCTGTATTTTCATGCATTTCAAGTTCTTGCCACTTGATTTATGACTTAGACCAATCAATGGTTCAAAGTCATACTCATTTTGAGCATACTTATGAAAAATTAAAGAGTTGTCAAATTGATTATTCTACCTTTGTAATTTTTTTTTACTTAGCCAATTTTTGCCTAACTTTTCAAAAGTGTTAGCTACTGTTTGTGAGTCTTTAGGAGAGTCTCTAACTTATTTACCTTGATTTTTAAATGATTTTATCAAAGGCAAAAAAAATGTGTTTTGGCAAACCAGTTTTTTCACCCAGTACTCGTACTTTCTCGATTTTTTGGGCAGTCATCTTTAATCAGAAAATTAAGCCGATTTTTTCCCGTGTAGTTTTACATGTCCTGAGTCTCCAATATATATATATATATATATATATAATTTTTTTGGATTTTTTTGAATTTTTAAAAATAGGGTAAAAACTCGTGCTTTAAAACTGGACAGTAGAGGCAGAATTGAATTTGAAGGAAAATCATTTTTCTGTTTTGGTTAAGTTACTTAGAGGGGGCTGATTAGGAAGTTTAGCTACTAACTTAGGGTAGTTTCTAAGCCTTTTTAAAATCTAAAAGTGATTTTTTAAATCTCGGGTTAAGGTGGCCAAGTCTGGGATTTTAAACTTAGGAAATTAGAGCCTTTTAAAAGGGATTTAGCTAAGTTTTTATTTTTAATCTAAGCTTTTCAAAATTGTTTTCAAACATTTACAAATTATTTTGGTTTTTACAATATTTAATTTGATATATTTTCCTAAGGTAGCAGGATATCTTTTTAGATATACAGATTTTCTTAATTAAAGGAAAAAATACATTATCATGCATTGTATTTTCCATATTCATGCATACTATATAATATGTGATTTTTGCTATGATAATTTCCATGGTTTTGTTATTATTTATTATTTATATTTATATTTTGATGTTATGTTGTTTATTATATGGTTTTGAATATTTCATGATATCCTATACTTTTTATTTAGTTATTTATTTTTGTCACATTATTTAGCATATATTGTGTTCATGTATTATTATTATTTTCATGCATATTATATGATATCATTATTTTATGTTTCATGTCATTTAGATTATATGCCATATCATTTATATTTGCCATGTCATTTAAATCATTTTGTTTCATTTAAAATATATCATATGACTTAGGATATTACATTTCATATAGAATATATCATGTTACCTAGGTCATTTCCTTTCATTTAGAATATATCATATGACTTAGGATATTTCGTTTCATTTAGAAAATGCTAAGACATTTAAATTATATCATACCATTTAGGTTGCATTATATTATCTAGACTTTGCTATGTCCTTTTATTTATGTCACACATATTCATATATTTTTTTAAATGTTTTGAAAAAGGTAATGATTTTCAATAAAATAAAGATATTTCGAGTTAAAATAATTCATGAGTTCTCTGCCGGGTTTGCTGGGAAGGATATCATCAATTATCATTAATAACGGAATATTTTATTTAAAACGAGAATGGTTCGAAATTTTTTCTAAAATAATAAAAACTTCTATAGTACCGTTTTATACGCTTGTTGGGAAATATAGAAAAATTTTGAATTAATAAATTCCGGATCATTTTCAATTAAAAAATGGAATTATTTTTCTTAAAATTAGGAATTAACTTGAAATACCAAATTAAAAATCAACTTTTTACCGAGATTTGAGATAACACATGATTACTAAAGTACCGTTTTATACGGGCGTTGTGGGGGTGCTAATCCTTCCCCACACGTAACCGAGTCCCGAACCCGTTTCTTTGATTTCTCTGGTTTAAAACGCAGACTTGAAATTGGTTTTAAAAAAATATTTTAATTAATTTTAAAATGTTTTATAAATCCGGTTTTAATAGGTGGCCAATCACAACTAGCCAAAAAAGATTGGTGGCGACTCCATGTCTTTTTCAAGGTTATTTTCAAAACCTTCGTTTTTCTAGAGGAATTAAGTCAACTTTTCCTCGGTTTTTTTTTTAAATGTCACGCTTAACAAATAATAAAGTCTTGCAATGAGACTTGTTATTTTTTAGGTTGCGACAGCTTGGCGACTCCACTGGGGACATTAGAGAGTCAGGTCTAGAATTAGTCATGTGTTATCCAGGTCTAGATTTTTGTTGGTTTATCAGGTATTTAATTTTAATTCCCACATTTTTTAAAAATAAAGGAGAATTTTGACAATAATAAAATGTTTTAAATATGTTCCTATTCATTCACATGCATTTTATTTGTTTTCTAATTATTTAATGTTGTAAATTACTATTGCATTCTTGTTGGTTAATGCGTTACACTATTTTTAATCTTGTTTTTAATATCTTGTTGGGACATTTAGGATAGATGTTAGGATAGTTGATGAAAGGTTTGTTGTTCTTCCTCACACACTACACGTGCATTTGCATAACATGAGCCCTATACCCGGGTTCCGTCCCTTTAAGTGGAAATAAAGTAGCTATACTCCCGTGATTAACAATCCACATGGGTTAGCAAAATATTTTCGGAGTATAAATTACCTAAGCTCCTGTGATTAACAATCCGCATGGGCTAGGGAGATATACTCTAACGAATTGAACCCGCTTTTATCGGGGTGCTTACTAGCCTTCACCGGCGACAGTGAGGAACAATCGGGGCCTTTTAGAACTTCGTTCACCCACATATAGTGAACCATAGAGCCAACATAGGCGAAGCCCTGCCGAATTTTTGATAGATATACCGAAGATAGGAACACATTGAGGGATATTTCTAAACCTTTTGTTACCTATTTTACACTCTGAATAAGGGTTGTAGAACGAGCAATGATGAACATACATCGCCCGTAATAAATGTGATAGTCCGCCCCAAAGGCTTTGTGATGCCTAAATGGTTGTATACTGTTGGGGCAAATTTTCATCAACTTTTTGAAATTGAAAATATCAAAACATTCTTTTTCAAACATTTTTGCATTTTGCACATTTCATGCATGTGTGAATAGAGCATGTACATTCATGGTTGTATTTTTAATCTCATTCTTTGCAATAAACAATTGGTAATAATCTCATTTGATGATTTCATAAACTGGTAGTGTTACATGAACATTTGCATATTGTACCATAGTAGGATCCACTATCCCAAAATTCTTTCGAAAATAATATGTTTGGTTTTTCATAGAGAAAACATGTTTCAAAAAAATCATAGATTAAATTTGGAGGCAAATCTTGCATAATGAGATTTTTGAATAATCAAGATTTAGGTCCCACCATTTTCGTGTAATCATTGATTTCTTTGTATATACCTGCGCATCAATTTATTCATTTTTCTAAATGCATCATGTTTGACATTAGATTGCATCCATGGCATACATAGTCATCATAATTTCTCTGTATATGTTCATGCATTAATCATCAGTATATTCATGCACATAAGAATAGAGCATGTACCTTCATAATTGTATTTTTAATCTCATGACATTTTCATTTCCATGAAAGGGGTTCGAGATATGAGGAATGAATCGGAGGAACGATTGGGTGCTTGGAATGCAATCAAGGGGAGTTTGGACATGAAATGCAAGAGGTGAAAGAACAACTCGCCAAATTGCTAAAAATGTTTGAGGATATGGGTAAGGGTAAGAGGAAACTTTCTCAGGACTCTTCATCGTCTTCATATCAACCAAAACCATTAGGTCCAGAGCATACAATCCTTGCTAGATCCTGCACTTGTCAATGCCACAAAGGTTGCAATCCTGATGAAATTATGGACAAGATCGTGAAAATGATTAAACCCGAGAGCCTGATACCAAGGATAGAAACCTCAGATCCCAAACAGTCCCTGCAATTGGTCCTAGGTCCAAACCAGTATCCTCACCCTACTATGGCCCAATTGTCCACTAGGAGGATCACTATGGGACCCCTGAATCCCACTCCATCACCACCAACTGGCAGTTCATACTATTTCCTTCATCAATCACCTTTTCAAGCATCCGGGATAGGAACCTCGAATTATGTACAACCTCCAAGGGTCCCAAGTCCAAATCCATACCCCTACCTTGTTATTCCGCCATCTCCCTATGTAAACACTCCGGTTCGAACCTTAGTACCGACACAAAGTGCCCCAACTCCTAGGCCATGTGCAACTAAGAAACAACCCAAAAACAAGACTCAAGAGCAATAGGATCCCATTCCAATCAGCTACTAGGAGCTTCTCCCTGTACTGATCCAAAATCACATGGTTGCCTGTGTCCCGCTGAAACCCTTGTTACCACCGTATCCCAGGTGGTATAATCCAAATGCAAGATGTGATTATCACTGTGGAATTGTTGGCCATAGCATTAAAGACTGTATAGCCTTAAAAAAGAAAGTGCAATCTCTTATAGAGATCAAGTGGATCGATCCAACAACACTGATTGATAGAGGGCTGGGAAAGCGTAACTAGGATTGGAAGATTCATGGTAATGATGTAGAAAGACTTCGATCTGATATGATGTAGTTGGATTTCATTTTTTTAGTAGCCGGCTCTTATAGCCTTAGGATGCTAGGAAGAATAAAGTGCTTGTAAGGACAGTTTTAACCACTGCTCAAATTTTGTAAAACATGGTTTATACCATTGTGAACGTTGATATGGGAATGAATTGATTATGCTTCAAATTTATGAGATGTTGATGATTAAGTTCCTCCAATTCTTATTTCCCCCGTGATATCTTCCCCTCTGCATTTTGCGTCCGATCAATTATTTGTCATACCATACATTCATACATACATCATGTTAGCATTAGGTCGCATTCATGACACACATGGTCAGCATGATTTTCTTTGTATATACTCTGTGTCAAACATTCATTGTTTACATGCATCATAATTGACATCGTGTTGCATTCATAGTATATACGATCATTCATTGGGAAATACGCTGAAATGTACATGATGATTCATTACATATATCCATGCGTTGATTTGTTTATTCTTTTCTTGCAGCATGTTAGCATCGTGATTGCATTTATTACATATATAGTCAGCATGTTTCCACTGTACATGTCCATACATCATATTGTTTAGGCTTAATGTACATCAAATTGCATTCATGACTCCTTGATCATGACATACATTTGGGGGGAATAAAACAGAGGTTGGCTTGGCTTTAAGAGTCTTTGAAAGAATTTCCATTTCAAATCAGAGCTATAAGAAGTACTGAGTACCTTTTTAATTTTGGCTAGAGCTATAGAGAATGAACAAGCTGCCCGAATGGAAAGAATGGAAAGGGCACATGAAGAATTGCGAGAACAGCTGGCAAAGTCTCAAGCAGAATCTAAGGATCAGATGACTAAAATGATGGAGCTGATGTCCGCAGTAATCAAGGGAAAGGGATACACTGAAAACTTGGCCACCAAAGAAGGGTTAGAGGCACAAAAGGGTCAGAGTGAGGTCATGATGTTAAATGGCCAGAATACAGTTAATCCCAGCAAAATTCTGAATTTAGATGATCCAGCTAAACAAGCAAAACTGAAGATGGTTAAGTCGAATGAGGCTGAGTTGGCAGATTCCCAAGGGAAATATCAGTTTGCTAGATGAAAGGCTCCGGGCAGTAGAAAATACAGACATATTCGGGAGTGTGGATGCGAAAGAACAATGCTTGGTCCTCAATTTAGTCATTCCTCCTAAATTCAAGGTCCCTAACTTTGTGAAATATGACGAGACGACCGATCCATCAACCCACATCACCATGTTCTGCCGAAAGATGGCAAGCCACATAGATAATGATAAGCTTTTGATTCACTGCTTTCAGGATAGCCTCAGCGGGTCCTTAATTAGGTGGTATAGTCAGTTGAGCAAGGATCAGATTCGCTCTTGGAATGATTTGGCCAGGGCTTTTTTAAACCAGTACAAGCATGTGACCGACATGACACCTGACCGTCTCACCTTGCAAAATATGGAGAAAAAGGTTACTGAGAGCTTCAAAGAGTATGCTCAGAAGGAAACCACTGTCCTTTTTTGTGAATACACTACAGGTCCTATACTACGATAGACTTGTTGGCAACACCACGAAGAATTTTTCGGATATGGTAATCTCCGGGGAAATGATTGAAAATGCTATCAAGGCTGGGAAACTCGAAGGAGGTAAAACATTTAATGTAGAGAGAAACAGGACACCCAAAAAGAAAGAGGACGATGTCCAAGCCATGGGAGACTTTGCCCCGTATATTCCGGCTACTTCATACCAACCATCCTGTCCTTCTATGAACTATGTATCCCAGGGTTCATACTTATACCCAATGGCCTTTCAGAATCCAGTAAATTCTCAACCTTTTGTTAGCCAGAGGAAATCAAAGAATATCCGAAAAAGAGATCAGTTTGAGCCACTCCCCATGTCCTACTCTGAACTATTGCCCCAGCTGGTCGAAGAGCAACTCCTCACTAAAGTTCCAGTGGAGCCTATCCAACCCCCATATCCGAGCCGGTATGACGAGAATGCATATTGTGATTATCATTCTGGGATTCGGGGACATTCCACGGAAAATTGCCTATGTCTAAAACGGAAGGTTCAATCACTCATCAATAAAGGCAATTAGATGTGGGGAAGAAACAAAAGTCAGACAGCATGGAGAATCTATTGAATGGGAATGATGAGACCATTGTGGATGTCATAATGGGAGAAGTAGATGGAAAGATCGAAAAGAGTACCGAGGAATAGCCAGTTTGAATTAGGGAGAACATGTCAATGAGGAGTTTTTTATTTTTTTTATTTTTATGCATGTAGTTTCATACCTCATGATGAAAACACTTGTCTTATGGTGACATTCATATGAATTAAATGAATTTTGAACTTTAAATGCCTTGTGTTTGTTGTGTTTTAACAATAATTTTAATTTGCAAAAAAATAAGCATTAAGGAAGTTTTAATAATGGACAGTCTCGAGAATATTGATGATCATTGTTAGAAATGACCCAATACCCTTCCCCCTCTCTTTTGGGCTTCTCTATGCCTAAACCCCTTGAATCGAGAACACTTAAAAGACCTAATACTTTAAGGTAAATGAATGATCGAACTTCATAAAAAAATAAAAAAAAAAAACATTGTCATCAAAGAATAAGCAAAGATGTAAATCCTAGTCTAGGCCATGAACAAAGGAACGAACTTTTTGAAATTTTTTCGAACTCCTTGGCATTCAAACAAATGAGACATTCTTTCAAGAATCTAGATCATGGTAATTTGGTGAGAGTCTCCAGTATTTTTTATATTTTTCTGAATTTTTAAAAATAGGGCAAAAAATCGTGTTTTAAAACTGGACAGTAGAGGCAGAATTGAATTTGAAGGAAAATCGTTTTTCTGTTTTGGTTAAGTTACTTAGAGGGGGCTGATTAGGAAGTTTAGCTACTGACTTATGGTAGTTTTTAAGCCTTTTTAAACTCTAAAAATGATTTTTTAAATCTCGGCTTAAAGGTGGTCAAGTCCGGGATTTTAAACTTAGGAAATTAAAGCCTTTTAAAAGGGGTTTAGCTTAGTTTTTTATTTTTAATCTAAGCTTTTCAAAATTGTTTTCAAATAATCACAAAGTATCTTGGTTTTTAGAATATTTAATTTGATATATTTTCCTAAGGTAGCCGGATATCTTTTTAGATATACGAATTTTCTTAATTAAAGGAAAAAATACATTCTCATGCATTGCATTTTCCATATTCATGCATACTATATAATATGTGATTTTTGCTATGATAATTTCCATGATGTTGTTATTATTTATTATTTATATTTCAATGTAATGTTGTTTATTATATGGTTTTGAATATTTCATGATATCCTATGCTTTTTATTTAGTTATTTATTTTTGTCACATTATTTAGCATATACTATGTTCATGCATTATTATTTTCATGCATATTATATGATAGCATTATTTTATGTTTCAAGTCATTTAGATTATATGCCATATCATTTTTATTTGCCATGTCATTTAAATCATTTTATTCCATTTAGAATATATCATATGACTTAGGATATTACATTTCATATAGAATATATCATGTTACCTAGGTCATTTCATTTCATTTAGAATATATCATATGACTTAGGATATTTTATTTCATTTAGAAAATGCTAAGACATTTAAATTATATCATACCATTTAGGTTGCATTATATTATCTAGACTTTGCTATGTCCTTTTATTTATGTCACACATATTCATATTCATATTTTTTTAAAATGTTTTGAAAAAGGTAATGATTTTCAATAAAATAAAGATATTTTCGAGTTAAAATAATTCATGAGTTCTCTACCGGGTTTGCTGGGGAGGATATCATCAATTATCATTAATAACGGAATATTTTCTTTAAAACGAGAATGGTTTGGAAAATTTTCTAAAATAATAAAATTTTCTATATTTTACCATGCTTGTTGGGAAATATAGGAAAATTTTGAATTAATAAATTCGGGAACATTTTCAATTAAAAATAGAATTATTTTTCTTTAAATTAGGAATTAACTTTGAAATACCAAATTAAAAATCGACTTTTTACCGAGATTTGAGATAACACATGATTAATAAGGTACCGTTTTATACGGGCGTTGTGGGGGTGTTAATCCTTCCCCACACATAACCGAGTCCCGAACCCGTTTATTTGATTTCTCTGGTTTAAAATGCAGACTTGAAATTGGTTTTAAAAAAAATATTTTAATTAATTTTAAAATATTTTATAAAACCGGTTTTAATAGGTGGCCGATCACACCTAGCCAAAAAACATTGGTGGCGACTCTATGTCTTTTTCAAGGTTATTTTCAAAACTTTCGTTTTTCTAGAGGAATTAAGTCGACTTTTCCTCGGTTTTTTTTAATGTCATGCTTAACGAATAATAAAGTCTTGCGATGAGACTTGTTATTTTTTAGGTTGTAACATCAAGGAATTCGTTGTTTAGAAAATTCATGTTTCATTGGTAAGCCTAAATGAATGGGGCATATTTCTTGTTGTAATGTTTTCTCAGATAAACCAAAACCTTGCGATCCCGAATCATTTGAAAAGACCATATTGCCATTGTTCAAAGTTTCCTAATAGTGGTCATCAAGTTTCGAGAGCTTGAATGTCACGTCTTTTTTCTGAAAATGATTGTTAAAGAAAATATATATATTGTTTGAAAATAACATGCTTGGATAATAGGAAACAATTTGTGTCGGGTAACATTTTGTTCAAAAAGTTTTTCTAGATAAAAGTTTTTGGAGAAAGACAACAAAAGAGATGAATTGCAAAAAGTGAAGAGACTTTTCAAGATTATCACGAAATTTTTTTTGACAAGAAGTTATGATCAAAGGTAGGTTCTCTCTAGAAATGTGTGGAATTTTTAGGAAAATACAATGTTTTGATAAAAAGCAAGAGTTCTCATGATCATGGGGCATAGAAATGTTGGAATAAATCTTGTTTATATAGAGATGTCTTCGAATTTGTATGAGAAAAAGTTTTGGAAAAACAGAATACTGTAGGTGCAAGCTCAAGGAAAGATCTTGCACAGGTTAACAAGATAATATGGGGATCAACAGAATGATGGCAGATTTAGAAACTATTGGGGCAAAATAGATGGCAAGAGATTTGACTGAAGATTTGAAAAAGTTATTTCCTTTTTATACAACAAGAACGGTATTGATCAACCTATCCTCGGCAAGACGCGTGAGATGAAAGGAAGACGCTTTATTTTGGGTACAAGCTTTTTCAAAATTTTGTGATGCGAAATGGAAAGCAAAATAGAAAGGTCGAGACAAACTTGGAGAAAGCCAATGTCAGATATTTGAGAGATACTTGCATCATTCAGCAAGAATAGGCATCATGGCATCGATCATAGCATTTAGTGAACACTTTTATTGTACTGCACCATGTAGTGAGAGTCTTCATCATTTGCATTAGTAAGGGGGCATGTGCATCACCAATAAGTCATTGCATTTCTAAAAACATGGCATTCATTGCATGAGGGAAGACATGTTTAAAGAAAAGTGGATTATTTCAAAGGTAGGAAACTTTCGAGTATGAAAAATTCCCAAGTTTTGGAAAATATATGAAAAAGATTTTTTTGAATTGATAGATGTTTTTGTCAAAGTTGAAGAATATTTGGAAAGTTTTTAAATGAAGAATGTTTAAGATTTGGTAAAGTCTTCGGTGGCGATATCCGAAACTTTCGGTGGTGATATCCGAAATTCAGATATGATAAAGTCTTCGGTGGCAATATTTGAAGCTTTCGGTGGTGATATCCGAAATTTAGTTATGATAAGTCTTCGGTGGCGATATCCGAAGCTTTCGGTGGTGATATCCAAAAATTCAGTTATGATAAGTCTTCGGTGGCGATATCCGAAACTTTGGATGGTGATATCCGAAATTTAGTGATGATAAGTTTTCGGTGACGATATCCGAAGCTTTCGATGGTGATATCCGAAAATTCAGTTATGATAAGTCTTTGGCGATATCCGAAGCTTCCGGTGGTGATATCCGAAAATTCAGTTATGATAAGTCTTCGGTGGTAATATCCGAAGCTCTCGGTGGTGATATCCCAAATTCATTTTTGATAAGACTTCGGTGGCGATATCGGAAGCTTCCGGTGGTGATATTCGAAAATCCTGTTATAATAAGTCTTCAGTGGTAATATCTGGAGCTTCCGGTAGTGATATCCGAAAATTCAGTTATGTTAAGTCTTCGGTGGAGATATCCGAAGCTTTCGGTGGTGATATCCGAAATTCAATTATGTTAAGTCTTCGGTGGCGATATCCGAAATTCAGTTATGATAAGTCTTCGGTGGCGATATCCAAAGCTTTCGAAGGTGATATCCGAAATTTAGATATGATAAGTCTTCGGTGGCGATATTCGAAGCTTTCGGTGGTAATATCCGAACTTCAGTTATGATAAAGTCTTCGGTGGCCATATCCGAAACTTTCGGTGGTAATATCCGAAAATTAGTTTTCACTTTTGTAAGACTAAAGGCAGAAAGTGGATTGGAAAAGAGATTGTTAAAGTCTTCGGTGGCGATATTCGAAACTTTTGGGGGTGACATCTAGAATTTGAAGTTCTAAGTCCTTCCGGTGGTGATATCCGAGAATGAGTCTTCACTTTCATAAGACTAAAGGAAAAAAGTGAGATGATCATCTAAGTAGTTTTCAAACTCATTTTCAAGAATACGGAGTTCATTTTTAAGTTTTCAAAGTTGTAGAGCCTCTTTTAAGAGAAGCAATTTATTTTTCAAGTGATAGAGCCTCTGTTGAGAGGAGCAATTTGTTTTTCCAAGAGTTGGAGCCTCTCTTGAGAGAAGCAATTTATTTTTCAAAGTGATAGAACCTCTGTTTAGAGGAGCAGTTTATTTTTAATCATGGACGACATTGTCGCTTACGTCTTTGCCCTATTGCTGATTCTCAGCAATGTTCAAAGAGGGGCAGTTGTAGCGACCCATTTTTGTCCGAGCTGAGCCTTGAGTCGGGTATCGAGTCAAGGGATGGAGTAGGATTTTAAAATTCCAAATTATTATCTTAATCTGTTAGGCTCGCTAATTCGATTCCCTTGAATTCTAAAATTTAAAGTGAAATGTTGAAATATTTGCAATTTTAGTCGTGGTCCACTTGCTCGTTAATTTAGGTCCATTATCATTATATGAACTGATCATGATAGGCTATTCAAATTCTGGGTTTAATTCAAATTTTAATTAATTTGGGCCCGAATTGGGCCTAACTTTCTGAAATCTTGTTTTCGGGACCATTGATTTTAAATCTAATTTTTATTTTTCTATTTCTGTTGTTATTTTTTATTTTTATTTTGTGGGCCTTGAGGGACAAACTTTTGTTGGGGGGCCTGATAACATCTTTTCCAACACCCAATTTTCTGGGCCTGCCAAATTGCAGGCCCACTTCCCGGCTTAGTAGGCCAGCCAGGCCTGCCTAGCGAGCCAACCAGGCCTAGGGGCCCAGCAAGGCCAATCAGGCCTGCCAAGCCCAGCAACCCTTCTCCCTCACCAAACCCTAACAGGCAAGCTGCCAGCCCCCCAAGAAACCCTAGCCGCCTCAACCGCCAACCCTATCCCTCACTTTCACCTGCCACTAGACCTAGCCACCGCCACCGCCCAAGCACATGCACCACCACCCTACTTGCCTGACACCTAGCCCTATCTAGCCTGTAACCGCCCTTGGCCACCGCCCCAAAGCCCCTATAAAAACCCGAAACCCCAACCCAAAAAAAGGAAAAAGTTTGGATCCTGCAAGAAGAAACCCAAAAAAAGCATAAACCTAGGGTCGATTCCCCTCACTCAAACACACCCACCATTCGGATCCCCACCACCAATGATCGGTTCCTGGCCCCAAGGTCGGTTCCCACCCCCAAAAAACCCAGTTCGGATCTAAACCCCCAAACACAGTTCCTGCCCATAGATCGGACCGTAAAAAAAACCTTCACCCAACCACATCCACAATCATCAGACAGCCAAAAAAAATAGAAAACAGTAAAAAAAAAAAAAAGAACAAACGTTTGCGTCGCAACCTAAAAAATAACGACGAGTCTCATCGCAAGACTTTATTATTCGTTAAGCGTGACATTTAAAAAAAAAACCGAGGAAAAGTCGACTTAATTCCTCTAGAAATGAAGGTTTTGAAAATGACCTTAAAAAAGACATGGAGTCGCCACCAATCTTTTTTAGCTAGGTGTGATCGGCCACCTATTAAAACCGGTTTTATAAAATATTTTAAAAATTAATTAAAACATTTTAAAAACCAATTTCAAGTCTGCGTTTTAAACCAGAGAAATCAAAGAAGCGGGTTCGGGAGTCGGTTACGTGCAGGGAAGGATTAGCACCCCCACAACGCCCGTATAAATCGGTACCTTATTAATCGTGTGTTATCTCAAGTCTCGGTAAAAGTTGGTTTTAAATTTAGTATTTCAAATTAATTCCCAATTTAAAGAAAAATAATTCCATTTTTTTTATTGAAAATGATCCGGAATTTATAAATTCAAAATTTTCCTATATTCCCCAACAAACGTGGCAAAATATAGAAATTTTTATTAGTTTTGGAAAACTTTCCGAATCATTCTCTTTTTTTTGAAAGAAAGATATTCCTTTATTAATAATAATTGATGATATTCCCTCCAGCAAACCCGGTAGAGAACTCATGAATTATTTTAACTCCGGAATATCTTTATTTTTATTGAAAACCATTATCTTTTTTGAAAACATTTAAAAGAAATGAATATGTATAGGCATGACATAAATAAAATGACATAGCAAAATCTAAATAATATAATGGAACCTAAATGTCGTGACACATAGAAATTATTATGGCAAGAATCACATATTATATAAAATGCATGAATATAAAAATGCAATACATGAAATGTATTTTTTCCTTTAATTAAGGAAATCCGTATATCTAAAAAGATATCCGGCTACCTTAGGAAAACATGTCAAATTAAATATTCTAAAACCAAAATACTTTGTGATTGTTTGAAAACAATTTTGAAAAGCTTGGATTAAAAATAAAAACTGGGCTAAAATTTTTAAAATGACTCTAATTTCCTAAGTTTAAAAATCCGGATTTTACTACCCTTAACCCGAGACTTGAAAAACCATTTTTAGAGTTTGAAAAGGCTTAGGAACCACCCTAAGTCAGTAGCTAACTCTCCTAATCAGCCCACTCTAAGTAAATTAACCAAATCAGAAAAATGGTTTTTCTTTTTAAATTCAATTCTGACTCCACTGTCCAGTTTTAATCCACGATTTTTTATCCTATTTTGAAAAATTCCAAAAATTCTAAAAAAAATACTGGAGACTCAGGACATGTAAAACTATACGAGAAAAAATCGGCTTAATTTTTTGATCAAAGATGAATTCCCAGAAAAACCATAGATGTACGAGTTTTTGGAGGAGAAAAAAACTGCTTTGTTTTTCTTTAAATTCAATTCTGACTCCACTGTCCAGTTTTAATCCACGATTTTTTATCCTATTTTTAAAAATTTCACAAATTCTAAAAAAAATACTGGAGACTCAGGACATGTAAAACTACACGAGGAAAAATTTTCTTAATTTTCTGATCAAAGATGAATTCCCAGAAAAATCAGAGATGTACGAGTTTTTTTTTAAAAACTGAAAAAAAACTGCTTTGCCAACACATTTTTTTTTGTCTTTGATAAAATCATTTAAAAATCAAAATAAAAATATTTGAAACTCATAAAATGAATTGAAAGCAGTAGCTAGGACTTTTTGAAAGTTAGATAAAAATTGGCTAAGTAAAAAAAATCACAAAGGTAGAATAATCAATTTGACAAACTTAATTTTCCACAAATATGCTCAAGAAAGCATGATCTTGAACCATTAATTGGCTCAAGTCATTATTCAAGTGGCATGAACATGAAATGCATGAAACAATGCAGCAAACATAATGCATGAAATGCATGGATCTAAACCTAAATGTAAGGAAAATGCATGACATAAATAATATGGCCTAGACCTAACATGAACTTGCATGGCATTTAATGTAACCTAGACCTAAAACATACATGGCATTTTTACAAACACAAGGCATGCTTAATTCAAAAATCCAACCGAATATCATGCAAATGCAAAAACCTAACAACTAGCATGACAAAAAATGCAACACACAATGCAAAACACATGGAGTAGCCAAATGGCCTCAAGCTCCAACAAGCATGGCATTTTCTCAAACACTTGGCATACTAGCATGAAAAACTAAGTCATAACACAAAAATCACACAAGCATTTTCACAAACACCTAATATACCAAATCTAAAACATGCTCACTAAGATATAAAACAAGAATCATGCAAAGAATAACACAAGCATTTTCACAAACACTTAATATGCTAACTCTAAAACATGCTCAAATTTAAACAACATGAAAAACAGAAAATTAAAAATGCAAAAACATGATATCTAAGACATAAATGGCAACAAACAAAGCAACCAAATTAAATATAACTTAAGAACATGAAATAACATAATATTTAAAACATCAAAAATAAAGAAAATAGCATAAACAATATGGTAAAATGAATCAAAAACAACAACTTAAAATAAATAATGTAGGCCATTTGGCCATGGTGAGTTTATTGTAAAAACAAAATGTAAGAAAAATATACTTAAGTAAGGAAATGAAGGAAGAACAAGAAACATTATTTTAAAATGAAAACTCACCAAGTAGCTTTTGAACGGATTAAGCTATAAACCCTCAGAGTAGCTTTTGAACGGATTAAGCTACAAACCCTCTCACAAGTAGCTTTTGAACGGATTAAGCTATAAACCCTCAGAGTAGCTTTTGAACAGATTAAGCTACAAACCCTCAGAGTAGCTTTTGAACGGATTAAGCTACAAACCCTCTCAACAAAAACACTATGACTCACCACCCGGATAATCCTAATACAAGTGTATAGACTATCTCACAAGGGGTAGTGGGTGATTTCAACCAAAGGCCAAGACCCCTTATTTATAAGGTGAGCACCTCCTTGGCTTGACATTACAAAGGGATGTGGGATTGGGACTTAGGCTCAAAAATGAAAATCTCTAACTTAACTCTTGATTTTTAATCACTTGATTGAAAAAATCCTAAGCTTCCTCCTTCCTTTGGGCTTGGGCAGGCCAGCACTTCTCTTTTCCAGCCCAGCTCTGATTTTTGAAAGGCCCAAAGAAGCCCTTTTCGGTTGCTTGGGTGAAACGACCATTTTGCCCCCCGGATGCAAAATAAATATCAAACGGGCTCCAAATTCAATTTTTCTTTTTTTAATACTTCCAAAATAATAAAATATTGAGTTCTGGAAGTTTTCAAAATTATCCGAGTCCGTTTGCTATTTATTTGGATTTTTTCTTCCCAAAATATCCTTTTATGCCCCTACTTTTTACCATTTTTTAAACGAGCTCCAAATCAAGATTTTTCTTCACCAATCTCTTCAAAATAATTAAAAAGTGTGATCTGGAAGTTTTCATAATTTTTGGAGCTCATTTGGTATTTTTTCGGGATTTATCGGCTTGAATTACTGCATAGGAGGCCCTAGATTTGGCCATTTTGCAAACGAACTCGGAATCAAGATTTTCTTTCGCCAATCTCTTTCAAATTATTTAAGAATGAGATTGACAAATTTTCCATAATTTTCGGAGTCCATTTGCTATTTTTCCCAAATGTTTCCAATTTTGCCCTTTAACCTCCGAAACCCGGTTTTGCTCAAAACAAGTCCGATTTTCGGATTTTCTTCAATCTGAGCCTTGGGCCATCCTTTTTAATCATTCCTCATCCATTGGGGGCTTTGGTCTTACCAAGTCGGGCCATTTCTGTGATTCTTTCCGATTTCACCGAAATCCACTAAAAATCCTAATTCTCGGTTTTCTCCCGGATTGACTTTTCTTTCGGTTTTTCTTGCAAGTGACTTCTCCATTACCCGTAGTCAGTGCTTATCTTTCATTTGGAACCTTCAATTTCGACCAGTTTGATCGTTTAAGCACTTTTCCCCAAATTTCTCGAATTAGGGTTTCTTTTCTACTGAATCTCCAAATCCCAACTTCCGAACTCCATATCTTTCAATGTAGACCTCGGATTATCAAAATTCTTTCGCCATTTTTCAATTGAACTTAAAATCTTGATTTTGAAAGTGGGTTGACTTTTTCAGTAGTTGACTTTTTGGGGTTGACTTTTCGGGGTTGACTTTTTCAGGTTGACTTTTTTTCAAGTTTGTCTTTTTGTGCTCGCCCTCTTAAACTATACTCGGAGTACCACCTGCCGGATGAAAACAGTCTTTTTATACTCGGAAACATCAATATGGGAGGAAAACATACCTGTTTAGTGGTCCGGACAAAATTAGGTGTCTACAGCTGCCCCTCTTTGGCTATTGCTGAGAATCAGGAATCAGGCAAAGATAAACCAACACTAATTTTGTACGGTCAGTGAAATCACATGTGAAGGAAAGGGAAAGGGGTTTCTTTTTCATTTTCATTTTTCATTTTTTTTTCATTTTTTTTCATTTTCTATATTTTTTTTTTATTTTTTTCATTTTTCAATTTTCATTTTCTACTTTTTTTTTCTATTTTTTTTCTCTTTTTCAATTTTTCAATTTTTTTTTTGATTTTTTTTTTTAACAATAAATTGAAGATTTTGTCCTTAAATTGAATTCCCTGCCTAAACAAGGCTCGATTCGTCTTAAGAAAACGAATTCGATTTTCAAAAGAAAAATTTATGCCCGAAGGTCTTTAAAATTGGTGCCCGGAGGTCTTAAAAAACTAGTGCCCAGAGGTCTTACCAATTGGTGCCCGGCGGCCTTACCCCTGAAAAAAGTTATGCCCGGAGGTCTTAAAGATGTTGCCCGGAGGTCTTACCTGTGATTTGAAAAATTATGCCCGGAGGTCTTAAAAATGGTGCCCATAGGCCTTACCCCTGAAAAAAGAGTTATGCCCGGAGGTCTTAAAGATGTTGCCCGGAGGTCTTACCTGTGATTTGAAAAAATATGCTCGTAGGTCTTAAAAATGGTGCCCATAGGCCTTACCCCTGAAAAAAAGTTATGCCCGGAGGTCTTAAAGATGTTGCCCGGAGGTCTTACCTGTGATTTGAAAAATTATGCCCGGAGGTCTTAAAAATGGTGCCCATAGGCCTTACCCCTGAAAAAAGAGTTATGCCCGGAGGTCTTAAAGATGTTGCCCGGAGGTCTTACCTGTGATTTGAAAAATTATGCCCGGAGGTCTTAAAAATGGTGCCCATAGGCCTTACCCCTTGATGGTGACTCAATTAAGAGTTGTAAACCCAAGTGCAGGTTATGTTCAAGTAATAAATTCTCGGGTGTCCGAGGTCGAACCACAGGGAAGCGTACTAGTAAGTATAAGTTTATAAATATATAAGAAAAAGAAAGTAAACAATATATTAGGAGATCAACAACAAAATAAGATAAACAAGATATTAGAGAACAAAATAAACAAAATATAAAAGAAATTAAACAAGATATAAAAAACAATAAGAAAAGATGTTGAGGTTAGAGAATCCACTCTTGGTGTTATGCTAAGATTAATCTTGTTTTATTACACAATTGAAATCCACACATAAGGGAGGTTCCAATCGGAAGGTTTAGCAATTCAGTCCAAATTGTCCAACGTCCATAGCATATGATATTATGTTCATTTGGTGTCCTCAAAACTCATAAAAAGAGTCCAAGCATTCCTTATGCCAAGTTATATGTCTACAACAAATCAAGGTTATGAAACCAAGCATTTACTGTGCCATTTTCATTGTCAATAATGAATCAAGATCTCTACTTTGCAAGTATGATTTTAAACCAAAAGAAAATATTATCTATACTAGTGCTTATAAATGATGATTCATTTTAGCTCATGTTTAAGAGACTAACCTTAGCATTTACCAAGAGCTTCACCTCATCACCTCAACAATATGATTAGAAACACATACTAGATATGAATAAAATGAAAAGAAATGTAAGAAGAAAAAGAAGACTAGAGAAAGGAAAGAAAAAGAAAACTTAGAGAATTTTATTACAATGGCTATCCTACCAATGTATCAATATGTATCCCAATACTCATCCAAGGCCCTCTATTTATACACATTTTGGAGGGCTAAATGACAAGAGACAAGCTTTACAAATTTCAAAGGTAGGTATAATAGGTGGGTGCATTTTTCTAACAATTTTCGTCATATTGTATGACAATTCTGATCAGCCAGCTTGATGGTCGATTTTGTCAATGTTGGAGGCTCGATCTGATAAAATGGTCTTCTAGAAAAATATACCCCTATCAGTTACGGATCCATAGCCGTTGGAATCAGATCATTTGCGCACGTGGATCGGGAGATATGGTCAAAATACCAAAACGGTGCAGAACAGACGTCATTGCACATCAGCCAACTTGATGGTCGATTTCGCTAGGGAAAACGACTCCGTTTCAAGAAGTGTAAAACATGAAAAAGATAGATATGCCTCTTAGCTTTGCAGGGATACAAAGTTCAGCCTTATTGCTTCAGTGAAACTCGAGATATAGCTGATATGGCAAAAGGTGTCGGAACTGGAACTGAACTGGATTTGCCCTTAATTCTAGTAATCTGAAATCACTCAAAGAAACTTGTGAAAAACACCAAATTACATAAAAATATAAAAGATCATAAACACAATTAGACTAAACAATAATAACTCGTATTTGACACAAAACAATAATAAAACATAACTAAAAACTATATAATTATACGAGTTATCACACCCCCATACTTAGATTGTTGCTAGTCCCTAGCAACGACTCAATAAAAATAAAATAAGAAAATCTAATCTAATCCATTTTCGTAGGAAATCACGGTGGCACTTAGCATGTGACACAAGCCTTTAAACCCCTAGGTGTCCCTAGTGGACGAGTTTAGTCTCGTGAGGGTTTACTAGGACGATACCCACAAACATTGAAGACATAAGAAAAACTAAAAATAATAATTATAACTAATCCTTCCAATATAAATTAGAGATAATCATTGGACAATTCTTAAAAACTAATCAATAGCTTAAAGAAATTCACAAAAAATCTTGCTTGAATGTAAATAGTTTGAGTTAAGCCAATAATAACATAACATATTTCAATCAAAATAGTGTATATTCAAACTTAATCTCAACTTCTCACATGGGATACTCTCTTGATTTTCACTCTTTAAAGTAGTGGTAAAGTGTTTACACTCAATCAATCTCATGAAAACACTTCTACCATATGCTTGCTTGTCCACCTATTCTCCACTATTTAGATCATACAACTTCATAAATCAAGAGGTCTTTATTCAAGGTTGTAATGGGGCCAAAGGGTTATAATGTGGTTAAAGAACAAAAGGATAAAGATATCACAAAGGTTCCAAAGAGTTCATAGATTTTAGAGACATAATAAGATCATACAAATAAAACTTCTCAAAACTCTTATAAAGCACATAATAACATAGGCTAAATATTCATGTTGAGCCTTTGCATCATTCTAACCAACTTTGTAACATCTTTTTCTAGAAGTTCAAGAGAAGATTTTTTTTTTTAATATGGGAATGTATTTGACAATGATCCCTTTCTTTTTCTCTTGACTTTTTCTTTTCTTTTCTTCCCCCACACTTATCTTTTGTTTCTAACCCAAATTTTCAAATAAAAATATCCCTTGTTTTTTTGCAATATGTCTCAAAATATAAAATTCATCTTTAGAACAAGGGTAAGGATATAAGCATATTTAGGCTAGGTGTAAGTTGTGGTTACCAATAAAACATCATATTTAATGTAGGCTCAAATTGGCTCACTAGTGGGGATGTTCTCGTAGAACATTAATAATGGATGGCTGTTTGGCTCTGGTTATAATCCTAATGCCTCTATCATATTCATGTTGTCACATGTATCAATATAGTCTCAAACGGTTTAAAGCAAGTTCTAGAGAATCATGTAATCATAAGAGCACTCAAGAAAGAAATTAGATTGATTTGTATAATGCATCAATCATTATAGGCTCAAAAACTCACAAAGATGATTATACAAGTCAGATTAAGTCTAAACATGCTTCTTTCTCAATCAACATATCATATTAACATTGGCTCATAAAAAGGTTGATATCAAGCTCAATTCTCATGAAAATCTTCTCACTAATAAATCTGTTTTAGACTTATGCAATTCATATCTCATTATAGTATTGAAAGTAACTAAAAAAAACACACTAAGTCTAAACATGCTTTTTTTTTTTTTTTTGAAGGAGAAGAAGATTAAATCAAACTGACAAGGTATGTCTCAAGTCTCCCTTACTCAGACCTTGTTCAGAATGAATACTTCTAAATGTCTTAAAACACAACAAATTTTTTTTTTTTATAGCAAAATATGTCCCTTACCCCCTACTAAAATATGACATTGTCCCCAATGTCAAATTTTAAAGGTAGAATTTAGGAGATATTACCTGCAGAGGTTGCTAACCACTTATTATAACTGAGACACAACAAGCAAAATGTTAGATAATGTCACAAAGACAAAGTGCAATCCACTCCTTGCTCGTCCATATCTCTTTTTCTTTTTCCGAGCGTTTGAGAAACAACCGTAGCAGATAAACACTCATAAGCTTGTAGCTTTTTGAGTAAATCTTCAATGGTTGTAGCAGAAATTATGGTTCTCCTTGCCTCTGAAAACATGAATCCATTATCCACAGCATTATCTAAATATGAAAGTAAATTACTAAAATAACCATTAATATTAAGCAAACCAATGGGTTTCTTATTTGTGACCAAAGATGACCAAGAAGCCACGCAAGCTATTTCTTCCAATGTACCCAGACCTCCTGGTAAGGCAATGAATGCATCGGCAGAATGGTACATGATTGTTATCCGTTCAGGGATACTCCAGACTTGTATTTCCTTACCCACGGTAGGTCCACAAAAATCTGTGAATAGTTTTGGCACGATTCCTAGAACTGGACTTCCTCCGGCGTGTGCTGCTGTAGCGACTGCTCCCATTAAACCCGTACTACCGCCTCCATAAATCAAGTGGATCTTTTGTTGGGCAAGTATTACTCCAACTCTTATGGCTTCATCAGCGAATATGTTATTTTTCCCTGGATAAGCACCTCCAAAGACACAAATTTTTTTAATGCGCTGGGACGAAGTGCTTTCCTTTTTTTTTTTCTTTTTCGAGTGCCTGAAAGAGAATGAGTACATGGTGTAATATATAGAGGACTGAGTAGTGAATCAGACAAGAGTAATAATGTCGCCGAAAGTGTATTTGACCTGTCAGAAGAAAATGTTAACCTAACAAAAGATTTTTGCGTGATTTCAGGAAGAAAATCAAAAAGAGAAGAAAAATCAATCGTAAAAGACCAATGCAAAAAAAACGAGAATAATTACACAAATCGAACAACACGTAAATTAAACTGAAATAAAGTTATCGCAAATCAAACCAAAAGCTAAGAAGTCATTTATTGTAGTTGTGATTGTGGCTCACATCTTCCTATGGTTTTACGTCCAGAAACGGCTTAAACGCCTTCTATGAGTCGAGGATATGCTTCCCATCCAGTTTTCTTACAAGCTGGCAAACAGGGTCTTTTAACATCAGATTCCCAAGATGTTGCCATTCCCTTTGGAATTGCGACCATAAATCAAGAATTTCTCTTTGTACGTCTCCACTAGGATGCGTCTCAAGAGAAAGTTGGATATTACCCAAATTCTCCTTACTCAGTCCATCCTTAATGAATTCAATTTTATCATCTCGATTAGAGGACGGAATCCCAATAGAACGACATTTACCGTTACACGTCCATCGTGCACACTTGTGGCAATTTGAACTCATGCGCTTTGCTCGTCGCTTCTTTGCATAAGTGCTTCTACCTGTACCTGGTAAATGCAAAACAGGAAGATATTCATCTTCACGTACCTTGGCTTCAATTATCCAACGTATGTCTTCAGGAATCCCTTTGTTCATAAGCATTCTTAATCTTTCTAATCGAACTTGGTAAAGCTTCAGTAAAATATTCCGAGGAAAAGGAGGAAATCGTTTCTGCAATCTTTTGAGAATATCATCCATCCTGAAAAAAAATGAAATAAAATAAAATGAAAGAGAAATTTATATACAATATCAGTTTTGTGGGTAGCTGATGGAACCGACTTAAATAATCACGGAGTACCGTTATCCGCCATTTAACCGGGAAAAAAATGTATTTTTTTTTTGAAGATTAGTAAAAATTATATTTACATCTAGTTATTTTCAAAACAAGGATCAGAAAGAAAAACAACCTCTTCTTGAGTAACATGATTTTCCAAAAAGAGTTTGAGTCTTTGTCCATTTACCTTGAATACGTTACCATTTTGAGGATTCTCAATGTCAACTGCTCCATAATGATACACATGCTTAACCACAAATGGGCCAGTCCATCTTGATCTCAACTTACCAGGAAATATGTGAAGTCTAGAATTATAAAGTAGAACTTTTTGCCCAACATCAAATGTTTTTCTTGAAATTAACTTGTCATGAAAGGCTTTAGTTCTTTCTTTATGAATTTTAGAATTCTCATATGCATCATTTCTGAGTTCCTCAAGTTCATTTATGACTGGAAAAGTTTCATTCTCACCCAAAAAGGAATATTTTAGCTCGGATGGCAATGGTTTTAAATCCAGCTTGGGTGGTTCAATAGTTGATGGTACAGTGACATTTGTGAGTGATGGAAGTTCCTCAAACTTTTGTTTCCAACAATGCTTAACCTGAAAAGAATTTAACAAAGAATCAGTGTGTGAAATTTCTGAAGCATTATCAAACTCACATTCAATTAAATAAGCTTCTAAAGGATCATGGAATGTGGTAGTGGTGAGATGTTCATGAACAAGTTCTTCAATGAAATCCACTTCATGTACTTCTGAATCATCACCAGGTTGCTTGCAAGTGTTGAACACATTTAATTCTAAAGTCATATTTCCAAAAGAAATGTTCAACATACCATTTCTACAATTTATCAGAGCATTAGAAGTTGCAAGAAATGGACGGCCTAATATAACAGGAATTTGAACATTTGGATTTGAAACAGGATGTGTGTCCAAAACAATAAAATCAACAGGGAAGTAAAAATTATCAATTTGAACCAAAACATCTTCAACTATCCCTCGAGGAATTTTTACAGAACGATCAGCTAGTTGAAGTGTAACAAGTGTTTCCTTGAGTTCACCTAAACCTAACTGTTGATAAACAGAAAAAGGCAAAAGATTAACACTAGCACCAAGATCAAGCAATGCACGTTCTATTCTAGTGTTTCCAATGATGCATGAGATTGTTGGACATCCAGGATCTTTGAATTTTGGTGGAGTAAGGTGCTGAATGATTGAGCTCACACTTTCCGTCAGAAATGCTTTCTTTTGTACATTATGTTTCCTTTTAACTGTGCACATGTCCTTCAAAAATTTAGCATAAGATGGAACTTGTTTGATTGCATCCAATAAAGGAATGTTAATCATAACTTGTTTGAAAAGTTCATAAATTTCTGCATTTTGATTCAAATTCTTTATTGTTTGCAACCTTTGAGGAAAAGGAGCAGGATGCATACCTTTTTCTTTGTCCAAATTTTCAAGAAGTTCAGACTTACCATCATCCTTACCAATACTTTTCGGAGGGGAATGAGGATTTTGGTCTTTTGATGGAATCTTTTTGTCAATTGCCTTTCCACTTCGAAGAGTTGTGATAGAACTGGCATTTTCCTGTTGAGTTTCATTGGAGCAAGAAACAAGACATTGAGTAGAAGGGTTAGGCTGAGGTTGAGCAGGAAACTTACCTTTTTCTTGAATGCGTAATGAAGCTGTCAATGTGGACAAGGTTTTTTTGATCTCATTGATGTCCTGTGAAGTCCGGTTATTCACATTTGCTTGTGTTTGCATGAATGCTTGCAATGTCTCTTCCAAGGTTTGTACACGTGAAGGTTGATAGGAAAAAGTGTTGCCCGGCTTTTGAGATTGTGGTACCTGAACATGATTATTATTCCGCCAACTGAAGTTGGGATGATTTCTCCATTCAGGGTTATACGTTTCAGAGTAAGGAGAAGGAAAAGGCTTTTTAAATGTGTTTATGGAATTTACTTGATCATGCAACGCTTCTTTAAGAATGGGAATGTTTGGACATTCAGAAGTGGGGTGTCCCATGATTTCACAAATTCCACAACTTTCTTCATTTTTAACCGTTTTGACTTCTTTTACTTCTCTAAGTTCCATGGCTTCAATCTTTCTAGCCAAATTAGCTACTTTAGCTTTTATCTCATCTTCTTGACTAAAATGATATTTACCTCTGTTAGAAACAAGATTAGATCTATTGGAACTTTCAGAGGAATTATCTGTGTGCCAGGCTTGAGAGTTATCTGCCAAATGGTCTAGGTAGTCAAAGGCTTCTTCAGGTTCTTTTTCTAGAAACTCACCGTTACACATTGTTTCAACAAATTGTTTAGTTTCGGGAGTTAAACTTTCATAAAAGAAACTAATAAGACGCCATTTTTCAAAACCATGATGTGGACAAGAACTTAACAAATCTTTAAAACGCTCCCAGCACTGAAAAAATGCTTCATTTTGATTTTGATTGAAATTTTGAATCTGTCTTTTCAAAGCAGTAGTTTTATGTGCTGGGAAAAATTTCTTTAGAAACTCAGTTTGTAATTCTTGCCATGTGCCAATTGACCTTGGTTTTAAATTATGAAGCCAAATTTTTGCTTTATCTTTTAAAGAAAAAGGAAATAATTTTAGCTTGACAATTTCATTTGTACATTGTTGGTCATTAAAGGTGACACATACATCTTCGAAGTCTTTTAGAAACGAGTAAGCACTTTCCGATTCTAACCCATGGAAATTTGGAAGCAAAGCTATCATACCTGGTTTAAAACGAAAGTTGTTCGCATTGAGAGGAAAAATAAAACAAGAGGGTGATGAGCTTCGAGTTGGTTGCAAGTAGTCACGCATGGTGCGTACTTGTCTGTTCTCATCTTCAGCATGAACACTTTCATTGTCAGCCATGGTAGGAGTTGTATTAGAAAGATTACCTGAAAAAGTTTCACAATAAAATCTAACTAAACGACGAGATCTAAAATCACGTCGCCAAACAAGCATAAAACAAAGTTAATAAATAGATAATATATAAATATAAACTTTACAATATAAATATAAATATATACTAAATTAGGCGGTATAACCAGCCAATAAAAATAAAACAAAGTTAATATACAAATTAGGCGGTATAACCAGCCAATAAAAATAAAACAAAGTTAATATACAAATTAGGCGGTATAACCAGCCAATAAAAATAAAACAAAGTTAATATACAAATTAGGCGGTATAACCAGCCAATAAAAATAAATATACTTATAAACTTATATACTTAGTATTGCTTCCCCGGCAACGGCGCCAAAAACTTGATGGTGACTCAATTAAGAGTTGTAAACCCAAGTGCAGGTTATGTTCAAGTAATAAATTCTCGGGTGTCCGAGGTCGAACCACAGGGAAGCGTACTAGTAAGTATAAGTTTATAAATATATAAGAAAAAGAAAGTAAACAATATATTAGGAGATCAACAACAAAATAAGATAAACAAGATATTAGAGAACAAAATAAACAAAATATAAAAGAAATTAAACAAGATATAAAAAACAATAAGAAAAGATGTTGAGGTTAGAGAATCCACTCTTGGTGTTATGCTAAGATTAATCTTGTTTTATTACACAATTGAAATCCACACATAAGGGAGGTTCCAATCGGAAGGTTTAGCAATTCAGTCCAAATTGTCCAACGTCCATAGCATATGATATTATGTTCATTTGGTGTCCTCAAAACTCATAAAAAGAGTCCAAGCATTCCTTATGCCAAGTTATATGTCTACAACAAATCAAGGTTATGAAACCAAGCATTTACTGTGCCATTTTCATTGTCAATAATGAATCAAGATCTCTACTTTGCAAGTATGATTTTAAACCAAAAGAAAATATTATCTATACTAGTGCTTATAAATGATGATTCATTTTAGCTCATGTTTAAGAGACTAACCTTAGCATTTACCAAGAGCTTCACCTCATCACCTCAACAATATGATTAGAAACACATACTAGATATGAATAAAATGAAAAGAAATGTAAGAAGAAAAAGAAGACTAGAGAAAGGAAAGAAAAAGAAAAAGAAAACTTAGAGAATTTTATTACAATGGCTATCCTACCAATGTATCAATATGTATCCCAATACTCATCCAAGGCCCTCTATTTATACACATTTTGGAGGGCTAAATGACAAGAGACAAGCTTTACAAATTTCAAAGGTAGGTATAATAGGTGGGTGCATTTTTCTAACAATTTTCGTCATATTGTATGACAATTCTGATCAGCCAGCTTGATGGTCGATTTTGTCAATGTTGGAGGCTCGATCTGATAAAATGGTCTTCTAGAAAAATATACCCCTATCAGTTACGGATCCATAGCCGTTGGAATCAGATCATTTGCGCACGTGGATCGGGAGATATGGTCAAAATACCAAAACGGTGCAGAACAGACGTCATTGCACATCAGCCAACTTGATGGTCGATTTCGCTAGGGAAAACGACTCCGTTTCAAGAAGTGTAAAACATGAAAAAGATAGATATGCCTCTTAGCTTTGCAGGGATACAAAGTTCAGCCTTATTGCTTCAGTGAAACTCGAGATATAGCTGATATGGCAAAAGGTGTCGGAACTGGAACTGAACTGGATTTGCCCTTAATTCTAGTAATCTGAAATCACTCAAAGAAACTTGTGAAAAACACCAAATTACATAAAAATATAAAAGATCATAAACACAATTAGACTAAACAATAATAACTCGTATTTGACACAAAACAATAATAAAACATAACTAAAAACTATATAATTATACGAGTTATCACCCCTGAAAAAAAAAAGTTATGCCCGGAGGTCTTAAAGATGTTGCCCGGAGGTCTTACCTGTGATTTGAAAAATTATGCCCGGAGGTCTTAAAAATGGTGCCCATAGGCCTTACCCCTAAAAAAAAGTTATGCCCGGAGGTCTTAAAGATGTTGCCCGGAGGTCTTATCTGTGATTTGAAAAATTATGCCCGGAGGTCTTAAAAATTGAAAATTATGCCCGGAGGTCTTAAAAATTGGCGCCCGGAGGCCTTACCCCTGAAAAAGTTATGCCCGGAGGTCTTAAAGATGTTGCCCGGAGGTCTTACCTGTGATTTGAAAAATTATGCCCGGAGGTCTTAAAAATGGTGCCCATAGGCCTTACCCCTGAAAAAAAAGTTATGCCCGGAGGTCTTAAAGATGTTGCCCGGAGGTCTTATCTGTGATTTGAAAAATTATGCCCGGAGGTCTTAAAAATTGAAAATTATGCCCGGAGGTCTTAAAAATTGGCGCCCGGAGGCCTTACCCCTGAAAAAGTTATGCCCGGAGGTCTTAAAGATGTTGCCCGGAGGTCTTACCTGTGATTTGAAAAATTATGCCCGGAGGTCTTAAAAATTGAAAATTATGCCCGGAGGTCTTAAAAATTGGCGCCCGGAGGCCTTACCCCTGAAAAAGTTATGCCAGGAGGTCTTAAAGATGTTGCCCGGAGGTCTTACCTGTGAATTGAAAAATTATGCCCGGAGGTCTTAAAAATTGAAAATTATGCCCGGAGGTCTTAAAAATTGGCGCCCGGAGGCCTTACCCCTGAAAACGTTATGCCCGGAGGTCTTAAAGATGTTGCCCGGAGGTCTTACCTGTGATTTGAAAAATTATGCTCGGAGGTCTTAAGAATGGTGCCCGGAGGCCTTACCTGTGATTTGAAAAAAATGCGCTGTATGCGACTTTAAAAATGATGTCCGGAGGTCTTAAGAATGGTGCTCGAAGGCCTTACCCGTGATTTGGAAGAAATGCGCTGTATGCGACTTTAAAAATGATGCCCGGAGGTCTTAAGAATGGTGCCCGGAGGCCTTACCCATAATTTGGAAGAAATTGCCTGTATGCGACTTTAAAAATGATGCCCGGAGGTCTTAAGAATGGTGCCCGGAGGCCTTACCCATAATTTGGAAGAAATTCGCTGTATGCGACTTTAAAAATGATGCCCGGAGGTCTTAAGAATAGTGCCCGGAGGCCTTACCCGTGATTTGGAAGAAATGCGCTGTATGCGACTTTAAAAATGATGCCCGGAGGTCTTAAGACTGGTGCCCGGAGGTCTTACCCATAATTTGGAAGAAATGCGCTGTATGCGACTTTAAAAATGATGCGCGGAGATCTTAAGAATGGTGCCCGGAGGTCTTACCCATAATTTGGAAGAAATGCGCTGTATGCGACTTTAAAAATGATGCCCGGAGGTCTTAAGAATGGTACCCGGAGGTCTTACCCATAATTTGGAAGAAATGCGCTGTATGCGACTTTAAAAATGATGCCCGGAGGTCTTAAGAATGGTGTCCGGAGGTCTTACCCATAATTTGGAAGAAATGCGCTGTATGCGACATTAAAAATGATGCCCGGAGGTCTTAAGAATGGTGCCCGGAGGTCTTACCCATAATTTGGAAGAAATGCGCTGTATGCGACTTTAAAAATGATGCCCGGAGGTCTTAAGAATGGTGCCCGGAGGCCTTACCCGTGATTTGAAAAAAATGCGCTGTATGCGACTTTAAAAATGATGCCCGGAGGTCTTAAGAATGGTGCCCGGAGGCCTTACCCATAATTTGGAAGAAATGCGTTGTATGCGACTTTAAAAATGATGCCCGGAGGTCTTAAGAATGGTGCCCGGAGGCCTTACCCGTGATTTGGAAGAAATGCGTTGTATGCGACTTCAAAAATGATGCCCGGAGGTCTTAAGAATGGTGCCCGTAGGCCTTACCCATAATTTGGAAAAAATGCGCTGTATGCGACTTTAAAAATGATGCCCGGAGGTCTTAAGAATAGTGCCCGGAGGCCTTACCCCTGAAAAAAGTTATGCCCGGAGGTCTTACCTATGAATTATGCCCGGAGGTCTTAAAAATGGTGCTGAAGAATTGTTGAAAATTAACCTAAAGATTTTGAGAAGATGCGAATGCTTTTTGATGCAAATGCATATGTTGAATAAGATACGAAATGACTTAAACTGGTGCAAATGTTTTTAATGCAAATGTAAATGACTTGGATTGATGCCCATGTTTCATGATGCAGATGCCCCTACTAATTGTGTTCATGTAACTGGTTTATGAATGGTGTAACTACAATTACCACACATTAACGAAAATGCAATGATTCTAGAAATGATGCAATTGTTTGAGATGACACAAATACGAATTCCATGAAGAATTGTAAATGTAAAGGTAAAATGCAGATGCTTATGGAATAGTGCCAATGCAAATACCCATGAATGATGCAAATGCTTGCTGACACTGTGCAGATGCAAAAGCTCGATAAAGAGATGAGTGCTCATGAGTGATGCAAATGCCCCAAATTGTTTTTCTAGACTTTGGCTTAGCCTTTCAAATTCATTTTTCCTCTTCAAATCAGAGTATATCTTCAATTCATTTTGGCTATTCTCTTTGCCCCAACAATTTTCAAACTTTCATCAACAGAGATCTGAACCGGGTTCTATTTCTTCTTCTCATATCTGGAAGTCAAGACCTATCCTGGCAGTTCTACACCTTTGAGTTAGAAAAATCCTTGTCTCATGCCAACATCAAAATGGGTATTTCAAAAATATTTTTATTTTCCCTTTTTGAAAAACAATTTTGCTTATTTAAGGAAAACTCCTAAGCCAAAATTTTTAACTCCACAGTGTATGATGTACAAATCTTTTGATGACTGATGATCACTGTTAGAAAATCCCCTAAGTATTAATTTGGGTTTTTCAATTTGAATTGACAAGGCTTGATACAACAAGATTTTGGTTTTTTCAGGAAAACTTCACAACAAAAATGTATGTCCCTTCTAGGCTCACAAATGGAACAGGTTTTATAAATCATGAATTCATTGAGAACCAAACAAATTCAACATTCTTTTAGTTTCCATATCAAGGCTTTTTGACAAGCGTCAAGATTGGCCGGGATATTTAAATCTGAAAGTTTGATCTTGGAGGAAAAAAAGATTCAATTTTTGAAGACAATCCTCCGAATGAGAGCTGACAATTTGGGGGGTTCAGGAATTCCTAGATGTTCCTCGATGACCACTTTTTTTAAAATGACCTTTTTTTTTTTTTGGGTATCGGCACGGATGGCATTGAAAATTTCCAAATTTACTCTAGACCGCCCGTTTTTGGGTTTTCGCCCTAGAGTCCCATTCTTTCCTTTTTTTTTTTTTTACCACACACTTGAGAATTCTAAATTCTTCCTTAGTGAAATGATAATTCGATGAGATGGGATAAAATCCGAGGAAAAACCCTTCAAATTAAATATTCATGCTTGATCAAAATGGACTTTTAAAGCATATAATGTAGGCCATGGCTCAAGGTTCAGAAAGAAAGGATAAATAGGCCCAAAATATGTGTTTGAGGGTAATCAGATCAAGGATCATTTCTTGAGGAGGATTCCCTTTGAAGCATTTGTCCCTTATTGGACATTTCTTTCCTTTTGACTTTGCTCTTTTTCTTCCTTGCTCTTGGCTTTCAATTTGCCATGTCTTTCACACACATTTTCTTTTTCATTGTGTTTTTCTTTTGTTTTTCTTGGCTTTCATTTCACCATCTTTTTCTCTTCTTTTTCTTTGACAGAGTGAGCCCGTATTTATTCGGGGCTTCATTTGCTTTGTGTCTGTCCTTGAGCTATCACTCATTTCTCAATGATTTTTGAAAAGATCTTTCCTCGCATTTGCCCCCCAGTGTAGAGGGTAATCCTTGATCAGGGTTCAAAGAAGAAAGAATTCTTTTGGCTCAAAAGGGGTGACTATGGATAATTTCTTTTTGTGTGAAAGGGATATGAAATATGGCCATTTCTCATGTCAAGCACAAATATTCACATTGAAAAGCAATCCCCAGGGGAAATAGATATTCAGAATTTCATTTTGCACTTTGGAATCATCCGAATTCTCATATGCATGATATCACAAATTTTTTTTTTTTGTTTTTTTTTTCGTCGCACGCCCCCAATGATTCATGCATTAGCCCATCCTTCTTCACTATGTATCCATCATTTCCACATATGATGCCCCAATTTGATTAACCATGCGAATTTGTATCAACGAGGAACATTGCAAGTCTAGGTCTGTTTTGAAAAGGCTGAGTTTCCAATCTAAGTTCTTTGAAGAGACAAGGAAAATATGACCCAAAAACAGGTTTTCTCTAGGACAGGGGATAATCTAGTTTAATCATTGTGCCCCAGGGTGTCAATCATGAAGTGACGTCTAAGCAATTAGTGTTTTGTGGTCATTGGGAAAGGTCATGAATGGTTTTAGCAAAATCTTGACACACACCAAATTATCAAAATCTGGATTCTTGAAAGAATGTCTCATTTGTTTGATTTTCAAGGAATTTGAAAATTTTCAAAAAGTTCGTTCCTTTGTTCATAGCCTAGACTAAGATCTATGTCTTTGCTTATTCTGTGATGACAATGGTTTTATGAAGTCAAATCATTCATATTCCTTGAAGCATTAGGTCTTTCAAATGGTCTCGGTTCAAAAGATTTAGGCTTAGGAAAGCCTAAAAGAGAAGGCTAAAGATATTGGGTCATTTCTAACAATGATCATCAATATTCTCAAGATTGTTCATTATTTCATGTGAAAACCACTTATTTATTGTGTACCACAAATTTTCTCAAAGTTTCATTTTTTTATTTTTTTTTATTTTTTTATTTTTTTATTTTTTTTTCAAATTTATTGCTAAAATAAAATGAACACAAAATATTTAAATTCAAAATTTATTTATTTCATGTAGATGTCATCATGAGACAAAAGCTTTCATCATCAAAGTGTAGAAATATATGCATCAGAATGCTCCTATTGACATGCTTTCAAAGATAACAAATCTTATCCTCAAAATTCTTCAAGAGGAAATCAATCTATGGTAAAACAAATTTCCAATGTTCGATAAGCTCTGGAATCAAAATGCCATCATGGACAAGACCTTCAATTCTTTCCTTCAGTTGTCTGCATTTTTAGTCGAATGCCCAATTGCCCCAATGTGATACTTGCACTTGCTGTTGGGGTCATAGCTTTTAGCTGACGAAGAAAACTCTTCAAAGCTAAGCCAATTTCTATTTCATCTTATTAATGTGTTTCATGATGAATGAGCTATGAATGTCATGAGTGCAATTTGATGCATGTGAAGGATAAACAAAGTTATGTGTGGTCATATACAGTGGAAACATGTTGACCATGTATGTTATAAATGCAACACGATGCCAACATGATGCATTTACATGAGAAAAATCAATGCATGGATATATGCAATGAATGACTATGTATGTTCCAAATGCATTTCCCAATGAATGATCATATACACTATCAATGCCACACAATGTCAATTATGATGCATGTGAAGAATAAATGATTGACACAGAGTATATACAAAGAAAATCATGCTGATCGTGTATGTCATGAATGCCACCTGATGCCAATATGAAAAATTAATGCATGAGCATATCATGATGACTGTGTATGCCATGAATGCAACCTGATGCCAACATGATGCATGTAAAAAATAAGCAAATTAATGCATGGATATATACAATGAATGACCATGTATGTTCCAAATGCATTTCCCAATGAATGATCATATACACTATGAATGCCATACAATGTCAATTATGATGCATGTGAAGAATAAATGACTGACACAGAGTATATACAAAGAAAGTCATGCTGGCCGTGTATGTCATGAATGCAACCTGATGCCAATATGAAAAATTAATGCATGAGCATAACATGACGACTATGTATGCCATGAATGCACCCTGATGCCAACATGATGCATGTAAAAAATAAGCAAATTCATGCATGGATATATACAATGAATGACCATGTATGTTCCAAATGCATTACCAATGAATGATCATATACACTATGAATGCCACATAATGTCAATTATGATGCATGTGAAGAATAAATGACTGACACAGAGTATATACAAAGAAAGTCATGCTGGCCGTGTATGTCATGAATGCAACCTGATGCCAATATGAAAAATTAATGCATGAGCATAACATGACGACTATGTATGCCATGAATGCACCCTGATGCCAACATGATGCATGTAAAAAATAAGCAAATTAATGCATGGATATATATAGGAAAATCATTTCTGACTATGAATGCATGAATGCAACTTGATGCTACCATGATGCATATAAAGAAAGAATAAATTGATATATGGATATATACAGAAAAATCATGCTGACTATGAATGCATGAATGCAACTTGACGCTAACATGATGCATATAGAGAAAGAATAAATTGATATATGGATATATACAGAAAAATCATGCTGACTATGAATGCATGAATGCAACTTGATGCCAACATGATGCATGTAAAGAAAGAATAAATTGATATATGGATATATATATAGAAAAATCATGCTGACTATGAATGCATGAATGCAACTTGATGCCAACATGATGCATGTAAAGAAAGAATAAATTCATACATAAGTATATACAAATAATGACCATGCATGTCATAAACGTATCTTACAATGAATGACCATGCATGCTATGACTATAACATGATGTCAAAATGATACATGCAAAAATAAATGAATTAACACAAAAATTTTTTTTTTTTGATTTTTTTTTTTATAAACCAATCACATCATTTTCAAAAGAATTTCAGGGTGGATCTTACTATGGTACAATATGCAAATGTTCATGTGACACTACCGGTTTTATGAAATCATAAAATTAAATTACCAACTGTTTATTGCAAAGAATGAGATCAATAATACAACCAAAAATGTACATGCTCTATTTACACATGCATGAAATGTGCAACATGCAAAAATGCTTGAAACAGGATTTTTTTTTGTTTTTTTTTGTTTTTAATAAAAAACAGCTAATGAACATCCGCCCCAACAATATCTGCTTATTTAGGCATCACGATGCCTTTGAGGCGGAGTATCACATTTATTACGGGCGATGTACGTACATCGTTGCCCGATCTACCACACTTATTCGGAGTGTAAAACAGGTAACAAAAAGTTTAGAAATGTCCCTCCATGTGTTCCTATTTTCGGTATATCTAACGGAAATTCGGGATGGCTTCGCCTAGGTTCACTATATGAGGGTGAATCGGTTCTAAGGCCTCGAATTGTTCCTCACTGTCGCTGGTGAAGGCTAGTAAGGCACCCCGATAAAAGCGGGTTCAATCCGTTAGAATATATTTTCCTATGCCCGTACGGAGGATTATCACGAAGGCAATAGGTACTTTATACTCCGAAAGTGTTTCACTAGCCCATACGGAGGATCATCACGAAGGCGTAGTTACTTTACTCCCACTTAAAAGGACAGAATCCGGGTATAGGATTCATGTTATGCAAATGCACGTGTAGTGTGTGTGGAGGAATATCAAACCTTTCACTACCTATTCTACAAACCTTATTCTAAATGCCCTAGCAATTAAAACATTCAAGAATAGTGTAACGCATTAACCGACAAGCAATTATAATATACAACCTTAAATAACTAGAGAACAAAAATAAAATGCATGCACATGAGTATGAACATATTTAAAAACATTTTATTATTTTCAAAATTCTCCTTATAAAAAAATGTGGGAATTAAAATTAAATACCAATTAAACCAACAAAACCGAGACTTTGATAACACATGACTAATTCTAGGCCTGACTCTCTAATATTTCCCCAGTGGAGTCGCCAAGCTGTCGCAACCTAAAAGAATAACGACGAGTCTCATCGCAAGACTTTATTATTCGTTAAGCGTGACATTTAAAAAAAACCCGAGGAAAAGTCGACTTAATTCCTCTAGAAATGAAGGTTTTGAAAATGACCTTAAAAAAGACATGGAGTCGCCACCAATCTTTTTTAGCTAGGTGTGATCGGCCACCTATTAAAACCGGTTTTATAAAATATTTTAAAAATTAATTAAAACATTTTAAAAACCAATTTCAAGTCTGCGTTTTAAACCAGAGAAATCAAAGAAGCGGGTTCGGGAGTCGGTTACGTGCAGGGAAGGATTAGCACCCCCACAACGCCCGTATAAATCGGTACCTTATTAATCGTGTGTTATCTCAAGTCTCGGTAAAAGTTGGTTTTAAATTTAGTATTTCAAATTAATTCCCAATTTAAAGAAAAATAATTCCATTTTTTTATTGAAAATGATCCGGAATTTATAAATTCAAAATTTTCCTATATTCCCCAACAAACGTGGCAAAATATAGAAATTTTTATTAGTTTTGGAAAACTTTCCGAATCATTCTCTTTTTTTTGAAAGAAAGATATTCCTTTATTAATAATAATTGATGATATTCCCTCCAGCAAACCCGTTAGAGAACTCATGAATTATTTTAACTCGGGAATATCTTTATTTTTATTGAAAACCATTATCTTTTTTGAAAACATTTAAAAGAAATGAATATGTATAGGCATGACATAAATAAAATGACATAGCAAAATCTAAATAATATAATGCAACCTAAATGTCGTGACACATAGAAATTATTATGGCAAGAATCACATACTATATAAAATGCATGAATATAAAAATGCAATGCATGAAATGTATTTTTTCCTTTAATTAAGGAAATCCGTATATCTAAAAAGATATCCGGCTACCTTAGGAAAACATGTCAAATTAAATATTCTAAAACCAAAATACTTTGTGATTGTTTGAAAACAATTTTGAAAAGCTTGAATTAAAAATAAAAACTGGCTAAATTTTTTAAAATGACTCTAATTTCCTAAGTTTAAAAATCCGGATTTTACTACCCTTAACCCGAGACTTGAAAAACCATTTTTAGAGTTTGAAAAGGCTTAGGAACCACCCTAAGTCAGTAGCTAACTCTCCTAATCAGCCCACTCTAAGTAAATTAACCAAATCAGAAAAATGGTTTTTCTTTTTAAATTCAATTCTGACTCCACTGTCCAGCTTTAATCCACGATTTTTTATCCTATTTTGAAAAATTCCAAAAATTCTAAAAAAAATACTGGAGACTCAGGACATGTAAAACTATACGAGAAAAAATCGGCTTAATTTTTTGATCAAAGATGAATTCCCAGAAAAACCATAGATGTACGAGTTTTTGGAGGAGAAAAAAACTGCTTTGTTTTTCTTTAAATTCAATTCTGACTCCACTGTCCAGTTTTAATCCACGATTTTTTATCCTATTTTTAAAAATTCCACAAATTCTAAAAAAAATACTGGAGACTCAGGACATGTAAAACTACACGAGGAAAAATTTTCTTAATTTTCTGATCAAAGATGAATTCCCAGAAAAATCAGAGATGTACGAGTTTTTTTTTAAAAAAACTGAAAAAAAAAACTGCTTTGCCAACACTTTTTTTTTTGTCCTTGATAAAATCATTTAAAAATCAAAATAAAAATATTTGAAACTCATAAAATGACTTGAAAGCAGTAGCTAGGACTTTTTGAAAGTTAGATAAAAATTTCTAAGTAAAAAAAATCACAAAGGTAGAATAATCAATTTGACAAACTTAATTTTCCACAAATATGCTCAAGAGAGCATGATCTTGAACCATTAATTGGCTCAAGTCATTATTCAAGTGGCATGAACATGAAATGCATGAAACAATGCAGCAAACATAATGCATGAAATGCATGGATCTAAACCTAAATGTAAGGAAAATGCATGACATAAATAATATGGCCTAGACCTAACATGAACTTGCATGGCATTTAATGTAACCTAGACCTAAAACATACATGGCATTTTTACAAACACAAGGCATGCTTAATTCAAAAATCCAACCGAATATCATGCAAATGCAAAAACCTAACAACTAGCATGACAAAAAATGCAACACACAATGCAAAACACATGGAGTAGCCAAATGGCCTCAAGCTCCAACAAGCATGGCATTTTCTCAAACACTTGGCATACTAGCATGAAAAACTAAGTCATAACACAAAAATCACACAAGCATTTTCACAAACACCTAATATACCAAATCTAAAACATGCTCACTAAGATATAAAACAAGAATCATGCAAAGAATCACACAAGCATTTTCACAAACACTTAATATGCTAACTCTAAAACATGCTCAAATTTAAACAACATGAAAACAGAAAATTAAAAATGCAAAAACATGATATCTAAGACATAAATGGCAACAAACAAAGCAACCAAATTAAATATAACTTAAGAACATGAAATAACATAATATTTAAAACATCAAAAATAAAGAAAATAGCATAAACAATATGGTAAAATGAATCAAAAACAACAACTTAAAATAAATAATGTAGGCCATTTGGCCATGGTGAGTTTATTGTAAAAACAAAATGTAAGAAAAATATACTTAAGAAAGGAAATGAAGGAAGAACAAGAAACATTTTTTTAAATGAAAACTCACCAAGTAGCTTTTGAACGGATTAAGCTATAAACCCTCAGAGTAGCTTTTGAACGGATTAAGCTACAAACCCTCTCACAAGTAGCTTTTGAACGGATTAAGCTATAAACCCTCAGAGTAGCTTTTGAACGGATTAAGCTACAAACCCTCAGAGTAGCTTTTGAACGGATTAAGCTGCAAACCCTCTCAACAAAAACACTATGACTCACCACCCGGATAATCCTAATACAAGTGTATAGACTATCTCACAAGGGGTAGTGGGTGATTTCAACCAAAGGCCAAGACCCCTTATTTATAAGGTGAGCACCTCCTTGGCTTGACATTACAAAGGGATGTGGGATTGGGACTTAGGCTCAAAAATGAAAATCTCTAACTTAACTCTTGATTTTTAATCACTTGATTGAAAAAATCCTAAGCTTCCTCCTTCCTTTGGGCTTGGGCAGGCCAGCACTTCTCTTTTCCAGCCCAGCTCTGATTTTGAAAGGCCCAAAGAAGCCCTTTTCGGTTGCTTGGGTGAAACGACCATTTTGCCCCCCGGATGCAAAATAAATATCAAACGGGCTCCAAATTCAATTTTTCTTTTTTTAATACTTCCAAAATAATAAAATATTGAGTTCTGGAAGTTTTCAAAATTATCCGAGTCCGTTTGCTATTTATTTGGATTTTTTCTTCCCAAAATGTCCTTTTATGCCCCTACTTTTTACCATTTTTTAAACGAGCTCCAAATCAAGATTTTTCTTCACCAATCTCTTCAAAATAATTAAAAAGTGTGATCTGGAATTTTTCATAATTTTTGGAGCTCATTTGGTATTTTTTCGGGATTTATCGGCTTGAATTACTGCATAGGAGGCTCGGGATTTGGCCATTTTGCAAACGAACTCGGAATCAAGATTTTCTTTCGCCAATATCTTTCAAATTATTTAAGAATAAGATTGACAAATTTTCCATAATTTTCGGAGTCCATTTGCTATTTTTCCCAAATTTTTCCAATTTTGCCCTTTAACCTCCGAAACCCGGTTTTGCTCAAAACAAGTCCGATTTTCGAATTTTCTTCAATCTGAGCCTTGGGCCATCCTTTTTAATCATTCCTCATCCATTGGGGGCTTTGGTCTTACCAAGTCGGGCCAATTCTGTGATTCTTCCCGATTTCACCGAAATCCACTAAAAATCCTGATTCTCAGTTTTCTCCCGGATTGACTTTTCTTTCGGTTTTTCTTGCAAGTGACTTCTCCATTACCCGTAGTCAGTGCTTATCTTTCATTTGGAACCTTCAATTTCGACCAGTTTGATCGTTTAAGCACTTTTCCCCAAATTTCTCGAATTAGGGTTTCTTTTCTACTGAATCTCCAAATCCCAACTTCCGAACTCCATATCTTTCAATGTAGACCTCGGATTATCAAAATTCTTTCGCCATTTTTCAATTGAACTTAAAATCTTGATTTTGAAAGTGGGTTGACTTTTTCAGTAGTTGACTTTTTGGGGTTGACTTTTCGGGGTTGACTTTTTCGGGTTGACTTTTTTTCAAGTTTGTCTTTTTGTGCTCGCCCTCTTAAACTATACTCGGAGTACCACCTGCCGGATGAAAACAGTCTTTTTATACTCGGAAACATCAATATGGGAGGAAAACATACCTGTTTAGTGGTCCGGACAAAATTAGGTGTCTACAGTTTGGTTTATGGGTTTTGAAACCTAGATCTAGGGATTTTTAGTTTTTTTTTTTTTGAAAACCAACTAGAGAAAGTGAAAGAGGAAAAGGAAAATAAGAATTTGGACTGGTTTTTGACGTGATCGACCGTCGGTGAACAGCGGCCGATGATGGTTCACGACGACCCGTGCGACAGACCGACCACTGAAATCTGGGCTGCGACCGGTGGCTTAGAGAGAAGGGAGAGAGATTTGAGAGAGGGGCTTGGGAAGAAATGAAGTAACAAATATTTTTTGGGTTATATAGGGGCGTCAAACGATGCCGTTTTAGCACAATGAGGGTCCGCGCGCGGACTCGGTTCTGACCCGGGGTCCGCGCGCCTGACCCGGGTCCAGGAAGAAAAAGAAAAAAAAAGAAAAAAAAAAGAAAAAAAAGGGAAAGAAATTCTAAAAGTTTTTATGGGAATTAATCCGAGCATTCCAAAATTCGAATTCTTGCGGTTTTCGAGGTAAGTTTTTAATTGTTCATTTTTCATTTATTTTGTTTTATTTTTCTCTTTGCTATTTGTTATTTTCTATTTTTTTTCTCTAGTTTTTTAGTGATTTTATTTTTTTTATTTACTATCATCTTTCTTTATTTATTTTTTACCCTTTTATTATAGTAGTTATTATTATTATTCTAATAATTATTATACTTCGAGTTTTTATATATATGTATATATTATTTTATTCATTGTATATTATTATTTTAAATTTCATGTCCTTTATGTATATATATATATATATATATATATATATATATATATATATTTTTTTTCATTGTTATTAGATATATTATAACCTTTTAAAAAAAAAAATCAAAGATGGTATTCCGGTACACGCGGATGAAAATGTGTCCTTTAAATTATTTTCGTCAAAGGAAATCCTCTAAAACGGATTCTTTCTTGGAATGGTCGAAGTATCATTCGTTCCTCGAAATGGTTCGAATAAAAATAGCTATCGAAACATATCGAAAATATCGGAGTAGTTCGGGAATTATTTTTATATAGATTTCTGTTATTTTAAATTAATTATAAAATAATATTTTTATTGATTTTTATTTTTAATTCCTCCATAAATAAAGTATGTCTTTTGTAAAGTTATTTCGGTAAATGAAATTCTCTAAAAACGGATTATTTTTCGAACGGTTGGAGTATCAATCGTTCCACGAAACGATTCGAGTAAAATTAGTTACCGAAACATTATCGAAATTATCAGAGTGATTCGGGAATTATTTTTACATAAATAATTTCTTTTATTTCGGAAACAATTATAAAAGGCATTTTCATCAATTTTTTTTTAAAGTGAAAGATAAAATGTTTTGAGAAAGGTGATCCTCCGACTATGGTACTCAAAGAGATTCACAAGTAGTGATCTCGGCGAAATCTTGAGGTAAGGAAAACCCGCTAAAAGTTTTCAAAAGTATTGAGATTTTTGGTATGTTTTTTTTTTCAATACAAAGGTTCACATTTTTTTGAATAAATCGTAACAAATGTTTTTTTTTTTTACGGAAAAATAAAAGTTCATAATTTTTGTCTGTAAATAAAATTGATTAAGGGAATTATTTTAGATACTAAAATAAAAATCATTTTTTAAGATAAAGGATAACACGTGATTAATTGGTACCGTTTTTAAAACGGGCGTGTGGGGGTGCTAATCCTTCCCCACATATAACCGCATACCGAACCCAATTTTGTTTTCGTAGACCAAAAATTATCCTTTTAATAAATCTTAATTAATTTTAAGATTTTATTTAGAGGATAAATTTTTTTAGTTGACCAATCACACTTAACCAAAAAAGATTGGTGGCGACTCCCTGTATTTATTTTAAAAATCGTTTAGCGATCGAAAAAACGTTATGACAATATTAATATATAAATATTTTTTATTATTTTAATATTATTTTGAACAATAATATGGTTTTTGGGCCGGCTTGAGATCCGTCCGAGCTTAGGTAAAAAAAATTCAGACTGTAACCTGACTCAACCTAACCTATGATCAGATCTACTGGTAACCAAATTTTACATGTAAGAGTTAGATGAAAAGCATTAATTAGAAGTTGTATAAGTGTATACTGTGGATGGACTTTCTTTTTCAGTTTAAAAAAAAATATATGATTTTTATTAGAGCATATTGACACATGCACATGTATATATTTGGGATTTGATTAATAGATTTAAGTAATATTTAATATATATATTTTTTAAAATATTTTTAAGAAAGCTAATTTCTAGATTTGCTCATTGTCCTCTAAGACAATAGGTATTCGGACCATTAGGTAAGAAATTTTCTGTAATAAAGAAGATTAGTTTTGATCATCTTTGGAGGTAACCCAGACTTTAATGAGTGAAAGCCGACTTTAGGTTTGGATTGATAATATGTTTATCTGTCATTAAATAAAATATATATATATATATAAATACTAGTACTTGATAATTTCTAAGAAAAATTGTCGAGTTAATAGTACCAATGATCTTCAAATTTTACGGCATCTTTTATATTGGTCCCCAAATTTTAAAATGTATCAATCAGATCCTCGATCTTATAGTTTTGTATCAATGTAATCCTTCCGTTAGCAAAACTGTTAAAATAGACGTTAAATGACAGATGATATTTTACGTGTAAATTACAAAAAATGTTATCCTGCTGATGTGGTCCTTCTTTTTGTCTTTTTTCTTTTTTCTTTATTCTTTTTCAAATTTTATGTTTTCTTTTCTCTTTTTTTTTTTATAAATAAATACAAAAAATAAAAATAATTTATATAATAATTTAAATTGATTTTTTTAAAATATAATTAATTTATAAACATATAAAATATTTAGTTAAATTAATTTTATGAAACGTAACAATAAAATATTTTATATTTTATTTCTTCTTTATTATATTTTTCTTTTTTCTCCTCTTTATAAATAAAAAAATAATTATATTATAATTATATTATAATTTAAAATAATTTTATAATAATTAATAATTTATAAAAATATAAAATATTTATTTGAATTAATATTATAAAAATATTTTAAGTTTTTTTTTTACTTTTTTCTCTTTTTCTCTTTTTTTCCCTTTTTCCTTTTTCTTCTTTATAAATATATAAAAATTAAAATAATTTATATTATAATTAAAATTTCAAAAATATAATAATTTATAAAAATATAATAAATTTATTTACATTAATTTTATAATAAAAAATAAATTTTATTTTCCTTTTTCTTATTTCTTATTTCTTTTTTCGTTCTCCTTTTTCTTTTTCAAAATAAATTATTATTTATAACAAATAAAATAATTTATAAATATAAAATATTTATTTACATTCATTTAATTAAAATTTTATATTTTTATGTCGACTTCAATGCTGAAGTTGAGGCGGCAACTACCTTGACCGAATCTGCCTAAAGCGTCAAATCGGACTCTTCTCGATCTAGCGCAAGGGATCAAATTTGGCCTCTTGCAATGCCTATCGACCGTTATGAATGGCAGTCTAATTCTTCGCAGGGTTGGACTAGCGATGGAGATTCAAATTTTTCTTTTTTCGATCGACGAGAGTTAGGTGGAGAGAATAGAAAGAAAAAAAATAAAAATATATATATTTATAAAAAAATTAATGTAAATAAATATTTATATTTGATAAATTATTTAATCTTTTACAAAATTAATTTATTTATAAAAGGAAAGGAAAAAAAGAAAGAAGAAAAAGGAAAATAACTTTTTTAATTAATTAAAATAAATATATTATTTTTTTATAAATTATTTAATTAGAATAAAATAATTTTTATTTTTATTTAATTATTTATAACAGTAAATAAAAAAAGAAAAGAAAATTTATTTTTATAAATTAATGTAAATAAGTATTTTTTTATAAATTATTTTTTTAAATTTAAATTTAAATTATAATTTTTTTTTCTTGTTTGTATTTATTTATTAACAAGAAAAAAGCGAAAAGTAAAAACAAACTTAAAATAATTTTTATAAAATTAATGTAAATAAATATTTTATATTTTTAATAAATTATTTAGTATTTATAAAATCAATTTAATATAATATAAATTATCATTTGTGTTTTGAGTTTATTTATAAAGAATATAAATTGAAAAAAAAAAGGAAAGAAACAAAAAAATTTAAAATAGATTTTGTAAAATTAATTTAAATAAATATTTTATATGTTTATAAATTAATTTAAATTATAATATAAATTATTTTTTATTTTTATTTATAAAAATGAGAAAGGAAAATATAAATTTTGAAAAAGAAAAAGAATAAAGGAATAAAGAAGAAAGACAAAAAGAAAGACCAATGATATTTTTGTAATTAACACGTCACATGTCATCTGTCATTTAATGTTTATTCTAACGGTTTTGCTAACAAAATGACCACTTTGATACAAAACTATAAGATCGAGGATGTGATTGATACATTTTGAAATTTGAAGACCAATATAAAATATACCTTAAAGTTTGGAGACTATTGGTGTTATTAACCCAAAATTATCTCTGATGTTGCAATTGTACTACAAAATTTAAAGGAATTGGGACGATTTTCGTCTCGAAAACTATAAAATCTGTCCTCAAAAGTTTTTTTCAACACTCATCCTTTAAAATTACGTCTCTGAAAATTTTAGGAACAGTATCTTGTACAAATCATCAAGATAAACAGTTGATAATTCAATTCCTCTTATAGTTAGTTGTAACTATGTTTGGTTGTGGAGTTCTTGAGGGACTGAATTCAAGAATACCTATTTGAGATTGACATCGTCATGTTCACCAAGCTGGTAGAACAATCTAAAAAAATTTTGATAGTGTCGATCAAGCTCTTTAGGAAGGAATGAAAAATATTTTAGCTTAAAAATTTGTTCTTTGATTTTGTCGGATGACTTGTTGTCCACAAGATATGGTGGATAACTGCAATAAAATTGTGCCTATATTCTCCAAATTTATGCTAAAATTCTCTTATTCATCTTGAAAGCAATGGAGACGACAACAAACGTCCCAAAATTCATAAAGATGGCAAAACTTTTTAAGGACGGTTTTTTTATCTTTCCTTTTTCGTCCCTAAAAGTTCGTAATGATGCCGGCTAGCTGTGGGCTGCAATGAAATATAATTTTGTTTTTCTTTTTCCAATTGGTATGTTAATACTTCATTTGTACAATTTGTTAATTTCCATTGATAAGTGGCAGTCGCATTCCTTTTTTATTTTGACCAAAATTTAGTTAGATAATTATTAATTTTAATTTATTTTTAGTTACTGTTTAATTTTGCTATAAAATCTTAAGTTTACCTAAAATGGTTTTTTGGAGTTACTCTCAGACTCTCAGTGCCTTCTTTATGATTAAAAAACACACAGATTTTCTGCCTTAATCAATCTCTAAGCAGCCTTATTTCAATGGCATATTAATGAATTTATTACTACAAACTGTCGTTTTAAATGAGTTTTGAGGGAACCTAGAATAATACTTGGTAAAAGAAAAGAAAAAATAAACCTACCAGAAACCCAAAAAATAAAGATATATTTGAGGGTCTTGTAATTTTGGACACGACATAATTACGATATGATAAAAAATAATTAAAACACAACACACAAAAATAATACGAACACGTACAAATACATGAATATGTCAAAATTTATATAATACGAATTATTAATGTGTTAAAATTTATATAAATATACAATACTTTAAACATGATAATGACATAATAAAATAAAACGAATATAATACGGATACACGAATTATCAAATTTAATAATATAAAATATAATGGGAAAATATATATATATATTTTTTTTTTAAATTTTGAATGGTTAATATATAATGTAGTTATTCAAGGAGCAAAAGCTAAAAGGGAAAACTGCCCTTAACCTTAATTAAGGCTAAAATATATAATCAGTCAAAATTGAATTGAAAGCATAGTGCTTTACTTATACTTTACTGTATAAGATACCTAGGAAAACCTAACAATAATATAAATTTGATTACATGAATTTTCCAAGAGCTGATACATGACTTCTTCTTCTTTTTTTTTTTTTTTTTTTCGGGAAGTAAAGAGAGAAAGGAAAGAGAAAAAAAAATGAAAGAAGAAGAAAAAAAAGTGTGTATTTGTGTTCGTAATATTTTTTGTGTGTATTTAAAGTATTATAAATTTTTATACGTTAATAATTCGTTTTATGTATATTTTGATACGTTCGTGTATTCGTATAGTATTCATATTATTTTTCGTGTTGTGTTTTAATTATTTTTTTTATACTATGTTCGTGTCATGTCTCATATTTTGCATAGTTTGTTATTGTGATTCAATTTAGAAAAAAATTTATGTGTTCATGTCGTGTCTTAATACATAACATATTTTTCATAATTTGTAATAGTGATTCAATTTAGAGAAAAAAATTTATGTTTGTGTTCGTATTATTTTTTGTATGTTTAAAATATTATAAATTTATATAAATTTTTACACGTTAACAATTCGTTTTATATAGATTTTGACACATTCGTGTATTTGTGTCATTTTCATGTTCATGTTATTTTTCGTGTCGTGTCATGTTTTAATTATTTTCTCATGTGGTGTTTGTGTCGTATCTCAGTTCATCCCATATTTTACATAATTTGTTATAGTGATTCGATTTTAAGTTTAAATTCATTTACTTATAATATTAAAATATAAAAAACTATATAAATAAATAATAATTATTTAATATGATTCAACTTATATTTATTTATGATTGTTAATTTAATTAAAATTTTATAAATATTAAAAAAAAAACAGCGAAGAGGAAGAGTGTCTCAATTCATAACATATTTTGCATAATTTGTTATTGCAAATCAATTTAGAGAAAATTTTGTGTGTTCGTAACGTGTTTATGTTATTTTTTGTGTTAAAGTATTACAAATTTATATAAATTTTTACACGTTAATAATTCATTTTATATAGATTTTGACACGTTCGTGTATTCCTGTCGTGTTTTAATTATTTTTTCATGTGGTGTTTGTATCGTATCTCAATTCATATCATATTTTGCATAATTTATCATAGTGATTCGATTTTAACTCTAAATTCATTTACTTACGATATTAAAATATAAACAATTATTTAAATAATAATAATTTAATATTATTCAATTTATATTTATTTATGATTGTTAATTTAATTAAAATTTTATAAATATTAAATAAATAAAAAAACTAGTGAAGGGTGAAGAGTGTCTCAATTCATAACATATTTTGCATAATTTGTTATAGCGATTCAATTTAGAGACAAATTTGTGTGTTCGTGTTCATGTTATTTTTTTGTGTGTTTAAAGTATTATAAATTTATATAAATTTTTACACGTTAATAATTCGTTTTATATAGGTTTTGACACGTTCGTGTATTCGTGTTGTGTCATATTTAAATTATTTTCTCATGTGGTGTTTGTGTCGTATCTCAATTCATCTCATATTTTGTATAATTTATCATAATGATTCGATTTTAACTCTAAATTTATTTACTTACGATATTAAAACATAAAAAATTATTTAAACAAATAATAATTATTTAATATGATTCAACTTATATTTATTTATGATTGTTAATTTAATTAAAATTTTATAAATATTAAAAAAAAAATCCCTTAACGAAGCGGGGAAAAAATTCTAATCTATACAATACTATATTTTTAACTACACAAGCTTTTGGGTGTTGACACGTGGTTTTTTGTTTTTTTTGGGGGGAGGGAAGAGAGAAAGAAAAAAATATATGAAAAAGAAAAAGAAAAAAATATGATAAAAATTTGTGCATTTGTGTTCGTGTTATTTTTCATGTGTTTAAAGTATTATAAATTTATATTATTTTCTTCACGTTAATAATTTATTTTATGTATATTTTGACAAGTTCGTATATTCGTGTAGTGTTCATTTTAATTTTCATGTTATGTTTTAATTATTTTTTCTATACTCTGTTTGTGTCGTGTTTCAATTCATTTCATATTTTTTATAATTTGTCATTGTAATTCAATTTAGAAACAAATTTGTGTGTCGTGTAGTGTCTCATTTCATGACATATTTTGCATAATTTGTTATAGTGATTCAATTTAGAAAAAAAATTGTGTGCTCATGACGTGTTCACGTTTTTTTTTTTTGTGTTTAAAGTGTTACAAATTTATATAAATTTTTACACGTTAAAATTTTGTTTTATATAGATTTTGACACATTCATGTATTCGTGTTGTGTTCATATTATTTTTCATGTTGTGTCGTGTTTTAATTATTTTTCCATATTGTGTTTGTGTAGTATCTCAATTCATCTCATATTTTGCATAATTTGCAATAATGATTCGATTTTAATTCTAAAATTCATTTACTTACGATATTAAAACATAAAAAATTATTTAATATGATTCAACTTATATTATTTATGATTGTTACTTTAATTAAAATTTTATAAATATTAAAAAAATCCTCGAGTGGATAAAAATTTATGTGTTCATGTTATTTTTTCGTGCGTTTAAAGTATTATAAATTTATATAAATTTGTACACATTAATAATTTATTTTATGTATATTTTGACACGTTCGTATTCGTGTAGTGTTCATGTTATTTTTCGTATTGTGTTTTAATTATTTTTCTTATGCTGTGTTCGTGTTGTGTCTCAATTCATTTCATATTTTGCATAGTTTGTCATTATGATTAAATTTTAAAAAAAAAAAAATTATGTGTTCGTGTCGTGTCTTAATTAATGACATATTTTACATAATTTTTTATAGTGATTTCAAATTAGAGAAAAATGTGTGTTCGTGTTATTTTATTATTTGTTTAAAGTATTATAAATTTAAATAATTTTTTACACGTTAATAATTCGTTTTATATAGATTTTGACACGATCATGTATTCGTGTCATATTCATGTTATTTTTTTGTGTCATTTCATTTTTAATTATCTTTTCAAGTTGTATTTGTGTCGTATCTTAATTTAACTCTAAATTCATTTACTTACGATATTAAAACATAAAAAATTTATTTAAATAAAAATAATTACTAAACATGATTCAACTTATATTTATTTATTTATGATTATTAATTTAATTAAAATTTTATAAATATTAAAACAATTCTCCAACGATGCGGGGAAATCATTCTAGTGGTAACGAAAATGGATTACAAGCAGTCATTTAGTAGCTGTGCAGCTTCCTCGCTACCAATCAAACAATATTGTAAGAGAAATCATTTCATTTATTATCAATAAAATTTTTAAATTTCACAAATAGAGTAAATAGGGTGACACATATTTCATTGGGTATAATAAAAATATTAAAAAATAGGACATGAGATAACTTTTTAATCCGGTTGTGAAATTAATTTTTTTTTTTTTTTTTACTAACAACGTATCAAAAACGAACTTTTATCTTAACAGAAAATTGAAGTAATTCATTAGAAAAAAGGACATCATTTTCGACAAAAAAGTTTTAAATTTTATTGTAATTGACTTTTTATTACCAAAATTTGTTATATATATATATAAATTGAATCAACTTATATTGATGTAAAACTAATTAGTTTTAAATGTTTTTATAATTTTATATACGATTTATATTTTAATAAATTGACTGTTGGATATAGTAATATAATCGCACTGGTCATGCATGTAAAATTTTGAATCTATCCAATATTTATATTCATATCGATCAAGAATACAGTATTTTTTAAATATATTTAACGGTTGAAATTTTTGTTCATCAAATAAATAGTTAGACATTTTTAATTTACTCGAAACTTGACGTGCACGATCTACATTAATAGAGTATAAATACAACGGTCGAATTAAAACAATATAAATCATGTAAAAAATATATAAAATTAAATTAATTTTACATTAACATAAGTAATTTTTTCCATATATATATATATATGTGTGTGAAATGTTCTTCAACATCAAGTCAGCAATTGCATGAAATTAGGCTAATTAGCCCACAAAAATGAGTTTTTGATCTTATTAATTAGTAGTGATTTTTATTTTATCTGTAGCTTTAGAATAATTAAGCCAATGGTTTAAGCCAGCAAGCAAGCTGGAGCCGTGGTATTAATTACTATATAAACTGAAAATACCGTTGGAGAGCTCCATTCAACCGTTTAAAGTTAGTTGGGTCTTCACATTTTATCACTTACAATATCTAACAGTCAACTCCTACCACTCTTTTTCTTCTCACTGAACCCTAACTTAATTTTTTTTTATTATTTATATTTCCTTAAAAAAGCAACAAAAAAGAAAAGAGCAAAGTTCTTTAGGGTGATCAGTTCATTTTTGTTTTTATATCCTTAAATCAATAAGACCCCAATCAATTCTTCTCTCTCTGCCCACTCTCCATTGTTCTTCTATCTACCCCTTAAAGCCAATCCCATATTGCCATGGGCGTCGTCGACATGTCTAACCCACCCATCAAAGATTTCTTTGCTTCTCCCGCTCTCTCCCTCAGCCTTGTAAGTAGTTTTAACTCCATTGTTCATCATCTATATATATATATATATATTTCATTTTCATCTTTTATCTTTTATCTCTTTCTTCCTGCTTAATTATTATTCTTTACGTCTTTTTTGTTTATTGAAAGGCCGGGATATTCCGGGATGCCGGTGCCGCGGCAGCTACAGCAGCTGCAAGTGTGGAGGTGGAGGAAGGAGATGAAGGAAGTGGAGGAGGAGGAGGAGGATCAGGTGATAAAAGAGAAGAGACTGTGGAAATTAGTAGTGAGAACTCGGGTCCTGCAAGATCAAGAACAGAAGATGACTTATTATTAGATTTAGACGATGAAGAAGACGATGCCGACAAAACCAAAAAGAAGAAGAGAAAGAAGTATCATCGTCACACCGCAGACCAAATCAGAGAAATGGAAGCGTAAATCTCCCATTCCCTCTTTTTTATATGATTCTCATATTATGAGATGGCACGTATATACATACATAAATACATATAAAATTAATAAATTAATTCAAACTCACCCATTATTTTAATTTCAATAAACTTGTTATGGCAACCTCTCTCATATATATATATATATATTCCTACATTAGCATACGTATCGTACGTACGATGTAGTTTGGGAAGATTTTTATAATACTAAAAAAGTTAGTGACAGACATGCTTACAAAAGAAAACAAGATTATAAAGTTAAAGATGACTCAGAATTTTATGGTGACTTTAATAAATCCTTTTCTAGCTTTGTTTTTTCATGAAAGTTTGATAAAATCATAGGTACCAAAAGCATCGTTTCTTTCTTTTCGAAGGCTGAAGTGATGTCGATCTTGTTCTCTAATTGCTTGACATTATCCTTACATGATCAAAGATTATAATTATGAGATTTGTTCTTTAATTTTTTTTTTTTCTTTCTTTCTCTTTGCATGAAATATTTTATCTTTCCAGGCTGTTTAAGGAATCACCCCATCCAGATGAGAAGCAAAGGCAGCAATTGGGTAAAAAATTAGGCCTTGCTCCAAGCCAAGTCAAGTTCTGGTTTCAAAATCGTCGAACACAAATCAAGGTAACCCCCCAGTTGTTTTCATTTCATCTAATTCTGTTTGATATATTTATTATTACTTTTTTTAGAATAATTTGGTTGAAATCAGATTATTTCTCAACAAAATTGAATTACTCATGTTGCATTCTGTATACATATGTTTGGTAGTACTGTTAATGGAGTAGTCAATTTGCAGGCTATACAAGAGCGCCATGAAAATTCTTTGTTGAAGCAAGAGCTTGAGAAACTCCGGGAAGAAAACAAAGCCATGAGGGAGACTATAAACAAAGCTTGTTGCCCAAACTGTGGCATGGCTACCACTAGCAAAGATGGCTCCATGACAACTGAAGAACAACAACTACGTATCGAGAATGCCAAACTCAAAGCCGAGGTCTAGACTCTAGACTAGAGAGCTAATTGATAGAATCTTTTTATACTTTTTTCCCTTAAAAATCTGTATATATAATGTTCATATATTACAACAGCTGAGAAGATTTTCTTTTCAAAATATTAATTGCAGGTAGAAAAATTGAGAACAGTTATAGGAAAATACCCTCCAGCAGGGGCAGCATCGACAAGTTCATGCTCAGCTGGAAATTATGACCAAGAAAACAGGAGTTCATTGGATTTTTACACTGGGATTTTCGGGCTTGAAAAGTCGAGAATTATGGAGATTGTTAACCAAGCAATGGAAGAGTTGAAGAAGATGGCTACGGTTGGTGAACCGCTGTGGGTTCGTAGCGTTGAGACTGGTCGTGAGATACTTAACTATGATGAGTATGTCAAAGAGTTCTCAGTCGAAAATTCAAGCAATGGGAGGCCAAAAAGATCCATCGAGGCCTCTCGAGAGACTGGGGTTGTTATTGTTGATCTCCCAAGGCTAGTTCAAAGCTTCATGGATGTGGTAAGAATATGCATATATAGCAGTAATTCTCCTAGGTTTTCTTAATGAAAATTATAGAAAATTAATGGCTTTTACATGTGAATTTTTTTTTCCCTGTTTTCCAACAGAATCAATGGAAGGAAATGTTCCCATGCATAATATCAAAGGCGGCTACAGTTGATGTGATTTGCAATGGTGAAGCTCCTAATAACAAAATTGGTGCTGTACAGTTGGTAAGTTGCCTTTGTCTGTAGATGCTTCATAGACCTTACATATTAAAATCATATATCATTTTATTGCTATTTCTTTTTCTCTCTTTCTCGTACTTTTTATTTTGCTTCACAGTTTAGATATATTCATAATCAAATTAGTTTTTTTCTTTTACTACTTCTCTTTGTTTCATGATATTAATGTGGACTAGCTAGCTGTTATTAATTTAGCATGGGGAAATGCTCTTTGTTTCCGGTACTACAATCATTTAATCTCACATGCTTCAGAAAAGGATGAGAAAAAACAAAAGAGCTACTATTTCACATGCTTTTATGTCTTATTTAGAGCTAATGGGTCGGATGCTTTTATGTCTTATTTAGAGCTGTTAATGGGTCGGTTTGTCGTATGTCTAAGTTGGGTAAAAGTATTTAGAAAATTTATGTACTATATCATTTAATATAAATTAATTTTTTTATTATAAAATTGAATAATTTAATTTTTGTATTTTTAAAATTGAAACATAAAAGTAAAATCATTAAATAGTGTAAAAGAAATTATTAAAAAAGTTGATGTGGTATTTAACTTTGTGTTTATTTGATGACGTGAATGTCAAATGCTGACGTGGCACCAATAAAATATATTATTTTAAGCTAACGTGAATAAAATAACAAACTAAATTGGCAAAAATGACACATCAAAATTTTTTTGCCTACTTAGTTTGTTATTTTGCCCACGTTAGCTTAAAATAATATATTTTATTGGTGCCACATCATCAAATAAACACAAGGTTAAATGTCGTATTAGTTTTTTAAACAGTTTTCGCTCAACTAGTTAGTGATTTTACCTTTTTGCTTCAATTTTAAAAGTACAGGGACTAAATTACTCAGTTTTATAGTAAAGGGAAATGGTATAATACAGGAACTTTCCAAGTACTTTGACCGTCAAGTTTAGATAGTAAAAATTTGAACAGATTTCTTTTGCTCCTGTTGTTTTTCTTTGTCTCTCCAATAATTTTTTGACACGTGTTTAAAGTTATCTTTTATTTATAGAGTTTGTATTTGATACACTGTCAATGTATAGTTCTATACACTATAATGAATTTGACGGTGATACCTCATTAAAAAATAAACCTTGAACCCTAAACTTGATTTTAACAGATAATATCATGTGGTGCACTGTCAATAACATTGACAGTGCATATTAAATATAAATTTTTATTTATAAACAATTAAACACAAATATTTTTTTTATTTGAACGCGTGTCAAAATAAACATTGGAGGGGCACAAAGAGGACACCAAATGGGGACAGAAGAAATCTATTCTAAAATTTTTGCATCGGATTTGAAAAAACTTGTTTTAATGCTTAAAATATATTAAATATTTAAAATTTAAAATTTATTTTTATTTTTATATTAATATTTTTATATTTTTATAATTAAATTTAAATAAAAAATAATTTTTTATTTATTAAATAACAATTCGAGCTGATTTGAATTTAAAATATTTTATTTCAAATCTGATCAATTTCGATAAAGTAAGTAACCCGATTCTTGAATAAATTTAATCTTATTTGACATAATCATTTAAAAACTTGATCTTTTAACGGATGCAATCTTATTTGAGTCTAAAATGCTTTTAGACTCAAACTGAATGATATTTGATATTTCGTTAGATTTTCAAAAGCCGGTTTTGATAACTAAAACATTGCTAAATTCAAATTTAAAGATTTAAAATTTTATTTGGATGACCGATGATACCAATAAAAGTGATTTCCTCCATTTTGAAGTCGAACCTTAAATCTTAATCATCAGTTCAGTTAATAGATTAAATTAATGATTAAATTCAAATTTAAAAATTTAAAGTTTCATTTAGATAAATTTAGAAGGATAATAAGCATAACTAACATGCAAGAAAAAAGTAAGTTCAACATCTTAATATTTGTAATTTTTTTTATTTTCAGATTACGATTTTTTTTTTTGTAAAAAAAAAAAAACATGAATAGCATAATAGAATTTGATTTTGATATTATATTAAGCATCCAATTTAAAATCAATTGATAATAAAAAAAAAATGCTCAACTTAAATATAAAACTACAGACAACTTAAGACTTAATAAATATAGGATAATACCACTTTAATATTTGTAATCAAACAATCCAAATTGAAAGATAAATTAATTACTCATAATAGAAAGAAAAAAAAACTAATTTTAGCCATTTGAAATACATAATGCTTTTAATTTTCTGTAGTAAGTTTTTCTAAAATGGGCGATGGTTGTAGATGTTTGCGGAGCTACAAATGCTCACACCCTTGGTGCCTAGTAGAGAAGTGTATTTTGTCCGGTATTGCAAGCAATTGAGTGCTGAACAATGGGCAATTGTCGACGTTTCAATTGACAAAGTTGAAGAAAATATTGATGCATCCTTAGTAAAATGCAGAAAACGTCCGTCAGGTTGCATCATCGAGGATAAATCCAATGGCCATTGCAAGGTAATATATTTACAAATGCACGTAGCTCTTTGGAGGAAATTGATTGGTTTGCCAGAAAATTTACAACTTTTTCTTCCTTGCTTAAAGCAAGATGAGTAGATAATTTCATTTTTATAACAAGTTTATGAAGATCATTTCAACAAAATTTTCAGGTGACTTGGGTCGAACACCTTGAGTGCCAGAATAGCACAGTTCACACCATGTACCGTACCGTTGTTAGCAGTGGTCTAGCCTTTGGTGCGAGGCATTGGATGGCAACATTGCAACTTCAGTGTGAGCGGCTTGTTTTCTTCATGGCAACTAATGTTCCAACTAAGGATTCAACTGGTAAGTTTAAATTTATCCATTGTATTATGGGGCTACGGGTAATTATTATGTTGCTACGACTCCTCATTTTTCTTAAAATATTCATGTCCGACCCATATCTGAACATAGTATAAGATATGATCCTCCAAATACATGAAAATCTTGAAGAAAAAAAATCGAACATATCCGTATCCGACACTTACTCCTGAGTCTGAGTAACATAAGGGAATTATCAATTTGTATGTTCAGCAAAGAAAATCTTCAACTAAAGCCTGAAACTAAATCTAGGTGTTGCAACGTTGGCTGGGAGGAAGAGCATTTTGAAGTTGGCCCAAAGAATGACATGGAGCTTTTGTCATGCAATTGGAGCATCAAGCTATCATACTTGGAACAAAGTCTCTAGCAAAACAGGGGAAGACATTAGAGTTTCTTCAAGGAAAAACTTAAATGACCCTGGCGAACCTCTTGGGGTGATCGTCTGTGTAGTTTCTTCCGTTTGGTTGCCTGTCTCTCCTAATCTCTTATTTGATTTCTTGAGAGATGAAGTTCGTCGCAATGAGGTAATTTATAGTATAACTTTGCCTTGATGCAATCACTCGAATAAGTTAATAGAATTCATAAAACAAGACTTGTTTCTTCTGTATATTTTAGTGGGATATCATGTCAAAGGGAGGTCCTGTACAATCCATTGCAAACCTCGCCAAAGGGCAAGATCGCGGCAATGCAGTAACAATTCAAGTAAGTTCTAAATCTCCCAGCAGAGAATATTCCAAACTAAAATCTGCTTTTTCTCCCTGTCCCCGTAGGAAGCACGAACACGCAATACGAGTACGACATGACACGGACACGGTGATACGAAAATTTTTAAAAAATTATGACACGGGTACGACAGAACATGTAAACAAAAAATACTTTTTATATAATAATATACAACAAAAATATACATTTGATAGTTGATACTTTTCAATTAAAATATTAACATGCAAATAGTTTTTCAACTTTTTAAAATTATTTTTGAATTTAAAAACTTGAACTTTAAAAAACCCATTAGAACCAAATTGCTTATTGTTGATACCATATTTGGGAGAAAAAAAAAAACTTCGTCGTGTTTCCGGACGTGTCCAGCATGTCTTGACCATGTTCTGACCGTGTTTGATTTTTTTTTTTTTTTTGAAGTTTCCTCGCGTGTCTGACACATATTCCGTCATGTCGTTATCGTATCTATGTCAGACACTTAGACAATGCCTGACAGAAGTGTCTGTGCTTCATAGGTTTCTCTGAATCATATGCAGCATCTAAATTGCATCATGTTTTCTATTTCAGACAATGAAGTCGAAAGAGAATAGCATGTGGGTGCTCCAAGACAGTTGCACTAATGCTTTTGAATCCATGGTTGTCTTTGCTCCTGTGGACATAACTGGTATGCAATCAGTGATCACAGGATGTGACTCAAGCAACATGGCCATATTACCTTCAGGTTTCTCCATTCTTCCTGACGGGCTCGAGTCAAGGCCTTTAGTCATCACTTCTAGGCACGAGAAGAGCAATGATACCGAAGGAGGATCTTTGCTTACAATAGCCTTCCAAATCCTAACAAACAGCTCCCCATCTGCCAAACTAACCATGGAATCTGTTGAACCTGTCAACACAATATTATCTTGCACATTGCGAAACATTAAGACAAGCTTACAATGTGAAGATGGCTGACCATAATAGCCTTTTGATTAGGTAGACATTAATTGTAAAAGCCATAGGTTTTTTTTTTTCTTTCTTTTCTCCCACAACTTGCAGTTTTACATTAATTGTAAAACCCGTAGGTTTTTTTTTCTTTCTTTTCTCCCACAACTTGCAGTTTTAAGCAAATGACCTATTTTTGTTATGTGGGCTTGTTTCTATTCCTTCTTTGGTTAGCACAGATGGTTTGGACTTCAGGCATATTTTTAGAGGGGAAGCTGGATGGATAGAGCTGGGTTTAAAAAGCTTTTTAGATCTAGGAGAGTGAATATTCTCATGTATAGAATTACTTTACTATTCATTAATGCAATATTGTGGTTTGTCTTGATTGCTTTACCAACTTATGATCCCTGAAATATGTTGAATTATCCACTGTTTTTAAAGGAATTTAGGGGTTTTATTGCTAAAATTATCCAACCAATGAAGGTCTCTCAGAGATCTCATTGCAAGCCATTACCAAGATGCTGCAGCAGTACTGCAATCTTAGTTACTATTTACTTATGGCTCAACATTAATGAACAGAATTATGACCTTTGAAGCACCTCATGCAGCATCGTGGAGGTGCTCATGGTGAGGTTTTTTAGGACTTAATTTTTTTGGATAACTCACTTCCAAGTGAGGCATTTTCACTCCTCAGAAATCACTATAATAGTACATTTGTCATCAAATATAATCACTATGAAAGTACTCTTGTTAAGAAGCATAATTAGACAGACTGTTACCTATCCGGTATCCCTGACAAATTGTCAAACATCTTTGCATTGCTGCTTAAGTCTAGGACCCAAGTTCTAGACCAAAACAAGAACAGGACAATCCATTGCAGGCTAACTTCATAATCATTTCAATCCTTGTAGTAAATCTATGAAAAAATCTAAGGTAATTCATTCCTAAAGCAAGCACATTCTGAAGTACTATCACAATATTATGTTCTTTTCAATTTCACCATTTTCCTCACTTTCAATTCCACTTCTCAGAACCCAGTCCCAATAGTCCCCAGCATTTTCCCCTCTGCATCCAAACTCAAATAGCCACTCCATCCTGATTTTATCACTAAAACGTCAATTTCTTTACTAATTAACAAAGAAACCCAATTCAAATAAACCCATCAAAATTCGAGCAGAGAACACCAAGATCAGTTTTTGGAACACTAAAAACACTTGCAAAAGATTACAAATTTACCAAAATAAAAGGGCCCCACCCCAAGGGTTTAACACTAAACCGGCTGTTCTTGAAGCTGTTTAGACTCCAATGGGATCCCAAGCTCCCCTGTCTCCGCCTTATGCTGCTTCCCATTCTTAATTGGTATAGGCACAGCAATGAAAGTCTTGGTCTTGCTAATAGGCCTGCTCTTTTCCAGCTGCATAAAATTCACCAACTTGGAATTGGTTATCTGGGTCATGAGCCTGGAACTTGTTCTTCTTCCTGACACGCCTCTTGTACTTAGGATGCGGGGCTAAACGCACCACTTCCACGGACACAGTCTTATCATTTGTAGCACAAACGACCTTGCCTTGCATGGATTTCATTGCCCTGATTGGAGGGAGAAAAGTCGGGGATTTGAGGGGTTGGTGAGAGAGAGAAGAATTGGGTTTTGAGAGAAGAGAGAGGGAAGTTGAGCCATGGAGAAATGGGGATGAAAGCTTGAGAGATTGGAGAGAGGAAGTTATTGACATTTTGGGTAGTCTTTGGAGTTGCAGAAGAAGGGAAATTGGGAGTTTTTTTTTAGTTTTATCTGTTATGGATTGGGCATTTGAGGTTGGTTATAGACAGTAGACAGTGAGAGCGGGTGCCCAGCGCCAGCGGGCATTATTTGTAGTAACAAAAGGACCAACACTTGCAAACCCATCGGCCATCTCCAACTGAAGAGCACCCTTCCTAAAACATTACATGAAAATTCAAACTTCTTTTCATTATTTTATGGAATTGTTCATTAACATTTTTCTATACAAGCATTACTAGGTCAAATCATAAAGCAAAGAAAAATTAACTAGAAAAAAGTATAGGAACTAAACTATTGTATAATTTAAAGAAACTGGCCTCTGGTTAGCCAAAAAAAAAAACTTGAATAATTTATCAAACAAAAAGAAAGAGAAAGAAGGAACAAGGGAAAGGGAAAGGGAAAGAGGAAAAATGGCGGGGCGGGGAGGGGAGGGGAAGCCTGACCCCGGTCGTTCCCCCTTTCCTTTCTCTTTCTCTTTCCCTTTTTTTTTCCCCTTAAATTTTCTATTTATTTTTTTTGAGATTTTTTATTTTTCATTTTTTTATCCTTCAAAACTTTTAATTTAGAAACTCTAAAAAAAATTTTTAAAAAATTTACTTTTAATTTTTAAATTTTTTTAATTCAATGAAGTTAAAAAAATTAAAAATAAAAACATCCTCATACTAACGGGATGCGTACATGTTACATGATTTGGTTTTTCTTTGACATGTGATTGCTTATTATTAGCCAATAAAATTATATCAAATTAACATAGTTAATTTATTGGATTAAATTGTTTGATAAAATATAAGTTCTGATAATAAATTTTTATTTTTTAAATAACCATGTGACAAAAATAATATAATTCAAAAATAAATTAGATATTAATTCATTTAAATATAAATTTATATTTGATGTGCATCACAAATTATCACATCATTTATCAACAAATTTAAAATTTTAAAATCCTTAAAAATAAATATCTTTAAATTTTAAGTATTAATTTAATATTTCGGAATATTTAATTTCAAGTATCTTTAAATTTTAATTTTACTAAATTAATGAAATGACAATTTATGATTCATTGATAATGAAAAATATTTATACAATCTATCAAATATAAATCTTTTAAAATTATTACAGCCGAATACTTTGAGGCACTGAACCAGTGGACATCGCCCATTCTTTTTTCGAAGATCATAAAATGGATAGGCTTATCCAGGTCCGATCCACGTGGCGCCACCTAAATGGGAACTCCATATCTCTCTGAAGAAAACCCAGTTTTGCCACGTGTTGAGTTGAGATCCATGCAGAAGATCAAAAAATTCAAATATCCCTGATCCCACTGCCAATTGAACTAAAGCTGCAAGAAAAACAGTGAGGAACCAAAAACCAAGGCCATGGCTTCTCTTGCAACCTTAGGTGCTGTTCAACCAACGACCATCAAGGGCCTTGGTGGCAGCTCCCTCAGTGGAACCAAGCTCTTTGTCAAGCCAACTCGCCAGACTTTCAAACCCAAAAACTACAGGTAATTTACCCAAGTTCTGTTGCCTGGAAATCCTAATGTTTTCAGCCCATTATATATATATATATATATATATATAGATTTTTTAACTTGGCTATTTGATTATGTTGTGGCTAATCTGTTAGTTCTTTTCTTCTATTACTTGGAATTTGATAGGGCTGGTGCTGTGGTAGCAAAGTATGGTGATAAGAGTGTGTACTTTGATTTGGAGGACATTGGCAACACAACTGGGCAATGGGACTTGTATGGATCTGATGCACCTTCACCATATAACTCTCTCCAGGTTTCACCCTTAATTCTCGATTTCATGAATTTGGTAATTGGGAAGGGTTTACAGAGCACTTTTATACAGGCCATTCTGTAAAAATTGGTTGCTGTCTTGCTATTATATATCTAGCTGATTGGTGTTATATTTTCCTTTGTTATTGAGAGAAACATAGCTTCTTAAGCCAGAAGTATTCAAGTTAAAGATCATAGATTTGCAATGGAATTGTGATGTTGATTGAAATCTGTCACTGCTTTCATTGAGACTCGAACTCATCAAGGCTTCCAGCTTACTAAACTTACTAAACGGGTGCTCTAAGCAACTGAGTTATGAAAGTTTTGCCTTCAAGGTTCAAAGTAGTAATAACTACGAACCTGAGGCTTAGTCCAGCTGGTTCATGCAATCACCTTTACGAGGTGAAATTCAACATGTTTGAGATTCGAATCTCAGCATCTGCAATCCCTTTCTCTCATCTTTAAGCTGCGGACGTTTTTGTACACAAAAAAATGGTAATAACTACATTTATATAGTAAAACTGGGAGGATGTAGAATACAGAAATTCCTTGCCTCCATTCCTATATATTTATGAATCAAGACAGTGACAGTATCCCAAATTGTGGTCATTCCTGTTATTTTCATAACATATAGAGGTAGCAACTTTAGATAACCTGTAGTTTAATTATCAACATTAATCTTAAACATAACATATATCTTAATTTGAATGAACATGGGAAGAAGTCAGGCATACAGCTAGTCATTTCTTGGCCAGTCATTGGTCAACAATGATTTAGGTCCTGTCAAATTCACCTTAATTATTTGCAATAGTTCCTGATACAAGTACTAACATTATGCACAAACATTTGGGATTGCAGAGCAAGTTCTTTGAGACATTTGCAGCTCCATTCACCAAGAGAGGATTCTTGCTCAAGTTCCTGATCTTGGGAGGTGGTTCCCTCGGTGTTTTCCTCAGTGCCACTGCTTCTGATGACCTTTTACCAATCCAGAAGGGTCCACAACTTCCACCAAAGCTTGGGCCGCGTGGCAAGATCTAATTTAGTGGAACTCTTAAGCTTTTCATTGTATGTATCTTCTTTTAGTCTTGAAGCATGTAATCATAAAAAAAAAAATGACCTTTGTTATCAACCAAAGACATTTGTTTCATGCTTAATTGGTGCATTACTTTCAGTTTTAAAATCTGTTGTCTTTGATAATGACCCTGTCACTTCTGATTACATGTCTATATTGCCATTAGAGCTGGTAATCCATATATTCGTGTCATGTTCATGTTCTTTGTTCATGTTATAATTGTATTTAAGTTGTTATATATTTTTATAAACTTTGACACGTTAATAATTCGTGTTATATAGATTTTGACACGTTTGTGTATTCATGTTATTTTTTCGTATCGTGTTCGTGTCGTGTCCAATATTGCCAGGTCTAATTGACATTCAAGAATTGATAGTGTCCATTACCACTGTTAAGAAAGTCTTAACTTTTTCTTGTAAGAAGGTTGCTCAGCATTGCTTTCATCTGCCCTTTGCTTTTCTTCAGCAGGGGTGTTATAATTAACAAATGCCTGATTCTCTGGACATTTTGTATGCTGAATTCTTGTAATAATATCAGTAAGTCAGCTCTAGTACCAAGTAATTGATCCACTGCCTGAAAATCTAGGAATATAGCCAGGATGTAGAAGAAATTCACAATCAATGGGGGTAAACAACTATTGAGTGTAATGTAATAGTATTTGACATCGAAGAAACATGAATTCTGAAGATAAAATCATATTTCAGTGGCTATCAAAACTACAAATTCATTCCTTGGTTTTTAATGATAGCATATATGGAATGCTTTAAGCTCCATAGTTTTAGTTTTCTTCCCTATTTACAAAAGGAAGGAATAGAAATACAGATCATGTAGCAAGCAGCCCACAAGTCAAAGAGTAATCCCATCTATGTTGAAAATTTTTATTTGAGGGTAAGGCTTTCTCTCACTTTATAATATTCCTTTTATCTATCACACTCTCTCAGTCTCTCTATCTCTCCATCTGCTTCCAGTTTGTTTGTTTTTTCTATTCTTTTCCCATAATCTTCTCCTCCTTTAATGGCGTGCCGTAGGGCTTCTTAATCCACCCAAGCTCTCAAGATAGGAAACCTTCTTGTTAGTCACTATGTTTAGTTTTTGCATGTTCTTTTCATCACTCTCTTTGGATAATTCATCTGTCGAATCTCTCTTTTCCTCAGAGTCATTTTGATCTGAACTCCAAGTAAGTAAGTCTGAGAGGGTCATCGAATTCGTTGTCTCAATATCATATCCTGAGCTTGGAAGCACCGAAGTAGGTTGGCTGTCATCCTTTAAAGAGTTCCTCTTGGATGATGCTTGACTCGGATTTTGGACAATAGAATCAGCATGAACAACATCTTCAATTCTGGACAATATCGTAAAGGCCAAGCTTTCAAGTATTCTTGAATAGCTCTCTAAGAGAGCCTGCCCTACATCCTGTGATGCCAACAAGAAAATCCTTAAATAAGTTCCAAGACATAGGTGATCATCCCAATGTTTCTTAAAATCTCTATCTATCAGCAGAAGCTATGTTACTTGAACTCGGGGTTGAGTGTCGGATACGGGTATGTGTTCGACACGGGTATGTTCAATGTTTTCTAAATTTTTTCATATATTTGGAGGATCATACCCTTATTCAAATATGTGTCAGACATGAGTATCGGACACGGATACTTCAAAGTAAATGAAGAGTCGGAGTAACATAGAGCAGAAGTACTTACCCGGTTGTATTGGATTTTGCTGATGTCTAGTGAAGATTGAGGAAGTCCTGGAAACTGATGTTTGATAATGCGTAAGATGGTCTCAGCTCTCTCTTCAAAGAGTTCTCTCTTTTCAGAGCTAACAGCAGAACTCCAAGCTGATTTTCCATCCTTTTGGTTAATCTTCCTCTTCCATATCATTATAGATGCCTCAATTCTATTCTTGAGGTCTAAAATCTTGTGCTCTGATGATAAGTCCATAGTGGAGAGAAATTGATTAGGATCAAAGAATTCAACTGTGATACTCCTATAGATTGAATCACCAAGACTAGCTCTCCCATTCTAACAAAGCATCAACAACAACAAAAATTAATGTGAGGGATATGGATTATGAAAGTAGATTTCATTTTCATGCAACATTTATATATATATATATATATATATATATATATATATATATCAGGAATTTTCCTCCTTTACCTTAGGGAGGGAGTCAAGGTAGTTTTCAGGGACCTCCATCTCCGACAGAACTTGAGCATTAATCGACATTGCTGCTTTAAGAACTTGAGTCACAGATTCCTTTTGGCTCTGCAGATTTTTTCTTGCCGCATCTGACAGACCATCTTGGGGAACTTTAACTATAGGCAGCCACCATTTGTCATCTTTTCTCTTGCTGTTTCCTTTTTCTGAGTTTGTGGCATCTTTTGACAAATAATAGAATTCATTTTGGTTCTTGAAGGCATCTAGACAATCCTGACCCATTGTAAGTTATCATTAAATGAGGTACTAGTTTGTTGCTCAATTTATTACCACCGAGAAAATCTAAAGCTCAAATGAACTAAAAGCATGTATAAATTATCTCTGTCCTTACAAGAAGCATTGTATCAAGTGTCCGCAGGGCTGGAATGTTCATATGAAGATCTACTCGTTGCTTTGTGACCATTATCTGAAAATGGAGGAAATCAAGATTCTAAGTTATACTTGATCCATGGAGAAAATGCATGTATAGACTATGTTTCTCTGACTCTTTAATTTTCTTGAAGTACCCGTGTCCGACACATATTCGGACATGGGTATGAAGATATGACCCTCCAAGAACCCTCTAAATACATGAAAAAACTTAGAAAAACTGAACATACCCATGTCAGACACGTACCCGTATCCGACACTGATACCCGAGTCCGAGTAACATAGCATATAGATATAGCCATATAATTGCTTAGATGCAGTCAGAGAAAGGGATGAAGAGACTAGAGAGAGGTACCTCCATGTTTGATCCATCCTTGTTTTTTTGTTGAGAGGGAACAAGTTCAACAATGTTATCACTTACAGACAAGAGCCAATCTATTTCTTTTCTCCACCTTGCTTTCCTTTCAGCTGTCATAGGCTCTAAGCGCGATTGTTCACCAAAGACAGAAGCTGAAAGCCAGTCAAGTGACATTGATAAACATTGGTGAGAATTTCTATTGATTAGACAAAATCCTTTCTTAATTAAGTATATCATGTAGCAGAGAGAAAAAAGAAAAAAAAAAAAAAAACAAACAGGAAAGGTAAAATACCAGCAAGGTTTGTAATGGCATTTGACAGTGCTAAAGCTGATGAAACTCCCTTCCCTCCACCTGACATATCCTCACCTAAGAGTAATTTAGCAAACTTTTCCTTCATCTGCTCCATATCTGAATCAAAATCATGGCAGAATTTTCATAACCAGCAGTCAACAACAACAAGCCAGAGTTTCTATCTATATTACTCGGACTTGGGTGTGAGTGTCGGACACGGGTATGTGTCCGACACAGATATGTTCAGTTTTTCTAAGTTCTTTCATGTATTTGGAGGGTCCTTCGAAGATCATATCTCCATATCCATGTCCGAATATGCGTTAAACACAGGTGTCAGACATGGGTACTTTAAGACAAGTGAAGAGTCGGAGCAACATAGGTTTCTATACCACAGAAATCTCTACTTAGAGGAATCAATCTGTAACATATCATGCTTTTATCTCTTTCTTTTCTTCTTTTTTTCAATCATATCAAAAATTGAAAGATTATTGATGATAAGATAGCTTCTAACATCTATAATATTTCTCTCAGAATACAATAGAAATACACATAAAAAAAAATAAAAAAAAAACATTGCAGGCAATTAAATCTAGCCATTTCAAGTCTAAAGAACTATATATGAAACTTGCCACTTAATAGCTGCTTTTCTCTGGCTTGGAAGGCAGCAGCCATATCTTCCTTGGTCTGCCTTGACTTGAGACCCTTGTAGTTTCTATTCGATAATGGTAGATCACTTGGAGGAATCGATCCCTGACTTCTAACTGCTACCCCTTCATCCAGATTTGCTGCATCTTCTAATACACTAGCACTCTCAATGCTCAAACTCTTTGCATGTCTTCCTGTGTTCTCTTGCTTACCCCTGAAATTAAACAACCTAGACCTGTAACTTTCTTGTTCTTGTTCAACTGCACGAACCATGTTTAATGTTTCGGAAAATAACTTTTAATAAGGATTGAAACAAAAACAAAGAACAATTAAACAAAATGGAGAGAATTGATGTTGTTGAGAGGATTGGAAGAGGGAAAGGAGGAAAAAAGAAGAAAGAAAGAAAGATTCCCCTCTTCCAAATGAATTTCAGAAAGATGTGTGTTAATTGGGGGTTTTAGTGAGTTTGACAGAACAGTGAAGGGGTGATTGTTGTGTTGGATTTTCCATTTTTGAGCCATGGTTGAACGTGGGGTGCATGTTTTGAGAAAATGAGCTGTGAGTTAAAGGAGATTAATCAAACAAAACAAATTTAGATTATTCTATATATGTTGAAGGGTCTAGTTTCATTTTTCATTTAAGAAAAAGGCTTAAGAATTGATGGTTCATTTTCAATTTAAAAGTCAAAGCCTGCTAAAAACTAGAGAGGATATAACAGAAATCAACATTGCATATATATATATATATACTAACGCGAGCACTATTTCTGTTTCCATCCTCCAATATTAACAGTCCTGAACCCACCAGCTGGATGATTTTGAATAGGGTGACATTTGTGCTCGCTACTCGAGTTTGGTTCGGAAAAAACTTAGAATTTGATTTGGTCATTGTCGAGCTGAGCTCAAACTCGAGCAGCTCGAGTTTTCGAACGAGTCGAGTTCGAGTATCCTAATATCCAGTTTGAATAGTTCGCTAGTCTAATCGAACTTTTTATTTTTAATATATATATATATTTATTATTTTTAATTAGTATTGAAAAAAAAATCTCAATTCAAACTCAAGCTCGAACACAAATAATTGAATTTAAAGTCGAACATGAAATTAAACTTGTTTTTTATTAGGTAAACGAGTTTAATCGAACGAACTCGAATAATTCGATTTTTATTTCGAATCGAGTTTGAGTTTTAAAAATAAAATTTAATCGAATTCGAATCGAATCGAATTTTAAATCGCAAATTTCGAATTGAGTTCGAACTTCTTATTGGTTGAACTCGACTCGATTACAGCTCTGATAAAGGAATAAATCACAAAAACAGGCTAAATTAACAAACCAGAATTGAAAATTCTTCATTTTTGTTTCGGTTATATTATAGCGAAAGGTAAATTTTTAGTCTGAAGTTTTGAAGCAGGGGCTAAAAGCCGATTTCTACGTGTAATGGTAATTGGCCCGTCAGCATTTACAAGGGCTAAATATGCCCAGCAGCCAGATGTTTTTGGAAGCTTTTAAACATTAACCAAAGGTGTTTATAAATTAAACCGACTAATTAAATTACCAAACGCTAACAAAGTTAAGAAAATCTCCCTCCTACAAGTATTTTATCATTTTTGTCAGTTTAATACCTGATAATAAAAAAATTATACATCTATGTGACCAATAAAATTACGTTATTTTTTAAAATGAAAAGCCACATTATATGTTTATTTTATACATAATTAAAATAAAACTATTTTTTTTATTTTTTAAAAAAAAGTTAAAATTTGGGAATTTAGGGTTAAAATTTGCTTGTGTGGGAAATTTAACTTCTTTTCAGTTTGTTTCTGTTCTGTTTTGTAAGATGTTGAAGAAACATGAAGCATTTTTATGGGGTTTTGGATTTTGAGCTATGGTGACTTTGAAGCTTTAAGATAAGAAAGAAGAATCGTATGGATATGTGTATTTCGCTCATATACTCAGTTTCTTTTTTTCTTTCATGATTTTGATGTTTTGTTCTAAGCTTTTTGTTATATGGAGAAAAAAAGAAGTTGCTTCTTTGCTTTCATCAAACAACTGTACAATGCAAAGAAAGGCTCATTAGACACCTCTCTTCTCAACCTCCTTCACCTTCTAGGCCTCAAGAATTCAAGATTGGACTCAAAAGGATCATTATCAGCATTGTGTAAGGAATTTTAACTGGATTAATTGGAATCATTTTTTTTGCTTTTATTAATCAAATTTGCAGTTCAGTACATGAACCAAACTCCAATCCTCAGAGATCCCGTTATATTTTCCACAAAATATCTTCCAAGACCCTCCAATCAGCGCTTGTAAATGAAAATCAGTTGCTAGGATCAAGCTCCTACTATAAAACAGTTCTGGATAACGGGCTCACTGTTGCAGTCGAAGTCCTTGAGCCCTTTGATAGTGGTTCGTCGGCTTAAAATTTGGAGGTTTAGGGTTAAAATAAAATGAATTTTCTTTTATAACCCTAAACCCTCAAATTTTAACACTCCTCAAAAAAATAAAAATATTTTAATTATGTATAAAAATATATATGACATGGCTTTTCCTTTAAAAAATGACGTGGATTTATTAGCCACGTGAATATATTTTACTTTGGGATAAAATAATAGACGGAAAAAAATTGAAGTATCAAGTTCACAAATTTTTTTTTTTTAATTATCAAACTGATAAAAAGTATAAAGTACAAATATCAATTAAATATTTAACCCAAAAATAAATTATGCAAAATGATGACAGACTTGTCTACCTTTTTGTACGGATTGAGTTACAAAATCAATCCTAAAAACTCATTTGATATTTGAGAAAATTTGAAAGGAATGTTATGCCCACTAAATGAGTTTGGGCACATAAAAGAAGCTCATTTTATAAACGAATTGTATCTTGAGCTTAGCATTTAAAATTCAAAACTGATTCGATTCGACAGTTATATATTTTATATTTATATATAAATTAAATTAATATTAATATTCAAAGAGGTCGATCTCCCTCTAAAATAAATTGATCATTTTTCTAGAAGATTTATCCCTTTGAGCTTGACAATTCTTGGAGACATTTTTATGTAAAAATGGATTCATACCTTTTAGAGGAAGATCCATACATTCTGTGTAAAAATTAGGCGGGTCTAGACTGCTCCTATGCATTTAGGGTCGAACCTGGTGTGAGCAGCAATGTGGGTTTCACCCGTATCGCTCTTGTAGGTTCGATTTGGGAGTCGTCACCCAATTTATTCTAAAAACCGAGAACCAATTATAGGCACCAAGACCACTAGTCTCTTCTTTACTAAAAAACTTGGTTTAAATATTAAGATATAAAATTAGATGAAGTCAAAGCTTATAATCTTGCCTGTGATAACCCAGACTCTACACCGTCAAGCTTTTAAATCAAATAGCATATCTCACCACTCACTTAATGCAACCATGTAATTCTGAATTTATATGTCTCATTTTGTTATGCATGCATATAATTAAAGACATACATGCGGATTGACAACCTTAATGATCTTTTGATCATTGATGATATGGTGCAAATAATGATTTAAAGTAAAGAACTTTAAAACAAAGGGTTAAAGAGTAAATTTGCATCGTATTATGAGTGGATATTGAAATTTATCACTATATTTTATTTTGATTGATATTTATCATTATACTTTTATTTATTAGTGCTTTTTTGACCTCATTAACATACGCTAAAAGATAATTGTTATCTATCTTTTTCTTTTTCTTTTTTTACATAGCAATTAGGATGTAAATGAATAGAGCGTTCGACGAACGATTCATGAACAGTTCGATTTTTGTTCGTTTATGTTCGTTTATCAAGTTAAATAAACGATTATGAACATGATTTTAAGGTTCGTTTATTAAACAATTCGAACACGAACAAAGTCTGTTCAGTTCATTTATGTTCACGAACAATCTCGTTTATGGATCGTTTAATAAACTGTTTAAAACTCCTTTATTGTTCGATTATAATGAATAATAATTTGTATTTTATTTTATTTACTTATAATATAATTAATATTATTTAATAACTTAAATTTAATAATATAATAATAACTTAAATTTAATTATATTTGTATTTTATTATTTTATTTTATATTTAATAATAATTTAAAATTGACTTTTTTTTTTTGTTTATTGTTTATGAACATATTTTTAATTGTTCGCAAACATATTTGATTATATGTTCATGAACATGTTCATTTAATGTTCATGACAAGCTCGTTTAACTTAATTGAGCAAACATGAACACACTCAATTTTAAACGAACAGAGTTTGAACATAATTTTAAAATCCTTAACGAACACGAACCGAACACAAACAAGCTCAAAAATAAATAAACGAAAATGAACAAAGGTCTGTTCGTTCAAAGCCGGTTCATTTACGGCCTAATAGCAACCAAGTATATATATATACAAAAAATACATGTAAATTATAAAAAGAAAGAAATTAAAATAGGCACAACTATTAGTTTTACAAAAATGGTTTTAAATCATATTTTTAAGAAAACAATATTAACATATTCTTAATAAATTATTTTTGATTATTACATGGTGAAGTTCTTTTATCACTTTTTCAACTGAATTAATGTCAAAAAATCCTATAAATATCAATTAAAAATAAATATAATAATAAATTTTAATATTTACAATAATATGACGATAAATTTACTTTTAACCCCAAAAAAAAGTACTGTGGCTAAGGGCAGGTGAAATTCTAGTTGAATCTTAATAAATAAATAAATAAATAAAAAATGAAAATGCATGGCTTCAATCATTCAATGCCATGTGGAAAATGTTGGCTCTTCCTCACCACATTCCTTATTTTCTCCATTCTCCATCCTTTTTGGCCAACATTCATTTCCTTCCATTTCTTCTACTGGTCCACAATCTCCATCACTGCTCTCTCTTCACTTTCCAGACTTATTGGGCACTGAATTCCACCTTTCTGCCTCTCAGAATTCAGCCGAATATGGAATCCATTGGAGTTCTCATGGCTTGCCCCATGAACTCTTACCTCGAACAAGAACTCGAGAAGCGTTTCAACCTCCTCAGGTTCTGGACAGTTCCTGAGAAATCAACGTTTCTGGCTACTCACAAAAACTCAATCCGGGCTGTTGTCGGAAACGCCTCGGCCGGTGCCGATGCTGAGCTGATCGGGGCGTTGCCCAAGCTGGAGATTGTTGCCAGCTTTAGTGTGGGGCTTGATAAGATCGATTTGGCAAAGTGTAAAGAAAAGGGTATCCGGGTAACCAACACCCCTGACGTTTTGACTGAGGACGTGGCGGATCTGGCGATTGGGTTGATGTTGGCGGTGTTGAGGAAGCTTTGTGATAGTGATCGGTATGTGAGGAGTGGCAAGTGGAAGAAAGGGGAATATATATTGACTACTAAGGTTCGTTGACTTCCTTTTCTTTGGCATAATTGTGCAGTTTTGGTTTGTTTGATAGTGGGTAGTTCGGTTGAATTCGTTTTGGTTTGTTGGTTTTTGTGTGTTTGATGATTTTGATGAAATTAACCTTTCTGGCTGGTCTTTCATTTTGCTGAATTTGTTCTTTACTTAACTGTTTAGCATGTGCTTTTAGTTTGGGGGACAGTAATTTGTTTTTTATATGTAGTAATATTAAAATGTCATTTTGGTTTTAATTGGTTGTGGATTTTTTTTTTTTTTTTGCTTCAAATGGATTCTGTGCTTCTAATTGGTGAGGGGAGGTTGCTTGGCTTTGCAGTCAGTGTAGGTTTTTGTCTGCAGTAGAATTTGATAGTAGGATGATGCTTTCCGGAATAATTTCATCTGTGGAAGTAATGAAGGATGGTTGCAGACATGTATTCATGCTTGGAAGTATGTTTATTATAATTGTTGGTTTTTTGTGCATTGAAGAGTTACATTTTGTCCTAAATCCTATTTGAAGTTCATAATGCATTAACTGCACATGCTGGGAATTGGGAAATAAAACTAGATGCTCTGCTTAGTGGTTTTTAAGTGAATCTGTGTATACTTATGTATCATGATGATTGTATTCATCTTGCAATATAGGCTTTGGGTCCAAAAGATTCGGGGATGACAAATTGCTTATACTACTTACATTCATCTTGCAATATATGTATTTAGTTTAAGATACAACTGTGTGCTTGTAATCGCGATTAGTTGGTTGTTCCTCTGGCATCTCAAGTAATTGCTTTGTGGTGGCTGCATTAGTTAATTTGTTGTCGTCCATGTGTCACAAACAATCAACAAACTTTGGTATCTTTATGCCAGATGATTATGCTAGCACTATTTCCGAATTTCACTCCGTGTATTAGTTTTCTCTCTTTAGATTTCAGCATGATCAGTATATATTGGTAATTTTAATGATCTATGGTGTTTTATATGATGAACTAATATTTGAATGCTTGGTAAGCCTAAAAAATCGTAATAAAGTCTTTATAGACCTGTTGAAGAATGGTCCAAATGCATTATTGGGGTAGTTCTTTCAAAAGAAAGGAGTAGTGCTATTAAAACTTTGTGAGAAGCATGGGTCACTCGGACTTGCCACCTTCTTCTTCAAATTTTGTGATATTTGGGCATCTTAAAATTGAGATAGATATGACTTTCGTCTAATTAGCAAGTTCAACAGTTGATAGAAAGCTCTAGTCAGAGTGAAGTTTTATGAGCATAAAGCTAGTCACTTTAAACACTTCTAGTTCTTCAAGAGAGCAGCCATAGGGATGATATTTGGGTGGGCTAGAAGGTTTTACCTATGGAATTGTGTAGTATACCCTAGTATGACCTTTTTATTTGCTCTTCTATTAATGAATAACGAGTCTAAGCCAAGGATGGGCTACTTTTGGTCCAGTTATTAAATGAAGAAATCTGGTATTCAGGCTGCTATTTTCATTAGCATTTTTATTCATTTGACAGCTCAAGTGGGCCACGTGTAGTACCATAAGGCATGGATCTATAGTACGATATATATTTATCGTTGTCCTATTTCTATCATATATGGACATAGAGGTAGATACATGTTTGCAAAATGCAATTATGCATGTGTCTATGTAACTATATTTTCCTTATGTGTGATCTGTGATGCATATAGCAACTCAGAAGGATGCTTGGTAGTTATGGTTGTTCCCTTACTTATCAGGATAATGGAAGCTCAAGCGATTTTAGGTAGGATATGAGTACAGAGGCAGTATAAACTGCTTTGGAGATAGGGTACAAACTAATTCTGAAGTACTGTTTCTTCTACTAATGGTCGTAGTGTTATGAATTAACTGAAAATGGATACTGATTAGCTATTATGTGGTGCTTGACTCCTCCATTATATGCATAGGTTTTCTGAAGGAACATGGGGAGGTGATCATGTGCTTCAATATATTTCTTTCCATTGGTATTTCCTGTTTATTTTCTATAAATTAGTTTTCTTCCTTGTTCAACTATTAGAAATTAGTGCAAGAAGCAAGGGCATTAAGCTCCAGTTAGAGTCTTGCAACAGGGGCCCTTATTCTAATGATAACATACCTTTTTATTTGTTTCAATAAAACTGAGAAGCTAACAATCACAGTCTATATTCACACACTATTCGCAAATCATTGAGTACAAACCTTTCTGCTTTTCATGAGATTTTTAATCAGTCTTTCATGCAAGTGGGATGATAAGTCTGTAACTGCTTTGTCTATATTTCATTTGTATTAAAAATTGTTCGATTAATTTGCATGCTTAAGTACAACCACCTACTTGAGAAGGGTGCAGTTGTGCATGCTTATCATATTGCTGTGCTTTAGTCACCTTTGAGAAGTTTACTTTCAAAAGAAGAGAAGTTTCTTTTGCTGAGATTTTATTCTCTTCCCTTATAAGATTAAGAATAAGAAGGTTAATCTTTTGCTCTTTTAGATTGAGAACAAGAAGTTTTCTATTGCGCTTAGAGTCAATTTGTTTGGAAAATTTTGAAGAGGCTGTGTCTGGCATAATAGTGACTTTTGTATCAGCTTTTGTACCTTATTTTCAGGGTCTATTAGATGCTTTCATCCATTTGGTATGAGAAACATGAAGATTGAATTGAATCCTTATTAACTTGGTTCTTCTTGTATATATGTTGCATCAGATTTGAGGATACCAGATCTATGTTGTTCCGAATCTTCATTTTTCTTGAAGTACCGTTGTCTGATGCATATCCGGACATGGGCATGGGGATATGATCCTCCAGGGACCCTTCAATTACATGGAAATCTTGAAAAAAAAAATTGAACATACCTGTGTCTGACATTCACACCCGAGTCCGAGTAACATAGTACCAGATTGAAGGGTCTTTTTTCCCCTCCTTTCTTCCCTTTTAACAAGTACTATTTTTCCCTTATTTCAGTTCACTGGAAAAAAAGTTGGCATTATTGGGCTAGGCAGGATTGGGATGGCAGTTGCAAAGAGAGCTGAAGCATTTAGCTGCCCTATTAGTTACTACTCTAGAACAGAGAAACCAGAAATCAAATACAAATACAAATACTATCCAAATGTTGTTGAGCTGGCTGCCAATTGTGATATCTTGGTTGTTGCTTGTTCACTGACTGAAGAAACCCGCCACATCATCAACAGGGAAGTCATCGATGCTTTGGGTCCAAAGGGCGTTCTCATCAATGTCGGAAGAGGCCCTCATGTTGATGAACCTGAGCTGGTTTCTGCATTGGTTGAACGCCGGTTAGGAGGTGCTGGGCTTGATGTATTTGAACATGAACCTGAAGTACCAGAAGAGCTTTTCGGGCTCGACAATGTGGTGCTCTTACCTCATGTAGGAAGCGGCACAGTTGAAACCCGCCAAGCCATGGCTGATCTTGTGATTGGGAACTTGGAGGCACATTTTCTAAACAAACCACTATTAACTCCTGTGGTTTAGTGGTGCTTTTATTTGATTGCGAGCCTTTACATTGCTACTCTCATTTATAATTTCATGAGTTAAGGACATTGTATCGTAGGAGGGATTTAAAACCTTCTTCATGTGTGGTTTCCATGCTGGTTGCAATTAGAATACAAATTCAGCCATTGTTTGTTGATCCATCTTTCAAAATGAATGAAACTATTGACTGGGGAATGGCAGTGAACAAGTGAAGTAAAAGACAGAATGTTAATGGTTTCTTTTGTTCTTCTTTTTAATTTTGAATCTTGCTCGAAATATTATCAATTTAGAGAAAACTTCCTCCATGTTTTGCATTTTTCTTTTTCGTTTGTTTTCTTTTTTATTTTTTTATATGAAAATGCATCTCATCAAACTATGAAACCATTCATCTTCAAAACCTGAATTATTGAAGACACCCCTGATGTGCTGACTGACGATATGGCTGATTTGGCTGTTTTTGAGGAAAGTTTTGTGTTTGATCAGATTGTGAGGAGTGCGAACTGGATCAATGGTGATTTTGGATTGTCTAGAAAGGTTTGTTTATGGGTTTTTCTTTTTCTTTTTCCTTTTATATTTTACTTTTTTATTAATTATATATTATATGTCACATATTGGTGACCAAGGAATGTATTGGAATAGTTTCAAAAATTAAAGAGAATGAGAGAAAGAGAAGAAGAATTTAGATATTTCATATATGCTTTTCTCAGTACAACTTGATACTATATAAATAACCAGTACGTAGAATTACATAACAAAATTCACTACTGCTACAATACTCTAGAATTATTACTTTTGCTGACTCATCAACCGTACCAGCTCATTTTCCACTAGTTGTACCAGCTCCCTCCTTCACTGCTGCTATTAGCTCAGCTGCATCCATAAGCTTATCAGCTCCTTTCCTTTTATCAGCTTCATTTCTTTAGCTTTTAGTTGACCTTTAGCTTCATTCGACTCTACCCTCAGCTGCATCAGCTGCTTCATTCTAACAATGCCTTTTAGTTCCATGGTAATACCCTCCCCTCCAGAGGATCCTTGTTCCCAAGGATCAAACAAGGGAAATTGGGACTTAAGGACTGTATAATCTTCCCACGTAGCAATTTCAGGCCCCAAGTTGGACCAAACAACCAGCAACTGAGTGACAGCCTGGTTGTTTTTCTTGACAATCCTCTTATCTAGCACTGTAGCATGATACACCAGAGGTTGCCCTTCTTCCCCTAATTCTGGTGGAGCTATGCCTGACACCACTTTAGGCCCAATTTTCTTTATAAGCAGATTGACATGGAACATAGGATGAATCCTAGAAGTATCTGGTAGTTACAACTTATAGGCTACAGTACCAGATTTTGCAACAACAGGGTATGGTCCATAACACCTCGAGGATAGCTTCAAATTCTTTCTAAGGCTCAGTGAAGTTTGTTTGTAGGGTTGGAGTTTCAGATACACCATATCTCCAACCTGGAACTCTCTTTCACTTCTCTTCTTGTTTGCATAATGCTCTATTCTCTGCTGAGCTTTTTTCAGCTGATCCACCATCAACTTACTTACATGTTCTTTGTCTCTGAGTAATTCTCCCATCGTTGATATTGTTGCCTTAGAACTAGCATCCCAAGCTAAGTTATGTGGTTGATAACCATATAAGGCCTGGAATAGAGTCATCCCAAGAGCAATGTGGTAGCTGGTGTTATACCACCACTCAGTTAATGGTAACCATTGAGCCCACGATTTAGGTTTTAATGAGCACATGCATCTGAGGTACTGTTCCAGACACTGGTTTAGCCTTTCCGACTGCCCATCTGTTTCTGGGTGGTATGCTGTGCTAAGGTGTACAGCAATTCCCAGTTGTTTCATTAAATCTTGCCAAAACAAACTAGGAAAAACCTTGTCCCTGTCTGAGATTGCAATCCTTTGAGTGCCATGTAGCTTGTGGACCTAGTTTAAATATAGCTTAGCCACATCAGTTGATGTGAAAGTGTGAAAGAGAGCTATAAAGTGTGCATACTTGGTAAACTTGTCTACAACCACTAGTACACAATTGAATTTCTGTGACAGAGATAATGCCTCAATGAAATCCATGGTTATAACATCCCAAGCTTGACTAGGTATAGGAATGGACTGTAGCAGACCTGGGTAGGCCACACGCTCATCCTTGTTCCTTTGGCATACCTCACACTGTTGGATGTAGCTTTGTACTTGACCCCTCATCATTGGCCAGTAAAAACAGAGTCTGAGCCTGTAATAAGTAGCCTGAATCCCTGAACGTCCACCCTGATGTGAGTCATGCATTGCTTGCAAGATCTTTTCTCTCAACTGTCCTTGACTTCCCAAATATACTCTCCCTTTATATCTGATTATTCCATTAGTAAAGGAATAGTGCGAATCTCCTGTAGGATTTATAGATAACTCAGTGATCTTCTCCTAAGCAAAAACATCTTTCTCATAACTTTTCTCAACTTCAATCACCCACTGAGGCATAATAATGGTAGAAATTAACACAGCCAGTTCTGCCTCATCTTCATACTGCTTGGATAGGGCATCTGCTACCCTATTGAGTTTTTCCTTCCTATATTGAATCACATAGTCCAATCCTAACAGTTTGGTGAAGCCCTTCTTCTGAATAGTAGTGGTGAGTTTCTGTTCTAAGAGATATTTCAAAGGCTCATGTTCTATTTTAATGACAAAAGTACCTCATTCCGAATAATGGCTCCACTTATTGACAGCAGTCAAAATGGCCAAGTATTCTTTCTCGTAAATGGATAAGGCACTATGCCTTGGTCCCAAAGCTTTACTGAGATATGCAATTGGTCTGCCATCTTGAGATAGTACTGCTCCTATACCTCCACTGCTAGCATCAGTTTCCAAGCAGAAAGGCTTAGAAAAAATTGGCAATGCTAGGACTAGGGTCTTGCCCATAGCTTTCTTCAGTTGATGAAAAGATGACACTGCTGTAGGAGTCCAAACAAAACCATCCTTCTTCAACATCTCTGTTAATGGTTTACTAATCACCCCAAAATTCTTAATAAATATTCTGTAATAGCCACTTAATTCAAGAAATCCTTTCAAGGATTTGAGTGATGCAGGTATCTTCCAATTAGTCATTGCTTCAATCTTCGAAGGTTCAGTGTCTACTCCTTCTGCTGAAATAATATGTCCCAAGTATTCAACTTGTGGTTGGCCAAAAAAGCAGTTACTTCTTTTGGCATATAACTAATGTTGCCTTAGAACATCAAGAACAACCTGCAGGTGCTCAATGTGTCTATCCAAAGTAAGACTATAAACCAGAATGTCATCAAAAAATACCAACACAAATTTCCTCAAATAAGGAGCAAACACATCATTCATCAATGATTGAAAAGTAGCAGGTGCATTAGTGAGGCCAAAAGGCATTACCTTGAATTCGTAATGGCCTTGGTGAGTTCTGAAAGCTGTTTTGGGAATATATTCTTCCTTGACTTTGATCTGCCAATAACCTGACCTCAAATCCATCTTAGAAAAGTACTCAACCCCCCTAAGCTCATCCAGCAGGTCATCCACTACTGTAATTGGAAATTTATTCTTGATTGTCATAGCATTAAGCTGTCTATAATCAACACATAACCTCCATGAGCCATCTTTCTTCTTAACTAAAAGACATGGTGAAGCAAATGGATGGTGCTAGTCTGTATGATGGAAGCAGTGAGCATTTCAGAAACTTGTTTCTCTACCTCAGCCTTTTGATGGTGTGGAAACCTGTAGGGTCCTAAATTGACAGGTTGGAAATCATGCTTGAGAGGTATGCAATGATCATGTGACCTTCTAGGTGGTAGGTCCTTTGGTTCTTCAAAAACATCAGTGTAAGCAGAGAGTAAGGTCTGCAATGGGAAGGGTATGTCTGTCTTTTTACAGTCTACACTGATCATATACAACTCCCCAAACAATTCAGGTTCCTTCTCTGCCCATTTTTGTAGCTTCTCACCAGTGATGATCTTGAAGCTAGCATGATGAGATCCTCCTCTCTAGGTGACTTGCTGACCTTCTTTTTGGAATTTAACTGTCATGGCATTGAAATCAAACATTAATGGACTATATACCTTCATCCAATCGACCCCAAGTACCATATCACTACCCCCTATAGGCAGAACTCTCAAATCCTGAGTGAATTGGTGTCCTTGCATGGTTCATTCCAATTGTCTACACTTTGCAGAGCTGTAGAGTTTCTCCCCATTAGCAACAGTAATAGTCAATGGACTAGTATGAACCAACTCAAATGGGTTGCCCTTAATGCTCCCATGTATTCTCAAGGTGTTATGTCTTGCACTCTAGTGAGTGCATTAATAGAAATTTCAAGATCATTTTCAGCGATGTCTTGCTCTTTTTCCTCACCTTGACCACTGTCATTAAGCTCTTTCACAGTTTCAACCACCTCAGTTTCTGGTTCAGTTACTGAAATAGAATTCAGTTGTTTATTTTTATAGTTATGACCTGGAAAAAACTTATCACCACATCTGAAACACAGATTTTGTGCCCTTCGTTGTTCATAAAGGGTAGGCCTATTGGTAGTGGATAAAGTTTGATATGTAGTTTGGTATGGAAGTGTTTTTGAGGTGCTAGGAATTTGAGATGAGTAAGGTTTAATAGGTGGTTTGTGTTTCTTGGATTCGATTTCTAAAGAAAGTTCATGGAGTTTTGCTTGTCTAAAGGCAGAGGCTAAGGTGGCAGGACCATTTACTTTGACTCTAGCTCTTAGTTCTTCCTTGAGCCCACTGATAAAGCTAGACACAAAGTAGTTTTCCAGAAGGTATGGGTTGTATTGTAGCATGTAGGGTCGTAATTCCTCAAACTTCTCCTGATATTCCTCCACTAAAGACTTTTGCACCATCTTGTTAAATTCCTCAATGACATCTGAGCAAGTTCGGTCACTAAACTTTAGGCATAGATCCATAGAGAAATCTTGCCAAGATACATAAGCTTTTTGCATAATATAGCCATCGAACCAAACTTCAGCCTTACCCACCAAATACATCGAAGCTATCTCCAGCTTTTGATGATCAGAGATGGAGAAAATAGCAAAGTATTTTTGGCATTTCTTCAACCAACCCCTAGGATTAGCCACATCAAACATAGGCAACTTAATTTTTGGTCTAGGAGCAAAAGCATTGATACTAGCATTAGAGTTAGACCCTTCAACATATTCACTTTTTTGAAATTGGCCAGTAGTTGTTCCTTGCTGGTTTTTGTTTAAGATATCAGGTTGGTTAGGTTTATATGAATATTTGCCATGCTCATCTATCACTACCACTTCAATAGTCGACTTACATGCTTTCTTCACTTGAGCAGTAGAGTCAGGTTGGAAACTCATTCCATTGGTGTTGTTTGCAGGTTCTGGTTGCACTGGAGGTTCTGACTTCTGGAGCATCAGCTCAAGCATTCGAGACATAGAAGTTTGATTTTCTGCTAACTTAGTCTCAATGCCCTTCCTTTGCTCATCCCACCAGACTGGAACCGTGGATTCTGCCATTCTCATAGATTCCATTTGCTGCTGCAAGCTCTGTATCTGTTCTTGCAAGGTGTTAAGTCTAGTGTTTTCTACCATTTCTCTTTTTTTTTCTGTTTTTTGCTAGTGTAAATGGATGTTTACTAGCTCTGATACCAATTTGTCATAGATTGGTGACTGAGGAATGTATTGGAATAGTTTCAGAAATTAAGGAGAATGAGAGAAAGATAAGAGAGAAGAAAGAGAATAAGAATTATGATATTTCATATATGCTTTTCTCAGTACAACCTGGTACTATATAAATGACTAGTACACAGAATTACATAATAGAATTCACTACTGCTACATTACTCTAGAATTATTCCTTTTGCTGACTCATCAACTGTACCAGCTCACTTTCCACTAGCTGTACCAACTCCCTCCTTCACTGCTGCTATTACCTCAGCTGATCCATAAGCCTATCAGCTCATTTTCCTTTTATCAGCTTCATTTCTTTAGCTCTTAGCTGACCTTTAGCTTCATTCGGCTCTACCCTCAGCTGCTTCATTCTGCCAGTGCCCTTTAGTTCCATGGCATTATATATTTGATCCAATTGTGAGTTCTTGTTCTTCTATGACATTGGAGTGTTTTGGTTTTATTTGAATAGGCTGTGATAATCGGTAATCAGTTTTCTATCACGAGAAATTTCTTTTCTCCTATATGATATTTCAGTTTAAAGTAGAGTTAGAGGAATTAGTTAGCTTCTTTTTTTGGATTGAATGGATTCTTATGTTATCCAGTTTTTTTTTTTTTTTTTTTTTTTGTGAAGTATATGTATTTGATATTTATATCCGACATATATACGGACATAAATATAAAATATGCTATTCCAAATATATAAAAAATAAATTAAAGATACTTATATCATATACATATACTCTGAATTTTGATAACATAGATAGATTCTATCAATTTCCACTTGTGATAATAATTATGATTGCTTGCTGCTATGCTTTCTGTGAGCTTCTAGTGTAGTTTAATTTCCTAACTTTTGATTTAAATTTATTTTTTCCTCATCTTTGTTTTTCCTTTTAGTTACTATTATTTGGCTCTTCCAGTTCAGTGGTAAATCAATTGGAAAGGGTTGGATCAGCAATAGCAAAAAGAGCTGAAGCTTTTTGACTGCCCTATCAGTTAACCGATCCATATCTAAGAAACCAAATACAAATTACAAATACTACCCAAAAATTGTTGACTTGCCTGCCAATTGTTAAAGCTTTCGACTGACTGCCCTATCGATTTAGGAATAAGTAAAATATCGAATAAATCAATCGAAATTATTTTATTTATTTTATTTGATTTGTTCGATTTTAATTTGAATCAATTAATTTATTCAATTTAAATCTGTTTATTTAATTAATTTTTTATTTTTAAATTAAATCGACAAAACAAACACTTAATAAAAGAATATTCTTATTTTTATGTAAACTTAAATTCAATTCAATTTAATTCAATTCAACTCAATCTAATTCAAAATTAAATTAACTCAACCCAATAACCCATAAGTTAAACAAATAAAAACCCGTAATTAAAACAAATCATGATTAATACTTCAAACAAATCAAAACCGAAAAAACAATCCAACCCAACCTATTAAATTCAGTTTAGTTATTTTGATTTTGAAATATTTTTTCAATCCATTTTATGAATTTAATTGATTTTAAAAATTTTAAAACAGAATGGAGGAAATGTTGGTCCTATATCAGTTACCATAAAACAAATAACACGATTATAGGAACTGCATGCATATCATCCCTCTTTTAATTGGCCCCATTAGATCAGACAAGAGCATTAACAAAATGGCGGTCTTAAACCACACTGGAAAATTCCCAAAAAAAAAGAAAAAGAAAACCCATGTGATCAATGCTCATTCATGACTTAGGAGCCTCTTTGTCATTTTTTTCTCTTCTTTCCAATGCTCTATCCTTTTTTCCTCAGCTCTAACCGGTCCGACATACAATTTGATACAAGAAGAAAGAAAAAGGACAAAAAGAGAAACTGAAAAAGGGACTTCACTGCACTTTTACCCCTCGGATTTTCTTCCTCCTCCTTCAGCTTTTGGCTGTACAACACAAAGACTACAATCAAAAACATGAAAACAAGGCCTTTGGCATCAATGAGAGGTGGAAGATGAAGCTACTTTGAAGATAAGGAACTTGAGTCTCTCCAATGTAAAGTAGATGAAAGTCCCTTTAGAATGGGTGAAGAAACACCCAAATTTTGAACCCACCACACATTGCCATCCATTCCCATATTTGCTGTCAAACTCCTGCATGCCAAAAAGCAAAAAAAAAAAAAAATTACACTCCAAATCTAAAGCAAACGAGTAGAATGAAAGCATGTTAACTTAAACCAGAGGAAAGCAGGTCGATGTTTTGTTTATGCAAAAGAAGAAAATGGTACTTTTTTTTTATGTCAGTTTCTAATGTGAGAGATAGAGAGGGGGAAAAAAAACCTTTTTCATATAAGCAGCAATCGATTTGCAGTCAAAGACATCATAGAGATCCAGAGCTTGAGAAGCAGAAGACATAGCTTGGATCTGCATCTTCAATGGCATGTCTGTGTCTTCCACCAAAGCTTTTCCTTCTAACATGTTTCCTCTCTTTCTGTCTCACAAAAACAAAAAAAAAAACCCAAGCTTGAGATTTTATGTCTGAATATCTGGTTCTTATCTTTAAGACCCAGAAAAAGATTGGATCAAATCTCACTCCTTCCAAGGTCACAAACCAAAAAAAGTGGAAGAGATGCAGGCTTTTATTTTATATTTTTTCCAAAAGTGAAGGAGTGAGTCATATATTATAGAAGGCAATATTAAGCTGGCAGCTTGGCACATTGGCCAACTATTTTGTCCTTATCTCTCTTAACTTTAGGGTTTATTATTAACCTTCTTCTATTCATTCATTGATGATAAATTAAAAACGATTCTTTTTCTTATTTCTCTCTTACTTGTGTCATGGTCATTGCCCATTGGAATAACCATGGTGGTGTGGTGGCCACCTCTCCGGATAAAGTTGGTAATGACTAATGACTCCGATTAATATAAAAAATAAAGGGTAAATTTGAAAAAGATATTATTAATAATATAATAATTGTTAAATGGTATAATGAGTAAAAATTATTTGGAAAAGAGAAATAAAAAATTATTAATAAGAAAATTGTAAAGGCAAAAATTACTTTTGATAAAAAAAAATTCTCCTCTCTTTTTCTCTTATTTTTTAATTTATTTTTTAATTAGAAAATAATTTTTTTGAAAATAATTTTTTTTAATTTTAAAAAATAATTTTTTTATTTTTATTTACTTTTTTTAATTAAAAAATTTTTTAAAATAAAATTAATATTTCTTTATTTTTTTTAATTTTAAAAAAATAAATATTTCAATATTTTATTTTTTAAATTTATTTTCAATTAAAATTTTTAAAAAATAATATTTTCTTAATGGAGGAGAAAAGAAAAGTATATTTTTTCATTAAGTACAATTTTATTTTTACAATATCCTTTATAATAATTTTTAATTGCTTATTTCTCTTTTTTAAATAACTTTTATTCATTAAATCATTTAACAATTATGTGCTTATTGAGAGCATGTTTTCCATATTTACCCAAAAATAAATAATAAAAAAATCATAAAACTTGAGTTTTTAAGAAGGAAAATGTTAATCAGTGTTTAGTGACATTGATTAAGATGATATATATAAAAATAAAAATGTAATTAATATATTACTATTTTTCGAATTCAGTAGTAATGTATTAAATGCAAAATATTTTCTTAAAATAAAAAAAAAAAATCTTTAACCAGTGTCTATAGACATCGATTAAGCGAATCCTTTAAATAAAAGTAATTACATAACTTTAGACTAAAATGTTTATTTTAGGGTTTGGTAAGATTATAAGATAATTTTAGATACAATATAATTATATTATATAAATATAATAAAAAAATAGTTAAAATATAATATAAAAAAAATACGAATATAATATAAATATACGAATGTGTCAAAATTTATATAACAAAAATTATTAATGTATCAAAATTTATATAAACATATAATATTTTAAACATAAGTATGACACAAAAAATAATACAAATATCAACGAATACAAATAGACATTGTTAAATGTAGATAAAAGAAAAGGAAAAAATATACTAGTTGGTATCTTGTTAGTCTTGTACTATATTAAGGATTTTTTTAGTACTATGTTTAAAAACATAAAATTTGAAAATTTAGATTTGAATTTGAATTTCATTTGTTATATAAATTATGATAATGAAATGCATACATTATGTACAAATTAATTACAATTAAGTATGATTATATATTTGAAAATTATAAAAACATGAGTTTCAAATTCACAAATATCTATAGGTATTTCAAATTCATCATTAAATAGACATCCAACAAATCTATAAATTTGAAAAATAATTATGAATATTACATTTACATGTATTTTTTTTTTTACATAATTTATACTATTTTTGAAATCTAAATCTAAAATGTAATTTCCCAAACATAACATAAGAAATTTTGATGTGATATTTTTCTTCTTATGACAAAGAGTTGGGTGGACAAATATAAATTCAGTTCATGATAAGCTTGTTCATATGAATGTTGACTTAATCAAAGTTAGCCATATAAAAATCAAATTCCAAATGTGTGCATGTATAATTTGTTAATTAATATTTTCATCAACCCTAATTTCAATGAATAAATGTATATTTTTAACCATTGGGATCCCAAAGTGTTTTATAATGGTTGAGATTAAAACTTTTTGCAGATTAACATCATATCTTAGAAGAGGGTGGAAAAGTTAACTCGGAGTTCTCATTCTATGAACCTCTTTGTTCTTTCGTTAAAGTGCTCTAGAAGAGTTGTAAGAAAAAAAAAATAGTGTTGAAAAAATTGAATTGATTGGTTGAATTAGTCCAACTGAGAATTAAAATTTTGTTTGGTTCAATATATATTTTTAAATCGATTATTTTGTGAGTCAATAAAAAATTGATTAAATCGTAAAAAATTGGATTAAATTAATAAAAAAAATCGACTTTAGGTTTATTTTAAAAAAAAAAAAATTGTAAGTGATGAGATTTAAATTTTTAACATTTTAATTTTATATTAAAAATTATATCATTTAATCAAATAAATATTATTATTAAATATTTATTATATTTAATACTTATTTAATATTAAAATTATTTATTTAATATTTAGATGCACTTGAATTGAATCGGTCGATTCAATTGATTAAATCAATAATCAAAAGTCTCACCGATTTATTTTTCAATTCAATTTTTCTCAACATTCAAAAAAAATCCTTAAGAAGAAATAGTTATGCAGATATATTGAATGTGTTTTTTTATTATGGGGTATAATTTTGACTTGTCAATACATCGAGCTATTCGTCCGATTCGAATTGAATCGGACATAGATAAAAGTTTTTTGGGAGAACTTAAAATACATGCTATGTACAGTACTATAATTGTTAGATTGTTTAATGACAAACAATAATTTATAAAAAGGAAATGGAAATGAAAAAAGAAAAAATTATTAAAAATTAAGTGGTAATACTAAATTACCCTTAATAAAATAATATCATCTTTTATTTCTTCCTTACTCATTCCTTTCTCATTTGTTCATCTCTCTCAGACTTTCCTCTCTCTCTCTCAACCAATATCCTTGATTCCTTTTAGATTTTCAACTCCCCTCTAATTTTCCTCAACATCGTGTTTAGCCCGCCAAGTTCATTGAAAAATCGATGAATTCTTGTTGTAGATCCTATCAATTGTTGTAGATCTCAATTTGTGAAAATAAATGACTAATTTTTTCTAAGTTCTAACCAATTCGAAACTCTTCGGATAAAAAACTTTCAAAATAAGAGTTGTAAATTTTACCATTAAATATTTTTTAAACTACTAATGTTTCGTTAATTTTCTCAATATTATAATACAATTCCCATTTCCCAATTTTCTAGATCTTTAATTTTTTTCTTTCCAATTTTTAGGGTATGTTTGGAGACAAGTAAGATTGTAAAATTTTCATTATTTGATACCAAAATCATCGCTGTTAACTGTTATCATTGGATTTTTGATTTCATGATCTTGTATACTGCATCGTTTGTATAAATTGTAAAATTTTCGTTTGCATCGTTTCATGATCTGTTATCATTGTAGAAATTGTAGAAATATTGCAACTATACTGCATCTTTGTTCTTGTTATATTATTTCACTAATGTAGAAGTTTAACTTCAATTTTGCATGCCATGCAGTGAGAAGTTGAATCTAAATTGGACAGAAGTGGCATGGGTAAGGTTAAAAGATCTATATTTCCTATTTTGTCAGAGCATTCTTCTATTGATATAAGGAAGAATGGAGCAATAACTTCAGTATTCAAAGGTTGAAAATATTATATTAGCTTCATTGTCATGTATATTGGCAGAGTTACAATTACAATGAATAAGCACATATTTTTCAACAAAAAAAAAAAAAAAAGAAGAAAAGAAATAGTCTTTATCTAACCATTTTGTAGTTTGCTCTTATGAATGATGGTAGCAAACTCTAAAGTTATTTGCCACTTTACATCAGATGTACCTAATTCTTATAGCTGACTGTGGTGTCTCAGACTAAATATAGAATCATTTATATCCTTACAAACTAAGCTATCTAATCATAGGTTTCCATCCTTCCTCCCCTGGCTTCAGTTTTTGTAACAAGCATAGCTGCAAAGTTAGCTAACAACTTAAATTGCCAATGCCATTAAGACCACTACGGTATGAAGACATCAAAGAATTATAACTTTCTATATCATTATTCTCACTCTAAGTCCATTGTCCAATCTGTTGAATCAGATGTTGCTTGTTACAAAAAATAATATGACATTTCCGTAATCTAATTAGGGATGTGTTCTTAGATTATCATTCTCAATATAATTGGATGTAAATCTGTATAAGCTGAGTTGTGATATTTTATTATTCCTTGGAATGTTTAGCTTTAATTTTTTAGGACCCCAACTTGGAATATAACATAAATAAGCTTACCTAGAAGAATCTAATCTTATTTGTGATTTGAACCTTTCTGGTGGCCTTAATTTTGTACATGCAGGTGCGAAAGATTTGCCAAACAATTGCCCTTTTGTCTCCTGCAGCCTGCATGGTTCTATCTTCTCTAGATCTAAGACTGCAACCATGGGAATATGGGGATCCTCTCATGTGGACTAGCTCTCTCTAGCTTTGCCTTGTCAGGTAGTGACTAATCCAATTAGTTACTTGTTTTGATTATAGCAAATAACAACTATTGTGCATGACCTGCCTTTTTTGTGAGCAAATACATTGTTGGTACTAACTTCCCCACCCCCGCATGCAGGGCTTTACTATACACATCAAGATATGTATCCTGAATATGCAAGTATGCTTTTGGTATGTAAGTTTATAAATTCCAAGTATACTTAGTGTTTTTTCTTTTTTGCTCTTAATCATGTTCAGCAGCAGTCTGCTTCTAATTGGAATATTGATCGTGATGGTTAATAGCCTTATCTTATGTGTTATTTCACTAAATAAATGCCAACTGTGCAGAGCTGCGGTTATACCATTGTTGGTTACTTATATTTCAGGTTTGAGAGAGAAAAGACTTACCAACTGTGAAGAGCTGTGGTTAAAGCTGCAGATCTACAATCGATTAAGGATGGGTCAACAAGTTTGTTTTTCCAGTTGTTTTAAATCTAGATTTTAGTACCATGCCACAACCTTTTTTTTTTATGTGCAATCAGTCAGTTAATGTGATTAATTGAAGCTAAGCTTTCAGATGGAAGAGAGGATTCTGATGTTTTATTACATTACTTTCTTAAAATTGGTACTTGCCTGATAAATGAAAATGCATCCAGGATAATATTATATTCCAATCATGAATGCATAAATAAAAAGGCATTCAGGATACATATGTACACTTATAGAAGATATCACTTATATGTACATATTGGTTTCATGATATGTACAAAGTAGCTGTCAGATATGTACAAAGTACTAGAATTATATGTACATTATGCTTCCATGATATATATGTCTACTTGTTGTCTTTACTTCTGTATGAAATTGAATTTTGCCGCTAGCTATATAATAGTCTTTTAATCTTTTAACAGTCACCAAAGTTCCATCAATCAAGCATCCCTTATACACTATCCCAAATCCACCTTTCCCAAAATACTTTTTTATTTGAAATGGTCTGTAGCTAAGAAAAGAAAATAAAAACCTACAAGAAAATTGAGGGAAAAAATAAAAGATGGATTAACAGAGAAATAAAAAAACCACCCCATGATTGCAAAAGTAAATAATAATGAGCAAAGAGCAACTGGCTGACCAACTATAATTGGTGATACTATAGCAAAAACACCAGGTTTGACTTTTTTCCTTAATTTGGTTTCTCCTTGTAGTCATGTGGCTAGTATGTCAAAAAATATGATGAAATACATCACAGAAACGATAGAAAACAAACATCAAAGGAATATAAGCATATGTACATTTTACTATAAGCATATGTACATTTTATCAAAACCATATATGTACATGAAACAAATGTACATTTTACTATAAATATATGTAAATCTTACTATGTACATGTGTACATTTTCAAATCCATGTCAACGACTTCAAATTTCGCTCTCTTGATTTGAGCCATGTTATTAATATGCTGGAAAGCACCAAAATCAGAAGTTGTTACTTTAATGCTACTTCCATAGATACAATTGACATTAAACCTCAATTTTTAGCATGGTGCTAATGAAAATAGAAAACTCAGCAGAGATAAGTAAAACGTAGTGCTAACTATATGTACATTTTCAAGTCCATGAGCATATAGCAAAATAATATGTACATATAGGCATAACAATATGTACAAGTAGCATAACTATATATACATTCTTCCAAACTATATGTACTTTTTTAGATACTGACAGTTTCTACCCTAAACTCCTATGATTAAACCTCTTACATGTTCCTCTTTCTTAAAATAACCAATGAAACGAAAATATAATGATTCATACAAAATGAGTAAAACTAGTAAATTAAAAGACTATTGCTCCCTAAAATCAAAAGCCAAACTCTTAACCATAATCAATGTCGATGTCGTTTTTGCCATTTAAAACGACTACAAACTAACACTATTTATAAGAAATGCTTCAACAAAATAAGTCCACTTAATTGTACATACAGCAAAACAATATGTACATATAGCATAACAATATGTACATGTAGCATAACTACATGTACATTCTTCCAAACTATATGTACTCTTTTTAGATACTGACAGTTTTTACCCTAAACTCCTATGATTAAATCTCTTACATGTTCCTCTTCCTTAAAATGACCAATGAAACAAAAATATAATATGATTCATACAAAATGAGTAAGACTAGTAAATTAAAAAACGCTTGCTCCTTAAAACCCAAAGCCAAACTTTAACCATAATCAATGTCGCTGTCGTTTTTGCCATTTAAAACGACGACAAACTAACACGATTTATAAGAAATGCTTCAACAAAATAAGTCCACTTAATTGTACATACAGCAAAACAGTACATATAGCATAACTATATATAAATTCTTGCAAACTTTATGTACTTTTTTTATATTGACAATTCAACTCTAAACCCTAAGGGTTTAAGATCTTATGAGCTCTCCCCCCCTCAAAATTTTCAGAGTTTATACCACCCATTAATCCATAAATACCATTGAATACTAACATATTGTTGATTATGGTCCACATGATCTTATGAGAATCTTGTGGATATATAGAACAGTTGTGAAATGGGATCAATTATGGCCCATATTCATGGGATGTTTTAAATAGATTTCATCTAGGTAAACTCAAATTGGATTCCACTAAGAGTAATCCATCACCTTAGCCCTTCTTAGAAATCTCAAGTACCCACCATAGATCATCCACAAGATATGGTATTATATTATATACATTATCGATTAAACGTAAATAAATATATATATATCACTTGTGAAACAGAAAACAGAATAGTAAAAAAGCTGATATAATAATGTAGCAAATTGTTATGGATAAGAAAAGAACTGTTTTCCTGATTGATTCCCCTGTCTTGGATGTTACCAACAATCTTTTTTTGAACTTACTGCCAACCATGCCAATTCTAAATAACTCACCCAATACGAAGCAAGAATTATTACCTGAAACAAATTATGTGCTCATAATTAAGTCATCTTGTATTACTCTACTTAAAAGCGCTGAAAGCATGATTATTATTACCTAAATAAGGTTCCTAGTAGACATATGCATTTGGATGGAAGATCTAACCACGAACAAGAAATGACCATCGTAGCAAGCAGGAAAATATTACAATTTTTATAATTTTATATTTTTTTCTCTTGTTTATTTAGTTTATTTTAATTCATTTGGTTTTTTGTCCCAACATTCTTTATAAAGCTGCTGATATTTTTTGTGTGGAAGAAAACATGGTTGAATGATCTTTCTAATAGCTTCATACCAGGTATTTCAAATCCCCTTGTGCCAAAAATTTTCCTCTAAGCATTAATCGCATAAATTAAAATAATAATAATAAAAGTGCTTAATTAAGCCCAAAAAAAACCAAATGAATTAGCTTAAAACCTTAAAATGAAACTGATTAAGTCAAAAATAATAAAGAAATTGTTATTCAACATAAACCAGATACTATTTAAGCAGAAAACAAGATGACATTTCTAAAAAATATTAAACCCAACACTAATTAAACAAATAGTATTAAATATTGAATTAATTAAGCAAAACAGTGAAGGAATATCAATCTACTTACAATATAAAAATAATTAAGAAAAAAAAAATTCATACTAACCTAATTCCTAAATTCAATTAAGTATGTATATGAAGGAATACAATTAGCCTAAACCCTAAATTCTTATCTATTGCATGGAACAAATATTTCTCTAAATTTTAGCACAAAAAAAGAAAATAAAAGAAATTGAAACTAGAAAAAATAGGTCGAGAACAAGAACTCACTGATTTTTCGATGAATTTGGAAGGCGAAACGCGGTGTTGAGAAAAATGAGTGGGGGAGTTAAAAATCTGAAGAAAAGTTTAAAATGTGCAATGAGCCAAAGAGAAAAAGTAAGAGATTGATTTTCTTACTTTGGGTTATCAGGGATTTGATGCAAGGATCCGAAAGAAACTAGGAGAAATCAAAAGGGTGAAGAGTTTTTTTTAGCTTGCAATTTGGAGGAGACAGGTTTAAACATTCAATCACAAAGGTTAAAAATGTAAAAGCAATTACCCAAATACAAAATTTAAAAATTAACATTTCCTTTCTAATAAATATTTTTTCATATGGTATCAATTAATAAAAAAATTTAATACATTGGGGTTTTTTCAAATTCTCCCAAGTTTTTTCTATTGGTCAATCCAAATTATTGTTCATCTATTAAAATATTATTTTTTATTTAAATTTAATTATAAAAATATATAATATTTTTTTAACATTTATGAATAATAAACCGAATCTACAAACCAACCCAAGCCAAACTTGAATTAAAAAAAAAAAAAATCGGATGCAGTCCAATTCAATCCATAAACAGGGTTAGGGTATATGAATGAGTTTGAGTGAGAATGAATTACATTCACAATTGTTTGCATTTTACCTTAGAAAAATGTTATTTGATCCTACTTTTTTTTTGGTTCGAATCTCTTACATATATATAACTCAAGGTTTAAATATGTCTGATGGTACATTAGATAGACAGACAGAGAGACAAAAATACAACATCAAATCAATTAATTATATATGGACATAATTAATAATTTACTCAGAAATTAAATAAAAAGAGACAGAGAGAAGCGGGCGTGGGGAGGAAACTGCCGGACTGGGGAGCAGACCATCCAAAATGAACCCTCTTTCATGACTGAAGCAATTTAGACTGCGTTTGGATGCAAACGAAGGTTCGATGAGATTTGGTTGGGGCATTTTTTGGTCTCAATTGGATCGTGATCATCGTTTGGATTACAGGGTCAGCACAGTTTTACCGTGCTAGCTTTGAATTTTCTACTATAACATTGATGCTTCAATGGAAAATAATGCCTTTCGGTAGGAGGGCATTTTACGAATATAACTTTTTTTTATATAATGTTTAAAGGATTAGTGTAAATTTTTTTTGGTATTTTTTATGATTTTTATTTAAAAATGTAAAATATTTTTAATTTAATATAATTAATAAACTATTTTATTATTATATAATTAATATTAATTAATTAAAAAATAAATAATTACATAAATAATACTAAAAAAAATACTAAAATATTATTTTATATATTCTGTCATTTTTATTAATTTTTAATATTTAATATAAATATAATTTTAATAATTTATTAATTTTATAAATATTAAATAATTTAATTTTTTTATTATATACATATTTTTATTTAATGTTTTTATTGATATTTTCTTTTTTTTATTATAAATCAAGTTTACATTCAAATACATATATCATCATTAATTTTAACTTTATTATTATAATAATTAATTTCATCTCAATAATTATTTTTAATCTCATTTGAGTCAATTTCACTGCACCGGAGCCTTAGTTTAGAAAAATGGGAGAAAAACAAACAAACAAAAAATAGTAAAAAGGTGCCAAAATTTTATTTCCGCTGTTAAGATTCAAACCTGGAATTTCATTTTCAATCCGATTTGCTGCATTAACAGCTGTAGTTATACCTTTCATTTTCAGTCCAACTGAACAAACGCTCAACCTGGCAGGAACGTACAGCACTACAGCAGCAAAAGATCCATTTTTAAATTCCACATATTCAAAAATTTCCCAAAACCCATCCCAAAATGGACCCACCGTCTTCCTCTCAAAAGGCCACCGCCGCCGACGAGTGGGAGCTCTGCAACGAAGACAGCTTCATTTACAAACGCGAGAAGCGCCGCCGCGTTCTCACCTTATCAGCACCGTTGCCGGCGGATCCCGGAGAAGAGGCGAAACGAAGGAGAGATTGGAAGAGGAAAAATCTTGTCAGAGTAAAAGAGAAGTACAAGAAAGAGATCGAGGAGTGGGAGATTTTGTCGAAAACTTTGAAGGCGATGGAAGGAAGGCTTTAGGGTTTCAAATTCGACAGCAAGAAAGAAGGAAATTAAAGTGTACAGAAGAGAAGCAAAGAACCGCGTCGTTTTTAGGGTCGGGGAAGAAAGATAAGGATAAGGAGGATAAATTTAACGCCTCTGGCTCTCTGGTTAATGAGCTTCTTTTACCGGTAAAATATGGAATCATTCTTTTTAATTAATAAATTTTTTTGGGTTAATAATCTTTGCTAAATTGAATTAAGTATTACTATTAAATCATTAAAATTTATATCACTTCTGGGTTCAATTCATAATTTGAAGCTTCTTTTTAACATCTGAAATGCAGGCAGAAGCTCAAGAAATTGTAATTGGTGATGTTTCAAATTTGTATGACATAGCAGAAGCAATGTGCAATGCACAAGAGGAGCGATTGAAGAATCTTATTTTGATCTTCCAATTTGGGCATCGCCTGGTGACCTAATGGCATCGCTTTGTGATGAGTAAGTATCTCTTAGGATAGGTGTATGTGTATGTTTCTGGCTATAATAAAAAGAAGGAACAAAGTTGAACCTGGGGTTGACTCTTGCTGCAATTTATGTATAACTTGTAATGTTGATAGATAGTATTATATTACCCAAACTTGGGCAAGTGTTAGATATAGGTATATGTCAATATTTTCTAAGTTTTTTCTTATATTTGAAGGATCATATTTCATATCCATGTCCGAATATGTGTTGGACACAGGGTCCGATACGGATATTATAGGAAAAATGAAGAGTCCGGATAACATAAGATAGTAATGCTCCGAAAAAGGCCTCATTCTGATATGGTGTTGTGTAGAATTCTGCAATTGTGAGTAAGTTTCAATTTTCTTGGTTTTAAAATAGTTATCATTAAGTTAATAGGTAGTGTCATTGACTGACCCAAGTAACATTTGTGCTAGAGTTTGGCAATAGCCCGTTTGTATAGTGTGAGTTCGTGCCTTGAATTTTTATGACCAGTGTGGAGTCTTATAATATAAGCTTATAAGAAAGGACTTATTAAGCAAACTAGGGCTGGAAATAAATTAATCCAGAAGCCAAACTAAAAGGGATATAAAAACAAACAAACAAACATTCATGAACTGTCTTCTCTATGTAGGGCAAGAAATTGTGCAAGGTTGAGTTTGAAAATTGGAAACTTTAGATGGAAATCTCTTATCAGGTGAGTAAAAGCCTTCTTATTTTATGTGAACAGTATGATAGACTTCACGACAGTTTGGGATGGTGCGACATGGTAATAAGGTTGGTTGATGAGGGCTATGTTATCCGGACTCGGGGGTGAGTGTCGGATATGGGTATGTGTTCAACACAGGCATACTCAATTTTTTAAAAGTTTTTCATATATTTGGAGAATTATACTCTCATACCTACGTTCGAATATGTATCGGACACAGGTTTCGAACACGGATATTTTAGGGAAAATGAAGAGTTCGGGTAATACAACACGAGGGTATGAGGGTGAAAATTTGTGTTTCTATGCAACTTGTCCAGGTAAACATTCTCAGATTATTGTGTAGGATACAAGATAACTCCATTTCCAGCTCAAAATTTTGCTAAATAGATTCAACAGTATGCTTGAATGAGGCTCATTGAGCATGATGTTGAAAATGTTTGAATTTCTTGTATAAAATACCTTTGCACATTAGCAACTATGTATATTTTTATTAAACTGCAATCTGCAAGTGATGCGACTATATAGTCTGTTAGAAATTGTATCTTTTTTTTATCTTACGAAATTGAGCATGCAATCAGCTCCCTTAGCTGGTTGTGCTGGGATGTCATGTAAGGGTATCATCTTTTATGACTAAACAGAAGGCAGTGCATGTTTTGGAGCAACCCTTGGTTTGCTAAAGCTGCCCTTAGGTTGATGATAGAAATGTTTTGGTGGAGGCACATCCTTTCTTCATTTGCTTGGTACTCGGGAAATATGGATTATGGGTGTTAGAATGTAAAGTTTATCTGCCAGAAATATGAAGATTTTTATTATATATATACACAAGTTATGTACAAATTTCCTTGCATAATTTTATTATAAAAAATTGCAAAAAAAGTTTTTAGCTGCCAAGATTTAAACCTGGAATTTCAAAGACATGAAATTTAACCATGGTTCTAATGCAAATTTGTTGTTTATGACTTGCAAGTATTTTTATATAAAATTACTCGAGTTATATTGAAATTTCTTTATACATGAAAATTCAAGCCAAAAGATATCCGATACGCGGATTCGACTCCTCTCCTGTCCATTAAACTCATTGAAATAATATAACAGACTTGGCCTATTTTGAAAATTGGGCTTATAACCAGACATTTTAGGAAAGGACATTCTTCCAATGTCAAATCTCTAACAGAAATTCTTAGACAGCTTCAAGCTTCTGAGTTTTAGTTGGCTGTTGGATTGAAGAATCATTTTCTTTGGAGTGACAGCGTTTGCCTTTAGAATTTCTTCCATCCTTGTTGAATTTGCCTTCCCTAGAAGACATAACATAAACAAGTACATGACACTCTAGGAGAGGAATAAAAAAAGATATATACATGTTGATAATAGTACATTGACATTGCAAATGCATACCATTCTCTTTTGTCTTTACTTTCCGAGTGTTCCCGATGATTTCTTTGAAATGATTTCCAATACTTCCTTTCAGCTTCACCTGAAAGCATAAACGATGTCCAGAGATTGCTTCTAAAATTGCATAGCTTGCAATAAAACAACAAATTCCAAGAATTTTTGGCTTAAGTATAAAAAACGCCCTTGAACTAAAATTAATAACCATCTAAGTTCTTATCATTTTATTACAATCAATTGAGTCCTCAAACAATTATTTTTATTCATTTGAGCCCTCAAATGTTTATTTTCATCAATTTGAACCATCAAACATCTATTTTCACCCAATTGAACTCTCGATTGGATGAAAATTGATGATGACTTTTAACCAATTTTTGTCCAATCAAGAACTCAATTGGTGAAAATAAATGTTTGAAGGCTTAATTGATTGCAATAAACGATAGGAGTTTGGATGATTATTTAGTTTTAGTTCAAGGGTTTTTTTTTTATATTTAACATACGAAAATTACTGTATTACAAGGTTAGGGCAGCCAATGACACATTCTACGAGCTGCTAAAAAGCTCGGTTGGCAAGGAATCGGACATGTTTGAGCTAATTTAAAACTTACATGTGGCTCAAAAGCTTTAGTAAAACTCTATTTCCATTTTGGTTCAAAAAAAGGTGTGATGATTAAGGATGAAGCAAATGGAAAACCAGCTCTATACTGATAACGAAATCACTGCTTTACCTGTAACTGCTTCTAAGGAAGCAATTAATTTCTTCAGTGTAAGACCTTCAACAAATGCTGCAGCAGCACGGGCTTTTACAGCTGATTCTGGTTCTTCAAAACATACAAAACCAGAATCTGCTCCCATAGAATAGTCAACATGCTGAAAAATAAATAAAAAAACTTTATAACTGACCTCTTAAAAGAAGTGCCAAAGCACCCTTAGATAAAATGAACCAGATCAAGGAAAGAAAGAGTTCAACTGAAAGAAAATAATGATCTCCTTGGTACCTTAACAGAGCCAAATCGTTGAAAGACATTTTTGAGGTCCTCACATGAGACAATATCCTCTTCATTATGGACAGAACATTTAGTTGCTTCTTCCCCTGTCAACTTTTCTTGACAGCCATTTTCAAGAGATTTTTCTTTTGGCTGGCAATTAACTTCTGAATTCTTTTGCTTATTCTCATCACTGATTGTCTCTTCATCTTTTTGGCTATTTTGCTCTTGAGCCTTCTTTTTCTTTCTTTTTTGCTTTTTATTCTCCTTTTTTTTGGTGCCATTCATGATATCTTCAGAGGCAACTTGAGTACCACTGTTGCCGGTATTAGAACGATCGTTCTTTTTCGTGCCTACTCCCATTGACATCCTCTTCAAACAGAATGAAACCAAAAGACCTTTTGGATAGCTGTCATGAATGTAAAATATACATCAGGGGCATAAATCACTTGGGATTAAGCAACACCTATAGCAAAATTTAAGATTAAAGAAGTAGACTACTTGACAAAACTTGGTTTCTTAGGGGATTTCTCAATGTCCTCCATCGTTTTTCTTCTATCAGAATCAAACTCTTTCCTACATCACCAAAGAAAAATAGGGAAGCATTTACAAAACATTGGACTAAAAAGATAAAAGAAAATAATTTATTCAGAATAACAACTTTGCAAATTCCAACTGAAAACAGCAGTCAAATTTACAAATGAAAATACATAATACATTTTATTTGTCACTTTCAAAGGAAACAATCTTTAGATCTTACCCTAGAAAGGGTACCAGCCGCCACTTGGTTGAGATTTGAGAGTAAACTTTATATGATAGCCAACAAACTACTACTTCTACTTTGTCACTGACAGAGATTTACCTTTGAGGCTTTAACTGTATGGGATGCAACCTTTGACCAGGGCAAATTTACAAGGGAAATAAAATCCTTAACAGTAAGCATTTAGACATATGATATTTGCTATATTTAAATGTTTCACATAAAAATAGCACAATCAAAGTTGGAACCAGTAGTTTTAACATAAACAATTATAAACCTATGTCAGATAAAGTTAATCTTAGCTCAAATTTGAATGTTAAAGGATATATGAAGGAGATAAAATCAATCTAATCATACATTTATGAAGGTGTTTATTTTTGAATTCAGCACTGTATTATTTTTGAGTTAAAACAATGATGAATTTGTTATTCCTTCATAGATGTAGACCATATGGATGAACCAACAGATCTAGTTCCTTCTACCATCTTCTTCCTTTCTCTGTTGGTTTTTTCAAAACTTATCAATTTGTTAATCTCAAATGACAATCAATGTATATCTGCAAATAGTTGCTTCACTACATCAATTCTTTAATCATCAAGTGATGAAACAAACTAAACCCTTCTTAAAGTATGTGCAAACTTCCTGTATACATACTAATAATTTGAAACACAATCTTAGAACAAAATATTGCAGATAATGTTAACTCTCACCTGAAGCATAGTCCTTGGATAATGCAGAAACAGTTAAACTGACATAGTTGGGAAATTTTACAGTTTACACAAGCAGACACCACTTACTTCGGTTTTAACTCCAAGTTGGCACCAGCAAAAGCTAAATTTTGCTTCAAAATTGCTTCAGCATCTCCATCTGCAGAAAATTCAATCAATGCAGTACCACAGAAAAACCTTTTATCAGCAAGATGGTGAGGTAGCCTAACACTATTCACCTGAAACACACAAAAAAGAAGATAGAAAAAGTTGTAAATGAGCACAATTATGACAAGAAACTACCTTTCTTCAATAGAAACAAAAGAGAATTATTGGCAAGCCTGCATGAGGGACTTGTAAATGAGAAACAGACAAGACGGGTCTATGACAAATGAGAATGCAGATGTGTAATATGGATACAATCAAATGAAATGTCAAACTGGTGTTTAATTCACTAAACTCAATATTATTCCATAATCCTATGAAATCATCAAAACTCACAACCAATGCTTGTAATCACACTGCTAAATCAAAAGCATCATTAATCCTATATATGGCACCACCAACTATGTTGCTTCAACTCTTGATTTTTTTTTTTTAAATACCCGTGTCCGACGCATATCTAGACATGGGTATGGGGATATGATCCTCCAAGGACCCTCCAAATACATGGAAATCTTGAAAAAAATTGAACATACCCGTGTCCGACACTCACACCCGAGTCCGAGTAACATAGACCACCAGTTTCACATATAAGTAACCTATGAATAATGCACTAAATTATGATTTTAAAAGTGGTTTGATTTTCATAATTATTAATAAAAGGAGCGAATACCTTGCCATAGTGAGCAAAGAAAGACTCCACATCTTCAATCTTGACATCATATCCGAAAGGTGAAGCTGCTATTGTTCTTATATCAACTTGCTCTATAACTTCTTCAGGGTTAGAAAGCTCCTTAATCCTACCAACCTTTTGGCCTATAAATTTCATTAAAAACCCAACTTAGTCAACTAATCAATATGTGTGTGTGTATATATATATATATAAGTTATAATCCATAATCCAGACTTCAATCAAGAAAATAATTAAAACCTACATACCATCGTCAGAAACTTTGAGAAAATCTGATTTTCGAAGAATTTCAGCTACATCCTTTATAACTACATCTGAAATATCATCCCTTTTTATTTTGCCCAAACCCAAATAATTCCTCATTCTACTGAATGAACATATTAGATCCAAATTCACCACTAAGCTTAAGAATCAAAGAACTCAAGAAACAAAATTAAAAAGAAAAAGACAATAATAAATATTTATCTCATAATTTTATGCATTACAATTTGGAAATGAGGAAGGATACTGCCGTCTTTGCTTTGAGTGACGTTTTTGTGGAGGAATTCATCTCTCGGTAAATTGCTGTCGCTGAAGTAAAATTCTACCTGCAAACCCCCAAAAAAAGAAAAATGGTTAATTTTGAGTGGTTTTAAAATGAAAATTTGAGATTCTTAAGTATTTAAAGAAGAGGGTTTTCTTTTTTGACCTGGTTTAGGATTTTCGTCGCTCTTTCTTTGTCAATAGAAGCCATTGGAGAGGGAGCGGGAGAGATTGAAAGGTTTAGGGTTTTAGAATTTTAAGTTCGTTCCTCTCATCTCATGAACTAAAAATGAAATATAATATTCCTTAAACAAAAAGGAAAAAAATAAAATTAGATATTACTATTAACTAATGGTATTAAATTAAAAATTAAAAAAAAATTATTTTTTATACACTTTTTATCTCAACTAGGATGTCTCCCGCTTGTCGTTAGGGATTTATATTTTTTATGTAATTTTAATTATTTTAAATAGTAATTATTTATTTTAATATTTTAATATATATATTAATATTAAATTAATTATATTTTCAATATAAAAATTAAATATTTTAAATTACATCTTTCTCACAAATAAAAAATTTTATTATTAAATCAATTTTAAATAAAAAACATAAAACTATAAGATTTAACTTCTTTTTTAACCAAGTAAAAAATTTATCAAAAAATAAAAATTAAATCGATTTCACTTTCTTCGATTGTGGGAGTCCAACCGACTAATTACTCCTGTTGATATTTTTTTTTCTTTTCAAAAGATAAAAAAAAATTACAAAATCTTATTTTAAGATAATTTTTTTTCTATTTCCTTATTAATAGTTATTTATTATAATAATAATAGATAATAAATATTTTTAACTAATTCATTCATTCATTTTATAATTCTTTCAAAACTTTTCCTCTCTTGATTACACATTTTCAAGAAAAAATAATATATAATATCAAAATATTTTTTGTTTATTAGTTAATTTTGTAATTCTTCCAAAAAGAATTTGTCACAAATAGGAATGACAACGGATAGGATATCTGTAATTTTTTAAATATTTAAATTCGAATCCTCTTAATTTATCCAAAATTCGAATCTGTTAATTATCCGTTTACTATCCGAATCCAAATCTGATTTAAAGAGTAATATTTGCAGGATATCTGAATCCGCTAAATATTCGCATTTATTAAAATATTTTTTTAAATAAAAATATAAAATTAAATAAGAACTCAATATGTAAATAGAGCGAAAAACGGATTTGGATATCCGACACTATCCGAACCAAAATTAAAGCGGATTCGGATGACAGATATCCAAGGGCTCATATCCGAATCCACTGTGAATAGTAAATTCAATATCCGTATCCGTAAATTATTGAAATTCATAAAAAACAAATCGAATGACAAAATCTAAAAAAATTATTTTTTTATTAATAATTATTTATTATAATGACTATAAATTATAAATATTTTTAATTGATCAACACATTTCATAATTTTCTTAAAACACTACAAAATATACATGTTTTGTATATGTAAATGGATAACGAATTCGGATATCTAACACTATCCGAACTAAAATTAAAGCGGATTCAAACAACGAATATTCAAGGATTCATATCAGAATTACAAATACGCTCCGAATCCGCTTTGAATCCGCTACGGATAATAAATTCAATATTCGAATCCATAAATTATTTGAATCCGTAATATTTGAATCCGAAAAAAAATCTAACTAAAAAAAATTATTTCCTTATTACTAATTATTCATTATAATAACTATATATTATAAATAATTTTAAGTAATTAACCTATTTTGTAATTTTTCTTTAACATTGAAGAAAAAATGATTTTTAAACATGGCTTTGCTACAGTACCCATTTCATAGGATTCTTTTAATATAACTAGATAAATGTTCGCGTTTCACTGCGAGCATATTATCGGATTTGAATTGATATTTTATAATAAATTTGAAAGATAAAAAAGAAAGAGGGGTAAAGATAATTTAGAAAAATAATAACTTCTATCTTTATACGACACTTGGTATAAAATTGAGAGTTATTTGAATATGATCAATTAGATCCGGCATTTCAAACGTAACATAATTATACGATACAAACATAACATGAGAAAAATAATTAAAATACGACATGACACAAAAAATAACATGAACACGACACAAATACACGAACATGTCAAAGTCTACATAAAACGAATTATTAACATGTCAAAATTTATATAAATATATAATACCTTGAATACGATTATAACAGGAAAATCAATACAAACAAGACGACACGCGACATAAATTTGAGAGTTATTTGAATAATGTCAATTAAACTTGGCAATTTTGGACACAACATGATTATACCACACGAACACAACATGAAAAAATAATTAAAATACGACACAAAAAATAACATGAACACAATAAAAATACACGAACGTGTCAAAATCTACATAAAATGAATTATTAATGTGTACAAATTTATATTAATTTATAATACTTTAAACACACGAGAAAATAACACAAATATGATATAGACGTACAATTTTTTTTCTAAATTGAATCATTATTACAAATTATGCAAAATATGGGATGAATTGGGACACGATATGAACACACACAATTTTCTCTAAATTGAATCACCATGAAAATTTATGCAAAATATTTGGATGAATTGAAACATGACACGAACACATGGAAAAATAATAATTAAAATACGACACGACACGAAAATAACGTGAACACAACTCAAATATATGAACGTGTCAAAATCTACATAAAATGAATTATTAACATATTAAAAATTATATAAATTTATAATATTTTGAATACACAAAAAAAACATGAACACGAAAAATAATATGAAGATGAACGAATACCCGAACGTGTCAAAATCTACATAAAATGAATTATTAACATGTAAAAATTATATAAATTTATAATATTTTGAACACACGAAAAAATAATAAGAACACGACACTAATATGCGAACGTGTCAAAATCTATATAAAATGAACTATTTACATGTAAAATTTTTTATAAAATTATAATATTTTGAACATAAAAAAAAAAAACACGAACACACAATTTTTTTCTCTATTTTTTTTTCCTTTTTTTTTCCTTTTTTTCCTTTTCTTTCTTTTTCCTTTTTCCTTTCTTTTCTGTTTTTCCTTCTTAATCATAAAATACCCAAACTACCCTCCAAAACCCTTTAATACCCATGCTTAGTTGTCAACTAAGCATGATTTCAAAATTTCAAATTCTTGACTATTTGAAATTACTTTATTTGTTTTTAATTTATTGTAGATAGATAATAGACTATAGATAAACTCACCAGCAAATACCCAAAACACACCTTGGAAAAACTATAAACGCCATGCTTGGGGTGTTAGCAGGAGGCTTCCCCGGCCAAAGAAGTAATCAGTAGGTAAAAACCCAACAAAGAATAACAAAAAATGCTTAATGACATTTCTGTGTTGTCAGCTTGGTTGGTTTCAATTTTCCCAATCAAGGCTCCATACTGAATATTGGGATTGTTTTTAAGGTAAGTAATAGACTAGAATTAAGCCCCTTTTCATTGGGTTTTTTTTTAAAAAAAAAAATTTTGTAATTTTTTTAATTAATTAATAAAAATAAATTTTATTTATTTACTTATTTAATATTAATATTAATATAATTATATTTTTTAAATATAAAAATTAAATTTATGATAATTATTTATTTATAAAGTATGTAATACATATGCATTTTAAATTGTTATTTATATGCATTTTTAAAACATATTTAAATCTTATTGTATAGTGTATATTTTTATATATAAGAGGTAAAAAAATAATTTAAATTTAAATAATAATTTTTTAATTTAATTTTTAATTTTAATTTTAATAATATTAATATAATTATATTTTGTAGTTGTGAAAATTAAATTTATGATAATTGTTTATTTATAAATTATGTAATACAAATGCACTTTCAATTGTTATTTATATGCACTTTTAAAACATATTTAGATCTTATTGTATAATGTATGTATTTTTATAGGAAGTAAAAAATAATAAATGAAAAATAACAAAATAAATTTATATTTTGTATTTTATTCTCTCATTGGGTTGACTTTCTCACATAAGTTAACAGCAAGTTCGTTTTTTTTTGTTAAATTAATGAATTACTAACTTATTTTTATATTTTATTTTGCATATTTAATTACTCAAATAAAAAAAACTAAAATAAAATTATGATTTATGTTTAACTCGATTGATCAACTTTCTCACTCTAGTTAGCAGTAAGTTTATTTTTTTAATTTTTTTCGAACGGGTCAGGTACGGATCCTAAATCAATTAGCGAGTCAACGTTCAAACCAATCCCTTTAAATATATCATTTAAAAATAAAAAATAAAATAATAATAAAAGTTATAAAAACTAAAACTAACAAAAAAAACTAAAACTCTAAAAAAAAAACTTGCTGCATGTTCATTAGGAGATTTTTTCGACTTTTTCACATTGGTTAACAACAATTTTTTTTTTCCCAAGTGGATCGGGACGAATCTTTAATCGATCCTTGAATTAATGTGCGGATCAATCCCTTTAAATACATCATTTAAAAATAAAATAAAAAAATATAAACTAAAAAAATTAAAACTAAAACAACTAAAATTTAAAAAAAAAAGAACCTGCCACCTGTCAAGCAAATGAAGCTTGACAGGTGTTAAACACTAATTCCATTAGAGGATTTTTTTTTTAATGGATATAGGTATAGATATTTTTTTAAATAATTTCTAATCATTTTATATAATTTTCATAATTCCTAATTTCCAATCATTCTAACTTTTTTATTTAAAATATATTTTTAAATAATATCAATATGAGAAATTAGAGAGTTATAGGAATAAATGTATATCGGAATTCTCAAAATTATTAGTTTGATTCAATTTTTTTTATTTAACGTTAGCATGTGAATATTTATTAATTTATTTATTTTTAAATGTATAATTGTATATTTTTAAAATAAAATACATATTAACTAAAATTTGTTTCATATACAAATTATATAAAATTATTATATTATTTTTAATATTAATGCAAAATTAATTATGAACTAGAAAAAAGAACCACGTTACGTTGCGGGTGAAACGATTCTCTTTCTATTTTTGTAATAGTAATAACAACAATGTTATGAACACATAAATTAATAACGTATAAAATTAATTATTAACATGAAAAAATTTATATAAATTTATAATATTTTGAAAACATAAAAAAATAACACGAATACTTTATGAAAACACAAAATTTTTTTTAAATTGAATCACTATGACAAATTATGCAAAATATGTCATGAATTGAGACATGACACGAACACACAAATTTTTAAAAAAAAATTAAATCATAATGACAAACTATGTAAAATATGAGATGATTGAGACACGACACGAACACAACATAGAAAAAAATAATTAAAACACAACACGAAAAATAACATGAACACGGCACGAATACACTAACGTGTAAAAATTTATAATACTTTATATAAATTATTAACGTGTAAAAATTTATATAAATTTTAATATTTTAAAAAACAAAAAAAAAATTACACGAACACACAAATTTTTCTCTAAATTGAATAACTATGACAAATTATTTAAAAATATGTCATGAATTGAGACATGACACGAACACAACATAAGAAAAATAATTAAAACACAACATGAAAAATAAATGAACACGACACGAATATATGAACGTGTGAAAATATACATAAAACTAATTATTGTGTAAATTTTTTTATTAAATTGAATCACTATGATAAATTATGCAAAATATGTCATAAATTGAGACATGACACGAACACACAAAATTTTTCTCTAAATTGAATAACAATGACAAACTATATAAAATATGATATGAATTAAGACACGACATGAACACAAAATTGAAAAAATAATTAAAACATAACACGAAAAATAACATGAATACGACATGAATATACGAACATGTAAAAATATACATAAAACGAATTATTAACGTGTAAACATTTATGTAAATTTATAATACTTTGAAAAAAAATAAAACAAACACGAATACGTCACGAACACAACATAGAAAAAATAATTAAAACACAACACGAAAAATAATACAAACACGATACGGATACACGAATGTTTAAAAATGTACATAAAATGAATTATTAACGTGTAAAAATTTATATAAATTTATAATACTTTAAACACACAAAAAAACACGAACACATAATTTTTTTTTTCATTTTTATTCTCTTTCCTTCCTACCATTTTTTTTTTCTTTTTCCTTCTTTACTCCTCACCAACACAAAAAAATAATAATAATAAAGAGGGCGACGTGGTCACCTTAACTTTGCATCAAAAAATGCAAAATTTATTGTATGGATATAAAAAAAAATTAAATGTAAATTTTAACTTTTTATTTATATCAAATAAATTAATTTATTTTTTAAGATTAGTGAAAAATTAAAACTTTTAAGATAAAGCAATTCTACATAAATTTTTAATTTTTTTATTTATTATCAAATTAATCCACTTAACGAAAGTGTTTTAAGGAAATTAAATTTCTTAGTTATAATTAGATAAATTTTATTAATAATATTTATAATGGCAATTTAGAAATATAGTGAACAACGATAACTATTTTTGTCAGTTCAAAAGATTCTTCATATTCGTGCTTTTATATATATTATAAATTATAGATAATATATATAAGTATGGATGTTATATACGGTAAATAAATTTTTAAATTGATAAAAAATAAAAAAAAAGTATTCTTTAAAATTTTAAATTAATTTTATTTATTATAATTTTAAGTTTTAATAATAAGATTAATTTTGTATATAAAAAGAAGTTTTAATTATATTAAATTACTTCCATTATAATAGAATATGTTTTAGATAATTTTTAACCGATTAATTTATCAAATAAAGATAAAGTTAATTCAAATTCATGAGTAATTAAATTTCATGCCATTATGTATATTAATGAATTTTGATTTCAATATCATTTAAGGATTGACAAATAATTTTCTTTTAAAATCAATTTGAGTCTGGCTTAAAAATTAATGGGATATATGTTCATATTTTTTTTATTAATAAATTTTTTGAATAATTATTATTTAAATAACCTTTAACTATTTAATTTATTAAACAATGATGAAGTTAATTAGAGTTAATAAGTAATTAAATCTCATGACATTAAATATATTGATAAAATTTGGTTTCAATATCATCGGTCAAAAGGTTTAAACTTTTTTATATCAATTTGGGACAGTTTAGAACTTAGTGAGATATATACTTATATTATTTTTATGTGGCAATAAATGTTTTCAAGTAATTTATATAATTGAAGATAACAAAATTTTCAAAGAATTTTTTTCTCATTTACTTTAATAAATATTGCAAAGACATGTTTTGATTTTTATTTTATATAATCACGATTTATTAGTTTTGAAATTGAGAGCAGCATTTGAATTCGCTAAATTAATGTCTCTTATTGCTTTGAAATTTATATATTCTTCAATTAAGAATATGCTTTTTTGTATTGATAGATTCAATATTAATTATATATTTTTTTAATATTTTAATTTATTTTGATGAAACTTTTAACTTTATAGTTTTTTTATTTTTAATATAAGATTTTTCAGTTTCAAACAAATTAAAATTTTATAATATTAAAAAATATAAAACTCTATTTATAAATAAATTATTAATTAAGGACTTATTTATGTTTTATAATAATAAATTTAAAATATATTAATAACACATATATTAAAAAATATATATTCACATGCAAAGTATGGGACATATACTAGTTGAACTAAATACACAAATGTTTTATTTAATATTAATCGAATTTAAAATACAAAATTGAAAAGATCATGCAAATTATGTTCTTAAACGTTTTTATCACATCAAAGAAGCATAAAAAAATATTCTAAAAGTATTGCCAAAAGCAATTTTGCCCAAAAATCTAGATGAAAGTAAAGCCAATAATCTCATAGGGTTTTTTTTTTATATCTTTATATAGCTAATTTTTTTTATTTATCAAAATATCGATATTGCAAAATTAATTATCGAAATCTGCTTGTTTTAGAACATGCTGAAAAATCGTCATAGGTAATGACGATTTTTCAACATAATTTTTTCAAAATTTGAAAAAAATCACAAAAAGAATTGCCATCACTCATGACGATTTCCCTTCACTTATTTATTTATTTTTTTAAATGTATCACAAGGGAAATCGTCATGGATGATAACGATTTCCCTGGTGGTTTTTTCCAAATTTTGAAAAAATCATGTTGAAAAATCGTCATTATTTATGGCGATTTTTCAGCATATTTTAAAACAAACGAATTTCGGTCATTAATTTCGCAACATCGGTATTTTGATAAATAAAAAAAAATTAGCTATATACAGATAAAAAAAAACAATCTCATGGTGGCACCCATAATTTTGATTAAAATAATAAAAAAACCTTAAACTTTATCATTTTATTTAGATAAATTTTTATATTTTTTATTACATTTAAATAAATCATTAATTTTTAAGTTGCATTCAAATAAATCTTTAATTTATATTTTAATAAACTCTTAATATAAATCAATTTTTTATTTTAAATAAAAATTTATTTAAATACAAATAATTTTTTTAAATACTAAAAAAATAGAATAATTAAAAAAAAAATCTTAATATTTTAATCAAAATTTTCTAATGGCTGATGATTCTTTATCAAAAGGTTGCATATTTTGTATTTGTGTTGCTAAATTGAACACCAGATAATATACTAAAATCCAAATAAAAGTAATTAATAAAAAAACTTTACCTATATATATATATATAATGAAAATAGTTTGGCTTGATCTAGAAGAAGAAACGACAACATAAAAGGTTGTGGAGTGAAGGAATCTAATCTAAGTTAGGTAGTTTGTCAAAAACTAATAAAAAATAATACCAAATTATTAAGACAAAGCTAGCAAAATTTTAATTTAATCTCATTTTTCCAAAACATAAAATTATTTGCTGCCGACACTTATTCCCGAACCTACCACTCAGGCAAAGAGCCAGCTATGGTCTCAAACCTCTTATATTATGTCTATCACCTACCTTCCTTTATTTTTGTATAAAATGAATAATATTATATACAATATAAAAATATAATATGTTTATTAATAAAAATAATATGATATATTTAAATATAATTAATATTATATATTTAATACATATATTTAAACATATTCATTAATCTATATTATATTTATAAAATTGACATGAAAAAAATATAATTATCATGCCTAAGTTATCAAGTCTATTTTTATACGAAGTTGTAACGTGAGAATTGTGCTATTTTCATTGGTCTTTTTGGACACCAAAAAGGAAAAGGAAAAAAAACTGTCTTCTTCTCTTCAATTACTCTTCTGTCTGTGTATGCAAGCAGAGAAAGACACAGACAAAGAGAGAAACAGACAGAAATAGAGAGTTAGTGAACTGAATTGTAGCTTTTTTTTTCTTCATGATTCTATCATCTTCTTCATCATTATCTCCAGATATTTTTTTGTTCAGTTACTAGTTTTTGTCATCTGTGCTTCTTGTTGCTAAAAGTTTTTGACAAGAAATATGGGTAGCTAGATTTCTCTTCTATTTACTCTCTTTTGGTACAGAATTTGACTCTCTCTCTACCATTTTTAGATTCTATATTGCTCATTTTATATTAGTTCTTGTTTTACTTGTTTTGTTCAGTTCTTGAGTCAATTCTGGCTCATTACTCTGTTCTGAATTCTGATTGCTCTGCATGTTTTGGTTCTTTTATTAGAGTTTTTGAAGTTTGAACTTGGAATTTTCAAGTGACAAACTCTAATTCTCAGAAAGAAAGAAAAAAATCAACAAAAGATGCTGTCAACAAAGTCTGAATCCGATGTCACTAGCCTTGCTCCATCATCACCTTCAAGGTCTCCGAAACGTCCTGTATACTATGTTCAGAGTCCTTCTCGTGACTCTCATGATGGAGACAAGTCATCTTCGATGCAACCAAGTCCCATGGAGTCACCTTCACACCCTTCCTCCGTTGGACGCCATTCCAGGAACTCTTCAGCTAGCCGGTTTTCGGGGGTTTTCAGGTCGTCCTCCGGGAGGAAAGGCCAAGGGGGCAAGAAGAGGAATGATAAAGGGTGGCCTGAGTGTGGCGTGATTATGGAAGAAGGGTCCTATGATGAGTTAGAGGATAAGGCGTTTACTAGGCGTTTCCAGGCCTTGATTGCAGTGTTCACTTTTGTGGTTTTGTTCTCAGTGTTCTGCTTGATTATTTGGGGTGCCAGCAGGCCTTACAAATCTGAAATCGTAGTCAAGGTATGCCAATTGAATCCAATTGTTTATTTGCTAATAGTTTTGAGAATGAGCATATAGTTTCCAATTATGTTGTTCGGATTTTTCATTTTACTTAATATATCGGTGTTCGATATATGTATTTGACAAATATTTGTACATGTCTATATGGGTGTATGATCCAAAAAATATATGAATTTTTTTTAAAAAATTAAGCATACTCGTATCGAACATATATCGTAACTGACACTCGATCCTGAATCCGGATAAAATAAGTTTCCACTTTCACCGATAGGATTCACGGATAGGATTGGTCCAGTTGTAGCACACTTTCCAAACTTGAACTTAATCACCACTTATCAATAATTGAATGAATTGGCTGAGAACTGTGATTGAGTCAAATCAAACCACTAGCTCTACAGGTATTAAACTCAAAATTTTGTAAAACAAAGTCTTTGTGTCAATCATGTGATTTCTGAATCAATCTCTCCAACTTCCAAGTTTGATACAGTTGACAGTAACCTTAGACAGAGCAAGAGAAATCATGCGCTAACTATAACACTTGCTTCACTCATATGCAAATGCAATGCATATTCAGCACTTCTTTTTATTATGTTGAATTTCATTTTCTCAAGAAGAATGTGACTCTCGCAGAGCTTTGCAGTGAACAACTTTTATGTTGGGGAAGGTTCAGATTTCTCTGGGGTCCCAACAAAAATGCTGACAGTGAATGGCTCCTTGAAGCTGAGTGTATATAACCCTGCTACAATATTTGGCATTCATGTTAGTTCCAACCCCATCAATCTTTTATACTCAGAAATTCCTGTAGCAACTGGTCAGGTAAGATTTCATGTTAATGATTCATTGAATGCAATGAAGTGTTAAAAGTCTTATGAAATCTATATATATGTTTGCAGCTGAAGAAATATTATCAGCCAAGAAAGAGCCGTAGAACTGTATCTGTGGTGTTGGAAGGGGAAAAAGTTCCACTTTATGGGGCTGGATCAAGCTTAACATTTACACAAAATGGTGCTGAAATTCCATTGATATTGAAGTTTGAAGTCCGGTCAAGAGGAAATGTGGTTGGAAAGCTTGTGAGAACAAAGCACCGGAGGCAAATTTCTTGCCCTTTGGCCATTGATTCTACAAGAACCAAGCTCATTAAATTCAAGAAGGGCACATGCACATATGATTGAAATCGTTTCTGTATGATGATTTGCATGCATCTCTTTGTTACCACGCATCATTAAATCTCCTGCAGACTGATCAATTGCCGAACTCCTAAGACGTTCCATTGCAAAATTTATGTGTTGAGGGATCCTGCCATAACCTTTTTTTTTTCCTTTTCTTTCTATCTACTTGGAAGGTTGTAAATGTTTGTTTTCTTTGCTTAATCTTGTGGGGTTTTCATGGAAATAAACAAATGTATAGACGACATAAGAGGCTCTGCGTGCATGATTTGCTTAGGAATGTCAATTGGGTGAGATTTCAACTCATAACAGAGCTAAAATAAGACCATGATACAGAGTTCCAATGTTGTTCTATTCTTATGTTGCTTCGACTCTTTATTTTTCTTGAAATATTCGTATACGACACTTGTCTCCTATGCATATCCGAACATAGGTACGGGGATATGATCCCCAAGTAGATAGAAAAGAAAAGAAAAGGGCAATTTGACTATATCAAGAAGTTGCTTTACTATATCCAAAAGGGTTATGACAGGATCATCATGTAGAATTTTATGAACAGTATTGCCTAATTCTACAGGTAATTTTATGAACAGTATTGCCTAATTCTACTAATTGACAGGATGGGGCTCCTTTTATCAGAGTGCAAATCAAATTTACCATCCCTAATTCTACAGGTATTACCTAGGCCAGGAACACGAGTTCTTATAAGACCAACTTAAATTTAAAAGCATTAGGGGTCGAACTCATCCACAATAAGTTATTAACGCTACAAAGAAATATAATAGCACTAAATTCGACTCTCTTTAGCCATGAAAGTACAAGTAATTTTGCCTGACAACAGTTCAGGAAGGTTATCCATCAAAAGCTCATACATGTTACCCGAGGAAAAACATAAAAAGGAATACAACAGACAGAGGCTCCATATTTTATTACAGATTATCAGTGATCATGATGACATAGGAAGTAGGAACCATGGTACAATTACTAAGCAACAATCAATTTTTGTAAATACAAAGAAATCAACAAGAGGAGGATATCACATATCACCTCAACTTTTATTTTCTAACCAACTTATGATACAAAAATCCAAACTTACAGGTGTATATCATCCCTAGTTTATGACTAATTGTCAGAACCTGCACCATTAACTGAAAGAAATGAGAAATCTACGGCAGCTGCTTTTGCACTCTGATAAAAGGAGCCCCATCCAACGACTCATTTAACATTCGCACCCTGTAGATCTCTGTGGCCGACCTCCACCAGCAACATCAATGGTTTCAGGAAGGTAGCTTTCATCATCAACCAAAAACAAGTATTGAACACAAACAATTAGCAATCCGTGAAGACCGTGGTAATCCGATATAATTTGTAAATTCATAAGGCTTTCTACAAACCATTGAATAGAATCACACACACACACTTATATATGGGAAATTCTATTTTACACAATCGAGAACAATTCGTTAAACAGACGGACATAAGGGATAAAGCAAATTTCATGAGGCATTCATGTTAGCTATTAGAAAAACTCCCTATTTCCCGCAGATTAGCTTTTGAACTATAAAGGGCTCAATTAGTTATTCAACTTTGACAAGATCCCATGATCCACCTAATAAAAGATACTGAAAGAATCTCATGCACATAAGTCAAAGCTCTCCAAGGAAGGATTTCAACAACAAAGCAGTTCAAAATGGAATTACATTACTCCAATAACGATGTCACACATAGGCCCGTCCGGTGTTCACCTCCAAAGAGGTAAAGTGCAACTGACGTTTTGGCCCCAAATGTGGCTCCAGTGTGGTGAGAATGAATCCCCACCGCACTTGAAGCCAGTCACTGAACAGGCCCATAATGTTGTGCGGATAGGTCACCATTCAAAATGAACCCCCAAGTTCCTAAGAAATGTCTTTATCGAAAGAGCATTAATTGCAATTGAAGAAGTAAAGCAGGTCCATCATAGAAAGGTCAGATTACATATCCCCAGTGTCAATTTACTCTCTTTGTTATGTTCTACTTTAATATTTTATTTTATTTCTTTGAAGACTGATGCATCGGCGTAAACATTTTATTAGGCATCATTTTCCTTCTAGAACACATTGATTTATGCAAATTTGTTTCCTACCATCCAAAATCTCTAAGTAAGAGTAAGCACATGATTAAAAAACAAGTAAACTATTCAAACATATGACACTTACATTTCTTCTTCAGGTTCATTCTTGAGAGCATTTTTGGCTATGCACTCAAATGCAGCATCAACATTGAATCCTTCTTTTGCAGAGGTCTCAAAGTATGGTATGTTTCCCTTTGAAGCACACCATGCCTTTGCTTTCTTTTCAGAAACCTAAACCAAAAAGAAATAACCTCATTCATACACCATCAGAAAACCCATTCACATTCCCATGTGATACTATAAGACACTAAGAAAGCTTTAGGCAAAAACAAAGGGGAGAAAGGCATGTCAAAGAGGGTGGCAGACATCTTACCACTCGACTGTTGCCACTATCAACATCAACCTTGTTTCCCAGCACAACAAACGGAAAGTTTTCAGGGTCAGATGGACTGGCCTGAACACTCAACCAAAAAATAACAACATTAGTCATTCTTCCAATTAAGATATTCTACATGTCATTGAATAGAATATTACCTGAATCAGAAACTCTTCCCGCCAGTTGTTAAGATTATCAAACGACTTCATGACATTCACATCATGCACAAGTACACAGCAATCAGCACCCCGGTAGAAAGCCACACCTAAACTTTGAAACCTTTCCTGCCCGGCAGTATCCCATATCTATGCACACAAATAGAAAAAAAGAGTATCAACCCTAAGAAATGTAAATAAAGCTTATTCTCGCTATTTCTCAACCGAATTGAAAATCTTCACAAATAACAGAATAGGTTGGCTTGGTTTCTATAATGGACGACTCAAGGATGGCAAAATCAGACAATATATTAACCTATACAAATGCTAAAAGTCACACTGCATTATCATCATGAAGCAAAGCAGAAATCAAATTCTGTTGCAAACACTTACATATAAAAGTCAAGGAAATAAAAATAAATTTTTTTTAGAAAATGAACAATTTTTTACCTGCAGTGTAAACAATCTATCTTCAAATTGAACCTCTTTTGTCAAAAAATCGGCTCCAATCGTCGCTTTGTACTGATTACTAAATTTACGATTAACATACCTAATTCCAACAAAATTAACAATAATTAAAACATCAGAACCGGCAACTGAATATCCAAAATTCAAGAATTAAAAAAAAAAAAAGAAAAAAGAAAAATTTCAAGATTTAAGTTTCAAAGCTTACTGATTCATGAGAGATGTCTTCCCAACCCTAGAAATAAAAAGACAAATAAAGATCAAAAGAATGTTAGGTACCAGAGTGACGGAATAGTGTCTCACAACTAAAATAAGAGATGAGAAAATAGGAACTGAACACACAAAAGAAACACAGATATTTTACGTGGTTCGGCCAATATACCTACGTCCACGGGAGGAGGAGCAAAGCTTTGTATTTAATGGGAGATGGAGTACAAACCGGATACAAACCGGCTACATATTACAAGTGCTCTTTCTAGCACACACTCAACACCTCAATACACAAGCATCTAACAGGCAGCTACTGCCTCTAAACTCTCTCATCACCTCGACCGGGAGGGGCTCCCTCTGGAGCTCTCACTATGCCTCAACCGGGAGGGAGCTCATGGAGCTCTCTTTGGAGCTCTAGCTCATTTCTCCTCTGCTCTCAACTCCTCTACCTTATGCCAAAACCTAATGCCTTTATATAGGCATTTCATCAAGGTGTGAATACATTAGCCACCAGCCACCAGTATGTTCTAGGAGGCTGCTGCCAAGCTTCAATTGTGCTATGCAATTACGTGATGAAATTGCTTTGCAATTTCATGAAGATAAGGCAAGGCAGCCTTTGTTGACTTTCAAGCCAATTTTCTAACAAATCTCCCACTTGAAGATTTGATTAAACCAATCATATCTTCACACCACTCTTTCTGTCTTGCCATTCCATGTTGCTTACGTTTCTGATAGACCATAGGAGGATCGACACCAAATAAACTTGTCAGTGTTGATTGGCTTTGTCATAACATCTGCTAGGTTGTCTTTGGTGTGAATCTTTTGCATATCCACACTTCCTTCTTCTACTACTTCTCGAACAAAGTGATACTGTATACCTATATGCTTTGTCCTGGAATGAAAGGCTGGATTCCTTGCAATGTGCAAGGCACTCTGACTGTCACAATACACAATAATCTTCTGCTGCTTGTGCCCGAGTTCTTCCATTAACCTTTGTATCCATATTGCTTCCTTGCATGCTTGGGTAGCTGCCATGTACTCAGCTTCTGTAGTAGACAAAGCTACAACAGTCTGTAACTCAGCTTACCGCTCCTCCTGCAAGTGTGAACACATAGCCAGTAGTGGATTTCCTTTTATTAAGATCACCTGCAAAATCTGAATCAACATAACCCCTGACAACAAGTTCTGATCCTCCAAAACATAATGCAACATCTGAGGTTCCTTTAATGTATCTAAGGATCCTCTTAACAACATTCCAATGCTCTCTACCAGGATCTGCCATAAATCGACTGACCGCTCCCACTGCTTGTGCAATGTCTGGTCTTGTACATATCATAGCATACATAAGGCTTCCCACCGCTGATGCATACGGTACTCGAGACATTTCCATCCTCTCTGCTTCATTGCTAGGACTCATACCTGAGGATAATTTACAATTGACAGGAAGTGGGGTAGATATTGGCTTACAGTCTTGCATGTTGAAGCGTCGCAAGACCTTCCTCAGATAATTCTTTTGAGAAAGCCAAATTTTCCTGTCTTTTCTGTCTCGGTGAATTTGCATCCCTAAAATCTTGTTTGCGGGTCCCAAGTCCTTCATATCGAACTCCCTAGCCAACTGTGCCTTCAAATCTTGGATTCGATCTTTGTTGGGGCCTACCACCAACATGTCATCCACATACAACAGCAAAATAATGAAATCATTATCATCAAACCTCTTGTAGTACGTACAATGGTCTGAACTCAGTCTGTTGTATTCAAGGCTAATTATGAAAGAATCAAATCTCTTGTACCAACATCTGGGCGCCTGCTTTAGACCGTACAGAGATTTGGTCAACCTGCAAACCAAGTTTTCTTTGTCTGTTTCAACAAAACCTTCTGGTTGGAGCATATAAATTTCTTCTTCAAGCTTTCCATGTAGAAAAGCCGTCTTTACATCTAGTTGTTCAAGATGTAAATCAAATGCAGCACATATAGCCAACACTACTCTGATAGTAGTAAGTCTGACAACTGGAGAAAATATCTCGTTGAAGTCAATACCTTCTTTCTGAGCATATCCTTTTACAACCAATCTAGCATGATATCGTTCTACTTGATCATTGCTATCCCGCTTGATCTTGTAGACCCATTTGTTACCAATGGCTTTTCTGCCACGTGGTAATTCCACCAGTTCCCATGTCTCGTTCTTGTGAAGAGCTTCAATTTCTTCCTGCATTGCTGTCATCCACAGAGAAGCATCTGGGCTACTAGTAGCTTCATGAAAAGTTGATGGCTCTCCATCCTCTGTTAAAAGACAGTATGCAACATTGCTCTCCGTAACATACTCCGTGTGCCAATTTGGAGGCCTTCTCTCACGAGTTGACCGTCGAAATTCTACAGCCTCGGACTCAACTGGTTCTGGTACCTCATGCTCTGGTTCTGCTTCAGAAGAATCATCTTCTTGAGAATTTCTATCCATCTGCACTGTAGCAGTCTCTTTTGAAGTGTTGTCATTTGTTTTCTCACTTTGCAGTTCATTTTCTGCAAAAACTACATCTCTGCTGACAACAACCTTGCGGGCAGTGGGATCCCACAGGCGATACCCCTTAACACCGTCAGCATAACCCAAGAATATACATTTTCTGGATTTTGGATCCAGCTTTGTTCTTTCTTGGGAGTTGTACATCACGTACACAGGACATCCAAACACATGTAGAGAAGAATAATCAGCTGGCTTTCCTTTCCACATCTCCATAGGCGTCTTCAAACCAATCGCCGTTGATGGTGATCGATTTATCACATAACAGGTGGTTTTGACTGCTTCTGCCCAGAAAGATTTGGCCAATCCCGCTGTTCTCAGCATGGCTCTTGTTCTATCTAGGAGAGTTCTGTTCATCCGCTCTGCTACACCATTCTGTTGAGGCGTATGTGCAACCGTGAATTGTCTCATAATACCCTCTTTCTTACAGAATGCTAGAAAGTTACCGTCTACATATTCTCCTCCATTGTCTGTCCTCAAGCACTTGATTCTTTTCCCAGTTTCAAGCTCTACTTGTGCTTTGAACTCCTTGAATACTGGAAACACATCTGACTTCTTCTTGATTGGGTACACCCATAATCTCCTGGAATAGTCATCAATGAATGATACAAAATACTTTGCTCCACCCAGGGATATTTCTGGTGACTCCCACACATCAGAATGGATTAAGTCCAGTATGTGTTTGCTTCTTGTAGTTACTTTAGCAAACTTCAATCTATGCTGCTTGCTTATCACACAGTGCTCACAGAAAGGTAAATTGACCATCTTGAGCCCGGGCAGGAGATTGCGTTCTGCAAGGACTTTCAAGCCTCGCTCTGACATATGGCCTAATCTGCGATGCCACATCATCGTCGTTTCTTCTTGGCTGGCTGCTGCAACTGATGCATCTGCCTCTTGCAACGTCTCTCCCAAAAGCATGTATAGATTGCTTGTGATCTTCTCTGCTTTCATCACCACAAGGTTTCCTTTCACTACTTTCAATATTCCACAAGGAGAAATTTCTCCCACTGAACTTCTCTATCTCGAATTTTGCTGCCATGGTTGTACACGAACTGAAGCGAGTTACACTATTTCACCGTGAATAGTACCGTATACGTGAACAGTATTGTACGTATGTCGTACACTAGAACAAATCCAGTATACGTTAACAATTACTGCAAAAGTATACAACCACACGTATGAATAGTAACCGTATACGTGAATAGTGACCGTATACTGGAACAGTGACCGTAGCCCGTGAATAGTGCACCAGGTAGGTTCCCAGGAAAGAGAGGTGGGTCACTGATAGACACACTTAAATACCAAGTCTTTCCTAGCCAGAACTTCCCTAGACACTTTCACACTACCACACTTTATTTCCAGCAACAAGAATAATTCTTTTCTGATGTGGAAGATCAGACAATACTGCAACCACAGAGCATACTAAGAACCAACACTTTCACTGCAGCGGAATAAGGACCACGAACCAATGGCTCTGATACCACTGTTAGGTACCAGAGTGACGGAATAGTGTCTCACAACTAAAATAAGAGATGAGAAAATAGGAACTGAACACACAAAAGAAACACAGATATTTTACGTGGTTCGGCCAATATACCTACGTCCACGGGAGGAGGAGCAAAGCTTTGTATTTAATGGGAGATGGAGTACAAACCGGATACAAACCGGCTACATATTACAAGTGCTCTTTCTAGCACACACTCAACACCTCAATACACAAGCATCTAACAGGCAGCTACTGCCTCTAAACTCTCTCATCACCTCGACCGGGAGGGGCTCCCTCTGGAGCTCTCACTATGCCTCAACCGGGAGGGAGCTCATGGAGCTCTCTTTGGAGCTCTAGCTCATTTCTCCTCTGCTCTCAACTCCTCTACCTTATGCCAAAACCTAATGCCTTTATATAGGCATTTCATCAAGGTGTGAATACATTAGCCACCAGCCACCAGTATGTTCTAGGAGGCTGCTGCCAAGCTTCAATTGTGCTATGCAATTACGTGATGAAATTGCTTTGCAATTTCATGAAGATAAGGCAAGGCAGCCTTTGTTGACTTTCAAGCCAATTTTCTAACAAAGAAATGCATTTTAGTAAAAAAAAAAAAAAACAGCAAATAATTATAATTAAATTTGAAATGCACCAAAATTTTCAATTCTAATATGAAAAAATAAATAAAATTAAAATAAGAGAAAATTATTATAAAGATTACCCGCTGTCACCGAGAATTATGACCTTTAGAAGCATACGCCGACGAGAAGCCATGGGATCGGATTTGAGATTTTATTATTATTTTTAGTAATTGTAGAAAATTGTGAGATTTTATTTATTTTTTACAATCTTTGGTTAGAGAGATTATAGAAGAAGAAAAACTTTGTGGTTGTTAATTAATTTGTTTTGTTTTGTTTTGCCAGCGAACGAAATTGATATTATAGTTTTCAGCAACCCAAGTAGTCAAGGACAGCCAAGAGAAAGACCGATGATAATATTCCAAAAATGCCCATGTTTATAAGTTGAATTTACATTCGTTTTTTCCCACTTTTTGGCTATAGCCATTAGCTAATCATTTCATTTTTCATTTTTATTAGATTTAGGATAAAATCTATTTTACTGATGAATATAATAAATTATCTAATATAGTAATTTTATTTTATAAATATTTAATGCGATACATGTATTATTATTTATTATTAATTTGATACATGTTGTTTAAATAAAATGTATGACGTGATTATCATCAAATCACATAAAAACACCAACAATTTTTTGGTCTAGTGGTCAGAAGCTTTGTGACATGTGTTAACCCCTCCTCATTCCCCAAACATAAAAAAAAAAATCAAATGATAACACATGACATATTTTATCAAATTATCTTATCACATTATTTTTTCAAATAAAAATAAAAATAAGAATAAAATAATTTGAATTTAATTTATTTATTTTTCTTTCTCTCTCTCTTTCTTTCTCTTCCTCTCATCTCTCTCTTCGATTCTCCTATTTCAAGTTGAATCTGACCAATCATCGATCGGGTTTGGTCAGAAAAGTCGGATCGACCTGAAATCAAGACGAATCTGCCCTGCTTTCTAGCTTGGTTTCAAGCCAATTCATCCTACTAGCACCGAATCCGATCTCCCTTGACTAGACCAAATCGATGGCTAACCGGATTCGGCCTGAAAGAAAAAAAAAATCGTGGAAGAAAAGAGAAGGGAAATAAATAAATAAATAAATATTTGTTCAAAAAATATCATTTTTATTTAAAAAAATAATAATTACATTTTATTATTAACTGTATTGTGTTATATGTAGGTTTTTTTATTTTAATATAGCTAAAAAAAAAAATTTCCCAAAATACAGTTGCTTTTAGATTATTTCCCAAAATACGCTGGTTTTAATACTAGCTGGGAAATCGCCACCCCCTATGGCGATTTCCCAGCGTCAAAAAACATATTTTGGCTAAAAATACCAAGGGAAATCGCCGGGTGGCGCTTTGTGTATATATTTTTTTTAATTCTTGGAAAAATATGAAAAACATGTACCAATAGTGAACTTATTGTGAAATGGTATAATGAATAAAAGTTATTTAAAAAAAGGAAATAAATAAAAATTAATTTTAGGCATATTATTTTTATTTTTTAAAATTTTTTAATTAAAAAAAGTAAATAAAAAATTAATTTTTTTTAAAAAAAAATTAAAAAGTTTTTATTTTCAGAATATTTATTTTTTAATTAAAAATTAAATTAAAAAATAAAAGAAAAGGGAAGAGAACGTTTTTTTATCAAGGATAATTTTGTCTTTACAATATCCTTTATAGAGGTGCTCATAGGCCGGGCCGCGGCCCATTTTTTTTTCTTTTCTGCCCAGGCCCTCCCGTTTCGGCCCGAATCACTGTTCATTGGAATAAAAAAATAAATTTTTTTTATTTTTTTTAATTAAAATTAAATAAAATAATATTATTATAATAAAAATCACTGTTTCGGGCCGGCCTGGAACATAAATTATCCTGTCCAGACCCGGCCCAATACAGGCCGCGCCTGTCGGGCCGGGCGGGTTGCCCGGCCCGTGAGCAGGTCTAATCCTTTATAATAATTTCTAATTATTCATTTCTCTTTTTCAAATAACTTTTATTCATTATACCATTTCACAATAAGTTCACTATTGAATCATGTTTTTCATATTTTCCCAAAAATTTGAAAATATAAAAAAAAATCCCAAAGGGAAATTAAAAAAAAAAATTTGCAAATTTTAGTTGGGAAATCGTCATGGCCCATGGCGATTTCCCAACTGGTATTTTAAAAAAAATTAAAATTTTCAGTTTGGAAATCGCCATGAGCCATGGCGATTTTCCAACTGATAAAAAAAAAAACGGATTTTGGGAATTAATCTGAAAAGAACGGTATTTTGATAAATAATTTTTTTTTTCTATATTAATATAAAAAAACCTTATATGTACTTCATAAAATATATATTAAAATTAATGGTGTGGCCAAAATTTGATCACATATCATTATTTCATTGATCAATATACACATCATTGCTGATGCATGCTTCATTGTCCTTGTTTGGCAACCAGACCCATATTAGTTTGATGACTTGCCGACATGGCTTTGTGGGCAAAATCTATTTTCCATGTTCAGTAAAGCAGAACTGCAGACATGGCAAAAAGCTTGTAATAATTTCAACAACATGTGCATTAATTATTCAATTCACCTAAACAAAATTTTTGAAAGCAAAGAAGGAACGTTGTAATTGTAATCATTGAACTTTGTTTTTCTAGTTTGTGCAGAATTTTACTGATAATCTCATATCTTAATCAGAATTAAAATGAGCTGATTAGCTGGAAAAAAAATGACAGTCATCGGTCACCATTGCAAACTACTTCAATTTTTTTTTTTCTTTCAAGTTCAAGACTCAAAGCTAGAGGAAAGTATTAATAGATTTGATTTGATTTATCAACTGAAAACCAAATTTAATTCAGTTCAATTTATTAAATTTTAATATTAATCGGTTAAAAAATGGTTTATTCGATTAATTCGACCAGTTGTTGATTTTTAAAATTGATAATAATCGAATTAACCGACTCTATTAATTTATTTTTAATTATATTTTATATAATATAAATACAACATAATTTATATAATAGTTTAAAATTATATATAACATACCATTTATTTTATATAATATATAATATAAAATAGTTTTTATATAATAATATAAATAATTTATTTTTTAAATAATTAAAATCCATTAAATCAATCAACATAAATCTGTTTTAATTTTTTCGATTAATCAATTTAATTCGATAAATTCGGTTGATTATTTTAAGTAAAATTGGTTAATTCGATTTTTGAATTTATAAAATCAAACTCATCGAATGCTTTTATCTACTCAAAACAATATCAAGATTGTAAATAAGCTTGCCATTTTTCTTCTGTACATCTTTCAAACTGCATTTCAGAACTTCATATTAGTATTCTTTCATTTGGGATTTTTGGACTGCAAAAAAATAAAAATAAATAAACAACAGATAAGACTTGTAATCTTGTAAAAAAAAGAAAAGTTGTTTATTTGGATTCATCAAAATTTTCATTTTAAAAAGTTACAACAAGTAAGACAACAAACAAAAGTCAAACTACCTAACATTTTTTCAATTCATTAGAATATTAAAATTTTTACATCCAAACATTTGACTCGATTATTGATGCATGATTTTGTACTCAAAGAACGGTATCCGAATTTTTTACTTCAACTAAATATGATAATTTTAAATACGATATGAAAAAAATAATTAAAATATGATACAATATGATTATGCAAACGTATCAAAAATTATATAATACGAATTATTAATGTATCAAAATTTATGTAAAATATATAATATTTTAAATACAATTATAATATAAAAAAATAACACAAACACAATATAATCAAATTTAAACTTCTCTCAAAATCGTTTATGAACTTAATATCAAACATGATTTGCCATGTCAAATTCTTTAACCTTCTAATTACATGCATTTTCTAAAATTATTCTACTGATTTGCCACATAATATAATTATCATCCAATACACTTTTCTTTCAAAAATAAAAATGATAAAATTGGATTTAAAAATGTGGCAAAATGAATCCGAACCCGAAAACCCGCCCAGAAAAACTCGAACCCGCTCAAATTCGGTTTGACCAAAAAGTCACAAATACGAACCCGAAATGGTCCGAACCCGAAATTACCTGAACCCGAAAGGACCCAAACCCGAAAAAATCAGAACCCGAAAAGCCTGAGCCTGAAAAAGCCCGAACTTGAGACTGACCCGAACCCGAATTTAATACTAAAAATAAAAATTATCAAATTATAATTAAATAAATTTTTAAAAAACAAGAACTTTATTTATCAATTTTATTCTAATATCTTTTTTAATAATTTAACTAAAAATTAAAAATTTATTTATATTTTATATATATGATAAAATTATTATTTTATTAAAAATAAATTATATTTTGTACTTATAACTTTAACGTCTCATATCTTGATGAATCCACTATTTAAATAATTCTAAATTCATGAAGATTTTAGAGATGTGAATTTTTTTTTACATAAAGTATTACTTGTCATTTATTTATATTATTTTAAGAACACCCTTATAATAGTTAATATTGTTTCATATATATTAAAATTAATTAACAGTAATTCATTCATTTTAATTTATCTCTAGTATAATAGTATTTCTTTTATTAAAAAATAGATAAAAACTACTTTTAAAAAAAATGTGCTGCTTTTTGCAACATATATATAATTTTCTTAGACAGATTATTAAATTAAGTTAACAAATATTGATTTATAAACGTATCATGCCTTTTTAGAATTTAAAATTATTTAACATAATTAGCTAATTTAATTTTGTAATTGATTTATTATTTGTTTTATTTTGGATAAGTATTTTTTAAATTATTATTATTTTATAATTATTACACTTGATATAATTTACTTTTAGTAACATAATATATAAAAATTCAAGATTGGTTCATTTGGTAATATCCTTACTATTAAGAGTTGACTGTTAAGTTCGATTATTTACATAAGTATAAATTTTTTACATTTTACAATATATAAACGGATAGTTGAATGCCAAGGTTCGTCCCAAAGTCTCTTATTTTGTAGTGAATATAAATTATAATGTATTTACATGTTGAAATTCGAGTTCATCAAATCAGTTATTTTAAATATTAATATGATTAATTTATAGTATATCATATTTTTTATAATAATTTTTAAAAATTTATTTTATATAAAAAATTTATTTTATATTCTTTTGGTGTTAACAAATTAATATTGATTTTAATAAATAAATATAATTAAAAATATTATATTATAATAAAAGGTTATTTAAAAAAATAATAAAATATTTAATTTATTTTTAAAAGTAAATATTTAAATTGCGTAAAAATGATTTTCTAATGTAAAATAAAGATGATGTAAAATATACCCAAATCTGAAAAGATTCGAATCCGAATAGATCCGAACTCAAATGAATTCGAATCCGATGAACCCGAATGAGTCCGAATGAGCCCGAACCCACCTAATTGCCACATGTAATTTAAGTGGTAGCCATACATTTCTTGTTAACAAAAAGTTCATTCAAAGAGGAAAAAAACAAAAAACAAAGTTCAAAATTTCCCATTTCAAACCACCCACTATGCTTTTGGGTTTATATGAAAAACATGCACTCCAAAATAAGTATTTGTTAAATGGTATAATGAATAAAAGTTATTTGAAAAAGAAAAATGAATAATTAGAAATTGTTATAAAGGATATTGTAAAGACAAAATTATCCTTGATAAAAAAACCTTCTCCTCCATTTTTTTTTTAATTTAATTTTTAATTAAAAAATAAATATTCTGAAAATAATTTTTTTAATTTTAAAAAATAAAAAATAAAATTATTTATTTATTTTTTTAATTAAAAAAATTTAAAAAATAAAAATAATATGCCTAAAATTATTTTTTCTTTATTTTTTTAAATTTTTTTAAAATTTAAAAAATATAATTATTTAAATATTTTATTTTTTAAAATTTTTTTCAATTAAAATTTTTAAAAAATAATATTTTCTTAATGAAAGAGAAAAGAAAATTAAATTTTTTCATTAAAGGTAATTTTATCTTTACAATATCTTTTATAATAATTTTTAATTATTCATTTCTCTTTTTCAAATAACTTTTATTCATTATACCATTTAACAAATACTTCCTCTGGATTGCATGTTTTTCATATTTACCCTATGCTTTTTAACATTTTACGAGAATTTCATTGCATCTTTTTAAAATGAAAAAGGTTTTTATTTTTGATTCAATAAAGAGGATTCGAACACCCGTCTTTTGAGCAAAAAATCATTAACCATTTATTAAGCCTAATGTTCGAATGCTTTTTATTTTTTATTATATTTTTCATTCTTTCATCTTATTTTTTACAGTATTAAAAAAATCGGATCGGATCAATCGAATTTATTCAATAAGGAATCGAGGTTTATTTGGTTTGAATATATATTTAGAATTGGTATTTGGAAACCGATAAAAAATCGATTCAATAGGTAAAAAATTGGTTTAAAGTTTTTTTAATTTTTTTTTATTATTATAAGTGATAAAATTTGAACATTTAATCTTTTAATTTTATATTAAAAACTATATCATTTTAATTTTATATTAAAAACTATATCATTTAGTTGAATATATATATATTTATTTAATTAAATCGATCAAATTAATAATAAAAATATTACTGATTTGATCTTCATTACAATTTTTTCGACCTTACTTTCTAATACTAGATGTCGGCTACATCATACATAGCATTTACTTAAAACTTTAGAAAAAGTTATAGTATACATCTTTAAAAACTTGGGAATTGAAAGTAATGATAAAGTGGAAGGTTTGATTTTTTATGAAGTAAAAGGTCGGTAAAATTTTTCTTAAGCTTGAAACCATTTTTTTTCTTCTTGTGACGTAATATAAGGATTATCTTAATTTGGATAAAAGAAAAAAAAATCAAAGATATGAATTATTTTAATTAATTAAAAGAAAGAAATGCAAAAATTTCCAATAGCTTAAATATTTGTCAAAAAAAGAAAAAGCTAAATAAATAAATAAAATTTTACTTAATTCAAATTCCCAAAAATTAAATTTAAAATCCGAAGCATGAAAATAAAAAATTATCGATGTTTAAAAAATCAAATCAAATATTAAATAAATTAAATTTTCGATTTTTATTTTAATCAATTCGATGAGTCCGATTTTTTTAACAAAAAAAAATTATATTTATAAATTATAACAGAGAAAAGAATGAAAGGATAAAAATGTAAACACATACGCGAAGTTTACCTAACAGTCCTCGCGTTGAAGTTTCCCCCTCTTTTTTTTCTTTCCTTTTCTCACTCATTTTTCTTTCTTTCTTTCTTTCCTTCCAAACATAACCTTTTCCTTTCGCTTCCTTCAATTCTTTAACTTTTCACTTCACATTCTTTGATTCTTTCTTCCCATATTTTGCTTCCCTAGTAAATGACATATGATTTTTCGTTATGGCGGTGATTTACAGTTCTCATGAAAAAGAGAGAGAGAGACAAACACAATGATTCGTTCGATTGAGAGATTTATTTTTGATTTGATTTGTTAGTTTTGATTTGGCGGAAACAATGAACATGCCAAAGCAGAAGCAGGTGACGGTTCGTGACTTGGTGGAGGAAGCCAAGAAGCGAATTGTGATTTTAGCTATATGCGTCGTCGGAATGTCCTATCTCATGTCACGTTAAGTTCTCAAATCCTCTTTTTTGTATTTCTCATCTAATTGCTACTGAATTTACTCTATAATTTTGATTGTTTAATTATCCTTCTTGATCTTCAAGTTAAATTTGATTAATGCTTTCATTCAATTATTTGCTATTGAGTTCAGTTAGGGTTTTGACTGTGTTCAGTTAGTGTTTTAAAAGAAATTTATATGCAATTTTGTTAATAGCGACTTTAATTTTTTCTAAGTCTCGTCAATTACTTTTTAGGATGGAATTGGATCGGTTATATTTGTAGCCTGCAGGTTGTAGTATTGGAGTTTTAAGATAAATAAAAAGTTGGTTAATGTAGAACTTTGGATTCAAATTTAAGTTGGCACCAGGATTTGGAGTTAGGTTTCTTCATATTGACTGGAATCGCAGTTCTTTATCCTACCACAGTTTAGCCCGTCTTTCATTTGACTGTCTAGGTGATAAATGCCCAGTTGAAACCACTAAATCTTTAGCTAGTGTCCAGGTCGCACAGTTCTCTGAACTAAAAATTTAAATTAACATCACTAACGTGATTAACAGATTTGAATTTAGTGGTGATTAACTTCGGTTCCTTAATGTGATATTACCATTGACCTTTAGTGAGCAAATAGAGCAAACTGGTTCCTTTACATTTGTACTAATTACCTGCAAGTGCAGTATAATGCTATCAATCAATGGTGCCGCTTCATAGAAAATAATAATGCAGTCAGTGGATTCTTTCGTGGCAAAGTGAGGTGTATGATTAATAATGATGTTTTCAATTCTGTTCTGCGTCAGTCACTCAGTTGTTTGAAGTTTCATTTTTTTATAATATTTTTTACCCTCTCTCTCATGACCAAACACAAACTACTGTGCTCTTTCATGGGTTTGTTAATTCATTTTCTTCTTTATGAACACTTGGAATTGAATACTTAACATGGAGGTTATAGCCTTAGAGATGAGTATTACATGAAATAATTCGTGTAACTGACCTCAGTTTGGTGGGATTAGATTTATATAACCATGAAAAATTGAAATATATCAAGTTCATACCTTAAATTTTGCTTAATTTGGACTTGGAGTTTTAGATTTTTAAAAGAAATTTTCATTACAGGATTTCCATTGATTTGTTTCAACTTTTGAATTGATATTTACTCATTTCCTGTTTCTTATACCAGTGACAAGCTCCTCAGTTTTGGTTAATTTGCCTGCTGCTGCATCCTTAATCATTCTCCTCCGGTATTTCTCGCTAGATTATGCAATGCGAAGGAAAGCTGATGTATACAACAGCAAACCTGCATCTACGAATGCATTGACTCCAAAGCAACCACCAGAATGTCCTAAAGTTGTTGAACATTCTGATTGGAGAAGGAAAGTAAATTCTCCTGTCGTCGAGAATGCAATAGATCAGTTCACAAGACATCTTATTTCTGAGTGGTTGACAGATCTATGGTATTCTCGTTTAACACCTGATAAGGAAGGCCCAGAGGAACTGGTGCAGATCATAAATGGTGTTCTTGGGGAGCTTTCAGACCGCATGAGAAATATAAATCTCATCGATTTACTCACAAGGTATAAGTCCATTCCACCACTTTTTTTGTTATGATTTTTGTTTAAGACTGATTAAGACGGAACTAATCTACTTCTAGGATGATGCAGGGACCTTATTAATCTCATTTGTTCACACTTGGAGCTTTTTCGTATCAATAAAGCAAAATTTGAAAATCAGCAATCTGGACCGTTGACTATTGAATATCGAGATGCTGAAATAAGACGTCTTCTGGCTGCGGAGAACAAACTGCACCCGGCTTTATTCTCTACTGAAGCTGAGCACAAGGTTATTGAGTTTTTACTTTGACCTTCCAGTTATATCAATCTAGTCAAGCAAGTGACTGTATTATTCCTTGATTATATCTATCTTCTACTAACAGTACCTTATGCCCTGTTTATTTCAGGTTCTGCAACATTTGATGAATGGTCTCATTTCTTTCACATTCAGGCCCGAAGATCTGCAGTGCTCTTTCTTTCGTTATGTTGTCAGGGATCTTCTGGCATGTGCAGTAATGCGACCGGTCATAAACTTAGTGAGTCCAAGGTGATCTGTCTTTCTATTTTTCTTGACTTCATTCATTATGTTGCAACTGTTTTCGATCATCTTGAATTTTGGAGACAGGTTTATAAATGAGAGGATCGAATCTGCTGTTATATCTATGACAAAGGCTAAAGGAGGATTTAATGCTGCACAAGATGCATCTCGATACAAACCAAATGGCTCCTCAAGGATCCCATCTGATCATTTTTCTAAGTTTCTAGATCCTTCTGTTACTGGTGTTGAACTTGTACAGTTAAAAACTGATCGGTCCAGAGCTGCTGGAGGCACCACTGCAGCAGATGGCCTAAATGGAGCACAACTTTCGAAGGATCCATTGCTTTCCATGGATACTCGAACTTCCCGTTCATGGAGCTCTGTGCCCTTGAACTCGCAAACTGGTGCTGAAAGAGGTATCGAACGGCATCGATCAGGAGGAGGATGGGGTGATATGTTAGATCTCATTTCACGTACAAAGACTGAGGTCCTTGCTCCAGAAAATTTTGAGAACATGTGGACAAAAGGGAGAAACTACAAAAAGAAGGAAGGTGAAAAACGATTAATTGAGCAAGTTCCACAGCATTCCTCTGCTGGGAACCCTGCAACAGTGGATCATTCAAAAGCAATATCTAAGACCAGAGAGAAGTATCCAACCAAGCTTAACTCATCTGAGAGTCATGCTGCTCAATCTGCATTAACTGATCAGCACAAAATAGAAAAATCATTCCCATATGAAGCTAGGAATGTATCATGCTGCTCTTCAGTTGCATCTTATCAGGAAGATGATGAACATGACCTTGTTGATTTGGAGGAGGTTGAATCAGAAAGCAGTGATTCTTTCACTGAAGAAGAAGAAACAGGAAATGTAACAGGTCTTGATTCTACTGGAACTAAAGTTTGGGATGGTAAGAGTAACAGAAATCTGACTGATTCTCACATTCATCATCCACTTGAAAATCCTGGGGGCCGTATGGCAAAGAAGGCTGGTGGAAGGCATGTTCAGTATCGAAGATTCACTAGAACCCCATCCAGCAGGAAAAGATCTAGATTGACCAGTCAGAAGTTGCCTGTCTGGCAAGAGGTTGAGAGGACAAGCTTCTTATCAGGGGATGGACAGGACATACTTAATTCACCAAATGGACATGGAAAAGCTGATGATTCCGGTGATGATTCTGAGACTGAATTCTTTGGTAGACTTCACTGTGGAGCAACTGCTTCTTCATCTGCTGCTTCTATCTCTATTTCAGAAAGTCGTAGTCTGAATGCTAATTCCTTGCAAAATTCGTTGGTGGTGGATTCTTTCTTTAAATTGAGCTGTGAGGTACTTACTGATGATCAGGATCAACTTCATATCAGTATATGCTAGAATTCTGGTACTCTTTCCATGATTACTGCAATATTATTTTCTTTTGCAGGTTTTGGGTGCAAATATTGTGAAGAGTGGCTCTAGAACATTTGCTGTTTATTCCATATCTGTTACAGATGTAAATAACAATAATAGTTGGTCAATCAAGAGAAGGTGCGTAGAGTGTGCTATATACTTTCTGGTCTTGTCCCATGTTGCATTCCATAGCATTCATTCTTCATTGTGTAGGCATCTCGGTTGGATTTTTCTAAAATGTCAAACCAGTTAATGCTTATTTTCACCTCTATCAGAGTTGCTAGCAGTTATGCTTATCTTCACCTTTATCAAAGTTGCTAGTCTTTTTAATTGTTGTCTTTCAGGTTCCGACATTTTGAGGAACTGCATCAGCACCTTAAACAATTTCCAGAGTATAAACTTCACTTGCCACCAAAGCATTTTCTCTCAACAGGTTTAGACATTCCTGTAATACGAGAACGGTGTAAATGGCTTGACGGATATGTAAAGGTTAAACACTTGAACTCACATTTCCTTTTTTTTCGTCTGTGGGGGCATATCTGTTGAACTAAGTTATTCAAGTTTATATTTTATTTCTATATTGACGTTTCTTCCTAAAATATGTTTGTCGGACTGTTTGATTGCTAGTACTTCCATGATTCCATCTATCCAAAGTGCCATTATGAGATCTATCTGTAGTTTATATATGAGAAATAGACATAGCATATGCTTTTTATACTAGTTTTGCTTATCTTTCTATTTTTATAGGAATTATTAACATTTTTGCCTTTTCAGAAGGTCCTGCAGCTTCCTACTATTTCAGGATCAATTGAAGTTTGGGACTTCCTAAGTGTTGATTCCCAGGTGGACTTCTATTTTCCTTTTCTTATGGAAAAAGAGCTGTTCTTTTTTTCTTTTCTGGGAAGAGAAGAGAGAGGGGGGGGGGGGGGGGGATTTCTTCCCTTTTAAGCACAATCTCTTATCATATGCATTTTGTAATGCAGACATATGTATTCTCAAATTCTTTTTCTATCGTCGAAACATTGCCAGGTAATTAAGATTTAATTTAGTAGACCGTGTGCATAGTTTGCTTTTCTTTCTTAACCTGTTTTTGGCTGATTCTATTTTTTGTGTTGCTTGGGAACTTTCTAGTTGACCTTGACAATAATCCATCTGAAAAGAGCAAAAAGGCCTCCAAGGTTATGGGGCCTCTGATGGGTCCCTTATCTTCCAGGAGGGAACAGTTAGACACTGAAGGCAAGGAATCTGCATTGCAAATGAAGCCTAATCTGGCAACGGATGGGTTAAGAAATGCAAAAGATGTGTCTTATTCTCCATCAAAAATTCCCACTGAAGAATGGGGTAAGTCCTTTGAAGATTCAGGCAGTGATTCTGATACTAGAATGCGAAATAATTCGTTTGTAAGAAACACGAGGAAGAATGTTAAAGGAAGACAGAACGAAAGAATGGAAGATGCTTCTGAGTTGCTTCTTGATGCTGCTACGCACCCAACCCTTCCTACTGAGGTAATCAGTTAAGGTCAAATATTTTCTTTCCTCTATCAATGTCTGTAGAATTAATATGGCTGTCATAACCATGCTTAATGGAATGTAAAACTTTCATGTGTCATATTTAGTATTTGCAAAGCGATTTGAGTTGTGAGGCTTCTAGGCTCCTCAGAGGTTTTTAACAGAAACATCTTCTGTGCAGTGGGTGCCACCAAATTTAAGTGTCCCCATATTAGATTTGGTGGATGTCATTTTCCAGCTCCAGGATGGTGGATGGATCAGGTTCATAAATGGCTATAGAACTATGAACTTATATCAGCATTACATTTTCATCTTCAGCTTAGCATTATCACATCTAGTTCTAACCAGATGCACAATTTTTACCATTCTTTGTCTGTGTATTTCAGGCGGAAGGCATTTTGGGTGGCCAAACAAATTCTACAACTTGGAATGGGTGATGCTTTTGATGATTGGCTGATAGAAAAAATCCAGCTGCTGCGCAAGGGCTCAGTTGTTGCTTCAGGAATCAAGCGGATTGAGAAGGTAGTCATTTGATCTCAGAAATGTTCTTCTAAAAAGTGTAGCAAATGTAACTGTAAAATCTTTTAGTGGTATCAGAGACCTAAAAATAAATTATAAATCTCCTCTTGACCAAGTTTGCAAGAGGATTTAATGGAAGGGGCAGGCCAACCCCCCATGATGTTAGCTCAGCCTTTGGTCTGGAACATATGTTCTTTCAAGTGGAATTTTCAATACAGCTTAGTCTAGATCTGTCTGTAAAATATTTTTAAAACCCTCTTTTGGAGGGATAAGAGCAAGATCAACTGGGATTCTGTTCACTGTCTTATCTGGCTTAAAATTTATCTTTTACAACCTCTTATCTTATCAATTGTTGCCATGTTGGACATTTTTTTCCCTGTATTTCCTTGTGCTTAACCTTACTACTTTATGTCTTGTCTTCTGGGACTGCAAGTGGTTTGTCTTAAAATGTTCAGAATTTTTAAATGGGAGCACCTATGCTTGTACACGGTTCTAATATAGAACGCCTGCAATTGTCATGCAGATACTTTGGCCTGATGGAATATTCATAACCAAACATCCAAGGCGACAATGTCCGCCATCATCCAGTAGCCCATCCCAGGCTTCACCTCGTCGTCCACAATCTCCGGAAATATCTTCACCTAGATTGAGTGATGAGCAGAAACAACTGGAAGCAGAACGTCGTGCAAAATTCGTTTATGAGCTCATGATTGGTAGTTTTGTTTTTCATGAATGTTTCTTATTAATAATCTGCATTATACAGGATCTTACGTTATTAAACTGAAAATTTTAAGAAAGTCAATGAAGTCGATTTTCTTGATACAGACAATGCACCTGCTGCTATTGTGGGCCTTGTTGGTCGCAAGGAGTATGAACAATGCGCTAAGGATCTCTATTTCTTTATTCAGGTAATTAGGAGATAAGAGACTTTATTTTTTGTTCTTTTAACGTGGAACATGGTCTTGTTTTCGGAAACAGCACTTCAATTAATGATAGGCAACGTATATGAGCTAGGTACTTTAGATCTGGTTTACTGCTGTGTGAAGTAAAGGGTATTATAAGTTATTAATGACACCGATCCAGGTAGAACATGATGGGTGCAAGTTGTTAGAGTGGCTGGAGACTTGGTTTTCCTATTAAAATTCATTACAGTTAAGATAGGCTCATATTCTTAACGGTTTTGCGTTTGTTCTCTCTTGGTTGCAGTCTAGTGTCTGTTTGAAGCTGCTGGCATATGACCTTGTTGAGCTCATGCTGTTGTCTGCATTTCCAGAGATGGATCATGTATTCAAGCAGTTGCACGAAGAAAAACACAAGTTTGGTGAATTTAAAGCAAACTAGTTGACATTGGCCTTATATTTTCCCTCAGGTACAATGTTGAGATTCATGTCTGCCATTGGCCTTGATTCCTTTGCATTGAGAAGATGTACTTCATACATATTTTACAGTGTCAAGATCATCCAATTCATATACAGGTCCAATTTCTGTAATTAGTTTTTTTTTTTTTTAATTTCACTCTTAGAGGAAATTGTAAGTAAATCTTGAGAATAGTGAAAATGTATAATGGAAAGCTTTTTCCTCTTGTTCTTTTTTTTTCTCCCCCCTCAAACATGTTATTATTCCTGATATGTTATTATTCCTGATAGTAGACTTGATAGAGACCAGCTCAAGGGTTGGGTAATCCGTCCGGTTCAGCCTGTATTGGATCGGGTTTTGATAGAAATTTTAGTGATCCGAGTTGACTTGACTCAACCCGAATCACTGTTTAATTAATAAAAAATTAATTTTTTTATTTAATTTAATTATAAATATACATATAAATATTAATATAAAAATTAAAGGCAGGTTTAAACATTTTGTCCAAAGTTACTGTGTCCTGCCTTCCATTTTCAACCTACCAACAATAATGCTTTGCCAGCGAAGCTTCCATGAACTACTGAAGCTGTTCGTACTCGGCTGGATCCAATAGTTGTTATGGTTAAAGCCAGCCACGGGTGCCGAGTTAATCTATTCACGGGTTGGATGACTCGATTGTGTCCAAATTATTATTTAATCAATAATTTTTTTGAATTCAGCTTGACAAATTGTGTCCAAATTGGGTCAAAAATTTTGAATTTTTGTAATCTGAATCGATGCAACGAATTACTATTTAATCAATAATTTTTTTAATTTAATTATAAAATATATAAATATTAATATAAAAATAATTTTAATATTTTAATATATTTCAAATAATAAAACAGATTTTCTATAAACCAAACCCGAGCTGAACTTGAGCAAACAATTTTTTATTATTCGAGCTTAATTCAATTTATGAACATCTCTAGTGCTGAGTGCAAGACATGGACACTATCCTCTTTGTTGCCTCATATTATAAGATGTGAATGTTTCAGCAACAGCCGGAGATTGTAAAGAATAAAGATAAACACAGAAATAGCAGCTACTGATAACTCAGATGATCTTACTGGCTTTAGCCTTTTATGGTTGACAAGAGCCAAGAGATACTACTACACTTGACTAGACCAGAGTCCCACACTCCAGCTGAAAAGACATTGTAGCAAAAGTTTCAAGCATCTCACCAAATAAGGTTATGATATGATGAACTCATGAACCCATATTCAAGCAACAATTATGAAGCTCGAATCCACTGACCACGATTATCGACTACAATTACAGAAGATTATATATAATCTGAGAAGTGCCTAAAAATTTCAACCATCTGAAACAAGATTAAGGGCATCATAACCAAAACAAGAACATGATTAACTTCATCCAAAAAGACACCAAGTAATTAAGGGTCAAACAACAATAGCCTTATCCATACTTGTTCAAAACTTAAAGCAACTACATAAAAATAGAAACTAAAACAACTAAAACATCCAATGTAATGACATTCCTCAAGTAATGTTCCCATAAAACTTTTCCTAACAAAGATGGCATCATCCAAAACAACCTCATAACACCTTAAGCAGAAGCTGCTGCAACCTTCTTCCTTGGCGCTGCTTCAGTACCTAGATCATGAACAAAATAAGAATAAATTTAAAAAAGAAAAAAAAAACTTTGACTAGAATAGAATATGTTCATATGCAAAGAAACTAAATTTAGAAACCAATAAACATAAGGAAATTAGCAGTTTCCTACCTTCTCTGAAACCACTCTTGAACCTACGAGGAACATGGCGGAGATACCTCATCCTACCGGTTCCAGTGGTCTTTCTTCGGATTGCCTTAACACTCCAGTTATCTGAATCCCATAATAAACAAGTTCCCTTTAGATTTAACAATTAACACCTAATTACAATCCATTCACACACATTTAACATCTAATTATTGCCTGCTCAAACATATTCATACAAGCACGACACGACACCACACCCCATGGCCATTCACATAACTACGAGTATAAGCACATTTCTTTTAACATTAAAACTAACAAACACTAGAATCATTAACATAACTACGAGTATTACTATACAAATTTATATTTTAGAAAGAAACATATTAACACTCCTGCAAACCATGTTACACGGACTCTTCATTTTTTCTGAAGTATTCGTGTTCGACATCTGTGTCTGACACATATTCAGATATGAGTATAGGTGTATGATACTCCAAATATATGAAAAAACTTTAAAAAATTGAGCATACCATTATATCCGACACTCACCACGAGTCCGGGTAACATTGTCTGCAAGTATACGAGTTCAGACTTTTATAAAGAAACAAAATTCACATCGGATCCTCTTTCCATTATATTCAGGAAAATGAAATTTAATTAGAATTAAATACATTCAAGGGAAAAACAAGCTAAAAAACTACAAACCCAGATACATAGTCTTATCAGAGAGATTAACCTGAATAAACCAAGTACATAAAGAAACAAACCCAGAGAATAAATCAGCTAAACAAAAAGAAACCCAGATGCGGAAGGAAATTTAATAACAGTAATCAACAAAAACAAAAAAAAAATATTAAAGTTTTAGACATAAAAGAAAAGAGGAGCTCTTACATGTCCTCTTACGGGCAGCAGGGAAAGCACAGGCAGAGCAACGGCTTTTCTGGAGATGGAAGCTACGGCGGCCACATCTCACGCAAAGAGTGTGGGTCTTGTTCCTTCTTTTACCGAAACTCCCGGTTCCCTTTCCCTGCACATTACCATATTTATTTCATTTGCAAACATCCAATTAGATCAAGGGAAGAAAAAATCAAAAAATGAAAAAGAAAAGAAGAGAGTGTTGCTTTTTGTTATTTTACCATTGGAGTTGACGCAGACGATGAAGAAGAAAGAGAGCGGCGAAGGAAGAGAAAGAATAATATAGCACTGAAGGGTTTTTTTAGGGTTAAGTTGAACAGTTTGATTACTTGGATGGACCTCTGGGTTTTTTTTGGGATATTTTTGGGCCAAAATCAAAGATTGAGCCCAATTTAAGCTTCGGTTGGACAAAATAAATATTTAAAATGGGATTGGGTAGGGTTGGAACCCGGTTGACAAAAATATAGAATAAATTAAATTAAAAAAAACCCTCTTTCTTTTGTGGAATTTCGCGGGAAAATCATCTACAGAGCCAAACAGTAAAAACTGGGGGGAAAAAAAGCAAGGCAAAAGCGTCCAAGTTTCAATCGAGAAAGAGAGAAATGGAAAATGGAGGAGAGCCAAAATTTCCAGCATTTCCGTTTAAGCCATATTCAATCCAGATCGATTTCATGAATTCACTTTATCACTCTTTGGATAAAGGCGGCGTCTCCATGCTCGAAAGTCCCACCGGTTCTTTCTCTCTCTCTACTGTTTTGCTAAGTTTAATTGTTGAGAAAATGGAGAGAAGAGTATTCGAATATTGAAGTGGGAAAAAGAAAAGCTAATTTTTTTGTATTTAACTTAAATTGGGGTTTCCTTTTATTTTGTTGTTGTTTTTATGTATATTTTGTGCAATTGGTTTAGTTTGTACATGCCTTGATTCCTACTTTATGATAAAGCCAGAGTTTGGTTATATACAGGAAAATTATTCCTTTTTTTCTTTTGAATTATCCTTTTTTTTTTTTTTCATCATTCAAAATAAATTCCCTTTTTATACCTTTTTTCTTGTGGTGAGGGTTGTTAATTTTTATTAAAAAATAGCAAATTAATTTGATTTTTTCATGTAAAAATAGGAACTGGCAAAACGCTGAGCATTATCTGCAGTGCTTTGCAATGGGTGCTTGATCAGAGACAAAAAGAGAAGTCTGAAAAAAGGGTTGAATCTGATGAAAAGCAGGAAAAAAATGGTCAAATTGGTTCAGATGATGAACCTGATTGGATCAAAAACTTTGTTGTAAACAAAGACAACCAAGTGGATGAGAAGAAGAGCAAGAAAAAGAAATATGGTTTTGGATCAGAAAAACCCGAAAAAAGAAAGAGTAAAGATAGTCACAGGGATTTATTCTCACGTGATCTAGATGAGGAATGTTTCCATGAAAACAAAGACTGCAAAACATCAGTAAAGAAAAATGATTTGGAGGACTTGGTTGATGAAGAGTTTATGCTCGAAGAATATGAAAGTGAAGAGGAAGGTGGTGTTGGAAGTTTGAACTCAAAGAGGAAAGGCAGTAAGTTTTCTGTTAATTCATCGAGTGATGAGGAGGAAGGTGAGTCTGAGGAGGAGGAGGAAGTGAAATTGAAGGTTTATTTTTGTAGTCGGACGCATTCACAACTTTCACAGTTCGTAAAGGAGCTAAGAAAGACTGTCTTTGCCAATGAAATGAATGTTGTCTCATTGGGATCAAGGAAGAACTTTTGCATCAATGAAGGTATATAAAACTTTGTAAATTAGTATTATATTATATACTCGTAATTTGATATTTGCCTGACCTTTTGGAGGTTTTACATTTCAGAGGTTTTGAGACTAGGAAACTCTACTCAGATTAATGAACGTTGCTTGGAGCTTCAAAAGAATAAGAAAAAGGAAATTTCTAAAATGAAGGTACTTAATATCCTAGTTCTAACTCCATAATTCAGCTGTAATGCATTTTATCAGGGATGATTTCCTAAGCCTGTTAGCAGTTGCAGTAGTTGAGAACTTAGAGCTAGAGGTTCACCAGATGCTTAATGCAACCTTGCAGCCCCTTAACTAGTTACTTTTCCACGTTCAATTACCTCATTAACGAAGTTAAGACATCACATACCTAGGTCCATTTACGTTGGAGACCTATCGTCTTGCTTTTAAGTTCAGTTTACACCCTAATCCAAGTAAGACTAAAAACCAAAGTATATGTTGCTGGGAAAAGAGGGTTTTCTTGATTAATGATGGTGTAGTTTTTCTTTTGCAGAACTTAGGTGCAGAGGGAAAAATACGGCGAACCAAGGCTTCTTCTGGATGCCCAATGCTCAGAAAAAATAAACTACAAGAACAGTTTAGGAATGAAATTTCTCAAGAAGGGGCATTGGACATTGAAGATCTTGTTCAACTTGGAAGAAATATAGGAACATGTCCATATTATGGCTCCCGAAGTATGATCCCCACAGCTGATCTTGTGGTTCTTCCGTATCAATCACTCCTTTCAAAAGCATCACGTGAAGCTCTGGGACTGAATCTAAAGGATAATGTTGTTATAATAGATGAGGCTCACAATCTGGCTGATTCCCTCATTAGCATGTATGATGTGAAAATTACTCTGTCACAGGTATATAAATAGTTACTCCATTTTCTGTGGTATTGTCATTGGTACTTGAAAACTAGTGCACAAGCTTGGTATTTCGATTTCTGTGTTTCTCGAATATTCCAATTACTGTTTGAAACCTGCATGATGAAAAATTGGATAATCCAGTTACAAATTAATTTAGAAACCTCTTTGTTTTAGAAGGAATTTGAATCTCCTGAAAAATATTGTTTTACTCAGTTTACAAGCTTTTGATGTCATATTGTAGATCCTAATTCATCTAAAATTAGAATTATTGAGTTATTCCATGATTCTTCTCAGTTGGAGAATGTACATAGCCACATAGAGGAGTACTTTGGAAGATTCCGCCGTCTCTTGGGACCTGGAAATCGAAGATATATTCAAACCCTTTTGGTCCTTACCCGGGCTTTCCTCCAAGTTCTACTTAATGATAAGGATGGGAATTGTTTAAGCACTCGCCCAGATGCTGAAAGAGGTGTCGGAGAAAACAAAACCTTTGACTCTTCCATGGCCATAAATGATTTTTTATTCTCCCTCAATATTGACAACATTAATTTGATCAAACTGCTTCAGTATATAAGGGAAAGCAACATCATGCATAAGGTAGATTTGTGTCCATACTATATGTTTATATTTTGTGAAATCATGAGCTCAGTTCCTTTTTTACTTTTCCAATTTTATTGTCACATCTCAGAATATAATGGTTCCAGGTTAGTGGGTACGGAGATAAAATGACTATGTTGCAGAAAGGTTCAGCAGTCAAGGAAAATGGGGAAAGTTGCGATCATGGTAGCACTCTATCTGGCTTTCAGGCATTAGCAGATATGTTATTGTCGCTGACAAATAATGATGGTGATGGAAGGATAATAATCTCAAGGAAGAGATCAACATCTTCGGGACAAGGAGCTTACCTGAAATATGTTATGCTCACTGGGGAAAAGATTTTTTCTCAGGTTATTCTAAGATTTCAATAATTTACACTGCGAAGAAAATCACTATTAGCTTCTTCACTTGCTAACTTGGTCTTAAAGTCTATTTTAAATACAGTCGTCTTGCTCTATTAAGGAAATCCTATCTCACAACTGTTTGCAGATTGTGCATGAAGCACATGCTATTGTACTGGCAGGGGGAACTCTGCAACCAATAGAAGAAACAAGAGAACGACTTTTTCCATGGTTACCATCAGATCAGCTGCATTTCTTTTCATGTAGCCACATTGTCCCTCCAGAGAGTATATTGCCACTTGCAGTATCTCGTGGACCATCTGGCAGATCTTTTGATTTTAGCTATGGTTTGAGAAGTTCATCGACTATGGTGAGTGTATTGCACTCAGAATCTGTCATTGCAATGAATTTTGTAACTAACCATTATTGAATCTTTTTCTTTTTTCCTAATTGGATTTTGGTCAAACTCCACTTTAAACTGACTTCATTACTGTTTATTGCATGACAATTGTATTTTATTCTGAATGTTTAATGCCCAGAAACCATGGCCTATTATTACTAAATTCCATTATTGGGTCTTGAATATACAGATAGAGGAACTAGGGCTCTTACTTTGCAATTTGGCAACAGTTGTTCCCGAAGGAATTGTTGTGTTCTTTTCTTCATTTGAGTATGAAGGACAGGTCTATGATGCATGGAAAACCTCAGGAATCCTTGAAAGAATTATGAAGAAAAAGCATGTCTTCAGAGAACCTAGAAAAAATACAGAGATAGAAGTCATTCTCAAGGAATACAAGGAAGCAATTGATAATCCTGCTCCTAAAACCGGTGCGATACTCCTAGCTGTGGTTGGTGGCAAGATATCAGAAGGCATCAACTTCAGTGACGGGATGGGTCGATGCATAGTCATGGTTGGACTTCCCTACCCTAGCCCTTCTGACATTGAATTGTTGGAAAGGGTGAAGCATATTGAAGGTTTGGGTGATTCAAGTTCTACGAAAAGCCTAAAACTTTCATTTAGCAAAGAATATAATGGAGGAGACATTCAGTCTGGTTTCAGCATACTAAGGAGTTGTAGGCGCAGGGGGAAAGATTATTATGAAAACCTCTGCATGAAAGCTGTAAATCAATCGATTGGTAAGTGCAAAGCATTATAGATAGTAGATATGTTTCAAGGATATTTATTATAGTCACTATAGGGAGGGAGGTGAAATTGAATTCCGTAGGCTCATTGCTCAGTGTTCACATTGGCAGAAAAATCTTGGCCTAGTTTCTTTAAGACCAAACAAGATTTCTACATGTAGGATTTCTGTTTGAATAATGTTTATAGAAAAAAATAATTTAAAAGTTGAATTTCTGTTCTGGCTGCTGTTAACTCTGATCATATTCATTACTTGCCTTCAAGTGCTCAATGCATACACTTATAAATGTAACTATATCTTTTTCTGTTATGTCTTGCTTATGTCAATCTTGAATTTGACATTGAACTGCCACTTATGCTTGTAATCTTTAATTAATTGATCTGTCTTAGGTAGAGCAATTCGGCATGTGAATGACTATGCTGCAATTTTATTGGTGGACATCCGTTATGCATCAGATTCTTCAAAAAGAAGTTTTTCTCATCCAAGCAGCAAGCTCCCACAGTGGATAAAAGATCGTCTTGTTTCTGCAACTAATAATTATGGTGAAGTTCACAAGCTGCTGCATCAGTTCTTCAGATTCAACAAGAACAGAGGTAAGTAGAAGAAGATTAGAGGTTGGAATGAGAAAGAAAAAAGCCATTGTATTTATTATATACAAGTATGGAAACCTTACATAAAGCCTATGGTTTTTTTAAGTCGGATGAGCTGTTGTATTTGTTGGAAGATAGCCTTTCAGAGAAGAACATGAAAATGGAAAATAGATTCCTAATTTTCTTTTGGATTCTGCTAAAAACAATCCATCTTTTCCCCCCCTTCCAGAATTATGGTTAGCATTTTTTTTTTGTTTCTTTTGTAGAAAACCAAAAAGAACTTAATAAGTAAATATATATATATATATATATATATATATATATATATATATATATATATATATATACACACTAGTTTATGCTACACTTTTATATATAGAATATTGGCCCCTATTTTTCTATTGGAGAGGGCCTTTTCCTATTATAACCCTTTGGGTTAGTTTTTTTTTTTTTTTAATAATAAATATATAATAAATTTTATTATTATATAATAAATATATATTTTATTTTTATATAATAATTTAATAAATATATAAATTTTATTATTATAAAATTAATAGAAATTAATTAGAAATAAATAATTACATGAATAATAAAAAATAAATATAAAAATAGTATTTGATATATTTTTGTAATTTTTATTAATAAAATTATTATTTGACATAAATATAATTTTAATTATTTATTAATTTTATAAATATCAAATAAATTCAAAATTTTATTATATATACATATTTTAATCTAATGTCTTTAATGATCATTTTATCTTCTCACTACAATTAATCTCACTGCTACCGCTGCTTTTGAATCCAAATACATATCCCATCATTGATTTTAATCTCACCGTTACAGTACTCAATCTCACCGTTACAGTAATTAATCTCATCTCCATCGTTGTTTTTTATTTTACCGGAACCAGTTTCACTATCCATCCAAAAGGACACTGAATTGAATATAACTGGAAAAACTGCCATAAATGTTTATGTGTTTAGGCCTTAGGGGGGTATTGTCATCTTCATGTGTGGAGGATGAAACTTGGAATGACCATAAAATTCCAATAAATCTAATAGTAGATCTGACAATTTATGTATACGCATCTTGTCTCTTGTTTTTTTTTTCTTTTCCTTCATGTTAATCGATAATATGAACACGACAAAATTTGTTAAACGTGTCAAAATCTTAAACACGTATACAATACGTGTACTAAACGTGTTTTGTTAATTATAATTAAAATTATTATATCGTATTTATTATATTATTTTTGTATTTATTAACGTGTCGTGTCCAAAATCATTGGATTACAATCAACAGAAGTTGAGAAGCCAAGTTAACTTTGGGCTGCTTCAGCTTTAGGCCTCGTTTAGCATTGCTTATGGCACAACTTTTGAGGTCAAAAGCTGCTTTTCACCGCAAACGCAATGCTAAACAGATAAAAAAAGTTGGCTTCTACTGTTGAAATCATGGTTTGAAAAGCCAAACCAAAAAGTCAAAAAATATAGCTTTTGGGTTTTAAAAGCTGTCTTTTGGATAAAATGACTTTATTATCCTCACATCTCTACACTTTTATTATGTTAAACATATCTTTTTTTGACATTTCAATTTCCTACAATATTTTTTCACAGCAATGCTAAACACTTAAAAATTTTTAAACCACACTTTATAAACACACTTTTTTCAACTCAAGCTTTTTCCAACCCAAGCTTTAACAGCAATGCTAAACTAGCCCTTAGAAATCAGTTCAGTGGCCCACTGCTTCAGCTTTTAAGCATCAGTTAAATGGTCCAATGCAAACCTGAACATATGGGGTCAAAAGTTTTCATTTAACCATATCTAACTGCTTTTGCTTTTCTTCTTCTTTTATTTTTCTCCCTTAGATTCTTACTACCATTTCTAACAATTCTGGATTTAAATTTATCAGGAAGAGTGAAGGCTCATCATCTTAGTTATAGAATTATTGCCTTACAGCCCATCTGCTTTGTTCCTGTGTATGGAACTTTCTTCGTTCCTTTAAGCTATCTTTTGTCAAACCATAGGCAAAACAAAGGTTCAAGCAACCTGTTTTAGGTTGGTGGAAGGACTTTATTTTTGCAAGGCAACTGTGAGAAAGTGACTTAACTATGCAAGCATCGAAATGGGTTTTGGGACCTTTAGATGCCATCCCCCAGGACAGATTGGGACTATTCAGACCCTTCATAAATGCAAGAGCATTTTTTTATTATAGGTATAAAATGATCATTTATAATCACACCAAAACCCTAAAGAGATGTGGTATCAATTACCATTTTTATATCAGATTAATTGTTGTGAAATTCAACCAAAAAAAAAAAAGAGTAAAAAAAAGAACCAGCAATATTCCATTTGTGGGTCCTTTAGTTTGTTCATCATAGCTAACAAAAATAAGTAGCAATTGAAAGTGTGGGTTATATATCAGTTAAATTTCACCAACCTTACTACCTTTTGATTTGCTTCTTAATCACTAGTACTGCACTTTAGACAACAAAGTAGTCAAAAAAACAAAACCTTTGTGATCATTAGATTCATAAGGCCTCAATCTCTTAAATCTTTAATTTGCATTCAAGCTATGTTACTTGGACTCGGATGTGAGTGTTGGATATGGGTATGTGTCCGACACAAGTATGTTCAATTTTTTAAAATTTTTTTCCATGTATTTGGAGGGTCATATCCCCATACCCATGTCTGGATAGGCGTCCGATATTGGTGTCGGACATAAATACTTAAAAAAAAATAAAAAGTCGGAACAACATAGCATTCAAGTACTCTTTGAACCCCAATGCCTTATAATTTTCTGACACTGTGATTTGTTATGAAGAAAAAGAGAGAGAGAGAGAGAGAGAGAGAGAGGCAAATATAGGAGGGATAAGGACAAAAAAAGTAGGGAAAGTGCAAGCAATAGAGAAGAAAATTGCACTTTGGTCTTTATTAGTTCTGTCTCTAGGTAACCTTAAGAAACATCTCCTATCTCTATCTCTCTTACCTGTATATTGGACATAACAACAGTTGGAGAAGCAGCAGAAGATTAGAGCTGTGTCTGTAGTTGCAGATAGAGACACCAAGAGATTTAACAAGCCTCTGCCTCACCATACAATAGTCCTGGCCAAAAAATGCTGCTTATGGAATCCATTCAAAAGACCAAGAACTTCTTTAACAAAACATTTGAGAACCTTAAATCTTCCTTCTCTTGCACCTGTGGCAGCAGAAAAAAGCACCAAAAAGATCGATTTTACACCGACATTTTTAATGACTGGGAAGTTGGTCTAGAGGAGGCAAAGATGAGAAAGAACAATGCCATGACATTGAAAGAGCAAATGAGGGAAGAAGATGAATGTAGTGGAAGCGTCATGAGCTTTGAAGATAAGAGTCCAGTAAAGAACAAGAAGCAAAATGAAGGAAAAGATGAGAAAAAGAAAGTGGGAAGTTCACAATTGAGTAAGGGAGAGGAACAGTATTATAATTATTACAAGAGAAATGGAGGAAGTTATGGATTAGCAAAAAAGATGAAGGAACTGGAGATGATGGATGTTGGTGATATGGAACATGTATTGGATGTAGAAGAGGCACTCCATTACTATTCTCGGCTTAAAAGTCCGGTGTACCTTTCCATTGTCGACAAGTTCTTCATCGACATGTACTCAGAATTCTCCGTTGCACAGGCCTCTGCAAGCATCAACAGTTCAAACCGAAGATTCAGGTCAATTAGGATGTAGATCATATGTCTCTCACACCTTTTCTTGTGCATATGAATATGTTTTCTTATCCCAAATTCTTTTCTGTGTTGTGTGTTTGTCTACATTTTCCTGCTACTTAAGCTTTTAGTTCTGTTTCTCTTTGATTGTTATAATTTGCTTGAGCCTCTATTGTTACCAATAAAGCATAGAAGTTTCATATCAAGATTTCATATTTGCATGACCATTACTCCAAATCTTTCTGTGAATAAACTTGCTTCAATGAAGCTCAGAGATTGACTATTTTTGAACCATTAGTGTCAATCTGAGCCTTCTGCTTACCTCTTGGTGCTGTCAAAACATGGAGATTTGAGAGCTTAATCGTTGCTAGGGCAAATCTGAAGCGTGTGCTCTAATCCATAGTTCAGTTTCTTCCCCTGCCATTAGCTGCTGATCAGCATAGAGGATCCCTTTACCTTGCAGAAGACTGCGATAGTACACTGAGCCAGAATCTGCTTCAGTTCCCTCATAGGTCGTCGCCATTCCTTAATCCTTGGGTGAAGAAGATAACAATTTTTCAAATGAAGGTGATGATGCTGCTTCTGATGACAGTGAGTTGTAAAAATGAAGGTGATTGAGCTGTTGGCGATGGTGAACCATCAAAAGAAGGTGATGGTGCTGGTGATGTTGATTTATGTTACTCGGACTCGGGTGTGAGTGTCGGACACGGGTATGTGTCCATGGGTATGTTCAATTTTTTTTAAAATTTACATGTATTTGAAAGGTTCTTGGAGGATCATATCGCCATATTTATGTCCGGATATGCATCGGATACGGATGTCAGACACGGGTATTTCAAGACAAATGAAGAGTCGGAGCAACATAGAAGTTGATGAGCTGCTCTTAGGACATTTTGATCTCATTCGGTTGAGAAGTTCAGAACCAAGAGTTGGGTCTGGCTCAGTCCCACCAGAGTTATACAGACGGTTTTCAAAAAAATTTGCATTGGATCACTCCGATACTGTGAGCATACATTTCTTCTGCAAGAAGAAACAACTGCCACAGCAGAAGAAGAATAACAGCAGTTTCCATCACATAACTAGAGCATAAGCAAAAACCTCAGGAAAAAAAAAACATTCATTAGTGATTTTGTTAGTGTTAGTCTGATAAACACAAACATTTAAGATTTTTAAACAAAGTAGAGAATCAATAAATTAAGGTATCAATAGGCAGTGAGAGAATCAAATGAAAAGTAGATATAAGTCCCTTCATCTTTTTTATCCCATAATTAAACCATAGGGAATTAGAGTGGAAAGAACGACAAGATCTGAAGATAACATGTAACAGAAAAAATAAACGGAGATTTGCAATCAAAAGAGAAAGAACAAACAATTCCCAAAAACACCAACCAATCACAGAAATAAGAAACCACTTAATATTTTATTGAAAAATATCAATTTTATATCGATTGTCGTGTTTTATCGTATATGTGCTCTAATATTTTTAAAATTCCCGTGTTACCATATCCGTAACATGTCGTAGCACCGTGTTCGTATCCGTTCCTAGCTTATCCCAATTAGCAAGAAAGGAGAAATGCATATCAGAATCAAAAGAAACCACCCTCAAAAGAGCAAGATTTGGCTTCAAACTATCTTTCAAGAAACACTAACCAACGCTGGAGAGCAACATGCAAAGAAACACTTAGACATGCAAATCTAATAAGCAATATTGCAAACCCAGATCAAAGATTCACCAATGAAATGAGAAACCCATCTTAAAAAGCCCAAAAGAGAGATAAAGATCACCACCTCAATGAAGCAATCATGGAAAGCAAGGCGCAAGATAGCGGGAGCCACAGCATCCTTGATGTTGAAGTTGAACATTTGATGAACCTTGGCTCGGATGATCTTCTCAGCCTCAGGGCAAGTTTTTCTCGATAAAAAAAAATCATACTCCAGTGACCGAGCAGGAGCCTCACCATCATGAAAGCCTCGCTATCGAACAGTATATCTTGTAAAATCCAAGAGGTCTCCGAATTCAATGAAGAAGATGAAGAAAAAGAAAAATGGTTGGAGAGTGACTGGTATTCTTGATAGAGATCCAAACGCACAAAGGGAATATGAAAAGGCTCAGTTTTCTCATGATAGCTGATTCAAAGATTGACATTGGCATCTTCTCTAATTTCCTTTTGATTTTCTTTATTTCTTCTTTCTTTGTTTTTTGTTTTTCTTTTCTCTCTGCGGGGTTATAAATTATAATAACAGAGGAGATCAAAATGGCGGGAAAGAAATTGGTAGGATGACGAAAATACCCTTTTCAACTGAAAGTTCGTTAGGACCGTTAAATTCATTCTGTTGAGTGTTGATCTGGAATTTGGAATGATCATAGCCGTTGATTTCATAGTCCATCAAGATAACTGTTTTTTATGAATTATTAGAAAGATTTAAAAATAGAATAGAAATCTCTCATAATTATTATTCCTAACTCAACAGGAAAAGAGAAACAATATGATATAAAAAAAAAGGTTATAATTTAAGCAGTGTTTTTTTTTTTTTTTTTTTTTTTTTTTTTTGTAAATGAAACATTGACTAAATAGTCTGAGACATATTGGAATAATGAATCCAATTACAATGCTTCAGAACTTTACAATACTATATAGCATGCCAAAAGGCATGAAAATGCCTATTGCTTTTTGAAGGGGGAAAAAAAAAGAATAGCATTATGGAAAAGAAAGAAGGGCAGGTCACATGGTGAATCATCCAGCAAACTGCTGCCAAACCAAATTTTCAACATACTCTCCCTTAAAAAAAAAAAAAAAAAAAAAAATCACAAAACCAAAGAGGCTTAACCAAACTAGTGATTAGGCCAATCTAGCAATGTATTTTGGAAGAAGTCAAATGAATAGTTTGATTTCTATCTTCATCTCCGTAATCAATAGCCGGAAGAAGATACTAACACGTTATGCTCCTTTAAGCGCTTCTGGAATTGAGCCAAGCGAGTTTGTAACTGCGTGATGCCGGCAGCCTTCTGAGAAAGAATAGCATTCAATCTCGATATATAATCGTCAAGCTGGTTCCCAGGTTGATCTGCTTCAACCAGCATGTTCATCTCCTGCAAATGTTTAATGCAAATTTAATGAAACTTCAAAAGATGTAGAACCCTAGAACATGTATGTCCCAAAATCATGAAAGCATCTCAAACAAACATAATAAACTTGCCCTAGATAACTACTGCTTTATGAATTAGAATAATGGAAAACCAATGAGGAAAAGAATGTGTTAAGAACTCAGATTCTAGCAGGGTGAAAAACAAAGATAACTCGAAAATGAAATGGTGTAATTGTTTACCTCTTTGACAATATTCATAGTCTCCTCCACTTGTTTTCTATGGGCACTTACAAGATCCTCCTCTTCCTGAACAAAAGCAACACAGGGGCTTTAACATTTAAACAAATTAATTTTCATGTCTCTTAACAATAATCATTCTCTTGCAAAAATTACCTGTAGGAGGGCATTCAAATCATCATCTGATTTTGAATGCTTAAAATCAGATCTTAGTGGTTCCTTCCATTTTGTCTGACCATTAGGCTTCCGTAACTTGTCCTCTGAAGTAGAGAAACTGTATTGATCTAGCTTCCCATTTTTCTTCCACATCAGTTTCTCCAGCTCATAGGAATCTTCTGATGCATCAAAATCATCTCTTTCATTTTGGTCAGGCCATGTATCATTAATATCATCTTCAAAGGTTGATGCAGTTGGTAAAATCGAAGATAAGGGCTGAGCAGTTGATTCTTTCAGATTCAAGGTTGAAGATAAAACATCTTTCTTAGGATTTCCCCCTTTTGAAAGGCTCTTCACCCTGGATGTAGTTTTTACATCTAATAGAAGTCAAATGCGAGAAAGGAAAAAAGCAACTAAAACCAAAAGCGGAATAACTTTAAAACAGATGTTGAAACAATTTTTTATAATCAAATAAGTCTTATTTACCTATCAGCATATCTTAAGGTGTTCAGAGTGTGTTCACATGACCCTGAACTTGGTGAAATGCAAGATATCATAACTGTACGTGAATTGCCCATAAATGAGTCCCTTAGAACCTCTGTCAGTTTACTGCCTCTGAAAGGAATGTGACCCTGATCATTGTCAAGAGCTCTTATGCACTCCTTCAAAGCAAGCAAGCTCTTGTTGATCTCTGCACCTTCCATTCTGCATCACAAATAGAAATGGCTAATTAAGCAAGCACATCCAGCAAAATTAATTAAGTACGTATCTGAAGTTTGTCCCACATGAAGGAAAAAATATTTGGGATGCCAGAGCTGAAATCATGAATTGGAACCAAATTTTAAATGCAAAAATATCAAACTCCAGGTGTGTTTAGACTTCTTAAACACGCTTGTACTTTGAAATGTTTGACTTGATAATAAATCATTAATTAAGAGGGCAAAGAAGCTAAGACACCTACATGACATGGAAAAGCTGAGATGATCCAGAAACTCTGGACTATTTGGCATAATTTTGTCTCCCATATTTTGTCTGTTAGACAAATTTAGCATATATCCAGTTAGAATGCATTGTAATCTAACTCTAATATATACTAAGAACATTCTTTTTCTTTATTTCGATTATTGCCTCCAGTCATGCATCAAAACATCAAGCTCTGCAACTAAATCTGCTCTATGTCTATGGTCATTTTGCAATTTAAAAGATGCAACGTACCTTGTCTGCTTATCATTATCTGTAGTATCTGCACCTCGTTCACTTCCAGCCAGATCTATAAAGGAGAGCTTGCCAACAACACGGGGAGGCTTCAATTCATTGCCATCAACAGATCTCTTGATAGCAAGCTGAAGTATGGCATGAGAACGGGATGATTCCTCATTTGCACCTGTGGTACCAGTACTTCTTGTGGCACTTCCTTTCTCAATAAGCTCCTTAATAGTCTCTACATCTGATACTCTGTACTCTTGCAGACCCACAATGCAAACTTGCTGCTTACCATCCTCTCGCATGCAAAGTTTTCTGCACAAAGAAAGATTATCTTTCAGTGAATTTAGAAACTAATAGCACTGACCAGATAAGGAGAATGCTTGTAACAACTTACTTCCTATCACTGAGGAGATCATACAATTTTCCTCCATATATCTCAAAGAAGCTCACAAACAACTGAAACCCTTGGTTCCTGTAGGTATGGTACATCAACCTCAAGATATCCCGAGAAGCTTTAAGGGGAAGTGGCTTCATAGTATAGGTTTTTCCACTTCCTGAACAAGAGAAAGACCTATAAGTGCAAGGTGGCTTAAAGCTGTAATTCAAAAATAAGAGATGACTTGATGCAGAAGGTAAATTTTAGTGTCCAACAAGAAAATTTTACAGTAAAAAACAATAACAGCCTCCTTCACCTTCACCAAACTTAGGCAGATAAGGAAAAAAAACCTAATAACCAACTGTATAGATATTACATATCCTCATAAATGACTAAAAAATTACTGAGAATAACACATTCAGAACAATTTAAAATTATATAAATATTACACTAAATGACTAATTTCAAATTTTGGGTCATGCAACCAACTCCATCATAGTATCTATCCAAGATTTGGTGACAGTTATTCACCTGTTTGACCATATGCAAAACAAGTTGCTTTAGTGCGCTGAAAAATTATAGGAACTATGGGCTCCACAGTCTCACGATAGACCTACAGAAAGAAAAATGAGGCCAAAATATGCTGAGAAAAACACCATTCTAGGAAATCCATGTCTTGTAATATATTCTTCCTTTATCCACTAATAAATTTAGATCATCTACTCACCTCATCATTTGAGACCTCCTCATTCAGCACTGCATCAAAAACAAATTCATGCTTCTCCATGTATTCTGTTAGGTCAACCTACAAAATGTCAAGAATTAAATGTGTCAATACATGTAGTATGAGGACAAATTAATACTCAAAACTCTACATATGCTACTCTGCTAGATGAGTAGTTGAAGCGTGTCAAAAACCAAGTAATAAATGAACACAACATAAAAATGCTATTAGTTTTTTAAGGTGCTATGCTATGGCATGGCATTGCAAGAAAGACTAAAATAATCATTTGACATAGAAGCTCTGAAAATATAATTGAACATCCCTTGAGATTGCTGATTGCTGTATGTAACTGCTTCTTAAAATAATTAAATGTGAAAACTGCATGTCATTAGTCCCATTCGCATTTTCTTAATTACCTCAGGGAATAAAATTGGGATATAACCATTGGAGATTCTCTGGGTTCATGTTGGATCCCTATGCTCTTATTTGACCTTTCTAGTAGGGTATAGTGTTGACCTTGTAGAGGATAAAACAATGTTATTGTTACCTTAAGTTTAGTCTCATGCACTACTAGGGAATTGGAAAGTGTCTCTATAATATCTTCCTCATTCTTTGCTAACTCCTTTTTATTGAGAGGTCTCTTGCGCACCTGCAGTAAAAAAACCACAGAAACTCTGAGTCATGGTGGTAGTAGTAGTGCATGTAAGATAAATATAATGTTGAGCACTATTTTACTTGTGTAAAGCATGTCATGCAAGAATGTGGTTCAGCATGAATTCACAAGCTATTAACCAGCATCCACTGCTCTTGCTGGCATTGCATTTCCTTTTGGTTGAAAACAGAGAAAATTCAGAAGAGATAGTCAAAGGTAAATCAGCAGAACAAAAACATACCACGACTTTGATCTTTGCAACTGAAGAAACCTTCTCTTTGTCTGCAGCAAAGCTTTTGAGGAGGCTATTCTCTGGCACACCGCAAGCTCTGCCTGTTTGTTTGTTGTTTGAAATATAGGGTTCATTGTCATCAAAGCTTCTGCCTCGAACAGGATTATAGAGAGAAGGACCATCATACAGGTTGGGAACCGGCATCTTTCACCAATAAACAAAAAGCATTACCATAACTAAGCATGAAAAATTAAATTACTCCCGATATGAATTTTTAATTTCCCAATGCCTTGGCAAAAGCAAAAATGAGTCTATTCAAAGCAGATGCAACACATTTTACGTCATTCAACATCATATTCACAGGTCCAAATACTCATACAATTGAATCTCAAAATTTTAACCTGCAGACTTCTTGGGGAAACAAAAGTACAAATATCTTTCAATTTCATTGCTACTTTGTATTTATGGACAGACGGAAGTATGACTTGAATATTATGTTACTCGGACTCGGGTGTGAGTGTCGGATACGGGTATGTGTCCGACACAGGTATGTTTAGTTTTTTCTAAGTTTTTCTATGTATTTGGAGGGTCATATCCCCTTACCCATGTCCGAATATGTGTAGGACACGGGTACTTAAAAAAAAATGAAGAGTCGGAGCAACATTGCTTGAATATACAAAAATTTAACTATAAACATGAAGTGCATATCACACACATTAAAATAAGCTGTTAACCATACATAGTGCACTTAAAATATACTCACTAAATTTAAAGAAATGACGAGTGACCAACCTCAGGCAGAAGCTCTGTATCAAAAGAATGCAGATCTAAGAGACCAGGACTGAACTCATTGAGCGACTCTTCACCATTCTTCCTCTGGCTTGACGGCCGTGAACTAACTGGAGGAGTCGTAGGCTCCGTGAAAAAGTCATTCCCCATATTGAAACCCCTCTGCACATTCCCATACATTCTAGACCCTCCTCCTTCTCCACCACCATAAAACGCATAATCCTGCTCTCAATTCAAGCGGCAAAATAACACAATCAAGCATTTGAAATAATAACTTCATTGTATTGAATATTGACCCATAAAGACCCAGAAGCCAATCCTTCAATGAAAACCTTCTCTTTCTGATTTTTTTCAGCATTATTTTTTACTCTTCAAGTAGTAAAACGTCAATAGAGCATCAAAACTTTAACAGATTAATGAAAATTTTCTCTTTTTCTTGTAGTTCTTTTTTCTGGCAAAGTGATTTTAGATCTAAAAAAAAAATTAAGAATTTATCCATAAAGAGGAAAACCCATTTATGCTCCAATGAAATGGCATCTAAAAAACTATATATATATATATATATATATAATTTTTTAATACCAAAATAATTTTGAGTTAAAGTAACCGGCTTTCTCACAGTTTTCCTTCTCCAAGCAACGAAATAAAAGTTAAGACTAAAAATTATATAATTAGATCTAAAAATTTCTACATAATTTTCATTTTATTCTTACTAAAAGTAGCAATTTTTTTTTTTAATTTTAAATATGACTATTTTCATTTTGTGTTTTCTGCATATTATCCGGAACCAAACATACAACAAAAATTTTTATAAAAAAAAGGAAAAGAAAAAGTGTGAGAACCTGAAGAGGAGGAATAGAGTTGTTAGAAGAGTGAAGATGCTGAAGACCAGCAGACTGAAGCCACCTTCCATTCGACGTCGTTTCCAAGAAGTTATCTGAGTATTGTCTCTGATGGTGTACCTGCACCCCTGCTGCACCAGATCTCTTCCCCTGTCTCCCCATTCCGTTCATCTCCTAACTCTCTCCCCTTCCTCAATTATTTATACTGTAATAAAATTTAAAAAAAAAAAACTTGGATGCTTCGATCCAAAGCTTCCCTTTCTCTGTCCCTTCTTAAAATGAAAGGAAAAAAAAAAAAACAATGCACCCGATCACCCGATTTACACTTAATCGGGTTTTTTTTTTTAAAAAAAAAGAAGCTTTTTTTTTTTTTTCTTTAGCTTTGGTTTCAGACAAGATTCAAAGGAAGAGTAAAAAAGAAGAGGACTCTGTCAATGAGAAGGGGAGAGAGAGAAAATTTTGATTTTGAATTTTGAAGACAGTTTTCGAGACACGTGCGGCACGTGCCGTGGGGTGAAAGGAGGGAGACGTAAAACGACCGTGCATTGAGTCTTGCGGGGGGATGATGGTGGGTCCAGTGGGCCGTAGAGGGTTTGGGTAAAGTGGATTTTTTTGAAATGGGCCTATCAGCAACAGCCGTCCCACATGGTGGAGCCCCGGAGAAATTAATCCGTTGGCGCAGTTTTGACTTTTTGAGTCTTCTCATTTAAAACTCCCACTTTTGAGGGATCCCTTTAACTCCGCGACACGTTTCATCAAATTGAGCTCTTTTTCTTTGTTTACTTTATTCTTTAAATAAAGTAGTATGTATCCCGCGCTTCGCGTCCGGTGATATAAAGCAATTGAATATAACTAGTGAAAATTTGCGTTTTGTAGCGGACGGTAAAGTTTTTTAATTTTTTTTTATTTTGATATATTATAGCATTTTAGAAAAAATAATGAGTTTTAAAATTAATAAATCATTTCATTAACCGTTTAAATTTGATTTTTGTTGTATTTATTTATTATTATATGTTAAAATATATACATATGTATATGTATACCTACATAATATATAAAAATACTCAATAGATGAATTATTGAATTTTTGACAAAATTTTGCATAATTAGATGGAGGTCTAACTCTGACACCGATTGAGATATATAGTAATATTGTTGTGTTTGGTATTTAAAAAACATATGTCTCAACGCAGGGAAAGAGTCCACCTAGTTCCACGATGAGGTATACAACGCATTGCAAAATAATGTTGCATTAAGTTAGCAATTTTATTAGTAATCATATCTAAAAAAAAAAGAAAAATAAATTGATGATAATTAGATAATCGAGATTAGAAATGCAAGGCCTAGGCATGATATCAACACTACATATACTTGCTCAAACCCGGCTCGACCCGAAATACTAAGTAAAAGAGATTCTAAACAAATAAATTTCGAATTCCAGGGATCATGCATTTCTTCATGAAGCAATGAGGGGAGAAATAACACCTCTTTCTCTATGACAATATAACTCTCATATCCCGTGAGGCAATTAGGGGGGAAAATGCAACATCACTCTTTGATCCCCATACCTTGATTATACATACCATAAGGTGAACCAAACTTAAACATGTTCCCTAGGTACTAAAAAAGCCTAGTCATTTCACCTTATGACACAGAAACCTATGGGTTACACCAACAATAAGAATGTACCCAAGAACTTGGTTTCTCAAACAAAGAAGGGCTAATGGTAGGAATCCTTGCACACCATACACCTTAAATTCCATGAATGGCAGACTATGCTACCATTATATTCCCAATTCATACCTGCTCTTTTATACTTGCTCTTTCACAGATATTTCACAATACGTGCTTCAAAACTCTCAGCGATTGTGATAGTGATTGATGGAGAGCATAAGCTACCATCCAGCAATGATGCTCTACTTGCAATTTGGTCTTGTGCATATTGCTAGGAGTATGCAAAAACTCAGAGACAATGAAAACAAAATGATCCTGCCAAAAGCCTAAAAGATAATCAAGTGAAATATAAGATGCAACAGAAGTTTGTATGATATTGTTGACACAGAGAAGTAAACTCAATTGTCTTATAATAAAAATATCCCTACAGTTCAACCTATCTAAGATTAGGGGAAAGAGTACAGAAGCTGTCATACCTGAATTTTCTTAGGTAAATACTGAGCAACATTCCAGCTTGAAACAATATCCATTTCTGAGGTATCTTGTGAATTTTCATCAGATCCCGCTAGGATTCCCCATAGTTATACTATCACAGATAAAGCGACATTATCATAATTTAGACAATCAAGTAGACAAATAAACATAAAATTAACTTGACTACCTATGCAATATGATTCAAAATTGCCTTATTATTCCAAATGGTTTCAAGCGCTTAGCCAAATCAATTCCAATATTTCCAAATCCCATTATAAGGACCTGCACAAGCAGGGTATAATATGTGAAAATTAAAATAAGATACAAAATCATGGAAACTATGATTTGAAACTTGAGACCATCCACCTTAAAGGTGAATGAATAGTTGTTACAGGAGTAATTTTTTCAAATGAAGATAATAAGATTGCATTGCCTAGAATTCATCGAAAACAAGATCATAAAACTAACATTACATTTCCAGAACAAAAAAGTCTAAATAAGGCTTAGGCTCTTAAACACGAATGTTTGAATAAATAAGTTGAAATGGATTAATTCTCATATCCACCCTTAACTGTTTTCTGCAATTCTTTTCTAAGCAAAATATCCCTTTAATGAGGTCACAAACAATATTCAATTTCATGCCTGAATCCATGTCAAAATTATGGCTGTTCAACATGACACTAAGCAAACAAATTTGAATCACCTGTTATGCCAGATAAAGCTTTTATTTTTGTTTTCAATTCAGCTTGTCTAATAGTATTAAAATTATGAAGTTCAAGCATTCACTCATCGAGTATATTATTAGCGAAAGTCACCATGAAAAGTGAAAGAGAAAGCACAGGTCCAATTGTCATGAAAAGAATTTAATACAAGAATCTCAAAGTAGTGTCGAAGCAGAGGGAAAACTGAAAAGAATAAAGTAGAAACTGACTGTTTTCCCAAGAAGTGTTTCCCCAACAGGCTCTCCAAGTATTTTCTGCTTTACAGATATTTGCATCTCATTCTGCAAGACCACCACAATCACTCTGGTCATGAACATATTAGTATCAAGGATAAAACAGGAAATGAACGTTAAAGTTAAGGTGTCATACAAATACATGTATCAAATATTTCAAGGTGCAGGTAGATAGAAGAGAAATAATGCAATGCGCAGAAACACCAAGTTAAAGTGGGTCCAATAAATGGTAACAAGATACTGAAGAGAAAAGATGATCAAAGCTACAATCATGATAGATATGAAGTAAATTTGGTGAAGCTTTGAATATAGGATTGACTGAAAGGGATGACAAACCTACTGGAAAATGAGTTTGTAATGCAATGGCTATCCAATGCATCAAACAAAAGAGTATTTAATCAAACAACAAACTACCAAAATGAGTTGCAGTCTAGCCGAAATGCAAGAATGAAAGCAATACTTTACCTCATTAATTCAAACTGTGAAAGAGAAAATGTGTCATCAAGCTCACCTTCAATATGCAGAAACCAATGTATGAGTGCATTATTGAATGATTCATATTACTATATTAGGCACACAACCTTAATTTCGAGGATTGATGAAAATTTTCTAGTAATAGAAATGAAGACAGAAAACTTGTGCTGCAGCACAGCTTTAACAGCATGGCTTGGGATTTCAACTAAACGTTTTTAACCATTCATTGGACTCATACATTGGTTATATGACACACATGTACTTGTGTACTTGTGTTTAAAGTTTTTAACATGACACTAAGCAAACAAATGTGTACTTGTATTTCAAGTTCAAAGAAAAAAATATCCATTGCAAAAGATTATTTTGTTGTTCATACAACTAAATAAAAGAGCAGGAAGATGACCCATAAACCCAACTTCAAAACCTTTCAATCCAATGGTATGCTTAACTATACCTTGGAAAAAGACGAAACTGTTTTCTGCTGTATATGGCTCTGGTTTAAACTTAAAGATGCGAACCTGAAGTACTCATAATAGAAGAAAAAAAATAGTTAAATAACAGAAGAAATCATTTCATTCAACAAAACCTATCCCCAGTAGATTTTACCATTCCACTCTGGTTACCAGAAATGACAATCCGAGAGTTTCCATCAAAATATAGTGCAGTCAGTGGTATACCACTCAAAGAAAAATCATCTTCACTCTGCATTAAGAAAAAAGGTAAAATAAAAATAAACAGTCAACAAGACAGTCTTGGATGGAAAAGTCACCTCAATTTTATAGGAAGTTCCTTAAGAAACAGAGCACATGTCACATAGGCACAGAGACAAAAGAAAGTAAAGCTCATAAAATAAACAAAAATGCCTAATTAATAAAACATGGGACATCCAAAAAGAAATTTAAAAATGATAAACAGGTGAAGTGAACTTCTAAACAGTTCATTACTTACATGACTCCAGTTGACTTCAGCCAACGATCACGAGCACATATCACTGAGTCAAACATAGACTCACGCAGGAGAAAGTAACCCATCCACTCAGAGATAATCACATCAACTATCCATTAACCAAAATCTAAGATCAGAGGAAAAAATCTGAAATACTCATTTAAAACAATCTGGATGTAACTGACAAGTATAATCTAATGATACCAACCTTTCTCTGGCAAGACGGCCTCCTCCATAGAGCCCTCAATTACCTCAACAATGTCTTGAAGATTGTTTGCCTTAACAAGAGACCGGGCATGCTCTGACACCTTAGTTGCCTTCAATAGCATAGACCTTCCCTGCACCAGCCTGGGCAGACCAGATGGCAAGAATGCCACTTCCTGTTCCTACATCCAACACAGTCTTCACCAGGACTCACCAAATTAGTTTCCTATCAGTATTTAACATAGTTAAAAAAAAAAAAAAAAAAAAAAAAAAAACCCAAATAATATAATCAATAAGAAAACTAAGCTCCCCTGTCTCAAATTCTTCATTTTCATTGCTTTCCTAGTCTATAATGCTTACAGGTGATCTCATGTCCACACATGGTGCGACAAATATGGTAATTAAAAAGTATGAAAGGAAAAAAGAGAGTAAATTTTAGGCATTTCAAACAAAAAACAATAACACCCAATTGCATTGAGGAGTTAGAAATCTGCAAGATAGAAAACTAAGAACAATAACAAAATTTGGTTAATAATTTTCATGCTAAATAGAAAGAAAAAAAAATCTAAAATCTTAAACACCAAACATTAAACCAAAAACATCAATAACTCTGACAACTTGAAACAAAAACCCAATGAAAATCCAAAATAAATCAAAGAAATAAAAATTTCCACCAAAGTACCAATCAAAGAATTAATCAAGATCCGACTATTCCTACCTGATCACTGATATGCCCGTCGGTGTAACAACCCATGCCGATTGATGTACAAAACCATCCAGTTTGGCAACCGATCGCCTGAGGTGCTAGATTGGGTTCCTCAAAATTTCCCCTATTTCACTTTCCCTATCTATTTTTTTTATTTATTATTCTTAATCTGAGAAGCTTTCTTCTCTCCCCTTACAATCTCTTTTTTTAATTAAAAATAATCCATCTCCAACCTTTCTGTTGCTTGCTTTCTTACGAACCTAGTGCAACATGAAAACTAAAAGCTTCTTTAAAAACGCGTGAAACAAAGAAGACAATCGTACATAATGCTTACGCGTGAATATTTAATGAGGCAAATATATAAATGCGATGTAAATTAATGAAGACACGATAAATATTTCACCTAAAGTAAAGTGACACCGTAATAGAAATAGACGACACCGTTTTACATAACTATGTAAAAAGAAGGATGTCAAGCAATAAAGTGTTGACAGATGTCAACACCACGCTCATTACTTGAGCTTTAATATAGATGAATAAATTATAAAATTATTAAGAAAATTATAGATATAATATTATTAATACAAAATAAAATTTCAAAAGTAATTGAAGATATGAAATTAATTAAACATAAAAAAATATGGAACAATGTTGCTATCCACATTCTCAATTTCCATATCTGATGGATTGGCCTTGCTGTAACTACTTTCAATGATTGCAAATGGATTGTTTAGAATGACAAATTTTGGAGTCATTAAAAAGAGAACACATAATGGAAGAACTTACAACAGGAAGAGGAGTACAATTAGGATGTTTAAGGCAGTATAGTAAGGCCAAGTTGAGGCTCCTTGGCCATCAAAAGATCCACCACACCACTAGTGATTGTCAATCTGTCAATGTATTTGAAGGAAATCAAATGGTCCTGGTGAAGTGAAGTTGCATCAGTAGGAGCCTTTACAATCCCTACCACCTGAAATGCAATGGCACCCTTGCAATGCTCTGGAAAAGAATTGGATGCACCAAGTATGTCCCTGTTGGGATCAAAAGTCACATTATTTTCTATACTCTGGCAAACTTGTTTCCATGCACTATTAAAGTCCTAAGAATGAAAAATAAAACATAAAGTGAAATAAATACTATGAACAAAATTGTGAATGCAAAATGATAATTATTAGACTTGGCAATACTGGAACGACACGAACACGACACGGAAAAAAAACTAAAAACACGATACGGACACAACACGACACGAAAAAATAACACGAACACGACACGAATACACGAATGTCTCAAAATCTTTTTAATACGAATTATTAACGTATCAAAGTTTATATAAATATAAAATACCTTAAACATGATTATGATACGAAAAAATACACGAACACGACACGGATACACGAATTGTCAGGTCTAATAATTATAAATGTAACAAACAAAGGGATCAATGAGAAACAACCAATAAACCGAAAAAAAAAAAAAAGCTTTTTTTATGGATTAGCGTGAATACAAAGCATAAAATCATTGACTATAGAAGCCTTCAACTTAGCATAAAATCATTAATTATAAGTTAAGCACCAAAAATCAGCAGGAAGAAAAAAGAATTCCAAGAGCAGCAATTAAGTGATATTTTCCATGGTAACATCCTTTACTTCCTAAATTCCAAAAGCAGATTATTGTCTTGATATTTTCCATGGTAACATCCTTTACTTCCTAAACATGCAACAAAAAAAATCTTGCATAGTATTAGCAATTAAGTGATATGTTTCTAATTATCAAGTAAGACTTCCGTGTTGGCATCATTCTCTACTATAAAAAATTGTTAAAATATTAGTAAAATTTTCAAACTAAAAACTTTCAAAAAAGTACAATCCATTACTTGCAGTAATGGTTGTTTTCAAGAACACCAACGCATTAGGAACTTAAGTCAGAATGGGCAATCCAGTCAGTAAAATTAGCAGTGGCCTTTTATATCCCCATCGTAGAGCTAAATTTTGATAACTTGTTTCCCGCCTCCATACCATATTGTAACAACAAATAATCAACCAATGTAGGAAACAATAAGTAGAACATTTAAAATCAAACTATTCATACTTAAAAGTTAGGCATCAAATTATACTACGAATCATATAGATTAATTGACATACCAATAATAATACATTTTAAATAAACAAATACAGAATAATCAGCTCAAACATAATCAATTCTTATCTACTCACATCCAATGCATTAACCCCTTCTTATAAGCTTAAAATAGAATTAGGACCTTCGTAACTCTTTATCTCCTAATTTTGAAGATTGTTTGTCATATTTAGAAACTTCTATTATCAAATAATTTCATGAACATGAGAAGCAAGCCTATGCTACAATTCTTAAAGTCCAGCCATCAGTTTAAATCTAATGCAGTATTCAAGAAGCAAGAGAGAAGAAAGAAAAGAACCTTAAACTTTTTCTCTTCATTTGCATCCATTAGATTTGATTGATGTTCATCATTCATAGAAGAGTCGAGGCATGGATCCTCTTCTACTCTCTCCAAACCCTACAACACAGAAGTAAAAAAGCTAACTATTAAAATTTGACTTCCAAAAAACCCTTCAAGATTGGTTCACAAAATGAAATAACATAGGAGAACCAACCTAAGATGCAGTAGAATCCAATGCACATTTCAAGCCTTCAAGATTTCCTTCTAGTATATTTGATTCTGTAAAAATAGAAAAAATCAAAGGTAAATTAGCGGAAGGAAAAACATTTAAGAGTAATTGCATGTGAAAATCAAACCTAGTCAATGAAACCTCACCTTCAATATGATTTCTTGAAAGATCCTCGATTTTGTTAGAAATCTTAGCACTTTCAGCCTCCACTTGATTAAGCTCCTCTTTCGAGTATGCTAGGTATTTATCTGTATCAATAATTACAAAAAAACACCAATCTAGAATCAACACAACATCGCATTGCAAGCAACATATGTTTTCCTATGGTGTGCTAGGCATTCAAGTGTGTTAGGTATTCATATTTTAGTTTCTTTGTTTTCCTATATATTGGTTTTCGCCTCAATTTTTTTTAATCTATAAAATATTTGCATTGCAGTCATGCACAATTCCAATAATAACACATTAAACGTGTTATCCGAAAGAGCATCAAAGATATCAATGCAGTAAAAAACATGAAACTCAACAAAACAAAAAATAGTGAAAGAAATAAAAATAAAAAATTACTTAAAATGGATGAAAGAAATTGACAGTAAAAAACCAGAAAAATAAATTTTGCTAACCATTTTTTTTTCTCGTTGACCCCTTCTTACACCATTTCCTCCTTCTATCTTTTGATTAGATCTGTGCCATGGAAATTCAGTTGGATAAAGCCTATCCTAGTGTTCCTCTAATGGTTTCAGCGGTTTGTCTCCTATCTTTTTGGTCCTAATTCTTCCAACGGAGGCCTAATGTCTTTTATACTTACTCTGCTTTGTCCTCAGGATGTCCCTTATATCTTCAATTTAGAATAGTCAATGAACTCAAGACTGAAAAACTTGGTACAACAGTTTGAGGAGGTATTTGCTTCAACATTTCTGAACCCCATACAATTCCATTTTGCTTCAAATTACTTTTTGGTGCCATGGCCTATTTTACTATTGGGTAGAACTTAGGAGTTTTCGCTTCGTATCCAGCATCTGGAGAAGCTTCAAGAATTCTTGTCTAGTTTGGATGAGATTGACAGGTCTCTTTAGATTGTTGATTCAAAGCAGGCATCTCATGCCATGTCAAGTCACCAAATTCACGTAGGTGAGCCATTACTTCATCACATCTTCTTACGTATATTAGTTTGTTCTTGCCCCCTCTATTATTTCTGAACACATGGTTTAACTATTTGCTACTCAGGAAATGATTGCTTCATCATATTGTCTATTAATATCAATTATCCTAGATCATTACCAGAGTAAGAATTCATATAAAATTATATTAAAAGCTGCTAGCAGGTTGGTTTTTGTTCAGTATGAATAACAAATTTTTAAGTTGTAGGTGTCGTTTTATGGGTTCAGGTACTATTGTGAACTCCTTGAGAAAGACATGGAAAAGAAAGAATGAATGGTTTTCTTTCACCCTCTTCTCTTTTCTTTCTCCTCTCTATTTTTCTCTATTTTCATTTTTTTTAAAAAAATGTGAAGCTTCTGCTTTATTTTTTTTTTTTCATCTTTCTATTCTCTTTCTATTTTTTCCTTTTCCTTTTCCTTTTCCCTTTCCTTTCACTTTCCCTTTCTCTCTTTTTCTTCAAAATTGAATAAAAAAGAAATCAAAATCAATGCAAAAAATTCAAATCAATTGAATGACCAAAAAAATAAGAGAAGGATGTGAGAAAAGAATAGTGAAAGAAATAGAAATAAAAACCTAAAAGGGATGAAAGAAATTGATAGTAAAAAAAAATCAAAAAAATAAATTTTAGTTATTTATATAAACAATTGGTTATATTTTAGTTAAATTCCTTAAGTTTTCAATTTTAAAATGATAAATGAAAATTAAAATAAAGATTGAGATATAAAAATCAATTATTGCATTCAATATATTTATATAAACAATTGAATATAGATATATTATTTACGTAAACAATTGAATAGTTTTAAAAAGATTAATATTTAATGGAAATAAAATTTTTAACTCAAAGCTACTCAAGTATAAATTATTTAATTAATTTTGTATAACAGACTGTTCTTAATTGATCTTTTCTTTTCATATATGATCTAGTAAATGAATTTATTCGTTTTACACTTATAAATTTTAATTGATTTTATTTGTGGGATTAGTTTTTATTTAATCATCTTAAAATCTTTAGTCAACCAAATCAAACAAACTACAAAACTCAAAGCTTATAGTGACAATGAAATCAATAAAACTGCTAAAAGATACTTTTCTAAATAAATGAAAGAGTTAAAACCATCCGGTGCATGAAATTAAACCAATTAAACTCAAATATGAAACTAACAATTAAAAAAGAACAGGAAAAAACTCATCCTAACCAGCCAAACCAAATAAATTAGGGTTTGTTAATTAGCTCAAGTGGTGATTAAATCAAGATGGAGGTGAATTAATTTCTTAAAAATTAATTGTGGAATTAAAGTACAAGTAATGAAATTGAAAAACTTAAATAATATACTCAAAATGACAAGTAAATATGCAAATAAAGTATGTAAAAGAGTAGAGAAAGAAGATCAAACACTAGTGGTTTATAGAGGTTCGGCCTTGTGCTTACGTCCTCTCCCTTAACCTTCCTTGCCAAGAAGTTCCAAATTCACTATCTTGAATTGCTACCTTTTCTAGGACAATGTATAACCTTTACAATCTCTATCTTTTGCTTAGGCTTAGATAGCAACCTCTACCCTTCTATCTTTTCAAGGCTTAGATAGAACTTCTCTACCTTTTTAAGGCTTAAGTAGTAACCTCCCATTTTTACAAAAGTATTTGTGTAAACAAGATGAATCTCTAGTAGGCTAGGTGTTTACAAGGTTTAGCACAAGAAATAGAGACTATACAACAATGCTTTTACAAATGAATAGAAGAAAGATTGAAAGGATTTAGCTTAAATAAAGAAAACTTCTTGAAAGCTTGAGAGAGATGAAATATTTTACTTTGATCTTTCTCTGTTGGTGTCTCTTGCTCTTGGAAGTGTTAGAAAGTCCCTTTAATACCTTGAATATGATTTATGACCGTTTGGAGTTGATTGGGATAGAAAATAGCCGTTGGAGTTTCAAAAAATCGTACTTGAAAAACTGTCCAGCAGGCATGGGACCGATCCTCTAAGTGAGGGGATCGATCATCTCCCTTCAAAATACAAAAATATGCCTGTTGGAACCTAGGGGATCGATCCTCTACTTGTAGGGATCGATCCTCTCCTTGCCTACAAAGTTAAAAACGCCTCTGACTTGCATGGGATTGATTCGAGATCGATCCAGCCAAAAATCTTTACTAGGGGATCGATCGTCTCTTCAAACTTAAAAAATGTTTTCTTTGGCTTTGAAAAGAGGTTAACTTGTCTCAAAAATGTTTTGATCATAGATATACATTTAAGAACATGTATTCTTGAGAAAGCTAAGGAGTTCAAAATATTTTAGCATTTTCTAAAATATTTTCAAAATAATTAAAAGAAAAATGCTAAATTGAAAACATTTATTATCAAGTTAATTAAGCTTAAGATTTTGTCATTTCAAAATTGAGATCAATTCAAAGCTAACAATCTCCCCCTTTTTGATATGACAAAACTTAAGATAAACTTGCTTGTAAAAACTCCCCTTTAAATCCTTTAAGGAATAAAGTTTTTCAATAAAAGCTCCCTCTTAATAAAAGCATTCTTTTCAACTTTGCAAGGAACAAGCAATGACACTTTCAATCCACAATATCCAAAAACATTTAAGCACAATATCCAAAACAATTCATATTCATAAGATAGAAAGCACATATTAAAACTCTCACTTTTTGCTTTTCATCTAATTCTTCCCTTTTTATTCATTTAAAGCAAATTTGTCCATATTAAACTTCTCCCTTTTTTTGTTATACAAAAAGAAGATCAATTCAAAGATAAAGACAATGCAACAAGAGAAAGACAATCATGTATACCAAATGTTAAGCAATGAAGTTTAATACCAATTGTTAAAATGGACAATGAAGTTCAATCAAGAGTTCAAGATAATCTTGTATTCATTTGAAATCATTTAAGTACAAAGTCTCAAGATCATGAGTAAAAAAATACAAATTGTTATCTTTATGCATAATACTCGCAATCAAACAATCATACATATGAGAATCATTTAAGCACAAAAAAAAATTATACATATGAAAAGTATAAGCTCACTTATGAAATAGACATGAAAATCAATTGAGCAGTTAAGAAGAAAACCATCATACCAATTGTTAGTACCAACACTATACCAATTATTAATATTTTAATACTAATTGTTAACACAAAAAGATAAAAATATAGCAATATGACCAATTCAAATATATGCAAGCATGTAAGCGCAAGGTGTGATACTAATTGTTGTTAAAAGAGATTGTTTAACTCAAAAATTCATACAAGACAAATTTTTCAAGCATACATGACATAAAGAGATACCAAGTGTCATTCAACTCATGTATGTTATCAAACTTAATACCAATAGATATGAGCTTGTATAACATAGGATTAGCATTTACCTCCATTCTTACCAAGCTTTGTTGATATGCTCATTTGACTTTGAATCCTTCATACCAAATGTTTGAGCAAGTCCTTGATGTACTAGGCTTGATTTTGATGAAGATGTCATGCTTTGTTTGCTTGTGTTTGAAATGCAAGTGTAAGTCTCCAAAAAGGAATGTAAGCTTTAACACCATTTGACCTTGCATAGACTTAGAAAAATTCTTGGCAAATATATTTATTAGTAGCACCAAGATATCAAATGTTATGAAAATATATTCATTAATCTCAAATGATACCAATTTTAAGAAATAATATTCAATGAAAACCTATTAAGCATTCAACTTAAAAAAAAAAAAAAAAAATTAAGCATATAAGGGCAAACTAAAACAATAATCATATAAGCATATATTTTGACTAAAGTAATAGATGAACCAACAATATGTGTATTTCATTTAAAATCAAGGAGTTCATTAATTACAAGCATAAGTTATAAATTTAATCTTGAATTACCAATAAAGCACAAAGAGACAAGATATATCAAGATTCTTACCATAATCATGCATTTGATTTGTAAAAATATTCATCAAGAGTGAATTCATACATATAAGCACAGGATGATTCAAGAAATAATGTCAATCATGATTGGGAAATTATAAAATTGAAGCATTTAGAGCAAGATCCCATTACAAATTAAGAAAACAACATTTTTGGCCCAAAACTGGCCTAGGGGATCGATCCTCTTTGAATGAAGAATCGATCATTCCCCTGTTTTCCAGCAATTTTTGTAATTTTTTTAATTTTTGATACCAATTAAAGATGTGTGATGTTTTTAAGCAAAAGTAAGACTTGTAACATATTAAAAACATCATTTGAGACTTGTAAGAACATGAAGTTTGGATCAAAAACAACTTTTGAAAAGATTTTACAAATAAGTCATCATGCAACCTTAAAGCATTGAACATGAGATTTTTTATTCAAAAGACACATACACAACTTCATAAGCATATCCAATGTTCATGAAACTTGTTCAAGCAATAAAAACATGTTCATATGAACACAATTTCATAAGTAAACTCTATAATCCTGATATAAGCAAAATAACCATATAGCATTCAAGAGGTATAAAGTTTGTTAAAACATGTTCATGACACCAAACTCACTCAAGATAGTTTATAATACACAACATGATAGAATAGATCAATCAAAGCTTAACATATTCAAGATTTTGATTTTTGGTACCTTAAAATCCCATTTTTGCTTGGAAAAATCCCTTGAAAAATGGTCAAAAGTTGTTAATCTCATTTTTAACTAACTTGAACCTTTCCAACAAGTTTCAAATGATAAAACAAAATTGTTCAAATGATCATTTGACCTTAAAAACAAGAAAATCAAAAAGTCAACTCTTCAAACCCCATATTTCCTTAAAAAGAACTTGAGACAATAAACTTCTTTGTTTAAGCAAGCTTGAGACAATAAACTCAAGATATTCAAAAGCATTAAGAACTTGCTAAAACAAATTTTCACATTTAAAGATTTTATTTTTGCAAAAATGATTTTCAATGTAAAACTTGAAATCTCAAAATTATTAAGCTTTGTATGCTCCCCCTAAAGATGTGCATAAATACAACTTAATCATTCAAGCATACAAAATAATTTTTCAAAGCATGATACCTTCAAAATCAAACATTTGTGCATAAAGTCATGTTTAAGCTCATGCTCCAATAACAATATCTCAAAAAATTAAGCATAACATGAATTTCACCAATCAAAGAAATATAAACATAAAGCACTAAAGTAATTAACCAAACATAGGCAACCAATTTTCTCATCCAAAACGATTTAGGTTTAGAGGTTACTCATATCCGATTTTGTGTCTAGAGCATCCAATCAAAACACTTTGTTCCTCCTTGCCCTAACACACCTACAAAAGACAATCATTTGAATTTTGGTACCCAAATTGCTTTAGGTCTTTGCAAGTTAGTCACCAAATCTTTTATTCCTTTTGGAACCCATACTTGCCTAAATCTATATGGAAATTTTTTCTTAATAGGACAAGTAGGTGTAGTATGACCATGATAATCATAATAAGCACATTTGGTCATATTAGAGTGTAAAGATTTTTCAAAAACTAATTGTTTTTCAATTTTTAAGTTTTCAAGTTTCATTATCAAATCAAAATTCTCGTTTTGCAAAATCTCATTTCTCTTTTGGCAAGAGTCAAAATTCATTTTCAAAGTCTCATTTTGCCTTTCCAAATCATACTTTGTTTTTACAAAAATTCATTTTCAACTTTTACTTTAGAAATCATCTTCTTGTATTTTAAATTCATTTTTTCAAATTCTATGGCTAACTCATCAAATGCATCTTGCAATTCATCAAATGTATAGAAATTGGAATCACAAGAGTTAGAGGTTAAATTGGGCTCTTCAAGAGCCATAAAGCATAGGTTGTGCATTTCATCATCATTTGAGTTATAATCATCATCCGAAGTGTCACTTCCACTCCATGTGTCTATCACTGCTTTCTTCTTGGCCTTTTGATTCTTACATAAAGGACAATCATACTTGACATGGCCCGGTTTCTTGCACACATAGCACACAACTTGATATACCTTGCCATTTTGAGATCTTGTGCCCTTTTTCATCTTGATGAACTTCTTGAACCTTTTGGCAAACATGGCCATCTCTTTATTTTCACCATCTTCTTCATCATCATCATTCTCTCTATCTTTGATGGTTGATTTTAAGGCAACACTATCCTTTTTTGGTTGCTCTTGTCCATACTTCGTCTTCATTTCATAAGTGAGGAGAGAACCAATAAGTTCATCCAAGAAGAGAAAGTTGAGATCCTTGGATTTTTCAATAGCGATCACCTTAGCTTCCCAAGATTTTGGGAGACTATTCAATAATTTCTTGACCATCTCCTTGTTTGGATATGTCTTCCCTAGGACCTTCAACCCATTAATGATATCCGTAAACCTATCAGACATATCCTTGATTCTTTCATCGGATTTCATCTTGAAAAGCTCATAGTCAAGTATGAGCAAGCCAATCTTTGATTCCTTGACTTGACTTGTTCCTTCATAAGTGTTGGCCAATTTATCCTATACTTGTTTGACATAATCACAAAGGGATACTCTATTGTACTCATGGACCCAAGGCACAAAAGAGAGTGTGCATAGCCAAATGTCACCTTCCCAGCATCCAAACTTCTAGATTGTAGTATTCTTTAAAACTGATAAAGCATATATTCTCGGAAACTTCTCTTTGAGTATCTCCCCGTTTAGCTACCTATCTTCCCAAAAAAGAATGAATTCACCGTTCCCCTACAACAAACCTATGTTTTTTTCAAAACAAGTATTAAATTCCCCCCTCCCTAAGTGGTTCAGTGATACCTTTCCAAATCGTAGATGGAATAGTACGTGTATGATTTCTTGGGAGAAGATCGCTAACATCCATACTATACTTAGCACATAACACCCTTTTTCCAGTTGCTACCTTGTTCCTCAGAGAATCGAAAAATCCAATTGTTAAGTAAAGCTCTGTTTTAAACTTCTACCGTTATTATGCCCAACCCTCAACTACCAACACTCCGACATATTGTGGACCAACTAATTGAGTGCAATTTATGCATGTCATTATTTCCATCCTAAAAAAAATCTCGCTGAATCTTCTCAATCCTTTTAACAATAGCTATCGATGCTTTAAACAAAGACATGAAATACAAAGGCACACTGGACATTACCGACTTAATCAGAGTTAATCTCACTCTAGTGGATAAGTAGCTCTTCTTCCAATGACCCAGTCTGGTCTCTATTTTTTTTATAACTGGCTCCCACATAGTAGTATTCTTGGTATCAAAACCCAGCTGCATCCCTAAATACTTTAGTGGCCATTCCACGATTCTACAAGCCAACATATCCCCCAATCTATTAAATCCTCGTAATCCACATTAATGCCCGCCATACAAATTTTTGTAAAATTTATTGCAAGGCCCGACATAAGCTTAAAGTACCTAAGCGTGCGCTTTACATTTCTCAATGATGTTCCAACTGCCTCGCAAAAAATTATCGTGTCATCAGCAAACTGTAGATGAGTAATTTCAATGCCTCGACATCCAATCACTGGTCCTCTAAATAAATTCGACTCATTTGCCTTCCGCAATAACACACTAAGACTCTCAGCCACAATGTTAAAAAGGAATGGAGACAAAGGGCATCCTTGATGTAGTCCCCTCTTCATATCAAATGAGCTATCAGAGAACCATTAACCAGCACAGATAGTGGTACCCATTAAATGCAACCCTTAATCCATCTCCTTCATTTTTCTCCAAACCCCATCCTGCCCATTATGTAATCTAAGAAATCCCACTACACACAGTCATATGCTTTTGCGAAATCTAGTTGTAGCACACATAATCTCTGTTTCTCCTTCCTTGCCCAATCAACTATTTTATTAGCAATTAACACGCTATCAAGAATCTGCCGACCACCTATGAAAGTAGACTGTGATTATCCAATAATCTCTGCCATTACTTGTCTCAATCTGTTAGCCAAAATTTTTGCAACTATCTTGTACAAACAACCCAGCAAACATATTGGCCGAAAATCAGACACAACTGTTGGAGACTGAACTTTCAGAATTAAAGCAATGAATGACGCTTTTACACATCTGGCCATTACACCAGTCCTCCAAAACTCATAAACATAATTAAGAATGTCCCCCTTCAGAATTTCCCACTTCTGTTTGATAAATCCCATATTGAAACCATCTGGCCCGGGTGCCTTTGAGCTACCACAATCTAACACCGCCGATCACACTTCTTCCGTTGTCACACCATTCTCCAGATACCTTTGATAACTCGTATAATTATATAGTTTTTAGTTATGTTTTATTATTGTTTTGTGTCAAATACGAGTTATTATTGTTTAGTCTAATTGTGTTTATGATCTTTTATATTTTTGAGTAATTTGGTGTTTTTCACAAGTTTCTTTGAATGATTTCAGATTACTAGAATTAAGGGCAAATCCAGTTCAGTTCCAGTTCCGACACCTTTTGCCATATCAGCTATATCTCGAGTTTCACTGAAGCAATAAGGCTGAACTTTGTATCCCTGCAAAGCTAAGAGGCATATCTATCTTTTTCATGTTTTACACTTCTTGAAACGGAGTCGTTTTCCCTAGCTAAATCGACCATCAAGTTGGCTGATGTGCAATGACGTCTGTTCTGCACCGTTTTGGTATTTTGACCATATCTTCCTATCCACGTGCGCAAATGATCTGATTCCAACGGCTATGGATCCGTAACTGATAGGGGTATATTTTTCTAGAAGACCATTTTATCAGATCGAGCCTCCAACATTGACAAAATCGACCATCAAGCTGGCTGATCAGAATTGTCATACAATATGACGAAAATTGTTAGAAAAATGCACCCACCTATTATACCTACCTTTGAAATTTGTAAAGCTTGTCTCTTGTCATTTAGCCCTCCAAAATGTGTATAAATAGAGGGCCTTGGATGAGTATTGGGAGACATTATACATTGGTAGGATATTAGCCTTTGTAGTAAAATTCTCTAAGTTTTCTTCTTCTTTCCTTTCTCTAGTTTTCTTTTTTTTATTTACTTATGCTTCTTACATTTCTTTTCATTTTATTCATATCTAGTATGTGTTGCTAATCATATTGTTGAGGTGATGAGGTGAAGCTCTTGGTAAATGCTAAGGTTAGTCTCTTAAACATGAGCTAAAATGAATCATCATTTATAAACACTAGTATAGATAATATTTTCTTTTGGTTTAAAATCATACTTGCAAAGTAGAGATCTTGATTCATTATTGACAATGAAAATGGCACAGTAAATGCTTGGTTTCATAACCTTGATTTGTTGTAGACATATACCTTGGCATAAGGAATGCTTGGACTCTTTTTATGAGTTTTGAGGACACCAAATGAACATAATATCATATGCTATGGACGTTGGACTGAATTGCTAAACCTTCCGATTGGAACCTCCCTTATGTGTGGATTTCAATTGTGTAATAAAACAAGATTAATCTTAGCATAACACCAAGAGTGGATTCTCTAACCTCAACATCCTTTCTTATTGTTTTTTTTATATCTTGTTTAATTGTTTTTATGTTATTTTGTTTATTTTGTTCTCTAATATTTTGTTTATCTTATTTTGTTGTTGATTCCCTAATATCTTGTTTACTTTCTTTGTCTTATATATTTATAAACTTATACTTATTAATACGCTTCCCTGTGGTTCGACCTCGGACACCCGAGAATTTATTACTTGAACATAACCTGCACTTGGGTTTACAACTCTTAATTGAGTTTCCATCAAGTTTTTGGCGCCGTTGCCGGGGAAGCAATACTAAGTATATAAGTTTATAAGTATATTTATTTTTTTTGGCTGGTTATACCGCCTAATTTGTTTATATTTATTTTTATTGGCTGGTTATACCGCCTAATTTTGTATATTAACTTTGTTTTATGCTTGTTTGGCGACGTGATTTTAGATCTCGTCGTTTAGTTAGATTTTATTGTGAAACTTTTTCAGGTAATCTTTCTAATACAACTCCTACCATGGCTGACAATGAAAGTGTTCATGCTGAAGATGAGAACAGACAAGTACGCACCATGCGTGACTACTTGCAACCAACTCGAAGCTCATCACCCTCTTGTTTTATTTTTCCTCTCAATGCAAACAACTCCCGTTTTAAACCAGGTATGATAGCTTTGCTTCCAAATTTCCATGGGTTAGAATCGGAAAGTGCTTACTCATTTCTAAAAGACTTCGAAGATATATGTGTCACCTTTAATGACCAACAATGTACAAATGAAATTGTCAAGCTAAAATTATTTCCTTTTTCTTTAAAAGATAAAGCAAAAATTTGGCTTCATAATTTAAAACCAAGGTCAATTGGCACATGGCAAGAATTACAAACTGAGTTTCTAAAGAAATTTTTCCCAGCACATAAAACTACTGCTTTGAAAAGACAGATTCAAAATTTCAATCAAAATCAAAATGAAGCATTTTTTCAGTGCTGGGATCGTTTTAAAGATTTGTTAAGTTCTTGTCCACATCATGGTTTTGAAAAATGGCGTCTTATTAGTTTCTTTTATGAAAGTTTAACTCCCGAAACTAAACAATTTGTTGAAACAATGTGTAACGGTGAGTTTCTAGAAAAAGAACCTGAAGAAGCCTTTGACTACCTAGACCATTTGGCAGATAACTCTCAAGCCTGGCACACGGATAATTCCTCTGAAAGTTCCAATAGATCTAATCTTGTTTCTAACAGAGGTAAATATCATTTTAGTCAAGAAGATGAGATAAAAGCTAAAGTAGCTAATTTGGCTAGAAAGATTGAAGCCATGGAACTTAGAGAAGTAAAAGAAGTCAAAACGGTTAAAAATGAAGAAAGTTGTGGAATTTGTGAAATCATGGGACACCCCACTTCTGAATGTCCAAACATTCCCATTCTTAAAGAAGCGTTGCATAATCAAGTAAATTCCATAAACACATTTAAAAAACCTTTTCCTTCTCCTTACTCTGAAACGTATAACCCTGAATGGAGAAATCATCCCAACTTCAGTTGGCGGAATAATAATCATGTTCAGGTACCACAATCTCAAAAGCCGGGCAACACTTTTTCCTATCAACCTTCACGTGTACAAACCTTGGAAGAGACATTGCAAGCATTCATGCAAACACAAGCAAATGTGAATAGCCGGACTTCACAGGACATCAATGAGATCAAAAACACCTTGTCCACATTGACAGCTTCATTACGCACTCAAGAAAAAGGTAAGTTTCCTGCTCAACCTCAGCCTAACCCTTCTACTCAATGTCTTGTTTCTTGCTCCAATGAAACTCAACAGGAAAATGCCAGTTCTATCACAACTCTTCGAAGTGGAAAGGAAATTGACAAAAAGATTCCATCAAAAGACCAAGATCCTCCTTCCCCTCCGAAAAGTAATGGTAAGGATGATGGTAAGTCTGAACTTCTTGAAAATTTGGACAAAGAAAAAGGTATGCATCCTGCTCCTTTTCCTCAAAGGTTGCAAACAATAAAGAATTTGAATCAAAATGCAGAAATTTATGAACTTTTCAAACAAGTTAAGATTAACATTCCTTTATTGGATGCAATCAAACAAGTTCCATCTTATGCTAAATTTTTGAAGGACATGTGCACAGTTAAAAGGAAACATAATGTACAAAAGAAAGCATTTTTGACGGAAAGTGTGAGCTCAATCATTCAGCACCTTACTCCACCAAAATTCAAAGATCCTGGATGTCCAACAATCTCATGCATCATTGGAAACACTAGAATAGAACGTGCATTGCTTGATCTTGGTGCTAGTGTTAATCTTTTGCCTTTTTCTGTTTATCAACAGTTAGGTTTAGGTGAACTCAAGGAAACACCTGTTACACTTCAACTAGCTGATCGTTCTGTAAAAATTCCTCGAGGGATAGTTGAAGATGTTTTGGTTCAAATTGATAATTTTTACTTCCCTGTTGATTTTATTGTTTTGGACACACATCCTGTTTCAAATCCAAATGTTCAAATTCCTGTTATATTAGGCCGTCCATTTCTTGCAACTTCTAATGCTCTGATAAATTGCAGGAATGGTATGTTGAACATTTCTTTTGGAAATATGACTTTAGAATTAAATGTGTTCAACACTTGCAAGCAACCTGGTGATGATTCAGAAGTACATGAAGTGGATTTCATTGAAGAACTTGTTCATGAACATAACACCACTACCACATTCCATGATCCTTTAGAAGCTTATTTAATTGAATGTGAGTTTGATAATGCTTCAGAAATTTCACACACTGATTCTTTGTTAAATTGTTTTCAGGTTAAGCATTGTTGGAAACAAAAACTTGAGGAACTCAGAAATGATGCATATGAGAATTCTAAAATTCATAAAGAAAGAACTAAAGCCTTTCATGACAAGTTAATTTCAAGAAAAACATTTGATGTTGGGCAAAAAGTTCTACTTTATAATTCTAGACTTCACATATTTCCTGGTAAGTTGAGATCAAGATGGACTGGCCCATCTGTGGTTAAGCATGTGTATCATTATGGAGCAGTTGACATTGAGAATCCTCAAAATGGTAACGTATTCAAGGATGGATGATATTCTCAAAAGATTGCAGAAACGATTTCCTCCTTTTCCTCGGAATATTTTACTGAAGCTTTACCAAGTTCGATTTGAAAGATTAAGAATGCTTATGCACAAAGGGATTCCTGAAGACATACGTTGGATAATTGAAGCCAAGGTACGTGAAGATGAATATCTTCCTGTTTTGCATTTACCAGGTACAGGTAGAAGCACTTATGCAAAGAAGCGACGAGCAAAGCGCATGAGTTCAAATTGCCACAAGTGTGCACGATGGACGTGTAACGGTAAATGTCGTTCTATTGGGATTCCGTCCTCTAATCGAGATGATAAAATTGAATTCATTAAGGATGGACTGAGCAAGGAGAATTTGGGTAATATCCAACTTTCTCTTGAGACGCATCCTAGTGGAGACGTACAAAGAGAAATTCTTGATTTATGGCCGCAATTCCAAAGGGAATGGCAACATCTTGGGAATCTGATGTTAAAAGACCCTGTTTGCCAGCTTGTAAGAAAACTGGATGGGAAGCATATCCTCGACTCATAGAAGGCGTTTAAGCCGTTTCTGGACGTAAAACCAGAGGAAGATGTGAGCCACAATCACAACTACAATAAATGACTTCTCAGCTTTTGGTTTGATTTGCAATAACTTTATTTCAGTTTAATTTACGTGTTGTTCGATTTGTGTAATTATTTTTGTTTTATTTTTTTTGCATTGGTCTTTTACGGTTGATTTTTCTTCTCTTTTTGATTTTCTTCCTGAAATCACGCAAAAATCTTTTGTAGGTTAACATTTTCTTCTGACAGGACAAATACACTTTCGGCGACATTATTACTCTTGTCTGATTCATTACTCAGTCCTCTATATATTACACCATGTACTCATTCTCTTTCAGGCACTCGAAAAAGAAAAAAAAATGGAAAGCACTTCGTCCCAGCGCATTAAAAAAATTTGTGTCTTTGGAGGTGCTTATCCAGGGAAAAATAACATATTCGCTGATGAAGCCATAAGAGTTGGAGTAATATTTGCCCAACAAAAGATCCACTTGATTTATGGAGGCGGTAGTACGGGTTTAATGGGAGCAGTCGCTACAGCAGCACACGCCGGAGGAAGTCCAGTTCTAGGAATCGTGCCAAAACTATTCACAGATTTTTGTGGACCTACCGTGGGTAAGGAAATACAAGTCTGGAGTATCCCTGAACGGATAACAATCATGTACCATTCTGCCGATGCATTCATTGCCTTACCAGGAGGTCTGGGTACATTGGAAGAAATAGCTTGCGTGGCTTCTTGGTCATCTTTGGTCACAAATAAGAAACCCATTGGTTTGCTTAATATTAATGGTTATTTTAGTAATTTACTTTCATATTTAGATAATGCTGTGGATAATGGATTCATGTTTTCAGAGGCAAGGAGAACCATAATTTCTGCTACAACCATTGAAGATTTACTCAAAAAGCTACAAGCTTATGAGTGTTTATCTGCTACGGTTGTTTCGCAAACGCTCGGAAAAAGAAAAAGAGATATGGACGAGCAAGGAGTGGATTGCACTTTGTCTTTGTGACATTATCTAACATTTTGCTTGTTGTGTCTCAGTTATAATAAGTGGTTAGCAACCTCTGCAGGTAATATCTCCTAAATTCTACCTTTAAAATTTGACATTAGGGACAATGTCATATTTTAGTAGGGGGTAAGGGACATATTTTGCTAAAAAAAAAAAAAAAATTTGTTGTGTTTTAAGACATTTAGAAGTATTCATTCTGAACAAGGTCTGAGTAAGGGAGACTTGAGACATACCTTGTCAGTTTGATTTAATCTTCTTCTTCAAAAAAACAAAAAAAAAAAAAAAAAAAAAAAAAAAAGCATGTTTAGACTTAGTGTGTTTTTTTTTTTTTTTTTAGTTACTTTCAATACAATGATGAGATATGAATTGCATAAGTCTAAAACAGATTTATTAGTGAGAAGATTTTCATGAGAATTGAGCTTGATGTCAACCTTTTTATGAGCCAATGTTAATATGATATGTTGATTGAGAAAGAAGCATGTTTAGACTTAATCTGACTTGTATAATCATCTTTGTGAGTTTTTGAGCCTATAATGATTGATGCATTATACAAATCAATCTAATTTCTTTCTTGAGTGCTCTTATGATTACATGATTCTCTAGAACTTGCTTTAAACCGTTTGAGACTATATTGATACATGTGACAACATGAATATGATAGAGGCATTAGGATTATAACCAGAGCCAAACAGCCATCCATTATTAATGTTCTAAGAGAACATCCCCACTAGTGAGCCAATTTGAGCCTACATTAAATATGCTGTTTTATTGGTAACCACAACTTACACCTAGCCTAAATATACTTATATCCTTACCCTTGTTCTAAAGATGGATTATATATTTTGAGACATATTGCAAAAAACAAGGGATATTTTTAGTTGAAAATTTGGGTTAGAAACAAAAGATAAGTGTGGGGGAAGAAAAGAAAAGAAAAAGTCAAGAGAAAAAGAAAGGGATCATTGTTAAATACATTCCCATATTCAAAAAAAAAAAAAAAAAAAATTCTTCTCTTGAACTTCTAGTTAAAGTAAAGAAAAAGATGTTACAAAGTTGGTTAGAATGAAGCAAAGGCTCAACATGAATATTTAGCCTATGTGACTATGTACTTGTAAAGAGTTTTGAGAAGTTTCTTTGTATGATCTTATTATGTCTCTAAACTTTATGAACTCTTTGGAACCTTTGTGATATCTTTATCCTTTTGTTCTTCAACCACATTACAAACCCCTTGGCCCTATTACAACCTTGATTAAAGACCTCTTGATTTATGAAGTTGCATGATCTTTTAGTGGAGAATAGGTGGACAAGCAAGCATATGGTAGAACTATTTTCATGAGATTGATTGAGTGTAAACACTTTACCACTACTTTAAAGAGTGAAAATCATGAGAGTATCCCATGTGAGAGGTTGAAATTAAGTTGAATATGAACTATTTTGATTGAAATATGTTATGTTAATATTGGCTTAACTCATTTATTTACATTCAAGCATGATTTTTTGTGAAATTCTTTGAGCTATTGATTAGTTTACAAGACTTGTTCAAAGATTGTCTCGAATTTATATTGAAAGGATTAGGAGTAAATATTTTTAGTGTATGTAGTTTACTTATATTTTAGTTTTTCAATGTTTGTGGGTATCGTTCTAGCAAACCCTCACGAGACTAAACTCGTCCACTAGGGACACCTAGGGGTTTAAAGGCTTGTGTCACATGCTAAGTGCCACCGTGATTTCCTACGAAAATGGATTAGATTAGATTTTCTTTTTTTATTATTATTATTTTTTTTTATTGAGTCGTTGCTAGGGACTAGCAACAATCTAAGTATGGGGGTGTGATAACTCGTATAATTATATAGTTTTTAGTTATGTTTTATTATTGTTTTGTGTCAAATACGAGTTATTATTGTTTAGTCTAATTGTGTTTATGATCTTTTATATTTTTGAGTAATTTGGTGTTTTTCACAAGTTTCTTTGAATGATTTCAGATTACTAGAATTAAGGGCAAATCCAGTTCAGTTCCAGTTCCGACACCTTTTGCCATATCAGCTATATCTCGAGTTTCACTGAAGCAATAAGGCTGAACTTTGTATCCCTGCAAATCTAAGAGGCATATCTATCTTTTTCATGTTTTACACTTCTTGAAACGGAGTCGTTTTCCCTAGCTAAATCGACCATCAAGTTGGCTGATGTGCAATGACGTCTGTTCTGCACCGTTTTGGTATTTTGACCATATCTTCCGATCCACGTGCGCAAATGATCTGATTCCAACGGCTATGGATCCGTAACTGATAGGGGTATATTTTTCTAGAAGACCATTTTATCAGATCGAGCCTCCAACATTGACAAAATCGACCATCAAGCTGGCTGATCAGAATTGTCATACAATATGACGAAAATTGTTAGAAAAATGCACCCACCTATTATACCTACCTTTGAAATTTGTAAAGCTTGTCTCTTGTCATTTAGCCCTCCAAAATGTGTATAAATAGAGGGCCTTGGATGAGTATTGGGAGACATTATACATTGGTAGGATATTAGCCTTTGTAGTAAAATTCTCTAAGTTTTCTTCTTCTTTCCTTTCTCTAGTTTTCTTTTTTTTATTTACTTATGCTTCTTACATTTCTTTTCATTTTATTCATATCTAGTATGTGTTGCTAATCATATTGTTGAGGTGATGAGGTGAAGCTCTTGGTAAATGCTAAGGTTAGTCTCTTAAACATGAGCTAAAATGAATCATCATTTATAAACACTAGTATAGATAATATTTTCTTTTGGTTTAAAATCATACTTGCAAAGTAGAGATCTTGATTCATTATTGACAATGAAAATGGCACAGTAAATGCTTGGTTTCATAACCTTGATTTGTTGTAGACATATACCTTGGCATAAGGAATGCTTGGACTCTTTTTATGAGTTTTGAGGACACCAAATGAACATAATATCATATGCTATGGACGTTGGACTGAATTGCTAAACCTTCCGATTGGAACCTCCCTTATGTGTGGATTTCAATTGTGTAATAAAACAAGATTAATCTTAGCATAACACCAAGAGTGGATTCTCTAACCTCAACATCCTTTCTTATTGTTTTTTTTATATCTTGTTTAATTGTTTTTATGTTATTTTGTTTATTTTGTTCTCTAATATTTTGTTTATCTTATTTTGTTGTTGATTCCCTAATATCTTGTTTACTTTCTTTGTCTTATATATTTATAAACTTATACTTATTAATACGCTTCCCTGTGGTTCGACCTCGGACACCCGAGAATTTATTACTTGAACATAACCTGCACTTGGGTTTACAACTCTTAATTGAGTTTCCATCAACCTTTTACTTTCAGGAGATAGCATTTTAAACCACAACTTTGTTATATTCATATCTGTAATACTAGAACTGAAATGACCGCACAAATGATCAAAGACTACCTGTCGAATATCTTGTTTCTCAACCAATATGTCGTTGTGCATCAGCTTCTCCACATTATTACGCTTTTCCTTATTCTAGCAGTAGCATGAAAAAACTTGGTATTTTTATCCCCACATTGCAATCAATTTATCCGCGATTTTTGCTTCCATTGCAACTCCTCCATCCTGAACAACCTCCACAACTAAGAAGTTAGAATAAATTTACTCTATTTGTCATCATCTGTCACCACTCCCTCTACCCACTTAGTGTCAATATCCGCTAATTCTTTCTCTACAATTCTGATACGATCCTCAAGTGTATTTCTTTTACTTCTTAGCCAATTCTTTATAACACTCTTTAAATTCCGAAATTTTGACTATGCACTGCCTGTTTTTTCCTTCTCCCACGCCTCCATTATGACCTTATCAAAATCATCCTCCAAGAACCAATGATCGTAAAAGCGAAAAGGTAATGGGCCCCAATCCATTTTTTCAGACATCAAACAGATGGCATTATGATCTGATAGAAAATTTGGCAATCTTTGCACAGAAATATCCGGAAAGTGGTTCAGCAAATTAGGTGTCAATAAAACTTATTTACATAAAATTCTTTTTAAATTAATTAATCAGTTGTAACTATAAGTAATATGATATATTAAATAATACAATCCTCTTAAAAATCGATTTTTCTCCTTTTTTTTATATATATAGATTAACAAAAATTTCAGTCATTCTTAATTTTTAATTTAATTGGTAATGCTTCTAATAAATCAACATTTATTTCAATTCATTTATATTTAAAATATTAAAAAGATAAAATTATCCATTTAAAATCAAAATAAAATTAAAAACTACAAAAGATATGCTTATCTAATAATTATCATGACTAAGAACAACAAACAAAATCCTCATATTTCATCCAAATTGAAATTATTCTTTTTATTATTTTCAAAATGAATCCTATTTCTAAAGTTGTACTCCATCTTCCTCTTATAATTTTTAGAGAATAATGTGGTTATTTTCTATAGATGATAATTTTGATTTTTTTATTGAGTAATTTTAGTGTATTTGAATTTTGATTATAATTTTATTTTTATTTTTTTGGAATGCAAACAGAAAGAAGCAGAAACTCATATCCCAGAACTAGAAGCAAGAGATGGGATCTCTGTTGCCATGGAAGACATAAGAACATCTCGTGTTTGGAACATGAGGTATTCTAAAATTTAACTTGATAATGCTATTTTTTATATGATTTTTTTCCAAGTCATATTTTTTTCCTCTTTATGAAGTATGTATCCACTTAAAAATACAAGTGCACATATTAGAGTTAATTCGATTTTTTAAAAAAATTTAACATTTACTATTATTATAATAAAAAGTCTCGTGCATCGCATAGGTTAAAAAAACTAATTTATATTTATTATATAGAAACCTAGAATACTTAACCTTAAAACCTAATATAAAATACAGAAAATATTAACCAGTACCTAGTGGTACTGGTTAAGATGACATATATATAGAAAGAAAAGTGTAATTAATGCATCACTTTTTAATGTATTAAATACAAAAAAAAAAATCCTAAATAAGTAAATAAATAATCCTTAACTGGTGCTTTTTAATTCAGTAAAAGTAATGTATTAAATAAATAAATAAATCTTAAAGAGGTAAATAAATAATTCTTAACTGGTGCTATAGGCACCAGTTAAACGGTTTATTTTGTAAAAACCTAAAACACTTAATTAATAATGAGCATATTTATTGTCCAAAATCCAAAATATATATGTATATATATATATTATAAAAACCTAAAATACTTAACCAATAATGTGCATATTTAATATTCAGAATTTAATTATATATATTTTATAAAAATGTAAAATACTTAATCATTAATGAGCATACTTATTATTCATAATCCAATTATATATAGATTAAAATATAATTAATATTTGAAAATATTAAAATTAATATAATAAACCTTTTCATATTTTATATTTTTTCTTGTTAAATATTTATTTTTAAATTATTAATTGATAAATTAATATTTTTTGTAATTATTGTATATAACCTTAACTTTATGGAACTTTTCTAATCTTCTTCTATTTTTTTATTAATATTAATTCAATGAAAAAAATAATTAATACTTACAAACATACATTGAAGTTAATATGATAACTTATCATATTCTTATTTTTTTTATTTAAATTGATTTATTCATAAGGGTAAAATATTTAATATTTATATTTATTGTGTAGAAATCCAAAACACTTAAAAGATAAAAGATAAAATATTTATATTTATTTTATAAAAAATATAAAACACTTAATCTTTAATAAACATATTTATTGATTAGAATCTAATTAATATATTTTATTAAGCCTAAAACATTTAATCATTAATTAGTATATTTATCGTTTTTTTTTTTGGCCAAGGTATATTTATTGTTTAGATCTAATTATATATAGATAAGTTAATACTTAAGTAAACCATACAACAAAAACTTTGATATTTTGATTCTTGTGAATAATATTTCGAGAGTAAAATTTTAAATGTACTAAATCGATATAAAAAAGATTAAAGCCTATAAAATTAAGAAAGAGAAATTGCAATATTGAAAATCGAACTCCAATCTTATGAAAAATCATCTCTTAAAAAAAAAAAGAACAAATATTTTGAGCTAAGACTTAGTTTACGACACTTTGTTACATATAGGTTATCTTTTCTAACTTAGGAAATCGAGCTACAGTTATATGCTATTATAATCTCCAACATGCTTCCATTACCATATGCATATAAGCAAAGCTTTGTTTGTTGGGCTTAAAAAGCTTGGGCAATTATATTCAAACTTTATTACGGTAGCCAAAGTTTAAACATCGGGGTCGGGCAACTTATTTTGAACAGCCTTTAATACTTTTATAAAAAAAATGATTAAAAATATTAAGCTTCTATGTTTTGAATTTTGATATACTGGAAAGTGGAAACATTATAATGGCAATTTACTTTATTATATTTTTTAGGAATAACTACAATTAAATTATTATCTTTTATAATTATTCAATCACAATAAAAAAAAGAATGTGCAAAATTTATATGGAAGTCATATATATATATATATAATAAGAGTCCGCTTAATTAAAAATTATTTATTTATCATTTTGAGAATTTCTTTTGCATTTAATATTTTTTTACTGAATTTAAATAAAAAATAATACATTAATTATATATTTTTTTATGTATATTATTTTAATCAATACCACTAAACAATGATTAACATTTTCAGTAAATCTCTATACAAACCATTATTGTGATTAAATAATTTTTCATGAACAAAAATAAGTAAAACATGGATGTTAATCCTGTGCAACATGTTGGATATAGACTTGTTCATGGTTGAGTCGAGTAGAGGCTCGAATCTTTTTCACATCCTTTACTCAAGCTGGAGTTGGGCTTAATCGGCCCATAAGACAAAATCATTATTTAAAATTTTTTTTATTTATATATTTTTATAATTAAATTTAAATAATTTTGTATTTATTAATAAATAGTAATTCAGATAGGACCGAACGGATAACTCGACTTTTGTACCGGTCTACTTGAATACCAAGTCCAGATAATAAAACTTTGGATTCAACTATGATTCTCACTCTAATTAAAAAATAGACTTGACTTTGATTGAGTTTCAATTTTTTTTTTATTTTAAAATTTGTAATTAAGTTTTTATAGTTTAACATAATTGTTAGATTTGATAATTAGTGTATTTGTATCATGTTCATATTATTTTTACTTGTTATAAATATATTTATAGTGTTATGTATTTATATAGATTTTGACACGTTATAATTAATGTTATATAGATTTTGACACATTAATGTATTCGTGTTGTGTTTATGTTATTTTTTCGTGTTATGTTATTTTTTATATCGTACTTTAATTTTTTTTTCATATCATTTTCGTATCGTATCCAAAATTATCAAATCTAATTTAAGTTAAAATCAAACTCTTCACGTAGCAAATAGCAATACATCAAAAAATATATATCTTTTTTGTCAATATTAATATATCTGTCTTTATTATATGCATAAAATATATACTAGTATATATATAATTTTTATATTAAGGATTATTTATACTATTATAATGTAAATGATTAAGTTAATTTACGAGTCAAGTGATATCAACTCAATTAATGAATTTATCAAAAACTCAAATAAAATAAAATAAAAAAATAATCTAAAGGTATTTATGTCTTTTTATTTTTATAAAAAAACATATTTTTTAAAAAAACTACTCACTCTCACTCTCACTCTCACTATCATATTTTTATTTTTATAACTTCTTCTTCGCTTTTATTTATTTTTTTCAAAATTATCTATCCATTAAGTAATTTTTTGTTTTAAAAAATTATTTTCTTCAGACTGTATCAAAATCTAATTAGAAAAAAAAAAAAAAAAACAGAAGACAAAAGTACAGTGTCATAAATAAAATTGCCTTCTCTGAACTTTGCAAGTTGCAACTTGGAGTTTCTATAAATTTAATTCCCCACCGACTAAAACTAAACCCACACCTTTGAATCTTCATGAAACTTCTCGAACTAACCAAACACCATTAGCCAGCCCCTCTTTTATCCCCTCCCAGTCTCCCACCCTTCAATCATCAAACAGCAAAACTCAAAACTAAGGAAACCGAAATACGCTTCTGCTACTTCCATTGAAGCAAATCCACAAGCATCTGGCAGCCATGGCAGATGACGGAACCGTAACACTCTACAACAACACGGCCATCACCGACGCCAAGAAAAATCCAGTCTCAATCAAAGTGGGCCTGGCCCAAATGCTCCGTGGCGGCGCCATTCTCGAAGTCTCAACCCTCAACCAAGCCAAAATTGCCGAAGAAGCAGGCGCTTGTTGTGTAGTCCTCACCGAACCCAACCGCCAAGGCATTTCACGGATGCCGGATCCTTCTCTCATCAAACAAATAAAACGCGCCGTTTCAATCCCCATCATGGCTCGTTCCCGCATCGGCCATTTCGTCGAAGCCCAGATACTTGAACGAGTCGGAGTCGATTACATTGACGAAAGCGAGGTTTTAGCCATAGCTGATGAAGATAATTTTATTAACAAGCATAATTTTAGATGCCCTTTTGTTTGCGGCTGCAAGAACCTTGGCGAAGCGTTAAGGAGAGTTAGAGAAGGAGCTGCCATGATTAGAACGCAAGGGGACTTGTTAGGCACTGGTAACATTGTTGAAACGGTTAAAAATGTCAGGTCTGTAATGGGTGAAATTAGGATTTTAAATAACATGGATGAAGATGAAGTTTTTGCATTTTCGAAGAAAATTGCTGCCCCTTATGATTTGGTTGCTCAAACTAAGCAAATGGGGAGACTGCCAGTGGTGCATTTTGCTGCTGGTGGAATTGTGACTCCGGCAGATGCTGCATTGATGATGCAGTTAGGGTGTGATGGTGTTTTTGTTGGATCAGAAGTGTTTGATAACTGCTCTGATCCGTATAAGCGTGTTCGGGGAATTGTAGAGGCAGTTAGGCATTATAATGATCCTCATGTTTTGGTCGAGAATAGTTGTGGATTGGAGGAGGAGATGGCGGGGCTTAATGTTAGTGAGGAAAGGATGGAACAGTTCGGAGAAGAAGGAGCTTGATCAAGTAATGCATCTTTTTTTCTTGATTGTTGTTGTTGTTGAGAATATGTGTCTTGTTTTTTTTCCTTATGCTGTTGTTTTTGTTTTGCTAAGGTTATGTTTTAGATATGCTGTATTTTTGTATGTTGAACTCTTTGAGGATATAATACAGAAATGAGCTAGAATAAGTTGGTTAATCGGTCTGTTAGCATAATTTTGTATGTTGAACTCTTTGAGGATATAATACAGAAATAAAATAGAATAAGTTGGTTAATCAGTTTGTCAACTGTTTATGTAATGATTTTTTTTTTTTCTCACTACTTAATTGTTGATGAGATTGATTCAGTGGTTAGTTGCTATTGAGTAATTACAGATCCATAGTGTAGCCAAACTGATGACTGCCCTTGTCTATGTTGGCCCGGCTCTTTATTTTTCTTGAAAAACCCGTGTCTGATGCATATTCAGACATGGGTATGGGATATGACCCTCCAAGGACCCTCTGAATACGTGGAAAAGTACAGAAAAAACTGAACATATCCGTGTCGGACATATACCAGTATGACACTCACACCGGAGTCCGAATAACATAGGCCCTTGTTAAGAAGTTTTTTGTTTTGTGTAATTAAACATTTGTTCTTTTTTCCCCAAGGCTAACATGATAGAATGTCTGTTCTGTGTGTTGTATTTTCGTTTATCCTCTCTTTCTTTAGTTCTTGCGAATTAACATTTCTGAGCTAATATAGAGGAGAATCGCACCTGTAATATTAGTTCTGTGTGTTTACTAGTACAATTGCATACATGGTAGGACCATGTTGTTATGAACGAAAACCACACAGCTATTGCTTAAAGGACACTTAGCTGCCTAATTCAGTTATGATCCTCATAGTTAATACACCTGACCATTGTTAATTAGTCCATAGCCTTTGTTGTGCTTTATTTATAATTTACCATCACCTGGTCGATTTTTTTCTTCAATGCAAATGATGCATGCTAATGTCTTTGAAGAGATGCATCCAGTAGAGGTGCTGCAATTATGGAATATGATTTTGAAAGTCATTGCTATTTCACGTTTATGGTTGTACATGTAACCCATTAATGCATCATATTATCAGCATTTGTAAAACGATGTTTGAATGTCATATTATATAAATAGCGGGCATGAAGATTGCACTAGCATCCTGGAAACATCTCGTTTTAGAGGATGTGAGTGTTGAGGATGTCAATCTAACAAATAAGATCATACAGACGTGCTTTCTTATTTCAGGTTGTACCAATGAAAACCAGATACAAGTCCAGGGTCTAGGCTTATTTAAAAGCTTTTGAATTTACCCAGTGTTACTTATCCACTTCCTCTCTTGATACTTATGTTTTAGCTTTACTTGTTGGTTGCCCTGTTTTGACCTTAACTGAAACTTGTGGAATTCACTAAAAATAATAATTAATTCCTTGTTCCTGGTTTCCCTGGCTTAGATATTCTAACCTGTGTTTACATAGAAGGCCAAAGCGCAAAGGTAAGCAACCAAGCAAACTTAATCTCATCTTCACTTCACTGTCTTTTCCCTGTTGCTTCATTCTGATTCATTAGTCTATAAAGATTGCAGCATAATGGAGTTTGAGCACTGAAGTTTCAAGTATTGGTGACTGGGCTAAGCAGATTGCTGAAGAGGCCAAACAAGCTCCATGCTTGTTCACTCAGGGACACAAGCATTGCAGATGCATCTCTAGTTAAGCAAATCAAATGAGCTGTAATGACAAAGAGTATGTGTTGGACAATTTTGGAAGTGCAAATAATACTAGAAATACTAGAGAAATTGGGTAGTCGATGTTAAAGAGAGTGAACTCAAATTTGATGATTATAACAATTTAGCTGTGGATATGATATGATGGAGCATGTCCTGGTTGGATTTATATTATTTAACAAGACGGATAAGGATAAGATGGTGGGTGCTTCCTGAGCTAGTAGCAGAAAATTAAAGTATAGTGGATGGATCCCGGTTACCCTGTTGGACCGTTTTTGGCAGGAGATACTCAGGCTCCTGTTGATGTGGAAGTCATGATTTGACAGGGTGTGATGGATGCATCTGGGATCAGAAATTTTTCAACTGTTCAGGTTTATCTAAGCGAGGTTGGCCATGTTGGCTGTTAAAAACTGCGATTATATTTGCACTGGTGTAGATTAGCTGGGGCTGGATGCTGCCGAGGCAAAGGAACTGAAATGCTACGCACTTGCTGACCACACTCGATGATTTGGATAAAATTGAATTGAATGCTAATCTGGGTTGGTTCGGTTGGTTGAGTACTTATCAGTGTCTTGACAAGAACCATGGTTCGAGTCTCACCAGTATGATTTATAAGTATCACTGTTAAGCCTTTTTGAGACTTGTGGCATGCCTTGATTCTGGATTGAGGTAGTCTTTCCTCACCTAAACTTTATTGCATAAAAAAAAAAAACTGAATTGAATGTGTTATTTTATAATGCATTAAACAAGGGCCCCGATTGTTTATTGCTGGACATAGAATCTGTTTCTCTTGTCCATTGTATCTGATTGTATAATGCTGAAGGAATAATGTAGAATAAATTGGTTAATTAATCTCATGACTTCTTGCATAAGGGTACTTTATTCCTCGTGACACAATGTCTTAAGCTTTGCTCAGATCAATGCTTGTCTAGACTTTGAAGTTGCGATGAAATCTTTTCAGTTTTTGGCGGGAAGACAGATTACCATTATTTTTCTTCAATTGTTTCTCTTTCTGGAAATATTTATGTATAGAATCTAGTAGTCTTTCAACATCATGGCATATCATACATGATTCTTGGTCTGCTCTTATAAGCTTATAAATAAATTGTTATTGAATTATCATCACATGGTCCATTTTATTGACCATCTTAAGTTTTAAGTAAAGTCCAGTTTATTCTGTCTGAATGTTTCCAGTGTTGAATAAACACCTCAATGCAATCCCGTAAGCAGAAAATATAGCCCCATTGACTACAAAAGCTCGAGCAACAGCAGTTCCTAGGCCTCGCCATAGAACGCCATATCCCTCCTGTTTTACACTTTTGTGGAGGCAATCAACGATGCCATTGTACTTCTGTGGGGAGATCGGTGACTGAGCCTGCAGTCTGGTTTTTACGACATCCAAGGGATAGCAACAAACCCAGCTAGCAACCCCTGCTAAACCTCCTGCTATCAGCATTGTTTTCAGGGTTTCTTGGCCACTCTTTCTGCACCCTGGATGAAGCTGTTCTCGCATATACTCGTACGTCCAAAAGTAGAAGCCATGACAAGGTGCATCTCTAAGGGCAGTGATGGTAAAACCCCGGTATAGTCCCCTTAACCCTTCTGTTTTCAGTATGCTTTTAGCAACACTAATTGGCCCTGTATGAGCACTTGCCGATTGGGAAGTTGGAAAACTTGTGTTCCGCAATTGGAGCCTGATTTTTACTAGTTCTACTGGAGAGAGCAAAATGCTCTGTAGAGCCCCAGTTCCAACTCCTCCTAGAGCAACACCTTTGTAGGAAGGAGGGTCGGTGGCAGAAAGAGATGAGTCAAATGCTCGTGAAAGAATAGCGTATATCTGGAAAACCATAGCATTCTGCAATGCACAAAACTTTCTGTCAGCAGTACTACTCTTATCCAGCTCGGAAACAATAGAAAAAAGGCAGCAAATATCAATGCAAAATCAAAATGAGATCCATTTGTCAAAAAACTATCGAAGATCACCTGCATCTTGTCAGGTCACCCTTCCAGGGCTGTGCAAACCTGAGCTTAATGGTGCGTTTGAGCAGTCTAATTCTAATATACAGTGAAAGGCCCTATTTCAAATATTTTACAAACAACTGATATTTTCAATGTTTGTAATGCACATTGTTGCATGCATGATAACCGAGACAAGATCTATGTTACTCGGAATCGGGTGTGAGTGTCGGATACGGATGTGTCCGATACGAGTATGTTTATTTTTTTTATAAAAGTTTTTTCATGTATTTGAAAGGTTTTCGGAGGATCATGTCTTCATATCCATATCCAGATATGCGTTGGACACGAATACTTCAGTAACAATGAAGAGTCAGAGTAACATAGGATAAGATTACTACAAACCAAGTAAGAATTTGCCAGTAATATCTTTTCAATTTTCTGTTACGTCGAATGGCTAGGCATTACAGGCACAAGCAGCTTCCTGAAATGAATCTAAGTGTGTAACCTTTCTAAACTCTTAAATTGAGGCAGCAGGGCACAAGCACCAAAGGGGAATGGTGCCATTTCTGTTAAGTTGACCTAGGCTAGGTTTTTTTAAGATGATTCGGAGTGGAAAACTTTCATTTGCAAGTTCCTTTCTGTTATGTCTATCTTCTCTTTTGGTTGATCAATAGGACTCTGTTCCTTAATGAAAACTTGCAGAGATTAATTCTTGTAGGCAAAGAACTCTTTTTCTTATGGAAAAGGAGCAACCATTTATTATATGATATCGACCTTATTATAATTAAAATATTGGATCATGAGCAAGTATAGGCTATGGAGGAAAGAAGGGAAGGTCAGGTCTCATAAAAATCAAAATCCTTTAAAAAAAAAAAAATAAGGATTATGTTGATCCGACTCTTTATTTTTCTTTAAATACTCGTGTCTGATACATATTCAGATATGGGTATGGAGATAGGACCCTCCAAGAAATCTTCAAATACATGTAAAAACTTTAAAAAAAATTAACATATCCATGTCGGACACATATCTGTATCCAACATTCACACTCAAATCCGAATAACATAGAATAAGGCCAAATTCCTATCATAATTTCTCAGCAGGATATACTTCCTAATACATATATGTGGCTGGAAAACATCTTCAAATAAAAAAGGGCTGGAAAACATCTTCAAATAAAAAAGCCGATTAATAAGGCCAAATTCCTATCATAATTTCTCAGCAGGATATACTTCCTAATACATATATGATACGAAAAAAATAACTAAAACACGATAAGACACAAAAAAATAACACGAACATTACACAAATACATAAATATGTCAAAATTTATTTAATATCAATTATTAACGTATTTAAATTTATATAAATATATAACATCTTAAATACTATTATGATACGAAACAATAATTCAATTGCCAAAAGAAAACAGGTATTGCCAGGTCAGAAATTGTAACGTTGATAAGCTATAGGCACCATATCTGGCCAAATTCCTAGACGATGACTTTACCAAATATCAAAGCCAAGTCACCATCCCCCAGTTGTAACAGAATGAGATTAATACCAAAAAGTAAAGTGACATCAGTGAACGCAACAAATCTCTAATCAGCCAACCTACGGTCTTTAGTAGTACTACTTTTCCAAAGCACCAGCTTCAATAAACATAAAAAAAAAGGTATTTTTGGGGGACCAAACAAGATTGATGAGTTCATTTTGTCAAAGAACATTTCATCAGCTAGATCCTGATAAGGTTCTAAGAACCCTCCATGTGATACATTTAAATGCACCTTTAAACAAAAAAATTTCCACAGAAATATATCTTAAACTTAAAACATCAAAAATCACACCTAACTTGTGATCCACAAAAAGAAACCTTTAGATTGAAACAATTGATTGGATTGAATCAGCAACACATAATAATTAGTAAAATGAAAAAAAAAAAAAAAAAAAAAGGAGAAAAGAAACCTGAAAGGTGACTGATGCCAATGGTGCAGTCATGCCTCTATAGAGTGCACCAGGTCCTTCCATGGCGACAACCCGCCGGAGGATGCTAAGGGCAGAAGCAGAACCTGAATTTGAGCTTTGTTGCCGGATTCTGAGGGTGTCAAGTGGATAACCGGAGATGATACCAGCAATGCCACCAAACCCTCCAGCCACAAATTCTCTTCCCCAGCTATTTGCAAGAAACTCTGGCCAGAAATCCATTATATGCTCCAAATCTCATTACCCAGAACAACAGAAATATGAAGTTTTCTTGTTTATATCCAAAACGCCAACTCTTTTCTGTTTCCTTCTTTTATACACAAGCAACATGAACAGGACACCTGTAGTCTTTTTTTCTTGCACGGCTTTGAATCTTCTTCCTCTGCTCAAACTAGAAACAGATTTTTACCCTTTCTTCCTTAAGAAAAAGCTTTAAAAAATCTGAAGTTTATATGATCCTGAAGCCTCTCTAAGTTTAAGATCCAGACATAAAAGGCAATACACCTAAGATACCTTAAAAGGTTCGATTCTGCCTCTATCTGTCCCTTCAACCCTTATCTAATTTCCTGCAAATGGAAAATAAAAAAACAAGTCTTTTCTATCTCCCTTTCTCTACCTCTCCAAGACTTGATAAAACCCAAGTTCCTTTTCTTTGTAAACAGTAAAACAAATCATAACCTTACAAGAAGTTACAATTCTAATGGTGTATCTCACTTTCTGGACAATCCTTAAGTTTTTTTTTTTTCCTTGCAAAGAGGAAAGAAGAGCAACACCAAGAAAGAAAGAAAGAAAGAGGAAAATAAAAGACTCAAGAACCCAAGTGTAAAGAACCCAAGTTTTCCTTCTTTGTTTCCTCTGACAAAAAAATAGGAGGATCGAAACAAATGCCACCGGTTGCTATTTTGTTGGGAGTGTCCAGGAGGAGGAAACGGCCAGCTTTCTCTTTTCAGGACCCCATTAGCAGCTTCCCACGTGGACCAACAAGATTTTTACACGTTAACTTCTTCTGTCCCCTCGGTCCTTCGGTGCTTTTGGGGCAGTGTTTCAGCCTTCTTTGAGTCCTTTCTTATTATTATCCCAAATCCCAATGAAAATTGTTCTCAGTGGTGGAGTGACTCAACCCATTTTTTGCCCATGGCTAATCTTCCACATGACTGCTGATTTTGATTTGTTTATATAATTTTGCACTAATGTATATATAGTACTAATAGAAAACAATCTTTGATATCATCTGTTATCTGAAATTTTTAAAAATATTTTTATTTGATATTTATGTTTGATATATATATTTAAATATAAATATAAAAATATAATTTTTTAAATATATAAAAAATATATATTTATATCTAACATTTTTATGAATATGAGATAAAGGTTACAACTTACAGGAAGTGCTGTAGAAGGCAGATTTGTTTTGGGAAAAATTATTGCAGGCTGTAGACGATTGTTAGGCGAGGGAGGATGACATAAGCTCCATTTTGGAGAGGGGATTTTTTGATTAGATGTGGAAGCCAGGTCACCCACTCCGAAAAGACCTTCAGAAGTGGGCCACGTCAGAAAGAGGCCGTGTGGGAAAACAAAACATGTGACAAATACATGAAACTGTTTTTGTGTCATGATAATATGAATCCCACATTAATTATGTACTTAAATTTGATTAGATATTTAATTAATTACATCATTTTTTATCATAATTTTAATGAAATTTATTCGAGCTTTTGATTTAATAGTTGATGCATGTTTTTCTACTCAAAAGAGTAAGGTTCGAATTCTCCATCCAAAAATTATAAGGGTGTGTTTAATGAGGGATTTGAAAGATAGATTTTATTTCAATCAAAGTTTTCAAAAGTTTAAAAATAAATTTATTTGTTTGAATAAAAATAAATAAGAATTTCAAAATTTATAAAAAATTTTAAGAGGAAATTTGAGCACTTCAAATTCTCTTTTGAAATTCTACCTAAAGAGGTGATTTTTCAAAATTTCTCAAAATTATCTCTCACTTTATTCCAAGGTGGTCCAATAAAAAATACAAAACTAAAAAAATAAATTATCATTTTATTTAATTATGATATATATTTTTATTTTTTTATATTATTAATAATATCTATATATTTTTACGAATCTAATAATATTCATATTGTATTTCTTTATACATAGACATATACATATATGTATTTTTATTTTTAATATCATTATTCATATTTTATTCATATTTTTTTATTTCATGAAATTTCAACTGCCTAAATTTTCTTCTAAAAAATTTTACCTGAACAAAACAATTATAAATTCTAACATTTTGAAATGATAAATTTTTAAATATTTTCATTTTAAATTTATTCAAAATTTTAAAATTCTTCCTTCAAACATACTTGAGAAAGAAAAAAAATTTAATAAATCAAAATGGATCATATCTTATAAGCTGTTGTGAAGTTGCCAAATGCTAAGTGAAGATGAGATAAGTTGTCCGATTTGTCCAGGATTTTTGTTCTTAAAAGCGGTGGAGCCTTACCTCATAGAGTTGATGATAGGGAGTTAGTGCTACGTACATATTTTTATACACGTATATATATATATATTAATTTGTATATGAAATTTGTGTAGTTATTTGTAGTATTTATAAAAAATATGTAGCACCCAATTTATATATCTACATATATATAATTTTGCCTACAAGATTTTTTGGTTGTGTGACACATGTTCCTTTGAGGACAAAAAAAAAGAATTTGTATTTATTTGTTAAAGATAATTTTGAAATTTCAATAATAAAGGGTAAATTTTTATAAAAAAAAACTAAAGAGATGAGAGTAAATCTGTTCATGGACTAGACCGGGCCGTGACCTGCAAATTTTCAATTTTCTTTATCCAAACTCAGTTTTGGGCAGGCTCGGACCTACCCATCGGCTAAAGTTATTGTTAAAATAATAATAAAAAATTATTTTTATAATTAAATTTAAATTAAATTTTTTTATTAATTAAACAGTGATTCAGGTCGGATCAGCTTGAATCAAAAATATCTCTGCCCAGGCACGATCCAATATGGGCCGGGTCTACCAATCGGGCTACTCGATTCTTGAGCAGGCTAGATAAGGATAGGTTAAAGAAAAAAAAGGGGAAAATGAAAAAAAAAAAAAAAGATGGAAGTGATAGATGAAGAGTATCTTATCTTACTGTATTATATATATATATATATATATCTAAATCTAAAATCTAAATTATATATAAGATTGTTGACTACATTACCTCTTTGTATGACATGTATCCTCTTTAAGACATGGTTGAAAATTTTCAAATTATTCAAAATATTTATGATAAATCAACAAAACAACATTTTTTACAGTTAAAAAAAAATAAAACAAATATTTCAACTCAAAAAAAAAAAAATTAGGGGTTTCTCAAATTTTTCTCACACCGACCCGTAGTCTGCAAGCTCAACCCTCGAGGTTTATTTATTTATTTTTCAAATTTTAATTATTATAATATTTTGGGGTTTTTGATCTTTTATAATATTTTAGAAAATAATAAATTGATAAAATACAAACCACAATTTTTATTTTATTATTGTTCATTTATTATTTTTATATTTAAAAAATTAAATAGGCGAAATAAAATATAAAAAATGGGTTAGTAACTCATTAATTTAGCAAAAAGGAAAAAAAATATTTTTTCAACATAAATAAAATTTATTAATAATAATTTAATCATAATAAAAATAATTTATTTTGAAATTATATTTTAAATGATGATTTTGTTTCACAATTACATTATCATCGTTAATAGAATTTGATAACATGAAAATTAATATATTTTTATATCATAAATAAAACATATGTTATACAATAAGATGTAAATATTTTTAGAAATAAATAACACTTACAAATACATTTGTATTGTGTAATTTATAAATAAAATAATTTTCACATATTTAATTTTTATAATTAATAAAATATGATATATTGATATTAATATATAGAAAAATATAGAAAAAATTATTTAAATAAATAATAATAATTTAATATGAGTAAACTTAAATTTATTTATGATCATTAATTTAATTAAAAGAAATTATAAATATTAAAAAAATTCTTCAAGCGAAACGGGAAAAAAATTATAGTATATATATATATTAATAATTATTAAACATCTGTCTCACACTAGCATTTATAAAAAAGTTCAGTTTTTATTTACGAAAATTATATATATATTTTTTAATTTTACAAACAAAATTAAGAAACCCACATGTCTTATTTTTAATTTTTTTAAAAATTTTAAAAATATATATATATAATTTAAGGGTACGTATCATTTTATTTATCCCATTTGTAAAATTTAAAAACTTCACTAAAAAATGAATTATTCACTTGTTTAATTTTCACTAATCATTTTATTATTGTTTACTTAATATTTAGTTATGAAAAGCTCTAGCATATATAAACTTTATGAGTATGCAGTAATCTTGAAAAGCTATGGCTATGGCTATAGCTATAGCTATAGCTATACCATATACAATGTCATGGTGGATTATGAGTTTGAACATTTGATTGAGTGGTTAATGTATATGACCCTTTGTTTAAAGAATAAAGCTCAAGTCTTTCTTTTAAAAAAATAAAAATAAAGATATCATGCTGGATTATGATGCATTTTAAAATTATTGTAATCATTTCATATTCAAATAAATTTTCATTTGATTAACAATTTCTTGTCATACTCAATACTCACCCACAAATATCAAACACTTCACCATTCCAACTCCCATCTTTATTGGCAAATATTCAAAGCCAAATCTTGCAATAACCCTTAACACTTGAATGCTAAACCATTATCATTCAAGATTCAAGAGAATTAAACAATAACTCTCAGAATTCATTTTTGATACACCAGTAATGAAGTTCTTTAACTTCACAAGCGAAATAAAAAACTTGCTATATATTTTATTTATTTTATAATTTATTTAAATATGTGTCACTTTGTTAACTTTATTTGTGGAGTCTAAAAATTCCATTGACTATGGATGAAATGATTTTTCATGTTTATCATCCTCTAATCCTTTCTAATTCCAACCATTTTCTTTCTCAATAGATCATCAAGAAAAAAAAAATCTTCAAATTTCCACCATGGGCTCTTTCAAAATCCAATGTCAAGGTCTATGGGCTTCTTATTGGGTCTAAAGTCAAAATCCCAAAATCCGACTCATTTCCCTACCCATGATTATCAACCAAAAGTCGGTTTCTTTCAAATTAAATTCAACAAACAACGAAAAATTTTAGAGGGACAAAGTTACAGAGATGAGAGCGGCATTGCGGCAATATAGAAGAGAAAATGACTCGACGCTCCCCTCTCGATTTCCCCATAGTAAGTCTTTTCCAAATCTCTTCGTTTTCTTCTTTCATTAAATTCTATTTCTTTTTTCCTTTTAGTTTATATGGGGTTGGTGTGGAAAATTTTCATTGGATTTATAATTTTTAGAGACCCATTTTTAATAAAAATTTATTCGATAGTGATTAGTGGGTGATTTTGGTTTGCTTAGGAAAGTGAAATTTGCTATCTTTTGAAGTGCTAGCAACGAATAATAGCCGACTCTCACTGGTTTCTTAAGGCCAAATCATGTAGCTACAATGATGAACCAATGTTCAATTAGAATGTCTTAGGAGTTAGGTTTTACTTAGATCAGTATAAATGTTTATATTGGAGCTTTTCGAACAAAAATTTTAGTTTTTGAAGTCTGACGCTGGAATATGAATGTCTCATAGGCTGATGGACAATTTGATTATGTACCAGTTTACTGATGTTTTTCATAAGTCATGTAGTACTATCTGAGGTAGGAATAGGATAGCTGCGCTAAGAATTTGATGAAGAGACCACTTAATGTGTTGGGCAGGGCACCCTTCATTTTTGTTATACCAGAGGGTTGGGATGTGATTGAGCTTAGAGTTTGATTCTTATTCATGACAGTGGTATACTATCTTTGCTGCAAGTTCCAACATTTGATCTGCTCCTTCTGACTATGACCTTGCATCTACTCTTTAGGTCATCTTAACAATTTTTTAATGTTTACACTATAATATTATATATAGAGAAGAGATCCATTTACACTAGTATAAAACGAAATTAGTTTTACATATTTTTATAACTTTTTATACAGTTTATATTTGTTTAATCCAACCGTCATATTTCATATTCTATTCACGTAGATCATGCACGTCGAGTTTCGAGTAAATTCAAAATGTGTAACTATTTGTTCGATGTAAAAAACTTTCAACCGTTAAATATATATTGAAAAAGACAGTATTCTCGATCGATATGATAGAGATATCGGATCAATTCGAAACTTTACATGCACGACGAGTACAATTATATTGTTAAATCCAACGGTCGGTTTGTTAAAATATAAATCGTATAAAAAATTACGAAAGTGTGTAAAACTAATTTAGTTTTACACTAGTATAAAGTGAATCCTTCCTCTTATATATATATATTACATAATAAATTTATATATAAAAATAATATATATTATATACTTGAAAAATGAGTCTGGCCGGGTTCGAGCCTTGAATGTTGGAGTTAAAGCCCGATCCGTTTTCTAAATGGCCTAATTTTTTTGTCCATGTTCATTTTTCGGGTTTAATATTTTTGTCCAAACCTTCTCAAATATCAAGCAAACTTTCGAGTTTGGACGATTAACCGGCCCGTGGACAGGTCTAAACACTGGTATAGGCATGAATTATAGAACCTTCTTTGTTATATTTATAACACCTTCGGTGTGGATTTCAACTTGGTTTACTGTATGGTACACATGGTTTATTGTGTAAAGTTGGCAAGACCACTGAACATTGCTTATCTATTGATGGAGCTCAACAGTCTTGGCAACTAATAGCTAGTTTTTTTTTTTTTTTACTTCCCTTGCTTCCTATTCACTGGGACACAACCACTGGAATGGCTCAGGCAAATTATAGATTAGCCATGTTTTTTCTAAATGGTTGGTCTCTCTCGATCTCTTGGTGTTTACTTGTGGATTTTATTGAATGTGAATGAATTGCATTGCATCTTATATTGTGGTAATAAAAAAAAAAAAAAAAAAAACCTTATTGGCAGGGTTTTAAAAAAACAAAAACATGTTATTGTTTAGAGATAGACTGCCTGGAGTCTTGTATAGTAACTTGGAACTAGGGGCAAATAACAGTGTAGTTCTAGAAAATATCACAAGATATGGGTCTTAAATTGGGATTCCCAGTGCTTTCCTCTTTCTGAAAATTCTGATAAATTGATTGTGCTGTTTTGGTGTACTTTAATTTCATGTTATATAGAAAGTTTTTTAGTTAGATTTAGACATTCTATATTCCGTTTGCCATTCTGATCATCTTGTGTGCATAAGCATTGACTGGATGTTGAAGGAATGGAAGAGGCCCAAACCTGGGCGGAGACCAGATATTTTCCTCCAATTCAGCCCAATGAAAACACCATTACCTCCACCAATGCCAGCTGATCCTCCCGAGGAAGAAGAGGAAGAGGAAGAAGACCCTGAAAAGGAAGAACCGGAAAAGCCAGAGAAGCAATAATGGAGGAACTCAAGTTCCCTGCCTGCCTTAAAATCTTGCATTAACATAACCTACAGTTGGTAGTTGGTACTGCTGATATCTAAGCATATAGACTCTAATGTGCAAAGCAAAGTGGACTATTGCTTCAGCTCAATCGCAAAACTACGATGTGATTTTGTTCTTTTGTTCTCGACTTCATAAATGCATTTTGAAAATTTTGAAGTAAATGATTTAGAATCCAAGTTTGTTAGATAAAGAAGATTAGACATTGTTTTCTTTTTGGTGAACAAACCTTATCGAGTGGTATTCATTTTAATGATTGTATGAATTCTATTCATTCAATTTATATCCTTAAATTTTGGCTCTCTTAGGGTTTATGTGAATGGACGGTAAGATTGATTCCGATGAAATTAAAAACAACGATAGCAGTGAAATTAATTACTATAACGGTGAGAATAAAAAAAAGTGATAGAATATTTGTTTAGATTCAAACGCAACGATAACGATGAAGTGAAAAAAAAGTAAAATAACCATTAACGAGATTAGATATAATACTTAAAAATTATTATATTTATATTAAAAAATAAATTTTAAAAAAAGTTAAAAAAAAAAAGAAAAAACAGTGGAGGGGTAAAAGCAGAATTACCCCCGCCACTGGGGTCAGTCCATGAGTGGGGTTGGGGGGGGGGATCTATTCTATCCTGAGCCATTCCTGCACTTGATATTATATATGATGACCATTCATGAGAGAAACAAGTTCTTAACTTTAACTCAGACAGGTTCAAATTTCACCAAAGATTCCAAATCACCTCTCATAACCTAAAGGATAGCCATCTCAAGTCCTATATGCTCATTTATGAGTGTAGAAATTTGTAATGCTATTGAAATTAAAAATCTATAGTTAGTCGAGCAGAACGACAGTCAAACAGATCATCCCCATCAAGCATAAAAACAGCACCTATTATTCAATCAAGATGAAAGAACTATCAAATGAAAATTCAGGATGCATTGCTGAGCAGGGAAAATGGCAGCAACCGATTCTCCCGGGCGCTGGAGGAATCAGATTCACACGCAAATTCCAGGCATTAACAAATCACAACTATAGGTGATATGAGAACACACAGACAAAAGCACAAACGTAGAACTTAAATTTATTAAGTTTTATATAAGGTAAAGGACAATCCACACAAGGTTTTGTAGCAAATTCAACATGAAACTAGAGCATCAAATCATCCCAAACAATGTCGTAGATCATCACACTAAAACAAAAGAAGTCATCATATTAGAAGTTGTACTCACAACACAAAGCTCGATAGTTTCTCTTTAGCTAGCTGGGTTTTAGACCCTCATTTCTTCCCACTCTTCTTAAGACCAGCACCACCAAATGATCCCTTCTGTTGTGCCTTTGCTCTCATCTCTTTAAGTGCCTGCTCATCACAAGAACAAATCAGATTGGTGATTTGCAAAACATACTTAGAAAGCGAAAAAAAGAGCTAAAGGGAAAAATAAAACTGCATGAGTCACAAAACCAACATCTCACCTTCTCTTCTTCCTTCTTCTTTTGAATGTTAGCCATATCATGCTGCACAACAACAAATAAATTGAGATAAAAAGAAGATGCCTCCAAATACAATTACTTTATCAACAAGATTCGTTGGGAAGATGGAATCTTGGCAAATAAAAATAGATCATGAAATTACAGAATTTGATCTTAAATTTTTTGCATAATTTTGGCAAAACAATTGAATTCTAAGATTGAACAGATTGCAGTTCCCAATATACCAGCACAGATTCCATAAGGTTAACATGATTTTCTTTATATTCTATATCAAAATTATACCGACTTTACTCATTTCAAACAATTAAACAAGATACAAATTCAAATGACAGTGCCGCTGACTTAACAGGAAATAAATCTTGAAACAAAGTAATATTTGAAGATAGCCACACACAAAAAAAGAAAGATAATTATATTCCACTATATGCAAAAATAATTTTTTTTTGTTTTTCATTATAGATCGATTCAAATAATATAAATAATAATTGTGATACCTCGTCATATTCTTTCTTATCAGATTTGGGTTGCTTCAAAGGCTTCGCTTTGCCACCTAAAAAAGCCCCAAAAACACAAAAAGAAAATCAAAATATTTGAAAATAACAGGAATAGCACAATAAAAAAGGTCCTATTGAGAAATTTACAGCATCGAAACTAGCAAAGTCGAGATCTTTGAATGTGTAAAAGAGAGTACCTTGCTTGGACGACATGTTTGGGAGTCTAGGATTAGGGTTAGCGTCTGAAATTAGAAGAGATCAGAAAAATAAAAGCCCTAACCCTGAAACACACAACTATTGGGAATTTGGAAACCTCCTAAAATGCCCGTATAAATAGAGAGAGTAAATTTGCACGCGCTTAGTGCGTGATTAGCTGCTGCCTCAAACCAAAAGAAGCCACCTCCGCCACACTTTATTTTTCTTTAAAAAAAGAGAGTAAATTTTTGGTTAAAATACTAAAAAAAACCATAAATTTTATCATTTTATTTAGATAAACTCTTATACTTTTATTATACCTAAATAAACCTTTATTTTTTAATTTGCACTTAAAAAAACCTTTATTTCAAATGAAAGATTAATTTATATTAGACCTACTCATGGGCCAATCAATTCGCCTAGTTTGGTATGCCTGGCCCGTATTGGACCGAAATTAAGTATGATTTTTGGTGATCCAGATCTGCCCGACCCAGATCAATGTTATGCATTAAAAAATTAATTTTTTTTTTAAATTAAATTATAAAAATTAATATAAAATATATTTTTTTGTTATTATTTTTTGAATAATGATCCAGATCGGGCCTAGATAAGATAGAAAAAAATCTGAGCCTCGGCCCGGCCCATAAGCAGGTCTAATTTATGTTAAGGGTTTATTTAGGTATAAATTAAAGGTTAGGGGTTTATTTGAGTACATGTTAAAAGTTAAGGGCTTAATTGGGTACAAATTAAAATTTAAGAGCTTATTTGAGTGTAATAAAAGTATAAGAGTTTATCTAGATAAAGTTATAAAGTTCAGCGATTTTTTACTTTTTTAGCCTAAATTCTTTTATAAAATGTTTGGCAATTTTCAATTTTTTGATAGTATATATTCTTTTACAAATGAATATTATAATTCTTTTTTTTCGAACTTTTTAATTTTTATTATGCTTGGTGACCGTAACTTGTGTGAAAAATAATGTCCACAAATTAAAGCCCATAATGGGAAAATTTTTAAGGGAAGCTCAACAGGTGTTCATGGGTCGGATCGATTTCGGATTGGGTTTAAATATGGTATCAATATTATATATATTTGTTCAAGTTCGACTCGATCTAAAATATGGATCTCAAATTTTATCCAAACTCGTCCATATTTGTAAATGGATAGTCTAAATCCATTTAGGTTCGCCTATATTATTTGTTTTCTAAAAAAATTTAAACAATATGTTATTTTTATTTAATTTTTAATAAATTTTAAAGAATGAATATTTAACATATTTTTAAATGTTTATACTATAATATTATATATATTAATTTTTTATATGATATAAATTACATATTATATTATATAAATGAAAAATGGACGGGTCAGGTTCGAGCTTTGATAGTTGGAGCCAAGCTCCAACTCTTTTTTTTTTTTTTTCCTAAACCCATATTTTAAATCTAATATTTTTGTCTAAATTCTCTCAAATATTAGACGGGCTCTCGGGAATACCGCTAGCAGAGACCAGGTGCTCAGAGTCTGAATCCTTGAGTTGTTGACCTTGTGCTAATGTGTCTGTCTCTGAACCTGATGAGCCAACTGAGATAAGATAAGTGAACAGACTGATAAGGATAACTAGTTCTCTTCCTTTGTTAGCCATCTCTATATATCAAAATTGAGTCTTGGGGAACCAAAGGGTGTTTTAAAATTCTTAGGGTTATTTTTGTCTATTACTTGAGGGAGGGTATAAATGTCTTTTAGTTGAAAATTTGAAGGAAAAAAAAATAGAAAGTTTATGTTGAGAGAGAGGAGGAGAAGAGGGGAGAGAGAGAAGGAGAGGAGAGAAAAGAAGAGAGGGGAGGAGAGAGGCAGCTAAAGGGAGTCAGGCGGTGACGGAGGAAGAGAGAGGAGGAAGAGAAGGGAGAAAATGGAGGAGAGAGAAAGAAAAGGAGAGAGAAAAGGAAAGGAAGGAGGAGAGAGAAGTCCACCAACGACGGAGGAAGAGAAAGGAGGAGGATCGGAGCGTTCGGCTGCCTCGATCGGCCGATGATATAGCAGGCAGCCGGCTGGCTGAAGAAGAAAAAAAGGAAAAAAAAAGAAAATGTTTTTTTATTATTGTTTTAATTTTTATATTTTATAATTTTAATAAAATTAATAAATATATATTTTGTTAATTTTTTAAATTACTTTTTGATTTTTTGTCTTAAAAAAATTATAAATATTTTTCATTAATTTTTAATAAAAAATTATTGTTTAAAAATAATTATAAAAAGTGATAAATCAATTTTATTATAAAATTATTGCTTAAAAAATCATTGTTTAAAAATAATTATAAAATTTTATTAATTTTAAAATTTGATCTATTTTTAAAAAATAAAAAATATTAAAAAGAAAAGAAAAGAAAGAAACAAATAATAAAGAAAAATGCTAAATATTTTATTTGTTGTGTTTTCTTTATTCACTTTTTTCATTGATTTTTTAAAATAATATTAATTTAAAATAATTTAATAAAATTATTCAGGTATATATTTTTAAAAAATAAATAATTCCCCGCGGGGTAAAAATCTAGTTAATTGGTTAAAGTTGGGTATCAGAGACGGACAAATTAGCTGGCAGTGATTATCTGTGCCAAAATGATAGTCTGCTGGATACTCCTATACTTTGACAGTGCTAGGATTTTCTTTTTACTGTTTCTAGTTTCAACGTTCATCTAAACATCCACGTTCTATTTTCTGTTCTTCCTGGTCATGCTCACGCGTTTTGAAAGTTCTATATTTTATAACATTCAAACTTAAGGTGATTGAAAATGAACTACGTCTAGGAAAATTGACTCGGGTAATGCCAGGAAAGGTGTGCCGTGTAAGCAAAGTAAAGCCTCTTCTTCATCTCCTACTCTCAACCACAAGTCCAACTCTCCAACAAGTATGTGTCAAAGAAATTGTATCCAATCATGTCAACCAAAGTTTGCAGAGACCGAATTTTATTCGGGCCTGATTAACAATAGTTTTACTAAAATATTTCATTAATCTCGAGCTTAAAGATTTTCTTTGAATTTCTCTTAAGAAAAGTTGATAATATATAATTGATCTAGCCATCAACTGGTACCTACTATATTAACAACGAAATCTGTAGTATTTGAAAAGTACCGTGCCTAAGCTCCTCCACTCTTCCTTAATGGCAAGCACAACAAGAAATCTTATTCTCTTTAGTCTTTCATGTTTTCTCCCCTTGCTATGTACACCTACTTATTCTCAAATAGCCACAATAGTGCAAGGCCAACAGCTGAAATATTATCAGCAGTTACCATTTTCCCAAGGTTAAAACTGAATTCGGAGGGTGAACTTGTGAGTTACAAGGCGGATTCTGTGGCTTCAGAAATTTCATGTGCTACAAACATGAGCATAGGGTGCTTGAAGCAGAACATACCTGAGTGTAGAAATTTGGGAAAAAAAGTTTTCCAGCATCATGTGGGTTTCATGTCCAACAGTGGATTTAAATTCAGTGAGACTGACAACCTGTCTCGGATTGATTGTCAGGCCAAATGCTTGAATGGGTGTTCTTGTGTCGCTTATGCTTCGAAAAATGATGATGAGACTGGCTGCGAGATTTGGAGCACTGGAATTAGTTTTACGGAATCTATAACGAGAGATGATAGGCCTGATGTTAGACGCGATATATTCATTCTTGAACCAAGAGGTAAGGCTTAATTTACTTCAATTTAACAGTTGATGCTCGGCATTTGCATTTCAATATAGCGAAGGATTCAAGAATTAATATTGACTAGAATTGATGATTAATCTCTTTCATTGCTCCAATTTTAGTAGGACATAAAGTTGTCAAGTAGAGCTAATTCAGATTATTTTAATGTGTCTGAATTCCATAAATCTGCTTAACATTTGACTGAATTTTCCACGCACTTTCTCTTTTCTTTTTCCCCTTTTTTGACATTTGTGATCTCAGATGTGTCAACAATGGGAACTTTCTTCACTTTTTTGGTTGCCAAGTCATTTACAGTAATTTGGGATCTATAACATTGGAATGCTACACACAGTCGTTTTAGACTTTTATCTCAAAACATTTTATTGTGAAAAATTGGAGCACATGCCTTAAACTTCTGCTTAATTCTTGCTCAAGTTAGGGGAATTAGCAGATAGAGAAACTCTCAAGGGATTTTGAATCCAATGGTCACAGAGTAAGCTTCTTTTATGACTATTGTCTTACTTCTGGGGTGCATGAAAGTTCATTTATTTCAAGGCATAGCATTTCAATAAGTTGATACTATGACATCATGAATTAATGTTTTCTCATATTCCAGAGAACAAGTGGTGGATATGGCTGATCACAGTGCTTGGAGGACTTATGGCTGTACCCCCATTATGCTCAATAGGTTACATAATATGGAAAAAGAGCAAACGAAGAGGTAGTTATCCTTAAAAAGAAACTAAAATGACGATCTCTTTTCTTTTGATTGGTTCTTTTTATGCCCAAGTTATCAATAATGATCACCTGATGAGAACATCTCCATATATGGTCTAAATTCTTGTAACTTAATTAGGGGATGGAAAGATTAACCAAAGGGTGCTGTTAAATGAAATTGGATTTGGATTTGGAGGTGGTGCAATGCCTTCAACCTCAAATGACACTGTGATAAGTCGCAACAAAGATGGACATGATAACCAGTTGGATGTATTCAGCTTTGAAAGCATTGCTGCTGCTACAAACTATTTTTCAGTAGGAAACAAGCTAGGAGAGGGTGGCTTCGGTCCGGTTTATAAGGTAGTAAATGATATCCTGAAACCAAATTTAAGATTCGTCAGCAATTACTAATAAGATATTAATTTCAGGGAAAACTTCTTGATGGGCTAGAAATAGCAGTAAAGAGACTTTCAAGTCATTCAGGGCAAGGACTGCTGGAGTTCAAGAATGAAGCCATACTCATTGCAAAACTACAGCACACCAATCTCGTGAGGCTTTTAGGATTTTGCATTCAAGGGGAAGAAAAGATATTGATCTATGAATACATGCGTAACAAAAGCTTAGATTTCTTGATCTTTGGTAGGGCATCCTTACCACCAGTATAGTTGCATATTTGGGAATCTTTTGAGTTTATCATTATCTGCTGAAGTGTTCTATATATATGACACAGATTCTGATAATAAAAGCATGTTAAATTGGAAGAAACGCTTCAACATAATTGAAGGGATTGCTCACGGTCTAATTTATCTCCATAAATATTCAAGACTCAAAGTGATTCACAGAGACTTAAAGGCTAGCAATATTTTACTTGACAATGGGATGAATCCAAAAATATCTGATTTTGGCATGGCCAGAATATTTGGATTAAATGAATCTGAAGCAAATACTAAAAGAGTTGTTGGAACATTGTAAGTGTAGTGAATAAGAAAAAAACTATTTTTTTTTTTTGTTCTTTCAAGTAATGAAAAGCATGCATCCTTGATTGTTTCTCCAGTGGCTACATGGCTCCAGAATATGCCTTTCATGGCATTGTTTCAATGAAAACTGATGTGTTTAGCTTTGGAGTCCTACTACTAGAGATTGTGAGTGGCAAGAAGAACAATTGTTGCTATCATTCAGATCGCCCTCTGAATCTTATAGGTTATGTACGTACTTCTTTTCTTTTTCTTTTTTTGTAAGTTGAAAAATGAGCCATTGTTGAAGCTACAAGTCTGAATTTTCCGGTTTGCATAAGCAACATGCATACATTACCTTCATTTATATAGATATATATATATATATATTTCTGATTTCTCTACCATGATTTCCATCAGGCATGGCAACTTTGGAATGAAGGTCAAGGTTTAGTGCTTATAGATCCAACATTGGATGAATCCTGCAATCAATATGAAGCACTGAGATGCATTAATGTTGGTCTCTTGTGTGTACAAGACCATGCAATAGATAGACCCACAATGGCAGATGTTGTTTCAATGCTTTCAAATGAAACTGTACAGCTACCAGTACCGAAGCAACCAGCATTTTTCATTTATGCAGCTCAAAAAGAGCCAGATATAGCTGAAATCAAGTCCAACAACTGTTCCATAAATTATGTTTCAGTCTCAGTGATGGAAGCAAGATGACTACACTAGTATTTATGGATTTAATTATGCCTATGAAAAAGCATGAAGTAAAAATACAGTATATATATACACATGCATATGTACTCGATTGTTTCTCAACTAATGGTATTGCTCTGGCAGTACATGTTTGAGGATAATTTTTTGGCCAAATTACTTTCCATAATTATCAGAAAACTTCAATAAGATTATCCGGTTTTTCATAGGCTTCTAATCTACTACAATTGAATTGATGAAAGAAAAAACGAAGTTGCTGGTGATATGAGCCTTAATATTCTGGTTCATTGATCTCCATTTTTTTTTGGTTTATTGTATTGAGTTGTTGTAACTTTCTGCTGTTATATTGAACAGCTTGTTTCCTAATAGCAGGATTTCCCATGCTTTTTTTGGGAAAGCAAAATTCTACTAATTTATGTGAAAATTCCATCTGTTAAATTTCTTCATTTGGGTTCTGTTTCATGTTTCAATCTTTAAATTTGCTAGTTTATTTCATTGTTGTTAAATATGTGCCTATGTGGTATTCAGAAAACTGGACTGGAAAGATATGGGTTTGACACTGATCAGGAAGTGAGCAGAGCCATAAAAGTACCAAATCAAAAAATACAAAGTGAATAATATATATATATATATATAATACATGAATGTGGTAAATTAATGCATGTGACGGATGACTAGATTAGGATGAATTCATATGGTGAATGAATTAAATTAATTATTATGTACATTATAATTATGGTATATTATATTGAGAAATGTATTCTTCATTCTTTAATGATTCTTGGAGTCCTATATAAGGATGAGTTTGTATCCAAAAAGTAGTAATAGAAAAAGGGTTTACGATATAGCTAGTTCCTGAAGAATTAGACTTTGAAAGGTCATATTTTCTTTGTCTTTATCCCTCTTTATTTACTTCTTTTATTTATTTATAACAATATATATATCCTTGATAATGTACTAAATTAATTATTTTATCTTTAATAATATTTATTTATTAAATTCAATTAAAATACTAAAAATTAAGTAATTATTATTTTTAAATTAGTAGAATTCTTTATTAAATAAGAATTCCGGATTGTGTTTTTGAATTTATCTCTTCTTTTAAATCTTTGCATTAAAAATGATTCATCATTGATTTCTATTACTTGGCTTTTCTTTTTTTTTTATTTATTATTATTTGGTACACTGCTAATGGAGTATTTAGACTTCACAAACAGGGTTAATAGAGTGACACATAATGATAGGGTATAGTAAATAAATAAATAAAAACTATGTAGCAACCGGATTTTGTTCGGATCACCCAATTCGGACCCAACTTCTGGGCCTGCTATACAGCAGGCCCACTTGACTGCCCAACAGGCCAATTGGGCTTACAAGATAGCAAGCCCGATGACCCAACAATCCAAGCCAGCTTGTTTGGGCTTTGGAGCAAATGGGCTTGTCACGGCCCAAAGGCCTATTGGCCCTGGCCAGCCAGGCCTATCACCAGCCCCCCAAGCAAACCCTAGCCCCCTGCAACTCTAGGCACCCCTGCAACCCTAACCATTGGCAGCCGCCACCCTAACCCTAGCCATCAAACTTGTACGCCAGCCCCTACCAGCCCCCTGCCCAGACACACCACAGCAGCCACCAGTACGCAACCCCCACCTCCACACGCCACCCTCAACAAAACCCTCACAGGACCCCCTATCTCATTTCAGATCCCAGGAAAGAAAAACCCTCAGATCCACCACAACCAAAACAACACAGAGGTTGGGACCCCCCATTCGGAACTCCAATTCTTCTTAACAGCCATCAGCAAAAAGACCCCTCATCAGAACACCTCCACGCCGATCACCAAAAAACCACTCGGCTCACCACACATAGAGGAGACAGATTCGACCTCAACACCCTCACCCCACCCCCTTTTGGCAACCATCAGCCACAACCCCAACAACCAGAAAAATAACCCACGTACAAAAAAAAAAAAACCATCGGCACACACAAACCACAACTAGAAAAAAAAAACAAAAAAAAAAAACTTTGGTTCTCGACTTTCGAACTTAGATCTACTAAGTTCAAAGTCAAATTGGAGAAAACTACTAAGGGATTCAGAGAGAGGAAGGGAAGGGGAACATTTTGGTTTGATTTGGGGTCGAAAGAGCCACCGGCAAACGGCGGTCGACGGCGATGAACGACGGTGAACTAAGATCGGCACGGAGGCTTAGCCGTCGATTTCTAGGAAAATCCTAAAGAGAGGGGAGAGGAAATGGAGGCTTAGAGAGAGAGAGAAATCAAAAAAAAAAATTGGGGTTTAAATAAGGCACCAAAACGATGCCATTTGGAGAAAGGGAGGATCCGCGCGCGGACCCGGATCCGACCTGGGGTTCGCGCGCCTGACCCGAACTCGGGCTAGAAGAGAAAAAAGAAAAAAAAAGAAAAAAAAGAAAAGAAAAGAGGAAGATCCATGGCCTGACCCGTTCAGCCCTCAACCCGACCCGCGACCCACCAGGCCAGATTCGGCCCGCCAGCAACAAACTTGGATTTGGGCTTCCAGCTTTGGGCCTTGACACCTTGGCCTGCTTTGGTATATTTTTGAGCCCATTTAATTTAAGTGTTTATGCAATCCTTTTTATGAATACCTATATTTTATATATATATATATATTTTTCATTTATTTATTTGTTTATTTATATATTTTATTATTATTTTTTTAAAAATGTTAAGGATAATTTATTTAAAAGAGTAGTAAAAATAAGGAAGCTTTCTTTATTTAAATTAAGATGAAAATAGAGACGATAAATAAAATTTATTTTAGTTATGTGGGCAAGAATTCCTATTTGGTTATGTGTCGTATACAATATAAAAATTATAATATTTTGATTCGGAAATAAAAAAACTCAATTAATAATAAATAATTTTTAGAAGTAAAAAGTTTTAGAAAAAAGATAAAAATGCAAAAAATAGTAAATAATTTTCTCAAAATTTATACAAAACAATACACTCAAATAATAATAATAATAATATAATCATTTATGGATTCTTGCCTAGATGTTGGAAGAATCCCGGTATTTCCAAAATGGTCGCCTAAGGTTTCGTTATAAGAACTCTCAAGTATGGAGAGCCTTTTCAAATTCCGCCTAGACGATGGGGAATTTGGGAAGGCTCTCACATACGACGAGGGTTCGTGTTTTTTATTTCTAAAAAAAATAATACTAAAAAAATATAAAAATTATAAAAAAAATTAAAAGAAAAAAAATAAAAAATAGTAGTCAAAATAATAGTTAAAATAAGTAAATGAATAAAAAAAAGACCATAATACAAAAATAATAAAATACATTTTAATCAATTCGTTGTGTCATCTATTTATTCGTGCTTACTTATTCGTCATTGGTCGGCATGTTAATACTATTCGTTTAGTTTATAATATGTTACATAGCATAAACATTAAACAAAATTTTTCCAAAAAAAAAAAAAACAAATTTTCTCGAATAACAACAATATGCTTAAGTGGGAATTTACAAGTGTAGAGATCTTCTCCGAATTCCGCCTAGACGATGGGGAATTTGAGAAAGATCTCACATCGAAGATTCTTGTATTGCCTTTAAAAAAATAAAACATTCCATTTTACAATTGAATTAATTCATCCTTTTAATTATCCAAAAAAAAAAGAATTAATTCATCATTTACGATGTTGTATATATCGGTTCAAAAATGGGAACACGTCAATTTCAAGGACTGAGATTAGAATTTTCAAATGTAGAGATCTTCTCCAAATTCCGTCTAGACGATGGGGAATTTGGGCAAGCTCTCACACCGAAGATTCTTATCCACACTCAAATGAAAATTTTATTTTTAAAATTAAACAATTTATTATCTAAATTATTACTCTTTATTTTTCTATGTTTGCTCATTCATTATTATTGATTATTCATTTCATTGCATATCACATTCTTTTATAAAATAAAGAAAAAGAAAACCGAGAATTTTAAGAGGGCCCTACGAAACAAAAATAAGATAATATTCCGAGTAAAAACAAGTATTGCCATCCTGCCTAGATGTTGGAGGATCTCGAATAATTGTTGTTTACGAATGAACATTATTTGATTTGGAGGAATATTATGCAAATTCGAAAGTAAAGAAACTATTCTCGAATTCTGCCTAGACGTTGGAGAATTCGGTGAAAATTTTCAATGCCAAGGATTTACATTTTATTCCTAAATGAAATAATTTTTTTTTTTTTTTTACAAATACAAAATTTGCAACAAAGGGAATTATGGGAATTATTTTTAAATATCAAAATTAAAATTGTTTTACCAAGATTAAAGGATAACACATGATTAATTGGTATCGTTTTTAAACAAGCGTCGTGGGGGTGCTCATCCTTCCCCTCACGTAACTGACTCCCGAACCCCATTTTGCTTTCTCTCTGGTTTAAAGCACGAACTTCGAAATCGATTTTAAGAATGTTTTAATTAGTTTTAAAATATTTTGCTAAAACCGGATTTAATAGGTGACCAATCACACCTAAACAAAAAAGATTGGTGGCGACTCCATTGTTTTTCCAAATCGTCCGACGGTAAAAAAAAACCGTTATGACAAACTAATTAAAAAAAAGTGGGACATGTGGCAACCTTTTAACCTGCTTGTGGAGTTAAAAAGCTTACACTGTTAGTGTACCAAAAATGAACTCTTTCTTTTTATCCCGAGAAACAAAATAAATTATGCTCTTTAATTTTGTTTTCTTTTGCTTGGTAATTTACTAATTTTCTTTTTTTCTTAACATGACACAACCTTAAAAAAATTATTTCAAATATATAAAAATTTACTAAGCAAAATACCGTTATTCATGTAAAATCAATTTTGACAACTCAAAACATCTAAGGAAAACTGGTAAAGTACATGTACCCCATGAGGTTTAGAAAAAAAAGGACACTTACCCTCCTTCTAGTTTAAAAAACACCTCTTACTCTTAAAGTTATGTTTGGATATATGTTAGTAAAGAAAAGAAATGTTTTTAAAGGAAAGAATGATGCATCTTTCCCTTATTTGGATAATTAAAATGTGATAGAGAATAAGAAAAGAAAGAAATGTTAGCCTCCATCTTTTGGTTAAAATATAGAAAAGAAAGGAAAAGTTACATTATAATATACATTTTCAATTATGTCATTTTTAAATTAAAATAACAATATAAATAATATAAATCAAATAATAAAAAATAATATAAACATTACATTAAAAAATATGAATGTAATATATAAAAAATAATAATAATAAAATTTTGTTATAATTTTTAATGTCAATTACGTGAAACATATAAAGTCTAGAAATGAAAAAATTATTCTTTATAATATTACTTGTAATTTGATGAATGTAAAATGGGTAATATGGACATTTTATATTATTATTATTTTTTTACTTTCTTTTCCCTTCTTTTTTTCATCGATTTGAGGTTTTGAAAAAATGAGTATTTTTTTTAAAAAAAAAGTGAGAGGTGCTCAACTCTAGACCTGTCCACGGGCCGAGTAGCCCGCCTGGCCCGGCCCGTATTGGGCCGGGCTTGGACAAGGTCTTTTGTAATTTGGGTCGGGCCGGCCGAGCCCGAATTACTATTTATTAAATAAAAAATATTTTTTTATTTGGATTTAATTATAAAATATATATATTAATATAAAAATGATTTTTTAATATTTTAATATTTTTGAATAGTAAAACGGGCCTATATAGGCCGGCCCGGGCCAGGCCCGAATGGGTTTGGGCAAGGAAAAAAATAATTTTTGGGGTCGCGGCCTGACCCATGGATAGGTCTACTCAACTCCCCTCACTTTCCTTTATTAATTTTTTTTTTTTTTTTTATCTAACAAGAAAAAACAAGGGAAAGGTTTCCATTCTCCCTTACTTTAATTTACTTTCCTTTCCTTTCCCTCCCCTACCCCAATCCAAACAAGGCTAAGGTTTGATGAAAAACACACTAATCCTCTTAAAATTTATTTATTAAGTTAATTTTAAATGAAAAGGTACAAATATATCCTTGTTAATTATTAATCATATGTTTCTCTTTTTATTTTATTTTTTTACTCAAAACTTTTTTAGATACAAAATAATGAGAATTTAATAAGTTTTAAAATTATCTTTAATTACCATAAAATTATATATTAATTCAAGTACATGTTAAATATTTTAAACTTATCTTTAATTCAATTATATAATTTGAGATGAATTCATTAAATTTTATTTAAAATTAATTAATTACAATTATTTAAAAAATTAGTGGTAAAGAAGTTGATTAAAAAAAAAAAGGAAATAAAGGAGAAGAAAAAAGGAAAATATAATTATCATCAATGAGATTTTATTGAAAATAAACTTACCTCTATTAATTTGAAAAGCACATTTTATCTCTCTAAAAAATAACTAATGTTAGGATTTCATTAATCAAACTAATATTTGTTAAAATTTTACTTTAAATATTAAAAATATCCTTATTTTATTTAATTTTTTCTTATTTCCTTCTTTTTATCTTTTATTTTGTTTTAATCAATTTCTTTATCAGTCAATTTTTTTAAATAATTTTAATTTAGTTATTTTAACTAAAAAAAATTAATGAATTCATCTCAATGATAATATATAATTGAATTCAAGATAAGTTTAAAATATTTAACATGTACTTGTGTAGAAATTGATTAAAAAAAAGATAAAATGAGGGGAAAATAAGAATAAAAAAAGAAAATATAACTATAATCCATGAGATTTTATTGAAAATAAACTTACATTTATTAGTTTTGTTAGTTCAAGTGTAGAGATTAACCAAGATAAGGGTGAATTGGTTATTAAAAATTTCACAAGTAAATTTGATTTTTAATATATGAAAATTAAAAAATCAAACTTAATATAAAATAAATGAAAAATATGAGTAGCTAAAATAAAAAGTAAGGGAAAAGAAAGCAAACAATGATGTATAGAGGTTCGATACTTCCACTTGATGCCTACGTCCTCTCTTCTTGGCACTTCCTTGCCAAGATGCTTCACCAATCCACTAGTGAAAATTACTTTTGAGGTTAAGGTATAACCTTACAATTCCTATCTTTTGAGGCTTAGATAAAAATCTCTTGACCCCTTAAGAATTCTACCCAAATCCTTAAGAACAAGCCACTCAAAATCTCAAACCCCTTAAGAGGATGAAGATTTGTTTACAAACTAAAATGATCCTCTAATAGGAAAATGTTTGCTGAGTTTAACCACAATGTGTGAAGAGACTATTACAATTGATAAAATGAATACAATATGAAATAAAGTTTAAGCACAATGAACACTTGAAAGCTAGAGAGAAAATATGACAATTCTTGCTTTGATTTGCTTCTCTTGGAGTCTCTTAGTGTTGGAAGTGTTAGGAACACCCTTCTATACCTCTAATCTCAAGTATGGATGTTGGGAGTGGTTAGAGATAGAATAGAGCCGTTCTTTCTTCAAAAAATCGTACTTGAAAGTCAGTGCAGTACACATGGGATCGATCCCCTCATTTTTCTTCTTTAAAAATATGACCGTTGGAGCCAAGGGATCGATCCTCTCCTTGTGGGGATCGATCCCTTACTGTCCTGCAAATTTCAATTAGCTACTGGCTTTCAAGGGATCGATCCTGGGATCGATCCAGGAGAAATTTTACACTAGGGGATAGATCTTCTCTCTTAGGGGATCGATCATCTCCTTAGAAAAATGTTTTCTTTGATATTTAAAAAAGGTCAAATTGTCTCAAAAATATTTTAAACATATATATATATATATATAAGAACATGTATTTTTTGAAAATGAAAAAGTTTAAAATGTTTTAGTATTTTCCAAAATATTATCGAAATGATTTCATGAAACATGCTAAATTAAAAATAATTTAAGCTAATTAAGCTTAAGAGTTTGTCATTTCAAAATTAAGATCAATTCAAAACTAATATAGCTAACAAGTTTGAAAAACACATTTTATCTCTCTAGAAAATAACTAATGTAGGACTTCATTAATCAAACTAACATTTGTTTAAATTTTACATTAACTATTAAAAATATCCTCATTTTATTTATTTTTTCGTATTTCTGTCTCTTTGTCATTTTTTTGGTTTTAATTAATTTGTTTATCACTAAATTCTTTTAAATGATTTTAATTAATTAATTTTAACTAAAAATAATATAATACATTCATCTCAAAGTTAATATACAATTGAATTAAAGATAAGTTTAAAATATTTAATATATACTTGCATTACAAATCAACTTAAATAGTAATTAAAATTAATTAAAATTTCGTTATTTTCTAGTTAAAAAAAGTCTTGGATAAAAAAAAGAATGAAAAAAAATAAATAGAGGAATAAATAATTAATAATTAATAAATGGTATATTTATTTTTTATTTAAAATATACTTAGTAATTAAATAATCTCAAGAAATTAGTGTATTTTTCATCGAATTTTAAGAAGGTAAGAGAACTTTTTTTATTGCTGAGAAGTACAATCACTTTCAACAACACTGGTAATGATGTCAGGACAAACTTCCAGCCGGTATCTATCCTCTAAGAGACTTAAACCAAATTTGGCTAACATGTGTCTGCAGTATTACCTGTGCGATAAGTGTATGTAAGGAAACAAGAATGAAAAGTAGATGCCTTATATCTAGCCTCATATATTAGTGGCCTAATAGGTGACAAGTCCTATTCTTTAGAATCAAGTCGTTTAATAACTGCCAAACAGTCTCATTCCAATGTAATCTTCTGAAATCCCATCTCTTTAGCTACCTCCAAAAGCTCGAACAGCTACCATGGCTTCCACTTGAAAAGGATCACTCATTCCATTTATTTTCATGGCACTGGCTCCCAGAACAGTTCCTGTATAATCCTTTATCACCACACCAATTCCCCCAATTTTATTGCCGGCATCTAAAGCCCCATCAAAATTTACCTTAAATTCGCCGATGCTTGGGTGGACCCATTTTCGATTCTATTCCACAATGCCGCTGGTGCAATGAACCTTTGCTGCTTTGTACTCTTGCACATATCTCAGGATAAAGCTTCGTTCCTCTTACGGGTTCTTTTTCTTCGCCTCATGTAGTTCGCTGTTTATACTGTTCCAAATCTCCCAACTCGTAACCATGAACAGTTGCAGGTAGTCCTTGTCTGCATTTTGGCATGTTTGTGTGACCCAGCTTGATGGGTGATCATCCGATGAATAAACGTTGGTCCAAAGAAATCTAAGCTGGTTCCACACAAGAGTTGTTGTTGGGCTATCGCGTATTGCATGAAGCACTATTTCGTCTAAACCTCCATACCGGAAACACCTCGCACTATCCATTATCCTCCACCAATATAGCTTTACCGAAGTGGGTAAGGCATCATTAACCACACTCCACATTAAGACTTTTATCTTGCTTGGTACATTTGCATTCCATAATTTTTGTAATGTTTCCTCGTTGTGATCACTGTGTTGTTCGGCCTGGTTACTTCTGTTGTTGCTGAAATCATCCCTTAGTAGCTTATAACCAGTTTTGACTGTGTATACCCCCTGCTTGTCGAAATGCCAGACAAGTACATCCTTTCCCCTTGTTTTGTTGATAGGGATAATGCGGATAGCCTCGGCTTCCTCTGGATTAAACAAAGCCTGAATGACATCAGATTTCCATGGTAATATGTCATCATCAATGAGTTCATGCACCAGAGTAACATCATCCTGCAAACCTCTAGTAGATTTCACCTCAAAATCGGTACTAGTGGGTAACCATCTGTCCTCCCAAATTCTAATGTGTTTTCCATCACCCACCCTCCATCTTACTCCTTGCTCTAGAATAGATTTTGCGTTCCAGATGCTTCACCATGTTAGCGAAAGGTTCTTTCCCAGCGGGGATTGGAGGAAGTTGACATTAGGGAAATACTTAGCTTTCAAAACACGATAGACCAGCGTATCAGTGTTTGATAAGAGTCTCCACCCTTGCTTTCCAAGTAGTGCAATATTAAAAGGTTCCATCTCTCGAAAACCCATTCCTTCTTCATTTTTTGCCTTGCACATTTGTTGCCAGCTGACCCAATGTATCCCCCGTTTTCCTGGCCTTGGTGACCACCAGTAATCACTTAGTATGCCATCAATCTCCTTACAAAAAGTCTTTGGTAGCTCAAAGCAATTCATGGCATATGTTGGAATCGCTTGAAGCACCGATTTGATGAAGGCTTCATTCTCTGTGAAAGGCATCTATTGCTCCAGCCCCGCAATTTACTCTTTATTGTTTCTTTCAATTCTCTGAACGCTTTCTTCTTTTCTTTTCTTTTCCCACCATGCTAGGTAAACCAGGATATTTTTTTTCGGATTGACAGAGTCTTGAATGTTAAACAATTCCTTCAAAGCTTGTTGTCAGCTGTTCTCAGTGTTTTTGCTAAAAAATATTGCGGATTTTTCGAAATTAATCCGTTGACCTGAGCCTTCTTCATATCTCTTTAGCATGTGTCTCACCTTTTCGCTTTCACCTAGGCTTGCCTTGGCAAAAAGTAAGCTGTCATCTGCGAAGAACAAGTGAGTGACTCTAGGTCCGTACCGGCTTGCGCGAACACCATGAACCAGACCATCTCTTTGAGCTTTTTCTAGTAGAGCCGATAGGCCTTCACTGCAAATCAAAAACAAGTAAGGGGATAAAGGGTCCCCTTATCGAAGACTTCTCCCTGGGCTGAAACTGTTAGTGATAGTGCCATTTACAACAAGAGAATATGAAATAGAGGTTATACAGGACATTATTAATGTAATCCATCTAGTGTAGAACCCTAGCTTCTCCATCATCGCCTTTAGGAAGTACCACTCAACCCAATCGTAGGCTTTGCTCATGTCCAACTTAAGAGCAAAATAGCCATTACAACTTTTCCTATAGTTTTTGAGAGTATGCAGTAATTCATAGGCAACTAGAACATTGTCAGTGATAAGTCTTCCTGGGACAAAAGAGCTTTGGGATTCATCAATGTAAAGTAGTAAGCATGTTTAAATCTATTGACCAACACCTTAGCAATTATTTTATAGAGCACATTACAAAGGCTGATTGGTCGAAATTAGGTGATTTTAGTGGGACCTCTAGTCTTAGGGATCAATACAATATTAGTGTGATTAATAATGCTAACATCACCCTCCCCATTCAAGAATGCAAGACGAAAACTAATGACATCTGCTCCTACTATATGCCAATATTTTTGGTAAAATAAAGCAGGCATACCATCAGGTCCCAGAGCTTTTATTGGATGCATTTGTTTGATGGCTGAAACAACTTCCTTAGCTCTAAATTCTGATAGAAGGAAATTGTTCATCTCGTCAGTAACTCGAAACTCTACATTATCCAGGATATCTTCACAGTAGCTAGTTCCTTGGGATTGGAATAATTGTCGAAAGTAGCCAGTGGCAATGTTCTGGATATCTTCTTCACTATCCTTCCATACACCATCATTGTCTTCCAACCCTTTAATCTTATTCAAGCGCCTTCTTTGTGAAGCTTTTGAGTGGAAAAAAGCTGTGTAATGATTTCCCTCCTTAAGCCAATTAACACGTGCTCTTTGTGCCCAAAACAATTCTTCTGCCTCCAAGGCCTTGTTAAGTTATGTTATAATGGCAGCTCCATTTTGGAGATTTGCATCATTAGGTGGAAGGTAAGCAAGCCGGTCTAAATTCTTTCGTAATCTTCCAATTTCTCTTTTACGGTTGTGAAGACAGTTTTTGTGCCATTCATGCAATCTCCCACTCGTCACCTCTAATTTCTCCAGAATGTTGTTACCATTTGCAACTGTCCATGCGGTTTTAATTTCTGTTTCACACTCAGGTTCCTTCACCCACATTGCCTCAAAATGCTTCCTTCGTTTGTTTCCCCTGCGTTTCTTAGGATTTTGGCCCTCTGTGTTGATTAAGATCAGACAGTGGTCAAAAACAGCAGCTGTCAGGTGATGAACTGAGTAGCTCGGAAAAAGTACCCACCATGTGTTCGTACCTACTGCCCTATCAAGTCTTTCCCTCACACTGGTTGACTGCTTCCTACCCTGTTCCAATGTGAACCAAGAACCTTTAAAACCCAAATCCTCAAGAGCACTGTCATCTAATGCCTTCCTGAATGCCTCTATCTGACTCTCATTCCTTGACCCGTTCCCTGATTTTTCGTGTGTCCACATCAATTCATTGAACTCCCCAAAGCACACCCATGGTTGACCGGACTGTGTCGCTAGTTGCCGTATAAGTTGCCACGATTTTTCTCTATGTCTTGCGTCTGGGTCACCATAAAAACCAGTAATCCTCCAACTAGGCTCACCTTGATCACCTTGTACCTCCATATCGATGTGGTTCTTTGAAAAACTCAGTAGTTTGAGGTTGATTTTTTCTTTCTATAACATAGCCAGCCCCCATCGAGTCCCACTACACTAACACCAATACTGAAATTCATTCCGCAATTCCTTCGTATCCTGTCTAATTTCTGTTCATGTAGCTTAGTCTCGATCAAGAAAACTACATGGGGATCTTCTGTTTTCACTAGTTGCCTAAGGCTCCTAACTGCTCGTGGGTTCCCAAGCCCAAGACAGTTCTATGCAATGCACCTCATTGTTCTTGGCGGGACTGGTCTCCAGTCCTCGCCGATTTAGAAATTGAGTCATTGTCTCCTCAATCCATCTTCTGATGCTTACTGCCTGGTGTTTCCATCATCTCCCCTGTAGGTTCTGTTGGGATTATCTTCCTCTTTCCCAATGCTACTCCTGATAAGGTCTATACTTGAGCATAGTTCTTAGTTTTTTTTTTCAAGTGTTTTTTTTTTCTCCTTGGACGCATTATTGCCTGATTGGTTATCACCCTGCACAGATGTTAAGTCAATTGATAGAGGTCCACGGTCCATGAGTTGAATGTTCCTTCTCATTTCAATTGTTGCCACATAAGCATCCTCATTAACTGGAATCTGATCTCCTCCAATATTGGCCCCTTCCCCGTTGAATTGTTGGTTGTCACTAGGATTCTTTCCATAACTAGCCTCTACATTGTCTTGATTATTGCTATCCAATCCATCATTGATTTGAAATCCCTGTTTTTTTGCAGTAATTGGGTCAGTTTCCTGATTCTTTGCCTTGGGAGAGTTACCTTCCAAATTCAAACTTCTGGCCACCGAAATGTTGTTCTCTGGATTATTCTTCATGTCAGTCACCTTTTTTGTCAGCAGCGGTTTCTTGCTTCCAGTCGGTTTGGTGTTTCTTTGTCCTCTATTGCTGCCCAACATCCCTGTGAACCCCTTTTTCATTGGAGATGCTCTCATCCACTCTACATATTGACGAAATTCCTCCAATTCAGTGTCCTTATTCGTGTGGAGTTCGCATTCCACATCACTGTGCCCTAGTTTGCCACATTCATAACAAAAAAGTGGGAGTCGTTCATATTTAATCCACCCATGAACATCAACACCTTTCCCTCCATTGGCGAGTATAATGAACCTTCTAAGGGGCTGCGTAATATCAATGATAACACGAATTCTTAAGAACCTTCCCCATCCAATGCCTTCCAGTTGGTTATCAACACAAACTATTTGTTCAATCTTGTTTCCAATTCGCTCAGCAACATTGTTGTTCATCCATTTGAGTGGAAGATCATAGATTCTCACCCAAAACATTGCTTTTTTGAAATTATAATCTGTTGGACATAGGTTGCCATCATAATCTGTTAACATTAAAAGGTGTTTCTCAAAAGACCATGGAGATCCTTCAAGAACCCTGTCCTTATCCTTCCCTGTACCAAATCTGAAAAGAAACAGATTATTATCTAAAAAAGAGATCTGCATCTCTTTAATAAGTTTCCAGACTACTGTGAGTGTTTTGACCATTACATCTTTATTGAATGGTTTGGTGGTCAGTAGTTTTCCCACCATCCAGTTGCCACTATCCTCCAAATCTGTCCTTTCTCATTCATTGTCAATATCAATTGTCTCTTGTTCCTCCTTTGTGAGATTAAGATTACGCCACCTTTCAACTAACTCGTCTTCCATTTCATCCAGACCACTACCACTTGCCACTAACTACAACTAAACTGGACCCAAAGATCATCACTGGAGACCCTGGGGAGTGATACATGTACGAGACAAGACTTGAAGAGAAAACTTCCTTCCACAGTTACATGGGAAGACTAGTGGTAAGAGAGCTTTTTAAAATTAAATAGATAAATGTATTTTCAAGAACCTCATACTGTAAAATTGAAGATTTTTATTTATTTAATTGAGAAGACATGATTCTTGGTTGTTGGGAATAGCGTGGCATCCCACAACATGCACTCGAAAAAAAAGAATTAACGTGATTCAGTCCTTCTTGGTCTATGTCCACGATCCCAAAAGGATAAACATACTTCACTAAGGAATAATTCCAACTTGTAACTTTTGCACAGATAAATCTACAAACCTTCTTACAACACACTTGTAGCTACAAACTTTCTTACAAAATACTATGACTCACTACCCATAGAGCCTCAATACAACTTCTACTGAAGTGTAAAGTCTCTCTCACACGGGGTAGTGGTAGTTTTCTTTCAAAAGCCAAAACTTCTATTTATAGGTGAGCACTCCTCTTGACTTAACATAACTAACTAATGTGAGATGAATACTCTATTTGACTTAACCAAGTTAAGCAATATGGAATGAACACTCTCTTGACTCAACCAAATTACCCAATGTGAAATTTGAATTCAATATCCCAACACTAGTCTGGTTTGTGTTTGAACCTTTCAGCGGATGGGACAACTTTATTAAATCTCTAACCAAAAAACTTTCTTAAATCACAATTAACTTTGTCAAAAGTTTTATAATGAAAAATAACTGTCAAAACTCTTGATTAATACTACTAAGTAATATATTAAATGCCATAATATTAACGAGAATTTGGCATTTTCATATGTGGCGGAAACGAAATAGTGTTTTGAAAAAAAAAAAAAAAAGAAATTGTGTTTTAGAAGAGAATAATATGTACAAAAAACGAGTCTTTTTTTTTCTTTTTCAAAATGGATAATTAGTTTCTTTTAAAGTGAAAAAAAACATATACATTTTAATTTCCTTAACAAAACGTATAAATTATTACCTCATGAGAATGATTGTTCAAAAAAGTGTTTATGAAATTTCCTAACTAAAAAAAGAAAGGAAATCCTTGATTCAAAGTATGATCAAAGGAACAAAATAGCCGAATTAATGTCTTTATAAATTTATTTAAAAAAATTAACTTGAAATAGAAAAAATAATATTATTGAAGAAAAAACAAATGTTAACTTGAAAGAGCAATTCTTTCTTTCGAAAAAAAGAAGCAATTCTTTCTTTTTTTTGCTAAAAGAAAAATAGTAATAAGAAAAGAAAGAAAGAAATAACAATGTAATATTCTATCTACCGACCGCTTCTTTTGGCGTTGTCCCTACTCGCCCCAACACAAATATCGCCTTTGATTCTCTACTTTTCCATTCAATTTTTGTTTCACTCTATTACACCTCCAAGTTTTCTTTGAGGGTTAAATATTTTATTTGATCTCTGTATTTTATGTTTTTTATTCATTTAATATTAAAAAAAATTATTAATTTGGTATTTAAATTTTTCTTCTGTTTACGATTTTATTTTAAAATGTAATTCCGTTAAAAAAAATTAATGTGTTTTTGAGACCTTATTAAATATATTCACGTGACCAACAAATTTACGTCATTATTAAAAAAAACCACATCATCTTTTCTTTTGTATATAAAAAAGAAAAAAAATAAATAAATTTGAAATATTACAAAAAATTATTTTTGAAGAGGTGTTATAACTGGGACAAATTTTAGGGTTACAAGAGAATCGGATGGATCGAAGGGTAAAGTTTTAAAATGAAATCGACAAAACCCTCTTTTGGCTCTGACAAAATCCCTTTATCTTCTTCATGAGCAGCCACTATTTTTTGCCAATTAGGGGGTGAGCGTCGAAGCTCTTCAATGCTATGAGCAAAGTTACAGTTTGTAATATAAGGGCAAGTGCCAGCCCTGAACTTGCAACAAAGCTTGGTCGTGAAAAACATTTTGCCTATGGCTTTGGACCTGGTATTTAATTCCTGGGAAGAATTTCTTGGTTTCTTGTTCGGTGGCTGTTCGGAATTGGACCGTGATTGAGGTTGTCTTTGGTCGTAGCTGGAGTTTGAAGGTGTGTCGGTGGAGGTTTCTAAGCTGTTCCAAACACGGTTAAATAAGGGTTATCAAAAAGGGAAATTTCTTTGATAACCACAAAGAAGATCTTACCGAATCAGATGATGATCATATATTTACCAACTGAAACCCAGAAATTGTTATAAACCCTAATATTTTGTTTTTTTATCTACCAATTTAAGGTTTCAGTTCTTGGATGATGACTGTCAGAGGTTCGATCAATCCTTAGCCAAGAACAAAATCTTAAAATTTTGACTTTCAATTCAGCGAATGATTTTTTAAGAGAATCGATTTTTGTTTTTCAATTTCAAACGAAATTTGTTTTTGTTAGAAACCCTAACAAAACGCCCAAATTATAATCCTTTATTTCAGTTTTTTTGTTATATTATTTTTTATTTTTTATTTTTTTTTAATAATGTATAAAAGAAAAATATGTCGTTTTAAAAAAAAAAATAATGACGTGATTTTATTGATCACGTGAAAGCATTTAATTGGATATCATAAATTTTTTTTTAGACATCAAATGTACCAAATTGATAAATTTTTTAAATATCATACGGATAAAAAAATTTAAAATACATGAGCCATGAGTATTTAACCCTTTCTTCAAATACCATTTTTCCCTTCTAATTTTACAACTTCTACATTCTAACGCTCAAGCTTTCAGTTTATATGAAATAAATCCTTTCATCAACTTAACCATTAATATTGTCCTTAGCTTGTTAGCTTAGTTATGAGTTATGACCGGAGTTATCGATACCGTATCAGTATCGGTTGTACTGGTTGATATATATAGTTTTTAAAGTAAATCTAAACGGTATCAGTATCGTTTCGTTCTAGTTTTGGTATCGGCCCGTATTGGTAGTACCGACCTGAACCGGTCTGTATCGATCAGTACCGATACGTATCGGTCCGTATCAGTTGGTACAAGATTTTGATTTTTTTTTTAATTTAAAAATTCACATATTTGAATTTTTAAACCAATTTTAATATTTTTTGTATCATGATATTTTTATTTTTTTCATAATTATATTTAAAATATATATGTTCATTAAATTAGGTTATTAGACATAATTAATAATAATTTACTATATTTTTTTAATATTTATTTTACCTATTTGATGTTTAAAAATTTTAGATATTAAATATTTAAAATTTATATTTGTATAAAAACATATATATGCATGTAATGAATGTATATTTGCATATGTATATAATATATATTTTATTAAAAAACTTGAAAATAAACTATACATATAGATATATGAAAAAATATTTAAAAAATATCGGTAAACTCGAAACGGTACGCCGAAACACATCGATATCGATATGTACCAGTACCAGAACAAAAACGATACGCTCATCGATACTGTACTGACTACATTGGTTATGACATATGTAATGTTTGCATTTTTATGCACACTGTTAGTTGAAAAGTTAATGATTAAATTAATGACTAATTAAGGATATGAACAAATTAATCTATTGTATTGATGAACTATTTAAATTAATTTAACTGAATGAATTTATATTAATATTTTATATATGAAGATTGATTCATTTATATTAATGTAAAATTAAATCAATTTTATACATTTTTATAATTTTTTATACGATTTATATTTGTTTAATCTTAGCATTGTATTTCATGTTGTATTCACGAAGATCATGCACGTCGAATTTCAAGTAAATTAAAAATATCTAACTATTTGTTCGATGTAAAAAAAAAATCAACCGTTAAATTAATATTGAAAAAGACAATATTCTCGATCGATATGATAGAGATATCGGATCGATTCAAAACTTTACATGCACGACGAATACATTTATATTGTTAAATCCAACGGTCGGTTTGTTAAAATATAAATCGTTTAACAAGTTATGAAAGTATATAAAACTAATTTAGCTTTACACTAATATAAGTGGATCACTCCTCTTTATATATACTTTATTATATGAATATTAAATAATTATATATAATAGATTATATTTATGAATAAATTATAATATTTTTATAATATTAAATTAAAAATAATTAATAAAAGCGGGATGAAGCAGGTGGAACTATTATAGATGTAACTGACATACATAAAGATGAAATAATTATAATATTTCAACATTTATATAAGAGCATAAAGATGGATAAAACAATATCGTCCTCACTCCGTTCCATTGACATCCCTAATGTTTTGTTGGTCCAAAGTTGTCAAATAAAAATTGTCGACATGGTCACTTTAGTTGAAGAGCTGAATTCGACTTATATATATATATATATATATATATATATATATATATATTTGTATTAATCAGGATTAAATTTTTTTAAGTTATTTCATATCTATACTATATATAAATTTTTTATTGAATTAATATTATTAGTCAAGTTACATCAATTCAATTAAAGAATTGGCAAAAAAATCAAATTATTAAATAAAAATAGTATATATTAATATGGTATATTAGTAATTTAAATTAAAGAAAAACTACTTTACCTACTTTTTTCCATTAAAAAAATCAACTTATGTAATTAAATAACTTCTATTTTCTTTCATTTTTTTTATAAAAAAATTACTTATTTTTTATCACCTAGTGCCATAATATAGTTAAATAATAATAATATATACTAATTATAAAATCTTTGACTAAATTGGTGTTACGATTCAAGTGACATCAACTTAATTAAGATTATTACATAAAAGAAAAATTAAATTTATAATAATAAAATGAAATTAGAGTATTTAAGTTTTTTTAATTTTAAAAAATAACAATCCACTAAAAAAAACTACACACTTTTTTTAATATTTTTATTTTAAAAAAAAATAACTACTTACTAAAAATTTACTTATCTATTTTTTTAATTTATTATTTTTTTGAAATACAATATTTTTTTATAACACATTTTTTCACGTCTCATTTTGACCCGTTCGTGTGTTTGTGTATATTTTGACCCGTTCATATGTTTGTGTAGTGTTCATGTTATTTTTCGTGTTGTGTTTTAATTTTTTTTTTATGTTGTATTCGTATCGTGTCTCAATTCATTCCTATTTTGCATAATTTGTAATTGCGATTCAATTTAGAAAAATAATTGTATTCGTATTGTGTCTCAATTCATGACATATTTTGCATAATTTGATATAGTGATTCAATTTTAAAGAAAAAATTGTGTTCATATTATTTTTTTTGTGTATTTACACGTTAATAATTCGTTTTATATAGATTTTGACACGTTCGTGTATTCGTGTCATGTTTATGTTATTTTTTGTGTCTTGTTGTATTTTAATTATTTTTCATGTTGTGTTATGTCGCATCTTAATTCATTTCATATTCTGCATAATTTATCATAATATTTGTGTCGTATCTCAATTCATATCATATTTTACATAATTTATCATAATAATTTAATTTTAACTTTAAATTTATTTACTTACGATATTAAAATATAAAAAATTATTTAATATAATACAACTTATATTTATATATGATTATTAAATTTTAATCAAAATTTTATAAATATTAACAAAATCTTCTAACGAAACGGAGGAAAAATTTTGATTATTTTTTAAATATTAAAAATTTTAAAAATTTAAATTTAATTTTTATGTAATTTTTTAATTAAATTAGTATTACTTAAGTCATGAATCATCATAATTTATATATAGAATAGATAATATCTGAGATTTTCCAAAAACAAGCAGCGTAGCCCCAAGAAATTGATTACTACTATATTCTAAGAAACTAGAAACTTCTAGAAAAAGTAAAAAGATTTCTGCTCTTTCTTTATTCGGAGAGGCGTTATCCTTGCTTTGCTGCGGTGTGCCGGTGCTTTAATGCTTCATCATCAAGGATTTTAATTTTCAATATCTTTTTGTTGAAGACTAATTTATTTATAGAACTTTGCGTGCATAAATAGCAGAAACCAAAAAAGGAATAAAGTTGCGAATCCCAAATTCCCAGTTATACCTTCACAAGGAAACAATAACCCCAATTAATTCCTACCTTCACGAGCAAGGGCAAGCCCACAGTTTTTTTTTTTTTTTGGGTTTTTTCTCCTTATAAAACAGTTTGAAGCGGACTCTGGGTTGGTACTTTTTTTTAATCAGTCTGAAGAAAAAGCAATGGCGAAATCAATTGTTTCAGCCGTTTTAGAGAAGTTGGGTTCTTTGTTAATGATACCCGAAGAGATAAAACATAACGTTGGGTTGGCCCTGGCTCTTGATCAAGAAATCGGAAAAGTGACTGCCTATTTTCAGGATGTCCAATCTGTTCTTCAAGATGCAGAATCGAAACAGGTACGAGTTGCCGCACCCCTCTAATAATCTTATTATTTATGGAGTAGTCTTTGTTTGTTTATTTATTTATATATGGAGTTCGGATCCTCAATTTTGTCAAACATGGGCCCTATATATATATATATATATATATATACTTTTCCTCTCAAAATGGAATTAGAGGAACATATAAATATATGTAAATAATAATTATTATAACTTAAATTAAAAAGAAAAAGGTTTGATTTTGAAATCTAATTCCGGTACCTTCCTCGAAAAAGCACTTGAGTTGCATTAACACATGACGTAAGATAATCTTTTTTAGGAGGTTGAGTCTGGGAACATTAAATTTGCTTTTTTAAATCTTTTGGTTTAAATGAAAAAAAATAAGAATTATTGAATTTGAAATCCTGTGTTCGGTTAAATCTTGGGTTTGAAATTCAAGATTTTAAACTATTAGTGTTAGATTTGAGATCACAGTGAACTTTAAGCGGGTTTAGTTGAATGTTTAAGTACGTAGATAGTCGAATTCTATGTTACTCGGACTCAGGTGTGAGTGTCGGATATGGATATGTGTCTGACACGGATATGTTCAATTTTTTCTAAGTTTTTCCATCTATTTGGAGGATCGTACCTCCATACCCATGTCCGAATATGTGTTGGATACGTATACTTTAGGAAAAATGAAAAGTCAGAGTAACATAAGTCGAACTCAATTCCTTGTGTCAAGTTGGACAGTTTCAGACTGAAGCTATTGGACTTCAAAAAATTGCTCATGGAATGTGTACTTGGATTGCTAATACATTTGTTTTACGTTGCCCCTCTTTCAGTAAATCTTATCTTTGCCTTCAACAGGTAAAGGATGCCAATGTGAGAAATTGGTTAAAGAAACTCAAAGATGTAGCCTATGACGTTGATGATGTGTTGGATGAGTGGAATACTGCAAAACTCAAATCACAACTTGAGAAAGAACTAAAAGAAGTCGAAAATTTTCCCTTGCTGAAGAAGATACGCTATTCTATCTCTTCTTTTACCTCTCAAAGTATGCTATACTATAATATTGCTTCGAAGATAATAGATGTGAATGAACAACTTGATTGTATAGCTATTGAAAAAGATAGGTATAAGATTGGGTTAGGGAAGGGAGTTGAAGAACCCGAAAGGCAAATAACTGCCTCTTTCATAGATGAAGAAGAGGTTTACGGAAGGTGTCAAGAGACAACAATTATAGTGAACATGTTGGTGGGGGAGAATAGTAATGGAGGAGGGTCGAGGCTCCATGTCATCTCTATAGTAGGGATGGGAGGACTCGGAAAAACGACACTTGCTCAACTGGTTTACAATCACAGTGATGTTGAATGTCATTTTGACAAGAGAATATGGATATGCGTCTCAGACCCTTTTGATGAGATAAGGATTGCCAAAGAGATCCTTGAAGCATTTAAAGGTGAAACTCCCAATTTAGTTGGAAAGGATAACATTTTGCAGCAAATACATAGCCATGTTTTAGGGAAGAAAATACTCCTTGTGTTGGATGATGTGTGGACTGAAGATGCAACAAAATGGGAGCAATTGAAAAATTCCCTCAAGTATTGCTCTCTAGGGAGTAGAATTTTGATAACCACTCGTAAGGAAAAAGTTGCTATAATTATGGGAACAACAACAGCAAACTTATTTCCGTTACATATTTTGTCTCAAGAAGAATGTTGGTCATTACTTAGCCATAGAGCATTCTATGGGAGGACAAGAGAGGAGAGTGAAAATTTAGAAGATATCGGCTGGAAAATTGCAGAAAAGTGCCAGGGCTTGCCCCTTGCTGCAAAGATTCTAGGCGGTCTGCTGCGGTTCAAGAGAACTAGAGAACAATGGCAAAGTGTCTTGGATAGTGAAATTTGGGACATTGAAGAGGCTGAACAAGATCTTTTCCCTCACTTATTTTTTAGTTATTACGAGTTACCTTTGGCTCTTAAGCAGTGCATTTCATATTGTGCTGTCTTTCCGAAAGATATGATCTTAAGCAAAGATGAATTGATCAAGTTGTGGATGGCGCAAGATTACCTGAAGGGAGTGCGGGGTGAAGAGATGGAGATTGTTGGTGAGGAATATTTTGATGAGCTAAAGATGCGTTCTTTTTTTCAGGATTTTAAAAGGGTTGAACTTGACAGTGGTATTATGAAATACAAAATGCATGATATAGTTCATGATTTTCTTCAACTTTTAACGAAAACTGAATGTTTGATGATAGTAAATAATGGTTTTGAAGAGTTAAATGTAGACTCTTCTTGTGAAAGGGCTCGCCATGTCACATTGATTCGTAAAGAAGCTGCACCAATGGACCCTAATATTTACTATTTCAAAAAGTTGCGTAGCCTCCTTATTGACTCGAGCACTCATGATACTTCATCACTAAGCACATCTTTGCCCAAATTGTTTGATCAATTGACTTGTCTAAGGACATTAAATTTGAGTAACAGTTTGTTTGGAAATTCAATTGAAGAACTTCCTGATCAAATAGGAAAATTGGTTCATTTGAGATATCTTAATTTGAAACGCAATAGAAAATTGAAAGAATTACCTGAATCGGTGTGTGAGTTATGTAATTTACAGACCTTAAACCTCAAATGGTGTGATAGTCTTAAAGAATTGCCATGTGGAATTGGAAAAGTAATCAACTTGAGGCATCTTGAGAATGAGCGGACAGACTTGAGCTTGATGGCAATGCCAAAAGGAATTGGAAGATTAACAAACCTTCAGACACTAAGTGTGTTTGTGGCAATGGATAACAGCAAAGCATCTACTCTTGGAGATCTTCAAAACTTAATGCATCTTCGAGGACGTCTTAAGATAAGTGGATTGGGAGCTGTGCATGATGTGACTGAAGCTAAGAAAGCAGAACTTCGAAACAAGAAAGGCCTCCACACTTTGATACTAGATTTTACTATTCCTAAGGGGTTGATTTTAGAGAGATGGTTGAGAACAAATGATGGAAGACTTCTTGAAGCTTTACAGCCACCACCTTGCTTGGAAAAATTAGAGATATGGTGCTACCGTAGCCCCTCCATTTTGCCCAACTGGATGATGGGCTTGACCAAGTTGAGGCATGTTTCACTAGGTTTTTGCTTGCATTTGAACTTTTTGCCTCCCTTGGGGAAATTGCCAGCCCTTGAATCACTCTATATAGGGGAAATGAGAAGAGTGGAAAAAGTGGGAGTTGAATTTTTGGGTGTAGAAAGAGAAGAGATATTAGCACTATCATCATCTTCAGAATCACCTGCATCATCTATTATTGCCTTCCCTAGTTTAAAACATCTCGAATTCTTTGATATGGAAGAGTGGGATGATTGGATCCCATTAACAAGCAGAGAAGAAGAGCATATTAGTATCATGCCTCGGCTTTGTTCCCTAACTATTGATTCCTGCCCAAAGTTAAGGGCACTGCCGAGCTACATTCTTCTGAATACGAGTCTAAAGCAATTGGACATAAGTCAGAGTCCTATTCTTTCAGAACGTTGCAGAAAGGAGACAGGGGAGGACTGGCTAAAAATTTCTCACATCCCTAGCATCATAATCGACGGTCTATGCATGCAAGTAAACTGCTCTACTGTTGAAGAGTTTGGAGTATTGCAATTGCAACCATTACACAGGTGTTCTTGTATTTCATTATTAGTATCTGCCCAATTTACAGCACATTCAAGTGTATGGCATATCATCTGCCCAAATTTGTGGTTGAATTGTCAAAAAAATTTCCTATTTCTGAAAATGTTACTCCATAGCTGGCATGTGATAAGGATCTGCCTTTTCTGATGTTGTTTGCCCTTGTGCTTTTAAATTTGCAATAATAGCCTTACAAATTCCTTTTCAGCACATTTTATTTTAACTCCATTTCATACTTTTCTCTCATTGTTGTATTTTAGAGATGAAGAAAATTTTCCAGCTAATATAAATTAGTTTTTAACACAAAGCTTTCTAGCAAAATGAACTTCTGATTTTTTTCCTCTTGTCATCAATGCTATTATGTCTTTACCTTAACTAATTCTCTCCAGCTATTTGCATGCTTTTCAGCTCTTCATTAAGTTCGAACAAGTTCCTCAAAGCGTTTACACAAAATTGATGTGTATCAGAGGAGAGGTATGTATGAACTATGATTATCTTTATATCATTTGTTGTCAAACGATCATAAAATTGTTAGAGTATGTATCTATGTGTAACTTTTTTTTTCTTCTTAGCAAGCAACTTGATGTTGATTTCTAGCTAGAAAATCTAATAATTATAGGCAATATTTATCATGCGTCTTTTATTTTAAGGCGTCTTTGTAAAATTATCGGAACGCATACAATGTAACTCGTTAATTCATAATTAATAGCATTTGAAGTTCATGTGACATCCTGGTTTATTCTTTTGATTTCAAAGCATGTGAAGAGGAAATTTCCGGGTAAAACTTTTGGGTGATGCATGGAACATAGACTTAGTAATAATTTTTTTTAATGTTAATAATAAATGGAACCAAGTAATTAGTAGTTTAGGGTTTAGGCATATGAGTTCTGAAGTGATGTTTTCTAACTACTTGTCATTGATGTTGTGAAGACAGGAACTGGGTTTTAACGCAAGTAACATGGGATGTCATTGGCGGCAAGAAGGAAGGTGGCTAAAGCATGTTGTGTCTCTTTGTTTCTTAAAATTTTGCTTGATACTAGTGGAGATCGAGTGATCCGAACGAGGTTGTTATCGTTTATCATACATGGATCCGCCGTCTTGAAATTGGTTTGTTACTTCTCCATTCATCCTTCTCATCTGTAAAATATTTCTATCCCTCTTAATTTCTGAGTACTGTACCTATTTCCTTTCTTCAACTTGCATTTAATTACTGCAAAGGTGCAAAGTTATATAAGCTCTGCGCTGTAGGAGGACTAGGAAATGAGGAAACTTTCAATAACTTTGTTCTTCTAAAGGTGGAAGGTATTGTTAAGTGTAGTTATCGAACACCTATTAAATCTTCAATTTCTTATGGTCTTATATTCAAGTTGGGTCTTTTCATCCATTACCAATTAGTTTTAGATTGAATACTTAACATGATATCAGAGCTTAAGTGTGTTCTGTTCTTCCTATCTAATCCCATGTGAGGTTGATCATCTTTTGTGAGGTTGTCCACGTGTAAGCCCTTGTTGAGTTACATGTGAGAGGAAATATTAAGTGGTATTATCAGACATCTATTAAGTTTTGTGTTTTTTGTTGTCTTATATTTAAGTTGGGCATCTTCATCTATTGTCAATCGATTTTAAATTGGCTGCCAAGGTGTAAAGCATATAATAAAAAAACCTAGTATAAATTAGTAGCCAAGTTTTTGAACCATTGAAACATTATTGTAAGCAACAATCTCAGGCGCGGTTGCAATTTTTGTAATAAAACGTTTGAACTAGAGAAGAAAAAGAAAATTCTATGTACTGATGATTATCTGGTTCTGGATCCTGGTAATTAAGTAATTAAGAAGTTTGAATTTGTGAAGACTACCAAATTTTGGCCTCTTTATGCATACATCTATTTCTATATAAAGATGGAGTCTGCGTGCATGGAATGATTTTTCCGTTTTGTTTTATTTTTAACCTATTTATTCGGATTTTTTTTTCAAGAGTATTTGTGTTTGATGTTTATGTTTGACACATATTCGGATATAGATATGGGAGAATGATATCTCAAATATATAAAAAATAAATAAATAAATATATTCGTATTAAACATATATTCATATTCAATATTCATCTAATAATATAATTTTCACAATTGGTCACACTCAAAAGACAAACTTAATAAAGAGAAAGCAAACAAAAAACCCACCTTACTATTGATTGGTGAATAACTGACAATCCTTGCATCCATTATAAATTGGTGCTAACAAGATTGAGTAATTTATCTTTGCGCTTGGGGCAATTGTCACGGACTTGGAACTTTAGCCTGCGAACCGTGCGGTCTTAAGCTGGAAGTCGTTTCTAAAAATTGGTGCTAACAAGATTGAGTAATTTATCTTTGCGCTTGGGGCAATTGTCACGGACTTGGAACTTTAGCCTGCGAACCGTGCGGTCTTAAGCTGGAAGTCGTTTCTAAGTTCCCTGGATGCCTAAGTTAACTGGTAACTAAAAGTTATTAGGGCTAAGCAGAAAAATAGAAAAAAAGAGAAAGTTATTAGGGCTAAGCAGAAAAATAGAACAAGAGAGAGTAGAGATGAATACTCTTGTATATTACTCAAATGAGTTGAATGATACAAATGAAGCTGGAGGAGGCCTCTATTTATAGTTGAATCCCCTTTACATTAACGGATTTAAACAAATGAACGGCTAAGATTACATTATCTAGAGGCCTAAAGGAATTTAAACTTTATCTCTTAGAGTTCTAGATAAGCTGGAACTGTTGGGCAGTAACTATCTTTTATTGCTTCTACGATCTTCAGGTAAAATCTGTCTTCCAGGGCCTTCTAGAATGCTCCAAGCTCCAAGGATTGAGCCTATTCTGGTGGGTCAAGATACTCTTTGTAACTCAGATCTTGGCCTTGGACCTGTTATGTGCCAGCTGGACCTGGACCTGTTGTGTGCGAGCTGGGCTTGGACCTGTTGTGTGCATAATGGACTCGAGCGAGATCGCGCGGACCGTGACACAATGACGCAGCCAGTGAGGTTCTAACCGAGGCGCGTCTATTGCTGGTTGAAAACTATTTCCAAACCCCCCTCTGAGGCCTGGGTTCGGCCCTGGCTTTTGAGAATTCTGGAAGGGCACCCTTTCGGGGTAAAGCCCTACAATTTCTAGTCTTTAAATGTTTCATATCTATTTCCAAGTTCTCTCGCTTTAGGCCCTCTTTTCTAGAAAAAAGAATTTGACTTAATTGTAGGTAATAGGGCGATCCGAACATTTTATTCAGTTTTAGACTTTTAGTCTCTTAGGTGTATTCATTTATTCGAATATTTGACTCAATTATAATTTATAAGTGCATATTTTATTCATTTTAAGTCTTTTCAGTTTTAGTCTTTTAGGTGTATTCATTTATCCGAATATTTGACTTATTTAATTGTAACTGTGCACATCCAATATTTGATTCATTTGTAAGTATATGTCATCGATTCGAAAATTTGATTCAATTGTAAATATATATCGAAGTCTTAGATTTAGATTCTTTTAACAAAATAATAAAATATAATTAAAATAACAAGATTTCAATGTAATTCTATTTATTTAAGTCTTAATATCCTAGGAAGAAGGGTCAAGGGTGTGCTTTTCTAAGCCTAGATGGAAGCAGCTATAATTTTCCTCTAGGTAAAACACAATTATTGAGAAAGGTTAATATCATATTTGGCCTCTTTAATATAGTAAATTATTTAATACGGAATTTACATTTTGTAATATTAATCTGTTTATCAATATAACTCACTCTTTTAACACCGTTAATTATCAAATGATGATATGAATATTGATCAATCACAAAAAAATAAGTGACATAAATTTATCACATCATAAACTTAATTAGACACATAATTACAACTTGGCATTCACATGACAATGTCAAATACGAAGATGTCACGTGTTATCTTATTACTTGATCATTAACTTTAAAAAACCAAATCCCAATAATAACCCAGAAATCCTAATCAACAAAGTCAAACTCAGACAAAAAATATCAATTTCTATTTTTAAAGTTAGAAAACAATAAAATGTATTTTCTCTCTCTCTCTCTCTCTCTCTCTACTCTCCTTCCTCTTCTCTCCCAATCCTCCATACAAATGGAAATGGTTGATCCAGCCAAAGATTTAGAAAATTACACCTTTCTGCAGTTTGGCACTCCCCATTAACCTCTCTTTTTACCTCACTGCATTCTGCCACCCCAACTTCAGCAGCTCCGGAACAGATTACCTTCTACAAAGTCCAAAAAACCATCAAAACAATTCACTTTAGACAATGGCACAATAAAGATTCTTTGCTTTCGGCCCATTAACTTTACCAGACAAAGGCTTTTCTTGTTCCAACCCTACACAGCCCCCAACTCAAAACAACCAAGTTGCTAGCTACTGTTTTAAGGACATTTCCACATTTACAAGAATATTTTCATCTAATGTATTAAAAATTGTATCACATTTTATACCAATAACTGCTTTATATGACAGAATAATTCATTGTCATTTACTTGTAATTTGCCAGGAAAAAGAATAGAAATGGGCTCTATGTATAGCTGTTAAGCAAGAGCTTCCTGGAGAAAAATGGAAATGTTGTGCTTCCAGATTTCTGTTAATTTCTCTGCTCTGCATATTTTAACAAAACTCACATCATTAAATCCCACTCTACTGTGATACGTCCAAGGAATCTTTAGGAGGAAGCAAGACAGACGGGACACGACCTTACTTGAACAGCATCTGTTCTATAGGCTCGTACCTCTGTCTCCTTTAGCACAAAGGAGACAGGATCTCAAGTCTGGTTGATGAATCACGACCTTGTGATCATAGCTTGTTTAACCTTCTTCAATAGGCTCCTCCTTGTGTCCTACTGAAGTAGTAGAGGATCGTTCTCGGCTGATTCAACCAGCCTAGGATGGTCACAAGGTTGTTTGACAGACTCCCACACTTTTTTTTTTTTTTTTGCGATTTTTTTGCAAAAAATCTTTGAACAATCCTGAAGAGTTTGAAGCTATATATAGACATCTGCAATGAATTATTGCAAACCAACTTAGTTGTTTGAGTAAAACTTTTCAAATATGGCCAGTACTGTTGAACAAGTAAACTACTGAAAGAAGTTAAAATTGGTGCATCTATTATAGAATAAGCATTTGGGGGAATTGATTTTAGATTTTTCGGTTGCACAATTGGTAATAATGAACCCAATTTGCAATCGCAACTTGTCCTCAACTTAGCAGCATCTTCAAAAATCAATAATAATAATAATAATAATTATGTAGAGCTTTTTTAATTTCCTAAATTTGCCAATGAATTTTAATTCTTAACATCTCTTAATTAATCAGATTAATATCCGTTGCAACAAGAGGACTACTGTTATAACATCCAAATTAGATTGTGTACATCATAATCCAAGGAAATTTGTGTTATTAATGCTTGATTCTGCCACAATTTGGGTGGGTGATTATTTAAATGTTTTTTAACTTTTTAAAATAATCCAAGTGAAAAAAAAAATGACGTTTAAAACTTTGAGAGTATAACAATCGGTCTATAAAACAAAGGCTTCATAAATATGCCATGTCCCATTTTGGTTGGTGAGTAACATGACAATCCTTGCATCTATTATAAAATGGAGCTAACAAGATTGAGTTTTTCATCTTTGCGCTTGGGGCAATGACGCAGCTAGTGAGGTTCTAACCGAGGCGCGTCTATTGCTGGTTGAAAACTATTTCCAAACCCCCTCTTAGGCCTGGGTTCAGCCCTGGCCTTCGAGAATTTCTGGAAGGGCTCCCTTTGGGGTAAAGCCCTACAATTTCTAGTTTTGAAATGTTTCACATTTATTTCCAATTTCTCTCCCTCAAGGCCTTGCCTTTTTCTAGAAAAAGAATTCTACTCAATTGTAGTTGTTCATTTATCCGAATATTTGATTCAGTTTTAGCCTTTTAGGTGCATTCATTTATCTGAATATTTGACTTATTTAATTCTAAGCTTACACATCGATCAAATATTTGATTCTAAATAAAATATGATAATAAATTAATTATAAAATCAGATCTGATGGGGAATCAAATTAGGAGTTTTGGAAAGGACTCAAGATATTATGGCCTTGTTTAGTATTATTTTTGGAGCTAAGGTCAAAAGTTGTTTTTCATCTCAAACGCAATGTTAAACAGGTAAAAAAAAAATGACTTTTGCTGTTGAAATCATGGTTTGAAAAACCAAAAAATATAGCTTTTAGGTTTTAAAAACTGACTTTTGGATAAAATGACTTTATTATCCTCACATCTTTACATTTTTATTGTTTTAAACATATCTTTTTTTGACATTTCAATTTTCCATAATATTTTTTCATAGCAATACCAAACACTTGAAAAATTTTAAACTACAGTTTTTCATCATACTTTTTAAACACATTTTTTCTAACCCAAATTTTTTCTAACAGCAATGGTACTTCCTTAATCTCATAATTTTTTTTTTTTTTTAATCTTTCCCAGTGCCGAATCACAAGAAGTTGGAGCGGATCTTTGATCTTTTATTAGTATTCCCCTTGTTTAGATCGGGACGCGTACATCAAGAACCCAATGTGCAGGAAAATCATAAAAAATTTACATTAAAAATTTACATTAACAAGAGCACAGCAATATTATACCTAAGCTACACTCCAAAGTCTGGTTTCTTAGACATTAAAAATTTTCATGTGCAAATTCACCGACATACCATGTGCAGGAAAATCATAAAAATTTTATCCATAGCAAAGATATATACTAAAAGTTCTTCTGACTAAGTCCGAATCCAATATCGAGAGAATAAATCAAGGATGATGCTGAAGTGCATTATAAAAGAAAAATCAAGTCAAAAATCAACTCATACCTTTCTCGGCTTTTTGGCTAAGATCAAATGTAGTATTTGTTTTTATCAGTTTAATATTTGATACGTGGATCATTGATTTACATGATATTAAATTAATTTTTTTATAGGGAGAGTTCACCACAATAGCTTGCTATTGGGGTTCTCAAGTGTCGCCTTTGTGTTGCACTATTGCATGGTCTCAAGCGTCGCCTTAAATGCACTAAAACTAAAACTTGATGTACCCCATTTACATGTGAACACATTCACATTCATATCCACACAAAAAAAGGTCTAAAAATGTTGATTCCGAGAAAGAAAAAAAAAATATCGACATCATTGAACTTGCAAAACATTAACAAGTTAGAACTACTCAATTTTAAAACCTTTTATGGACCAATTGTTCTAAAAATTTTCAGTTTATCAAATAACACCTTAATTAAAATTAATTTGATGAGCATGACATCATGGGCTTACAACATGGTGAGTTTGTTTATTAAGCTATATAAAAGATTATATACTTATTATTAAACTTTATTTTTGAATGGTTATAGCTTATAAACAAAATAAATGTATAATATTAAAACGATTAATCTATTAAATATTTTCAAAATCGTACATGAATTAATTGAATCAACCGATGTTACTTTTGAAATAACATAGTTATTTTTAATCGAATTGCTTCGATTAATTTGATTTTAACAAAAATTTGTTCATCCTAATCCTATTTGTTAGGAACAAATTTAATTAGTAAAACCTAAATAATGAGCTACTTAAATTGTTTCTTGCCTAATTAGCTTCACTTTAAATGATTGAACTAAAATTGGTGGGATGCGCCGGTCTATGCAGTAGTGCAATACATAGACGACACTCAAAAACCCCAATAGCAAGCTATTGTGATGGGCTTTCTCCCTAAAAAAATTAATTTAATATCGTGTGGATCAATGATCCACATATCAGATATTAAACTGATAAGAACAGATACTACACTTGATCTTAGCCAAAAGGTCGAGAAAGGTATGAATTGATTTGTAGCTTGATTTTTCTTTTATAATGCACTTTCGCATCATTCTTGACTTATGCCCTCGGTATGGGATTTGAATTTAGAAAAACTTTTAGCATATATCCTTGCTATGGACAAAAATTTTATAACTTTTCTGCACATGGCATGTTGGTGAATTTGCAAATGAATTTTTTTTGGATGTTTATGAAATCAGACTTTGAAGTGTAGCTTAAGAATATTGCGGTGCTCTATGTTACTCCTTTGGTGCATGATGTAAACAATCTAATTTGGATATTAAAACAGTAGTCCTCTTATTACAGCTGATTAATTAAGAGAGGTTAAGAATTAAAATTCATTGACAATACAATAATACTTTATACTTGAATGTGATCTAAAGAAATAGATTAGATATATTCTTTAATCCCTTAGAGAGGAAAATTTGAAAAGCTAATGGAACTGGTTCAGCAGCATGATCAATTAGCCAAATTTAGGAAATTAAACAACCTCTACATTATTATTGATTTTGAAGATGCTGCTAAGCTTAGGACATTTGGGTTTTGGTTATTTTGAATTTGTGCTTTTTTTGGATTCAAGTCATTTTGGATTCGGACTAATTCCTTTTCAGGCTCTTTCGAGTTTGAACTACTGCAGGTCCAGGCTCGAGTTCATGTTCGAACAAGTTTTTTGTCATTTTTTATTTTATGTTAAATATAATTACTTCTACAAAATTTAAATGTCCAAATTCAAAAACAAATTATTATATTTTTTAAGTAAGATTTTGTATAATATGATATTTTAACTATATTTGTATATTAATATCAATATTTGTTTGTACAAAAAAGGATATAAAATTAATTTATTATATATAATCATTTTTCTAAATAATTGATTATAGAAAATATGATATATTATAATACTGATATTTAAAACAATTAATTCGATTAACTCTAATATTCAACACGTAAATACATTATAATTTATATTCTACATACATAATATAATTGTACACATTAAGAATTAAATCAAAATGGACAAATGTAAAATGGTTATATCTGAAGAAGAAATAATATTAAAGTTTAAGAACCGGTGAGACAATACCAAAAAAAAATATGAATTTGTGATAGAAATTATATTGTGGACAGAGAAAAAAAAAGAAATCAGAAAAATAATAATTTTTTGCTTTTATAAAGATTGATGTGCCAATAATAAAATGCCATGTGGCGTCTAATGTCTAAAATGGCAGTATCACGTGAGTGCCACACAATCATTATGGATCTGATTAAGTTGATGACATGGCAATTCATGCCACGTTTTGTTTAATGATTTATCAATGTCCAAATCATCGTTAGGGATGGTAGCGTGTCGGATAACTGCATTTTTTTTGGTAATAACCACTAAGAATAAATCTGATTAAAAAATTGCTGTAGGAGGTATTGTAAACCTTCATCAGTTTTATGAATTTATAATGGTTCATTGTGTTGTACCGGATGACAAATCCCATCCTTTGTATAGGATGGAATCTGATTCTCATTTTTTGGACAGGGTTAATTGACTGAAAAACTGATAACTCATTCAATGCAAAAACTGATGATAAATCTCATCCTTTATACCGGACTGTCCAATAGTCTCATCCATTGCAGATGGAATCCAATTCCAATATTTTATGCAGTATTTGATTGACTGGAAAATAGTAGAATCCTATCCCTAGCCCTAAATCATTAGTCCCATCCATTGCAGAAGGAATCCAATTCCAATACTTTCTGTAGCATTTGATTGACTGAAAAATAGCTGAAACCTATCTCTAACCCTAAATCGTTTGTCCCATCCATTGCAAAAAGAATTCAATTTCAATATTTTCTACAGCATTTGATTGACTGAAAAATAGCTGAAACCCTAAATCTGGTCAATAGTCCCATCCATTGCAGAAGGAATCCAATTCCAATATTTTCTGCAGCATTTGATTCACTGAAAAATAGTTGAAACCCTAACCCTAAATCATTAGTCCCATCTATTGAAGATGGAATCCAATTCCAATATTTTATGCAACATAAAATTTATATAAATTCAATATAAGAAATTAATTTTCAATTTGTATAAATTTAATATAAGAAATCAAATTTTAATTTATATAAAATTTAAATAAGAAATCAAATTTTAATTTTTATAAAATTTAAATAAGAAATCAAATTTTAATTTTTATAAAATTTAAATAAGAAATCAAATTTTATTTTATATACAATTTAAATAAGAAATACATTTTTTAAATAAAATATTAATAAGAAATAAAATTTTATTTTATATAAAATTTAAATAAGAAATAATTTTTTATATACAATTTTAATAAGAATAATTTTTTTAAAAAATTTTAATAAGAAATAATTTTTTTATATAAAATTAAAATAATAAAATAAATTTTATTTCTTATAAAATTTCAATAAAAATTAAATTTTACTTTTTATAAAATTAAATAAATTATAAAATTTTTGTATCTATATTTAAAAAAATAAAAAAAACCAAGGTTTTTTTTTAATACCCGTTTGTTACAGATCTCACATATAAAATTTAAATAAGAATTTAAATTTTAATTTATAACTAATTTAATTAAGAAAAAAATGTTTTTTATATTTAAATTTAAATAAAAATACATTTTTATATAAAATTTTAATAAGAAATATATTTTTTTATAAAAATTTAAATAAGAAATAAAATATTATATTTTATAAAATTAAAATAACAAATTCTATTTTTTTAAAATTAAAAAATTATAATATTCTCTTATATTATTTTTAAAAAATTAAAAAACAAACGATGGTAATTTTTTTTTATATCCGTTTGCAATTTTTAAATTTAAAATAAAAAATTTTAAAAAATATTTGCAATTTTTTTTTTTCAAACAGTTATATGTTAAAATTTAACTAAAAAAATTTATAAATAAAATACCAAGGGAAATCGCCACCACCCATCGTGATTTCCCTCGGTTATTTTGCAAAAAAATTGAAAAAATACCAAGGAAAATCGCCACCCCCCATGGCGATTTCCCTTGGTATTATTTCAATTATTTAAAAAAAAAAAAAAACTTTATGCTGGTCCCAGCTGATTTTAGAAGGAGCAAATTTTAAAAATTAATTTGGAAACAACGGTAATTCGGTAAATAAAAAATAGAACAACAGTATTCTGATAAAAAAAACCATTTAGACTCCACAAGAAGGGTTACCAAAAACGAACCCATTAATTAAAGGTTTAACATGTTAGCTTTTAGTTTTTGTTTATATAATATTTTTGGTAAATAATAGATATTATATAGATTGTCATAAGAGAATTAATTTATAATTGATTATTTTAAATTAATTAATTTTAATAAAAAAATAATTCTATAACATTACTACAAACTATAATGTGAATACTGTAACATGATGTAAATACTTAAAAGTCCATGCGGGTTAACTTTTTTATATATTTTTAAACATAGTTTTTTGATTTACTTTTTAAATAATTTTTGGTTTATATATGTGTTAAATAATATAATCTTTAATTTCATTTAAGAATGATTTAAAAAGAGTTAAAATAAAATAGTTACGATTATTAAAAATTGTAATCAAATTAAAATTTTAAAAATTAACAAAATTTGAACACTCTCCATAATATATTATTTTTTGTATATTTACAATCAAAATGGGAAAAAATGTATAAAAAACACACTGCATTTCAAATGTCACTCCAAAGGAGAAAAAAAATAGAAAATCCAAAAAAATTTAATTAAATGAATGAGATAAGTAATGCCTAAATATTTGAAAGAGATGGATTTCAATAAACTATAAATATAATAAAAAAAATAAAGCTTTTATAAAGCAAGAATAATTATTTTGTAAGTCTGGATTTAACGCAAATGGTTCACCTAACTCTTTTAGTATAGGTCAATTTTCTATATTTTGAAAATCAATATAAATACATTTAACAAAATAATATACGTTTAGCACTCTTGAAAAAATTGGACCGAACTGGCCAGTCGGATCAGTTGAATCCAAAATCGAAAACTTATCCGATCCGGTATATATTTTAAAACCGAGAAGTATGCAAATCGGTGAAAAATGGTTGAATCAACAAAAAAACCGAGAAAAAGTCAGAAAAATTGGTTTTTAAACTTATTTTAAAAAAAAAAAAAAAATTATTGTATGTGATGAGATTTAAATTTTTAACCTTTTAGATCTATATTAAAAACCATACCATTTAGTCAAATACATATTTTTATTAAGTAATTACTATATTTAATACTTATTTAATTTTAAAATTACTTATTTAATATTAAAACTATTTTTGTAAATCAACCAATTGGTTAAACGGATTCAAACGGTCAGATTGATTGAACCGGTGACCGGAGGTTTCACCGTTTGACCTCCGATCCAGTTTTTTAACATTAATGTTTAGAAGATTATAATAAAATAAATTTCAATTAAGTAGAAAATTTAAAACTTAACGTACATAAAATAAAAAAAAATAAAGATAAAAATAATAATTAAATCATTTTAATAAATTGTCAATTAAAATGTTAGTTACAAAATATATATGATTTTATATTAGTTACAAAATATATTATTTACTAATACATTATATGTTTGCTTAGGTCCAACCTAATAATATAAGCTAGCATTCTGCCTAGTTTCATTCAAATTATCCCGTAGCTTATATTAAAACAATGCATTTTATTTTATATTAATTAAAAATTATGATCTAATCACTATTATATTTATCATGTTAACCAGATGAAATTGATCAGCTTAAGGTTATTTAGATTTGTTATTATAGTCCATGGAAGAATTAATTAATATATTAGAGAACAAAAAAAAAAACTGTAAAACAAGCATGTCTTTATTCTTAATTGACCGAATATAAATGGAATTGGGATTTCCTTACCTTTTTTTCATTTGATGTTTAACTTGAATTAATTTAAGGGGTAACCTATGGAGATGGTGAATGAACTAACCTATGGAGATATTGTAAAAAGAAAAAAGGATTTCATGGGTTTAGTGATTTTTTTGAGAGGTAATAACAAAAAAAGAGAGAGGTAATAATTTATAAGAGAGGAATCAAGCAATTTTAAAAATGTAATGTAAAAGTGAGAAACGTTTAAATATATTATATACATTAAATTATCAACAATATTATTGTTGAGTAATTAAGGATATATAATGTTATAAGAATAAAATGCCAACTTTAATATTTAGTAATTAGGAAGTAGATAAGTTTAGAAATAATTTTATTTAATTAAATGTCAAATATCAAGCATGATTAATCCTAAATTATTTCAATTGAAAATACCTAATTAACCCTATTTATTTCAAAAAGGAGTGGGTGCTATATTAAAAATTATTTGCATAAAATCTAAATGTGAAAATTATTTATAGATCCAAAAAAAAAAAAAATCATAACTAAAAATTGAAATATTCATCAGGGAAAACAGATTTTATTAGGGAAATTATGGTTTTTGAAAGAGGAAAACCGAAAGAGAAGAAATGCTTTTGAGAGTGAATGAATTTTAACTTGTAATTTTAATCGAGATAATCAGTAAACTACATGGTTAATTACTATGCAAAGGGGAAGAAAAAGAACAAATATGATAATTTATGATAATCAAATATGATAATTCCCTTTTACTTTCAAGCTTATTGAAAATACTTTAAAATACACATATAATACAATAACTCACATTTAAACTACGAAAATCAATTAAAGTTATTTTTAATTTTAATATTCTTAAATTTTAAATTTTAAGTGCTCAAATCCCCTTATGAAATTCTTCTTAAATTTTAATATTCTACCTTACTTTTACCCAAACAATTAAAGTTATTTTTAAAATTTAAAAATTTTGATTGAAATGAAATTTCTCATTTAAATACCACATCCAAACACTATTGAAAAATAATGTGTCCCATATGATAATTTAGTAAACCAATATAAATGTTTAATTATTTAATAACTATTTAGGCGATATTATTACATTAAATAATGAATCTAATTTACAATCACAACTTGTCCTCAGCTTAGCAGCATCTTTAAAAATCAATAATAATGTGGAGCTTGTTTAATTTCCTAAATTTGCCAATGAATTTTAAATCTTAACATCTCTTAATTAATCAGGTCAATTTAGGGGGTGATTGTTTAAGTTATTAGCTCGGGTTCTTAGGGAACAATTAGCTTTACACGACTTAGTTTAGTGTGATTCTAAGATGGTGAATTTTTTACTTTAGCTAAAATGACTTCACCTTGCACCAAAGGAATAATAAAGAGCACAGCAATATTATACCTAAGCTACACTCCAAAGTCTGGTTTCTTAGACATTAAAAAAAAATTCATGTGCAAATTCACCGACATACCATGTGCAGGAAAATCATAAAAATTTTGTCCATAGCAAAGATATATGATAAAAGTTCTTCTAACTAAGTCCAAATTCCAGATCGAGAGCATAAGTCAAGGATGAAGTTGAAGTGCATTATAAAAGAAAAATCGAGTCACAATCCAAGTCATACCTTTCTCGGCCTTTTGGCTAAGATCAAGTGTAGTATCTGTTCTTATCAGTTTAATATCTGATACGTGGATCATTGATTCACATGATATTAAATTAATCTTTTTATGGGGAGAGTCCACCACAATAGCTTGCTATTGGGGTTCTCGAGCGTCGCCTTTGTGTTGCACTATTGCATGGGCCTGGCGCACCTTACCCACCAATTTTAGTTTAATCTTTTAAATCATCCAATTTTAGTTTAATCTTTTAATCAATGGCTAGAAGCTATACTTCCTTTTAATCTAATTTTTAAAGCACTTGCTGTTTTAGCTTTGAAAACAACTTGAAAGGTGGCTAGAAGCTGTTAAATTGTCCAATACCAGCCCAAAGAAAAAATAAAAGCCTAACAATGTGTGGTTGCAATTGTGTGGTTTAATGTGTGGTTGTAGTTGTGTGGTTTAATGTGTGTTTGTAATTGTGTGGTTTAATGTGTGGTTGTAATTGTGTGGTTTAATATGTGGTTGTAGTTGTGTGGTTTAATGTGTGGTTGTAGTTGTGTGGTTTAATGTGTGGTTGTAGTTGTGTGATTTAAATGTGTGGTTGTTATTAAACAACAATGGGTGGTTGTAATTTATTTAGATTTTATATTTGTGTGGCTTGTGTTTGTCTTGGTATTGTATAAATACCCCCCTCCCTTGCATTTGTAAATCATCAAGTAGTAAGCTTCAATAAGCAATAAAAGTTCTAAGTTTTCCTAAGGAGTTCTTCTCTAAAGAGTGTAGTCTAGAGTAAAGTGTGAGCATTTGTGAGTTTTCCTAAAATCTAAACTTTCTTCTTTGAGTGGTAAAATTAGAGTTATCTACTCTAAGCTTTTCTCAACAATTGGTATCAGAGCCATTGGTTCGTGGTCCTTATTCCGCTGCAGTGAAAGTGTTGGTTCTTAGTATGCTCTGTGGTTGCAGTATTGTCTGATCTTCCACATCAGAAAAGAATTATTCTTGTTGCTGGAAATAAAGTGTGGTAGTGTGAAAGTGTCTAGGGAAGTTCTGGCTAGGAAAGACTTGGTATTTAAGTGTGTCTATCAGTGACCCACCTCTCTTTCCTGGGAACCTACCTGGTGCACTATTCACGGGCTACGGTCACTGTTCCACTATACGGTCACTATTCACAGATACGGTTACTATTCATACGTGTGGTTGTATACTTTTGCAGTAATTGTTAACGTATACTGGATTTGCTCTAGTGTACGACATACGTACAATACTGTTCACGTATACGATACTATTCACGGTGAAATAGTTATTCAGGTACTATTTTTGGTTTGAGCGTTCTTGAGTTGTGAGGAGTTTGTACTCTACAAGTTTGTGTCTCAAAATCAAGCTTGTTCGGTATTGTTAGTCTTGCCGACACGATGGGTGATCTTCAAGTAGTTGGAGGAATCAAGAAGCTCAATCACAAAAATTACAACACGTGGAAGACGTGTATGATGTCTTACCTACAAGGTCAAGACCTTTGGGAAGTCGTTGGTGGTAGTGAAGTTACGAAGCCCGAGCAAGAAGATGCTCAAGGAACCTTGCGCAAATGGAAGATTAAAGTGGGTAAAGCCATGTTTGCCCTTAAGACCACAGTTGAAGAAGAAATGTTGGAACACATACAAAAGCTAGAAACGCCAAAAGAAGCGTGGGATACTTTAGATGCACTCTTTTCGAGAAAGAATGACACAAGACTTCAACTTCTTGAGAATGAATTGTTATCAGTTGCACAACGAGATATACCGATTGCTCAATACTTTCACAAGGTAAAAACGTTATGCCGTGAAATTTCTGATTTAGATCCTACAGCCGCTATTGGAGATACCAGGGTAAAAAGAATAATTATCCATGGTTTGAGGCCCGAATATCGCAGCTTCGTTGCCGCTATACAAGGATGGCCAACTCAACCATCACTTGTAGAGTTTGAAAATTTGCTTGTTGGTCAAGAATCTATGGCCAAGCAAATGGGAGGGGTCTCGTTGAAAAGTGAAGAGGAAGCACTCTACACCAACAAAAGCAAAGGCAAATTCAAACAGCACGTCGGTGGTGGATCTAAAAAGTATGGTGACAAGACAAAAAGTCATCAAGGAGAAGGGAGCTCTCGTCCAGGGGGAGCTTCAAAGAATCGTAGCAACAATAAAAGATTTGAAGGTAACTGTTATAACTGTGACAAGAAAGGTCACATGGCAAAAGATTGTTGGTTTAACAAAAGGCCCGCTGAGAGCAATGCTGCTACTTCTAGTACAAAGGAGAAAAGCGAAGATGATTGGGACGCTGAAGCATTTTTTGCTATGGAAGAGGAAGAGTTAGCTCTCACAGTAACAACGGCTGACCGAATTGACTATGAGAATGACTGGATTGTCGATTCAGGTTGCTCAAATCACATGACAGGCGATAAACAGAAGTTGCAGAACCTGTCAGAAAAGGAGGTGTTGTCAGATTCAAAAGAATTTGAAGACATGTTACAACAGAAAATGGGAGAGTATATTGTCCAACTTCAATCAACTTCAGATGAAGTAGAAGACCTATGTGATGATAACGATGACGAGCAAGTGTTAGTCCAGAGTCCTTGGCAAACTGGTGTGTATCAACCAGATGTTAGATCGAGTGAAGTGGAAGAACCATCTCCACAATCACAAATCCGAAGGACAACAAGAGCACGGAAGCCAAATCCCAAATATGCTAATGCAGCCATAGTGGAAGAACCAATTGCAACAGAACCTGAGACGTTTGAAGAAGCATCACAGAGTTCTAAGTGGATTATGGCTATGAAAGAAGAGATCACTGCGCTTGAGCAGAATCAGACTTGGGATCTAGTGCCAAAACCAAGAGATGTGAAACCCATATCCTGCAAGTGGGTTTACAAGATAAAACATCGTCCAGATGGGTCGATTGAAAGGTACAAGGCACGGTTGGTGGCTCGTGGTTTCTCTCAGAAGTATGAGCTAGACTATGATGAAACGTTTAGTCCGGTGGCAAGACTTACAACCGTACGAGTCCTACTTGCCCTTGCAGCCAACAAAGACTGGAACTTGTGGCAGATGGATGTGAAGAATGCATTCCTTCATGGAGAGCTAGATCGGGAAATCTACATGATTCAACCATTGGGATTTCAAAACCAAAATCATCCTGAGCATGTGTGTAAGCTGCGAAAGGCACTTTACGGATTGAAACAAGCACCTAGAGCATGGTATGGTAAGATTGCTGAATTTTTAACTCATAGTGGTTATTCAGTGACACCTGCAGATTCCAACTTGTTTGTCAAAGCTAATGGAGGAAAGCTAGCTATCGTATTGATATATGTGGATGATTTAATCATAACTGGTGATTATGAGGCAGAAATTCTTCAAACCAAGGAAAATTTATCAGTTCGTTTCCAAATGAAAGAACTTGGACAACTCAAGCACTTTCTTGGTCTAGAGGTTGATCACATACAAGAAGGAATATTTCTCTGTCAACAAAAATATTCTAAAGATTTGCTAAAAAGGTTTGGAATGCTCGAGAGCAAGCCAATTTCAACACCGATGGAACCAAATGGCAAGATGTGTGCACTTGAAGGCAAAGACTTGGAAGATGCAACTATGTATCGACAATTGGTAGGTAGCCTGATCTACTTAACCTTGACTCGACCTGACATTTCTTATACAGTTGGTGTGATGAGTCGGTATATGCAAAATCCGAAGAAGCCTCATTTAGAAGCAGTTCGACGAATACTGAGATATGTGAAAAGTACAATAGATTATGGTCTTTTGTACAAGAAAGGTGAAGACTGTAAGTTAGTTGGTTATTGTGATGCTGACTATGCAGGAGATCATGACACCAGGAGATCAACAACTGGGTACATGTTTAAACTTGGTTCTGGAACAATTTCTTGGTGCAGTAAGAGACAACCAACGGTATCATTGTCAACTACCGAAGCTGAGTATCGAGCAGCAGCAATGGCAGCTCAAGAGTGTACGTGGCTGATACAACTAATGAGTGATCTACATCAACCAGTAGATTATGCAGTTCCGTTGTATTGCGACAACCAGTCAGCAATTCGTTTGGCAGAAAATCCAGTCTTTCACGCAAGAACCAAACATATAGAAGTGCATTATCACTTTATCAGAGAAAAGGTTCTACAAGAAGAAATTGAGATGAAGCAGATCAAGACAGATGATCAAATGGCAGACTTATTCACAAAAGGTTTGAGTATCAACAAATTTGAAATGTTTCGTCGTCAACTCAACATGGTGCAAAGAGGAAGAGCTGGTATTGAGGGGGAGTGTTAAATTGTCCAATACCAGCCCAAAGAAAAAATAAAAGCCTAACAATGTGTGGTTGCAATTGTGTGGTTTAATGTGTGGTTGTAGTTGTGTGGTTTAATGTGTGTTTGTAATTGTGTGGTTTAATGTGTGGTTGTAATTGTGTGGTTTAATATGTGGTTGTAGTTGTGTGGTTTAATGTGTGGTTGTAGTTGTGTGGTTTAATGTGTGGTTGTAGTTGTGTGATTTAAATGTGTGGTTGTTATTAAACAACAATGGGTGGTTGTAATTTATTTAGATTTTATATTTGTGTGGCTTGTGTTTGTCTTGGTATTGTATAAATACCCCCCTCCCTTGCATTTGTAAATCATCAAGTAGTAAGCTTCAATAAGCAATAAAAGTTCTAAGTTTTCCTAAGGAGTTCTTCTCTAAAGAGTGTAGTCTAGAGTAAAGTGTGAGCATTTGTGAGTTTTCCTAAAATCTAAACTTTCTTCTTTGAGTGGTAAAATTAGAGTTATCTACTCTAAGCTTTTCTCAACAGAAGCTACTAATTTTTAATTCTATTCTTTAAAGCTTAAGAAAATTTTAAAGCACATACTATATGTAGCTCTAAAAAACAACTTGAAACTCTTGAAAAGTATGTCATAGTCATGATATCCCTGCAATTTGGCTTTTGAAGCTCTTTTTCCAGGAAAACATTAATTAATTTAGAACGAAGAATTTAAAAACAAATTTGGTGTCTGCCATGTTGATCTTGATATGCCTCGACAGAAGTGTGAAGAAGCATCCCTTCACGGTTTTTAAAAACAAATATGGTGTCTGCCATGTTGATCTTGATATGAGGTAAGGTAAATACAACAAATAAGTTACTAGGAGTAACTTTTTCCAAGAAAAGAGAAAAATAGAGAAGCTTTTGACAGGTTAATTCTCTTCTTTTGCCAATTGGGAGGACACTTATAAGACTCAGAATCTTCCAAAATAAGCCAAGTGATGTTGAACTCTGAATTTTTTTTTTTTTTTTTTCAAAATAAGTGAAAAAAAGTCTTTTAAAGCTTTGGAGAGTATAACAATTGGTCTATAAAACAAAGGCTTCAGAATTTGAATGCTTCTAACTTTCAAGAATTTTGCAAGTTCAATGAGAAATTGGAGTGTTAGCTTGTGGTGACAAAAAAAATTTTAAAAAAAAAAAAAAAAAAAGGGCTTGGAAGGGATATGACTACGACATTTTGGCAAAATCTAAAACATAAATTTTTTTAACCATAATCGTCCAATTTATAAAATAAAATAGTAGTAACTAATAATGTAAAAGCAGAATTAGGGCATGCCAATTGCCAACAAATATCACTCTACATCCATGGAATGGATAAAATATTCCCCAGAATCAACAAAAAGTTATAAACCAGCTCAAATTGAGTAAGGCTACAAATAATCTTGAATACTATTGAGTAAGGCGCAAATAGATGAAAAGTTATAACTAGAACTGGATAGGGGCCGCGCGAACGCAGGCCCCCGCTACCACAAATTATGACGTAGGCTCTCCCTCTTGGGGAGACCTTAGAGCAGCACCCCCCCGAAGTGCAATGGAGGTCACTGCCCTAGGCCATGAGTCTTCTTGATCGCCCATTGACCCCGTCCAGGTAAGTATGTTTGAAAGTTGGGATATGCTCTTTCCTTATACACCACGCTTATATTGTGTTTACGATATGTTAGGTATGTGGGATTCAAGTCAATGTTGTGGATTATTGTATTCAAAGATATTTTAAAGTTTCATAGTCTCTAAAAGGGATATCTCAACATTAAAGCATGAGACTTCAATTTGAAACTTCGATTCAAATTTTAAAATATAAGAGATGAGATTTACAAGATCGATTGAAGAGTTTGGTTTGAATTATAAGAATATATATATATATATATGGGGAGGGATCCACTTACACTAATGTAAAACTTATTAATTTTACACTATTTTTGAACCATTAGATGAAGATTAAATAATTGGCTCAGATTAAAACATATTTTTACCTTTCGTTTCAAGATTCTTTAACCCTTCGTTTTTTCATCCGCTCATCTCTGTTTCCTTCTCTCTATCACTGTAATTCTTTTCGCTCCAAGAAAATCCAAAAAGAGGCTGCTGGAGAAAGCTAAAGGCATTCAAATTGGTCAGAGATCAAAACACACTTTGCTTGTCTTTCCCAATTTCCTTTCACGGTACTATTTTCCCTTCCTTTTTATCACTGCATCTCTAATCTTTTAAAAGACAATATTTTGGTTTTTCATTAAATAAAATCTTTATCAATAAAATATAAGATTATTGTATATAATGGAGTAATGAATAAATTAATTTCTTTATAAAATAAAAACGCATATGAAATAAGATTCGACAAGTTTAACTATTAAAATAGAATTCGTCACGTTCAACGTGGTAAAGAATAGATTACTTAAATATATTATGTTTTTCTTTTTCATCCTCTTTGATGAATAGATCATCTGCAATTTTGAGAAGAGTTGTATAGGTAGGAAGGTATATATATTATGTACTATTAGTAATCAAGTGGTAAACGATTAAGATTTTACTTGTTCTTCGCATGATGATCGATACATATTCTTTCCACAGAATCATGTAATGTTTGTTATTTCGAATTGAATAATAGAAACAATGCTACAGATTTTGAGTAGCATTAGAAATTTAATATATAAACCATGTTAAGCAAAAAAAAAAAAAACGTGGTAAAGAATAGAATAATAGTGAAGCAAAAATTTATTTTCTCATTCAGGTAAAAAAAAAATTCTCTTTTCTATTGTATGAATTAAGATATTTTCACAATATTTTACTCATAAATTTTATGGGTTTCCATTAAAACATACATCCTGGCTTTACTGAACTAAAACAATTAAACAATATATGATGCAGCTTTTCTCGATTGTGAAATTTGCAGTCTTTGCTTGCTCATGTCATAGACAACTCTATTGTTATACAAATTGTGAAATTTGCTTCTGGCCCTGGAGCAACCAACTTGGTGAGTGACTTTGTCGATGCGATGCTTGATAGTATCCCTCTCGTGGCGATTACAGGTCAGTCCCTCGAAGAATGATCGGTACGGTTGCTTTCCAGGAGACTCCCATTGTTGAGGTAAGAAGGTCAATTACAAAGCATAATTATCTTGCTCTTGATGTGGATGATATTCCTAGGATTGTTAGTGAAGCTTTCATTTTAGCTACTTCTGGTAGGCCAGGTCCTGTTTTGATTGATGTGCCTAAGGATATACAACAGCAACTTGCTGTTCCTAAATGGAATCAGCCTATTAGATTACCAGGGTATATGTCTAGATTGCCTAAGGCTCCCATTAAGGCTCATTTGGAGCAGATTGTTAGGTTGGTTTCGGAGTCTAAGAAGCCGGTTTTGTATGTTGGTGGTGGGTGTTTGAACTCCAGTGAGGAATTGAAGAGATTTTGTTATAGTTTTTTTAACTTTTTTATTTTTTTATTTATTTTTTTAGGTTACATGCAAAATGAATTATATTATGGAGAGTTCATCATTAAAGGATACCCAACTTATTGGTGATGAGAGTGAGCAAAGTGCACTAGTTAATGAATGTAGTAATTTACAAGCAAATGCGATCAAGGAATCCGAGCCATTTATTGGAATGCAATTTGACACTTTGGATGAGGAAGAAAGCTTTTATAAAATCTTTGCTAGGGAACAAGGTTTTGGTATTCGCATTCGGTCAAGTACAACAGGCACTCGAAGTGATAAAATAGTAAGTTGTATTTATGTTTGTTGTAATGAAGGTCAGTACCAAAAAAATGTTATAGAGAATAATGATATTCAGAATGATGTCAAGATAACTAGAAACAGATGTTCGACTTTAAGAACAGGTTGTGGAGCATTGTTTAAGATAGCAAGGGTAAAGAAAAGTCAGAAGTGGACTGTAAGATCATTTTCAAATGAACATAATCATGATATGATTAGTCCTAAGAGTGTTTCTTATCTTAGATGCCATAAGAAAATGACTCCTGCAGCTAAGAGCCTTGTTGAAAAATTTAATGAAGAAGGAATTCCTTGAGGAAAAGTTGCAGCATTGTTTAGTAATACAGACCAACAGTTTTCAGATAGAGATTGTTGGAATCATCTTAGAGATTTAAGGAGAAAAAACTTAGATGTTGGAGATGCCCAAGCTATCTTATGTTATTTCCGGAGAAAGCAAACTGAGAATCCTAATTTCTTTTATGCAATTCAATGTGATGGTGATGCTCGTATGGTAAATTTATTTTGGGTTGATGCTCGATCCCGATTGGCTTATGAACATTTTGGTGATGTCATTACGTTTGACACCACTTATAAAACTAATAAGTATAGTATGCCATTTGCTCCTTTTGTAGGATTAAATCACCATTGCCAGTCAATTTTATTTGGTTGTGCTTTGTTGCAAGATGAATCTGAGCAAAGTTTAATTTGGTTATTTGAAACTTGGCTTGAGACGATGCATGGAAAAGCACCGGTATCAATAATTACTGATCAAGATTTAGCTATAGGGGCTGCTGTGATGAAAGTGCTTCCAGAATCTCGCCATCGTCTATGCCTTTGGCATATAAAAAAGAAATTTCCAGAGATGCTTTCCCATATATATCATAAGAAATCTGTTTTCAAACGTGAACTAAAGAGATGCATTCACGAATCATCTACTGTAGAAAAGTTTGAGAAGGAGTGGCATGAATTGATGGTTAAGAATAGTTTGGAGCAAAATGAATGGCTTCAGGGGTTGTACGAGATTCGAAATTCGTGGATTCCTGTGTATAATCAGAATACTTTCTTTGCAGGAATGAATACTACCCAAAGGAGTGAGAGCATAAATTCTTTTTTTGATTCTTTTGTAGATTCAACAACTACATTGCAAGAGTTTGTAGTGAAATACGAGAAGACAGTTGACAGTCGCTACGCCAAAGAAAAAAGAAAAAGAAGATTTTGAATCAAGGCATAAGTCTCGGATTCTGAAAATTGGTTATAAAATGGAGCATCGGTCTATACAAAGAATGTTTTTCATCTTTTTCAAGATGAACTTGTCAAAAGTAATCAATTCATATAGCAAAAGGTAAGAAAACTTGGCTCTTGCTATGAATATAAGTTGTCTAGTAGTTTTGATTCTCATGATAGCTTTCTTGTTCATCTTGATTTGAGCTCCAAAGTCGGTACTTGTGAATGTAATCTTTTTGAATTTAAAGGCATCTTGTGTAGACATATGTTGGCAATTTTTCACTTTAAAAATGTTGTTGAGATTCCAAATCACTACATTTTGAAACGCTGGACAAAAGAAGCAAATAGAGGTTCTGGAATTTATGAAAGTGGGCCAAATCTTCAAGTTGATCATCAGAAGTCAGCTTCTTTAAGAAGTTTACATGTTTGTCGTCTCATAAATCAATTATCTTTTTTTGCTGAAAAATCTGAAGAGATGTATAAAGTGATTGTGGGAGACTTGGACCAGATACACCAAAAGGTTTCCATGATGGAAAACCAAGAATATGATAATACGGAGAAAGAAAATGCTTCAAGCCAACAATTGACGAGTGAAATGATTCATGAGGTAACAGAGAATCAGCTTAATCATATTCCTTTGTCAATCAATATTGGTGATCCACATATTTCTCAGACTAAAGGTCGAAAAAAGGTAGTCATGAGTCTCAGAGTGGAAGATTCAAAAGCGGTCTTGAAATAGCTTTGGCTCGTACAACTATGAAAAGACGATCATGTCAAACTTGTGGAAGGTATGGTCATAACAAGCGTAGCTGTAAAGGAATAGAAAAGTCTACAAATATGCCAACATCTGGTAATGTAGAGTGAAAGGTATGACTTTTGATGTTGTGAATTTATTTATATTAAAATATGCATCTTTAATTTATTTTGTTGAATTTGTTTTTCAGGTCTTCTTTTACTTGGTTTGCAGTATCACAACTGGTGGTTTGTAGATTGGGTTGATGCCAATCACTGCAACGCTTAAGTTTAATGGTTTTATCTATGTTTACAGTCACGTTTCTTGACTATTTAAATTCTTCCGAGGTTGTTAATATTTTAATTTTTAGACTTTTTCTTTTTCTTTAGCTCTCAGCTCTATGCTCTGTATCAATTTTTTTAGATTTTGAATTATCTTTTACTCTTTCATTTTTTGATTCTATCAACTTTTAATTTTTTTTCTTTCTAAAAATTCTATTTTTTTCAGTTGCGGTTCTGCTTTTGACTTAATTATATGCACTCGGAGTCATTTCCCATTCAATTTTTCGTAGCTTTTGCTCTTATTCAAACTCAAGAGCATGTGAAAATTTTTATTATGTAATGTTCATCGCCAGCTTGTTGATATTTTGAACTTGTCAACAGATCCCACTTCGTGGATAAAGGTCAAATCATCCCAAAATTACTAGTATCTTGCATTAGACACTCTAAGAAAAATCCAAGGCTATATATTTCTCACTACCAGTGGGGCTGTAATTTATTCCAGTATATGAAACCATACATTCAACGGTAAAGAGGTCACTTAATTACATTACAATAACTGTGTTTCATATTCATACAGTATTTAAAGATCCATATAATTTCCTCAAAAAAAAATCTGTATAAAACACCAGCCAAATCTTAGACACGGTTCATAGATTGGCACTGTCAAATACGGTTTATAGACTGGCACTGTCAAATATGGCTCTTGAGGAAGTCAATGATTAGCTCATTCACCAGATCAGGTAGTTATAATCGTGTTCCCACCGGTTAATTCATCAAGAACCTGAATTGCATATTGAGGTGGAATAGCTTCACCAAAGGTCTTGTAATTCAATGGATATTTCAGCTTCTACTCGTTTAATTCCTGCCTCCAAGCTGAATAATCAAGTTTAAGCTTACCTCCTTTACTCTCCAATATCCTGTTTATCCCTTTCAATGCCAATTTCACATCCCAACAAACAGACACATGAGGCTGCTTATTCTTCCCAATTTCAGCTGAATCAATATCGATATGCACAATCTTGGCCCGACTAGCAAAAGCCTCGAGTTTTCCCGTCACCCGATCATCGAACCTCACTCCAAAAGCAAGCAACAAATCACTATTATCCACAACATAATTAGCATACACAATTCCATGCATCCCAAGCATTTGTAACGACAATTCATCCGAACTCGAAAAAGTCCCGAGACCCATCAAAGTACTTGCTACAGGTATCCCTGTAAGCTCAACAAATCTCTTCAATTCCTCACTGGAGTTCAAACACCCACCACCAACATACAAAACCGGCTTCTTAGACTCCGAAACCAACCTAACAATCTGCTCCAAATGAGCCTTAATGGGAGCCTTAGGCAATCTCGACATATATCCTGGCAATCTAATAGGCTGATACCATTTAGGAACAGCAAGTTTAAAACTTATAAGTTTTACACTATTTTTTGACCTTTAGATTAAAATTAAATAGATTATGTGTAATTGTCAAACCAAGAATGAAAATCCCAAGATTGAGAAACTAAAACTTGATGTACCCCCATTTACATGTGAACACATTAAAATTCATATCCACACCACAAAAAAAAAAATCTAAAAATGTTTTAGATTTTGTCAAGATGTCATAGTCATGATATCCCTTGCAAGCTCTTTTTATTTTTCTCTAATTTTCAGTACCACAAGCTTTTTACCAACAATTTTTCATTGAACTTGCAAACACTAAGAAGTTAGAACTACTCAATTTTAAAACCTTTTATGGACCAATTGTTCTAAAGATCTAAAACGTCCCTTTTTTTTTTTTGAAAAGATTTTGAGTCCAATTAGTAATACAAATTTGCTTTATCGTTCTACTTTTTGTTTAATTTTTAATTTACTTATTTTCTTGCTCTCTTTTCACTTTTTGGCTTCTGGTCTAAGTAGGTATTTTCTATTATGTTGTACCTTTCTTCCTATCTCTATGGTAGTTAGTAATTACGATAGAAAAGAGTGAGCAATCGGTTAATTTGATTAGAAATTTCATTAATCGAATCAACCGAATTTTGTGAAGTAATCGACTAATTGACAACTGAATTGTAATCAGTTAATTCGGTTGGTTAATCAAATTAAGCGAAATTTAATCAAAACTTTGAGCTTACATTTTTACATGAAATTTTTTATAGGCTATTTCTGGGTGTGTTTGATAAAGTATTGAAAATTTTTAATACATTGATAAAGAAATTTTTCAACATTTAAGTTTTTCAATGTGTTTGATAATCCATATTAAATTTATTTATAGAAAATTTTTAACAAAAAAAATATTGAATGTGATAAGTAGGTATAGAGCTACTTATCACTTAATGCAGAACATGTTAAGTCAATTTTATTTTTAAAAAAATTATATTTAAACTAAATTATCGCTCTTTTTTGTTACAAAAGATGAGATATTTAAATTACCCCTTTTAATTTTTATCCAAAATTATCCAAAATAATATAAAATATCATGTTAATAAGATTAAAATTGTGAAATAATTAATTTTTAAAATTCAAGATTTACAGTTATCAAATACTATTATTAAATTCAGTACTTAACTATAGTAAAATACCAAACAGTTCTTATAATACAAATTCAATGCTTATAAATTAAGCACTTAATATTTCAGCATTTATTTTTTTAGTTTATCAAATAACACCTTAATTAAAATTTATTTGATGAGCATGACATCATGGGCTTACAACATGGTGAGTTTGTTTATCAAGCTATATAAAAGATTATATACTTATTATTAAACTTTTTTTTTTGAATGGTTATTGCTCATAAACAAAATAAATGTATAATATTATAACGATTAATCTATTAAATATTTGGTACTTGATTAAGAGACTTATAGTTATACTAAAGAAGTTAGAAAATCAATTTAGCTTCTGATTAAATTTACATAATCGTGATTTAATCTTTGTGACAAACGTTTTGATTTTAAGAATTTATGAGTTATGATTAATTAATACAATAAATAGACGAATAATAATTAATTTTTAAAATTCAAGATTTACAGTTATCAAATACTATTATTATATTCAGTACTTAACTATAGTAAAATACCAAACAGTTCTTATAATACAAATTCAATGCTTATAAATTAAGCACTTAATATTTCAGCATTTATTTTTTTAGTTTATCAAATAACACCTTAATTAAAATTTATTTGATGAGCATGACATCATGGGCTTACAACATGGTGAGTTTGTTTATTAAGCTATATAAAAGATTATATACTTATTATTAAACTTTTTTTTGAATGGTTATTGCTCATAAACAAAATAAATGTATAATATTATAACGATTAATCTATTAAATATTTGGTACTTGATTAAGAGACTTATAGTTATACTGAAGAAGTTAGAAAATCAATTTAGCTTCTGATTAAATTTACATAATCGTGATTTAATCTTTGTGACAAACGTTTTGATTTTAAGAATTTATGAGTTATGATTAATTAATACAATAAATAGACGAATAATAATTTGATTTTAACCATCTTAAATTACAATGCATAAAATTAAATAAATAAATTACATAAATAGATAAAATTAATAATTTTAATTTTTAAAAAAATTTAAATTTATTTAATATATATATTAAAGAAAATTTAAAATTTTTGGGGGACCAAGGCCCCCTCTGGCTCCTTAAAGGAGCCGCCCCTGCTCTTTGGAGTTCGAACTATTTCAGGTTCAAGCTCGAGTTCATGTTCGGACAAGTTTTTTGTCATTTTTTATTTTACGTTAGATAGAAGTACTTCTACAAATTTTAAATGTCCAAATTCAAAGATAAATTATTATATTTTTTATGTAAGCTTTTGTATAATATGATATTTTAACTATATTTGTGTATTAATATCAATATTAGTTTGCACAAAAAAGATATAAAATTAAGTTATTATATATAATCTTTTTTGAAATAATTGATTATAGAAAATATGATATATTATAATATTGATATTTAAAACAATTAATTTAATTAACTCTAATATTTAATACGTAAATACATTATAATTTATATTCTACATACATAATATAATTGTACACATTAATAATTAAATCAAAATGGACAAATGTGAAATGGTAAGACAATACCAAAAAAATATGAACTTGAGATAGAAATTATATTGTGGAGAGAGGGGAAAAAAAAAGAGAAAAATAATAAAATTTTGCTTTTATAAAGATTGATGTGCCGATAATAAAATGCCATGTGGCGTCTAATGTCTAAAATGTCAGTATCACGTGGGTGCCACACTATCATTATGGATCTGATTAAGTTGATGACATGGCAATTTATGCCACATGTTATTTTATGATTTATCAATGTCCAAATCATCGTTAGAGATGGCAGCGGGTAGGATATCTGTATTTTTTTGTAATATCTGAATCCGCAAAATTGCTTTAAAATCCGAATCAGTTTATTATTTGCATTAAATTTGAATATTACTATCCAAATCTGAATCTGAATTAAATAATATTATTTGTCGGATATCCGAATCCGTTAAATATCCGAATTCAGTAAGTAAAAAAAAATTAAATCTAAATATAAAACCAAAAAAATAAAAATTTAAAATTCAAATAATCAGATAATGGATTCGGATATCTGAATCCGCAAAAGTAAGCGGATTCGGGTAATGGATATCCGATGTCTCATATCCGCATTCGCTCTGAATCCACTGCGAATAGTAATTATAATATCCGAATCCGAATTTTATCTGAATTCGTAATATCCAAATCCATAAAAAGTGGATCAAATGTTTATAAATATATGAATCTGCACTACTCATCGCCATCCCTAATCATCATTGAATAATAATTTAAAGTACAAACATCACGTTAAAAAATTTATTGTAGTTCATAAATTAAATATGACATTGACCTTTTGATAACTATGCGTTTGTTGCATAGATCCTAATGTAATACTGCAAATAAATTAAACGTTTAACATGTTAGCTTTTAGTTTTTGTCTATAATATTTTTGGCTTATTATATGTGTTAAATAATAGATATTATATAGATTGTCATGAAATAATTTATTTATAAATTGATTATTTCAAATTAATTTATTTATTAAAAAATAATTCTATAACATTACTACAAACTATAAAGTGAATACTATAACATGATGTAAATACTTAAATGTCCATGCCGGTTAACTTTTTTATATATTTTTAAACATAGTCTTTTCATTTACTTTTTTAATAATTTTTGGTTTATATATGTGTTAAATAATATAATCTTTATTTTCATTTAAAAATGATTTTAAAAGAATTAAAATAAAATAATTATTATTATTAAAAATTGTAATCAAATTAAAATTTTAAAAATTAAAACCTTTAAAAAATTTCGTATTCAAAATTTGAACACTCCCATAATATATTATTTTTTGTTTATTTACAATCAAAATGGAAAAAAATAAACCTCCATTTCAAATGTCACTACAAAGGAGAAAAAAAAAGAAATAGAAAATCCAAAAAAGCATAATTAAATGAATGAGATAAGTAATGCCTAAATATTTGAAAGATATGGATTTCGATAAACTATAAATACAATAAAAAATAAAGCTATTTATAAAGCAAAAATAATTATTTTGTAAATCTGGACTTTACGCAAATAGTTCACCTAACTCTTTTAGTATAGACTAATTTTCTTATATTTTGAAAATCAATATAAATACATTCAACAAAACAATATACGTTAAGCACTCTTGAAAAAATTGGATCGAACTGGCCGGTCGGATCAGTTGAATAAAAAATAGAAGGCCTATTCGATCCGAAATATATTTTAAAACCGAGAAGTATGCAAATCGGTGAAAAATGGTTGAATCAACAAAAAAACCGAGAAAAAGTCAGAAAATTGGTTTTAAACTTATTTTTTTCTTTTTTAAAAAATTTATTGTATGTGATGAGATTTAAATCTTTAATCTTTTAGATATATATTAAAAACCATACCATTTAGTCAAATACATATTTTTATTAAGTATTTACTATATTTAATACTTATTTAATATTAAAATTACTTATTTAATATTAAAACTATTTTTTAAAATCAACCGGTCGGTTGAATCGATTCAAACGATCAGACGAATTGAACCGGTGATCGGAGGTTTCACTGTTTGACCTCCGATCCAATTTTTTAATATTAATTTTTAGAAGATTATAATAAAATAAATTTCAATTAAATAGAAACTTTAAAACTTAACGTACATAAAATAAAAAAATTAAAGATAATTAATAATAATTAAATCATTTTAATAAATTGTCAATTAAAATAGTAGTTACAAAATATATTTGATTTTATATTAATTAAAAAATATATTAGTTACTAATGCATTATATGTTTGCGTAGGTCCTACCTAATAATATCAGCTCGCATTCTGCCTAGTTTCATTCAGATTATCCCATAGCTTATATTAAAACAATATATTTTATTTATATTAATTAAAATTTATGATCTAATCACTATTATATTTATCATGTTACCCGGATGAAATTGATCAGCTTAACGTTATTTAGATTTGTTATTATAGTCCATGGAAGAAATTAATATATTAGATAATAAAAAAAAAAAACTGTAAAACAAGCACGTCTTTATACTTAATTGACGGAATATAAATGGAATTGGGTTTCCTTACCTTTTTTTCATTTGATTTTTAACTTGAATTAATTTAAGGAGTAATTAAGTATTGTTTTTTGACATTTAATTAAAATAAGTTATTTCTAAATGTTTCAATTACTCAATATTATAATTGAGCATATAATTCTTATAATTTAGAGTATAATTAAACTTAACCATTTTGGTTATTTAATTCGTATAATATACCCTAACGTTTTAATCGTTTTTTCTTTTTAGTTTTACATCCGTTTTTCATATTTTCAAATCATTTATACATTAATTTTCCATTTATTCTCATTTTCGGTTAGTAAAGATAAAAGCAATCTCATTTATAAAAATGAACTAATATAAACATTATTTGATATAAGTCAACAAAATAAAAACATATAGTAAAAGTTTAAAAAATGTATAAAGAACTATTTGATTCTAAAAACAAAAGGGAGTAAATCAAATCCTATTTTAAAAAAACTAACCCCATTTTATAGAGAAGAATCTGAAAACAAATCCTAAATAGAAAAAAAATCAAAATCAAAATCAAGAAAACAGATGGGTGAATGAACTAACCTATGGAGATATTGTAAAAAGAAAAAAGATTTCATGGGTTTAGTGATTTTTTTGAGAGGTAATAACAAAAAAAAAAAAAAGAGAGAGGTAATAATTTATAAGAGAGGAATCAAGCAATTTGAAAATTGTAATGTAAAAGTGAGAAACCTTTAATTATATTATACACATTAAATTATCAACAATATTATTGTTGTGTAATTAAGGATATATACTGTTATAAGAATTAAATGCCAACTTTAATATTTAGTAATTAGGAAGTAGATAAGTTTAGAAATAATTTTATTTAATTAAATGTCAAATATCAAACATGATTATTCCTAAATTATTTCAATTGAAAATAACTAATTAACCCTATTTATTTCAAAAAGGAGTGGGCGTTATATAAAAATTATTTGCATAAAATCTAAACGTGAAAATTATTTATAGATCCAAAAAAATTAAAATCATAACTAAAAATTGAAATATTAATGAGGGAAAACAGTTTTTAGGGAAATTATGGTTTTTGAAAGAGGAAAATGACAGAGAAGAAAGGCTTTTGAGAGTGAATGAATTTTAACCTGTAATTTTAATGGAGATAATCTGTGAATTAAATGGTTAATTACTATGCTATGGGGAAGAAAGAGAACAAATATGAAAATTTATGATAATCAAATATGATAATTCCCTTTTACTTTTCAAGCATATTGAAAATACTTTAAAATACACATATAATGCAATAACTCACATTTAAACTACGAAAATTAGCTTACAACTAAAATACATTTAAAACATATTTAAAATGTTAGAGTCTAATTGCAATTCATCTCAAGTGAAGTGAAGGGAGTTTTAATCTTCACTAATAAAACCATATTAAATTCATTTAAAAATTAAGTAACCATCATAAAATTTATTTAAATATGTACATATAATAAAGAATAATTAAGATACAAATAAATTATAAATAGATTATAGTATAACGAATTACCTATTTAAATATGAATTACCTTCTTAAGTGGAATTTCAATAAGGAATTTTTTTTTTTATTGGGTACAAAAGAGGTCGCAGCTTAGTGATAAGGGAAAGGGTTGCAAATGTTGGGATTCGAACCCTAGATCTGCTGGATGTCACCTTTTAAGGGTGACCATATGAACAACTGAGCTAAGCTCTGAGTTCAATTTCAATAGAGGATTTGACGTGCTCAAATCCCCTCTTAAAATTCTTTCTAAAATTTGAGTTCTACCTTACTTTTACCCAAACGATCAAATTTATTTTTAAAATTTGAAAATTTTGATTGAAATGAAATTTCTCATTTAAATACCACATCCAAATACTATTGTAAAATACTATGGCTCACATGATAATTCAGTAAGCCAAGATAAATGTTTAATTATTTAATAATTATTTAGGTGATATTATCACAGTAAATCTTATTCAAGTTAAACTACTCTAGTGATAAAAGTTAATGATAACTGATTAGGATTATGATTTTACTCTTAAACAATTATCAGGTATGGATCTCTAGTTTAGTCTATATATTGCTTGTTAAACCATTTCAAGGTAATTACAGAAAAAGAAAATAGAATAGAAGACACATCAAGTAAGAAAAATTTTCTGTGTGATTGGAGCAGGATGAGCAACCATTGGCCCTTAAAAGGGTCCGAAAAAACGTAGTCTAAATAGGGTGTATCTATACTAATATAATGGGAGTGGCTGAGTTAGTGTCACGAGTCAAGTGACACCAACTCAGTTGGTGAAATCACAAAAAAGTCTAATATAATTATAATATAAAAAATAAAATAGGGATATTTTTGTCTTTTCAGATTTCATATACATATATATTTTTAAAAAAATACATATTTATTCTTAAAAAAAACTATCCACTAAGCCAAAAAACTATCCACTATCTCAAAAAATTACCTACCTATAAAATTATCTATATTTTTTACTTATAATTTGTTTTCTTAAAAAGTATTTTTTTCATCCACATAGTGGTGGGTGTGTCAGATTCTAGTCTATATTAATATAACAGGAGTGACTGAGTTGGTGTCACCAGTCAAGTGACACAACTCAGTGGTGAAATTACAAAATCGAATATAATTATTACATAAAAAAATAAAATTAAAATATTTTTGTCTTTTCAAATTTCATATACATATATATTTTAAAAAATACATATTTATTCTTAAAAAAACTATTCACTAAGCCAAAAAGCTACCCACTTTCTCAAAAAACTACCCACCTATAAAACTATCTATATATTTTACTTATTATTTTTTTTTAAAGTACTTTTTCACCCACATGATGGGTGTGTCAGATTCTAGTACTAATATAATGGGAGTGGCTGAGTTAGTGTCACGAGTCAAGTGACACCAACTCAGCCAGTGAAATCACAAAGAAGTCAAATATAATTATAACATAAAAAATAAAATATGGATATTTTTGTTTTTTCAAATTTCATATATATATATATATATTTAAAAGAATAAGTATTTATTCTTAAAGAAAACTACCCACTTTCTCAAAAAAATACTATCCACTTTTAAAACTATCTAAATTTTTTATTTATAATTTTTTTTTGAAAAAAAATTATTTTTTCACCCACACGGTGGGTGTGTCAGATTCTACTAGACACAATGACATTGTTTGTAACTTCATGCAACTCTAAGGTGATTTTTTTTTTGGTTTGTATTTGACGCACTGTCAGTGTATAGGTCTATATACTGGCAGTGAATCCTACACTGAGACCTCATTAAAAACTAATCTCTAACTCTAACTCCTAACCCCTAACCCGACAGGTGGCATCGTAGGATGCACTGTCAGTGTATAGGTCAACGCATCAAATATAAATTTTTTTTTTTTGTTTATTCAACTTATTTCATAATGTGATTTTTTGATTTGGGTTAGAAGAATTCGAACCGTGCTCTTTGAATAAGGACATCAAGTATCAATCTCATAACTAACTGCAAAAACAAAGCTTTTGATGAATAATTTTGTTTAGAATTTTGTTTAGATCCTTTTCTCCTTTACTAAATCTATAATAGAAGTTGAATGCTTTCTGAAATATCGAATCTTCTCTATAACTTGAATGAAAATAATTTGAGTTTTCTCATCATTAATTTTTGGAAATAGCATTCAAAGTCTTTGATTTGATGATAGTTGTTTCCTTTATTCACCCTTTTCCAAATTCTGAAGCCGACATAACTAGATCATGAATCCTGGTCATATGGTTATCACCAGAACTTAACATTTAATTTGGCTTTGGTCAGATATAAGTTTTATGGTACTTATCATGAATGTGATTATGAGCTCAGTTGGCATTGAGATTGAGCTGCATTTGATCCTAATTATTATTAATAATATTAATCATAAATGTAATGGCAGATAAAATCTACAAATTAAGTGAATTTGTTCTGAATATATAGCGAAAGCATGTAAGAATAGGTTATTGCCATTGACAATACTAAATTGGACCCAAGGAAATATGCCTTGTCCCATATCGATTGGTGAATAACATGACAATCCATGCATCTATTATAAAATGGAGCTAACAAGATTGAGTAATTTATCTTTGCGCTTGGGGCAATGACGTAGCTAGTGAGGTTCTAACCGAGGCACATCTATTGCTGGTTGAAAACTATTTCCAAACCCCTTCTTAGGCTTGGGTTCAGCCTTGGCCTTCGAGAATTTTTGGAAGGGATCCTTTCGGGTTAAAGCCCTACAATTTTAGGCGGGTTTGGTTTGGTGAATCTTATATTGTGTTTGGTAATAGGATTACCCTTTATAAGCTGATGAAGTCACATTCCTGTGAATCTTACATGCATGCGTTTGGTTGACCGTCCCTTCATTTAAGATGATCATGTTTAGTTGGCAGGTATATAACATTTCAGAATCTTCACATTACTAAAATGTCATTGCCTTTGTACAAGCCAATAGTAGGTGGGGACCTGCAGCATGCTTGTTACCTGTTGTGCTTCGGATCTCCCATGACCGAACTGCCATCCATCGCTCTAACCAACTCCAATCCCAATGAGGATGATTTGAATACATAAATGTTTGATTCACTAGTTTAGAAGAGTTCTTCCATGATTGCTATTTTTTTCATTATTTATAAAATGTCATTTAAGTTTAGTTTATGAGCACTAAAAGTTTCAGAACTTATCACCTGATTTACAATATATCAGGTAATAATTTTTTTTTCCCAAAGGAATAATTTCAACAACAAATGGTACCCAATGGCTTCCTTATAAACATGCACATCCAACCAATGGATTCCTTATAAACATTCGTGCTACAAATTCTCCATGGATCTAATTCATGCAGTATGCTACAAATTCTCCATAGTCTACTACAAATTCATGCAGTAAAAGAGAAAAAGAAAGCAGAAATGCCAAAAAATGGTAATAAACCCATACTGAGAAAATGCTATTAGATGCCAAAAGCAATAAACTTGTTAACATATTTCAAATTGAAGTACATTAGTAGCTAAACTAAACATGACCTAGAGCTGTTAACATATGCACAGCTATTTTACCAAGCAAGTCACAAACACTTTTTACAAAAGTGTTTTCCGTGCCCAATATCTTCAATCTGAAAACTGAGCTAGACATGTCTGTCAATTGTCTAATATTGATTCAAATTCTGATAAGTGCTAATGGGAACAAATCTAATCCAAGTGACGAGACGATATTTTAATAATTATCCAAAACAAAAAAGGAAGACACAATTATGGAATTTCTAACTTAGAATTTATGCCGAAACCCAACACCTGAGTGAGTTAAACCTAGCTGGCTATACCTACCATTACCAACTGCTGTTCTTATCTCATTAAGATTTAAAGCCAAATATATATATATATATATATATATATCAATCTTGTTTTGGCTTTGATTTGAAGATTAAGTTAAAGCTAAAGTTGCATTACAAAAAAAAGGGCATATATTGTAGGGTGAGTGGTAACATAGTTGGAAATTCTTCTAATCTGCATAAATTCAATTTTCAACAGGATAATATCTTCAATCTAAAACAGAATACTCCTTTTCTTTTCACGTCACTCAAATAAGGTTCAGATTTGTTGTTTTCTAACATCTAGACTGATTTTGTTGCATGGGCAAGCATCACAGTTTCAAGCATTTCGAAAAGAAAAAAAAGTCCCAAAGTTTTAAACCCACCCTTGGAACAAGGACAATAGGGATTATCTCATTGAATATCATGATTAATTTACCATGTACATAGCAGTATAGGGTAACGAAAGGAAAGGCAAAATCAAAAGCCCAAAAACAATCATAAAAACAGGAAAGGGAAGAACCAGGATTAGCTTTGTCACTCTAAATCTTTTTAAACCCCAAAAATTAAATCCAAAACCCTAAACCTTCAATACGACATGCACACACAAAATCAATCACCTAAAATAATATAAATCAAAGATTTCAAAATGAAATAATACCTGGATTTCGAATGGGAGAGGCAACGATTTGGGAGAAATCGAGAGGTAGAGGCAACGGTCTAGGTAGAAATCGAGACCAGAGGAAGAGTCACTGTCGGCTAAAACAAATGTCGTGGTATTGGGTGTTATTTCATTATGTTATAAGGGCAAAAGTGGCAAAAATGTTACATTACTGCGTAATGTAACATAACCTCAGAGAGAGGAGGGTATGATTCAGTCAAAAACACAACTCTTGAGAACAATGTGTGCGTCTGTTGCTTAGATCGTTCTCAGCCTGATTCAATCGTAAAGCACAATGGATGCAATCGTAATGCTATTCTGCAAATAAATTAAACTTTCGACATTTTCCCACATTGTGAAGAATTTTCTTTTTGTAAAGCACAAAGGAGACAGGATCTCAAGTCTGGTTGATGAAACACGGCCTTGTGATCAGAGCGTGATTAACCTCTTCATTAGGGCTCAGCTCCCTATTGAAGTAGTAGAGGATCGTTCTCAGCCTGATTCAAACCAGCCTGGGATGGTTACAAGGTTGTCTGACAGACTCCCAAACTTTTTTTTTTGCGAAAAGTCTTTGAAGAATCCTGCAGAGTTTGAAGCGATATATACACATCTGCAATGCATCATTGCAAACCAACTTAGTTGTTTGAGTAAAACTTTTCAAATATGGCTAAATTACTAAAAGAAGTTAAAAGTTGTGCATTTATTATCAAAGAAGCATTTGGGAGAATTGATTTTAGATTTTCCAGGTGCCCAATTGGTAAATAATGAATCTAATTTACAATCACAACTTGTCCTCAGCTTAGCAGCATCTTTAAAAATCAATAATAATGTGGAGCTTGTTTAATTTCCTAAATTTGCCAATGAATTTTAAATCTTAACATCTCTTAATTAATCAGGTCAATTTAGGGGGTGATTGTTTAAGTTATTAGCTCGGGTTCTTAGGGAACAATTAGCTTTACACGACTTAGTTTAGTGTGATTCTAAGATGGTGAATTTTTTACTTTAGCTAAAATGACTTCACCTTGATCCACATGATATTAAATAGTTTAGCTTGCTATTGGGGTTTTCAAGCGTCGCCTTTGTGTTGCACTATTGCATAGGCCTGGCGCACCTTACCCCACCAATTCTAGTTTAATATTTTAAATCATCCAATTTTAGATTAATCTTTTAAATCAATGGCTAGAAGCTATACTTCCTTTTAATCTAATTTTTAAAGCACTTACGGTTTTTAGTCTTGAAAAACAACTTGAAAGGTGGCTAGAAGCCTACTAATTTTTAATTCTATTCTTTAAAGCTTAAGAAAATTTTAAAATACATCTAAAAAACAACTTGAAACTTTTGAAAATTATGTCATAGTCATGATATCCCTGCAATTTGGCTTTTGAAGCTCTTTTTCCAGGAAAACGTTAATTAATTTAAAACGAAGAATTTAAAGATACTTGGTGGGGATTGACTTCATCAATTTGCATATTATGCTAAACATCATGAGCAATCAGTAGTTAAGAATTGCAGTTGAAAGTAGTGCAAGCAGTAATTAAGAGTTGCAATTGGAAAATAGAGGGAAAGTGAGAAGTTTTTAGATCCAAAAAAAATTCGTTTTTAGACCCAAAAAAAAGAACCAGCCAGGAAAAAACCTCAGCTGCCCCTAGAGAACCCAAAAAATTCATTACAAATTTGAATGGTTATAGCTTATAAACAAACTAAATGTATAATTTTAATTAAATATTTTTAAAACCGTAACCGAATTATTCAAATCAAATGATTGAACTAAAATTGGTGGGGTGCGCCAAGTCCGTGCAATAGTGCACTCTTGCCCTATTTATTGTGGTGGGCTCTCCCCCTAAAAAGAATTAATTTAATATCATGTGGATTAATGATCCACGTAGCAGATATTAAAATGATAAAAACAGATACTACACTGGATCTTAGCCAAAAGGCCGAGAAAAGTATGAAAAAGATTGTAGCTTGATTTTTCTTTTATAATGCACTTTCGCATCACTCTTGGCTTATGCTCTCGATATGAGATTTGAATTTAGATAAACTTTTAGCCTATATCCTTGTTATGGACAAAAAATTTATAACTTTTCTGCACATGGCATGTTGGTGAATTTGCACATGAATTTTTTTTTGGATGTTTATGAAATCAGACTTTGAAGTGTAGCTTAAGAATATTGCGGTGCTCTATGTTATTCCTTTGGTGCATGATGTAAACAATCTAATTTGGGATATTAAAACAGTACTCCTCTTGTCGCAGCTGATTAATTAAGAGATGTTAAGAATTAAAATTCATTGATAATACAATAATACTTTATACTTGAATGTGATCTAAAGAAATATATAGATATATTCTTTAATCCCTTAGAGAGGAAAATTTTAAAAGCTAATAGAACTGGTTCAGCCGCATGATCAATTAGCCAAATTTAGGAAATTAAACAACCTCTACATTATTATTGATTTTGAAGATGCTGCTAAGCTGATGATATTTCGGATTCTGATTATTTTGAATTTGTGCTTTTTTGGATTCAAGTCATTTCGGGATTCGGATCACTTTCGGTTCGGACTCTTTCGAGTTCGAACTACTTCAAGTTCAGGCTCGAGTTTGTGTTCAGACAAATTTTTTTTGTCACTTTTTATTTTACGTTAGATATAATCACTTCTACAAAATTTGAATGTCCAAATACAAAAATAAATTATTTTATTTTTAAGTAAGCTTTTGTATAATATGATATTTTAACTATATTTGTATATTAATATCAATATTTGTTTGCACAAAAAAGGATATAAAATTAATTTATTATATATAATTATTTTTTTAAATAATTGATTATAGAAAATATGATATATTATAATATTGATATTTAAAACAATTAATTCGATTAACTCTAATATTCAACACGGTAATTACATTATAATTTATATTCTACATACATAATATAATTGTACACATTAATAATTAAATCAAAATGGACAAATGTGAAATGGTTATATCTGAAGAAGAAATAATATTAAACTTTAAGAACTCGTAAGACAACACCAAAAAGGAATATGAACTTATGATAGAAATTATATTGTAGAGAGAGGGAAAAAAAAAAGAAATGAGAAAAAACAATAATTTTTTGCTTTTATAAAGATTGTGTGCCAATAATAAAATGCCATGTGGCATCTAATGTCTAAAATGTCAGTATCACGTTGGTGCCACACTATCCGTCGGATATTCGAATCCGCTAAATATCTGAATTCAGTAAGTAAACAAAATTAAATCAAAATATAAAATCAAAAAAATAATAAATTCAAATTCAAATAAACGGATAATGGATTCGGATATCCAAATCCGAATATGCATAAGTAAGCGGATTCAGATAATGGATATCAAAGGTTTCATATCCTCATTCGCTCCGAATCCGTTAAGGATAGTAATTATAATAACCGAATCCGAACTTTATCTGAATCCGCAATATCTGAATCCACAAAAAACGGATTGAATAATTGTAAATATCTGAATTCGCACTATTCATTATCATCCCTAATCATCGTTGAATAATAATTTAAAGTACAAATATCACGTTAAATAATTTATTTTAGTTCATAAATTAAATATGACATTGACCTTTTGATAACTATGCGTTTGTTGCACAGATCCTAATGTAAGGTAATGTAATACTGCAAATAAATTAAGGATTATTATCTGACACACTGTCAGTGGAGTATTTAGACTCGGATATTTTATCAGAATATTGCTCTCTCTTTTTTACCGAAATACCGTTGTTTTCAAATTAATTCCCAAAATCTGCTCGTTTTAAAATCAACTGGGAAATTGCCATCTCCCATGACGATTTTCCAACGTAATTTTTTTAAAAAATTGAAAAGATATCAAGGGAAATCGCCATGAGGGGTGGCGATTTCCATTGGTTTTTTATTTATTTAAATTTTATAATATAACCGTTTGAAAAAAAAAATACAAAATTGTAAAATTTAACCTTTACAAAAAAAAAAAAATCAAATTTTTTGAAGGCAAGAGTAACTTGACCGTTCCCTTCAAAATCCCCCCCTCACACCATTCTTCTATAAATAAAACCCACCTTCCCTCATTTTTTTTACAACTTAATTTACTTTTCTTTCTTCTTTCTACAACAAAATTTTTTTTCTACCAACAATATTTTTTTCTACAACAATATTTAAAAATGGCTTCATCATCACTATTGAGGTTGCAAGAAAATCACATATCCTCGATTATATTTAAAGAGGTAAGTAAATTGTTGTAATATTATTTATATTACATTATCAATTTTTAGTAATTTTTTAATTATTATTATTTTGTCATTTATAGTTTTATAATTTTTATATTTTTAATGTTTTAATTATTATAGTTTTATCATTTTTTAATTATTATTGTTTTTTCATTTTATAGTTTTTTATATTATTTAATTTATTATTATTATATTTTTATAATTTTATATATTTTTTTCATTTTATAGTTTTTTATTTTTTATATTTTTTATATTGTTTAATTTTTTAATAATAATATAAATAATTTTAAAATTTTATATTATTATTTTTGTTATTTTATAGTTTTAGAATTTTAGAATTTTTATATTGTTTAATTGTTTAATTTTTTAATTATTATAGTTTTTAATATTTTCATTTTTATAATTTTATAATTGTTTAATTTAATTTAATTAATTAACAACAGGATACTCATCGCATGTTATGTTCGAGGAAATTTACATTGGAGGATCCGCATCCTTCTATTATCAACCACTTAAGAAGAGCCAGATTTTATCACGCAACTCAAATTCAACGATTTTTGCTACAACCCGACTTAATCAGTGCGTTGATCGAACGATGAAGACCAGAGACGCACACTTTTCATTTTCCATTTAGTGAATGCACGGTAACTCTAGAAGATGTTGCGCTTCAACTTGGACTTTCGGTCCATGGCGATTCAGTTACAGGCGGAAGCTTGCTAGATTGGAATGAATAGTGTCAAAATCTATTGAGCGCGGTACCTCTAGATGAGTATGTATCTGGCTCAATAGTGAGACTAAATTGGTTGAAATCCTTTCAAAATCTTCCATTACACGCAACTGAAGAACATATACAATATGCTGCTATAGCATATATTTTATATTTGATTGGAGGATTACTAATGCCTGACAAATCAAGCAGTCAGGTATATTAATGTATCTTCCATTACTACGTGATTTAGAGCATGTGGTAAATTATACTTGGGGTTCTACGTGTTTAGCGATTTTGTAAGAAAACTATGTCGGGCTACAGTTCCAAAAAGCCATGACATAGGTGGAGTTTGCTTCTACAATCATGGGCTTGGTATCGGCTGCCATTTCTTGCTCCGTGCGTGGATGTTTCGACTGTATACCCTCTTGCAAGCAGGTAATAATCTTTTCTATTTTATTAATTTTGTACGAACTTGTATTTTTATAGGTCTATTAAGAATTTATACGCATTTTAATAGGTAGAGTAGGAGTAGAGATCTTACCGAGACTCCGATCGAACTTGCAAGTATAAGATTGCGACTAGATCGAGTAGGATATAATAAGGTAAATGTTTCGATTGTTACGTTCAAGTATTTTTGTATTTAATCCATATGAAACTAATAATTTGTAATAATTTTTCGCAGTTCTGTGGATGTCATATTCCTCAAGTGAAATTATGGCATGCCTCCCATCGATTGCCTACAATAATTGTAATAAATAGAAAGCAAACACATCATTGATATGCTTTTCATATGTAGAGTGGCACCAAACTGACAGGGTGTTGCAACAATTTGGGATGCAACAACCAATTCCGCAAGCACCGGTGAACTTTGATCAGGTTCACAAGATCGACATGCGTGGGCGTCATGAAAAATTCTGGCCTGCAAAACATGAACATTGGATCCATTGATGGAATATACGTTCTCAACAAATTCCGACAGGTTATCCAATTGTTGGAAATAATTTCAACCCATCTGATGATTACATAGGATGGTATAAAAATGAAGGTCAGCCTTTTGTTTGTCCACTGTCGGTGTATGAGGATGTTAGGAGTATGCCATTTACCGGACGAACTTTAACTCTAGTTCCTCCTACACATGATATGGAAGCTCCTAGACCTAGATGACAACGTGGGCAGACGCGTCAACCGGCCTCATCAGAGTTCACTGCACCGGGGATGTCGCTTAGTCATCCTGAACCTAAACGAGATCATGGAGTACCATCTAGTCATCGTTATTCCGTCAGTCACCCCGGATATGACATTGATGAGTGTTACCGACCATCACCACCAATGACGAGGTTAGATGACCAGCTCCCCATCCTAAGTCCAAGTTCAGCATATCTAACATCAATGTATCAATTTGGAACCCCTGCGTCAGCATTTGATGATAGATCATTTGTGGGTCTATCTAGTAGTCAGGTTCCCTTTATGGGTGAACTAGGTGTTGGCTCCTCCAGCAATAAACTTCAAATTTTTGATACAGAAGAAATGGTGGATAACATACAACCGGAACCAGTGGCGGTTACAGCAAGAGGTCGTGGTCGACCGCGAATTCCTGCCACTCACGAGGTTGAATGACGGGTCCAACACCACACACTAGAAGAGCTCGACACTATTGCTCTACACCACGCAATAATTAGAATAAATGTACTTTTATCAATATAATGAGAATAATGTATTTTAAATTTGTAATATATAAATTTATATGTTTTGCATTCCATGTTATTTATTTTAAATTTGTTGGAAAATTAATTGTTATTTTTAATTTTCTTATTTATTTTGTTATTTATTATTGAATATATTTTTTTTAAAGGTTAATTTTGTTATTTATTTTAAATTTTATGTCCGCATCAATCTAACTAAAATGAAAATGTTTTTAACATTTTCTTAATTAAATGTTAAGGAGAAAATTTTGCATAATCCAAATTAGATGATAAGTAAAAAAAAAAAACTTGCATAATCTAAATTACATGATAAGTAGTAAATATTACAGTTTATGAAAACATGTAATTCCTTTATTGTTGATACGAACTCTCCCTCGATGTGCCAGATTGATGCGGACATTTTTGACGGCTATGACCTTCATTTTTGCATAATCCACAACGTTTTGGTTAACCTTTCTCCTTGAGGTCCATTTCATTACGAATACGACTTGATTTTGGCCGACTATGTGGATTTCTCCGCATTTCTTGATTGGGACACACTTCTTGACCATCATATTGAGGCCAATAACCTTCATTTTCAACTAGTTGGAACTCATGTCTGTAAACATTCAATATAGTTTCCAATCTATAGACATTGTCCACATATTGCATGCAATCTACATGGACATGTGCACAAGCAACAACTACATGTGAACAAGGGAACCTTTGTGCTTGAAACTTCCCACAGTCACACCACATGTCATTAAGCTTGACTCTGTACTTCATTGCAGGAATACCCTCTTGTTGATCAACTAACTCTTCAATCAGAAAAGATTGATTTGCTCGCATAAAATTACGAACAAAGTGGGAGTTAGCTTCCTGCGATTTTCTTGCATATCCTATGTGACTGTTTCACAGTATATGTGCCCTCCCTCCATCATTGCAATTTGCTTGTTCCCCATCTTAACAAAAAGTGCAGCCAACCTATAATATGGTGATTGCACTAAAGCAGTAATGGGAAGATGACGCGTTCCCTTCAACACTGAATTGATAGATTCAACTAGGTTGGTTGTCATATGGACGTAACGTCTTCCTTGATCATATGATTGGGCCCACTTCTCCTTGGGGATCCTATCAATCCAATTAAATAACTATGATAATTTTCCATACCTATGTTAACAATGTGTCGACGCAATTCCTTATTGTTAAACTTTTTCATAAAGTTAGCTGCAACGTGTCGAATGCAGTACACTGAATATGCATGTGGAGGATTCCATCCACTACCATCGCGTCTGATCGCAGCTTTGATGGCTTCATGTCGATCAGACATCAAGCATATGCCAGGCTATTTTGTCACATGTCAACGCAAATTAGTGAGAAAGAATGACTAAGCCTCCGTTGTCTCACCCTCCACAATGGCAAAGGCAATTGGCAGTATGTTTCGATTGTCATCTTGTGCAATAGCTAACAATAATGTTCCTTTGTATTTTCCATACAAGAAAGTACCGTCTATTTTCACAATAGGTTTACAATACGGATACCTTCAATGCACGATTTGAATGTCCAAAAGAGTCAATGGAATATTCTCTTACCTTGGACCAGTCGATTATCGTGATATGTAGGTACCGTTTGCAATTCCACAATTGTACCAGGAACGAAATGTTGCATTGCACCTAACCATTTAGGTAGCTCATTGTACGATCTATCCCAATCGCCAAAAACTTGAACAATTGCCTTTTGCTTTGCTTTCCATGCTTTCTTATAGGAGATGATGTATCCATACCGGATTCGAATCTCAGCTATCAAAACTGAAACGGAGATCTCCGAATTTTCTTGGACCAATGACAGAATGCATGAACAAAACATGTTAGAATCTAACTTGCAATGATCTTGTGAAATCCTCCCCGATGTGCAAGTATGAGGCCCTTCATATGTTCTAATCTCCCATGCTGTTTCTTCTTCATAAATGTTACGCTTATTCTCCAATTGCACCCTTTCTCATACGTTAGACATTTGGCATAATATTTGGTCTGCTCCGATTCAATTACTCTGTAATCTATAGAGTTTTTGATTTTATAGTGCTTAATAGCTGAAAGCACAGCCTCTTTCGTTGGAAATTGTAACCCAACACACATATCATTTGCCGATGGATCAAAATTCAGAGGCGTAGCAAATGTATGAACATACTTAGGAAATTCTGGCAGTTGTATTGCCTCTAGTTCCAAGGTGTGCATATGGGATGAAGCCTCATATTGGGGAAGATGTCCATGAGTGTTGATCTCAACAGCGACGACGTCTGGGTCAGAATCACTATTGTCATCACTTGCGAATTCAGCATCCTCTTCCTGCTCACTAAAGTCACCAACATATTCACCATGGACTCCACATGGCAGAACAGGATCAACACCAGCTGGCTCATCTTCGAGGGCAGCAGGAATTATTTGTGAGACTAATGAATTATGTAACCTTGTAACTTGAGATAGCGGAACGACTTCTTCTGTGGGAACGTCGTATGTAGTGTGAACATAGAACGGCCCATAATCATCATTTTTTGTGGAAAAATTTTCTGCAGTGCGAACATTTGAAGGCCCATAATCATTGTGAACACCCTCTATGTGAGCATATAACTCAAGTACACCAACATTTGCAAATGTCTCGTGAGCATAAAACTTGCATCTGACAACATCATCATCTTCAAGTGAAAATGTTCAATATCGGACACATCCTTCACCAATAGAAAGAGGATGCTTATACTTAATCTCTGAAACTTTTTTGCTATTTCCAGCTTTAATTTTTGTATGAATTTGCAGCTTCAGTTCCTCTAATGTGACGTCTTCATCAATACGAAAGCTTTTAGGACGTTCACAATCAAAGGTAGCACCTTCGTCAGTATTATGAATTTGGCCATTATAGTAGACCAATACGATCAGTCTGTTGCTCATGTTGTTTAGTAATGAAACTGAGAAGGATGAGAATGGAAGTGTTATCACTCAGCAGAAGAAATAAAGAAGGATAAGAATGATGAGGTATTAGCACTTAGAAAAAATCTGAGTGAAAAATTGCTGTAGGAGATATTGTAAACCTTCATCAGTTTTATGAATTTATAATGGTTCATTGTATTGTACCGGATGACAAATCTCATTCAAAGCAAAAATTGATGATAAATCCCATCCTTTGCACCGGACTGTCCAATAGTCCCATCCATTACAGAAGGAATCCAATTCTAATATTTTATGAAGTATTTGATTGACTCAAAAATAGCTGAAACCTATCCCTAACCCTAAATCATTAGTCCCATCCATTGCAGAAGGAATCCAATTCCAATATTTTCTGCAGCATTTGATTGACTGAAAAATAGCTGAAACCTATCCCTAACCCTAAATCATTTGTCCCATCCATTGCAAAAGGAATCCAATTTCAATATTTTCTGCAGCATTTGATTGACTGAAAAATAGCTGAAACCCTAACCCTAAATCTGGTCAATAGTCCATTCCATTGTAGAAGGAATCCAATTCCAATATTTTCTGCAGAATTTGATTTACTGAAAAATAGTTGAAACCCTAACACTAAATCACTAGTCACATCTATTGCAGAAGGAATCCAATTCCAATATTTTATACAGCATAAAAATTATATAAATTTAATATAAGAAATTAATTTTTAATTTGTATAAATTTAATATAAGAAATCAAATATTAATTTATATAAAATTTAAATAAGAAATCAAATTTTAATTTTTATAAAATTTAAATAAGAAATCAAATTTTATTTTATATACAATTTAAATAAGAAATACATTTTTTAAATAAAATTTTAATAAGAAATAAATTTTTATTTTATATAAAATTTAAATAAGAAATAATTTTTTTATATACAATTTTAATAAGAATAATTTTTTTAAAAATTTTAATAAGAAATAAAATTAAAATAATAAAATAAATTTTATTTCTTATAAAACTTCAACAAAAATTAAATTTAACTTTTTATAAAATTAAATAAATTATAAAATTTTTGTATCTATATTTTAAAAAATAAAAACAAACCAAGGTATTTTTTTTATACCCGTTTGTTACAGATCTCACATATAAAATTTAAATAAGAATTCAAATTTTAATTTATAACTAATTTAATTAAGAAAAAAATGTTTTTTATATTTAAATAAGAAATACATTTTTATATAAAATTTTAATAAGAAATATAATTTTTTTTATAAAAATATAAATAAGAAATAAAATATTATATTTTATAAAATTAAAATAATAAATTTTATTTTTTTAAAATTAAAAAATTATAATATTCTCTTATATTATTTTAAAAAAAATTAAAAAACAAACGATGGTAATTTTTTTTATACCCGTTTGCAAATTTTAAATTTAAAATACAAAATTTTAAAAAATATTTGCAAATTTTTTTTTCAAACAGTTATATGTTAAAATTTAACTAAAAAAATTTATAAATAAAATAAATAAAATACCAAAGGAAATCGCCACCACCCATCGTGATTTCCCTTGGTTATTTTGCAAAAAATGAAAAAATACCAAGGAAAATCGCCACCCCCCATGGCGATTTCCCTTGGTATTTTTTCAAATTTTTTTTTTTTTAAAAACTTTATGCTGGTCCCAGCTGATTTTAGAAGGAGCAAATTTTAAAAATTAATTTGGAAACAGCGGTAATTCGGTAAATAAAAAATAGAACAGCAGTATTCTGATAAAAAAACCATTTAGACTCCACAAGAAGGGTTACCAAAAACGAACCCATTAATTTAAAGGTTTAACATGTTAGCTTTTAGTTTTTGTCTATATAATATTTTTGGTAAATAATATATATTATATAGATTGTCATAAGAGAATTAATTTATAATTGATTATTTTAAATTAATTAATTTTAACAAAAAAAAATAATTCTATAACATTAACAAACTATAATGTGAATACTATTGTCGCAACCTAAAAAATAATAACGACGAGTCTCATCGCAAGACTTTATTATTCGTTAAGCGTGACATTTAAAAAAAATCGAGGAAAAGTCGACTTAATTCCTCTAGAAATGAAGGTTTTGAAAATGACCTTAAAAAAGACATGGAGTCGCCACCAATCTTTTTTAGCTAGGTGTGATCGGCCACCTATTAAAACCGGTTTTATAAAATATTTTAAAAATTAATTAAAACATTTTAAAAACCAATTTCAAGTCTGCGTTTTAAACCAGAGAAATCAAAGAAGCGGGTTCGGGAGTCGGTTACGTGTGGGGAAGGATTAGCACCCCCACAACGCCCGTATAAATCGGTACCTTATTGATCGTGTGTTATCTCAAGTCTCGGTAAAAGTTGGTTTTAAATTTAGTATTTCAAATTAATTCCCAATTTAAAGAAAAATAATTCCATTTTTTATTGAAAATGATCCGGAATTTATAAATTCAAAATTTTCCTATATTCCCCAACAAACGTGGCAAAATATAGAAATTTTTATTAGTTTTGGAAAACTTTCCGAATCATTCTCTTTTTTTTTTTTGAAAGAAAGATATTCCTTTATTAATAATAATTGATGATATTCCCTCCAGCAAACCCGGTAGAGAACTCATGAATTATTTTAACTCGAGAATATCTTTATTTTTATTGAAAACCATTATCTTTTTTGAAAACATTTAAAAGAAATTGATATGTATAGACATGACATAAATAAAATGACATAGCAAAATCTAAATAATATAATGCAACCTAAATGTCATGACACATAGAAATTATTATGGCAAGAATCACATATTATATAAAATGCATGAATATAAAAATGCAATGCATGAAATGTATTTTTTCCTTTAATTAAGGAAATCCGTATATCTAAAAAGATATCCAGCTACTTTAGGAAAATATGTCAAATTAAATATTCTAAAACCAAAATACTTTGTGATTGTTTGAAAACAATTTTGAAAAGCTTGAATTAAAAATAAAAACTGGGCTAAAATTTTTAAAATGACTCTAATTTCCTAAGTTTAAAAAAAATCCGGACTTGGCTACCCTTAACCCGGGACTTGAAAAACCATTTTTAGAGTTTAAAAAGGCTTAGAAATTACCCTAAGTCAGTAGCTAACCCTCCTAATCAGCCCATTCTAAGTAAATTAACCAAAACAGAAAATTGGTTTTTCTTTAAATTCAATTCTGACTCCACTGTCCAGTTTTAATCCACGATTTTTTACCCTATTTTTAAAAATTCCAAAAATTCTGAAAAAATTATTGGAGACTCAGGACATGTAAAAATACACGGAGAAAAAATCGAATTAATTTTCTGATCAAAGATGAATTCCCAGAAAAAACCAGAGATGTACGAGTTTTTGGAGGAGAAAAAACTGCTTTGTTTTTCTTTAAAATCAATTCTGACTCCACTGTCCAGTTTTAATCCACAATTTTTTACCCTATTTTTAAAAATTCCAAAAATTCTGAAAAAATTATTGGAGACTCAGGACATGTAAAAGTACACGGGAAAAAATTGAATTAATTTTATGATCAAAGATGAATTCCCAGAAAAATCGGAGATGTACGAGTTTTGGGTGGAAAAAAAATGCTTTGCCAACACATTTTTTTGTCTTTGATAAAATCATTTAAAAATCAAAATAAAAATATTTGAAGCTCATAGAATGACTTGAAAACAGTAGCTAGGACTTTTTGAAAGTTAGATGAAAATTGGCTTAAGTAAAAAAATCACAAAGGTAGAATAATCAATTTGACAAACTTAATTTTCCACAAGTGTGCTCAAGAGAGCATGACCTTGAACCATTAATTGGCTCAAGTCATTATTCAAGTGGCATGAACATGAAATGCATGAAATAATGCAGCAAACATAATGCATGAAATGCATGGATTTAAACCTAAAGGTAAGGAAAATGCATGACATAAATAATATGGCCTAGACCTAACATGAACTTGCATGGCAATAAATGCAACCTAGACCTAAGATATGCATGGCATTTTCACAAACACAAGGCATGCTTAATTCAAAAATCCAACCAAATATCATGCAAATGCAAAAACCTAACAACTAGCATGACAAAAAATGCAACACACAATGCAAAACACATGGAGTAGCCAAATGGCCTCAAGCTCCAACAAGCATGGCATTTTCTCAAACACTTGGCATACTAGCATGAAAAACTAAGTCATAACACAAAAATCACACAAGCATTTTCACAAACACTTAATATGCTAAATCTAAAACATGCTCAACTAAGATATAAAACAAGAATCATGCAAAGAATCACACAAGCATTTTCACAAACACTTAATATGCTAACTTTAAAACATGCTCAAATTTAAACAACATGAAAACAGAAAATTAAAAATGCAAAAACATGATATCTAAGACATAAATGGCAACAAACAAAGCAACCAAATTAAAATATAACTCAAGAACATGAAATAACATAACATTTAAAACATCAAAAACAAAGAAAATAGCATAAACAATATGGTAAAATGAATCGAAACAACAACTTAAAATAAATAATGTAGGCCATTTGGCCATGGTGAGTTTATTGTAAAAACAAAATGTAAAAAAAAAAATACTTAAGAAAGGAAATGAAGGAAGAACAAGAAACATTATTTTAAAATGAAAACTCACCAAGTAGAGATTAAAATAGCAAAAAATAAGAATAGAAAATGAAAGTGCAAGAGTTGGTGCTCAAGAGCAACCTCAAGAAGCTAATATTTCAAGCTTTTCTCTTCAAACTTTCCTTTTTTTTCTAAACTTTTCTTTTTTTGCTCTCAACCAAGAAGATAAAAACTAAGAAAAACTAAGAGAAATCAGCCAAAATGGAAAAGAAAAAACAAAATCTGCCTCCCCGGATGCAAGTAAATATCAAACGGACTCCAAATTCAATTTTTCTTTTTTTAATACTTCCAAAATAATAAAATATTGAGTTCTGGAAGTTTTCAAAATTATCCGAGTCCGTTTGCTATTTATTTGGATTTTTTCTTCCCAAAATGTCCTTTTATGCCCCTACTTTTTACCATTTTTTAAACGAGCTCCAAATCAAGATTTTTCTTCACCAATCTCTTCAAAATAATTAAAAAGTGTGATCTGGAAGTTTTCATAATTTTTGGAGCTCATTTGGTATTTTTTTGGGATTTATCGGCTTGAATTACTGCATAGGAGGCCCGGGATTTGGCCATTTTGCAAACGAACTCGGAATCAAGATTTTCTTTCGCCAATCTCTTCCAAATAATTTAAAAATGATATTTGCCAAATTTCAGAATTTCTGGAGTCCATTTGCTATTTTTCCGGGATTTATCTTTTTGAATTACTGCATAAGAAGCCCGGGATTTGGCCATTTTGCAAACGAACTCGGAATCAAGATTTTCTTTCGCCAATCTCCTTCAAATGATTTAAGAATGAGATTGACAAATTTTCCATAATTTTCGGAGTCCATTTGCTATTTTTCCCAAATTTTTCCAATTTTGCCCTTTTACCTCCGAAACCCGGTTTTGCTCAAAACAAATCCGATTTTCAGATTTTCTTCAATCTGAGCCTTGGGCCATCCTTTTTAACCATTCTTCATCCATTGGGGCTTTGGTCTTACCAAGTCGGGCCATTTCTGTGATTCTTCCCGATTTCACCGAAATCCACTAGAAACCCTAATTCTCGGTTTTCTCCCGGATTGACTTTTCTTTCGGTTTTTCTTGCAAGTGACTTCTCCATTACCCGTAGTCAGTGCTTATCTTTCATTTGGAACCTTCAATTTCGACCAGTTTGATCGTTTAAGCACTTTTCCCCAAATTTCTTGGATTAGGGTTTCTTTTCTACTGAATCTCCAAATCCCAACTTCCGAACTCCATATCTTTCAATGTAGACCTCGGATTATCAAAATTCTTTCGCCATTTTTCAATTGAACTTAAAATCTTGATTTTGAAAGTGGGTTGATTTTTTCAGTAGTTGACTTTTTGGGGTTGACTTTTTCGGGATTGACTTTTTTTCAAGTTTGTCTTTTTGTGCTCGCCCTCTTAAACTAAGTCTCGGAGTACCACCTGCAGGATGAAAACAGTCTTTTTATACTCGGAAACATCAATATGGGAAGAAAACATACCTGTTTAGTGGTCCGGACAAAATTAGGTGTCTACAACTATAACATGATGTAAATACTTAAAAGTCCATACGGGTTAACTTTTTTATATATTTTAAACATAGTTTTTTCATTTACTTTTGAAATAATTTTAGGTTTATATATGTGTTAAATAATATAATCTTTAATTTCATTTAAGAATGATTTAAAAAGAGTTAAAATAAAATAGTTACGATTATTAAAAATTGTAATCAAATTAAAATTTTAAAAATTAACAAAATTTGAACACTCTCCATAATATATTATTTTTTGTTTATTTACAATCAAAATGGGAAAAAATGTATAAAAAACACACTGCATTTCAAATGTCACTACAAAGGAGAAAAAAAGAAATAGAAAATCCAATTAATTAAATGAATGAGATAAGTAATGCCTAAATATTTGAAAGAGATGGATTTCAATAAACTATAAATATAATAAAAAAAATAAAGCTTTTATAAAGCAAGAATAATTATTTTGTAAGTCTGGATTTAACGCAAATGGTTCACCTAACTCTTTTAGTATAGGTCAATTTTCTTATATTTTGAAAATCAATATAAATACATTTAACAAAATAATATACGTTTAGCACTCTTGAAAAAATTGGACCGAACTGCCCAGTCGGATCAGTTGAATCCAAAATCGAAAACTTATCCGATCCGGTATATATTTTAAAACCGAGAAGTATGCAAATCGGTGAAAAATGGTTGAATCAACAAAAAAACCGAGAAAAAGTCAGAAAAATTGGTTTTTAAACTTATTTTTAAAAAAAAAAAAAAAAAAAAAAAATTATTGTATGTGATGAGATTTAAATTTTTAACCTTTTAGATCTATATTAAAAACCATACCATTTAGTCAAATACATATTTTTATTAAGTAATTACTATATTTAATACTTATTTAATTTTAAATTACTTATTTAATATTAAAACTATTTTTGTAAATCAACCAATTGGTTAAACGGATTCAAACGGTCAGATTGATTGAACCGGTGACCGGAGGTTTCACCGTTTGACCTCCGATCCAGTTTTTTAACATTAATGTTTAGAAGATTATAATAAAATAAATTTCAATTAAGTAGAAAATTTAAAACTTAACGTACATAAAATAAAAAAAAAATTAAAGATAATAAATAATAATTAAATCATTTTAATAAATTGTCAATTAAAATGTTAGTTACAAAATATATATGATTTTATATTAGTTACAAAATATATTATTTACTAATACATTATATGTTTGCTTAGGTCCAACCTAATAATATAAGCTAGCATTCTGCCTAGTTTCATTCAAATTATCCCGTAGCTTATATTAAAACAATGCATTTTATTTTATATTAATTAAAAATTATGATCTAATCACTATTATATTTATCATGTTAACCAGATGAAATTGATCAGCTTAAGGTTATTTAGATTTGTTATTATAGTCCATGGAAGAATTAATTAATATATTAGAGAACAAAAAAAAAAAACTGTAAAACAAGCATGTCTTTATTCTTAATTGACCGAATATAAATGGAATTGGGATTTCCTTACCTTTTTTTCATTTGATGTTTAACTTGAATTAATTTAAGGAGTAACCTATGGAGATGGTGAATGAACTAACCTATGGAGATATTGTAAAAAGAAAAAAGGATTTCATGGGTTTAGTGATTTTTTTGAGAGGTAATAACGAAAAAAAAGAGAGAGGTAATAATTTATAAGAGAGGAATCAAGCAATTTGAAAAATGTAATGTAAAAGTGAGAATCGTTTAAATATATTATTTACATTAAATTATCAACAATATTATTGTTGAGTAATTAAGGATATATAATGTTACAAGAATAAAATGCCAACTTTAATATTTAGTAATTAGGAAGTAGATAAGTTTAGAAATAATTTTATCTAATAAAATGTCAAATATCAAACATGATTAATCCTAAATTATTTCAATTGAAAATACCTAATTAACCCTATTTATTTCAAAAAGGAGTGGGTGCTATATTAAAAATTATTTGCATAAAATCTAAATGTGAAAATTATTTATAGATCAAAAAAAAAAATCATAACTAAAAATTGAAATATTCATCAGGGAAAACAGATTTTATTAGGGAAATTATGGTTTTTGAAAGAGGAAAACCGAAAGAGAAGAAATGCTTTTGAGAGTGAATGAATTTTAACCTGTAATTTTAATCGAGATAATCAGTAAACTACATGGTTAATTACTATGCAAAGGGGAAGAAAAAGAACAAATATGATAATTTATGATAATCAAATATGATAATTCCCTTTTACTTTCAAGCTTATTGAAAATACTTTAAAATACACATATAATACAATAACTCACATTTAAACTACGAAAATCAATTAAAGTTATTTTTAATTTTAATATTCTTAAATTTTAAATTTTAAGTGCTCAAATCCTCTTATGAAATTCTTCTTAAATTTTAATATTCTACCTTACTTTTACCCAAACAATTAAAGTTATTTTTAAAATTTAAAAATTTTGATTGAAATGAAATTTCTCATTTAAATACCACATCCAAACACTATTGAAAAATAATGTGTCCCATATGATAATTTGTAAACCAATATAAATGTTTAATTATTTTAATAACTATTTAGGCGATATTATTACATTAAATAATGAATCTAATTTACAATCACAACTTGTCCTAAGCTTAGCAGCATCTTTAAAAATCAATAATAATGTGGAGCTTGTTTAATTTCCTAAATTTGCCAATGAATTTTAAATCTTAACATCTCTTAATTAATCAGGTCAATTTAGGGGGTGATTGTTTAAGTTATTAGCTCGGGTTCTTAGGGAACAATTAGCTTTACACGACTTAGTTTAGTGTGATTCTAAGATGGTGAATTTTTTACTTTAGCTAAAATGACTTCACCTTGCACCAAAGGAATAATAAAGAGCACAGCAATATTATACCTAAGCTACACTCCAAAGTCTGGTTTCTTAGACATTAAAAAAAAATTCATGTGCAAATTCACCGACATACCATGTGCAGGAAAATCATAAAAATTTTGTCCATAGCAAAGATATATGATAAAAGTTCTTCTAACTAAGTCCAAATTCCAGATCGAGAGCATAAGTCAAGGATGAAGTTGAAGTGCATTATAAAAGAAAAATCGAGTCACAATCCAAGTCATACCTTTCTCGGCCTTTTGGCTAAGATCAAGTGTAGTATCTGTTCTTATCAGTTTAATATCTGATACGTGGATCATTGATTCACATGATATTAAATTAATCTTTTTATGGGGAGAGTCCACCACAATAGCTTGCTATTGGGGTTCTCGAGCGTCGCCTTTGTGTTGCACTATTGCATGGGCCTGGCGCACCTTACCCACCAATTTTAGTTTAATCTTTTAAATCATCCAATTTTAGTTTAATCTTTTAATCAATGGCTAGAAGCTATACTTCCTTTTAATCTAATTTTTAAAGCACTTGCTGTTTTAGCTTTGAAAACAACTTGAAAGGTGGCTAGAAGCTACTAATTTTTAATTCTATTCTTTAAAGCTTAAGAAAATTTTAAAGCACATACTATATGTAGCTCTAAAAAACAACTTGAAACTCTTGAAAAGTATGTCATAGTCATGATATCCCTGCAATTTGGCTTTTGAAGCTCTTTTTCCAGGAAAACATTAATTAATTTAGAACGAAGAATTTAAAAACAAATTTGGTGTCTGCCATGTTGATCTTGATATGCCTCGACAGAAGTGTGAAGAAGCATCCCTTCACGGTTTTTAAAAACAAATATGGTGTCTGCCATGTTGATCTTGATATGAGGTAAGGTAAATACAACAAATAAGTTACTAGGAGTAACTTTTTCCAAGAAAAGAGAAAAATAGAGAAGCTTTTGACAGGTTAATTCTCTTCTTTTGCCAATTGGGAGGACACTTATAAGACTCAGAATCTTCAAAGATAAATTATTATATTTAAATGTCCAAATTCAAAGATAAATTATTATATTTCTTATCTAAGCTTTTGTATAATATGATATTTTAACTATATTTGTGTATTAATATCAATATTAGTTTGCACAAAAAAGATATAAAATTAATTTATTATATATAATATTTTTTGAAATAATTGATTATAGAAAATATGATATATTATAATATTGATATTTAAAACAATTAATTCAATTAACTCTAATATTTAACACGTAAATACATTATAATTTATATTCTACATACATAATATAATTGTACACATTAATAATTAAATCAAAATGGACAAATATGAAATGGTAAGACAATACAAAAAATATATATATGAACTTGAGATAGAAATTATATTGTGGAGAGAGGGAAAAAAAAAAAGAAGAAATTAGAAAAACAATAAAATTTTGCTTTTATAAGGATTGATGTGCCAATAATAAAATGCCATGTGGCGTCTAATGTCTAAAATGATTATATATGTGTTAAATAATATAATCTTTATTTTCATTTAAAAATGATTTAAAAAGAGTTAAAATAAAATAATTATTATTATTAAAAATTGTAATCAAATTAGAATTTTAAAAATTAAAACCTTTAAAAAATTTCTTATTCAAAATTTGAACACTCCCCATAATATATTATTTTTTGTTTATTTACAATCAAAATGGGAAAAAAATGTATAAAAAAAAAAAAACCTCCATTTCAAATGTCAGTACAAAGGAGAAAAAAAAGAAATAGAAAATCCAAAAAAAACATAATTAAATGAATGAGATAAGTAATGCCTAAATATTTGAAAGATATGGATTTCGATAAACTATAAATACAATAAAAAATAAAGCTATTTATAAAGCAAGAATAATTATTTTGTAAATCTGGACTTAACGCAAATGGTTCACCTAATTCTTTTAGTACAGACCAATTTTCTTATATTTTCAAAATAAATATAAATACATTTAACAAAACAATATACGTTAAGCACTCTTGAAAAAATTGGATCGAATTGGCCGGTCGGATTAGTTGAATCAAAAATCATAGGCCTATCTGATCCGGTATATATTTTAAAACCGAGAAGTATGCAAATCGGTGAAAAATGGTTGAATCAACAAAAAAACCGAGAAAAAGTCAGAAAATTGGTTTTAAACTTATTTTTTTTATTTTTTAAAAAATTTATTGTATGTGATGAGATTTAAATCTTTAACCTTTTAGATCTATATTAAAAACCATATCATTTAGTAAAATACATATTTTTATTAAGTATTTACTATATTTAATATTTATTTAATATGAAAATTACTTATTTAATATTAAAACTATTTTTTTAAATCAACCGCTCGGTTGAATTGATTCAAACGATCAGACGGATTGAACCGGTGACCGGAGATTTCACTGTTTGACCTCCGGTCCAGTTTTTTAATATTAATGTTTAGAAGATTATAATAAAATAAATTTCAATTAAATAGAAACTTTAAAACTTAACGTACATAAAATAAAAAAAATTAAAGATAATTAATAATAATTAAATCATTTTAATAAATTGTCAATTAAAATAGTAGTTACAAAATATATTTGATTTTATATTAGTTAAAAACTATATTAGTTACTAATGCATTATATGTTTGCGTAGGTCCTACCTAATAATATCAGCTCGCATTCTGCCTTGTTTCATTCAGATTATCCGATAGCTTATATTAAAACAATATATTTTATTTATATTAATTAAAATTTATGATCTAATCACTATTATATTTATCATGTTACCCGGATGAAATTGATCAGCTTAACGTTATTTAGATTTGTTATTATAGTCCATGGAAGAAATTAATATATTAGATAATAAAAAAAAAACTGTAAAACAAGCACGTCTTTATACTTAATTGACGGAATATAAATGGAATTGGGTTTCCTTACCTTTTTTTCATTTGATTTTTAACTTGAATTAATTTAAGGAGTAATTAAGTATTGTTTTTTGACATTTAATTAAAATAAGTTATTTCTAAATGTTTCAATTACTCAATATTATAATTAAGCATATAATTCTTATAATTTAGAGTATAATTAAACTTAACCATTTTGGTTATTTAATTCCTATAATTAAACCTAACGCTTTAATCGTTTTTTTAGGTTTACATCCGTTTTTCATATTTTCAAATCATTTATACATTAATTTTCCATTTATTCTCATTTTCGGTTAGTAAAGATAAAAGTAATCTCATTTATAAAAATGAACTAATATAAACATTATTTGATATAAGTCAACAAAATAAAAACATATAGTAAAAGTTTAAAAAAATGTATAAAGAACTATTTAATTCTAAAAACAAAAGGGAGTAAATCAAATCCTATTTGAAAAAAACTAACCCCATTTTATAGAGAAGAATCTGAAAACAAATCCTAAATAGAAAAAAAAATCAAAATCAAGAAAACAGATGGGTGAATGAACTAACCTATGGAGATATTGTAAAAGGAAAAAAGATTTCATGGGTTTAGTGATTTTTTTGAGAGATAATAACAAAAAAAAAAAAAAAAGATAAGTAATAATTTATAAGAGAGGAATCAAGCAATTTGAAAATTGTAATGTAAAAGTGAGAAACCTTTAAATATATTATACACATTAAATTATCAACAATATTATTGTTGTGTAATTAAGGATATATACTGTTATAAGAATTAAATGCCAACTTTAATATTTAGTAATTAGGAAGTAGATAAGTTTAGAAATAATTTTATTTAATTAAATGTCAAATATCAAACATGATTATTCCTAAATTATTTCAATTGAAAATACCTAATTAACCCTATTTATTTCAAAAAGGAGTGGGTGTTATATTAAAAATTATTTGCATAAAATCTAAACGTGAAAATTATTTATAGATCCAAAAAAAAATTAAAATCATAACTAAAAATTGAAATATTATTGAGGGAAAATAGTTTATTAGGGAAATTATGGTTTTTGAAAGAGGAAAATGAAAGAGAAGAAAGGCTTTTGAGAGTGAATGAATTTTAACCTGTAATTTTAATCGAGATAATCAGTGAATTAAATGGTTAATTACTATGCAAAGGGGAAGAAAGAGAACAAATATGATAATTTATGATAATCAAATATGATAGTACCCATTTACTTTCAAGCATATTGAAAATACTTTAAAATACACATATAATGCAATAACTCACATTTAAACTACGAAAATTAGCTTACAACTAAAATACATTTAAAACATATTTAAATTGTTAGAGTCTAATTGCAATTCATCTCAAGTGAAGTGAAGGGAGTTTTAATCTTCCCTAATAAAACCATATTAAATTCATTTAAAAATTATGTAACCATCATAAATTTATTTAAATATGTACATATAATAAAGAATAATTAAGATACAAATAAATTATAAATAGATTATAGTATAACGAATTACCTATTTAAATATGAATTACCTTCTTAAGTGGAATTTCAATAAGGATTTTTTTTTGTACAAAAGAGGTCGTAGCTTAGTAATGAGGGAAAGGGTTGCAAATGTTGAGATTCGAACTCCAGGCCTGCTGGATGTCACCTCTTAAGTGTGACTATATGAATAACTGAGCTAAGCTCCGAGTTCAATTTCAATAGAGGATTTGACGTGCTCAGATCCCCTCTTAAAATTCTTTCTAAAATTTGAGTTCTACCTTACTTTTACCCAAACGATCAAATTTAGTTTTAAAATTTGAAAATTTTGATTGAAATGAAATTTCTCATTTAAGTACCACATCCAAGTTCTATTGTAAAATACTGTGGCCCACATGACAATTTAGTAAGCCAAGATAAATGTTTAATTATTTAATAATTATTTATGTGATATTATCACAGTAAATCTTATTTAAGTTAAACTACTCTAGTGATAAAAGTTAAAGATAACTGATTAGGATTATGATTTTACTCTTAACCGGTTATCAGGTATGGATCTCTAGTTTAGTCTATATATTGCTTGTTAAACCATTTCAAGGTAATTACAGAAAAAGAAAATAGAATAGAAGACACATCAAGTAAGAAAAAAAAATTGTGTGATTGGAGCAAGATGAACAACCATTGGCCCTTAAAAGATTCCGAAAAAAACATAGTCTAAATAGGGTGTATCTATACTAATATAATGGGAGTGGCTGAGTTAGTGTCACGAGTCAAGTGACACCAACTCAGTTGGTGAAATTACAAAAAAGTCAAATATAATTATAATATAAAAAATAAAATAGGGATATTTTTGTCTTTTCAGATTTCATATACATATATATTTTTAAAAAAAATACATATTTATTCTTAAAAAAAACTATCCACTAAGCCAAAAAACTATTCACTTTCTCAAAAAATTATCCACCTATAAAACTATCTATATTTTTTACTTATAATTTGTTTTCTTAAAAAGTATTTTTTTCACCCACATGGTGGGTGTGTCAAATTCTAGTCTATATTAATATAACAGGAGTGGCTGAGTTGGTGTCATGAGTCAAGTGACACCAACTCAGTTGGTGAAATTACAAAGTCAAATATAATTATAACATAAATAATAAAATTGGAATATTTTTGTCTTTTCAAATTTCATATACATATATATATATATATTTAAAAATACATATTTATTCTTAAAAAAACTATTCACTAAGCCAAAAAACTACCAACTTTCTCAAAAAATACTCACCTATAAAACTATCTATATATTTTACTTATAATTTTTAAAAAAAAAGTATTTTTTTCACCCACATGATGAGTGTGTCAGATTCTAGTACTAATATAATGGGAGTGGCTGAGTTAGTGTCATGAGTCAAGTGACACCAACCCAGCCAGTGAAATTACAAAGAAGTCAAATATAATTATAACATAAAAAATAAAATATGGATATTTTTGTTTTTTCAAATTTCATATATATATATATATATATATTTAAAAAAAATAAGTATTTATTCTTAAAGAAAACTACCCACTTTCTCAAAAAAAATACTACCCAATTTTAAAACTATTTATATTTTTTACTTATAAATTATTTTTGAAAAAAATTATTTTTTCACCCACATGGTGGGTGTGTCAGATTCTACTAGACACAATGACATTGTTTGTAACTTCATGCAACTCTAAGGTGATTTTTTTTTTTTTGGGTTTGTATTTGATGCACTGTCAGTATATAGACCTAACCCTAACTCGACAGGTGGCATCATAGAAAAATATCGACATCATTGTTCTAAAACTATAAGTTGGACTATGCTTTTAGAAAATTATGTTTTATATTTTGTCAAGATGTCATAGTCATGATATCCCTTGCAAGCTCTTTTTATTTTTCTCTAATTTTCAGTTCCACAAGCTTTTTACCAACAATTTTTCATTGAACTTCCAAAAACACTAAGAAGTTAGAACTACTCAAACACACTTTAAGGGTGTATTTGGATGAGGGTTTTCAAGAAGAAAATTTATTTGTAGAGAGATTTTCAAAATTTTAAAATGAAATTACTTTGTTTGGTAAAATAAAAATTAGAATTGTCAAAATTCTTGGAATTTGAAAGACTTCTAGTTAACATTTATTAAGTTTCTTTTTTTTTTTACGCAATTTTTATTTTTTTCAATTCTAATTATGAAAACTCATTTCACAATTTTTTTTTTTTTTTTATGTTATTAGTAACATCTAAACATTTTTACAAACCTAATGACACCACATTGCATATTTTTCTCAATATTTTTTTTATTTAATCTCTAATACTATTTTTTTACTTCATCAAATTCCAATGTTTAAAATTTATTTGTAATTATTTTGTTTGGGTAGATATTTATTAGAAAAAATTTAGGTTATTGGAATTTCATGAGATAAAAATAACTATAAAATAAGAATAATAATAATATTAAAAATAAAAATACACACGTATTGCAAAATGGATATCATTAGATTTGTAAAAATATATAGATATTATTAATAATATAAAAAATAAAAATAAAACTATATTAAATTAAATTAAATGATATTCTGTTTTTGAGTTATATATTTTATAATAGACCATATGGAGTAAAGTGGGAGGCGATTTGGAGAAATTTTGAAAAATCACCTCTTTAATCGAAATTTTAATAGGGAAATTGAGGTGCTCAAATCCCTTCTTGAAATTTTTCTTAAATTTTGAAATTCTTCATTACTTTTATCCAAACAATTAAATTTATTTTTATTTTTTGAAAATCTTGATTGAAATGAAAATTTTCCTTTAAATACCCATTCAAACACACTTTAAGGGTGTGTTTGGATGAGGGATTTCAAGGAGAAATTTTTTTGTAGAGAGACTTTCAAAATTCTAAAATGAAATTATTTTGGTGGGTAAAATAAAAATTAGAATTGTCAAAATTCTTAGAATTTGAAAGAGACTTCTAGTTAACATTTATTAAGTTTATTTTTTTTTTACGTAATTTTTTTTTTCAATTCTAATTACGAAAACTTATTTCAAAATTCATTTTTTTATTTTTATTTTTTATGTGATTAGTAATATCTAAACATTTTTACAAATCTAATTACACCACATTGCATATTTTTCTCAATATTTTTTTTATTTAATCTCTAATACTATTTTTTTTACTTCATCAAATACCAATATTTAAAATTCATTTGTTAAAAATGTTTATCCAAACAATATAATTATAAATGCTAGCATTTTGAGTTGATACATTTTAAAAAGTTAGCATTTCAAAATTCTTCAAAATTTTAAAATTCTTTATCCAAACACACCTTTAAAGTGTGTTTGAATGGGTATTTAAAGTAAAATTTTCATTCTCTCAAAATTTGTATTTCTTCCTCAATTGTATATATTTGAAGTTATGTGACAATGAATCAATATGTATTTACTTGAATATGGATTGATCATGGATAATATTTGAATATGCATGTATAAATGTGATAAACTGTATTGAGAAATATTGCTTTCTGAGGATATAAACTGAATGTCATTTGCAGGATGGTTATAGTTAAGATAGAAAGGAAACTATGTCGGATTTTAGATAGATTATCCGGACAGGATGTCAAACTATTGGAATCATGACATGGGAAAGCACCAAACGTCCCCTTATAGATAGTTATATCATTCATATACACCCCTGTCTGCAGGGTAGAAGTTCCATTTGTATGTTTGTGCAATGTTTTCTACTTTTGTTATCGAAATTGTTGATGTTCACAAATTCTTAAAATATCGCATATTTTTCCTTTATACAATAACATAACTTATAAATATTAGAAGTGATTTTTTTTTCTTACTCCTTTAGACTATATTTGATAAGTGAGATATAGTGGAAAGAAAAAAAAAAAAGTTAGAGAAGAGTTTAGGAAAATAAAATAATAGACACGAAAATTAAAGTTCTTACTATATAATATATATATATATATATATATATATGCTTGGATGACACTAAAAAAATTAAAGATACAAATGGAAAAAGAAAAAGCACCAATGCAAGTAAATAAAATCCTAAGAAGAAACCAAATAAGCATCTTTTTACTCGAAGAATGCACAAGTTTTTGTTGAACGGAATGTTTACAAGTTTTTTGCCACCGATTTAAATGATTGAATTAAAATTGATGGAGTGAGTGCGCGAGGTCCAAGCAGTAATGCAAAAGTTTGAGTTTCAAGTTATTTTTAAACTTAGAACCACCAAACTTTAACATTTTCATGAACTTTAAAGAATAAAATTAGTAGATATTAACCACCAATTTTAAATGATTGAGCTAGAATTGGTAAGGATTTAAACGATTAAACTAGAATTAGTGGTGCACCAAGCTCGTGCAATAGTTTCAATGCATGAACGACGCTTGAGAATCCCTATAGCAAGCTATTGTGATGAGCTTTCCGTCTAAAAAAGTTAATTTAATATCATGTGGATCAATGATACACGTATCAGATATTAAACTGATAATTATAAATACTACACTTGATCTTAAAATATTAATATTTGTAATTATTTTGTTTGGGTAGATATTTATTAGAAAAAATTTAGGTTATTGGAATTTCTTGAGATAAAAATAATTATAAAATAATAATAATAATAATATTAAAAATAAAAATACACACGTATTGCAAAATGGATATCATTATATTTGTAAAAATATATAGATATTATTAATAATATAAAATATAAAAAAACCATATTAAATTAAATGATATTCTGTTTTTTTGAGTTATATATTTTATAATAGACCATATGGAGTAAAGTGGGAGGTGATTTGGAGAAATTTTGAAAAATCACCTCTTTAAGTGAAATTTTAATAGGGAAATTGAGGTGCTCAAATCCTTTCTTGAAATTTTTCTTAAATTTTGAAATTCTTCATTACTTTTATCCAAACAATTATATTTTATTTTATTTTTTGAAAATCTTGATTGAAATGAAATTTCTCCTTTAAATACCCGTTCAAACACACTTTAAGGGTGTATTTGGATGAGGGATTTTAAGGAGAAAATTTATTTGTCGAGACTTTCAAAATTCTAAAATGAAATTACTTTGTTTGGTAAAATAAAAATTAGAATTGTCAAAATTCTTAGAATTTGAAAGAGACCTCTAGTTAACATTTATTAAGTTTTTTTTTTTTTTTTTTTTACGCAATTTTTATTTTTTTCAATTCTAATTATGAAAACTCATTTCAAAATTCATTTTTTTTTATGTTATTAGTAATATCTACAAACCTAATGACACCACATTGCATATTTTTCTCAATATTTTTTTTATTTAATCTCTAATACTATTTTTTTACTTCATCAAATTCCAATATTTAAAATTTATTTGTAAAAAATGTTTATCCAAACAATATAATTATAAATGCTAGCATTTTGAATAGATGCATTTTAAAAATTTAGCATTTCAAAATTTTAAAATTCTTGATCCAAACACACCCTAAAAGGTGCCGAAAAAAAGGTAGTCTAAAATAGGCTGTATAGACACAATGACATTGTTTGTAACTTCATGCAACTCTAAGATGATTTTTTTGTGAGTTTATTTAACCTATTTCATAATGTAATTTTTTTATTTAGGTAAGAAGAATTCGAACCGTGCTTTTTTAACAAAGAGATCATGCATTAATCACATAACCAACTGCAAAAATAACACTTTTGATGAATACTTTTATTTCTAATTGTAGTAGTAGTAATCTATTGATGGGATTATTAAAAAATAACGCTTTCTACTAACACAAATTAACCCCCCAAAAAAAGTCGATGTATGAACCTTTAGGAGAATTTTGCTTAGATCCTTTTCTCCTTTACTAAATTTGTTGTAGAAGTTGGATGCTTTCTGAAATATCGAATCTTCTCTATAACTTGAATAAAAATGATTTGAGTTTTCTCATCATTTTTGGAAATAGCATTCAAAGTCTTTGATTTGATGATAGTTGTTATATTTTTCACCCTTTTCCAAATTCTGAAGTCGACATAACTGGAGCATTAATCCTGGTCATATGGGTTATCAGCAAAACTTACCATTTAATTTGGTTTTGGTCAAATATAAGTTTTATGGTACTTATCCTGAATGTGAATTATGAGTTCAGTTGGCATTGAGATTGAGCTGCAATATTTGATCGTAATTATTAATAACATTAAAATCATAAATGTAATGTAATGGCAGATAAATTATAATAGCAAAAGCATGTAAGAATATGTTATTGCCATTACCTTCAATCACAATACTAAATTGGACCCAAGTAATTATGCCATGTATCCCAAATTGTTGATGAATAACATGACAATCCTTGCATCCATTATAAAATGGAGCTAACATGATTAGAAAAATCATCTTTGCGCTTGGGGCAATGACGCAGCTAGTGAGGTTCTAACCGAGGCGCGTCTATTGCTGGTTGAAAACTATTTCCAAACCCCCTCTTAGGCCTGGGTTCAGCCCTGGCCTTCGAGAATTTCTGGAAGGGCTCCCTTTGGGGTAAAGCCCTACAATTTCTAGTTTTGAAATGTTTCACATTTATTTCCAATTTCTCTCCCTCAAGGCCTTGCCTTTTTCTAGAAAAAGAATTCTACTCAATTGTAGTTGTTCATTTATCCGAATATTTGATTCAGTTTTAGCCTTTTAGGTGCATTCATTTATCTGAATATTTGACTTATTTAATTCTAAGCTTACACATCGATCAAATATTTGATTCTAAATAAAATATGATAATAAATTAATTATAAAATCAGATCTGATCTGATGGGGAATCAAATTAGGAGTTTTGGAAAGGACTCAAGATATTATGGCCTTGTTTAGTATTATTTTTGGAGAGGTCAAAACTTGTTTTTCATCTCAAACGCAATGTTAAACAGGTAAAAAAAATGACTTTTACTGTTGAAATCATGGTTTGAAAAACCAAAAAATATAGCTTTTAGGTTTTAAAAACTGACTTTTGGATAAAATGACTTTATTATCCTCACATCTTTACATTTTTATTGTTTTAAACATATCTTTTTTTGACATTTCAATTTTCCATAATATTTTTTCATAGCAATACCAAACACTTGAAAAATTTTAAACTACAGTTTTTCATCATACTTTTTAAACACATTTTTTCTAACCCAAATTTTTTCTAACAGCGATGGTACTTCCTTAATCTCATAATTTTATTTTTTTTTTGATCTTTCCCAGTGCCGAATCACAAGAAGTTGGAGCGGATCTTTGATCTTTTATTGGTATTCCCCTTGTTTAGATCGGGACGCGTACATCAAGAATCCAATGTGCAAATTCATTTTGATAAGATAGATTGTTTTCAATTAATCATGTATTTAATATTTTTAAATTTTAAACATAATGTGTGAAATTAAATTAATAAAAATTTTATAATATGTAAAGATTCAATTTTTAACACATTGTCTGTCATACATGGTACTTTTGTATAATATATAAATATTATCATATTAATATATATGTGATTATATATATATATTTTGTAACTCTATAAAATAAAATAAAAAATTATATATTTTTAATGAATTTAGTATCAAGTATCGTCCAACGGGTTAACATTATGATCATTGACTAAGCTAATCTAAATTATAAGATAAAAAATAAAAACAACATTTATTCTAAATAACGTGTATAACAATAAAAAATTCATGTATTATATATCACATGATAATGTATTATTATAACGTAATATAAATTATTGTAATAAGATACACATAATTAGTTTTTACTTAATTTGCAATTTGAAATTAAGGAAGTTGGAATATTTTGATTATGTATAACTATAAGTAAGATTATGTTCACAATCCAGCTTTTAATTGATTTTTAGGTAAAATTTTAACTATTTTTAAAAATAATAATTTTGTTATATGAAGTTTATAGTAAAATGTTTTAGCTTTATTGAATTATTGTTAATTAATTTTATAAAAAAATGATTGTTGTCGATCTATTTAATTATTTGATCAAAGTAAAAAAAAATATTTATAATATATATTAATAAATATAAAAATTAAAATTCAATTATAATAATAATAATTTATTTTTTATAATAATTAAAAAAAGATAATATTCAAAATATATAAAATTGTAATAGTAAAGAAAAAATATTTTAAAAAAATAGTTTAAAGTTATATAATAAAAATAAATTAATAATATATGTTTTATTTTTATTAAATTAATGTTTTTTAAAATAAAATTATACTTAATTTAAGTTCGGGTTATTTCAGATTAATTATTCGGATTCAAGTCAATTCGGATCTAAATCGTTTTGAATTCGGATCATCTTGAGTACAATTGTTTTCGAGTTTGGGATTAAAATTGACAAATCTAATTTGAATATTGATTCAATTGTAAGTATATGCCGAAGTCTTAGATTTGAATTCTTCTAATTAAAAAAATAATATAATAGAATTAAAATAACAAGATTTCAATATAATTCTATTTAATTTAAGTCTTAATACCGTTGTAAAAAGGGCAAAGGGTGTGCTTTTCTAAACCTAGATGGATGCAGCAGTAAGTTTCATCCAGTCAAAAGCATAGTTCCTGATGCAAGGTAATTCGATTATGCAAAATAAATTGAACTTTTTACATTTTCCCACATTCAGAAGAATTCTTTTTATCTAATCCTAATATATTGAAAATTGTATCACATTTTATATCAATAACTGCAGTATTTGAGAGAATTAATTGAACACTGTCATTTACTTGTATTTTGCCCGGAAAAAAAAAAAAGAAATGGGCTCTATAGAAAGAGATGCTAGATTTCATTTTTTTGCCTGAAAAAAAAATGGAAATATTGTGCTTTCAGATTTCTGTTAATTTCTCTGCTGTGCATACTTCTAACAAAACTCACATCATTAAATCCCACTCTACTGAAATACCTATGCCATTTCATCTTTGGAAACTAATGATACCCACATCCAAAGAACATATGAAACATCCAAGGAATATATAGGAGGAAGCAAGAAAGACAGGGCACGACCTTACTTGAACAGGATCTGTTCTATAGGCTCGTACTTCTGTATCCTTTAGCACAAAGGAGACAGGATCTCAAGTCTGGTTGATGAAACACGGCCTTGTGATCAGAGCGTGATTAACCTCTTTATTAGGGCTCAGCTCCCTATTGAAGTAGTAGAGGATCGTTCTCAGCCTGATTCAAACCAGCCTGGGATGGTCACAAGGTTGTCTGACAGACTCCCAAACTTTTTTTTTTTTTTTCGAAAAGTCTTTGAAGAATCCTGCAGAGTTTGAAGCTATATACACATCTACAATGCATCATTGCAAACCAACTTAGTTTAGTGTGATTCTAAGATGGTGAATTTTTTACTTTAGCTAAAATGACTTCACCTTGCACCAAAGGAATAATAAAGAGCACAGCAATATTATACCTAAGCTACACTCCAAAGTCTGGTTTCTTAGACATTAAAAAATTTTCATGTGCAAATTCACCGACATACCATGTGCAGGAAAATCATAAAAATTTTATCCATAGCAAAGATATATACTAAAAGTTCTTCTGACTAAGTCCGAATCCAATATCGAGAGAATAAATCAAGGATGATGCTGAAGTGCATTATAAAAGAAAAATCGAGTCAAAAATCAACTCATACCTTTCTCGACTTTTTGGCTAAGATCAAATGTAGTATTTGTTTTTATCAGTTTAATATTTGATACGTGGATCATTGATTTACATGATATTAAATTAATTTTTTTTGTGTTGCACTATTGCATGGTCTCAAGCGTCGCCTTTGTGTTGCACTATTGCATGGTCTCAAGCGTCGCCTTTGTGTTGCACTAAAACTAAAACTTGATTGAACTTGCAAAAAAAGGTCTAAAAATTAGATTGTTTACATCATGCACCAAAGGAGTAACATTCACATTCATATCCACACAAAAAAAGGTCTAAAAATGTTGATTCCGAGAAAAAAAAAAATCGACATCATTGAACTTGCAAAACATTAACAAGTTAGAACTACTCAATTTTAAAACCTTTTATGGACCAATTGTTCTAAAAAATTTCAGTTTATCAAATAACACCTTAATTAAAATTAATTTGATGAGCATGACATCATGGGCTTACAACATGGTGAGTTTGTTTATTAAGCTATATAAAAGATTATATACTTATTATTAAACTTTATTTTTGAATGGTTATAGCTTATAAACAAAATAAATGTATAATATTAAAACGATTAATCTATTAAATATTTTCAAAATCGAATCAACCGATGTTACTTTTGAAATAACATAGTTATTTTTAATCGAATTGCTTCGATTAATTTGATTTTAACAAAAATTTGTTCATCCTATTCCTATTTGTTAGGAACAAAATTAATTAGTAAAGCCTAAATAATGAGCTACTTAAATTGTTTCTTGCCTAATTAGCTTCACTTTAAATGATTGAACTAAAATTGGTGGGATGCGCCGGTCTATGCAGTAGTGCAATACATAGACGACACTCAAAAACCCCAATAGCAAGCTATTGTGATGGGCTTTCTCCCTAAAAAAATTAATTTAATATCGTGTGGATCAATAATCCACATATCAGATATTAAACTGATAAGAACAGATACTACACTTGATCTTAGCCAAAAGGCCGAGAAAGGTATGAATTGATTTGTAGCTTGATTTTTCTTTTATAATGCACTTTCGCATCATTCTTGACTTATGCCCTCGGTATGGGATTTGAATTTAGAAAAACTTTTAGCATATATCCTTGCTATGGACAAAAATTTTATAACTTTTCTGCACATGGCATGTTGGTGAATTTGCAAATGATTTTTTTTTGGATGTTTATGAAATCAGACTTTGAAGTGTAGCTTAAGAATATTGCGGTGCTCTATGTTACTCCTTTGGTGCATGATGTAAACAATCTAATTTGGATATTAAAACAGTAGTCCTCTTATTACAGCTGATTAATTAAGAGAGGTTAAGAATTAAAATTCATTGACAATACAATAATACTTTATACTTGAATGTGATCTAAAGAAATAGATTAGATATATTCTTTAATCCCTTAGAGAGGAAAATTTGAAAAGCTAATGGAACTGGTTCAGCAGCAAGATCAATTAGCCAAATTTAGGAAATTAAACAACCTCTACATTATTATTGATTTTGAAGATGCTGCTAAGCTTAGGACATTTGGGTTTTGGTTATTTTGAATTTGTGCTTTTTTTGGATTCAAGTCATTTTGGATTCGGACTAATTCCTTTTCAGGCTCTTTCGAGTTTGAACTACTGCAGGTCCAGGCTCGAGTTCATGTTCGAACAAGTTTTTTGTCATTTTTTATTTTATGTTAAATATAATTACTTCTACAAAATTTAAATGTCCAAATTCAAAAACAAATTATTATATTTTTTAAGTAAGATTTTGTATAATATGATATTTTAACTATATTTGTATATTAATATCAATATTTGTTTGTACAAAAAAGGATATAAAATTAATTTATTATATATAATCATTTTTCTAAATAATTGATTATAGAAAATATGATATATTATAATACTGATATTTAAAACAATTAATTCGATTAACTCTAATATTCAACACGTAAATACATTATAATTTATATTCTACATACATAATATAATTGTACACATTAAGAATTAAATCAAAATGGACAAATGTAAAATGGTTATATCTGAAGAAGAAATAATATTAAAGTTTAAGAACCGGTGAGACAATACCAAAAAAAAATATGAATTTGTGATAGAAATTATATTGTGGACAGAGAAAAAAAAAGAAATCAGAAAAATAATAATTTTTTGCTTTTATAAAGATTGATGTGCCAATAATAAAATGCCATGTGGCGTCTAATGTCTAAAATGGCAGTATCACGTGAGTGCCACACAATCATTATGGATCTGATTAAGTTGATGACATGGCAATTCATGCCACGTTTTATTTAATGATTTATCAATGTCCAAATCATCGTTAGGGATGGTAGCGTGTCGGATAACTGCATTTTTTTTTGTAATAACCACTAAGAATAAATCTGATTGAAAAATTGCTGTAGGAGGTATTGTAAACCTTCATCAGTTTTATGAATTTATAATGGTTCATTGTGTTGTACCGGATGACAAATCACATCCTTTGTATAGGATGGAATCTGATTCTCATTTTTTGGACAGGGTTAATTGACTGAAAAACTGATAACTCATTCAATGCAAAAACTGATGATAAATCTCATCCTTTATACCGGACTGTCCAATAGTCTCATCCATTGCAGATGGAATCCAATTCCAATATTTTATGCAGTATTTGATTGACTGGAAAATAGTAGAATCCTATCCCTAGCCCTAAATCATTAGTCCCATCCATTGCAGAAGGAATCCAATTCCAATACTTTCTGTAGCATTTGATTGACTGAAAAATAGCTGAAACCTATCTCTAACCCTAAATCGTTTGTCCCATCCATTGCAAAAAGAATTCAATTTCAATATTTTCTGCAGCATTTGATTGACTGAAAAATAGCTGAAACCCTAACCCTAAATCTGGTCAATAGTCCCATCCATTGCAGAAGGAATCCAATTCCAATATTTTCTGCAGCATTTGATTCACTGAAAAATAGTTGAAACCCTAACCCTAAATCATTAGTCCCATCTATTGCAGATGGAATCCAATTCCAATATTTTATGCAACATAAAATTTATATAAATTCAATATAAGAAATTAATTTTCAATTTGTATAAATTTAATATAAGAAATCAAATTTTAATTTATATAAAATTTAAATAAGAAATCAAATTTTAATTTTTATAAAATTTAAATAAGAAATCAAATTTTAATTTTTATAAAATTTAAATAAGAAATCAAATTTTATTTTATATACAATTTAAATAAGAAATACATTTTTTAAATAAAATTTTAATAAGAAATAAAATTTTATTTTATATAAAATTTAAATAAGAAATAATTTTTTATATACAATTTTAATAAGAATAATTTTTTTAAAAATTTTTAATAAGAAATAATTTTTTTTATATAAAATTAAAATAAATAAATAAATTTTATTTCTTATAAAATTTCAATAAAAATTAAATTTTACTTTTTATAAAATTAAATAAATTATAAAATTTTTGTATCTATATTTAAAAAAATAAAAAAAAACCAAGGTTTTTTTTTAATACCCGTTTGTTACAGATCTCACATATAAAATTTAAATAAGAATTTAAATTTTAATTTATAACTAATTTAATTAAGAAAAAAATGTTTTTTATATTTAAATTTAAATAAAAAATACATTTTTATATAAAATTTTAATAAGAAATATATTTTTTATAAAAATTTAAATAAGAAATAAAATATTATATTTTATAAAATTAAAATAACAAATTCTATTTTTTTAAAATTAAAAAATTATAATATTCTCTTATATTATTTTAAAAAAATTAAAAAACAAACGATGGTAATTTTTTTTTATATCCGTTTGCAATTTTTAAATTTAAAATAAAAAATTTTAAAAAATATTTGGAAATTTTTTTTTTCAAACAGTTATATGTTAAAATTTAACTAAAAAAATTTATAAATAAAATACCAAGGGAAATCGCCACCACCCATCGTGATTTCCCTTGGTTATTTTGCAAAAAAATTGAAAAAATACCAAGGAAAATCGCCACCCCCCATGGCGATTTCCCTTGGTATTTTTTCAATTATTTAAAAAAAAAAAAAAAAAAACTTTATGCTGGTCCCAGCTGATTTTAGAAGGAGCAAATTTTAAAAATTAATTTGGAAACAACGGTAATTCGGTAAATAAAAAATAGAACAACAGTATTCTGATAAAAAAAACCATTTAGACTCCACAAGAAGGGTTACCAAAAACGAACCCATTAATTAAAGGTTTAACATGTTAGCTTTTAGTTTTTGTTTATATAATATTTTTTGTAAATAATAGATATTATATAGATTGTCATAAGAGAATTAATTTATAATTGATTATTTTAAATTAATTAATTTTAATAAAAAAATAATTCTATAACATTACTACAAACTATAATGTGAATACTATAACATGATGTAAATACTTAAAAGTCCATGCGGGTTAACTTTTTTATATATTTTTAAACATAGTTTTTTGATTTACTTTTTAAATAATTTTTGGTTTATATATGTGTTAAATAATATAATCTTTAATTTCATTTAAGAATGATTTAAAAAGAGTTAAAATAAAATAGTTACGATTATTAAAAATTGTAATCAAATTAAAATTTTAAAAATTAACAAAATTTGAACACTCTCCATAATATATTATTTTTTGTATATTTACAATCAAAATGGGAAAAAATGTATAAAAAACACACTGCATTTCATATGTCACTCCAAAGGAGAAAAAAAATAGAAAATCCAAAAAAAATTAATTAAATGAATGAGATAAGTAATGCCTAAATATTTGAAAGAGATGGATTTCAATAAACTATAAATATAATAAAAAAAATAAAGCTTTTATAAAGCAAGAATAATTATTTTGTAAGTCTGGATTTAACACAAATGGTTCACCTAACTCTTTTAGTATAGGTCAATTTTCTTATATTTTGAAAATCAATATAAATACATTTAACAAAATAATATACGTTTAGCACTCTTGAAAAAATTGGACCGAACTGGCCAGTCGGATCAGTTGAATCCAAAATCGAAAACTTATCCGATCCGGTATATATTTTAAAACCGAGAAGTATGCAAATCGGTGAAAAATGGTTGAATCAACAAAAAAACCGAGAAAAAGTCAGAAAAATTGGTTTTTAAACTTATTTTTAAAAAAAAATAAAATTTATTGTATGTGATGAGATTTAAATTTTTAACCTTTTAGATCTATATTAAAAACCATACCATTTAGTCAAATACATATTTTTATTAAGTAATTACTATATTTAATACTTATTTAATTTTAAAATTACTTATTTAATATTAAAACTATTTTTGTAAATCAACCAATTGGTTAAACGGATTCAAACGGTCAGATTGATTGAACCGGTGACCGGAGGTTTCACCGTTTGACCTCCGATCCAGTTTTTTAACATTAATGTTTAGAAGATTATAATAAAATAAATTTCAATTAAGTAGAAAATTTAAAACTTAACGTACATAAAATAAAAAAAAAATTAAAGATAATAAATAATAATTAAATCATTTTAATAAATTGTCAATTAAAATGTTAGTTACAAAATATATATGATTTTATATTAGTTACAAAATATATTATTTACTAATACATTATATGTTTGCTTAGGTCCAACCTAATAATATAAGCTAGCATTCTGCCTAGTTTCATTCAAATTATCCCGTAGCTTATATTAAAACAATGCATTTTATTTTATATTAATTAAAAATTATGATCTAATCACTATTATATTTATCATGTTAACCAGATGAAATTGATCAGCTTAAGGTTATTTAGATTTGTTATTATAGTCCATGGAAGAATTAATTAATATATTAGAGAACAAAAAAAAAAAAACTGTAAAACAAGCATGTCTTTATTCTTAATTGACCGAATATAAATGGAATTGGGATTTCCTTACCTTTTTTTCATTTGATGTTTAACTTGAATTAATTTAAGGAGTAACCTATGGAGATGGTGAATGAACTAACCTATGGAGATATTGTAAAAAGAAAAAAGGATTTCATGGGTTTAGTGATTTTTTTGAGAGGTAATAACGAAAAAAAAGAGAGAGGTAATAATTTATAAGAGAGGAATCAAGCAATTTGAAAAATGTAATGTAAAAGTGAGAATCGTTTAAATATATTATTTACATTAAATTATCAACAATATTATTGTTGAGTAATTAAGGATATATAATGTTACAAGAATAAAATGCCAACTTTAATATTTAGTAATTAGGAAGTAGATAAGTTTAGAAATAATTTTATCTAATAAAATGTCAAATATCAAACATGATTAATCCTAAATTATTTCAATTGAAAATACCTAATTAACCCTATTTATTTCAAAAAGGAGTGGGTGCTATATTAAAAATTATTTGCATAAAATCTAAATGTGAAAATTATTTATAGATCAAAAAAAAAAATCATAACTAAAAATTGAAATATTCATCAGGGAAAACAGATTTTATTAGGGAAATTATGGTTTTTGAAAGAGGAAAACCGAAAGAGAAGAAATGCTTTTGAGAGTGAATGAATTTTAACCTGTAATTTTAATCGAGATAATCAGTAAACTACATGGTTAATTACTATGCAAAGGGGAAGAAAAAGAACAAATATGATAATTTATGATAATCAAATATGATAATTCCCTTTTACTTTCAAGCTTATTGAAAATACTTTAAAATACACATATAATACAATAACTCACATTTAAACTACGAAAATCAATTAAAGTTATTTTTAATTTTAATATTCTTAAATTTTAAATTTTAAGTGCTCAAATCCTCTTATGAAATTCTTCTTAAATTTTAATATTCTACCTTACTTTTACCCAAACAATTAAAGTTATTTTTAAAATTTAAAAATTTTGATTGAAATGAAATTTCTCATTTAAATACCACATCCAAACACTATTGAAAAATAATGTGTCCCATATGATAATTTGTAAACCAATATAAATGTTTAATTATTTTAATAACTATTTAGGCGATATTATTACATTAAATAATGAATCTAATTTACAATCACAACTTGTCCTAAGCTTAGCAGCATCTTTAAAAATCAATAATAATGTGGAGCTTGTTTAATTTCCTAAATTTGCCAATGAATTTTAAATCTTAACATCTCTTAATTAATCAGGTCAATTTAGGGGGTGATTGTTTAAGTTATTAGCTCGGGTTCTTAGGGAACAATTAGCTTTACACGACTTAGTTTAGTGTGATTCTAAGATGGTGAATTTTTTACTTTAGCTAAAATGACTTCACCTTGCACCAAAGGAATAATAAAGAGCACAGCAATATTATACCTAAGCTACACTCCAAAGTCTGGTTTCTTAGACATTAAAAAAAAATTCATGTGCAAATTCACCGACATACCATGTGCAGGAAAATCATAAAAATTTTGTCCATAGCAAAGATATATGATAAAAGTTCTTCTAACTAAGTCCAAATTCCAGATCGAGAGCATAAGTCAAGGATGAAGTTGAAGTGCATTATAAAAGAAAAATCGAGTCACAATCCAAGTCATACCTTTCTCGGCCTTTTGGCTAAGATCAAGTGTAGTATCTGTTCTTATCAGTTTAATATCTGATACGTGGATCATTGATTCACATGATATTAAATTAATCTTTTTATGGGGAGAGTCCACCACAATAGCTTGCTATTGGGGTTCTCGAGCGTCGCCTTTGTGTTGCACTATTGCATGGGCCTGGCGCACCTTACCCACCAATTTTAGTTTAATCTTTTAAATCATCCAATTTTAGTTTAATCTTTTAATCAATGGCTAGAAGCTATACTTCCTTTTAATCTAATTTTTAAAGCACTTGCTGTTTTAGCTTTGAAAACAACTTGAAAGGTGGCTAGAAGCTACTAATTTTTAATTCTATTCTTTAAAGCTTAAGAAAATTTTAAAGCACATACTATATGTAGCTCTAAAAAACAACTTGAAACTCTTGAAAAGTATGTCATAGTCATGATATCCCTGCAATTTGGCTTTTGAAGCTCTTTTTCCAGGAAAACATTAATTAATTTAGAACGAAGAATTTAAAAACAAATTTGGTGTCTGCCATGTTGATCTTGATATGCCTCGACAGAAGTGTGAAGAAGCATCCCTTCACGGTTTTTAAAAACAAATATGGTGTCTGCCATGTTGATCTTGATATGAGGTAAGGTAAATACAACAAATAAGTTACTAGGAGTAACTTTTTCCAAGAAAAGAGAAAAATAGAGAAGCTTTTGACAGGTTAATTCTCTTCTTTTGCCAATTGGGAGGACACTTATAAGACTCAGAATCTTCCAAAATAAGCCAAGTGATGTTGAACTCTGAATTTTTTTTTTTTTTTTTTCAAAATAAGTGAAAAAAAGTCTTTTAAAGCTTTGGAGAGTATAACAATTGGTCTATAAAACAAAGGCTTCAGAATTTGAATGCTTCTAACTTTCAAGAATTTTGCAAGTTCAATGAGAAATTGGAGTGTTAGCTTGTGGTGACAAAAAAAATTTTTAAAAAAAAAAAAAAAAAGGGCTTGGAAGGGATATGACTACGACATTTTGGCAAAATCTAAAACATAAATTTTTTTAACCATAATCGTCCAATTTATAAAATAAAATAGTAGTAACTAATAATGTAAAAGCAGAATTAGGGCATGCCAATTGCCAACAAATATCACTCTACATCCATGGAATGGATAAAATATTCCCCAGAATCAACAAAAAGTTATAAACCAGCTCAAATTGAGTAAGGCTACAAATAATCTTGAATACTATTGAGTAAGGCGCAAATAGATGAAAAGTTATAACTAGAACTGGATAGGGGCCGCGCGAACGCAGGCCCCCGCTACCACAAATTATGACGTAGGCTCTCCCTCTTGGGGAGACCTTAGAGCAGCACCCCTCCGAAGTGCAATGGAGGTCACTGCCCTAGGCCATGAGTCTTCTTGATCGCCCATTGACCCCGTCCAGGTAAGTATGTTTGAATGTTGGGATATGCTCTTTCCTTATACACCACGCTTATATTGTGTTTACGATATGTTAGGTATGTGGGATTCAAGTCAATGTTGTGGATTATTGTATTCAAAGATATTTTAAAGTTTCATAGTCTCTAAAAGGGATATCTCAACATTAAAGCATGAGACTTCAATTTGAAACTTCGATTCAAATTTTAAAATATAAGAGATGAGATTTACAAGATCGATTGAAGAGTTTGGTTTGAATTATAAGAATATATATATATATATATATATATATATGGGGAGGGATCCACTTACACTAATGTAAAACTTATTAATTTTACACTATTTTTGAACCATTAGATGAAGATTAAATAATTGGCTCAGATTAAAACATATTTTTACCTTTCGTTTCAAGATTCTTTAACCCTTCGTTTTTTCATCCGCTCATCTCTGTTTCCTTCTCTCTATCACTGTAATTCTTTTCGCTCCAAGAAAATCCAAAAAGAGGCTGCTGGAGAAAGCTAAAGGCATTCAAATTGGTCAGAGATCAAAACACACTTTGCTTGTCTTTCCCAATTTCCTTTCACGGTACTATTTTCCCTTCCTTTTTATCACTGCATCTCTAATCTTTTAAAAGACAATATTTTGGTTTTTCATTAAATAAAATCTTTATCAATAAAATATAAGATTATTGTATATAATGGAGTAATGAATAAATTAATTTCTTTATAAAATAAAAACGCATATGAAATAAGATTCGACAAGTTTAACTATTAAAATAGAATTCGTCACGTTCAACGTGGTAAAGAATAGATTACTTAAATATATTATGTTTTTCTTTTTCATCCTCTTTGATGAATAGATCATCTGCAATTTTGAGAAGAGTTGTATAGGTAGGAAGGTATATATATTATGTACTATTAGTAATCAAGTGGTAAACGATTAAGATTTTACTTGTTCTTCGCATGATGATCGATACATATTCTTTCCACAGAATCATGTAATGTTTGTTATTTCGAATTGAATAATAGAAACAATGCTACAGATTTTGAGTAGCATTAGAAATTTAATATATAAACCATGTTAAGCAAAAAAAAAAAAAACGTGGTAAAGAATAGAATAATAGTGAAGCAAAAATTTATTTTCTCATTCAGGTAAAAAAAAAATTCTCTTTTCTATTGTATGAATTAAGATATTTTCACAATATTTTACTCATAAATTTTATGGGTTTCCATTAAAACATACATCCTGGCTTTACTGAACTAAAACAATTAAACAATATATGATGCAGCTTTTCTCGATTGTGAAATTTGCAGTCTTTGCTTGCTCATGTCATAGACAACTCTATTGTTATACAAATTGTGAAATTTGCTTCTGGCCCTGGAGCAACCAACTTGGTGAGTGACTTTGTCGATGCGATGCTTGATAGTATCCCTCTCGTGGCGATTACAGGTCAGTCCCTCGAAGAATGATCGGTACGGTTGCTTTCCAGGAGACTCCCATTGTTGAGGTAAGAAGGTCAATTACAAAGCATAATTATCTTGCTCTTGATGTGGATGATATTCCTAGGATTGTTAGTGAAGCTTTCATTTTAGCTACTTCTGGTAGGCCAGGTCCTGTTTTGATTGATGTGCCTAAGGATATACAACAGCAACTTGCTGTTCCTAAATGGAATCAGCCTATTAGATTACCAGGGTATATGTCTAGATTGCCTAAGGCTCCCATTAAGGCTCATTTGGAGCAGATTGTTAGGTTGGTTTCGGAGTCTAAGAAGCCGGTTTTGTATGTTGGTGGTGGGTGTTTGAACTCCAGTGAGGAATTGAAGAGATTTTGTTATAGTTTTTTTAACTTTTTTATTTTTTTATTTATTTTTTTAGGTTACATGCAAAATGAATTATATTATGGAGAGTTCATCATTAAAGGATACCCAACTTATTGGTGATGAGAGTGAGCAAAGTGCACTAGTTAATGAATGTAGTAATTTACAAGCAAATGCGATCAAGGAATCCGAGCCATTTATTGGAATGCAATTTGACACTTTGGATGAGGAAGAAAGCTTTTATAAAATCTTTGCTAGGGAACAAGGTTTTGGTATTCGCATTCGGTCAAGTACAACAGGCACTCGAAGTGATAAAATAGTAAGTTGTATTTATGTTTGTTGTAATGAAGGTCAGTACCAAAAAAATGTTATAGAGAATAATGATATTCAGAATGATGTCAAGATAACTAGAAACAGATGTTCGACTTTAAGAACAGGTTGTGGAGCATTGTTTAAGATAGCAAGGGTAAAGAAAAGTCAGAAGTGGACTGTAAGATCATTTTCAAATGAACATAATCATGATATGATTAGTCCTAAGAGTGTTTCTTATCTTAGATGCCATAAGAAAATGACTCCTGCAGCTAAGAGCCTTGTTGAAAAATTTAATGAAGAAGGAATTCCTTGAGGAAAAGTTGCAGCATTGTTTAGTAATACAGACCAACAGTTTTCAGATAGAGATTGTTGGAATCATCTTAGAGATTTAAGGAGAAAAAACTTAGATGTTGGAGATGCCCAAGCTATCTTATGTTATTTCCGGAGAAAGCAAACTGAGAATCCTAATTTCTTTTATGCAATTCAATGTGATGGTGATGCTCGTATGGTAAATTTATTTTGGGTTGATGCTCGATCCCGATTGGCTTATGAACATTTTGGTGATGTCATTACGTTTGACACCACTTATAAAACTAATAAGTATAGTATGCCATTTGCTCCTTTTGTAGGATTAAATCACCATTGCCAGTCAATTTTATTTGGTTGTGCTTTGTTGCAAGATGAATCTGAGCAAAGTTTAATTTGGTTATTTGAAACTTGGCTTGAGACGATGCATGGAAAAGCACCGGTATCAATAATTACTGATCAAGATTTAGCTATAGGGGCTGCTGTGATGAAAGTGCTTCCAGAATCTCGCCATCGTCTATGCCTTTGGCATATAAAAAAGAAATTTCCAGAGATGCTTTCCCATATATATCATAAGAAATCTGTTTTCAAACGTGAACTAAAGAGATGCATTCACGAATCATCTACTGTAGAAAAGTTTGAGAAGGAGTGGCATGAATTGATGGTTAAGAATAGTTTGGAGCAAAATGAATGGCTTCAGGGGTTGTACGAGATTCGAAATTCGTGGATTCCTGTGTATAATCAGAATACTTTCTTTGCAGGAATGAATACTACCCAAAGGAGTGAGAGCATAAATTCTTTTTTTGATTCTTTTGTAGATTCAACAACTACATTGCAAGAGTTTGTAGTGAAATACGAGAAGACAGTTGACAGTCGCTACGCCAAAGAAAAAAGAAAAAGAAGATTTTGAATCAAGGCATAAGTCTCGGATTCTGAAAATTGGTTATAAAATGGAGCATCGGTCTATACAAAGAATGTTTTTCATCTTTTTCAAGATGAACTTGTCAAAAGTAATCAATTCATATAGCAAAAGGTAAGAAAACTTGGCTCTTGCTATGAATATAAGTTGTCTAGTAGTTTTGATTCTCATGATAGCTTTCTTGTTCATCTTGATTTGAGCTCCAAAGTCGGTACTTGTGAATGTAATCTTTTTGAATTTAAAGGCATCTTGTGTAGACATATGTTGGCAATTTTTCACTTTAAAAATGTTGTTGAGATTCCAAATCACTACATTTTGAAACGCTGGACAAAAGAAGCAAATAGAGGTTCTGGAATTTATGAAAGTGGGCCAAATCTTCAAGTTGATCATCAGAAGTCAGCTTCTTTAAGAAGTTTACATGTTTGTCGTCTCATAAATCAATTATCTTTTTTTGCTGAAAAATCTGAAGAGATGTATAAAGTGATTGTGGGAGACTTGGACCAGATACACCAAAAGGTTTCCATGATGGAAAACCAAGAATATGATAATACGGAGAAAGAAAATGCTTCAAGCCAACAATTGACGAGTGAAATGATTCATGAGGTAACAGAGAATCAGCTTAATCATATTCCTTTGTCAATCAATATTGGTGATCCACATATTTCTCAGACTAAAGGTCGAAAAAAGGTAGTCATGAGTCTCAGAGTGGAAGATTCAAAAGCGGTCTTGAAATAGCTTTGGCTCGTACAACTATGAAAAGACGATCATGTCAAACTTGTGGAAGGTATGGTCATAACAAGCGTAGCTGTAAAGGAATAGAAAAGTCTACAAATATGCCAACATCTGGTAATGTAGAGTGAAAGGTATGACTTTTGATGTTGTGAATTTATTTATATTAAAATATGCATCTTTAATTTATTTTGTTGAATTTGTTTTTCAGGTCTTCTTTTACTTGGTTTGCAGTATCACAACTGGTGGTTTGTAGATAGAAGTACTTCTACAAATTTTAAATGTCCAAATTCAAAGATAAATTATTATATTTCTTATCTAAGCTTTTGTATAATATGATATTTTAACTATATTTGTGTATTAATATCAATATTAGTTTGCACAAAAAAGATATAAAATTAATTTATTATATATAATCTTTTTTGAAATAATTGATTATAGAAAATATGATATATTATAATATTGATATTTAAAACAATTAATTCAATTAACTCTAATATTTAACACGTAAATACATTATAATTTATATTCTACATACATAATATAATTGTACACATTAATAATTAAATCAAAATGGACAAATATGAAATGGTAAGACAATACAAAAAATATATATATGAACTTGAGATAGAAATTATATTGTGGAGAGAGGGAAAAAAAAAAGAAGAAATTAGAAAAACAATAAAATTTTGCTTTTATAAGGATTGATGTGCCAATAATAAAATGCCATGTGGCGTCTAATGTCTAAAATGATTATATATGTGTTAAATAATATAATCTTTATTTTCATTTAAAAATGATTTAAAAAGAGTTAAAATAAAATAATTATTATTATTAAAAATTGTAATCAAATTAGAATTTTAAAAATTAAAACCTTTAAAAAATTTCTTATTCAAAATTTGAACACTCCCCATAATATATTATTTTTTGTTTATTTACAATCAAAATGGGAAAAAAATGTATAAAAAAAAAAAACCTCCATTTCAAATGTCAGTACAAAGGAGAAAAAAAAGAAATAGAAAATCCAAAAAAAACATAATTAAATGAATGAGATAAGTAATGCCTAAATATTTGAAAGATATGGATTTCGATAAACTATAAATACAATAAAAAATAAAGCTATTTATAAAGCAAGAATAATTATTTTGTAAATCTGGACTTAACGCAAATGGTTCACCTAATTCTTTTAGTACAGACCAATTTTCTTATATTTTGAAAATAAATATAAATACATTTAACAAAACAATATACGTTAAGCACTCTTGAAAAAATTGGATCGAATTGGCCGGTCGGATTAGTTGAATCAAAAATCATAGGCCTATCTGATCCGGTATATATTTTAAAACCGAGAAGTATGCAAATCGGTGAAAAATGGTTGAATCAACAAAAAAACCGAGAAAAAGTCAGAAAATTGGTTTTAAACTTATTTTTTTTATTTTTTAAAAAATTTATTGTATGTGATGAGATTTAAATCTTTAACCTTTTAGATCTATATTAAAAACCATATCATTTAGTAAAATACATATTTTTATTAAGTATTTACTATATTTAATATTTATTTAATATGAAAATTACTTATTTAATATTAAAACTATTTTTTTAAATCAACCGCTCGGTTGAATTGATTCAAACGATCAGACGGATTGAACCGGTGACCGGAGATTTCACTGTTTGACCTCCGGTCCAGTTTTTTAATATTAATGTTTAGAAGATTATAATAAAATAAATTTCAATTAAATAGAAACTTTAAAACTTAACGTACATAAAATAAAAAAAATTAAAGATAATTAATAATAATTAAATCATTTTAATAAATTGTCAATTAAAATAGTAGTTACAAAATATATTTGATTTTATATTAGTTAAAAACTATATTAGTTACTAATGCATTATATGTTTGCGTAGGTCCTACCTAATAATATCAGCTCGCATTCTGCCTTGTTTCATTCAGATTATCCGATAGCTTATATTAAAACAATATATTTTATTTATATTAATTAAAATTTATGATCTAATCACTATTATATTTATCATGTTACCCGGATGAAATTGATCAGCTTAACGTTATTTAGATTTGTTATTATAGTCCATGGAAGAAATTAATATATTAGATAATAATAAAAAAACTGTAAAACAAGCACGTCTTTATACTTAATTGACGGAATATAAATGGAATTGGGTTTCCTTACCTTTTTTTCATTTGATTTTTAACTTGAATTAATTTAAGGAGTAATTAAGTATTGTTTTTTGACATTTAATTAAAATAAGTTATTTCTAAATGTTTCAATTACTCAATATTATAATTAAGCATATAATTCTTATAATTTAGAGTATAATTAAACTTAACCATTTTGGTTATTTAATTCCTATAATTAAACCTAACGCTTTAATCGTTTTTTTAGGTTTACATCCGTTTTTCATATTTTCAAATCATTTATACATTAATTTTCCATTTATTCTCATTTTCGGTTAGTAAAGATAAAAGTAATCTCATTTATAAAAATGAACTAATATAAACATTATTTGATATAAGTCAACAAAATAAAAACATATAGTAAAAGTTTAAAAAAATGTATAAAGAACTATTTAATTCTAAAAACAAAAGGGAGTAAATCAAATCCTATTTGAAAAAAACTAACCCCATTTTATAGAGAAGAATCTGAAAACAAATCCTAAATAGAAAAAAAAATCAAAATCAAGAAAACAGATGGGTGAATGAACTAACCTATGGAGATATTGTAAAAGGAAAAAAGATTTCATGGGTTTAGTGATTTTTTTGAGAGATAATAACAAAAAAAAAAAAAAAAAGATAAGTAATAATTTATAAGAGAGGAATCAAGCAATTTGAAAATTGTAATGTAAAAGTGAGAAACCTTTAAATATATTATACACATTAAATTATCAACAATATTATTGTTGTGTAATTAAGGATATATACTGTTATAAGAATTAAATGCCAACTTTAATATTTAGTAATTAGGAAGTAGATAAGTTTAGAAATAATTTTATTTAATTAAATGTCAAATATCAAACATGATTATTCCTAAATTATTTCAATTGAAAATACCTAATTAACCCTATTTATTTCAAAAAGGAGTGGGTGTTATATTAAAAATTATTTGCATAAAATCTAAACGTGAAAATTATTTATAGATCCAAAAAAAAAATTAAAATCATAACTAAAAATTGAAATATTATTGAGGGAAAATAGTTTATTAGGGAAATTATGGTTTTTGAAAGAGGAAAATGAAAGAGAAGAAAGGCTTTTGAGAGTGAATGAATTTTAACCTGTAATTTTAATCGAGATAATCAGTGAATTAAATGGTTAATTACTATGCAAAGGGGAAGAAAGAGAACAAATATGATAATTTATGATAATCAAATATGATAGTACCCATTTACTTTCAAGCATATTGAAAATACTTTAAAATACACATATAATGCAATAACTCACATTTAAACTACGAAAATTAGCTTACAACTAAAATACATTTAAAACATATTTAAATTGTTAGAGTCTAATTGCAATTCATCTCAAGTGAAGTGAAGGGAGTTTTAATCTTCCCTAATAAAACCATATTAAATTCATTTAAAAATTATGTAACCATCATAAATTTATTTAAATATGTACATATAATAAAGAATAATTAAGATACAAATAAATTATAAATAGATTATAGTATAACGAATTACCTATTTAAATATGAATTACCTTCTTAAGTGGAATTTCAATAAGGATTTTTTTTGGTACAAAAGAGGTCGTAGCTTAGTAATGAGGGAAAGGGTTGCAAATGTTGAGATTCGAACTCCAGGCCTGCTGGATGTCACCTCTTAAGTGTGACTATATGAATAACTGAGCTAAGCTCCGAGTTCAATTTCAATAGAGGATTTGACGTGCTCAGATCCCCTCTTAAAATTCTTTCTAAAATTTGAGTTCTACCTTACTTTTACCCAAACGATCAAATTTAGTTTTAAAATTTGAAAATTTTGATTGAAATGAAATTTCTCATTTAAGTACCACATCCAAGTTCTATTGTAAAATACTGTGGCCCACATGACAATTTAGTAAGCCAAGATAAATGTTTAATTATTTAATAATTATTTATGTGATATTATCACAGTAAATCTTATTTAAGTTAAACTACTCTAGTGATAAAAGTTAAAGATAACTGATTAGGATTATGATTTTACTCTTAACCGGTTATCAGGTATGGATCTCTAGTTTAGTCTATATATTGCTTGTTAAACCATTTCAAGGTAATTACAGAAAAAGAAAATAGAATAGAAGACACATCAAGTAAGAAAAAAAAATTGTGTGATTGGAGCAAGATGAACAACCATTGGCCCTTAAAAGATTCCGAAAAAAACATAGTCTAAATAGGGTGTATCTATACTAATATAATGGGAGTGGCTGAGTTAGTGTCACGAGTCAAGTGACACCAACTCAGTTGGTGAAATTACAAAAAAGTCAAATATAATTATAATATAAAAAATAAAATAGGGATATTTTTGTCTTTTCAGATTTCATATACATATATATTTTAAAAAAAAATACATATTTATTCTTAAAAAAAACTATCCACTAAGCCAAAAAACTATTCACTTTCTCAAAAAATTATCCACCTATAAAACTATCTATATTTTTTACTTATAATTTGTTTTCTTAAAAAGTATTTTTTTCACCCACATGGTGGGTGTGTCAAATTCTAGTCTATATTAATATAACAGGAGTGGCTGAGTTGGTGTCATGAGTCAAGTGACACCAACTCAATTGGTGAAATTACAAAGTCAAATATAATTATAACATAAATAATAAAATTGGAATATTTTTGTCTTTTCAAATTTCATATACATATATATATATATTTAAAAATACATATTTATTCTTAAAAAAACTATTCACTAAGCCAAAAAACTACCAACTTTCTCAAAAAATACTCACCTATAAAACTATCTATATATTTTACTTATAATTTTAAAAAAAAAAAGTATTTTTTTCACCCACATGATGAGTGTGTCAGATTCTAGTACTAATATAATGGGAGTGGCTGAGTTAGTGTCATGAGTCAAGTGACACCAACCCAGCCAGTGAAATTACAAAGAAGTCAAATATAATTATAACATAAAAAATAAAATATGGATATTTTTGTTTTTTCAAATTTCATATATATATATATATATTTAAAAAAAATAAGTATTTATTCTTAAAGAAAACTACCCACTTTCTCAAAAAAAATACTACCCAATTTTAAAACTATTTATATTTTTTACTTATAAATTATTTTTGAAAAAAATTATTTTTTCACCCACATGGTGGGTGTGTCAGATTCTACTAGACACAATGACATTGTTTGTAACTTCATGCAACTCTAAGGTGATTTTTTTTTTTTTTGGGTTTGTATTTGATGCAGTGTCAGTATATAGACCTAACCCTAACTCGACAGGTGGCATCATAGAAAAATATCGACATCATTGTTCTAAAACTATAAGTTGGACTATGCTTTTAGAAAATTATGTTTTATATTTTGTCAAGATGTCATAGTCATGATATCCCTTGCAAGCTCTTTTTATTTTTCTCTAATTTTCAGTTCCACAAGCTTTTTACCAACAATTTTTCATTGAACTTCCAAAAACACTAAGAAGTTAGAACTACTCAAACACACTTTAAGGGTGTATTTGGATGAGGGTTTTCAAGGAGAAAATTTATTTGTAGAGAGATTTTCAAAATTTTAAAATGAAATTACTTTGCTTGGTAAAATAAAAATTAGAATTGTCAAAATTCTTGGAATTTGAAAGACTTCTAGTTAACATTTATTAAGTTTCTTTTTTTTTTTACGCAATTTTTATTTTTTTCAATTCTAATTATGAAAACTCATTTCACAATTTTTTTTTTTTTATGTTATTAGTAACATCTAAACATTTTTACAAACCTAATGACACCACATTGCATATTTTTCTCAATATTTTTTTTATTTAATCTCTAATACTATTTTTTTACTTCATCAAATTCCAATGTTTAAAATTTATTTGTAATTATTTTGTTTGGGTAGATATTTATTAGAAAAAATTTAGGTTATTGGAATTTCATGAGATAAAAATAACTATAAAATAAGAATAATAATAATATTAAAAATAAAAATAAAAATACACACGTATTGCAAAATGGATATCATTAGAGTTGTAAAAATATATAGATATTATTAATAATATAAAAAATAAAAATAAAACTATATTAAATTAAATTAAATGATATTCTGTTTTTGAGTTATATATTTTATAATAGACCATATGGAGTAAAGTGGGAGGCGATTTGGAGAAATTTTGAAAAATCACCTCTTTAAGTGAAATTTTAATAGGGAAATTGAGGTGCTCAAATCCCTTCTTGAAATTTTTCTTAAATTTTGAAATTCTTCATTACTTTTATCCAAACAATTAAATTTAATTTTATTTTTTGAAAATCTTGATTGAAATGAAAATTTTCCTTTAAATACCCATTCAAACACACTTTAAGGGTGTGTTTGGATGAGGGATTTCAAGGAGAAATTTTTTTGTAGAGAGACTTTCAAAATACTAAAATGAAATTATTTTGGTGGGTAAAATAAAAATTAGAATTGTCAAAATTCTTAGAATTTGAAAGAGACTTCTAGTTAACATTTATTAAGTTTATTTTTTTTTACATAATTTTTTTTTTCAATTCTAATTACGAAAACTTATTTCAAAATTCATTTTTTTATTTTTATTTTTTATGTGATTAGTAATATCTAAACATTTTTACAAATCTAATTACACCACATTGCATATTTTTCTCAATATTTTTTTATTTAATCTCTAATACTATTTTTTTACTTCATCAAATACCAATATTTAAAATTCATTTGTTAAAAATGTTTATCCAAACAATATAATTATAAATGCTAGCATTTTGAGTTGATACATTTTAAAAAGTTAGCATTTCAAAATTCTTCAAAATTTTAAAATTCTTTATCCAAACACACCTTTAAAGTGTGTTTGAATGGGTATTTAAAGTAAAATTTTCATTCTCTCAAAATTTGTATTTCTTCCTCAATTGTATATATTTGAAGTTATGTGACAATGAATCAATATGTATTTACTTGAATATGGATTGATCATGGATAATATTTGAATATGCATGTATAAATGTGATAAACTGTATTGAGAAATATTGCTTTCTGAGGATATAAACTGAATGTCATTTGCAGGATGGTTATAGTTAAGATAGAAAGGAAACTATGTCGGATTTTAGATAGATTATCCGGACAGGATGTCAAACTATTGGAATCATGACATGGGAAAGCACCAAACGTCCCCTTATAGATAGTTATATCATTCATATACACCCCTGTCTGCAGGGTAGAAGTTCCATTTGTATGTTTGTGCAATGTTTTCTACTTTTGTTATCGAAATTGTTGATGTTCACAAATTCTTAAAATATCGCATATTTTTCCTTTATACAATAACATAACTTATAAATATTAGAAGTGATTTTTTTTTCTTACTCCTTTAGACTATATTTGATAAGTGAGATATAGTGGAAAGAAAAAAAAAAGTTAGAGAAGAGTTTAGGAAAATAAAATAATAGACACGAAAATTAAAGTTCTTACTATATAATATATATATATATATATATATGCTTGGATGACACTAAAAAAATTAAAGATACAAATGGAAAAAGAAAAAGCACCAATGCAAGTAAATAAAATCCTAAGAAGAAACCAAATAAGCATCTTTTTACTCGAAGAATGCACAAGTTTTTGTTGAACGGAATGTTTACAAGTTTTTTGCCACCGATTTAAATGATTGAATTAAAATTGATGGAGTGAGTGCGCGAGGTCCAAGCAGTAATGCAAAAGTTTGAGTTTCAAGTTATTTTTAAACTTAGAACCACCAAACTTTAACATTTTCATGAACTTTAAAGAATAAAATTAGTAGATATTAACCACCAATTTTAAATGATTGAGCTAGAATTGGTAAGGATTTAAACGATTAAACTAGAATTAGTGGTGCACCAAGCTCGTGCAATAGTTTCAATGCATGAACGACGCTTGAGAATCCCTATAGCAAGCTATTGTGATGAGCTTTCCCTCTAAAAAAGTTAATTTAATATCATGTGGATCAATGATACACGTATCAGATATTAAACTGATAATTATAAATACTACACTTGATCTTAAAATATTAATATTTGTAATTATTTTGTTTGGGTAGATATTTATTAGAAAAAATTTAGGTTATTGGAATTTCTTGAGATAAAAATAATTATAAAATAATAATAATAATAATATTAAAAATAAAAATACACACGTATTGCAAAATGGATATCATTATATTTGTAAAAATATATAGATATTATTAATAATATAAAATATAAAAAAACCATATTAAATTAAATTAAATGATATTCTGTTTTTTTGAGTTATATATTTTATAATAGACCATATGGAGTAAAGTGGGAGGTGATTTGGAGAAATTTTGAAAAATCACCTCTTTAAGTGAAATTTTAATAGGGAAATTGAGGTGCTCAAATCCTTTCTTGAAATTTTTCTTAAATTTTGAAATTCTTCATTACTTTTATCCAAACAATTATATTTTATTTTATTTTTTGAAAATCTTGATTGAAATGAAATTTCTCCTTTAAATATCCGTTCAAACACACTTTAAGGGTGTATTTGGATGAGGGATTTTAAGGAGAAAATTTATTTGTCGAGACTTTCAAAATTCTAAAATGAAATTACTTTGTTTGGTAAAATAAAAATTAGAATTGTCAAAATTCTTAGAATTTGAAAGAGACCTCTAGTTAACATTTATTAAGTTTTTTTTTTTTTTTTTTACGCAATTTTTATTTTTTTCAATTCTAATTATGAAAACTCATTTCAAAATTCATTTTTTTTTATGTTATTAGTAATATCTACAAACCTAATGACACCACATTGCATATTTTTTCTCAATATTTTTTTTATTTAATCTCTAATACTATTTTTTTACTTCATCAAATTCCAATATTTAAAATTTATTTGTAAAAAATGTTTATCCAAACAATATAATTATAAATGCTAGCATTTTGAATAGATGCATTTTAAAAATTTAGCATTTCAAAATTTTAAAATTCTTTATCCAAACACACCCTAAAAGGTGCCGAAAAAAACGTAGTCTAAAATAGGCTGTATAGACACAATGACATTGTTTGTAACTTCATGCAACTCTAAGATGATTTTTTTGTGAGTTTATTTAACCTATTTCATAATGTAATTTTTTTTATTTAGGTAAGAAGAATTCGAACCGTGCTTTTTTAACAAAGAGATCATGCATTAATCACATAACCAACTGCAAAAATAACACTTTTGATGAATACTTTTATTTCTAATTGTAGTAGTAGTAATCTATTGATGGGATTATTAAAAAATAACGCTTTCTGCTAACACAAATTAACCCCCCAAAAAAAGTCGATGTATGAACCTTTAGGAGAATTTTGCTTAGATCCTTTTCTCCTTTACTAAATTTGTTGTAGAAGTTGGATGCTTTCTGAAATATCGAATCTTCTCTATAACTTGAATAAAAATGATTTGAGTTTTCTCATCATTTTTGGAAATAGCATTCAAAGTCTTTGATTTGATGATAGTTGTTATATTTTTCACCCTTTTCCAAATTCTGAAGTCGACATAACTGGAGCATTAATCCTGGTCATATGGGTTATCAGCAAAACTTACCATTTAATTTGGTTTTGGTCAAATATAAGTTTTATGGTACTTATCCTGAATGTGAATTATGAGTTCAGTTGGCATTGAGATTGAGCTGCAATATTTGATCGTAATTATTAATAACATTAAAATCATAAATGTAATGTAATGGCAGATAAATTATAATAGCAAAAGCATGTAAGAATATGTTATTGCCATTACCTTCAATCACAATACTAAATTGGACCCAAGTAATTATGCCATGTATCCCAAATTGTTGATGAATAACATGACAATCCTTGCATCCATTATAAAATGGAGCTAACATGATTAGAAAAATCATCTTTGCGCTTGGGGCAATGACGCAGCTAGTGAGGTTCTAACCGAGGCGCGTCTATTGCTGGTTGAAAACTATTTCCAAACCCCCTCTTAGGCCTGGGTTCAGCCCTGGCCTTCGAGAATTTCTGGAAGGGCTCCCTTTGGGGTAAAGCCCTACAATTTCTAGTTTTGAAATGTTTCACATTTATTTCCAATTTCTCTCCCTCAAGGCCTTGCCTTTTTCTAGAAAAAGAATTCTACTCAATTGTAGTTGTTCATTTATCCGAATATTTGATTCAGTTTTAGCCTTTTAGGTGCATTCATTTATCTGAATATTTGACTTATTTAATTCTAAGCTTACACATCGATCAAATATTTGATTCTAAATAAAATATGATAATAAATTAATTATAAAATCAGATCTGATCTGATGGGGAATCAAATTAGGAGTTTTGGAAAGGACTCAAGATATTATGGCCTTGTTTAGTATTATTTTTGGAGAGGTCAAAACTTGTTTTTCATCTCAAACGCAATGTTAAACAGGTAAAAAAAATGACTTTTACTGTTGAAATCATGGTTTGAAAAACCAAAAAATATAGCTTTTAGGTTTTAAAAACTGACTTTTGGATAAAATGACTTTATTATCCTCACATCTTTACATTTTTATTGTTTTAAACATATCTTTTTTTGACATTTCAATTTTCCATAATATTTTTTCATAGCAATACCAAACACTTGAAAAATTTTAAACTACAGTTTTTCATCATACTTTTTAAACACATTTTTTCTAACCCAAATTTTTTCTAACAGCAATGGTACTTCCTTAATCTCATAATTTTATTTTTTTTTTGATCTTTCCCAGTGCCGAATCACAAGAAGTTGGAGCGGATCTTTGATCTTTTATTGGTATTCCCCTTGTTTAGATCGGGACGCGTACATCAAGAATCCAATGTGCAAATTCATTTTGATAAGATAGATTGTTTTCAATTAATCATGTATTTAATATTTTTAAATTTTAAACATAATGTGTGAAATTAAATTAATAAAAATTTTATAATATGTAAAGATTCAATTTTTAACACATTGTCTGTCATACATGGTACTTTTGTATAATATATAAATATTATCATATTAATATATATGTGATTATATATATATATTTTGTAACTCTATAAAATAAAATAAAAAATTATATATTTTTAATGAATTTAGTATCAAGTATCGTCCAACGGGTTAACATTATGATCATTGACTAAGCTAATCTAAATTATAAGATAAAAAATAAAAACAACATTTATTCTAAATAACGTGTATAACAATAAAAAATTCATGTATTATATATCACATGATAATGTATTATTATAACGTAATATAAATTATTGTAATAAGATACACATAATTAGTTTTTACTTAATTTGCAATTTGAAATTAAGGAAGTTGGAATATTTTGATTATGTATAACTATAAGTAAGATTATGTTCACAATCCAGCTTTTAATTGATTTTTAGGTTAAATTTTAACTATTTTTAAAAATAATAATTTTGTTATATGAAGTTTATAGTAAAATGTTTTAGCTTTATTGAATTATTGTTAATTAATTTTATAAAAAAATGATTGTTGTCGATCTATTTAATTATTTGATCAAAGTAAAAAAAAATATTTATAATATATATTAATAAATATAAAAATTAAAATTCAATTATAATAATAATAATTTATTTTTTATAATAATTAAAAAAAGATAATATTCAAAATATATAAAATTGTAATAGTAAAGAAAAAATATTTTTAAAAAATAGTTTAAAGTTATATAATAAAAATAAATTAATAATATATGTTTTATTTTTATTAAATTAATGTTTTTTAAAATAAAATTATACTTAATTTAAGTTCGGGTTATTTCAGATTAATTATTCGGATTCAAGTCAATTCGGATCTAAATCGTTTTGAATTCGGATCATCTTGAGTACAATTGTTTTCGAGTTTGGGATTAAAATTGACAAATCTAATTTGAATATTGATTCAATTGTAAGTATATGCCGAAGTCTTAGATTTGAATTCTTCTAATTAAAAAAATAATATAATAGAATTAAAATAACAAGATTTCAATATAATTCTATTTAATTTAAGTCTTAATACCGTTGTAAAAAGGGCAAAGGGTGTGCTTTTCTAAACCTAGATGGATGCAGCAGTAAGTTTCATCCAGTCAAAAGCATAGTTCCTGATGCAAGGTAATTCGATTATGCAAAATAAATTGAACTTTTTACATTTTCCCACATTCAGAAGAATTCTTTTTATCTAATCCTAATATATTGAAAATTGTATCACATTTTATATCAATAACTGCAGTATTTGAGAGAATTAATTGAACACTGTCATTTACTTGTATTTTGCCCGGAAAAAAAAAAAAAGAAATGGGCTCTATAGAAAGAGATGCTAGATTTCATTTTTTTGCCTGAAAAAAAAATGGAAATATTGTGCTTTCAGATTTCTGTTAATTTCTCTGCTGTGCATACTTCTAACAAAACTCACATCATTAAATCCCACTCTACTGAAATACCTATGCCATTTCATCTTTGGAAACTAATGATACCCACATCCAAAGAACATATGAAACATCCAAGGAATATATAGGAGGAAGCAAGAAAGACAGGGCACGACCTTACTTGAACAGGATCTGTTCTATAGGCTCGTACTTCTGTATCCTTTAGCACAAAGGAGACAGGATCTCAAGTCTGGTTGATGAAACACGGCCTTGTGATCAGAGCGTGATTAACCTCTTTATTAGGGCTCAGCTCCCTATTGAAGTAGTAGAGGATCGTTCTCAGCCTGATTCAAACCAGCCTGGGATGGTCACAAGGTTGTCTGACAGACTCCCAAACTTTTTTTTTTTTTTCGAAAAGTCTTTGAAGAATCCTGCAGAGTTTGAAGCTATATACACATCTACAATGCATCATTGCAAACCAACTTAGTTTAGTGTGATTCTAAGATGGTGAATTTTTTACTTTAGCTAAAATGACTTCACCTTGCACCAAAGGAATAATAAAGAGCACAGCAATATTATACCTAAGCTACACTCCAAAGTCTGGTTTCTTAGACATTAAAAAATTTTCATGTGCAAATTCACCGACATACCATGTGCAGGAAAATCATAAAAATTTTATCCATAGCAAAGATATATACTAAAAGTTCTTCTGACTAAGTCCGAATCCAATATCGAGAGAATAAATCAAGGATGATGCTGAAGTGCATTATAAAAGAAAAATCGAGTCAAAAATCAACTCATACCTTTCTCGACTTTTTGGCTAAGATCAAATGTAGTATTTGTTTTTATCAGTTTAATATTTGATACGTGGATCATTGATTTACATGATATTAAATTAATTTTTTTTGTGTTGCACTATTGCATGGTCTCAAGCGTCGCCTTTGTGTTGCACTATTGCATGGTCTCAAGCGTCGCCTTTGTGTTGCACTAAAACTAAAACTTGATTGAACTTGCAAAAAAAGGTCTAAAAATTAGATTGTTTACATCATGCACCAAAGGAGTAACATTCACATTCATATCCACACAAAAAAAGGTCTAAAAATGTTGATTCCGAGAAAAAAAAAAAATCGACATCATTGAACTTGCAAAACATTAACAAGTTAGAACTACTCAATTTTAAAACCTTTTATGGACCAATTGTTCTAAAAAATTTCAGTTTATCAAATAACACCTTAATTAAAATTAATTTGATGAGCATGACATCATGGGCTTACAACATGGTGAGTTTGTTTATTAAGCTATATAAAAGATTATATACTTATTATTAAACTTTATTTTTGAATGGTTATAGCTTATAAACAAAATAAATGTATAATATTAAAACGATTAATCTATTAAATATTTTCAAAATCGAATCAACCGATGTTACTTTTGAAATAACATAGTTATTTTTAATCGAATTGCTTCGATTAATTTGATTTTAACAAAAATTTGTTCATCCTATTCCTATTTGTTAGGAACAAAATTAATTAGTAAAGCCTAAATAATGAGCTACTTAAATTGTTTCTTGCCTAATTAGCTTCACTTTAAATGATTGAACTAAAATTGGTGGGATGCGCCGGTCTATGCAGTAGTGCAATACATAGACGACACTCAAAAACCCCAATAGCAAGCTATTGTGATGGGCTTTCTCCCTAAAAAAATTAATTTAATATCGTGTGGATCAATAATCCACATATCAGATATTAAACTGATAAGAACAGATACTACACTTGATCTTAGCCAAAAGGCCGAAAAAGGTATGAATTGATTTGTAGCTTGATTTTTCTTTTATAATGCACTTTCGCATCATTCTTGACTTATGCCCTCGGTATGGGATTTGAATTTAGAAAAACTTTTAGCATATATCCTTGCTATGGACAAAAATTTTATAACTTTTCTGCACATGGCATGTTGGTGAATTTGCAAATGATTTTTTTTTGGATGTTTATGAAATCAGACTTTGAAGTGTAGCTTAAGAATATTGCGGTGCTCTATGTTACTCCTTTGGTGCATGATGTAAACAATCTAATTTGGATATTAAAACAGTAGTCCTCTTATTACAGCTGATTAATTAAGAGAGGTTAAGAATTAAAATTCATTGACAATACAATAATACTTTATACTTGAATGTGATCTAAAGAAATAGATTAGATATATTCTTTAATCCCTTAGAGAGGAAAATTTGAAAAGCTAATGGAACTGGTTCAGCAGCAAGATCAATTAGCCAAATTTAGGAAATTAAACAACCTCTACATTATTATTGATTTTGAAGATGCTGCTAAGCTTAGGACATTTGGGTTTTGGTTATTTTGAATTTGTGCTTTTTTTGGATTCAAGTCATTTTGGATTCGGACTAATTCCTTTTCAGGCTCTTTCGAGTTTGAACTACTGCAGGTCCAGGCTCGAGTTCATGTTCGAACAAGTTTTTTGTCATTTTTTATTTTATGTTAAATATAATTACTTCTACAAAATTTAAATGTCCAAATTCAAAAACAAATTATTATATTTTTTAAGTAAGATTTTGTATAATATGATATTTTAACTATATTTGTATATTAATATCAATATTTGTTTGTACAAAAAAGGATATAAAATTAATTTATTATATATAATCATTTTTCTAAATAATTGATTATAGAAAATATGATATATTATAATACTGATATTTAAAACAATTAATTCGATTAACTCTAATATTCAACACGTAAATACATTATAATTTATATTCTACATACATAATATAATTGTACACATTAAGAATTAAATCAAAATGGACAAATGTAAAATGGTTATATCTGAAGAAGAAATAATATTAAAGTTTAAGAACCGGTGAGACAATACCAAAAAAAAATATGAATTTGTGATAGAAATTATATTGTGGACAGAGAAAAAAAAAGAAATCAGAAAAATAATAATTTTTTGCTTTTATAAAGATTGATGTGCCAATAATAAAATGCCATGTGGCGTCTAATGTCTAAAATGGCAGTATCACGTGAGTGCCACACAATCATTATGGATCTGATTAAGTTGATGACATGGCAATTCATGCCACGTTTTATTTAATGATTTATCAATGTCCAAATCATCGTTAGGGATGGTAGCGTGTCGGATAACTGCATTTTTTTTTGTAATAACCACTAAGAATAAATCTGATTGAAAAATTGCTGTAGGAGGTATTGTAAACCTTCATCAGTTTTATGAATTTATAATGGTTCATTGTGTTGTACCGGATGACAAATCACATCCTTTGTATAGGATGGAATCTGATTCTCATTTTTTGGACAGGGTTAATTGACTGAAAAACTGATAACTCATTCAATGCAAAAACTGATGATAAATCTCATCCTTTATACCGGACTGTCCAATAGTCTCATCCATTGCAGATGGAATCCAATTCCAATATTTTATGCAGTATTTGATTGACTGGAAAATAGTAGAATCCTATCCCTAGCCCTAAATCATTAGTCCCATCCATTGCAGAAGGAATCCAATTCCAATACTTTCTGTAGCATTTGATTGACTGAAAAATAGCTGAAACCTATCTCTAACCCTAAATCGTTTGTCCCATCCATTGCAAAAAGAATTCAATTTCAATATTTTCTGCAGCATTTGATTGACTGAAAAATAGCTGAAACCCTAACCCTAAATCTGGTCAATAGTCCCATCCATTGCAGAAGGAATCCAATTCCAATATTTTCTGCAGCATTTGATTCACTGAAAAATAGTTGAAACCCTAACCCTAAATCATTAGTCCCATCTATTGCAGATGGAATCCAATTCCAATATTTTATGCAACATAAAATTTATATAAATTCAATATAAGAAATTAATTTTCAATTTGTATAAATTTAATATAAGAAATCAAATTTTAATTTATATAAAATTTAAATAAGAAATCAAATTTTAATTTTTATAAAATTTAAATAAGAAATCAAATTTTAATTTTTATAAAATTTAAATAAGAAATCAAATTTTATTTTATATACAATTTAAATAAGAAATACATTTTTTAAATAAAATTTTAATAAGAAATAAAATTTTATTTTATATAAAATTTAAATAAGAAATAATTTTTTATATACAATTTTAATAAGAATAATTTTTTTAAAAATTTTTAATAAGAAATAATTTTTTTTATATAAAATTAAAATAAAAAAATAAATTTTATTTCTTATAAAATTTCAATAAAAATTAAATTTTACTTTTTATAAAATTAAATAAATTATAAAATTTTTGTATCTATATTTAAAAAAATAAAAAAAACCAAGGTTTTTTTTTAATACCCGTTTGTTACAGATCTCACATATAAAATTTAAATAAGAATTTAAATTTTAATTTATAACTAATTTAATTAAGAAAAAAATGTTTTTTATATTTAAATTTAAATAAAAAATACATTTTTATATAAAATTTTAATAAGAAATATATTTTTTATAAAAATTTAAATAAGAAATAAAATATTATATTTTATAAAATTAAAATAACAAATTCTATTTTTTTAAAATTAAAAAATTATAATATTCTCTTATATTATTTTAAAAAAATTAAAAAACAAACGATGGTAATTTTTTTTTATATCCGTTTGCAATTTTTAAATTTAAAATAAAAAATTTTAAAAAATATTTGGAAATTTTTTTTTTCAAACAGTTATATGTTAAAATTTAACTAAAAAAATTTATAAATAAAATACCAAGGGAAATCGCCACCACCCATCGTGATTTCCCTTGGTTATTTTGCAAAAAAATTGAAAAAATACCAAGGAAAATCGCCACCCCCCATGGCGATTTCCCTTGGTATTTTTTCAATTATTTAAAAAAAAAAAAAAAAACTTTATGCTGGGCCCAGCTGATTTTAGAAGGAGCAAATTTTAAAAATTAATTTGGAAACAACGGTAATTCGGTAAATAAAAAATAGAACAACAGTATTCTGATAAAAAAAACCATTTAGACTCCACAAGAAGGGTTACCAAAAACGAACCCATTAATTAAAGGTTTAACATGTTAGCTTTTAGTTTTTGTTTATATAATATTTTTTGTAAATAATAGATATTATATAGATTGTCATAAGAGAATTAATTTATAATTGATTATTTTAAATTAATTAATTTTAATAAAAAAATAATTCTATAACATTACTACAAACTATAATGTGAATACTATAACATGATGTAAATACTTAAAAGTCCATGCGGGTTAACTTTTTTATATATTTTTAAACATAGTTTTTTGATTTACTTTTTAAATAATTTTTGGTTTATATATGTGTTAAATAATATAATCTTTAATTTCATTTAAGAATGATTTAAAAAGAGTTAAAATAAAATAGTTACGATTATTAAAAATTGTAATCAAATTAAAATTTTAAAAATTAACAAAATTTGAACACTCTCCATAATATATTATTTTTTGTATATTTACAATCAAAATGGGAAAAAATGTATAAAAAACACACTGCATTTCATATGTCACTCCAAAGGAGAAAAAAAATAGAAAATCCAAAAAAAATTAATTAAATGAATGAGATAAGTAATGCCTAAATATTTGAAAGAGATGGATTTCAATAAACTATAAATATAATAAAAAAATAAAGCTTTTATAAAGCAAGAATAATTATTTTGTAAGTCTGGATTTAACACAAATGGTTCACCTAACTCTTTTAGTATAGGTCAATTTTCTTATATTTTGAAAATCAATATAAATACATTTAACAAAATAATATACGTTTAGCACTCTTGAAAAAATTGGACCGAACTGGCCAGTCGGATCAGTTGAATCCAAAATCGAAAACTTATCCGATCCGGTATATATTTTAAAACCGAGAAGTATGCAAATCGGTGAAAAATGGTTGAATCAACAAAAAAACCGAGAAAAAGTCAGAAAAATTGGTTTTTAAACTTATTTTTTAAAAAAAAAAAAATTATTGTATGTGATGAGATTTAAATTTTTAACCTTTTAGATCTATATTAAAAACCATACCATTTAGTCAAATACATATTTTTATTAAGTAATTACTATATTTAATACTTATTTAATTTTAAAATTACTTATTTAATATTAAAACTATTTTTGTAAATCAACCAATTGGTTAAACGGATTCAAACGATCAGATTGATTGAACCGGTGACCGGAGGTTTCACCGTTTGACCTCCGATCCAGTTTTTTAACATTAATGTTAGAAGATTATAATAAAATAAATTTCAATTAAGTAGAAAATTTAAAACTTAACGTACATAAAATAAAAAAAAATAAAGATAATAAATAATAATTAAATCATTTTAATAAATTGTCAATTAAAATGTTAGTTACAAAATATATATGATTTTATATTAGTTACAAAATATATTATTTACTAATACATTATATGTTTGCTTAGGTCCAACCTAATAATATATTAAAACAATGCATTTTATTTTATATTAATAAAAAATTATGATCTAATCACTATTATATTTATCATGTTAACCAGATGAAATTGATCAGCTTAAGGTTATTTAGATTTGTTATTATAGTCCATGGAAGAATTAATTAATATATTAGAGAACAAAAAAAAAAAAAAAACTGTAAAACAAGCATGTCTTTATTCTTAATTGACCGAATATAAATGGAATTGGGATTTCCTTACCTTTTTTTCATTTGATGTTTAACTTGAATTAATTTAAGGGGTAACCTATGGAGATGGTGAATGAACTAACCTATGGAGATATTGTAAAAAGAAAAAAGGATTTCATGGGTTTAGTGATTTTTTTGAGAGGTAATAACAAAAAAAGAGAGAGGTAATAATTTATAAGAGAGGAATCAAGCAATTTGAAAAATGTAATGTAAAAGTGAGAAACGTTTAAATATATTATATACATTAAATTATCAACAATATTATTGTTGAGTAATTAAGGATATATAATGTTATAAGAATAAAATGCCAACTTTAATATTTAGTAATTAGGAAGTAGATAAGTTTAGAAATAATTTTATTTAATTAAATGTCAAATATCAAGCATGATTAATCCTAAATTATTTCAATTGAAAATACCTAATTAACCCTATTTATTTCAAAAAGGAGTGGGTGCTATATTAAAAATTATTTGCATAAAATCTAAATGTGAAAATTATTTATAGATCCAACAAAAAAAATCATAACTAAAAATTGAAATATTCATCAGGGAAAACAGATTTTATTAGGGAAATTATGGTTTTTGAAAGAGGAAAACCGAAAGAGAAGAAATGCTTTTGAGAGTGAATGAATTTTAACTTGTAATTTTAATCGAGATAATCAGTAAACTACATGGTTAATTACTATGCAAAGGGGAAGAAAAAGAACAAATATGATAATTTATGATAATCAAATATGATAATTCCCTTTTACTTTCAAGCTTATTGAAAATACTTTAAAATACACATATAATACAATAACTCACATTTAAACTACGAAAATCAATTAAAGTTATTTTTAATTTTAATATTCTTAAATTTTAAATTTTAAGTGCTCAAATCCCCTTATGAAATTCTTCTTAAATTTTAATATTCTACCTTACTTTTACCCAAACAATTAAAGTTATTTTTAAAATTTAAAAATTTTGATTGAAATGAAATTTCTCATTTAAATACCACATCCAAACACTATTGGAAAATAATGTGTCCCATATGATAATTTAGTAAACCAATATAAATGTTTAATTATTTAATAACTATTTAGGCGATATTATTACATTAAATAATGAATCTAATTTACAATCACAACTTGTCCTCAGCTTAGCAGCATCTTTAAAAATCAATAATAATGTGGAGCTTGTTTAATTTCCTAAATTTGCCAATGAATTTTAAATCTTAACATCTCTTAATTAATCAGGTCAATTTAGGGGGTGATTGTTTAAGTTATTAGCTCGGGTTCTTAGGGAACAATTAGCTTTACACGACTTAGTTTAGTGTGATTCTAAGATGGTGAATTTTTTACTAAGTACAAATTTTGTCCATAGCAAAGATATATGATAAAAGTTCTTCTAACTAAGTCCAAATTCCAGATCGAGAGCATAAGTCAAGGATGAAGTTGAAGTGCATTATAAAAGAAAAATCGAGTCACAATCCAAGTCATACCTTTCTCGGCCTTTTGGCTAAGATCAAGTGTAGTATCTGTTCTTATCAGTTTAATATCTGATACGTGGATCATTGGTTCACATGATATTAAATTAATCTTTTTATGGGGAGAGTCCACCACAATAGCTTGCTATTGGGGTTCTCGAGCGTCGCCTTTGTGTTGCACTATTGCATGGGCCTGGCGCACCTTACCCACCAATTTTAGTTTAATCTTTTAAATCATCCAATTTTAGTTTAATCTTTTAATCAATGGCTAGAAGCTATACTTCCTTTTAATCTAATTTTTAAAGCACTTGCTGTTTTAGCTTTGAAAACAACTTGAAAGGTGGCTAGAAGCTACTAATTTTTAATTCTATTCTTTAAAGCTTAAGAAAATTTTAAAGCACATACTATATGTAGCTCTAAAAAACAACTTGAAACTCTTGAAAAGTATGTCATAGTCATGATATCCCTGCAATTTGGCTTTTGAAGCTCTTTTTCCAGGAAAACATTAATTAATTTAGAACGAAGAATTTAAAAACAAATTTGGTGTCTGCCATGTTGATCTTGATATGCCTCGACAGAAGTGTGAAGAAGCATCCCTTCACGGTTTTTAAAAACAAATATGGTGTCTGCCATGTTGATCTTGATATGAGGTAAGGTAAATACAACAAATAAGTTACTAGGAGTAACTTTTTCCAAGAAAAGAAAAAAATAGAGAAGCTTTTGACAGGTTAATTCTCTTCTTTTGCCAATTGGGAGGACACTTATAAGACTCAGAATCTTCCAAAATAAGCCAAGTGATGTTGAACTCTGAATTTTTTTTTTTTTTTTTTTCAAAATAAGTGAAAAAAAGTCTTTTAAAGCTTTGGAGAGTATAACAATTGGTCTATAAAACAAAGGCTTCAGAATTTGAATGCTTCTAACTTTCAAGAATTTTGCAAGTTCAATGAGAAATTGGAGTGTTAGCTTGTGGTGACAAAAAAAATTTAAAAAAAAAAAAAGGCTTGGAAGGGATATGACTACGACATTTTGGCAAAATCTAAAACATAAATTTTTTTAACCATAATCGTCCAATTTATAAAATAAAATAGTAGTAACTAATAATGTAAAAGCAGAATTAGGGCATGCCAATTGCCAACAAATATCACTCTACATCCATGGAATGGATAAAATATTCCCCAGAATCAACAAAAAGTTATAAACCAGCTCAAATTGAGTAAGGCTACAAATAATCTTGAATACTATTGAGTAAGGCGCAAATAGATGAAAAGTTATAACTAGAACTGGATAGGGGCCGCGCGAACGCAGGCCCCCGCTACCACAAATTATGACGTAGGCTCTCCCTCTTGGGGAGACCTTAGAGCAGCACCCCTCCGAAGTGCAATGGAGGTCACTGCCCTAGGCCATGAGTCTTCTTGATCGCCCATTGACCCCGTCCAGGTAAGTATGTTTGAAAGTTGGGATATGCTCTTTCCTTATACACCACGCTTATATTGTGTTTACGATATGTTAGGTATGTGGGATTCAAGTCAATGTCTAATGTCTAAAATGATTATATATGAAGTATTTTCAGCTTTCTCTACCCATATATTCTGCAATAACAAACCTCAAACAACCATAAAAAAATGCCATGTGGCGTCTAATGTCTAAAATGATTATATATGTGTTAAATAATATAATCTTTATTTTCATTTAAAAATGATTTAAAAAGAGTTAAAATAAAATAATAATAATTATTAAAAATTGTAATCAAATTAGAATTTTAAAAATTAAAACCTTTAAAAAATTTCTTATTCAAAATTTGAACACTCCCCATAATATATTATTTTTTGTTTATTTACAATCAAAATGGGAAAAAAATGTATAAAAAAAAAAAACCTCCATTTCAAATGTCAGTACAAAGGAGAAAAAAAAGAAATAGAAAATCCAAAAAAAACATAATTAAATGAATGAGATAAGTAATGCCTAAATATTTGAAAGATATGGATTTCGATAAACTATAAATACAATAAAAAATAAAGCTATTTATAAAGCAAGAATAATTATTTTGTAAATCTGGACTTAACGCAAATGGTTCACCTAATTCTTTTAGTACAGACCAATTTTCTTATATTTTGAAAATAAATATAAATACATTTAACAAAACAATATACGTTAAGCACTCTTGAAAAAATTGGACCGAATTGGCCGGTCGGATTAGTTGAATCAAAAATCATAGGCCTATCTGATCCGGTATATATTTTAAAACCGAGAAGTATGCAAATCGGTGAAAAATGGTTGAATCAACAAAAAAACCGAGAAAAAGTCAGAAAATTGGTTTTAAACTTATTTTTTTTATTTTTTAAAAAATTTATTGTATGTGATGAGATTTAAATCTTTAACCTTTTAGATCTATACTAAAAACCATATCATTTAGTAAAATACATATTTTTATTAAGTATTTACTATATTTAATATTTATTTAATATGAAAATTACTTATTTAATATTAAAACTATTTTTTTAAATCAACCGCTCGGTTGAATCGATTCAAACGATCAGACGGATTGAACCGGTGACCGGAGATTTCACTGTTTGACCTCCGGTCCAGTTTTTTAATATTAATGTTTAGAAGATTATAATAAAATAAATTTCAATTAAATAGAAACTTTAAAACTTAACGTACATAAAATAAAAAAAATTAAAGATAATTAATAATAATTAAATCATTTTAATAAATTGTCAATTAAAATAGTAGTTACAAAATATATTTGATTTTATATTAGTTAAAAACTATATTAGTTACTAATGCATTATATGTTTGCGTAGGTCCTACCTAATAATATCAGCTCGCATTCTGCCTTGTTTCATTCAGATTATCCCATAGCTTATATTAAAACAATATATTTTATTTATATTAATTAAAATTTATGATATAATCACTATTATATTTATCATGTTACCCGGATGAAATTGATCAGCTTAACGTTATTTAGATTTGTTATTATAGTCCATGGAAGAAATTAATATATTAGATAAAAAAAAAAAAAAACTGTAAAACAAGCACGTCTTTATACTTAATTGACGGAATATAAATGGAATTGGGTTTCCTTACCTTTTTTTCATTTGATTTTTAACTTGAATTAATTTAAGGAGTAATTAAGTATTGTTTTTTGACATTTAATTAAAATAAGTTATTTCTAAATGTTTCAATTACTCAATATTATAATTAAGCATATAATTCTTATAATTTAGAGTATAATTAAACTTAACCATTTTGGTTATTTAATTCCTATAATTAAACCTAACGCTTTAATCGTTTTTTTAGGTTTACATCCGTTTTTCATATTTTCAAATCATTTATACATTAATTTTCCATTTATTCTCATTTTCGGTTAGTAAAGATAAAAGTAATCTCATTTATAAAAATGAACTAATATAAACATTATTTGATATAAGTCAACAAAATAAAAACATATAGTAAAAGTTTAAAAAAATGTATAAAGAACTATTTAATTCTAAAAACAAAAGGGAGTAAATCAAATCCTATTTGAAAAAAACTAACCCCATTTTATAGAGAAGAATCTGAAAACAAATCCTAAATAGAAAAAAAAATCAAAATCAAGAAAACAGATGGGTGAATGAACTAACCTATGGAGATATTGTAAAAGGAAAAAAGATTTCATGGGTTTAGTGATTTTTTTGAGAGATAATAACAAAAAAAAAAAAAAAAAAAAAAAAGATAAGTAATAATTTATAAGAGAGGAATCAAGCAATTTGAAAATTGTAATGTAAAAGTGAGAAACCTTTAAATATATTATACACATTAAATTATCAACAATATTATTGTTGTGTAATTAAGGATATATACTGTTATAAGAATTAAATGCCAACTTTAATATTTAGTAATTAGGAAGTAGATAAGTTTAGAAATAATTTTATTTAATTAAATGTCAAATATCAAACATGATTATTCCTAAATTATTTCAATTGAAAATACCTAATTAACCCTATTTATTTCAAAAAGGAGTGGGTGTTATATTAAAAATTATTTGCATAAAATCTAAACGTGAAAATTATTTATAGATCCAAAAAAAAATTAAAATCATAACTAAAAATTGAAATATTATTGAGGGAAAATAGTTTATTAGGGAAATTATGGTTTTTGAAAGAGGAAAATGAAAGAGAAGAAAGGCTTTTGAGAGTGAATGAATTTTAACCTGTAATTTTAATCGAGATAATCAGTGAATTAAATGGTTAATTACTATGCAAAGGGGAAGAAAGAGAACAAATATGATAATTTATGATAATCAAATATGATAGTACCCATTTACTTTCAAGCATATTGAAAATACTTTAAAATACACATATAATGCAATAACTCACATTTAAACTACGAAAATTAGCTTACAACTAAAATACATTTAAAACATATTTAAATTGTTAGAGTCTAATTGCAATTCATCTCAAGTGAAGTGAAGGGAGTTTTAATCTTCCCTAATAAAACCATATTAAATTCATTTAAAAATTATGTAACCATCATAAATTTATTTAAATATGTACATATAATAAAGAATAATTAAGATACAAATAAATTATAAATAGATTATAGTATAACGAATTACCTATTTAAATATGAATTACCTTCTTAAGTGGAATTTCAATAAGGATTTTTTTGGTACAAAAGAGGTCGTAGCTTAGTAATGAGGGAAAGGGTTGCAAATGTTGAGATTCGAACTCCAGGCCTGCTGGATGTCACCTCTTAAGTGTGACTATATGAATAACTGAGCTAAGCTCCGAGTTCAATTTCAATAGAGGATTTGACGTGCTCAGATCCCCTCTTAAAATTCTTTCTAAAATTTGAGTTCTACCTTACTTTTACCCAAACGATCAAATTTAGTTTTAAAATTTGAAAATTTTGATTGAAATGAAATTTCTCATTTAAGTACCACATCCAAGTTCTATTGTAAAATACTGTGGCCCACATGACAATTTAGTAAGCCAAGATAAATGTTTAATTATTTAATAATTATTTATGTGATATTATCACAGTAAATCTTATTTAAGTTAAACTACTCTAGTGATAAAAGTTAAAGATAACTGATTAAGATTATGATTTTACTCTTAACCGGTTATCAGGTATGGATCTCTAGTTTAGTCTATATATTGCTTGTTAAACCATTTCAAGGTAATTACAGAAAAAGAAAATAGAATAGAAGACACATCAAGTAAGAAAAAAAAATTGTGTGATTGGAGCAAGATGAACAACCATTGGCCCTTAAAAGATTCCGAAAAAAACATAGTCTAAATAGGGTGTATCTATACTAATATAATGGGAGTGGCTGAGTTAGTGTCACGAGTCAAGTGACACCAACTCAGTTGGTGAAATTACAAAAAAGTCAAATATAATTATAATATAAAAAATAAAATAGGGATATTTTTGTCTTTTCAGATTTCATATACATATATATTTAAAAAAAAAATACATATTTATTCTTAAAAAAACTATCCACTAAGCCAAAAAACTATTCACTTTCTCAAAAAATTATCCACCTATAAAACTATCTATATTTTTTACTTATAATTTGTTTTCTTAAAAAGTATTTTTTTCACCCACATGGTGGGTGTGTCAAATTCTAGTCTATATTAATATAACAGGAGTGGCTGAGTTGGTGTCATGAGTCAAGTGACACCAACTCAGTTGGTGAAATTACAAAGTCAAATATAATTATAACATAAATAATAAAATTGGAATATTTTTGTCTTTTCAAATTTCATATACATATATATATATATTTAAAAATACATATTTATTCTTAAAAAAACTATTCACTAAGCCAAAAAACTACCAACTTTCTCAAAAAATACTCACCTATAAAACTATCTATATATTTTACTTATAATTTAAAAAAAAAAAAAAGTATTTTTTTCACCCACATGATGAGTGTGTCAGATTCTAGTACTAATATAATGGGAGTGGCTGAGTTAGTGTCATGAGTCAAGTGACACCAACCCAGCCAGTGAAATTACAAAGAAGTCAAATATAATTATAACATAAAAAATAAAATATGGATATTTTTGTTTTTTCAAATTTCATATATATATATATATATTTAAAAAAAATAAGTATTTATTCTTAAAGAAAACTACCCACTTTCTCAAAAAAATACTACCCAATTTTAAAACTATTTATATTTTTTACTTATAAATTATTTTTGAAAAAAATTATTTTTTCACCCAAATGGTGGGTGTGTCAGATTCTACTAGACACAATGACATTGTTTGTAACTTCATGCAACTCTAAGGTGATTTTTTTTTTTGGGTTTGTATTTGATGCACTTTCAGTATATAGACATAAGCCTAACTCGACAGGTGGCATCATAGAAAAATATCGACATCATTGTTCTAAAACTATAAGTTGGACTATGCTTTTAGAAAATTATGTTTTATATTTTGTCAAGATGTCATAGTCATGATATCCCTTGCAAGCTCTTTTTATTTTTCTCTAATTTTCAGTTCCACAAGCTTTTTACCAACAATTTTTCATTGAACTTCCAAAAACACTAAGAAGTTAGAACTACTCAAACACACTTTAAGGGTGTATTTGGATGAGGGTTTTCAAGGAGAAAATTTATTTGTAGAGAGATTTTCAAAATTTTAAAATGAAATTACTTTGTTTGGTAAAATAAAAATTAGAATTGTCAAAATTCTTGGAATTTGAAAGACTTCTAGTTAACATTTATTAAGTTTCTTTTTTTTTTTTACGCAATTTTTATTTTTTTCAATTCTAATTATGAAAACTCATTTCACAATTTTTTTTTTATGTTATTAGTAACATCTAAACATTTTTACAAACCTAATGACACCACATTGCATATTTTTCTCAATATTTTTTTTATTTAATCTCTAATACTATTTTTTTACTTCATCAAATTCCAATGTTTAAAATTTATTTGTAATTATTTTGTTTGGGTAGATATTTATTAGAAAAAATTTAGGTTATTGGAATTTCATGAGATAAAAAATAACTATAAAATAAGAATAATAATAATATTAAAAATAAAAATACACACGTATTGCAAAATGGATATCATTAGATTTGTAAAAATATATAGATATTATTAATAATATAAAAAATAAAAATAAAACTATATTAAATTAAATTAAATGATATTCTGTTTTTGAGTTATATATTTTATAATAGACCATATGGAGTAAAGTGGGAGGCGATTTGGAGAAATTTTGAAAAATCACCTCTTTAAGTGAAATTTTAATAGGGAAATTGAGGTGCTCAAATCCCTTCTTGAAATTTTTCTTAAATTTTGAAATTCTTCATTACTTTTATCCAAACAATTAAATTTATTTTTATTTTTTGAAAATCTTGATTGAAATGAAAATTTTCCTTTAAATACCCATTCAAACACACTTTAAGGGTGTGTTTGGATGAGGGATTTCAAGGAGAAATTTTTTTGTAGAGAGACTTTCAAAATTCTAAAATGAAATTATTTTGGTGGGTAAAATAAAAATTAGAATTGTCAAAATTCTTAGAATTTGAAAGAGACTTCTAGTTAACATTTATTAAGTTTATTTTTTTTTACGTAATTTTTTTTTTCAATTCTAATTACGAAAACTTATTTCAAAATTCATTTTTTTATTTTTATTTTTTATGTGATTAGTAATATCTTAACATTTTTACAAATCTAATTACACCACATTGCATATTTTTCTCAATATTTTTTTATTTAATCTCTAATACTATTTTTTTACTTCATCAAATACCAATATTTAAAATTCATTTGTTAAAAATGTTTATCCAAACAATATAGTTATAAATGCTAGCATTTTGAGTTGATACATTTTAAAAAGTTAGCATTTCAAAATTCTTCAAAATTTTAAAATTCTTTATCCAAACACACCTTTAAAGTGTGTTTGAATGGGTATTTAAAGTAAAATTTTCATTCTCTCAAAATTTGTATTTCTTCCTCAATTGTATATATTTGAAGTTATGTGACAATGAATCAATATGTATTTACTTGAATATGGATTGATCATGGATAATATTTGAATATGCATGTATAAATGTGATAAACTGTATTGAGAAATATTGCTTTCTGAGGATATAAACTGAATGTCATTTGCAGGATGGTTATAGTTAAGATAGAAAGGAAACTATGTCGGATTTTAGATAGATTATCCGGATAGGATGTCAAACTATTGGAATCATGACATGGGAAAGCACCAAACGTCCCCTTATAGATAGTTATATCATTCATATACACCCCTGTCTGCAGGGTAGAAGTTCCATTTGTATGTTTGTGCAATGTTTTCTACTTTTGTTATCGAAATTGTTGATGTTCACAAATTCTTAAAATATCGCATATTTTTCCTTTATACAATAACATAACTTATAAATATTAGAAGTGATTTTTTTTTCTTACTCCTTTAGACTATATTTGATAAGTGAGATATAGTGGAAAGAAAAAAAAAAAGTTAGAGAAGAGTTTAGGAAAATAAAATAATAGACACGAAAATTAAAGTTCCTACTATATAATATATATATATATATGCTTGGATGACACTAAAAAAATTAAAGATACAAATGGAAAAAGAAAAAGCACCAATGCAAGTAAATAAAATCCTAAGAAGAAACCAAATAAGCATCTTTTTACTCGAAGAATGCACAAGTTTTTGTTGAACGGAATGTTTACAAGTTTTTTGCCACCGATTTAAATGATTGAATTAAAATTGATGGAGTGAGTGCGCGAGGTCCAAGCAGTAATGCAAAAGTTTGAGTTTCAAGTTATTTTTAAACTTAGAACCACCAAACTTTAACATTTTCATGAACTTTAAAGAATAAAATTAGTAGATATTAACCACCAATTTTAAATGATTGAGCTAGAATTGGTAAGGATTTAAACGATTAAACTAGAATTAGTGGTGCACCAAGCTCATGCAATAGTTTCAATGCATGAACGACGCTTGAGAATCCCTATAGCAAGCTATTGTGATGAGCTTTCCGTCTAAAAAAGTTAATTTAATATCATGTGGATCAATGATACACGTATCAGATATTAAACTGATAATTATAAATACTACACTTGATCTTAAAATATTAATATTTGTAATTATTTTGTTTGGGTAGATATTTATTAGAAAAAATTTAGGTTATTGGAATTTCTTGAGATAAAAATAATTATAAAATAATAATAATAATAATATTAAAAATAAAAATACACACGTATTGCAAAATGGATATCATTATATTTGTAAAAATATATAGATATTATTAATAATATAAAATATAAAAAAACCATATTAAATTAAATTAAATGATATTCTGTTTTTTTGAGTTATATATTTTATAATAGACCATATGGAGTAAAGTGGGAGGTGATTTGGAGAAATTTTGAAAAATCACCTCTTTAAGTGAAATTTTAATAGGGAAATTGAGGTGCTCAAATCCTTTCTTGAAATTTTTCTTAAATTTTGAAATTCTTCATTACTTTTATCCAAACAATTATATTTTATTTTATTTTTTGAAAATCTTGATTGAAATGAAATTTCTCCTTTAAATATCCGTTCAAACACACTTTAAGGGTGTATTTGGATGAGGGATTTTAAGGAGAAAATTTATTTGTCGAGACTTTCAAAATTCTAAAATGAAATTACTTTGTTTGGTAAAATAAAAATTAGAATTGTCAAAATTCTTAGAATTTGAAAGAGACCTCTAGTTAACATTTATTAAGTTTTTTTTTTTTTTTTTTACGCAATTTTTATTTTTTTCAATTCTAATTATGAAAACTCATTTCAAAATTCATTTTTTTTTTTATGTTATTAGTAATATCTACAAACCTAATGACACCACATTGCATATTTTTTCTCAATATTTTTTTTATTTAATCTCTAATACTATTTTTTTACTTCATCAAATTCCAATATTTAAAATTTATTTGTAAAAAATGTTTATCCAAACAATATAATTATAAATGCTAGCATTTTGAATAGATGCATTTTAAAAATTTAGCATTTCAAAATTTTAAAATTCTTTATCCAAACACACCCTAAAAGGTGCCAAAAAAACGTAGTCTAAAATAGGCTGTATAGACACAATGACATTGTTTGTAACTTCATGCAACTCTAAGATGATTTTTTTGTGAGTTTATTTAACCTATTTCATAATGTAATTTTTTTATTTAGGTAAGAAGAATTTGAACCGTGCTTTTTTAACAAAGAGATCATGCATTAATCACATAACCAACTGCAAAAATAACACTTTTGATGAATACTTTTATTTCTAATTGTAGTAGTAGTAATCTATTGATGGGATTATTAAAAAATAACGCTTTCTGCTAACACAAATTAACCCCCCAAAAAAAGTCGATGTATGAACCTTTAGGAGAATTTTGCTTAGATCCTTTTCTCCTTTACTAAATTTGTTGTAGAAGTTGGATGCTTTCTGAAATATCGAATCTTCTCTATAACTTGAATAAAAATGATTTGAGTTTTCTCATCATTTTTGGAAATAGCATTCAAAGTCTTTGATTTGATGATAGTTGTTATATTTTTCACCCTTTTCCAAATTCTGAAGTCGACATAACTGGAGCATTAATCCTGGTCATATGGGTTATCAGCAAAACTTACCATTTAATTTGGTTTTGGTCAAATATAAGTTTTATGGTACTTATCCTGAATGTGAATTATGAGTTCAGTTGGCATTGAGATTGAGCTGCAATATTTGATCGTAATTATTAATAACATTAAAATCATAAATGTAATGTAAGAATATGTTATTGCCATTACCTTCAATCACAATACTAAATTGGACCCAAGTAATTATGCCATGTATCCCAAATTGTTGATGAAAATCCTTGCATCCATTATAAAATGGAGCTAACATGATTAGAAAAATCATCTTTGCGCTTGGGGCAATGACGCAGCTAGTGAGGTTCTAACCGAGGCGCGTCTATTGCTGGTTGAAAACTATTTCCAAACCCCCTCTTAGGCCTGGGTTCAGCCCTGGCCTTCGAGAATTTCTGGAAGGGCTCCCTTTGGGGTAAAGCCCTACAATTTCTAGTTTTGAAATGTTTCACATTTATTTCCAATTTCTCTCCCTCAAGGCCTTGCCTTTTTCTAGAAAAAGAATTCTACTCAATTGTAGTTGTTCATTTATCCGAATATTTGATTCAGTTTTAGCCTTTTAGGTGCATTCATTTATCTGAATATTTGACTTATTTAATTCTAAGCTTACACATCGATCAAATATTTGATTCTAAATAAAATATGATAATAAATTAATTATAAAATCAGATCTGATCTGATGGGGAATCAAATTAGGAGTTTTGGAAAGGACTCAAGATATTATGGCCTTGTTTAGTATTATTTTTGGAGAGGTCAAAAGTTGTTTTTCATCTCAAACGCAATGTTAAACAGGTAAAAAAAAAATGACTTTTGCTGTTGAAATCATGGTTTGAAAAACCAAAAAATATAGTTTTTAGGTTTTAAAAACTGACTTTTGGATAAAATGACTTTATTATCCTCACATCTTTACATTTTTATTGTTTTAAACATATCTTTTTTTGACATTTCAATTTTCCATAATATTTTTTCATAGCAATACCAAACACTTGAAAAATTTTAAACTACAATTTTTCATCATACTTTTTAAACACATTTTTTCTAAGCCAAATTTTTTCTAACAGCAATGGTACTTCCTTAATCTCATAATTTTTTTTTTATTTTTAATCTTTCCCAGTGCCGAATCACAAGAAGTTGGAGCGGATCTTTGATCTTTTATTGGTATTCCCCTTGTTTAGATCGGGACGCGTACATCAAGAATCCAATGTGCAAATTCATTTTGATAAGATAGATTGTTTTCAATTAATCATGTATTTAATATTTTTAAATTTTAAACATAATGTGTGAAATTAAATTAATAAAAATTTTATAATATGTAAAGATTCAATTTTTAACACATTGTCTGTCATACATGGTACTTTTGTATAATATATAAATATTATCATATTAATATATATGTGATTATATATATATATTTTTTGTAACTCTATAAAATAAAATAAAAAATTATATATTTTTAATGAATTTAGTATCAAGTATCGTCCAACGGGTTAACATTATGATCATTGACTAAGCTAATCTAAATTATAAGATAAAAAATAAAAACAACATTTATTCTAAATAACGTGTATAACAATAAAAAATTCATGTATTATATATCACATGATAATGTATTATTATAACGTAATATAAATTATTGTAATAAGATACACATAATTAGTTTTTACTTAATTTGCAATTTGAAATTAAGGAAGTTGGAATATTTTGATTATGTATAACTATAAGTAAGATTATGTTCACAATCCAGCTTTTAATTGATTTTTAGGTAAAATTTTAACTATTTTTAAAAATAATAATTTTGTTATATGAAGTTTATAGTAAAATGTTTTAGCTTTATTGAATTATTGTTAATTAATTTTATAAAAAAATGATTGTTGTCGATCTATTTAATTATTTGATCAAAGTAAAAAAAAATATTTATAATATATATTAATAAATATAAAAATTAAAATTCAATTATAATAATAATAATTTATTTTTTATAATAATTAAAAAAAGATAATATTCAAAATATATAAAATTGTAATAGTAAAGAAAAAATATTTTAAAAAAATAGTTTAAAGTTATATAATAAAAATAAATTAATAATATATGTTTTATTTTTATTAAATTAATGTTTTTTAAAATAAAATTATACTTAATTTAAGTTCGGGTTATTTCAGATTAATTATTCGGATTCAAGTCTATTCGGATCTAAATCGTTTTGAATTCGGATCATCTTGAGTACAATTGTTTTCGAGTTTGGGATTAAAATTGACAAATCTAATTTGAATATTGATTCAATTGTAAGTATATGCCGAAGTCTTAGATTTGAATTCTTCTAATTAAAAAAATAATATAATAGAATTAAAATAACAAGATTTCAATATAATTCTATTTAATTTAAGTCTTAATACCGTTGTAAAAAGGGCAAAGGGTGTGCTTTTCTAAACCTAGATGGATGCAGCAGTAAGTTTCATCCCGTCAAAAGCATAGTTCCTGATGCAAGGTAATTCGATTATGCAAAATAAATTGAACTTTTTACATTTTCCCACATTCAGAAGAATTCTTTTTATCTAATCCTAATATATTGAAAATTGTATCACATTTTATATCAATAACTGCAGTATTTGAGAGAATTAATTGAACACTGTCATTTACTTGTATTTTGCCCGGAAAAAAAAAAAAGAAAAAGAAATGGGCTCTATAGAAAGAGATGCTAGATTTCATTTTTTTGCCTGGAAAAAAAATGGAAATATTGTGCTTTCAGATTTCTGTTAATTTCTCTGCTGTGCATACTTCTAACAAAACTCACATCATTAAATCCCACTCTACTGAAATACCTATGCCATTTCATCTTTGGAAACTAATGATACCCACACCAACCCAGCCAGTGAAATTACAAAAAAGTCAAATATAATTATAACATAAAAAATAAAATATGGATATTTTTGTTTTTTCAAATTTCATATATATATATATATATATATTTAAAAAAAATAAGTATTTATTCTTAAAGAAAACTACCCACTTTCTCAAAAAAATACTACCCAATTTTAAAACTATTTATATTTTTTACTTATAAATTATTTTTGAAAAAAATTATTTTTTCACCCACATGGTGGGTGTGTCAGATTCTACTAGACACAATGACATTGTTTGTAACTTCATGCAACTCTAAGGTGATTTTTTTTTTTGGGTTTGTATTTGATGCACTGTCAGTATATAGACATAACCCTAACTCGACAGGTGGCATCATAGAAAAATATCGACATCATTGTTCTAAAACTATAAGTTGGACTATGCTTTTAGAAAATTATGTTTTATATTTTGTCAAGATGTCATAGTCATGATATCCCTTGCAAGCTCTTTTTATTTTTCTCTAATTTTCAGTTCCACAAGCTTTTTACCAACAATTTTTCATTGAACTTCCAAAAACACTAAGAAGTTAGAACTACTCAAACACACTTTAAGGGTGTATTTGGATGAGGGTTTTCAAGGAGAAAATTTATTTGTAGAGAGATTTTCAAAATTTTAAAATGAAATTACTTTGTTTGGTAAAATAAAAATTAGAATTGTCAAAATTCTTGGAATTTGAAAGACTTCTAGTTAACATTTATTAAGTTTCTTTTTTTTTTTTACGCAATTTTTATTTTTTTCAATTCTAATTATGAAAACTCATTTCACAATTTTTTTTTTTATGTTATTAGTAACATCTAAACATTTTTACAAACCTAATGACACCACATTGCATATTTTTCTCAATATTTTTTTTATTTAATCTCTAATACTATTTTTTTACTTCATCAAATTCCAATGTTTAAAATTTATTTGTAATTATTTTGTTTGGGTAGATATTTATTAGAAAAAATTTAGGTTATTGGAATTTCATGAGATAAAAATAACTATAAAATAAGAATAATAATAATATTAAAAATAAAAATAAAAATACACACGTATTGCAAAATGGATATCATTAGATTTGTAAAAATATATAGATATTATTAATAATATAAAAAATAAAAATAAAACTATATTAAATTAAATTAAATGATATTCTGTTTTTGAGTTATATATTTTATAATAGACCATATGGAGTAAAGTGGGAGGCGATTTGGAGAAATTTTGAAAAATCACCTCTTTAAGTGAAATTTTAATAGGGAAATTGAGGTGCTCAAATCCCTTCCTGAAATTTTTCTTAAATTTTGAAATTCTTCATTACTTTTATCCAAACAATTAAATTTATTTTTATTTTTTGAAAATCTTGATTGAAATGAAAATTTTCCTTTAAATACCCATTCAAACACACTTTAAGGGTGTGTTTGGATGAGAGATTTCAAGGAGAAATTTTTTTGTGGAGAGACTTTCAAAATTCTAAAATGAAATTATTTTGGTGGGTAAAATAAAAATTAGAATTGTCAAAATTCTTAGAATTTGAAAGAGACTTCTAGTTAACATTTATTAAGTTTATTTTTTTTTACGTAATTTTTTTTTTTTCAATTCTAATTACGAAAACTTATTTCAAAATTCATTTTTTTATTTTTATTTTTTATGTGATTAGTAATATCTAAACATTTCATCTTTGGAAACTAATGATACCCACATCGAAATATCATTAAATCCCACTCTACTGAAATACCTATGCCATTTCATCTTTGGAAACTAATGATACCCACATCGAAAGAACATATGCAACATCCAAGGAATATATAGGAGGAAGCAAGAAAGACAGGGCACGACCTTACTTGAACAGGATCTGTTCTATAGGCTCGTACTTCTGTGTCCTTTAGCACAAAGGAGACAGGATCTCAAGTCTGGTTGATGAAACACGGCCTTGTGATCAGAGCGTGATTAACCTCTTTATTAGGGCTCAGCTCCCTATTGAAGTAGTAGAGGATCGTTCTCAGCCTGATTCAAACCAGCCTGGGATGGTCACAAGGTTGTCTGACAGACTCCCAAACTTTTTTTTTTTTTTTTTTTTTTTGCGAAAAGTCTTTGAAGAATCCTGCAGAGTTTGAAGCTATATACACATCTACAATGCATCATTGCAAACCAACTTAGTTGTTTGAGTAAAACTTTTCAAATATGGCTAGTACTACTGAACAAGTAAATTACTGAAAGAAGTTAAAAGTTGTGCATTCATTATAAAAGAAGCATTTGGGGGAATTGATTTTAGATTTTCCAGTTGCCCAATTGGTAAATAATGAATCTAATTTACAATCACAACTTGTCCTCAGCTTAGCAGCATCTTTAAAAATCAATAATAATGTGGAGCTTGTTTAATTTCCTAAATTTGCCAATGAATTTTAAATCTTAACATCTCTTAATTAATCAGGTCAATTTAGGGGGTGATTGTTTAAGTTATTAGCTCGGGTTCTTAGGGAACAATTAGCTTTACACGACTTAGTTTAGTGTGATTCTAAGATGGTGAATTTTTTACTTTAGCTAAAATGACTTCACCTTGCACCAAAGGAATAATAAAGAGCACAGCAATATTATACCTAAGCTACACTCCAAAGTCTGGTTTCTTAGACATTAAAAATTTTCATGTGCAAATTCACCGACATACCATGTGCAGGAAAATCATAAAAATTTTATCCATAGCAAAGATATATACTAAAAGTTCTTCTGACTAAGTCCGAATCCAATATCGAGAGAATAAATCAAGGATGATGCTGAAGTGCATTATAAAAGAAAAATTGAGTCAAAAATCAACTCATACCTTTCTCGGCTTTTTGGCTAAGATCAAATGTAGTATTTGTTTTTATCAGTTTAATATTTGATACGTGGATCATTGATTTACATGATATTAAATTAATTTTTTTATGGGGAGAGTTCACCACAATAGCTTGCTATTGGGGTTCTCAAGTGTCGCCTTTGTGTTGCACTATTGCATGGTCTCAAGCGTCGCCTTTGTGTTGCACTAAAACTAAAACTTGATGTACCCCATTTACATGTGAACACATTCACATTCATATCCACACAAAAAAAGGTCTAAAAATGTTGATTCCGAGAAAGAAAAAAAAAATATCGACATCATTGAACTTGCAAAACATTAACAAGTTAGAACTACTCAATTTTAAAACCTTTTATGGACCAATTGTTCTAAAAATTTTCAGTTTATCAAATAACACCTTAATTAAAATTAATTTGATGAGCATGACATCATGGGCTTACAACATGGTGAGTTTGTTTATTAAGCTATATAAAAGATTATATACTTATTATTAAACTTTATTTTTGAATGGTTATAGCTTATAAACAAAATAAATGTATAATATTAAAACGATTAATCTATTAAATATTTTCAAAATCGTACATGAATTAATTGAATCAACCGATGTTACTTTTGAAATAACATAGTTATTTTTAATCGAATTGCTTCTATTAATTTGATTTTAACAAAAATTTGTTCATCCTAATCCTATTTGTTAGGAACAAATTTAATTAGTAAAGCCAAAAATAATGAGCTACTTAAATTGTTTCTTGCCTAATTAGCTTCACTTTAAATGATTGAACTAAAATTGGTGGGATGCGCCGGTCTATGCAGTAGTGCAATACATAGACGACACTCAAAAACCCCAATAGCAAGCTATTGTGATGGGCTTTCTCCCTAAAAAAAATTAATTTAATATCGTATGGATCAATGATCCACATATCAGATATTAAACTGATAAGAACAGATACTACACTTGATCTTAGCCAAAAGGCCGAGAAAGGTATGAGTTGATTTGTAGCTTGATTTTTCTTTTATAATGCACTTTCGCATCATTCTTGACTTATGCCCTCGGTATGGGATTTGAATTTAGAAAAACTTTTAGCATATATCCTTGCTATGGACAAAAATTTTATAACTTTTCTGCACATGGCATGTTGGTGAATTTGCAAATGAATTTTTTTTGGATGTTTATGAAATCAGACTTTGAAGTGTAGCTTAAGAATATTGCGGTGCTCTATGTTACTCCTTTGGTGCATGATGTAAACAATCTAATTTGGATATTAAAACAGTAGTCCTCTTATTACAGCTGATTAATTAAGAGAGGTTAATAATTAAAATTCATTGACAATACAATAATACTTTATACTTGAATGTGATCTAAAGAAATAGATTAGATATATTCTTTAATCCCTTAGAGAGGAAAATTTGAAAAGCTAATGGAACTGGTTCAGCAGCATGATCAATTAGCCAAATTTAGGAAATTAAACAACCTCTACATTATTATTGATTTTGAAGATGCTGCTAAGCTTAGGACATTTGGGTTTTGGTTATTTTGAATTTGTGCTTTTTTTGGATTCAAGTCATTTTGGATTCGGACTAATTCCTTTTCAGGCTCTTTCGAGTTTGAACTACTGCAGGTCCAGGCTCGAGTTCATGTTCGAACAAGTTTTTTGTCATTTTTTATTTTATGTTAAATATAATTACTTCTACAAAATTTAAATGTCCAAATTCAAAAAAAAATTATTATATTTTTTAAGTAAGATTTTGTATAATATGATATTTTAACTATATTTGTATATTAATATCAATATTTGTTTGTACAAAAAAGGATATAAAATTAATTTATTATATATAATCATTTTTCTAAATAATTGATTATAGAAAATATGATATATTATAATACTGATATTTAAAACAATTAATTCGATTAACTCTAATATTCAACACGTAAATACATTATAATTTATATTCTACATACATAATATAATTGTACACATTAAGAATTAAATCAAAATGGACAAATGTAAAATGGTTATATCTGAAGAAGAAATAATATTAAAGTTTAAGAACCGGTGAGACAATACCAAAAAAAAATATGAATTTGTGATAGAAATTATATTGTGGACAGAGAAAAATAAAGAAATCAGAAAAATAATAATTTTTTGCTTTTATAAAGATTGATGTGCCAATAATAAAATGCCATGTGGCATCTAATGTCTAAAATGGCAGTATCACGTGAGTGCCACACAATCATTATGGATCTGATTAAGTTGATGACATGGCAATTCATGCCACGTTTTATTTAATGATTTATCAATGTCCAAATCATCGTTAGGGATGGTAGCGTGTCGGATAACTGCATTTTTTTTGTAATAACCACTAAGAATAAATCTGATTGAAAAATTGCTGTAGGAGGTATTGTAAACCTTCATCAGTTTTATGAATTTATAATGGTTCATTGTGTTGTACCGGATGACAAATCCCATCCTTTGTATAGGATGGAATCTGATTCTCATTTTTTGGACAGGGTTAATTGACTGAAAAACTGATAACTCATTCAATGCAAAAACTGATGATAAATCTCATCCTTTATACCGGACTGTCCAATAGTCTCATCCATTGCAGATGGAATCCAATTCCAATATTTTATGCAGTATTTGATTGACTGGAAAATAGTAGAATCCTATCCCTAGCCCTAAATTATTAGTCCCATCCATTGCAGAAGGAATCCAATTCCAATACTTTCTGTAGCATTTGATTGATTGAAAAATAGCTGAAACCTATCTCTAACCCTAAATCGTTTGTCCCATCCATTGCAAAAAGAATTCAATTTCAATATTTTCTACAGCATTTGATTGACTGAAAAATAGCTGAAACCCTAACCCTAAATCTGGTCAATAGTCCCATCCATTGCAGAAGGAATCCAATTCCAATATTTTCTGCAGCATTTGATTCACTGAAAAATAGTTGAAACCCTAACCCTAAATCATTAGTCCCATCTATTGCAGATGGAATCCAATTCCAATATTTTATGCAACATAAAATTTATATAAATTCAATATAAGAAATTAATTTTCAATTTGTATAAATTTAATATAAGAAATCAAATTTTAATTTATATAAAATTTAAATAAGAAATCAAATTTTAATTTTTATAAAATTTAAATAAGAAATCAAATTTTAATTTTTATAAAATTTAAATAAGAAATCAAATTTTATTTTATATACAATTTAAATAAGAAATACATTTTTTAAATAAAATTTTAATAAGCAATAAAATTTTATTTTATATAAAATTTAAATAAGAAATAATTTTTTATATACAATTTTAATAAGAATAATTTTTTAAAAAAATTTTAATAAGAAATAATTTTTTTTATATAAAATTAAAATAATAAAATAAATTTTATTTCTTATAAAATTTCAATAAAAATTAAATTTTACTTTTTATAAAATTAAATAAATTATAAAATTTTTGTATCTATATTTAAAAAAATAAAAAAAACCAAGGTTTTTTTTTTAATACCCGTTTGTTACAGATCTCACATATAAAATTTAAATAAGAATTTTAATTTTAATTTATAACTAATTTAATTAAGAAAAAAATGTTTTTTATATTTAAATTTAAATAAAAATACATTTTTATATAAAATTTTAATAAGAACTATATTTTTTTATAAAAATTTAAATAAGAAATAAAATATTATATTTTATAAAATTAAAATAACAAATTCTATTTTTTTAAAATTAAAAAATTATAATATTCTCTTATATTATTTTAAAAAAATTAAAAAACAAACGATGGTAATTTTTTTTTATATCCGTTTGCAATTTTTAAATTTAAAATAAAAAAATTTTAAAAAATATTTGCAAATTTTTTTTTTCAAACAGTTATATGTTAAAATTTAACTAAAAAAATTTATAAATAAAATACCAAGGGAAATCGCCACCACCCATCGTGATTTCCCTTGGTTATTTTGCAAAAAAATTGAAAAAATACCAAGGAAAATCGCCACCCCCCATGGCGATTTCCATTGGTATTTTTTCAATTATTTAAAAAAAAAAAAAAACTTTATGCTGGTCCCAGCTGATTTTAGAAGGAGCAAATTTTAAAAATTAATTTGGAAACAACGGTAATTCGGTAAATAAAAAATAGAACAACAGTATTCTGATAAAAAAAACCATTTAGACTCCACAAGAAGGGTTACCAAAAACGAACCCATTAATTAAAGGTTTAACATGTTAGCTTTTAGTTTTTGTTTATATAATATTTTTGGTAAATAATAGATATTATATAGATTGTCATAAGAGAATTAATTTATAATTGATTATTTTAAATTAATTAATTTTAATAAAAAAATAATTCTATAACATTACTACAAACTATAATGTGAATACTATAACATGATGTAAATACTTAAAAGTCCATGCGGGTTAACTTTTTTATATATTTTTAAACATAGTTTTTTGATTTACTTTTTAAATAATTTTTGGTTTATATATGTGTTAAATAATATAATCTTTAATTTCATTTAAGAATGATTTAAAAAGAGTTAAAATAAAATAGTTACGATTATTAAAAATTGTAATCAAATTAAAATTTTAAAAATTAACAAAATTTGAACACTCTCCATAATATATTATTTTTTGTATATTTACAATCAAAATGGGAAAAAATGTATAAAAAACACACTGCATTTCAAATGTCACTCCAAAGGAGAAAAAAAATAGAAAATCCAAAAAAAATTAATTAAATGAATGAGATAAGTAATGCCTAAATATTTGAAAGAGATGCATTTCAATAAACTATAAATATAATAAAAAAAAATAAAGCTTTTATAAAGCAAGAATAATTATTTTGTAAGTCTGGATTTAACGCAAATGGTTCACCTAACTCTTTTAGTATAGGTCAATTTTCTTATATTTTGAAAATCAATATAAATACATTTAACAAAATAATATACGTTTAGCACTCTTGAAAAAATTGGACCGAACTGGCCAGTCGGATCAGTTGAATCCAAAATCGAAAACTTATCCGATCCGGTATATATTTTAAAACCGAGAAGTATGCAAATCGGTGAAAAATGGTTGAATCAACAAAAAAACCGAGAAAAATTCAGAAAAATTGGTTTTTAAACTTATTTTTAAAAAAAAAAAAAATTATTGTATGTGATGAGATTTAAATTTTTAACCTTTTAGATCTATATTAAAAACCATACCATTTAGTCAAATACATATTTTTATTAAGTAATTACTATATTTAATACTTATTTAATTTTAAAATTACTTATTTAATATTAAAACTATTTTTGTAAATCAACCAATTGGTTAAACGGATTCAAACGGTCAGATTGATTGAACCGGTGACCGGAGGTTTCACCGTTTGACCTCCGATCCAGTTTTTTAACATTAATGTTTAGAAGATTATAATAAAATAAATTTCAATTAAGTAGAAAATTTAAAACTTAACGTACATAAAATAAAATAAAATAAAGATAATAAATAATAATTAAATCATTTTAATAAATTGTCAATTAAAATGTTAGTTACAAAATATATATGATTTTATATTAGTTACAAAATATATTATTTACTAATACATTATATGTTTGCTTAGGTCCAACCTAATAATATAAGCTAGCATTCTGCCTAGTTTCATTCAAATTATCCCGTAGCTTATATTAAAACAATGCATTTTATTTTATATTAATTAAAAATTATGATCTAATCACTATTATATTTATCATGTTAACCAGATGAAATTGATCAGCTTAAGGTTATTTAGATTTGTTATTATAGTCCATGGAAGAATTAATTAATATATTAGAGAACAAAAAAAAAAAAAACTGTAAAACAAGCATGTCTTTATTCTTAATTGACCGAATATAAATGGAATTGGGATTTCCTTACCTTTTTTTCATTTGATGTTTAACTTGAATTAAGGGGTAACCTATGGAGATGGTGAATGAACTAACCTATGGAGATATTGTAAAAAGAAAAAAGGATTTCATGGGTTTAGTGATTTTTTTGAGAGGTAATAACAAAAAAAGAGAGAGGTAATAATTTATAAGAGAGGAATCAAGCAATTTTAAAAATGTAATGTAAAAGTGAGAAACGTTTAAATATATTATATACATTAAATTATCAACAATATTATTGTTGAGTAATTAAGGATATATAATGTTATAAGAATAAAATGCCAACTTTAATATTTAGTAATTAGGAAGTAGATAAGTTTAGAAATAATTTTATTTAATTAAATGTCAAATATCAAGCATGATTAATCCTAAATTATTTCAATTGAAAATACCTAATTAACCCTATTTATTTCAAAAAGGAGTGGGTGCTATATTAAAAATTATTTGCATAAAATCTAAATGTGAAAATTATTTATAGATCCAAAAAAAAAAAAAAAATCATAACTAAAAATTGAAATATTCATCAGGGAAAACAGATTTTATTAGGGAAATTATGGTTTTTGAAAGAGGAAAACCGAAAGAGAAGAAATGCTTTTGAGAGTGAATGAATTTTAACTTGTAATTTTAATCGAGATAATCAGTAAACTACATGGTTAATTACTATGCAAAGGGGAAGAAAAAGAACAAATATGATAATTTATGATAATCAAATATGATAATTCCCTTTTACTTTCAAGCTTATTGAAAATACTTTAAAATACACATATAATACAATAACTCACATTTAAACTACGAAAATCAATTAAAGTTATTTTTAATTTTAATATTCTTAAATTTTAAATTTTAAGTGCTCAAATCCTCTTATGAAATTCTTCTTAAATTTTAATATTCTACCTTACTTTTACCCAAACAATTAAAGTTATTTTTAAAATTTAAAAATTTTGATTGAAATGAAATTTCTCATTTAAATACCACATCCAAACACTATTGGAAAATAATGTGTCCCATATGATAATTTGTAAACCAATATAAATGTTTAATTATTTTAATAACTATTTAGGCGATATTATTACATTAAATAATGAATCTAATTTACAATCACAACTTGTCCTAAGCTTAGCAGCATCTTTAAAAATCATTAATAATGTGGAGCTTGTTTAATTTCCTAAATTTGCCAATGAATTTTAAATCTTAACATCTCTTAATTAATCAGGTCAATTTAGGGGGTGATTGTTTAAGTTATTAGCTCGGGTTCTTAGGGAACAATTAGCTTTACACGACTTAGTTTAGTGTGATTCTAAGATGGTGAATTTTTTACTTCAGCTAAAATGACTTCACCTTGCACCAAAGGAATAATAAAGAGCACAGCAATATTATACCTAAGCTACACTCCAAAGTCTGGTTTCTTAGACATTAAAAAAAAATTCATGTGCAAATTCACCGACATACCATGTGCAGGAAAATCATAAAAATTTTGTCCATAGCAAAGATATATGATAAAAGTTCTTCTAACTAAGTCCAAATTCCAGATCGAGAGCATAAGTCAAGGATGAAGTTGAAGTGCATTATAAAAGAAAAATCGAGTCACAATCCAAGTCATACCTTTCTCGGCCTTTTGGCTAAGATCAAGTGTAGTATCTGTTCTTATCAGTTTAATATCTGATACGTGGATCATTGATTCACATGATATTAAATTAATCTTTTTATGGGGAGAGTCCACCACAATAGCTTGCTATTGGGGTTCTCGAGCGTCGCCTTTGTGTTGCACTATTGCGTGGGCCTGGCGCACCTTACCCACCAATTTTAGTTTAATCTTTTAAATCATCCAATTTTAGTTTAATCTTTTAATCAATGGCTAGAAGCTATACTTCCTTTTAATCTAATTTTTAAAGCACTTGCTGTTTTAGCTTTGAAAACAACTTGAAAGGTGGCTAGAAGCTACTAATTTTTAATTCTATTCTTTAAAGCTTAAGAAAATTTTAAAGCACATACTATATGTAGCTCTAAAAAACAACTTGAAACTCTTGAAAAGTATGTCATAGTCATGATATCCCTGCAATTTGGCTTTTGAAGCTCTTTTTCCAGGAAAACATTAATTAATTTAGAACGAAGAATTTAAAAACAAATTTGGTGTCTGCCATGTTGATCTTGATATGCCTCGACAGAAGTGTGAAGAAGCATCCCTTCACGGTTTTTAAAAACAAATATGGTGTCTGCCATGTTGATCTTGATATGAGGTAAGGTAAATACAACAAATAAGTTACTAGGAGTAACTTTTTCCAAGAAAAGAAAAAAATAGAGAAGCTTTTGACAGGTTAATTCTCTTCTTTTGCCAATTGGGAGGACACTTATAAGACTCAGAATCTTCCAAAATAAGCCAAGTGATGTTGAACTCTGAATTTTTTTTTTTTTTTTTTTCAAAATAAGTGAAAAAAAGTCTTTTAAAGCTTTGGAGAGTATAACAATTGGTCTATAAAACAAAGGCTTCAGAATTTGAATGCTTCTAACTTTCAAGAATTTTGCAAGTTCAATGAGAAATTGGAGTGTTAGCTTGTGGTGACAAAAAAAATTTAAAAAAAAAAAAAGGCTTGGAAGGGATATGACTACGACATTTTGGCAAAATCTAAAACATAAATTTTTTTAACCATAATCGTCCAATTTATAAAATAAAATAGTAGTAACTAATAATGTAAAAGCAGAATTAGGGCATGCCAATTGCCAACAAATATCACTCTACATCCATGGAATGGATAAAATATTCCCCAGAATCAACAAAAAGTTATAAACCAGCTCAAATTGAGTAAGGCTACAAATAATCTTGAATACTATTGAGTAAGGCGCAAATAGATGAAAAGTTATAACTAGAACTGGATAGGGGCCGCGCGAACGCAGGCCCCCGCTACCACAAATTATGACGTAGGCTCTCCCTCTTGGGGAGACCTTAGAGCAGCACCCCTCCGAAGTGCAATGGAGGTCACTGCCCTAGGCCATGAGTCTTCTTGATCGCCCATTGACCCCGTCCAGGTAAGTATGTTTGAAAGTTGGGATATGCTCTTTCCTTATACACCACGCTTATATTGTGTTTACGATATGTTAGGTATGTGGGATTCAAGTCAATGTTGTGGATTATTGTATTCAAAGATATTTTAAAGTTTCATAGTCTCTAAAAGGGATATCTCAACATTAAAGCATGAGACTTCAATTTGAAACTTCGATTCAAATTTTAAAATATAAGAGATGAGATTTACAAGATCGATTGAAGAGTTTGGTTTGAATTATAAGAATATATATATATATATATATATATATGGGGAGGGATCCACTTACACTAATGTAAAACTTATTAATTTTACACTATTTTTGAACCATTAGATGAAGATTAAATAATTGGCTCAGATTAAAACATATTTTTACCTTTCGTTTCAAGATTCTTTAACCCTTCGTTTTTTCATCCGCTCATCTCTGTTTCCTTCTCTCTATCACTGTAATTCTTTTCGCTCCAAGAAAATCCAAGAAGAGGCTGCTGGAGAAAGCTAAAGGCATTCAAATTGGTCAGAGATCAAAACACACTTTGCTTGTCTTTCCCAATTTCCTTAATAATTTTACATAAATAGATAAATTACATAAATAGATAAAATTAATTATTTTAATTTTTAAAAAAATTTAAATTTATTTAATATATATATTAAAGAAAATTTAAAATTTTCTGCTCTTTCGAGTTTGAACTACTTCAGGTTCAAGCTCGAGTTCGTGTTCGGACAAGTTTTTTGTCATTTTTTATTTTACGTTAGATAGAAGTACTTCTACAAATTTTAAATGTCCAAATTCAAAGATAAATTATTATATTTCTTATGTAAGCTTTTGTATAATATGATATTTTAACTATATTTGTGTATTAATATCAATATTAGTTTGCACAAAAAAGATATAAAATTAATTTATTATATATAATCTTTTTTGAAATAATTGATTATAGAAAATATGATATATTATAATATTGATATTTAAAACAATTAATTCAATTAACTCTAATATTTAACACGTAAATACATTATAATTTATATTCTACATACATAATATAATTGTACACATTAATAATTAAATCAAAATGGACAAATATGAAATGGTAAGACAATACAAAAAATATATATATGAACTTGAGATAGAAATTATATTGTGGAGAGAGGGAAAAAAAAAAGAAGAAATTAGAAAAATAATAAAATTTTGCTTTTATAAGGATTGATGTGCCAATAATAAAATGCCAGGTGGCGTCTAATGTCTAAAATGTCAGTATCACGTGGGTGCCACACTATCATTATGGATTTGATTAAGTTGACGACATGGCAATTTATGCCAGATGTTATTTTATGATTTATCAATGTCCAAATCATCGTTAGAGATGGCAGCGGGTCGGATTGTAATATCTGAATCCGCAAAACTGTTTTAAAATTTGAATCCGTTTATTATTTGCATTAAATCTGAATATTACTATCCAAATCCGAATAGGAATTAAATAACATTATCTACCGGATATCTGAATCTGCTGAATATCCGAATTCAGTAAGTAAAAAAAATAAATAAAAATAAATAAAAATAAAATTTTAAAATTCAAATAAACGGATAGTGGATTCGGATATCCGAATCCGCAAAAGTAAGCGGATTCGGATAATGGATATCCGATGTCTCATATCCACATTCGCTCCGAATCCACTGCGAATAGTAATTATAATATCCGAATCCGAATTTTATCTGAATCCGCATATCCGAATCCGTAAAAAGTGGATCGAATATTTATAAATATATGAATCTGCACTATTAATTGCCATCCCTAATCATCCTTGAATAATAATTTAAAGTACAAACATCACGTTAAAAAATTTATTGTAGTTCATAAATTAAATATGACGTTCTTAAATTAAATATGACATTGACCTTTTCATAACTATGCGTTTGTTGCATAGATACTAATGTAAGGTAATGTAATACTGCAAATAAATTAAACGTTTAACATGTTAGCTTTTAGTTTTTGTCTATATAATATTTTTGGCTTATTATATGTGTTAAATAATAGATATTATATAGATTTTCATGAAATAATTTATTTATAAATTGATTATTTCAAATTAATTTATTTATTAAAAAAATAATTCTATAACATTACTACAAGATATAAAGTGAATACTATAACATGATGTAAATACTTAAAAGTCCATGCGGGTTAACTTTTTTATATATTTTTAAACATAGTCTTTTCATTTACTTTTTTAATAATTTTTGGTTTATATATGTATTAAATAATATAATCTTTATTTTCATTTAAAAATGATTTAAAAAGAGTTAAAATAAAATAATTATTATTATTAAAAATTGTAATCAAATTAAAATTTTAAAAATTAAAACCTTTAAAAAATTTCTTATTCAAAATTTGAACACTCCCCATAATATATTATTTTTTGTTTATTTACAATCAAAATGGGAAAAAAATGTATAAAAAAAAACCTCCATTTCAAATGTCAGTACAAAGGAGAAAAAAAAGAAATAGAAAATCCAAAAAAACATAATTAAATGAATGAGATAAGTAATGCCTAAATATTTGAAAGATATGGATTTCGATAAACTATAAATACAATAAAAAATAAAGCTATTTATAAAGCAAGAATAATTATTTTGTAAATCTGGACTTAACGCAAATGGTTCACCTAATTCTTTTAGTAGAGGCCAAATTTCTTATATTTTGAAAATAAATATAAATACATTTAACAAAACAATATACGTTAAGCACTCTTGAAAAAATTGGATCGAATTGGCCGGTCGGATTAGTTGAATCAAAAATCATAGGCCTATCTGATCCGGTATATATTTTAAAACCGAGAAGTATGCAAATCGGTGAAAAATGGTTGAATCAACAAAAAAACCCAGAAAAAGTCAGAAAATTGGTTTTAAACTTATTTTTTTATTTTTTAAAAAATTTATTGTATGTGATGAGATTTAAATCTTTAACCTTTTAGATCTATATTAAAAACCATATCATTTAGTAAAATACATATTTTTATTAAGTATTTACTATATTTAATATTTATTTAATATGAAAATTACTTATTTAATATTAAAACTATTTTTTTAAATCAACTGCTCGGTTGAATCGATTCAAACGATCAGACGGATTGAACCGGTGACCGGAGATTTCACTGTTTGACCTCCGGTCCAGTTTTTTAATATTAATGTTTAGAAGATTATAATAAAATAAATTTCAATTAAATAGAAACTTTAAAACTTAACGTACATAAAATAAAAAAAACTAAAGATAATTAATAATAATTAAATCATTTTAATAAATTGTCAATTAAAATAGTAGTTACAAAATATATTTGATTTTATATTAGTTAAAAACTATGTTAGTTACTAATGCATTATATGTTTGCGTAGGTCCTACCTAATAATATCAGCTCGCATTCTGCCTTGTTTCATTCAGATTATCCCATAGCTTATATTAAAACAATATATTTTATTTATATTAATTAAAATTTATGATCTAATCACTATTATATTTATCATGTTACCCGGATGAAATTGATCAGCTTAACGTTATTTAGATTTGTTATTATAGTCCATGGAAGAAATTAATATATTAGATAAAAAAAAAACTGTAAAACAAGCACGTCTTTATACTTAATTGACGGAATATAAATGGAATTGGGTTTCCTTACCTTTTTTTCATTTGATTTTTAACTTGAATTAATTTAAGGAGTAATTAAGTATTGTTTTTTGACATTTAATTAAAATAAGTTATTTCTAAATGTTTCAATTACTCAATATTATAATTAAGCATATAATTCTTATAATTTAGAGTATAATTAAACTTAACCATTTTGGTTATTTAATTCCTATAATAAAACCTAACTCTTTAATCCTTTTTTTTAGGTTTACATCCGTTTTTCATATTTTCAAATCATTTATACATTAATTTTCCATTTATTCTCATTTTCGGTTAGTAAAGATAAAAGTAATCTCATTTATAAAAATGAACTAATATAAACATTATTTGATATAAGTCAACAAAATAAAAACATATAGTAAAAGTTTAAAAAAAATGTATAAAGAACTATTTAATTCTAAAAACAAAAGGGAGTAAATCAAATCCTATTTGAAAAAAACTAACCCCGTTTTATAGAGAAGAATCTGAAAACAAATCCTAAATAGAAAAAAAAATCAAAATCAAGAAAACAGATGGGTGAATGAACTAACCTATGGAGATATTGTAAAAGGAAAAAAGATTTCATGGGTTTAGTGATTTTTTTGAGAGATAATAACAAAAAAAAAAAAAAAAAAGATAAGTAATAATTTATAAGAGAGGAATCAAGCAATTTGAAAATTATAATGTAAAAGTGAGAAACCTTTAAATATATTATACACATTAAATTATCAACAATATTATTGTTGTGTAATTAAGGATATATACTGTTATAAGAATTAAATGCCAACTTTAATATTTAGTAATTAGGAAGTAGATAAGTTTAGAAATAATTTTATTTAATTAAATGTCAAATATCAAACATGATTATTCCTAAATTTTTTCAATTGAAAATACCTAATTAACCCTATTTATTTCAAAAAGGAGTGGGTGTTATATTAAAAATTATTTGCATAAAATCTAAACGTGAAAATTATTTATAGATCCAAAAAAAAATAAATTAAAATCATAACTAAAAATTGAAATATTATTGAGGGAAAATAGTTTATGGGAAATTATGGTTTTTGAAAGAGGAAAATGAAAGAGAAGAAAGGCTTTTGAGAGTGAATGAATTTTAATCTGTAATTTTAATCGAGATAATCAGTTAATTAAATGGTTAATTACTATGCAAAGGGGAAGAAAGAGAACAAATATGATAATTTATGATAATAAAATATGATAGTACCCTTTTACTTTCAAGCATATTGAAAATACTTTAAAATACACATATAATGCAATAACTCACATTTAAACTACGAAAATTAGCTTACAACTAAAATACATTTAAAACATATTTAAAATGTTAGAGTCTAATTGCAATTCATCTCAAGTGAAGTGAAGGGAGTTTTAATCTTCCCTAATAAAACCATATTAAATTCATTTAAAAATTATGTAACCATCATAAAATTTATTTAAATATGTACATATAATAAAGAATAATTAAGATACAAATAAATTATAAATAGATTATAGTATAACGAATTACCTATTTAAATATGAATTACCTTCTTAAGTGGAATTTCAATAAGGATTTTTTTTGGTACAAAAGAGGTCGTAGCTTAGTAATGAGGGAAAGGGTTGCAAATGTTGAGATTCGAACTCCAGGCCTGCTGGATGTCACCTCTTAAGTGTGACTATATGAATAACTGAGCTAAGCTCCGAGTTCAATTTCAATAGAGGATTTGACGTGCTCAGATCCCCTCTTAAAATTCTTTCTAAAATTTGAGTTCTACCTTACTTTTACCCAAACGATCAAATTTGGTTTTAAAATTTGAAAATTTTGATTGAAATGAAATTTCTCATTTAAGTACCACATCCAAGTTCTATTGTAAAATACTTTGGCCCACATGACAATTTAGTAAGCCAAGATAAATGTTTAATTATTTAATAATTATTTATGTGATATTATCACAGTAAATCTTATTCAAGTTAAACTACTCTATTGATAAAAGTTAAAGATAACTGATTAGGATTATGATTTTACTCTTAACCAGTTATCGGGTATGGATCTCTAGTTTAGTCTATATATTGCTTGTTAAACCATTTCAAGGTAATTACAGAAAAAGAAAATAGAATAGAAGACACATCAAGTAAGAAAAAAAAAATTGTGTGATTGGAGCAGGATGAACAACCATTGGCCCTTAAAAGATTCCGAAAAAAACATAGTCTAAATAGGGTGTATCTATACTAATATAATGGGAGTGGCTGAGTTAGTGTCACGAGTCAAGTGACACCAACTCAGTCGGTGAAATTGCAAAAAAGTCAAATATAATTATAATATAAAAAATAAAATAGGGATATTTTTGTCTTTTCAGATTTCATATACATATATATTTAAAAAAAAATACATATTTATTCTTAAAAAAACTATCCACTAAGCCAAAAAACTATTCACTTTCTCAAAAAATTATCCACCTATAAAACTATCTATATTTTTTACTTATAATTTGTTTTCTTAAAAAGTATTTTTTTCACCCACATGGTGGGTGTGTCAAATTCTAGTATATATTAATATAATAGGAGTGGCTGAGTTGGTGTCATGAGTCAAGTGACACCAACTCAGTTGGTGAAATTACAAAGTCAAATATAATTATAACATAAAAAATAAAATTGGAATATTTTTGTCTTTTCAAATTTCATATACATATATATATATATTTAAAAATACATATTTATTCTTTAAAAAACTATTCACTAAGCCAAAAAACTACCAACTTTCTCAAAAAATACTCACCTATAAAACTATCTATATATTTTACTTATAATTTTTATAAAAAAAAAAGTATTTTTTTCACCCACATGATGAGTGTGTCAGATTCTAGTACTAATATAATGGGAGTGGCTGAGTTAGGGTCATGAGTCAAGTGACACCAACCCAGCCAGTGAAATTACAAAGAAGTCAAATATAATTATAACATAAAAAATAAAATATGGATATTTTTGTTTTTTCAAATTTCATATATATATATATATATTTAAAAAAATAAGTATTTATTCTTAAAGAAAACTACCCACTTTCTCCAAAAAAATACTACTCAATTTTAAAACTATTTATATTTTTTACTTATAAATTCTTTTTGAAAAAAATTATTTTTTCACCCACATGGTGGGTGTGTCAGATTCTACTAGACACAATGACATTGTTTGTAACTTCATGCAACTCTAAGGTGATTTTTTTTTTTTTTGGGTTTGTATTTGATGCACTGTCAGTATATAGACCTAACCCTAACTCGACAGGTGGCATCATAGAAAAATATCGACATCATTGTTCTAAAACTATAAGTTGGACTATGCTTTTAGAAAATTATGTTTTATATTTTGTCAAGATGTCATAGTCATGATATCCCTTGCAAGCTCTTTTTATTTTTCTCTAATTTTCAGTTCCACAAGCTTTTTACCAACAATTTTTCATTGAACTTCCAAAAACACTAAGAAGTTAGAACTACTCAAACACACTTTAAGGGTGAATTTGGATGAGGGATTTCAAGAGAAAATTTATTTGTAGAGAGACTTTCAAAATTCTAAAATGAAATTACTTTGTTTGGTAAAATAAAAATTAGAATTGTCAAAATTCTTGGAATTTGAAAGACTTCTAGTTAACATTTATTAAGTTTCTTTTTTTTTTTTTTTACGCAAATTTTATTTTTTTTCAATTCTAATTATGAAAACTCATTTCACAATTTTTTTTTTTTTTTTTATGTTATTAGTAACATCTAAACATTTTTACAAACCTAATGACACCACATTGCATATTTTTCTCAATATTTTTTTTATTTAATCTCCAATACTATTTTTTTACTTCATCAAATTCCAATATTTAAAATTTATTTGTAAAAAATGTTTATCCAAACAATATAATTATAAATGCTAGCATTTTGAATAGATGCATTTTAAAAATTTAGCATTTCAAAATTTTAAAATTCTTTATCCAAACACACCCTAAAAGGCGCCGAAAAAAACGTAGTCTAAAATAGGCTGTATAGACACAATGACATTGTTTGTAACTTCATGCAACTCTAAGATGATTTTTTTGTGAGTTTATTTAACCTATTTCATAATGTAATTTTTTTATTTAGGTAAGAAGAATTCGAACCGTGCTTTTTTAACAAAGAGATCATGCATTAATCACATAACCAACTGCAAAAATAACACTTTTGATGAATACTTTTATTTCTAATTGTAGTAGTAGTAATCTATTGATGGGATTATTAAAAAATAACGCTTTCTGCTAACACAAATTAACCCCCCAAAAAAAGTCGATGTATGAACCTTTAGGAGAATTTTGCTTAGATCCTTTTCTCCTTTACTAAATTTGTTGTAGAAGTTGGATGCTTTCTGAAATATCGAATCTTCTCTATAACTTGAATAAAAATGATTTGAGTTTTCTCATCATTTTTGGAAATAGCATTCAAAGTCTTTGATTTGATGATAGTTGTTATATTTTTCACCCTTTTCCAAATTCTGAAGTCGACATAACTGGAGCATTAATCCTGGTCATATGGGTTATCAGCAAAACTTACCATTTAATTTGGTTTTGGTCAAATATAAGTTTTATGGTACTTATCCTGAATGTGAATTATGAGTTCAGTTGGCATTGAGATTGAGCTGCAATATTTGATCGTAATTATTAATAACATTAAAATCATAAATGTAATGTAATGGCAGATAAATTATAATAGCAAAAGCATGTAAGAATATGTTATTGCCATTACCTTCAATCACAATACTAAATTGGACCCAAGTAATTATGCCATGTATCCCAAATTGTTGATGAATAACATGACAATCCTTGCATCCATTATAAAATGGAGCTAACATGATTAGAAAAATCATCTTTGCGCTTGGGGCAATGACGCAGCTAGTGAGGTTCTAACCGAGGCGCGTCTATTGCTGGTTGAAAACTATTTCCAAACCCCCTCTTAGGCCTGGGTTCAGCCCTGGCCTTCGAGAATTTCTGGAAGGGCTCCCTTTGGGGTAAAGCCCTACAATTTCTAGTTTTGAAATGTTTCACATTTATTTCCAATTTCTCTCCCTCAAGGCCTTGCCTTTTTCTAGAAAAAGAATTCTACTCAATTGTAGTTGTTCATTTATCCGAATATTTGATTCAGTTTTAGCCTTTTAGGTGCATTCATTTATCTGAATATTTGACTTATTTAATTCTAAGCTTACACATCGATCAAATATTTGATTCTAAATAAAATATGATAATAAATTAATTATAAAATCAGATCTGATCTGATGGGGAATCAAATTAGGAGTTTTGGAAAGGACTCAAGATATTATGGCCTTGTTTAGTATTATTTTTGGAACAGCTTCTGAGGTCAAAAGTTGTTTTTCATCTCAAACGCAATGTTAAACAGGTAAAAAAAAATTGACTTTTGCTGTTGAAATCATGGTTTGAAAAACCAAAAAATATAGCTTTTAGGTTTTAAAAACTGACTTTTGGATAAAATGACTTTATTATCCTCACATCTTTACATTTTTATTGTTTTAAACATATCTTTTTTTGACATTTCAATTTTCCATAATATTTTTTCATAGCAATACCAAACACTTGAAAAATTTTAAACTACAGTTTTTCATCATACTTTTTAAAGACATTTTTTCTAAGCCAAATTTTTTCTAACAGCAATGGTACTTCCTTAATCTCATAATTTTATTTTTTTTTTAATCTTTCCCAGTGCCGAATCACAAGAAGTTGGAGCGGATCTTTGATCTTTTATTGGTATTCCCCTTGTTTAGATCGGGACGCGTACATCAAGAATCCAATGTGCAAATTCATTTTGATAAGATAGATTGTTTTCAATTAATCATGTATTTAATATTTTTAAATTTTAAACATAATGTGTGAAATTAAATTAATAAAAATTTTATAATATGTAAAGATTCAATTTTTAACACATTGTCTGTCATACATGGTACTTTTGTATAATATATAAATATTATCATATTAATATATATGTGATTATATATATATATTTTGTAACTCTAAAAAATAAAATAAAAAATTATATATTTTTAATGAATTTAGTATCAAGTATCGTCCAACGGGTTAACATTATGATCATTGACTAAGCTAATCTAAATTATAAGATAAAAAATAAAAGCAACATTTATTCTAAATAACGTGTATAACAATAAAAAATTCATGTATTATATATCACATGATAATGTATTATTATAACGTAATATAAATTATTGTAATAAGATACACATAATTAGTTTTTACTTAATTTGCAATTTGAAATTAAGGAAGTTGGAATATTTTGATTATGTATAACTATAAGTAAGATTATGTTCACAATCCAGCTTTTAATTGATTTTTAGGTAAAATTTTAACTATTTTTAAAAATAATAATTTTGTTATATGAAGTTTATAGTAAAATGTTTTAGCTTTATTGAATTATTGTTAATTAATTTTATAAAAAAATGATTGTTGTCGATCTATTTAATTATTTGATCAAAGTAAAAAAAAAATATTTATAATATATATTAATAAATATAAAAATTAAAATTCAATTATAATAATAATAATTTATTTTTTATAATAATTAAAAAAAGATAATATTCAAAATATATAAAATTGTAATAGTAAAAAAAAAATATTTTAAAAAAATAGTTTAAAGTTATATAATAAAAATAAATTAATAATATATGTTTTATTTTTATTAAATTAATGTTTTTTAAAATAAAATTATACTTAATTTAAGTTCGGGTTATTTCAGATTAATTATTCGGATTCAAGTCAATTCGGATCTAAATCGTTTTGAATTCGGATCATCTTGAGTACAATTGTTTTCGAGTTTGGGATTAAAATTGACAAATCTAATTTGAATATTGATTCAATTGTAAGTATATGCCGAAGTCTTAGATTTGAATTCTTCTAATTAAAAAAATAATATAATAGAATTAAAATAACAAGATTTCAATATAATTCTATTTAATTTAAGTCTTAATACCGTTGTAAAAAGGGCAAAGGGTGTGCTTTTCTAAACCTAGATGGATGCAGCAGTAAGTTTCATCCAGTCAAAAGCATAGTTCCTGATGCAAGGTAATTCGATTATGCAAAATAAATTGAACTTTTTACATTTTCCCACATTCAGAAGAATTCTTTTTATCTAATCCTAATATATTGAAAATTGTATCACATTTTATATCAATAACTGCAGTATTTGAGAGAATTAATTGAACACTGTCATTTACTTGTATTTTGCCCGGAAAAAAAAAAGAAAAAGAAATGGGCTCTATAGAAAGAGATGCTAGATTTCATTTTTTTGCCTGGAAAAAAAATGGAAATATTGTGCTTTCAGATTTCTGTTAATTTCTCTGCTGTGCATACTTCTAACAAAACTCACATCATTAAATCCCACTCTACTGAAATACCTATGCCATTTCATCTTTGGAAACTAATGATACCCACATCGAAAGAACATATGAAACATCCAAGGAATATATAGGAGGAAGCAAGAAAGACAGGGCACGACCTTACTTGAACAGGATCTGTTCTATAGGCTCGTACTTCTGTATCCTTTAGCACAAAGGAGACAGGATCTCAAGTCTGGTTGATGAAACACGGCCTTGTGATCAGAGCGTGATTAACCTCTTTATTAGGGCTCAGCTCCCTATTGAAGTAGTAGAGGATCGTTCTCAGCCTGATTCAAACCAGCCTGGGATGGTCACAAGGTTGTCTGACAGACTCCCAAACTTTTTTTTTTTTTGCGAAAAGTCTTTGAAGAATCCTGCAGAGTTTGAAGCTATATACACATCTACAATGCATCATTGCAAACCAACTTAGTTGTTTGAGTAAAACTTTTCAAATATGGCTAGTACTACTGAACAAGTAAATTACTGAAAGAAGTTAAAAGTTGTGCATTCATTATAAAAGAAGCATTTGGGGGAATTGATTTTAGATTTTCCAGTTGCCCAATTGGTAAATAATGAATCTAATTTACAATCACAACTTGTCCTCAGCTTAGCAGCATCTTTAAAAATCAATAATAATGTGGAGCTTGTTTAATTTCCTAAATTTGCCAATGAATTTTAAATCTTAACATCTCTTAATTAATCAGGTCAATTTAGGGGGTGATTGTTTAAGTTATTAGCTCGGGTTCTTAGGGAACAATTAGCTTTACACGACTTAGTTTAGTGTGATTCTAAGATGGTGAATTTTTTACTTTAGCTAAAATGACTTCACCTTGCACCAAAGGAATAATAAAGAGCATAGCAATATTATACCTAAGCTACACTCCAAAGTCTGGTTTCTTAGACATTAAAAATTTTCATGTGCAAATTCACCGACATACCATGTGCAGGAAAATCATAAAAATTTTATCCATAGCAAAGATATATACTAAAAGTTCTTCTGACTAAGTCCGAATCCAATATCGAGAGAATAAATCAAGGATGATGCTGAAGTGCATTATAAAAGAAAAATCGAGTCAAAAATCAACTCATACCTTTCTCGGCTTTTTGGCTAAGATCAAATATAGTATTTGTTTTTATCAGTTTAATATTTGATACGTGGATCATTGATTTACATGATATTAAATTAATTTTTTTATGGGGAGAGTTCACCACAATAGCTTGCTATTGGGGTTCTCAAGTGTCGCCTTTGTGTTGCACTAAAACTAAAACTTGATGTACCCCATTTACATGTGAACACATTCACATTCATATCCACACAAAAAAAGGTCTAAAAATGTTGATTTTTTATAATGCACTTTCGCATCACTCTTGGCTTATGCTCTCGATATGAGATTTGAATTTAGATAAACTTTTAGCATATATCCTTGCTATGGACAAAAATTTTATAACTTTTCTGCACATGGCATGTTGGTGAATTTGCAAATGAATTTTTTTTGGATGTTTATGAAATCAGACTTTGAAGTGTAGCTTAAGAATATTGCGGTGCTCTATGTTACTCCTTTGGTGCATGATGTAAACAATCTAATTTGGATATTAAAACAGTAGTCCTCTTATTACAGCTGATTAATTAAGAGAGGTTAAGAATTAAAATTCATTGACAATACAATAATACTTTATACTTGAATGTGATCTAAAGAAATAGATTAGATATATTCTTTAATCCCTTAGAGAGGAAAATTTGAAAAGCTAATGGAACTGGTTCAGCAGCATGATCAATTAGCCAAATTTAGGAAATTAAACAACCTCTACATTATTATTGATTTTGAAGATGCTGCTAAGCTTAGGACATTTGGGTTTTGGTTATTTTGAATTTGTGCTTTTTTGGATTCAAGTCATTTTGGATTCGGACTAATTCCTGTTCAGGCTCTTTCGAGTTTGAACTACTGCAGGTCCAGGCTCGAGTTCATGTTCGAACAAGTTTTTTGTCATTTTTTATTTTATGTTAAATATAATTACTTCTACAAAATTTAAATGTCCAAATTCAAAAATAAATTATTATATTTTTTAAGTAAGATTTTGTATAATATGATATTTTAACTATATTTGTATATTAATATCAATATTTGTTTGTACAAAAAAGGATATAAAATTAATTTATTATATATAATCATTTTTCTAAATAATTGATTATAGAAAATATGATATATTATAATACTGATATTTAAAACAATTAATTCGATTAACTCTAATATTCAACACGTAAATACATTATAATTTATATTCTACATACATAATATAATTGTACACATTAAGAATTAAATCAAAATGGACAAATGTAAAATGGTTATATCTGAAGAAGAAATAATATTAAAGTTTAAGAACCGGTGAGACAATACCAAAAAAAATATGAATTTGTGATAGAAATTATATTGTGGACAGAGAAAAAAAAAGAAATCAGAAAAATAATAATTTTTTGCTTTTATAAAGATTGATGTGCCAATAATAAAATGCCATGTGGCGTCTAATGTCTAAAATGGCAGTATCACGTGAGTGCCACACAATCATTATGGATCTGATTAAGTTGATGACATGGCAATTCATGCCACGTTTTATTTAATGATTTATCAATGTCCAAATCATCGTTAGGGATGGTAGCGTGTCGGATAACTGCATTTTTTTTGTAATAACCACTAAGAATAAATCTGATTGAAAAATTGCTGTAGGAGGTATTGTAAACCTTCATCAGTTTTATGAATTTATAATGGTTCATTGTGTTGTACCGGATGACAAATCCCATCCTTTGTATAGGATGGAATCTGATTCTCATTTTTTGGACAGGGTTAATTGACTGAAAAACTGATAACTCATTCAATGCAAAAACTGATGATAAATCTCATCATTTATACCGGACTGTCCAATAGTCTCATCCATTGCAGATGGAATCCAATTCCAATATTTTATGCAGTATTTGATTGACTGGAAAATAGTAGAATCCTATCCCTAGCCCTAAATCATTAGTCCCATCCATTGCAGAAGGAATCCAATTCCAATACTTTCTGTAGCATTTGATTGACTGAAAAATAGCTGAAACCTATCTCTAACCCTAAATCGTTTGTCCCATCCATTGCAAAAAGAATTCAATTTCAATATTTTCTACAGCATTTGATTGACTGAAAAATAGCTGAAACCCTAACCCTAAATCTGTTCAATAGTCCCATCCATTGCAGAAGGAATCCAATTCCAATATTTTCTGCAGCATTTGATTCACTGAAAAATAGTTGAAACCCTAACCCTAAATCATTAGTCCCATCTATTGCAGATGGAATCCAATTCCAATATTTTATGCAACATAAAATTTATATAAATTCAATATAAGAAATTAATTTTCAATTTGTATAAATTTAATATAAGAAATCAAATTTTAATTTATATAAAATTTAAATAAGAAATCAAATTTTAATTTTTATAAAATTTAAATAAGAAATCAAATTTTAATTTTTATAAAATTTAAATAAGAAATAAAATTTTATTTTATATACAATTTAAATAAGAAATACATTTTTTAAATAAAATTTTAATAAGAAATAAAATTTTATTTTATATAAAATTTAAATAAGAAATAATTTTTTATATACAATTTTAATAAGAATAATTTTTTTAAAAAATTTTAATAAGAAATAATTTTTTTATATAAAATTAAAATAATAAAATAAATTTTATTTCTTATAAAATTTCAATAAAAATTAAATTTTACTTTTTATAAAATTAAATAAATTATAAAATTTTTGTATCTATATTTAAAAAAATAAAAAAAAACCAAGGTTTTTTTTTTAATACCCGTTTGTTACAGATCTCACATATAAAATTTAAATAAGAATTTAAATTTTAATTTATAACTAATTTAATTAAGAAAAAAATGTTTTTTATATTTAAATTTAAATAAAAATACATTTTTATATAAAATTTTAATAAGAAATATATTTTTTATAAAAATTTAAATAAGAAATAAAATATTATATTTTATAAAATTAAAATAACAAATTCTATTTTTTTTAAATTAAAAAATTATAATATTCTCTTATATTATTTTAAAAAAATTAAAAAACAAACGATGGTAATTTTTTTTTATATCCGTTTGCAATTTTTAAATTTAAAATAAAAAATTTTAAAAAATATTTGCAAATTTTTTTTTTTCAAACAGTTATATGTTAAAATTTAACTAAAAAAATTTATAAATAAAATACCAAGGGAAATCGCCACCACCCATCGTGATTTCCCTTGGTTATTTTGCAAAAAAATTGAAAAAATACCAAGGAAAATCGCCACCCCCCATGGCGATTTCCCTTGGTATTTTTTCAATTATTTAAAAAAAAAAAAAAAACTTTATGCTGGTCCCAGCTGATTTTAGAAGGAGCAAATTTTAAAAATTAATTTGGAAACAACGGTAATTCGGTAAATAAAAAATAGAACAACAGTATTCTGATAAAAAAAACCATTTAGACTCCACAAGAAGGGTTACCAAAAACGAACCCATTAATTAAAGGTTTAACATGTTAGCTTTTAGTTTTTGTTTATATAATATTTTTGGTAAATAATAGATATTATATAGATTGTCATAAGAGAATTAATTTATAATTGATTATTTTAAATTAATTAATTTTAATAAAAAAATAATTCTATAACATTACTACAAACTATAATGTGAATACTATAACATGATGTAAATACTTAAAAGTCCATGCGGGTTAACTTTTTTATTTATTTTTAAACATAGTTTTTTGATTTACTTTTTAAATAATTTTTGGTTTATATATGTGTTAAATAATATAATCTTTAATTTCATTTAAGAATGATTTAAAAAGAGTTAAAATAAAATAGTTACGATTATTAAAAATTGTAATCAAATTAAAATTTTAAAAATTAACAAAATTTGAACACTCTCCATAATATATTATTTTTTGTATATTTACAATCAAAATGGGAAAAAATGTATAAAAAACACACTGCATTTCAAATGTCACTCCAAAGGAGAAAAAAAATAGAAAATCCAAAAAAAATTAATTAAATGAATGAGATAAGTAATGCCTAAATATTTGAAAGAGATGGATTTCAATAAACTATAAATATAATAAAAAAAATAAAGCTTTTATAAAGCAAGAATAATTATTTTGTAAGTCTGGATTTAACGCAAATGGTTCACCTAACTCTTTTAGTATAGGTCAATTTTCTTATATTTTGAAAATCAATATAAATACATTTAACAAAATAATATACGTTTAGCACTCTTGAAAAAATTGGACCGAACTGGCCAGTCGGATCAGTTGAATCCAAAATCGAAAACTTATCCGATCCGGTATATATTTTAAAACCGAGAAGTATGCAAATCGGTGAAAAATGGTTGAATCAACAAAAAAACCGAGAAAAAGTCAGAAAAAGTTAGCTTGTGGTGACAAAAAAAATTAAAAAAAAAAAAAAAAGGCTTGGAAGGGATATGACTACGACATTTTGGCAAAATCTAAAACATAAATTTTTGTAACCATAATCGTCCAATTTATAAAATAAAATAGTAGTAACTAATAATGTAAAAGCAGAATTAGGGCATGCCAATTGCCAACAAATATCACTCTACATCCATGGAATGGATAAAATATTCCCCAGAATCAACAAAAAGTTATAAACCAGCTCAAATTGAGTAAGGCTACAAATAATCTTGAATACTATTGAGTAAGGCGCAAATAGATGAAAAGTTATAACTAGAACTGGATAGGGGCCGCGCGAACGCAGGCCCCCGCTACCACAAATTATGACGTAGGCTCTCCCTCTTGGGGAGACCTTAGAGCAGCACCCCTCCGAAGTGCAATGGAGGTCACTGCCCTAGGCCATGAGTCTTCTTGATCGCCCATTGACCCCGTCCAGGTAAGTATGTTTGAAAGTTGGGATATGCTCTTTCCTTATACACCACGCTTATATTGTGTTTACGATATGTTAGGTATGTGGGATTCAAGTCAATGTTGTGGATTATTGTATTCAAAGATATTTTAAAGTTTCATAGTCTCTAAAAGGGATATCTCAACATTAAAGCATGAGACTTCAATTTGAAACTTCGATTCAAATTTTAAAATATAAGAGATGAGATTTACAAGATCGATTGAAGAGTTTGGTTTGAATTATAAGAATATATATATATATATATATATATATGGGGAGGGATCCACTTACACTAATGTAAAACTTATTAATTTTACACTATTTTTGAACCATTAGATGAAGATTAAATAATTGGCTCAGATTAAAACATATTTTTACCTTTCGTTTCAAGATTCTTTAACCCTTCGTTTTTTCATCCGCTCATCTCTGTTTCCTTCTCTCTATCACTGTAATTCTTTTCGCTCCAAGAAAATCCAAGAAGAGGCTGCTGGAGAAAGCTAAAGGCATTCAAATTGGTCAGAGATCAAAACACACTTTGCTTGTCTTTCCCAATTTCCTTAATAATTTTACATAAATAGATAAATTACATAAATAGATAAAATTAATTATTTTAATTTTTAAAAAAATTTAAATTTATTTAATATATATATTAAAGAAAATTTAAAATTTTTGGGGGGACCAAGGCCCCCTCTGGCTCCTTAAAGGAGCTGCCCCTGCTCTTTCGAGTTTGAACTACTTCAGGTTCAAGCTCGAGTTCGTGTTCGGACAAGTTTTTTGTCATTTTTTATTTTACGTTAGATAGAAGTACTTCTACAAATTTTAAATGTCCAAATTCAAAGATAAATTATTATATTTCTTATCTAAGCTTTTGTATAATATGATATTTTAACTATATTTGTGTATTAATATCAATATTAGTTTGCACAAAAAAGATATAAAATTAATTTATTATATATAATCTTTTTTGAAATAATTGATTATAGAAACTATGATATATTATAATATTGATATTTAAAACAATTAATTCAATTAACTCTAATATTTAACACGTAAATACATTATAATTTATATTCTACATACATAATATAATTGTACACATTAATAATTAAATCAAAATGGACAAATATGAAATGGTAAGACAATACAAAAAATATATATATGAACTTGAGATAGAAATTATATTGTGGAGAGAGGGAAAAAAAAAGAAGAAATTAGAAAAATAATAAAATTTTGCTTTTATAAGGATTGATGTGCCAATAATAAAATGCCATGTGGCATCTAATGTCTAAAATGATTATATATGTGTTAAATAATATAATCTTTATTTTCATTTAAAATGATTTAAAAAGAGTTAAAATAAAATAATAATTATTATTAAAAATTGTAATCAAATTAGAATTTTAAAAATTAAAACCTTTAAAAAATTTCTTATTCAAAATTTGAACACTCCCCATAATATATTATTTTTTGTTTATTTACAATCAAAATGGGAAAAAAATGTATAAAAAAAAAACCTCCATTTCAAATGTCAGTACAAAGGAGAAAAAAAAGAAATAGAAAATCCAAAAAAAACATAATTAAATGAATGAGATAAGTAATGCCTAAATATTTGAAAGATATGGATTTCGATAAACTATAAATACAATAAAAAATAAAGCTATTTATAAAGCAAGAATAATTATTTTGTAAATCTGGACTTAACGCAAATGGTTCACCTAATTCTTTTAGTACAGACCAATTTTCTTATATTTTGAAAATAAATATAAATACATTTAACAAAACAATATACGTTAAGCACTCTTGAAAAAATTGGATCGAATTGGCCGGTCGGATTAGTTGAATCAAAAATCATAGGCCTATCTGATCCGGTATATATTTTAAAACCGAGAAGTATGCAAATCGGTGAAAAATGGTTGAATCAACAAAAAAACCGAGAAAAAGTAAGAAAATTGGTTTTAAACTTATTTTTTTATTTTTTAAAAAATTTATTGTATGTGATGAGATTTAAATCTTTAACCTTTTAGATCTATATTAAAAACCATATCATTTAGTAAAATACATATTTTTATTAAGTATTTACTATATTTAATATTTATTTAATATGAAAATTACTTATTTAATATTAAAACTATTTTTTTAAATCAACCGCTCGGTTGAATCGATTCAAACGATCAAACGGATTGAACCGGTGACCGGAGATTTCACTGTTTGACCTCCGGTCACCGGTTCAATCACGTCTTTAACTTAATTGACGGAATATAAATGGAATTGGGTTTCCTTACCTTTTTTTCATTTGATTTTTAACTTGAATTAATTTAAGGAGTAATTAAGTATTGTTTTTTGACATTTAATTAAAATAAGTTATTTCTAAATGTTTCAATTACTCAATATTATAATTAAGCATATAATTCTTATAATTTAGAGTATAATTAAACTTAACCATTTTGGTTATTTAATTCCTATAATTAAACCTAACGCTTTAATCGTTTTTTTAGGTTTACATCCGTTTTTCATATTTTCAAATCATTTATACATTAATTTTCCATTTATTCTCATTTTCGGTTAGTAAAGATAAAAGTAATCTCATTTATAAAAATGAACTAATATAAACATTATTTGATATAAGTCAACAAAATAAAAACATATAGTAAAAGTTTAAAAAAATGTATAAAGAACTATTTAATTCTAAAAACAAAAGGGAGTAAATCAAATCCTATTTGAAAAAAACTAACCCCATTTTATAGAGAAGAATCTGAAAACAAATCCTAAATAGAAAAAAAAATCAAAATCAAGAAAACAGATGGGTGAATGAACTAACCTATGGAGATATTGTAAAAGGAAAAAAGATTTCATGGGTTTAGTGATTTTTTTGAGAGATAATAAAAAAAAAAAAAAAAAGATAAGTAATAATTTATAAGAGAGGAATCAAGCAATTTGAAAATTGTAATGTAAAAGTGAGAAACCTTTAAATATATTATACACATTAAATTATCAACAATATTATTGTTGTGTAATTAAGGATATATACTGTTATAAGAATTAAATGCCAACTTTAATATTTAGTAATTAGGAAGTAGATAAGTTTAGAAATAATTTTATTTAATTAAATGTCAAATATCAAACATGATTATTCCTAAATTATTTCAATTGAAAATACCTAATTAACCCTATTTATTTCAAAAAGGAGTGGGTGTTATATTAAAAATTATTTGCATAAAATCTAAACGTGAAAATTATTTATAGATCCAAAAAAAAAAATTAAAATCATAACTAAAAATTGAAATATTATTGAGGGAAAATAGTTTATTAGGGAAATTATGGTTTTTGAAAGAGGAAAATGAAAGAGAAGAAAGGCTTTTGAGAGTGAATGAATTTTAACCTGTAATTTTAATCGAGATAATCAGTGAATTAAATGGTTAATTACTATGCAAAGGGGAAGAAAGAGAACAAATATGATAATTTATGATAATCAAATATGATAGTACCCATTTACTTTCAAGCATATTGAAAATACTTTAAAATACACATATAATGCAATAACTCACATTTAAACTACGAAAATTAGCTTACAACTAAAATACATTTAAAACATATTTAAATTGTTAGAGTCTAATTGCAATTCATCTCAAGTGAAGTGAAGGGAGTTTTAATCTTCCCTAATAAAACCATATTAAATTCATTTAAAAATTATGTAACCATCATAAATTTATTTAAATATGTACATATAATAAAGAATAATTAAGATACAAATAAATTATAAATAGATTATAGTATAACGAATTACCTATTTAAATATGAATTACCTTCTTAAGTGGAATTTCAATAAGGATTTTTTTTGGTACAAAAGAGGTCGTAGCTTAGTAATGAGGGAAAGGGTTGCAAATGTTGAGATTCGAACTCCAGGCCTGCTGGATGTCACCTCTTAAGTGTGACTATATGAATAACTGAGCTAAGCTCCGAGTTCAATTTCAATAGAGGATTTGACGTGCTCAGATCCCCTCTTAAAATTCTTTCTAAAATTTGAGTTCTACCTTACTTTTACCCAAACGATCAAATTTAGTTTTAAAATTTGAAAATTTTGATTGAAATGAAATTTCTCATTTAAGTACCACATCCAAGTTCTATTGTAAAATACTGTGGCCCACATGACAATTTAGTAAGCCAAGATAAATGTTTAATTATTTAATAATTATTTATGTGATATTATCACAGTAAATCTTATTTAAGTTAAACTACTCTAGTGATAAAAGTTAAAGATAACTCATTAGGATTATGATTTTACTCTTAACCGGTTATCAGGTATGGATCTCTAGTTTAGTCTATATATTGCTTGTTAAACCATTTCAAGGTAATTACAGAAAAAGAAAATAGAATAGAAGACACATCAAGTAAGAAAAAAAAAAATTGTGTGATTGGAGCAAGATGAACAACCATTGGCCCTTAAAAGATTCCGAAAAAAACATAGTCTAAATAGGGTGTATCTATACTAATATAATGGGAGTGGCTGAGTTAGTGTCACGAGTCAAGTGACACCAACTCAGTTGGTGAAATTACAAAAAAGTCAAATATAATTATAATATAAAAAATAAAATAGGGATATTTTTGTCTTTTCAGATTTCATATACATATATATTTTTAAAAAAAATACATATTTATTCTTAAAAAAACTATCCACTAAGCCAAAAAACTATTCACTTTCTCAAAAAATTATCCACCTATAAAACTATCTATATTTTTTACTTATAATTTGTTTTCTTAAAAAGTATTTTTTTCACCCACATGGTGGGTGTGTCAAATTCTAGTCTATATTAATATAACAGGAGTGGCTGAGTTGGTGTCATGAGTCAAGTGACACCAACTCAGTTGGTGAAATTACAAAGTCAAATATAATTATAACATAAATAATAAAATTGGAATATTTTTGTCTTTTCAAATTTCATATACATATATATATATTTAAAAATACATATTTATTCTTAAAAAAACTATTCACTAAGCCAAAAAACTACCAACTTTCTCAAAAAATACTCACCTATAAAACTATCTATATATTTTACTTATAATTTAAAAAAAAAAAAGTATTTTTTTCACCCACATGATGAGTGTGTAAGATTCTAGTACTAATATAATGGGAGTGGCTGAGTTAGTGTCATGAGTCAAGTGACACCAACCCAGCCAGTGAAATTACAAAGAAGTCAAATATAATTATAACATAAAAAATAAAATATGGATATTTTTGTTTTTTCAAATTTCATATATATATATATATATTTAAAAAAAATAAGTATTTATTCTTAAAGAAAACTACCCACTTTCTCAAAAAAAATACTACCCAATTTTAAAACTATTTATATTTTTTACTTATAAATTATTTTTGAAAAAAATTATTTTTTCACCCACATGGTGGGTGTGTCAGATTCTACTAGACACAATGACATTGTTTGTAACTTCATGCAACTCTAAGGTGATTTTTTTTTTTGGGTTTGTATTTGATGCACTGTCAGTATATAGACCTAACCCTAACTCGACAGGTGGCATCATAGAAAAATATCGACATCATTGTTCTAAAACTATAAGTTGGACTATGCTTTTAGAAAATTATGTTTTATATTTTGTCAAGATGTCATAGTCATGATATCCCTTGCAAGCTCTTTTTATTTTTCTCTAATTTTCAGTTCCACAAGCTTTTTACCAACAATTTTTCATTGAACTTCCAAAAACACTAAGAAGTTAGAACTACTCAAACACACTTTAAGGGTGTATTTGGATGAGGGTTTTCAAGGAGAAAATTTATTTGTAGAGAGATTTTCAAAATTTTAAAATGAAATTACTTTGTTTGGTAAAATAAAAATTAGAATTGTCAAAATTCTTGGAATTTGAAAGACTTCTAGTTAACATTTATTAAGTTTCTTTTTTTTTTTTTTTACGCAATTTTTATTTTTTTCAATTCTAATTATGAAAACTCATTTCACAATTTTTTTTTTTTTTATGTTATTAGTAACATCTAAACATTTTTACAAACCTAATGACACCACATTGCATATTTTTCTCAATATTTTTTTTATTTAATCTCTAATACTATTTTTTTACTTCATCAAATTCCAATGTTTAAAATTTATTTGTAATTATTTTGTTTGGGTAGATATTTATTAGAAAAAATTTAGGTTATTGGAATTTCATGAGATAAAAATAACTATAAAATAAGAATAATAATAATATTAAAAATAAAAATACACACGTATTGCAAAATGGATATCATTAGATTTGTAAAAATATATAGATATTATTAATAATATAAAAAATAAAAATAAAACTATATTAAATTAAATTAAATGATATTCTGTTTTTGAGTTATATATTTTATAATAGACCATATGGAGTAAAGTGGGAGGCGATTTGGAGAAATTTTGAAAAATCACCTCTTTAAGTGAAATTTTAATAGGGAAATTGAGGTGCTCAAATCCCTTCTTGAAATTTTTCTTAAATTTTGAAATTCTTCATTACTTTTATCCAAACAATTAAATTTATTTTTATTTTTTGAAAATCTTGATTGAAATGAAAATTTTCCTTTAAATACCCATTCAAACACACTTTAAGGGTGTGTTTGGATGAGGGATTTCAAGGAGAAATTTTTTTGTAGAGAGACTTTCAAAATTCTAAAATGAAATTATTTTGGTGGGTAAAATAAAAATTAGAATTGTCAAAATTCTTAGAATTTGAAAGAGACTTCTAGTTAACATTTATTAAGTTTATTTTTTTTTACGTAATTTTTTTTTTCAATTCTAATTACGAAAACTTATTTCAAAATTCATTTTTTTATTTTTATTTTTTATGTGATTAGTAATATCTAAACATTTTTACAAATCTAATTACACCACATTGCATATTTTTCTCAATATTTTTTTATTTAATCTCTAATACTATTTTTTTACTTCATCAAATACCAATATTTAAAATTCATTTGTTAAAAATGTTTATCCAAACAATATAATTATAAATGCTAGCATTTTGAGTTGATACATTTTAAAAAGTTAGCATTTCAAAATTCTTCAAAATTTTAAAATTCTTTATCCAAACACACCTTTAAAGTGTGTTTGAATGGGTATTTAAAGTAAAATTTTCATTCTCTCAAAATTTGTATTTCTTCCTCAATTGTATATATTTGAAGTTATGTGACAATGAATCAATATGTATTTACTTGAATATGGATTGATCATGGATAATATTTGAATATGCATGTATAAATGTGATAAACTATATTGAGAAATATTGCTTTCTGAGGATATAAACTGAATGTCATTTGCAGGATGGTTATAGTTAAGATAGAAAGGAAACTATGTCGGATTTTAGATAGATTATCCGGACAGGATGTCAAACTATTGGAATCATGACATGGGAAAGCACCAAACGTCCCCTTATAGATAGTTATATCATTCATATACACCCCTGTCTGCAGGGTAGAAGTTCCATTTGTATGTTTGTGCAATGTTTTCTACTTTTGTTATCGAAATTGTTGATGTTCACAAATTCTTAAAATATCGCATATTTTTCCTTTATACAATAACATAACTTATAAATATTAGAAGTGATTTTTTTTTCTTACTCCTTTAGACTATATTTGATAAGTGAGATATAGTGGAAAGAAAAAAAAAAGTTAGAGAAGAGTTTAGGAAAATAAAATAATAGACACGAAAATTAAAGTTCCTACTATATAATATATATATATATATGCTTGGATGACACTAAAAAAATTAAAGATACAAATGGAAAAAGAAAAAGCACCAATGCAAGTAAATAAAATCCTAAGAAGAAACCAAATAAGCATCTTTTTACTCGAAGAATGCACAAGTTTTTGTTGAACGGAATGTTTACAAGTTTTTTGCCACCGATTTAAATGATTGAATTAAAATTGATGGAGTGAGTGCGCGAGGTCCAAGCAGTAATGCAAAAGTTTGAGTTTCAATTTATTTTTAAACTTAGAACCACCAAACTTTAACATTTTCATGAACTTTAAAGAATAAAATTAGTAGATATTAACCACCAATTTTAAATGATTGAGCTAGAATTGGTAAGGATTTAAACGATTAAACTAGAATTAGTGGTGCACCAAGCTCGTGCAATAGTTTCAATGCATGAACGACGCTTGAGAATCCCTATAGCAAGCTATTGTGATGAGCTTTTCGTCTAAAAAAGTTAATTTAATATCATGTGGATCAATGATACACGTATCAGATATTAAACTGATAATTATAAATATTACACTTGATCTTAAAATATTAATATTTGTAATTATTTTGTTTGGGTAGATATTTATTAGAAAAAATTTAGGTTATTGGAATTTCTTGAGATAAAAATAATTATAAAATAATAATAATAATAATATTAAAAATAAAAATACACACGTATTGCAAAATGGATATCATTATATTTGTAAAAATATATAGATATTATTAATAATATAAAATATAAAAAAACCATATTAAATTAAATTAAATGATATTCTGTTTTTTTGAGTTATATATGTCGCAACCTAAAAAATAATAACGACGAGTCTCATCGCAAGACTTTATTATTCGTTAGGCGTGGCATTTAAAAAAAAATCGAGGAAAAGTCGACTTAATTCCTCTAGAAAAATTAAGGTTTTGAAAATGACCTTAAAAAAGACATGGAGTCGCCACCAATCTTTTTTAGCTAGGTGTGATCGGCCACCTATTAAAACCGGTTTTATAAATATTTTAAAAATTAATTAAAACATTTTAAAAACCAATTTCAAGTCTGCGTTTTAAAACCAGAGAAATCAAAGAAGCGGGTTCGGGAGTCGGTTACGTGCGGGGAAGGATTAGCACCCCCACAACGCCCGTATAAATCGGTACCTTATTAATCGTGTACTATCTCAAGTCTCGGTAAAGATTGGTTTTAAATTTAGTATTTCAAGTTAATCCCCAATTTAAAGAAAAATAATTCAATTTTTATTTGAAAATGATTCGGAATTTATAAATTCAAAATTTTCCTATATTCCCCAACAAACGTGGCAAAATATAGAAATTTTTATTAGTTTTGAAAAATTTTCCGAATCATTCTCTTTTTTTTTTTTTGAAAGAAAGATATTCCTTTATTAATGATAATTGATGATATTCCCTCCAGCAAACCCGGTAGAGAACTCATGAATTATTTTAACTCGGGAATATCTTTATTTTTTATTGAAAAATCATTATCCTTTTGAAAACATTTTAAAAGATATGAATATGTATATGCATGACATAAATAAAATGACATAGCAAAATCTAAATAATATAATGCAACCTAAATGACATGGCAAACATGAATGATATGGCATATAATTTAAATGACATGGAATAAAATAATGCTATCATATAATATGCATGAAAATAAAAATGCAATGCATGAAATGTATTTTTTCCTTTAATTAAGGAAATCCGTATATCTAAAAAGATATCCGGCTACCTTAGGAAAATATGTCAAATTAAATATTCTAAAACCAAAATACTTTGTGATTGTTTGAAAACAATTTTGAAAAGCTTGAATTAACAATAAAAACTGGGCTAAAAATTTTTAAATGGCTCTAATTTCCTAAGTTTAAAAAATCCGGACTTGACTACCCTTTGCCCGGGACTTGAAAAACCATTTTTAGAGTTTAAAAGGCTTAGAAATCACCCTAAGTCAGTAGCTAACCCTCCTAATCAGCCCACTCTAAGTAGATTAACCAAAACAGAAAATTGGTTTTTCTTTAAATTCAATTCTGACTCCATTGTCCAGTTTTAATCCATGATTTTTTACCCTATTTTTAAAAATTCCAAAAATTCTGAAAAAATTACTGGAGACTCAGGACATGTAAAACTACACGAGAAAAATCGGCTTAATTTTTTTATCAAAGATGAATTCCCAGAAAAACCAGAGATGTACGAGTTTTTGGAGGAGAAAAAACTGCTTTGTTTTTCTTTAAAATCAATTCTGACTTCACTGTCCAGTTTTAATCCACGATTTTTTATCCTATTTTTAAAAATTCCAAAAATTCTGAACAAAATACTGGAGACTCAGGACATGTAAAACTACACGAGGAAAATTTTTCTTAATTTTCTGATCAAAGATGAATTCCCAGAAAAATCAGAGATGTACGCGTTTTTTGAAAAAAACTGAAAAAAACTGCTTTGCCAACACATTTTTTTTGTCCTTGATAAAATCATTTAAAAATCAAAATAAAAATATTTGAAACTCATAAAATGACTTGAAAGCAGTAGCTAGGACTTTTTGAAAGTTAGATAAAAATTGGCTAAGTAAAAAAATCACAAAGGTAGAATAATCAATTTGACAAACTTAATTTTCCACAAGTGTGCTCAAGAGAGCATGACCTTGAACCATTAATTGGCTCAAGTCATTATTCAAGTGGCATGAACATGAAATGCATGAAATAATGCAGCAAACATAATGCATGAAATGCATGGATTTAAACCTAAAGGTAAGGAAAATGCATGACATAAATAATATGGCCTAGACCTAACATGAACTTGCATGGCAATAAATGCAACCTAGACCTAAGATATGCATGGCATTTTCACAAACACAAGGCATGCTTAATTCAAAAATCCAACCAAATATCATGCAAATGCAAAAACCTAACAACTAGCATGACAAAAAATGCAACACACAATGCAAAACACATGGAGTAGCCAAATGGCCTCAAGCTCCAACAAGCATGGCATTTTCTCAAACACTTGGCATACTAGCATGAAAAACTAAATCATAACACAAAAATCACACAAGCATTTTCACAAACACTTAATATGCTAAATCTAAAACATGCTCAACTAAGATATAAAACAAGAATCATGCAAAGAATCACACAAGCATTTTCACAAACACTTAATATGCTAACTTTAAAACATGCTCAAATTTAAACAACATGAAAACAGAAAATTAAAAATGCAAAAACATGATATCTAAGACATAAATGGCAACAAACAAAGCAACCAAATTAAATATAACTTAAGAACATGAAATAACATAATATTTAAAACATCAAAAATAAAGAAAATAGCATAAACAATATGGTAAAATAAATCAAAAACAACAACTTAAAATAAATAATGTAGGCCATTTGGCCATGGTGAGTTTATTGTAAAAACAAAATGTAAGAAAAATATACTTAAGAAAGGAAATGAAGGAAGAACAAGAAACATTATTTTAAAATGAAAACTCACAAAGTAGCTTTTGAACGGATTAAGCTATAAACCCTCAGAGTAGCTTTTGAACGGATTAAGCTATAAACCATCAGAGTAGCTTTTGAACGGATTAAGCTACAAACCCTCTCAACAAAAACAATATGACTCACCACCCGTATAATCCTAATACAAGTGTATAGACTATCTCACAAGGGGTAGTGGGTGGTCTCAACCAAAGGCCAAGACTCCTTATTTATAAGGTGAGCACCTCCTTGGCTTGACATTACAAAGGGATGTGGGATTGGGACTTAGGCTCAAAAATGAAAATCTCTAACTTAACTCTTGATTTTTAATCACTTGATTGAAAAAATCCTAAGTTTCCTCCTTCCTTTGGGCTTGGGCAGGCCAGCACTTCTCTTTTCCAGCCCAGATCTGATTTTTGAAAGGCCCAAAGAAGCTCTTTTCGGTTGCTTGGGTGAAATGACCATTTTGCCCCCCCGGATGCAAATAAATATCAAACGGACTCCAAATTCAATTTTTATTTTTTTAATACTTCCAAAATAATAAAATATTGAGTTCTGGAAGTTTTCAAAATTTTCCGAGTCCGTTTGCTATTTATTTGGATTTTTTCTTCCCAAAATATCCTTTTATGCCCCTACTTTTTACCATTTTTTAAACGAGCTCCAAATCAAGATTTTTCTTCACCAATCTCTTCAAAATAATTAAAAAGTGTGATCTGGAAGTTTTCATGATTTTTGGAGCTCATTTGGTATTTTTTCGGGATTTATCGGCTTGAATTACTGCATAGGAGGCCCGGGATTTGGCCATTTTGCAAACGAACTCGGAATCAAGATTTTCTTTCTCCAATCTCTTCCAAATAATTTAAAAATGAGATTTTCAAAATTTCAGAATTTTTGGAGTCCATTTGCTATTTTTCCGGGATTTTCCTTTTTGAATTACTGCATAAGAAACCCGGGATTTGGCCATTTTGCAAACGAACTCCGAATCAAGATTTTCTTTTACCAATCTCTTTCAAATGATTTAAGAATGAGATTGACAAATTTTTCAGAATTTTCGGAGTCCATTTTCTATTTTTCCCAAATTTTTCCAATTTTGCCCTTTTACCTCCGAAACCCGGTTTTGCTCAAAACAAATCCGATTTTCAGATTTTCTTCAATCTGAGCCTTGGGCCATCCTTTTTAACCATTCTTCATCCATTGGGGGCTTTGGTCTTACCAAGTCGGGCCATTTCTGTGATTCTTCCCGATTTCACCGAAATCCACTAAAAACCCTAATTCTCGGTTTTCTCCCGGATTGACTTTTCTTTCGGTTTTTCTTGCAAGTGACTTCTCCATTACCCGTAGTCAGTGCTTATATTTCATTTGGAACCTTCAATTTCGACCAGTTTGATCGTTTAAGCACTTTTCCCCAAATTTCTTGGATTAGGGTTTCTTTTCTACTGAATCTCCAAATCCCAACTTCCGAACTCCATATCTTTCAATGTAGACCTCGGATTATCAAAATTCTTTCGCCATTTTTCAATTGAACATAAAATCTTGATTTTGAAAGTGGGTTGACTTTTTCAGTAGTTGACTTTTTGGGGTTGACTTTTTCGAGGTTGACTTTTTCGGGGTTGACTTTTTTTTTCAAGTTTGTCTTTTTGTGCTCGCCCTCTTAAACTAAGTCTCGGAGTACCATCTGCAGGATGAAAACAGTCTTTTTATACTCGGAAACATCAATATGGGAAGAAAACATACATGTTTAGTGGTCCGGACAAAATTAGGTGTCTACAGCTGCCCCTCTTTGGCTATTGCTGAGAATCAGGAATCAGGCAAAGATAAACCGACACTAATTTTGTACGGTCAGTGACATCACATGTGAAGGAAAGGGAAAGGGGTTTCTTTTTCATTTTCATTTTTTCATTTTCTATTTTTCATTTTTTTCTTCTTTTTTCTTCTTTTTTTCTTTTTTTCTTTTTTCCTTTTTTCTATTTTCTCTTTTTTCATTTTTTTATTATTTTTTTTAAACAATAAATTGAAGGTTTTGTTCTTAAATTGAATTCCCTGCCTAAACAAGGCTCGATTCGTCTTAAGGAAACGAATTCGATTTTCAAAAGAAAAATTTATGCTCGAAGGGCTTTAAAATTGGTGCCCGAAGGTCTTAAAATGGTGCCCGGAGGTCTTACCCCTGAAAAAAGTTATGCCCGGAGGTCTTAAAGATGTTGCCCGAAGGTCTTACCTGTGATTTGAAAAAAATTAAGCCCGGAGGTCTTAAAAATGGTGCCCATAGGCCTTACCCCTGAAAAAAAAAGTTATGCCCGGAGGTCTTAAAGATGTTGCCCGGAGGTCTTACCTGTGATTTGAAAAATTATGCGTTGTATGCGACCTTATAAATGATGCCCGGAGGTCTTAAGAATGGTGCCCGGAGGCCTTACCTGTGATTTGAAAAAAATACGCTGTATGCGACTTTAAAATGATGCCCGGAGGTCTTAAGAATGGTGTCCGGAGGCCTTACCCGTGATTTGGAAGAAATGCGCTGTATGCGACTTTAAAAATGATGCCCGGAGGTCTTAAGAATGGTGCCCGGAGGCCTTACCCATAATTTGGAAGAAATGCGCTGTATGCGACTTTAAAAATGATGCCCGGAGGTCTTAAGAATGGTGCCCGGAGGCCTTACCCATAATTTGGAAGAAATGCGTTGTATGCGACTTTAAAAATGATGCCCGGAGGTCTTAAGAATGGTGCCCGGAGGCCTTACCCATAATTTGGAAGAAATGCGCTGTATGCGACTTTAAAAATGATGCCCGGAGGTCTTAAGAATGGTGCCCGGAGGCCTTACCCGTGATTTGAAAAAAATGCGCTGTATGCGACTTTAAAATGATGCCCGGAGGTCTTAAGAATGGTGCCCGGAGGCCTTACCCGTGATTTGGAAGAAATGCGCTGTATGCGACTTTAAAATGATGCCCGGAGGTCTTAAGAATGGTGCCCGGAGGCCTTACCCGTGATTTGGAAGAAATGCGCTGTATGCGACTTTAAAATGATGCCCGGAGGTCTTAAGAATGGTGCCCGGAGGCCTTACCCATAATTTGGAAGAAATGCGCTGTATGCGACTTTAAAAATGATGCCCGGAGGTCTTAAGAATGGTGCCCGGAGGCCTTACCCATAATTTGGAAGAAATGCGCTGTATGCGACTTTAAAAATGATGCCCGGAGGTCTTAAGAATGGTGCCCGGAGGCCTTACCCATAATTTGGAAAAAATGCGCTGTATGCGACTTTAAAAATGATGCCCGGAGGTCTTAAGAATAGTGCCCGGAGGCCTTACCCCTGAAAAAAGTTATGCCCGGAGGTCTTAAAGATGTTGCCCGGAGGTCTTACCTATGAATTATGCCCGGAGGTCTTAAAAATGGTGCTGAAGAATTGTTGAAAATTAACCTAAAGATTTTGAGAAGATGCGAATGCTTTTTGATGCAAATGCATATGTTGAATAAGATACGAAATGACTTAAACTGGTGCAAATGTCTTTAATGCAAATGTAAATGACTTGGATTGATGCCCATGTTTCATGATGCAGATGCCCCTACTAATTGTGTTCATGTAACTGGTTTATGAATGGTGTAACTACAATTACCACACATTAATGAAAATGCAATGATTCTAGAAATGATGCAATTGTTTGAGATGACACGAATATGAAGAATGTAAATGTAAAGGTAAAATGCAGATGCTTATGGAATAATGACAGTGCAAATACCCATGAATGATGCAAATGCTTGCCGACACTGTGCAGATGTAAAAGCTTGATAGAGAGATGAGTGCTCATGAGTGATGCAAGTGCCCCCGGTTGTTCCTCTAGACTTTGGCTTAGCCTTTCAAATTCATTTTTCCTCTTCAAATCAGAGTATATCTTCAATTCATTTTGGCTATTCTCTTTGCCCCAACAGTTTTTCAAACTTTCATCAACAGAGATCTGAACCGGGTTCTATTCCTTCTTCTCATATCTGGAAGTCAGGACCTATCCTGGCAGTTCTATACCTTTGGGTTAGAAAAACCCTTGTCTCATGTCAACATCAAAAATGGGTATTTCAAAAATATTTTTATTTGTTTTCGCATTTTGAAAACTTCTGAACAAAAAATATTAACCCCACAATGTGTGATGTACAAATCTTTTGAAGACTGATGATCGTTGTCTAAGTATCAATCTGGTTTTTTTTTCAACTGGGATTGGCAAGGCTTGGTATAATAAGATTCTGGCTTTTCCAGGAAAACTTCATGACAAAAATGTATATCCCTTCTAGGCTCACAAATGGAACAGGTTTTATAAATCATGAATTCATTGAGAACCCAGCAAATTCAACATTCTTTTTTGTTTCCATATCAAGGCATTTTGACAAGCGTCAAGATTGGCTGAGATGTTTAAACCAGAAAGTTTAATCTTGGGAACAAAAGTTTCAGTTTTTGAAGACAATACTCTGAATGAGAACTGACAATTTGGGGGGTTCAGGAATTCCTAGATGTTCCTCGATGACCACTCCTTTAATAAGATCTTTTCTTTTGGGGTATCGGCACTATCATAGATGGCATCAAAAATTCCTATTCTACTCTAGACCGCCCATTTTTGGGTTTTCGCCCTAGAGTCCCATTCTTTTCAATATTTTCTTCTTCTTTTTTTTTTTACCATGCACTTGAGAATTCTAAATTCTTCCTTAGTGAAATGATAATTCGATGAAATGGGATAAAATCTGAGGAAAAACCTTTCAAATTATATATTCATGCTTGATCAAAATGGACTTTTAAAGCACGTAATGTAGGCCATGGCTCAGGGTTCAGAAAGAAAGGATAAATAGGCCCAAAATATGTGTTCGAGGGTAATCAAATCAAGGATCTTTTCTTTGAGGAGGATTCTCTTTGAAGCATTTGTCCCTTCTTGGACACTTCTTTCTTTTTGATTTTGCTCTTTTTCTTCCTTGCTTTTGGCTTTCAATTTGCCATGTCTTTCACACACATTTTTTTATTGTGTTTTTCTTTTGTTTTTCTTGGCTTTCATTTCACCATCTTTTTCTCTTCTTTTTCTTTGACAGAGTGAGCCCGTATTTATTCGGGGCTCCATTTGCTTTGTGTCTGTCCTTGAGCTATCACTCATTTCTCAATGATCTTTGAAAAGATCTTTCCTCGCATTTGCCCCCCAGTGTAGAGGGTAATCCTTGATCAGGGTTCAAAGAAGAAAGAATTCTTTTGGCTCAAAAGGGGTGACTATGGATAATTTCTTTTTGTGTGAAAGGGATATGAAAGATGGCCATTTCTCATGTCAAGCACAAATATTCACATTGAAAAGCAATCCCTAGGGGAAATAGATATTCAGAATTTCATTTTGCACTTTGGAATCATCCGAATTCTCATATGCATGATATCACAAATTATTTTTTTTGTTTTTTTTTCGTTGCATGCCCCCAATAATTCATGCATTAGCCCATCCTTCTTCACTATGTATCCATCATTTCCACATATGATGCCCCCAATTTGATTAACCATGCGAATTTGTATCAACGAGGAACATGGCAAGTCTAGGTCTGTTTTGAAAAGGCTGAGTTTCCAATCTGAGTTCTTTGAAGAGACAAGGAAAACATGACCCAAAAACAGGTTTTCTCTGGGACAAGGGATAATCTAGTTTAATCATTGTGCCCCAAGGTGTCAATCATGAAGTGATGTCTGGGCAATTAGTGTTTTGTGGTCATTGGGAAAGGCCATGAATGGTTTTAGCACAATCCTGACACACACCAAATTATCAAAATCTGGATTCTTGAAAGAATGTCTCATTTGTTTGATTTTCAAGGAATTTGAAAATTTTCAAAAAGTTCGTTCCTTTGTTCATAGCCTAGACTAAGATCTAAGTCTTTGCTTATTCTGTGATGACAATGGTTTTATGAAGTCAAATCATTCATATTCCTTGAAGCATTAGGTCTTTCAAGTGGTCTCGGTTCAAAGGATTTAGGCTTAGGAAAGCCTAAAAGAGAAGGCTGAAGGTATTGGGTCATTTCTAACAATGATCATCAATATTCTCAAGATTGTTCATTATTTCATGTGAAAACCACTTATTTATTGTGTACCACAAATTTTCTCAAAGTTTCATTTGTTTTTTTTTTTTTTTTTTACAATTTCAAATTTATTGCTAAAATAAAATGAACACAAAATATTAAAATTCAAAATTTATTTATTTCATGTAGATGTCATCATGAGACAAGAGCTTTCATCATCAAAGTGTATAGAAAAATATGCATCAGAATGCTCCTATTGACATGCTTTCAAAGATAACAAATCTTATCCTCAAAATTCTTCAAGAGGAAATCAATCTATGGTAAAACAGATTTCCAATGTTCGATAAGCTCTGGAATTCAAATGCCATTGTGGACAAGACCCTCAATTCTTTCCTTCAGTTTTCTGCATTTTTAGTCGAATGCCCAATTGCCCCAATATGATACTCGCACTTGCTGTTGGGGTCATAGCTTTTAGCTGACGAAGAAAACTCTTCAAAGCTAAGCCAATTTCTATTTCATCTTATTAATGTGTTTCATGATGAATGAGCTATGAATGTCATGAGTGCAATTTGATGCATGTGAAGGATAAACAAAGTTATGTGTGGTCATATACAGTGGAAACATGTTGACCATGTATGTTATAAATGCAACACGATGCCAACATGATGCATTTAAATAATAAGAAAAACCAATGCATGGATATATGCAATGAATGACCATGTATGTTCCAAATGCATTTCTCAATGAATGATCATATACACTATGAATGCCACACAATGTCAATTATGATGCATGTGAAGAATAAATGACTGACACAGAGTATATACAACGAAGGTCATGCTGACCGTGTATGTCATGAATGCAACCTGATGCCAATATGACAAATTAATGCATGAGCATATCATGATGACTATGTATGCTATGAATGCACCCTGATGCTAACATGAGCACCTCCTTGGCTTGACATTACAAAGGGATGTGGGATTGGGACTTAGGCTCAAAAATGAAAATCTCTAACTTAACTCTTGATTTTTAATCACTTGATTGAAAAAATCCTAAGTTTCCTCCTTCCTTTGGGCTTGGGCAGGCCAGCACTTCTCTTTTCCAGCCCAGATCTGATTTTTGAAAGGCCCAAAGAAGCCCTTTTCGGTTGCTTGGGTGAAATGACCATTTTGCCCCCCCGGATGCAAATAAATATCAAACGGACCCCAAATTCAATTTTTCTTTTTTTAATACTTCCAAAATAATAAAATATTGAGTTCTGGAAGTTTTCAAAATTTTCCGAGTCCGTTTGCTATTTATTTGGATTTTTTCTTCCCAAAATATCCTTTTATGCCCCTACTTTTTACCATTTTTTAAACGAGCTCCAAATCAAGATTTTTCTTCACCAATCTCTTCAAAATAATTAAAAAGTGTGATCTGGAAGTTTTCATGATTTTTGGAGCTCATTTGGTATTTTTTCGGGATTTATCGGCTTGAATTACTGCATAGGAGGCCCGGGATTTGGCCATTTTGCAAACGAACTCGGAATCAAGATTTTCTTTCTCCAATATCTTCCAAATAATTTAAAAATGAGATTTTCAAAATTTCAGAATTTTTGGAGTCCATTTGCTATTTTTCCGGGATTTTCCTTTTTGAATTACTGCATAAGAAACCCGGGATTTGGCCATTTTGCAAACGAACTCCGAATCAAGATTTTCTTTTACCAATCTCTTTCAAATGATTTAAGAATGAGATTGACAAATTTTTCAGAATTTTCGGAGTCCATTTTCTATTTTTCCCAAATTTTTCCAATTTTGCCCTTTTACCTCCGAAACCCGGTTTTGCTCAAAACAAATCCGATTTTCAGATTTTCTTCAATCTGAGCCTTGGGCCATCCTTTTTAACCATTCTTCATCCATTGGGGGCTTTGGTCTTACCAAGTCGGGCCATTTCTGTGATTCTTCCCGATTTCACCGAAATCCACTAAAAACCCTAATTCTCGGTTTTCTCCCGGATTGACTTTTCTTTCGGTTTTTCTTGCAAGTGACTTCTCCATTACCCGTAGTCAGTGCTTATATTTCATTTGGAACCTTCAATTTCGACCAGTTTGATCGTTTAAGCACTTTTCCCCAAATTTCTTGGATTAGGGTTTCTTTTCTACTGAATCTCCAAATCCCAACTTCCGAACTCCATATCTTTCAATGTAGACCTCGGATTATCAAAATTCTTTCGCCATTTTTCAATTGAACTTAAAATCTTGATTTTGAAAGTGGGTTGACTTTTTCAGTAGTTGACTTTTTGGGGTTGACTTTTTCGAGGTTGACTTTTTTGGGGTTGACTTTTTTTTCAAGTTTGTCTTTTTGTGCTCGCCCTCTTAAACTAAGTCTCGGAGTACCATCTGCAGGATGAAAACAGTCTTTTTATACTCGGAAACATCAATATGGGAAGAAAACATACATGTTTAGTGGTCCGGACAAAATTAGGTGTCTACAATATATTTTATAATAGACCATATGGAGTAAAGTGGGAGGTGATTTGGAGAAATTTTGAAAAATCACCTCTTTAAGTGAAATTTTAATAGGGAAATTGAGGTGCTCAAATCCTTTCTTGAAATTTTTCTTAAATTTTGAAATTCTTCATTACTTTTATCCAAACAATTATATTTTATTTTATTTTTTGAAAATCTTGATTGAAATGAAATTTCTCCTTTAAATACCCGTTCAAACACACTTTAAGGGTGTATTTGGATGAGGGATTTTAAGGAGAAAATTTATTTGTCGAGACTTTCAAAATTCTAAAATGAAATTACTTTGTTTGGTAAAATAAAAATTAGAATTGTCAAAATTCTTAGAATTTGAAAGAGACCTCTAGTTAACATTTATTAAGTTTTTTTTTTTTTTTTTTTTTTTTTTTTTTTACGCAATTTTTATTTTTTTCAATTCTAATTATGAAAACTCATTTCAAAATTCATTTTTTTTTTATGTTATTAGTAATATCTACAAACCTAATGACACCACATTGCATATTTTTCTCAATATTTTTTTTTATTTAATCTCTAATACTATTTTTTTACTTCATCAAATTCCAATATTTAAAATTTATTTGTAAAAAATGTTTATCCAAACAATATAATTATAAATGCTAGCATTTTGAATAGATGCATTTTAAAAATTTAGCATTTCAAAATTTTAAAATTCTTTATCCAAACACACCCTAAAAGGTGCGGAAAAAAACGTAGTCTAAAATAGGCTGTATAGACACAATGACATTGTTTGTAACTTCATGCAACTCTAAGATGATTTTTTTGTGAGTTTATTTAACCTATTTCATAATGTAATTTTTTTATTTAGGTAAGAAGAATTCGAACCGTGCTTTTTTAACAAAGAGATCATGCATTAATCACATAACCAACTGCAAAAATAACACTTTTGATGAATACTTTTATTTCTAATTGTAGTAGTAGTAATCTATTGATGGGATTATTAAAAAATAACGCTTTCTGCTAACACAAATTAACCCCCCAAAAAAAGTCGATGTATGAACCTTTAGGAGAATTTTGCTTAGATCCTTTTCTCCTTTACTAAATTTGTTGTAGAAGTTGGATGCTTTCTGAAATATCGAATCTTCTCTATAACTTGAATAAAAATGATTTGAGTTTTCTCATCATTTTTGGAAATAGCATTCAAAGTCTTTGATTTGATGATAGTTGTTATATTTTTCACCCTTTTCCAAATTCTGAAGTCGACATAACTGGAGCATTAATCCTGGTCATATGGGTTATCAGCAAAACTTACCATTTAATTTGGTTTTGGTCAAATATAAGTTTTATGGTACTTATCCTGAATGTGAATTATGAGTTCAGTTGGCATTGAGATTGAGCTGCAATATTTGATCGTAATTATTAATAACATTAAAATCATAAATGTAATGTAATGGCAGATAAATTATAATAGCAAAAGCATGTAAGAATATGTTATTGCCATTACCTTCAATCACAATACTAAATTGGACCCAAGTAATTATGCCATGTATCCCAAATTGTTGATGAAAATCCTTGCATCCATTATAAAATGGAGCTAACATGATTAGAAAAATCATCTTTGCGCTTGGGGCAATGACGCAGCTAGTGAGGTTCTAACCGAGGCGCGTCTATTGCTGGTTGAAAACTATTTCCAAACCCCCTCTTAGGCCTGGGTTCAGCCCTGGCCTTCGAGAATTTCTGGAAGGGCTCCCTTTGGGGTAAAGCCCTACAATTTCTAGTTTTGAAATGTTTCACATTTATTTCCAATTTCTCTCCCTCAAGGCCTTGCCTTTTTCTAGAAAAAGAATTCTACTCAATTGTAGTTGTTCATTTATCCGAATATTTGATTCAGTTTTAGCCTTTTAGGTGCATTCATTTATCTGAATATTTGACTTATTTAATTCTAAGCTTACACATCGATCAAATATTTGATTCTAAATAAAATATGATAATAAATTAATTATAAAATCAGATCTGATCTGATGGGGAATCAAATTAGGAGTTTTGGAAAGGACTCAAGATATTATGGCCTTGTTTAGTATTATTTTTGGAACAGAGGTCAAAAGTTGTTTTTCATCTCAAACGCAATGTTAAACAGGTAAAAAAAAATGACTTTTGCTGTTGAAATCATGGTTTGAAAAACCAAAAAATATAGCTTTTAGGTTTTAAAAACTGACTTTTGGATAAAATGACTTTATTATCCTCACATCTTTACATTTTTATTGTTTTAAACATATCTTTTTTTGACATTTCAATTTTCCATAATATTTTTTCATAGCAATACCAAACACTTGAAAAATTTTAAACTACAGTTTTTCATCATACTTTTTAAACACATTTTTTCTAACCCAAATTTTTTCTAACAGCAATGGTACTTCCTTAATCTCATAATTTTTTTTTTTATTTTAATCTTTCCCAGTGCGGAATCACAAGAAGTTGGAGCGGATCTTTGATCTTTTATTAGTATTCCCCTTGTTTAGATCGGGACGCGTACATCAAGAACCCAATGTGCAAATTCATTTTGATAAGATAGTTTGTTTTCAATTAATCATGTATTTAATATTTTTAAATTTTAAACATAATGTGTGAAATTAAATTAATAAAAATTTTATAATATGTAAAGATTCAATTTTTAACACATTGTCTGTCGTACATGGTACTTTTGTATAATATATAAATATTATCATATTAATATATATGTGATTATATATATATATATTTTGTAACTCTATAAAATAAAATAAAAAATTATATATTTTTAATGAATTTAGTATCAAGTATCGTCCAACGGGTTAACATTATGATCATTGACTAAGCTAATCTAAATTATAAGATAAAAAATAAAAACAACATTTATTCTAAATAACGTGTATAACAATAAAAAATTCATGTATTATATATCACATGATAATGTATAACAATAAAAAATTCATGTATTATATATCACATGATAACAAAACTCACATCATTAAATCCCACTCTACTGAAATACCTATGCCATTTCATCTTTGGAAACTAATGGTACCCACATCGAAAGAACATATGAAACATCCAAGGAATATATAGGAGGAAGCAAGAAAGACAGGGCACGACCTTACTTGAACAGGATCTGTTCTATAGGCTCGTACTTCTGTGTCCTTTAGCACAAAGGTGACAGGATCTCAAGTTCGGTTGATGAAACACGGCCTTGTGATCAGAGCGTGATTAACCTCTTTATTTGGGCTCAGCTCCCTATTGAAGTAGTAGAGGATCGTTCTCAGCCTGATTCAAACCAGCCTGGGATGGTCACAAGGTTGTCTGACAGACTCCCAAACTTTTTTTTTTTTTTGCGAAAAGTCTTTGAAGAATCCTGCAGAGTTTGAAGCTATATACACATCTACAATGCATCATTGCAAACCAACTTAGTTGTTTGAGTAAAACTTTTCAAATATGGCTAGTACTACTGAACAAGTAAATTACTGAAAGAAGTTAAAAGTTGTGCATTCATTATAAAAGAAGCATTTGGGGGAATTGATTTTAGATTTTCCAGTTGCCCAATTGGTAAATAATGAATCTAATTTACAATCACAACTTGTCCTCAGCTTAGCAGCATCTTTAAAAATCAATAATAATGTGGAGCTTGTTTAATTTCCTAAATTTGCCAATGAATTTTAAATCTTAACATCTCTTAATTAATCAGGTCAATTTAGGGGGTGATTGTTTAAGTTATTAGCTCGGGTTCTTAGGGAACAGTTAGCTTTAGGCCTAGTTTAGCATTGCTGTTGGAAAAAGTTTGGGTTGAAAAAAGCTTGAGTTGGAAAAAGTGTGTTTATAAAGTGTGGTTTAAAAACTTTTAAGTGTTTAGTATTGCTGTGAAAAAGTGTTGTAGGAAATTGAAATGTCAAAAAAAGATATGTTTAAAATAAAAAAAATGTAGAGATGCGAGGATAATAAAGTCATTTTATCCAAAAGCCGGCTTTTAAAGCCCAAAAGCTATATTTTTTGGCTTTTTGGTTTGGCTTTTCAAACCATGGTTTCAACAGCAGAAGTCAAATTTTTTTATCTATTTAGCATTGCGTTTGCTGTGAAAAGCAGCTTTTGATCTCAAAAGCTGTGCCAGAAGCAATGCTAAACGAGGCCTTACACGACTTAGTTTAGTGTGATTCTAAGATGGTGAATTTTTTACTTTAGCTAAAATGACTTCACCTTGCACCAAAGGAATAATAAAGAGCACAGCAATATTATACCTAAGCTACACTCCAAAGTCTGGTTTCTTAGACATTAAAAATTTTCATGTGCAAATTCACCGACATACCATGTGCAGGAAAATCATAAAAATTTTATCCATAGCAAAGATATATACTAAAAGTTCTTCTGACTAAGTCCGAATCCAATATCGAGAGAATAAATCAAGGATGATGCTGAAGTGCATTATAAAAGAAAAATCGAGTCAAAAATCAACTCATACCTTTCTCGGCTTTTTGGCTAAGATCAAATGTAGTATTTGTTTTTATCAGTTTAATATTTGATACGTGGATCATTGATTTACATGATATTAAATTAATTTTTTTATGGGGAGAGTTCACCACAATAGCTTGCTATTGGGGTTCTCAAGTGTCGCCTTTGTGTTGCACTAAAACTAAAACTTGATGTACCCCATTTACATGTGAACACATTCACATTCATATCCACACAAAAAAAGGTCTAAAAATGTTGATTCCGATAAAGAAAAAAAAAATATCGACATCATTGAACTTGCAAAACATTAACAAGTTAGAACTACTCAATTTTAAAACCTTTTATGGACCAATTGTTCTAAAAATTTTCAGTTTATCAAATAACACCTTAATTAAAATTAATTTGATGAGCATGACATCATGGGCTTACAACATGGTGAGTTTGTTTATTAAGCTATATAAAAGATTATATACTTATTATTAAACTTTATTTTTGAATGGTTATAGCTTATAAACAAAATAAATGTATAATATTAAAACGATTAATCTATTAAATATTTTCAAAATCGTACATGAATTAATTGAATCAACCGATGTTACTTTTGAAATAACATAGTTATTTTTAATCGAATTGCTTCAATTAATTTGATTTTAACAAAAATTTGATCATCCTAATCCTATTTGTTAGGAACAAATTTAATTAGTAAAGCCTAAATAATGAGCTACTTAAATTGTTTCTTGCCTAATTAGCTTCACTTTAAATGATTGAACTAAAATTGGTGGGATGCGCCGGTCTATGCAGTAGTGCAATACATAGACACACTCAAAAACCCCAATAGCAAGCTATTGTGATGGGCTTTCTCCCTAAAATAATTAATTTAATATCATGTGGATCAATGATCCACATATCAGATATTAAACTGATAAGAACAGATACTACACTTGATCTTAGCCAAAAGGCCGAGAAAAGTATGAATTGATTTGTAGCTTGATTTTTCTTTTATAATGCACTTTCGCATCATTCTTGACTTATGCCCTCGGCATGGGATTTGAATTTAGAAAAACTTTTAGCATATATCCTTGCTATGGACAAAAATTTTATAACTTTTCTGCACATGGCATGTTGGTGAATTTGCAAATGAATTTTTTTTGGATGTTTATGAAATCAGACTTTGAAGTGTAGCTTAAGAATATTGCGGTGCTCTATGTTACTCCTTTGGTGCATGATGTAAACAATCTAATTTGGATATTAAAACAGTAGTCCTCTTATTACAGCTGATTAATTAAGAGAGGTTAAGAATTAAAATTCATTGACAATACAATAATACTTTATACTTGAATGTGATCTAAAGAAATAGATTAGATATATTCTTTAATCCCTTAGAGAGGAAAATTTGAAAAGCTAATGGAACTGGTTCAGCAGCATGATCAATTAGCCAAATTTAGGAAATTAAACAACCTCTACATTATTATTGATTTTGAAGATGCTGCTAAGCTTAGGACATTTGGGTTTTGGTTATTTTGAATTTGTGCTTTTTTTGGATTCAAGTCATTTTGGATTCGGACTAATTCCTTTTCAGGCTCTTTCGAGTTTGAACTACTGCAGGTCCAGGCTCGAGTTCATGTTCGAACAAGTTTTTTGTCATTTTTTATTTTATGTTAAATATAATTACTTCTACAAAATTTAAATGTCCAAATTCAAAAACAAATTATTATATTTTTTAAGTAAGATTTTGTATAATATGATATTTTAACTATATTTGTATATTAATATCAATATTTGTTTGTACAAAAAAGGATATAAAATTAATTTATTATATATAATCATTTTTCTAAATAATTGATTATAGAAAATATGATATATTATAATACTGATATTTAAAACAATTAATTCGATTAACTCTAATATTCAACACGTAAATACATTATAATTTATATTCTACATACATAATATAATTGTACACATTAAGAATTAAATCAAAATGGACAAATGTAAAATGGTTATATATGAAGAAGAAATAATATTAAAGTTTAAGAACCGGTGAGACAATACCAAAAAAAAATATGAATTTGTGATAGAAATTATATTGTGGACAGAGAAAAAAAAGAAATCAGAAAAATAATAATTTTTTGCTTTTATAAAGATTGATGTGCCAATAATAAAATGCCATGTGGCGTCTAATGTCTAAAATGGCAGTATCACGTGAGTGCCACACAATCATTATGGATCTGATTAAGTTGATGACATGGCAATTCATGCCACGTTTTATTTAATGATTTATCAATGTCCAAATCATCGTTAGGGATGGTAGCGTGTCGGATAACTGCATTTTTTTTTGTAATAACCACTAAGAATAAATCTGATTGAAAAATTGCTGTAGGAGGTATTGTAAACCTTCATCAGTTTTATGAATTTATAATGGTTCATTGTGTTGTACCGGATGACAAATCCCATCCTTTGTATAGGATGGAATCTGATTCTCATTTTTTGGATAGGGTTAATTGACTGAAAAACTGATAACTCATTCAATTCAAAAACTGATGATAAATCTCATCCTTTATACCGGACTGTCCAATAGTCTCATCCATTGCAGATGGAATCCAATTCCAATATTTTATGCAGTATTTGATTGACTGGAAAATAGTAGAATCCTATCCCTAGCCCTAAATCATTAGTCCCATCCATTGCAGAAGGAATCCAATTCCAATACTTTCTGTAGCATTTGATTGACTGAAAAATAGCTGAAACCTATCTCTAACCCTAAATCGTTTGTCCCATCCATTGCAAAAAGAATTCAATTTCAATATTTTCTGCAGCATTTGATTGACTAAAAAATAGCTGAAACCCTAACCCTAAATCTGGTCAATAGTCCCATCCATTGCAGAAGGAATCCAATTCCAATATTTTCTGCAGCATTTGATTCACTGAAAAATAGTTGAAACCCTAACCCTAAATCATTAGTCCCATCTATTGCAGATGGAATCCAATTCCAATATTTTATGCAACATAAAATTTATATAAATTCAATATAAGAAATTAATTTTCAATTTGTATAAATTTAATATAAGAAATCAAATTTTAATTTATATAAAATTTAAATAAGAAATCAAATTTTAATTTTTATAAAATTTAAATAAGAAATCAAATTTTAATTTTTATAAAATTTAAATAAGAAATCAAATTTTATTTTATATACAATTTAAATAAGAAATACATTTTTTAAATAAAATTTTAATAAGAAATAAAATTTTATTTTATATAAAATTTAAATAAGAAATAATTTTTTATATACAATTTTAATAAGAATAATTGTTTTAAAAAATTTTAATAAGAAATAATTTTTTTTATATAAAATTAAAATAATAAAATAAATTTTATTTCTTATAAAATTTCAATAAAAATTAAATTTTACTTTTTATAAAATTAAATAAATTATAAAATTTTTGTATCTATATTTAAAAAAATAAAAAAAACCAAGGTTTTTTTTTTAATACCCGTTTGTTACAGATCTCACATATAAAATTTAAATAAGAATTTTAATTTATAACTAATTTAATTAAGAAAAAAATGTTTTTTATATTTAAATTTAAATAAAAATACATTTTTATATAAAATTTTAATAAGAAATATATTTTTTTTATAAAAATTTAAATAAGAAATAAAATATTATATTTTATAAAATTAAAATAACAAATTCTATTTTTTTAAAATTAAAAAATTATAATATTCTCTTATATTATTTTAAAAAAATTAAAAAACAAACGATGGTAATTTTTTTTTATATCCGTTTGCAATTTTTAAATTTAAAATAAAAAATTTTAAAAAATATTTGCAAATTTTTTTTTTCAAACAGTTATATGTTAAAATTTAACTAAAAAAATTTATAAATAAAATACCAAGGGAAATCGCCACCACCCATCGTGATTTCCCTTGGTTATTTTGCAAAAAAAATTGAAAAAATACCGAGGAAAATCGCCACCCCCCATGGCGATTTCCCTTGGTATTTTTTTAATTATTTAAAAAAAAAAAAACTTTATGCTGGTCCAGCTGATTTTAGAAGGAGCAAATTTTAAAAATTAATTTGGAAACAACGGTAATTCGGTAAATAAAAAATAGAACAACAGTATTCTGATAAAAAAAACCATTTAGACTCCACAAGAAGGGTTACCAAAAACGAACCCATTAATTAAAGGTTTAACATGTTAGCTTTTAGTTTTTGTTTATATAATATTTTTGGTAAATAATAGATATTATATAGATTGTCATAAGAGAATTAATTTATAATTGATTATTTTAAATTAATTAATTTTAATAAAAAAATAATTCTATAACATTACTACAAACTATAATGTGAATACTATAACATGATGTAAATACTTAAAAGTCCATGCGGGTTAACTTTTTTATATATTTTTAAACATAGTTTTTTTATTTACTTTTTAAATAATTTTTGGTTTATATATGTGTTAAATAATATAATCTTTAATTTCATTTAAGAATGATTTAAAAAGAGTTAAAATAAAATAGTTACGATTATTAAAAATTGTAATCAAATTAAAATTTTAAAAATTAACAAAATTTGAACACTCTCCATAATATATTATTTTTTGTATATTTACAATCAAAATGGGAAAAAATGTATAAAAAACACACTGCATTTCAAATGTCACTCCAAAGGAGAAAAAAAATAGAAAATCCAAAAAAAATTAATTAAATGAATGAGATAAGTAATGCCTAAATATTTGAAAGAGATGGATTTCAATAAACTATAAATATAATAAAAAAAATAAAGCTTTTATAAAGCAAGAATAATTATTTTGTAAGTCTGGATTTAACGCAAATGGTTCACCTAACTCTTTTAGTATAGGTCAATTTTCTTATATTTTGAAAATCAATATAAATACATTTAACAAAATAATATACGTTTAGCACTCTTGAAAAAATTGGACCGAAATGGCCAGTCGGATCAGTTGAATCCAAAATCGAAAACTTATCCGATCCGGTATATATTTTAAAACCGAGAAGTATGCAAATCGGTGAAAAATGGTTGAATCAACAAAAAAAACCGAGAAAAAGTGAGAAAAATTGGTTTTTAAACTTATTTTTAAAAAAAAAAAAAATTTATTGTATGTGATGAGATTTAAATTCTTAACCTTTTAGATCTATATTAAAAACCATACCATTTAGTCAAATACATATTTTTATTAAGTAATTACTATATTTAATACTTATTTAATTTTAAAATTACTTATTTAATATTAAAACTATTTTTGTAAATCAACCAATTGGTTAAACGGATTCAAACAATCAGATTGATTGAACCGGTGACCGGAGGTTTCACCGTTTGACCTCCGATCCAGTTTTTTAACATTAATGTTAGAAGATTATAATAAAATAAATTTCAATTAAGTAGAAAATTTAAAACTTAACGTACATAAAATAAAAAAAAATAAAGATAATAAATAATAATTAAATCATTTTAATAAATTGTCAATTAAAATGTTAGTTACAAAATATATATGATTTTATATTAGTTACAAAATATATTATTTACTAATACATTATATGTTTGCTTAGGTCCAACCTAATAATATGTTAAAACAATGCATTTTATTTTATATTAATAAAAAATTATGATCTAATCACTATTATATTTATCATGTTAACCAGATGAAATTGATCAGCTTAAGGTTATTTAGATTTGTTATTATAGTCCATGGAAGAATTAATTAATATATTAGAGAACAAAAAAAAAAAAAAAACTGTAAAACAAGCATGTCTTTATTCTTAATTGACCGAATATAAATGGAATTGGGATTTCCTTACTTTTTTTCATTTGATGTTTAACTTGAATTAATTTAAGGGGTAACCTATGGAGATGGTGAATGAACTAACCTATGGAGATATTGTAAAAAGAAAAAAGGATTTCATGGGTTTAGTGATTTTTTTGAGAGGTAATAACAAAAAAAGAGAGAGGTAATAATTTATAAGAGAGGAATCAAGCAATTTGAAAAATGTAATGTAAAAGTGAGAAACGTTTAAATATATTATATACATTAAATTATCAACAATATTATTGTTGAGTAATTAAGGATATATAATGTTATAAGAATAAAATGCCAACTTTAATATTTAGTAATTAGGAAGTAGATAAGTTTAGAAATAATTTTATTTAATTAAATGTCAAATATCAAGCATGATTAATCCTAAATTATTTCAATTGAAAATACCTAATTAACCCTATTTATTTCAAAAAGGAGTGGGTGCTATATTAAAAATTATTTGCATAAAATCTAAATGTGAAAATTATTTATAGATCCAAAAAAAAAAAAATCATAACTAAAAATTGAAATATTCATCAGGGAAAACAGATTTTATTAGGGAAATTATGGTTTTTGAAAGAGGAAAACCGAAAGAGAAGAAATGCTTTTGAGAGTGAATGAATTTTAACTTGTAATTTTAATCGAGATAATCAGTAAACTACATGGTTAATTACTATGCAAAGGGGAAGAAAAAGAACAAATATGATAATTTATGATAATCAAATATGATAATTCCCTTTTACTTTCAAGCTTATTGAAAATACTTTAAAATACACATATAATACAATAACTCACATTTAAACTACGAAAATCAATTAAAGTTATTTTTTATTTTAATATTCTTAAATTTTAAATTTTAAGTGCTCAAATCCCCTTATGAAATTCTTCTTAAATTTTAATATTCTACCTTACTTTTACCCAAACAATTAAAGTTATTTTTAAAATTTAAAAATTTTAATTGAAATGAAATTTCTCATTTAAATACCACAACCAAACACTATTGAAAAATAATGTGTCCCATATGATAAGTTAGTAAACCAATATAAATGTTTAATTATTTAATAACTATTTAGGCGATATTATTACATTAAATAATGAATCTAATTTACAATCACAACTTGTCCTCAGCTTAGCAGCATCTTTAAAAATCAATAATAATGTGGAGCTTGTTTAATTTCCTAAATTTGCCAATGAATTTTAAATCTTAACATCTCTTAATTAATCAGGTCAATTTAGGGGGTGATTGTTTAAGTTATTAGCTCGGGTTCTTAGGGAACAATTAGCTTTACACGACTTAGTTTAGTGTGATTCTAAGATGGTGAATTTTTTACTTTAGCTAAAATGACTTCACCTTGCACCAAAGGAATAATAAAGAGCACAGCAATATTATACCTAAGCTACACTCCAAAGTCTGGTTTCTTAGACATTAAAAAAAAATTCATGTGCAAATTCACCGACATACCATGTGCAGGAAAATCATAAAAATTTTGTCCATAGCAAAGATATATGATAAAAGTTCTTCTAACTGAGTCCAAATTCCAGATCGAGAGCATAAGTCAAGGATGAAGTTGAAGTGCATTATAAAAGAAAAATCGAGTCACAATCCAAGTCATACCTTTCTCGGCCTTTTGGCTAAGATCAAGTGTAGTATCTGTTCTTATCAGTTTAATATCTGATACGTGGATCATTGGTTCACATGATATTAAATTAATCTTTTTATGGGGAGAGTCCACCACAATAGCTTGCTATTGGGGTTCTCGAGCGTCGCCTTTGTGTTGCACTATTGCATGGGCCTGGCGCACCTTACCCACCAATTTTAGTTTAATCTTTTAAATCATCCAATTTTAGTTTAATCTTTTAATCAATGGCTAGAAGCTATACTTCCTTTTAATCTAATTTTTAAAGCACTTGCTGTTTTAGCTTTGAAAACAACTTGAAAGGTGGCTAGAAGCTACTAATTTTTAATTCTATTCTTTAAAGCTTAAGAAAATTTTAAAGCACATACTATATGTAGCTCTAAAAAACAACTTGAAACTCTTGAAAAGTATGTCATAGTCATGATATCCCTGCAATTTGGCTTTTGAAGCTCTTTTTCCAGGAAAACATTAATTAATTTAGAACGAAGAATTTAAAAACAAATTTGGTGTCTGCCATGTTGATCTTGATATGCCTCGACAGAAGTGTGAAGAAGCATCCCTTCACGGTTTTTAAAAACAAATATGGTGTCTGCCATGTTGATCTTGATATGAGGTAAGGTAAATACAACAAATAAGTTACTAGGAGTAACTTTTTCCAAGAAAAGAAAAAAATAGAGAAGCTTTTGACAGGTTAATTCTCTTCTTTTGCCAATTGGGAGGACACTTATAAGACTCAGAATCTTCCAAAATAAGCCAAGTGATGTTGAACTCTGAATTTTTTTTTTTTTTCTTTCAAAATAAGTGAAAAAAAAGTCTTTTAAAGCTTTGGAGAGTATAACAATTGGTCTATAAAACAAAGGCTTCAGAATTTGAATGCTTCTAACTTTCAAGAATTTTGCAAGTTCAATGAGAAATTGGAGTGTTAGCTTGTGGTGACAAAAAAAATTAAAAAAAAAAAAAAAAAAGGCTTGGAAGGGATATGACTACGACATTTTGGCAAAATCTAAAACATAAATTTTTGTAACCATAATCGTCCAATTTATAAAATAAAATAGTAGTAACTAATAATGTAAAAGCAGAATTAGGGCATGCCAATTGCCAACAAATATCACTCTACATCCATGGAATGGATAAAATATTCCCCAGAATCAACAAAAAGTTATAAACCAGCTCAAATTGAGTAAGGCTACAAATAATCTTGAATACTATTGAGTAAGGCGCAAATAGATGAAAAGTTATAACTAGAACTGGATAGGGGCCGCGCGAACGCAGGCCCCCGCTACCACAAATTATGACGTAGGCTCTCCCTCTTGGGGAGACCTTAGAGCAGCACCCCTCCGAAGTGCAATGGAGGTCACTGCCCTAGGCCATGAGTCTTCTTGATCGCCCATTGACCCCGTCCAGGTAAGTATGTTTGAAAGTTGGGATATGCTCTTTCCTTATACACCACGCTTATATTGTGTTTACGATATGTTAGGTATGTGGGATTCAAGTCAATGTTGTGGATTATTGTATTCAAAGATATTTTAAAGTTTCATAGTCTCTAAAAGGGATATCTCAACATTAAAGCATGAGACTTCAATTTGAAACTTCGATTCAAATTTTAAAATATAAGAGATGAGATTTACAAGATCGATTGAAGAGTTTGGTTTGAATTATCAGAATATATATATATATATATATATATATATATGGGGAGGGATCCACTTACACTAATGTAAAACTTATTAATTTTACACTATTTTTGAACCATTAGATGAAGATTAAATAATTGGCTCAGATTAAAACATATTTTTACCTTTCGTTTCAAGATTCTTTAACCCTTCGTTTTTTCATCCGCTCATCTCTGTTTCCTTCTCTCTATCACTGTAATTCTTTTCGCTCCAAGAAAATCCAAGAAAAGGCTGCTGGAGAAAGCTAAAGGCATTCAAATTGGTCAGAGATCAAAACACACTTTGCTTGTCTTTCCCAATTTCCTTAATAATTTTAATAATTTTACATAAATAGATAAATTACATAAATAGATAAAATTAATTATTTTAATTTTTAAAAAAATTTAAATTTATTTAATATATATATTAAAGAAAATTTAAAATTTTCTGCTCTTTCGAGTTTGAACTACTTCAGGTTCAAGCTCGAGTTCGTGTTCGGACAAGTTTTTTGTCATTTTTTATTTTACGTTAGATAGAAGTACTTCTACAAATTTTAAATGTCCAAATTCAAAGATAAATTATTATATTTCTTATGTAAGCTTTTGTATAATATGATATTTTAACTATATTTGTGTATTAATATCAATATTAGTTTGCACAAAAAAAGATATAAAATTAATTTATTATATATAATCTTTTTTGAAATAATTGATTATAGAAAATATGATATATTATAATATTGATATTTAAAACAATTAATTCAATTAACTCTAATATTTAACACGTAAATACATTATAATTTATATTCTACATACATAATATAATTGTACACATTAATAATTAAATCAAAATGGACAAATATGAAATGGTAAGACAATACAAAAAATATATATATGAACTTGAGATAGAAATTATATTGTGGAGAGAGGGAAAAAAAAAAGAAGAAATTAGAAAAATAATAAAATTTTGCTTTTATAAGGATTGATGTGCCAATAATAAAATGCCATGTGGCGTCTAATGTCTAAAATGTCAGTATCACGTGGGTGCCACACTATCATTATGAATTTGATTAAGTTGACGACATGGCAATTTATGCCAGATGTTATTTTATGATTTATCAATGTCCAAATCATCGTTAGAGATGGCAGACGGTCGGATTATAATATCTGAATCCGCAAAACTGCTTTAAAATTTGAATCCGTTTATTATTTGCATTAAATTTGAATATTACTATCCAAATCCGAATCCGAATTAAATAACATTATCTACCGGATATCTGAATCTGCTGAATATCCGAATTCAGTAAGTAAAAAAAATAAAATCAAAAAAATAAAAATAAAATTTTAAAATTCAAATAAACGGATAGTGGATTCGGATATCCGAATCCGCAAAAGTAAGCGGATTCGGATAATGGATATCCGATGTCTCATATCCACATTCGCTCCGAATCCACTGCGAATAGTAATTATAATATCCGAATCCGAATTTTATCTGAATCCGCAATATCCGAATCCGTAAAAAGTGGATCGAATATTTATAAATATATGAATCTGCACTATTAATTGCCATCCCTAATCATCGTTGAATAATAATTTAAAGTACAAACATCACGTTAAAAAATTTATTGTAGTTCATAAATTAAATATGACGTTCTTAAATTAAATATGACATTGACCTTTTCATAACTATGCGTTTGTTGCATAGATACTAATGGAAGGTAATGTAATACTGCAAATAAATTAAACGTTTAACATGTTAGCTTTTAGTTTTTGTCTATATAATATTTTTGGCTTATTATATGTGTTAAATAATAGATATTATATAGATTTTCATGAAATAATTTATTTATAAATTGATTATTTCAAATTAATTTATTTATTAAAAAAATAATTCTATAACATTACTACAAGATATAAAGTGAATACTATAACATGATGTAAATACTTAATAGTCCATGCGGGTTAACTTTTTTATATATTTTTAAACATAGTCTTTTCATTTACTTTTTTAATAATTTTTGGTTTATATATGTGTTAAATAATATAATCTTTATTTTCATTTAAAAATGATTTAAAAAGAGTTAAAATAAAATAATTATTATTATTAAAAATTGTAATCAAATTAAAATTTTAAAAATTAAAACCTTTAAAAAATTTCTTATTCAAAATTTGAACACTCCCCATAATATATTATTTTTTGTTTATTTACAATCAAAATGGGAAAAAAATGTATAAAAAAAAAAACCTCCATTTCAAATGTCAGTACAAAGGAGAAAAAAAAAGAAATAGAAAATCCAAAAAAACATAATTAAATGAATGAGATAAGTAATGCCTAAATATTTGAAAGATATGGATTTCGATAAACTATAAATACAATAAAAAATAAAGCTATTTATAAAGCAAGAATAATTGTTTTGTAAATCTGGACTTAACGCAAATGGTTCACCTAATTCTTTTAGTACAGGCCAATTTACTTATATTTTGAAAATAAATATAAATACATTTAACAAAACAATATACGTTAAGCACTCTTGAAAAAATTGGATCGAATTGGCCGGTCGGATTAGTTGAATCAAAAATCATAGGCCTATCTGATCCGGTATATATTTTAAAACCGAGAAGTATGCAAATCGGTGAAAAATGGTTGAATCAACAAAAAAACCGAGAAAAAGTCAGAAAATTGGTTTTAAACTTATTTTTTTATTTTTTAAAAAATTTATTGTATGTGATGAGATTTAAATCTTTAACCTTTTAGATCTATATTAAAAACCATATCATTTAGTAAAATACATATTTTTATTAAGTATTTACTATATTTAATATTTATTTAATATGAAAATTACTTATTTAATATTAAAACTATTTTTTTAAATCAACCGCTCGGTTGAATCGATTCAAACGATCAGACGGATTGAACCGGTGACCGGAGATTTCACTGTTTGACCTCCGGTCCAGTTTTTTAATATTAATGTTTAGAAGATTATAATAAAATAAATTTCAATTAAATAGAAACTTTAAAACTTAACGTACATAAAATAAAAAAAATTAAAGATAATTAATAATAATTAAATCATTTTAATAAATTGTCAATTAAAATAGTAGTTACAAAATATATTTGATTTTATATTAGTTAAAAACTATATTAGTTACTAATGCATTATATGTTTGCGTAGGTCCTACCTAATAATATCAGCTCGCATTCTGCCTTGTTTCATTCAGATTATCCCATAGCTTATATTAAAACAATATATTTTATTTATATTAATTAAAATTTATGATCTAATCACTATTATATTTATCATGTTACCCGGATGAAATTGATCAGCTTAACGTTATTTAGATTTGTTATTATAGTCCATGGAAGAAATTAATATATTAGATAAAAAAAAAAAACTGTAAAACAAGCACGTCTTTATACTTAATTGACGGAATATAAATGGAATTGGGTTTCCTTACCTTTTTTTCATTTGATTTTTAACTTGAATTAATTTAAGGAGTAATTAAGTATTGTTTTTTGACATTTAATTAAAATAAGTTATTTCTAAATGTTTCAATTACTCAATATTATAATTAAGCATATAATTCTTATAATTTAGAGTATAATTAAACTTAACCATTTTGGTTATTTAATTCCTATAATTAAACCTAACGCTTTAATCGTTTTTTTAGGTTTACATCCGTTTTTCATATTTTCAAATCATTTATACATTAATTTTCCATTTATTCTCATTTTCGGTTAGTAAAGATAAAAGTAATCTCATTTATAAAAATGAACTAATATAAACATTATTTGATATAAGTCAACAAAATAAAAACATATAGTAAAAGTTTAAAAAAATGTATAAAGAACTATTTAATTCTAAAAACAAAAGGGAGTAAATCAAATCCTATTTGAAAAAAACTAACCCCATTTTATACAGAAGAATCTGAAAACAAATCCTAAATAGAAAAAAAAAAATCAAAATCAAGAAAACAGATGGGTGAATGAACTAACCTATGGAGATATTGTAAAAGGAAAAAAGATTTCATGGGTTTAGTGATTTTTTTGAGAGATAATAACAAAAAAAAAAAAGATAAGTAATAATTTATAAGAGAGGAATCAAGCAATTTGAAAATTGTAATGTAAAAGTGAGAAACCTTTAAATATATTATACACATTAAATTATCAACAATATTATTGTTGTGTAATTAAGGATATATACTGTTATAAGAATTAAATGCCAACTTTAATATTTAGTAATTAGGAAGTAGATAAGTTTAGAAATAATTTTATTTAATTAAATGTCAAATATCAAACATGATTATTCCTAAATTATTTCAATTGAAAATACCTAATTAACCCTATTTATTTCAAAAAGGAGTGGGTGTTATATTAAAAATTATTTGCATAAAATCTAAACGTGAAAATTATTTATAGATCCAAAAAAAAAAAATTAAAATCATAACTAAAAATTGAAATATTATTGAGGGAAAATAGTTTATTAGGGAAATTATGGTTTTTGAAAGAGGAAAATGAAAGAGAAGAAAGGCTTTTGAGAGTGAATGAATTTTAATCTGTAATTTTAATCGAGATAATCAGTGAATTAAATGGTTAATTACTATGCAAAGGGGAAGAAAGAGAACAAATATGATAATTTATGATAATAAAATATGATAGTACCCTTTTACTTTCAAGCATATTGAAAATACTTTAAAATACACATATAATGCAATAACTCACATTTAAACTACGAAAATTAGCTTACAACTAAAATACATTTAAAACATATTTAAAATGTTAGAGTCTAATTGCAATTCATCTCAAGTGAAGTGAAGGGAGTTTTAATCTTCCCTAATAAAACCATATTAAATTCATTTAAAAATTATGTAACCATCATAAAATTTATTTAAATATGTACATATAATAAAGAATAATTAAGATACAAATAAATTATAAATAGATTATAGTATAACGAATTACCTATTTAAATATGAATTACCTTCTTAAGTGGAATTTCAATAAGGATTTTTTTTGGTACAAAAGAGGTCGTAGCTTAGTAATGAGGGAAAGGGTTGCAAATGTTGAGATTCGAACTCCAGGCCTGCTGGATGTCACCTCTTAAGTGTGACTATATGAATAACTGAGCTAAGCTCCGAGTTCAATTTCAATAGAGGATTTGACGTGCTCAGATCCCCTCTTAAAATTCTTTCTAAAATTTGAGTTCTACCTTACTTTTACCCAAACGATCAAATTTAGTTTTAAAATTTGAAAATTTTGATTGAAATGAAATTTCTCATTTAAGTACCACATCCAAGTTCTATTGTAAAATACTGTGGCCCACATGACAATTTAGTAAGCCAAGATAAATGTTTAATTATTTAATAATTATTTATGTGATATTATCACAGTAAATCTTATTCAAGTTAAACTACTCTAGTGATAAAAGTTAAAGATAACTGATTAGGATTATGATTTTACTCTTAACCAGTTATCGGGTATGGATCTCTAGTTTAGTCTATATATTGCTTGTTAAACCATTTCAAGGTAATTACAGAAAAAGAAAATAGAATAGAAGACACATCAAGTAAGAAAAAAAAAATTGTGTGATTGGAGCAGGATGAACAACCATTGGCCCTTAAAAGATTCCGAAAAAAAACATAGTCTAAATAGGGTGTATCTATACTAATATAATGGGAGTGGCTGAGTTAGTGTCACGAGTCAAGTGACACCAACTCAGTCGGTGAAATTGCAAAAAAGTCAAATATAATTATAATATAAAAAATAAAATAGGGATATTTTTGTCTTTTCAGATTTCATATACATATATATTTTAAAAAAATACATATTTATTCTTAAAAAAACTATCCACTAAGCCAAAAAACTATTCACTTTCTCAAAAAATTATCCACCTATAAAACTATCTATATTTTTTACTTATAATTTGTTTTCTTAAAAAGTATTTTTTTCACCCACATGGTGGGTGTGTCAAATTCTAGTCTATATTAATATAACAGGAGTGGCTGAGTTGGTGTCATGAGTCAAGTGACACCAACTCAGTTGGTGAAATTACAAAGTCAAATATAATTATAACATAAAAAATAAAATTGGAATATTTTTGTCTTTTCAAATTTCATATACATATATATATATTTAAAAATACATATTTATTCTTAAAAAAACTATTCACTAAGCCAAAAAACTACCAACTTTCTCAAAAAATACTCACCTATAAAACTATCTATATATTTTACTTATAATTTTTTTAAAAAAAAAAGTATTTTTTTCACCCACATGATGAGTGTGTCAGATTCTAGTACTAATATAATGGGAGTGGCTGAGTTAGGGTCATGAGTCAAGTGACACCAACCCAGCCAGTGAAATTACAAAGAAGTCAAATATAATTATAACATAAAAAATAAAATATGGATATTTTTGTTTTTTCAAATTTCATATATATATATATATATTTAAAAAAATAAGTATTTATTCTTAAAGAAAACTACCCACTTTCTCCAAAAAAATACTACTCAATTTTAAAACTATTTATATTTTTTACTTATAAATTCTTTTTGAAAAAAATTATTTTTTCACCCACATGGTGGGTGTGTCAGATTCTACTAGACACAATGACATTGTTTGTAACTTCATGCAACTCTAAGGTGATTTTTTTTTTTTTTGGAGTTTGTATTTGATGCACTGTCAGTATATAGACCTAACCCTAACTCGACAGGTGGCATCATAGAAAAATATCGACATCATTGTTCTAAAACTATAAGTTGGACTATGCTTTTAGAAAATTATGTTTTATATTTTGTCAAGATGTCACAGTCATGATATCCCTTGCAAGCTCTTTTTATTTTTCTCTAATTTTCAGTTCCACAAGCTTTTTACCAACAATTTTTCATTGAACTTCCAAAAACACTAAGAAGTTAGAACTACTCAAACACACTTTAAGGATGAATTTGGATGAGGGATTTCAAGGAGAAAATTTATTTGTAGAGAGACTTTCAAAATTCTAAAATGAAATTACTTTGTTTGGTAAAATAAAAATTAGAATTGTCAAAATTCTTGGAATTTGAAAGACTTCTAGTTAACATTTATCAAGTTTCTTTTTTTTTTTTTACGCAAATTTTATTTTTTTCAATTCTAATTATGAAAACTCATTTCACAAATTTTTTTTTTTTTATGTTATTAGTAACATCTAAACATTTTTACAAACCTAATGACACCACATTGCATATTTTTCTCAATATTTTTTTTATTTAATCTCTAATACTATTTTTTTGTAAAAAATGTTTATCCAAACAATATAATTATATATGCTAGCATTTTGAATAGATGCATTTTAAAAATTTAGCATTTCAAAATTTTAAAATTCTTTATCCAAACACACCCTAAAAGGTGCGGAAAAAAACGTAGTCTAAAATAGGCTGTATAGACACAATGACATTGTTTGTAACTTCATGCAACTCTAAGATGATTTTTTTGTGAGTTTATTTAACCTATTTCATAATGTAATTTTTTTATTTAGGTAAGAAGAATTCGAACCGTGCTTTTTTAACAAAGAGATCATGCATTAATCACATAACCAACTGCAAAAATAACACTTTTGATGAATACTTTTATTTCTAATTGTAGTAGTAGTAATCTATTGATGGGATTATTAAAAAATAACGCTTTCTGCTAACACAAATTAACCCCCCAAAAAAAGTCGATGTATGAACCTTTAGGAGAATTTTGCTTAGATCCTTTTCTCCTTTACTAAATTTGTTGTAGAAGTTGGATGCTTTCTGAAATATCGAATCTTCTCTATAACTTGAATAAAAATGATTTGAGTTTTCTCATCATTTTTGGAAATAGCATTCAAAGTCTTTGATTTGATGATAGTTGTTATATTTTTCACCCTTTTCCAAATTCTGAAGTCGACATAACTGGAGCATTAATCCTGGTCATATGGGTTATCAGCAAAACTTACCATTTAATTTGGTTTTGGTCAAATATAAGTTTTATGGTACTTATCCTGAATGTGAATTATGAGTTCAGTTGGCATTGAGATTGAGCTGCAATATTTGATCGTAATTATTAATAACATTAAAATCATAAATGTAATGTAATGGCAGATAAATTATAATAGCAAAAGCATGTAAGAATATGTTATTGCCATTACCTTCAATCACAATACTAAATTGGACCCAAGTAATTATGCCATGTATCCCAAATTGTTGATGAATAACATGACAATCCTTGCATCCATTATAAAATGGAGCTAACATGATTAGAAAAATCATCTTTGCGCTTGGGGCAATGACGCAGCTAGTGAGGTTCTAACCGAGGCGCGTCTATTGCTGGTTGAAAACTATTTCCAAACCCCCTCTTAGGCCTGGGTTCAGCCCTGGCCTTCGAGAATTTCTGGAAGGGCTCCCTTTGGGGTAAAGCCCTACAATTTCTAGTTTTGAAATGTTTCACATTTATTTCCAATTTCTCTCCCTCAAGGCCTTGCCTTTTTCTAGAAAAAGAATTCTACTCAATTGTAGTTGTTCATTTATCCGAATATTTGATTCAGTTTTAGCCTTTTAGGTGCATTCATTTATCTGAATATTTGACTTATTTAATTCTAAGCTTACACATCGATCAAATATTTGATTCTAAATAAAATATGATAATAAATTAATTATAAAATCAGATCTGATCTGATGGGGAATCAAATTAGGAGTTTTGGAAAGGACTCAAGATATTATGGCCTTGTTTAGTATTATTTTTGGAACAGCTTCTGAGGTCAAAAGTTGTTTTTCATCTCAAACGCAATGTTAAACAGGTAAAAAAAAATTGACTTTTGCTGTTGAAATCATGGTTTGAAAAACCAAAAAATATAGCTTTTAGGTTTTAAAAACTGACTTTTGGATAAAATGACTTTATTATCCTCACATCTTTACATTTTTATTGTTTTAAACATATCTTTTTTTGACATTTCAATTTTCCATAATATTTTTTCATAGCAATACCAAACACTTGAAAAATTTTAAACTACAGTTTTTCATCATACTTTTTAAACACATTTTTTCTAACCCAAATTTTTTCTAACAGCAATGGTACTTCCTTAATCTCATAATTTTTTTTTTTTTTTTAATCTTTCCCAGTGCCGAATCACAAGAAGTTGGAGCGGATCTTTGATCTTTTATTAGTATTCCCCTTGTTTAGATCGGGACGCGTACATCAAGAACCCAATGTGCAAATTCATTTTGATAAGATAGATTGTTTTCAATTAATCATGTATTTAATATTTTTAAATTTTAAACATAATGTGTGAAATTAAATTAATAAAAATTTTATAATATGTAAAGATTCAATTTTTAACACATTGTCTGTCATACATGGTACTTTTGTATAATATATAAATATTATCATATTAATATATATGTGATTATATATATATATATTTTGTAATTCTATAAAATAAAATAAAAAATTATATATTTTTAATGAATTTAGTATCAAGTATCGTCCAACGGGTTAACATTATGATCATTGACTAAGCTAATCTAAATTATAAGATAAAAAATAAAAACAACATTTATTCTAAATAACGTGTATAACAATAAAAAATTCATGTATTATATATCACATGATAATGTATTATTATAACGTAATATAAATTATTGTAATAAGATACACATAATTAGTTTTTACTTAATTTGCAATTTGAAATTAAGGAAGTTGGAATATTTTGATTATGTATAACTATAAGTAAGATTATGTTCACAATCCAGCTTTTAATTGATTTTTAGGTAAAATTTTAACTATTTTTAAAAATAATAATTTTGTTATATGAAGTTTATAGTAAAATGTTTTAGCTTTATTGAATTATTGTTAATTAATTTTATAAAAAAAATGATTGTTGTCGATCTATTTAATTATTTGATCAAAGTAAAAAAATATATTTATAATATATATTAATAAATATAAAAATTAAAATTCAATTATAATAATAATAATTTATTTTTTATAATAATTTAAAAAAGATAATATTCAAAATATATAAAATTGTAATAGTAAAGAAAAAATATTTTAAAAAAATAGTTTAAAGTTATATAATAAAAATAAATTAATAATATATGTTTTATTTTTATTAAATTAATGTTTTTAAAATAAAATTATACTTAATTTAAGTTCGGGTTATTTCAGATTAATTATTCGGATTCAAGTCAATTCGGATCTAAATCGTTTTGAATTCGGATCATCTTGAGTACAATTGTTTTCGAGTTTGGGATTAAAATTGACAAATCTAATTTGAATATTGATTCAATTGTAAGTATATGCCGAAGTCTTAGATTTGAATTCTTCTAATTAAAAAAATAATATAATAAAATTAAAATAACAAGATTTCAATATAATTCTATTTAATTTAAGTCTTAATACCGTTGTAAAAAGGGCAAAGGGTGTGCTTTTCTAAACCTAGATGGATGCAGCAGTAAGTTTCATCCAGTCAAAAGCATAGTTCCTGATGCAAGGTAATTCGATTATGCAAAATAAATTGAACTTTTTACATTTTCCCACATTCAGAAGAATTCTTTTTATCTAATCCTAATATATTGAAAATTGTATCACATTTTATATCAATAACTGCAGTATTTGAGAGAATTAATTGAACACTGTCATTTACTTGTATTTTGCCCGGAAAAAAAAAAAGAAATGGGCTCTATAGAAAGAGATGCTAGATTTCATTTTTTTGCCTGGAAAAAAAATGGAAATATTGTGCTTTCAGATTTCTGTTAATTTCTCTGCTGTGCATACTTCTAACAAAACTCACATCATTAAATCCCACTCTACTGAAATACCTATGCCATTTCATCTTTGGAAACTAATGATACCCACATCGAAAGAACATATGCAACATCCAAGGAATATATAGGAGGAAGCAAGAAAGACAGGGCACGACCTTACTTGAACAGGATCTGTTTTATAGGCTCGTACTTCTGTGTCCTTTAGCACAAAGGAGACAGGATCTCAAGTCTGGTTGATGAAACACGGCCTTGTGATCAGAGCGTGATTAACCTCTTTATTAGGGCTCAGCTTCCTATTGAAGTAGTTAGAGGTGGCAATTGGGCGGGTTCGGGTCGGGTTCATTCGGGTTCGGGTTTATTCGGGTTCGGGCTCATTCGGGTTCGGGCTCATTCGGGTTCGGGTCCATTCGGGTTCGGGCTGGTTCGGGTTCGGGCCCATTCGGGTTCGGGTTCGGGTTCGGTCTGGGTTCGGGTTCGATCTGGGTACGGGTATGTTTTACATTATTTTATTTTATATTAGATGTAATCATTTTTACGTAATTTAAATATTTATATCTAAAAACAAATTATTAATTTATTATTATTTTTATTTTTATACTTTTGCTATTATATGATATTTTTAATTATATTTATTTTTTAAAATTAATATTTGTTAGCACCAAAAGAATAAGAAATTAATTTGTTATATAAAATCAAATTTTGAAATAATTTATTATAAAAAATATGATATATTATAAATTAATATATTGATATTTAAAATAATTGATTTGATGAGCTCGAATTTCAAAATATAAATACATTATAATTTATATTCACTATAAAATAAAAAACTTTTAAAAATAAATCCTGGCCTTCATCTATTCGTTTATATACTTATAAAATGCAAAAAATTTATGCTTATAGTCAAAATATATATATATATATATATCGAGTACTTATATTTTTTTCATCAGTATAAAGTATAAATTATAAAGTAGTACTAAAAAATATAATTTATATTTAAATTATACGTAATAAATATATAATTAATATGCTTATTTATTAATATATAATAAATATACCAAAAAACCAAAAGGCCATAAAACCCAAAACCCCATTAAATCCACCCGCTAAAATAAAATCACATGAAAGCCATAATCCAATTAAACCCACCCTAACCTAACCGCATAAGTATAACTAGAGCTGCCTATGGGCCGGGCCGCGGCCCAGTTTTTTTTTTTATTTTCTCTGCCCAGGCCTGGCCCTGGGTCGGCCCGGCCCGCCCGTTTAGGCCCGAAACACTGTTCATTGGAATAAAAAAATAATTTTTTTTATTTTTTATTTTTTTATAATTAAAATTAAATAAAATAATATTATAATAAAAATTACTGTTCCGGGCCGGGCCGGCCCGGAACACAAAATATCCTGCCCAGGCCCGGCCCGTGAGCAGGTCTAAGTATAACCCAAAAGGCCAAAATAATTGAATTATTGTCAATTTTTTTACCCTTATAGATTAATTGAATTATTGTCAAAATTTTTTTCACATCTTTAAAATTTTCAAGAATTTAAAATATTTAGATTGTAAATTCATCATGATATGAGAAGTTAAAGTTATAACTTATAAGTACAAAATATAATTTACTTTTTGATAAAATTATTATTTCATCATATATATATATAATATATTAAATTTTAATTAAATTATTAAAAAAATTAGAATAAAATTAATAATTAAAGTTATTGCTTTGTAAAAAAAAAAATAATTGCAATTTGTTTATTTTTATTTTTAGTATTAAATTCGGGTTCGGGTTCGGGCCGGTCTCGGGTTCGGGTCCATTCGGGTTCGGGCTCATTCGGGTTCGGGCTCATTCGGGTTCGGGCCCATTCGGGTTCGGGTCCATTCGGGTTCGGGTCCATTCGGGTTCGAGCCCATTCGGGTTCGGGCTTTTTCGGGTTCGGGTTTTTGACTTTTTGGTCAAATCGGGTTTGGGCGGGTTCGGGTTCGGGTTTTCCTGGGCGGGTTTTCGGGTTCGGGTTCATTTTGCCACCTCTAGAAGTAGTAGAGGATCGTTCTCAGCCTGATTCAAACCAAGCCTGGGATGGTCACAAGGTTGTCTGACAGACTCCCAAAGTTTTTTTTTTTTTTTTTGCGAAAAGTCTTTGAAGAATCCTGCAGAGTTTGAAGCTATATACACATCTACAATGCATCATTGCAAACCAACTTAGTTGTTTGAGTAAAACTTTTCAAATATGGCTAGTACTACTGAACAAGTAAATTACTGAAAGAAGTTAAAAGTTGTGCATTCATTATAAAAGAAGCATTTGGGGGAATTGATTTTAGATTTTCCAGTTGCCCAATTGGTAAATAATGAATCTAATTTACAATCACAACTTGTCCTCAGCTTAGCAGCATCTTTAAAAATCAATAATAATGTGGAGCTTGTTTAATTTCCTAAATTTGCCAATGAATTTTAAATCTTAACATCTCTTAATTAATCAGGTCAATTTAGGGGGTGATTGTTTAAGTTATTAGCTCGGGTTCTTAGGGAACAATTAGCTTTACACGACTTAGTTTAGTGTGATTCTAAGATGGTGAATTTTTTACTTTAGCTAAAATGACTTCACCTTGCACCAAAGGAATAATAAAGAGCACAGCAATATTATACCTAAGCTACACTCCAAAGTCTGGTTTCTTAGACATTAAAAATTTTCATGTGCAAATTCACCGACATACCATGTGCAGGAAAATCATAAAAATTTTATCCATAGCAAAGATATATACTAAAAGTTCTTCTGACTAAGTCCGAATCCAATATCGAGAGAATAAATCAAGGATGATGCTGAAGTGCATTATAAAAGAAAAATCGAGTCAAAAATCAACTCATACCTTTCTCGGCTTTTTGGCTAAGATCAAATGTAGTATTTGTTTTTATCAGTTTAATATTTGATACGTGGATCATTGATTTACATGATATTAAATTAATTTTTTTATGGGGAGAGTTCACCACAATAGCTTGCTATTGGGGTTCTCAAGTGTCGCCTTTGTGTTGCACTATTGCATGGTCTCAAGCGTCGCCTTTGTGTTGCACTAAAACTAAAACTTGATGTACCCCATTTACATGTGAACACATTCACATTCATATCCACACAAAAAAAGGTCTAAAAATGTTGATTCCGAGAAAAAAAAAATATCGACATCATTTTACATGCAAAACATTAACAAGTTAGAACTACTCAATTTTAAAACCTTTTATGGACCAATTGTTCTAAAAATTTTCAGTTTATCAAATAACACCTTAATTAAAATTAATTTGATGAGCATGACATCATGGGCTTACAACATGGTGAGTTTGTTTATTAAGCTATATAAAAGATTATATACTTATTATTAAACTTTATTTTTGAATGGTTATAGCTTATAAACAAAATAAATGTATAATATTAAAACGATTAATCTATTAAATATTTTCAAAATCGTACATGAATTAATTGAATCAGCCGATGTTACTTTTGAAATAACATAGTTATTTTTAATCGAATTGCTTCGATTAATTTGATTTTAACAAAAATTTGTTCATCCTAATCCTATTTGTTAGGAACAAATTTAATTAGTAAAGCCTAAATAATGAGCTACTTAAATTGTTTCTTGCCTAATTAACTTCACTTTAAATGATTGAACTAAAATTGGTGGGATGCGCCGGTCTATGCAGTAGTGCAATACATAGACGACACTCAAAAACCCAAATAGCAAGCTATTGTGACGGGCTTTCTCCCTAAAAAAATTAATTTAATATCGTGTGAATCAATAATTCACATATCAAATATTAAACTGATAAGAACAGATATTACACTTTATCTTAGCCAAAAGGCCGAGAAAGGTATGAATTGATTTGTAGCTTGATTTTTCTTTTATAATGCACTTTCGCATCATTCTTGACTTATGCCCTCGGTATGGGATTTGAATTTAGAAAAACTTTTAGCATATATCCTTGCTAAGGACAAAAATTTTATAACTTTTCTGCACATGGCATGTTGGTGAATTTGCAAATGAATTTTTTTTGGATGTTTATGAAATCAGACTTTGAAGTGTAGCTTAAGAATATTGCGGTGCTCTATGTTACTCCTTTGGTGCATGATGTAAACAATCTAATTTGGATATTAAAACAGTAGTCCTCTTATTACAGCTGATTAATTAAGAGAGGTTAAGAATTAAAATTCATTGACAATACAATAATACTTTATACTTGAATGTGATCTAAAGAAATAGATTAGATTTATTCTTTAATCCCTTAGAGAGGAAAATTTGAAAAGCTAATGGAACTGGTTCAGCAGCATGATCAATTAGCCAAATTTAGAAAATTAAACAACCTCTACATTATTATTGATTTTGAAGATGCTGCTAAGCTGAGGACATTTCGGGATTTTGTTATTTTGAATTTGTGTTTTTTTGGATTCAAGTCATTTCGGATTCGGATCACTTTCGATTCGGGTTCTTTTTGAATTTAACATTAAAAAGAATAAGTTCCGATCTACGTTTCAGAATTAGGTTTGGGAGTTTGGTTACGTGTAGGGAAGGATTAGCACCCCCACAACGCCTATCTGGGATTGTAACATATTAATCACATATTATCCTAAATAGTCTTTAAATGGTCTTAATTAATTTTCTAATCATGCAAAATAATCAAAAAAAAAATAAAAATAAAACCATGTTATATTTATTCCTAAAGCATGCAAAAATAATAATAATAATAATAATAATAATAATAGTAAAACCATATCAATTCCTAAATCATGCGATCGATAATCTAAGAAATATATATACCAATTCCTAAGTCATGCAATAATCTAAAAAATAAATAATAAAAAATAATCCTAAAATCATGCCAACTAAAAATAAAAATAATAATCATAAAAAAAAACAAATCCAAGATCATGCTATCTAAAATAAAAATAATAATAATCATCATAAAAAATCAATCCTAAATCATGCTATCTAAAAAAATAATAATAATATATCATATCTCTAAAAATAAAAATAATAAAAACCTAATGCTTATCTAAAAATAAATAAAATCATAATAATCCTAAACATGCAATATCTAATAATAATAATAATAATAATAATAATAATAACAAACATATTCCTAAACATGCAATACCTAAAAATGATAAAATAATAAATATATTCCTAGAGATGCAATATCTAAAGATAATACAAATAATAATAAATATATTCCTAAAGATGCAATATCTAAAAATAATAAAAAATAACAATAAATATATTAATAAACCTAATTCATGCAAATCTAAAAAACAATAATAAATCATGACTTCTAAGAAATAAAATAGTAAATAATACATCTTAAAAATACACTTGCAAGAATTAAAACTAAAAATAAAAAAAGATAATAATAAAATAAATAATAAATAATCAAATTAAACCAACTTAACCAAATTAACTTAAAATAAAATAAATAAAATCAAACTAAAACTTAGTAATAAAATATACCTGCAATAATTAAACTAAATTAGATTAGTCAAAATAAATAAATAAATAAAAATAATAATTAACAATAAAATTTAATTAAGCAAATAATATAAAATCAATAAAATGAATATGAAAAAAGAAAATGAAATAAAAAATCAAAACAGAAAGTAAATAAAAAAGAAAAAAGGAACGGCTAAATCTGGGTCGGGCTGGCGCGCGGGTCATGCGACCCGACCTGGATGTAGCTTATATAAGTTAACAGTTTTTTTTAAAATCATTTTCATACCTTTCAAAAAAAAAAAAAAACTTTGCTCTGAAATTCTCTCTCCCCCTCAAGAACAAGCCCAGCAACCTTCAACAATTTTCCAGAAACCGACGAGACCCCGCAGATCCTCCATCGTCTCCGCCGTGCGCCACTGTTCGTCGCCGACGATGAAACCCAGATTTTTCAAAAAAACCACCGAAACCTTCCTTTTCACCTCCCGAACTCCAATATCCCCTTTGATTTTCCAAAATCGATACCAAAATCCCTAGATCTAGGTTCGAAACCCGTGACCTCCTAACCCCTAAGCCGCTGCCTGCCACTGTCTGATCTTCCTAAATATCTAATATGTTCTCACCCTCCTTAGGTTTTCTCTTCCCACAGATGCTGATCTTCAAGAAAACCGAACTAAATCCTACCATTAATCTTCAACCAGATACTCCCCTAAAAAAACTCACTGCTCATTTTTGTTTCTGTTTCACTGTTTCACTGTATTGTGTGATTCACTATTGTTATTTTTAACATTCGGGGCCTCTCCTGATTGCTGTGTTGATGTTGTTTTAAATAGGAATTTTTGACCAAGAGTTTCAATGTCTATAGGTTTAAATCTCCTTGTTTCTGTTCTAATCAACTTCAACAATCAAATTTAATCCGAAACGAAATGTTCCCATCCAAATCTGTTCCTCCTTATTTTTCCATTTTTGTCTTTTTGTTTTTTATAATTATCCAAAATTCCATGATTTTCAGATTATCATAAAAAACAAAACAAAATAAATGGAAAATAAGGATAGAACATGTGGGCTGGCCTAAAAGAAAAAAAAAAAAAAAGGTAAATTTGAAAAACGTCAAGTCTACTAAGATATATTGTTCAATGATATAATGAACATAAATAATTTAAAAAAGAGAAATAAAAGGTTAAAAAAATTATGTTAAGGAAGTTGTAAAGACCTAACTACCCAAAGAAACCTATTCTCTTTTTTTTTTCATCTCTTTTCTTTCTCTGTTTCTTTCATGGTAGCTCTCTCCGTTCTTCACCTGTCAATCCACTGCTCAAAGCTTGATTCAGATTATGCTTGCAAACCCATTAATTTGTTTTCCATCAAAGATAGGAAGACCCAGCATTCATGTCCCAAAAAAATTGGTTCTCTTGTGACTTTTTCTATGAAAAGAGGGGAAAGGTTTTATTTGATTGGAGAAGACGGTTGCTGTGCAAAGAGAAAAGGGTTGAGATGGAATGGGAGAAGGGAGAAGGGGAAAGTTTATCTGATATAGGGAAGTTTTTGTTTTTGTTAATAAGTTTATTTATTAAGGTTATATTTGTTTTTACAATATCTTTAACAAAAGTGTTTTATTTTTTTATTTCTTTTTTATAAATTATTTTATATAATTATACCATTAAATTATTATTTTACTGTAGATTAGATGTTTTTCAAATTTACTAAAAAAAAAAAAAAAAAGGTGTATGACCCAAAAATTATTGAAGGCCCAAAATAATATCCGAAACAATAATTGGATTAAAGATTCAAAAATAAAATTAAGGCTTACTTGTTAAATTCAATGATCAAAATTCAGATTAAATCTGCCTTAATAAAAATTTGAACATGACTTTAAAATCCGAATTAAATGATATTTGATCTAATTAAGATATCTTGAAAGAACTTAATTTAGAAAACAAATACGGTTTAAATCCAATTATGTTAAAGGTTTTCGGACAAAATCGGGTATCTACAGTTGTCCTTCTTTGCGCATTTGCTGAGAAACATGAAGTATGCAAAGACGTAGACACCTTATAGTCAGCTCGAATCAACTAGGATAAACAAAATATCACTCCTTCCAATGAAATATAAAATTTAAAGAAACCCAAACGTGAAAATTTTCCTCAAGAGACGTTTGATAAAAACAAAACATTACTTAAGAGAGATTTTAGTAAAAATATCATCGAGAGAGGCTTTAACGAAAAAATATTCTTCGAAAGAGACTTAACAAAAATATTTTAAAAAAAAATGATTAGCAAATATACCCTCTAGAAAGGCTCATGAAAAATATTTCTCGAGAGAGGCCTAGCAAACATATCCTTTAGAAAGGCTTTGAAAACAAACATTCTCGTGAGAGATTTTGAAAACGAAATATCCTCGTGAGAGGCTTAACGACATCCTCGTGAGAGGCATTGAAAAATGAAATATTCTCGTGAAAGGCTTATAAAACGAACATCCTCTTAGAAACATCATCGTGAGAGGCTTAACGACATCCTCATGAGAGGCTTTGAAAATGAACATTCTCGGGTGAGGCTTTGAAAATGAATATCCTCGGGTGAGGCTTTAAAACGAAATATCCTCATGAGAGGCTTAATGACATCCACATGAAAGGTTTTGAAAATGAACATCCTCGGGTGAGGCTTTGAAAATGAATATCCTTGTGTGAGGCTTTAAAATGAAATATCCTCATGAGAGGCTTAACGACACTCTCATGAGAGGCTTTGAAAACGAACATCCTTGTGAGAGGCTTTGAAAAATGAAATATCCTCGTGAGAGGTTTTGAAAACGAACATCCTCATAAGAGGTTTAGAAATCTCATCTATTTAAATATACTCTTCAAAAGAAATTTTAAAATCTCATTCAACTTAAAAATACTTCTCAAGAGAGGTTTTAAAATCTCATCTTCAAAAAAGTTTATCTTGCAAAAAAATTTCAAACGAGATTAAAAAACTTATCTTAAAAATATCATCAACCGTAATTCAAAAGTCTAACCTTAAAATTTTTTCTCAACCAAGGTTCAAAAGTTTCACCTTTAAAAGATTTCTTCATACAACATTACTTTGGAAAAGCTTCCCTCAACCGAGGCTCAAGAATTTCACTTTGAGAAAAGTTTGACTTCAAAATTCAAAATCTTTCTCATATGCTAAATGCATGCAATGAATGACATCATGTAGTGCACGAAATACAAATGTCATGAATGCAATGAAATGCAATGAAATGACAAATATTCCAATTAATCCACATCATGTGTCTCCAATCGTGGTAATAAGGATTCTCAAACTCATTCTTTTCATCTTCCAAACATGTAACTTTAGAACTAGCTAACAAGTTCCATCCACCGAACTAGTCCTTTTGTCGATTTTATTCAATGCAGCATTTGTCCGTTTCCCAAAGTGTATGGTTTCTAGCTTAAAAGCCCCAAATGTCCATATTCCACACCTATCATGATTCTTATCCTTATTTTCTTTTGCCCCAGATCATCCTTAAGTTTTATACTTGAAGTAATCCAGATATCTTTCATGATTATTAACTTATCAATCATCATTCCAATTTCATAACAAATGCAATGCATCAACATTTCCTCTATTCATTATAGGTATGCAATGTTGGCAACAAAGAATGGTAAGAAACAAAGTGAATTGAAGAAAAAGGTCTTTATCAATGAAAGAATAAATCTATGTCAAGAATAATTGGCAAATCAAAGAATTATACAAGGATATTTGGATGGGATATCAACATCCCGAAATAATGAATATGTTGACAATCTTGAGATTAATCCATGATTCACTTTCAAAAATCAATTCAATCAGTGTTCTTGATCTTTTTGAATTGTGTTAGACCAAACCTTGCCCCTAGTGAAATTTTCAAACTGACTTTCATTATACCTAAGCCGTCTTTTCATGTTTTCAACTTAGATATTCCCCTATGATTCAAACTGCCTTTTTCGGGTTTTCAATTTGAATCCTCATTTTTCTCTTTCTTTTTTTCTTCTTCTTCTTCTTCTTTTTTTTTTCTTTTCATTTTTTCAATTTTCTCATTTTTTTTCATTTTTTTCCTTCAAAAGAAACATTTCTCCACAGTATTTGGACATTATTTTCATTCGTCTTTCTCAAAATAATGTTTCACTCGGAAAAGCTTTTTACTTCATAAAGACTCCACAAATAGTTGTATACTCTCTCAAATAGCCATGTGACTTAAGAGTAATTTCTTTAAAACTAATTCCTTCTCAAAGTATCAAGAACAATTTTTTCTCATCATGTGTTCATCTCAATCTTCTTGGAGGCAATTGAGCTATCAAAGTGCTACAAGCTTTTTTCTTTCTTCTTCGGAGCTGTCTTCAAGCATCTAAGATTCATTGTCCTTTAATAATACCACAAGCATGTCCCAATTCAATATATATTTTCCAATTCAAACATTCACATTTGATCAAAATGGACTTTTCTAGGTATATAACATAGGCCAAAGTTTGGGGTCATGAAAGAAAGGATAAATAGGCTCAAACATGTGTTTAAGAGTTGCAAACCAAGGATCATTTTTTTGAAACATTAGCCTTCATATTTGCTTTTTTCATCATTTTCTATCATCATTTATCATCACTTCTTCTTTTCTTTTTTCATCATTCATTTTTTTTCTTCATCAATCACCTTTTTTTTTCTTTTTTCATCACACCTTTTTTTCCATCATCATTTATTTTTCATCAACATTCACTTATAATTTTTCTTTCACAATAAGGGGAACTTTCTTTGCCTCGACAATCTCATACAACTTTGCTTTTTTTTTTGTGAAGAGATTTCTTTCTAAACTTTGCCTCCAAAGGTGGAGAGTGATCCTTGGTTAGGTTTCTTTTGAAAGAATTAATAAGGCTCAAAATAGGTAGCAAATGGATGATTTTATTTATGTAAAGGATAAAAGAAAGATGGTCATCTATCATCTCAAACGTGAACATTCTCATTGAAGAACATTTATTGAAAAATCGACAAACTTGCAGAAATTCAATCTAGAGGACTCACCCATACTTGCGAAGCAATTCATCATACTTGTGAAGTAATTCTACTAGTTTTCTTCCAATCATGCCGAAATTGCATATCAACTTTCATCTTTCTTTTTACCATAGTAATCTCAACAAATCAAATAACCAAGTTGGTCATATATGTTCAAGTTCACCAATATGGATGTAACTTTCAAAATTGAATCCAGATTATTGCTATGATTGTCATCACATTCATTACTTGGAAACTTGACATGGGTGAAATTGAAAGGATAAGCAAAATATATAAAAGTAAATGAAGGAAAAAAAAATAAATGAAAGAAGAAATGAAAATGCATCAAACTTGCCAATTCATTTAAATGATAAAAAATAAATTAAGTCTAAACATAAAAAAAAAAAAATCACTTTAGAAGGAAAAGTTCAAAAATATCATGCAACTTCCATATTCTTCCCACAATCTTTTCCATAGAAGTCCTTTACCACTATACACTTGGCTTCATTTTCTCATCAAAACTTAATAGACATTCTTTGACTAAATTCTGCACCTTTCGCTTCAAAGCTCTGCATTCTTCCATGAAATGGCCTGAACTCCCAATGTGATAATCACAAGTGACACTAGCATCATAGCCCTCAGGGTAAGGAGGCATTATAGGCTTATAATAGATTGGTGCAACTAGATGATCTTGGATAAGCTGAGAGAGTAATTCGGTGTATGACACTGGAATTGGATCTATAGGAATTCGATCCCGACTGTTTCATTGTCTTCTCTGATTACTCACTGGAAGCTGAACCGCTGGTCTAACCGAAGACATGGATATAGGGCCAAGCATATGGAAAGGTGTTTGAGAATGAAAGTTTGGTTGAAAATTTGGTTATGGTACTGGTGCAACATTATTTATGGTGGGGTAATAATGTTGGTACATGAGGCATGAATGGTATGGGGGAAAACTTCCCACCTGTTGCATTCCATAAGTCACAACTTGGATATCTTCTTCTTTCTTTTTAGATGCCCATTTTTCTTTCCATCGGATGTCTCTCCTACTTCAAGCTTCCCACTTTTTATAGCATTTTCAATTATCTTCTTGGAGATTACCATGTCTGCAAAATTCTTGGTGGCATTCCCAATCATCCTTTCATAGTATGGTGCTTTGAGGGTATTTACAAACAAAACTGTAGTTTCCTTTTCAGTGAGAGGTGGTTGGACTTCAGCAGCAACGTCCCTCCACCTGTGGGCATATTCTTTGAAGCTTTCAGTAGCTTTCTTCTCCATATTCTACAAGGATAATCGATCAGGGGCCATGTCAACAATGTGCTTGTACTGATTAATGAATGTCTTTGCTAATTCTTTCCAAGTACGAATGCGGTTTTTATCTAGCTGAACATACTACCTAGCAGCAGAACCTGTAAGACTATCCTGAAAGACATGGATGAGCAACTTATCATATTTCGCATGAGCAGCCATCTTCTGGCAATACATGGTGATGTGAGATATGGGGCACTTGGACCCATCAAACTTTTCGAAATCAGGAGTCTTGAACTTCGGCGGGATAACCACATCTGAAACCAAACAAAGCCCTTCAACATTCATAGAACCATAGAAATCCAAACCCTCAACAGCCCAGAGTCTTTCTTCAATCAAGTTCATCTTACGAGAATCCATCTCTTCAACTACCTTCAACCTTTCTTGCTCTTTGAGATAATCTAAATAAAAAAATGGTATATCCCGGATAGTTGAATCCTTCTACGAATGGTGCCTGTTGCGACTACACTTGTTGAGGTATTTGAACCTGAGAATGGTTGAATCCCGGTGGATACATGGTCTCGTCCACATTTTGGTTTTTCTCCTGAGAACTGGCTTCATCTATCTCTTTCTTCCCCTTCGAACTCTTCATCATTTCCAGTATTGTACTTAACTGCTTTCTAATTTCATATTGAGCCTGTTCCACCTTATCTATCCTTGAAGCTTGTTCTTCGGCCATTACTCTAGCTTGTGAACGGGTGTTGTAGGAATGTCCCAAGATCTTTTATTGTTAGAGCTATCCTTGAACCCTTCATTACCACAATTTTTTAAAATTTAAGTCAAATGCTTTCATGAAATGCACATGTCTAATGCAAATAAACAAAAGAATAAAGTTAATTTAAATGACAATACCAAAAATATTCACAAAGTTTAAAAGTAACATTATGAAAAATGTACATGATGAGTGCATGAGGATTATGTACATGGTGAATGCATGAACATTATGAAAAATATACATGGTGAATGCATGAGCTTTATGAAAAATGTTCATGGTGAATGCATGAGCATTATGTACATGGTGAATGCATGAACATTATGAAAAATGTATATGGTGAACGCATGAGCATTATGAAAAATGTACATCGTAAATGCATGAGCATTATGTACATGATGAATGTGTGAGCATTATGAAAAAATGTACATATTAAATGCATGAGCATTGTTAAAAAAATGTACATGATAAATGCATGAGCATTGTTAAAAAATGTACATGATAAATGCATGAGCATGGTTAAAAAAATGTGCATGGTAAATGCATGAGCATCATGCACATGGTGAATGCATGAGCATTATGAAAAATGTACATGGTAAAATATTTAAATGATGCAAATGCATGAAAATAAATTAAATTCAAGTAATGATCACAAAGATTTCACAAAATTCAATAGTTAGATACATATTAGAGAAATACAAATAATATTCACAAAATTTAAAAATTGGTCAGAAAGTAAGAACATTCCTTCATGTGTCATAATTTGGGTTATTATCTATGAAACAGGTGAACGTGGCTCTAACTTAGGTTGACCTCTTAAGTGTTATCTACATGGTGGGCTTAGGATATTTGAAATCTAAAAGGTCCCCAAATTGCTCCTTAACTTCATTCATGGAGGATGAGTAAGGTACCTAATCCTCATCTATTATAGGCTCATTGGAAAGGTTCAATTTGAGTGAGTGTATTTTTCGAAGCTGCTTCGAAGGTTATTACCTCACGAAAGCTTAGGTACTTTACACTCTGAAGGTGTTTCGCTAGCCATTGCGGAGGTTATTATCTCACGAGGGCGTAGCTACTTTACCTCCTCCTAAAAGTTACGAGTCCAGTATAGGACTTATGATATGTATCATGTAGTGTGTGCGAAGGAACATATCAAACCTTGTCTCACAAAAATAACTGCAAAATAATAAACTAAGAAAAAGTTAAAAAAAAAAATTAGGAACAGACCTTGACTTACAAAAAATACCTTGACTCAGAAAAATACCTTAATTTTTTTTTTTTAAATTTAAAAAAAAAAAGTTAGAAATCCAATAAATTAATTACAAATAAATTAAAAAAAATATTAAGACCAAAATTCAAGACCAAAAGATATCATGTGACTAATCTATGGCTCGATTCTCTAATGTCCTCAGTGGAGTCGCCAAACTGTCACAACGTGTCAAATACGAATTTAGCAAGCTAGAAGCAAATCATGGAGTCGCCACTAATCATCTAATCTAAGTGTGATTACTCACGTTTATGAATCTATTCTTTTTAAAGTAATCCTAAGCTTGACTAAGGCACCCTAAAAAGAATAGGTTCCGATCTACGTTTCAGAACTAGGTTCGAGAATTCAGTTACGTGTAGGGAAGTATTAGCACCACCACAACGCCTATCTGAGATAGTACCATATTAATCACATATTATCTTAAATGGTCTTTAAATTGCCTTAATTAATTTCCTAATCGTGCTAAATAATCTACAAAATAAAAATAAAATCATATCATATTTATTTCTAAAGCATGCAAAAATAATAATAATAATAATAAAATCATATCAATTCCTAAATCATGCGATAATCTAAAAAACAAATCATACAAATTCCTAAATCATGCAAAAATAAAAAAAATAAATAAAAAAAATAGTCCTAAAATCATGCCAACTAAAAATAATAATCATAATCATAAAAAATAAATCCTAGATCATGCTATCTAAAATAAAAATAATAATCATCATCATAAAAAATCAATCCTAAATCATGCTATCTAGAAAAATAATAATAAAAATATATCATATATCATATCTCTAAAAATAAAAATAACAAAAACCTAATGCTTATCTAAAAATAAATAAAATCATAATAATCCTAAACATGCAATATCTGAAAATAATAATAATAATAAAAAAAAAAAACATATTCCTAAACATGCAATACCTAAAAATAATAAAAGTAATAATAAATATATTCCTAGAGATGCAATATCTAAAGATAATAAAAATAATAATAAATATATTCCTAAAGATGCAATATCTAAAAACAATAAAAAATAACAATAAATATATTAATAAACCTAATTCATGCAAATCTAAAAAAACAATAATAAATCATGACTTTAAGAAATAAAATAGTAAATAATCCATCTTAAAAATACACTTGCAAGAATTAAAACTAAAAATAATATTAGCCCAAAAATTAATGGATAAATAAATGATAATAATGCAAATTAAATAAATAAATGATAATAATCAAATAACTAATAAATAATCAAATTAAACCAACTTAACCAAATTAACTTAAAATAAAATAAATAAAATCAAACTACAACTTAGTAATAAAATATACCTACAATAAGAGTTAATAGCACCAATAGTTCCCAAACTATAGAGCATATTTTATATTGGTCCCTAAACTCAAAAGGTATCAAAATGATCATTGATTACAAGTATCATAACAAATTGGTCAATTCCGTTAGTTTTTCCGTTACCTTTACCTTTAGCAATCAGCTAATGACACGTGTCACCAGCTGATTGCTCCAACTTGCCTCTTCATTTTTTTCCTTTTTCCTTATTTCTTTATTCTTTATTATTTTTTCTTTGATTTTTTTATATAAATAAATACAAAGAAAAAATAATTCATATTATAAATTAAAATAATTTTTTTTTCAAAATATAATTAATTTATAAAGTATGAAAATATTTATTTACTTTAATTTTATAAAAAAAATATTTTATTTTTTTGTTTCTTCCTTTTTTTTGTTACTTTTCTCTTATTTATAAATAAATATTAAAAACTAAATAATAATTTACATTATAATTTAAATTAATATTGTAATAATCAAATAATTGAAAAAAATATAAAACTATTTATTTACATTAATTTTATAAAAAAAGTATTTTTTTTGTTTCTTCCCTTTCTTCTTTTTTCTCTCTTTATAAACAAGTACAAAATATATCTATATATATATATATATATAAGTATATTATATTATATTTTAAATTAAATTAACTTTCTAAAAATTAAATAATTTATAAATATAAAATATTTATTTTATGTTTATAAGTTTTTTATTTTTTCCTTTCTTATCTTTTCCCTTTTTCTCTTGTTTGTAAATAAATATAAATAATAATAAATATTTTGATTTAAATTAATTTTTAAAATATAAAATATTTTATTTACATTAATTTCATAAGAAAAGAGGAAAGAAAGGAAAATAAAAAAGTAAAAAATATATTTTTAATAAATGAATGTAAATAAATATTTTATATTTTATAAATTATAAATTATTTAATTTTTATGAAATTAATTTATTTATAAAAAGAAAAAAAAGAAAGAAGAAAAAGATTTTTTTTATTTATAAAATTAATATAAATAAATATTTATATTTTATAAATTATTTAATTATTAAAAAATTAATTTAAATTATTATTTATCTTTTATATTTATTAATATTTTTATTTTCCCTTTTTCTTTATTATTCTTTATAAATAAATACAAAAGATAAATAATAATTTAAACTAATTTTTTAATAATTAAATAATTTATAAAATATAAATATTTATTTACATTAATTTTACAAAAAATATTTATATACATTTATTTATTAAAAAATATCAAAAAAATAAAAAAGAAATAAAGAAAAAAAATGAAGAGAAATGTGATGCAATCAGCTGGTGACACGTGTTACTAAGCTAATTGCTACTGTAAAAGTAACGGAAAAACTAACGGAAGGGACCAATTTGTTGTAATACTTTTAAGTAATAACCAATTTGATACATTTTGAGTTTAGGGACCAATATAAATATGTCTTATAGTTTAGGGATCATTGGTGTTATTAACTCCTGCAATAATTAAACTAAATTAGATTAGTCAAAATAAAGAAATAATTAAAAATAATAATTAACAATAAAATTTAATTAAGCAAATAATATTAAATCAATAAAATGAATATGAAAAAAAATGAAATAAAAAATCAAAACAGAAAATAAATAAAAAAAGAAAAAAGGCCGCCGGCGACGAAACCCAATTTTTTCAAAAAGTCACCGAAACCCTCCTTTTCACCTCCCAAACTCCAATATCCACTTTGATTTTCCAAAATCGATGCCAAAATCCCTAGATCTAGATTCGTAACCCGTGACCTCTTAACCCCTAAACCGCTGCCTGCCACTATCTGATCTTCCTAAAAATCTAATATCTTCTCACCCTCCTTAGGTTTTCTCTTCCCACAGATGCTGATCTTCAAGAAAAACCTCTAGCTCCCAAGCCGAACTAAAATCCTACCATTAATCTTCAAACCCAGACTCCCCTAAAAAAACTCACTGCTCGTTTTTGTTTCTGTTTCACTGATTCACTGTATTGTGTGATTCACTGTTGTTATTTTTAACATTCGAGGCCTCTCCTGATTGCTGTGTTGATGCTGTTTTAAATAGGAATGTTTGATCAAGAGTTTCAATGTCTATAGGTTTAAATCTCCTTGTTTCTGTTCTAATCAACTTCAACAATCAAATTTAATCCGAAACGAAATGTTCCCATCCAAATCTGTTCCTCCTTATTTTTTCCATTTTTTTTCTTTTCATTTTTTATAATTATCTAAAATTCCATGATTTTCAGATTATCATAAAAAAAATAAAAAAAAAAAAGCAAAATAAATGGAAAATAAGGATAAAACATGTGGGGGGCCGGCCTAAAAGAAAAAAAAAAAGGTGTATGACCCAAAAATCATTGAAGGCCCAACATGATATCCGAAACAATAATTGGATTAAAGATTCAAAAATAAAATTAAGGCTTACTTGTTAAATTCAATGATCAAAATTCAAATTAAATCGGCCTTAATAAAAATTTGAACATGACTTTAAAATCCGAATTAAACGGTATTTGATCTAATTAAGATATCTCGAAAGAACTTAATTTAAAAATCAAATACAGTTTAAATCTAATTATGCTAAAGGTTTCTGAACAAAAACGGGTGTTTAGAAATAGTATACTAAACACCACGAGCAACCAGTAACTAAGAGTTGCAATTGAAAGTAGTGCAACCAGTAATTAAGGGTTGCAATTGAAAAAGAGGGAAAGTGAAAAGTTTTAGCCTTGTTGGACTAAAACCTCAATAATAATAATAAAAAAAAGGGCTTGGAAGGGATATATGACTATGACATTTGGGCAAAATCTAAAACATATATATATATATATATATATTAACCATAATCGTCCAATTTATAGGTTTAATCAGGTGAATAAAATTCTAATATTCATTCAGTATAAATATAAAACATTGATGTCAAAACCACAATAAGCATGACTATTTTACTGAAATCAATTCCATCATCTTTTTTTTTTTTTTTTTTTTTTTTTTTTTTTTTTTTTTTTAAGATATTGAGATTGTAGGGAGTTATACATTTGTGTATTGATATGACCATTCACTATTTCTTGAAGCTCAATCTCTCCCCCGGATGAACCATATAGTCTAGAGAAACCATGAACCAAAATAAAAGAGCTTGCCCCACTCATGAGTAAATATTTCGTAGTAGCCTCATTAGATCATACGTATTTCTTGGTATACCCAAATAATAGGTAGGAGCATAAACTGAAACATTCTGGAGCTACAAACATAGTTATTAAATCGTTGGCACCGCATAAAAACATTCCTCCTAGAGTAGCTGTTAATACGAATAATAGAAACTCTGTTATAGCTATTTCTGTACATTCAATGTACTCTACGGATATAAGAACGCATAGAGTTGAACATAGTAAAATAAGAAATTGAAAGATTTCGTTGAAATTGTTCGTTTGGAAATTTCCTGAAAAGCTAATCATAGGTTTTTCTCTCTATCAGAACAATAGGGCCGTTATGCTCATTACTAAACTTGTTGAAGAAATGAAATATAATCAAGGTATATCTTTTTGATCAGAGATTGAATCAATCATCAGAAGAAGAATTAGGTCAAAGATAATACACAGAAGGCTAATAAATTTGTTTTTAGACCCAAAAAAAAAAAAAAAGAACCAGCCAGGAAAAATCCTCGGCTGCTCCTATGTTCCACGAGGAACACGAGGCTGGTAATCACCGCTCAGGTCACATGGTCTCTTTCATCAACCAGACTTGAAATCCTGTCTCGTTTAAATTCGGAACACGGAGGTGCGAGTCTATATTCAAGTAAGGTCATGAACAAAAATACTGATACTCCGCAAAATAAATAAAGTTTATCGAGCATTTAGGTAGAGTTAGTTACTGGTAACTAATAACGTAAGGAGAAATAAGGCATGTCAATTGCCAACAAATATCACTCTACAACTAAGGAATGGAACATGATTAACACTTAATTTGTAGCATTTGCAATTATCTGTTTTGGTTACTTGTTAAACATTCTTAGATTTACTTGTAAAATATCTTAACTGTTTATTTAAATTAGATAATATTCATCTCAGTCAACAAAAAGTTGAATTCAAACCAGCACAAATTGAGTAAGGCTGGATTCTAGTAAGGCGCAAATTGATGAAAAGTTATAACTAGAACTGGGTAGAGGCCGCGCGAACGCAGGCTCCCGCTGTCACAAATTATGACGTAGGTTCTCCCTCTTGGGGAGACCTTAGAGCAGCACCCCTCCTAAGTGCAATGGAAGTCGCTGCCCAAGAACATGATACTTCTTGATCAACCATTGACCCCATCCAGGTAAGTAAGTATGTTTGAATGCTGGGATATGCTCTCTTCTTATACACCACGCTTATATTTTGTTTATTATATGTTAGGCATGTAGGATTCAAGTCAATATTGTGGATTATTGTATAATGTTCAAACACTTCTAAGGAAAAAGGTTCAATGACATTTTTAAGTTCCATCGTCTCTAAAGGGACTGTAATGCCCTAATTTTGTCTAGGTAATACTCGGATTTAAATCCGAAATTTATGTTTCTTTTTTATTTTTATTTATTTATTAGTTTTTTTTGTTTTTAATTTTTATTTATTTATTTACTTATTTTTCAATTTATTTTTATTATTATTATTTTTGGGCCTGAGCTTACGCAGGCAGCAAGGCCACCAAGCTTGCTGCCTAGCCCAACTGGGCCTGCTGGCCTAGCAAGCCCAACCCCAAACCCTAGCCCCCTGCTGCACTAGCCCCCAGGCAGCCACCGTAGCCCCTGCAATGGCCACCTTTCCCCAGGCCACTAGCAAACACGCCACCCCTGCCAGCAGCCACCCCAACCACCTAGCCCCTTCCACCACACTCTACACCCCTACCATCTTGCTGCCTACAACCACCCTAGCCACAACCACCCAACACTCAACCTTACCCTCCACAAGCAACCCCCACCCATAAGAACCCCCCGATCAGGATTCCTTTTGGGCTCTCCCGAACACACACACACACACAAAAAAAGGGAAAAAAACCAGCAATCAACCAAGAAAAAAAGGGGGCTCACCCATTTTGGCCACCACTCTCACCACCATCAACACCACCTTACCAGAACACCCATACAGCCCTAAAGCACCGACACACACACATCCGAAACAGGACAGCCATCACCCAAAAAAACCACAGGGCCAGTAACACTTAACCACCCAACCCAACAGCACCAAAAAGCCACACACATCACAGAACATACCAAAAAAAACCCAACGGGGTCGGTTAGATCGAAGTTGAAACATTTCGACCCTTTAAGTGTAGATCTAGGAGATACGAGTTTATTTAGGGGGAAACTAACCTAGGTTTGAGGTAAAGGAGGACGAGAGGGGCATTTTGGGCTAATTTTGGCTCGCAAAAGGATCTCCGACAGCGGAAATGGCGACGATAGCGGTGACTGGCTGAGGGGAAATTCAGAGAATCAGATATATTTTTTTTCTAAGAGAGGCTGAAATGAGTTTTAGAAAGAAAAAAAACCTTTTAAATGGCTACGTCCGGGTCGGGCCGCAGGACCCGCGTGCGGGTCCCCGCCTGGACCCGACCCAGATGTAGCTCTCTCTCTTTTTATTTTCATTTTCATTTTTTTATTTCTATTTTATTTTTATTTTTTTCTATTATTTATCTACTATTTCACATTCATTTTTCATTTTTATTATTATTATTTTTCTGCCTTTTTTTCCTTTTTCTCTTCATTTTTCCTACTATTATTTATCATATGTTGTTAACTTAAATAGAGAAAAAAAAATTAAAAAGGGAAAATTTGTAAATAAATAGATAAGAATAAAACATGGAAAATATAAAAATATATATATAAAAAAGGGAAATACAAATTTATGAAAATCTTATAATCACTTTCATTTTTCTAAAAAAAAATATATATATTAATAACACAAAAAAACGATTCTTTTTTTCAATCAATAACACATGCTTTTTGGAAAATTAATAATAATAAAAACATCAATTTTAATTACCACCGTTAAATCCCTTAAACCAAAATTTAGAATAACACGTGGTCAATAGAATTAACTATTAATCTTTGCCAGGTTTATCGGGAAGGTTAGAAAATTACGTACGTATCGCGCGAGAAGATATTTTTTTCAAAGCTTTGTCGGGTCTGCCGAGGAGTTCGGTTAAATGTCCCAACGTATGCTGTCCATATAATTTCATCCAAAAAACATCCATGAAATATTTTTTTTTTTTATAAAAATAGTAACAATATGTATATGCTCTATACGTATTTCTCAATCAAGTCATTTAACAATTAAAGTTTGCATTTGTCACTTTGATCACGATAATGCTATGCTTACGAATTTCCCGTAGTAATGCCATGAATTCTTTGCAATGCCATGTTTGCCATATTAAAGTAAAATATTTATTATGCCATGATAATCTTGCATTTCGCTTAAATTATATTTGCATCTTAGTAATAATTAGCATATTCATTTTCAAATTATTTTATAAAAATTAATGATTTTAACAAAACAAGGCTATTTTCGAGTTAAAATAATTCATGGGTTCTCTGTTGGGTCTGCCGGGGAGGATACCATCAATTAACATTAACAACAAAATGTTCCTTTTTCTCAAAACAAAGGTGATTCGGAGAACTCAAAAATAAATAAAAAAATTTCTATGTTTTGCTGGGTCTGCCGGGGAACATGGAAAAATTTTGCATTGATAAATTCCGGATCATTCTCAAATGATATAATTATTTCTAAAAGGGAATTAATTTTAAATGCCAAGTCTAAAATCAGCGTTTACCGAGACTTAGGATAACACATGATTAAATGGTATTGTTTTCTAAACGGGTGTTGTGGGAGTGTTAATCCTTCCCCGCACATAACCGACTCCCAAACCTGATTTTCTTTTCTCTCTGGTTTAAAGCGTAGACTTCGGAATTGGTTTAAGAAATGGTTTAATTAATTTTAAAATATTTTACTAAAACCGGTTTTAATAGGTAACCAATCACACCTAAGCAAAAAAGATTAGTGACGACTCCCATTTATTATTTGTTTTTTTTAAAATTCGTCCGGTGGTAAAAAAAAACGTTATGACAGCTTGGCGACTCCACTGGCGAACCACAAGAGAGTCAGGCCTAAAATTGATCACGTGTTATCCAAAGCCTCGATTTTTCAGTTTTAATCGGTATTTAATTATGATTCCTACATTTTTAGTAAGGAAGACTTTTGAAAATAATAAAATATTTTTGAATATACTGATACATACACATTACTATTGTTCTCTGGTTACTTAATTTTATATATTATTATTGCTCTTTGATTAAATTATTACCTTACATTATTTATTCTTTGCCTTGGTATATTATTGGAGTATTCGGAATATGGGTTATAGAGTAGGTGACGAAAGGTTTGTTTGTTCGTCCTCACACACTACACTTGAATTCGCATAACATAAACTCTATACCCGAGTTTCGTCCTTTTTAAGTGGAAATAAAGTAAACTACGCCTTCGTGACTAACAATCCACATGGGCTAGCGAAACACTTTCGGAGTATGATATTCCTATGCCTTAGTGATTAACAATCCGCATGGGCTAAGGAATAAATACTCTAACAAATTGAACCTTTCCTCGGATCGGGGTGTCTTACTAGCCTTCATGGGCGATAGTGAGGAACAATTTGGGGCCTTTAGAATTCAACCGAACTGCATATAGTGAATCCTACAAAGTCGAACCTAGGTAGAGCCATGCCGAATCTTCGTTAAATATATCGGAGCTAGGTACACGTGGAGGAACACTTCCAATCTTTTGCTATCTATTTTACAAGCTCGAACCAGTTTCATGAATCGGGCAATGATGAATGTACATCGTTTCACCCGTAATAAGTTCAATATTTAACCCCGGAAGCATCATGACTCCTAGAGATGGCAATGGAGCGGGGCGGGGTGGATTTTGTAGTATCCGCCCCTACCTCGCCATAGCACTGCTCTGCCCCATCCCCCACCCCGCTCCGCCGTGGATGTTGAAATTTCAATACCACTACCACCTCCATGGATATCGGTTACATCCATAACCGCCCCGCTCCGCCCCATTCGATATTTATTAATTATTTTTAATTTTTTCAAATAATAAAGCATTGTAAAAAAATTTAAATATAAATTCAATATAAACATGTTTCTAATCTAGGAAGAGAAAAAAATAAAGTATTAGGTTTAGGTTTTTAAAAAGAAAAATAAAAATAATAAGTTTAATTATATTATTTTATTATTCTTTTAAAATCTAAATATTTAAGGGTAAAATTGTAATTTCAGTATTCGGGGCGGGACGGTGCGGAGCAGGCAATTACCACGACTGCTCCATCCCCGCCTTTCAAACAAAAAAAAGGCACCGTCCCGCTCCACCTCCATTGTTCAAAAAAAAATACCTCTCCATTCGGATCGGATCAGTTCAAAATTCATCGGTCGGATCGGGTTTGCCATCCCTAATGACGCCTAAATATTTTTGGGGACAAATAACTGTTGTACCATGCATGATATGTGTTGCGCCTTTGAATTCGTTTCTGCACTAATTTGCTTCATACTTTGAATTCATTTCCGTACTAATTCATTTCCTTTCTTTTGTCATGCATCGTTGTTATCATCCATGCATATCGAAAGTCTTTGGTATCGGGAAAATTTTCAACCGAAGGGACCTTCATGGAGGAACAAGTTGTCTCAGTGGTTGAGAAACATATAGTGGTTAGAGAATATTCGAAGAAAGCACAACAGAAGAATGGAGACTGTCTAAAAAAAGGCTATGTGTCAATATTGCCAGATAAGGTTGACCTTGTTATCCGGCATAATGATCTCAGTGGGTTGATAAGTATATGGAATCAGTGGAGCACCGTAGAAAAAGAAGTTTTCACTCAGCTATATGGGGATATAGCACTATTAATCCCGGTTAAGGTTGACGATGGGTTAATCCAATCCATGGGACAATTTTGGAACCCGGCATATCGCTGCTTCACCTTCAACCAAGAAGACATGACTCCCATCATCAAAGAGTACTCAGTCCTACTTCGTATCGAACATTCCATTCCATCCCGGATCGAATTTATTTGAAGAATACAAAAATGTTGGGGTCCAAGAAAAAGATAGTCAAGATCTTAGAAGATAATCAAGATCTTAGGCGTGGATATGATTTGGATCGAGAGCCATGTGGTAAAGAAAGGAAAAAGCGAGTGCGTCTCGTGGGATGTTCTACGAGCCTTGATTCAGAATCACCCGAGTAAGGACGAAGCCCGGGATATTTTCGCTTTGGCTGTGTATGGTTTGGTTATCTTCTAAAAGACCTTGGGGTATGTAGAAATAGTCGTATTCGATATCTTTGAAAGATTGGGGCAAAAAATAGACCCATAACCGAAAATTGTGGCAGAAACGATCCGGTCCTTGAACTTCTATAGAAGGGCAGGAAAGGAGCGGTTTATAGGGTGCACACAACTTCTTTATGTATGGATCCAGAGCCATTTTTGGAAGAAAGAGAAGGTCCAACTTCGCCCGTATTGGAAATCGTTTGTAGCGATGAGAGAATTCTAAAGGAAGATAGGCCCGAAACCAGGACCGAGAAGCAATGGATTGCTATTCTCCAAAATCTCAAGAAAGAGGAGATAACCTGGAGAGCTCTGTGGATATGTCCCATACCGATGTTGTACAAATGTAGAGACATGGCTTGGGTTCTTTTGTTCGGAATATGGGGAGGTGTGAGTTACGGACCACTGATGGTGCAAAGACAGCTCGAATCTCGCCAATTCACCCCCTTGACTCATGGACTTGGTATGTTGGAATTTTCTTATGGGGAAGACGGGTATATGAGACAGGTGCGAGAGATTGTAGAAGCATGAAAGCAGACATATCGGGTAGAAATGGCTCGGTATGCTAATAATGTCACATCATGCTATATGGTATGGAGAGCTGAGAGGGTTAACGACAAAGTGTTGGCACCCGATGAGGAAGATGTTTCGCAAATGGATCTGCAATTGAAAAAGGTACCATCTGAGTTAGAGATCGCGAAATTAGAGTTCAAAAAGGAAAAGGCCCGAATGAACCAGGAAGTCATCTGACTCTAAGAAGAAGTCAGTGATTTGAAGATTAAAGGCTCAGTTCAGGAAGCTAAATTGAAAGATGTTGGAAAAGATCGTGACATAACAAAGGAAGATCTCTAGGATCTACACTTAGAGAACAAGAGGTTTTGGTTCGAAATGAAATATGAAGGGACCATTAAGTTTTCCAAAGAATGGGAAAAAGAAATCGATGAGCTCAAAAAAAGAGGCGACCACTGGAAAGGTAAAGCCAAGAAAGAGGAGGTCAAAACTGTTAGGCTTTCACGGGAGAAGCAAGCTAGAGAAGCCATGAACTCCGCTATTTCTGCTGACTTATTGAAATGCCAGCAAGAGAATGAGAGACTTCAAGTAGATTGAAGATTGAAGAAGAGCAGCAATCCGAGAAAGAGGCCCTTTGGAGGAAGGTCTGGGAATTAGAAGAATCACTCCAAGGCCACAAAGTCACATTGATACTCTGCTAAGAGAATTAGATGAGAAAGAAAGAGAATGGCAAGTCACCCACCAGATGACCACCGAAGCCTGCCTGAAAAGGAATGAGCTCATTGAGCACATCATGGCTCAGATCCATAAAGCAGGTTGGAAAGCTAAAGAGATGGTCGATAGGTGTAAAGACCTAAGGTGCCAGGTTATTCCATTAGGGACATATGGGCAAAAAATGTTAGAATTCTTAGACGAGGCTATTAGGCACTATGAACAAGTTCAATGTTTTTATCGTTGATGTAATGAAATTCAGTGTTTAATGAAAGACCGTTCGGTTAAAATTATCCTAAGACCAATACTTTCAATGCATTCATATGCATTCATTTAGCCATTAATTCATTTTCTCAACTAATTATTGGTTCATCAATTTACACTTTATCCATTCATTCATTCTTTCATGCACTCAATAAAGAATAAAGAAATAATATGTCATGAGGTTCTAATCCGAGATGCTTGGTTCCAGATTTGGTAATACCATCGAAGTTCAAGGTCTCGAAATTTGACCAATTGCCATTCATTTCACATCACCATGTTCTGTAGTAAAATGGCAGGGCGTACTCATAACGATAAATTATTAATCCACTGTTTTCAAGACAGCTTGAAAGGATCAGCCGCAAGGTGGTATAACCAACTAGATAGCAGTCGCATTCATACTTGGACAGATCTAGCGAGAGCCTTTTTGGCCCAATACAAGCACATGGCTGACATGGCGCCTGATAGGTTATCCCTGCAAAACATGGACAAGAAGGCAGAAGAAGATTCAAAGAATACGCCCAGAAATGGAGAGACTTGGCTGCTCAAGTACAACCGTCTCTCACAGAAAAGGAAACCACTGTATTGTTTATCAATACATTACGAAGGCCATACTACGACAGGTTGGACGGCAACGCTACCAAGAATTTTGCCGACATGGTCATTTCTGGCGAGATGATAGAGAGTGCCATAAGAAGCGGCAAGATTGAAGGAAGTAAAACCGCCAATAGTAAGAATATAGGGGCAACGAAGAAGAAAGAAGGAGAAATGCAAGCAGTCTCATATGAGAGCCGACCACCATAGAATTATAATAATTATCCTACAAACCGACCCTACAGTTATTCCCCTAACCCATACTTCTACCATCCCACACAACCCCAATAACCAATGAGCTATCGGCCACCAGCGCCAGTATATGCACCATCGCCTATGCCAGCACCCGTGTACACGGCATCTATATACACTAAGATAAGTCGTGTAAAGCTAATTGTTCCCTACATTACAGCAATTTAGAGTTTAAGTGGCGCTTCATTCGCGACGTTTTTATATATATATATATATATATATAAAATGCCGCCGAATATCGTGTTTTTTTATAACGAACGACATTTTTTATCCAAGCGAAGCTATGAAATTATTTAGCAGCGTTTTCGAATAATAAATGTCGCTATAAGGAATTCAATGGCTGCGTTTATAAGTATAAACGCTGCTAAATGTCTATAAAAATTTCACATATTTTTTCTTCCGTCAAATATATTTAGCATTGTTTTATATAAGGGTAGAACGCTTCGTTTAGTATGTGCCTTAGCGGCGTTTGCAAATACAAACGCCGCTAAATTTTTATATCTCCATTTTCAGACCTTCCGTTTTTCCCCTGTTTCTCCAAATAAAAAAAACCTACCTCCTCTTTCTCTCTCTTCATCCACTCCCCCAAATAAAAAAAATCGATTCAAGTTCATCAAGAACAAGTCAAATCCTTGTCTGTCTTCTAGTGAACAGTGGAGAAATTTTCAGCTTTTAACTGAAGCGGGGCTTAGGGTAAGTTATTTTCTTGATATTTGGTATTTAGATATTGCAATTTAAAATTAGGGATATTGGTGAGAGTTTTCTATGTGTAAAAATGTAGAACTATTTGGGTAAAGCTTAATTTATTATTAAATTTATTTATTTAATTTTGAATTTTGATATACGGGTTTATAATTAGTTATAAATATATATATTTGATTTTATAAAGTGGCATGATAAAATTTTATTTTTTAATTTTTACAGGAATCATAAGCTTTGATCCGTTAGCTCTAGCTTACCCTTAGGTGAAAATTTAATGAGGAATTAATAAGGTTTTAGTAGTGAAAATTTAATTACGGACAGTCCGAATATCTCTCTCGATCTCTCCCCTCTGGCTTCCACTCCCCTATAAGACTGACTGTGTGTGTGATATGCACCATGGTCCATGAGTTTATATAAGTCCTAGTAATATTGTTGAAGTTCAAAATTGTGAAGAACAGGTAATTTTCACTGACAATTAATAAACATAATCTATGGTATTTATATAAGTTTAAATCGTGTATAGTTTCAAAATAAGGAGAATGAAATATTAAAACATTATATAGTCTTTGTTGTTGAATCTTGATAAAGTTGTAGAAAACAAACTTGTTTTGCAAAAAGCGATAAAACCCATGTCTGGAATCTGTCTCTTTAAATTAAGTTATGTTTATTGATTAATTAGGGAACTAAACAACTTCAATTTAACCAATTCAAGTTTTGTCTGAAAGTTCTTTGGTTGTTTATGTCAATCTTTATTTTTACATTATCTGGATTTGTTATCTCTTATAGATTAATTTCTATTTGATATGTATTATATAAATTATAAGAATCAAATGAATATGTGACAACATTTTAATCCAAGTCATTAATTCAAGTTGTGATTGTAAATTAGATTCATAATTTACCAATTGGGCAACTGGAAAATCTAAAATCAATTCCCCCAAATGCTTCTTTTATAATGAATGCACAACTTTTAACTTCTTTCAGTAATTTACTTGTTCAGTAGTACTAGCCATATTTGAAAAGTTTTACTCAAACAACTAAGTTGGTTTGCAATGATGCATTGCAGATGTGTATATATCGCTTCAAACTCTGCAGGATTCTTCAAAGACTTTTCGGGGAAAAAAAATGATCCGAATTCAAAACGATTCAGATCCGAATTGACTCAAATCCAAATTGATCCGAATTCGAAATGATCCGAAAAATTAATCTGAAATAACCTGAACTTAAATTAAGTATAATTTTATTTTAAAAAAACATTAATTTAATAAAAATAAAAATATAAGATAAATTATTAATTTATTTTAATTATATAACTTTAAATTATTTTTTAAAATATTTTTTCTTTACTATTACAATTTTATATATTTTGAATATTATCTTTTTTAATTATGATAAAAAATAAATTATTTTTATTATTATAATTGAATTTTAATTTTTATATTATTATAAATATTTTTTTTTTACTTTTTTAATTTGATAAAATAATTAAACAAATCGACAACAACCATTTTTTTAAAAATTAATTAACAATAATTTAAAAATAGTTAAAAATTTACCTAAAAATCAAGTAAAAACCGGATTGTGAACATAATCTTACTACATAATCAAAATATTCCAACTTCCTTAATTTCAAATTACAAATTAAGTAAAAACTAAATATGTGTATCTTATTACGATAATTTATATTTTATGTTATAATAATATATTATCATGTGATATATAATACATGAATTTGTTATCGTTATACATATTATTTAGAATAAATGTTGTTTTTAATTTTTAATTTTATAATTTTTATCTTATAATTTAGATTAGCTTAGTCAATGATCATAATGTTAACTCGTTGGACGATACATGCTACTAAATTCATTAAAAATATATAAATTTTTATTTTATTTTACAGAGTTACAAAATATATAATATATATGATAATATTTATACATTATACAAAAGTACCATGAATAAAATTTTTATCTTATAATTTAGATTAGCTTAGTCAATGATCATAATGTTAACTTGTTGGACGATACATGCTATTAAATTCATTAAAAATATATAAATTTTTATTTTATTTTACAGAGTTACAAATATATAATATATATGATAATATTTATACATTATACAAAAGTACCATGTATGAAAATGTGTTAAAAATTAAATCTTTATAGACTATAAAATTTTTATTAATTTAATTTTACACGTTATGTTTAAAATTTAAAAATATTAAATATATGACTAATTGAAAACAGTCTATATATCTTATCAAAATGAATTGCACACTAGATTTTTGATGTACAAGTCCCAATCTAAGCAAGGGGAAAACTAATCAAAGATCAAAGATCGGCTCCAACTTTTTGTGATTCGACACTGGGAAGGGTTATAAAAAAAACAAGATGATGAGATTATGGAAGTACCGAGCATTTATTGCTACTGTACTGTTTATTATAGTTTCTACTGCTTTTTTTTTTTTTTTCCTTTAAGAAAAAATCACCCAACAAATATTGAATGACTGAGCACTCATATCCTCTCGTTGAGTCTTGATACATGGGTTAGTTTAGTATTGCTATTGAAAAAAGTTTAAGTTGAAAAAGTTTGGGTTGAAAAAAATGTGTTTAAAAATTATGGTGAAAATTTATGATTTAAAAAATTTAAGTGTTTGGCATTGTTGTGAAAAAGTGTCGTGAAAAATTGAAATGTAAACAAAAATATGTTTAAAATAATAAAAATGTTGTGGGAAATTGAAATGTGATTCTCATGTTTGGTATGCTAAAAAATACTCACTTTCATGGGAATGTAATTTTCCTTAGAGAGTTACTTTCCTACAAGCATTGGAATTATTCCGATTCTCACGAGGAGAGGTGAAAAAGTAATTTTTCTATGTAGTTGAAAAGTTAAAAAAAAATGTTAAAACAAAATTACCCTCTTCTTATTTGATTTAAAAATTATCAATTAAAAATAATTTTTAGATATTTAGTACAAATGTTTGTTAATAATAAATATCATTGAAATATTTAAATAATATTTAATTTGTATCCAGCTTTTTAATTTTCTAATTACATTAGAGTAACTTCGAAAATTTATTATTAACAAATATTTTTTTGTTACACTACTACATGCATTTGGCGCACCCCACCAATTGTAGTTTAATCATTTAAATTAATATTTTTAGGGGGAGTGCTCACTACAATAGCTTGCTATTGAGGTTCTCTGAGTGTCGTTCATGTGTTACACTACTACATGCATTTGGCGCACCCCACCAATTGTAGTTTAATCATTTAATTTGATGGCTAAAATATTAAAGCATCTATTACCTAAAAATTATTTTGATTCTCATAAACTTGTGCATTTTGGAAGTTTAGAATCAAACTCAGAAATATTCAGTTTAATAGACACACTTTTTAGACTCATAATCTTTTCAAAATAAGTGACAGAAAAATAGTGACGTTTAAAGCTTGAGAGAGCATAACAATCGGTCTATAAAATAAAAGCTTCAGAATTTGAGTACATCTAACTTCTAAGTGTTTTGCAAGTTCAATGAGAAATTAGGGTGTATGCTTTTGGTAATGAAATTAGAAGGAAAAAAAAAAAGGCTTGGAAGGGATATCATGATTATGACATTTTCGACAAATCTAAAACATAATTTCTTTAAGTATAGTTGTCCAACTTATAGATTTAATCAAGTGAATAAAATTATTTCATCGTATTAAATTAATTTTTTTTAAGGGAAGATCCAACCACAATATCTTATTATTGGGTATCTCGAGAGTCACCTACACGTTGCATGTGCGCATCCCATCAATTCTAGTTCAATCATATAAATTGGTGGTAAAAATGACTACTTTTTAATTTCTGTAAGTTCAATGAGAAATTGCGCTGTAAACTTGTAGTAATGAAATTAGGGGAAAAAAAAAAGTTACGATTCAAATCTTTCTTTCCAAAATAAAAAAATGACTTTAGAAATAGTTTTCAACCGCAATATACGTGCCTCGGTTACAACCTCACTAGCATAGGCACCTCACTAAATAACTTTAGATTTACGAATTATATGGACAAAAACTAAAAGGTAACATAGTATTTTGTGATCCAATAAAAATGTCTATTCATTATTGAAATTAAAAATATTTTATGATAAAAATGTTAAATCAATTAATTTATAAAAAAAAAAATTAAATCCCTTAATAAATTGAGTATTTCTTGATTAAATAGAGTGTTTATAATAATTTAATAATTATAGTTATAACAATTTTTTCTTCGATTCTCGGTTCAATCGACCGATTCAATTATGAAAGAAATTTTAATTTTAAATATATGATTTTTATATTAAATATATATTACATATAGTAAATAATTAATAAAAAAAATGCATTTGGCAAAATGGTATAATCTTTAAAAATAGAATTAAGAGAATTAAAAAAATTAAAAATTCAAATTTCATCACTTTCAAAAAAAAATTGAATAAAATAAATCTAAACTTGAATGGATAATGCAATTACATTCGTGAGTCGGACATTCAGATTGCTAACAAATAATATAAGATTTATGTATTATTATTTCTTGTAAATAATGAATAACTTGATTTCTCATAATGAATATATATTATATAGATTGGTGGATAGGCTTGATTTCATTTCTTAAATATTCTTAGACCAAGCCTAATTCTGTCAAGAACAAGAACAAACAGACAAACAAAGATTGCACGGGTCTGGTGCATTTCATTAATTCTAATTCAATCATTTAAATTGGTGGCTAATAGCTATTTTTTTTAAAAAATTCTTTAAAGTTCATGAAATTTTTAAAGCATCTACTACCTATAGTTCTAAGTTTACTATCTATAGTTTTAAGTTTAAAAACAACTTGAAACTCATAAAATTGTGCATTCTTAAAAGTTAAGACTCAAAATCTTTTCAAAAGTGACACAAAAAGGAGTAAAATTTAAAGCTTTTGAGAGCATAACAATCTGTCTATAAAACAAAGGCTTCAAAATTTGAGTACTCTTAACTTCCAAGTATTTTGCAAGTTCAATGAGAAATTGGGGTGTAAGCTTGTGGTAATGAAATAAGTTAAAAAAAAATTAAAATAAAATAAAAAGCTTGGAAGGGATGTCATGTTGGCAAAATCTAAAACATATTTTTTAAAGTTAATAGCACCAATAGTCCCCAAAGTATAAAGCATATTTTATATTGGTCCCTAAACTTCAAAATGTATCAAATTGGACCTTACTTACAAGTATCATAACAAATTGATCCCTTCCGTTACCTTCACTGTAGCAATCAGCTTAGTGACACGTGTCACCAGCTGATTGCACCACATTTCTTTTCATTTTTTCTTTTTTTCTTTTTTTCTTTATTATTTTTTAATAAAATAAATGCAAATAAATATTTTTTATAAAATTAATGTAAATAAATATTTATATTTTATAAATTATTTAATTATTAAAAAATTAATTTAAATTATTATTTATCTTTTGTATTTATTTATAAAGAATAATAAAGAAAATGAGAAAATGAAAACATTAATAAATACAAAAGATAAATAATAATTTAAATTAATTTCTTAATAATTAAATAATTTATAAAATATAAATATTTATTTACATTAATTTTATAAAAAATATATATTTTTCTTTTTTTTCTTTTATAAATAAATTAATTTTGTAAAAATGAAATAATTTATAATCATAAAATATAAAATATTTATTTACATTCATTTATTAAAAATATATTTTTTACTTTTTTATTTAAAATATAAAATATTTTTTTACTTGTAAAATATCTGTAACTGTTTCTTTAAATCAGATAAAATTCCTTGTTCCGACGGATATTTAATTCCCATGAATCCCCTCTCCCCAATAACAAAACGTTAAAAATCAAACCAGCTGAAATTGAGTAAGGCACACAAATAATATTGGGCAGTGAGTAAGGCGCAAGAAGAAGAAAACTTATAACTAGAATTGGGTAGGGGCCGCGCGAACGCAGGCCCCCGCTGTCACAAATTATGACGTAGACTCTCCCACTTGGGGAGACCTTAGAGCAGCAGCCCTCCCAAGTGCAATGGAAGTCACTGTCCTAGGCCATGGATCTTCTTGATCGTCCATTGACCCCGTCCAGGTAAGTATGTTTGAAAGTTGGGGTATGCTCCTTCTTTATACACAGCGCTTATATTTTGTTTACTATATCTAGGGATGTGGGATTCAAGTCTGTTTACCATATGGTAGGGATGTTGAGCGAGTGAAGTGCCCCCATAAGCTATAAGGGCGAGCTATATGTAACAATTTCTTGAGCAGCAATTGAACTAGATGTTCCAAGTGCAATCGAACTTATGAATTTGCCTGTTTACAACGTAGTGAGCTTGTTTATTAAATTATATAAATGTTATTTACATATTAAGCTTTATTTTAAAAGGGTTATAGCTTATGAACAAAAATAAATGTATTATGTTAAATCGGTTTTACTTTTGATTTATTTATTTTATTTCATGTTTCAGATTTACGTTAATTTAATTTTTTTTTTATTTGATTAATTTATTTATGTAATATTCAATGATTATTTTTATTTTTATTTTTGTTTTAATTATTTTGCATGATTAGGAAAATAAATATGAATTTAGGTAAATTTGATAAATAAAGTTAGGATTGATTAAGACCATTTAGATGAAACCAATTTAGGATAATATGTGATTAATATGGTACTATTTTTAGGATAGGCGTTGTGGGAGTGTTACTCCTTCCCCGCACGTAACCGAACTCCAAAATCTAGTTATGATAAGTAGACCAGAACCTATTCTTTTAGGGTGCATTAGTCAAGCTTAGGATTACTTTAAAAATGATAGATTCATCGTGACTAATCACACCTAGCAAAAAAGATTAGTCGCGACTCCATGATTTGCATCTAGTATGATGAATTCGTATTTGGCACGTTATGACTAGGGGTGTAAATGAGACACATGTGCTCGCAAGCTACTCGAATTCGGCTCGAAAAAAACTCGAATTCGGCTCGGTCATTGTCGAGCCGAGCTCGAGCTGTCGAACGAGCCAAGTTCGAGTATCTTAATATCCGATTCGAGCAACTCGCGAGCCTAATCGAGCTTTTTCATTTTTAATATATATTTTTTTATTTTTAATTATAAATTTACTATTTTATCCTTTCTATATATATATATATTAAAAACCCTAAAACCTAATTTTTCTCCCCTCTCTCAATGTGCTGCCGCTATTCTTCTCCCCCCCCCTTTCCAATCCCGCTATTCCTTCCACCAGTTCCTCCCTTCTCTCCCTCCCCAACTCCCACCTGTTGCTTCTCCCTTCTCTCCCACCTAGGGCTTCTCCCCAGGACCTACGGCTTCTCCCTTTTTTTTTTTGGGTAGAGAAACTGCAACAAAACCTTATGAAACTTGCCAGCTCATTCTCTCCACAAATTTGTTAAGGCCTATGCTGCCCATCTCCTGCATTTTCATCTCTACCTTTTTTTCACTATTTTAGGTTTTCATCTTTAATTTACTTTTTGTGTTTATCTATTTTCATTTTCTTATTTAATTGAGATTTTTTTTATTATGTAAAATCTCTTTTATTGCAAAGATGATGCTTTTTATAAATTTTCAAATAAAGAGTCCAAAGTAACTTTGAAATAAATCTTATAAGAATTTGATGTTTTTACTGCTAATATATTTGTATTGAAAGAACTCGTATCCTTTGGCTTTGTTTGTTAGTTTTGCTAATTGATTTTTGTCTTTCTAGATCTAGTATGTTAGATTTGTCTTGCGTTTTAATAATTTGTTCATTACCTAAAGAAATTTCATTATTTATTAAATTTAATTTATATATGAAAAATTTTAATTCGAGATCGAGCTCGAATATGAAAACCGAGTAAACGAGCCTAATCGAGCGATCTCGAATAGTTTGATTTTATCTCGAGCCTAAAAAATGATACTCGATCGAGCTCAAGTTGAGTTTCGAGCCACGAGTTTCGAATCGAGCTCGAGCTTCTCACTATTCAGGCTCGGCTCGATTACAACCCTAGTTATGACAGAAAGTAATGCCTTTCAATTTTGATTGATGAATGTATTTAATCATTCTTACCAGATCACTACCGTTCACACACACACACACACACACACACACATATATATATATATATATTGTAGGATCCTTTGTCGTGCAAAAGTAATTAACCAGGTAGTAGATACCCAAGAACCCGACATCAAATGGAATATCTACTACTACCAAATAATCAAACATGCATTTACTAAGGGCTAGTTTACTATTTAATCTCTAACCACTAGACAACCTAGAATAAGCTCTCTAGATTTAATGTAATGGCAGCTTTATGATAAGAAAGATAGGTTGATCTAGGCAACAAACACATAAGCTCGGATTGTTTAACCTATGTTATGTTCCACTTTGCAATCAGCGAAAACTTGACCATAATCATTAATCACAAATTGCCACTTATGAATAGGAAATCAAGACAATTACACGAATCAAGACTCCTAAACTAGCAATAGATAATTATCAAGATCTATCTAGTTCGCGACCTAAACAAATCAAGATAACACCATGAATAGTTTTTATGGAAGAACATAATCAACTTTGATAGAAAACTAATGATAGCTAAATCTGAAAATCAATTACAAAACTTGTCTAGGGCTTTGAAATCACCCTTAACCAAATAAAAGTTTAGCATTGCATAGGCATAATCAACATAAACATGAATATTCAAAAGAAACTAAGAATAAAAATCAAATAAAACTAAGAGAAGAAGAAAAAGAAGAAAAAGATTGATAAATAATCAAAAGCATATCCTAGTTGGTGGCTCAAAAGATGGTATTTATAGAGCTTTAAAGTTTTGGAAACCCTTTCTTGCTGATCAAGGAAGCTAGGGGTCAAATGAGTGCAAAATAGGCAAGTTTTACAAGTTTTGTGGTTTTTTTCCAGATTTGTGAGTTTTGGAGGCAGTAAGGTTGGCGCCGCGGCGCCGAGTAGGCTGTCTTGTGGCTTTTTGCTCGCTGACTTTGGTTTCATGACTGCTGCACTGTCTCGCACTTTGTCAGCTGATTTGGATGACCATTTCTTGTCCGATTTAGGCGTGTAAACTATAGTTGGAAAGTATTCAAGTCAGCTTCAAAAGTCAAGAAGGAAGTTTCTTCAAATAATGAGTTTAACATAATGATTTCTTAGCAACAAGCTCCGGATGTCAAATCTGCCTGATCACTTAGCACTAGATCTGCTCATGGCCCAGGCCGCGGCCCGGTTTTTATTCAAATTCATTGCCCAGGCCAAGCCTTGGGTCGGGCCGGTAGTCCCGAATTCACTGTTCATCATATTAAAAAAATATTTTCTTAATTTTTTTTATATTTTTATAATTAAAATTAAATAAAATAATATTATTATAATAAAAAAACTGTTCCGGGCTAGGCCGAGCCGACCTAGATCAAAAATATCATGTCCAGGCCCGGCCCAATACCTAGCGGGCTACCCGGCCCATGAGCAGGTCTACTTAGCACTAAGAATTTGATATTTTTGACTCCCAAGTCTTCTTCCATCTTATGATTGTGACTTTATAAGCTCTTTAACATCATAATTGACATGTTTTGACTTCATCTCATCCAAAATACTTATAATTCACAAAAATATAATAAAATATCAAGGAACTTAAGAATTAAAGCACAAAGTATAAGGAAATAATACATGAAAATATATGAAATTAAGCACTTATCATCTTTAAAGCTCATGAAAATTTTAAAGCATCTACTATCTATAGTTCTAAGTTTACCATCTATAGTTTTAAGTTTAAAAACAACTTGAAACTCATAAACTTGTGCATTCTGAAAAGTTAAGACTCAGAATCTTTTCAAAACTGACACAAAAAGGAGTAAAATTTAAAGCTTTTGAGAGCATAACAATCTGTCTATAAAACAAAGGCTTCAAAATTTGAGTACTCTTAACTTCCAAGTATTTTGCAAGTTCAATGAGAAATTAGGGTGTAAGCTTGTGGTAATGAAATAAGGGGGGAAAAAAAAAGCTTGGAAGGGATGTCATGACTATGGCATGTTGGCAAAATCTAAAACACATTTATTTTTTAAGTATAGTCAACCAATTTATAGATTTAATCAGGTAAATAAAGTTCTAATATTATTCAATATAAATATAAGACATTGATGCCAAACTGAAATCAAGCACATCAATCCTAGTTTTTTTTTTTTTTTAGATTACAAAAGGCTAATAAATTGGTTTTTAGACCAATTGCCAACAAATATCACACAACATGGCTATCTAAGGAACGGACATGATTAACATTTAATTTGTCTAATAGCATTTGCAATTATCTATGTCTAATAACATTCTCAGATTTTACTTATCTAACTGTTTCTTTAAATGAGATTGTAGACACCGGATTTTATCTGAGTTTAATTTTATTTTTTAATTTAATTAAATAAATAAGAAATTTCTAGGTGAGAAAAATTCTCTTAAAAATTCTCCAGAACGAATGGAAGAATATTCTAAGAGATAATTTTCGATATTAAGATCAGAATTTATTTTTCGAACAAACATTAATAAAATGTGGATTAATTTTGGAAGATTAATTTAAGATAAATAATTTTGTTGAATAATCTAATTGTTTCCGACGACGGAGCCTCTTCAATAGAACGAATGGTTTCTTTTGAATACTCTCGAGGTGAGGAAATGTTTTTTTGTAATTTCTTCAAAATGAATGGAAGGAAGACCTAAAAAATAATCTCCGAGATTTCTAACTTTAACAATTAAAATGAAAATAGGATAGACAAGACCATTTAATTAAGACGTTTAAGTATCACAAGACTAATTAGGTACTATCTCTTAGATAGACGTTGTGAGGGTGCTAATCCTTCCTCACACGTAATCGTACTCCCGAACCTAGTTCTGATAAGTAGACCAAAACCTATTCTTTTTAAGGTGCCTTAGTCAAGCTTAGGATTACTTTAAATATGATAGATTCGTATAGGTGACTAATCACACCTAGATTAGATGATTAGTGGCGACTCCATTGATTTGTGTCTGGCATGCTGAATTCGTATTTGGCACGTTATGACAAAGATAAAATTCCTTGTTCCCACTATAATATTACTTATTCCGGATATTTAATTCCCATGAATCCCCTCTCCCCAATACCAAAGAGTTGAAAAACAAACCAGCACTGAAATTGAGCAAGGCACTCAAATAATATTGCGTATTGAGAAGGTGCAAGTAGAAGAAAACTTATAACTAGGATTGGGTAGAGGCCGCGCGAACGCAGGCCTCCGCTGCCACAAATTATGACGTAGGCTCTCCCACTTGGGGAGACCTTAGAGCAGCACCCCTCCTAAGTGCAATGGAAGTCACTGCCCTATGCCATGGGTCTTCTTGATCGCCCATTGATCCCGTCCAGGTAAGTATGTTTGAATGTTGGGGTATGCTCCTTCTTTATACATAGCGCTTATATTTTGTTTACGATATCATAGCAATGGGGGATTCAAGTCGTATTGTGGACGCACAAAAAGGTTTAAAATGTTGGTTCCAAAGCCAAAATAAATGGTTTTGACATCATTGTTCTAAAGCTATAAATTGGACTACGCTTTTAAAAAATTATGTTTTAGATTTTGCCAAGATGTCAGTCATGACTCATGATATCCCTTGCCGTTAAAGTATTTGAGAGGTCCCTGTACTATATTATCTAAGTGCAAATTAGTCACTCTATTATAAAATTGGGTAATTTAGTCCTTATACTTTTAAGATTTAAAATCACTAACTGGTGTAACGTGAAACCATTTAAAAAGCTGACGTGGCATTTAACTTATGTTTAATTATTGACGTGAATGTCAAATGCTGAGGTGGCACCAATAAAATATATTATTTATGATGACATTGACAAAATAAATAATATATTTTCAACATTTGATGTGGCATTTTCAATAACTTGGTTATTTATTTTATCCACGTCATCTTAAAATAATATATTTTATTGATGTCATGTCAGCATTTGACATCCACGTCATCAATTAAACACAGGTTAAATACCAAGTCAGCTTTTTTAACGGTTTACTTAGTGATTTTATCTTTTTGCTTCAATTTTTAAAGAACAAAAACTAAATTACAGTTTTATAGTAGAAGGACTAATTTGCACTAGATGATATAATACAGAAACATCCCCAGTACTTTGACCTATCCCTTGCAAGCTCTTTTTATTTTTCTCTAATTTTCAATACCACAAGCTTTTACCAACAATTTTTCATTGAACTTGCAAAACACTCGGAAGTAATTAGAACTACTCAATTTTAAAGCCTTTTTATTGACCAGTTGTTCTAAAGATTTAAAACGTCACTCTTTTTCTGTTAATTGGTTTTTGTCATAAAAGATTTCGAGTCCAAGTAATACAAATTTTGCTTTTCGCTCCTTCTCTTCTCTTAATTTGCTTATTATTCTTGTTCTCTTCTCACTTTTTGGCTTCTGCTCTCAGCGGGTCTTTTTCTTTTCTGTTGTACCCTTTCTTCCTCCTATCTCTATGGTAATTAGTAACTGCCATATATAGATAAGAGTCGGCAACGGTTAATTCGGTTAGAAATTAACAAAAACTGAATAAATCAAAGTTATATATTTTATTAATTGAATCAATCGAATTTTGGAAATAACCGATTAACTGATAACCAACTTGCAATCGATTAATTCAATCGGTAAATCAAATTAACCAAAACTTTGAACTTAAATCCTAGATTAAATCTTTTTTAGACTATTTTAGTTGGTATTTATTTGATGAGCATGGCACCTCGGGCTTACAACGTGGTGAGCTTGTTTATTAAATTATATAAATGTTATTTACATATTAAGCTTTATTTTAAAAGGGTTATAGCTTATGAACAAAAATAAATGTATTATGTTAAACCGACTAATCCTTAAATATTTCAAAACTGTAATTAATTGATTTTACTTTCGAAATAATCGAACCATTTTTAATTGAATTGCTTTAATTAATTCGATTTTAACCAAAAATTACTCATCTTATTGGTTACTAGTTAGGAAGAGATTTAATTAGTAAAACCTAATTAATGAGCAACTCAAAGATTGAACTAAAATTGGTGGGTGAGCCAGGTCCATGCAATAGTGCAACACAAGGACGACACTTGAGAACTCCAATAGCAAGCTATTGTGGTGAGCTCTCCCCAAGAAAAATTAATTTAATATCATGTGAATCGATGATTCACGTTTCAGATATTAAACTGATAAGAACAGATACTACACTTGATCTTAGCCAAAAGGCCGAGAAAGGTATGCGTTGATATGTGGCTAAATTTTTCTTTTATAATGCACCTCCGCATCACCCTTTGCTTATACTCTCGAATATGGGATTTAGACTAAGTTAGAAGAACTTTTAGCATATGTCCTTGATATGGACAATTTTTATGATTTTTTCTGCACATGGCATGTTGGTGACTTTTACACATGAAAAAATTTGGATGTCGAAACCAGACTTTGAAGTGTAGCTTAGGAATATGGCGGTGCTCTTTGTTTTTCCTTTGGTGCAAGGTGAAGTCATTTTAGCTAAAGTAAAAAATTCACCATCTTAGGGTCACACTAAGCTAAGTCGTGCAATGCTAATTGTTCCCTAAGAACCCGAGCTAATAACTAGTTAAAAAACATTTAAACAATCACTCCCCAAATTGTAGCAGAACCAAGCATTAACAAATAACAACACAAATTTCCTAGGATGAATTATGATGTAAACAGTCTAATTTGGATATTATAACAGTAGTCCTCTTGTTGCGGCCTGATATTGACCTGATTAATTAAGAGATGTTAAGAATTAAAATTCATCGGCAAATTTAGGAAATTAAACAAGCTCTACATTATTATTGATTTTTGAAGATGCTGCTAAGCTGAGGACAAGTTGTGATTGTAAATTAGATTCATTATTTACCAATTGGGCAACTGGAAAATCTAAAATCAATTCCCCCAAATGCTTCTTTTATAATGAATGCACAACTTTTAACTTCTTTCAGTAATTTACTTGTTCAGTAGTACTGGCCATATTTGTGAATTTTTACTCAAACAACTAAGTTGGTTTGCAATGATGCATTGCTGATGTGTATATATAGCTTCAAACTCTGCAGGATTGTTCAAAGATTTTTCGCAAAAAAAAAAAAAAAGTGTGGGAGTCTGTCAGACAACCTTGTGACCATCCCAGGCTGGTTTGAATCAGGCTGAGAACGATCCTCTACTACTTCAATAGGGAGCTGAGCCCTAATGAAGAGGTTAATCACGCTCTGATCACAAGGCCGTGGTTCATCAACCAGACTTGAGATCCTGTCTCCTTTGTGCTAAAGGACACAGAGGTACGAGCCTATAGAACAGATCCTGTTCAAGTAAGGTCGTGCCCTGTCTCTCTTGCTTTCTCCTATATATTCCTTGGACGTTTCATATGTTCCTTCTGTTGGGAAAAATAAAACCTGGTTACCCAAAAGCAAGCATTCACCCACAACAAGCATTCGAATAAGAAAAGAAAAAGACACAATATTTTTTTACGTGGTTCGACCCTTCTTGGCCTACATCCACGATCCCATAAGGATAACATCACTACAACAAGTAGCTTTTGCACGGATAAAACTACAAACCCTCATACAAGTAGCTTTTGCACGGATAAAACTACAAACCCTCATACAAGTAGCTGTTGCACGGATAAAACTACAAACCCTCATACAAGTAGCTTTTGAATGGATTAAGCTACAAACCCTCAAATTAAAACACTATGACTCACCACCGGATAATCCTAATACAAGAGTATAGACTATCTCTCACAAGGGTGGTGGGTGAGTTCAACCAAAGCCTAAGCTCTCTACTTATAAGGTGAAAGCCCCCTTGGCTTAACATAAGCAAGCTATGTGGGATTGGGACTTGACTCAAAAATACTCAACATATCCTCCCTTGAGTCAAAGTCCCAATAACCACTTGGCAGGAACTCGACAACTCTTCTTCCTTGAACAAAGCTTCTCTCCTTACTCGAACTCGAACAAAAAAAAAAAAAACTCTTGGCAGCTGGCAGCATCTCTCCTTGCTTGAACCAAAAGCTTTTAGGCAACTCCTCCCTCGAACCATAAGCTTTGATACCAGTTGTTGGGAAAAAATAAAACCTGGTTACCCAAAAGCAAGCATTCGAATAAGAAAAGAAAAAGACACAATATTTTTTTTACGTGGTTCGACCCTTCTTGGCCTACATCCACGATCCCATAAGGATAACATCACTACAACAAGTAGCTTTTGCACGGATAAAACTACAAACCCTCATACAAGTAGCTTTTGCACGGATAAAACTACAAACCCTCATACAAGTAGCTGTTGCACGAATAAAACTACAAACCCTCATACAAGTAGCTTTTGAATGGATTAAGCTACAAACCCTCAAATTAAAACACTATGACTCACCACCGGATAATCCTAATACAAGAGTATAGACTATCTCTCACAAGGGTGGTGGGTGAGTTTAACCAAAGCCTAAGCTCTCTACTTATAAGGTGAAAGCCCCCTTGGCTTAACATAAGCAAGCTATGTGGGATTGGGACTTGACTCAAAAATACTCAACACCTTCAATGTGGGTATCGTTATTTCCAAAGATGAAATGCTATAGGTGTTTCATTAGAGTGGATTTAATGATGTGAGTTTTGTTAGAAATATGCAAAGCAGAGAAATTAACAGACATCTGGAAGCACAACATTCATTTTTCTCCAGGCAAAGAAATGAATCTCTTAACTAGCATCTCTTGCTTAACAGCTGTAGAGCCCATTTCTTTTTTTTTTTTTTTTTTTTCTGGCAAAATACAAGTAAATGACAGTGTATTATTCTCTCATATACTGCAGTTATTGGTATTTTAATTCTATTATATTAGTTTTAGTTAAATAAATAGAATTATATTGAAATCACACCCTTGAAATAAATAGAATTATATAGAAATCTTGTTATTTTATTCTATTTTATTATTTTTAGCTAGAAGAATCTAAATCTAAGACTTTGTTATATATTTACAAATGAATCAAATTTCTTTGATATGTATTTACAAATGAACCAAATTTTCGAATCGATGATATATACTTATGAATCAAATATTCAATCAAATCTACGAATCGCTGACATATACTTACAATTGAATCAAATATTGGATGTGTACACTTACAATTAAATATATTCGAATAAATGGATACACCTAAAAAACTAAAACTGAATAAATAAATAAATAAAATATGCACTTATAATTGAGCCAAATATTCAAATAAATGAAATACACCTAAGAAACTAAAACTGAATAAAATGTTAGGATCGCCGTATTACCTATTAGGTCAAATATATTTTCTTGAAAGACAAGGGATAGGTCTAGAAGGAGAGAAAATGGAAATAGATATGAAACTTTTCAAGACTTAGAAATTGTAGGACTTTACCCCGAAGGGAGCCCTTCCAGAAATTCTCGAAGGCCAGGGCTGAACCCAGGCCTAAGAGGGGGTTTGGAAATAGTTTTCAACCAGCAATAGACGCGCCTCGGTTAGAACCTCACTAGCTGCGTCATTGCCCCAAGCGCAAAGATGATTTTTCTAATCATGTTAGCTCCATTTTCAAACCATGATTTCAACAGCAAAAGTCATTTTTTTTTTATCTGTTTAACATTGCGTTTGAGATGAAAAACAACTTTTGACCTCTCCAAAAATAATACTAAACAAGGCCATAATATCTTGAGTCCTTTCCAAAACTCCTAATTTGATTCCCCATCAGATCTGATTTTATAATTAATTTATTATCATATTTTATTTAGAATCAAATATTTGATCGATGTGTAAGCTTAGAATTAAATAAGTCAAATATTCAGATAAATGAATGCACCTAAAAGGCTAAAACTGAATCAAATATTCGGATAAATGAACAACTACAATTGAGTAGAATTCTTTTTCTAGAAAAAGGCAAGGCCTTGAGGGAGAGAAATTGGAAATAAATGTGAAACATTTCAAAACTAGAAATTGTAGGGCTTTACCCCAAAGGGAGCCCTTCCAGAAATTCTCGAAGGCCAGGGCTGAACCCAGGCCTAAGAGGGGGTTTGGAAATAGTTTTCAACCAGCAATAGACGCGCCTCGGTTAGAACCTCACTAGCTGCGTCATTGCCCCAAGCGCAAAGATAATTTTTCTAATGAAGTGTTAGCTCCATTTTGTAAGGGATGCAAGGATTGTCATGTTATTCACCAATAAATGTGGGATACATGGCATAATTACTTGGGTCCAATTTAGTATTGTCAATGGCAATAACATATTCTTACATGCTATTCAGAACAAATTCACTTTGTATATTTTATCTGCCATTACGTTTATGATTAATGTTATTAATAATAATTAAGATCAAATTTAGCTCAATCTCAATGCCAACTGAGCTCATAATCACATTCATGATTATTGGAAAAAGGATGAATAAAGAAAACAACTATCATCAAACCAAAGACTTTGAATGCTATTTTGAAAATTTAATGATGAGAAAACTCAAATTATTTCATTAAAGTTATAGAGAATGATTCGATATTTCAGAAAGCATCCAACTTCTACTACAGATTAGTAAAGGAGAAAAGGATCTAAGCAAAATTCTACAACCGAATTATTTTTTTTAAATTTGTATAGTAGAAAGGATTATTTTTGCATAATCCCATCAATAAATTACTACTACAATTAGAAATAGAATTATTCATAAAAAGAGTTATTTTTGCAATTGGTTATGTGATTAATGCATGATTAGGGATGGCAATTAGATCTGCTCACGAGCCGGGCAGCCCATCTGGCCCGACCCGATCCGAAACAATGTTTTTTGTATTAAAATAATATTATTTTATTTAATTTTAATTATAAAAAATATATATTAATAAAAAATATTTTTTTAAATGTAATGTATAGTGCTCACGGGCCGACGGGCCAGCCCGGGTAAGGACTTTGGAAAAAATTCGGGCCTCGGCCCGGCCCAAGAACACCTCTAATGGCAATGGAGCAGGGGCGGGGCGGATTTTGCAATATCTGCCCCTGCCCCGCCATAGGATTACTCTGCCCCGCTCCGCCGTGAATGTTGAAATTTCAATACCACAACCACCTTTATGATGTAGGTTATATTCATAACCGCCCCACCCCACCCCGTTCTGTCCCATCCAAAATTTATTATGCAAGTATAGTTATTATAAATTTTGATATTCATAAAACATAAAATAAAATAAAAAGGTATAAATTGATATTCATAAAACATTAAAGTAACAGAAAGCAAAAACATTGATGCAATTAATTAATAGAAGATTTCTGCATAAAGAGAGAGATCGAGAGGATAAGAATGAATGAATAAACAAAGTGGAGCAATGCTGGTAAAATTAGCAGAGTATAGATTAAAGCCTTTGCAAATACAAGAATCCCAATAAAATATCATTTGAAGAGAATATAAAAAATAAAAAGAACCCCCATGGCAACATTGGCACTTAAATAAAATTAACAACACAAGTTTCGGAAAAAAAAAAAAAACACCTAGCCCTGAAAATCTTATAATCTACCAACAATGAAACACAACTTTTTCTTTCAATACACTTGAGGAATAAGAAAAAGACAAGTTCAAAGATTTAATTTGTTAAAAGGAAATAAACCTAAAAATTATGTGACACGTGATTCTCAGACTCAACGTCTTATCTTTTCCTTCGTCTAGGATTGTAATCGAGTTAAGGAAGAAGAGCTGAGAGGTGATTTTGGGAGAGAATGAAGGAAGCTCGATTAGATTTTGGGGTTTTGGTGTTTTGTCAAAATGTCGACTGCTGGGAAAGAAAAAGAGTTGCGGCTAAAATGAAAATTAGGGAAAGAAATTAGGTTTTGAGATTTTAAGTGTATATATATATAGAGTAAGGGTAAAATAGTAATTTAATATTAAAAATATATATATATATATATATATTTATAAATAAAAAACTAGGATAAAGTATTAGATTAGGTTTTTAGAAGGAAGAATAAAAAAAATAATAAGTTTAATTGTATAATTACTTTATTGTCCTTATAAAATTAAATATCTAAGGGTAAAATAGTAATTTTAATAGGTGGAGCGGGGCTGTGCGGATCAGGCAAATACTGAAACTGCTCCATAACCGCCTTTCAAATAAAAAAAAACCACACCGTCCTGTCCCGCATCCATTGTTCAAAAAAAAAAAAAAAAAACCTCTTCATTCGAATCGATTCAAAATCCATCGGACGGTTCAGGTTTTACCATCCGTATGCATGATCTCCTTGTTCAAAGAGCACTAATTCTTCTTACCCAAATAAAATAAAAAATCCCATTGTGAAATAGGTTAAATAAACACACACAAAAAAAAATTCATCTTAGAGTTGCATGTAGTTACAAACAATGTCATTTTGTCTATACACTCTATTTAGACTGTGTTTTTTTCGGCACCTTTTAAGGTGTGTTTGGATGGGATATTTGGAAAAAAAAATTCATTTCAATTAAGGTTTTCAAAAGCTTGAAAATGAATCTAATTACTTGGGTTTAAAAAGTAGGGGAGAATTTTAAATTTTAGATAAAATTTCAAGAGGGAATTTGCGCATCTCAAATTCCTTACTGAAATTCCATCTAAATAAGTTATTTTTCAAAAAATTTCCAAATCACTGCCCACTTTACCCAATAGATCCGCATACAAAATTCAAAAAACAAAATATCATTTTATTTAACTTAATATATATTTTTTTATATATTATTAATAATATATATACATTTTTACAAATCTAATGATATTCATATTGCAATACATTTGTATTTTAAGTTTTAATATTATTATTCTTATTTTATAATTACTTTTATCTCATGAAAAAATAACCTAAATTTTTTCTAATAAATATCTATCCAAACAAAACAATTACAAATACTAATATTTTAAGATCAAGTGTAGTATCTATTCTTATCAGTTTAATATCTAATACGTGGATCATGATCCACTTGATATTAAATTAACTTTTTTTAGGGGGAAAGTGTTGGATATCAATAGTTAATTTGAGTGTATAAATACGAAATACGTATATCAATACGTAGGTTATCGTTAGTAGATACACGGTGTATAATTTATATACACAATTGATATCATGTTTCAATGAGAAATTAATCTCATGGTACCCACTTGAAGAGAAAGAAGTTGATTGATGTTGTGTAGCTGGGTCGGGTCGGGTTTAGGTCAGTAATTATTTTTTTTTTGCCCAATCGACATGTTTATTCGGTCCAAATCGAACCGGTTTAGCATCCTCCAACCAAGAGACTTATCTGATTAAGACATGTCTGTTCAGACCAGACCGAACCGTTTGATTCTTTTCCTAATGTCACAACTTTTAACCGAACGATTTTTTTAACAGTTGTGTCTTGTTCGAACAGGTTTCTGGTTTTCTTTATAAATTAAGATCAGTGTCTGTTTTAAGAAACATATATTAAAAATTCAAAATGTTTTCGTGCATATTATTTTTTTGAGAGAGATTAAAAACATCTTTTCTGGTTCGTCGTGTTGTTTTGAGTGTGCTCTCGACAGCAACGTTATCGAGGAGGCCTGAGAGACGAGTTGCAATATACTGTAAGCACCTAATAGACATGCAATAATCGTCTTAAGGTCAAAGGTTCTACCTGGACTCGATATTATTTTTCTGTTCGTATTAAATCTATAGGTGTATGCATACATCAACTTTTTGATTCTACCAAAACTATGAATATATTCGTATTAGAATATTTTTATATTATGTTCATATTAATATTTATATATATATATATGCAGTAATGAAATAATAAAATAATGCTTACAAAATGTCTAACAGAAAGCTCATCACAATAGCTTGCTATCGAGGGTTCTCAAGCGTTATTCATGCATTGCACTATTACACGTCGTTAATAGCTACTAATTTTATTCTTTAAAGCTCATGAAAATTTTAAGGTTGTGTTTGGAAACTTAAATTTGGATTTGGATTTCAAAATTTTAGATTTGAAATTTATGATTTTTAAATTCATGAATTTAAAATTCTTTGTTTGGGAGAATCAAAAATTTCAAATTTAAGATTTTGAATAAATTCAAATTCATTGTTTGGATAATTAAGATTTGGATTTGGATTAGAATTAGAATTTGGATTTGGATTTATTAATTTTTTTTTTACTTTTATAACATATAAAAAAATTTGAATCAATATATATATAATACATATTTTTATTTTCGTAAACCAATGTTCATTTTTAATGTCTCTTCCTCTTTCGCCATATTAATTACAAATTGCAAATCTTGTTTCGCTTTTTATTCTCCCCTATATATTTTTATTTTCGTAAACCAAAAAATGCAATTGAACAACTATCCAAACACAAAATTAAGCAAAATCTTGGGTATAATATAGTTGAATTAATATCAATTGAGAAATGACATTTGCATATATATAGCATGCATGATGGCGAAAATAAGTTTTTCGGATGAAAAAAAAAAAAAATGATAGATGGGCCCATAGGTTTTGGTAGGCATAAAAATGCAAGGGAAGATTGAGAGGTGTGTTGTTTTAGACACACATTTAATGGAAGATTGAGACGTTGAATGGGAAAGAAAAAATTAAAATTAAAAAAGAAAGAAAGAAAGAAAGAAATCTCATACCGCTGGAAGAACAAACTTCTGTCGAGAAAGATGAGAGAGTATCGGGAAAACGATGAGAGAAGGAGAATATGAAAAAAAATATTTCAGCAAGGTTTAATTTTTGTTCCGTGTTTTTTTAATTTTAGGAGACTTGAATTTTGTAAATTCTTAATTTCAAAAGGGATTTCAAATTCAAGATTTGGGCCCTTAAAAATTGATGTTGGATTTGGTCCAAATCCAATAATTTTTTTGATATCCAAACAACAAATTTGAATTTATAAATTCAAATCCAAATTTTTGAGTCCAAATTTAAGTTTCCAAATAGACCATAAAGCTTCGTGGTTCTAAGTTTAAAAATAACTTAAAACTCAATTTTTTGCTTTACTGCATGGACCTCGCGCATTCCACCAATTCTAATTCAATCATTTAAATCGGTGACAAAAAAACTTGTGCAATGAACATTCCGTTCAACAAAAACTTGTGCATTCTTGGAGTAAAAATATGCTTATTTGGTTTCTTCTTAGGCTTTTATTTACTTGCATTGGCTTTTCTTTTTCCATTTTGTATCTCTAGTTTTTTTTAGTGTCATCCAAGCATATATATATATTAGGAACTTTATTTTTCATGTCCATTATTTATTTTCCTAAAACTATTCAATAATTTTTTTCTTTCCATTATATCTCACCGATCAAACATAGTCTAAAGGAGTAAGAAAAATAAAAAATAAAAATCACTTCTAATATTTATAAGTTATGCTATTGTATAAAAAAGTAAAATATAAGATATTTTAAGAATTTGTGGACATAAAAAATTTCCAAAATTAAGGTAGAAACCTTTGCAAAAAACGTACAAAGAGAACTTCTACCCTGTAGACAGTGGTGTATATGAATGATGTAACTATCTATAAAAGATTTGGTTGCCTCTCACCTTATTTTTTTCATCTTTATTCATTTCATATTTTACAAATTGTTCTTAATTTAATGGCTTACCAGTACATAGTTGGAGGACTGATTGCTTCTCTACTTTTTGGTTAATATCAGCTGCAACAAAGAGGACAACTGTTATAATAACATCCAAATTAGATTGTTTACATCATTGATCCAAGGAAATTTGTACTGTTAATGCTTGATTCTGCTACAATTTGGGGGTGATTGTTTAAATGTTTTTGAATTAGTTATTAGCTCAGGTTCTTAGGAAACAATTAGCTTTACAGGAGTTAGCTTAGTGTGACCCTAAGGTGGTGAAATTTTTTGCTTTAGCTAAAATGATTTCACCTTGCACCAAAGGAATAACAAAGAACACCGCAATATTCCTAAGTTACACTTCAAAGTCCGGTTTCATAGACATTCAAAACAAAATTTCTTGTGCAAATTCATCAACATGACATGTGTAGAAAAGTCATAAAAAATTTGTTCATAGCAAGGTATATGCTAAAAGTTCTTCGGCCTATGTTCAAATCCCCTATCGGGAGAATAAGCCAAGGATGATGTGCATTATAAAAGAAAAATCAAGCTACAAAAAATTTCATACCTTTCTCGGCCTTTTGGCTAAGATCAAGTGTAGTATCTATTTTTATCAATTTAATATTTGATACGTGGATCATTGATTCGTATGATATTAAATTAATTTTTTTAGGGGGAGAGCCTACCACAATAACTTGCTATGGTTCTCGAGAGTTTTTCATGTCTTGCAGTACTACATGAACTTGGCGCACCTCATCAATTGTAGTTCAACAATTTAAATCGATAGTTAGGAGCACTTGGCGCACCCACCAATTGTAGTTCTATCATTTAAATCGATAGTTAGAAGTATAGGTGGCAATTGGGCGGGTTCGGGCGGGTTCAGGTCGGGTTCATTCGGGTTCGGGCTTATTCGGGTTCGGGCTCATTCGGGCTCGGGCTCATTCGGGTTCGGGTCCATCCGGGTTCGGGCTCATTCGGGTTCGGGCTCATTCGGGTTCGGGCCCATTCGGGTTCGGGCCCATTCGGGTTCGGGCCCATTCGGGTTCGGGCCCATTCGGGTTCGGGTTCGGGTTCGGTCTGGGTTCGGGTTCGGTCTGGATTCAGGTATGTTTTACATCATTTTATTTTATATTAGATGTAATCATTTTTACGTAATTTAAATATTTATATCTAAAAACAAATTATTAATTTATTATTATTTTTATACTTTTGCTATTATATGATATTTTTAATTATATTTATTTTTTAAAATTAATATTTGTTAGCACCAAAAGAATAAGAAATTAATTTGTTATATAAAATCAAATTTTGAAATAATTTATTATAAAAAATATGATATATTATAAATTAATCATATTGATATTTAAAATAATTGATTTGATGAACTCGAATTTCAAAATATAAATACATTATAATTTATATTCACTATAAAATAAAAAACTTTTAAAAATAAATTCTAGCCTTTATCTATTCGTTTATATACTTATAAAATGCAAAAATTTTATGCTTATAGTCAAGATATATATATATATCGAGTACTTATATTTTTTCATCAGTATAAAGTATAAACTATAAGTAGTACTAAAAAAATATAATTTATATTTAAATTATACGTAATAAATATATAATTAATATGATTATTTATTAATATATAATAAATATACCCAAAACCAAAAGGCCATAAAACCCAAAACCCCATTAAACCCACCCTCTAAAATAAAATCCCATGAAAGCCATAATCCAATTAAACCCACTCTAACCTAACCGTATAAGTATAACCCAAAAGGCCAAAATAATTGAATTATTGTCAAATTTTTTTACCCTTAAAGAATAATTGAATTATTGTCAATTTTTTTTTCACATCTCTAAAATTTTCAAGAATTTAAAATATTTAGATTGTAAATTCATCATGATATGAGACGTTAAAGTTATAACTTATAAGTAGAGGTGGTCATGGGCCGGGCCGAGCCCCGTTTTTTTTTTCCTCTGTCCAGGCCCGGCCCTGGGTAGTCCAAGCCCGCCCGTTTAGGCCCGAATCACTGTTCATTGGAATAAAAAAATAATTTTTTTTAATTTTTTTATAATTAAAATTAAATAAAATAATATTATTATAATAAAAATCACTGTTCCGGGCCGGGCCGGCCCGGAACATAAATTATCCTGCCCAGGCCGGCCCGTATTGGGCCGGGCCTGCCGGGCCGGGCTGGCTGCCCGGCCCGTGAGCAGGTCTACTTATAAGTATAAAATATAATTTATTTTTTGATAAAATTATTATTTCATCATCATATATATATTTTAAATTTTAATTAAATTATTTAAAAAAATTAGAATAAAATTAATAATTAAAGTTATTGCTTTGTAAAAAAAAAAATTAATTAATTGCAATTTGATTATTTTTATTTTAAGTATTAAATTCGGGTTCGGGTTCGGGTCGGTCTCGGGTTCGGGTCCATTCGGGTTCGGGCTCATTCGGGTTCGGGCTCATTCGGGTTCGGGCCCATTCGGGTTCGGGTCCATTCGGGTTCGGGTCCATTCGAGTTCGGGCCCATTCGGGTTCGGGTCCATTCGGGTTCGGGCCCATTCGGGTTCGGGTTTTTGACTTTTTGGTCAAATCGGGTTTGGGCGGGTTCGGATTCGGGTTTTTCTGGGCGGGTTTTCGGGTTCGGGTTCATTTTGCCACCTCTAGTTAGAAGCTACTACTTTTTAATTTTATACTTTAAAGCTCAAAATAATTTATTCTGTTTAATTTGACATTCATAATCTTTTCAAAATAAGCCAAGTTACAGAAAAAGAACATAACAATTGGTCTATAAAAATAAAAGCTTCAGAATTTGAAGTGTTTTGCAAGTTCATTGAGAAATTAGGATGTATGCTTTTGGTAATGAGATTAAAAAAAAATAAAGGCTTGGAAGGGATATCATGACTATGACATCTTGGCAAAATCTAAAACATAATTTCTTTAATTCCTTTAAATATAGTTGTCCAACTTATAGATTTAATCACGTGAATAAACTTATTTCATCGTATTATATATTTTTTTAAGAGAAGAGTCCACCACAATAACTTATTTTTTTCCAAAAAAAAAATCACATTATGAAGAGTTTAGAAATAGTTTCCAACCTGCAATTGACGTGCCTCGATTCCAACTTACAACCTCACTAGTTACTTCATTGCCCAACCTCACTAGCATAGGCACCTCACTAAATAACTTTAGATTTATTAATTATATAGACAAAAACTAAAAGCTAAATGAGAATTTTGTGATAAAAAAAAATGTCATACATTATATGATAAATTAAAAATATTTTATGATAAAAATGTTAAAATTAATTAATTTATAAAAAAAAATTAAACCACTTAATAAATTGAGTATTTTATAATTAAATAGAATGTTTATAATAATATAATAATTATAATTATAACAATTTTTTTTTCAATTCTCGATTTAACCGGTTTGAACGGTTCAACCAATCGATTGAAATATGAAAGAAATTTTAATTTTAAATATATAATTTTGATATTAAATATATATTACATATAGTAAATACTTAATAAAAAATATGCATTTGGTAAAATGATATAATCTTTAATATAGAACTAAGAAAATTAAAAAAATTAAAATTTTAAATCTCATCATTTTCAAAAAAAAATTAAATAATAAAATAAACTTAAATTTGAATGAATAATGCAATTATGTTCGTGAGTCGGACATTCATATTTCATATTGCTAACAAATAATATAAGATTTATGAACAATTATTTCTTGTAAATACTGAATAACTAGATTTCTCATAATGAATATATAGATTAGTGGATAGGCTTGATTTCATTTCTTAATTCTTATACCAAGCCTAATTCTGTCAACAATAAGAACAAACAGACAAACAAAGATGCCATGGTGATACTGCTACTTGGTTAAGTTCTCTATCCCACATTGTTAACAACTTAAGGAGGATGAGAGGCGGGCAAAAAATAAAACACGAGTTGAGGCTTGTACTAAATTATACCTTTCTTGATCATTTGGCTAAGATAAAGTGTAGTATTTATTTTTATCAATTTAATTTTTGATATCTGGAACATTAATCTATATGATATTAAACAAATTTTTTAGGGGAAGAGCTCATCATAATAACTTGTTATTGGGATTTTTGAGTGTCGTTCATGTGTACTATTGCATGAACTTGGCGCTCCCCACCATTTGTATCTAGCCAGTAGGCTAGAAGTACACTTGTTCATGGACCGGGCAGCTCGGCAGGCTTGGTCCGTATTGGGCTTGCAGGCCTGATTCGTATTGGGCCGGGCTTGGGCAGGATATTTTGTGTTTTGGGTCGGGCCTCGGCCTGGAACAGTATTTTTTTATTATAATAATATTATTTTATTTAATTTTAATTATAAAAATATATAAAAAAATAAAAAATATATTTTTTTAATCCAATGAACAGTGTATTCGGGCCTAACAGGCTGGGCCGACCTAGGGCCAGGCCTGAGCAAAGAAAATGAAAAAAAATCGAGTCGCGGTCCGGCCCGACCCATGAACAGGTCTAGTTAGAAATCATTGTTTTTTAATTCTATATTTAAAAGCTTAAGAAAATTTTAAAGCATCTATGATCTATTATCTAAAAAAACATTTTGAAACTCATAAACTTGTGCGTTTTGGAAGTTTAGAATCAAACTCAAGAATATTCAGTTTAATTGACACTTGTTGGACTGATAATCTTTTCGAAATAAGCCATGACAGAGAGCATAACAATCGGTCTATAAAATAAAAGAGTTATCCTTAATGTAATTTTGGTAACCTTTTGATCAATTTTGATAATTTTTATATAATTTTAGTAATTTTTAATATAATTTTAATAATCTTTAATATAATTTTGATAATCTTTTTTTTATAATTTTGCTAACCTTTGGTATAATTTTTGTTTGATAATCTTTGATATAATTTTAATAACTTTTGATTAATTTCGATAATTTTTTATATAATTTTGGTAAACTTTGATATAATTTTGATAATTTTTTATATAATTTTGGTTACCTTTTGATAATCTTTGATATGATTTTAGCAAACTTTTGATATAATTTTAATAACCATTGATATAATTTTAATACCCTTTAATACAAAATTGATAACTTTTGTAATTCTTTTGGTAATCTTGAATATAATTTTGATAACCTTTGAAATAATTTTGGTAACCTTCAATATGATTTTGGTAACTTTTTATGATTTGGATAGTCTTTAATATGATTTTGTCAATTTGATAATTTTTTATATAATTTTGATAACCTTTATAAATTTTGGTAACCTTAGATATGCTTTTGGTAACCTTTGAAATGATTTTAGTAACTTTTGATATAATTTTGATAACTTTTGATATGATTTTGATAGCTTATAATATATATGATTGTCATTTTGATAACATTTGATATGATTTTGATCAACTTTGATGTAATTTTTGTAACTTTTGGTACAATTTTGATAATATTTTTTATAATCTTTAATATAATTTTGATAAATTTTTATACAAGTTTGTTAACTTTTGGTATAATTTTGGTAACCTTTCATATATTTTTGGTAACGTTTGATATGATTTTTGCAATTTTTTATATAATTTTGATATTCTTTAATATAATTTTGATAATCTTTGTAATAGCTTTTGTAACCTTTGATATTTGATAATCTTGGATATAATTTTAGTGATCTTTTAAATAATTTTGGTGACCTTCGATATGATTTTGATAGCCTTTAATATGATTGTCATTTTGATAACCTTTGATATAATTTTGATAACCTTTATACAATTTCGATAACCATTGATATAATTGGAATCTTTGATATGATTTTGGTAACCTTTAATATAATTTTGAATCCTTTTGGCAATTTTTGATATAATTTTGATAAAATTTGTAATAATTGTTGTAACCTTTGATATAATTTTGAAAACATTTGTAATAGTTTTGGTAACCTTAAATATAATTTTGATAACATTTGATAAAATTTTGATAACTTTTGATATAATTTTTGGATAACCCTTGATATAATTGTGGTAACCTTTGATATAATTTTGAAAACCTTTGTAAAAATCTTTATAACCTTTATAATAATTTTGATAACAATTTTAATAGTTTTAGTAACCTTTGATATACTTTTGATAAATTTGTAATAATTTTGATAACTTTTGGTATAGTTTTGACCTTTTGATATAATTTTGGTATTTTTTTTTATGACTTCGATAACATTTGATATGATTTTAATAAACATTGATATAATTTTGATAACTTTTGATATAATTTTAACATCCTTTAATATAATTTTGATAAAATTTGATATGACTTTGATAACATTTGATATGATTTTAATAAACCTTGATATAATTTTGATAACTTTTTATATAATTTTAACATCCTTTAATATAATTTTGATAAAATTTGATATAATTTTTGTAACATTTTATATAATTTTGTTTAACATTTGATATGATTTTGGTAACTTTTTGATAACTTTGGATATAATTTTGATAACCATTGATATACTTCTGCTAACCTTTAATATAATTTTGGTAGCCGTTGATATAAATTGGTAACCTTTGATATAATTTTGTAATAATTTTAGTAACATTTGTAATACTTTTGGTAACCTTTTTATACAATTTTGATATCATTTGATATAATTTTATATCAAAATAAAAAATCATCTAATATATAAATTTACCAAAATAAAAATATCTAATAGTGAATTATATATTTTAAAGTGAATAGTATTGGCTTATTATATCATCAATATACAAAAAAGCTTGTGCAGTAATACTGGCCATATTTTAAAAGTTTAATCAAACAACTAAGTTGGTTTGCAGTTGCAGATATATAGCTTCAAACTCTGCAGAATTGTTCAAAGATTTTTCGCAAAAAAGAAAGAAAAAAAAATGTGTGGAGTCTGTCAAACAACCTTGTGGTTAATCTAGTTCATCAACTAGACTTGAGATCCTGTCTCCTTTGAACTAAAGGTCACAGAGGTACGAGCTTATAGAACAGATCCTGTTCAAGTAAGGTCATTCCATCGATGGATCTTATGTTCTTCCGATGTGGTATAGTTATTTTGCTAAGATGAAATGGCAATAGGTATTTCAGTAGAGTGGGGATTTAATGATGTGAGTTTTGTTAGAAATATGAAGAGCAGAAAAATTAACAGAAATATGGAAGAACAACATTTCCATCTTTTAACCGGCATATCTGGCTTAACAGCTATTGAGTCCATTTCTATTTATTTATTTATTTATTTTCCTGGCAAAATACAAGTGAATGACAGTGTATTATTCTCTCATATACTGCAGTTATTGATAAAAAAAATGTGATACAGCTTTTAATATATTAGATGAAAATATTCTTGTAAATGTGGAAAAATGTCCTTAAAACAGTAACTAGCAACTTTTGTTTTCTTTTAAATATTGGGCATAGGCTCATCACTAAACAACTTTTACAATTATCAATTATACAGAGGGGAAAAAAAGAAGGTAAAAGCTAACTTGTAAAAGTTTAACTTATTTGCAGAATTTTTATATCCATCAGCGGGTAAAAAAAAAAATTTAAGTCGAATTCTACAAAACGAGTCGAGTTTCAAGATCTTCAAAATTTTTAAAATTTTATTTCGGACAGACATTTTTAAAATTTTCAAAATTGAATTTTCCAAAAGTGAGTCAAATCTTAGTCAAGTCAAAGAATTTGTAAAATTTTCAAATCGAACTTTCCAATATGAGTCGAGTCTTCGTCAAGTCAAGAAATTTGTAATTTTAAAAAATATATATTTATATTAATTTTATAATATAATAATTAATATTTATGTTTTTTTTTTTTAGTTTTTAATATCTTTATAGATAATAGATCTTAGTTTTCATTGTAATTTTGTATATTAATTTTTTTTATCAATAATAAAATATAAAACTTCAATTCCTTTCTCGATTTCAAGTGTAGAAACGACAGCTCACAGGTTCATGTTAACAAGAAAAGATGTTAATGCTCATTGAACTCCTATGAATTCATTATTAATTATTAAATTTCAAATTGCTAATCAGAAGGGAAGTGATTTATTGTTGATAGTCTCTTAACTTCAAATAACCATGACTCGTAATTTTGTTCCTTATATTGTTAAACTATAAATATATTAAATATTTTTATTTATATATATTATCATTTAACTTTTGGATTTATAAAAACTAACATTTAACCCATTATATTTCTATGTTATCATTTGTCATTTTGAATAATTTTTAATTATCATTATTTAACTAATGTTTATAATTGCAATTTGTATTATTAGACATGAATTGTGTTAAAATTTTCATAGATAAAACTTTGATTTCAATATATGGATAAAAACAAAATAATATAATTTATACGTCTTGGCTTGAATTTCTAAATTAATTGACAAAAACAATATTAAACAATCCTCTTTTAAAATTTTCATTGATAAAATTTTAATTTAAGTATATGGATAAAAATAAAGTAATGAATATTTTATTGCCAATTATTTAGTAAAAAAACCATATATTGCTTAGCTTGAAGTTATTAATGGATAAAAAATAAAATAAAGGATAAAGAAATTGACATTGAATATATGATGTTTCGTTGTTTAGTAAAATAAAAAAGGAAAAAAAAATCGTTATAGCTTGACTTGAAAATAACGAATTGACCAATGGTAAATATATATGATTAAAATTTTAAACTCATTTTAAATTAATTTGTAAATTATAATTTATATTTTGAGGATAAAATTTATTTTATATATAAAAAATTCATTATATTGAATTGTTGTAATTAGAATATAATTTTTTATAATGATAACTTTTAATTGGTTAAATTTCATCAACAAAAACGTAAGGTCAAAGTTTTATATATTGACTACTTTAATTTTAATATCATCCTAATTTCAAAAGATTTGGCAAGTAATTTTTTTTTAATTGTTTTGGATTTTGTACTGTGATATATGCTCATATTTTCTTTATGTTCATTATATTTTCAAATTAACATTTTAAATATTTTATATTATAAATATTAATAAAAATTTATCATATTTATAATTAAGAATATTAAATTCATTAAATTAATTTATTTGATTAATAAGATTTACATCCAATTTATAAATAAAAATTTTAATCAAATGTAAACTTTCCATAAATAATATAAGTTTAAGTTAATATGTAATTTGATTTATTTGTATCCAACTAAATGTTTAATATATCCTTATTATTTAAAAATAAATATTCACGAGGAACGTAATGACAACAAAAATCAGTTCGGTTAAAAGAGTAAAAAAAAACTAAAACATGGGAGTAAAATGAAAGGAATGTCTAAATAAAAAATAGTCCCCCGTACTATATCTCATTTTTCATTTTAGTACTTAAAGAATTTTTATTCTTAAACGGATTCTTATATTATAATTTCGTCAAATTAGTTAATACTTCGTCTTAACACCGTTAAATAAATATTGACATTACAAATAGCACCTAATGATATTATGACACGTGGCAAAAATGCTATGTCAACCCTAATTCTATGACGCCACGTCATCATTAAAATAAAAAAAATGTTCAAAATTCAAACAAATTATAAAAAATTAAATTAAAAAAATTCACAAATTTTTTAAATTCAGAAAATTCAAAAAAAATTACAAAAAGTTTAAAAATTCAAAAAAAAAAGGAACAAATTAAACATAAAATATTTTTTTTAAATTCGTATTTTTTGTTTAAAAATTAAGAAAATTCAAAAAATTCAAAAAAATAGGAAAACTTATAAAAATTAAAATAATATTCAAAAAAAATTTTAAAAAAATTCATAATTTTTTTAAAAAGTAAAAAACAAAATCAAAATAAGAGGAAAAAATTTATAAAAAATCAAATTAAAACTATTTTTTTAAAAAAAAAAATCAAAAATAGGAACAAATTATAAAAAGTCAAAATAAAATTCAAAAAAAATCTAAAAACTTCACATTTTTTTTAAATTCGAAAAAATCGATTTTTTTTTTAAATATGAAAAATAAAAAAATTGTTTATTTATATATATTTTAAAAATTTGTAAAAAAGAAAATTAAAAATTAAAAAAAGAAAAAGAAATCTGGAAAAGAAAAAAAAAGAAGAGAAGAGAAAGGAAAGGAAGAGAGGGACGGCCTGCCGCCAGTTGACCTCGACCCGACAAGAGAGAGGGGGGATCGGGAATGAGAGAGAGAGAGAGAGGGAATCGGGGAGGAGAGAGAAGGGGAGAGGGTGATTGGGCGGCCGATCGCAGCCTGACCGACCCAAGGCAGATCCGACACCGATCTGCTAGAGCCGGCCAAGCTGCGACCAACCGACGCCTGCCTTTTTTCCTCCCTCTCTCTCTCTTTATTTTTTTAAATTTTTTTTCAGTTTTTTAGAAAAATTCAAAAAAATTAAAAATTAAAAAATTTTTAATTTTATAAATGTTTATTTTTTATTATATATTTAAAATTTTCAAAAAAATTTAAAAAATCATTTTTTATTATTTTTTTTGAATTTTCTGACATTTCTTAAAAAAATATTTGAAATATTTTAATTTGTTTTGAATTTTTTAATTTGTTTATAATTTGTTTTATTTTTTTGAATTTTTCTTTATATTAATAATGATGTGGCAGCATTGACGTGCTTTTTTTTGTCACGTGTCATTACTTAATTGGATGTTAATGCCACATCATCTATTTATTTAACGATGTTAGGACGACGTACCAACTTGTTTGACGAAATTATAGTATAAGTATTTGATCAGGAACAAAAAATTTTTAAATACCAAAGTAGGAAGGGGGTATAATAGTGAAGGTAATTTTTTATTTAAGCCAATCCTTTATGATTTCACTATTTCAGTCATAATTATCAAACCCGAACTCGTTCGATGATTGAACCATTACATATAATGATTCGAGCATCACTCAAGTTGATTTTGTATTTTAAATCGTTTCTATAATTGATCCGAATCAAATTGTTCTGACCCGTCGAATAAAAAAAAACTCGATGACTCGAACGAGTATATATTTTCTATAATGACCTAAAAACCTTGACTAAATTAATTTTTTAATACCAATGATAGGCAATGTTGTCATTCGACCAAAATAAAATTCAAATTACAAAGTAACAAATTTAAAAAAAAAAAAAAAAAAAAAAAAAAAAAACCGAGATTCAGCTCCCAAAAACTAAAATTGCTAAAAGCCTAAAACCCTATTAATACTCTACTTCCTCCTTTGTCTTTCGATATCTATCTCCACCAAGTTTCATTTTCAACTTCCATTAACTTCTAGACTTTAACTTTTTGGGTCCATTGAAAAAGGTAATGTTTTAGTTCTATTCATTTTTTTTTTTTCGTTTTGACTTTTTAATATTTTATTCTTTCTTCTCTTTTTTTTTTTTTTTTTTTTGTCTTTTGAGATCGATCAAATCATGTTTAATCCTTAGATTTTATACTCTTGAATGATAATGTTTATAAATTATTGAGATTTTAATGATGATTATCCTTGTGAAGTGTGAATTATTTTTAATTTTCTGTAGTTTAAAACTTTCAATCCAGTTATTCTTGGATATTATGCTAACTTTTGCAGTTCGTAAAATTCAGCTCAATTTTTTTTTTTTTTTTTTTTGTGTTTGTTAAAAAATTAATTGCTCATGTGGAATTTTTTTATAATTTTCTTACTTTATCCTCAAATAGATTTTAAAGTTCTTATATTTAATAGGTACTTTTTAAAAAGATAATGAATAATATTTTAATTTTTTATATCATATTTTTTAGTTTATAAAATTAAAAAATATTTATATAATTCATAATTTTATTTTAATTTTATTATTTAAATGATTCAAAAGTTAAACTATTTAAATCTTTAAAATATCATTATCTAATCCAATTTTGATAACTATAATTTCAGTATTTGCCACGTTGGGCGGCTGTTTTGGAGCATTGTCCATTACCTAGCTTATCACCTCATTTCCAAGTCTAGAAAGTTCACAATCTTTGAAAATTACGCAGCTTTATCACTTGATTAAACACAACACATTGACCAATCTAAGTAATTGAATTCATATCTATAATCTATAATATATATATATATAAAAGTCCGAATGTAATTTTTTTTAAATTAATAAAAATATTTATTATTATTCATTATATTATTTATTTATTATTTTAAATATTTTTTGTATTATTAATAAAATTTATTTAATTTATAAGAAAGAAGTTTAGTTTTATTTAAATAATTTCATTAAATATATTAATTTGATAATAAATAAAATAAAATTTATATGAAACTACTTTATCTTAAATCAATTTATTTAATATGAATAAAAAATAATTAAATTTTATATTAAATTTGTTATATTTATAATTAATTTTATATTGATATTAAAAATAATAAAATTTATAATAATTTGCATATAAAACAAATTTTAGTTAATATATATTTTATTAATTCTATTTATTTATTTTAAAAATGTACAAGTATATATTTAAAAATAAATAAAATAACGAGTATTCACATGCAAATGTATGTGATAACCAATACTAGTCTATATAAAAGCATGAATATTAAAAATCTTTTGAACTGACAAAATTACTTATTATTGTTTATTATATTACTAATTTGCCATTTTTTTTATTATTAATAAAATTTATGTAATTTATAAAGAAGAAATTTAGTTTTATTAAAATATTTTCGTTAAATGAATTAATTCGATAATAAATAAAAAATAAAGTTTATATGAAATTGCTTTATCTTAGAATTTTAAAATTTTCACTACCTTTGAAAAGTAAATCAATTTATTTAATATGAATAAAAGATAATTAAAATTTACATTAATTTTTTTATATTAATTAATTTTGCATTGATATTACAAATAATAAAATTTATAATAATTCTTATATGAAACAAGTTTTATCAAATTTTAGTTAATATACATTTTATTAGTTTTATTAATTTTTAAAATATATAACTATATATTCAAAAATAGATAAAACAACGAGTATTTACATGCAAACGCATGTGATAACAAATACTAGTATATATAAAAGCAAGAATATGAAAAATCTTTTAAACTGACGAAAATAGTCATTGTTCTTTATTATATTTCTAAATTGCCATAATAATTTTTTTATTATTATTAATGATATTTATCTAATTTATAAGTAATAATTTTAATTTCATTAAAACACTTTCGTTAAATATATTAATTTGATAATAAATAAAAAAATATTAAAAATTTATATGAAATTATTTTATTTTAAAAGTTTTAATTTTTAACTAACCGTAAAAAAAAATATCAATTTATTTGATATAAATAAAAAATAATTAAAATTTATATTGAATTTTTTATCTTCGTAATTAAGTTTATTAATTTTAAAAATAAGAAACTTTATAATAATTTAATATAATTTACACATGAAACAAATTTTACATGTTAATACAAATTTTAGTTAATATACATTTTATTCGTTTTATTAATTTTAAAATATACAATTATATATTTAAAAATAGATAAATTAACGAGTATTCACATGCAAACGCATGTACTCTAAAAAAGCAAAAGTGTTTAGATTTGATAATTTCTATTTACATGTTTTATTTTAAGTTTTTTTTTTTATTAATATGTAAATATAAATACAACACAAATTTTTAATATGTTAAAATTTTAAATACAATTATAATACATATAATATTAATCATGTTTAAACGTGTTATGTTTATATTATTTTTACATTTATTAAAGGTATCATATTTATAACATATTTTCATATCATATTCAAAATTATCTAATTTTCTCTCTCAATACTTACTATATTAATAAATCAAGTGTTTTCATCATCAATCACTTTAACCTGTTGTGGTGATTGGAGAAAGTAACATGTAAAGATGGTATGTAGTACTAAAGCCAAGGGAACATTAATCAATGTTCTCCGATTGCATGCCTCTACCTTTTTTTATTATTTTCTTTTTATGAATGATGTTTTCTCAACAAGCAAAACTATATATTAAAACTTTAAGTAACAAAATTTACAAATTTAAAGACTTTATAAGTATGTAAATATCATCACAAGTTTTTCTTTTTATCTTTTAAGTTAGATACCATAAAAATAAAAAAATAAAAAAAACAAAAAATAAAAGTATCATGATTAGGTCGAGTAATTTTGGACACAACACGAATGCAATAAAAAAAATAATTAAAACACGATACTAAAAAAATAATATGAAAACGACGTGAATACACAAACATATCAAAATTTATATAATATGAATTATTAATGTGTCAAAATTTATATAAATATATAATACTTTAAATGATATTATAATACAAATACGATATAAATACACGAATTATTAAATATAATCATGACATTCATAAATAAGCCCAATTCTCTCTAAGTCCATTTTCTTTTGGAAAAAAATTAAAAACCCGAATGAAAGCCCAAAGCCCAAAACCCGATAACCCAACTCATGAACCCACCAACAACCTAAAGAATTCCAAAGACTCTTCTTTCCGGAGATATTTCTAGAAGCCATAGTATCTCTAGACATCTCTAGACAGTCGTGGACCACTCTGACCCCATGAACTCCCCCAAAATTAAAACGTTATATAAAATAGATAAAAAAAAATAAAAACCAAATAAATAAATCACCGATTATTAATTAAAACAAAAGAAATCGAAAATTCCACACAAACCCTCCTTAATAAAACGCCCCCAAACTCTCTTTCGCTTCTTAAGGTTGTTTTCGTATTACTCTCTCGCGCACATATAAAAAAGAAACACAAAAAAAGAGAGGTGTTTTTGAAAAGAATTTTCCACAACTTCTTTGGCCCCAATCTTCCCTCTCTCCTTCCTTTCTTCCGTAGAAGGTACGATCGCCGGCCTTCGCTCTTTGCAATTTCGTCGATTTTTTTTTCTTCTTTTTGTTGTTGTTGTTGCTGCATTTATTTCTCGGACTGGAATTTGTAGATCTGTTTAGTTTTCGCTTTAGATTTGGTGCGTTGATCGATCTTTTTTTCGCTCGATGCTTTTGGCATTGACTGTTGCTTCTCTTTTGATTTAGCTGTTTCTAGAGAATCAGGTGGAAATAGTTTTCTTATTTGATTTCTGATTTTTCGATTCTTGTGTAAAATTTAGCTTATTTTAAGTTTTTTTCCTTGTATTTTTGTGCATATCTTCTTCGGATTCAACGCTTTTTTCTCGTTGGAGACTCATTTGAAGTTAAAAGTAGTTATTTTAGGTTGATTGAATGCGATTTCGATTTGTCATTGCAAGGAGTTTTCTTTTCTGATTAATTTTATTTAAAGGAGTGTTCTTTTGGAGTTGGAATCTGATTGTAGAAGTTTATAGGGTTTGTTTCTAATTGTTTGATTTATATGTGTCCACTACTGAATGTTTTTCTTAAAACTAAAATGTTTGATTAACTTAAAATGTATTTGTGTCTCCGCATGTACGTGGTTAGCACATTCCTCTGACCCTTATGTCGTTATGTGGTCTGTTTTCTTTTGTGAATGATCAACTCAATAAGAGTCTTTAAATGGGAACAAAAGGGGAAATGTTGATTGAATCTTGTTATGGTCGTTAGTGTATTAAAGAGTAATGATCCTATGAGCTCAAGTCCATGGAAGTTACCATGGAATCCTGAGCCGCAATTTGTTGCTCAATAAATGCGAAATATATCTATATCACCCATGATTGATGTAATGTGTTACTTATGAAATGTGTGATTATTGTGCTGCAATGTCTCGATTTCTAAAATTGTGATTATGACTTTTTATCCTTTCCTGCTATGATATTTATATAATCTTATTGCTATTTGTTTCGTTGGGTGCCAGATCGGTTTTATTTTATAAAATAAATTGCTGTAATATCTGCTTAAGATGAGTGTTGTTGGATTTGATTTCGGCAATGAGAGCTGCCTTGTTGCTGTCGCGAGGCAGAGAGGGATTGATGTTGTTCTTAATGATGAATCAAAGCGTGAAACTCCGGCTATTGTATGCTTTGGGGAGAAGCAGAGATTCATTGGTACTGCAGGGGCAGCATCTTCTACAATGAACCCTAAAAATTCAATTTCTCAGATAAAGCGGTTAATTGGCCGTCAGTTCTCAGATCCTGAGTTGCAAAGAGATCTCAAATCTTTTCCCTTCAATGTCACTGAGGGTCCTGATGGATATCCTTTGATTCATGCTCGTTATTTAGGTGAAATGAGAACCTTTACCCCAACCCAAGTTTTGGGAATGGTTTTGTCGAATTTGAAAAGCATAGCTGAGAAGAATCTGAATGTAGCAGTGGTGGATTGCTGCATTGGAATTCCTGTATACTTCACTGATCTTCAAAGAAGGGCAGTTTTAGATGCAGCCACAATTGCAGGCTTGCACCCTCTTCGCCTGATTCATGAAACTACAGCAACAGCATTGGCATATGGTATTTATAAGACCGATTTACCTGAAAATGACCAATTAAATGTTGCCTTTGTTGATATTGGACATGCTAGCATGCAAGTTTGTATTGCTGGCTTCAAGAAGGGGCAACTCAAGATATTGGCTCATTCATTTGACCGCTCTTTGGGTGGTAGGGATTTTGATGAAGTTCTATTTCAGCATTTTGCTGCAAAATTTAAAGAGGAATACAAGATTGATGTCTTCCAGAATGCAAAGGCTTGTATTAGGCTTCGGGCAGCTTGTGAGAAGCTAAAGAAGGTACTTAGTGCCAATCCTGAGGCACCTTTGAATATTGAGTGCTTAATGGATGAGAAGGATGTTAGGGGTTTCATTAAGAGAGAGGAGTTTGAGCAGATCAGTGCTCCAATTTTGCAACGTGTGAAGAGGCCACTAGAGAAGGCTCTTGCTGATGCTGGACTTGCAGTTGAGGATGTTCACATGGTTGAGGTTGTTGGCTCAGCCTCTCGTGTTCCTGCTATGTTGAAAATCCTCACGGAGTTCTTTGGTAAAGAGCCTAGGCGCACAATGAATGCTAGTGAATGTGTTGCAAGGGGTTGTGCTTTAGAATGTGCAATTCTCAGTCCCACATTCAAAGTTCGAGAGTTTCAGGTAATTTTCTACCAAGTTATAATGATAATTTTGCTGTTTCTGTTGAGTGGTATCTCAGCTGTTTATCTATCGTTCATTACTTAAGCATTTGATTGCATTATAGTATGATTTCTATCTGTTTGTTTTTGCCTTGGACCTTTTCGATACCTTACTTTCCCATTCTTGTTGCTGCATGTCCTATTGTCAATTTGTGTCCATTTTCCTTTTTTTTTTCTTGCTGTATTTTGAACAGAACTCACCTCTTAATCTGTATTGTTTGAAGGTCAATGAGAGCTTCCCTTTCCCAATTTCGCTATCATGGAAAGGTTCTGCTCCAGATGCTCAGAATGTAGGAGCAGAACAACAACAACTGGTTTTTCCAAAGGGAAATCCGATACCCAGTGTCAAGGCTGTGACATTCCACAAGACAAGTACTTTCAGTGTTAATGTTCAATATTCTGATGTGAGCGATTTGCAGGTCCCGGCAAAGATTAGTACATACACGGTAATTAATCCTTAAACCTTAATCAAACTCTAATATCTTTCTTTATAGTCTTTTTACTTCAGCATAAGAGTAACTTGTTCAGTACACTAATTTCTTGCTCAACCTTCTCCTTTGTTAAATAATTTGTGGCATTTGTTAAATGGCAGATTGGGCCTTTTCCAACGATAAGAAGTGAACGACCAAAATTGAAGGTCAAAGTTCGTCTGAATTTGCATGGGATTGTGTCCATTGAGTCGGCAACAGTAAGTATTTGTTGAATTAACTTTTTAAATTTTAATTATAGCTGAAAAGTGAAATTTTTTTGTGCTTTCCTGACTACTTTAATGTGTTTTTAGCTCTTGGAAGAGGAAGAAGAAGTTCCAGTTTCAAAAGAGCCGGAAAAAGAAGATGCTAAGATGGAGACTGATGAAGCACCTAGCGAAACTGCTACCCCCAGTGCTAATGAGACAGATGTTAACATGCAAGATGCCAAGGGTACAGCTGATGCAGCAGGGGTTGAAAATGGTGTTCCTGAGTCAGGCGACAAGCCTGTGAAAATGGAGACTGATGCTAAAGTAAGTGATTATTGTGTGCAGTATATACATGAATTGCCAGAGTTGGTGGTGTAGCCTTTAAGGGAGGCTTACTCCTTGTCTCTAAATTTTAGTATGGTTGTTACTTATATGGAATATTTTTGGAGTCTTTTTCTTGGGTTTTTGCATGGGTTTGGTTGGTTGTTTAAGTATTTTGTTCTGCCTGTCATATAGGTTGAGGCTCCCAAGAAGAAGGTGAAGAAAACAAACGTCCCAGTGGCAGAGTTGGTTTATGGTGCAATGTTACCTGTAGATGTTCAAAAAGCAGTAGAGAAGGAGTTTGAAATGGCTTTGCAAGATAGGGTTATGGAAGAAACCAAGGATAAAAAGAATGCTGTTGAGGCCTATGTCTATGACATGAGGAATAAGGTACAATTTTGTCTACTAATTTGCTAGAAGCCTAGAACTGTTTCTTGGCTGTTATGATCTTAAAACTAATTATACTTTGTGTCTTCAGCTTAGTGATAAATACCATGATTTTGTCATTGCTCCGGAGAAGGAAGAGTTTACCGCTAAGCTTCAGGAAACTGAGGATTGGCTATATGAAGATGGGGAGGATGAAACAAAGGGTGTTTATGTTGCCAAGCTTGAAGAGCTTAAGAAGGTAATTCTTGTTCTTCTTGTGACTTCTCAGGTTGATTGTATAAATTATGTACCTGACAGATGTCTTAATTTTGAAGCAAGGGGATCCTATTGAAGAACGTTACAAAGAGTATGCTGAGAGGGGAACTGTCATTGATCAGCTTGCTTATTGTATTAACAGTTACAGGGAGGCGGCCATGTCAAATGACCCCAAATTTGATCACATTGAACTTGCTGAAAAGCAAAAGGTAATGGCTTGCTCCCTCTCTTTCTCTCTCTTTACCGCCCTCCACTCCCTTCTTTTAGTGCTGAAATCTAAGTTCTTTTGGTGCATTGTAATTGTAGGTCTTGAATGAGTGCGTGGAAGCCGAGGCCTGGCTGAGAGAGAAAAAACAGAAGCAGGATCAACTTCCCAAGTATGCCACTCCAGTTCTCTTGTCAGCTGATGTGAGAAAGAAGGCCGAATCAATAGATAGGTACACCAATATTTCACCTGCTTAAAGTTTTGTATCCAGTATGTAGATTCTTGTTTTATTCATAGATTTTCGTACCATGCACAAAGTAATATTCTCTTCTCCTCACCTACTTTATATATGGCTATAGATGTTGATATCTATATATGATACGATACTTGATGCTGAGATATGAATTCTGCCTTAAACAGGTTTTGCAGGCCAATAATGACGAAAGCTAAACCACCTAAACCAGCCACGCCTGAAACACCAGCAACCCCACCTCCTCAGGGAAGTGAGGCTCAGCCACAGGGTGCAGATGCCAATGCTAACCCGAATGCAAGCCCTAACCGCAACGCTGATCCCAGTGAAAATGCGCCTGCAGGCAGTGGTGAGGCACCTCCAGCTTCTGCAGAACCAATGGAAACTGACAAATCAGTGAATGATTCAAGTACTGCATAAATTATTAGCTTGGTGGTCTGTTCATGATATATGCTGCCAAAATTTGGTTCTTATTGTATAAGCACTATTTTCAAAGGAGCCTGAGACCAACTCTTGGTTAGGCTCTCGGGTCTCGGCTGTGTTGTTAGGGTCATTGTTTTCAATTTGTAAAGCCTTCTCTTTGCAATGCCTGCCGAGATTTGTTATTATTAAGGCCGAGTCTTTAGAATCCGCGTTTTAAGAGAAAAAGACTGCTATTGGGGGGTTCATTGCCAACATTTTTCTGTGAGTGGGAGGCAGGCTAAAATTTACCCTTTAAAGGATTTCAAGTGTTAAATCGTGTATGCTTGCTTATAGGATTTGTTCTTGGGATTTGTAATCACTTCAATTTTGGATTTTGTTCCAACTAGAGTTTCACATTATTTCTGGATGTCTAGTGAGGTGTTTTTCCTCTAAACTTGTTAACGTCTCTGAAATGTTTTCTTCAGTATAAAGTTTTTGTTCTTGTTAGTCTTTTTCTTGCCTTTTTTTTTGCCCTTAATAATGGGGTCGGCAGGCTTGTCGCCACTTTTGTTAGATTGGCAGGCCAGTTTCTTTTCCCTTAATTTTATTTATTTTTGTCAATTTTGATTTTATACAAAAACTATTTTAAATATAAAATTCTGAATGTATTGAGATAAAAAGTATTTCAAGACTATCCAAGAAATGGTTCGGAGTACATGTGTTATTGGTCCGACTGAATTGTCTGAAATTGTGAGAATATTGGGCTAAGGCTAAGATGGTGAACAAGGCTCTCTCCATCTTTTATCAGATTAAAAGCCACAAATGCAAGCCAACAGCAAGCACTTGCAACACTATAATCTTGATGTTGATGCAAGAAGGGCACCATGAAAAAGTTCATGAGCTCGATAATGAGGGTAACTGTTTACCAGACACAATGACGTACGGTACACTTATATCCGCTTAAGGTAAGTTATGTCGTCATGATTCTGCCATTAGGTTGTTTGAGGAGATGAAGGAGAATGGATTGCATCCTACGTCGAAGATTTATACAAACCTTAATTGAAATCTGTTTTTTTAAGCTAGGTAAGACTGGGAAAGCTTTAGGTCTAGTCCAGGAGATGAAAGGAAAGGGCTGTAGCCCAACTATTTTTACTTACGCAGAGTTGATAAAGAGGCTTGGAAAAGCTGGGAGGGTAGAAGATGCCTATGGAATATTCATGGATATGTTAAAAAGAAGGTAGTAAACCTGATGTTGTGCTTATTAACAATATGATTAACATTTTGGGCAAAGCGGGTCGATTGGAAGGTGCTCTTGAGCTTCAATGAAATAAAGTCTTGGCAATGTGTAGTTGTGTACCAAATGTTGTAACAATTAACATTATAATTAAAGCTTTATTTGACTCCAAAGCCCCAATGTCTGAGGCATCTTTGTGGCTTAAAAAGATGAAAGCAGATGGTGTTGTTCCCAGCTTATTTACTTATTCAATTCTTATTGATGGCTTCTGCAAGACAAACAGAATTGAGAAAGCTTTGTTACTCGATATGAAGCTGCAAGTGAGTTATTTCAGGAACTGAAAGAGAATTGTGGACGTTCAAGTGCTCGGATATATGCTGTGATGATAAAACATTTTGGAAAGTGTGGCCGTCTGAGTAAGGCTGTAGATCTCTATTTAATGAGATGAAGAAACTGGGATGCAATCCTGATGTTTATACTTACAATGCAGTCATGTCGGGGATGGTAAGGGCAGGCATGATAGATGAAGCTCATTCCTTGCTGAGAACCATGGAAGAAAAATGATTGTGCTCCAGACTTTGAATTCTCATAATATCATTCTAAATCAATTAGTTAGGACAGGTGGCCCAAAGCAGGCAATTGAGATGCTTACAAAGATTAAACCTGATGCAGTATCTTACAATACTGTTCTTGGCTGTCTCAGCTGAGCTGGCATGTTTGAAGAGGCTGCAAAGTTAATGAAAGAGATGAAAGCTAGAGGTTTTGAATACGATCTCATCACTTACTCATCAATACTTGAGGCAGTTGGCAAGATTGATGAAGATCGAAATCTTTCTGCTTTCTGATGAAATCTTTAGGTATGATAAAGACTATTGTTTTTTTTCTCCCTGTCATTTCCATAGTTTTAACTGATAGTTGGACTTTTCTGAAGAAATGCTAAATCAAAGGATGTTATCTGAAGGATTGATGCATGATGTTTTTATTACCCATATTTTCTGGACAGTTATCTGTTGCAGACAATAGTTTTTTCTGTTAACTGGGCTTATTATGACTTTGACTAACTTATTTGAAGATGATTCCACCCTTGGGTAACTGCCATAGCTAGATCATTTTGTTCTAAACTAACTTGATTAACTATACAATTGTCAAGCTGCAATTATGGGAATTGGCTAGAGGTCAACCAAGCAGTATGACAATAGGGATGTAGAATCAGTAATCCATAAAGATAGAAAACCAAATCAATAGGGCAAACTCTTCAAAATGTAACTTTAATTCGCAAATCAAGGAAAACACTAAAGTCTGTAAGAATTTCACCAACATATCTCGAATGTCAATTATCACAAGCTACCATTTTGTCTGACATTTGCATTTAGTAGCTTGGTCTAAGAACAGATTATTCACTGAAGATAAGCCTGACGAGGATTGACTTTACCAGACTGCTGGAAATGAATGACGCTGTTTCATACCTTCACAAACTGTTTACACTTTTATAGGTTCCTTCCGATCAACTACTTGACGTGACACTTTGTCATCCCCTTGATAAATGATAACATGCGCTAACTGTTGACACAAATCATCCATTTGTTAATGACAAAAGTTCATTTCACTTTACTGCTTTGCAGTCTGCAGGTTTACTGCTTGTGGCCAAGTTTTAGTGTGGTATTCTTAAAGGAAACTTTTTGGAGCCTTTTTCTTTTTGGTTCATTTTTTTTTAAATATTTTTTTCAGTTTCTTTTACAGGTTGAGGGTGCCAAGAAAGTGGAGACAACTGTTTTGACTATAGAAATTGCATAGATGAGAGGTCTCTAAATTTTGTAGCAAGGTGATTTTTTCAAAGACCAATACGGGTACACTGAAAGGGAATCTCCCATTGATCAGCTTGCTCATTGTATTAACAGTTATGTCAGATGATCCTAAATTTGATCACATTGTACTGGCTGAAAAGCAGAAGGGGTAATGGTCTTTTTGCGTCTCTTTCTTTTAGGTCTTTATCTTTCTCTGTCTCCTAGTCTCTCCTTATTGCTGGAAAATAAAACTTGTTAATTCATTGTAGGTCAAAAATGGGTGTATGGAAGCTAAGGCTTGGTGGACAAAGGAAAAACAGCGGCAGGATCATCTTCCAGCTGAAGCCTGAAGCACTTGGCAGTTACTTTGTTCAAAAAAAACATGGGTTACATGTCTTAAAAAGCTATGCTGTAAAAATAGGAGTAAAGAAGATCAAAGGAGAAAATTAGAAACTATTTGGAGTTGCACATTGCATTTTAGCATTTAAATAGAGAAAATTGAGGATTCAGAGCTTGCATATTTTGTTTTGATTATTTCTATATATTCGAAATTGAGTTGACCTCGAACGTTTATGTTATCTGATGTGTCCTAATGTTTCAATTCTTGATTCTCGCACGTTTAACCAGTGTTGTTGGATATGAATTCGATGAGGCCTGCTTGATATAATTGCTATCAGCCTATCACTGGCTATGTGTTATGGTCAGTCACATCGGATGTTTATTAGAGTTCGATTGGGTATATAAGTGTTCATACCATTTTCAACTTGTGAAGTAACTTTTGTGGATAAAACTGTGAAATCAAATTAGTCCAAACAGACAATACCTTACAGGTTTATATGAACGGTGAATTAGATATCAACGCTGGCTTTGGACATACAAACGATGTGCTATTAAGGATAGTGGACTTTCGTTGAAATGGGAGAAGATGTCATAATCCTAGAAGAGGAGCCATGAATCTTACATCGATTATGTATTATAGTTCAATTGGGTATATTAGTGTTGTGAGGTGTTTTTTATTAATCAAAACGGACAATACTTTGCAGGATATCTTCAACTTATGAGGTGTTTTCTATTAATCAAAATCGACAATACTTTGTTAAGTATACACTATGCGTCTACAATGCCATGAACATAATGATACGGGTAAATGCTAGGTAAATCATATTAAAAGTTTAAAACCTTTGTTTGAAGCAAATCCGGATGCTTTTGGAAGCAAGTTTTTCAACAACACAGTCCATTTACTCTTTTTTTTCTTCAAAAATAATAGGTTAGATAAACGACCAGGAGATTTTGCATGTGCGTCTCTTTAAATTTCTAATTCCTGTGCCGCCTTAGTTTTTTTGGGGGTGAATCAGACAATAACTTATAATCACAGAGCAATCCTAACCTAAAAGATTCTGCCCGACTGAATATTGTAAAAAGGGCTGCATATCTGCCTATCATGTAAGACTGTACATTCGACCGGTTCGATTAATAATCGAATCGAATAATCATTAATCAAATTAATCATTTTTTTTAACCATAAAACGAATTGAATTACAAAAGATTTATTTTTAACCGATCGAAATTATTTCGATTAATTCGATCGATCAACCGAATTAACTGAACTTCAATTGTTCTTCCATCAATAAATTAAAATTACATTTTAAAATCATGAGATCTACTTGCACTCTCAATCAACACCTGACAGAATTTCAAAAGTCTATCTCCCACCACCTTTTTTTCGCTCTTTCTCTTTTTCTTTTTTTACATGTAAAGCACTAAAAGGCAAGTTTACAGATATTGTTTCTAGTGTCTAGCTAGCAGAAAAGGAGTAGAGGGCAGCAATTTATGCAGTCAGAGAAGTCAGATCACTGCATTACATCTCATATTTACACTTTAAACTGAACTAGACAAGACCAAGACATCTAAGCACTCAGTCATTCACCTGAGAAAAATGATGTTATCTAACCACAGGACAGAGTCCATGTTTTCGAGCTTGATCGATGGTGCCAGCAATTGTTAAGAGGGCGATCGATCGCCGGTGAACTATAACATTAAAGCAGTATTAAGTGATAATGAGAGTGATGATCTTCTCTACTTGAGTAAAAATTTCAACTTAGACTTTGAATGATACAGCATGTCTAGCGTTATTATTCTTGATCACAATAGCAATTGGCAAAAGGCTACAATATATAATATACAACAACATTTAGCAGTCAACATCTAATCAACGTTACAAAGATAACTGGATTATGTTACTCATACTCGGATATGAGTGTCGGATACGGGTATATGTCGAATACGGATATCTTTAATTTTTTCCAAGTTTTTCCATGTATTTGGAGAGTCCTTGGAGGGTCATATCCTCGTACCCATGTCCAGATACGCGTTGGACATGAGTGTCCGACACGATACTTCAAGAAAAATAAAGAGTCGGAGCAACATAGTAACTGGGTTTTGCATACATTACCCACTAGCATTCTCAGCAGAGACATCATTCTCCTCATCATCATCACCCTGCTGTATTTTCGCAATTTCAGCCTGCGCTCTCTCCATGATCTGCCTCTTCTGCATTTCCAACTCCCTATGAAAATCCATTCTCATCTTCTCTAATTCCGACATCTGCTGCCTTTTACTATTCTCGATCTTTTCATATATATCGCTAAATTTCTGAATAGAATCAGCAAGCAATCTGACCGAAGAACGTCCGTCATCACATTGCCTCCCGAATCTTCTCTTTTTAGGTGGCAGTCCATCAGAGACATCCTCCTCACCATCAGCTGATTCTGAATTTGCTGGACTATCCCTCATTTCATCCAAACCATTTGCACGGTTCAAATAAACCCTAGGGTTCATGAATACATACTCGCCTGAGTCCAACCCACAAGAGAGCCGGCCCTGCTGTGGAGGAGTTGACATTAACATATCCATCTTCTTGAAATAAACCCAATTGCTAGTGGTAGCACCAGTCTCTGCCAGCATAGCCTTATCCTTCTTATATTTCTTCTTCAACGTATCCAATCGATTCCGACACTGTGTGTCGGTCCTTTCAATCTTTGAAACCTCTGAAACCTTCTCTGCAACTTCTTGCCATTCCTCAGACCGAAGACTCTTCCTCCCACGTTGCAAAAAGCGGTCACCCCAGGCATCTAGCAAAACAAATGTCTCACGCTCAGTCCAATCTGTAAGAGAATTCCTCCCACCATATGAGGGCTTTAGCACTGATGGAGCTGCAACTGCTGGTGCTGTTATTCGAGGAGCAAATTCGTAACTCGACACCAAACTCTTCAATTTCCTCTTCTTTGGGTGCCTCTCCATGTCAACATCATGATTCTTTCGATTATAACCTTTCTGCTTATCACCACCTTCATTATAATCATCCTCATCATCGTCCAGCTCATCATCGTCATCGTCATCATCATCATCCATACCTTTTCCTACATACCGAACACCATTATTTTGGTTAAGATTTTCATCTTCCTCTCCCAAATCTTCCTCTTCCTCTTCCTCCTCCTCATCTTCATCATCATTAACATATTGATTCCCAATCGGTCTAGAATATGGAACATTTCTTACAGGAAGCTTTTGGCGATTTGAAGAACCATAACCCGGCTGGTGACTAACTCCATACTGATTTGGAGGGTATCTAGCATCATCCTCAATGTCATCCATTAAAGCCAAAAACTCAGCTCAACAATGATAAAACCCAAAAGTATCCCTCAAAAATCCAAGCCTAGCTCAAAAACAAATTTTCAAATTACAAAATACAAAAAGATACTTCCCCTACACCTTAATTGCTCCAATCCCCAATCTTCCAAATCCAATCAAACTTCAAGAAAAATATAACAATCATTATTGTTTTTCCAAAAACAGTCACACTAACTTTCACCAACGTCCTAAAACCATTGAATCTTTTCTTGATAAAAAGGAAAGAAATGCAGAATTACGCTTCCACCTATTATTGAATCAAATAACAAAAACCCAGAAAAAAATTACTTTAAAAAATCAACTTTATCAACTCTAAATCACGGAATTCTCAAACTTTCAACACCCAAGTTTACAAAATCAAACCCCTCCACGTTAATTTACCAAATACAAAAAAAAAAAAAGGCAATAAATTTCAAGTTCCTTTTTCATTTGTCTGATCCCTTTTACTTTCCAACTCTTGATCACCGATTCATCCTTCCCCCCACCAAAAAAAAAATTCAATTCCAATCAACCCCATCATCTTCAAAATCAATAAAAGAACCCCCTAATATCAAATCCGAATCCAATTAAAAAAAAACAACGAAAACCCAATCAAAACTTACCTGAAAAAGTTCTCAAAATTCTCAAACTCCAATTTAAGCTCTAAGAAGCCTCTAACTCAAGAATTGAAGACAAATTGAAAAGTTTCACTTTTGTTCTTTTAGGAAGAAAATGTAACACGGAGTGGGAAGAAAAACAAACTGTCTGTGGCGAGAGTAAAAACTTGGAAGAAGAAAAAAAAGTCTTGGGGATAAAAAAAGGATTGCTGTAATTGCACGCCTTGTGCGTAGTATTTTGGATAACAGGCCTTGATATTTACGAGCCCATTCGGTGAAGGGATTGTTAAATGGGCTCTATGGTTATGTGGGCATGGGGTTTTTTATCTTTTTTTTTTATAAAGTTAAATCAATGTAGTAAACTCAAAGAAATTTCTAAGTATGGTATTAATATTAAATATATTTGTTCAAGTTTGATCTGAAATATAAGTTTCAAATTTTGATCAAGTTCATCCATATTTATAAATGGATAGTTAAAATCCGTTTAGGCCCGTCCATATTATTTTTTTAAAAGAAAAATTAAATAAATACGTTATTTTTTATTTAATTTTTAATAATTTTATTTTTTATTAAATTTTAAAATATGAATAACTTAATATAATTTTAAATGTTTACATTATAATATTATATATATTTATTTTTTATATGATATAAATTACATAATATATATAAGAATAAAAATAATATATTATTAAATGAAAAACAGACTGAGTTCAGACATTGATTGCTGGAGCCAAGATTTGGCCCATCTTCTAAATGATCCTCATTTTTGTCCAAACTCATATTCCAGACCTAATATTTTTATCTAAATCCTTCTAAATATCAAACAAATCTTCAGATCTAAACGAATAATCCGATATTTGAACAGGTCTAATTTATATATATAAAAATAGATTGAGAAAGGAAAAATGGATTTAGATGCACGTCAGATGCGCATTAAATTGTACATATCAATTAACTAAATAACTTTATTATTTATAATTGCTTGAATATGTGATATACCTTTAAACTTATTTGTAGAGTTTTTAAACTTATTGACTCGTGGATTAGATCTCTTTATGAATTAGGTTGTCAGTTAAGCTTATAGGTTAAATCCAATTCAGATTTTGGATATAAAATTTTAATTTCAGATCCAACACGATTTAGAATATTAATTTATTAATAAAAAGAAATTATTATAATTTAATTTAAAAATATATCTAAACATATTTTTTAATTTTTTAATATTATTTTCAATAATATTGGAAATGCTCGGGTTTAAGTGGACGAGTCGAACCGACTTGATTTGATCTTATCGATCCACTAAAATAAAACAAAAAATAAAGAAGTATTATGTTAAATATTTACTAAAATAAAATATCCACTAAAAATCGGATAAAGTCGATAAAAAATATGTTTTAGGTTTTTTTTTTCTTATAAATAATAAAATTTGAATTTTTAATTTTATATTATCGCACCATTAAATTAAATATATATTTTTATATTAATTATATTTAATATTTATTTAATATTAAAATTATTTTTAAATTAAACTTATCGATCCAACTGATATCATAAAACCGGTCAACTAAGATGCCAACATGCAAGTAAAAATATAAAAAAAATCATACTTTCTCTCTCTTCTCTTCTCTCTCGCGTTCTTTCTTCCTTTTCTTACCAAAAATAGTTTTTTTTTGTTAATTTCTTTTTTGTTTGTGATTAAAATTTTGTATGGGTTTTTATGTGGGTTGCTTTAGATATTGTTTGAATTTGTAATAGTTTGGAAGCGGATGAATTTTGTATGGGTTTAGTGCTTTTGGATATTTTCCTCTAACAAACAAAAAGTCTGCTGAATAATCTTTGAAGAACAAAGATTTCTACTTACGATTTTTCTTATTAATTGCTTGCTTAGGCTGATTGGAAATTTTTTCCCTCAAATTGCTTTGTTAATAGCTATAGGTGATCGGTGTTTTTGTGATTTGCTCCGATGACAAGTGATGAAAGACTGCTTGAATTTTTCCCCAAATTAATTTTGTCCGCAACATATAAACCCTAAAACCCCCTTTGTTTCAAAAGCAAATTTCGTTTTTTATTTTTATTTTTATTTTTAATTTGGGTTGAATAACCAAAATTATAGCTTTGCCATTTTTTTACCCAAATTATCCATTTGGACAATAGTGATCCCACGACAGCCTTGCAAATGCCACTTTAGCAAGAACCTTTTTGGTTATTTTAAAATAATTTTATGATATCCATGAACAAAATATGTTTTTATCATAAAATCTCAAAAAAAAATTGATAATTGAATCCCTAAAAAGAAGAGAAATTAAAATAAAAAGTTGATGATCAAGAAGGATAGTTGAAAGCAAAAACTTGGGGAAAATCAAGTGGACAAGGTTTGCAGTAGATTTGGATTGCCGTTTAAAATTTTTTATTTATCTTATTTAGATTCTATTAGAAAACTTATATTATCATTTAAAAATTATTAAAAAAAATGTTATATTAATATTTATATATTTTTATAATTAAATTTAAATAAAAAATAATTTTTTATTTAATAAATAATAATTCGAATTGGATTGATTCAAATTGAAATTTTTATTTATTTAAACCTCGTTTATTTTAAATCGGATATGTCAAGTCAGAAAAATAATTTAACTTTTGAACAGATTTAATTTGAAAGATACAAGTGTGACTGCTTCTCACAAAAAAACTCCTTTTCTTTTTATCTTCAACTCCAAAATTAGGAATATACACTGTTTTCTACAAATATAACATTATACTGTATAAAAATACATATTTCTTTCTTAATCAAGAGAGAGAAAGTGTGAGGGCAGAGAAAGAGAGGAGTATATGAGAAGCTTCATTGGCTTACTATTTCTCTGATTTTGATGCATTGCAGAAAAGGGAAAAAAATTGGTGACTTGAACTCCTTGTAAAATAGCATGCATCAACTTATATATAAATGCATGTAACTTTTCGATTATGATTAGAACTTTATTGCTTACAAATACTTCTGTCTTATTAAATTATGGACTTATGGTTCATGTCATTTGAGAATTAATATGTTAGAACCTTTTATATGTTTGAAATATGTTTGTTATTTGAAACTTGAAAGCTAAATGCCTATGCTATTAGATTGTGTTTATAACGCAAAAAGTATGTGTCTATGTTTAATAACATTGATATAGATTATGTCATTAATGCAACAATTATTTATGCCTTAAATTAATCTATCATTTTGCTTGAAAAAAGGAGACAATTTTAAAATATAAATTTTGTTTGAATATTTATGTTTAAATATCTATCTTAGTTAAATATTGATAAATGTTTTGATTAAATATTTTCCTAAATTTTCACATTCAAAGCGCATTTTATATAAGACATTAATGTTTGGCATGATTTATGAGAATTATGCATTTTATTCTTTTATATTTTTGCTCATAATATTATGTTATGACTTTGTGATCATTGTGGTAAGATGCTTAAATTGGATGCAGTTGTTGGAATTGATTTTATAAAACATGATTAATGAGTACTTTTGAGGTCAAAATATTTGTGAGGGTCCACTCACATTTGTGGTTAAAACTTTGTTAGATTTTGTACTCCAACATGAATCATTTAACATGGAACATTAACATATTTAAAACCAATTATAGGTGAATGAGAAATTGATCTCAAAGAACCTTTGGACGGAAAAATGACAAACCCAAAAATTCTCAAATATTTGATTGATTACAAGCTTGTCTTGTGGTTTAGACCATAGGTTCGTGAGCTCGGGTTTGGTTAAATGGAAAAAAAATTTGTTGTTTAATCCCTGTCTGATCGGTAACTTTTCAGTCCCTAATGTCTTAGGACATGAACCAATACATTAATTATGGTGTGATATACATGAATGTTATTATCAACATTCATGAATTGTGGACATTCATGAATTATGAAATTCATGAACTTACTTTATGTACATTCGTGAATTTGATCATTGATGTGCTATATATATTCATCATAATTAATATACATTCATGTTTCATGTACGTTCATTTAGGTAACTAATGTTAAGGAAGTCCTATATATAAGTGCTTTGAGTGGATAAGAAATTCATTCAACAATTTTTAAGCTCTTTTCTTCCTTTGTTGTTACGGTTTTAAGGCTCTTGTTTTATTTGTTCTTTCTATTCTAAAGCTTAGGAGTCTGTCATTGTAGAGAGAAAATTGAGTCAAATTCTTTAAGTTCGTGGACTTTGAAAAGTTATGCAACTTTTCAAGGTGGTCTTGTTGAAATCGTGGGAGGCAATTGCATTAACTCCGTGTGCATCAAGTGACGGGCAATTTCGTCTTAACGACAAAGGGTTCAATTCTTGGCAACAACGTTAACTTCTATATTCTTCAATTTTGTCTTCTATAAGTAAGTTTTCTAATATTCTATTTTAAGACATTCAATTTAATTGTTGCAAGTAAATATCTTCAACAAGATTTTTACAAATATACAAAATATCTCCAACAACACCTGCTCTTATGCTTGAATACATGTATTTGGGCATTGTTGTATTTATGTGCTTGAATACATAAATACTTTATATTATAGAATACTTACTTATATGTTCTAGAGAATTGTACAATATTTTCAATTGATCTCCTTTTTGCTAAGACAAAAATGGAGACAAATATTTTATGGGCAAAAATGAATTGTGTTAAGTTGGAGATTGTGATATTGAAATTTTGAATTGGAATGTATAATTGTGCAACTAGCTTTGTTTAAAAGGAGTTTTTTATCAACTTGTTTTTAAAATTTTTGACTCACTTTTTGAACATTTTATAAAAACCAAATTTTATCTTAAAGTTTTGTTATATAAAAAAGGGAGATTGTTAGCTTTAAATTGATTATTGTTTTGAAATGATAAAATTTTAAGTGTGATTTTCAAATTAAATTTGCTTTAGACTTTTTGAGAAATGAAATTCTTTAATGTGCTTCATTTCAAAATGTAAGTCCAAATGATTAGGGGTGAGCATTCGGTCAGTTCGGTCGGTTCAGTTCAACAACACCGATAATCGATTAGGCCGACTAAATTCAAAAAACTGACCGAATCAATCGACATAAAGGATTCAAACCGAACTTAATCGATTCGGTTCGATCGATTATTTCGGTTTTCATGTTGCTGGTTCAGAGCTTCTATGCCTATTCAAAGCAATAGATAACATCAAAGCAAAATAGACACAGCCCTACCCTGCCACTCCAGTAGAATAAAGATGATATCAAAACAATAGATAACAAGCGACAATCTAGTAGCATACTAATATCGAAGAAGATAACCATAATTGCAGAACCAATAAGTGGGAAAAAAATTTGTTTCAATTGAGCAAGAAAAAGCAAAAATAAAAGTTAATAAAAGAAACATTACTGCTATATACGTATGAGTGGAGACGTGGAGTGGGTTGAGGCAGGCGGCACCGCGGCAGCACCAGAAGAACAAAAGAAGCCCAGAGGGATAGAGAAAGGAGGCAGCTGGAGACTGGTATAGTTGGAGGCGCATGAATGATCGGGTTAGGTCGTTAGGGTTTTTGAATGGTTTCTAAGAATGATCGAGTTAGAAGCTTAGAAAAGGGAGTTGGGGCTTAGGGCTGACTGGCTGTAGGGGTTTAAAATTTGTAAATTGACTGAAAGAATCAAAGAAAATGAGAAAGGCTGAAAGGGACAAAGAGGACTTTGGGTTGGCTTAGGTTGGGTTTAGGATTGGGAAAAAAAATCATTTGGGTATGTTAGGTAATTAGGTTTGGGTTGGCTTCATTTGGATTTTGGGTTTGGGTATCTTGGCTGGCTGGGTTTGGGTTTAATTTAAATATTATTAATAAATTTTTTTTGTTGGTTTAATCAGTCGGTTCGGTTTATAAATTTTAAATCGCAATCGACGTTACCGTAAATAGATGAAACCCAACCGAAAAAACCGAATTCGGTCAGTTTTTTCGGTTTAGTCAATTTTTCGACTTTCTTGTACCCCTACAGTTGATCTTTAAAAAAAAATGTTTTTTTTTTTACTTAATATAATTTTAACATTATTGTTTAAAAGAAAAGAAACTCTTTCAATATGTCTTATTTGACTAAAATTTTCATTCTCGGATTTGAGAATTCCAAAAACTACAAGTTTTGGAGAAGTTGATTGCGAAGGACAAGGAAGCTAGAAAATCACTTGAAATAGACCTGGAAGAGGCTACTAAGTCACTTGATGGTATGAATCAGAATATATTGAAACTTTCTAGAGATCTTGAAAGGGCTAATGCTAAAATATCTAGTCTAGAGGATGAGAAAATGGTGCTTTATATAATACTTATAGAGCAGAAGAGCATCTAAAGAAGCCCATGAAAATAGGAAAGATGATCATAACCTTATCATGGCACTTGGCAAGGAAAGGGAGAGTTTGAAAAAGTGAGCGAAGAAACTTAAGGAAGAATTGACATCTGCTAAAGGCGAAATGTTACGGTTGAGTCGTCAAATAAATTTCATCTAAAGTTCCTGTAAATAATCAGCATCCATCGATAGAAAAGTGAAACAGAAGCAAAAGTCACTGTCAGTGTAAGGAAAACTAGCGGAAGGAGAAAAAGGTAGCTCTCAATGAGGCTATGAACCATCCCGATTCCTGAGTTCTAATACTCTTTCTCCTAGATTTTGATTGTTGCTCTGACAAATTTTCGCACTACATTTGTATTGTTACTGTATAAAATATAAATATGACACCCAGGTAAGCAAATTAAGGAATTTACTTTTGCATGTAAAGATCCATCATTTACTTCTTCTTGATGAAATACTAACACAGGTTCTGAAGGTTTTTTTTTTCTTCCAATAATGAAAACATTAACCTTTGCATGTTCCTTGGGAGTTAAGGTGCAATCTATTCTGCATTTCATTGCTTGGGTGTTTAATACTCTGCAGCCTGCTTAAGAATGCATCTGTTGGGGTGGAAAATGCTTAAGACAAGAAATCAAAATAGATGTTGACATGGTGGTGTATTCGTGTCGGATTTATGTTATTTTTTTAGTGTAGTGTGTATTTTAATTATTTTTCTATATCGTATTCGTGTCGTGTCCGAAATTGCTAGGTATACTCACATTAGAAAAATTACATAGCTGTTTTAGATCCTGAATCAATCTGAGTAAGGATATATATAGTTTCATCCATACTCCAATTGAGTAAGCCTTGATAGCTCTCTGGAAAAACCATGAATTTGCCATTTTGATGTTATCTTTGAAGGGGTTGCAATTTATTGCTGGAAATTGGAAGTCCAAGATTAAGTAAATTGTTCAACATTAATAATAACTAGATATATGCCAGCGCTTCACTGCGGGTACGTTATCGGATTTGAATTGATATTTTATGATAAAGTTGAAAGATTAAAAAGTAAGAAGAGTAAAGATAATTTAGAAAAAATAATAACTCTCATCATTATACGACACCTGATAAAAAATTGAGAGTTATTTGAATATAGTCAATTAGATCCGGCAATTTCATGGATACAACATAATTATAGGATACGAACATAACATGAAAAAAAATAATTAAAACACGACACGATACGAAAAATAACATGAACATGACGGTTAAAGTACTTAAATAGTCCCTGTATTATAGTTAAAAGTGCATTTTAGTCCCTATACTATAAAAGCGAGTAATTTAATCCTTTACGTTTGAAATTGATGCAAAAAAGTAAAATTGGTAACAGTGTTAATGGGAAATTGTTTAAATGCTGACATGGATATGTGAAACTGACAAAAAATATGACTTGAAAAAAAAATGATGACGTGTCATTTTTTTAACTCAAGTGGAATCTAGAAAACATAATATTTTTTACCTAAATCCCTCCTTACCCTTAAAAATATGTCATCATTTTTTTCGAAGTCATCTATTCTGTCAGTTTCTAAATTTAACCTGAACAAAAAAATTTGACACATCATCGTTTTTTTTCAAGTCATCTATTCTGTCAGTTTCACATGTCTACGTTAGTATTTAGACGATTTTCCATTAACACTATTATCAATTTTACTTCTTTGCACCAATTTCAAACGTACAAGAATTAAATTACTCACTTCTATAGTAGAGGGACTAAAATGCACTTTTGACTATAGTACAAGAACTATCTAGATACTTTAACCTGAACATGACACAAATATACGAACGTGTCAAAATTTACATAAAACGAATTATTAATATGTTAAAGTTTATATAAATTTATAAGACTTTGAGCACACGAAAAAAATAACACGAACACGACAGTAAAAATAACATGAACACGATACAGACGTGTCAAAATCTACATAAAACGAATTATTAACATGTAAAAATTATATAAATTTATAATACTTTGAACAAACGAAAAAATAACACGAACTCGAATACGGCACAAAAAATAACATGAACATGACACGAATACACAAACGTGTTAAAATCTACATAAAACGAATTATTAACATGTAAAAATTATATAAATTTATAATATTTTAAACACAAAAAAATAACATGAACACAATTTTTTCTCTTATTTTTTTTTTCACTTTCCTTTCTTCCCTCATTATCTTTCTTTTTCCTTTCTTTTCTTTCTTTCCCTATTCATCAAAAAAAAAAACTTGAAAACACCCTAACTAACCCTCCAACCTCCTTAATACCCAAGTTTAGTTGTCTCAAAGCAAGAGCACCTAAAATTGAAATTGACATTCTCTTTGTTTTGGGACAATTTTTAAGTATTGTTATAGATAGATAGGTATAGAGGTATAGATTATTATAGATTAATATAGACAAACAATAACTTCAATCATTATACGACACTTGACACAAAATTGTGAGTTATTTGAATCATGTCAATTAGACCTGATAATTTTGGACATAACATATTATACAACACGAACACAATATTGAAAGAATAATTAAAATACAACACGAATACACGAACGTGTCAAATCTACATAAAACAAATTACTAACATGTCAAAAATTTATATAACTATATAATACATTTTATATGATTATGACACGAAAAAATAACACGAATATGATGACACAAAATTGGTAGTTATTCGAATAGTGTCAATTAGACCTGGTAATTTCAAACACAACATGATTATACGACACAAACACAACATGAGAAAAATAATTAAAACACGATACAAAAAATAACATGAACACGACACGAATATATGAACGCGTCAAAATCTATATAAATGAATTATAAACATGTCAAAATTTATATAAATATATAATACATTGAACACTATTATGACACAAAAAATAACACCAACACGATATAAATACACAAAACTTTCTTTCTTTCTTTTTCTCTCTCTTTTTCTTTCTTTCTTTCTTTTTTTCTTTCATTTCATTTCCTTTCCTTTCCTTTCCTTTCTTTCCCTCTTTCTCTTTCTCTTTCTCTTTCTTTTCTTTTCTTTTCTTCCTTCACAATAATAAAAAAAAGTAGCAACTCAATACCCCAATTACCCTCCAAATCCTAATTAACCTTTAAGCTTAGTTGTCCCCTAAGTCATACTTCTTGATTTCAAATTAAGTATTCTCATGATTTTGGGGATAACTTTTATAGTCAGTATAAATATATAATACCTTGAATAAGATTATGACATGAAAAAGTAACAAGAACACGGTTATATGTGACACAAAATTGAGAGTTATTTGAATAGTGTCAATTACACTTGATAATTTTGAACATAACATGATTGTACGACACGAACACAACATAAAAAAAAACTAAAACACGACACGACACGAAAAATAACATGAACACGACACGAATACACGAAAATGCAAAATCTACATAAAACGAATTATTAACGTGTCAACATTTATATAAATATATAATATATTGAATACGATCATGACACTAAAAAATAACACAAATACAATACAAATACACAAATATTTATCTTTTTTCTCTTTTCTTCTTCTTTCATTTCATTTCATTTCTTTTTTCACCCAAAAAAAATGAGGTTGCTACGTGGCATCCCCACTTAAAGCAATTCCTCCTCAAATTGAGGGGGATTGCTTTTATATATTCTTAAAAATATATAATACCTTGAATATGGTTATGACATGAAAAAGTAACACCAACACGGTTACATGTGACACAAAATTGGGAGTTATTTAAATAGTGTTAATTAGACATGACAATTTTGAACATAACATGATTATACGACATGAATACAATATAGGAAAAATAATTAAAACATGACACGACACAAAAAATAACATAAACATGACACGAATACACGAACATGCAAAATCTAGATAAAACGAATTATTAACATGTCAATATTTATATAAATATATAATACATTGAATATGATCATGACACGAAAAAATAACACGAATACGACACAAATACATAAATATTTATCTTTTTTCTCTTTTCTTTTTTTTTTTCTTTTACCAAAAAAAATAGAAAAAGAAAAATGAGGTTGCCACGTGACAATCCCAATTAAAGCAATTCCCACTCAAATTAAAGGGATTGCTTTTATATATTCTTATAAATATATAATACATTGAATACGGTTATAACATGAAAATATAACAATAACATGGTTACATGTGACACAAAATTGGAAGTTATTGAATAGTGTCAATTAGACATGATAATTTTGAACATAACATGATTATACGACACGAATACACGAACATGCAAAATCTACATAAAACGAATTATTAATGTGTCAACATTTATATAAATATATAATACATTGAATACGATCATGACACGAAAAAATAACACGAATACGACACAAATACACAAATATTTATCTTTTTTCTCTTCTTCTTCTTCTTCTTCTTCTTCTTCTTCTTCTTCTTCTTCTTCTTCTTCTTCTTCTTCTTCTTCTTCTTCTTCTTCTTCTTCTTCTTCTTCTTCTTCTTCCTTTTATTTTCTACCAAAATAAAAAAGAAAAATGAGATTGCCACGTGGCAACCCCAATTAAAGCAATTCCCCTCAAATTGAGAGGGATTGCTTTTATATATTTTTATAGATATATAATATCTTGAATACGATTATGACATGAAAAAATAACACGAACACGATAACATGTGACATAAAATTAAGAGTTATTTGAATAGTGTTAATTAGACATGACAATTTTGAACATAACATGATTATACGACACGAATATGCAAACACGACACGAAAAATAACATGAACCCGACATGAATACACGAATATGCAAAATCTAAATGAAACGAATTATTAACGTGTCAACATTTATATAAATATATAATACATACGATCATGACACAAAAAAATAACACGAATACGACACAAATATTTATTTATTTTTCTTTTTCTTCTTTCCTTTTTTTTCCCACCAAAATAAAAAAGAAAGAGAAAAATGAGGTTGCCACGTGACAACCCCAATTAAAGCAATTCCCCCTCAATTTGAGGGGATTGCTTTTATATATTCTTATAGATATATAATACCTTAAATACGATTATGATATGAAAAAATAAGATAAACACGATTACATGTGACACAAAATTGAGAGTTATTTGAATAGTGTTAATTAGACATGACAATTTTTGAACGTAACATGATTATACGACACGAACACAATATAGAAAAAAATTATTAAAACACGACATGAAAAATAATATGAACACACATGAATACACAAATATGCAAAATCTACATAAAACGAATTATTAACGTGTCAACATTTATATAAATATATAATATATTGAATACGATCCTAACACGAAAAAAATACGAATACGACACAAATGTTTATTTTTTCTTTCTTTTTTTTTCACCAAATTAAAAGAAAAAAAAAAGAAAAGAAAAATGAGGTTGCCATGTGACAACCCCAATTAAAGCAATTCCCCCTCAAATTGCTTTTATATATTCTTATAGATTACTGAAGAAAAAAGAAAATTAAATAATGCAACTTACCGTTTCGACCACAGTGGGAGTCGAACCCACGACCTTTTGATCCGAAGTCAAACGCGCTAATCCACTGCGCTATGCGGTCAGATTGAAACTTAATCCTTATGGACTTTAGTCAAGGAAAATTACTAGTATTTAAAAAAAAAAATAAAACCTTCAATCCCTCTAGGCCTCTACAAAGAAGGTTCCAGCGGAGGGCGGAGCCCAGCAGAAGTTTATAATTCTTTATTTGATATGAAAAAAAAAAAGGTTTTAAAAAACAAAAATTGCAGAATTTGTTCACATGTACGGCTCCTAGTCCCTAACCTCTCGCGTCTATCGATCTGACGGTTGGTTTTCAATCTTCACCTTTTTTTTTTCCTTTTCTTTTTTGAATCAAAACCTGAATTTCATTTAGGTTAGCTGGAATTGGGAAATCTTTCCTTTTTTATTTTTGTTTGCTTGTTTCTGTTAGTATTAGCTTACCCCAAATAACAGTTTTTTTTCCCGCAGATTCCCTCCAAGAAAAGGCCTTCCAGATTCGGGTTTGTTTCTCTCAGGACTCACTGATTTACCAGATCCGAGTTCGCCAAGTCTCAATTTTGGGTACACTAAAAATTGAACCTCAAATTCAATTTTAGGATTGAATTTTCATTCTTCAAAAACTGGGTTTTTCTTTAACTTCGAAAAACTCCAGCTGGGCTACCAATGGTTTTGCTAATCCTTTTAATTTTCTGAGAATTGGGGTTTCGAAAAAATTCATTCAACGGAACTAGTTGTTTTTAGGATCTGACGCTTGGGTATAAGGAAAATTTAGTATCCTTTTGAGGAATTTGTTTGGAAATTATTTGGGTTTTTTTGCTGATCTGGGGGTATTCGATTGTAGTCATGTTCTATGGTGCGGTGGTATGGGACCCTTGGCTTATTGTAGCCCAAATTGTTTGCCTTCAATGTTTATACTACCTTACACTTGGAGCCTTCTTGTCCTTTCTGGTCGGCACTCGTGTCTCTCGTATGAGTTTGGTCTATTTCTTTGACTTTGCTACTGTTACTACCTCTACCGTTACCGGCTGGTGTGTCATTGCTTCCTTTCTGCTCAGCTCTATTGCGGGGTGAGAATATAATTTCCATCTTGTTTTTTAACTATGCTTCATTTGTATGCTTCTTTGCATCTGCTAGCGTGAAGTTTTGAATGCATTTATAGAACAAATGATTGGTTTCTATCTGCTGCTTTTTAGATGTATTAATTTGCTTGAATACGAATAATTGTTTCCATAAAATAATGATAGTGTTAAAAGTTAAAACTAGATCTTATTTTGCTCAACTAGGCCAATTTTATTTATCCAAAAATCAGTATGCTACTGTTGCCTCACCTATGTTCCCTTTGCTCTGATACTCATACATGTAGCACATTTTGGTTATGATTAAACTACAAAATCCACATTTCTCTTGTTTCGTCTTGATTATAGGTTGTAGGACTGGCTTGGATCAATGTACAGATTACATTGTACAGTTGTGATGTTTGTCTGTGTCATTTGTTCTATGATATATATACTTTTTCTGGTACTAAAAACTAAGATTTAGAAAGCTTTGCACATGAATTTTGAAATTGAACGTAAGAAGATTGAATCTTGATCTTTTTTTTAGGATATTAGTAGCTAAGCTTGAAAAGTTATTTACCTCCCTGCCCTAGTCGTTGCATCTGTTATTTTTTCTTATTCAGTTGGTGTCCTGTATGAGGGCGGTTTATTTAGTTGTGAATTAATGTCCAGAACTAGATCTTGCTTCTGTGAAGATACAGTCTAGTTTTAACCTAAATGGTATTTTATATGTTCATGTACATACAAACTTGAAGTAAAATATAGTAAGAAGTTTAGAGATAATAATAGCACTTGGCATTTTCTAAACTTAGCTCATTTTAACTTCAGTTTTGTTTTATTTGAATCTATGCAGAGCTGGGTACATGCTTTATTTGATTGAAAGGGCAAAGAAATGCTTAGATTTTTCAGCCACTCTCTATATTATCCATCTTTTTATATGCATCATATATGGAGGTTGGCCTTCCTCAATAACATGGTGGGTTGTGAATGTTACTGGAGTTGCAGTGATGGCTTTGCTAGGTGAATATTTATGCATTAGACGGGAACTCAGAGAGATTCCCATAACGCGATATCGATCGAGTAAGAAATTATTCCTATATATGTTAAAGTGACTTCTTAAGATGATTGTAATGTGAAATATATATATTTTTTCTTTATTATTCTGTTGCCTGTCCTTTTCTTTTGGGACACTGGTTGCAGTGGAATTATCATGCTGGCTTTCCAACTTATTCTTTCTTGAATTTGTTGGATTGCTATTCATTGTCATGCTCCTTTTAATATATTCTGTTTGATGCTTGGTCTGCCAAATAAGTTGTGCATTTTACTTGTTGGTCTTATGCTCAAAGGGAGTATGATGATTTTCTACATCAACTTCATGAATCGGTTGGGGCTAATTCATGTCATTTTTCTTTTGGACGCTGGTTGTCTGTTGCAGCACTAGTCTCTTGTTCTCCCCGTCATTTCTCTCTTGAGTGGGCTGTTATAGGCTTGCAGAACTAGTTTCTTCGTCGCACATTCTTTTCTATCTATAGAATGTCTGTTTTAGGGGATGTGCTAATTTTGTGGATTTAGAATATCTTATGATTAAAAAAAAAAAAAAATTATGAACCATTATCTTTGAATTTCAGTTGAGATGATTTAGTTATGGGAGAAATCTTGCTCTTGCTAAAGTAGTTTTATAGCTTGCAACTGCTTAAAAAGTGTTTGAGAACTTGCATAGTTGAGAAAATTTTGTTGGTTTGTGTAACTGAAACTCTTGGAGGCATTTCCAAAAAAAAAAAAGTTCCTTTTAATGCTTAACCCCTAATTGTGAAAAGAAGATCCAGTTCATGTTAGTTAAATAAGAAAAAATAAAAGTTATTGAACTATGTCAAGTTAAAACAGAAGTGATTCAAATACTTACCTTGTTCAGTCATTGACCCAAGACCTTGCTAGTTTCTTGTTGAACTTTAATATGCCACAGTATTTATATTTGTTTCTTTTCAGTTAACAATTCGTATTTTTTTCAATTGTCGTATTATTGGCTGAATTTTAAACTCTTTGATGCAGATGTCTGACTGATAAAGAATCAGGTTCGAAGAAATTCCTTGTGGCTTTAAAATTCATTGTTTTCCACTGCTTTGGAGGAGCTGAAGGATATAATTCTTTAGATGCCATACCAAATATAATCCGCTATGAGAAAGAGCTAGCTTAAGTTATAGAATCTATTTTCAGTGCTTCTGAGTTCTAAAGATGATAGAGAGCAACCATAAAAGTTTGGGATAATGGTGCTTAAGTGATATGAAGCTGGAGCACATAAGGCTAGGTATGCATTTGCGCGAGGTAGGTCTAAACGTACGACTATTGGTGGCTTTGACCTTTGAGAAAGATGATACACTGCCTCTGATACTGTTTTTCTGATTTTATCTGCATAGTTGATTAGTTTTTCATTCTTTAATACAATTGTTTGGTTGAGTTTTTAGGTCTGCATATGATTTGAGAAATTTGGGGTTAATGAAAAAATTTGAGCGTATACTAGTGACTGCCGAGTTATCTGACCTAGTGTGTTTCCCCACCACGTCGAGAAATGTAAGCTTGAGATATAGTCTCAAGTTGTTTTTGACTGATTTGTTGGCAACATCAGCTTGACGGTAGAACATTTATCTCCTGGTCCTTGATTAGGGACACTCATCCTGATTAGAGGTGGCAAACGGGTAGATTGGGCTGGTTTGGACATTTAGGTTCGGGTTGTTTCGAATTCGAGCTTTTCTAGTTTAGGTCCTTTTTGGGTTCCGGTCCTTTTAGATTCAGGTTAGTTAGGTCACTTTTTAAATTTTATGGAAGGTATAACCGTTTTAGCAAGCTTTTCGAGTTCGGATTGTTTCGGGTTTGAGTTTTTTTTGTTTGGGTCATTTAGAGTTTGGGTTTTCTCAAGTTCTGGGTTTTGACTTTTTTGTCAAATCGAATTTGGATAGATTCGGATTTGATTTTTTTCAAATGAATTTTCAGGTTCGAGTTTATTTCGTCATCTCTAATCTGAATCACACCTCAGTTAAGTGTGATGAGGGTTTCAAGAGGAGTGAGGGCAGCCTTTCAAGAGGGTAAATGTGTTATTTCAAGAGGGTTGGATCGGGTTTGGGTTCGGGTGGGTTGGTCGGATTTTTTCGGGTTCGGATCAATTGATAAGTCTAGTTGGTACCGTTACCTTAGTTGAATTTGTTTCAGTGGCTTGGCTATAAGGTGAAAAACTCATAAAATGTTACCCTCAGTTGCAACATTGGAAGCTCAAATAAAGGATCAAGGAACTTTTCTGTGAAGTTCTTGGCTTCTTGTGGCATTTTGCAAGTTTCCAGGATTACCTCAAACCTGAGATCCATGTTGATTCTGACATGTCTTGCAACTTAAGATAATGACAACTTTGTGAGTTTTGCAACTGCCTAAAACTTTGATCTGGCTATCAAAAAAAAAAAAACTTTGATCTGCTGAAAATCCCAAAATCCAATTGAAAAGAGAAGATATATTTGGAAAACCAGGAGGCATCAACTTGTGTTTGATGGAATGCAAGCAGGCTTTCAGAAAACAATTTTTCAAAGAACATAACTTTCATTTCTCCATTAAACCAAAGCATAATGTTTAACCCATTTGGGTTTCTCGCAAAATGAAAAGTAAAACCAAAGTCATCTTCTATACCACAACTCTTCCAAGATTGCCAAAGGTCTAAATGTGTAATTAGTCGTCTCTTGTTTTTGGTTTTCTCGGTAAGTTCTCTGCAAAGTCATGGCTGAGGCTTCCATGAAGCAGAGATGTCTCCCACGGCTTCCCCAACTGTGAGATAGAATGAATTCATTCCAAAGGACTCTATGATTTTGGAGTGATGCAACTTCTCCATCACACTTCCCACTGGATTTACTAACACAAGCTACATTAGAAGACAACCATATCAGCGAAGTGTTAACCTCAAGCTAACAAAATATGTTTGTAGTGAAATTCATTGGTGACAACCATTGGGTTAACATGTAAAATGGTTCCTGAACTATGCATTTTTTTTTTAACAATTTGATATCTAAAAAAAAATTACAATCAGATACTTAAAATTTGTATTCCGTCAACAGATTACCTCAATAGATTAGGTCGTTACATAAAATGCTGACATAATATGATTGATTAATATTAAGTTGTCACGTGTTAAGTTAAATATTTTTTTTAAATGCTGATGTGGCATTGGCATAACACATGGTAACTTAGTATTGATCAATTAAGTCACGTGAACATTTATGTAATGATCTTAGTTCATTGTGTTAACTTGTTCGACGTTAATAAAGTTTAGATACTCAATTGTGATTTTTTTTAGATATCAAATCGTTAAAAAGTGTATAATTCGGAGAATAATTTACATACTAACTCACAATCATTACCTGAAGTGATCTTTTCTCCAGCATCTTTCTTAGTTCGCATACCATGTCGATGCCACTAGTATCTATGGCTGTAACAGCTGCGAAAATTGCCATACTGTTAGCCAAATACAGTAGGAAATTCTTGGGAATAATATCTCACAACCTAGAGCCCTTTTCTGTTTGTTTGTTTGTTTGTTTTTTTTTTTTTAAATGATGATCATGACAGGGTTACACAAAAATGAGCAAAGAATTTTGGAGTAACTTACCAGTCATGTCAATAATTATACATTTCAAAGTGCTTTCATGGTTTGCCTTAATCCATTCTTCCTCCTCCTCTCCAACCCATCTTAATATCCTATAACAAAGATGGTCTGTTATAAATCTGCTAGACTAAATAAAACATTCAGCCGAACTTATAGTATGGAAATCTTTAATTTCTTTAGTTTTTTGACCTATCGTTGATATAAGATGCATGAAAAGGAGGCATTAGAATAGTTCTAAATTGCGGTTGCGGGTGAGTGGCGAGTGTTACGTAAACGTCATGATTGTTACGAATGTGAATTGGATAATATTTCAAGAAATATGATAGTGTAACGCGCGTTACATAATACGTTGCATAACGGTCGCATTTTAGAACTATGGGCATTAGTGGAATTACGTACCTTTCTTGTAGATAAGTTGAATTTGCAAAGTAGATTGGAGATTCAATGGCCAGTATGAGAAACGAAGGGACCCTTGAAGCTTCTTTGTATCGGTTGAGGCTTTGGTATATCTGTGTTCTTGGAATATTCCCCAAGACCACAGTGTTTGGCCTGGTGACATGCAAGAGAATCTTGAATACTGAAACTCCAACCTGCATGCATTTTGCAGGCCAAGTCATTAGATCCCGAGCCAAAAAAATTGTCAATTTTTTTTATTTCTTATATTCTATACTAGGAGAAGAGAAGATGAAAGCAATCACTAGGAAGTTAAATGCTTACTGCAATGGCAAGTCCCAAAGGAACAGAAATGAAAAGAACCCCAAAGAAGGAACAAATACAAGTCAAGAAATCAAGTTTGTCAACTTTCCACAATTTGTATGCCGCCTGATAATCAATAAGCCCTATCACTGCTGTTATGATGATGGCTGCTAAGATGACATTAGGGGTGTAGTAAAATAGTGGCATGAGAAACAACAGTGTGACAAGCACAGCTGTGGCTAATACGATGTTAGAGACTGCTGTTTGTGCTCCAGCATTATAATTTACTGCAGATCGAGAAAATGATCCTGAAAAGACATGTCGAAGAGAATAGTTTTAGATACTAAGTACCAATCCTTATGAAGTTATAAAATTCGAAGTCAAATGTAAAAGAATCATCACCAGTTGTAACATAACATGAAGTGCAAGAACCAGCCATGTTCATGAGACCGATAGCCATCATTTCTTTGTTTCCATCAACTTGGTAGTTCCTTAGAGAAGCAAATGTCCTTCCCACTGCAATCCCTTCCTACAAAATAACAAGGATTTTATTTTTAGCTATGACTAAGATATCGAAGACAGTGCGGGTTCAGGAAAAGCTTACGGTGAGGGACAGGATCCCAGTGACAATGCCAGTCTTGATAGCTAATGCCAGATATTGGCCATTAAAGTATAGCATGTTTGATGAAGGTGGATTCAAACCCTTTTGCAAGTGGCCAATCTGTGATAGAGAAATGGAAAGACAACTTAGATTTAGGAGAATTTTTCAAATACATAAAACTAGAAATAGTATCACTCTATGTTATCCGACACGGGTATGTTCAATTTTTTCCAATACTTTTATGTATTTAGAGGGTTCTTGGAGGATCTTATCTCCATACCTATGTCCGGATATGCGCCGGACACGGGTGTCGGATACGGGTACTTCAAGAAAAATGAAAAGTCGGAGCAACATAAGTATCACTTCTTACCATTGAGATTCCATGAGCTTTTGATTTAATGCAGAAGACAAAAAGCGTCGAGAGAATCACTGATGCTAATGGGGCAGCTGCCGATACCCAGAAAAGCTTTGGTTTCCTCATGCTCTGCATCAAAACTTTCCAACATCAAAATTTAAAGAACTAAAGCTAGAATCTGCACAAATCATTTTGTTGGTAAAATAGAGTTACTTACAATATGCCTTGCTGTCAACAGAAACAACAGGAAGCTGAATCCCATTGCGATAGTTTGCCAGGACCACTGCAGAAGAATTGAACCATTATTACCATTGGAACATTTTCTTGAAGAATTTAAGCATTAATTAAACTAAATAAAATGAACAGATGGCATCCAAAATCTATAAAAGGAACCTGCCTTTTAGTAATTAATTCAGTGGTTGAGTTTCTTGGATTAAATCAAAGGGTAGATTGTCAAAACTTAATTCTAAGCAATGATTATAGAAGCATTTGTAAAGTGCCCGGTTCCCACAATAATCACCAGATACTTGGCCAAAAACCAAGAAGAGCACTTCCAAGATGCTGCTAATGACTAGCTTGTTGACATTGTTTTCCCTTGATGAAGCCACTTACCTCTTTTCTGTGGTCAAAGACAGAGGTCATAACAGGAATGAGTTGCATCTTGCCAGTGAAATGAACAATTCCAAGCAATCCCTTCAGCTGCTGTAATGACACAATGACTGCTGCACCACCCATGAATCCAACAAGAGTTGCCTTGGACAGAAAATCAATCACGAAACCTAACCTGTAAATCATAAACCAGGAATCAATTAAAATACAATAGTTAATGAAAATGGCTTTTGTCTACTATAGTCCAATATGTTCAGGAATTCTTCTGATTTTTCTGAAAATGGTGAACAAGTTTAGGAACACCCATGTTTTAAAAAGGTATTAAGACAGAATCAATATGCATATCAGACTTTTGCATTGTGACAACTGTTGTTTTCAATAATCTTAAGGCTGTCACTATCAAACTCTTCTGCTTAACTATCAAACTTTATATATTTTGACTTCAGAACATTAAAAAAAAAAAAAAAGGTACCTTAAGACACCCAAAGATGCCTGAAACAAACCAGCAAAGAAGGTAGCAGTGAAGGCCAATTTAAGGTAGAGAATTGGCTCTTCAACAGGGGAGACACTTTCACTTAGCATTGTGCCCATGACTAAGGATGCAATGGACACTGGACCAACAGCAAGATGTCTAGAACTCCCCAGGATAGAATAAATCAATGGGGGGACAAAGCTTGAATCTGCATGAATTAATGGAAAAATCATATTAATAAAAGTTAATTTTATTTGCTTTCACCCATTATTGAATTCAATTTGGAAATATAGTAGTTTTGGTTCTGATACTAACATAGTCCAACAATAGGTGGCAAATTTGCAAGTTTTGCATAACTGATTCCCTGCAGTTCAACAAAACACAATAAATTATCATAAAAAAATAAGTATTTTTCAAATGAAGAATTTTGTAAAAAGATAAAAATAAAATTGAATGTTAATTTGATCCAATACATTATTTATTTAATCCGCTGACCCACTAAATATTATGTTTGATATCCAAAAATCATTACCATGTGATATCAACCACAACAAGACATTGAATTAAATTCACATGAGGATTGACTATTGAGAACAAAAATCATCTTTAAATAAGTTCAGAACCAACATAATATTTTTTATTTAGAATATGAAAACAATAAAAACAAAATCAATTTATTATTAAAAACTATTAAAAAAAAAAATCCAGTTCACATAAGCCACACTTGTTCACTGATAAACTTTTTAAAGTTTAGCTACTCTAATGATCCAAAAAGAAAATGGAATATATTCAGAAACTTGTCCACTAATTTTCATTAGTTGACAAAATCCATGAACAACCATGACCATGAGAGATATGCTATTCTGCTTTTGTTTTCATGATTACCTGTGGGATTGCAAGGCTAGCAATGGTGAAACCCGAGATGATATCAGACCTAAACAGACTGAGATCGTACTCAGGACCCCACTGGAATATTGGGAACAAAAACTGAAGTCCCAAAACCAGTTTCTTACACCATGTTTGGTCCTTGAATCTGTAGAGAGGATCATCGGGGAAAAATATCTCAGAAAGCCTGTGTTTTAGCTTCTGGAAAGTGGTTTTCTTTGGTGGCAGGCAAACATTGTGTATCTCCATTGCCTCTGCTGCTGCCATTGGTATCTCTGTTGAAACCTTCAGAGTTGTTGTTGGTGTTGTACTTCCACTATGGCTAGCGAAATCTTCATTAATCCTGTTAGCGTTAACACCCATTTTTTTTCTTTTTGTTTTAGCAAAGAGAAGAAGAAAAAAACCAAGTTTTTTTTGGTGAGAACAAAGTTAAGCATGGCTTTGAATTTATAGAGAAGAGAAAATGGAAGGGTATTTGTTAGATGGTAGTTATTGGGCAGTTGTTGGTAATTTTTGTTTGAATGGGGCAGTTTAGTCTTTTTAATCATTTGGGTTTAAAGAAAAATGGGGTTTAAGTACCCACCTAGTCCATGTACTATAGTGAAAGGAGTAATTTAGTCCTTATACTGTAAAAGTGAGTAATTTAGTCATTATACAATTGAAATAGGTGCAAATAAGTAAAATTGATAACAATGTTAATGAAAAACCGTTAAAATGCTGATGTGGACTCGTAAAATCTAACAGAATTAATGACTTGGAATAAAATATGACTTGAAATATATCTAAATCTGTTAGATTTTACGAGTCCACGTCAATATTTTAACGGTTTTTCATTAAAACCGTTATGAATTTTACTTTCACCTATTTCAATTGTACAGTGAATAAATTACTTACTTTTATAATATAGGGAGTAATTTATTCTTTTCACTACAGTAGAGGGATTATGTGGGTACTTAAACCGAAAAATGGTGAGCAGCAAGCAATAAAACCGATTCAATCCATCTAATCGGTTAGATTGACCGGTTCAATTAAAAAAAAATTTAAATATTGAATATACGATTTTGATATTAAATAAGTATGAAATATAGTAAATATTCAATATAAATATGCATTTAGTTTAATGATACGATTTTTAATATATATCTAAGAAAAATTAAAGTTCAAATATTATTACTTACAAAAAAATTTTGAATAAAAAAATTTAAAAAATAAAAAAATAAACATAAAACCTGATTCCCCCCAAAATTTTTATCTGATTTCATCAAATTTATCAAACCATACAAATTTTTTGTTCATGATTAATTCGATCCGATCGATCGATCCAATCTGTTTTTTCAGGTTAGCATTAGTATATGAAATAGTAGTAGTATTTTTTCATGGCCCATTGAGCACTTTTTGGATTTGTTTTTGTGTATTACAAATTATAATACTTTAGGTGATTGTGGGCAATACTTATGAGTTATGAGGAGATATATATATATATATATATATATATATATATATTTTGGATAAAGATACTTTTATTTTTCCCTTGATTTTAATAATTTGTTTTTGGGATTTTTTTTTTTATTATTTATTTGAATGGCTTTTGGGTAGCAACACTGAGTACCCAGAAGATGGATGAGGCTTGGGGCCACTGTGTTACAAAAAGATGTTTTTGCCAAAATATTTAGGCATCTGATAGGAAGATACAGAAGATTTATTCATATCTTAGTATAAGAATTACTATTTTTTTTTTTTATATATCTAAAAAAAAGAGAGAGAAAAGCATTGTTCTCTTTGATTGATGTGGTTTTTTCTATGCTGAATTGCTTGATAGGAAAATGTTATACTCAACAAATTTCACATCCATTTGGGAAAAAAAGGAAGGGTATAAAATTTTATTTTCATTTTCCTTTTTGATTGGCTTAATTGGCAAGTGATTTTATATGAGTTGGACATTATTCAATTAAAATATATTTTAGAATATTGTGAGAAATTTCAATGTTGAAAACTGTTTTCGAATTTTTTTAATTAGTATTTAGCAGCTTATTAATTAAAAGCATATAATTTCCAAAAGGAAACTTTTGTTAGGTGAAAGTGAAACTCCTGATGAAATAAAAGTATGTACTACTTGTAACCATATATATATATAATCTATTATCAAATTACAATTCTTTTGTAAAAAAATGAGAAATATGTACTACTAAATATAAGTTTATCACATATACCGTGGTTAAAACTGTCCAAGAGCAAGGTTATCCATCTGGTTTGTATTGGGCCAGTTTGAACAAAGATTTTTTTAATTCGGATTGGGCTAGCTTGATCCGAATTATTATTTATTAATAAAAAATATTTTTTATTTAAATTTAAATATATAAATATTAATATAAAAATAATTTTTTAATATTATTTTGGATAGTGTTTCGGATCGGTCCGGACCTGAATAAGGAAAATAAAAAAAATTCGAGCTCGAAATTTTATATAAACCCTTATTTTTTTTATTATTAGGAATTAGATGACTAACAATATACATGGGTGCTTTTGTTAAAAAAAAAGTATTTCAAATTATTATATAAAAATGTGATAGCTTTTCTAAAATAAGTATTGGATTTAAAAAAAAATATATGTTATTATAAAAATTAATAAAATAACATATATATATCTTTGATTTTATTTTGTTATTGTTTAAATATTTGGTTTTTATATTAATTTTTCAATTAAATTGATTTTATTTGACTCATGACATCAATTTAATTAGAAATTTTATAATATCATCCTAGAAATGGGTACACTTATTGTGAGTGAAAAAATGTTTTGAAAAAAAAAAAAAGAAAAAGAGAAATTGTGTTTTAAAAAATTAATTCTTAAAAAAACGATAGATAGTTTTTTAAAGTGGGTACTTATTATTATTTTTTTTTAAGTAAAAAGACATGTTTATTTTTATAATAATTTTATTTGATTTTTTTGTAATTACCTTTAATTGAGTTAATGTCACTTAAATTATGAAGAATTAATTTATAGATGGTTTTTGTAATATATAGTATAGATGATTTATAATTTACCTATTTAAGTATTATTTAATTTATTAAACATCATTAACTTAATAATAAGTTTCCTATTAAATTATTTTTTTCTTTTCAAATCATTATTTTTAAACTAATCATTCATTTTTTTTTTTGGGAATTTTGAAAATAGTCATTAATCTTAGAATTTATTTTTGATACATCGACTGTGAATTTTTTTAATTTCATAAGCGGGGTTACGAGATTATCACATGTCTCACTTTTTTTTAATTAATTTTTTTAATATATCATAAAAAGTATGTGTCACCTAACTAACACCGTTTGTGAAATCTAAAAACTCCACGACAATAAATGAGATAACTTCTCTTAATATTATTTTAAGTTTACATAATGTAACTTTCCAACTGCCTAGCAAAAAGGAATATTGTTTGAAATCTTTCTATTGATATCTCTTAATTTGACATTAATTCTCAAAGGTTAGGTTACTCTCAAAAAGAATTGCCCATCAATTATTAATCCCTTCTTTTATTTTTTCTTCTCATTTTCAGACATAAACAAAGAGGTACCTAATTAAAGTAGAGTGTACATTATTTTTTTTTTGGGGTAAAATGGCTAAGGAAGAAGAAAAAGTTATGAGATTTGAATATTAAATTTGTTGGATATCACCTATTAAAAATAATTGTATGAATCAACTAGATTGAGCTATGGTGCAGAAAATACATTGATTATTGAGTATTGACTATCGAAGAATTTGCAAATGTGGAAAGGGTCATTTACAGCCCAAATGCAGCTGCTTAAAGTGAAAGCTATCCTTTTAAGAGGGTCCTAGGGAAGCTATTTAGAAGCAGAGACTACCTGAAATAAATAAAGTTCGAGTCATTACCAAAATCATTGCGACTTGATCTCTAAGGAAATATCTCAATGGTTAAAATTTGAGATTCTAATTTGTATTTCTTGGATTTAAATTAAGGGATGAAAGAGATGAGATTTTTTTTCTATAAAAAAAAAAAAAAACACTAATTGCTAATGAAGTTGGTGTATGTTACATCAATATATTATTTCTATTATAACTTTTGGCTTCTTGATTGAAGTTTTGTAACATGACCCCAATCAAATTAATTAAATAAGATTAATGTGCCAATTTTCGGGTTAATAGGAATAGAATATCTCAGAATTCCAATTTCAGCTTCCTTATAAAAACAAGAGAAATATTAAGGGTCCAGTCATAAAACACATGAATGATTTAGTGAAAACCTCTTTTCTGACCATCCAAATGAATTTTAAATCAAAACCGTTTAGTCGAAGCTAAAAGCTTTGCACCAAGAAAAAGAAGATTCTAGCTATTATTGCAAATTATCATGTTACAAAAAAGTATTTGCAACAATTTTATTACATATTTCTGCTGTGAAAAGTAGTGTGGATCATCTATTGCAACATAAAACTTTATGTTGCAAAAAGATTTTTTTTTTTTGTAACAAAACATAAATTACTGCAAAAAGATTTTAATTATTTAAAAGAAATTTTGTTGCAAAATATAAAATTCCTTGTAGTACAGGAGTGATCTTTTGAAAATCATGTGACCAAGAACAGCAGCAAAAGGAAGTCTCCAAGAAGCTAACTCTAATGAATTACCTTTGGCAGGCAGCGGTAGGCATTTGACTATAGTGCTTTGCTAGCTAGAAGACAACATCAGAGGAAAGCAAAACAATCTGCATATTTCATAATAATAAATAAAATAAAATAAAAACAAAACAAAACAAAAGGTTTGGTAAATTAATGAAACCCGTCAGCTTGTTTTACTTTTGGTTACAAACTGGTTGGTTCCAATTTGACCAAAGTCGACCCTGATTGAAAATCAAATCAGATCAAGACAGACAATATATATATATAGACCCAATTTGATTTTTTAGTTGGTACTGAATATGAATCTTTTTTTTTTCTGCGCATGTATCGTGTTACCTGTTATTTATCATGTCGTCATCAGTGCTGCAAATAATTTTTGGGAGGATAATAATATTGTATATGGAACACATGGCACTAAGGCATTGCTTAGTAAGGTAGAAAAGCGAGATGATGAAACACTACAAGAATTAAGGTTTTATTAATTCTTAGTTGTATCCGATTAAAGATATGCCATAATTTGATTTTAAAAATATGGCATTCACACAAACTGTGAATAATTATTATAAATTATTAGTTTCATATGGATTAAATAGGAAAATACTTGAATGTAACAATCGAAACATTTACCTTTTGATATGCTTCTCGATCTAGTCGTGATCTTATAGTTCGAAGGTCGAACAGAATATCACTACAATCTTTAGGATGACTCCACCTGTTAAAAAGCATATAAAATCTTAATAGGCTTAATAAAAATACAAGTTTGTACAAAATTAATAAAAATAATCAAGATTATTACATGCTTGCAAGGGGGTATACAGGCGAAAAATTCTCGCTTGGAGTAAGAAATGGCAGTCGATGCCAAGCCTATGACTGCAGAAGCAGTAAACATCCACCTATGTCATGGCAGTTGGGAACTGTAGCCCGACACAGTTCTCTATACAAAACTGCCAAACACGTAAAACCCCAACTATAATTTGCTGCGTGCTCTAAATCACGAAGCAATGGAAGATACATTAAATGCACCTGACTGCTCGATTTGTCCAGGATTAGCATTCTTCCAATTAAACGTAAAATATATGCTTTATCAGCATATTTTACCTCTTCTTCGCTTGCGTGTTCGGGGAGATTTTGCAATGACTGCAGCCACGTTTTTGTCACCATTAAGCACTTCAGACACTCTTCTGGAGGTACAATGCCCAATAAGTTTTGGCACTCTTCATTCCAATCTAGAAGACTTGCGTCTATAACTGGCATGCCATCCACTGGTAGTTCAAGTTGGAGCGCAACATCTTTTAAAGTGATTATGCATTCACCACACGGCAAATGAAAAGTGTGTGTCTCGGGTCTCCATCGTTCAACCAACGCGCTAATTAAGTCCGGTAGAAGTATACATTGTCGAATTTGACTTGCATAATAAAATCCAGCACTCTTTAAGTGGTCGATAATAGATGGATGCTGATCTTCGAAAAAAATTCCTCGATCGTAAGACGCAAACAGGGTGATGTTCATATTTAATTAAATTAAATAATTATAAAATCATAAAAAAATTAATAATGCAATCTCTTTGAAATATAATTAATTATAAAATTATTATTATAAATAATAATTTTATAATTTTATAAAAATTAATAACAAAATTAATACAAAATTAATAAAAAAGTAATAATGATAAATTATAAAAAAATTATTAACCTTTTCATATATAACCGCAGATATGTGCTTATCTTGCAACCTCAATAACGATAAAGCCATTTGAATTCGTACACTAAGAGAAAATTTTAGAGAGAGAGAGAAGTGTATGAAAATTGGTTTGAAAAAAATGAAGGGAAGGGGGGTATTTATAGATGGGGGGTTGGGGGTGGGATGGCAACGTTCAATTGACCGTTGCCTTTAATTTTATTTTATTTTTATCTTAAAATTAAAATTTTAAACGGTTACAAATTTGAATTAATTTTTTTAACCGTTGTAAAACATTCAAAATTTTAAATTATTTGAAAAAATAGTTCGGAAGTCGCCATATCATATGGCGACTTCCGAACTATTTTTTCAAAATGTAGGTCAGAAGTCGCCATATGATATGGCGATTTCTGACCTACAAAATTGTAATTTTTTTAAAAAATTAGAAGGGAAGTCGTCATATCATATGGCGACTTCTCATGGCATTTTTTTGGAGCATTTTGATACTTAATTTTGTATTATTGGTAATTTGATAAAAAAAATTACAATATTTTGATAATTTTGCCTGTTTATTTATATAATTGTAATTAATTATTCATAATTTAATTTTTTAATCTAACTTAATTATACAAAAAAAAGTAAATACTAAACTAAAAAAGAGTTGTAAGGTTTCTAATTTATTAAATAGCATCATGTCAATATTTAATTTTTTTTACAAACAAGATCAAAATTTAAGAGGGAATTTAAAAAAGAAAATTTACAAGTACGTCTGAGATTGAATCCTAACCTTATTAGAATTCATCTCCTGGTGAACTATGTAATTTAAGTGATAATTTTATTATAATAACAAACTATAAAATATAAAATTAGTTTAATTAATAAGCATAACCCTTTATTAGCTTAAAGAACTTATAAATTATAAATAGCAAACATGACAATCACAAACAAAAATATATAAAGTACATAATTTTAATCCAAAACCCAACTCTATATTTAATTATTTTGTGTGTGTATGCATGTAACTATTTATTTATCATTTAATTTATCAAATTAAACTTAGTTATACCAAAAAAACAAAAATATATTTTTTATGAAAAAAAAGAAAAATATTATTAACCTCAAGTGAGTTTTTAACATAGGATTAGTCATTTGATTTATTTATTTTACTTGTACAAAAGAAAGTTACTCGTATTTATATTGTATATGTATATATGATAATAAGTTGTTTAAGGAATGATTATTATAATTAATGATCTATTATTTGATTTATTAGTATAATAAGAAAAAATAAATGAATTCGGCTTTAGTGAAAAAACATGTTTTTTTATTATTTATATGCTTACGTCTCAAAACTAAAAATAAAAAATAAAAATAAAGCAATTAGGTTTTTGCTTCCGCTCCTCAAAGTGCTCTGTGCTTTGCGGAAAGCCTAATCTCTTCTTCACAATCAGGTTTTTGGTATAATCCTTTATTTTATTTACTTTACCATTCGATTAAGTGTCTATGCCTTGATTTTGATATTATCTTTCGGTTGTGAAAGAATAGTGACTTTGGTTGCCTAAAAATTGGATTTGTTATTCTGATAATTTGATTAGAATGCGATGGATATGCTTATCTTCGATTTTGGGCTTGGTCCTAATGCCAGAGCTTTTGGTGATGTGAGACTTTGTTTGGCTATCTGCATGCTTCCTTTTTTTATATTACGATTCAATGTTCTTCTAAATTGAATGTCCGGGTTCTTTTATTTTTCTTTATTTTATTGTTAAAAGATTCTACTCGTTTGATCAATTTAGAAGCTGATTGGTTTTCGTTTTTATATGGGTATGCGGAATTCTGAGGACTCTTCCTTGGGTAGTAAATATTAGTAATGGAGGATGTTAAGGAGCCGCAAAGTCAATCCCATGGTAATTTTTGAAGCGTATAACATTTCTTTCTGGATATTGAATTGTTTGATATTTATGAAGCACATTTTGCAAATGTTGTTGTTCATACATTTAACTTTTTTTTTTAATCTTAGAGGTAGGAATCATTGCATTGCATCAAATTCCTTGTACCAATGCTATATTAATAATATCGTTCATTTTAGTTTTTATCCTTATCTTGTCATGTTCTTCGCAGGTCAAGATGATGGGAATGAAATAGTTATTGAAAATATTGCATCTGCGCATGGGGAACGACCTCAAGATGCATGTGGACCTCCAAAAGTCGATTCTGAGGTGGAAATATTCTTCATGGAAAAGTAACAAAGCAAATCATTAAGTAAGGCCATTGTAACAAGCCATCAAAGTATTCAACATGCTGCTGTAAGTACCAGAAACTTATGAATTGTTGCTTGTTTTCTCTCTTTGGCCATGCTTTTAGTCGACTATATGAAAAGCCGAAATTCTTATATCACGAACCACCGCCAGTAATTCCTATAAAACCAACATATGTTATGGTTTGATCTGGTCTAATTTCAGTTCAATGTTTGGTGCGGTTACACCTTCCCCGCCTGCAACTAGATGCATGAATCTTGTATCTGACTATTTTACTCAACATCTTGATAAAGCTATACTAATGAGTAATCTTTATCCTACTAAGTTGAGGTTATATAATGCATAAGTCAGTGGAGGGTGTGATTCTAACAGTTGGCACTTTAGTCATGTACATGTTGAGAAATTTTGATGATTCTTTTAGCTCATTAATTGAGCAAAATGCTATTTTGGTAACTTTAGATGTTTAGTCCAGTGATTAATTTTGAACTTTTACTGCTATTTGCTTCATGAAAGTTGTTACTTAGTAGTCTTGTAAGAGGTCAAGGAGCTGTGCTGATTGACTTTAGTTCTCTTATGTATCCCATACATCTGAGTAACTGCAAATATGAAATGCACTACAGGGCATGGGCTAAAAAGCACAACTTTGTATTGTAAAGTTGTACTAGCTTCTAGCAATAACAAATAATCATTCCGTTGGTTGCAACTTTTCAGGTTAAATTCTATATTTGCTTTCTTGATCAAGGCAACTTGGGAAATTTGATTGAAGTGATCGTCTTTTCTTTCTTGGACAAGGCAGGAACTAAAGATAGAAGCTTATAGTGATCATTGCAATTATTTTTTAATTTTCTCTTGTATTATTTTACTCAAAAATTGAATATATGGTGCAAAGTCTTGTAAATTGCAATAGGATTCATACTATTGTTTTTAATATTTTAATGGATCTAGATGAGTTTAGTAACTATTGGTGCACATTCTTTATATATTTTTTATTTTTAATAATAATAAATATTTTTATTATTGTTATTTTTATTCTAAAAAGAATATTTGTATGTTAAAAGACTCCTTTTAGTGACTATGTTCGTAAATATATATATATATTTGAACAATAATATAAATATATATAGCAATATTATATATATTTCATATTAAAAATGAGTTTTTATAATGATGACATTTTTGTCACAAGTAGTTTCAATATTTGTGACTGTGATTTTTAGAAACTAATTGTAACAAATAGAAATCTATTTGTGATAACAAGTTTGTCACTATTATAGATTTTTAGAGTCGACAAAATTTGTCACAAAAGATTAGAATTATTATGATGATTTCTTTTAAGTCGTCACTGATAATATAGTGACGGAGTTATTTGTGACAACAAGTGACGACTTGAAAAAATCGTCACAAACATTTATAGTGACTAAATTCAATGCTTTTTGTGACAATTTTTTCTTTCACTAAAAATACATTTTCTTGTACTGAAAGGGGGAGAGCGGTAGAGTGGAAAGAAAATTTTTATTAATGCTTGATAAAAAAAAAAATTTGTTCATTAATTTTCCACACTAATTAAAAAAAAAATAACAAATCCTGATAATACAAGTGTCAAATATATGAATACTTAAAAAAAAAAAAAATCCTGATAATACAGGTTTACATTTCTATGTTTCAGTAATCCTTTCTGTACTGTACATCATATGCATCAAGGATGATTAGAAACATGCAACAAAACTATATAACATGTTTCAAGGCTTGTGAATTTAGATTATCCCTTTAATTAGCATCAGATAAGCATCTTTACTTTACTGACATTGAGGTATCTTGGTGAAAGTGCTTAGTTTTTGGAATTGGAAATGAAAAGATGTACTTGCAATTAGATTCGTTCAAGGATCAAGTCAGATCATGATTTGAATTTTTTTTTTTATTTTTTTTATTCAAGTCCGGATCGATGGAAAACTCGTATTACTATTTAAAATAATATTAAAATATTTTTATATTTTATAATTAAATTTAAATAAAAAATTATATTTATTAATAAACAGTAATTCGAGTTGAGTCGGATAGATTCAAATTAAAAAAAAATCTCTATCCAAGTCGAATCTGTCGGACCGAACAGATAATCCGATCCTTGGACAAGTCTACTTTCAACTTCCAATATATTGTGAACATCAATTAATGGATTGACAAATACCAAAACAGTGCTGCAATGATGCTTTGTGTGCTTTCTTTGTTGGATTGAACTCACTAAATTACAGCACCTTTCTTCTATGAAAGAAAAAAAAAACAATAAAAATTAGAGCAATTTTCTTTTGACCAAAAAAGTCGGTTTAGATGTAGGCCTACCATTGTTATATTTATCTGGGGAAAAAAAAAAACCTTGTATTTAAACTTTTAAAGTAATGTTAAAACAAATAGCCTTTTTATTTAAGTTTTGAGAACTTATCACAATTTGAAAATTAATTAGATATTGTAAAAGAGCATGCCTGGTATACATAAAATCTTAGATACATATGATTGGATGCTCTATGGAAAGCAGTGCATAGCTTGTGAATGGCTAGTGTTATTTTGTTGATTGATGATATCATAATTTCACCATAATTTCTCTTCCATGTTTTAATATTTCACCATAATTCCTCTCCTGCTTCTTAGGCTCAAATAAGACCTAAATATTTTCTTATGCAAGAAGGTATGAAAAGGGTTCAAAGTCATAGGTTGGCTAATCAACTTATTCACCCTTTATCAAAAAATAAATAAAAAAATAGCTAGTCTTTCCATTAAAAAGAGAAAAAAAGAAGAGTATATTCAGTCTTCTTATTGCTTGTATTTCAGTTGATCATCTTCTCTTTTTTGTTTTTTATTTTATAGCAGAGTACTGCAGAAGTAATTGTGGAAAACCATGGTTATAATGTCCAAGTTCAAGATGGTTAGATTTAATAATTTTAAACATGATACGAAAACATAATATAAAAATAATATGTTTAGTAATCATGATACGACATGTTTAAACACGATTAACACGAACGTTTAAAACACATATCGTATTTATATGATTTTAACATATTTAATAATTTATATTTACACAATTAACATAAAAAAAAAATATAAAATACGACACGCATATTAACATGTCTAATTGATCATTAGGAGGCTATGTAATCCAGGCAGCTTGCTTTTATTGGGATTTTCCTCGTGGTATTTCTCAAAGGTTACTTATTTAAGCAATCTTTAAAAAATTGGATTGGAGGTCAAATCAGTGAAATTTTTGATTATTGATTTGATCGGTCGAACCGGTTGAATCGACTGGTTGCATTAAAAAAAAATTAAATATTAAATAAGTATTAAATATAGTAAATATTTAATAAAAATATGTATTTGACTAATGATACGATCTTTAATATAGATTTAAGGGGTTAAAGATTTAAATCTCATCACATACAATAATTTTTTTTTTTTTTTTTAAAGTTTAAAACCGATTTTTTTGAGTTTTTATCGGTTCAACCAATTTTTTACCGGTTCATAAAATTTTTAATTCGATTATATATACCAAACCGGATAAGCTATCGATTCAATCGATTCGATTAGTCAATCTAGTCTTTTTTTTTAACACTGTATTTTAGTCACCATGATTTTATAATTAGCATGATATTTTGTCAGTTAGTAAAATATTACTATAAAGCACTGAAGAAAAAAGGTTAAATTAATTTTAAAGTATACCTGTTAGTTAGTCAAAAGTTTACGCCTTATTGAACGATCAGTGATTCGTCTTCCCACAAAATAATATCATGGGCCACTAATATTTCAAGCCAAAAGAATTTTTTTTTTGACTTTGATTGAATGTATGCAAAGTTTGAGTAGATTCTTTTTTCTGGTATACTATCATCTGTATAATCAAAAATAGAGACGACAAAGACTGCTTCACCTACATGCGGCGAGAAGTAGAAGCCTCTTGATTGCTACCTATAAATGGATTATGAAGGCAGAGCAATTTGTTAAGCAATATATATGTTCCCACAATTGATGAACCAGAATTAAGCACACTATCTTTCACCACAACCATTTCTTTCTTTCTATCTATCATTTTAGATAAAAGCCACCAAGAAGAATATTCCGTGGCAGTGTTAATTGGCAGGATTTTATAGGGCAGAAAAAGGTGTGCCATTACTGGGAATCTGACTGATTTTTATTGCAATTCTAAACCAGTTTGTAGGGTCATTATTCAACAGCTCAAGAATTTAAATAACGTACGTGATAGTATGATTATTATTTTAAGATTTTGATTTTTTTCGTTATTGATATTTATTGTCGAGATTATTTATTGTAATTGATCGGGATAATATTCGTTACGTTCACAATCATAATAAACGAGACGCGACCGAAAATACGCTCACAATCGCAATTTAAATCCCTAAATTAAATGCTACAAATTAAGTACTGTGGCAAGAATTCTTTAAAAAATAAACTTTTAAATGAGCAATTGTTCCTTATGCTTGTTTTTGCAGAGAACATGTCCCTTTGGTTGGACTGAAGTGAGGAAAAAAGCCTCAACTCCCATTTTCAACAGTGTTCACGTCTGTTACAATTCTTTTCAATCTTTTAGAGCATAATAATCTGCTGTTCAAATGGAAACTTATATCAACAGTAAGATTTTCCCACAGGATTAACCAAGTATTCAAGTGGGTAGAGTACTCCCGACATTATCTGCCTAGCTAGTTTCAAATTCCTGAAACTGATCACCTGGTAATCGATTAAAGAGCAGCCTAATGGTTGATAATTACCCACAATACATTAAAAAAAATGATAATACTTCTAAATAAGCTCTGGTTCAGTATAAATATTGCAACTTTTTTTACTCAATTACATGAAAGTTGAAACCAAGGCCTCAGCAAGCTATTCAAAGACCTATTGATTATATGACATGCTTCTAGACCGAGCTGTTCCGAAGCAAACATACGTGGCTGAGATAGAGAAGTGCTTGAAATTTACTTGTTTTAATCATAAACGTATCTCTAAAGTGCAAGGAATCAATCAAAAATTTTGACAGATAAGATAAGTACACAAATGCTAGCCCCACAAGCTTGCAGAATGGGAATTTTCAGAAAGACTCCATTGTGGCTCTGTGCCTGAAAGAACACACTTTCACTGGTTTGGAACAATGTGACAGTCTATGTCCATATCAGTCCTTGCAAGGCAAGCAATGGCTAATCCAAGTTTTATCTATACAAAGCAGAAAATGAAGCAAAAAGTAGCAAACACCTTCTGCAGAATATATTTACCAAGTCAAAATAGGCCTCAGGATTTTGATAGTGGCATTGACAAGCTATCATTTGGTATTTTAGCTATACTGCTCTTACTTTTCATTTTTCTTAAAATATTCGTGTCTGATACATATCCGTACATAAGTATGGGGATATGATCCTCCAAGATCCCTCCACATACATGAAAAATTTAGAAAAAAATAAACATACCTGTGTCGGACACATATTCATATTCAACACTCACTCCCCGAATCCGAATAACATGACATTTTAGTGCTGGACTAGGATCCAACTCTAGTTCTAAGGATGAAGATGGGAAGATCATAGAGGACATTGAGATTTGAGAAGGAGTTGTGAGTGGACAAGTTTATTCTTGGTATATTCCATTTTTTTCGCAAATCACTTTTACAATGTAGTGTCTGATCTATGATCATCATACCCTAATTGACAAGCCTTAGTGGTGGAGGCACTAAAACCTTCATATTGATTTAAACCATAGGTGTTATAGAGGTCTTTACTCTTGAGACAAGTCACAACTCAGGGATGAACCTTCCTGGTGCATGCAGAGGCTATTTATAAGACTTATTAATGCTAAACTAATTAAGAATTAATCTCAAATTAACCGGTTGGAGTTGGCCTTGTTTGCATTATCACATTTTAGTTAGTTGATTGATTTTATTAATTTCCACTTTTTGCCTTTTCAAAGAACTAATAAAATTGTCTTCTTATAGTTGAAGAATGCTTCATACTAATTAAGTTTATGCTCTTAGTAATGATGATGACGATTTCAGGCAATGTTACTCGGATTTGGAGTGAGTGTCGAATATGGATATATGTCTAATACGGGTATATATATATATATATATATATATATATATATTTTTAATGTTTTTTCATATATATTTAGAGTATCATACCCAATACTTATGTTCAAATATATGTCAGGTGTCAAACATTAATAATTTAAGAAAAATGAAAAGTTCGAGTAACATACCGTATTGTTCAATGACCTGGTGTTTAAACCATAGCAAAGGGGATCTGTTGCACCCCATTTGCTCTCTCTCACCATGGGAAAAAAAAAAAACGATATAGACAGACATGCACTTGACTTTTCTGATGTTGAACGTTACTTATATTTTTTTCTCTCAAAACAGTCTAAACCATTTCTTGATTTGGTCCACGCAAGATTACTGTACTCCAGGAAATAGCAAACAATATATAGGACTAACTTCTAAGCATTTAGCAGCATTTTCAAGCTGCAGAACTAAGGGCTTTGCAAAATATATCTAAGCCTAAATGAAGTTTTAAATAAGCTGTAGCACGTATTGTCTTGTGAAAGCTTTAGAAACTAATGCCATATTTGGTAGGGAATGAGAATAGAAGTGAAAAGATTTAAAATTGTCTGGAGTAACGGATAACGAATTTTTCTTTTTGACCAATCTCAATTCTCAAGTTTGCTTCCTTACAGTATTTATAAACTCGACAATCCGTATATTCGTGTCATGTATTCGTATTATTTTTTCGTGTCATAATCATGTTCAAGATATTATATAATTATATAAATTTTGATATGTTAATAATTCATGTTATATAGATTTTGATACATTCGTATATTCTTTTTGTGTTTGTGTTATTTTTTCGTCTCGTATCGTGCTTTGTGTCATATTTTAATTATTTTTCCATCTCATGTCCAAAATTGTCAGATTTTGATGTATAAATTATGAGACTACTTTCATAAGTACAATTCTTACTTGGTCCTCAATTCTTTTTTTTTCTTTCCTTTTTTTTTTTTTTTAATTCGAGGAAAAAAATTTCATATAAATACATTTGCTATTAAACCAAGAGGAATTATTTCATGCATTGTTAATTGAGTTTTTATATTCTACAAACAGAGTTAATATGATGACACATATCTTCTTAAAGTATATTAAAAAAAAATATAGATATGTAACATTTTTTTAACAACTTTACTTATAAAGTTAAAAAATTTCACTTTCAGTATATGAATATTCGAATATATGTTTCTTTGTTTTATTTATTAAAGTTTTGACGATGAATGTATAATTTTGTAGTTCATCAATTAGTTGGGCTAGGTGGAGTGAGGAAAGGGCACTCAGATTCTCAGGCCTGATTTTTGTAATTGTAGGATGAAACTGACTGTGGATTATAAATAACCGAAAAATAGTGGCTACCTTAGGTCCTAAGACACAAAACAAAAGCCCAAAGAAGTAACTAAAGAAGACTGTCTTTTCTTATTGTCGAGTGTAAATGAAAAAAAATAAATAAATAAAGACTGTAGTTGTTTATAAGTTCAATAATATTATTTGAAATAAATGTGTTATGCTCGGAGCTTTTTAAATTTCTAAATTAAGACACCTGACAATTCTTTTTCAGTATATATTTATCTTACACTTGTTAAATTCACAAGCATTGAATATAAGATATATAAAGATTAAGTATATGCTGATTTAAGTAAATCAAGAACTCTGATATTACATGCAACATTTCTTCGATCTTCTACCCAAAATTCTCTCAACAAAAAATTGATTTAAATATCAAAATACGTTTCGAAACTCAAACTCTGACATCCTTTCGATTTTTTTTTTTTTTTTTTGTGTTTGATAGGTCCAACTCATCTCTTCCAAACAACTCTTGAACTCACCGGTTTTACCTCCTCAAAAATATCAACAAAATGATCAAAGTTTGTACAATAATAATTATCACTCTTCTTTAAAACGAATAGAATTTACTATTCAAATTATACATATCTCAACAAATTAAGATTCAAATTTATTATTTTATTTTTTAATTTGGCATGTATAAAAATAAAAAAATAAAAAAACTATTTGAGGATAAGGTTAAATAGACCAAAGTCGAGATATACCCCCAAAAAAAAGTCCATAGGGTTAGATGAGTTCACAAACAATGACGTTTCATTTATAGTCTTGGTTTTCAATTTTCAGATTTTGGTCTAATTATAGCATAAAATTTAAGTTTAAAATCTATATTTTCCCCCTTAAAATAATAAGCAAAATAATCCAGAGATTTACACTCCCCAAAAAAAAAAATTTATTTAATGGTTTAGGTAAAACATAACTTATATTGTTAGGAGTACCAATTATTAAATTATTATTATTATTATTATATTTCTTTCTACTAGACCACCTCTTTATGGATCGGAGCTCGAAAATTTTCTATTCTTTTTACCCAAGCCTGATCTTGGGCGAACCTGATCCACCGACTTAGTTTATTGTTTAAATAATAATAAATAACTAAAAAAAAATTATATTAATATTAATATATTTTATAATTAAATTTAAATAAAAATATTTTTTATTAGTTAAATAGTGATTCAGGTCGGTCCGAATCAAAAAAATCTCTACTCAAATCCAACCAAATACGAAACAAATCGAACGAACTACCTAACTTTTAAACACGTCTACTTCCTACCATATGAAGATTTAACCTAAAAAAAAAAAAAGAGATACAATGAAGATGAACTCTTCCCATCTTTTTCCAAAGGAAAATGAAAAGAAAATCACAAGACTCTGCCGACATCCTCTTGGCCTAATGGCCATAGAGTGTTGTGGCGTGCTGCTTGGCTCGAGTCCCAAGGACCCCTCCCCAATTTCCCTGATCAAAAAAAAAAAAAAAATCACAAGACTCCAAAGAGAACGGACAAAGAGAGACGAAAGATACACTACCATGAAAATATCAATGCATGCAAAGTCAAAGCCACGTGACCTTTCTTTCTATTTTCCTTTTTCATTTTCTCGACTTTAGCTTCCCCGAAACAACCCCACCATTTTTGTTTTATTGTTTTATTTTTTTATCACATGGTCAAAACAATGAAGAAGCACCTCTCAACTTAATCTTAAACCGTTAATTCCAACGCGTCCTAATAATCAACGGACCAGACCACATCGAATGACACAGCATAGGGGAGACTGAAAAGTCTTTGGCGACTGGATGCAGATTTGTAAAAACGAAGACATGCATGCATGATCATTTTCCTTAATGGCAAAGCTTCCCATACTATATAAACAGTTCTTCCCTTATCCATTTTACTCTCAATTCGATTCAATTACAAGAATTTTCAGTTTTGAAACATTTCTCGATCTTTTGCCAACAAACCAACTTCGAAAATGGTGAGACATTAATTTTCGTTTGCTTTTGTTTGTAAATGTAGAAATTTCATGTTTTATCCTTCTTCTTCTTCTTACTTAGTTTTATGGCTTCAATTTTTCTATTAAGTTTGTTTTATCCTATAAAAACATGTATATATGTATGATTAAACGTAAAAAAGCATTAATCACATACATGAATATTATAATGTCTTAAAATAAAATTTATTTGAAATGTATGTTTTAACATTTTACTAATAATTTTGTGTTTTTGCCCCTTATTTGCATGACTATTTTGGAATGAGGCAGGCTCAGTCACTTCAATTTGAGGTATACTATAATCTTTTATTTCTCTTTGTTTGGAATATACATATATATATATATATATATATATATACTATGTAATATGATCAAGGTGTTTTACTAAGCTTGATGGAAATTAAATTATCTTTGGAGCAGAAAGAATTCGTTCAAACTTCGGAGAGAGTGAAGTCTGTGGATCTACATCCAACGAAACCATGGTATTAAAAGTTTCTTTTAACCATTTGTTCTTATATCTCATCCTTCCAAAACCCACTTCTTATTTTGCATAATTCAAACATGAAGCAATCACCAAAAGCCATAGCCAAATTGCTAGGAACCAAGTGAAATTAGGACCATTGCGATTTTCAGGGTACTAAAGCGTTTTACATGACCAATTTTCATGCAGGGTTTTAGCCGCTTTGTATTCCGGAAATGTCTGTATTTGGAACTACCAGTTACAGGTAAGGCATTCTAATGTTGTTCTTCCTACAATGCCACAAAAAAAATGAAGAAAAGAAACTACAAGCTTATTGAGTTTTTGCTAGTACTAACTCAAATTCCCAATGCTACTGTAGAAAATAGAGAAGTCCTTCAAGGTCACTGAATCACCAGGTATATGGAGACATAATTTTTGTTCTCTAGCTAATAAATATCCACATTTCTAGCAATTCTCTCTTGTTAGCTAGCTAGCTAGAATAGTCTCTAACATGCATGTAAATATATATGTGGAAATTGCAGTAAGGTCAGCAAAGTTCCTAGTGCGGGAAAACTGGATTGTTGTTGGAGCTGATGATGGATTTATTCGTGTATACAACTACGATACAATGGAAATGATCAAAGAAATCGAGGCACATACAGATTTCATTAGGAGTCTGGCTATTCATCCAACCCTTCCATATATCTTGTCGTCCTCGGATGACAAGCTTATAAAGCTGTGGGACTGGGAGAAGGGTTGGATTTGCTGTAGGGTCTTCGGCGGCCATGAACACTATGTGATGCAAGTTGCATTCAACCCAAACGACCTCGACACTTTTGCAAGTGCATCACTTGATGGAACCTTAAAGGTACGTACCTGCAAAGGACTTGCTAATTTATTACAAACAGGTGTTTCTTTGTTCAAGATTTTTTTTTTTTTTTTTTTTTTTGAATGTGCTGTTTATGCTATATCTGGAAATGTCCCCAATTTTCAGATTTGGAACATGGATTCCGGATCTCCGAATTTTACATTGGATGCACATTCGAAAGGGATTAATTGCTGTGAATACTTCATGGTTGGTGATAAACCACTTTTGATCAGTGGTTCTGATGATTACTCTGCTAAGGTTTGTAACCAAAAACTCTTTCTCAACTATGATTTCCAAGGATTTAAATTGCGGTTGCAGACGTAACAAATGCTATCAATTACAGTAAATATTGGTGGCGTAGAGAGCCAAAACCGAAAAATAGCGACTGTAACGTCGCGTTGTGACCACTATTTAAATCCCTGATGATTTCTTTACCTGGCCTAAAATTTCAAACACATCTGGCCTAAAATCTCAACTATGGTTTTGACTATGATGCTCAACAGGTATGGGACTATGAAACCAAAATTTGTGTCCAAAACCTAGAAGGCCATACACATAATGTAACTGCAATAAGTGTCCACCCAGAGCTTCCCATTATAATTACTTGTTCTGAAGATGGAACTGCTCGTGTATGGGACACAACAAGTTACAGGTAATTTTTCCTGTGCAGTTAAAAACTTTTACTACATTCTAAGATCCAATTATGTCTTCCAAAATTGAGAAATTTGCACCAAAACTCATGATTTCTCAATTCCTACTTTCATATTTGTTGCATAATGCTGTATCTTGTTCATATTCTTTTCTGCTAGTTCACAGCTTCTAAAAGTTGTTAATCAATCTAATGACCAACTCACAGGCTTGAGAACACATTGGAATATGGTCTTGAAAGAGTCTGGACTGTTGCTTACATGAAAGGTTCTAGCAAGTAAGTTTCCTGACATTTGTTCTCTCTTAGATTGTCAATTTTATAGGCAGATTTTCTGGTTCCGACTCTCGTTTTAATTGAGCATCATAGTCATTTGTATAGGTTTCTATACTTACAATGCTGCTATTTGTAACAGAGTCGTGTTTGGATGCGATAAAGGGACGATTGTGGTCAAAATTAGTAGCTCTCATGGCTCGGATTCTGCTAATGCTTGACGCCAATAAGGAGTACTGGCTTGCACTGTCTATCTTCAGCTTGAAGATGCAAAATTTACTACATCTACTGGTTTTTATTTTCCTCCCATTAGTGTGTCTGACTAGGAATAATAAAAGGCTTCTTTGGGCTTGTAATTAATAGGGTCATATTTTAGCTTGTGCTTGTAGTGTAGTTCTATAAATTCCATGGAAGAAAAGTCATATATTTGTATTCATCTATAATAATGCAACAAGATTGATGAGATGATCCAATGAACAAACGCAATTCCTTCCAGTTCTATGCTTTGAATATCTTTCATTCTTGTTAATGATTAAAGGAGGTCTTTTGACTTGAAACTAGTTTATTCGGGAAAAAAAAAAAAGGAACAATGTCCCAATTTATATGTAGAGCAAATAATTGAGAACAGAGCTTCATGCTTTTAAGTGTACTGGTAATTCACACCCTCTTGGAGGAAAACAGAGAGATTGGCTCCTTGAAATCTGATTATTGACCTGCCAAAAAAGATAACATAAATCTAGTTTAGTTCAATGTGCATTCAAAACTTTTAAGATGTTATGTTACTCGAACTGTTTGTTTTTTTAAAATATCTGTATCCGATATTTATGTCGAATACATCTTTGAATATAGGTATGAGGTATGGTTTTTCAAATATATGAAAAAACTTAAAAATTGAGTATACTCCTATCAAATATATACATGTATCCGATATTCATCACAAATCTGGATAACATAATTAAGATAAAATAATGGACGTCTTCATTACTACATTTTTAAGCAGCGGAGAGGAGGATCCTAAATTATTCGTATGTTTTCTTTACTCACCTGCATATGAATTTTGATGTGGTATTGTTTGTTTTCTTTACTCACCTGCATATGAATTTTGATGTGGTATTGTTTGCTTTCTTAAAAAGGGAAAAATTATAGTCAAAAAATTATATGATATCAATACTTGATACATTAATTTGATTTTCTTTTTAACTCCAACATTTTTCTGCAATGTGTTTCATCACATCAGATTTTTTTGATTTTATTGTATGTTTCAGCATGTCAGGTTTTTCTGTTTTCTTATAACGTGTTTCGCCACGTCAGATTTTCCTGTTCTTGCTGCATGTCCCACCATGTCAGATTTTTTGGATTCAGATATTATGGTTTCGGATAATTTACGGACTCAAATATTGAATTTACTATGTACAGCAGATTCGGATACAAACTCTTGAATATCTGCTAAAGGTACTGTAGCAAGCAACCCCAACAGGTGCTTTTTTTTCTTCAGTTTCTCAAGAAAATTATAAAATGGGTTGATGAATTAAAAATATTTATAATTTAAAGTCATTATAATAAATAATTATTAATAAGAAAATAATTTTTTTTAGCTTTTGTAATTGGATTTTTTTTGGATATTATGAATTCGAATATTTTACGGATTCGAATATTCATTTTACTATCCGCAACGAATTCGAATATGAATCATTGGATATCCGTTATCTGAATACACTTTAATTTTAGTTCGGATAGTGTAGGATGTTCGAATCCGTTATCGGATCCATTTACATATTTACAAAACAGTAGGTTTTTTTTTTCATTGTTTTAAAAAATTACGAAATAGATTGATCAATTAAAAATATTTATAATTTAAAGTTATTATAATAAATAATTGTTAATAAGGAAATAATTTTTTTTTTTGACTTTTGTGATTCTATCCATTATTTTCGGATTCGGATATTACGGATTCAAATAATTTACGGATTCGGATATTGAATTTACTATCCGCAGCGAATTTGGATATGAACCATTGGATATCCGTTATTCGAATCCACTTTAATTTTGGTTCAGATAATGTCGGATATTCAAATCCATTATCCGCTCCATTTACATATTTAGTTCTTACTTAATTTTATATATTTTTTAAAAAATAATTTAATAAATTCGAATATTTAGTGGATTCGAATATCCGACGGATATTTCTCTTTAAATCGAATGCGGATTCGAATTCGAATATTTAAAAAATTGCAGATATCCGATCTGTTACGATCCTTATTTGTGACCAAATTTTTTAAAAGAATTACAAAATTAACTGATAAACCAAAAATATTAAAAGAATTGAAAAATGAATCAATTAACTAAAAATATTTATTATATACTATTATTATAATAAATAATTATTAATAAAAAAAAAGGTTTATGTGAAAATAAGATTGAGAAAAAAAAAATACCAGCGAGAGTTGGTCGATTTAGACTCCCATAATTGAAGAAATGAAATCTTATTGATAAAAAAATTGACTTAAATTATATTTTTATATTAAAAAATATAATTATTTTAATATATATTCAAATATTTAAAAATTATTTAAATAAATAATTATTATTTAATATAATTAAAATTATATTAAAAAAATTAAATCCTTAGTGAAGCGGGGGGAAACATTCTAGTACTATTTGAAATAAATGTGTTCTGCTTCGAGCTCTTTAAACTTCTATATTTAAGACACCTTACAACCCCTTTTTCAGCATATATTTATCTTGTTAAATTCACAAGCATCCGACAATTACATATATAAAGATAGTTTATTCAAGTAAGTAAACCAAAAACTCTGATATTACAGGCCACATTTCTTCTGTTTTCTACTCAAAATTCTCTCAATCAAAAATTGATTTAGACATCGGAGTATGTGTCAAAATTCAAACTCTAACATCCTTCTGATTTTTTTTTTACTAGGGATGAGCCTAAATTTTTTTTTATTGTTGTCAAATTTACCACGCAAGTGCACGTATCTTAACAAGTAACAAAGTGAAGAGTAGAGTATCATTCCCACAAGAAATTAATACTAAATTCATTAATTACTAAAATTAAAACAACTTAATCTTATTTAAACAATTAATTAAAAGTTGTTAATTAAAAACTAATAAAAGAAACTAATAATAAAAGAAAGCAAATTAGAATTTGGATTAAATCAAATAAGAAAAGCCTAGGATTGCAATTTCCCTCTGAACCTCTCCTACTCTCTTAACTTGATTAATGACAATGAATTGTTAACCTAGAGTTCTAATCTATTTATAAGTATCTGTCGATAGTCTTATAAAAATATCCCTCTTAATCAATTAACTATATGTCTATGATAATTGAATTAAAGAGAAACTCATTAAGCTTAGACTCTAACATTGATTACACATGACATGTAAGTATATTTTTACCTTACATGCAACTCAATTTATCCTAACAAAATGAATCTGAAACACATATTATTCAATCTATGTCTAACACTAAACTTCCTTTGTCAAGTTGTATTTAGGTTACCAAATCAGTCTAATTGGTAGCTAAGCAATTAAAAACATTAAGCACAAGATTGAATAAACAACTCAAATATCATTAAAATCAAGAAAGAGAGTAAAATAATTCAAATTACATGTTGAGTTCCATTACAATCATAGAAAAAGTAAATTTAGTTCATGCTAAATATTGAAATAATAAACAAAAGAGTTTCATCATCATAAATATTACAAGAAAAATAAAGAGAGTAAAATACCGCGGTGCCAGCCTTGCTCGTTGGCCACATTCTACTACACCGTCTTCTCAAACTTTTTTAGCTGATTTGGATGGTCAAATTTTATGCGATTCGAGCAAATAATATATTGTTGGAAAGCTCTTTGAATCAGTTTCAAAAGTCAAGAAGGAAGTTTTCTTGAATAAAGACGTTAAAATCATATTTTTCTAGCAACAAGCTCTAGAAATCAAATATGACATTGCTTCGCTTGCATCTTTTTCATATTTTCGCGCTCTAAGTTTCTTTTCGTTTTGGACCTATAAAAATACAAAAATATTAAATTAATAACTAATTTAAATATGAAATAAATAAATAAAAATAATCTAAAAACAATTACTTTTGAATAAAACTTTAAGGGCTTAACCGAATTGAATGCACAAAATGTGATAAAATAACTCTATTTCATAGAGTTATCTAAATTCAGTTGATCTAAAATTTGAATCCAATGGCTAGCAAATGGACACATTGATAGAGAAAAGACAACAATTAGGCTAACTAGATAAATGCCCGCGTTTCACTGCGGACATGTTATCGGATTTGAATTGATATTTTATAATAAATTTGAAAGATAAAAAAGCAAGAGAAGTAAAGATAATTTAGAAAAATAATAACTTCTATCCTTATGTGACACTTGGTATAAAATTGAAAGTTATTTGAATATGATCAATTAGATTTAGCAATTTCAGATACAACATAATTATACGATACAAACATAACATGAGAAAAATAATTAAAACACGACATGACACAAAAAAAATAACATGAAAACGACACAAATACACAAACGTGTCAAAATCTACATAAAATGAATTATTAACATGTCAAAATTTGTATAAATATATAATACCTTGAATACGATTAGAACAAGAAAAACAACACGAACATGACGACGCGCGACATAAATTTGGGAGTTATTTGAATAGTGTCAATTAGATTTGACAATTTCGTATACAACATGATTGTATAACACGAACACAACATGAAAAAAAAATTAAAATACGACACGAAAAATAACATGAACACGACAAAAATACATGAACGTGTCAAAGTCTACATAAAACGAATTATTAACTTGTAACAATTTATATAAATTTATAATACTTTAAACACACGATAAAATAACACGAACATGTTACGAATATACAAAATTTTCTCTAAATTAAATTATTATGACAAAATATGCAAAATATGAGATGAATTGGGACACGACATAAACACACACAATTTTCTCTAAATTGAATCACCATGACAAACTATGCAAAATATTTGGATGAATTGAAACATGACACGAATGCATGGAAAAAATAATTAAAATACGATATGAAAATAACATGAACACGACACAAATACACGAACGTGTCAAAATCCACATAAAATAAATTATTAATGTGTAAAAATTTATATAAATTTACAATACTTTGAACATACGAAAAAATAATACGAGCACGACACAAAAAATAATATGAACACGAATGAATATCCAAACATGTCAAAATCTACATAAAATGAATTATTAACATGTAAAAATTATATAAATTTATGATATTTTGAACAGACAAAAAATAACACGAACGTGTCAAAATCTACATAAAACGAATTATTAACATGTAAAAATTGTATAAGTTTATAGTATTTTGAACACAAAAATTAACACGAACACAAAAACGACACGAACACACAATTTTTTCTCCATTTTTTTTCTTTTTTTTCTTTCTTTCCTTTCTAATTAAAAAAAAAAAGTAAAAATACCCATACTAACCTCCCCAACCTTCTTAATACCTATGTTTCGTTGTCAACTAAGTAATGATCCAAAATTCTCAATTCTCCTCTCTCATTAATTTTAGGGATAGTTTTTAATGTTAGTAATAGATTCTTAGAGAAAGAGGTCACAACTAGGGTTGTAATCCAGCCGAGCCGAGCCCGAATAGTGAGAAGCTCGAGCTCGACTCGAAATTCGCTGCTCGAAACTCGGCTCGAGCTCGACCGAATACTATTTTTTAAGCTCGAGCTCGGCTCGAGATAGAATCGAACTATTCGAGCTCGGCTCGATTAAGCTCGTTTACTCGATTTACACACTCGAGCTCGAGTCCGAGCTTGAGCTCGAGTCCGAGCTTGAGCTCGTTTCATATAATTTTTTGTTATATGTAAATAATATATTTTTTAAAGATAATATCATGATTAAAAAAAAACTTACACAACTACAAGATGTTTACATGGATATTTTATTCTTTTGGATAGAATTATCAAAAAAATTACAGAGTAAAACCAATTTAATTAATAAAATCCAACAAAAGGTTTTGTTGTGAGCCTCGATGCCAAACCCACCAATCTACCCCTTCTATGGCCATCCAAACCCACCAGCCCCTTGCCCATGCCCACCCAAACCCACCAGCCCTTGCCCATGCCCACTCCGTCAAGCCTGGGGTAGCCTCGATGCTCTCATTGGCCGCCTCCGAGTTGTCTTTGAAGAAAATGGAGGAAAACCTGATGCAAACCCATTTGGGGCACGAGCTGTGAGGCTTTATCTTCGTGAGGTTCGTGATTTGCAGTCAAAAGCAAGAGGGATTAGATATGAGAAGAAGGACCAAAACATGAAAGCCATTCTGAGTTGAGGCATGCCCTTATTCTGAGTCGAAGTGGCTGAGTGGGAGTGAGAGAGAGGATGAGAGTTTTTGAGGGAGAGAAAGTGAGGAGGAGCTGAGAGGAAACAAATGAAAAAATAACTAGGTTTTGGGTTTTAAGTGTATATATATATATATATATATATATATATATATATATTAAAGGTAAAATAGTAAATTAATATTAAAAATATATATTAAAATTAAAAAGCTCGATTAGGCTCGCGAGCTACTCGAATCGGATATTAAGATGCTCAACTCGGCTCGCTCGGTAGCTCGAGCTCGGCTCGATAATAATCGAATCGAATTCGAGTTTTTTTCGAGTCGAACTCGAGTAGCTTGCGAGCACAAATATCTCATTTACACCCCTAATCACAACCTTCAAATTTCAATTACCTAGTATCAATTAATTTGCTTTCAAGAAAGCCAAAACAGATGAAATTATTTGTCAGCAAAAAGAAAATTTATTGTTTTATAATATTCCCAAGTTACTATCCATTTTTAAAATTAGTTTTACCGTAATTTTGGTCCTTAACGTTCCAAAACTTTCTTATGATGATAATCCTTAGATTTGATTTTAATATTTACTTTTCTTATGATTAATTACATCATTAGTATCCGAAAACAGACTTTTTTATTACAATATAGCCAAAAAAAAAATTTACCAAATTACCGTTGTTTTTTGATTATTTCCCAAAATACGGATCTTTTTTTTCAGCTAGGAAATCGCCATCCCCCATGGCGATTTCCCAGCGTGTTTTTTTGCAAATTTGTAAAAAACACCAAGGGAAATCGCCATGGGGGATGGCGATTTCCCTTGGTGTTTTTTGCAAATTTACAAAAAAATACCAAGGGAAATCGCCACCCCCCATGGCGATTTCCCTTGGTATTTTTAGCAAAATTTGCTAAAAACATGAAGGGAAATCGCCATGGGGGGTGGCGATTTCCCTTCACGTATATTTTTTTTTTTCAATTCTTAGGAAAATTTAAAAAACATGACTCAATAGTAAATTTATTGTGAAATGATATAATGAATAAAAGTTATTTGAAAAAAAGAAATGAATAATTAGAAATTATTATAAAAAATATTATAAAGACAAAATTACTCTTAATGAAAAAACTTATTTTTTTTTCTTTCATTAAGAAAATATTATTTTTTAAAAATTTTAATTGAAAATAAATTTAAAAAATAAAATATTTAAATAAAAAAAGTATATACAAAATTTAATTTTTTTTTAAAATTAAAAATTTTTATTTTCAGAATTTTTATTTTTTAATTAAAAATTAAATTAAAATATAAAAGAAAAAGGGAAGAGAAGAGAAGAGAAGATTTTTTTATCAAGGATAATTTTGTCTTTACAATATCCTTTATAGAGGTGCTCATGGGACGGGCCGGGCCGCGGCCCGTATTTTTTTTCTTTTCTGCCCAGGCCCGCCCGTTTAAGCCCGAATCACTGTTCATTGGAATAAAAAAATAATTTTTTTATTTTTTTAATTAAAATTAAATAAAATAATATTATTATAATAAAAATCACTGTTCCGGGCCGGGCCGGCCCGGAACATAAATTATCTTGTCCGGGCCCGGCCCAATACGGTCCGAGCCTGCCGGGCTGCCCGGCCCGTGAGCAGGTCTAATCCTTTATAATAATTTCTAATTATTCATTTCTCTTTTTCAAATAACTTTTATTCATTATACCCTTTCACAATAAATTCACTATTGAGTCATGTTTTTTAAATTTTCCTAAGAATTAAAAATATATATATATACAAGAAGGGAAATCGCCACCCCCCGTGGCGATTTCCCTTCATGTTTTTAGCAAAATTGGCTAAAAATATCAAGGGAAATCGCCATGGGGGGTGGCGATTTCCCTTGGTATTTTTTTGCAAAATTGCAAAAAACACCAAGGGAAATCGCCACCCCCCCATGGCGATTTCTCTTGGTATTTTTTACAAATTTTCAAATTTTAACGCTGGAAAATCGCCATGGGGGATGGCGATTTCCCAGCTTGAAAAAAAACAGCCGTATTTTGGGAATTAATCCGAAACCAACGGTAATTTAGGATTTTTTTTTTGTTGCTATATTGTAGTAAAAAACCCCCGAAAACATTCTAAAATATTTAATTTGATACTTGAATTAGTGACAAAACGGAGATCTTTGAACCTTGTGATCTCAGGTTCAAACCTTATTAAATGTGAGTTTACTAGTTTAGTTCCATTTTATATTGAATTAATTCGATTATATGTTGATTCATTCTTCCATTGATTTGTCCATTTTATTTTATTCATTAATTTTTTATATGTAATATTTGAATATATATTTTTAATAAAATAATTGATTAAGTTTAATGTTATTAAAGCAAATGTTACTAATTAGTTAGAGAAGTGACATAAAATCCAAATTGATCATGGAAAGCTAGAATTTGACCACCTATTAGATGGATGTTTTAAAAAAAATTGTATTTTAAAAGGAAAAGAGAAGTTGTCTGAGTAAAAATATGACAATTTTTTTTAGTTTTGTTAGAAGTGGGTAACTTTTTTAAAAAAAATCATAAAAAATAAAATAACTTATATATCCTAAATTATATATATTATTACTAAAATTGGTTTTTATATTAATTTGTAACGTGACACTAAATCAATTAAAAATTATATATAATATATAAAATAATGGATATAAACGTCATTTTAAATATTTTTAATAAATATTGTTTTTAAAATTATTCAAACATTCGATAGAAAACTACTAAATATTTGTATAGCTACGTAATTTTTTTCATATATATATATATTATTTTTTACATATTTTTTTTTCACTTACATAGTAAATATGTCATAATCTAGTAATTATATATTTTTTTGTCTAGTACCTTGGTCAAAAACAAGAATATTGCAAATTATGGCACTTAGATTAGGAGAGATTGAGAACGCAAGAGTTCGAAGAATGTCATGTCTTACATACCATGAGGCAAAAAAATGAGGTTGCACACATGTTAGCGAGACAATGTTTTGTGATCACAGAGAATTTGTATTGGATGGAGGACTATCCTGAGTTCCTTCACCAAACTATCATACATGATGCTATTAATATTTAAGATGAATGAAATTTTTCAGTTTTAAAAAAAAAAAAAAGAAGAAAAGAATTATGTTCCGTTTGACAAAGTGCATATTTAATTGAATTCGGAATTTAGTTCAGTTGGTTCATATAGTCACTTTTAAAAGATTGTATTCAGCAAGTTTGGAATTCAAATTCCAAAACCTATAATTACTTTTTTTTTTTAATCTAAATCAAGATTGTGTTTGGATGAGAAATTTGAAGGAGAGATTTCATTTCAATCTTTTCAAAAGTCTAAAAATGAATTTACTTGTTTGAGTAAAAAAATGAAAAATTTCAAAATTTATAAGGAATTTCAAGAGAGAATTTGAGCACTTCAAATTCTCTTTTGAAATTCCACCTAAAGAGATGGTTTTTCAAAATTCCTCAAAATTCTCTCTCACTTTATTCCAGGGTGACCCACTATAAAATACAAAACTAAAAAAAACAAATTATCATTTTATTTAATTATGATATATATATTTTTATTTTTATATTATTAATAATATATATATATATTTTACGAATCTAATGATACCCATATTGCATATTTTTTTATACATATATGTATTTTTATTTTTAATATCATTATTCCTATTTTATAATTATTTTTTTATTTTATGAAATTTCAACTGCCTAAATTTCCTTCTAAAAAAATTTATCCAAACAAAACAATTATAAATTCGAATATTTTGAAATGATGCATTTTTGAATGCCTTCATTTTAAATTTCTTTAGAATTTTAAAATTCTTTATCCAAACGCACCTTAAGGGTCCGTTTGGTTCACAGAAATTGGATTTCAAAAAATATTTTCTGAAAAATGTGAAGATTTTCCGAAAAGTAGAGATTTTTTAATGTTTGGATGACTTAATGAAAAATATTTTTTGTTATTTGGTTATTTTCTGAAAAATCTACTTTGTTCAAATAACAATATTGACGTAAATATTAAATATTAAATATTAAAATATTAAACATTATTTATTATTAAAATATTAATATTTTTAATAATAATATTTAATATTAAAATATTATATTAAAAATAAATAATTATAATAATACTATTTATTATTAAAATATTAATTATATTATTAAAATATTATTTCTAGTTTTTCAAATAATAATATTTATATAAATATTAAAATATTAATAAAATATTAATTTTATTAATATACTTATTATTAAAATATTATTTCTACTTTTTTCAAATAGTAATATGGCATAAAATATTAAAAAATATTAATATAAAATTTGGAGGATCATACCTATATACCCATGTATGAATATATTTAAGATAATTATCCCAAAAAAAAAAAAAGAATATATTTCAGATAGACCTATCAATTGGATAGCTCGGTTGGTTTTGGATCAAGTCAATTCGGGTTGGGTCAATTCAAGTTTTAAAATTTTTGGGTTCAGGCCATTTCAAGTTTGGGTCATTTCGGATTTGGATCATTCGGGTTTGACACTTGGGTTATTCGAGTTCGGGTCATTTTGAGGGTGTGTCATTCGGGTTTGACACTTGGATTATTCGGTTTAATTTATTAATTTTAAAATTAAATCAGATAAAATTTAATCAAATTATTTGATCGAGTCAGATTTAATTATAATTTTATTGAATTATAAAGATAAATAATAAATAATATTTAAAAATAAATATAGACATTGTAATTTTTAATTTAAAAATAAATATATGTATCTAACCAATTTTTTTGGATTCGGGCATAATTCGATAATTTTTTAAATTCGAATATCTGTTTTACTTAAACGAGTATTATTATATACCTGAAATTGTTATCCCAATCCATTTACATATTTGTAAATATATTGTTATAACGCAGTGTACAAATCATTATAATACAATACACGTATCACTGACCTATTTTATATATTTTTCGAAAAGCACATGATAAGGCTTAAGATCTTATACATTTAAAATAAAAACAACATATTTACCCTAAAAAATATGTATAAGGGTAAGAGATTATATAATTTGATCTATATTACATGATAAAATATTATTATAACATAATATATAAATCATTATGATAAAATGCACGTATCATTATTAACAACTTATTTTATGTACTTTATTTTAAATTACATAAGAATGTATTATATATTTAAAATAAAAATAATACTTTTATTTTAAATAATATGTATAACGGTAAAAAATGTTATAAAATTAGAATAAATATATACATGATAATTAAAATATATAATTTTTTAAAAATCTTATTATAAAATTATTATAATAGATATACTATTTTTATTAATTTATTTACGATATTATTATATATTTAAAAGATTATTTTAGTCTTTGAACAATTTATCTTGAAGTCTTAAACACTTAAATTAATAAGGTTATTAGGGTAATAATACAAGAAACTTATTTATAAAAAATACAACAAACTTATTATTTATTTACTCTAACGGTTCGATTTAAAATAAAAATATTAAAATCGATTTACAACCGATTGATTAAAATCTTAATTCTTAATAGCCTAACACTATATATAATAACATAAAAATTGTTTTTCATTTTTTTATTTTTTTCACAGTCACTGCCTACATAGTGCATACTTTATTGTACTCCAAAATAATAATTATAAATTATAAAATTAAAATAAATTAATAATTTATGTTATAGTTATTATTTTTAGTAAATTAATGTTTTTAAAATAAAATTATTTTTAATTTAAGTTTGGATAATTTCAAATTAATTGTTCGGATCATTTTGGATTCGGGTCAATTTCGATTCTTGTCATTTCGGGTTTGGGTTATTTTTGAGTTCAGGTTGTTAACTTTTCTGATCAAATCGGATTGAATCGAGTTTGAATTCGGATCAATTGATCGAATTTTTTAAGTTCGAATCAAAATTAATATATCTAATTTTAAATACAAATATCGAACACAAATAATTTTAAAAAATTAATAAAAATCCGAATAACATAACTCGTTGCTAATCCTACTACCACGTTGTTCACACATCACAACAGTTTTCCTAATGCTAAAAATCTCCGCCGTCCGTATCAACACATCAGAACAATCGATCACCGTCGATCCACTTTTTACTCTGAGACAGAATATACCAATATACCAGAACTAAAACAAGGCAGTGACTAGTGAGTGGCACTTTCGTAAATCTATCCCTTTACTCCAAAGCATCTCGTCTCTTTCTTATTCATCATATTTTTACGTTAACACACACAAACAGAGAAGAGCTCTCTCTCTCTATTACAATACACCAATCAAAAACCTCTCTCTCTCTCTCTCAAATCCGCGATCTCAACCCAGGCTTCTTCTCCTTTAATTTTATCTGCAAAAATGGTGAGTTTAATTTGTTGATCTATTTGGTTCCGCATTAGATCTGGTTCAAATCTCCTTTGATTGGCACTCAGTTCTCAAATTTCTATTTAATTTATGGAACCGGAAATGGGAAGATTTTGAATTATGTTTGGTTCGAGTTTTACTGGCTGTCGACTTCGCCGTTCTTTTGTTCTCATTTCAGTACTATGCAGCAGAGCTGGAGAGTTAGGGATTTGAATATAGTTGAGATCTGCCGCATGATTTTTTTTGTTCTTTTTTGAATCTTTGAATAAGAATGCGGCAATTTTCAATTTTGATTTCTTTCCCACTTATTGAATGAATTTGATTTAAGATCTGTTGTTTGGTTTCGACTAATTGCGTTGTTTTTGTTTGTGTTGAACAGCCACTCAAACTCGAAATTAAGGTACGTGTTATTAATTTCATTTGACTTCAGTTTTATGTGCGGGTTAGATCTTCTTATTGTTTTGGTGTGAATGTTTTGCAAATTGTGTGAGTAATGTTCTTAATTGTGATGTTTGGATCAGAGGAAACTTGCTCAAAGATCAGAGAGAGTAAAATCCGTAGATCTCCATCCAACAGAACCATGGTAATTTCTACCCTTTATTCAGTTTCCCATTTATTTGAATTTTATCTTTTCAAGCTTGAGGCCAAATATGATCTGTTATAATTGTTATTGCAGGATTCTAGCAAGTTTGTATTCCGGAACTGTGTGTATCTGGAACTACCAGTCACAGGTATGGGAGTTTTATTGATTTTCAAAACTAGAAGCTTTGCCGTGTTCCATGTTAGTGAAATGTCTGAATCTGAAAAAATGGGTGAATAAGTGGATATATTTTATGGTTACAGTTAGTGTCTAAAATTAGTTAAATAACTATCCTGTTTGCTTCTTTTTAACACTTTTTTTGTTATTATATTTTTTAGTAGTGATGAAAAGAAGCATTTTGAAAAGTTCATTATAGAGCTTGATTTTATGTTACTATTTGAAACATTTTTTCCGCCATCTGTCACAGTGCACTTCCATGGGTGTTGTGGGATGCTATTCGACAAACTATGGTTGGTCTATTAGATGATTATTTTTCCATAGAAAATTTTCATGGAACTCAATTAGTTTAAGTAAGCCTTAATCCAGACTAGTTTTTGTCCATTCTGCTTGGTCCAAGGCTTTATTCTTTTTGAAAGATTTAAAGTTGCTTAATTCTTATTTACTTTTTTTCAAAAAAAGAAAAAGAATCTTATTTATCAGACCAACAAATGTGTCATAAAATCTTACATGTACCTCTCTCTTAACTTGGATTGAAAATTCCTTTTATATTAGATCAACATTAGATCTGTGCCTGCTTATCTGACATAAATCAAAGTATGATACTTGAATTGACTCTTTGTTTTTATTATGAGTAATTCCATTTCTTATTCCATCACTTCTTTTATGATCATCGTTCTCTTCATTTTAGTCTGACTCATCTTGTGGATGTATTGCCATCTGCTGTTCATCATTAAACCTCATAAACTGTATCCTGTCCTTATGACTTTTTGACTTGGTAATGATGTTATCTTACAATCACGGAGCATTTTCTGGCACCTCTCCAGTCATTTAACTCACTCTAATCTTATGAGTAAAGTCCCCTTTGAGTCCTCCTTAGGAGTAATTGAACTTTGAGCCTCATTGATGAAATAGGTCACTTTTAAAAACTTCTTAACCGTTAATTTTGACTCCATTTTCACTATTTCTATTTCTAAATTTAATTGAATTGCACTCCATATACTACAGCTTAAACTAAAATCTTTAGACTGTATAGCTCTCTTCTAGTTCTATTTTATGATTAAGCTATCATCCTTAGTCTAGTCTATGAGTGCTATATTATATGCACAGCTACTGGCATTAAACTCTGCTTAAATCCAAGGAACATAGGAACATGAATCTTTTTAAGCTCTATGTATATGGCTTGTCCTTTATCTCTGAAACCTTTTTTGTATCTTATTCTTTTTGTTTCCTTTATGAACAATACATTTTTCATTTGCACTTTGACATAATTATTTCATAATATAAGGCCATAGAAATTATTAGTAATTTCATGGAATTTAATTGTTATAAGATTTTGAGTTCTTAACATGTTATTTAAATAGTATTAGGCTTGTTTTGAACTTTTGTAGTCATGATATGTTGAATTTGAATTGTTTGGAATTTTTACTTATTTTTTAGTGTTAACTTAGCTGTCCTTGGTGTACAGACCATGGCTAAGTCATTCGAGGTCACTGAGTTGCCAGGTATGTATTCATCTTTTTTTTTACAATGCATTTATATTTGTCTGCTGATGCTATTTTTCCATTTCTGTTTTCATCGTGATGAAGTCATTACCATTCTCTGAAGTTGACATTTTTCATCTGCAGTTAGGTCAGCCAAGTTTGTTTCACGCAAACAATGGGTTGTTGCTGGAGCTGATGACATGTTTATTCGGGTATACAATTACAACACGATGGATAAGGTCAAAGTATTTGAGGCACATACTGATTACATTAGATGTGTGGCTGTCCATCCTACTCTTCCTTATGTGTTGTCATCATCTGATGATATGCTCATAAAACTTTGGGATTGGGAGAAGGGTTGGGTGTGTACTCAGATATTTGAGGGACATTCCCATTATGTCATGCAAGTGACCTTTAACCCCAAGGACACTAATACTTTTGCCAGTGCATCTCTTGACCGTACCATAAAGGTATAAAGGGCGCCTTTCTGTTTGTAATTTTTTACATTATATTTCTGATATAACCTTGCTAAATCTGCCTTGGCTCTGTTTGAAATTTCTAGATTTGGAACCTTGGCTCCCCCGACCCAAATTTTACTTTGGATGCCCATCAGAAAGGTGTAAATTGTGTTGATTACTTTACAGGTGGTGATAAGCCCTATCTAATCACTGGATCTGATGACCACACTGCTAAGGTATGCAGCTACTATTTATATTCTGCTTTCTTTTGATCATAAATAAATCTTGAGGAACTATTTACAGATAAATTCCATGGATGCAGGTATGGGACTACCAAACCAAGAGTTGTGTTCAGACATTAGAAGGCCACACGCACAACGTTTCTGCAGTTTGTTTCCATCCTGACCTTCCAATTATTATTACTGGTTCTGAGGATGGGACAGTTCGTATCTGGCATGCTACCACTTATAGGTAATTCTTGAAATAGAAATATTTCTGGTTTAGCATTCTTACCGCTTTCAATTTCCAGTGGCCATTTGTTTTGCGGTGAGACTGATATTATCTGTTTCTGTTTCTGCATATCAATTCAAGATTCCCCTTCATTTCTCAACTTCTTGTCTCAGTCTTGCATTGGTAAAAGTGTGAAAAATGCTTTTTGATTGTAAAAAATGTTGGCTTGGGCATCTTGAGATAGATGTAGAAATTCATGGTCTGGAGCCACATTGGTGCTTCACCATTAATATTTCTTCCTTACTTGCATGACGCTTTAGTGTTTTCTAAAGATATTTTGATCTTAATAGTCTTTGATGTATGCAATGATATCTTTAAATTCTTCTATATTTTGACTTTAACCAATTCATTTTTTTTTTCAGGCTTGAAAATACATTGAATTATGGTCTTGAGAGAGTTTGGGCAATCGGATATATGAAAGGTTCACGGAGGTAATTTCTTTTGGTTAAATCATGCAACAGTTTTAGTGTACTTTCTTTTTTCAGTTTTATCTTGTTTTCTAGGTTGTTTATTTATACTTAAGTACTAGAATCATTTTTTTGGTCATTAAATGTTAGAACAGTGCCTTTCATTTAGTTTAGAGTATGTCTATTTGCTCAAACAATGTGAGAAATCAATTAAAACTCTCATTCAAAGAATGTGAAAAATCGATTAAAACTGTCATTCTTTTAGGTTGCTTGATCTGACTTCTTTAGTTGTATGTTTCTTTTTGCATGCAAATTGATGATATCGGGTTTGTGAATTGAGTTCTTGATTAGTTACGTGACAGTTCTTACTTCTTAATCAGCTACGGCTAAAATTAATATACTATTTACGCCCTACAGGATTGTGATTGGGTATGATGAAGGAACTATTATGGTGAAAATTGGCCGTGAAGTACCTGTAGCAAGTATGGACAACAGTGGGAAAATCATATGGGCTAAGCAAAATGAAATTCAAACCGTGAATATTAAGAGTGTAGGAGCAGATTTTGAGGTAGTGTATTTGTCGTAAAAAATATTTCTCTTTCTGCATTCATGGCGTGACTTTTAATATTGGATTTTTCACCTTAAGGTGATAGTGTAACTTTTTTCACTTTGGTTCTTAGGTTACTGATGGAGAAAGATTGCCCTTGGCTGTTAAGGAATTGGGGACCTGTGACCTATACCCTCAAGTGAGTTGACGCTTTCTAGTGTCTTTTTTTTTTGGATAATTAACGCTTTCTATTGTCATTTAAATGAATTTGTGCATAAGTTTCAAGGTCACTCCTAAAATATGTTGATTAATTTTGTTTGTAAGTTGTTTTTATGTTTTGCATTTGTGTATAATCTTTTACCCTTTACTCTATCTCGTTTTTCTCAGAGCTTAAAGCATAACCCAAATGGGAGGTTTGTTGTTGTCTGTGGAGATGGTGAGTACATCATATATACAGCTTTGGCATGGAGAAATAGGTCATTTGGTTCAGCATTGGAATTCGTTTGGTCATCTGATGGAGAGTATGCTGTCAGAGAAAGCACATCAAAGGTTAAGATTTTCAGCAAAAGTTTCCAGGTTTGTACTATTTTGTCCTTTAGATGGTTTCTTATCTTAGAAGGTATTTTCTTCATATAAAAAAGTTTGTGTGCATGCACACTTTGTTTTCAGTTGTTGAAAGATATGTTATAAGCAACATATCTATTGCAGCTGGAGAGCTGAATTTAATAGGATGAATAAAATTTTGGGTAGGGAAGGGGATTTCAATTTTTTAAGAATTTTTTTAACTGTGAACAAATTGACTGTCTATTCTATAAGTGTATATAATTATGATTAATATCTTATTATGTGTATCATGTAGTCCATTATGATTGTTAAGGAATTTTATCTAATGCTACGTTCAAGTTTCATTTTTACAATGTAGTGGTATTGACGGAGATTTAACATTTTCAGGAAAAGAGGAGTGTCCGGCCAACCTTCTCTGCTGAGCATATTTTTGGGGGCACTTTACTGGCAATGTGCTCCAATGATTTTATTTGTTTTTATGATTGGGCTGAATGCAGGTTGATTCGTCGAATTGATGTTACTGTGAAAGTAAGCTAAAATAGTTCTATGAGCTCCATTTGCGTCTACCTTGCATCCTAAATGTCATTTTTGTTTGTTACTAAAAATGTCAGAATCTCTACTGGGCTGATAGTGGTGACTTGGTGGCAATCGCCAGTGATACATCTTTCTATATCCTAAAGTACAATGTAAGTCTCCCTAATGTAATCTGCTTCTTAGATCTGCAAAATCTTTTGCAGAGTGGACTCTTCCTTTGTCTGTTAAATGCACCATTTCTTGCAGTTATGCAGAACTGAATTTTGATATTTTCATGTTGCAGCGGGATGTAGTTCAATCTTTCTTAGATAGTGGAAGACCAGTTGATGAACAAGGAGTTGAGGATGCATTTGAGCTTCTTCATGAAACCAATGAACGTGTCAGGACCGGCATTTGGGTTGGGGACTGTTTCATTTACAACAACTCTTCATGGAGACTTAATTACTGTGTCGGTGGAGAGGTATTTGTGTATGCTTATCCTTGGGTTGAAAGTGTTCCATACATTTAGATGCATTGGTTTTTGTAGGTTTTGATGGATTCATTTTGATGATCTAATGGCTTTAGGTAACCACAATGTTTCATTTGGATCGTCCTATGTACTTGTTGGGATATCTTGCAAGTCAAAGTCGGGTATATCTGATAGACAAAGAGTTTAAGTAAGTCAGCTAGTGATTGCTGATTTTTATGTCAAAATGCATGTTAGTTTTGCTTTGAAAAGGCATTATTAATGTCTATTTGCCTTCGTCTGTGTCATATTGTACAGTGTTATGGGATACTCATTACTTCTCAGCCTGATTGAGTACAAGACTCTTGTGATGCGTGGAGACTTGGAAAGGGCCAATGAAATTTTACCTTCAATTCCTAAAGAGCACCACAATAGGTATGTATACGCCTTAAAATATTTTCCTTCCATTCTCAAAGAATATTGTTGGTCATGTTTCCTGTATTCTTGCAACTGTTCCAAATTGGGTTGGAGATGTAGAATTCATTTCTTCTCCTTTCCCATTCTTTTCCTTCATTCCTACTTCATTTGAATTTTTGGTTCTTTATTAGTCATTTTGTGCTGAATATTTATGCTCCTTGTGGTTGGAATTTTGTTTTCATCTATTATTGTAATATCTCTGTCATATCTGCATGTGTTGAGAAACGTAGAATTCCAAATTTAATCTGTATCCATAATTAGCTTACTAAAAAGCTAGTCCATTTACCTTTGGGTATTCCTTTCCCCCTAAAATCTATTTATTTTAAAATTTTAATATGTTCAGTTTCTCTGTATTTAAGTTGTGATTATTGAAATATTTTTTGGATTTAATCAGTGGTTTGCTTGATTGATAGTGTGGCTCATTTCCTGGAATCACGAGGTATGATAGAGGATGCTCTAGAAGTAGCTACAGACCCTGATTACAGATTTGAGCTTGCCATACAGCTTGGTAAACTAGACATTGCTAAGGTAAGAAAGTTGTTTAATCAGTTTGGGGATGGAAGTACAACTTCTTAGATCTTTTCTTTGCTTGAATCTTTGAGTGATATATTCAATTTTGTATTAAGCTTTGATTGTTCTCTTTAAGAAATTTCTATTGTCACTGAGATTCATACTCTTTTGTGCAGGAAATAGCCACAGAAGTTCAGAGCGAGTCTAAATGGAAGCAATTGGGAAAATTGGCTTTGTCCACTGGAAAGGTGTTGTGTATTCTCTAATTTGCCAAATTTGTTTCTGTGCCATTTCACTCTGTTATGATTGTTGTTCTTGATTCTCCCATCACCTTTTTTAGTAGCTTTTGATTCTATATTGGTGTCATGATGTGGTTGCAAATCACAATTTGAAAATGTTCAATGCGTTTGTTCTTGAATGAATATCTCTTAAGGATGTAGGAATAGACAGCTTTGCCTTTCAATAATTATTTCTCAATTTATATGAGCTTGGCTTGGTTATTTAACTGGTAAATGAAATGTAAGATGACCTTTGGTTTGCAGTGTGTCTTGTTTAATGCTAGATGTTGTACATTACAGTTTTCAGATGTGGTTCTTGAATTTTACTACATGCACTAGTTGTTTGTCTTAATGTTGCTAAATGGACATGCAAATATCATGTAAGTTGTTAGTTTTGCTTGCCTTCTGCTTGTTTGAATCATTTCTATTAATTATGCTAAACTTGTCATTGCAGCTAGCGATGGCTGAGGAATGCATGAAGCATGCGATGGACCTGAGTGGCTTATTGCTGCTTTATTCCTCTTTGGGAGATGCTGAAGGAATATCAAGACTTGCATCCCTTTCGAAAGAGCAAGGGAAGAACAATGTTGCTTTCCTTTGTTTATTCATGTTGGGTAAATTGGAGGATTGCCTTCTGCTTTTGGTGGAAAGGTAATTCCTTATCAAGTACCTGAAAATAAACTGTCATTCGTTATGGATATATTGAACTATTCCTTTTGCAGCAATCGGATACCAGAGGCTGCTCTTATGGCACGATCTTATCTTCCAAGCAAGGTTCCAGAGATAGTGGCAATTTGGAGAAAAGACCTCAACAAGGTTAGTTGCCATTACTTGCATCTCTGGTGTTTTTTGTCCTGCTTTGTTCTTCACGAGATGGGTTAGCTTTATCAGAACCTTTTGTTCGTTTTGGTTCCACTTGTTTGATTTTCTGAATAGTTTACAAGATTCAAAATATTACGTTTATATAATCAATAATATAAAAGCACTATTCTTCTTCCTCTCTAAACTTATTTTTCATGGGTTATGCATGTGTCTCAACATTGTCCTGAATACCATTGTCAGAATATCTACTCCCCCCCCCCCCCTTTTTATCCCAGATGTAAACTAGTATAGCTTGACTTCTTGCCTTTTTGTTCAAGTTGATAGTTAATGTTATTATATAACATCTTAATATTTTGCTGGAAAAGATTGGTTTGAAATTCTTCTTATAGAGCTTTACATCTGAAAGCCAAGGAAAACAATCATATCCTCTCTTTTTTTCAAACACTGCAGCAGTAAAGTACTGCTGGAGTCTTTTTCATTTTGTAAGTCATTGGTGGTGCAGCATTTTAATATCTTTCTGTTTCTACTCTAAGTGCCATGATATTTAATTTCTTTGTACACTTGCAACCAGTGTTGTCAAGGGCGCAAGGCGCACTCTAGGCGCTAGAACCCTTGTATTGCCTTAGGCGCAAGGCGCAAAAAAAGCGCTCGCCTGAGTGAAGTAAAGCGCAATATTTATATGTGTGTCTATGTATGTATATATATATATATATATATATATATATATATAATAAGCTTAAGATATATAATTATAATAATAAACTCTAAAGAGTGGTCTAGTTTATCTACAAAACATGCAATTTATTTTTTGCCCAATATGCATGATTTCCTTATGGTCCCATATCTGTTGTTGAATACTCAAATATTGAGAAGTGGAGAGTTTGATAATATCTCCTTTCTTACTAGTAAAGGTACATCTAATGAAAAAAGTTAAAATTAAAGAAATTAAAGAGAACTTCAATCAGGCGAGCTTTTTTTACGCCTATCGCCTTACAAAAAAGCGCGCCTAGGCGCACCAAGCATGCGCCTGATCAAATGAGCCTCGCCCGAAAGGGTCTGAGGCGCTTTTGTTATCTAACGCTAAGGCGCAAGGCGTAGGCGCGCCTAGGCGCACGCCTTGACAACACTGCTTGCAACATGAATCAGTTGGACTTGCATGTTTCTGTAATCATACTCAAAACTACCTGCCCTAACACTTTATTACTTATGTTACTAAGTTTGATTAATGGTATAGATTGCAAAATGATTTGACGTTATTTTTACATCATCTGCAGGTTAATTCAAAAGCTGCCGAATCTTTGGCCGATCCTGAAGAGTATCCCAACTTGTTTGAGGATTGGCAACTTGCTCTTTCTGTTGAGTCTAAAGTGGCAGAAACACGGTATCAAACATGATTCCTTTCTGTTATTTATTGTTACTTGTTACCGTTTTGCTAGGTAATTTTATCAAACAGTATTCCTTACTGTTATTTATTGTTACCGCTTTTGTGTGATCTCTTTGGACAAATCATTTTCAGATCCAGTTGTTTGGCCTTTTTTGGTTGCTCTATGATTTTTTGTACCACTTGCTTTGGTTGCAAAGCCTTGTTGTTGATACATCCTATTTTTCTGTCTCACATGGATATGCTATTAACTTTCAATTGTTTTGTAGGAGTGTTTATCCTCCTGCAGCAGACTATTTGAACCATGCTGATAGATCACAGATGACACTTGTGGAGGCTTTCAGAAACATGCAAATAGAGGATGAGGAGCCACTTGAAAATGGTGACCTTGATCATGAGGTATATAATCCATATGTATCTGTTTTTATCTTAAGTTGGCAACATATTAAATGTAGAAACTGCTTTGAGTGGTTCAGGACTCTGGTTTGAATTTACTGTCTTTGTCCTTTATTTTTGGGCATCACAGGCTGCAGAACCAAATGGACATGATGAGAATTCAGAGGAGCAGAATGGAGAAGAGGAGGGTAGCCAAGAGGAGGCTGTTGTTGTGGATGCTGATTCTAATGATGGTGCAGTACTCGTTAATGGTAACGAGCCTGAAGAAGAGTGGGGTACGAATAACGAAGGATCCCCGTCAGCCTAAAAGCTAATGGTTGGGGCAGTGTGAAAATCGAAATTTTGTCTCTGGTGATTAATTGTTTCTAAAATGCCGTCTCTAACCCCTTTCTCTTTTGGGTTTCTCTGACTCCGTTTTTATGATTTGTTTTATCACAACCACTAATTGTAACACTCCTACTACCAGCTAAATTCTAAACAGTTTTCTTGACTTGTTTTCATCTCTTTTACTATTTGGAATTGGGTATATGTTTTTTGATGGTTGCTAAATGCACCTTTGACTTTTGTAAATTATGATATTACTAATAGCGCCTTTCTTTCTCGTATTAACAAATTTGTGTCCCAAACTTGGGCAAGATCAAGTTCATTTGATGCCTATTGATATTGTACATCTATTGGCTTCCGATCCCTCATATACCCTGTAGCTGTTCTTATCTAATTTGTGTTTGTGCAATCAATTTATTGCATTCTAGCATCAAATTAATAATGTTATTCTGTATACCATAGAACGTTAATATGAGTCTTAAATTTTGTTATATTCTTCTTGATATGGTGTTTTTGGCAGTTCTTTTGTTCTGTCATGCCTCGATTCTTACTTTTTATCTTTCTTTTCTGCTGTTGCCAGTGCTTACACCAGATCACTAGGTCCCATGAAGACATTCATTTCGAGCTCCATTCAGCACTTATTTAAGGTGAGAAACCAGTATTCTTATTATTTCTTAAAGGAGAAAGCGTTATTATTTTTCTGGTTAGAATTCACTTGACACGTGCCCGAGCTTGGGTTAGGGCAAAGTACACATTTTCTTGTCTCAACTAGATTGGTTGGCCCTTTAAAAGTGTGCATGCATCTTGATCTTTAAGGTGAATCTCTCTAGTCTCCCGGATGTAGTATTTCTTCCTTTCCAAATAAATCTAAATGGAGTGCTTCAATAGGATAAGAATTTTCTTTCCAGATTTCGACTTTTACTGGAATGGAGATACTTGTGGTTTAAACCCCAAATAATTATTTACTCAAAAGTGTGATTCTCGTTATCATTATTACTGTTTTAACTTTTTTATTTAACTAGCAGATTTCGAACTAGAAGCTAGAAAGATGTGAAATATAAGGTCTGATTGTCTTGCATACCCGGTGGTTTGGAGCTCTCAAGAACAATTGAATTTTGGCATAAACATATACAAGTATTCGGTCTTGTCTTAAGTTTTAGCATTATTCTTTTTGAGGCATTTTGTCCTAATTTTTTTTCTTTCTTGTGCCACTGTGAATGTAGAAAGAATTTGAGAATTAGTGGTGATTACCCGATTCAGCCCATTTTATGTTGTTTAAATTTTAGATACTACTAGTATTGTGTTTTTCCCCCTTGTGAGGCATGAATCTTCTGGTTGGGTAGCTGGGATATATTTTTTTTGTTCTCCGTATGAAACTTGTACTGTAAAATATCTACATAAAAAGCATAATATTGTTCCTCTTGCTCTTTCTCCTTCAGTTAGCTCTCCTCCTGTAACGGTTTAAACCTGTCCTCAACAATCAACGATTATTAAATCGAACCTGAAATGCAGAAAAATTTAAACATACAGTTCTATTATATAACCAAGTTTTCCCTGTTTTGGACTAGAAATTAGATCGTAAAATCAAATATGGTTACTGAAGTAAAGATGTTCATAGATGAGGTCGGATTTGGATTGGGTTTAAATATTGTATCAAAATTACATATATTTATTTAAGTCCGGTCTGGATCGAAATATAGGTTTTAAATTTTGTTTAAGTTCATTCATATTTATAAATAAGTAGTTCAAATCTGTTTATTTTTTATTTTTTTAATTTTTTAAAATAAATATTATTTTTTATTTAATTTTTAGTAATTTTATCTTTTATTTAATTTTAAAACATGAATAACTTAATAAATTTTTAAATGTTTATATTATAATATTATATATTTATTTTTTATATGATATAAATTATATAATATATATAAATAATATATTATATAAATGAAATATTTTGAGTTCGAGGCTCCACCAATTTATTTTCTAAACGGATTTTTTTTGTGTGTACAAATTCATATTTTGAGTATAATATCTTTTTTTCAAATCTTCTCAAATATCTTGAATATGAAAAGTGTCATTTTTGACTTGGAATTTGGCGAAAGGGTTTTTTCGTGGCTAAACTAAAACTCTGCCTGGTTTACTAGTTGTAGTTTTATCAAGTGTATTTGTGTTGCCAAAGGTGAATTTTGATGCGCGGTTTGGCAACTGAGTTCTTCATATTTACCTGTTTTCAAACCAAATAATTGAAGATTGAAATAACATGCAAAGCAATGATAGAAGAGGAAAAAAATAATAACAATTATATATCTAGCAAGCGTAAGTGGGCAATAAAACATATAATAACAAAATTATAAAGAAAGAAAAGAGGAAAATTTTGTTGGGTGAGAAACAATGAAACAAAAAGTTAATTTTTTTAAATAGAAAAAATACATCTTATTGCAAAATTTTTGAATTTGTTGGCAGCCAAATAGGGTGTCCAAATTAATGGAGTTAATGATAAAAGAAAAATGTAAAAGAAAGAGAAGGAAACATGGGGAATTGGGCTTGGGGAAGGGAAGTATCAAGCTTAGCCCAGATTTGAGAGATGGGTTCGAATCAGAAATCCACATGTTCATAGAGCTCGGATTGAGACGTGATGTCTTGATAATATTAGAAACGACACAATTATATAATACGAATACGATATAAAAAAAAAATTAAAATATGATATAAATACATAAATGTGTCAAATCTATATAAAATGAATGTATTAAAATTTATATATATATATAACACATTAAACACGATTATAACACGAAAATATAATAAAGATACATGAATTACTAGGACTAGAGATGAGAGATGAAAAACTTGAGAGAGAGCAACTAGCCACTCAGAGGGAGAAAAGGGATAAAATCTCTAACTTGATTTTTTTTCCGTTAAAATATTTAGGTAGTTCTTGTATTATAATTAAAAAGTACATTTTAGTTTTTATATATACTATAGAAGTGAGTAATTTAATCTTTGAACGTTTGAAATTGGTGCAAAGAAGTAAAATTGATAACAGTGTTAATAGAATACTGATGTATATGTTTTTACTGATAAGGGAGGGATTTGGATAAAAAAAATTATGTTTTTCTAAATTTTACTTGAGTAAAAAAATTTGACACGTTATATATATTTTTTTAAGTTATTTTTTTTTGTTAGTTTCACATGTCAATATTTAAATTATTTTTCATTAATAATGTTATAAATTTGACTTTTTTTGCATTAATTTTAAATATATTAAGATTAAATTACTCACTAAAATGATTAAAACACAGTTTTGATTATAGTAAAAAACTATTAAAGTACTTTTAACCTATTTTTTCTAGAGGTGGCAAAATGAACCCGAACCCGAAAACCCGCCCAGAAAAACCCGAACCCGAACCCGCCCAAACCCGATTTGACCAAAAAGTCAAAAACCCGAACCCGAAAAAGCCCGAACCCGAATGGGCCCGAACCCGAATGGACCCGAACCCGAATGGGCCCGAACCCGAATGGACCCGAACCCGAATGGACCCGAACCCGAATGGGCCCGAACCCGAATGAGCCCGAACCCGAATGAGCCCGAACCCGAATGGACCCGAACCCGAGACCGGCCCGAACCCGAACCCGAATTTAATATTAAAAATAAAAATAATCAAATTGCAATTAATTTTTTTTTTTTTTTTTACAAAGCAATAACTTTAATTATTAATTTTATTCTAATTTTTTTAATAATTTAATTAAAATTTAATATATTATATATATATGATGATGATGAAATAATAATTTTATCAAAAAGTAAATTATATTTTGTACTTATAAGTTATAACTTTAACGTCTCATATCATGATGAATTTACAATCTAAATATTTTAAATTCTTGAAAATTTTATAGATGTGAAAAAAAATTTGACAATAATTCAATTAATCTATAAGGGTAAAAAAAATGACAATAATTCAATTATTTTGACCTTTTGGGTTATACTTATACGGTTAGGTTAAGGTAGGTTTAATTGGATTATGGCTTTCATGTGATTTTATTTTAGCGAGTGGGTTTAATGGGGTTTTGAGTTTTATGGCCTTTTGGTTTTGGGTATATTTATTATATATTAATAAATAATCATATTAATTATATATTTATTACGTATAATTTAAATATAAATTATATATTTTTAGTACTACTTTATAATTTATACTTTATACTGATGAAAAAAATATAAGTACTCGATAGATATATATATATATATATATATCTTGACTATAAGCATAAATTTTTTGCATTTTATAAGTATATAAATGAATAGATGAAGGCCAGGATTTATTTTTAAAAGTTTTTTATTTTATAGTGAATATAAATTATAATGTATTTATATTTTGAAATTTGAGTTCATCAAATCAATTATTTTAAATATCAATATGATTAATTTATAATATATCATATTTTTTTATAATAAATTATTTCAAAATTTGATTTTTATAACAAATTAATTTCTTATTCTTTTGGTGCTAACAAATATTAATTTTAAAAAATAAATATAATTAAAAATATCATATAATAGAAAAAGTATAAAAATAATAATAAATTAATAATTTGTTTTTAGATATAAATATTTAAATTACGTAAAAATGATTACATCTAATATAAAATAAAATGATGTAAAACATACCTGAACCCAGACTGAACCCGAACCCAGACCGAACCCGAACCCGAACCCGAATGGGCCCGAACCCGAATGGGCCCGAACCCGAATGAGCCCGAACCCGAATGGGCCCGAACCCGAGTGAGCCCGAACCCGAATGAGCCCGAACCCGAATGGACCCGAACCCGAATGAGCCCGAACCCGGATGGACCCGAACCCGAATGAGCCCGAACCCGAATGAACCCGAACCCGAATAAACCCGAACCCGAATGAACCCGACCCGAACCCGCCCGAACCCGCCCAATTGCCACCTCTAATTTTTTCTACAATAATTGTGACTCCACCGTACCAATTTGTAATTTCCTCGTGAAAAAAAAAAAAATTGAAAACCAAACTAATGAAAACCTCGGACCCTTCGATATCCAAACCCCTTAACCTCATTTGCAAAATCAAAATATAACATTATAATAAAAACCCTTTTATTCTTTGGATCTCTCTCGTCTCTGTCTGTTACTAGGGTTTTGCGTCTGCTTTTGCTCCGCTCTTATGTAAGTCCCAACCCATTCGCTCTTCTTTACTGTCTAAATCTTAATCTCTTTATTTTTATTTGGTCTTTTATTCAGAATTCTTCTTTTCTTTTTATAAATATATCTTGCTAGATTTTCTCTCTTTTTTTTTTTTTTTTTTTTTTTTTTTTTTTTTTTCTGGCTCTAAAAATTAAGCATGCATAGTTTTTTTTTTTTTTTTCTTTTCCAGTGAATTTGTTACTTTTCATGTTATTGTGTAATTCCCAGTTCGTAACAAACGTCAGATTCCTGTTTGGTTGCTTCGGAAACGCAAGAAAATAGCGAGAATATAGCTAGAAGTTAGTTCTTTTAGTTCTATTTTGTCTCTGGTTTAGCTCAAAGAGGTCATTTTTATTTAGGTTATTGATGTATGTTTAAAAAGAAAATTAATTCTTATTTTTATGTTTGCATCTGTTTTATGTTAAACCCTTAGTTCTGGGGCTTTACAATTTTTTTTGGCTTTTTCCTTTTTTCCCCCAAAAATTTGTTGTATTTAGATATGCTAATGCAAACAGTTTTTTCCCCGTTTCAGATTGGTGGGTTCTGTTATTGAATCTGCAACCATTTCTTGATTTGTTAAATTCTTTTTTTTTTTTTTTTTCAATCTTCAATTGTTCTGATACTTGGGCTAGTTGGCCAACTTTTGCTTCCAAAGTTTAGCTTTCATTTTTTGACCCTACCTTTTTGTATGCCCCTTGGATTATTATATGATATGGGATTCTATTCTGTTGCCATTTCCAATCTAGTTTATGTTATTGGGTGATTTTCCAATTAGTCGGTGTTTTTAAAGATATAAAGTAGTTTGAGGAAAATGTAATTTATAATTCTAAGCTGAAGAAGAACAAGAAAACTGCATAGAAAATGTCAACTTTAGTGGACATTGGATTGTTGGTTACTTGTGTTCTTGGTATTAATTTTTTTCCCATATGATTTTAGTTTTCTATGTATGTGAAGAAATGGTATTTGTTCAAGATTTATTGGGCTCTTTTCTATTTTAGATAAGTTGACTTGTCTATTAATTTGAAGATTACTGCTTCATTCTTAAGGGTTTCTCATGCTGACAGTTTCATTAGTCTGGTAATGGGGAAGAATGCAATTTGATATCATCATGGAATTCATGTTATACCTAGCATCTCCTTTTTCTTATTTCTATTTTGGGGTTTGGTTCCTTTTTTTACCCTCCTTTCATCCTCTTAATTTAGAACCTTCTTCATTTTCTTTTCTGGTTCAATGTATTCTCCAATCAAATGTCGTTGACAGCTGTGTGGTGGTAACATTAGTGAGGGAATGCTATATGTGGAAGTCAGCTTGTACAGTTGTTTGCTATGTTACCCGGACTCTTCATGTTCCCTTAAGCACCCGTGTCTGACACCTATGTCCGACACATATTCGGACATGGGTATGGGAGTATGATCCTCTAAATATATGGAAAAACATAGAAAAAATTGAGTATACCCGTGTTGGACACATACCCGTATCCGACACTCACCCCCGAGTCCGGGTAACATAGGTTGTTTGCGGTCACTTATGTGAAATTGGTTGCATGTGACAAAAAACTTGTTCTATTAAGGCAAGTTGTCTGCAGCTTTGGATTAAGTTGCTTGAATGTTTTTCCCTGCGGGAAGGACATATTGGTTTTTGTTGCATTAAATCTATGTATGCCATATAAGTAACCATAGAACATCTTTGATGAGTTAAAATTATTAGTGGAAATTAAATCATAGTATATACGGGTTTACCTGTTATCCAGTTAGTTTATTATAATTATTATTTTGTTCATGTTCTGTGCATGATGTTGCTTCTGTGGGTTTTAATATGATGTACAAAGGAACTTTAGATATATGTCTTGTTTCCTTACAACTTGGCAAATAACTTTTGCTATTCTGAACAGTTAGTGGATTGTTGCAGACTCATCTAGTTTTACTCTTTATCTGCTAAGTTTATGTAGCTATTCCCATGTATTTCTTCCCATAGCTCACTTATTTGCTCATTGTAATTTGAAGAAAAAGCTGTTAGTTAGCTGAGCATATTTTCCATTTGATTGGTGGTTGTTCCATTAGTAATAACATTTTTGGTGGTCATCAGATATCAGGAGTTGCTAGAAATTTTAAAGTTTCTGTGAACTTATGTTTGTCTTAATGTGCTAATCTTTCCATTGGGCCATGCACGAGTCTGTGGTCATATGTTTTAATGAGACTTTTATGGAAATCTGGCCATAGTTACGTGTCTGTTTGTTGGTAAATATCTTTTGCTATCACATAAATTTTGGTGATGAGTGTCAGCCTGTTGAGCATCTATTTTATTTTTTATGTGCTATGTTCTTGCAACTATTCCTGCACACATTTCTCAATGTTCAGTTATTATGGTTTGATGAAAAATTATAAGTTGGCATGATTCATTTTAATTTGTTTACTGATCATTTCATTGGATATATCATTTCCAATGATCAGCAGATATCCTAGTTTGCACAAAAAAGTCCTCAAGTTTCAGTTTCTTGGCTTATTGCTGCAATGGGGGATGCTGAAAATGCGCTTCCACCTTCAAAGAAGAGGGCTGCTGGAAGAGAAATTTCTCGTGATAATCCTGGTCTCGATGATGAGGAAGATTCTTCTGAACAAGAGACTGGAACTTTTAAGAAGGCTAGTGATGAGGTGTTGGCAAACAGAAGAATAGTCAAAGTTCGCAGAAATCAAACTACTTCAACTGCCTCGTCCAATCCTTTTTCTGGGATTCGCTTGGTCCCCCCTACAGAGCCAACCGTTACTCCTGCTGCACCTAGTGGAGCCCCTGGATCCAGCGCAACCACCACTGAGGATACAGCTGAAGCACGAATTGCCGGTGAGAAAGAAGTTTCAGAAGATGGGAAAAATGATGTTAACAAATCTGAAAAGAATGAAGATGGAAATAATCAGCAGTCAGAGAAAAAAACAGATGAAATGGATCCTGGGTCTGCAAAGAGAGAAAGTGAGAATATTAAACAGTCCGAAAGTAAGGATGAACCAGTTTCTGAAGCAGTTGCTGATAAAGAAAGTGCTGAGGATAAGGGCAGTGCTGTTGTAAATGAAGAAACCCAAGAGGAGGCCAATGGTGAAAAACCGGCAGGAGATGTTAAGACCAAGGATGAAGATAAGAAAGATGACAAGACTGCGAATGCAGATAACAAAGATAAGAGAAGTGAAAATGCAGATTCAACTGCAGAAGGTGCATCATTGAGTTCGTTCCAACAGCTTTCGAGTAGCCAGAATGCCTTCACAGGACTTGCTGGCACTGGATTTTCCACTTCTTCATTCTCCTTCGGATCTACTAGTTCTGTTCCACTCTTTGGACAGAAAAATGACCAGCCTTTTGGTTTTGGTCTTTCAACAAATGGAAACTCCTCCCTCTTCAACACATCTGGGACTTCAATTGTTTCTAAGAGCGAGGGAAGTGGTTTTCCGGCAATGCAGGAGGTTCCAGTTGAGACAGGAGAAGAGAATGAGAAAGTGGTATTCTCAGCTGATTCTGTGCTATTTGAATTCATAGATTCGGGGTGGAAAGAGCGTGGGAAGGGAGAACTTAAGGTGAATGTCTCTAGAACTGGGACAGAAAGAGCCAGGGTACTCATGAGAGCTAGAGGAAATTACAGATTGAGTCTAAATGCAAGTCTTTACCCAGACATGAAGCTGACAAATATGGAGAAGAGAGGTATAACTTTTGCCTGCATGAATAGTACTGGTGAAGAGAAAGAAGGGCTGTCTACGTTTGCATTGAAGTTCAAGGATGCTTCCATAGTCGAAGAGTTTCGTGCGGCTGTAATGGCACACAAAGGTAACACAGCTGCTGTTCTGAAGACACCAGAAAATTCTCCTAAAGCCTCAGAAGATTGAAAGGTGTCTCCCTTAAATCTGGTCTGTCCTGAACTCAGCCATTTGCAGTAGTCTTTTTTCTTTGTGGAAGAAAGGATCTTTGCTTGGGTATGCTTATTCCTAAGCTCTTATATGTAACAGAGTCAACAGAGACCAATCCAATCCTTTTTGGTGGTTATAAATTGTGTAGCTTGCGGGAGAAATGAGAATGTTTCAACTTTTTTCTTCTTCTTTTGGTGTCTATCCTGGAATTAAACAACTGCATGATCTATCTACGAAGCTATCAAGACATGCAATATTTGACTGTTATTACAGCTGTGCCCTTGATCTGAGATGAATATGTCATATGTGGAATTGCAGTGTCACGTATTTCATATTTTTAGGACTCCTAAACTTTACCTCTATATTAATTCACCCTTAGATTCTAAGCTCCAGAGATAGGATAGATTTATTAATGGAATTGTTTTTAAAATATTAAAATTAAAATCACTTTTGCAAGATTAAAAGGAAAACATATGCTTAATGGATTTTTTTTTTTTTTTTTTAAAAATGGACGATGCGAATGTGCTAAAACCTTTTCATGTGAAACTGTATTTTCAAACCCTAATTTTATTTTTTGTAAACAATTTTTTTAAAAGTAAATTTTAAGATTTTATTAAAATAATAAAATTTTTTTAAGTGATCAATCATACTTAACAAAAAAAATTATGATGATTCTTTCTGTTAAAAAAATCGTCTAGTAATTAAGTTCTAAATCATTATAAAAATATTGTTAAAAAGAAAAGCAATGGATGAGAATCTAATCCAAATACAAATAAAGAATATGAAATGTTAACCAGTGTCACTGTTCACTAGATACTTGTTAATGCAATTTTTTTTTAAAAATGATAATTAAATAATTCTTAATTGAATCGATTAAGCGGATCCATGAAGATTGATGCTTATAGGCACCAACTAAGTAGACCCACGAAGAAATTACTAAGATGACAAAATCAAACATGTGTATCCAAATAATTCAATAAATTATACATATATATATATTTTTTAAATGGTAAAGAAATTACACATTCTATATTTGGAAAAAATAGCCAGATATGTATTACAATACTATATTCTAAAAAATAACATGTATTAGGCAGTAGAACTATATTAGTAGGCTGAAGGCCGTGTTGCTTTCCTTCTAGAGATATATTAGGTTGTTTGAAATAGGTTTAGTAATTAGTTAATAATGTTTGCAAGGCACAGCACATAATTGCAGAGTTAAACCAAGAATGCTACGATGAGTGCTTGTCCGGTTGCGATGTGCTACCGCCAATAATGCTACAGAAAATGCATTCGCAGCACTGCTGCTACCGGTAGTAGGAACTAGGAACTAGGAAGGTGTATAGGCGACTGTTCAAACGTTGAATTTCATCAACGAAGAATAAATAGATTGATGTAGAATTTGATAAATACGCATGGATTTAAAAAATATCGTAACGCGATATTACGATGATTAATTTATAATTTTAAGGTTTTTCATCGTCGATATTACGTATGTATTATTATGTCTTTTACTATAATAAATAGAAAATCATCAACAATTATTCTTTTAATAAATTGCAATTGGATCTGATTATAATCCCATATATATATAATATAAAATTAAATTAATTTTAAACACTTTTATAATTTTTTATACATTTATATTTGTTTAATCCGATCGTCGTATTTCATGTTCTATTCACGTATATCATGCACGTCGAGTTTTGAGTAAATTAAAAATGTTTAACTATTTGTTCGATGTAAAAAAATTTTAACTGTTAAATATATATTGAAAAAGACAGTATTCTAAATCGATATGATAGAGATATTGGATCGATTCAAAACTTTACGTTCACGACGAATACAATTATATTGTTAAATCTAACGATCGATTTGTTAATATATAAACCGTATAAAAAATTATAAAAGTGAGTAAAATTAATTTAGTTTTACACTAATGTAGAATGGATCCCTCTTATATACACTAGTTATTGTGTCACATGCGTTGCACGTGATGTTATACGTTAATTATCTTGTATTTGTTAAATGATTTATGTTTAATAATAAAAAATCATGAAAACAATTATCACATTGCATATCCAAATTATCCTAATTTTTTTTAAGAGATGCAAGCAATTTTAACTCTTTGTAAGTCAAACGTCTAACAATTACATAAACATATCTTTAGTAAAATATAACATGGTAAGAAAATATATTTTGTAGCAGATTATTTGACATGGTTTTTTGGATTTCACCTTTATAACCTAATACACATTTAATTTTATATATCCGTGCCATTACCTTAGGTCCATTAACAAATAATACTACTAATATGTTACGACTAAATATATTTCAAAATAAAATCACAACACCAATAGTATTAATCAATCAACTAACTAAAAAATAATGCAAACCAAACCATACTTTGAAAATAATTAATCTATCATTCATTAATTGACACTAATTTAAGAAAATTATAAGATTAGTAAAATAAAATCATGAAATAAAGAATAATTAATAGTAAAATGATAGAAATTCATAAATTTTAAATGAATAAAATAAAATATTATTTTATTATATTTAATTGTTAAAAGCATTATCTAGAATTTTCTAATAATTGTTTTTTTCCCTAAAAAAATCTATCATGATATTAAAATTTTCAATGAGAAATTTTATTAATATTTAGAATAAAAAATCATAAATAAGAATGAAATAATTTTATTGTTATTTATAATATAATATAAAAATTTATATTATAAAAATTTATTTATTTATAAAAAAAATTATATATTGACTATAAAGTTGAAAAATTATAACTTTGAAAATAAAATAATTCAATGTAATTTTTTGCATGTGATGTTACATGTTTATTAACTTGTATTTGTTAAATAATTTATGTTTAATAATAAAAAAAAATCATGAAAATAGTTATCACATTGCATATCCTAATTATCCTAATTTTTTTCTAAAAAGATGCAAGCAATCTTAACTCCTTGTAATGCAAACATCTAGCAATTGCATAAACAAACCTTAACTAAATAAAAACATGATCATAAAATATATTTTGTAGCAAGCTATTTGACATGTTTTTTGGATGATAGAATGTCTATTTATCCAAAAAAATATATAAAAAGGTAATTAATAAGAACAGTATTTTTTATGAATTGATTAAATCTTGTGTAAATGAAAAATTCTCCAAGGTGTTATAAGATCACATTATTTCACCTCTATAGTTTAATACACATTTAATTCCTTATATTCGTTTCAATATTTTAAACCCATTGACAAATAGTACTACTAATATGCTACGATTAAATTGCTTTCAAAATAAAATCACTACACTGATAATATTAATCAATCAACCAACAAAAAATAATGCAAAACAGACCAAACCCTTAATACAAAATATACTGATAAAAAAAATCAAAAGCAATAACGTAAGATAAAATATAATTATTAAAATATTTAGAGAAATTGACAAAAGTCTTTATCTTTAAACAAATTGTAATAATTCCGGATGATAACCCTACTGTTTTCAAAATTTTAACTTATTTCCAAGATATAAAGTTTTTCAATCTAAAACCTAACACCACTCTTGTAGGATAAAAGTAAAAACTATATTAAATCTTATTAAGTTTGACAATCCCAATTTTTCAAAAAAAAAAATAATGAAGCCTTTAGTAGAATAGATTAAAACTATAATAGGGTTATAAGTTGATTATGATAAATAATAAATACTGAAAATAATCCATAATTCATTAATTGACACTAATTTAAGAAAATTATAAAATTGAAATAAAAAAATAATTAATAGTATAAAATGATATAATTTCATAAATTTTAAATGAATAAAATGAAATATTATTTTATTATATATATATATATTTACCAATCAATTTTTTTTACACCAATAAAATGATTTTCTCAAATTTCTCGAAAGGTGCAAGCTCATTAACAGTGCAAATGTTCAATAACTTTTTATTGAAAGGTGCAAGCACATTAATAATCTAATGTATGATACATTGAAATATGTTAAATAAAAAATTACTACATCTATTTATATAAAAAATAAATTTTATCATAATAAAATAATACTAATCAAAGATAATACTATGACAATATAAGTTAAAAAAATATTATAAAGCCTTAAAAAAAAAAAACCATAAAACCATCTTGAGTAATTTGAGCATAACTATTATTTAAGTTGATGAAAACTATTATCCTGCCAACCAAATGAAAAAAAAAAAAAAAAAGACAAAAAAATGAGCATTTATCCATTCTCAAAAAAATTAGAGCTCCCAAACATTTTTCACACCTTATGTAATGAATATATTAAAATCAAAAGTTGACATAAATATATAATAACATGAGATTTAGTTACTTAATAAACCTTAATTTTGCAATTGTTGTTTCATAAAATTTAACTACTTAATAGTTCTACACATAATTTAATTGTTAAAAGTATTATCTAAAATGTTCTAATAATTATTTTAATAAAAAAATTCTCATCATGATAATAAAATTTTAAATGATAAATTTTAGTAATATTTATAATATAAATTCGTAAATAAGAATTATTTATAATATAATATAAATTATTTATATTATAAAAAACTTATTTATTTATAAAAAATGTCTATATCGAGCATAAAGTTACATATTACATAATTAATCAAAATTTGGATGAACATTCAAAACTAGATTAATATAATTTTGAAGACAAAGTAATTCATTGTAAATTTTAACTCTTTTTTATTTATTATCTAATAAATCCATTTAACTAAAGATTTTCAATAGAATTGAAATTCTTATTTATAAATTGGATAAATATCATCAATAATAAAAACATTTAAAATGAAAAATTAATAATATAATGAAAAACAATGGGTATTTTCGTCAGTTCAAAATATTCTTCACATTCGTGCTTTTATATATACTAGTATTTTTTGTCACATGCATTCGCATGAGAATGCTCGTTGGTTTATTTATTTTTGAATATATAATTGTATATTTTAAAAATAAATAAAAATAATAAAATGCATATTAATTAAAATTTGTTTCATGTACAAATTATATCAAATTATTATTTTATTTTTAATATTAATGTAAAATTAATTATGAAGATAAAAAAATTTAATGTAAATTTTAACTTTTTACTTATATCAAATGAATTAATTCACTTTTTAAGATTAGTGAAATTTATTTATGTATTTATTTATTTAAAATTAATACATTTAACGAAAGTGTTTTAATGAAATTAAACTTCTTACTTATAAATTAGATAAATCTTATCAATAATAAAAAAATTATAATGTCAATTTAGAAATATTTGTACGTAAATACTTAATTTTAAATAATAATATATATTAAATAAGTAGTTGTACATTGTAAATATTTAAAATTAATAAAATGCATAATAACATATAAAATTTGTTTCATGTATAAAATATATGAGAGTAATATAAAGTTTCAATGTTAATATAAAATTAAAATTTTTAAAAATAATAGTTAAATTAATAAAGTGCATATTAAAATGTAAATTTTTATTTCATGTATATTAATATATCATATGTTAATTAACATAAATTTATTAATTTTAATATTAATTTAAAATTAAAACTCTAAACAAATTTAATGTAAAGTTTAATTCATTTTTATTTATCAAATAAATTTATTTAATGAAAGTTTTTCAATGAAAGTAGAGTTCTTATTTATAAATTAGATAAATCTTATTAGTATTTATTTAAAATGGCAATTTAGAAATACAATAAATATACATGTTTAGTTTCATCAGTTCAAAAGATTCTTTACATTCGTACTTTTATATATACTAGTCATTGTGTCACATGCATCGCACGTGATATTACACGTTAATTATCTTGTAGTTATTGAATAATTTATGTTTAACAAACCAAATGAAAAAAAGAATGAACATTTATCTATTTTTAAAAAATGAGAATTGCCAAACCTTTTTCACACTTTATGTCATGAATAGATTAAAATCAAAATTTGTCGTAATATATATATATATATATATATATAATCACATGAGATTTAATTACTTAATAAATCCTAACTTTGCAATTGTTGTTCGATAAACTTTAACTAAAAGTTCTATACATAATTTAATTGTTAAAATCATTATCTTAAATGTTCTAACAATTATTTTTTTCACAAAAAAAAAAAAATCTGTCATGATATTCAAAATTTTAATGATAAATTTTATTAATATTTATAATACAAAATCATAAATAAAAATGAAATAAATCCATTACTATTTACAATATAAAAAATTTATATTATAAAAAACTTATTTATTTATAAAAAAAAAATTATATATTGAGCATAAAGTTACATATTACATAAATAATCAAAATTTGCATTAACATTTAAAATTAGATTAATATAGTTTTATTTATTTTTAAGGTTAATGAAAAATTATAATTTTGAAAATAAAATAATTCAATGTAAATTTTAACTATTTTTTTTATTTATTATCAAACAAATCCATTTAATTAAAGTATAGAATTAGAATTCTGATTTATAAATTGGATAAATCTTATTAATAGTAAAAAATATATATTCGTAAATAAGAATGGAATAATTAATCTTATTACTATTTATAATACAATATAAAATATTTATATTATAAAAAGCTTATTTATTTATAAAAAAAATTATATATTGAGCATAAAGTTATATATTACATAAATAATTAAAATTTGCATGAACATTTAAAATTAAATTAAATTAATATAATTCTTTTTATTTTTAAGTTTAATGAAAAATAAAGTAATTCATTATAAATTTTAACTCTTTTTTATTAATTATCAAATAAATCCATTTAACTAAAGACTTTCAATAGAATTATAATTTTTATTTATAAATTAGATAAATCTTATTAATAAGAAAAAATATTTCAAATTGAAAATTAATAATATAATAAAAAATAATGGATATTTTTGTCAGTTCAAAAGATTTTTCACATTCGTGCTTTTTTATATATTATAGATTATTATAGACTAGTCATTATGTCACACGTAATATTACACATTAATTATTTTGTATTTATTAAATAATTTATGTTTAACAAACCAAATGAAAAAAAAAAATCATGAACATTTATCTATTCTTAAAAATTCAGAACTCCCAAACTTTTTTCACACTTTATGTGATCAATAGATTAAAATCAAAAGTTGTCGTAATATATATAATCACATGAGATTTAGTTACTTAGTAAATTCTAACTTTGCAATTGTTGTTTGATAAAATTTAGCTAAAATTTGTACAAATAATTTAATTGTTAAAAGCATTAAAAAAAAATTCTATCATGATATTACAAGTTTCAATAATAAATTTTATTAATATTTATAATACAAAATCGTAAAAAAGAATGAAATAAATCTTTACTATTTATAATATAAAATATTTATATTATAAAAAACTTATTTATTTATAAAAAATTATATATTGAACGTAAAGTTACATATTACATAAATAATCAAAATTTGCATTAAAATTAGATTAATATAATTTTTTTATTTTTTAAGGTTAATGAAAAATTATAATTTTGAAAATAAAATAATTCAATATAAATCTTAACTATTTTTTATTTAATATCAAATAAATCCATTTAATTAAAGCCTAAAATTAGAATTATGGTTTATAATTTGAATAAATCTTATTAATAATAAATAATATTCGTAAATAAGAATGAAATAAATTTTATTACTATTTATAATATAATATAAAAAATTATTTATTTATAAAAAAGTTATATATTGACCATAAAGTTACATATTACATAAATAAGCAAAATTTGCATGAACATTTAAAATTAGATTAATATAATTTTTTATGTTTTTTAAATTTAATGAAATATTAATATTTTGAAGATAAAGTAATTCATTGTAAATTTTAACTCTTTTTTATTTATTATCAAATAAATCCATTTAACTAAAGACTTTCAATAGAATTAGAATTCTTATTTATAAATTGAATAAATCTTATTAATAATAAAATATTTAAAATGACAAATTAATAATAAAATAAAAATTAATGGGTTGATGATTTCGAATTTAAAGCGAGTTGAACAATTGGACAGACGGAGTAAAGGACTAAGTAAAAAAAAGACCGATTTAAAATCCATCTTGAAACACTTGACTTAGAATTGACACGAGAAGTAACTCGAGGCTTGACTCGGGTGTGACTTGGACCTTTACCCGAACAAAATAAAAAATATATATCATAATCAAATAAAATGATATTTTTTTTTTTTAGTTTTGTATTTTATAATGGGTGATGTTGGAATAAAGTGATATGAGATTTGGATGAGTTTTGAAAAACCACCTCTTTAGGTGGAATTTCAAAAGTAAATTTGAAGTACTCAAATCTTTTTTTTGAAATTCTTTATAAAATTTGAAATTCTCACTTATTTTTACCCAAACAAGTAAATTTATTTTTAGAATTGAAAACTTTGATTGAAATGAAATCCCTTCTCCAAATACTCCATCCAAACACAGCCTTAGGGTTTTTTTTTTGTAATTATTTTCGTTATTCTGCTCTGTGGATTTTTTTTTTTGTAATTGTTTTCTTCATTATACTTTGTGTTTGTTATAGTTCTTATATTTTTGTAAAATAAGTTAATACCCAACTTTTGTTAATTCAGATCCCACCTGGTACTATAATCAATGTATGCAAATGTGGAATAATTTCATATTTTTCTATTGAACATATATTTTTATTTATATTTATTTTTAATAATTTTCCTTTTAATTTTTCTTTTATTGTACTTAGTATTTTTTTTTCATGTAATAAGTATCATAAATTTTAACCAAACAATGCAGAAATCTCACAATGTGCATAACATTTTTATTTATTTATTTATTTTCAAAACTTTTCATTTCTAATAAATGACATGTTGAAATTATATCTAATATTCATTTTTTAATTGTTTTTAATATTTGTTTTTTGTATAGGAGGGGTAGTCTAATTGCACAAATAAACATTTACAACCAAATTGAGAAATTTGAAATTCAACAAAAAAACGTGCATAATGTTGTTTGAAATGTAAGAATTTCAAACAGTGTGTAGGTTTTTAATTTTATTTATTTTCTAAATTTTCACTCTAATGAATGCGGATCTTGAAATGATATTTAATTTTTTTAATATTTGCTTATTTTATTTTATATAGGATCTAAGTGTGTAGTTAGACGATAAAATGGATTGAGTTGAAAGATATAAATTTGATAAATGGTATGAGAGTGCGTGGTCGACAAAAATGGACCGAGATAAAAGATATAAATTTGATAAATGGTGTGAGAGTGCGTGATCGAAGGTGTGATTTATGATAAATAAAAACTTCAGTCAGTTTAAAAGAACTGAATTTGCCCTGAATAATAGATGAAATACCCTATTGAGGGTAACAATTATCAATGCAGGAAACATGATTATTTGACAAGCTTTTTTGATAAACTCAGGAATGACTAACAACTTGGTGGATAAAAACAAACAATTATGAGAGTAGTAGAATTGTATTTTTTTCTCTCTATATCTAAAGACATATAGGTTTTTTAGATTTGGATTTTATCTTTTTTGTTATTCTCACTTAACATGAGATTTTTCATTAAGACATATAGATTTGGATTCTTATTAAAGACATTCTAGATTGTAAATTAACAAGCGTATGTTGAAGTTACTAATATACCATTCAACTTTTTTCTTTTTTTTTTTTTTTCAAAATAGAAAAAAAGACTATATTTTAATTTTCAAACATAGGCTTTATAAAGATAACGTATTGCTTTTGCAATTTGCAAAAATCTCCTAATTAGGTTTTTTTCGACACGTGTTGAGTTTCTTTGCTCGACAAGTGAAGAGCTCCTTTGTTCGACATATGACAATTTTTTTTTAAAGTTTTAGTTTTTTTTTTTTTTTTTAAAGTTTTTTTTTTGAATGATGTATTTAAGGGGTTGGTTCGCATGTTGACTCGCGGGTCGATTTAGGATCCATATCCGACCCGCTCGGATTTAAAAAAAACAAACATATTTTATTAATTATTTATAGTTTTTTATTTTATTTTTAAATGATATATTTAAAGGGGTTGGTCCGTACGTTGGCTCGCGAGTTTATTTAAGATTTGTACCCGACTCACTCGGGAAACTTTTTATTTTTAAATAATATATTTAAAGGAATTGGTCCACATGTTGACTCACGAGTCGATTTAAGATTAGTACCCGACCCATTCAAAATGATGTATTTAAAGGGTTAGTCTACACGTTGACTCGCAGATCGATTTAGGATCCGTATCCGACTCGGTCAAGAGAAAATGTAAAAAAAAGAAAAAGAATCTTGTTGTTAATTGGTGTGACACACGTGTTAAACTACGAAAACTATTTTTTACTTTTAATTTTAAATCGACTTAACAAAATAATAAAATACAAATCATAATTTTATTTTAAATTATTCCTCCTAGTTGCTGTTACTAGTTTTCTTCTTTTTGGATTCATATCGCCTACCACAAGTCAAACCCTATAGAACTTAGCGACATACATTAACATAACCCTTCCTTTAAGCAATAATTGCATATTTATAGGAATACACAAAACCTAATCCCACTCTGATAGTTGCTGTTACTAGTTTTCTTCTTTTTGAATTCATATCGCCTACCACAGGTCAAACCCTATTGAACTTAGCAACATACATTAACATAACCCTTCCTTTAAGCATAATTGCATATTTATAGGAATCCGCAAAACCTAATCCCACTCTGATTAAGAAATCTCAATTCAGTTTTGGTTAGTATATTACTTGCATATATTTACATTAATATAATAAAATTTATTTTATGAAAAAAATTAAGATTTATTAAAATATTAATTGGCACCCCAAAATCAAATGTCAAAATTCGTTATCAATTAAATATATTTTAAAATAAAATTATTACACTGATAATATTAATCAATCAACCAATTAAAAATGATGCAAAGAAAATCTAACCCTTAATAAAAAAAGGGTTATCAGTAAAATATAATTGTGGGTTTTACCGGTTTATCATAGTCTTTGTGGCAATCAAGGTATTTTTTTATGAGATTATTATTCGTACATCGTTTAAGAACATATGTGGCAATCAAGGTATTTTTTATTTATTATATTAATTTATTAATTATTTTAAACATATGTGGTAAATTTTCTTGTAACCCCATTAATAAAGTTTAAGAACATGGCCGATAATACGAGATAATTTTTTTTTTTTCGATGTCCCTTAAGTTACAATTACAAAATCACACCTTTTAATTAACTTTGAAAACAATGAGTTCGATAATCTCGTCTTAAATTACTGGAAGGTGGACAGACCCATGATACAAACGCAAAACCATAATTTTATTCTTCATTGGAAGGGATTAAATATCATATGATTTTTTTTTTTGTATTTAATATCTTTTAAGATATTATTAGTACTTTTTATTTTTTTTATTTTTACTTTTATCTAATTTTTTCCCTTTTAACTTTCACAAAAGTTGTTATAAACTTAAAAAAACAAAAGATACAGTATGAAATCCTACGTTATTAAAAATGAGGTATAAATCAATACAGGGAAACAGGGGTTTGCAGTTTCAAAGAGAATAAGTTGCACTAGGAAGACCACCTGATTTGTTTGTTTAGGAATTCCCTCAAAAGTAAATATGCTTTTTATGTATGTATGATTATAGACATGGCAATTCATGTATTTTTTTAATGTTATAATTGTATTTAAACTGTTTTATATTTGTATAAATTTTTACGTTTTAATAATTTGTGTTATTTAAATTTTGACATGTTCGTGTATTAGTATCATGTCCATATTTTTTTTCGTGTTATGTCATGTTTTAATTATTTTTTCCGTATCATATCCAATATTATCAAGTTTAGATATGATAGATAATGGCTTTGTTGAATTGGTTCATGGTTTCCTGCTTTATGCCTGGAAAAATAAAGAGTTTGGATGGGAGTTTTTCATGTAATCATAATTAAGGTCCGGAATGCATATTCACTATTCGATCATTCCCTTTGGCTTGGAAGCAGTTTGCTTTAAGTTGAGGATGGATGCTTTAGGTTATTTTGTTGGCTTGTTTCCCCTTAACTTTGTTATATTGTAATAATTTTCTGTAACCAGAACAAATAATTCCATATCATCTTGAATTATTTCTTTAATTAGCATTATAGGGACAACAATTTGGGGAAGGCAATTAAATTCTTGGAGTATACTTGGTAGGGGTCGGAAAGTCATGAGCTGTTACTTCGACGAGCACAAGGAGTCAAGCATGATAATAATGCACATGAGAACTCTTTTCATACACATCCTGGACTTTTCATTTTAATAAGTGTTTATGCTTGATACCTCTATCCGACATATATTCTGGTATAAGTTGGTATAGGTATGAGATATGATATTTCAAATACATGAAAAAACTTTAAAAAAATTAAATATAATCGTGTTGGACACATACTCATATCCGGCACTCACTCAAGTTCTAGTAACATAGCTGATGTCTTTCATGGTTTTATATATCATTCTAAATCCTTCAAGCCCTTTTTCTGTTGAGAAGTGGAACCAGAAAATCCATAAATATTTTACATGATTGTGGTTATCTGTGGAAATTAAGTGATTCCTATTTGCTCACATAATTAAAGAATGCCTGATTGATTATTATCATTGACGACTTAATTTCTAAACATAATTAACTCTATAGCTTCATTCTGCTCAATCCCTTTTTGGATAGCTATAATTCTATAATTAATGACAGGTGATTGGCTGTTTGCTACAGATCCGTGACAAAGTTTTAGGTAAATTTATTTCAAAAATGCATAGCCAATACCAATAAGGAAATTCTGGTTTAAAGAAATTTCTAACAGTGAAATATATGAATGGGTATTTTGCATTTGATAGCCCTAGGTTGTTTCCTCGTCAAAAATAATTCAGTATTGAGCCTGCCTACATCAAGTTTAACTTGTATTTCCAAATTGATGGAAAGGTACATAGATCATGATTAAACTCCTGGCAATCTTCTTTTATTTATTATAATTGTTGATTAATGTGCAAAACTGAAGGCCTAATTTAAGCATAATTTGCCCATAGAAAGTCCTATATCAAGGTAGTAAATTCACTGCATTCATCACTCCGTTCTTCATAGCCGCTGATTACATAATTGGTGGCTTAACTATATGAAAGCTGGAGCGAGATCAATCATTCAAGTCAACAAAATTTTACAACCATAGGAGGTTGATATTATTGCTGCAACAAATGATGGAATGTGTCTGTTTGCTGCAACAAAATTCCAAAATCAAATCAAAATCATCCATGAGATGGAACCCCAAATATCATACACGAAAATGACAGACAAATAAAGGCCAGAATTAACACCATCAATCTTTCATTAATATGATTTACATCTCTAAGTCTTTTATTCTCAATACAAATTCAAGAATTTTTTCATCATGTAATATAGAAATAGAGAAAATAAATATATATAAGCATCTAATCATTCTTCATGCACTTCTTGTAGCAGGAATTCACATAGCTCTCAGATTCCTCCTTATCTGAAATCAAGAACAAACCCAATACATTATAAGAATCATATATATATATATATATATATATCCCTAACAATAACAAAATCTAATCGTCGATATAATCCTTTTCTGGAAAGTTATAAAATGTTGTGTGAGAGAGAGAGAGAGATAAAAGGTAAGAAGTTTTCGTACCGGACATAAGACGAACAGGCATGGATTGTGCACAATTATAAGTACAGTCATAGAGAAACTCCAAGTGCAGAAGCCTGCATCTCATCTCACAGACTTGGAGACATATATTGGTAGCCAAGGGAGGCATCAGTTTTGAGCATTTGAGACCACACTTGTCTTCACAATCGAGTTGTGGTGGTGCCACTGGTGGTGTATCTATAGGCAAAGGAGTTGCAGGAGGTATCAGGGTTTCTGGTGGCTGATGAGGTGCAGTTTTATCAGGTAAAAAGTTAAGGGAAGTTAAATCTTCCTCCTCGAATGCTTCCTCCTGAATCTGATCATGTGCAGCTATAACTAGCGCAAGCATAGCAGAAACTATAAACAGCATTGAAATGGGCTTGATTCTTCCCTCCATGGCTACAAATTTCTCTTTAACTGTGAAGATTTTCTAATGATTTTGATGTTTTTGTGGTCTGGAAAGCTGAACATATTACCAATGGTTATAGGCAAGGGATATGGAAAAAGCAATCATTGTAATTTTGAAATTGGAAATCCCATAATTTCTTCCGCGATTGTAATTAATCGAAAGTTTTAACTAATTGCCAATTAAAGGAATAAATAATTGAACAGAAATCAAGTGCTAAAGTTTTGGTCATTGTGGAAAATAGAAGGCAAGATCACAATTTGTGCAATAGTGTTTTGAAACTCTGGAAATTTGTTCAGGTCCAAAAGCATTGGACCTTGTAATATATAACAAGCTCAAAAGTTTTCAATATCTTTCCGAAAATTAATAGCCCATTTTATTTTATTTTCTACTCCAAGAACATCGCACCTAATGTTCAAAATCCTTTTATGAAGCCATGTTACTCGGATTTTTCATTTTTTTTTTCAAAATATTCATATCCGACAATTATGTCCGACACATATTCAAACATAAGTATGGAATATGATTCTCCAAATATATAAAAAAAAATTAAAAAAAAAAATTAAACACACTCATATCGAACATATACTTATATCCGACACTCACTCCAAATCCATATAACATAGCTCTGAAGTCCCCATAACATATTTGGATAATTAATTAAAATAAAAAATCTAGTGTTTACTGATTTATTAGATCTAAAATTTTACATTTTAGCATCAAGGTATTTGGCTCAATGATAAATTATACGCATCTTTAGTTCAAAAAGTTAGTTTCAAAATTCTTCCCTAAAAATCATATCTTATAAATATATATATATATATATTTTAAGGAAATTATATGCGCAATAGAAATTGCTTGTTTTTGTAACTCTTCTTCCTCTCGCCCAAGCATAGAGATCAGATTCAGAATCATCAATCTTAGCTTATTGATCATGTTTCTATCTTGAAAATAAAAAGTTTGCAAGAACAGGGGATGCTATATATTGTGTTAACTGTTTAAACTTTGAAACAACTAATTATTCTCAAATAAACTTCTCTCACAAATACTAATCACTTATCAAAATAGCATAACAAGAACCGTTACAGGAAGATAAGCATTGGGAAGGATTCTTTCCTGTTTGTTAATATTTACTCTAACTTTGCTTTTCTATCAATAAAAGTTTATATATATATATATATATATATATATATATAACTTGAAAGTCGAAAGCACACCTAACTAAACAATTTTTTTTTTTTTTTTTATATAATAACTTGAAAGTCGAAAGCACACCTATCATTTTTTTTTTTTTTTTGTATTTATCGTGTAAATATGAATACGCCACAAATTATTAAGTATGTTAAAATCTTAAATATGATTATGATACGCGTATTAAAGGTATCGTGTTAATCATGTTTAAATATATCGTGTCATATTTATTACTTTGTTTTCTTGTTTATCAAACGTATCATATTCATATCGTATTTTCATAACGTATCCAAAATTATCAAGTCTACACCTAATATTTCATCGTGTATATATGAGAAGGAAATGTTAATGAGAGATCCTCTGCTACCTACCTATATAAAGCCACATAAATAATTGAATTTATTATCTTTATAAAATAGATTAAAAAAAGAGACCTTGGAAGGGAGTTTATTTATTTATTATATGATTTGCTCAAAGGGGTTTGATGTTCTCTTGTCTATATATGATCCTGTAGGTGGCAAGCTTAGTAAAGAAACCATAAAGCTCTTAAATTGGGATGCTCAAATTCTTGTCATTGGATTTGCCAGTGGTGAAATTAATCTCTGTACCTGACCGGCTAATTTCATTCTTCTTGCTAAATAAAAAAAATACCGTTAAATGATTAAATTTAACAGTATTTGTTGGATACAAAATATCGTTAAATTTATTCAATTAACGACGTTTATCCGTTATAACGCCGTTAATTGAACAAATTTAGCAGTGTTTTCTTTGATGCATATATCTTCTATATATATATATATATTCAGTACTTGATATTATACAAGACCATGAACAGAGACGCTAGCTGCATGAGAATATATATATATATATATATATATATATATATATATATATATATATATGCAAATGAGTTGAAATGTTCTGTGAGATTGTGTGCTTTTTTGTTGTATAAAAATATGGATTAATTAGTTCTAGGACTGCATAGTTTGAACATCTGATAATTGGTTTTATTAGGTTTGTATGGAGTGAGCTTTCAATTAGCTAGCCTGCAAAATAATAAGTGCCTAGCCTCTGGTCTGGCATAATTAAAATAAATGAATGAAAACTTTATAATTAATAGACAAATAAAGATTTGTAGTTGAAAGAGTTAAATATAGCTTCAATGCAGCAGTTATGGGTAGCTAATTAACATTAAACCAGTTAGCTCGCTCAATAGTCAATTCCAACATTAAACCAGTTAGCTAGCTAGTACTTGTCTTGAATACCTTTCTCTCTCACACATCTATTTTGTGCACAACTGGACTCTGCATCGACTCCCTGCTATAAATGAACGAAAACTTTTCAACAATATTAGGTCGTAGACTTTTAAATTGAATTTGGATTAAGCTAATCTTTTTTCAGTTTGGATGATAGTCCATTAAAAGTATGGAAAAAATTTACGTTATTCAGAATTTTTTTTTTAAAGTATTCATATTTCATTTTTGTGTTCGATATATATACAGATATAAATATGAGGATATAATCCTTAAGTATATGAACAAACTTAGAAAAAAATTGAATATATAATACATACCTGTATCCAACACTTATCTCCGAGTGCAGGTAACATAAGAGAAAACTGTTGTAATTAATTTTTCAGGCCGTTCTCGACTTGGTTTCAGGCCGATCCGGCCTCCAGTGGCCAGATTTGATCAGTGGTTGGCCAGAAATGGCCTAAACCAGGTCGGAAAGGGGGAGAGATCGGGAGGGAGGAAAGAGAAAGGAAGAAAAAAAATTTAAAATTTAAAAACTAAAATAAAATAAAATAAAATAAAATAATTTCTTATTTTAGTTTTTGTAATTTTAAAAAATAATTTTTTACTTTTTAAAAATATTTTTTTTAAAAAAATTCAGAGATTATTAATCTTTTAACAAGTAATTATAATTTGTTTATATTTTCAAAATAAATTTAATTAAATATTTTATTTTTTTAACTTTTAAAATAGTTTTTCTTTTTTAATTTTTTTTTAAATATAATTTCAAAATTTTTATATTTTTAAAATAATTTTTTAATATTAAAAAAAAATCAGGTATTAATTTAAAAAATATATAATTTTATATTTTTTAAAATATTTTTTTTCTTTTTTTTACAAAAATTCTAATATTAATTTTTAAAAAATAAAATTATGCCACGTGTCATCACCTGATTATTCATTGTCACGTCATCATCTATATTTAACGGTATTACGTCTAAGCACCACATTAATACATATTTTGATAATATAAGTATCATATTAAACATTTTTAAAATACATATATCACATTAAAAAATTTAATAAATTTCAAAGTATCCCAAAAAAATATGCAAGTTTTTGAAAGACAAGACAGTGGGCTTTTATATTAAGATATTGCTAATTTTTTTTTTTTTATTAAATTACCAACGTTTTCAAATTATATACTAAAATGCTCTCATTTAAAAATCAGTTGGGAAGTCGTCATATAATATGACGACTTTCTAACTAAAAATTTTATTTTATTTTTTTAAAAATCTTGCTCAGAAGTCGCCATATGATATGGAGACTTAGAGCTAATTTTTAAAAAAATGATTTTTATAAGTCAGAAGTCGCCATATGATATAGCGACTTCTGACTTATATTTTGTAAATATTTTTTAAAAATTAGTTCGGAAGTCGCCATATGATATGGCGACTTCCGAACTAGTTTTTTATTTTATTTTAAATTTTAAACGTTTACAATGGTGAAAAAAAAATTAATTAATTTTTAACCATTATAAAACGGATAAAAAAAATTTGAATCGGGCAACGGTCAATCAACCGTTGCCCACCCCCACCCCCTATAAATACCCCCTTTCCCTTCATATTTTTTCACACAAATTTTTATTTACTAATCTCTCTCTCTCTAAAATTTACTACTCTCTCTTTCTCTCTAAAATTTTCTCTTAGTGTACGAATTCAAATGGCTTCATCGTTATTGAGGTTACAAGATAAGCACATATCCACGGTTATATATGAAGAGGTTAGTAATTTTTTATAATTTTTTATCATATTTTTTAAAATTTTTTATAATTTATCATTATTAATTTTGTATTAATTTTGTTATTAATTTTTATAAAATTATAAACTGGATATTTATAATAATAATAATTTTATAATTAATTATCTTTCAAAGAGATTTCATTATTAAATTTTTTTATGATTTTATAATTATTTAATTTAATTACATATGAACAGGACCCTGTTCGTGTCAGGGACTCGAAACTTTAGCCTTGCGAACCGTGTGGCTTTAAGCTGGAAATCGCTTCCTTGTATGCCTAAGTCAGCCTGCTAACTAAAAGTTACTAGAGCTAAACAGAAAAAAAAAAGAACATAACAAGAGAGAGTAAAGAAGATTTCTCTTGTATATTACTCAAATGAGTTGAATGAAACAAATGAGGCTGGGGAGGCCTCTATTTATAGTTCAGTCCTCTTACATCAACGGTTCAGATTTAAACAAATGAACGACTAAGATTACATTATCTAGAGGCCTAAAGGAATTTAAACTCTATCTCTTAGAGTTCTAGATAAGCTGGAACTGTTGGGCAGTAACTATCTTTTACTGCTTCTAGAACTTCCAGGTAAGGTCTATCTTCCAGGGCCTTCTAGAATGCTCCAGGAATTGGGCCTATTCTGGTGGGTCAATATGCTCTTTGTAACTTAGATCCTGGGCCTAGACCTGTTGTGTGCATAACGAACTGGGCCTGGACCTGTTGTGTGCATAACGGACCCGAGCGGGATCGCACGGGCCATGACATTCTCCCCCACCTGTTCCAGTGATGCCCTCATTGCGTCCTTTGCATGGAACTGCTCAATCTTATCCTGGAACTGCCACAATGCCTCTGCTGGTTCCCAACTTGCCTCACTGTTGGGTGGTCCTTCCACTGGACAAAGTGCTCATGCCTTGGCCTGTAGTTCTTTCGCCGTACCACTCGATCTGCAAGTATACACTATATATCTCTGTCGCAGGAAGACTTAACTCCTAGCTTCGGCCAATCTCGCTGCGTTTCACTCACATAGTGCCTGAGATATAACTTCCGTAAAACATCCCCTCTCTCGGTTTGCCAATCTGTTTGGAGATGCACACTGGTAGAAAAGTTCAAGTCTGACCCCAGCAGCTTGAACAACTCAGTCCACATCACTACCATAGTGCTCCCAAACTCATCTGCCTTAGGCAAACCTGCAATAAAATCAACGGAGTCGCTTTCCCCTTGGCGCTCTGGTATGGACAATGGCTGTAAGAGTCTAGCTGGTGTCTTAAGCTCAACCTTGTTTTGTTGGCACACTAGACAAGTTTCCACATAAGCCTCAACATCTTCCTGCATGTGTGGCCAATAATAACGATCCTCCAACAGGGCTCTCTTCTGGACCGTGCAGAAAAGCTCTGTCTCATCGAGCTTTTGACTCTCTAACATCATTGTTTGTCCATCTTGCATTATCACTTCTCCACAAGCAAAGTTTGATGAATCAGTTTTATCCACACCTCTCTTGGGTGGCTGCCCCTCGGGCAACTCGGCAGGCATCACATCCTCAAAAGATTACTACACCTCTAGCACCTCCATGGGGGTCTCATCCTTAGGCTACTGAGACTTATCAAATTTCAGGGCCGTCAAGTAGGTGTCTTTATCTCTGGGCACCTCCTTTGCAAACTGGATTGCGGATAGCACCTTGGCTCCAACACTTGTCTCTCGATTCACTGGCACAACACTTTGATAACGGGTATCCAAGATACATATGCAATCAGCAAAAGGTATAAGGAGAGCATTAATCCGGTAAAGGAAATTTAATCCAAGTACAAAATCATAGTCATCCAATGGGATTACCTAAATATTTTTCTTGCCCTTCCAATCTCCAAGTTGTAGCTCCACTCCTTGTGCCACACCCATGGTTAGGACCTCCTTAGAGTTAACAGTCTTGATCCATCCGGCTGTTTTCTCAACCTTGAGACCAAGCTTCCTGGCTACCTTTTCGGACATGAACAGGTCAGATGCTCTTGTGTCAACTAGAGCACTCTTTCGTCTGCCTGCGATGGTGATGTCCACGAACATCAACCCCTTATGTTTTCGGCACCTCCTTGCCTTGACAAAACTGAGTATAATTGAACCAAGCTTCAGAGTCTCATCATCTGGCTCATCATCCTCCTTGTTGATGGCGAACAACTTGGTTCGCTCTGGGCAGTCTCGCATCTGATGCGGAGCTGTACATAAGAAGCACTCCACTGGCTCCCTGTCCTTCTTGTCGGACTGTTTGTTGGACTTCCATCTCTCTGTTGGTGGCTTCCCATCGCCATTCTTGGACTGTTGATCCTTGTCTCCCCCATCATTACCCTTGGGCTTGGGCTTGGGCTTGGAAGACTCGAACTTGTCCGACTTCTTAGAACTAAGGTCGAGTAAGGACTCAGGTATAGCCATGGCTTTGGTCAGATCCTAGACACTTCTCCGTTGCAACTCTTGCTTTGCCCAGGGTTTAAGTCCATCCATAAATGAGAAGAATGCCTCCTTCTCCCCGAGATCAGAAATCTAGATCATGAGTTCACTGAACTCCCGCACATACTCCCGAACTGTTCTTTGTTGCGTAAGCCATCGCAACTTGGCACACGCCTCATCCTAGGCATATTCAGGGTAAAACTGTTGCCTGAACTCAGTTTGGAACACCTTCCAGGTTCCTATGGCAGTGCAACCATACCTCTCATCGCTGCACCTACGGCGCCACCATAAAAGAGCAACATCAGTAAAATACATGAAAGCAATGTTTACCTTAGTGGCATCATCATCAATGCCCATTGCACGAAAATACTGTTTCATGTCAACATCCTTCGTCGATCTGGTTCCCTTGAACTCCTTTGGCTTAGGAATCTCCATCCTGTGCTTGGGTGTCACAGCTAGCACGCCACCCCTTATGGCTGCTTTGCATGAAGTGAGCTCTCCTTGAGCTCCTCCATCTCATTCCGCATGGCCACCATCATGGCCACTAGAGTATTATTCTTTTGAGTTAGGATGTCTATTGCCTCATTGAGAGCCACTTGCATCTTGTCCTTGACCTCTTCCCCCGCGGAGTCTAGCTCTTCGATGCAGCCCTTAACGATCTCCAGGTTCTCCCTCATGTCTCCAACGGTCACCTCGAGCTTGACCACCCTGCCATCCATGGACGATAGAACATCCCTCGAACTGGCCTTCTTAGCTATTTCACGAGTCTCTCGGACCTCCTGTGTCTGGTTATCTGCTTGAGATGCCATCCCTATGATCAACACTTTTCACGAACCACGAGCTCTGATACCAACTGTCACAGACTCGAAACTTTAGCCTTGTGAATCGTGCGGCCTTAGGCTGGAAATCGCTTCCTCGTATGCCTAAGTCAGCCTGCTAACACTCAAGAAAGGCACTGGTAACTAAAAGTTACTAAGGCTAAACAGAAAAAAAAAAACAAACAAAACAAGAAAGAGTAGAGAAGAATTCTCTTGTATATTACTCAAATGAGTTGAATGATACAAATGAGGCTGGGGAGGCCTCTATTTATATTTGAGTCCCTTTAAATCAACGGTTCAAATTTAAACAAATGTACGGCTAAGATTACATTATCTAGAGGCCTTAAGAAATTTAAACTCTATCTCTTAGAGTTCTAGATAAGCTGGAACTGTTGGGCAATAACTATCTCTTACTGCTTCTAGAACTTCCAGGTAAAATCTATCTTCCAGGGCCTTCTAAAATGCTCCAGGAATTGGGCCTATTCTGGTGGCTCAAGATGCTCTTTGTAACTTACATCCTGGGCCTGGACCTGTTGTGTGCACAATGGACTCGAGCGGGATCGCGCGAGCCGTGACATTCGCGTCTTACGATCGAGGAATTTTTTTTCCGAAGATCCGCATCCATCTATTATCAATCACTTAAAGAGTGCCGGATTTTATTATGCAAGTCAAATTCGACAATGTATGCTTCTACCGGACTTAATTAGTGCGTTGGTTGAACGATGAAGACCTGAGACGTAGATTTTTCATTTGCCGTGTGGTGAATGCACAATCACTTTAGAAGATGTTACGCTCCAACTTGGACTACCAGTGGAGGGCATGCCATACAGGCGCAAGTCTTCTAGATTGGAATGAAGAGTGCCAAAATCTATTGGGCGTTGTACCTCCACAAGAGTGTTTGAAGGGCTCAATGGTGACAAAAACGTTGCTGCAGTCATTGCAAAATCTCCCCAACCACGCAAGCGAAGAAGAGATAAAATATGCTGCTAGAGCATATATTTTATGTTTAATTAGAGGAATGCTAATGCCGGACAAATCGAGCAGTCGGGTACATTTAGTATATCTTCAATTACTTCGTGATTTAGAGCACGCAACAAATTATAGTTGGGGTTCTGCGTGTTTCGCGGTTTTGTATAGAGAACTGTACCAGGCTACATTTTTTGACTGCCATGACATAGGTGGATGTTTACTGCTTCTGCAGTCATGGGCTTGGCATCGACTTCCATTTCTTACTCCGTGCGAGAATTTTCCGCCTGTATACCCCCTAGCAAGCAGGTAATAATCTTGACTATTTTTATTAATTTTGTACGAACTTGTATTTTTATTAAGTCTATTAAGATTTTATATGCTTTTTAATAGGTGGAGTCATCCTAAATATTGTAGCGATATTTCGCTCGACCTTCGAACTATAAGATCATGACTAGATCGAGAAGCATATCAAAAGGTAAATGTTTCGATTGTTACATTCAAGTATTTTTGTATTTAACCCATATGAAACTAATAATTTGTAATAATTATTCGCAGTTTGTGTGGATGTCGTATTCTTCAAATCAAATTATGGCATGTCTTCCATTGGATACAACTAATAATTGCAATTTATGGATAGCAAACACAGCATTGATATGCTTTGCATATGTAGAGTGGCACGCTACTGATAGGGTGTTGCGATAATTTGGGATGCAACAACCAATTCCGCAACCAACGGCGAACCTTGATAAGGTTCATAAGATTGATATGCGTGGGCGCCACGAAGTATTTTGGCCTACGAAGCATCGACAATGGATCCATTTGTGGAATGAACGTTCGAAACAAATTCCGACAGGTATACCTATTGTTCGTAATAATTTCAACCCATCGGCTGATTACATAAGATGGTTTAAAAATGAAGGTCGGCCTTTGTTTGTCCACCGTCGGAGTTTGAAGATGTTAGGAGTATGCCATTTCCCGGACATACTTCAAATCCAGTCCATCCTACACAAGAAATGGAAGTTCCTACACCTAGCCGACAACGTCGACGGACGCGTCAACCGGCCTCATCACATGCGACGAAGTTCACTGCACCGAGGATGTCATTTAGTCATCCTCAACCTCAACCAGAACATGGCGTAGCATCCAGTCATCGTCATTCTGTCAATCACCCCGGATTTGATGTTGATGAGTGTTACCGATCAGAACCGCCAACGACGAGGTTAGATGACCAGCTCCTCACCCCAAGTCCAAGTTCGGCATATCTAACTTCAATGTATCAGTTTGGAACCCCTACGTCAGCATTTGGTACTACATCACTTATGGGTCCATCTAGTAGCCAGGTTCCCTTTATGGGTGCTAACTCCTCGAGCAGTGGGTTTTCAATTTTTGTTGCAGAACATGTGGGTCCCTCTAGTAGTGCGTTTTCATTGACTGATGTGGGTGGGCATGTGGATTACATAGAACCAGAACCAGTGGCGGTAGGTCGAGGACGAGGTCGAGGTCGACAACGAATACGTCCAACTGACGAGGTTCAACGACGGGTGCAACCAGCAAGCAATATGAGAGCTCGACATTGTTGCTCAACACCAGGCGATATGGAAGCTCCTCCGTAAATAATTAGAATAAACGTACTTTTTGTATAATAATCATGTATTTTTTTGAAGATGTTTTTAATAATATACGTTTTGTATAATAATCATGTACTTTTTGTATTTTTCTTTCATTAAATGTAAAAATTAACCGTTATTTTAAAATTTAAAATGATTATTTATTAATTTTGTTTTTTAAATGTTATTATTTATTATTTAAAATTTTAATTTTGTAAAATTAATTTTGAAAGTTTTATTATTTTTTTTACCGTTTTAAAACAGTAACATACTTGAATTTATAATTAATAAATTAATTAATTAATCAAAATATAAAAAATATATTTAGAATTAATTAAATAATGTTAAATTAAATAATTAATTAATTATATATAAAAAATATTATTTAGGCTTTTAAAACAATTTTAAAAAATAATTTTTTTTTACAAAAATACTTTAATAATGTTAATTTTTAAAAATTAAAAAATAAACTTTAATTACAAATTTTAAATTTTAAAAATTTAAAAAAAATGATGTTGGGAAGTCGTCATATCATATGGCAACTTCCCAACATTATATAATTTTTTTTTTTTTACAAATTGCACTTGAAAGTCCCCATATCATATGGCGACTTCTAAATTCAATTATTTAAAATTTACAAAATTTTAAAGCTCGAAAGTCGTCATATCATATGGTGACTTTCGAGCAAAATTTTTAATAAAATATAAAATTTTTAATTGAAAAATCGTCATATGATATGATGACTTTTCAACTGATTTTTAAATAAGCGCATTTTAATATATAATTTAAAAATATTAATAATTTGATAAAAAAAAATTTAGCACTATCTTAATAAAAAACCCCAAGAGATTGCATGGATGGAGCATAGAGGGGCTGAAGAGAATGACGTCGGGCCGGGGGACAGTGAATATTAATGATTTTGCTAGTCTGTATTTACGTACATGCCTCAATGATTTTTCAGGTTTGTATTTAGGCAAATGCCATTGAGATTGAAAGGGAACAAGATATTGATCGGACTTTGACTTGTTAGTTTCTTGTTTTCTGAATTTTAAAAAAAAAAAAAAAACCTAAAATTTTACATACTTATAATTAACTTTTTTTTTTTTTGTTGTTGAAAATTTACCAATATAAATAAATTACTTAATTTGAAATCAAGAGGCATGGTTTAGAGGTAGACCTGTCTAAGGGTCGGATTATCTGTTCAAACCCGAAGGCTCGTTTATATTTGAGAGGGTTTGGACAAAAATATTAAATCTAAAAAATAGGTTTGGACAAAAAAATAAAGTCCGTTTAAAAAATGGACCTAACCTTTGCTCTAACATTCAAGGCCCAAATCCGACCCGACCCGTTTTTTAATTAAATAATATATTATTTTATTTTTATATATATTATATAATTTATGTCATATAAAAATTAAATATATAAATTTTTTTTTGTTTAAACACACTCCACTTTATAGCATAGGAAAGATTGATCTCAAACTAGTAACTAAACAATCCAAGAACAAGAAGTAAACATAAACAAGTAAACTGCCAGTGAATCTAAAGTCTAGCAAAATTTGGTTTGTAGTGATATTATAGTATAACATTAAAAATATGTTAAGTTGTTCATATTTAAAAACTTAATAAAAGAAAAAAATATATAAAATTACTAAAGATTAAATAAAAATAATTAAAAAAAAATTAGAAAAAAAATAATATAGACAGACTTAAACGGATATGGGCTATCCACTAACAATATGGACGAGTCGGATAAAATTTGAGGCCCATATTTCGGACCGGACTGGGCTTGGACAAGCAAATATAGTATTGATACCATACATGAGCTCGATCCGAACCCGACCCGGCCTGGCCATGGACACCTTTACTTAGAGGTGACTAAGCTTAAAGATAAATTAAGCTTTGAAGGGTAATTAAGGTATTGAGTTTTTATTTTTTTATTATTATTGTGGTGAAGAAAAAAAGAAAAGAAAGAGAAAAAAAAAATATTTGTGTATTTGTATCGTTAAAAAAAGATTTGTGTATTTGTATCGTTTTCGTTTTCGTGTTTGTGATTTTTTTTTTGGTCATAATCGTTTTCAAAATATTATATATTTATGTAAATTTTGACACTTTTATAATTCGTTTTATGTAGATTTTGACACGTCCGTGTATTCGTGTGTCGTGTTCATGTTATTTTTTGTGTCATGTCGTGTTTTAATAATTTTTTCATGTTGTGTTCGTGTTGCATAACCATATTGTGTCCGAAATTGTCAAGTGTAATTTACACTATTCATATAACTATCAATTTTGTATCGGGTATCATATAATGATAAAAATTATTATTTATCTAGATTAAATTTAATAATTTATACATCTATATTTTACTTTATAATTAATATACAAACAAAGATTTGTAGTTGAAAGAGTTAAATATAGCTTCAATGCAGCAGATCTGGGTAGCTAATTAACCTCATCTAATGAAAGCTCGCTTAGTAGTCAATTCCAACATTAAACCAGTTAGCTAGCTAGTACTTGTCTTGAATACCCTTCTCTCTCTCTATTTCTCACATCTATCTAGACTTGTGCACAACTGGACTCTGCGTCGACTCTCTGCTAGGGCTGTAATCGAGTCGAGCCGAGCTCGAATACTGAGAAGCTCGAGCTCGAGCTCGATTCGAAACTCGAAGCTCAAAACTCGGTTCGAGCATCATTTTTTAAGCTCGAGCTCGGCTCGAGATAAAATCGAACTATTCGAGCTCGACTCGATTAGGCTCGTTTATATACTCGAGCTCGAGCTCGAATTAAGGGTTTTTAAGTATGTATATATATATATATTAAGGGTAAAATAGTAAATTAATAATAAAAATATTATAAAAAAAAAGCTCGATTAGGCTCGCGAGCTGCTCGAATCAGGTATTAAGATACTCGAACTCGGCTCGCTCGATAGCTCGAGCTGCTCGAGCTCGGCTCGATAATGACCGAATCGAATTCGAATTTTTTTTGAGTCGAACTCGAGTAGCTTGCGAGCACAGGTGTCTCGTTTACACCCCACTCTCTGCTATAAATGAATCAAAACTTTCTCACAATATTAGATCGTAGACTTTTAAATTGAATTTGGATTAAGCTAATCTTTTTTGTTTGGATGACAGTCCATAAAGAGTATGGAAAAATCTATCTTACTCATACTTTTCATTTTTTTTTTTAAGTATTTATATTTTACATTTGTGTCTAATACATATTCAAACATAGATTTAGAGATATAATATAAAAAAAATTAAAAAAATAATATAATATATACTCGTATCCGACACTTATCTCTGAATCCAGGTAACATAAGAGAAAATTGTTGTAATTAATTTTTCAGGCTATTTCAGGCTGTTCTCGACTTGGTTTCAGGCTGATTCGGCCTCCAGTGGCCAAATCCGATTAATGGCTTACAAGAAATGGCCTAAACCAGGTCGAAAAAAGGGGGAGATCCAGAGGAAGGTAAGAGAAAGGAAAAAATAAAAAAAATAAAAATAATAATAAAATAATCTAATTTCATATTTTAGTCTTTGTAATTTTTAAAAATTATTCAGAGATTACTAATTTTTTCACAAGTAATTTTGATTTTTTTTTTAATATTTTAAAAATAACTTTAATTAAATATTTTACTTTTGTAACTTTTAAAATGTTTTTTCTTTTTTAATTTTTTAAAAAATCATATATTATTTTTTAAAAATATAATTTCAAATTTTATAATTTGAAAATAAATTTTAAAAAATTTTAAAAATCAGATAAAAATATTTAAAAAATATAATTTTTAAATATTTTTTATTTTTTTACAAAAAATTTCAAATATTAAATTTTAAAAAATCTAATGATGTCACATGTAGAGCTGCTCATGGGCCGGGCCGCGGCCCGTTTTTTATTTTATTTTATTTGCCCAGGCCCGGCCCTGGATCGGCCCGGCCCGCCCGTTTAGGCCCGAAACACTGTTCATTGGAATAAAAAAATAAATTTTTTTATAATTAAAATTAAATAAAATAATATTATTATAATAAAAATTACTGTTCCGGGTCGGGCCGGCCCGGAACACAAAATATCGTGCCCAGGCCCGGCCCAATACGGGCCGGGCCGGGCGGGCTACCCGGCCCGTGAGCAGGTCTAGTCATATGTCATCACCTGATTGATCATTGCCACATTATCATCTATATTTAACGGTGTTAAATCTAAGTATCACATTAATAAACATTTTGATAATATAAATATCACATTAAATATTTTTAAAATATATATATCACATTAAAAAATTTAATAAATTTTAAGGGTTATTGACGATTTTATCCCAAAAAAATATGGAGAGTTTTTGAAAGACAGAGAGTGCATGGATGGAGGGGATGAAGAGAATGACGTCGGGCCGGGGGACAGTGAATGTTAATGATTTTGCCAGTCTGTATTTACGTACATGCCTCAATGATTTTGCGAGTTTGTATTTACGCAAATGCCATTGAGATTGAAAGCAAACAAAATATTGACCGGACTTTGACTTGTTAGTTTCTTGTTTTCTGAAATTATAAAAAATAAGATAATATCTAAAATTTTACATACGTATAATTAACTTTTTTTTTTCCTGAAAATTTACCAATATAAATAAATTGCTTATTTGAAATCAAGAGGCATGATTAAGGGGACAACTAAGCTTAAAGATAAATTAAGATTTAAAGGGTAATTAAGGTATTGAGTTTTCATTTTTTTTTTTGTTGTGGTGAAGAAAAAAGAAAAGAAAGAGAAAGAGAGGAAAAGAAAGAGGGAAGAAAAGAGAAAAAAAAAGATTTGTCTATTTGTATTGTGTTCGTGTCATAATTATATTCAAGATATTATATATTTATAAAAATTTTGACATGTTTATAATTTGTTTTATGTAGATTTTGACACGTTTCATGTTCATTTTATTTTTTGTGTCATGTCGTGTTTTAATTATTTTCTCATGTTGTGTTCATGTCGTATAACCATGTTGTGTCCGAAATTGTCAGGTCTAATTTACACTATTCAAATAACTCTCAAATTTGTATGAGGTGTCGTATAATGATTGGAGTTATTGTTTGTCTAGATTAAATTTGATAAGTTTAGACATCTATGCTTTACTTTAAAAGTTGTCATTAAGTGGAGATATTTTGCATAATTTGTCATAGTGATTCAATTTAAATTCTAAGTTCATTGACTTAAGAATTAGATCATTACATCTGTCATATATTAATATAAATATCATGTTCAAAACTTATAAATATAATTAAATTAAACATATAAATATGTAAATCAGTTGCGTTACGAGAATATATTTTAATATATATGCTTTTCATCAATTGTACGTATAATTAAGCTTCTATTTTCATATATTTCACAACCCAAGAAATTTAGTCAATAAAATCCATTAATTTTTTTTTGTTTTGGAGGGGATTAATAGGATATAACAATATTGAATTTTAAAAGATATACTTATTAAATTTTACTGATTTACATATAGATATAGTTTATGTATCATTTCTTGTAGAAAATAATGTATAAGAAAGATGATTTTATCGCTGATCATCATTAGGAAATGTTTAGTGGTTTGAGTTCATTAGTGTAAGGTGCATTCAAACAAGGATTCCATTGTATCCCATACTATTCCATTCATCTTGTTGCACACTATAAAATATTGGGGGCTAAATAAGGCTAAAGAAAAGTGACATTTGCAGCACGTCTTGAAGTCATATTCTCTTATGTTATGATTTTCTATTTTATACTAAAAAAAAACAACAATCTTTAATAAATTTACCAATGGTATTTGATATCATGTTTGGGAAGCAAGGCATCCGAATGTCATATTAATAGCATTCGAATGACATGTCTTGAAAGGCATTATGACTTAAAATAAAAAATGAGCATCTTAATGTCCTGTTTCGGCATCCGCATGTCCTAGTAAATTTTTTTACTCAAAAGCAAATATTTATCCTAAAACCTTATGGCATTTGAATTCCCAAGCTTGGTTCATTGTTCACCTCAAACAGGACTTTTTCTCCAAATTCTTTTAACATTTTAACGATAAATGAAAATGACGTTTTTTTCACTTTTGAATAAACTTTGCTTTTTTCTTTTTTCTCATAAGCTGAAATTTGGAATGTTGAGGCTGGAATGCTTATTGCAATTTTTTTGTTTTCCATTGCTGGTGAAATTGCTTCTTGACTTATCAACAAAAAAAAAAAAATTGCTTCTTGCCATTTTGCTCTAAGTGAAACTAAAGTGGCCCTTGCTGAGGTTTTCTTTGTCTCTAACTTTATTTCTTGGGAAAATATGAAAAACATACAGTGCACAGTAGAATTATTGTGAAATGGTATAATGAATAAAAGTTATTTGAAAAAGAGAAATGAATAATTAAAAATTGTTAAAAAAGATATTGTAAAGACAAAATTATCCTTGATAAAAAAACTTTCTCCTCTCTTTTTCTTTTATTTTTTAATTTACTTTTTAATTAAAAAATAAATATTCTGAAAATAAAAACTTTTTAATTTTAAAAAATAAATTTTTAAATTTTTTATTTACTTTTTTTAATTAAAAAATTTTAAAAAATAAAAATAATATGCCTAAAATTAACTTTTCTTTATTTTTTTAAAATTTTTTAAATTTAAAAAAAAATATATATTTAAATATTTTATTTTTTAAATTTATTTTCAATTAAAATTTTTAAAAAATAATATTTTCTTAATGAAAGAAAAAGAAAAAGTAAGTTTTTTCATGAAGGGTAATTTGGTCTTTACAATATCCTTTATAATAATTTTTAATTATTCATTTCTCTTTTTCAAATAACTTTTATTCATTATACCATTTAACAATAATTCTACTGCGCACAGCATGTTTGTCATATTGTCCCTTATTTTTTTGTTGATTATTTTTATTGACTTGTTTTGACGGAGTTTGTAGTTTGGATTTGTAAATATTTATTTAATATATTTTGATTTAAAATCTTCTTTGTCCAGCTGCTTTTACTTTTCTTTCCACATTTATTTTTGTCAAATCTTCATTTCATTAGTTTGAACTTGCGGATAGAGGGAATATTTAGCAAAGGAAGAAATTTGCAGATGAGTCTATTGACGGCAAAGCTTTATCGAAATCCTAAACATAACCGCAATGCTATTACTTGTTTCAGGAATGTTTAAGGTCTATCAATTTGTGATTCCCATTTTCTCGATGCGTTCTTTGCAGATGATGTGTCTTAATAGTTACTGTATTTATCTCTTTTTTTTTTTACTGGTATTCACTAAAAATTATTGTGCTACCTAAAAATAATTGTTGTATAAGGATACTTTATAATATACTTTAATTTTTTTTTTATATATTTCTATATTATGTATTTTTATAATTTTTTGTTACGTGTTGATTGTAAACTATAATGTAAATATAGTTTTTACTATTATTTTAATTATAATTTATTAAATAAAAGAAATTATATATTTTTTAAAAATTTTGAAAATTTAGCAACGTTTCAAGAACACAAACACCGCTAATTAATCATGTTTAAAGGAGAACAATTAGCAACATTTGAAATTAAAAACACCGCTAATAGAAGAAATTTAATCGGTGTTTTCTTGAGACAAACACCGCTAATTGAATAAATATAGCGGAGTTTGCTGGATACAAACGCTGCTAAATTTATTCACTTAACATGAAAATGCCTCTAAATTTATTCACTTAGCGACCTTTTTTATTTTTAAACACCGCTAATGTGCTCAAATACCATCCGTCAAAGTCCTACTTTGACGTTTATAAACACTGAAAAATATCCCTATAAACACTTCTAAGTAGCGACATTTTTATTTCAAAAGACGCGAAATTCCCCAACTTTGTTTTCCACGGTGTTTTTGGAAAACATCGAATGCCGCTAATGTTAAAAAAAGCCCGCTAAAAACTTACTATGCTGTAGTATCTCCTTTATCCCACCTTTCTTTTTTTTTTTTTTTTTTTTTTTTTTGTTGTTGTTGAAACACCATCTTTCAATTTTAATTTTATAGAAATAGTATATTAGATGAAAAAATATTTAACGTTTTTAACTAATCTTAATTAACAAATGTGTATAAGTAGTTAATTACCCATTGCAATAAGCTTCCTATTCTTTGATTAAGCTTCATGGTTTTATGGGTTTTTTCCAGCAAAATATGTTAATTTTCAAAGTCAAGTTAAGTCAATTTGACTGTCATAGTTAATATATAGGACGGTTGGTACCAACTGCCAACTACTTGGATGGAACAAATTAATTTTCAATTTGAATATTGTGGCCTTATACCCCACCTTATAGAATTTTCAATGCATATATCTAATCATGGCCACGCAAAACTTAAGGTTCCACTTGAAATTTTGAATGTTATTTTTATGTATTATTTTTTTCTTTGTCTTAGAACTTTTCAAAGCTATTATATAATTTCTCAAATACTAGTTTCACATTAATTGATTATTTAATCAATTAATATTTTATTCTTTCACTATATTTTGAAATATTCCAATACTACATGTTTAGTTATTAATTATAGTTTTCGCGACTTTTTATTTTGATCATCTACAATGTTTTTGAAATTTAATTTTTTGATCACTCAACCATTAGAGATTAAGGGTTGATTAATGTGGTATGTCACATCATTTGACATTCTGTATATGATATTCTCATGTCATATAACTATGTCACATGACACTATTTGTATTATAATTTTTTAAAAAATAAATAAATAAGTTACACATTCACTTAACTTTTTTATTTTGCCCATTTAACTTTGAAAATTTGCAATTTAATCACCAAAATTTATAAATGGCTGCAATGACTATTGTTATAAATGGCTGTCATGACAAATTACACAACCGTGATTTCATATTGTTATAAATGGCTGCCACGACTATTGCAGCAGACATGAATGGAAAACACACTATTTCCTTCTTGCTAAATTCTCTCTTCTACTTCTTCTTAATTAACTCTCTATTTCTTTCCTCTTTTTGTTTTCTTTTTCCTTCTCTTTTATTAACTGTCTCTTGAATTTGTCTTGCATCATATTCTTCCTGAAACCGCCTCTTAATTATCTGCTATGGAAATTGCAAGCCTTGTCTTAGGGGCTATCTCATGTTTGTCTGGTTGTTGCAGTGCAACAGAAAGAGAGTACCTTATCTCGATCTGTCATCTCGAAAAGAATATAAGATCTTTGAGAAGTGAAAAAGAAAAGCTTAGGCAGCAAAGAGACGATGTGAGGACCAAAGTTGAAACTGCTGAGCGGCAACAAATGCGGCGTAGGGAGCAAGTCGATGGATGGTTACGGCGAGTAGAAGAACTGGAAGCTGAACTTAAAAAGATTTTACCAGAAGACGAAAGGGAGCCTCAACAAAGATGTTTCTGCAACTTTTCTCCCAAAAGTTTGAGGTCTCGTTACAAGCTCGGGAAGCAGGTAATCAAAAAATTGAAAGTTATTTCTGAATTGAAAACGGAGGGAAATTTTGGTGATGTTGCTGATATGTTGCCCCCGCCCTTGGTGGATGAAATGCCTCTCGACGATACCGTGGGCATGGATTCAAAATTTAGGGAGGTTTGGAGCTACTTTTGTGATGAACGAGTGGGAATCATTGGAATATATGGCCTGGGGGGGGTTGGCAAAACCACCCTCTTGACTAAAATCAACAATGAACTAATTGGCAGAGTTGGTCAAGATTATGATGTGGTGATATGGGCCGTGGTGTCAAGGGATCAGAACATGGAAAAGGTCCAGGATCAAATTGGCCGAAAACTAGGCTTCCCTGATAACATATGGAGTGGAATGAGCCAAAATGAGAAAAAAAATTCCATCTTCAGGGTGTTGAAAACAAAAAGATTTGTGCTGTTGTTAGATGATGTCTGGGAGGTTTATGATCTTTCAAAAGCTGGGGTTCCACTGCCCAGTGAACAAAACAAGGCCAAAGTAGTACTCACAACACGTCAAGAGGATGTGTGCGATCTCATGTATGCACAAAGGAAGTTCAAAGTGAATTGTTTAGCGCGGAGGGAAGCATGGGAATTATTTCAAAGCAAGGTGGGAGAAGAAGTCCTACAGTTGGACCCAGCCATACCCAAACTAGCAGAAACGATTGCAAACGAATGTAGCGGTTTGCCGCTTGCACTCATCACTGTTGGACAAGCCATGCGTAGCAGAAGAACCATTGAAGAATGGCGTTATGCGGCCACCACGTTGAGGAAATCTGCTGCTGAATTCACTAGTATGGAGAAAAAGGTACTTTCTCTACTAGAGTTCAGCTTTGATAGCTTATCCGATGATACTACTAAATCTTGCTTCTTGTATTGCGCACTGTATCCTGAAGATTGGTATCAGGATAAAAATAATCTTATAAATACTTGGGCTGGAGAAGGATTTTTAGATCAAAGTGATGATCTGAATGAAGCTTATGATATGGGCAACCATATTATAGGCACCTTAAAGCTGGCATGCTTGTTGGAAAGTGGTGAACGTGTCGGAGATAATTTTGTTAAAATGCATGACATGATTCGAGACATGGCACTGTGGGTAATTTCAGACAAGGGAGCTAGGAAGGGGAAGTTTTTGGTGCAAGTTGGTGTCAAATTGACCAAAGCACCTGCACTCTCACAGTGGGAGAGGGCTGAAAGAATATCACTGATGAACAATTCTATTGATCAACTAACAGGAACACCTAGGTGTCCCAATCTGTTGACTTTGCATCTTCGACAGAATGCTTTGAAAATGATATCAAATAGCTTCTTTGATTTGATGCCTTCTCTTAAGCTGTTAGACCTATCTCATAATAAAAGTTTAGCAGAGTTGCCCAGAAGCTTTTTTGAATTGATCTCCTTGCAACATCTTGACCTTTCTTATTCAGGGGTTAAAGAGCTGCCTCTGGAATTTAGAAAACTAACCAAGTTGAAATTTTTATATGTGAATAACATGGATAAACTTCAGAGTCTTCCACAACAGGTTCTATCAAATCTCTCAATGTTGAAAAGATTGGACTTGTTCCATTCTGGTATTTCAGATCAAGTAGTGGACGGTAATGTCTTTTCTGGTGGTAATGAACTGTTGATGGATGAACTGGAGTGCTTATCGGACCTGCAAGCCTTAAGTTTCACTGTAAAAAGCGAGCATGCGCTGCAAAAATTTTTGAGGTCAGATAAATTACAAAAACTCACATATGGCCTTGACATTGAGTTATGCAGAGGTACTACTATCCTGAGACTTCAGAATGATATGAGCTTGTCTTGGGTTCAAATCGGTAATTGCAGTGAATTGGAAGAATTGGCTATTGACTGGGTTGGAGGAGGAGGGCAAGAAATGGTGCCTGAGAATCCATGCAACAACGCAAGATGTTTTGTTCACCTTGGTAGTCTCATAATCAAGAACTGTAAAGTTCTGGTGCATCTGAATTGGCTTATTTGGGTCCCAAATCTCAACTCTCTAGAAATTGCGAATTGTGAAGCAATGAAAGAACTTATAGGCGATGGTGATGGAGTTGAGATAATAGAGGAAAGTTCGGTTTTCCGCTATCTCCAGACGTTACAGCTTCATGATCTACCCCAACTGGAGAGCATTTGTAGTCATCCCTTGTCCTTTCTCTCTCTGCGCCAAATCCATGTGTTTGACTGCCCAAAGCTCAAGAAACTCCCATTTCATGCCAACAGCGCCAAGGACAAACTACATACTATTGCAGGACAGGAAGCATGGTGGAATGGACTACAATGGGAAGACATGGCCATAAAATCTAATTTCTCCCCTTACTTCCGGGACACTGATGCTCCAGCCAAACCATAATTTGATAGTTCGGGATTCTCAAGCATATTCCCTTTGGCTTGGAAGCAATTTGCTTTAAGTTGACTGGAGATTTCTGGATAATTAATTTCTGTTAGTTGATCAGTACGTTCTATAATAAGTCCTTTAATCTGGTGTGTTTGGACCATAGTTATGGTTTGCATCTGTTAATTACTTTTTTGTCAGCTTGGATATGTGTCTTAAAGTATTTCTATGGCATATCGAGTGAGTGTGGGTTCTTAAATTGTTTCTTAGCAATTTTTTTTTTTGGCTTGTTTCCCTTTAACTTTGTTATATTGTAATAATTTTCTGTAATCAGAACAAATAATTCCATATCTATCTTGAATTATTTCTTTAATTAGCATTATAGGGACAATAATTTGGGAAGGCAATGAAATTCTTGGAGTATACTTGGTAGGGGTTGGAAAGTCGTGAGCTGCTACTTCGACGAGCACAAGGAGTCGAGCATGATAATAATGGACATGACAACTATTTTCGTTTTTATGTCTTATAATATCCGGATTCTTCAATTTTTTTTTTTAAATACGTGTTGGGCATATATTTGATATGAGTATAAGGTATGATCCTCCAAATATATGAATTTTTTTAAAAAAAATTAAATATAACCGTATTAGACACATATTCATATCTGACATTCGCTCAAGTTCTAGTAACATAGCTGATGTCTTTCATGGTTTTATCATTCTAAATCCTACAAGCCCTTTTTCTGTTGAGAAGTGGAACCAGAAAATCCATACATATTTTACGTGATTGTGGTTATTTGTGGAAATTAAATGATTCCTGTTTGCTCACATAATTAAAGAATGCCTGATTGATTATTATCATTGACGACTTAATTTCTAAACATAATTAACTCTATAGCTTCATTCTGCTCAATCCCTTTTTGGATAGCTATAATTCAGTAATTAATGACAGGTGATTGGCTGATTACTACAGATCCGTGACAAAGTTTTAGGTAAATTTATTTCAAAAATGCATAGCCAATACCAATAAGGAAATTCTGGTTTAAAGAAATTTCTAACAGAGAAATATATGAATGGGTATTTTGCATTTGATAGCCCTAGCTAGGTTGTTTCTTCGTCAAAAATAATTCAGTATTGAGCCTACCTACATCAAGTTTAACTTGTATTTCCAAATTTATGGAAAGATACATAGATCATGATTAAACTCCTGGCAATCTTCTTTTATTTATTATAATTGTTGATTAATGTGCAAAACTGAAGGCTTAATTTAAGTATAATTTGGCCATAGGAAGTCCTATATCAAGGTAGTAAATTCACTGCATTCATCACTTTGATATTATGCTGCAACAAAAGATAACCATGTCATACTCATATCCCACATTCGCTCAAGTTCTAGTAACATAGCCGATGTCTTTCATGGTTTTATCATTCTAAATCCTACAAGCCCTTTTTCTGTTGAGAAGTGGGACCAGAAAATCCATACATATTTTACGTGATTGTGGTTATATGTGGAAATTAAGTGATTCCTATTTGCTCACATAATTAAAGAATGCCTGATTGATTATTATCATTGACGACTTAATTTCTAAACATCAATTCTTTACCTAAAACTCTGTAATTAATGATAGGTGATTGGCGGACTGCTACAGATCCGTGACAAAGTTTTAGGTAAACTTATTTCAAAAATAGTTGATTTCCTCTTTTTCATCTTCCCACTTGCCTTTCTTACCTAACAATGCTTAGTTGATGGAAATTGAGGCAAGTTGTCGAGAATATCATAATCAAGGGAACTGCATAGCCAATACCAATCAAGAAATTCTGGTTTAAATAAATTTATTACAGAGAAATACATGATTGGGTATTTTGCATTTGATAGTCGTCCTAGGTTGTTTTCTCGTCAAAAATAATACAGTATTGAGCCTGGGCCTGGGCTGGCTATATACATCAAGTTTAACTTGTATTTATTAACAAACCGAAGTGACCAAATTGATGGAAGGAAACATAGATCATAATTAAACTTCTGGCCAATCTACTTTTATTTACTACAATTGTTGATTAATGTGCAAAACTGAGGGCTGAATCTTAAGCATTTGAAGGTATTTGAGCATAATTTGCCCATAGGAGGTTCTATATCAAGGTAGTAAATTCACTGCGTTCATCACTCCATAGGAGATTGATATTATATATGCTGCAACAGAAGATGGAATGTGTGTGTCTGTTTGCTGCAACAAAATTCCAAAATCAAAATCATCCAAGAAATGAAACCCCAAAGTCATTAATCTGAACATATATATGACTTACATCTCTAACTCTTTTATTCTCAATACAAATCCTAGAATTTTTTCATCATGTAATATAGAAATAGAGAAAATAAATAAATATAAAAGCATCTAATCATTCTTCATGCACTTCTTGTAGCAGGAATTCACATAGCTCTCAGTTTTCTCCTTATCTGAAGAAATCAAGAACAAACCCAATACATTATAAGAATCATATATATCCCTAACAATAACAAAATCTAATCGTCGATATAATCCTTTTCTGGAAAGATATAAAAAGTTGTGAGAGAGAGAGATAAAAGGTAAGAAGTTTTCGTACCGGACAAAAGACCAATAGGCATGGATTGTGCACAATTACTAGTACAGTCATAGAGAAACTCCAAGTGCGGAAGCCTGCATCTCAACTCACAGACTTGGAGACATATATTGGTAGCCAAGGGAGGCATCAGTTTTGAGCACTTGAGACCACACTTGTCTTCACAATCGAGTTGTTGTGGTGCCACTGGTGGTGTATCTAGTGTTTACTGATTTATTAGATCTAAAATTTTACATTTTAGCATCAAGGTATTTGGCTCAATGATAAATTATACGTATCTTTAGTTCAAAAAGTTAGTTTCAAATTTCTTCCCTAAAAATCGTATCTTATATATATATATATATATATATATATTAAGGAAATTATATGCGCAATAGAAATTGCTTGTTTTTGTAACTCTTCTTGCTCTCGCCCAAGCATAGAGATGAGATTCAGAATCATCAATCTTAGCTTATTGATCATGTTTCTATCTTGAAAATAAAAAGTTTGCAAGAACAGGGGATGCTATATATTGTGTTAACTGTTTAAACTTTAAAACAACTAATTATTCTCAAATAAATTTCTCTCACAAATACTAATCACTAATTAAAATAGCATAACAAGAACCGTTACAGGAAGATAACCATAGGGAAGGATTCTGTCCTGTTTGTTAATATTTACTCTAACTTTGCTTTTCTATCAATAAAAGTTTATATATATATATATATATATATATATATAATAACTTGAAAGACGAAAGCACACCTAACTAAACAAATTTTTTTTTTTTTCTATAATAACTTGAAAGTCGAAAGCACACCTATCAATTTTTTTGTGTTAAAATCTTAAATATGATTATGATATGCGTATTAAAGGTGTCGTATTAACCATGTTTAAATATATCGTGTCATATTTATTATTTTATTTTCTTATTTATCAAACGTATCATATTCATATCGTATTTTCATAACTTATCAAAAATTATCAAGTCTACACCTAATATTTCATCGTGTATATATGAGAAGGAAATGTTAATGGGACATCCTCTGCTACCTACCTATATAAAGCCACATAAATAATTGAATTTATTATCTTTATAAAATAGATTAAAAAAAGAGACCTTGGGAGGGAGTTTATTAATTTTTTATATGATTTGCTCAAAGGGGTTTGATGTTCTCTTGTCTATATATGATCCTGTAGGTGGCAAGATTAGTAAAGAAACCATAAAGCTCTTAAATTGGGATGCTCAAATTCTTGTCATTGGATTTGCCAGTGGTGAAATTAATCTCTGTACCTGACCGGCTAATTTCATTCTTCTTGCTAAATTAGTGATGTTTAAAGGAGAATAATTAACGGTGTTTGAAAATAAAAAAAATACCATTAAATGATTAAATTTAACAGTATTTATTGGATACAAAATATGGCTAAATTTATTCAATTAACGACGTTTATCCGTTAAAACGCCGTTAATTGAACAAATTTAGCAGTGTTTTCTTTGATGCATATATCTTCTATATATATATATATATTCAGTACTTGATATTATACAAGACCATGAACAGAGACGCTAGTTGCATGAGAATATATATATATATATATATATATATATATATATATATGCAAATGAGTTGAAATGTTCTGTGAGATTGTGTGCTTTTTTGTTGTATAAAAATATGGATTAATTAGTTCTAGGACTGTATAGTTTGAACATCTGATAATTGGTTTTATTAGGTTTGTATGGAGTGAGCTTTCAATTAGCTAGCCTGCAAAATAATAAGTGCCTAGCCTCTGGTCTGGCATAATTAAAATAAATGAATGAAAACTTTATAATTAATAGACAAATAAAGATTTGTAGTTGAAAGAGTTAAATATAGCTTCAATGCAGCAGTTATGGGTAGCTAATTAACATTAAACCAGTTAGCTCGCTCAATAGTCAATTCCAACATTAAACCAGTTAGCTAGCTAGTACTTGTCTTGAACACCTTTCTCTCTCACACATCTATTTTGTGCACAACTGGACTCTGCATCGACTCCTTGCTATAAATGAACGAAAACTTTTCAACAATATTAGGTCGTAGACTTTTAAATTGAATTTGGATTAAGCTAATCTTTTTTTAGTTTGGATGATAGTCCATTAAAAGTATGGAAAAAATTTATGTTATTCAGAATTTTCATTTTTTTTTAAGTATTTATATTTTATTTTTGTGTCCTACACATATACAGATATAGATATATGATGGAGACTCAATTAAGAGTTGTAAACCCAAGTGCATGTTATGTTAAAGTAATAAATTCTCGGGTGTCCGAGGTCGAACCACAGGAAAGCGTATTAGTAAGTATAAATTTATAAATATATAAGAAAAAGAAAGTAAACAAGATATTAGGCAATCAACAACAAAACAAGATAAACAAGATATTAGAGAACAAAATAAACAAAATAACATAAAAGAAATTAAACAAGATATAAAAAACAATAAGAAAAGATGTTGAGGTTAGAGAATCCACTCTTGGTGTTATGCTAAGATTAATCTTGTTTTATTACACAATTGAAATTCACACATAAGGGAGGTTCCAATCGGAAGGTTTAGCAATTCAGTCCAAATTGTCCAACGTCCATAGCATATGATATTATGTTCATTTGGTGTCCTCAAAACTCATAAAAAGAGTCCAAGCATTCCTTATGCCAAGGTATATGTCTACAACAAATCAAGGTTATGAAACCAAGCATTTACTGTGCCATTTTCATTGTCAATAACGAATCAAGATCCCTACTTTGCAAGTATGATTTTAAACCAAAGGAAAATATTATCTATACTAGTGTTTATAAATGATGATTCATTTTAGCTCATGTTTAGGAGACTAACCTTAGCATTTACCAAAAGCTTCACCTCATCACCTCAACAATATGATTAGCAACACATACTAGATATGAATAAAATGAAAAGAAATATAAGAAGCATAAGTAAATAAAGAAAAAGAAAACTAGAGAAAGGAAAGAAGAAGAAAACTTAGAGAATTTTATTACAATGGCTAATATCCTACCAATGTACAATCCTCCTCCTCCAAGGCCCTCTATTTATACACATTTTGGAGAGCTAAATGACAATAGACAAGCTTTATAAATTTCAAAGGTAGGTATAATAGGTGGGTGCATTTTTCTAACAATTTTCGTCATATTGTATGACAATTCTGATCAGCCAGCTTGATCGTTGATTTTGTCAATGTTTGAGGCTTGATCTGATCAAATTATCTTCTAGAAAAATATTCTCCTATCAGTTTGTGATCCATAGCCGTTGGAATCAGCTCATTTTCTCATGTGGATCAGAAGATATGATCAAAATACCAAAACTGGTCAGAACAGACGGCATTGCACATCAGCCAACTTGATACCACATTTCGCTAGGGAAAACGACTCCGTTTCAAGAAGTGTAAAGCATGAAAAAGATAGATATGCCTCTTAAATTTGCACTGTAAAAATTTCAGCCTTAATGCTTCAGTGAAACTCTAGATATAGCTGATATGGCAAAAGGTGTCGGAACTGGAACTGAACTGGATTTGCCCTTAATTCTTGATTTAACCTTGTAATCTGAAATCACTCAAAGAAACTTGTGAAAAACACCAAATTACATAAAAATATAAAAGATCATAAACACAATTAGACTAAGCAATAATAACTCGTATTTGACACAAAACAATAATAAAACATAACTAAAAACTATATAATTATACGAGTTATCACACCCCCACACTTAGATTGTTGCTAGTCCCTAGCAATGACTCACTCCTAGAAAAAAATAAACAGGAAAACAAGTTAAAGGGATCTCAAACAAACAAGCAAGATCAAGGGTAAGAATTGGCAAGGCATCTAATTAAGTATCATTGGCATATTAAGTTCGAGTAAAGGGTCAATGAGATTAAAATTGAAGGCATTACCGTATGATTGAGGAACTTCCTTCTTGGCGAGACTTTAGCTAGCCATAGAGGACTAGGCAAACTATAGCTTCATAAGTACACATGCTAAGATCCTTGTCACCGCAGTTCACAAGTGAACTTGACAAATCTGATCGGTACAGAGATGAATCTGAGGCTTATGGACAAGTGAGGGGTGGAATGTTCAAACATAATCTGAGGTTTATCACAAGTTAAGCTCAAGAAATATAATAATAAAGTGATCAATCCTCTCAAAATATTTCCATTCTCACTCATCCTTAGTCCTATGTTCAACATTAATATTTTGAAAAGAAAACAAAAAGCAAGAAAAGACTCGATCCAAAGAAAATAGAAAAGTAAAAACCTCTCTATAATGAAGAACCTCGAATCTTGAATTCTGATTTTTTTTTTTTAAGCACAAGTGATTTTCTTTTGATTTGTGCCCTCATTGGGACATCTTTTATGCACAATCACATCTATTCATAATCATCATTCTTGTTTTTTTTTTTTTTCTTTTCAGAAATCATATTGGATTCCATACTTTTTTTTTTTTTTCTTTTCATTCAATTGATCAAACAAGACAGATTTTCATCAACTCTTTTTTTCAGCATCTTTTTTTCAACTCATCACAACATTGTTTTGGCATCAATAAGTTCGAAGTTCACGACTCTAAAAACAGTCACTCATTCTAACTACCCTCTTTTGCATTATTCCCATTTTTTTTCAGATTTCAAAAGATAACAAAATAAACAAGAAGGAAACACACAATCCCAAACCCAATGATCACAAATATTATCATAAAAGTATAAAGAGGGAATGGGGGTCGGAATCGTATCCGTTCACTTTGGCATAATTTCTGGAGTTCATATCTAGGGATCCAACCCGAAGGTTTACAACCTATGGGCTCCTAATGTAAGGGGGGCAAAGATAAGGGGCTTTCTGGATAGTGACTTTGTTCTAAGATCAGATCATGTATAGATGCAAGCATCTATGTGATGACCTAAATCTGCATGTGGAATGAAGAGAAAAAGTAAACTTACTATGTCTTCCCAGTTTTCCGTGGCTTTCCAAAGGCTCACCATGAATTCACATTCCAACAAAAATCGAACCGATCTGCCAAAAACAATCTCAAAGACATTTGATCATCAAAAATATTCAATTTTCAGAAAACCAAATTGAAAATAACCTAGATAACTTAATCAAAGCCTTTGTAACTCTATTGCTTTATCCACATGCTTGCCAAGATTATACTAATACTCAAAAAAAAAAAAAATACATACACGAAAGTAGTAAAACACATGCAGATAATAAACGGACCATATAGTGTTTTTTTTTTTGAAAAGATTAATTCAAACTGACAAGGTATGTCTCAAGTCTCCCTTACTCAGACCTTGTTCAGAATGAATACTTCTAAATGGCTTAAAACACAACAATTTTTTTTTTTTTTTTTACAAATTAGCAAAATATGACCCTTACCCCCTACTAAAATATGACATTGTCCCCAATGTCAAATTTTAAAGGTAGAATTTAGGAGATATTACCTGCAGAGGTTGCTAACCACTTATTATAACTGAGACACAACAAACAAAATGTTAGATAATGTCACAAAGACAAAGTGCAATCCACTCCTTGCTCGTCCATATCTCTTTTTCTTTTTCCGAGCATTTGCGAAACAACCGTAGCAGGTAAATACTCGTAAGCTTGGAGCTTTTTGAGTAAATCTTCAATGGTTGTAGCAGAAATTATGGTTCTCCTTGCCTTTGAAAACATGAATCCATTTTCCACAGTATTATCTAAATATGAAAGCAAATTACTAAAATAACCATTAATATTAAGCAAACCAATGGGTTTCTTATTTGTGACCAAAGATGACCAAGAAGCCACGCAAGCTATTTCTTCCAATGTACCCAGACCTCCTGGTAAAGCAATGAAAGCATCGGCAGAATGGTACATGATTGTCATCCGTTCAGGGATACTCCAGACTTGTATTTCCTTACCCAAGGTAGGTCCACAAAAACCTGTGAATAGTTGTGGCACGATTCCTAGAACTGGACTTCCTCCGGCGTGTGCTGCTGTAGCGACTGCTCCTATTAAACCCGTACTACCGCCTCCATAAATCATCTGAATCTTTTGTTGGGCAAGTATTACTCCAACTCTTATGGCTTCATCAGCGAATATTTTATTTTTCCCTAGATAAGCACCTCCAAAGACACAAATTTTTTCAATGCGCTGGGACGAAGTACTTTCCATTTTTTTTTCGAGTGCCTGAAAGAGAATGAGTACATGGTGTAATATATAGAGGACTGAGTAGTGAATCAGACAAGTGTATTTGTAATTTCCGTAAATTAGAAGCGTCATCAAGGTTTGAGTTGAACATTTTAATGGCCCAATATGCTTTATGCTCAAGTTCCACAGGTAAATGACAAGGTTTTCCATAAACTAGCCTATAAGGAGACATGCCCAATGCTGTTTTAAAAGCTGTTCGATAGGCCCATAATGCATCGTTAAGTCTAAGAGACCAATCTTTGCGATTTGGATTAACCGTCTTCTCCAAAATTTGTTTAATCTCCCTATTTGCTAATTCTACCTGTCCATTTGTCTACGAGTGATAAGGGGTTGCAACTTTGTGTGTAATGGCATATTTCTTCATTAATGTTTCAAAAACCTTGTTGCAAAAATGTGTTCCCCCATCACTTATGATAGATCGAGGAATTCCAAATCGACTCAAAATATTTTCTTTTAAAAATTTAATCACTGTTTTGTGATCATTATTTCGACATGGAATTGCCTCTATCCACTTTGAAACATAATCTATTGCAACTAAAATGTATAAGAAACCAAAAGATGGTGGAAATGGTCCCATGAAATCAATACCCCAACAGTCAAAAATTTCAATTACAAGAATTGGGTTCAAAGGCATCATGTTTCTTTTCGAAATGGAACCTAATTTTTGACAACTTTCACATGACTTGCAAAAATTATATGCATCTTTGAATAACGTTGGCCAGTAAAATCCACACTGTAAAATTTTTGCAGCAGTTTTCTTTGATGAAAAATGACCACCACATGCCTCGGAATGACAAAACTTAATTACACTACTTACCTCATTGTCGAGAATGCATCTTCGAAAAATCTGATCAGGACAATATTTGAACAAGTAAGGGTCATCCCAGTAGAACTTCTTTACCTCATTCAGAAACTTCCTTTTATCTTGGGGGCTCCATTGAGAAAGAATTTTTCCCAAAAATGAATATTTTAGCTCGGATGGCAATGGTTTTAAATCCAGCTTGGGTGGTTCAATAGTTGATGGTACAGTGACATTTGTGAGTGATGGAAGTTCCTCAAACTTTTGTTTCCAACAATGCTTATCCTGAAAAGAATTTAACAAAGAATCAGTGTGTGAAATTTCTGAAGTATTATCAAACTCACATTCAATTAAATAAGCTTCTAAAGGATCATGGAATGTGGTAGTGGTGAGATGTTCATGAACAAGTTTTTCAATGAAATCCACTTCATGTACTTCTGAATCATCACCAGGTTGCTTGCAAATGTTGAACACATTTAATTCTAAAGTCATATTTCCAAAAGAAATGTTCAAAATACCATTCCTGCAATTTATCAGAGCATTAGAAGTTGCAAGAAATGGACGGCCTAATATAACAGGAATTTGAACATTTGGATTTGAAACAGGATGTGTGTCCAAAACAATAAAATCAACAGGGAAGTAAAATTTATCAATTTGAACCAAAACATCTTCAACTATCCCTCGAGGAATTTTTACAGAACGATCAGCTAGTTGAAGTGTAACAGGTGTTTCCTTGAGTTCACCTAAACCTAACTGTTGATAAACAGAAAAAGGCAAAAGATTAACACTAGCACCAAGATCAAGCAATGCACGTTCTATTATAGTGTTTCCAATGATGCATGAGATTGTTGGACATCCAGGATCTTTGAATTTTGGTGGAGTAAGGTGCTGAATGATTGAGCTCACACTTTCCGTCAGAAATGCTTTCTTTTGTACATTATGTTTCCTTTTAACTGTGCACATGTCCTTCAAAAATTTAGCATAAGATGGAACTTGTTTGATTGCATCCAATAAAGGAATGTTAATCTTAACTTGTTTGAAAAATTCATAAATTTCTGCATTTTGATTCAAATTCTTTATTGTTTGCAACCTTTGAGGAAAAGGAGCAGGATGCATACCTTTTTCTTTGTCCAAATTTTCAAGAAGTTCAGACTTACCATCATCCTTACCATTACTTTTCGGAGCGGAAGGAGGATCTTGGTCCTTTGATGGAATGTTTTTGTCAATTGCCTTTCCACTTCGAAGAGTTGTGATAGAACTGGCATTTTCCTGTTGAGTTTCATTGGAGCAAGAAACAAGACATTGAGTAGAAGGGTTAGGTTGAGGTTGAGCAGGAAACTTACCTTTTTCTTGAGTGCGTAATGAAGCTGTCAATGTGGACAAGGTGTTTTTGATCTCATTGATGTCCTGTGAAGTTTGGTTATTCACATTTGCTTGTGTTTGCATGAATGCTTGCAATGTCTCTTCCAAGGTTTGTACACGTGAAGGTTGATAGGAAAAAGTGTTGCCCGACTTTTGAGATTGTGGTAGCTGAACATGATTATTATTCCGCCAACTGAAGTTGTGATGATTGCTCCATTCAGGGTTATATGATAACTCGTATAATTATATAGTTTTTAGTTATGTTTTATTATTGTTTTGTGTCAAATACGAGTTATTATTGCTTAGTCTAATTGTGTTTATGATCTTTTATATTTTTATGTAATTTGGTGTTTTTCACGAGTTTCTTTGAGTGATTTCAGATTACTAGGTTAAATCAAGAATTAAGGGCAAATCCAGTTCAGTTCCAGTTCTGACACCTTTTGTAATATCAGCTATATCTGGAGTTTCACTAAAGTATTAAGGCTGAAATTTTTACACTGCAAAGTTAAGAGGCATATCTATCTTTTTCATGCTTTACACTTCTTGAAACGGAGTCGTTTTCCCTAGCGAAATGTGGTATCAAGTTGGCTGATGTGCAATGCCGTCTGTTCTGACCCGTTTTGGTATTTTGACCATATCGTCTGATCCACATTAGAAAATGAGCTGATTCCAACGGCTATGGATCACAAATAGATAGGGGAATATTTTTCTAGAAGACAATTTGATCAGATCAAGCCTCCAACATTGACAAAATCAACCATCAAGCTGGCTGATCAGAATTGTCATACAATATGACGAAAATTGTTAGAAAAATGCACCCACCTATTATACCTACCTTTGAAATTTATAAAGCTTGTTAGAAAAACGGCTATGGATCACAAACAGATAGGGGAATATTTTTCTAGAAGACAATTTGATCAGATCAAGCCTCCAACATTGACAAAATCAACCATCAAGCTGGCTGATCAGAATTGTCATACAATATGACGAAAATTGTTAGAAAAATGCACCCACCTATTATACCTACCTTTGAAATTTATAAAGCTTGTCTCTTGTCATTTAGCTCTCCAAAATGTGTATAAATAGAGGGCCTTGGATGATTGTAAAAGGATTATTGTACATTGGTAGGATATTAGCCATTGTAATAAAATTCTCTAAGTTTTCTTCTTTCCTTTCTCTATTTTTCTTTTTCTTTATTTACTTATGTTTCTTACATTTCTTTTCATTTCATTCATATCTAGTATGTGTTTCTAATCATATTGTTGAGGTGATGAGGTGAAGCTTTTGGTAAATACTAAGGTTAGTCTCTTAAACATGAGCTAAAATGAAGCATCATTTATAAACACTAGTATAGATAATATTTTCTTTTGGTTTAAAATCATACTTGCGAAGTAGGGATCTTGATTCATTATTGACAATGAAAATGGCACAGTAAATGCTTGGTTTCATAACCTTGATTTGTTATAGACATATACCTTGGCATAAGGAATGCTTGGACTCTTTTTATGAGTTTTGAGGACACCAAATGAACATAATATCATATGCTATGGACGTTGGACAATTTGGACTGAATTGCTAAACCTTCCGATTGGAACCTCCCTTATGTGTGAATTTCAATTGTGTAATAAAACAAGATTAATCTTAGCATAACACCAAGAGTGGATTCTCTAACCTCAACATCTTTTCTTATTGTTTTTTTATATCTTGTTTAATTTCTTTTATGTTATTTTGTTTATTTTGTTCTCTAATATCTTGTTTACTTTCTTTTTCTTATATATTTATAAACTTATACTTACTAATACGCTTCCCTGTGGCTCGACCTCGGATACCCGAGAATTTATTACTTGAACATAACCTGCACTTGGGTTTACAACTCTTAATTGAGTCTCCATCAAGTTTTTGGCGCCGTTGCCGGGGAGGCAATACTAAGTATATATGTTTATAAGTATATTTATTTTTATTGGCTGGTTATACCGCCTAATTTTCTATATATTTATATTTATATTGTAAAGTTTATATTTATATAAATATATTATCTGTATATTAACTTTGTTTTATGCTTGTTTGGCGACATGATTTTAGATCTCGTCGTTTAGTTAGATTTTATTGTGAAACTTTTTCAGGTAATCTTTCTAATACAACTCCTACCATGGCTGACAATGAAAGTGTTCATGCTGAAGATGAGAACAGACAAGTACGCACCATGCGTGACTACTTGCAACCAACTCGAAGCTCATCACCCTATTGTTTTATTTTTCCTCTCAATGCAAACAACTTTCGTTTTAAACCAGGTATGATAGCTTTGATTCCAAATTTCCATGGGTTAGAATCGGAAAGTGCTTACTCGTTTCTAAAAGACTTCGAAGATGTATGTGTCACCTTTAATGATCAACAATGTACAAATGAAATTGTCAAGCTAAAATTATTTCCTTTTTCTTTAAAAGATAAAGCAAAAATTTGGCTTCATAATTTAAAACCAAGGTCAATTGGCACATGGCAAGAATTACAAACTGAGTTTCTAAAGAAAGTTTTCCCAGCACATAAAACTACTGCTTTGAAAAGACAGATTCAAAATTTCAATCAAAATCAAAATGAAGCATTTTTTCAGTGCTGGGAGCGTTTTAAAGATTTGTTAAGTTCTTGTCCACATCATGGTTTTGAAAAATGGCGTCTTATTAGTTTCTTTTATGAAAGTTTAACTCCCGAAACTAAACAATTTGTTGAAACAATGTGTAACGGTGAGTTTCTAGAAAAAGAACCTGAAGAAGCCTTTGACTACCTAGACCATTTGGCAGATAACTCTCAAGCCTGGCACACATATAATTCCTCTGAAAGTTCCAATAGATCTAATCTTGTTTCTAACAGAGGTAAATATCATTTTAGTCAAGAAGATGAGATAAAAGCTAAAGTAGCTAATTTGGCTAGAAAGATTGAAGCCATGGAACTTAGAGAAGTAAAAGAAGTCAAAACGGTTAAAAATGAAGAAAGTTGTGGAATTTGTGAAATCATGGGACACCCCACTTCTGAATGTCCAAACATTCCCATTCTTAAAGAAGCGTTGTATGATCAAGTAAATTCCATAAACACATTTAAAAAGCCTTTTCCTTCTCCTTACTCTGAAACGTATAACCCTGAATGGAGAAATCATCCCAACTTCAGTTGGCGGAATAATAATCATGTTCAGGTACTACAATCTCAAAAGCAGGGCAACACTTTTTCCTATCAACCTTCACGTGTACAAACCTTGGAAGAGACATTGCAAGCATTCATGCAAACACAAGCAAATGTGAATAACCAAACTTCACAAGACATCAATGAGATCAAAAACACCTTGTCCACATTGACAGCTTCATTACGCACTCAAGAAAAAGGTAAGTTTCCTGCTCAACCTCAGCCTAACCCTTCTACTCAATGTCTTGTTTCTTGCTCCAATGAAACTCAACAGGAAAATGCCAGTTCTATCACAACTCTTTGAAGTGGAAAGGCAATTGACAAAAACATTCCATCAAAAGACCAAGATCCTCCTTCCCCTCCGAAAAGTAATGGTAAGGATGATGGTAAGTCTGAACTTCTTGAAAATTTGGACAAAGAAAAAGGTATGCATCCTGCTCCTTTTCCTCAAAGGTTGCAAACAATAAAGAATTTGAATCAAAATGCAGAAATTTATGAACTTTTCAAACAAGTTAAGATTAACATTCCTTTATTGGATGCAATCAAACAAGTTCCATCTTATGCTAAATTTTTGAAGGACATGTGCACAGTTAAAAGGAAACATAATGTACAAAAGAAAGCATTTCTGACGGAAAGTGTGAGCTCAATTATTCAGCACCTTACTCCACCAAAATTCAAAGATCCTGGATGTCCAACAATCTCATGCATCATTGGAAACACTAGAATAGAACGTGCATTGCTTGATCTTGGTGCTAGTGTTAATCTTTTGCCTTTTTTGTTTTATCAACAGTTAGGTTTAGGTGAACTCAAGGAAACACCTGTTATACTTCAACTAGCTGATCGTTCTGTAAAAATTTCTCGAGGGATAGTTGAAGATGTTTTGGTTCAAATTGATAATTTTTACTTCCCTGTTGATTTTATTGTTTTGGACACACATCCTGTTTCAAATCCAAATGTTCAAATTCCTGTTATATTAGGCCGTCCATTTCTTGCAACTTCTAATGCTCTGATAAATTGCAGGAATGGTATTTTGAACATTTCTTTTGGAAATATGCTTTAGAATAAAATGTGTTCAACATTTGCAAGCAACCTGGTGATGATTCAGAAGTACATGAAGTGGATTTCATTGAAGAACTTGTTCATGAACATCTCACCACTACCACATTCCATGATCCTTTAGAAGCTTATTTAATTGAATGTGTGTTTGATAATGCTTCAGAAATTTCACACACTGATTCTTTGTTAAATTCTTTTCAGGATAAGCATTGTTGGAAACAAAAGTTTGAGGAACTTCCATCACTCACAAATGTCACTGTACCATCAACTATTGAACCACCCAAGCTGGATTTAAAACCATTGCCATCCGAGCTAAAATATTCTTTTTTGGGTGAGAATGAAACTTTTCCAGTCATAATCTCTTCACATCTTGATGAACTACAAGAAGGTAAGTTGTTACAACTTTTGGGAATGCACAAAAATGCATTAGGATGGACCTTAGCTGACATAAAGGGAATAAGCCCATTAATCTGCACACATAATATTTATTTAGAGGAAAATGCTAAACCCTCTAGACAAATGCAACGAAGGCTTAATCCTAATATGAAAGAAGTAGTGAGAAATGAAGTCATTAAACTTCTAGATAATGGAATCATTTATCCTATCTCTGAGAGCAAATGGGTAATATCCAACTTTCTCTTGAGACGCATCCTAGTGGAGACGTACAAAGAGAAATTCTTGATTTATGGCCGCAATTCCAAAGGGAATGGCAACATCTTGGGAATCTGATGTTAAAAGACCATGTTTGCCAGCTTGTAAGAAAACTGGATGGGAAGCATATCCTCGACTCATAGAAGGTGTTTAAGCCGTTTCTGGACGTAAAACCAGAGGAAGATGTGAGCCACAATCACAACTAAAATAAATGACTTCTCAGCTTTTGGTTTGATTTGCAATAACTTCATTTCGGTTTAATTTACGTGTTGTTCGATTTGTGTAATTATTCTCGTTTTTTTTTTGCATTGGTCTTTTACGGTTGATTTTTCTTCTCTTTTTGATTTTCTTCCTGAAATCACGCAAAAATCTTTTGTTAGGTTAACATTTTCTTCTGACAGGTCAAATACACTTTCGGCGACATTATTACTCTTGTCTGATTCACTACTCAGTCCTCTATATATTACACCATGTACTCATTCTCTTTCAGGCACTCGAAAAAAAATGGAAAGTACTTCGTTCCAGCGCATTGAAAAAATTTGTGTCTTTGGAGGTGCTTCTCCAGGGAAAAATAAAATATTCGCTGATGAAGCCATAAGAGTTGGAGTAATACTTGCCCAACAAAAGATCCAGTTGATTTATGGAGGCGGTAGTACGGGTTTAATGGGAGCAGTCGCTACAGCAGCACACGCCGGAGGAAATCCAGTTCTAGGAATCGTGCCAAAACTATTCACAGGTTTTTGTAGACCTACCTTGGGTAAGGAAATACAAGTCTGGAGTATCCCTGAACGGATGACAATCATGTACCATGCTGCCGATGCATTCATTGCTTTACCAGGAGGTCTGGGTACATTGGAAGAAATAGCTTGCGTGGCTTCTTGGTCATCTTTGTTCACAAATAAGAAACCCATTGGTTTGCTTAATATTAATGGTTATTTTAGTAATTTGCTTTCATATTTAGATAATGCTGTGGAAAATGGATTCATGTTTTCAGAGGCAAGGAGAACCATAATTTCTGCTACAACCATTGAATATTTACTCAAAAAGCTCCACGCTTATGAGTATTTACCTGCTACGGTTGTTTCGCAAACGCTCGGAAAATGAAAAAGAGATATAGACAAGCAAGGAGTGGATTGCACTTTGTCTTTGTGACATTATCTAATATTTTGTTTGTTGTGTCTCAGTTATAATAAGTGGTTAGCAACCTCTGCAGGTAATATCTCCTAAATTCTACCTTTAAAATTTGACATTGGGGACAATGTCATATTTTAGTAGGGGGTAAGGGACATATTTTGCTAATTTGTAAAAAAAAAAAAAATTGTTGTGTTTTAAGCCATTTAGAAGTATTCATTCTGAACAAGGTCTGAGTAAGGGAGACTTGAGACATACCTTGTCAGTTTGATTTAATCTTTTCAAAAAAAAAAAAAAACACTATCTGGTCCGTTTATTATCTGCATGTGTTTTACTACTTTCGTGTATGTATTTTTTTTTTTAAGTATTAGTATAATCTTGGCAAGCCTGTGGATAAAGCAATAGAGTTACAAAGGCTTTGATTAAGTTATCTAGGTTATTTTCAATTTGGTTTTCTGAAATTGAATATTTTTGATGATCAAATGTCTTTGAGATTGTTTTTGGCAGATCGGTTCGATTTTTGTTGGAATGTGAATTCATGGTGAGCCTTTGGAAAGCCACGGAAAACTGGGAAGACATAGTAAGTTTACTTTTTCTCTTCATTCCACATGCAGATTTAGGTCATCACATAGATGCTTGCATCTATACATGATCTGATCTTAGAACAAAGTCACTATCCAGAAAGCCCCTTATCTTTGCCCCCTTACATTAGGAGCCCATAGGTTGTAAACCTTCGGGTTGGATCCCTAGATATGAACTCCAGAAATTATGCCAAAGTGAACGGATACGATTCCGACCCCCATTCCCTCTTTATACTTTTATGATAATATTTGTGATCATTGGGTTTGGGATTGTGTGTTTCCTTCTTGTTTATTTTGTTATCTTTTGAAATCTGAAAAAAAAAATGGGAATAATGCAAAAGAGGGTAGTTAGAATGAGTGACTGTTTTTAGAGTCGTGAACTTCGAACTTATTGATGCCAAAACAATGTTGTGATGAGTTGAGAAAAAGATGCTGAAAAAAAAGAGTTGATGAAAATCTGTCTTGTTTGATCAATTGAATGAAAAGAAAGAAAAAGAAAGTATGGAATCCAATGTGATTTTTAAAAGAAAAAAAAAACAAGAATGATGATTATGAATAGATGTGATTGTGCATAAAAGATGTCCCAACGAGGGCACAAATCAAAAGAAAATCATTTGTGCTTAAAAAAAATCAGAATTCAAGATTCGAGGTTCTTCATTATAGAGAGGTTTTTACTTTTCTATTTTCTTTGGATCGAGTCTTTTCTTGCTTTTTGTTTTCTTTTCAAAATATTAATGTTGAACATAGGACTAAGGATGAGTGAGAATGGAAATATTTTGAGAGGATTGATCACATTATTATTATATTTCTTGAGCCTAACTTGTGATAAACCTCAGATTATGTTTGAACATTCCACCCCTCACTTGTCCATAAGCCTCAGATTCATCTCTGTACCGATCAGATTTGTCAAGTTCACTTGTGAACTGCGGTGACAAGGATCTTATCATGTGTACTTATGAAGCTATAGTTTGCCTAGTCCTCCATGGCTAGCTAAAGTCTCGCCAAGAAGGAAGTTCCTCAATCGTACGGTAATGCCTTCAATTTTAATCTCATTGACCCTTTACTCGAACTTAATATGCCAATGATACTTAATTAGATGCCTTGCCAATTCTTACGCTTGATCTTGCTTGTTTGTTTGAGATCCCTTTAACTTGTTTTCCTGTTTATTTTTTTTTCTAGGATTGAGTCGTTGCTAGGGACTAGCAACAATCTAAGTGTGGGGATGTGATAACTCGTATAATTATATAGTTTTTAGTTATGTTTTATTATTGTTTTGTGTCAAATATGAGTTATTATTGCTTAGTCTAATTGTGTTTATGATCTTTTATATTTTTATATAATTTGGTGTTTTTCACGAGTTTCTTTGAGTGATTTCAGATTACAAGGTTAAATCAAGAATTAAGGGCAAATCCAGTTCAGTTCCAGTTCCGACACCTTTTGCCATATCAGCTATATCTGGAGTTTCACTGAAGCATTAAGGCTGCAATTTTTACAGTACAAATTTAAGAGGCATATTTATCTTTTTCATGCTTTACACTTCTTGAAACGGAGTCGTTTACCCTAGCGAAATGTGGTATCAAGTTGGCTGATGTGCAATGCCGTCTGTTCTGACCAGTTTTGGTATTTTGACCATATCTTCTGATCCACATGAGAAAATGAGCTGATTCCAATGGCTATGGGTCACAAACTGATAGGGGAATATATTTCTAGAAGAGAATTTGATCAGATCAAGCCTCCAACATTGACAAAATCAACCATCAAGCTGGCTGATCAGAATTGTCATACAATATGACGAAAATTGTTAGAAAAATGCACCCACCTATTATACCTACCTTTTAAATTTATAAAGCTTGTCTCTTGTCATTTAGCTCTCCAAAATGTGTATAAATAGAGGGCCTTGGATGATTGTAAGAGGATTATTGTACATTGGTAGGATATTATCCATTGTAATAAAATTCTCTAAGTTTTCTTCTTTCCTTTCTCTAGTTTTCTTTTTCTTTATTTACTTATGTTTCTTACATTTCTTTTCATTTCATTCATATCTAGTATGTGTTGCTAATCATATTGTTGAGGTGATGAGGTGAAGCTTTTGGTAAATGCTAAGGTTAGTCTCTTAAACATGAGCTAAAATGAATCATCATTTATAAACACTAGTATAGATAATATTTTCCTTTGGTTTAAAATCATAATTGCAAAGTAGGGATCTTGATTCATTATTGACAATGAAAATGGCACAGTAAATGCTTGGTTTCATAACCTTGATTTGTTGTAGACATATACCTTGGCATAAGGAATGCTTGGACTCTTTTTATGAGTTTTGAGGACAGCAAATGAACATAATATCATATGCTATGGACGTTGGACAATTTGGACTGAATTGCTAAACCTTCCGATTGGAGCCTCCCTTATGTGTGAATTTCAATTGTGTAATAAAACAAGATTAATCTTAGCATAACACCAAGAGTGGATTCTCTAACCTCAACATCTTTTCTTATTGTTTTTTATATCTTGTTTAATTTCTTTTATGTTATTTTGTTTATTTTGTTCTCTAATATCTTGTTTATCTTGTTTTGTTGTTGATTGCCTAATATCTTGTTTACTTTCTTTTTCTTATATATTTATAAACTTATACTTACTAATACGCTTCCCTGTGGTTTGACCTCGAACACCCGAGAATTTATTACTTGAACTTAACCTGCACTTGGGTTTACAACTCTTAATTGAGTCTCCATCAAGTTTTTGGCGCCGTTGCCGGGGAGGCAATACTAAGTATATAAGTTTATAAGTATATTTATTTTTATTGGCTGGTTATACCGCCTAATTTTCTATATATTTACATTTATATTGTAAAGTTTATATTTATATATTATCTGTATATTAACTTTGTTTTATGCTTGTTTGGCGACGTGATTTTAGATCTCGTCGTTTAGTTATATTTTATTGTGAAACTTTTTCAGGTAATCTTTCTAATACAACTCCTACCATGGCTGACAATGAAAATGTTCATGCTGAAGATGAGAACAGACAAGTACGCACCATGCGTGACTACTTGCAACCAACTCGAAGCTCATCACCCTCTTGTTTTATTTTTCGTCTCAATGCAAACAACTTTCGTTTTAAACCAGGTATGATAGCTTTGCTTCCAAATTTCCATGGGTTAGAATCGGAAAGTGCTTACTCGTTTCTAAAAGACTTCGAAGATGTATGTGTCACCTTTAATGACCAACAATGTACAAATAAAATTGTCAAGCTAAAATTATTTCCTTTTTCTTTAAAAGATAAAGCAAAAATTTGGCTTCATAATTTAAAACCAAGGTCAATTGGCACATGGCAAGAATTACAAACTGAGTTTCTAAAGAAATTTTTACCATCACATAAAACTACTGCTTTGAAAAGACAGATTCAAAATTTCAATCAAAATCAAAATAAAGCATTTTTTCAGTGCTGGGAGCGTTTTAAAGATTTGTTAAGTTCTTGTCCACATCATGGTTTTGAAAAATGGCGTCTTATTAGTTTCTTTTATGAAAGTTTAACTCCCGAAACTAAACAATTTGTTGAAACAATGTGTAACGGTGAGTTTCTAGAAAAAGAACCTGAAGAAGCCTTTGACTACCTAGACCATTTGGCAGATAACTCTCAAGCCTGGCACACAGATAATTCCTCTAAAAGTTCCAATAGATCTAATCTTGTTTCTAACAGAGGAAAATATCATTTTAGTCAAGAAGATGAGATAAAAGCTAAAGTATCTAATTTGGCTAGAAAGATTGAAGCCATGGAACTTAGAGAAGTAAAAGAAGTCAAAACGGTTAAAAATGAAGAAAGTTTTAGAATTTGTGAAATCATGGGACACCTCACTTCTGAATGTCCAAACATTCCCATTCTTAAAGAAGCGTTGCATGATCAAGTAAATTCCATAAACACATTTAAAAAGCCTTTTCCTTCTCCTTACTCTGAAACGTATAACCCTGAATGGAGAAATCATCCCAACAGCAGTTGGTGGAATAATAATCATGTTCTGGTACCACAATCTCAAAAGCCGGGCAACACTTTTTCCTATCAACCTTCACGTGTACAAACCTTGAAAGAGACATTGCAAGCATTCATGCAAACACAAGCAAATGTGAATAAGCAAACTTCACAGGACATCAACGAGATCAAAAACACCATGTCCACATTGACAGCTTCATTACGCACTCAAGAAAAAGGTAAGTTTCCTGCTCAACCTCAGCCTAACCATTCTACTCAATGTCTTGTTTCTAGCTCCAATGAAACTCAACAGGAAAATGCCAGTTCTATCAAAACTCTTCGAAGTGGAAAGGCAATTGACAAAATCATTCCATCAAAAGACCAAGATCCTCCTTCCCCTCCGTAAAGTAATGGTAAGGATGATGGTAAGTCTGAACTTCTTGAAAATTTGGACAAAGAAAAAGGTATGCATCCTGCTCCTTTTCCTCAAAGGTTGCAAACAATAAAGAATTTGAATCAAAATGCAGAAATTTATGAACTTTTCAAACAAGTTAAGATTAACATTCCTTTATTGGATGCAATCAAACAAGTTCCATCTTATGCTAAATTTTTGAAGGACATGTGCACAGTTAAAAGGAAACATAATGTACAAAAGAAAGCATTTCTGACGGAAAGTGTGAGCTCAATCATTCAGCACCTTACTCCACCAAAATTCAAAGATCCTGGATGTCCAACAATCTCATGCATCATTGGAAACACTAGAATAGAACGTGCATTGCTTGATCTTGGTGCTAGTGTTAATCTTTTGCCTTTTTCAGTTTATCAACAGTTAGGTTTAGGTGAACTCAAGGAAACACCTGTTACACTTCAACTAGCTGATCTTTCTGTAAAAATTCCTCGAGGGATAGTTGAAGATGTTTTGGTTCAAATTGATAATTTTTACTTCCCTGTTGATTTTATTGTTTTGGACACACATCCTGTTTCAAATCCAAATGTTCAAATTCCTGTTATATTAGGCCGTCCATTTCTTGCAACTTCTAATGCTCTATTAAATTGTAGGAATGGTATTTTGAACATTTCTTTTGGAAATATGACTTTAAAATTAAATGTGTTCAACATTTGCAAGCAACCTGGTGATGATTCAGAAGTACATGAAGTGGATTTCATTGAAGAACTTGTTCATGAACATCTCACCACTACCACATTCCATGATCCTTTAGAAGCTTATTTAATTGAATGTGAGTTTGATAATGCTTCAAAAATTTCACACACTGATTCTTTGTTAAATTCTTTTTTAGGATAAACGTTGTTGGAAACAAAAGTTTGAGGAACTTCCATCACTCAAAATTGTCATTGTACCATCAACTATTGAACCACCCAAGCTGGATTTAAAACCATTGCCATCCGAGCTAAAATATTCCTTTTTGGCTTTAAAATATCTTCTCTCTAAGAAGGATGCAAAACCTAGGTTGCTGAGGTGGATCCTTTTGCTGCAAGAATTTGACATCACCATTCGAGATAAAAAAGGAGTAGAAAATATGGTGGCTGATCATTTATCAAGACTTGTTTGTGATGAATCTTTTGGAACCTCACCAATAAATGATACTTTTCCTGATGAACAACTTCTAATTGTCTCCACGACACCTTGGTTTGCTGACATTGCTAATTTTCTTGCTACAAAAAAATTTCCTTCTCAATGGAGCCCCCAAGATAAAAGGAAGTCTCTGAATGAGGTAAAGAAGTTCTACTGGGATGACCCTTACTTGTTCAAATATTGTCCTGATCATATTTTTCGAAGATGCATTTCCGACAATGAGGTAAGTAGTGTAATTAAGTTTTGTCATTCCGAGGTATGTGGTGGTCATTTTTCATCAAAGAAAACTGCTGCAAAAATTTTACAGTGTGGATTTTATTGGCCAACTTTATTCAAAGATGCATATAATTTTTGCAAGTCATGTGAAAGTTGTCAAAAATTAGGTTCCATTTCGAAAAGAAACATGATGCCTTTGAACCCAATTCTTGTAATTGAAATTTTTGACTGTTGGGGTATTTATTTCATGGGACCATTTCCACCATCTTTTGGTTTCTTATACATTTTAGTTGCAATAGATTATGTTTCAAAGTGGATAGAGGCAATTCCATGTCGAAATAATGATCACAAAATAGTGATTAAATTTTTAAAAGAAAATATTTTGAGTCGATTTGGAATTCCTCGATCTATCATAAGTGATGGGGGAACACATTTTTGCAACAAGGTTTTTGAAACATTAATGAAGGAATATGCCATTACACACAAAGTTGCAACCCCTTATCACCCGCAGACAAATGGACAGGTAGAATTAGCAAATAGGGAGATTAAACAAATTTTGGAAAAGACGGTTAATCCAAATCGCAAAGATTGGTCTCTTAGACTTAACGATGCATTATGGGCCTATCGAACAGCTTTTAAAACAGCATTGGGCATGTCTCCTTATAGGCTAGTTTATGGAAAACCTTGTCATTTACCTGTGGAACTTGAGCATAAAGCATATTGGGCCATTAAAATGTTCAACTCAAACCTTGATGACGCTTCTAATTTACGGAAATTACAAATAAATGAACTTGAGGAACTCATAAATGATGCATATGAGAATTCTAAAATTCATAAAGAAAGAACTAAAGCCTTTCATGACAAGTTAATTTCAAGAAAAACATTTGATGTTGGGCAAAAAGTTCTACTTTATAATTCTAGACTTCACATATTTCCTGGTAAGTTGAGATCAAGATGGACTGGCCCATTTGTGGTTAAGCATGTGTATCATTATGGAGCAGTTGACATTGAGAATCCTAAAAACGATAACGTATTCAAGGTAAATGGACAAAGACTCAAACTCTTTTTGGAAAATCATGTTACTCAAGAAGAGGTTGTTTTTCTTTCTGATCCTTGTTTTGAAAATAACTAGATGTAAATATAATTTTTTCCCCGGTTAAATGGCGGATAACGGTACTCCGTGATTATTTAAGTCGGTTCCATCAGCTACCCACAAAACTGATATTGTATATAAATTTCTCTTTCAATTTCTCTTTCATTTTTTTTAGGATGGATGATATTCTCACAAGATTGCAGAAACGATTTCCTCCTTTTCCTCGAAATATTTTACTGAAGCTTTACCAAGTTCGATTTGAAAGATTAAGAATGCTTATGCACAAAGGGATTCCTGAAGACATACGTTGGATAATTGAAGCCAAGGTACGTGAAGATGAATATCTTCCTGTTTTGCATTTACCAGGTACAGGTAGAAGCACTTTTGCAAAGAAGCGACGAGCAAAGCGCATGAGTTCAAATTGCCACAAATGTGCACGATGGACGTGTAATGGTAAATGTCGTTCTATTGGGATTCCGTCCTCTAATCGAGATGATAAAATTGAATTCATTAAGGATGGACTGAGTAAGGAGAATTTGGGTAATATCCAACTTTCTCTTGAGACGCATCCTAGTGGAGACGTACAAAGAGAAATTCTTGATTTATGGCCGCAATTCCAAAGGGAATGGCAACATCTTGGGAATTTGATGTTAAAAGACCCTGTTTGCCAGCTTGTAAGAAAACTGGATGGGAAGCATATCCTCGACTCATAGAAGGCGTTTAAGCCGTTTCTGGACGTAAAACCAGAGGAAGATGTGAGCCACAATCACAACTACAATAAATGACTTCTTAGCTTTTGGTTTGATTTGCAATAACTTCATTTCGGTTTAATTTACGTGTTGTTCGATTTGTGTAATTATTCTCGTTTTTTTTGCATTGGTCTTTTACGGTTGATTTTTCTTCTCTTTTTGATTTTCTTCCTGAAATCACGCAAAAATCTTTTGTTAGGTTAACATTTTCTTCTGACAGGTCAAATACACTTTCGGCGACATTATTACTCTTGTCTGATTCACTACTCAGTCCTCTATATATTACACCATGTACTCATTCTCTTTCAGGCACTCGAAAAAAAATGGAAAGTACTTCGTCCCAGCGCATTGAAAAAAATTTGTGTCTTTGGAGGTGCTTATCCAGGGAAAATTAAAATATTCGCTGATGAAGCCATAAGATTTGGAGTAATACTTGCCCAACAAAAGATCCAGTTGATTTATGGAGGCGGTAGTACGGGTTTAATGGGAGCAGTCGCTACAGCAGCACACGCCGGAGGAAGTCCAGTTCTAGGAATCGTGCCAAAACTATTCATAGGTTTTTGTGGACCTACCTTGGGTAAGGAAATACAAGTCTGGAGTATCCCTGAACGGATGACAATCATGTACCATTTTGCCTATGCATTCATTTCTTTACCAGAAGGTCTGGGTACATTGGAAGAAATAGCTTGCGTGGCTTCTTGGTCATCTTTGGTCACAAATAAGAAACCCATTGGTTTGCTTAATATTAATGGTTATTTTAGTAATTTGCTTTCATATTTAGATAATGCTGTGGAAAATGGATTCATGTTTTCAGAGGCAAGGAGAACCATAATTTCTGCTACAACCATTGAAGATTTACTTAAAAAGCTCCAAGCTTATGAGTATTTACCTGCTACGGTTGTTTCGCGAACGCTCGGAAAAAGAAAAAGAGATATGGACAAGCAAGGAGTGGATTGCACTTTGTCTTTGTGACATTATCTAACATTTTGTTTGTTGTGTCTCAGTTATAATAAGTGGTTAGCAACCTCTGCAGGTAATATCTCCTAAATTCTACCTTTAAAATTTGACATTGGGGACAATGTCATATTTTAGTAGGGGGTAAGGGACATATTTTGCTAATTTGTAAAAAAAAAAATTTGTTGTGTTTTAAGCCATTTAGAAGTATTCATTCTGAACAAGGTCTGAGTAAGGGAGACTTGAGACATACCTTGTCAGTTTGATTTAATCTTTAAAAAAAAAAAAATACAGTATCTGGTCCGTTTATTATCTGCATGTGTTTTACTACTTTCGTATATGTATTTTTTTTTAGTATTAGTATAATCTTGGCAAGCATGTGGAAAAGCAATAGAGTTACAAAGGCTTTGATTAAGTTATCTAGGTTATTTTCAATTTGGTTTTCTGAAAATTGAATATTTTTGATGATCAAATGTCTGTGAGATTGTTTTTGGCAGATCGGTTCGATTTTTATTGGAATGTGAATTCATGATGAGCCTTTGGAAAGCCACGGAAAACTGGGAAGACATAGTAAGTTTACTTTTTCTCTTCATTCCATATGCAGATTTAGGTCATCACATAGATGCTTGCATCTATACATGATCTGATCTTAGAACAAAGTCACTATCCAGAAAGCCCCTTAGTTTTGCCCCCTTACATTAGGAGCCCATAGGTTGTAAACCTTTGGGTTGGATCCCTAGATATGAACTCCAGAAATTATGCCAAAGTGAACGGATACGATTCCGACCCCCATTCCCTCTTTATACTTTTATGATAATATTTGTGATCATTGGGTTTGGGATTGTGTGTTTCCTTCTTGTTTATTTTGTTATATTTTGAAATCTGAAAAAAAAAAATGGGAATAATGCAAAAGAGGGTAGTTAGAATGAGTGACTATTTTTAGAGTCGTGAACTTCGAACTTATTGATGCCAAAACAATGTTGTGATGAGTTAAAAAAAAGATGCTGAAAAAAAGAGTTGATGAAAATCTGTCTTGTTTGATCAATTGAATGAAAAGAAGGAAAAAGAAAGTATGGAATCCAATGTGATTTCTGAAAAAAAAAAACAAGAATGATGATTATGAATAGATGTGATTGTGCATAAAAGATGTCCCAATGAGGGCACAAATCAAAAGAAAAACAGTTGTGCTTAAAAAAAAAAAATCAGAATTCAAGATTCGAGGTTCTTCATTATAGATAGGTTTTTACTTTTCTATTTTCTTTGGATCGAGTCTTTTCATGCCTTTTGTTTTCTTTTCAAAATATTAATGTTGAACATAGGACTAAGGATGAGTGAGAATGGAAATATTTTGAGAGGATTGATCACATTATTATTATATTTCTTGAGCTTAACTTGTGATAAACCTCAGATTATGTTTGAACATTCCACCACTCACTTGTCCATATGCCTCAGATTCATCTCTGTACCGATCAGATTTGTCGAGTTCACTTGTGAACTGCGATGACAAGGATCTTAGCATGTGTACTTATGAAGCTATAGTTTGCCTAGTCCTCCATGGCTAGCTAAAGTCTCGCCAAGAAGGAAGTTCCTCAATCGTATTGTAATGCCTTCAATTTTAATCTCATTGACCCTTTACTCGAACTTAATATGCCAATGATACTTAATTAGATGCCTTGCCAATTCTTACGCTTGATCTTGCTTGTTTGTTTGAGATCCCTTTAACTTGTTTTCCTATTTTTTTTTCTAGGATTGAGTCGTTGCTAGGGACTAGCAACAATCTAAGTGTGGGGGTGTGATAACTCGTATAATTATATAGTTTTTAATTATGTTTTATTATTGTTTTGTGTCAAATACGAGTTATTATTGCTTAGTCTAATTGTGTTTATGATCTTTTATATTTTTATGTAATTTGGTGTTTTTCACGAGTTTCTTTGAGTGATTTCAGATTACTAGGTTAAATCAAGAATTAAGGGTAAATCCAAGGACTAAATTGAAGAAATCAAAACATTGGAGTGCTAAACTGTAATATGAGTGAATAAATTGGCAATTGGACAAAGAAGGAAGAAAAGCAACATTTGCAAAGGAACAATTTTCCACAAGTTGCAAATCCAGTTCAGTTCCAATTCCGACACCTTTTTCCATATCAGCTATATCTGGAGTTTCGCAGAAGTATTAAGGCTGAAATTTTTACAGTGCAAAGTTAAGAGGCATATCTATCTTTTTCATGCTTACACTTCTTGAAACGGAGTCGTTTTCCCTAGCAAAATGTGGTATCAAGTTGGCTGATGTGCAATGCCGTCTATTCTGACCAGTTTTGGTATTTTGATCATATCTTCTGATCCACATGAGAACATGAGCTGATTCCAACGGCTATGGATCACAAACTGATAGGGGAATAGTTTTATAGAGGACCATTTGATCAGATCAAGCCTCCAACATTGACAAAATCAACCATCAAGCTGGCTGATCAGAATTGTCATACAATATGACGAAAATTGTTAGAAAAATGCACCCACCTATTGTCGCAACCTAAAAAAAAATAACGACGAGTCTCATCGCAAGACTTTATTATTCGTTAGGCGTGACATTAAAAAAAATCGAGGAAAAGTCGACTTAATTCCTCTAAAAAATGAAGGTTTTGAAATGACCTTAAAAAGACATGGAGTCGCCACCAATCTTTTTTAGCTAGATGTGATCGGCCACCTATTAAAATCGGTTTTATAAAATATTTTAAAAATTAATTAAAACATTTTAAAAACCAATTTCAAGTCTGCGTTTTTAACCAGAGAAATCAAAGAAGCGGGTTCGGAAGTCGGTTACGTGTGGGGAAGGATTAGCACCCCCACAACGCCCGTATAAATCGGTACCTTATTAATCGTGTGTTATCTCAAGTCTCGGTGAAAAGTTGGTTTTAAATTTAGCATTTCAAGTTAATTCCCAATTTAAAGAAAAATAATTTCATTTTTTTTTATTGAAAATGATCCGAAATTCATAAATTCAAAATTTTCCTATATTCCCCAACAAACGTGGCAAAATATAGAAATTTTTATTAGTCTTGGAAAACTTTCCGAATCATTCTCTTTTTTGAAAGAAAGATATTCCTTTATTAATGATAATTGATGAAATTCCCTCCAGCAAACCCGGTAGAGAACTCATGAATTATTTTAACTCGGGAATATCTTTATTTTTATTGAAAACCATTATCTTTTTGAAAATATTTAAAATAAATGAATATGTATATGCATGACATAGTATATACCAAATAAAAATAACTAAATAAAAGCATAGGATATCATGAAATATTCAAAACCATATAATAAACTATGTAACATCAAAAAATATAAATCAAAATAACAACAATATCATAGAAATTATTATGGCAAGAATCACATATAAAATGCATGAATATAAAAGTGCAATGCATGAAATGTATTTTTTTTTCTTTAATTAAGGAAATCCGTATATCTAAAAAGATATCCGGCTACCTTAGAAAAATATGTCAAATTAAATATCCTAAAACCAAAATACTTTGTGATTGTTTGAAAACAATTTTGAGAAGCTTGAATTAAAAATAAAAACTGGGCTATTTTTTTTTTTAAATGGCTCTAATTTCCTAAGTTTAAAAAATCCGGACTTGACTACCCTTAACCCGAGACTTGAAAAAAACATTTTTAGAGTTTAAAAAGGCTTAGAAATCAAACTAAGTCAGTAGCTAACCCTCCTAATCAGCCCACTCTAAGTAAATTAACCAAAACAGAAAATTGGTTTTTCTTTAAATTCAATTCTGACTCCACTGTCCAGTTTTAGTCCACGATTTGTTATCCTATTTTTAAAAATTCCAAAAATTCTAAAAAAAATACTGGAGACTCAAGACATGTAAAACTACACGAGAAAAAATCGGCTTAATTTTTTGATCAAAGATGAATTCCTAGAAAAACTAGAGATGTACGAGTTTTTGGAGGAGAAAAAAACTGCTTTGTTTTTCTTTAAATTCAATTCTGACACCACTGTTCAGTTTTAATCCATGATTTTTTACCCTATTTTTAAAAATTCTGAAAAACGTATTGGAGACTCAGGACATGTAAAAATACATGAGAAAAAATCGGCTTAATTTTCTGATCAAAGATGAATTCCCAGAAAAACCAAAGATGTACGAGTTTTTTGAGGAGAAAAAAACTGCTTTGTTTTTCTTTAAATTCAATTCTGACACCACTATCCAGTTTTAATCCACGATTTTTTAACCTATTTTTAAAAATTCCAAAAATTCTGAAACAATTATTGGAGACTCACGACATGTAAAAATACACGGAAAAAAATCGACTTAATTTTCTGATCAAAGATGAATTCCCGGAAAAATCGGAGATGTACGAGTTTTGGGTGGAAAAAAAAAACTGCTTTGCCAACACATTTTTTTTGTCTTTGATAAAATCATTTAAAAATCAAAATAAAAATATTTGAAACTCATAAAATGACTTGAAAGTAGTAGCTAGGATTTTTTGAAAGTTAGATAAAAATTGGCTAAGTAAAAAAAATCACAAAGGTAGAATAATCAATTTGACAAACTTAATTTTCCACAAGTGTGCTCAAGAGAGCATGACTTTGAACCATTAATTGGCTCAAGTCATTATTCAAGTGGCATGAACATGAAATACATGAAATAATGCAGCAAACATAATGCATGAAATGCATGGATCTAAACCTAAATGTAAGGAAAATGCATGACATAAATAATATGGCCTAGACCTAACATGAACTTGCATGGCATTTAATGTAACCTAGACCTAAGATATGCATGGCATTTTCACAAACACAAGGCATGCTTAATTCAAAAATCCAACCAAATATCATGCAAATGCAAAAACCTAACAACTAGCATGACAAAAATGCAACACACAATGCAAAACACATGGAGTAGCCAAATGGCCTCAAGCTCCAACAAGCATGGCATTTTCTCAAACACTTGGCATACTAGCATGAAAAACTAAGTCATAACACAAAAATCACACAAGCATTTTCACAAACACCTAATATACCAAATCTAAAACATGCTCACTAAGATATAAAACAAGAATCATGCAAAGAATCACACAAGCATTTTCACAAACACTTAATATGCTAACTCTAAAACATGCTCAAATTTAGACAACATGAAAACAGAAAATTAAAAATGCAAAAACATGATATCTAAGACATAAATGGCAACAAACGAAGCAACCAAATTAAATATAACTTAAGAACATGAAATAACATAATATTTAAAACATCAAAAATAAAGAAAATAGCATAAACAATATGGTAAAATGAATCAAAAACAACAACTTAAAATAAATAATGTAGGCCATTTGGCCATGGTGAGTTTATTGTAAAAACAAAATGTAAAAAAAATATACTTAAGAAAGGAAATGAAGGAAGAAAAAAAATTATTCTAAAATGAAAACTCACCAAGTAGAGATTAAAATAGCAAAAAATAAGAATAGAAAATGAAAGTACAAGAGTTGGTGCTCAAGAGCAACCTCAAGAAGCTAATATTTCAAGCTTTTCTCTTCAAACTTTCCTTTTTTCTAAACTTTTCTTTTTTTGCTCTCAACCAAGAAGATAAAAACTAAGCAAAAACTAAGAGAAATCAGCCAAAATGGAAAAGAAAAAACAAAATCTGCCTCTTTCCCTAGGGCTGGCCTAAAATGATGCTTATATGGACTCCAAGATGTTGTCATTTTTGTGTAACCTAATTTCCATCAATTGGCCAATAATTCAAGATGAAAAGTCATGAAATTACCACCCTTAGATTAGCATCTCAGCCCTCTCAAATGACAGCTATCCAAGAATAATGTTGACATCTTTCTTAACCTATGTGGTTTAATCACCATGGCTTGATCAAAGAGAATGGTTAACTAACTCTTGATTTTTAACCACTTGATTGAAAAAAAAACAAATTAGAAGCTTCCTCCTTTCTTTGGGCTTGGGCATGCCAGCATTTCTATTTTCCAGCCCAACTCTGATTTTTTGAAGGGCCCAAAAAAGCCCTTTTCGGTTGCTTGGGTGAAATGACCATTTTGCCCCCCGGATGCAAATAAATATCAAACGGACTCCAAATTCAATTTTTCTTTTTTTAATGCTTCCAAAATAATAAAATATTGAGTTCTGGAAGTTTTCAAAATTTTCTGAGTCCGTTTGCTATTTATTTGGATTTTTTCTTCCCAAAATATCCTTTTATGCCCCTACTTTTTACCATTTTTTAAACGAGCTCCAAATCAAGATTTTTCTTCACCAATCTCTTCAAAATAATTAAAAAGTGTAATCTGGAAGTTTTCATAATTTTTGGAGCTCATTTGGTATTTTTTCGGGATTTATCGGCTTGAATTACTGCATAGAAGGCCCGGGATTTGGCCATTTTGCAAACGAACTCAGAATCAAGATTTTCTTTCGACAATCTCTTCCAAATAATTTAAAAATGAGATTTTCCAAATTTCAGAATTTTTGGAGTCCATTTGCTATTTTTCCGGGATTTATCTTTTTGAATTACTACATTAGAAGCCCGGGATTTGGCCATTTTGCAAACGAACTCCGAATCAAGATTTTCTTTCGCCAATCTCTTCCAAATAATTTAAAAATTAGATCTGCAAAATTTCAAAAGATTTGGAGCTCATTTGCTATTTTTCCGAGATTTTTCCAATTTTGCCCCTTTAACCTCCGAAACCCGGTTTTGCTCAAAACAAGTCCGATTTTCAGATTTTCTTCAATATGAGTCTTGGGCCATCCTTTTTAATCATTCCTCATCCATTGGGGGCTTTGGTCTTACCAAGTCGGGCCATTTCTGTGATTCTTCCTGATTTCACCGAAATCCACTCAAAACCCTAATTCTCGGTTTTCTCCCGGATTGACTTTTCTTTTGGTTTTTCTTGCAAGTGACTTCTCCATTACCCGTAGTCAGTGCTTATCTTTCATTTGGAACCTTCAATTTCGACCAGTTTGATCGTTTAAGCACTTTTCCCCAAATTTCTCGGATTAGGGTTTCTTTTCTACTGAATCTCCAAATCCCAACTTCCGAACTCCATATCTTTCAATGTAGACCTCGGATTATCAAAATTCTTTCTCCATTTCTCAATTGAACTTAAAATCTTGATTTTGAAAGTGGGTTGACTTTTTTCAGTAGTTGACTTTCTGGGGTTGACTTTTTCGGGGTTGACTTTTTCGAGGTTGACTTTTTTTCAAGTTTGACCTTTTGTGCTCGCCCTCTTAAACTAAGTCTCGGAGTACCACCTGCAGGATGAAAACAGTCTTTTTATACTTGGAAACATCAATATGGGAAGAAAACATACCTGTTTAGTGGTCCGGACAAAATTAGGTGTCTACAGCTGCCCCTCTTTGGCTATTGCTGAGAATCAGGAATCAGGCAAAGATAAGCCGACACTAATTTTGTACGGTCAGTGACATCACATGTGAAGGAAAGGGAAAGAGGTTTCTTTTTCTTTTTCATTTTTCATTTTTTTTTCTATTTTTTCATTTTTCCTCATTTTTCATTTTTTTTCAATTTTTTTTAATTTTTTTTTTTATAAAAAAACAGTAAATTGAAGATTTGTCTTTAAATTGAATTCCCTACCTAATCAAGGCTCGATTCGTCTTAAGGAAACGAATTCGATTTGCAAGAAAGGAAACGACCTCGACGATGGTCTCGGGGCCTTAACCTGTCTTGTTCTCAGCTGTGTTTAAAATTCTGGATATCTCCTCCAGAAGCTTCGGCTATCACCACCAAAGTTTTGCTCATTTTTAAAATGTAAAAATTCTGGGTATCACCTCCAGAAGCTTCAGCTATCACCACCAAAGACTTTTAACCTTTTCAAAGGATTTTAAAACTCTGGATATCTCCACCAGAGGCTTCAGCTATCACCACCGAAGACTTGTTCATAATAAAAAAAGTACCTCGACGATGATCTCGGGGCTCGACTCGTTTTAAGAAAACGAATTCGATTAGCAAGAAAGGAAATGACCTCGACGATGGTCTCGGGGCCTTAACCTGTCTTGTTCTCAGCTGTGCTTAAAATTCTGGATAACTCCTCCAAAAGGAGATTTCTCATTTTGAAAATTATAAAATTCTGGGTATCACCTCCAGAAGCTTCAGCTATCACCACCGAAGACTTTCTACCTTTTCAAAGGTTTTTAAAACTCTGGATATCTCCACCAGAGGCTTCAGCTATCACCATCGAAGACTTGTTCATAATAATAAAAATAAGGTACCTCGACGATGATCTCGGGGCTCGACTCATTTGAAAAGCAAAACGAGTTCGATTATACCTGACAGCTTTAAGAGATGATGCAAATGCTTCATGATGCAAATGCAAATGTCTTTAGTTGATGCAAACATTTCTTGATGTAGATGCAAATGACTTAGATTGGTGCAAATGTCTTTGATGCAAATGTAAATGACTTTCTTGATGCAGATTCAGCTAACTTAGATTGATGCAAATGCTTCTTGATGTAGATGCACATGTTGAATAAAATTCTGGATAACTCCTCCAAAAAGAGATTTCTCATTTTCAAAATTATAAAACTCTGGATATCTCCACCAGAGGCTTCAGCTATCACCACCGAAGACTTCTTCATTTTTTAAAACTGTAAAATTCTGGATATCCCCACCAGAAGCTTTGGCTATCACCACCAAAGACTTGCTCATTGTAAAATTCTGGGTGACTCCTTGAGAAGAAGATTTTTCGTGTTTCAAAATTATAAAACCCTGGATATCTCTACCAGAGGCTTCATCTATCACCACCGAAGACTTGTTCACTTTTAAAACTGTAAAATTCTGGATATCCCCACCAGAAGCTTTGGCTATCACCACCAAAGACTTGCTCATTGTAAAATTTTGAGTAACTCCTTCAGAAGAAGATTTCTCATGTTTCAAAATTATAAAACCCTGGATATCTCTACCAGAGGCTTCAGCTATCACCACCGAAGACTTGTTCACTTTTAAAACTGTAAAATTCTGGATATCCCCACCAGAAGCTTTGAGAAATGATGCAGATGCACATGTCTTTTAACAAGGTGCCCATGCTTCATGGTGCAAATGTAAAATATTTCTTAGTGCAAATGCAAATGGCCTGGATTGATGCCCATGTTTCATGATGTAGATGCCCCTACTAATTGTGTTCATATAACTGGTTTATGAATTACCACACATTAATGAAAATGCAATAATTCTAGAAATGATGCAATTGCTTGAGATGACACAAAGGCGAATTCTATGAAGAATGTAATTGTAAAGGTAAAAAATGCAGATGCTTATGGAATAATGCCAATGCAAATACCCATGAATGATGCAAATGCTTGCTGACACTGTGCAGATGCAAAAGCTCGATAAAGAGATGAGTGCTCATGAGTGATGCAAATGCCCCCGGTTGTTTTTCTAGACTTTGGCTTAGCCTTTCAAATTCATTTTTCCTCTTCAAATCAGAGTATATCTTCAATTCATTTCGGCTATTCTCTTTGCCCCAACAGTTTTCAAACTTTCATCAATATAGATCTGAACTCGGTTCGATATCTTCTTCTCATATCTGGAAGTCAGGACCTATCCTGGCAGTTCTATACCTTTGGGTTAGAAAAACCCTTGTCTCATGTCAACATCAAAAATGGGTATTTCAAAAATATTTTTATTTTCCCTTTTTTGAAAAACAATTTTGCTTATTTAAGGAAAACTTCTAAGCCAAAATTTTTAACTCCACAGTGTATGATGTACAAATCTTTTGATGACTGATGATCACTGTTAGAAAATTCCCTAAGTATTAATTTGGGTTTTTCAATTTGAATTGACAAGGCTTGATACAACAAGATTTTGGTTTTTTCAGGAAAACTTCACAACAAAAATGTATGTCCTTTCTAGGCTCACAAATGGAACAGGTTTTATAAATCATGAATTCATTGAGAACCAAGCAAATTCAACATTCTTTTAGTTTCCATATCAAGGCTTTTTGACAAGCGTCAAGATTGGCCGGGATGTTTAAATCAAAAAGTTTGATCTTGGAGGAAAAAAAGATTCAATTTTTGAAGACAATCCTCCGAATGAGAGCTGACAATTTGGGGGGTTCAGGAATTCCTAGATGTTCCTCGATGACCACTTTTTTTTTAAGATGACCCCTTTATTTTTTTTTTGGGGATCGGCACAGATGGCATCGAAAATTTCCAAATTTACTCTAGACCGCCCGTTTTTGGGTTTTCGTCATAGAGTCCCATTCTTTCCATTTTTTTCTCTTTTTTTATTCTACCGTACACTTGAGAATTCTAAATTCTTCCTTAGTGAAATGATAATTCGATGAAATGTGATAAAATCTGAGGAAAAACCTTTCAAATTAAATATTCATGCTTGATCAAAATGGACTTTTAAAGCACGTAACGTAGGCCATGGCTTAGGGTTCAGAAAGAAAGGATAAATAGGCCCAAAATATGTGTTTGAGGGTAATCAGATCAAGGATCTATATTTTTTTTTTTTGAGGAGGATTCTCTTTGAAGCATTTGTTCCTTCTTGGACATTTCTTTCCTTTTGACTTTGCTTTTTTCTTCTTTGCTTTTGGCTTTCAATTTGCCATATCTTTCACACATTTTTCCTTTTTTTCTTTTTTCATTTTGCCCCCCTTCTTTTTCAACGGAGTGAGCCCGTCTTTATTCGAGGCTCCATTTGCTTTGCATCTGTCTTTGAGCTAGGACACATTTCTCAATGATCTTTAAAAAATCTTTCCTTGCATTTGTCCCCTAGTGTAGAGGGTGATCCTTGATCAAGGTTCAAACAAGAAAGAATTCTTTTGGCTCAAAAGGGGTGACTATGGATGATTTCTTTTTGTGTGAAGGGATATGAAAGATGGCCATTCCTCATGTCAAGCACGAATATTCACTTTGAAAAGCAATCCCCAGGGGAAATAGATATTTAGAATTTCATTTTGCACTTTGGAATCATCCGAATTCTCATATGCATGATATCACAAATTTTTTCATTTTTCATTTTTCATCGCATGCCCCAACGATTTATGCGTTTAATCCATCCTTATTCACCATGTATCCATCATTTCCACATATGATGCCCCAATTTGATTAACCATTAGAATTTGTATCAACGAGGAACATAGCAAGTCTAGGTCTATTTTGAAAAGGCTGAGTTTCCAATCTGAGTTCTTTGAAGAGACAAGGAAAATATGACTCAAAAACGGGTTTTCTCTAGGACAAGGGATAATCTAGTTTAATCATTGTGCCCCAGGATGTCAATCATGATGTTTGGGCAATTAGTGTTTTGTGGTTATTGGGAAAGGTCATGAATGGTTTTAGCACAATCTTGACACACATTAAATTACCAAAATCTGGATTCTTGATAGAATGTCTCATTTGTTTGATTTTCAAAGAGTTTGTTCCTTTGTTCATAGCCTAGACTAAGATCTACGTCTTTGCTTATTCTGTGATGACAATGGTTTTATGAAGTCAAATCATTCATATTCCTTGAAGCATTAGGTCTTTCAAGTGGTCTCGGTTCAAAAGATTTAGGCTTAGGAAAGCCTAAAAGAAAGGGCTGAAGGTATTGGGTCATTTCTAACAATGATCATCAATCTTCTTGAGACTATCCATTACTAAAAATTCCTTAATGCTTGTTTTTTGCAAATTCAAGTTATTGTTGAAACACAACAAACACAAAGCATTTAAAATACAAAATTCACTTAATTAACATGAGACAAGTGCTTTCCTCATCACAGTGTATAGAACTACATGTGTCAAAAACCTAATATGATCATGCACAATGTTTCTTATGACACTTGACTTCCCCATCTTCAAAACTTATCGAACCAGCCTTGATGAGATCTCTGACCTTGTACTTTAAAGCGGGGCAGTTCTCTGTCGAGTGATCTTGATTGCCAGAATGGTACCCACAACACTCATTAGCATCATACCAGCTCGGATAAGGGGGTTTCAGAGGCGCTATTTGCATGGGTGTCACAAGGTGATTCTGGATGAGTTGAGGAAGCATCTCACTGTATGTCATAGGAATCGGGTCAACCGGATTTCTTTTTCGCTTTTTATGCCCCTTTCGATTATCCCCAAGGGTGTTCGATTGATAGACAGATGTAAGTTCTGGTGTAGTTGCAGTCATTGGTTGGTAGGGATAAAAACCGTGAGAGACATTATTCAGGGTAGAGTAAAATGGCTGATATGAGGAGAATTGGGGAGGTGGGGCAAAGTCTTCCACGACTTGGGTATCTTCCTTTTTCTTTTCAGATGCCCCCTTGTTCTTGGTATTGGATGTTCTTTCTCCTTCAATTTTCCCATCCTTGATAGCATTCTCAATCATCTCCCCTGAAATTACCATGTCTGAAAAATTATTTGTGATGTTGCCAACAAGTATATCATAGTGCGGGGCCTGCAGTGTATTCACAAAAAAGACAGTGGTTTCCTTCTGAGTTAAGGGCGGTTGTACTTGGACGGCCAGGCTCATCCACCGTTGCACATATTCTTTGAAGCTCTCAGTAGCTCTTTTCTTCATATTTTGCAAGGTGAGACGGTCAGGCACCGTGTCAGTCATATGCTTGTACTGGTTTAGAAAAACCCTAGCTAGGTCATTCCAAGAGTGAATCTGATCCTTGCTCAACTGACTATACCACCTAATTGCGGATCCGCTGAGGCTATCTTGAAAGCAGTGAATCAAAAGCTTATCATTATCTATATGACTTGTCATCTTCCGGCAGAACATAGTGATGTGGGCTGATGGATCAGTCGTCCCGTCATATTTCACAAAGTTAGGGATCTTGAACTTAGGAGGAATGACTAAATCGAAGACCAAGCATCGTTCTTTCGCCTCCACACTCCCTAATACGTTTGCATTTTCTACTGCCCGGAGCCTTTCATCTAGCAACTGATATTTCCCTTGGGAATCTGTCAACTCAACCTCATTTACTGCAACCCTTTTCAACTTGGCCTGTTCAATTGGATCATCTGAGTTTAGGACATTGACGGGGTTAACAGTGTTCTGGGCATCACTTATTGCGACCTCATCTTGGCCCTTTTGTACCTCTAACCCTTCTCCGGCGACAAAGTTTTCGGTGTATCCTTTTCCCTTGATTACGGCGGACATCAACTCCATCAATTTAGACATCTGATCCTTAGATTCTGCTTGAGACTTTGCCAGCTGTTCTCGCAATTCTTTCTGTTCCCTTTCCATTTTTCCATTCGGGCAACTTGTTCATCCTCCATAGCACCAGCCTGTATTAAAAGTGTACTCAGTACTTCTTCTGATTTGAAATGGAAATTCTTTCAAAGACTCCTAAAGCCAAGCCAACTTCTATTCTATTTTCCCCCAAATATGTGTCATGATGAATGAGCCATGAATGCAATTTGATGCATATGAAGCCTAAACAATATGATGTATGGACATGTACAATGGAAACATGCTGACCATATATGTAATAAATGCAATCACAATGCCAACATGTTGCAAACAAAGAATAAACAAATCAACACATGGATATATGCAATGACTGATCATGTGCATTTTAGCATATTTCCCAATGAATGTTCATATATCCTATGAATGCAACATGGTGTCAATTATGATACATGCAAACAATGAATGATTGATATAGAGTATATACAAAGAAAATCATGCTAACCATGTGTGTCATGAATGCGACCTAATGCTAACATGATGTATGTAATAAGCAAATTAATGCATGAACATATACAAAGAAATTATGCTGACTATGTTTGTTATGAATGCAACCCAAAGTCAACATGATGCATGTAAAGAATAAGCAGATCAATGCATGGATATATACAATGAATGACCATGTATGTTCCAAATGTATTTCCCAATGAATGATCATATACACTATGAATGCCACACAATGTCAATTATGATGCATGTGAAGAATAAATGACTGACACAGAGTATATACCAAGAAAATCATGCTGACCGTGTATGTCACAAATGCAACCTGATGCCAATATGACAAATTAATGCGTGAGCATATACGGAGAACTCATGATGACTGTGTATGCCATGAATGCAACCTGATGCCAACATGATGTATGTAAAGAATAAGTAAATTAATGCATGGATATATATAGGAAAATCATTTCTGACTATGAATGCATGGATGCAACTTGATGCTACCATGATCCCTATAGAGAAAGAATAAATTGATATATGGATATATACAGAAAAATCATGCTGACTATGAATGCATGAATGCAACTTGACGCTAACATGATGTATGTAAAGAAAGAATAAATTGATATATGGATATATACAGAAAAATCATGCTGACTATGAATGCAACTTGATGCTACCATGATGCATGTAAAGAAAGAATAAATTGATACATAAGTATATACAAATAATGACCATGCATGTCATAAACGTATCTTACAATGAATGACCATGCATGCTATGACTATAACATGATGTCAAAATGATACATGCAAAAAAAAAATGAATTAACACAAAGGTATATACAAAGAAATCAATGATTACACGAAATTGGTGGGACCTAAATCTTGATTATTCAAAAATCTCATTATGCAAGATTTGCCTCCAAATTTATGATTTTTTTTTAACATGTTTTTTTTTTTGTTTTTTTTTTATTTATGAAAAACCAATCACATTATTTTCAAAAAAATTTCAGGGTGGATCCCACTATGGTACTATATGCAAATGTTCATGTGACACTACCGGTTTTATGAAATCATCAAATGAAATTACCAATTGTTTATTGCAAAGAATGAGATCAATAATACAACCAAAAATGTACATGCTCCATTCACACATGCATGAAATGTGCAACATGCAAAAATGCTTGAAAATGATTTTTATTTTTTTTATAAAAAAAACAGCTAATGAACATCTGCCCCAGCAATATCTGCTTATTTAGGCATCACGATGCCTTCGAGGCGGAGTATCACATTTATTACGGGCGATGTACACTTATTCGGAGTGTAAAATAGGTAACAAAAGGTTTAGAAATGTCCCTCCATTTGTTCCTATTTTTGGTATATCTAACGGAAATTCGGGATGGCTTCGCCTAGGTTCACTATATGAGGGTGAATTGGTTCTAAGGCCCCGAATTGTTCCTCACTGTCGCCGGTGAAGGCTAGTAAGGCACCTCGATAAAAGCGGGTTCAATTCATTAGAGTATATTTTCCTATGCCCGTACGGAGGATTATCACGAAGGCATTAGGTACTTTATACTCCGGAAGTGTGTCACTAGCCCATACGGAGGATCAATCACGAAGGCGTAGTTACTTTACTTCCACTTAAAAGGACGGAATCCGGGTAGAGGATTCATGTTATGCAAATGCACATGTAGTGTGTGTGGAGGAATATCAAACCTTTCACTACCTATTCTACAAACCTTATTCTAAATGCCCTAGCAATTAAAACATTCAAGAATAGTGTAACGCATTAACCGAGAAGCAATTATAATATACAACCTTAAATAACTAGAGAACAAAAATAAAATGCATGCACATGAGTATGAACATATTTAAAAACATTTTATTATTTTCAAAATTCTCCTTATAAAAAAAATGTGGGAATTAAAATTAAATACCAATTAAACCAACAAAACCGAGACTTTGATAACACACGACTAATTCTAGGCCTGACTCTCTAATTATCCCCAGCGGAGTCGCCAAGCTGTCGCAACCTAAAAAAAAAAAAAATAACGACGAGTCTCATCGCAAGACTTTATTATTCGTTAGGCGTGACATTAAAAAAAATCGAGGAAAAGTCGACTTAATTCCTCTAAAAAATGAAGGTTTTGAAATGACCTTAAAAAGACATGGAGTCGCCACCAATCTTTTTTAGCTAGGTGTGATCGGCCACCTATTAAAACCGGTTTTATAAAATATTTTAAAAATTAATTAAAACATTTTAAAAACCAATTTCAAGTCTGCGTTTTAAACCAGAGAAATCAAAGAAGCGGGTTCGGGAGTCGGTTACGTGTGGGGAAGGATTAGCACCCCCACAACGCCCGTATTAATCGGTACCTTATTAATCGTGTGTTATCTCAAGTCTCGGTGAAAAGTTGGTTTTAAATTTAGCATTTCAAGTTAATTCCCAATTTAAAGAAAAATAATTTCATTTTTTCTTATTGAAAATGATCCGGAATTCATAAATTCAAAATTTTCCTATATTCCTTAACAAACGTGGCAAAATATAGAAATTTTTATTAGTCTTGGAAAACTTTCCGAATCATTCTCTTTTTTGAAAGAAAGATATTCCTTTATTAATGATAATTGATGAAATTCCCTCCAGCAAACCCGGTAGAGAACTCATGAATTATTTTAACTCGGGAATATCTTTATTTTTATTGAAAACCATTATCTTTTTGAAAATATTTAAAATAAATGAATATGTATATGCATGACATAGTATATACCAAATAAAAATAACTAAATAAAAGCATAGGATATCATGAAATATTCAAAACCATATAATAAACTATGTAACATCAAAAAATATAAATCAAATGCATCAAAAAATAACAACAATATCATAGAAATTATTATGGCAAGAATCACATATAAAATGCATGAATATAAAAGTGCAATGCATGAAATGTATTTTTTTCCTTTAATTAAGGAAATCCGTATATCTAAAAAGATATCCGGCTACCTTAGGAAAATATGTCAAATTAAATATCCTAAAACCAAAATACTTTGTGATTGTTTGAAAACAATTTTGAGAAGCTTGAATTAAAAATAAAAACTGGGCTAAATTGTTTTTAAAATGGCTCTAATTTCCTAAGTTTAAAAAATCCGGACTTGACTACCCTTAACCCGGGACTTGAAAAAAACATTTTTAGAGTTTAAAAAGGCTTAGAAATTACCCTAAGTCAGTAGCTAACCCTCCTAATCAGCCCACTCTAAGTAAATTAACCAAAACAGAAAATTGGTTTTTCTTTAAATTCAATTATGACTCCACTGTCCAGTTTTAGTCCACGATTTTTTATCCTATTTTTAAAAATTCCAAAAATTCTAAAAAAAAATACTGGAGACTCAAGACATGTAAAACTACACGAGAAAAAATCGGCTTAATTTTTTGATCAAAGATGAATTCCCAGAAAAACCAGAGATGTACGAGTTTTTGGAGGAGAAAAAAACTGCTTTGTTTTTCTTTAAATTCAATTCTGACACCACTGTCCAGTTTTAATCCACGATTTTTTTACCCTATTTTTAAAAATTCCAAAAATTCTGAAAACATTATTGGAGACTCAAGACATGTAAAAATACACGAGAAAAAATCGGCTTAATTTTCTGATCAAAGATGAATTCCCAGAAAAACCAGAAATGTACGAGTTTTTGGAGGAGAAAAAAACTGCTTTGTTTTTCTTTAAATTCAATTCTGACACCACTGTCCAATTTTAATCCACGATTTTTTAACCTATTTTTAAAATTTTCAAAAATTCTGAAAAAATTATTGGAGACTCAGGACATGTAAAACTACATGGAAAAAAATCAACTTAATTTTCTGATCAAAGATGAATTCCCGAAAAAATCGGAGATGTACGAGTTTTGGGTGGAAAAAAAAACTGCTTTGCCAACACATTTTTTTTGTCTTTGATAAAATCATTTAAAAATCAAAATAAAAATATTTGAAACTCATAAAATGACTTGAAAGCAGTAGCTAGGATTTTTTGAAAGTTAGATAAAAATTGGCTAAGTAAAAAAAAATCACAAAGGTAGAATAATCAATTTGACAAACTTAATTTTCCACAAGTGTGCTCAAGAGAGCATGACTTTGAACCATTAATTGGCTCAAGTCATTATTCAAGTGGCATGAACATGAAATGCATGAAATAATGCAGCAAACATAATGCATGAAATGCATGGATCTAAACCTAAATGTAAGGAAAATGCATGACATAAATAATATGGCCTAGACCTAACATGAACTTGCATGGCATTTAATGTAACCTAGACCTAAGATATGCATGGCATTTTCACAAACACAAGGCATGCTTAATTCAAAAATCCAACCAAATATCATGCAAATGCAAAAACCAAACAACTAGCATGACAAAAATGCAACACACAATGCAAAACACATGGAGTAGCCAAATGGCCTCAAGCTCCAACAAGCATGGCATTTTCTCAAACACTTGGCATACTAGCATGAAAAACTAAGTCATAACACAAAAATCACACAAGCATTTTCACAAACACCTAATATACCAAATCTAAAACATGCTCACTAAGATATAAAACAAGAATCATGCAAAGAATCACACAAGCATTTTCACAAACACTTAATATGCTAACTCTAAAACATGCTCAAATTTAAACAACATGAAAACAGAAAATTAAAAATGCAAAAACATGATATCTAAGACATAAATGGCAACAAACGAAGCAACCAAATTAAATATAACTTACGAACATGAAATAACATAATATTTAAAACATCAAAAATAAAGAAAATAGCATAAACAATATGGTAAAATGAATCAAAAACAACAACTTAAAATAAATAATGTAGGCCATTTGGCCATGGTGAGTTTATTGTAAAAACAAAATGTAAAAAAAATATACTTAAGAAAGGAAATGAAGGAAGAAAAAAAAATTATTCTAAAATGAAAACTCACCAAGTAGAGATTAAAATAGCAAAAAATAAGAATAGAAAATGAAAGTGCAAGAGTTGGTGCTCAAGAGCAACCTCAAGAAGCTAATATTTCAAGCTTTTCTCTTCAAACTTTCCTTTTTTCTAAACTTTCCTTTTTTTGCTCTCAACCAAGAAGATAAAAACTAAGAAAAACTAAGAGAAATCAGCCAAAATGGAAAAGAAAAAACAAAATCTGCCTCTTCCCCTAGGGCTGGCCTAAAATGATGCTTATATGGACTCCAAGATGTTGTCATTTTTGTGTAACCTAATTTCCATCAAATGGCCAATAATTCAAGATGAAAAGTCATGAAATTACCACCCTTAGATTAGCATCTCAGCCCTCTCAAATGACAGCTATCCAAGAATAATGTTGACATATTTCTTAACCTATGTGGTTTAATCACCATGGCTTGATCAAAGAGAATGGTTAACTAACTCTTGATTTTTAACCACTTGATTGAAAAAAAAAAAACAAATTAGAAGCTTCCTCCTTTCTTTGGGCTTGGGCATGCCAGCATTTCTATTTTCCAGCCCAACTCTTATTTTTTGAAGGGCCCAAAAAAGCCCTTTTCGGTTGCTTGGGTGAAATGACCATTTTGCCCTCCGGATGCAAATAAATATCAAACGGACTCCAAATTCAATTTTTCTTTTTTTAATGCTTCCAAAATAATAAAATATTGAGTTCTGGAAGTTTTCAAAATTTTTCGAGTCCGTTTGCTATTTATTTGGATTTTTTCTTCCCAAAATATCCTTTTATGCCCCTACTTTTTACCATTTTTTAAACGAGCTCCAAATCAAGATTTTTCTTCACCAATCTCTTCAAAATAATTAAAAAGTGTAATATGGAAGTTTTCATAATTTTTGGAGCTCATTTGGTATTTGTTCGGGATTTATCGGCTTGAATTACTGGATAGAAGGCCCGGGATTTGGCCATTTTGCAAACGAACTCGGAATCAAGATTTTCTTTCGCCAATCTCTTCCAAATAATTTAAAAATGATATTTGCCAAATTTCAGAATTTTTGGAGTCCATTTGCTATTTTTCCGGGATTTATCTTTTTGAATTACTACATTAGAAGCCCGGGATTTGGCCATTTTGCAAACGAACTCCGAATCAAGATTTTCTTTCGCCAATCTCTTCCAAATAATTTAAAAATGAGATCTGCAAATTTTCAAAAGATTTGGAGCTCATTTGCTATTTTTCCGAGATTTTTCCAATTTTGCCCCTTTAACCTCCGAAACCCGGTTTTGCTCAAAACAAGTCCGATTTTCAGATTTTCTTCAATCTGAGTCTTGGGCCATCCTTTTTAATCATTCCTCATCCATTGGGGGCTTTGGTCTTACCAAGTCGGGCCATTTCTGTGATTCTTCCTGATTTCACCGAAATCCACTAAAAACCCTAATTCTCGGTTTTTTCCCGAATTGACTTTTCTTTCGGTTTTTCTTGCAAGTGACTTCTCCATTACTCGTAGTCAGTGCTTATCTTTCATTTGGAACCTTCAATTTCGACCAGTTTGATCGTTTAAGCACTTTTCCCCAAATTTCTCGGATTAGGGTTTCTTTTCTACTCAATCTCCAAATCCCAAATTCCGAACTCCATATCTTTCAATGTAGACCTCGGATTATCAAAATTATTTCTCCATTTTTCAATTGAACTTAAAATCTTGATTTTGAAAGTGGGTTGACTTTTTTCAGTAGTTGACTTTCTGGGGTTGACTTTTTCGGGGTTGACTTTTTCGGGGTTGACTTTTTTTCAAGTTTGACTTTTTGTGCTCGCCCTCTTAAACTAAGTCTCGGAGTACCACCTGCAGGATGAAAACAGTCTTTTTATACTCGGAAACATCAATATGGGAAGAAAACATACCTGTTTAGTGGTCCGGACAAAATTAGGTGTCTACACCTATTATACCTACCTTTGAAATTTATAAGGCTTGTCTGTTGTCATTTAGCTCTCCAAAATGTGTATAAATAGAGGGCCTTGGATGATTGTAAGAGGATTGTACATTGGTAGGATATTAGCCATTGTAATAAAATTCTCTAAGTTTTCTTCTTTTTTCCTTTCTCTAATTTTCTTTTTCTTTATTTACTTATGCTTCTTACATTTCTTTTCATTTTATTCATATCTAGTATGTGTTGCTAATCATATTGTTGAGGTGATGAGGTGAAGCTTTTGGCAAATGCTAAGGTTAGTCTCTTAAACATGAGCTAAAATGAATCATCATTTATAAACACTAGTATAGATAATATTTTCTTTTGGTTTAAAATCATACTTGCAAAGTAGGGATCTTGATTCATTATTGACAATGAAAATGACACAGTAAATGCTTGGTTTCATAACCTTGATTTGTTGTAGACATATACCTTGGCATAAGGAATGCTTGGACTCTTTTTATGAGTTTTGAGGACACCAAATGAACATAATATCATATGCTATGGACGTTGGACAATTTGGACTTAATTGCTAAACCTTCCGATTGGAACCTCCCTTATGTGTGAATTTCAATTGTGTAATAAAACAAGATTAATGTTAGCATAACACCAATAGTGGATTCTCTAACCTCAACATCTTTTCTTATTGTTTTTTATATCTTGTTTAATTTCTTTTATGTTATTTTGTTTATTTTGTTCTCTAATATCTTGTTTATCTTGTTTTGTTGTTGATTCCCTAATATCTTGTTTACTTTCTTTTTCCTATATATTTATAAACTTATACTTACTAATACGCTTCCCTGTGGTTCGACCTCGGACACCCGAGAATTTATTACTTGAACATAACCTGCACTTGGGTTTACAACTCTTAATTGAGTCTCCATCAGCTACCCTGCCATCCATGGACGAAAGAACATCCCTCGAATTGGCCTTCTTAGCTCTCTCACGAGTCTCTGGGAGCTCTTGTGTCTGGTTATTTGCCTGAGATGCCATCCCTATGATCAGCACTTTTCACGAACCACGAGCTCTGATACCAACTGTCACGGACTCGAAACTTTAGCCTTGCGAATCGTGCGGCCTTAGGCTGGAAATCGCTTCCTATGCCTAAGTCAGCCTGCTAACACTCAAGAAAGACACTGGTAACTAAAAGTTACTAGGGCTAAACAGAAAAAAACAGAACAAGAAAGAGTGGAGAAGAATTCTCTTGTATATTACTCAAATGAGTTGAATGATACAAATGAAGCTAGGGAGGGCTCTATTTATAGTTGAGTCCCTTTACAACAACGGTTCAAATTTAAACAAATGAACGGCTAAGATTACATTATCTAGTGGCCTAAAGGAATTTAAACTCTATCTCTTAGAGTTCTAGATAAGCTAGACCTGTTGGGCAATAACTATCTTTTACTGCTTTTAGAACTTCCAGGTAAAATCTATCTTCCAAGGCCTTCTAGAATGCTCTAGGAATTGGGCCTATTCTGGTGGCTCAAGATGCTCTTTGTAACTTAGATACTGGGCCTGGACCTGTTATGTGCAAAATGGACTCGAGCGGGATCGCGCGGGCTGTGACATTCGCGTCTTACGATTGAGGAATTTTTTTCGAAGATCTGTATCCATCTATTATCAACCACTTAAAAAGTGCTGAATTTTATTATGCAAGTCAAATTCGACAATGTATGCTTCTGTCGGACTTAATTAGTGCGTTGGTTGAATGATGAAGACCCGAGACGCACACTTTTCATTTGCCGTGTAGTGAATGCACAATCACTTGAGAAGATGTTGCGCTCCAACTTGGACTACCAGTGGCTGGCATGCCAGTTACAGGCGCAAGTCTTCTAGATTGGAACGAAAAGTGCCAAAATCTATTGAGCGTTGTACCTCCAGAAGAGTAATTGAAGGGCTCAATAGTGACAAAAATGTTGCTGCAATCATTGCAAAATCTCCCCGACCACGCAAGCGAAGAAGATGTAAAATATGCTGCTAGAGCATATATTTTACGTTTAATTAGAGGAATGCTAATGCCGGACAAATCGAGCAGTCGGTTACATTTAATATATCTTTCATTACTTCGTGATTTAGAGCATGCAACAAATTATAGTTGGGGTTCTGCGTGTTTGGCGGTTTTGTATAGAGAACTGTGCCGAGCTACAGTTTTTGACTGCCATGACATAGGTGGATGTTTACTGCTTCTGCAGTCATGGGCTTGGCATCAACTTCCATTTCTTACTCCGTGCGATAATTTTTTGCCTGTATACCCCCTAGCAAGGAGGTAGTAATCTTGACTATTTTTATTAATTTTGTACGAACCTGTATTTTTATTAAGTCTATTAAGATTTTATATGCTTTTTAATAGGTGGAGTCATCCTAAATATTGTAGCGATATTCCGCTCGACCTTCAAACTATAAGATCACGACTAGATCAAGAAGCATATCGAAAGGTAAATGTTTCGATTGTTACATTCAAGTATTTTTGTATTTAATCCATATGAAACTAATAATTTGTAATAATTATTCGCAGTTTGTGTGGATGCCGTATTCTTCAAATCAAATTATGGCATGTCTTCCATCGGATACAACTAATAATTGCAATATATGGATAGCAAACACAGCATTGATATGCTTTGCATATGTAGAATGGCACGCTACTGATAGGGTGTTGCGATAATTTGGGATGCAACAACCAATTCCGCAACCAACGATGAACCTTGATAAGGTTCATAAGATTGATATGCGTGGGCGCCACGAAGTATTTTGGCCTACGAAGCATCGACAACGGATCCATTTGTGGAATGAACGTTCTAAACAAATTTCGACAGGTATACCTATTGTTCGTAATAATTTCAACCCATCGGCTGATTACATAAGATGGTTTAGAAATGAAGGTCGGCTTTTGTTTGTCCACCGTCGGAGTTTGAAGATGTTAGGAGTATGCCATTTCCCGGACATACTTCAAATCCAGTCCATCCTACACAAGAAATGGAAGTTCCTACACCTAGCCGACAACGTCGACGGACGCGTCAACCGGCCTAATCACATGCGGCGGAGTTCACTGCACCGAGGATGTCATTTAGTCATCCTCAACCTCAACCAGAACATGGCGTAGCATCCAGTCATCGTCATTCTGTCAGTCACCCCGGATTTGATGTTGATGAGTGTTACCGACCAAAACCGCCAACGACGAGGTTAGATGACCAGCTCCTCACCCCAAGTCCAAGTTGAGCATATCTAACTTCAATGTATCAGTTTGGAACCCCTATGTCAGCATTTGGTACTATATCACTTATGGATCCATCTAGTAGCCAGGTTCCCTTTATGGGTGCTAACTCCTCGAGCAGTGGGTTTTCATTTTTTGTTACAGAATAGGTGGGTCCCTCTAGTAGTGCGTTTCCATCGACTGATTTGGGTGAGCATGCAGATCACATAGAACCAGAACCAGTGGCAGTAGGTCGAGGTCGAGGTCGACAACGAATACGTCCAACTGAGAGGTTCAACGACGGGTGCAACCAGCAAGCAATAGGAGAGCTCGACATTGTTGCTCAACACCAGGCGATACGGGAGCTCCTCCGTAAATAATTAGAATAAACGTACTTTTTGTATAATAATCATGTATGTTTTTGAAGATGTTTTTAATAATATACGTTTTGTATAATAATCATGTACTTTTTGTATGTTTCTTTCATTAAATGTAAAAATTAACCGTTATTTTAAAATTTAAAATGATTATTTATTAATTTTGTTTTTTAAATTTTATTATTTATTATTTAAAATTTTAATTTTGTAAAATTTTTGAATTTTTTTTTACCGTTTTAAAACAGTAACATACTTGAATTTATAATTAATTAATTAAATATTTAATTAATTAATCAAAATATAAAAAATATATTTAGAATTAATTAAATAATGTTAAATTAAATAATTAATCAATTATATATAAAAAATATTATAAAAAATATTATTTAGGCTTTTAAAATAATTTAAAAAAATTACTTTTTTTTACAAAAATACTTTAATACTGTTAATTTTTAAAAATTAAAAAATAAAGTTTAATTACAAAATTTGAACTTTAAAATTTTTTAAAAAAATGATGTTGGGAAGTCGTCATATCACATGGCGACTTCCCAACATTATATAATTTTTTTTTTATTTTTACAAATTGCACTTGAAAGTCGCCATATCATATGGCGACTTCTAAATTCAATTATTTAAATTTTACAAAATTTAAAGCTCGGAAGTCGTCATATCATATGACAACTTTCGAGCAAGATTTTTAATAAAATATAAAATTTTTAATTGAAAAATCGTCATATGATATGATGACTTTTCAACTTATTTTTAAATAAACGTATTTTAATATATAATTTAAAAACATTAATAATTTGATTAAAAAAATTAGCAATATCTTAATAAAAAAAACCCCAAGAGATTGCGTGGATGGAGCATAGAGGGGCTGAAGAGAATGACGTCGGGCCGGGGGACAGTAATATTAATGATTTTGCTAGTCTGTATTTACATACATGCCTCAATGATTTTTCAGGTTTGTATTTAGGCAAATGCCATTGAGATTGGAAGGGAACAAGATATTGATCGGACTTTGACTTGTTAGTTTCTTGTTTTCTGAATTTTTTTTAAAAAAAAAATATCTAAAATTTTACATACTTATAATTAACTTTTTTTGTTGTTGAAAATTTACCAATATAACTAAATTACTTAATTTGAAATCAAGAGGCATGGTTTAGAGGTAGACCTGTCTAAGGGTCGCACTATCCGTTCAAGCCTGAAGGCTCGTCTATATTTGAGAGGGTTTAGATAAAAATATTAAGCCTAAAAAATAGGTTTGGACAAAAAAATAAGATCCGTTTAAAAATTGGACCTAACCTTTGCTCTAACATTCAAGGCCCAAATCCGACCCGACTCGTTTTTTAATTAAATAATATATTATTTTTATTTTTATATATATTATATAATTTATGTCATATAAAAATTAAATATATATAAAAAAAATTGTTTAAACACACTCCACTTTATAGCATAGGAAAGATTGATCTCAAACTAGTAACTAAACAATCCAAGAACAAGAAGTAAACATAAACAAGTAAACTGCCAGTGAAACTAAAGTCTAGCAAAATTTGGTTTGTAGTGATATTATAGTATAAACATTAAAAATATATTAAGTTGTTCATATTTAAAAATTTAATAAAAGAAAAAAATAAAAAATTACTAAAGATTAAATAAAAAATAATTTTTTTTAAAAAAAATTAGAAAAAAAAAATATAGACAGGCTTAAATGGATATGGGATGGACGAGTCGGATAAAATTTGAGGCCCATATTTCGGGCCGGACTGGGCTTGAACAAGCAAATATAGTGTTGATACCATACATGAGCTCGACCCGAACCCGAACCAGCCTGGCCATGGACACCTTTACTTAGAGGTAACTAAGCTTAAAGATAAATTAAGCTTTGAAGGGTAATTAAGGTATTGAGTTTTTATTTTTTTATTATTATTGTGGTGAAGAAAAAAAGAAAAGAAAGAGAAAAAAAAGATTTGTGTATTTGTATCGTTTTCGTTTTCGTGTTTGTGTTTTTTTTTTGTCATAATCGTTTTCAAAATATTATATATTTATGTAAATTTTGACACTTTTATAATTCGTTTTATGTAGATTTTGACACGTTCGTGTATTCGTGTGTCGTGTTCATGTTATTTTTTGTGTCATGTCGTGTTTTAATAATTTTTTCATGTTGTGTTCGTGTTGCATAACCATATTGTGTTCGAAATTATCAAGTGTAATTTACACTATTCATATAACTATCAGTTTTGTATCAGGTATCATATAATGATAAAAATTATTGTTTATCTAGATTAAATTTGATAATTTATACATCTATATTTTACTTTATAATTAATATACAAACAAAGATTTGAAATGTTCTGTGAGATTGTGTGCTTTTTTGTTGTATAAAAATATGGATTAATTAGTTCTAGGACTGTATAGTTTGAACATCTGATAATTGGTTTTATTAGGTTTGTATGGAGTGAGCTTTCAATTAGCTAGCCTGCAAAATAATAAGTGCCTAGCCTCTGGTCTGGCATAATTAAAATAAATGAATGAAACTTTATAATTAATAGACAAATAAAGATTTGTAGTTGAAAGAGTTAAATATAGCTTCAGTGCAGCAGTTATAGGTAGCTAATTAACAGCAGTTCTAGTACTTGTCTTGAATACCTTTCTCTCACACACATCTATTTTGTGCATAACTGGATTCTGCATCGACTCCTTGCTATAAATGAACGAAAACTTTTCAACAATATTAGGTCGTAGACTTTTAAACTGAATTTGGATTAAGCTAATCTTTTTTTAGTTTGGATGATAGTCCATTAAATGTATGGAAAAAATTTATGTTATTCAGAATTTTCATTTTTTTTTTTTAAGTATTCATATTTTTTTTTTGGTGTTCGATACATATACAAATATAGATATGAAGATATAATCCTTCAAGTATATAAACAAACTTAGAAAAAAATTGAATATATAATACATACTTGTATCCGACACTTATCTTCGAGTGCAGGTAACATAAGAGAAAACTGTTGTAATTAATTTTTCAGACCGTTCTCGACTTAGTTTCAGCCGATCCGGCTTAGTGGCCAGATTCGATCAGTGGTTGGCCAGAAATGGCCTAAACCAGGTCGGAAATGGGGAGAGATCGGGAGGGAGGAAAGAGAAAGGAAGAAAAAAAATTTAAAATTTAAAATAAAATAATTTAATTTAATTTCTAGATTAAATATTTGTAGTTGAAAGAGTTAAATATAGCTTCAATGCAGCAGATCTGGGTAGCTAATTAACCTCATCTAATGAAAGCTCGCTTAGTAGTCAATTCCAACATTAAACCAGTTAGCTAGCTAGTACTTGTCTTGAATACCCTTCTCTCTCTCTATTTCTCACATCTATCTAGACTTGTGCACAACTGGACTCTGCATCGACTCTCTACTATAAATGAATCAAAACTTTCTCACAATATTAGATCGTAGACTTTTAAATTGAATTTGGATTAAGCTAATCTTTTTTGTTTGGATGACAGCCCATTAAGAGTATGGAAAAATCAATCTTACTTGTACTTTTTTTTTTTTAAGAATTTATATTTTACATTTGTGTCTAATACATATTCAAACATAAATTTAGAGATATAATATAAAAAAAAATATATAATATATACTCGTATCCGACACTTATCTCTGAATCCAGGTAACATAAGAGAAAACTGTTGTAATTAATTTTTCAGGCCGTTCTCGACTTGGTTTCAGGCCGATCCGGCCTCCAGTGGCCAGATTCGATCAGTGATTGCCCAGAAATGGCCTAAACCAGGTCGGAAAGGGGGAGAGATCGGGAGGGAGAAAAGAGAATGGAAGAAAAAAAATTAAAATTTAAAAACTAAAATAAAATAATTTAATTTCTAGATTAAATATTTGTAGTTGAAAGAATTAAATATAGCTTCAATGCAGCAGATCGGGAAGCTAATTAACCTCATCTAATGAAAGCTCGCTTAGTAGTCAATTCCAACATTAAACCAGTTAGCTAGCTAGTACTTGTCTTGAATACCCTTCTCTCTCTCTCTCTCTCTCTCTCTCTATCTCTCTCTCTCTCTCTCTCTCTCTCTCTCTCTCTCTCTCTCTCTGTCATCTATCTAGACTTGTGCACAACTGGACTCTTCATCGACTCTCTACTATAAATGAATCAAAACTTTCTCACAATATTAGATCGTAGACTTTTAAATTGAATTTGGATAAAGCTAATCTTTTTTGTTTGGATGACAGTCCATTAAAAGTATGGAAAAATCTATCTTACTCGTACTTTTTTTTTTTAAGTATTTATATTTTACATTTGTATCTAATACATATTCAAACATAAATTTAGAGATATAATATAAAAAAATATAAAAATATATATATATAATATACACTCGTATCCGACACTTATCTCTGAATTCAGGTAACATAAGAGAAAACTGTTGTAATTAATTTTTCAGGCCGTTCTCGACTTGGTTTCAGGCCGATCCGGCCTCCAGTGGCCAGATTCGATTAGTGGTTGGCCAGAAATGGCCAAAACCAGGTCGGAAAGGGGGAGAGATCGGGAGGGAGGAAAGAGAAAGGAAGAAAAAAAATTTAAAATTTAAAAACTAAAATAAAATAATTTCTAGATTAAATATTTGTAGTTGAAAGAGTTAAATATAGCTTCAATGCAGCAGATGTGGGTAGCTAATTAACCTCATCTAATGAAAGCTCGCTTAGTAGTCAATTCCAACATTAAACCAGTTAGCTAGCTAGTACTTGTCTTGAATACCCTTCTCTCTCTCTATTTCTCACATCTATCTAGACTTGTGCACAACTGGACTCTGCATCGACTCTCTACTATAAATGAATCAAAACTTTCTCACAATATTAGATCGTAGACTTTTAAATTGAATTTGGATTAAGCTAATCTTTTTTGTTTGGATGACAGTCCATTAAGAGTATGGAAAAATCTATCTTACTTGTACTTTTTTTTTTTTTAAGAATTTATATTTTACATTTGTGTCTAATACATTTTCAAACAAAAATTTAGAGATATAATATAAAAAAAATATATAATATATACTCGTATCCGACACTTATCTCTGAATCCAGGTAACATAAGAGAAAACTGTTGTAATTAACTTTTCAGGCCGTTCTCGACTTGGTTTCAGGCCGATCCGGCCTCCAGTGGCCAGATTCGATCAGTGATTGCCCAGAAATGGCCTAAACCAGGTCGGAAAGGGGGAGAGATCGAGAGGGAGAAAAGAGAATGGAAGAAAAAAATTTAAAATTTAAAAACTAAAATAAAATAATTTAATTTCTAGATTAAATATTTGTAGTTGAAAGAGTTAAATATAGCTTCAATGCAGCAGATCGGGAAGCTAATTAACCTCATCTAATGAAAGCTCGCTTAGTAGTCAATTCCAACATTAAACCAGTTAGCTAGCTAGTACTTGTCTTGAATACCCTTCTCTCTCTCTATTTCTCACATCTATCTAGACTTGTGCACAACTGGACTCTGCATCGACTCTCTACTATAAATGAATCAAAACTTTCTCACAATATTAGATCGTAGACTTTTAAATTGAATTTGGATTAAGCTAATCTTTTTTGTTTGGATGACAGTCCATTAAGAGTATGGAAAAATCTATCTTACTTGTACTTTTTTTTTTTTTTAAGAATTTATATTTTACATTTGTGTCTAATACATATTCAAACATAAATTTAGAGATATAATATAAAAAAATATATATAATATATACTCGTATCCGACACTTATCTCTGAATCCAGGTAACATAAGAGAAAACTGTTGTAATTAATTTTTCAGGCCGTTCTCGACTTGGTTTCAGGCCGATCCGGCCTCCAGTGGCCAGATTCGATCAGTGATTGCCCAGAAATGGCCTAAACCAGGTCGGAAAGGGGGAGAGATCGGGAGGGAGAAAAGAGAATGGAAGAAAAAAAATTAAAATTTAAAAACTAAAATAAAATAATTTAATTTCTAGATTAAATATTTGTAGTTGAAAGAGTTAAATATAGCTTCAATGCAGCAGATCGGGAAGCTAATTAACCTCATCTAATGAAAGCTCGCTTAGTAGTCAATTCCAACATTAAACCAGTTAGCTAGCTAGTACTTGTCTTGAATACCCTTTTCTCTCTCTCTCTCTCTCTCTCTCTCTCTCTCTCTCTCTCTCTCTCTCTCTCTGTCATCTATCTAGACTTGTGCACAACTAGACTCTTCATCGACTCTCTACTATAAATGAATCAAAACTTTCTCACAATATTAGATCGTAGACTTTTAAATTGAATTTGGATTAAGCTAATCTTTTTTGTTTGGATGACAGTCCATTAAAAGTATGGAAAAATCTATCTTACTCGTACTTTTTTTTTTTAAGTATTTATATTTTACATTTGTATCTAATACATATTCAAACATAAATTTAGAGATATAATATAAAAAAATATAAAAAAATATATATATAATATACACTCGTATCCGACACTTATCTCTGAATTCAGGTAACATAAGAGAAAACTGTTGTAAGTAATTTTTCAGGCCGTTCTCGACTTGGTTTCAGGCCGATCCGGCCTCCAGTGGCCAGATTCGATTAGTGGTTGGCCAGAAATGGCCAAAACCAGGTCGGAAAGGGGGAGAGATCGGGAGGGAGGAAAGAGAAAGGAAGAAAAAAAATTTAAAATTTAAAAACTAAAATAAAATAATTTCTAGATTAAATATTTGTAGTTGAAAGAGTTAAATATAGCTTCAATGCAGCAGATCTGGGTAGCTAATTAACCTCATCTAATGAAATCTCGCTTAGTAGTCAATTCCAACATTAAACCAGTTAGCTAGCTAGTACTTGTCTTGAATACCCTTCTCTCTCTCTATTTCTCACATCTATCTAGACTTGTGCACAACTGGACTCTGCATCGACTCTCTACTATAAATGAATCAAAACTTTCTCACAATATTAGATCGTAGACTTTTAAATTGAATTTGGATTAAGCTAATCTTTTTTGTTTGGATGACAGTCCATTAAGAGTATGGAAAAATCTATCTTACTTGTACTTTTTTTTTTTTTTAAGAATTTATATTTTACATTTGTGTCTAATACATATTCAAACATAAATTTAGAGATATAATATAAAAAAATATATATAATATATACTCGTATCCGACAATTATCTCTGAATCCAGGTAACATAAGAGAAAACTGTTGTAATTAATTTTTCAGGCCGTTCTCGACTTGGTTTCAGGCCGATCCGGCCTCCAGTGGCCAGATTCGATCAGTGATTGCCCAGAAATGGCCTAAACCAGGTCGGAAAGGGGGAGAGATCGAGAGGGAGAAAAGAGAATGGAAGAAAAAAATTTAAAATTTAAAAACTAAAATAAAATAATTTAATTTCTAGATTAAATATTTGTAGTTGAAAGAGTTAAATATAGCTTCAATGCAGCAGATCGGGAAGCTAATTAACCTCATCTAATGAAAGCTCCCTTAGTAGTCAATTCCAACATTAAACCAGTTAGCTAGCTAGTACTTGTCTTGAATACCCTTCTCTCTCTCTCTCTCTCTCTCTCTCATCTATCTAGACTTGTGCACAACTGGACTCTTCATCGACTCTCTGCTATAAATGAATCAAAACTTTCTCACAATATTAGATCGTAGACTTTTAAATTGAATTTGGATTAAGCTAATCTTTTTTGTTTGGATGACAGTCCATTAAAAGTATGGAAAAATCTATCTTACTCGTACTTTTTTTTTTTAAGTATTTATATTTTACATTTGTATTTAATACATATTCAAACATAAATTTAGAGATATAATATAAAAAAATATAAAAAAATATATATATAATATACACTCGTATCTGACACTTATCTCTGAATTCAGGTAACATAAGAGAAAACTGTTGTAAGTAATTTTTCAGGCCGTTCTCGACTTGGTTTCAGGCCGATCCGGCCTCTAGTGGCCAGATTCGATTAGTGGTTGGCCAGAAATGGCCAAAACCAGGTCGGAAATGGGGAGAGATCGGGAGGGAGGAAAGAGAAAGGAAGAAAAAAAATTTAAAATTTAAAAACTAAAATAAAATAATTTCTAGATTAAATATTTGTAGTTGAAAGAGTTAAATATAGCTTCAATGCAGCAGATCTGGGTAGCTAATTAACCTCATCTAATGAAAGCTCGCTTAGTAGTCAATTCCAACATTAAACCAGTTAGCTAGCTAGTACTTGTCTTGAATAGCCTTCTCTCTCCCTTCTTTCTTTCTTTCTCTCTCTCTCTCTCTCTCTCTCTCTCTCTCTCTCATCTATCTAGACTTGTGCACAGCTGGACTATGCATCGACTCTCTGCTATAAATGAATCAAAACTTTCTCACAATATTAGATCGTAGACTTTTAAATTGAATTTGGATTAAGCTAATCTTTTTTGTTTGGATGACAGTCCATTAAGAGTATGGAAAAATCTATCTTACTCGTACTTTTTTTTTTTTTTATGTATTTATATTTTACATTTGTGTCTAATACATATTCAAACATAAATTTAGAGATATAATATAAAAAAAAATTAAAAAATATATATATAATATATACTCGTATCCGACACTTATCTCTGAATCCAGGTAACTTAAGAGAAAATTGTTGTAATTAATTTTTACTATTTCAGGCCGTTTTCGGCTTGGTTTCAGGCTGATTCGGCCTCCCGTGGCCAAATCCGATCAATGGCTGACAGGAAATGGCCTAAACCAGGTCGAAAAAGGGGGGAGATCCGGAGAGAGGTAAGAGAAAGGAATAAAGAAAAAAAATTTAAATTTAAAAAAAAATTTAAAATAATCTAATTTCATATTTTAGTCTTTGTAATTTTTAAAAATTATTCAGAGATTACTAATTTTTTCACAAGTAATTTTGATTTTTTTTATATTTTAAAAATAAATTTAATTAAATATTTTACTTTTGTAACTTTTAAAATGTTTTTTCTTTTTTAATTTTTAAAAAAATCATATATTATTTTTTAAAAATATAATTTCAAAATTTTATAATTTGAAAATAAATTTTAAAAAAATGTAAAAAATCAGTTAAAAATATTTAAAAAATATAATTTTTAAATATTTTTATTTTTTTACAAAAAATTTCAAATATTAAATTTTAAAAAATCTAATGATGTCACATGTCATCACCTGATTGGTTATTGTCACATCATCATCTATATTTAACGATGTTAAATCTAAGTATCACATTAATAAATATTTTGATAATATAAATATCACATTAAATATTTTTAAAATATATATATCATATTAAAAAATTTAATAAATTTTAAGGGTTATTGACGATTTTATCCCAGAAAAATATGGAGAGTTTTTGAAAGACAGAGAGTGCATGGATGGAGGTGATGAAGAGAATGACGTCGGGCCGGGGGACAGTGAATGTTAATGATTTTGCCAGTCTGTATTTACGTACATGCCTCAATGATTTTGCGAGTTTGTATTTACGCAAATGCCATTAAGATTGAAAGCAAACAAAATATTGACCGGACTTTGACTTGTCAGTTTCTTGTTTTCTGAAATTATAAAAAATAAGATAATATCTAAAATTTTACATACGTGTAATTAACTCTCTTTTTTTCCTGAAAATTTACGAATATAAATAAATTGCTTATTTGAAATCAAGAGGGATAAATTAAGATTTAAAGGGTAATTAAGGTATTGACTTTTCATTTTTTTTTTTTGTTGTGGTGAAGAAAAAAGAAAAGAAAGAGAAAGAGAGGAAAAGAAAGAGGGAAGGAAAGAGGAAAAAAAAAGATTTGTCTATTTGTATTGTGTTCGTGTTATTTTTTTGTGTCATAATCATATTCAAGATATTATATATTTATAAATTTTTTGACATGTTTATAATTTGTTTTATGTAGATTTTGACACGTTTCCTGTTCATGTTATTTTTTGTGTCATCTCGTGTTTTAATTATTTTCTCATGTTGTGTTAATGTCGTATAACCATGTTGTGTCCAAAATTGTCAGGTCTAGTTTACACTATTCAAATAACTCTCAAATTTGTATGAGGTGTCGTATAATGATTGAAGTTATTGTTTGTCTAGATTAAATTTGATAAGTTTAGACATCTATACTTTACTTTAAAAGTTGTCATTAAGTGGAGATATTTTGCATAATTTGTCATAGTGATTCAATTTAAATTCTAAGTTCATTGACTTAAGAATTAGATCATTGCATCTGCCATATATTAATATAAATATCATGTTCAAAACTTATAAATATAATTAAATTAAACATATAAATATGTAAATCAGTTGCGTTACGAGAATATATTTTAATATTTATGCTTTTCATCAATTGTACGTATAATTAAGCTTCTATTTTCATATATTTCACAACCCAAGAAATTTAGTCAATAAAATCCACTAATTCTTTTTGTTTTGGAGGGGATTAATAGGATACAACAATATTGAATTTTAAAAGATATACTTATTACATTTTACTGATTTACATACAGATATAGTTTAAGCTCATTCTATATATTTTCTTCGTTAATGTATATATATATATATATATATATATATATATATATATTTTAGGTGATGTACATTCCAAACTTCAAATTATTTGCTATGGAAATTCATTATTTCTTCTATGTTTTCTAGGGAATTGGTTTTAAAGTTTAAAAATCTTATATTTTAAAATAAGATTTAGAGCCATGTAAAAAATCCTTCATATTTTATATTAATATTTTTAAGTTTTTATAAATAATTATTTATTGTTAAAAAAAGTATAAGTTGTACATATTAACTAAGTGTATTGTACATATGTGTTTAGTAAGATATGTAGATATTATTGAGCATACAAGTACATGTCATATCCCAAGAAACTTATCAATTATGAGTATTAAAGTCAAAATAATAAAGCAAATTTTCTTTTACTAATTAGTTATTATTTTTAATTATATTATACTCAATTAATCTTGAAAACTTAATATGAATTATCTTGTGATATTAATTATAAATTAATCTTCAAAGTCTCCTTGACTGTCATGATCATAGTTAATATATAGGACGGTTGGTACTAACAATCAACTACTTTGATGGAGCATATTAATTTTCAATTTGAATATTGTGGTCTTATCTTATACCCCGCCTTATAGAATTTTCAATGCATATATCTATCATGGTTACGCAAAACTTATGGTTCCACTTGACATTTTGAATGTTATTTTTATAAGTATTCTTTTTTTTCTTTGCTATTTTCTGTTAATTTTAAAAGTAAATTACATGTTTGAATATTTTTAAAATATAATGAAAGAAAAAATAATTAATTGATTAAATAAATAATTAATTAATATGAAATTAGTGTTTGAGAAGTTATATAATAGTTTTGAAAAGGTTTTAAGACCAAAAAAAAAATCAATTTAAGTTGATTTAAAAGGTTTTCATATGGAAAATTCGAAAAAGATTGGAACTTAATAAATAAACAAGTTGATTGAATCAATCAAAACAAATGAAAAATTATAACTCTTGATTAATGCTCTGTAAATAGAGATGTTAGAAATCATTTCAAGTGACTAATGAATGACTACAAGTTTTGAATTTTAATAGATCAAGTCTTTTATATATCATTTCTTGTAGAAAATAATGTATAAGAAAGATGATTTTATCGCTGATCATCATTAGGAAGTGTTTAGTGGTTTGAGTTCATTAGTGTAAGGTGCATTCAAACAAGGATTCTATTGTATCCCATGACTATTCGATTCATCTTGTTGCAAACTATAAAATATTGGGGGCTAAATAAGGCTAAAGGAAAGTGACATTTGCAGAACGCCTTGAAGTCATATTTTCTTATGTTATGATTTTCTATTTTATACTCACTTAAAAAAAAAACAACAATTTTTAATAAATTTACCAATGGTATTTGATATCATGTTTGGGAAGCAAGGCATCTGAATGTCAGATTAATAGCATTCGAATGACATGTCTTGAAAGGCATTATGACATAAAATAAAAAATGAGCATCTTAATGTCCTGTTTCGGCATCCGCATGTCCTAGTAAATTTTTTTTACTCAGAAGCAAATATTTATCCTAAAACCCTATGGCATTTGAATTCCCAAGCTTGGTTCATTGTTCACCTCAAACAGGACTTCTTCTCCAAATTCTTTTAACATTTTAACGATAAATGAAAATGATGTTTTTTTCACTTTTGAATAAACTTTGCTTTTTCTTTTTCTCATATGCTGAAATTTGGAATGTTGAGGCTGGAATGCTTATTGCATTTTTTTTTTCCATTGCAGGTGAAATTGCTTCTTGCCCTTTTGCTTTAAGTGAAACTAAAGTGGCCCTTGCTGAGGTTTTCTTTGTCTCTAACTTTATTTCTTTGTTGATTATCTTTATTGACTTGTTTTGACGGAATTTGTAGTTTGGATTTGTAAATATTTATTTAATATATTTTGATTTAAAACCTTTTTTGTTCAGCTGCTTTTACTTTTCTTTCCACATTTATTTTTGTCAAATCTTCATTTCATTACTTTGAACTTGCGGATAGAGGGAATATTTAGCAAAGGAAGAAATTTGCAGATGAGTCTATTGATGGCAAAGCTTTATCGAAATCCTAAACATAACCGCAATGCTATTACTTGTTTCAAGAATGTTTAAGGTCTATCAATTTGTGATTCCTATTTTCTCAATGCGTTCTTTGCGGATGATGTGTCTTAATAGTTATTGTATTTCTCTTTTTTTTTTTTTTTTACTTGGTATTCACTAAAAATTATTGTGCTAACTAAAAAAAATTGTTGTATAAGGATACTTTATAATATACTTTAATTTTTTTTTATTTCTATATTATGTATTTTTATAATTTTTTGTTACGTATTGATTGTAAACTATAATGTAAATATAGCTTTTACTATTATTTTAATTATAATTTATTAAATAAAAGAAATTATATTTTTTAAAAAAATTTTGAAATTTAGCAACGTTTCAAGAACATAAACACCGCTAAATTAATCATGTTTAAAGGAGAACAATTAGCAACGTTTGAAAATTAGAAACGCCGCTAATAGAAAAAATTTAATCGGTGTTTTCTGGAGACAAACACTACTAATTGAATAAATTTAGCGGAGTTTGCTGGATACAAATGTTGGAATGGTGGCTCAAAGTCACCAAAGGTGGCTTACCACCAATAATGGAAGCTACCACTTGCAAATGGATGGTGGCTACTTTAGCTACCACTTGCAATGTGTTCCCACCATGATAGTTGGCTATGGTGGCTATGGTGGCTGCCACTTGCTAAGTGTTCACACCTTGATATTTTGGCTATAAAATGCCATGTAGAGTAAGAGAGTTGAGAGAGAGTGTGAGAATTAAAGAGTTGAAGCAAATACTCTGATTTTATAGAGTAATTCTGGTATTGTTGAGTTGTGAGTTCAGTGCTTGTATAGCACCTTGTATTCTGTATATGTTTATACTCCATCTCCATTAATACAAAGCTTCAAGCTCCTCCTCCCGTGGATGTAAGCACACTTGCTGAACCACGTAAAATATTTGTGTTTTTTCAGTGTGTTTAAATCGGTTTTACTAATCTCGATTTAGTTCCGCACAACAAATTGGTATCAGAGCCAAATTTTACGTAAAACCGAGTTTGTTCGATTCTGTCCGTTTTTCAAACGTGCTCCAATTTGTGTTTTGAAAATACCAGGTTGAAGAGGTCGTCGAGAGGAGTGCAGCAGAATCAACCGAAGCGCCAGAAGCCACCGCACGCGCCCACACGCGCCGCCAGAAGAAGCGCCCACGCGCTTCACGCGCCCACGCGCCCCACGCGCCTCCAGAGGTTGAAGACGCGTGAAGCCCACGCGCAGCACGCGCCTCCAGAGGTTGAAGACGAGTGGGCCTCACGCGCCCCACGCGCCGGTGACAAAACAGCTCACACGCGCTCCACGCGCCCCACGCGCCGCCGCAGCTCCGACCAACTTTTTCGGGCTATTTTTTGAGCCGTTTCAGAACACTATTCCGAGCCGGTTGAGCTAAACCGAGTCCATTTCGAGCCACCTGCAGAATATTCGCAGAATATTCACCATGTGTCCAAAATTTACACAGTTGGACCCGTTCCTGGCTATTTCGACTATTCCGGACTCAACCGCGGCATCCGTTTTTCCATACAGGTAACGGAAAAACTTTGAGTTGGTAATTTTGTTTTATTACCATGGCAGAATCATTAGAGACAACTGAAACAACCAGTAGCGCACCATCAAGTTCTTACATCAGAAAGAACTCAATGACCACTGCAAAGTTCGAGGTGAAGAAATTTGATGGCACCAACAACTTTGGCATGTGGCAGTGTGAAGTTCAGGATCTGTTATTCCGAGAGGGTTCATATATCGCTCTGGAAGACAGGCCCAGAGATATTCCGGAAGATGACTGGAAGTTTGTCAACCGTCAGGCTTGTGGCACAATCCGGTTATGCCTAGCCAAGGACCAGAAGTACTTTGTCATGAGAGAGAATAATGCAAAAACTCTCTAGAAACAACTCGAGGACAAGTACATGACAAAAAGCATGGAGAACAGACTCTATCTGAAGAAAAAGCTGTTCCGCTTCCAGTATAAGCAAGGTATCACCATGCAGGAGCATCTAGTAAGTTTTAACAAAATCCTCGCTGATCTTGAAAATCTAGATGCAAATATCTCTGATGAAGATAAGGCTCTTACTCTGTTAAATTCCTTGCCTGATAGCTATGATCATTTAACCACTACACTGTTATATGGTAAAAATGAGATAGAATATGTTAATGTTAGTAATGCTCTGGTGAATAATGAGTATCGGAAAAAGGATCAGCATGATCACCAGAATACTGCACCAGAAGCTTTAACTGTGTACAGAGGCAAGACGAACAACCAAGGAGCCGGAGAAAACAAGCGAGGTAAATCCCGTACAAAGAGGGGATCATCAAAAACACGATTCTCAAGGGACGAGTGTGCCTATTGCCATGAGAAAGGGCACTGGAGGAAAAACTGTCCTAACATGAAGAAGTCGACTGTGAATGTAGATCAAGAATCTGAGGGAGAGGAAGACTCTGCATTTACGATTTCCACAACAACACACTCTTCAAATCGATGGATTCTGGATTCCGGATGTTCCTACCACATGTGTCCGAACCGAGAGTGGTTCTCAAACTTCAAGGAGTTTGATGGAGGGATTGTCCTTATGGGCAATGACAATACTTGTCACACTAGAGGCATCGGAACGATCCGACTAAAAATGCATGACGGTACAATCAGACAACTTATAGATGTAAGGTATGTCCCTGATCTCAAGAAGAACCTCATATCACTGGGGGTCTTAGACTCAAATGGTTACAAGATGACCATTCAGAACGGAGTCTTGAAGGTTGTACGTGGAGCATTCTTAGCCATGAAGGGTTCTATGAAGGGAAATCTGTATCTCCTTGATGGAGAAACTGTGACAGGCAGAGCAACAGTCTCTCACAACAATGGTGGCGATGAATCCGACACTTCTCGACTTTGGCACATGCGCTTAGGGCATGTTGGAGAGAAGGCTTTGCAAAACTTGATAAAGAAAGGTGTACTGAAGAATGCTAAGACTGGAAAACTTGACTTCTGTGAGCATTGCGTCCTAGGCAAGCAAACAAGAGTCAAGTTTGGCACTGCAATTCATCGTACGAGAGCAACATTGGACTACATTCACACTGATGTCTGGGGGCCTTCGAAAAATGCTTCATTGGGAGGTAAACACTATTTTGTGACCTTTTTTGATGATTACTCTAGATATGTCTGGGTTTATACTATGAAGCACAAAGATGAAGTTCAAGATATCTTCGTCAAATGGAAGAAGATGATTGAAACCCAGAGCGGGAGAAAGCTCAAGAGACTAAGATCTGACAACGGTGGAGAATACAAGTCAGATCCACTGAAGGAAATCTGTCAGAATGATGGGATAATCCGAGACTTCACTGTTCCTGGCACTCCCCAGCAGAATGAAGTTGCAGAAAGGATGAACCAAACTTTGGTTGATAAAGTTCGCTGCATGTTATCCCAGTCGGGCTTGAGCAAAGCATTTTGGGCGGAGGCTTTACTGTACGCCTCCCACATTATCAACAGACTACCCTCCACTGCAATTGATGGGAAAACTCCCATAGAGGTGTGGTCCGGACATTCTGCCACTGATTATGATCGACTTCGTATTTTCGGATGCCCAGCATATTTTCACGTAAGTGAATCAAAACTAGATCCTAGAGCCAAGAAAGCTGTCTTCTTGGGCTTTAGTGAAGGAGTAAAGGCATTCCGACTGTGGAACCCTGAGTCAAAGAAAGTCATCGTAAGCCGAGATGTTGCCTTTGACGAATCTGTAATGCTGAAACTGTCAACTCCAGAGAATCAGAACCATGATTCTCTAAAGCAAGTGGAGTTTGAATCAGAAGATGCTGGTCAAAATTCTGATGAATCTGAACCAGAATCTGATGACACCTTAACTGAAGTGGAGGAGTCATCACCGCAAATCTTTCAGCAACCTGAATCAATTGCCACCAGCAGACTGAAAAGACATATTCGGAAACCTGCTCGGTACACAGACAAGGTGGCATACGCCCTTCCAGTAATTGATGATGATGTCCCGATCAATTACAAAGAAGCTGTAAACAGCCCTGAGCATGCCCAGTGGAAGGAGGCGATGGATGAAGAGATGACATCACTTCATCAGAATTAGACTTGGAAGTTGGTTCCACTTCCAACACTCAAAAGATCAATTGGGTGCAAATGGGTCTTTGCCAAAAAGGAGGGTGCTACCGGCAAAGACAGTATCAGATACAAAGCCAGACTGGTAGCCAAAGGTTACGCTCAAAAAGAAGGAATAGACTACAATGAGGTATTTTCACCTGTTGTTAAGCATGCATCTATTCGGATCTTATTGGCTTTAGTAGCACAGTATGACCTAGAGTTAGTTCAACTTGATGTAAGAACTGCATTCCTCCATGGTTCATTAGAGGAGGAAATTCACATGACTCAACCAGATGGTTTTGGAGTCCCCGGTCGCGAAGACTAGAAAAGCAAGTTGAATCGGTCACTGTATGGTCTGAAACAATCCCATGACAGCTGTACAAACGGTTGGACTGTTTCATGACAGGATGAAAAGTACACACGCAGTCAATTGAATCACTGTGTTTATTTCCGGAAACTTCAAGATGGATCATTTGTCTATCTGCTGAAAAAGGCAAGGTAGAGATCGACAGGCTGAAGGCTCAACTGAGCTCAGAGTTCGAGATGAAGGATCTTGGAGAAGCCAATAAATTATTGGGAAGGAGATCAGAATAGACAGAAAAAATTGACTCAGGCTCAGTGCATTGATGGATCATGCCAATGCAGTAGGTGCCCTGATGTGTGTATGAAACCTGAAGGAGAAAGGAGGAAGCTCTGATCAGTAAATTCTCTCTATGGTTTTTCGCCAAGGTGGAGATTGTTGGAATGGTGGCTCAAAGTCACCAAAGGTGGCTTACCACCAATAATGGAAGCTACCACTTGCAAATGGATGGTGGCTACTTTAGCTACCACTTGCAATGTGTTCCCACCATGATAGTTGGCTATGGTGGCTATGGTGGCTGCCACTTGCTAAGTGTTCACACCTTGATATTTTGGCTATAAAATGCCATGTAGAGTAAGAGAGTTGAGAGAGAGAGTGTGAGAATTAAAGAGTTGAAGCAAATACTCTGATTTTATAGAGTAATTCTGGTATTGTTGAGTTGTGAGTTCAGTGCTTGTATAGCACCTTGTATTCTGTATATGTTTATACTCCATCTCCATTAATACAAAGCTTCAAGCTCCTCCTCCCGTGGATGTAAGCACACTTGCTGAACCACGTAAAATATTTGTGTTTTTTCAGTGTGTTTAAATCGGTTTTACTAATCTCGATTTAGTTCCGCACAACAACAAACGCTGCTAAATTTATTCACTTAGCATGAAAATGCCTATAAATTTATTCACTTAGCTGCCTTTTTTATTTTCAAACACCGCTAATGTGCTCAAATATCATCCGTCGAAGTCCTACTCTGACGTTTATAAACACTGAAAAATATCCCTATAAACACTTCTATGTAGCGACATTTTTATTTCAAACGACGCGAAATTCCCCAACATTGTTTTCCACGGTGTTTTTGGAAAACATCGAATGCCGCTAATGTTAAAAAAAGAATAGTATATTAGATGAAAAAATATTTAAAGTTTTTAACTAATCTTAATTAACAAATGTGTATAAGTAGTTAATTACCCATTGCAATAAGCTTCCTATTCTTTGATTAAGCTTCATGGTTTTATGGGTTTTTTCCAGCAAAATATGTTAATTTTCAAAGTCAAGTTAAGTCAATTTGACTGTCATAGTTAATATATAGGACGGTAGGACGGTTGGTACCAACTGCCAACTAATTGGATGGAACAAATTAATTTTCAATTTGAATATTGTGGTCTTATACCCCACCTTATAGAATTTTCAATGCATATATCTAATCATGGCCACGCAAAAAACTTAAGGTTCCACTTGAAATTTTGAATGTTATTTTTATGTAATATTTTTTTCTTTGCTATTCTATGTTAATTTAAAGGTTAACTACAGGTTTGAATATTTTGAATATATAATGAAAGAATAAAAGATTAATTGATCAAATAATTAATTACTGTGACATTAGTGTTTGAGAAGTTATATAAGGTTGAGTTTGAGAATTTAAATTTCAAAAGATGAATTTGGATTTCAAAAATAGTGTAAATTGTGAATAAAACACATATAAAAATAATATTGATGATTATGTTTCAAATCCATGGATTTGTTGGATGCATATTTAGTGGTGAATTTGAAATACCTATAGCTATTTGTGAATTTGAAATTCTTGTTTTTATACTGTAGACACCTAATTTTGTCCGGACCACTAAACAGGTATGTTTTCTTCCCATATTGATGTTTCCGAGTATAAAAAGACTGTTTTCATCCTGCAGGTGGTACTCTGAGACTTAGTTTAAGAGGGCGAGCACAAAAAGTCAAACTTGAAAAAAAGTCAACCCCGAAAAAGTCAACCCCAAAAAAGTCAACCCGAAAAAGTCAACCCCAAAAAGTCAACTACTGAAAAAGTCAACCCACTTTCAAAATCAAGATTTTAAATTCAATTGAAAAATAGAGAAAGAATTTTGATAATCCGAGGTCTACATTGAAAGATATGGAGTTCGGAAGTTGGGATTTGGAGATTCAGTAGAAATTTGGTGAAAAGTGCTTAAACGATCAAACTGGTCGAAATTGAAGGTTCCAAATGAAAGATAAGCACTGACTACGGGTAATGGAGAAGTCACTTGCAAGAAAAACCGAAAGAAAAGTCAATCCGGGAGAAAACCGAGAATTAGGGTTTTTAGTGGATTTCGGTGAAATCGGGAAGAATCACAGAAATGGCCCGACTTGGTAAGACCAAAGCCCGCAATGCATGAGGAATGATTAAAAAGGATGGCCCAAGGCTCAGATTGAAGAAAATCTGAAAATCGGACTTGTTTTGAGGAAAACCGGGTTTCGGAGGTTAAAGGGCAAAATTGGAAAAATTTGGGAAAAATAGCAAATGGACTCCGAAAATTATGGAAAATTTTTCAATCTCATTCTTAAATCATTTGAAAGAGATTGGCAAAAGAAAATATTGATTCCGAGTTCGTTTGCAAAATGGCCAAATCCCCGGCTTCTAATGCAGTAATTCAAAAAGATAAATCCCGGAAAAATAACAAATGGCCTCCAAAAATTCTGAAATTTGGCAAATCTCATTTTTAAATTATTTGGAAGAGATTGGCGAAATAAAATCTTGATTCCGAGTTCGTTTGCAAAATGGCCAAATCCCGGGCCTCCTATGCAGTAATTCAAGCCGATAAATCCCGAAAAAAATACCAAATGAGCTCCAAAAATTATGAAAACTTCCAGATCACACTTTTTAATTATTTTGAAGATATTGGTGAAGAAAAATCTTGATTTGGAGCTCGTTTAAAAAATGGTAAAAAGTAGGGGGCATAAAAGGACATTTTGGGAAGAAAAAATCCAAATAAATAGAAAACGGACTCGAAAAATTTTGAAAACTTACAGAACTCAATATTTTATTATTTTGGAAGCATTAAAAAAAGAAAAATTGAATTTGGAGTCCGTTTGATATTTATTTGCATCCAGGGGGCAAAATGGTCATTTCACCCAAGCAACCGAAAAGGGCTTTTTTGGGCCCTTCAAAAAATCAGAGTTGGGCTGAAAAATAGAAATGCTGGCATGCCCAAGCCCAAAGAAAGGAGGAAGCTTCTAATTTGTTTTTTTTTTTTTTTCAATCAAGTGGTTAAAAATCAAGAGTTAGTTAACCATTCTCTTTGATCAAGCCATGGTGATTAAACCACATAGGTTAAGAAAGATGTCAACATTATTCTTGGATAGCTGTCATTTGAGAGGGCTGAGATGCTAATCTAAGGGTGGTAATTTCATGACTTTTCATCTTGAATTATTGGCCATTTGATGGAAATTAGGTTACACAAAAATGACAACATCTTGGAGTCCATATAAGCATCATTTTAGGCCAGCCCTAGGGGAGGAGGGAGATTTTGTTTTTTCTTTTCCATTTTGGCTGATTTCTCTTAGTTTTTCTTAGTTTTTATCTTCTTGGTTGAGAGGAAAAAAAGAAAAGTTTAGAAAAAAAGGAAAGTTTTAAGAGAAAAGCTTGAAATATTAGCTTCTTGAGGTTGCTCTTGAGCACCAACTCTTGCACTTTCATTTTCTATTCTTATTTTTTGCTATTTTAATCCCTACTTGGTGAGTTTTCATTTTAAAATAATGTTTCTTGTTCTTCCTTCATTTCCTTTCTTAAGTATTTTTTTTTTACATTTTGTTTTTACAATAAACTCACCATGGCCAAATGGCCTACATTATTTATTTTAAGTTATTGTTTTTGATTCATTTTACCATATTGTTTATGCTATTTTCTTTGTTTTTGATGCTTTAAATGTTATGTTATTTCATGTTCTTAAGTTATATTTAATTTGGTTGCTTTGTTTATTGCCATTTATGTCTTAGATATCATGTTTTTTCATTTTTAATTTTCTGTTTTTATGTTGTTTAAATTTGAGCATGTTTTAGAGTTAGCACATTAAGTGTTTGTGAAAATGCTTGTGTGATTCTTTGCATGATTCTTGTTTTATATCTTAGTGAGCATGTTTTAGATTTGGTATATTAGGTGTTTGTGAAAATGCTTGTGTGATTTTTGTGTTATGACTTAGTTTTTCATGCTAGCATGCCAAGTGTTTGTGAAAATGCCATGCTTGTTGGAGCTTGGGGCCATTTGGCTACTCCATGTGTTTTGCATTGTGTGTTGCATTTTTTGTCACGCTAGTTGTTAGGTTTTTGCATTTGCATGATATTTGGTTGGATTTTTGAATTAAGCATGCCTTGTGTTTGTAAAAATGCCATGCATGTTTTAGGTCTAGGTTACATTAAATGCCATGCAAGTTCATGTTAGGTCTAGGCCATATTATTTATGTCATGCATTTTCCTTACATTTAGGTTTAGATCCATGCATTTCATGCATTATGTTTGCTGCATTGTTTCATGCATTTGATGTTCATACCACTTGAATAATGACTTGAGCCAATTAATGGTTCAAAGTCATGCTCTCTTGAGCACACTTGTGGAAAATTAAGTTTGTCAAGTTGATTATTCTACCTTTGTGATTTTTTTTACTTAGCCAATTTTTATCTAACTTTCAAAAAGTCCTAGCTACTGTTTTCAAGTCATTTTATGAGTTTCAAATATTTTTACTTTGGTTTTTAAATGATTTTATCAAAGGCAAAAGTGTGTTGGCAAAGCAGTTTTTTTTTCTCCTCCAAAAACTCGTACATCTTTGATTTTTCTGGGAATTCATCTTTAATCAGAAAATTAAGAAAATTTCTTCTCGTGTAGTTTTACATGTCTTGAGTCTTCAGTATTGTTTTTAGAATTTTTGGAATTTTTAAAAATAGGGTAAAAAATCGTGGATTAAAACTGGACAGTGGAGTCAGAATTGAATTTAAAGAAAAACAAAGCAGTTTTTTTTCTCCTCCAAAAACTCGTACATCTCTGATTTTTCTGGGAATTCATCTTTGATCAGAAAATTAAGAAAATTTCTTCTCGTGTAGTTTTACATGTCCTGAGTCTCCAGTATTTGTTTCATAATTTTTGGAACTTTTAAAAATAGGGTAAAAAATCGTGGATTAAAACTGGACAGTGGAGTCAGAATTGAATTTAAAGAAAAACAAAGCAGTTTTTTTCCTCCAAAAACTCGTACATCTCTGATTTTTCTGGGAATTCATCTTTAATCAGAAAATTAAATCGATTTTTTCTCGTGTAGTTTTACATGTCCTGAGTCTCCAGTATTTGTTTCAGAAGTTTTTGAATTTTTAAAAATAGGGTAAAAAATCGTGGATTAAAACTGGACAGTGGAGTCAGAATTGAATTTAAAGAAAAACCAATTTTCTGTTTTGGTTAATTTACTTAGAGTGGGCTGATTAGGAGGGTTAGCTACTGACTTAGGGTGATTTCTAAGCCTTTTAAACTCTAAAAATGGTTTTTTCAAGCCCCGGGTTAAGGGTAGTCAAGTCCGGATTTTTTAAACTTAGGAAATTAGAGCCATTTTAAAATTTTTAGCCCAGTTTTTATTGTTAATTCAAGCTTTTCAAAATTGTTTTCAAACAATTACAAAGTATTTTGGTTTTAGAATATTTAATTTGACATATTTTCCTAAGGTAGCCGGATATCTTTTTAGATATACGGATTTCCTTAATTAAAGGAAAAAAATACATTTCATGCATTGCATTTTTATTTTCATGCATATTATATGATAGCATTATTTTATTCCATGTCATTTAAATTATATGCCATATCATTCATGTTTGCCATGTCATTTAAGTTGCATTATATTATTTAGATTTTGCTATGTCATTTTATTTATGTCATGCATATACATATTCATTTCTTTTAAATGTTTTCAAAAAAAGATAATGGTTTTCAATAAAAAATATAAAGATATTCCCGAGTTAAAATAATTCATGAGTTCTCTACCGGGTTTGCTGGAGGGAATATCATCAATTATCATTAATAAAGGAATATCTTTCTTTCAAAAAAAAGAATGATTCGGAAGTTTTTCAAAACTAATAAAATTTCTATATTTTGCCATGTTTGTTGGGGAATATAGGAAAATTTTGAATTTATAAATTCCGGATCATTTTCAATAAAAAAAATGAAATTATTTTTCTTTAAATTGGGAATTAACTTGAAATACTAAATTTAAAACCAACTTTTTTACCGAGACTTGAGATAACACACGATTAATAAGGTACCGATTTATACGGGCATTGTGGGGGTGCTAATCCTTCCCCACACGTAACCGACTCCCGAACCCGCTTCTTTGATTTATCTGGTTTAAAACGCAGACTTGAAATTGGTTTTTAAAATGTTTTAATTAATTTTTAAAATATTTTATAAAACCGGTTTTAATAGGTGACCGATCACACCTAGCTAAAAAAGATTGGTGGCGACTCCATGTCTTTTTTGAAGGTCATTTTCAAAACCTTCATTTTTGTAGAGGAATTAAGTCGACTTTTCCTCGGGTTTTTTTTAATGTCACGCTTAAGGAATAATAAAGTCTTGCGATGAGACGTCGTTATTTATTTTTTAGGTTGCGACATATACCTTTCAAATATATAATCATATTGAGTCTTAACTAATTTATACATAATGTATGCATTTCATTCTCACAATTTATATAGCATATCAAATCAAATTTCAAATTCTCAAATTCATATTCCCAAACATAGCATATTAGTTTTGAAAAGTTCTAAGATAAATGAAATCAATTTAACGTTATTTAAGAGGTTTTTTATATGGGGAATTCAAAAAAGATTGAAACTTAATGAATAGACAAGTTGATTGAATCAATCAACACAAATGAAGAATTATAATTCTTGATAATTCTCTATAAATAGAGATGTTAGAAATCATTCCAAATGACTACAAGTTCTTAATTTTTTCTCTCGTTCTCAAATAGACTAAGGTTTCGTTTAGCATTGCTTCTGGCACAACTTTTGAGGTCAAAAACAGCATTTCACCACAAACACAATGCTAAACAGATAAAAAAAATTGGCTTTTGCTATTGAAACCATGTTTTAAAAGCCAAACCAAAAAGCCAAAAAATATAGCTTTTGGATTTAAAAGCTGGCTTTTGGATAAAATAACTTTATTATCCTCACATCTATACATTTTTAATATTTTAAACATATCTTTATTTGACATTTCAATTTCCTACAATACTTTTTCACAGCAATGCTAAACACTTAAAAGTTTTTAGATCACAGTTTTTCATCACACTTTTTAAACATACTTTTTTCAACCCAAGCTTTTTTCAACCTAAGCTTTTTTCAACAGTAATGCTAAACTAGCCCTAAGTCTTTTATACATTATTTCTTGTAAAAAATAATGTATAAAAAAGATGATTTTACTGCTCATTAGAAAGTGTTTAGTGGTTTGAGTTTATTAGTGTAAATTGCACTCAGACAAAGGTTTCATTGTATCCAATGACTATTGATTCACCCTCTTGCACACTATAAATATTGGGGGCTAAATTAGGCTAAAGGAAAGTGACATTTGAAGCAAGTCTTGAAGTCATATTCTCTCATGTTATGTCTTTCCATTTTATACTCACCAAGAAAACAACAATCTTTAATAAATTTACCAATTGCATTCGAATGTCATGTTTAGGAAGCAAGGCATCCGAATGTTAGATTAATAGCATTTGAATGACATGTCTTGGAAGAGATTCTGACTTAAAATAACAAAGGAGCATCTAAATGCCCTGATTCGAATCCGAATGCTCTAGTACAAATTTTCACTCAAAAGAAAATATTTATCCTAAAATCATATGGCATTCGAATTCTCAAGCTTGGACATTCGGATTCCCATATTAAAACCTCTTAAATCAACTTAAATTGATTTCCTTTGTCTTAGAACTTTTCAAAGCTATTATATAATTTCTCAAATACTAGTTTCACATTAATTGATTATTTAATCAATTAATATTTTATTCTTTCACTATATTTTGAAATATTCCAATACTACATGTTTAGTTATTAATTATATTTTTCGCGACTTTTTATTTTGATCATCTACAATGTTTTTGAAATTTAAATTTTTGATCACTCAACCATTAGAGATTAAGGGTTGATTAATGTGGTATGTCACATCATTTGACATTCTTTATATGATATTCTCATGTCATATAACTATGTCACATGGCACTATTTGTATTATAATTTTTTAAAAAATAAATAAATAAGTTACACATTCACTTAACTTTTTTATTTTGCCCATTTAACTTTGAAAATTTGCAATTTAATCACCAAAATTTATAAATGGCTGCAATGACTATTGTTATAAATGGCTGTCATGACAAATTACACAACCGTGATTTCATATTGTTATAAATGGCTACCACGACTATTGCAGCAGACATGAATGGAAAACACACTATTTCCTTCTTGCTAAATTCTCTCTTCTACTTCTTCTTAATTAACTCTCTATTTCTTTCCTCTTTTTGTTTTCTTTTTCCTTCTCTTTTATTAACTGTCTCTTGAATTTGTCTTGCATCATATTCTTCCTGAAACCGCCTCTTAATTATCTCCTATGGAAATTGCAAGCCTTGTCTAAGAGGCTATCTCATCTTTGTCTGGTTGTTGCAGTACAACAGAAAGAGAGTACCTTATCTCGATCTGTCATCTCGAAAAGAATATAAGATCTTTGAGAAGTGAAAAAGAAAAGCTTAGGCAGCAAAGAGACGATGTGAGGACCAAAGTTGAAACTGCTGAGCGGCAACAAATGCGGCGTAGGGAGCAAGTCGATGGATGGTTACGGCGAGTAGAAGAACTGGAAGCTGAACTTAAAAAGATTTTACCAGAAGACGAAAAGGAGCCTCAACAAAGATGTTTCTGCAACTTTTCTCCCAAAAGTTTGAGGTCTCGTTACAAGCTCGGGAAGCAGGTAATCAAAAAATTGAAAGTTATTTCTGAATTGAAAACGGAGGGAAATTTTGGTGATGTTGCTGATATGTTGCCCCCGCCCTTGGTGGATGAAATGCCTCTCGACGATACCGTGGGCATGGATTCAAATTTTAGGGAGGTTTGGAGCTACTTTTGTGATGAACGAGTGGGAATCATTGGAATATATGGTCTGGGGGGTTGGCAAAACCACCCTCTTGACTAAAATCAACAATGAACTAATTGGCAGAGTTGGTCAAGATTATGATGTGGTGATATGGGTCGTGGTGTCAAGGGATCAGAACATGGAAAAGGTCCAGGATCAAATTGGCCGAAAACTAGGCTTCCCTGATAACATATGGAGTGGAATGAGCCAAAATGAGAAAAAAAATTCCATCTTCAGGGTGTTGAAAACAAAAAGATTTGTGCTGTTGTTAGATGATGTCTGGGAGGTTTATGATCTTTCAAACGCTGGGGTTCCACTGCCCAGTGAACAAAACAAGGCCAAAGTAGTACTCACAACACGTCAAGAGGATGTGTGCGATCTCATGTATGCACAAAGGAAGTTCAAAGTGAATTGTTTAGCGCGGAGGGAAGCATGGGAATTATTTCAAAGCAAGGTGGGAGAAGAAGTCCTACAGTTGGACCCAGCCATACCCAAACTAGCAGAAACGATTGCAAACGAATGTAGCGGTTTGCCGCTTGCACTCATCACTGTTGGACAAGCCATGCGTAGCAGAAGAACCATTGAAGAATGGCGTTATGCGGCCACCACGTTGAGGAAATCTGCTGCTGAATTCACTAGTATGGAGAAAAAGGTACTTTCTCTACTAGAGTTCAGCTTTGATAGCTTATCCGATGATACTACTAAATCTTGCTTCTTGTATTGCGCACTGTATCCTGAAGATTGGTATCAGGATAAAAATAATCTTATAAATACTTGGGCTGGAGAAGGATTTTTAGATCAAAGTGATGATCTGAATGAAGTTTATGATATGGGCAACCATATTATAGGCACCTTAAAGCTGGCATGCTTGTTGGAAAGTGGTGAACGTGTCGGAGATAATTTTGTTAAAATGCATGACATGATTCGAGACATGGCACTGTGGGTAATTTCAGACAAGGCAGCTAGGAAGGGGAAGTTTTTGGTGCAAGTTGGTGTCAAATTGACCAAAGCACCTGCACTCTCACAGTGGGAGAGGGCTGAAAGAATATCACTGATGAACAATTCTATTGATCAACTAACAGGAACACCTAGGTGTCCCAATCTGTTGACTTTGCATCTTCGACAGAATGCTTTGAAAATGATATCAAATAGCTTCTTTGATTTGATGCCTTCTCTTAAGCTGTTAGACCTATCTCATAATAAAAGTTTAGCAGAGTTGCCCAGAAGCTTTTTTGAATTGATCTCCTTGCAACATCTTGACCTTTCTTATTCAGGGGTTAAAGAGCTGCCTCTGGAATTTAGAAAACTAACCAAGTTGAAATTTTTATATGTGAATAACATGGATAAACTTCAGAGTCTTCCACAACAGGTTCTATCAAATCTCTCAATGTTGAAAAGATTGGACTTGTTCCATTCTGGTATTTCAGATCAAGTAGTGGACGGTAATGTCTTTTCTGGTGGTAATGAACTGTTGATGGATGAACTCGAGTGCTTATCGGACCTGCAAGCCTTAAGTTTCACTGTAAAAAGCGAGCATGCACTGCAAAAATTTTTGAGGTCAGATAAATTACAAAAACTCACATATGGCCTTGACATTGAGTTATGCAGAGGTACTACTATCCTGAGACTTCAGAATGATATGAGCTTGTCTTGGGTTCAAATCGGTAATTGCAGTGAATTGGAAGAATTGGCTATTGACTGGGTTGGAGGAGGAGGGCAAGACATGGTGCCTGAGAATCCATGCAACAACGCAAGATGTTTTGTTCACCTTGGTAGTCTCATAATCAAGAACTGTAAAGTTTTGGTGCATCTGAATTGGCTTATTTGGGTCCCAAATCTCAACTCTCTAGAAATTGCGAATTGTGAAGCAATGAAAGAACTTATAGGCGATGGTGATGGAGTTGAGATAATAGAGGAAAGTTCGGTTTTCCGCTATCTCCAGACGTTACAGCTTCATGATCTACCCCAACTGGAGAGCATTTGTAGTCATCCCTTGTCCTTTCTCTCTCTGCGTCAAATCCATGTGTTTGACTGCCCAATGCTCAAGAAACTCCCATTTCATGCCAACAGCGCCAAGGACAAACTACATACTATTGCAGGACAGGAAGCATGGTGGAATGGACTATAATGGGAAGACATGGCCATAAAATCTAATTTCTCCCCTTACTTCCGGGACACTGATGCTCCAGCCAAACCATAATTTGATAGTTCGGGATTCTCAAGCATATTCCCTTTGGCTTGGAAGCAATTTGCTTTAAGTTGACTGGAGATTTCTGGATAATTAATTTCTGTTAGTTGATCAGTACGTTCTATAATAAGTCCTTTAATCTGGTGTGTTTGGACCATAGTTATGGTTTGCATCTGTTAATTACTTTTTTGTCAGCTTGGATATGTGTCTTAAAGTATTTCTATGGCATATCGAGTGAGTGTGGGTTCTTAAATTGTTTCTTAGGAATTTTTTTTTTTTGGCTTGTTTCCTGATGGAGACTCAATTAAGAGTTGTAAACCCAAGTGCAGGTTATGTTCAAGTAATAAATTCTCGGGTGTCCGAGGTCGAACCACAGGGAAGCGTATTAGTAAGTATAAGTTTATAAATATATAAGAAAAAGAAAGTAAACAAGATATTAGGGAATCAACAACAAAACAAGATAAACAAGATATTAGAGAACAAAATAAACAAAATAACATAAAAGAAATTAAACAAGATATAAAAAAAAAACAATAAGAAAAGATGTTGAGGTTAGAGAATCCACTCTTGGCGTTATGCTAAGATTAATCTTGTTTTATTACTCAATTGAAATTCACACATAAGGGAGGTTCCAATCGGAAGGTTTAGAAATTCAGTCCAAATTATCCAACGTCCATAGCATATGATATTATGTTCATTTGGTGTCCTCAAAACTCATAAAAAGAGTCCAAGCATTCCTTATGCCAAGGTATATGTCTACAACAAATCAAGGTTATGAAACCAAGCATTTACTGTGCCATTTTCATTGTCAATAATGAATCAAGATCCCTACTTTGCAAGTATGATTTTAAACCAAAAGAAAATATTATCTATACTAGTGTTTATAAATGATGATTCATTTTAGCTCATGTTTAAGAGACTAACCTTAGCATTTACCAAAAGCTTCACCTCATCACCTCAACAATATGATTAGCAACACATACTAGATATGAATAAAATGAAAAGAAATGTAAGAAACATAAGTAAATAAAGAAAAAGAAAACTAGAGAAAGGAAAGAAGAAGAAAACTTAGAGAATTTTATTACAATGGCTAATATCCTACCAATGTATAATTCTGCTCTTACAATCATCCAAGGCCCTCTATTTATACACATTTTGGAGAGCTAAATGACAAGAGACAAGCTTTATAAATTTCAAAGGTAGGTATAATAGGTGGGTGCATTTTTCTAACAATTTTCGTCATATTGTATGACAATTCTGATCAGCCAGCTTGATGGTTGATTTTGTCAATGTTGGAGGCTTGATCTGATCAAATTGTCTTCTAGAAAAATATTCCCCTATCAGTTTGTGATCCATAGCCGTTAGAATCAGCTCATTTTCTCATGTGGATCAGAGGATATGGTCAAAATACCAAAACTGGTCAGAACAGACGGCATTGCACATCAGCCAACTTGATACCACATTTCGCTAGGGAAAACGACTCCGTTTCAAGAAGTGTAAAGCATGAAAAAGATAGATATGCCTCTTAACTTTGCACTGTAAAAATTTCAGCCTTACTGCTTCAGTGAAACTCCATATATAGCTGATATGGCAAAAGGTGTCGGAACTGGAACTGAACTGGATTTGCCCTTAATTCTTGATTTAACCTAGTAATCTGAAATCACTCAAAGAAACTCGTGAAAAACACCAAATTACATAAAAATATAAAATATCATAAACACAATTAGACTAAGCAATAATAACTCGTATTTGACACAAAACAATAATAAAACATAACTAAAAACTATATAATTATACGAGTTATCACACCCCCACACTTAGATTGTTGCTAGTCCCTAGCAACGACTCAATCCTAGAAAAAATAAACAGGAAACAAGTTAAAGGGATCTCAAACAAACAAGCAAGATCAAGCGTAAGAATTGGCAAGGCATCTAATTAAGTGTCATTGGCATATTAAGTTCGAGTAAAGGGACAATGAGATTAAAATTGAAGGCTGTAGACACCTAATTTTGTCCGGACCACTAAACAGGTATGTTTTCTTCCCATATTGATGTTTCCGAGTATAAAAATACTGTTTTCATCCTTCAGGTGGTACTCCGAGACTTAGTTTAAGAGGGCGAGCATAAAAAGTCAAACTTGAAAAAAAGTCAACCCCGAAAAAGTCAACCCTAGAAAGTCAACTATTGAAAAAGTCAACCTACTTTCAAAATCAAGATTTTAAGTTCAATTGAAAAATGGAGAAAGAATTTTGATAATCTGAGGTCTACATTGAAAGATATGGAGTTCGGAAGTTGGGATTTGGAGATTCAGTAGAAAAGAAACCCTAATCCGAGAAATTTGGGGAAAAGTGCTTAAACGATCAAACTGGTCAAAATTGAAGGTTCCAAATGAAAGATAAGCACTGACTACGGGTAATGGAGAAGTCACTTGCAAGAAAAACCGAAAGAAAAGTCAATCCGGGAGAAATCCGAGAATTAGGGTTTTTAGTGGATTTCGGTGAAATCGGGAAGAATCACAGAAAAGGCCCGACTTGGTAAGACCAAAGCCCCCAATGGATGAGGAATGATTAAAAAGGATGGCCCAAGGCTCAGATTGAAGAAAATCTGAAAATCGGACTTGTTTTGAGCAAAACCGGGTTTCGGAGGTTAAAGGGCAAAATTGGAAAAATTTGGGAAAAATAGAAAATGGACTCCAAAAATTCTGAAAATTTTGTCAATCTCATTCTTAAATCATTTGAAGGAGATTGGCAAAAGAAAATCTTGATTCCGAGTTCGTTTGCAAAATGGCCAAATCCCGGGCTTCTTATGCAGTAATTCAAAAAGATAAATCCCGGAAAAATAGCAAATGGACTCCAAAAATTCTGAAATTTGGCAAATCTCATTTTTTAATTATTTGGAAGATATTGGCGAAAGAAAATCTTGATTCCGAGTTCGTTTGCAAAATGGCCAAATCCCGGGCCTCCTATGCAGTAATTCAAGCCGATAAATCCCGAAAAAATACCAAATGAGCTCCAAAAATTATGAAAACTTCCAGATCACACTTTTTAATTATTTTGAAGAGATTGGTGGAGAAAAATCTTGATTTGGAGCTCGTTTAAAAAATGGTAAAAAGTAGGGGCATAAAAGGACATTTTGGGAAGAAAAAATCCAAATAAATAGCAAACGGACTCGGATAATTTTGAAAACTTCCAGAACTCAATATTTTATTATTTTGGAAGTATTAAAAAAGAAAAATTGAATTTGGAGCCCTTTTGATATTTATTTTGCATCCGGGGGGCAAAATGGTCGTTTCACCCAAACAACCGAAAAGGGCTTCTTTGGGCCTTTCAAAATTCAGAGCTGGGCTGGAAAAGAGAAGTGCTGGCCTGCCCAAGCCCAAAGGAAGGAGGAAGCTTAGGATTTTTTCAATAAAGTGATTAAAAATCAAGAGTTAAGTTAGAGATTTTTATTTTTGAGCCTAAGTCCCAATCCCACATCCCTTTGTAATGTCAAGCCAAGGAGGTGCTCACCTTATAAATAAGGAGTCTTAGCCTTTGGTTGAAATCACCCACTACCCCTTGTGAGATAGTCTATACACTTGTATTAGGATTATCCGGGTGGTGAGTCATAGTGTTTTTGTTGAGAGGGTTTGTAGCTTAATCCGTTCAAAAGCTACTCTAAGGGTTTATAGCTTAATCCGTTCAAAAGCTACTTGATGGAGACTCAATTAAGAGTTATAAACCCAAGTGCAGGTTATGTTCAAGTAATAAATTCTCGGGTGTCCGAGGTCGAACCACAGGGAAGCGTATTAGTAAGTATAAGTTTATAAATATATAAGAAAAAGAAAGTAAACAAGATATTAGGGAATCAACAACAAAACAAAATAAACAAGATATTAGAGAACAAAATAAATAAAATAACATAAAAGAAATTAAACAAAATATAAAAAAACAATAAGAAAAGATGTTGAGGTTAGAGAATCCACTCTTGGTTTTATGCTAAGATTAATCTTGTTTTATTACACAATTGAAATCCACACATAAGGGAGGTTCTAATCGGAAGGTTTAGCAATTCAGTCCAAATTGTCCAACGTCCATAGCATATGATATTATGTTCATTTGGTGTCCTCAAAACTCATAAAAAGAGTCCAAGCATTCCTTATGCCAAGGTATATGTCTACAACAAATCAAGGTTATGAAACCAAGCATTTACTGTGCCATTTTCATTGTCAATAATGAATCAAGATCCCTACTTTGCAAGTATGATTTTAAACCAAAAGAAAATATTATCTATACTAGTGTTTATAAATGATGATTCATTTTAGCTCATGTTTAAGAGACTAACCTTAGCATTTACCAAAAGCTTCACCTCATCACCTCAACAATATGATTAGCAACACATACTAGATATGAAGAAAATGAAAAGAAATGTAAGAAGCATAAGTAAATAAAGAAAAAGAAAACTAGAGAAAGGGAAGAAAAAGAAAACTTAGAGAATTTTATTACAATGGCTAATATCCTACCAATGTATCTAATGCTCATCCAAGGCCCTCTATTTATACACATTTTGGAGAGCTAAATGACAAGAGACAAGCTTTATAAATTTCAAAGGTAGGTATAATAGGTGGGTGCATTTTTCTAACAATTTTCGTCATATTGTATGATAATTCTGATCAGCCAGCTTAATGGTCGATTTTGTCAATGTTGGAGGCTCGATCTGATCAAATGGTATTCTAGAAAAATATACCCCTATCAGTTACGGATCCATAGACGTTGGAATCAGATCATTTGCTCATATGGATCGGAAGATATGGTCAAAATACCAAAACAGGTCAGCACAGACGTCATTGCACATCAGCCAACTTGATGGTCGATTTCGCTAGGGAAAACGACTCCGTTTCAAGAAGTGTAAAACATGAAAAAGATAGATATGCCTCTTAACTTTGCACTTTAAAATCTTCAGCCTTATTGCTTCAGTGAAACTCCAGATATAGCTGATATGGCAAAAGGTGTGGGAACTGGAACTGAACTGGATTTGCCCTTAATTGTTGATTTAACCTAGTAATCTGAAATCACTCAAAGAAACTCGTGAAAAACACCAAATTACATAAAAATATAAAATATCATAAACACAATTAGACTAAGCAATAATAACTCGTATTTGACACAAAACAATAATAAAACATAACTAAAAACTATATAATTATACGAGTTATCACACCCCCACACTTAGATTGTTGCTAGTCCCTAGCAACGACTCAATAAAAATAAAATAAGAAAATCTAATCTAATCCATTTTCATAGGAAATCACGGTGGCACTTAGCATGTGACACAAGCCTTTAAACCCCTAGGTGTCCCTAGTGGACGAGTTTAGTCTCGTGAGGGTTTGCTAGAACAATACCCACAAACATTGAAAAACTAAAATATAAGTAAACTACATACACTAAAAATATTTACTCCTAATCCTTTCAATATAAATTTGAGACAATCTTTGAACAAGTCTTATAAACTAATCAATAGCTCAAAGAATTTCACAAAAATTCATGCTTGAATGTAAATAAATGAGTTAAGCCAATATTAACATAACATATTTCAATCAAAATAGTGCATATTCAACTTAATCTCAACCTCTCACATGGGATACTCTCATGATTTTCACTCTTTAAAGTAGTGGTAAAGTGTTTACACTCAATCAATCTCATGAAAACACTTCTACCATATGCTTGCTTGTCCACCTATTCTCCACTATTTAGATCATACAACTTCATAAATCAAGAGGTCTTTATTCAAGGTTGTAATGGGGCCAAAGGGTTATAATGTGGTTAAAGAACAAAAGGATAAAGATATCACAAAGGTTCCAAAGAGTTCATAGAGTTTAGAGACATAATAAGATCATACAAATAAATTTCTCAAAACTCTTTACAAGTACATAGTCACATAGGCTAAATATTCATGTTGAGCCTTTGCTTCATTCTAACCAACTTTGTAACATCTTTTCTTTACTTTAACTAGAAGTTCAAGAGAAGTTTTTTTTTTTTTTGAATATGGGAATGTATTTAACAATGATCCCTTTCTTTTTCTCTTGACTTTTTCTTTTTTTTTTCTTCCTCCACACTTATCTTTTGTTTCTAACCCAAATTTTCAACTAAAAATATCCCTTTGTTTTTTGCAATATGTCTCAAAATATATAATCCATCTTTAGAACAAGGGTAAGGATATAAGTATATTTAGGCTAGGTGTAAGTTGTGGTTACCAATAAAACAACATATTTAATGTAGGCTCAAATTGGCTCACTAGTGGGGATGTTCTCTTAGAACATTAATAATGGATGGCTGTTTGGCTCTGGTTATAATCCTAATGCCTCTATCATATTCATGTTGTCACATGTATCAATATAGTCTCAAACGGTTTAAAGCAAGTTCTAGAGAATCATGTAATCATAAGAGCACTCAAGAAAGAAATTAGATTGATTTGTATAATGCATCAATCATTATAGGCTCAAAAACTCACAAGGATGATTATACAAGTCAGATTAAGTCTAAACATGCTTCTTTCTCAATCAACATATCATATTAACATTGGCTCATAAAAAGGTTGACATCAAGCTCAATTCTCATGAAAATCTTCTCACTAATAAATCTGTTTTAGACTTATGCGATTCATATCTCATCATTGTATTAAAAAGGAACTAAAACACACTAAAAAAATAATAATAATAATAATAAAGACTCATAAAAAAATAGTAGACAAAAATAAAAGAAATCCAAAATCATTCCCCCCACACTTAATTCTTACATTGTCCTCAATGTAAGTCTATTAACCCAAATGAAAGAATCATGTGTAAGAGAAAAGAACTAATAATATAAGAATAGGAATAACTAAGACTCAAAACAAAACAAACTCATGCAACCTAAATAATCCTAAAATACTAAACAAAAATTAACAAGTAAACATAAAAAGATTAAAATCAAACTGACAAGGTATGTCTCAAGTCTCCCTTACTCAGACCTTGTTCAGAATGAATACTTCTAAATTGCTTAAAACACAACAAACTTTTTCTTTTTTTTTTTTGAAAGAAGAAATCAAACTTACAAGGTATGTCTCAAGTCTCCCTTACTCAGACCTTGTTCAGAATGAATACTTCTAAATGGCTTAAAACACATCAATTTTTTTTTTTTTAGAGAAAGATTAGTAAAAATTATATTTACATCTAGTTATTTTCAAAACAAGGATCAGAAAGAAAAACAACCTCTTCTTGAGTAACATGATTTTCCAAAAAGAGTTTGAGTCTTTGTCCATTTACCTTGAATACGTTACCATTTTTAGGATTCTCAATGTCAACTGCTCCATAGTGATACACATGCTTAACCACAAATGGGCCAGTCCATCTTGATCTCAACTTACCAGGAAATATGTGAAGTCTAGAATTATAAAGTAGAACTTTTTGCCCAACATCGAATGTTTTTCTTGAAATTAACTTGTCATGAAAGGCTTTAGTTCTTTCTTTATGAATTTTAGAATTCTCATATGCATCATTTCTGAGTTCCTCAAACTTTTGTTTCCAACAATGCTTAACCTGAAAATAATTTAACAAAGAATCAGTGTGTGAAATTAATGAAGCATTATCAAACTCACATTCAATTAAATAAGCTTCTAAAGGATCATGGAATGTGGTAGTGGTGAGATGTTCATGAACAAGTTCTTCAATGAAATCCACTTCATGTACTTCTGAATCATCACCAGGTTGCTTGCAAATGTTGAACACATTTAATTCTAAAGTCATATTTCCAAAAGAAATGTTCAAATTACCATTCCTGCAATTTATCAGAGCATTAGAAGTTGCAAGAAATGGACGGCCTAATATAACACGAATTTGAACATTTGGATTTGAAACAGGATGTGTGTCCAAAATAATAAAATCAACAGGGAAGTAAAAATTATCAATTTGAACCAAAACATCTTCAACTATCCCTCGAGGAATTTTTACAGAACGATCAGCTAGTTGAAGTGTAACAGGTGTTTCCTTGAGTTCACCTAAACCTAACTGTTGATAAACAGAAAAAGGCAAAAGATTAACACTAGCACCAAGATCAAGCAATGCACGTTCTATTCTAGTGTTTCCAATGATGCATGAGATTGTTGGACATCCAGGATCTTTGAATTTTGGTGGAGTAAGGTGCTGAATGATTGAGCTTACACTTTCCGTCAGAAATGCTTTCTTTTGTACATTATGTTTCCTTTTAACTGTGCACATGTCCTTCAAAAATTTAGCATAAGATGGAACTTGTTTGATTGCATCCAATAAAGGAATGTTAATCTTAACTTGTTTGAAAAGTTCATAAATTTCTGCATTTTGATTCAAATTCTTTATTGTTTGCAACCTTTGAGGAAAAGGAGCAGGATGCATACCTTTTTCTTTGTCCAAATTTTCAAGAAGTTCAGACTTACCATCATCCTTACCATTACTTTTCGGAGGGGAAGGAGGATCTTGGTCTTTTGATGGAATGTTTTTGTCAATTGCCTTTCCACTTCGAAGAGTTGTGATAGAACTGGCATTTTCCTGTTGAGTTTCATTGGAGCAAGAAACAAGACATTGAGTAGAAGGGTTAGGCTGAGGTTGAGCAGGAAACTTACCTTTTTCTTGAGTGCGTAATGAAGCTGTCAATGTGGACAAGGTGTTTTTGATCTCATTGATGTCCTGTGAAGTTTGGTTATTCACATTTTCTTGTGTTTGCATGAATGCTTGCAATGTCTCTTCCAAGGTTTGTACACGTGAAGGTTGATAGGAAAAAGTGTTGCCCGGCTTTTGAGATTGTGGTACCTGAACATGATTATTATTCCGCCAACTGAAATTGGGATGATTTCTCCATCCAGGGTTATATGTTTCAGAGTAAGAAGAAGCAAAAGGCTTTTTAAATGTGTTTATGGAATTTACTTGATCATGCAACGCTTCTTTAAGAATGGGAATGTTTGGACATTCAGAAGTGGGGTGTCCCATGATTTCACAAATTCCACAACTTTCTTCATTTTTAACCGTTTTGACTTCTTTTACTTCTCTAAGTTCCATGGCTTCAATCTTTCTAGCCAAATTAGCTACTTTAGCTTTTATCTCATCTTCTTGACTAAAATGATATTTACCTCTGTTAGAAACAAGATTAGATCTATTGGAACTTTCAGAGGAATTATCTGTGTGACAGGCTTGAGAGTTATCTGCCAAATGGTCTAAGTAGTCAAAGGCTTCTTCAGGTTCTTTTTCTAGAAACTCACCGTTACACATTGTTTCAACAAATTGTTTAGTTTCGGGAGTTAAACTTTCATAAAAGAAACTAATAAGACGCCATTTTTCAAAACCATGATGTGGACAAGAACTTAACAAATCTTTAAAACGCTCCCAGCACTGAAAAAATGCTTCATTTTGATTTTGATTGAAATTTTGAATCTGTCTTTTCAAAGCAGTAGTTTTATGTGCTGGGAAAAATTTCTTTAGAAACTCAGTTTGTAATTCTTGCCATGTGCCAATTGACCTTGGTTTTAAATTATGAAGCCAAATTTTTGCTTTATCTTTTAAAGAAAAAGGAAATAATTTTAGCTTGACAATTTCATTTGTACATTGTTGGTCATTAAAGGTGACACATACATCTTCGAAGTCTTTTAGAAACGAGTAAGCACTTTCCGATTCTAACCCATGGAAATTTGGAAGCAAAGCTATCATACCTGGTTTAAAACGAGAGTTGTTTGCATTGAGAGGAAAAATAAAACAAGAGGGTGATGAGCTTCGAGTTGGTTGCAAGTAGTCACGCATGGTGCGTACTTGTCTGTTCTCATCTTCAGCATGAACACTTTCATTGTCAGCCATGGTAGGAGTTGTATTAGAAGGATTACATGAAAAAGTTTCACAATAAAATCTAACTAAACGACGAGATCTAAAATCACGTCGCCAAACAAAAATAAAACAAAGTTAATGTACAAATTAGGCGGTATAACCAGCCAATAAAAATAAAACAAAGTTAATATACAATATAAATATAAATATATACAAAATTAGGCGGCATAACCAGCCAATAAAAATAAATATACTTATAAACTTTTATACTTAGTATTGCTTCCCCGGCAACGGCGCCAAAAACTTGATGGAGACTCAATTAAGAGTTATAAACCCAAGTGCAGGTTATGTTCAAGTAATAAATTCTCGGGTGTCCGAGGTCGAACCACAGGGAAGCGTATTAGTAAGTATAAGTTTATAAATATATAAGAAAAAGAAAGTAAACAAGATATTAGGGAATCAACAACAAAACAAAATAAACAAGATATTAGAGAACAAAATAAATAAAATAACATAAAAGAAATTAAACAAAATATAAAAAAAAACAATAAGAAAATATGTTGAGATTAGAGAATCCACTCTTGGTGTTATGCTAAGATTAATCTTGTTTTATTACACAATTGAAATCCACACATAAGGGAGGTTCCAATCGGAAGGTTTAGCAATTCAGTCCAAATTGTTCAACGTCCATAGCATATGATATTATGTTCATTTGGTGTCCTCAAAACTCATAAAAAGAGTCCAAGCATTCCTTATGCCAAGGTATATGTCTACAACAAATCAAGGTTATGAAACCAAGCATTTACTGTGCCATTTTCATTGTCAATAATGAATCAAGATCCCTACTTTGCAAGTATGATTTTAAACCAAAAGAAAATATTATCTATACTAGTGTTTATAAATGATGATTCATTTTAGCTCATGTTTAAGAGACTAACCTTAGCATTTACCAAAAGCTTCACCTCATCACCTCAACAATATGATTAGCAACACATACTAGATATGAAGAAAATGAAAAGAAATGTAAGAAACATAAGTAAATAAAGAAAAAGAAAACTAGAGAAAGGGAAGAAAAAGAAAACTTAGAGAATTTTATTACAATGGCTAATATCCTACCAATGTATCTAATGCTCATCCAAGGCCCTCTATATATACACATTTTGGAGAGCTAAATGACAAGAGACAAGCTTTATAAATTTCAAAGGTAGGTATAATAGGTGGGTGCATTTTTCTAACAATTTTCGTCATATTGTATGACAATTCTGATCAGCCAGCTTAATGGTCGATTTTGTCAATGTCGGAGGCTCGATCTGATCAAATGGTCTTCTAGAAAAATATACCCCTATCAGTTACGGATCCATAGACGTTGGAATCAGATCATTTGCTCATATGGATCGGAAGATATGGTCAAAATACCAAAACAGGTCAGCACAGACGTCATTGCACATCAGCCAACTTGATGGTCGATTTCGCTAGAGAAAACGACTCCGTTTCAAGAAGTGTAAAACATGAAAAAGATAGATATGCCTCTTAACTTTGCACTTTAAAAACTTCAGCCTTATTGCTTCAGTGAAACTCCAGATATAGCTGATATGGCAAAAGGTGTCGGAACTGGAACTGAACTGGATTTGCCCTTAATTGTTGATTTAACCTAGTAATCTGAAATCACTCAAAGAAACTCGTGAAAAACACCAAATTACATAAAAATATAAAATATCATAAACACAATTAGACTAAGCAATAATAACTCGTATTTGACACAAAACAATAATAAAACATAACTAAAAACTATATAATTATACGAGTTATCACTACTCTGAGGGTTTATAGCTTAATCCGTTCAAAAGCTACTCTGAGGGTTTGTAGCTTAATCCGTTCAAAAGCTACTCTGAGGGTTTATAGCTTAATCCGTTCAAAAGCTACTTGGTGAGTTTTCATTTTAAAATAATGTTTCTTGTTCTTCCTTCATTTCCTTTCTTAAGTATATTTTTCTTACATTTTGTTTTTACAATAAACTCACCATGGCCAAATGGCCTACATTATTTATTTTAAGTTGTTGTTTTTGATTCATTTTACCATATTGTTTATGCTATTTTCTTTATTTTTGATGTTTTAAATATTATGTTATTTCATGTTCTTAAGTTATATTTAATTTGGTTGCTTTGTTTGTTGCCATTTATGTCTTAGATATCATGTTTTTGCATTTTTAATTTTCTGTTTTCATGTTATTTAAATTTGAGCATGTTTTAGAGTTAGCATATTAAGTGTTTGTGAAAATGCTTGTGTGATTCTTTGCATGATTCTTGTTTTATATCTTAGTGAGCATGTTTTAGATTTGGTATATTAGGTGTTTGTGAAAATGCTTGTGTGATTTTTGTGTTATGACTTAGTTTTTCATGCTAGCATACCAAGTGTTTGTGAAAATGCCATGCTTGTTGGAGCTTGGGGCCATTTGGCTACTCCATGTGTTTTGCATTGTGTGTTGTATTTTTGTCATGCTAGTTGTTAGGTTTTTGCATTTGCATGATATTTGGTTGGATTTTTGAATTAAGCATGCCTTGTGTTTGTGAAAATGCCATGCATGTCTTAGGTCTTGGTTACATTAAATGCCATGCAAGTTCATGTTAGGTCTAGGCCATATTATTTATGTCATGCATTTTCCTTACATTTAGGTTTAGATCCATGCATTTCATGCATTATGTTTGCTGCATTGTTTCATGCATTTCATGTTCATGCCACTTGAATAATGACTTGAGCCAATTAATGGTTCAAAGTCATGCTCTCTTGAGCACACTTGTGGAAAATTAAGTTTGTCAAATTGATTATTCTACCTTTGTGATTTTTTTTACTTAGCCAATTTTTATCTAACTTTCAAAAAGTCCTAGCTACTGCTTTCAAGTCATTTTATGAGTTTTAAATATTTTTATTTTTATTTTTAAATGATTTTATCAAAGATAAAAAAATATGTTGGTAAAACTGTTTTTTTCAGTTTTTTTTTTTCAAACAAACTCGTACATTTCTGATTTTTCTGGGAATTCATCTTTGATCAGAAAATTAAGCCGATTTTTTCTCGTGTATTGTTACATGTCCTGAGTCTCCAATAATTGTTTCAGAATTTTTGGAATTTTTAAAAATAGGGTAAAAATCGTGGATTAAAACTAGACAGTGGTGTCAGAATTGAATTTAAAGAAAAACAAAGCAGTTTTTTTCTTCTCCAAAAACTCGTACATCTCTGGTTTTTCTGGGAATTCATCTTTGATAAAAAAATTAAGCCGATTTTTTCTCGTGTAGTTTTACATGTCTTGAGTTTTCAGTATTTTTTTTAGAATTTTTGGAATTTTTAAAGATAGGATAAAAAATCGTGGATTAAAACTGGACAGTGGAGTCAGAATTGAATTTAAAGAAAAACCATTTTTCTGTTTTGGTTAATTTACTTAGAGTGGGCTGATTAGGAGAGTTAGCTACTGACTTAGGGTGGTTTCTAAGCCTTTTCAAACTCTAAAAATGGTTTTTCAAGTCCCGGGTTAAGGGTAGTCAAGTCCGGATTTTTTTAAACTTAGGAAATTAGAGCCATTTAAAAATTTTTAGCCCAGTTTTTATTGTTAATTCAAGCTTTTCAAAATTGTTTTCAAACAATCACAAAGTATTTTGGTTTTAGAATATTTAATTTGATATATTTTCCTAAGGTAGCCGGATATCTTTTTAGATATACGGATTTCCTTAATTAAAGGAAAAAAATACATTTCATGCATTGCATTTTTATATTCATGCATTTTATATGTGATTCTTGCCATAATAATTTCTATGATATTGTTGTTATTTTGATTTATATTTTTTTGATGTTACATAGTTTATTATATGGTTTTGAATATTTCATGATATCCTATGCTTTTATTTAGTTATTTTTATTTGGTATATACTATGTCATGCATATACATATTCATTTATTTTAAATATTTTCAAAAAGATAATGGTTTTCAATAAAAATAAAGATATTCCCGAGTTAAAATAATTCATGAGTTCTCTACCGGGTTTGCTGGAGGGAATTTCATCAATTATCATTAATAAAGGAATATCTTTCTTTCAAAAAAGAGAATGATTCGGAAAGTTTTCCAAGACTAATAAAAATTTCTATATTTTGCCACGTTTGTTGGGGAATATAGGAAAATTTTGAATTTATGAATTCCGGATCATTTTCAATAACAAAAAATGAAATTATTTTTCTTTAAATTGGGAATTAACTTGAAATGCTAAATTTAAAACCAACTTTTCACCGAGACTTGAGATAACACACGATTAATAAGGTACCGATTTATACGGGCGTTGTGGGGGTGCTAATCCTTCCCCACACGTAACCGACTCCCGAACCCGCTTCTTTGATTTCTCTGGTTTAAAACGCAGACTTGAAATTGGTTTTTAAAATGTTTTAATTAATTTTTAAAATATTTTATAAAACCGGTTTTAATAGGTGGCCGATCACACCTATCTAAAAAAGATTGGTGGCGACTCCATGTCTTTTTTAAGGTCATTTCAAAACCTTCATTTTTTAGAGGAATTAAGTCGACCTTTCCTCAATTTTTTTTAATGTCACGCCTAACGAATAATAAAGTCTTGCGATGAGACTCGTCGTTATTTTTTTTTTTTTATGTTGCGACAAAGGCATTACTGTACGATTGAGGAACTTCCTTCTTGGCGAGACTTTAGCTAGCCATGGAGGACTAGGCAAACTATAGCTTCATAAGTACACATGCTAAGATTCTTGTCACCGCAGTTCACAAGTGAACTTGACAAATCTGATCGGTACAGAGATGAATCTGAGGCTTATGGACAAGTGAGGGGTGGAATGTTCAAACATAATCTGAGGTTTATCACAAGTTAGGCTCAAGAAATATAATAATAATGTGATCAATCCTCTCAAAATATTTCCATTCTCACTCATCCTTAGTCCTATGTTCAACATAAGTATTTTGAAAAGAAAACAAAAAGCAAGAAAAGACTCGATCCAAAGAAAATAGAAAAGTAAAAACCTCTCTATAATGAAGAACCTCGAATCTTGAATTCTGATTTTTTTTAAGCACAAGTGATTTTCTTTTGATTTGTGCCCTTATTGGGACATCTTTTATGCACAATCACATCTATTCATAATCATCATTCTTGTTTTTTTTTTTTCTTTTCAGAAATCACATTGGATTCTATACTTTCTTTTTCTTTCTTTTCATTCAATTGATCAAACAAGACAGATTTTCATCAGCTCTTTTTTTCAGCATCTTTTTCTCAACTAATCACAACATTGTTTTGGCATCAATAATTTCGAAGTTCACGACTCTAAAAACAGTCACTCATTCTAACTACCCTCTTTTGCATTATTCCCATTTTTTTTTCAGATTTCAAAAGATAACAAAATAAACAAGAAGGAAACACACAATCCCAAACCCAATGATCACAAATATTATCATAAAAGTATAAAGAGGGAATTGGGGTCGGAATCGTATCCGTTCACTTTGGCATAATTTTTGGAGTTCATATCTAGGGATCCAACCCGAAGGTTTACAACCTATGGGCTCCTAATGTAAGGGGGAAAGATAAGGGGCTTTCTGGATAGTGACTTTGTTCTAAGATCAGATCATGTATAGATGCAAGCATCTATGTGATGACCTAAATCTGCATGTGGAATGAAGAGAAAAAGTAAACTTACAATGTCTTCCCAGTTTTCCGTGGCTTTCCAAAGGCTCACCATGAATTCATATTCCAACAAAAATCGAACCGATCTGCCAAAAACAATCTCAAAGACATTTGATCATCAAAAATATTCAATTTTCAGAAAACCAAATTGAAAATAACCTAGATTACTTAATCAAATCCTTTGTAACTCTATTGCTTTATCCACATGCTTGCCAAGATTATACTAATATTAAAACAAAATACATACACGAAAGTAGTAAAACACATGCAGATAATAAACGGACCAGATAGTGTTTTTTTTTTTTTGAAAAGATTAAATCAAACTGACAAGGTATGTCTCAAGTCTCCCTTACTCAGACCTTGTTCAGAATGAATACTTCTAAATGGCTTAAAACACAACAATTTTTTTTTTTTTTTTTTTTTTTTACAAATTAGCAAAATATGTCCCTTACCCCCTACTAAAATATGACATTGTCCCCAATGTCAAATTTTAAAGGTAGAATTTAGGAGATATTACCTGCAGAGGTTGCTAACCACTTATTATAACTGAGACACAACAAACAAAATGTTAGATAATATCACAAAGACAAAGTGCAATCCACTCCTTGCTTGTCTATATTTCTTTTTCTTTTTCCGAGCGTTTGCGAAACAACCGTAGCAGATAAATACTCATAAGCTTGGAGCTTTTTGAGTAAATCTTCAATGGTTGTAGCAGAAATTATGGTTCTCCTTGCCTCTGAAAACATGAATCCATTTTCCACAGCATTATCTAAATATGAAAGCAAATTACTAAAATAACCATTAATATTAAACAAACCAATGGGTTTCTTATTTGTGACCAAAGATGACCAAGAAGCCACGCAAGCTATTTCTTCCAATGTACCCAGACTTCCTGGTAAAGCAATGAATGCATCGGCAGAATGGTACATGATTGTCATCCGTTCAGGGATACTCCAGACTTGTATTTCCTTACCCAAGGTAGGTCCACAAAAACCTGTGAATAGTTTTGGCACGATTCCTAGAACTGGACTTCCTCCGGCGTGTGCTGCTGTAGCGACTGCTCCCATTAAACCCGTACTACCGCCTCCATAAATCATCTGAATCTTTTGTTGGGCAAGTATTACTACAACTCTTATGGCTTCATCAGCTTATATTTTATTTTTCCCTGGATAAGCACCTCCAAAGACACAAATTTTTTCAATGCGCTGGGACGAAGTACTTTCCATTTTTTTTTCGAGTGCCTGAAAGAGAATGAGTACATGGTGTAATATATAGAGGACTGAGTAGTGAATCAGACAAGAGTAATAATGTCGCCGAAAGTGTATTTGACCTAACCTAACAAAAGATTTTTGCGTTATTTCAGGAAGAAAATCAAAAAGAGAAGAAAAATCAACCGTAAAAGACCAATGCAAAAAAATTACACAAATCGAACAACACGTAAATTAAACCGAAATGAAGTTATTGCAAATCAAACCAAAAGCTGAGAAGTCATTTATTGTAGTTGTGATTGTGGCTCACATCTTCCTCTGGTTTTACGTCCAGAAACGGCTTAAACGCCTTCTATGAGTCGAGGATATGCTTCCCATCCAGTTTTCTTACAAGCTGGCAAACAGGGTCTTTTAACATCAGATTCCCAAGATGTTGCCATTCCCTTTGGAATTGCGGCCATAAATCAAGAATTTCTCTTTGTACGTCTCCACTAGGATGCGTCTCAAGAGAAAGTTGGATATTACCCAAATTCTCCTTACTCAGTCCATCCTTAATGAATTCAATTTTATCATCTCGATTAGAGGACGAAATCCCAATAGAACGACATTTACCGTTACACGTCCATCGTGCACATTTGTGGCAATTTGAACTCATGCGCTTTGCTCGTCGCTTCTTTGCAAAAGTGCTTCTACCTGTACCTGGTAAATGCAAAACAGGAAGATATTCATCTTCACGTACCTTGGCTTCAATTATCCAACGTATGTCTTCAGGAATCCCTTTGTGCATAAGCATTCTTAATCTTTCAAATCGAACTTGGTAAAGCTTCAGTAAAATATTTCGAGGAAGATGAGGAAATCGTTTCTGCAATCCTGTGAGAATATCATCCTCATTGTCGGGAATGCATCTTCGAAAAATCTGATCAGGACAATATTTGAACAAGTAAGGGTCATCCCAGTAGAACTTCTTTACCTCGTTCAGAAACTTCCTTTTATCTTGGGGGCTCCATTGAGAAGGAATTTTTCCTAAAAAGGAATATTTTAGCTCGGATGGCAATGGTTTTAAATCCAGCTTCGGTGGTTCAATAGTTGATGGTACAGTGACATTTGTGAGTGATGGAAGTTCCTCAAACTTTTGTTTCCAACAATGCTTATCCTGAAAAGAATTTAACAAAGAATCAGTGTGTGAAATTTCTGAAGTATTATCAAACTCACATTCAATTAAATAAGCTTCTAAAGGATCATGGAATGTTGTAGTGGTGAGATGTTCATGAACAAGTTCTTCAATGAAATCCACTTCATGTACTTCTGAATCATCACCAGGTTGCTTGCAAATGTTGAACACATTTAATTCTAAAGTCATATTTCCAAAAGAAATGTTCAAAATACCATTCCTGCAATTTATCAGAGCATTAGAAGTTGCAAGAAATGGACGGCCTAATATAACAGGAATTTGAACATTTGGATTTGAAACAGGATGTGTGTCCAAAACAATAAAATCAACAGGGAAGTAAAAATTATCAATTTGAACCAAAACATCTTCAACTATCCCTCGAGGAATTTTTACAGAACGATCAGCTAGTTGAAGTGTAACAGGTGTTTCCTTGAGTTCACCTAAACCTAACTGTTGATAAACAAAAAAAGGCAAAAGATTAACACTACCACCAAGATCAAGCAATGCACGTTCTATTCTAGTGTTTCCAATGATGCATGAGATTGTTGGAAATCCAGGATCTTTGAATTTTGGTGGAGTAAGGTGCTGAATGATTGAGCTCACACTTTCCGTCAGAAATGCTTTCTTTTGTACATTATGTTTCCTTTTAACTGTGCACATGTCCTTCAAAAATTTAGCATAAGATGGAACTTGTTTGATTGCATCCAATAAAGGAATGTTAATATTAACTTGTTTGAAAAGTTCATAAATTTTTGCATTTTGATTCAAATTATTTATTGTTTGCAACCTTTGAGGAAAAGGAGCAGGATGCATACCTTTTTCTTTGTCCAAATTTTCAAGAAGTTCAGACTTACCATCATCCTTACCATTACTTTTCGGAGGGGAAGGAGGATCTTGGTCTTTTGATGGAATGTTGTTGTCAATTGCCTTTCCACTTCGAAGAGTTGTGATAGAACTGGCATTTTCCTGTTTAGTTTCATTGGAGCAAGAAACAAGACATTGAGTAGAAGGGTTAGGCTGAGGTTGAGCAGGAAACTTACCTTTTTCTTGAGTGCGTAATGAAGCTGACAATGTGGACAAGGTGTTTTTGATCTCATTGATGTCCTGTGAAGTTTGGTTATTCACATTTGCTTGTGTTTGCATGAATGCTTGCAATGTCTCTTCCAAGGTTTGTACACGTGAAGGTTGATAGGAAAAAGTGTTGCCCGGCTTTTGAGATTGTGGTACCTGAACATGATTATTATTCCGCCAACTGAAGTTGGGATGATCCTCCATTCAGGGTTATACGTTTCAGAGTAAGGGAAAGGAAAAGGCTTTTTAAATGTGTTTATGGAATTTACTTGATCATGCAACGCTTCTTTAAGAATGGGAATGTTTGGACATTCAGAAGTGGGGTGTCCCATGATTTCACAAATTCCACAACTTTTTTCATTTTTAACCGTTTTGACTTCTTTTACTTCTCTAAGTTCCATGGCTTCAATCTTTCTAGCCAAATTAGCTACTTTAGCTTTTATCTCATCTTCTTGACTAAAATGATATTTACCTTTGTTAGAAACAAGATTAGATCTATTGGAACTTTCAGAGGAATTATCTGTGTGCCAGGCTTGAGAGTTATCTGCCAAATGGTCTAGGTAGTCAAAGGCTTCTTCAGGTTCTTTTTCTAGATACTCACCGTTACACATTGTTTCAACAAATTGTTTAGTTTCGGGAGTTAAACTTTCATAAAAGAAACTAATAAGACGCCATTTTTCAAAACCATGATGTGGACAAGAACTTAACAAATCTTTAAAACGCTCCCAGCACTGAAAAAATGCTTCATTTTTTATTTTGATTGAAATTTTGAATCTGTCTTTTCAAAGCAGTAGTTTTATGTGCTGGGAAAAATTTCTTTAGAAACTCAGTTTGTAATTCTTGCCATGTGCCAATTGACCTTGGTTTTAAATTATGAAGCCAAATTTTTGCTTTATCTTTTAAAGAAAAAGGAAATAATTTTAGCTTGACAATTTCATTTGTACATTGTTGGTCATTAAAGGTGACACATACATCTTCGAAGTCTTTTAGAAACGAGTAAGCATTTTCCGATTCTAACCCATGGAAATTTGGAAGCAAAGCTATCATACCTGGTTTAAAACGAGAGTTGTTTGCATTGAGAGGAAAAATAAAACAAGAGGGTGATGAGCTTCGAGTTGGTTGCAAGTAGTCACGCATGGTGCGTACTTGTATGTTCTCACCTTCAGCATGAACACTTTCATTGTCAGCCATGGTAGGAGTTGTATTAGAAAGGTTACCTGAAAAAGTTTCACAATAAAATCTAACTAAACGACGAGATCTAAAATCACGTCGCCAAACAAGCATAAAACAAAGTTAATATACAGATAATATATTTATATAAATATAAACTTTACAATATAAATATAAATATATAGAAAATTAGGCGGTATAACCAGCCAATAAAAATAAATATACTTATAAACTTATATACTTAGTATTGCCTCCCGGCAACGGCGCCAAAAACTTGATGGAGACTCAATTAAGAGTTGTAAACCCAAGTGCAGGTTATGTTCAAGTAATAAATTCTCGGGTGTCCGAGGTCGAACCACAGGGAAGCGTATTAGTAAGTATAAGTTTATAAATATATAAGAAAAAGAAAGTAAACAAGATATTAGGGAATCAACAACAAAACAAGATAAACAAGATACTAGAGAACAAAATAAACAAAATAACATAAAAGAAATTAAACAAGATATAAAAAAAATAAGAAAAGATGTTGAGGTTAGAGAATCCACTCTTGGTGTTATGCTAAGATTAATCTTGTTTTATTACTCAATTGAAATTCACACATAAGGGAGGTTCCAATCGGAAGGTTTAGCAATTCAGTCCAAATTGTCCAACGTCCATAGCATATGATATTATGTTCATTTGGTGTCCTCAAAAATCATAAAAAGAGTCCAAGCATTCCTTATGCCAAGGTATATGTCTACAACAAATCAAGGTTATGAAACCAAGCATTTACTGTGCCATTTTCATTGTCAATAATGAATCAAGATCCCTACTTTGCAAGTATGATTTTAAACCAAAAGAAAATATTATCTATACTAGTGTTTATAAATGATGATTCATTTTAGCTCATGTTTAAGAGACTAACCTTAGCATTTACCAAAAGCTTCACCTCATCACCTCAACAATATGATTAGCAACACATACTAGATATGAATAAAATGAAAAGAAATGTAAGAAACATAAGTAAATAAAGAAAAAGAAAAATAGAGAAAGGAAAGAAGAAAACTTAGAGAATTTTATTACAATGGCTAATATCCTACCACTGTACAATAATCCTTTTACAATCATCCAAGGCCCTCTATTTATACACATTTTGGAGAGCTAAATGACAAGAGACAAGCTTTATAAATTTCAAAGGTAGGTATAATAGGTGGGTGCATTTTTCTAACAATTTTCGTCATATTGTATGACAATTCTGATCAGCCAGCTTGATGGTTGATTTTGTCAATGTTGGAGGCTTGATCTGATCAAATTGTCTTCTAGAAAAATATTCCCCTATCTGTTTGTGATCCATAGCTGTTGGAATCAGCTCATTTTCTCATGTGGATCAGACGATATGGTCAAAATACCAAAACGGGTCAGAACAGACGGCATTGCACATCAGCCAACTTGATACCATATTTCGCTAGGGAAAACGACTCCGTTTCAAGAAGTGTAAAGCATGAAAAAGATAGATATGCCTCTTAACTTTGCAGTGTAAAAATTTCAGCCTTAATGCTTTAGTGAAACTCCAGATATAGCTGATATTGCAAAAGGTGTCGGAACTGGAACTGAACTGGATTTGCCCTTAATTCTTGATTTAACCTAGTAATCTGAAATCACTCAAAGAAACTCGTGAAAAACACCAAATTACATAAAAATATAAAAGATCATAAACACAATTAGACTAAGCAATAATAACTCGTATTTGACACAAAACAATAATAAAACATAACTAAAAACTATATAATTATACGAGTTATCATTTCCCTTTAACTTTGTTATATTGTAATAATTTTTTGTAATCAGAACAAATAATTCCATATCTATCTTGAATTATTTCTTTAATTAGCATTATAGGGACAATAATTTGGGAAGGCAATGAAATTCTTGGAGTATACTTGGTAGGGGTTGGAAAGTCGTGAGCTGCTACTTCGACGAGCACAAGGAGTCGAGCATGATAATAATGGACATGACAACTATTTTCGTTTTTATGTCTTATAATATCCGGATTCTTCAAATTTTTTTTAAAGTATACGTGTTGGGCATATATTTGATATGAGTATAGGGTATGATCCTCCAAATATATGCAATTTTTTAAAAAAAAATTAAATATAACCGTATCGGACACATATTCATATCTGACATTCGCTCAAGTTCTAGTAACATAGTTGATGTCTTTCATGGTTTTATCATTCTAAATCCTACAAGCCCTTTTTCTGTTGACAAGTGGAACCAGAAAATCCATACATATTTTACGTGATTGTGGTTATTTGTGGAAATTAAGTGATTCATGTTTGCTCACATAATTAAAGAATGCCTGATTGATTATTATCATTGACGACTTAATTTCTAAACATAATTAACTCTATAGCTTCATTCTACTCAATCCCTTTTTGGATAGCTATAATTCAGTAATTAATGACAGGTGATTGGCTGATTACTACAGATCCGTGACAAAGTTTTAGGTAAATTTATTTCAAAAATGCATAGCCAATACCAATAAGGAAATTCTGGTTTAAAGAAATTTCTAACAGAGAAATATATCAATGGGTATTTTGCATTTGATAGCCCTAGCTAGGTTGTTTCTTCGTCAAAAATAATTCAGTATTGAGCCTGCCTACATCAAGTTTAACTTGTATTTCCAAATTTATGGAAAGATACATAGATCATGATTAAACTCCTGGCAATCTTCTTTTATTTATTATAATTGTTGATTAATGTGCAAAACTGAAGGCTTAATTTAAGTATAATTTGGCCATAGGTGTTGGGCGTGAGTCCCTCCCATGTGGAGGAAAGACCACTTTGCCTTTAGCCATTTTAATTGAGGGGGCTATTGTATTTTGGCGAAGAGGAGTCAGAAGCAAACAAAAATAAGAAAAAGAAAGAGAGTGGCGGCAGAGAAGAGAAGAAAAAGTGAGCTTTGCACAGTTTTGATCAAGTCGTCGATCGAAGGTTCATCTGTGGTCCGATCTTCTTGATTTTCTGGCAGTGGCTATAGGATACGTAGATGCTGATTGTGTACGGTGAGAATTTCCATCTGAACACTATAACGTTCTGCTTTGTGTTTGAACAGTAGTCACGTTTTTTTGAGGTGATTTCTCAACTTTCTCTCTTTGATTTTAATATCACTTGTTGATAGCTAAGTTAGAGTTGTGTACTCATTGTGTTAGCTGAATTATTGTGATATTGTAAACACACTCTCATTATAGTGGAGATTTTGACTGGACTCTTAAGTCCCGTGATTTTTACCCTTTGATTTAAAGGGGTTTTCCACGTAAAAATTGTGTGTCTCGTGTGATTGGTTGTTTGTGATTATCCTTGGTTGAATTTGTGTTGCTGGAGTATATATATATATATATATATATATATATATATATATCTTGTGCAATTTAGTACCATATTTATAGATCCTGTTAATTGGGAGAGAAAGAACTACCGCTTGTGCTTTCCCGATTTTTCGGTAAGTTCGGTTTCTGCCCATCACACTGGTATCAGAGCTTTGATTGTGTTGTTGTGTAATTATGGAGGCTGGCACAAGTAGAATGATTGTTTTGAATGGCACAAATTATCAATTGTGGCAAAATAAAATGAAAGACCTGTTATTTGTGAAGTCTTTGCATCTTCCTGTCTTTGCTACTCAAAAACCCGAATCTAAAAGTGATGAGGAATGGGAATTTGAGCATCAGCACGTGTGTGCTTTTATTCGCCAATTTGTTGAGGAAAATGTTTACAATCACATTGATCAAGAGACACATGCACGCACATTGTAGAACAAGCTTGAAAACTTGTGTGCTTTAAAGTCTAGCAATAACAAGTTGTTCATGCTTAAAAAGATGATGGAACTGAAGTATAAAGAAGGAACAACTGTGGCTGATCACTTGAATGAGTTTCAAGGAGTTATGAATCAGTTAATTGGTATGGGCATCAAATTTGAGGATGAAGCAGTAGGGCTTTTGCTTGCTACTCTACCGGATTCTTGGGAAACATTTCGAGTTTCACTTATTAATTCTGCTCCTAATGGTGTAGTAACTTTGGAACTTGCCAAGAATGGTGTTTTGAATGAAGAAGTGAGAAGAAAGTCTCAGGGTTCTTCATCACAGTCTGAGGTTCTAGTTACTGAAAATAGGGGGAGAAGTAGGAGCAAAAATGAAACGGGTAGAGATAAAAGCCGAAGCAAGTCAAGATCAAGATTTAAAAATGTTGAGTGCCATCATTGTGGCAAGATGGGCCATATCAAGAAATATTGCTACAAATGGAGGAAAGAGAACAAAGGTGGTAGTGATAAACAAGAGAAGAGGGATCATGGAAAGAATGATCGTGTTACTACTGCTACCTCTGATAATCTGTTGGTTACTTGTGATGAGAATGTGATCAACTTAGCATGCGACGAGACAAGTTGGGTAATAGACACTGGTGCTTCACTTCATGTCACGTCTAGGAAGGAATTCTTCACATCTTATAGGCCTGGTAATTTTGGGGTATTGAAGATGGGTAATGATGGCTTGGCACATGTTGTTGGCATGGGAGATGTCTGTTTGGAAACTAACAATGGAACAAAGTTGACGCTAAAAAAATGTCAGACATGCACCGGATATCCTTTTGAATTTGATTTCAGCGGGAAAGCTAGATGATGAGGGATTTTGTAACACCTTCAGTGATGGTCAGTGGAAATTGACTAGAGGCTCATTCGTTGTGGCTCGAGGAAAGAAGTGTTCAAATTTATATTTGATGCAGTCTTCAATTTCTAGAGGCATTGTTAATGTGACGGAAAATGATAGTTCAACTGTACTATGGCATAAACGGCTTAGTCACATGAGTGAAAAGGGGATTAATTGTCTGGCCAAGAAGAATCAACTTTCTGGGTTGAAGAATGCTACACTGAAGAATTGTGCTCATTGTTTGGCTGGAAAACAAAGAAGAGTTTCATTTAAGACTCATCCTCCTTCAAGAAAATCAGATTTGCTAGAGTTGGTACATTCTGATGTTTGTGGTCCTTTGAAAGTAAGGTCGTATGGTGGTGCACTTTATTTCGTGACTTTTATTGATGACCATTCAAGAAAACTTTGGGTCTATACTTTGAAAACAAAAGACCAAGTGCTTGATGTGTTCAAACAGTTTTAGGCTTCAGTTGAAAGGCAAACTGGGAAGAAGTTGAAGTGCATCCGTTCTGATAACGGCGGTGAATATAGTGGACCATTTGATGATTATTGTCGTGCACAGGGAATCAGACATCAAAAGACACCTCTTAAGACACCACAGTTGAATGGCTTAGCCGAAAGAATGAACAGAACATTGATTGAGAGAGTCAGATGTTTGCTTTCAGATGCAAAGTTACATAGATCTTTTTGGGGTGAAGCTTTGTATACAGTGGCACATGTGATTAATTTGTCTCCAAGTGTTCCTTTGCAAGGTGATGTTCCAGACAAAGTTTGGTTTGGTAAGGATATGTCATATGATCACCTGCGTGTGTTCGGTTGCAAGGCTTTTGTACATGTTCCAAAGGATGAGAGGTCAAAGTTAGATGCCAAGACTCGTCAATGTATCTTTGTTGGTTATGGTCAAGATGAATTTGGGTACAGGTTATATGACCCAGTTGAAAAGAAGCTTGTTAGAAGCAGAGATGTTGTTTTCATTGAGGATCAGACCATTGATGATATTGACAAGGCGGAGAAAACCGATCCACAGAATAGTGATGACTTGACCGCCATGGATCCAATTCCTCTAACCCCTCTGCCAAATCCAGTTGAGGATGGCATGCAAGAAGATGTCCATGATGACCAGCAGGGTATGGGTGATTTTGATGCTGCCATGGATAGTGTTGTGAATGATCAACACCAAGGACCTATATCTCCACCAGCAGTTCCACTTCGGAGGTCTACTAGAGATCGACAGCCTTCTGTGAGGTATTCTTCTGATCAGTATGTTCTTTTAACTGATGGGGAAGAACCGGAGTGTTATGAAGAGGCTATGGGGAGTGAATGCAAAGTTCAGTGGGTTGATGCTATGAAAGATGAGCTTAAATCTTTACATGACAACCATACGTTTGAGCTGGTGAAATTGCCTAAGGGTAAAAGAGCTTTGAAAAATCGGTGGGTTTACAGGTTGAAGCAAGAAGAGAATTCTTCAACTCCACGATACAAAGCTAGATTGGTCGTCAAGGGTTTCAGTCAGAAAAAGGGGATTGATTTTGAGGAAATATTCTCTCCAGTTGTAAAAATGTCCTCTATCAGATCTATATTGAGTTTGGCATCCTATTATGACTTGGAAGTCGAGCAAATGGATGTGAAAACTGCTTTTCTTCATGGTGATTTAGAAGAAGAGCTTTACATGGAGTAGCCAGAGGGTTTCATTGCACAAGGAAAAGAGGACTATGTGTGCAAATTAAAGAAGAGCTTGTATGGTTTGAAGCAAGCTCCGAGGCAATGGTACAAGAAGTTTGAGTCTGTTATGGGGGAGCATGGCTACAAGAAGACTACTTCTGATCATTGTGTTTTTGTCAAGAAATTCTCTGGTGATGATTTTATTATTTTGTTGCTCTATGTTGATGATATGCTTATTGTTGGTCGTAATGCTTCTAAGATTAATATGTTGAAGCAAGAGTTGAGTAAATCCTTTGCGATGAAAGGCTTGGGGCCAGCAAAGCAAATTCTTGGCATAAGGATCACACGTGATAGAAATGCCAAGAAATTGTGGTTATCACAAGAGAAGTACATTGAAAAAGTACTTCAAAGGTTTAGTATGGATGAAGCTAAAGTGGTGAGCACTCCTCTTGCTACACACTTTAGATTGAGTATCAAGCAGAGTCCTTCCACAAGAGAAGAGAAATAAGACATGCAGAAGGTTCCTTATGCTTCAACCGTGGGTAGTTTGATGTATGCAATGGTATGCACAAGACCTGACTTAGCTCATTCTGTTGGCACCGTCAGTCGGTTTCTTTCTAATCCAGGCAGAGAGCATTGGAATGCAGTGAAGTGGATTATGAGATATCTTTGGGGTACTTCCAACTTGAAACTTTGCTTCGGCAATGAGAAACCTGTTCTAGTTGGTTATACAGATTCTGATATGGCTGGAGACATTGACTCCATAAAGTCCACTTCGGGTTACTTAATTATTTCTGCAGGGGGAGCTGTGGCTTGGCAATCCAGATTGCAAAAATGTGTTGCATTGTCCACTACTGAGTCAGAGTTCATTGCAGTGACCGAAGCGTGCAAGGAGTTGCTTTGGATGAAGAGATTTATGCAAGAACTTGGCTTTATCCAAGAGAGGTATGTTTTATTTTGTGATAGCCAAAGCGCTATTCATCTTGGTAAGAATTCAACCTTTCATGCTAGGTCTAAACATATCGATGTAAGGTATCATTGGATACGAGATGTTCTCGATGCTAAATTCTTAGAACTTGAGAAAATTCATACTGATGATAATGGCGCTGATATGTTGACTAAAGCCTTACCAAGAGAAAAGTTTGAAATATGTTGTTTGATCGTCGGGATGGCGAACACCTCCACATAGTCGGGAGGGGGAGATTTGTTGGGCGTGGGTCCCTCCTATGTGGAGGAAAGACCACTTTGCCCTTAGCCCTTTTAATTGAGGGGGCTATTGTATTTTGGCGAAGAGGAGTCAGAAGCAAAAAAAAATAAGAAAAAAAAAGAGAGTGGCGGCAGAGAAGAGAAGAAAGAGTGAGCTTTGCACAGTTTTGATCAAGTCGTCGATCGGAGGTTCATCCGTGGTCCGATCTTCTTGATTTTCTGGAAGTGGCTATAGGATACGTAGATGCTGATTGTGTACGGTGAGAATTTCCATCTGAACACTATAACGTTCTGCTTTGTGTCCGAACAGTAGTCACATTTTTTGGGGTGATTTCTCAACTTTCTCTCTTTGATTTTAATATCACTTGTTGATAGCTAAGTTAGAGTTGTGTACTCATTGTGTTAGCTGAATTATTGTGATATTGTAAACACACTCTCATTATAGTGGAGATTTTGACTGGACTCTTAAGTCCCGTGGTTTTTACCCTTTGATTTAAAGGGGTTTTCCACGTAAAAATTGTGTGTCTCGTGTGATTGGTTGTTTGTGATTATCCTTGGTTGAATTTGTGTTGCTGGAGTATATATATATATATATATATATCTTGTGCAATTTAGTACTATATTTATAGATCCTGTTAATTGGGAGAGAAAGAATTACCGGTTGTGCTTTCCCGATTTTTCGGTAAGTTCGGTTTCTGCCCATCAATAGGAAGTCCTATATCAAGGTAGTAAATTCACTGCATTCATCACTTTGATATTATGCTGCAACAAAAGATAACCATGTCATACTCATATCCCACATTCGCTCAAGTTCTAGTAACATAGCCGATGTCTTTCATGGTTTTATCATTCTAAATCCTACAAGCCCTTTTTCTGTTGAGAAGTGGGACCAGAAAATCCATACATATTTTACGTGATTGTGGTTATATGTGGAAATTAAGTGATTCCTATTTGCTCACATAATTAAAGAATGCCTGATTGATTATTATCATTGACGACTTAATTTCTAAACATCAATTCTTTACCTAAAACTCTGTAATTAATGATAGGTGATTGGCGGACTGCTACAGATCCGTGACAAAGTTTTAGGTAAACTTATTTCAAAAATAGTTGATTTCCTCTTTTTCATCTTCCCACTTGCCTTTCTTACCTAACAATGCTTAGTTGATGGAAATTGAGGCAAGTTGTCGAGAATATCATAATCAAGGGAACTGCATAGCCAATACCAATCAAGAAATTCTGGTTTAAATAAATTTATTACAGAGAAATACATGATTGGGTATTTTGCATTTGATAGTCGTCCTAGGTTGTTTTCTCGTCAAAAATAATACAGTATTGAGCCTGGGCCTGGGCTGGCTATATACATCAAGTTTAACTTGTATTTATTAACAAACCGAAGTGACCAAATTGATGGAAGGAAACATAGATCATAATTAAACTTCTGGCCAATCTACTTTTATTTACTACAATTGTTGATTAATGTGCAAAACTGAGGGCTGAATCTTAAGCATTTGAAGGTATTTGAGCATAATTTGCCCATAGGAGGTTCTATATCAAGGTAGTAAATTCACTGCGTTCATCACTCCATAGGAGATTGATATTATATATGCTGCAACAGAAGATGGAATGTGTGTGTCTGTTTGCTGCAACAAAATTCCAAAATCAAAATCATCCAAGAAATGAAACCCCAAAGTCATTAATCTGAACATATATATGACTTACATCTCTAACTCTTTTATTCTCAATACAAATCCTAGAATTTTTTCATCATGTAATATAGAAATAGAGAAAATAAATAAATATAAAAGCATCTAATCATTCTTCATGCACTTCTTGTAGCAGGAATTCACATAGCTCTCAGTTTTCTCCTTATCTGAAGAAATCAAGAACAAACCCAATACATTATAAGAATCATATATATCCCTAACAATAACAAAATCTAATCGTCGATATAATCCTTTTCTGGAAAGATATAAAAAGTTGTGAGAGAGAGAGATAAAAGGTAAGAAGTTTTCGTACCGGACAAAAGACCAATAGGCATGGATTGTGCACAATTACTAGTACAGTCATAGAGAAACTCCAAGTGCGGAAGCCTGCATCTCAACTCACAGACTTGGAGACATATATTGGTAGCCAAGGGAGGCATCAGTTTTGAGCACTTGAGACCACACTTGTCTTCACAATCGAGTTGTTGTGGTGCCACTGGTGGTGTATCTAGTGTTTACTGATTTATTAGATCTAAAATTTTACATTTTAGCATCAAGGTATTTGGCTCAATGATAAATTATACGTATCTTTAGTTCAAAAAGTTAGTTTCAAATTTCTTCCCTAAAAATCGTATCTTATATATATATATATATATATATATATATATTAAGGAAATTATATGCGCAATAGAAATTGCTTGTTTTTGTAACTCTTCTTGCTCTCGCCCAAGCATAGAGATCAGATTCAGAATCATCAATCTTAGCTTATTGATCATGTTTCTATCTTGAAAATAAAAAGTTTGCAAGAACAGGGGATGCTATATATTGTGTTAACTGTTTAAACTTTAAAACAACTAATTATTCTCAAATAAATTTCTCTCACAAATACTAATCACTAATTAAAATAGCATAACAAGAACCGTTACAGGAAGATAACCATAGGGAAGGATTCTGTCCTGTTTGTTAATATTTACTCTAACTTTGCTTTTCTATCAATAAAAGTTTATATATATATATATATATATATATAATAACTTGAAAGACGAAAGCACACCTAACTAAACAATTTTTTTTTTTTTTTTCTATAATAACTTGAAAGTCGAAAGCACACCTATCAATTTTTTTGTGTTAAAATCTTAAATATGATTATGATATGCGTATTAAAGGTGTCGTATTAACCATGTTTAAATATATCGTGTCATATTTATTATTTTATTTTCTTATTTATCAAACGTATCATATTCATATCGTATTTTCATAACTTATCAAAAATTATCAAGTCTACACCTAATATTTCATCGTGTATATATGAGAAGGAAATGTTAATGGGACATCCTCTGCTACCTACCTATATAAAGCCACATAAATAATTGAATTTATTATCTTTATAAAATAGATTAAAAAAAGAGACCTTGGGAGGGAGTTTATTAATTTTTTATATGATTTGCTCAAAGGGGTTTGATGTTCTCTTGTCTATATATGATCCTGTAGGTGGCAAGATTAGTAAAGAAACCATAAAGCTCTTAAATTGGGATGCTCAAATTCTTGTCATTGGATTTGCCAGTGGTGAAATTAATCTCTGTACCTGACCGGCTAATTTCATTCTTCTTGCTAAATTAGTGATGTTTAAAGGAGAATAATTAACGGTGTTTGAAAATAAAAAAAATACCATTAAATGATTAAATTTAACAGTATTTATTGGATACAAAATATGGCTAAATTTATTCAATTAACGACGTTTATCCGTTAAAACGCCGTTAATTGAACAAATTTAGCAGTGTTTTCTTTGATGCATATATCTTCTATATATATATATATATATATATTCAGTACTTGATATTATACAAGACCATGAACAGAGACGCTAGCTGCATGAGAATATATATATATATATATACACAAATGAGTTGAAATGTGCTGTGAGATTGTGTGCTTTTTTGTTGTATAAAAATATGGATTAATTAGTTCTAGGACTGTATAGTTTGAACATCTGATAATTGGTTTTATTAGGTTTGTATGGAGTGAGCTTTCAATTAGCTAGCCTGCAAAATAATAAGTGCCTAGCCTCTGGTCTGGCATAATTAAAATAAATGAATGAAAACTTTATAATTAATAGACAAATAAAGATTTGTAGTTGAAAGAGTTAAATATAGCTTCAATGCAGCAGTTATGGATAGCTAATTAACATTAAACCAGTTAGCTCGCTCAATAGTCAATTCCAACATTAAACCAGTTAGCTAGCTAGTACTTGTCTTGAACACCTTTCTCTCTCACACATCTATTTTGTGCACAACTGGACTCTCCATCGACTCCTTGCTATAAATGAACGAAAACTTTTCAACAATATTAGGTCGTAGACTTTTAAATTGAATTTGGATTAAGCTAATCTTTTTTTAGTTTGGATGATAGTCCATTAAAAGTATGGAAAAAATTTATGTTATTCAGAATTTTCTTTTTTTTTTTTAAGTATTTATATTTTGTTTTTGTGTCCGACACATATACAGATATAGATATAAGGATATAATCCTTCAAGTATATGAACAAACTTAGAAAAAAATTGAATATATAATACATACTTGTATCCGACACTTATCTCCGAGCGCAGATAACATAAGAGAAAACTGTTGTAATTAATTTTGCAGGCCGTTCTCGACTTGATTTTAGGCCGATCCGGCCTCTAGTGGCCAGACTCAATCAGTGGTTGGCCAAAAATTGCCTAAACCAAGTCGGAAAGGGGGAGAGATCGGGAGGGAGGAAAGAGAAAGGAAGAAAAAAAATTTAAAATTTAAAAACTAAAATAAAATAAAATAAAATAATTTCATATTTTAGTTTTTGTAATTTTTAAAAATAATTGTTTACTTTTTAAAAATATTTTTAAAAAAAATTCAGAGATTAATAATTTTTTAACAAGTAATTATAATTTTTTTATATTTTAAAAATAAATTTAATTAAATATTTTACTTTTGTAACTTTTAAAATAGTTTTTCTTTTTTAATTTTTTTTAAAAATATAATTTCAAAATTTTTATATTTTTAAAATAATTTTTTAATATTAAAAAAAAATCAGGTATTAATTTAAAAAATATATTATTTTATCTTTTTTAAAATATTTTTTTTTCTTTTTTACAAAAATTCAGATATTAATTTCTAAAAATAAAATTATGCCACGTGTCATCACCTGATTATTCATTGTCACGTCATCATCTATATTTAACGGTATTAAGTCTAAGCACCACATTAATACACATTTTGATAATATAAGTATCATATTAAACATTTTTAAAATACATATATCACATTAAAAAATTTAATAAATTTCAAAGTATCCCAAAAAAATATGCAAGTTTTTGAAAGACAAGACAGTAGGCTTTTATATTAAGATATTAATAAAAAAAATTTTTTTATCAAATTACCAACGTTTTCAAATTATATACCAAAATGCTCTCATTTAAAAATCAGTTCGGAAGTCGTCATATGATATGGCGACTTTCCAAATAAATTTTTATTTTATTTTCTTAAAAATCTTGCTCAGAAGTCGCCATATGATATGACGACTTTGAGCTAATTTTTTTAAAAAAAATGATTTTTATAAGTCAGAAGTCGCCATATGATATAACGACTTTCTGACTTATATTTTGTAAATACTTTTTAAAATTAGTTCGGAAGTCGCCATATGGCGACTTCCGAACTAGTTTTTTTTTTTTAAATTTTAAATTTTAAACGTTTACAACAGTGAAAAAAAATTTAATTAAATTTTTTAACCATTATAAAACGGATAAAAAAATTCAATCGGGCAACGGTCAATCGACCGTTGCCCACCCCCACCCCCTATAAATACGCCCTTTCCCTTCATATTTTTTCACACAAATTTTTATTTACTAATCTCTCTCTCTCTCTCTCTAAATTTTACTACTCTTTCTCTCTAAAATTTTCTCTTAGTGTACGAATTCAAATGGCTTCATCGTTATTGAGGTTGCAAGATAAGCACATATCCGCAGTTATATATGAAGAGGTTAGTAATTTTTTATCATATTTTTTTTAAAAAAATTATAATTTATCATTATTAATTTTGTATTAATTTTGTTATTAATTTTATAAAATTATAAACTGGATATTTATAATAATAATTTTATAATTAATTATCTTTCAAAGAGATTTCATTATTAAATTTTTTATGATTTTATAATTATTTAATTTAATTAAATATGAACACGACCCTGTTCGTGTCACGGACTCGGAACTTTAGCCTTGCGAACCCTGTGGCTTTAAGCTGGAAATCGCTTTCTTCTATGCCTAAGTCAACCTACTAACACTTAAGAAAGATACTAGTAACTAAAAGTTACTAGGGCTAAACAGAAAAAAAACATAACAAGAGAGAGTAAAGAAGAATTCTCTTGTATATTACTCAAATGAGTTGAATGATACAAATGAGGCTGGGGAGGCCTCTATTTATATTTCAGTCCCCTTAGATCAACGGTTCAGATTTAAACAAATGAACGGCTAAGATTACATTATCTAGAGGCCTAAAGGAATTTAAACTCTATATTTTACTGCTTCTAGAACTTCCAGGTAAGGTCTATCTTCCAGGGCCTTCTAGAATGCTCCAGGAATTGGGTCTATTCTAGTGGGTCAATATGCTCTTTGTAACTTAGATCTTGGGCCTGGACCTGTTGTGTGCATAACGGACCCGAGCGGGATCACACGGGCCATGACATTCTCCCCTACCTGTTCCAGCGATGCCTTCGTTGCGTCCTTTGCATGAAACTGCTCAATCGTATCCTGGAACTGCCACAATGCCTCTGCTGGTTCCCAACTTGCCTCACTGTTGGGTGGTCCTTCCACTGGACAAAGTACTCATGCCTTGGCCTGTAGTTCTTTCGTCGTACCACTCGATCTGCAAGTATACACTATATATCTCTGTCGCAGGAAGACTTCACTCCTAGCTGATGGAGACTCAATTAAGAGTTGTAAACCCAAGTGCAGGTTATGTTCCAGTAATAAATTCTCGGGTGTCCGAGGTCGAACCACAGGGAAGCGTATTAGTAAGTATAAGTTTATAAATATATAAGAAAAAGAAAGTAAACAAGATATTAGGGAATCAACAACAAAACAAGATAAACAAGATATTAGAGAACAAAATAAACAAAATAACATAAAAGAAATTAAACAAGATATAAAAAACAATAAGAAAAGATGTTGAGGTTAGAGAATCCACTCTTGGTGTTATGCTAAGATTAATCTTGTTTTATTACACAATTGAAATTCACACATAAGGGAGGTTCCAATCGGAAGGTTTAGCAATTCAGTTCAAATTGTCCAACGTCCATAGCATATGATATTATGTTCATTTGGTGTCCTCAAAACTCATAAAAAGAGTCCAAGCATTCCTTATGCCAAGGTATATGTCTACAACAAATCAAGGTTATGAAACCAAGCATTTACTGTGCCATTTTCATTGTCAATAATGAATCAAGATCCCTACTTTGCAAGTATGATTTTAAACCAAAAGAAAATATTATCTATACTAGTGTTTATAAATGATGATTCATTTTAGCTCATGTTTAAGAGACTAACCTTAGCATTTACCAAAAGCTTCACCTCATCACCTCAACAATATGATTAGCAACACATACTAGATATCAATAAAATGAAAAGAAATGTAAGAAGCATAAGTAAATAAAGAAAAAGAAAACTAGAGAAGGAAAGAAGAAGAAAACTTAGAGAATTTTATTACAATGGCTAATATCCTACCAATGTACAATGTTTCTTTACAATCATCCAAGGCCCTCTATTTATACACATTTTGGAGAGCTAAATGACAAGAGACAAGCTTTATAAATTTCAAAGGTAGGTATAATAGGTGGGTGCATTTTTCTAACAATTTTCGTCATATTGTATGACAATTCTGATCAGCCAGCTTGATGGTTGCTTTTGTCAATGTTGGAGGCTTGATATGATCAAATGGTCTTCTAGAACAATATTCCTCTATCAGTTTGTGATCCATAGCCGTTGGAATCAGCTCATTTTCTCATGTGGATCAGAAGATATGATCAAAATACCAAAACTGGTCAGAACAGACGGCATTGCACATCAGCCAACTTGATACCACATTTCGCTAGGGAAAACGACTCCGTTTCAAGAAGTGTAAAGCATGAAAAAGATAGATATGCCTCTTAAATTTGTACTGTAAAAATTTCAGCCTTAATGCTTCAGTGAAACTCCAGATATAGCTGATATGAAAAAAGGTGTCGGAACTGGAACTGAACTGGATTTGCCCTTAATTCTTGATTTAACCTAGTAATCTGAAATCACTCAAAGAAACTCGTGAAAAATACCAAATTACATAAAAATATAAAAGATCATAAACACAATTATACTAAGCAATAATAACTCGTATTTGACACAAAACAATAATAAAACATAACTAAAAACTATTTAATTATACGAGTTATCACACCCCCACACTTAGATTGTTGCTAGTCCCTAGCAACGACTCAATCCAAAAAAATAAATAAATAAACAGGAAAACAAGTTAAAGGGATCTCAAACAAACAAGCAAGATCAAGCGTAAGAATTGGCAAGGCATCCAATTAAGTATCATTGGCATATTAAGTTCGAGTAAAGGGTCAATGAGATTAAAATTGAAGGCATTACCTTACGATTGAGGAACTTCCTTCTTGGCGAGACTTTAGCTAGCCATGGAGGACTAGGCAAACTATAGCTTCATAAGTACACATGCTAAGATCCTTGTCACTGCAGTTCACAAGTGAACTTGACAAATCTGATCGGTACAGAGATGAATCTGAGGCTTATGGACAAGTGAGGGGTGGAATGTTCAAACATAATCTGAGGTTTATCACAAGTTAGGCTCAAGAAATATAATAATAATGTGATCAATCCTCTCAAAATATTTCCATTCTCACTCATCCTTAGTCCTATGTTCAACATAAATATTTTGAAAAGAAAACAAAAAGCAAGAAAAGACTCGATCCAAAGAAAATAGAAAAGTAAAAACCTCTCTATAATGAAGAACCTCGAATCCTGAATTCTGATTTTTTTTAAGCACAAGTGATTTTCTTTTGATTTGTGCCCTCATTGGGACATCTTTTATGCACAATCACATCTATTCATAATCATCATTCTTGTTTTTTTTTTTTTTTTTTTTTTCAGAAATCACATTGGATTCCATACTTTCTTTTTCTTTCTTTTCATTCAATTGATCAAACAAGACAGATTTTCATCAACTCTTTTTTTCAGCATCTTTTTCTCAACTCATCACAACATTGTTTTGGCATCAATAAGTTCGAAGTTCACGACTCTAAAAACAGTCACTCATTCTAACTACCCTCTTTTGCATTATTCCCATTTTTTTTTCAGATTTCAAAAGATAACAAAATAAACAAGAATGAAACACACAATCCCAAACCCAATGATCACAAATATTATCATAAAAGTATAAAGAGGGAATGGGGGTCGGAATCGTATCCGTTCACTTTGGCATAATTTCTGGAGTTCATATCTAGGGATCCAACCCGAAGGTTTACAACCTATGGGCTCCTAATGTAAGGGGGCAAAGATAAGGGGCTTTCTAGATAGTGACTTTGTTCTAAGATCAGATCATGTATAGATGCAAGCATCTATGTGATGACCTAAATCTGCATGTGGAATGAAGAGAAAAAGTAAACTTACTATGTCTTCCCAATTTTCCGTGGCTTTCCAAAGGCTCACCATGAATTCACATTCCAACAAAAATCGAACCGATCTGCCAAAAACAATCTCAAAGACATTTGATCATCAAAAATATTCAATTTTCAGAAAACCAAATTGAAAATAACCTAGATAACTTAATCAAAGCCTTTGTAACTCTATTGCTTTATCCACATACTTGCCAAGAACATACACGAAAGTAGTAAAACACATGGAGATAATAAACGGACCAGATAGTGTTTTTTTTTTTTTTTAAAAGATTAAATCAAACTGACAAGGTATGTCTCAAGTCTCCCTTACTCAGACCTTGTTCAGAATTAATACTTCTAAATGGCTTAAAACACAACAAATTTTTTTTTTTTTTACAAATTAGCAAAATATGTCCCTTACCCCCTACTAAAATATGACATTGTCCCCAATGTCAAATTTTAAAGGTAGAATTTAGGAGATATTACCTGCAGAGGTTGCTAACCACTTATTATAACTGAGAAACAACAAACAAAATGTTAGATAATGTCACAAAGACAAAGTGCAATCCACTCCTTGCTTGTCCATATCTCTTTTTCTTTTTCCGAGCGTTTGCGAAACAACCATAGCAGGTAAATACTCATAAGCTTGGAGCTTTTTGAGTAAATCTTCAATGGTTGTAGCAGAAATTATGGTTCTCCTTGCCTCTGAAAACATGAATCCATTTTCCACAGCATTATCTAAATATGAAAGCAAATTACTAAAATAACCATTAATATTAAGCAAACCAATGGGTTTCTTATTTGTGACCAAAGATGACCAAGAAGCCACGCAAGCTATTTCTTCCAATGTACTCAGACCTCCTGGTAAAGCAATGAATGCATCGGCAGAATGGTACATGATTGTCATCCGTTCAGGGATACTTCAGACTTGTATTTCCTTACCCAATATAGGTCTACAAAAACCTGTGAATAGTTTTGGCACGATTCCTAGAACTGGACTTCCTCCGACGTGTGCTGCTGTAGCGACTGCTCCCATTAAACCCGTACTACCGCCTCCATAAATCATCTGAATCTTTTGTTGGGCAAGTATTACTACAACTCTTATGGCTTCATCAGCATTTATTTTATTTTTCCCTGGATAAGCACCTCCAAAGACACAAATTTTTTCAATGCGCTGGGACGAAGTACTTTCCATTTTTTTCGAGTGCCTGAAAGAGAATGAGTACATGGTGTAATATATAGAGGACTGAATAGTGAATCAGACAAGAGTAATAATGTCGCCGAAAGTGTATTTGACCTGTCAGAAGAAAATGTTAACCTAACAAAATATTTTTGCGTGATTTCAAGAAGAAAATCAAAAAGAGAAGAAAAATCAACCGTAAAAGACCAATGCAAAAAAATTACACAAATCGAATAACACGTAAATTAAACCGAAATGAAGTTATTGCAAATCAAACCAAAAGCTGAGAAGTCATTTATTGTAGTTGTGATTGTGGCTCACATCTTCCTCTGGTTTTACGTCCAGAAACGGCTTAAACGCCTTCTATGAGTCGAGGATATGCTTCCCATCCAGTTTTCTTACAAGCTGGCAAACAGGGTCTTTTAACATCATATTCCCAAGATGTTGCCATTCCCTTTGGAATTGCGGCCATAAATCAAGAATTTCTCTTTGTACGTCTCCACTAGGATGCGTCTCAAGAGAAAGTTGGATATTACCCAAATTCTCCTTACTCAGTCCATCCTTAATGAATTCAATTTTATCATCTCGATGAGAGGACGGAATCCCAATAGAACGACATTTACCGTTACACGTCCATCGTGCACATTTGTGGCAATTTGAACTCATGCGCTTTGCTCGTCGCTTCTTTGCAAAAGTGCTTCTACCTGTACCTGGTAAATGCAAAACAGGAAGATATTCATCTTCACGTACCTTGGCTTCAATTATCCAACGTATGTCTTCAGGAATCTCTTTGTGTATAAGCATTCTTAATCTTTCAAATCGAACTTGGTAAAGCTTCAGTAAAATATTTTGAGGAAAAGGAGGAAATCGTTTCTGCAATCTTGTGAGAATATCATCCATCCTGAAAAAAAAAATTGAAAGAGAAATTGAAAGAGAAATTTATATACAATATCAGTTTTGTGGGTAGCTGATGGGACTGACTTAAATAATCACGGAGTACCGTTATCCGCCATTTAACCGGGGTTAAAAAAAATTATATTTACATTAGTTATTTTCAAAACAAGGATCAGAAAGAAAAACAACCTCTTCTTGAGTAACATGATTTTCCAAAAAGAGTTTGAGTCTTTGTCCATTTACCTTGAATACGTTACCATTTTTAGGATTCTCAATGTCAACTGCTCCATAATGATACACATGCTTAACCACAAATGGGCCAGTCCATCTTGATCTCAACTTACCAGGAAATATGTGAAGTCTAGAATTATAAAGTAGAACTTTTTGCCCAACATCAAATGTTTTTCTTGAAATTAACTTGTCATGAAAGGCTTTAGTTCTTTCTTTATGAATTTTAGAATTCTCATATGCATCATTTCTGAGTTTCTCAAGTTCATTTATTTGTAATTTCCGTAAATTAGAAGCGTCATCAAGGTTTGAGTCGAACATTTTAATGGCCCAATATGCTTTATGCTCAAGTTCCACAGGTAAATGACAAGGTTTTCCATAAACTAGCCTTTAAGGAGACATGCCCAATGCTATTTTAAAAGCTGTTCGATAGGCCCATAATGCATCGTTAAGTCTAAGAGACCAATCTTTGCGATTTGGATTAACCGTCTTTTCCAAAATTTGTTTAATCTCCCTATTTGCTAATTCTACCTGTCCATTTGTCTGCGGGTGATAAGGGGTTGCAACTTTGTGTGTAATGGCATATTTCTTCATTAATGTTTCAAAAACCTTGTTGCAAAAATGTGTTCCCCCATCACTTATGATAGATCGAGGAATTCCAAATCGACTCAAAATATTTTCTTTTAAAAATTTAATCACTGTTTTGTGATCATTATTTCGACATGGAATTGCCTCTATCCACTTTGAAACATAATCTATTGCAACTAAAATGTATAAGAAACCAAAAGATGGTGGAAATGGTCCCATGAAATCAATACCCCAACAGTAAAAAATTTCAATTACAAGAATTGGGTTCAAAAGCATCATGTTTCTTTTCGAAATGGAACCTAATTTTTGACAACTTTCACATGACTTGCAAAAATTATATGCATCTTTGAATAAAGTTGGCCAGTAAAATCCACACTGTAAAAATTTTGCAGCAGTTTTCTTTGATGAAAAATGACCACCACATGCCTCGGAATGACAAAACTTAATTACACTACTTACCTCATTGTCGGGAATGCATCTTCGAAAAATCTGATCAGGATAATATTTTAACAAGTAAGGGTCATCACAGTAGAACTTCTTTACCTCATTCAGAAACTTCTTTTTATCATGGGGGCTCCATTGAGAAGGAATTTTTCCCAAAAAGGAATATTTTAGGTCGGATGGAAATGGTTTTAAATCCAGCTTGGGTGGTTCAATAGTTGATGGTACAGTGACATTTGTGAGTGATGGAAGTTCCTCAAACTTTTGTTTCCAACAATGCTTATCCTGAAAAGAATTTAGCAAAGAATCAGTGTGTGAAATTTCTGAAGCATTATCAAACTCACATTCAATTAAATAAGCTTCTAAAGGATCATGGAATGTGGTAGTGGTGAGATGTTCATGAACAAGTTCTTCAATGAAATCCACTTCATGTACTTCTGAATCATCACCAGGTTGCTTGCAAATGTTGAACACATTTAATTCTAAAGTTCATAAATTTCTGCATTTTGATTCAAATTCTTTATTGTTTGCAACCTTTGAGGAAAAGGAGCAGGATGCATACCTTTTTCTTTGTCCAAATTTTCAAGAAGTTCAGACTTACCATCATCCTTACCATTACTTTTCGGAGGGGAAGGAGGATCTTGGTCTTTTGATGGAATATTTTTGTCAATTGCCTTTCCACTTCGAAGAGTTGTGATAGAACTGGCGTTTTCCTGTTGAGTTTCATTGGAGCAAGAAACAAGACATTGAGTAGAAGGGTTAGGCTGAGGTTGAGCAGGAAACTTACCTTTTTCTTGAGTGCGTAATGAAGCTGTCAATGTGGACAAGGTGTTTTTGATCTCATTGATTTCCTGTGAAGTTTGGTTATTCACATTTGCTTGTGTTTGCATGAATGCTTGCAATGTCTCTTCCAAGGTTTGTACACGTGAAGGTTGATAGGAAAAAGTGTTGCCCGGCTTTTGAGATTGTGGTACCTGAACATGATTATTATTCCGCCAACTGAAGTTGGGATGATTTCTCCATTCAGGGTTATACGTTTCAGAGTAAGGAGAAGGAAAAGGCTTTTTAAATGTGTTTATGGAATTTACTTCATCATGCAACGCTTCTTTAAGAATGGGAATGTTTGGACATTCAGAAGTGGGGTGTCCCATGATTTCACAAATTCCACAACTTTCTTCATTTTTAACCGTTTTGACTTCTTTTACTTCTCTAAGTTCCATGGCTTCAATCTTTCTAGCCAAATTAGCTACTTTAGCTTTTATCTCATCTTCTTGACTAAAATGATATTTACCTCTGTTAGAAACAAGATTAGATCTATTGGAACTTTCAGAGGAATTATCTGTGTGCCAGGCTTGAGAGTTATCTGCCAAATGGTCTAGGTAGTCAAAGGCTTCTTCAGGTTCTTTTTCTAGAAACTCACCGTTACACATTGTTTCAACAAATTGTTTAGTTTCGGGAGTTAAACTTTCATAAAAGAAACTAATAAGACGCCATTTTTCAAAACCATGATGTGGACAAGAACTTAACAATTCTTTAAAACGCTCCCAGCACTGAAAAAATACTTCATTTTGATTTTGATTGAAATTTTGAATCTGTCTTTTCAAAGCAGTAGTTTTATGTGCTGGGAAAAATTTCTTTAGAAACTCAGTTTGTAATTCTTGCCATGTGCCAATTGACCTTGGTTTTAAATTATGAAGCCAAATTTTTGCTTTATCTTTTAAAGAAAAAGGAAATAATTTTAGCTTGACAATTTCATTTGTACATTGTTGGTCATTAAAGGTGACACATACATCTTCGAAGTCTTTTAGAAACGAGTAAGCACTTTCCGATTCTAACCCATGGAAATTTGGAAGCAAAGCTATCATACCTGGTTTAAAATGAAAGTTGTTTGCATTGAGAGGAAAAATAAAACAAGAGGGTGATGAGCTTCGAGTTGGTTGCAAGTAGTCACGCATGGTGCGTACTTGTCTGTTCTCATCTTCAGCATGAACACTTTCATTGTCAGCCATGGTAGGAGTTGTATTAGAAAGATTACCTGAAAAAGTTTCACAATAAAATCTAACTAAACGACGAGATCTAAAATCACGTCGCCAAACAAGAATAAAACAAAGTTAATATACAGATAATATATTTATATAAATATAAACTTTACAATATAAATATAAATATATAGAAAATTAGGCGGTATAACCAGCCAATAAAAATAAATATACTTATAAACTTATATACTTAGTATTGCCTCCCCGGCAACGGCGCCAAAAACTTGATGGAGACTCAATTAAGAGTTGTAAACCCAAGTGCAGGTTATGTTCAAGTAATAAATTCTCGGGTGTCCGAGGTCGAACCACAGGGAAGCGTATTAGTAAGTATAAGTTTATAAATATATAAGAAAAAGAAAGTAAACAAGATATTAGGGAATCAACAACAAAACAAGATAAACAAGATATTAGAGAACAAAATAAACAAAATAACATAAAAGAAATTAAACAAGATATAAAAAACAATAAGAAAAGATGTTGAGGTTAGAGAATCCACTCTTGGTGTTATGCTAAAATTAATCTTGTTTTATTACACAATTGAAATTCACACATAAGGGAGGTTCCAATCGGAAGGTTTAGCAATTCAGTCCAAATTGTCCAACGTCCATAGCATATGATATTATGTTCATTTGGTGTCCTCAAAACTCATAAAAATAGTCCAAGCATTCCTTATGCCAAGGTATATGTCTACAACAAATCAAGGTTATGAAACCAAGCATTTACTGTGCCATTTTCATTGTCAATAATGAATCAAGATCCCTACTTTGCAAGTATGATTTTAAACCAAAAGAAAATATTATCTATACTAGTGTTTATAAATGATGATTCATTTTAGCTCATGTTTAAGAGACTAACCTTAGCATTTACCAAAAGCTTCACCTCATCACCTCAACAATATGATTAGCAACACATACTAGATATGAATAAAATGAAAAGAAATGTAAGAAGCATAAGTAAATAAAGAAAAAGAAAACTAGAGAAAGGAAAGAAGAAGAAAACTTAGAGAATTTTATTACAATGGCTAATATCCTACCAATGTACAATGTTTCTTTACAATCATCCAAGGCCCTCTATTTATACACATTTTGGAGAGCTAAATGACAAGAGACAAGCTTTATAAATTTCAAAGGTAGGTATAATAGGTGGGTGCATTTTTCTAACAATTTTCGTCATATTGTATGACAATTCTGATCAGCCAGCTTGATGGTTGATTTTGTCAATGTTGGAGGCTTGATCTGATCAAATGGTCTTCTAGAAAAATATTTCCCTATCAGTTTGTGATCCATAGCCGTTGGAATCAGCTCATTTTCTCATGTGGATCAGAAGATATGATCAAAATACCAAAACGGGTCAGAACAGACGGCATTGCACATCAGCCAACTTGATACCACATTTCGCTAGGGAAAACGACTCCGTTTCAAGAAGTGTAAAGCATAAAAAAGATAGATATGCCTCCTAAATTTGCACTGTAAAAGTTTCAGCCTTAATGCTTCAGTGAAACTCCAGATATAGCTGATATAGAAAAAGGTGTCGGAACTGGAACTGAACTGGATTTGCCCTTAATTCTTGATTTAACCTAGTAATCTGAAATCACTCAAAGAAACTCGTAAAAACACCAAATTACATAAAAATATAAAAGATCATAAACACAATTATACTAAGCAATAATAACTCGTATTTGACACAAAACAATAATAAAATATAACTAAAAACTATATAATTATACGAGTTATCACTAGCTTCGGCCAGTCTCGCTACGTTGCACTCACATAGTGCCTGAGATATAACTCCCGTAAAACATCCCCTCTCTCGGTCCCAATCCGTTTGGGGATGCACACTGGTGGAAAAGTTCAAGTCTGACCCCAGCAGCTTGAACAACTCAGTCCACATCACTACTATAGTGCTCCCAAACTCATTTGCCTTAGGCAAACCTGCAATAAAATCAACAGAGTCGCTTTCCCCTTGGCACTCTGGTATGGACAATGGCTGTAAGAGTCTAGCTGGTGTCTTAAGCTCAACCTTATCTTGTTGGCACACTAGACAAGTTTCCACATAGACCTCAACATCTTCCTGCGTGTGTGGCCAATAATAACGGTCCTCCAACAGGCCTCTCTTCTGGACCGTGCAGAAAAGCTCTGTCTCATCGAGCTTTTGACTCTCTAACATCATTGTTTGTCCATCTTGCATCAGCACTTCTCCACAAGCAAAGTTTGATGAATCAGTTTTATCCACACCTCTCTTGAGTGGCTGCCCCTTGGGCAACTCGACAGGCATCACATCCTCAAAGGATTACTGCACCTCTAGCACCTCCATGGAGTCTCATCCTTAGGCTACTGAGACTTATCAAATTTTAGGGTCGTCAAGTAGGTGTCTTTATCTCTGGGCACCTCCTTGGCAAACTGGATTGCGGATAGCACCTTGGCTCCAACACTTGTCTCTCGATTCACTGGCACAACACATTGATAACGGGTATCCAAGATACATATGCAATCAGCAAAAGGTATAAGGAGAGCATTAATCCGGTAAAGGAAATTTAATCCAAGTACAAAATCATAGTCATCCAATGGGATTACCTCAATATTTTTCTTGCCCTTCCAATCTCCAAGTTATAGCTCCACTCCTTGTGCGACACCCATGGTTGGGACCTCCTTAGAGTTAACAGTCTTGATCCATGAATACCAAGCTTGAAACCAAGCTTCCTGGCTACCTTTTCGGACATGAATAGGTCAGATGCTCCTGTGTCAACTAGAGCACTCTTTTGCCTTCCTGCGATGGTGATGTCCACGAACATCAACCCCTTATGTTTTTGGCACCTCCTTGCCTTGACAAAACTGAGTATAATTGAACCAAGCTTCAGAGTCTCATCCTCTAGCTCATCATCCTCCTTTTTGATGGAGAACAACTTGGTTCGCTCTAGGCAGTCTCGTATTTGATGCGGACCTGTACATAAGAAGCACTCCACTGGCTCCCTGTTCTTCTTGTCGGACTGTTTGTTGGACTTCCATCTCTCTGTTAGTGGCTTCCCATCACCATTATTGGATTGTTGATTCTTGTCTCCCCCACCATTACCCTTGCCCTTGGGCTTGGGCTTGGAAGACTCGAACTTGTCCGACTTCTTAGAACTAAGGTCGAGTAAGGACTCAGCTATAGCCATGGCTTTGGTCAGATCCTAGACACTTCTCCGCTGCAACTCTTGCTTTGCCCAGGGTTTAAGTCCATCCATAAATAAAAAGAATGCCTCCTTCTCCCCGATATTAGAAAACTAGATCATGAGTTCACTGAACTCCCGCACATACTCCCTAACTGTGCCTTGTTGCGTAAGCCGTCGCAACTTGGCACACGCCTCATCCTAGGCATATTCAGGGTAAAACTGTTGCCTGAACTTAGTTTGGAACACCTTCCAGGTTCCAATGGCAGTGCAACCATGCCTCTCATCGCTGCACCTATGACGCCACCATAAAAGAGCAACATCAGTAAAATACATGGAAGCAATGTTTACCTTAGTGGCATCATCATCAATGCTCATCGCACGAAAATACTGTTCCATGTCAACATCCTTCGCCGATCTGGTTCCCTTGAACTCCTTTGGCTTAGGAATCTCTATCCTGTGCTTGGGTGTCACAGCTAACACGCCACCTCTTATGGCTGCTTTGCATGAAGTGATCTCTCCTTGAGCTCCTCCATCTCATTCTGCATGGCCACTATCATGGCCTCTAGAGTATCATTGTTTTGAGTTAGGATGTCTATTGCCTCATTGAGAGCCACTTGCATCATGTCTTTGACCTCTTCCCTCGCGGAGTCTAGCTCTTCGATGCAGCCCTCAATGATCTCCAGATTCTCCTGCATGTCTCCAACGGTCACCTCGAGCTTGGCCATCCTGCCATCCATGGACGATAGAACATCCCTCGAATTGGCCTTCTTAGCTCTCTCACGAGTCTCTGGGACCTCATGTGTCTGGTTATTTGCCTGAGATGCCATCCCTATGATCAGCACTTTTCATGAACCACGAGCTCTGATACCAACTGTCACGGACTCGAAAGTTTAGCCTTGCGAACTGTGCGGCCTTAGGCTGGAAATCGCTTCTTTGTATGCCTAAGTCAGCCTGCTAACACTCAAGAAAGGCACTGGTAACTAAAAGTTACTAGGGCTAAACAGAAAAAAAACATAACAAGAAAGAGTAGAGAAGAATTCTCTTGTATATTACTCAAATGAGTTGAATGATACAAATGAGGCTGGGGAGGCCTCTATTTATAGTTGAGTCCCTTTACATCAACGATTCAAATTTAAACAAATGAACTGCTAAGATTACATTATCTAGAGGCCTTAAGAAATTTAAACTCTATCTCTTAGAGTTCTAGATAAGTTGGAACTGTTGGGCAGTAACTATCTTTTACTGCTTCTAGAACTTTCAGGTAAAATATATCTTCTAGGGCCTTCTAGAATGCTCCAGGAATTGGGCCTATTCCGGTGGCTCAAGATGCTCTTTGTAACTTAGATCCTGGGCCTGGACCTATTGTGTGCATAATGGACTCGAGCGGGATCGCGCGAGCCGTGACATTCGGGTCTTACAATCGAGGAATTTTTTTTTCGAAGATCCACATCCATCTATTATCAATCACTTAAAGAGTGCCGGATTTTATTATGCAAGTCAAATTCGACAATGTATGCTTCTGCCGGACTTAATTAGTGCGTTGGTTGAACAATGAAGACCTGAGACGCACACTTTTCATTTGCCGTATAGTGAATGCACAATCACTTTAGAAGATGTTGCGCTCCAACTTGGACTACTAGTAGATGGCATGCCAGTTATAGGTGCAAGTCTTCTAGATTGGAATGAAGAGTTACAAAATATATTAGGCGTTGTACCTCCAGAAGAGTGTTTGAAGGGCTCAATGGTGACAAAAACGTTGCTGCAGTCATTGCAAAATCTACCCGACCACGCAAGCAAAGAAGAGGTAAAATATGCTGCTAGAGCATATATTTTACGTTTAATTAGAGGAATGCTAATGCCGGACAAATCAAGCAGTCTGGTACATTTAATATATCTTCCATTGCTTCGTGATTTAAAGCACACAACAAATTATAGTTGGGGTTCTGCGTGTTTGGCGGTTTTGTATAGAGAACTGTGCCGAGCTACAGTTTTTGACTGCCATGACATAGGTGGATGTTTACTGCTTCTGCAGTCATGGGCTTGGCATCGACTTCCATTTCTTACTCCGCGCGAGAATTTTTCGCCTGTATACCAACTAGCAAGCAGGTGATAATCTTGATTATTTTTATTAATTTTGTACGAACCTGTATTTTTATTAAGACTATTAAGATTTTATATGCTTTTTAATAGGTGGAGTCATCCTAAATATTGTAGCGATATTCCGCTCGACCTTCGAATTATAAGATCACGACTAGTTCGAGAAACATATCAAAAGGTAAATGTTTCGATTGTTACATTCAAGTATTTTTGTATTTAATCCATATGAAACTAATAATTTATAATAATTATTAGCAGTTTGTGTGGATGCCGTATTCTTCAAATCAAATTATGGCATATCTTCCATCGGATACAACTAATAATTGCAATATATGGATAGCAAACACAGCATTGATATGCTTTGCATATGTAGAGTGGAAAGCTACTGATAGGGTGTTGCTATAATTTGGGATGCAACAACCAATTCTGCAACCAAAGGCGAACCTTGATAAGGTTCATAAGATTGATATGCGTGGGCGCCACGATGTATTTTGGCCTACGAAGCATCGACAAAGGATCCATTTGTGGAATGAACGTTCTAAACAAATTCCGACAGGTATACCTATTGTTCGTAATAATTTTAACCCATCGGCAGATTACATAAGATGGTTATAAAATGAAGGTCGGCCTTTTGTTTGTCCACCGTCGGAGTTTGAACATGTTAGGAGTATGTCATTTCCCGGACATACTTCAAATCCAGTCCATCCTACACAAGAAATGGAAGTTCCTACACCTAGCCGACAACTTCGACGGACGCGTCAACCGGCCTCATTACATGCGGCGGAGTTCACTACACCAAGGATGTCATTTAGTCATCCTCAACCTCAACCAGAACATGGCGTAGCATCCAGTCATCGTCATTCTGTCAGTCACCCCGGATTTTATGTTGATGAGTGTTACCGACCAGAACCGCCAACGACGAGGTTAGATGACCAACTCCTCACCCCAAGTCCAAGTTCGGCATATCTAACTTCAATGTATCAGTTTGGAACCCCTATGTCAGCATTTGGTACTATATCACTTATGGATCCATCTAGTAGCCAGGTTCCCTTTATAGGTGCTAACTCCTCGAGCAGTGGGTTTTCATTTTTTGTTACAGAACATGTGGGTCCCTCTAGTAGTGCGTTTCCATCGACTGATTTGGGTGAGCATGCGGATCACATAGAACCAGAACTAGTGGCGGTAGGTCGAGGTCGACAACGAATACATCCAACTGAGAGGTTCAATGACGGGTGCAACCAGCAAGCAATAGGAGAGCTCGACATTGTTGCTCAACACCAGGCGATACGGGAGCTCCTCCGTAAATAATTAGAATAAACGTACTTTTTGTATAATAATCATGTATTTTTTTGAAGATGTTTTTAAGAATATACGTTTTGTATAATAATCATGTACTTTTTGTATTTTTCTTTCATTAAATGTAAAAATTAACCGTTATTTTAAAATTTAAAATGATTATTTATTAATTTTTTTAAAAATTTTATTATTTATTATTTATAATTTTAATTTTGTAAAATTAATTTTGAATTTTTTTTTTACCATTTTAAAATAGTAACATACTTGAATTTATAAATAATTAATTAATCAAATTATAAAAAAAAAATATTTAGAATTAATTAAATAATGTTAAATTAAATAATTAATTATATATAAAAAAATATTATAAAAAATATTATTTAGGCTTTAAAATAATTTTAAAAAATTAGTTTTTTAACAAAAATACTTTAATAATGTTAATTTTTAAAAATTAAAAAATAAACTTTAATTACAAAATTTAAACTTTTAAAAAAATTAAAAAAAATGATGTTGGGAAGTCGTCATATCATATGGTGACTTCCCAACATTATATAATTTATTTTTTTTTATAAATTGAACTTGAAAGTCGTCATATCATATGGCGACTTCTAAATTCAATTATTTAAATTTTACAAAATTTAAAGCTCGAAAGTTGTCATATCATATGGCGACTTTCGAGCAAGATTTTTAATAAAATATAAAAATTTTAGTTGAAAAATCGTTATATGATATGATGACTTTTCAACTGATTTTTAAATAAGTGCATTTTAATATATAATTTAAAAAACATTAATAATTTGATAAAAAAAATTTAGCAATATCTTAATAAAAAAATCCAAGAGATTGAATGGATGGAGCATAGAGGCGCTGAAGAGAATGACGTCGGGCCGGGGGGGCAGTGAATATTAATGATTTTGCTAGTCTGTATTTACGTACATGCCCCAATGATTTTTCAGGTTTGTATTTAGGCAAATGCCATTGAGATTGAAAGGGAACAAGATATTGATCGGACTTTGACTTGTTAGTTTCTTGTTTTCTGAATTTTTTTTTTTTAAAAAAGAATATCTAAAATTTTACATACTTATAATTAACTTTTTTTTTGTTGAAAATTTACCAATATAAATAAATTATTTAATTTGAAATCAAGAGGCATGGTTTAGAGGTAGACCTGTTTAAGGGTCGGATAATCCGTTCAAGTCCGAAGGCTCGTCTATATTTGAGAGGATTTGGACAAAAATATTAAGCCTAAAAAATAAGCTTGGATAAAAAAATAAGGTCCGTTTAAAAAATGAACCTAACCTTTGCTCTAACATTTAAGGCCCAAATCCGACCCGACTCGTTTTTTAATTAAATAATATATTATTTTTATTTTTATATATATTATATAATTTATGTCATATAAAAATTAAAAATATAATTTTTTTTTTGTTTGTTTAAACACACTCCACTTTATAGCATAGGAAAGATTGATCTCAAACTAGTAACTAAACAATCAAAGAACAAGAAGTAAACATAAACAAGTAAACTGCCAGTGAAACTAAAGTCTAGCAAAATTTGGTTTGTAGTGATATTATAGTATAAACATTAAAAATATGTTAAGTTGTTCATATTTAAAAACTTAATAAAAGAAAAAAAATTATTAAAGATTAAATAAAAAATAAATTTTTTTAAAAAAAATTAGAAAAAAAAATATAGACAGGCTTAAACGGATATGGGCTATCCACTAACAATATGGACGAGTCGGATAAAATTTGAGACCCATATTTCGGGCCAGACTGGGCTTGGACAAGCAAATATAATGTTGATACCATACATGAGCTCGACCCGAACTCGACCCGACCCGGCCCGGCCATGGACACCTTTACTTAGAGGTAACTAAGCTTAAAGATAAATTAAGCTTTGAAAGGTAATTAAGGTATTGAGTTTTTATTTTTTTTATTATTATTGTGGTGAAGAAAAAAAGAAAAGAATTCAAAAGCATCAAACCTCTCTTGTTCGAAAGAATCGAAACACATCGAAATGGTACCAGCCGTACTTAATAATAGAAGGATTTGGCAGAAATATGTAAAATTGTCCCTCCTAAAAAGATTATTCCAGAATAAATGGGCAATAGTTAGGAGAGGTGCGCCAGCGGTTAGAAGAAGCAAGGTTATTAGATACCTCAGGAAAACCCGGCCAGAACCACACGTGCAAGTTTCCCTGCATGTGGCTCGTCCGTGATAACTTCTTCGGATTTGCGTGAACTAGCGGACCTATCACTAAGTGGGGATGCTCCCTCCAGCATGAGCGAACCCTTTCGGAACTGGTTAGGAATGGGCACCACTATCCCAGCCCGGATCCAGCCAGGTTCTATTGATCATGTCCCCTTCCCAACAGTTATACCTTGTCTTGGGTTCGTTTGTGTTCATGTTGGCGATTTCTGATGTGAATTCGGCGGGTCGTCCCCCCTTTCTATGGGTTCCCCCACCGACCCAGTAACACACCAACCACGCCCTTTCCCTTTCTCCGATCATAAAGCCCCCTAATCCCTTTCTTTGTCTTTCATCCCCCCTGATCCCTTAGCTTTGAAAACTTTGAAAGGATTTCTCTTCCAAGTCAGAGGTATAAGAATCATTGCGTACCTCTATGACGCAAGCCGGAACCATGGAGGATGAACAAAATAGACTGGACAGAGTGGAGAGAGCACAGAAGGAGTTACAAGAACAATTGGCCAAATCTCAGCAAGAAACACGGGAACAGATAACAAAATCTCAAGCGGAGTCACGCGAGCAAATAAACAAGATGATTGAAATGATGACTAGGCTGACTCGAGGAAAATAGGTTGCTGAAGGATCGATCATAAGGGGAGAACCTCGACCTCGAGTAAACAACAACGAAGATTCGATTTACCTACCGAGTCAACAAGGCCGAGGACAATTTCAATTGAACTCAGAATTTCACCCGTCAGACCCAGTTATTATTCCAAGCCAAGATGGTTCACTAGAACAAGAAAAGCTGAAAAAACGTGTGGCGAAGCAAGTGGAAGACACAGAAGCGCAAAAGAAGTATGATCTGTTTGAAGAAAGACTCAAAGCCATAGAAGGGATAGACATTTTCGGGAATATGGATCCGGATGAGCTCAGCTTGGTCCTCGATTTGGTGATTCCGCTAAAATTCAAAGCCCCTGAATTTGAAAAGTACGACTGATCGAAATGTCCATCAACCCACATCACGATGTTTTGTCGAAAAATGGCTGGCTACACCAACAATGACAAGCTGTTAATCCACTGCTTCTAAGACAGTCTAACAGGGTCGGCTGTAAGGTGGTATAATCAGTTGGATCGGGGCTGTATCCGTTCTTGGAAAGATCTGGCAAAAGCTTTCCAGACTCAGTATAAGCACATGATCGACATAGCACCGGATAGGTTAACCTTGCAAAATATGGGGAAAAGGCCACTGAGAGCTTCAAAGAATATGCTCAGAGGTGGATGGACATGGCCACCCAAGTATGACCGGCTCTGACTCAAAAGGAAATTACTGTCCTTTTTGTGAATACACTGCACGCTCCGTACTATGATAGACTCGTTGGCAATGCCACAAAGAATTTTGCAGATATAGTAACCTCAGGAGAGATGATTGAAAATGCTATCAAGAACGAAAAACTCGAAGGAGATAAGATATCCAATGCCGAGAGAAACGAGATACCTGAAAGGAAGGAGGAACATGTCCAGGCTATGGGAGAATTCACTTTGTATCCCCGGGTCTCTCCATATCAATCATGTTACTCTACCGATGTCTCTCCAAGTCATTATCCTTACCTTCCAGATATTCAAACACCTTATCCTATGTCAGCCACTGCAACTAGGCCGGCTTCCCAGAAATGACCATGGGGCAACCAAGAGAAATTTTCAGTCCCAATCTCTGACCTGTTGCAATTACTAATAAGGAACTGATATCTCACCCCTGTGCCTTTGAAAACAGCTCCAAACCCATCAGCAAGGAGTTATGACCCGAACAGCAAGTGTGAGTATCACATGGGGGCAATTGGACATTCAACTGAAAAATGCAGACGACTGAAGGAAAAGATTGAAGGTTTGGTCCACGATGGCATTTTGAATCCAGAGCTAGTCGAACAATGGAAATCCGCATTGCCATAAATCGGTTTCTTCACCACGGGTTTGGAGGATGAGAATGGTTACCTTTAAAAGCATGTCGACAAGCATTGAGGAATATGCATGTAGTTCTATGCCTCATCATGAAAGCACTTGTCTTATGTTGGCATCCACATGAAATAAATAAATTTTGAATTTCAAAGGCTTTGTGTTTGTTGTGTTTTAAGTTGAATTTGCAAGAATAAACATTAAAGAAATTCTTGATTTTGAAGAGCGCGTTCTTAAAAAAAAAAATCTTTCTTCACGCTAAGAAATGATGAAATATCTCGAGATTATTGATGATCAATGATTAGAAATGACCCAACACCCTTCCCCATCTCTTTCGGACTTGCCTATGCTTGAATCCTTTGAGTTGAAACAGTCAATGCTTCCAGGAACATATTGTTGAATTTCAGAAACCATAGTCAGTGCAATAAGAAAAATGCAGATCCTAGTTTAGGTTATGAGCAATGAAACAAACTTTTTGAGAAAATCCGAGCCTTTTTGTGTCTCAAACAAGTGAAACTTTTTTCAAGAATATGGATTATGGTAAATTGATGTGTGTCAAGGTTATGCCAAAACCATTCACATCCTTTTCCGTAACCACAAAACAAGAGTTGCCCAGACGTCACTTCATGATTAACGTCTTAGGTAACAATGACAAAACCTGATTTTCTCGTGTTCCTAGAAAAAAGCTATTTTTGAACCATATTCTTTCTTGTCCCTTCGGAGAGGAAAAAAAAAGACTCGAGGTTTTCCTCGTTATGATACGAATTCTCATTTGTATGACCAATCAAATGATGCATCACTTGTAAATACGGAGGACACGCGGTGAATAAAGATGAAGTAATTTTCGGAGCATGCATAAAAAAAATGAAAAAGAGAAAAGAAAGAAAATGAAAAACGAGTGTGGCATCATGCATTTATGAAATTCAAGATAGTTTCAAGAAAAAAAAACTTTTCATTATTTTCCTCTAGGGAATGACTCTTCAATTTACGTGCTTGTGTTTGAGATGAAAAATGGCCATCTTTCATCATCCTTTCACAAATTATAAAATATCGTTTTGCTACCCCTTTGAGCCTAATGAATGCTTTCGTTCTTTCAACCCCGATCAAGGATCACCCTCCACGCTAGGAGGCAAATGCGAGGAAGGATCTCTTCGAAGGTCACAGATAGTGAAGTCTTGGTTCAAAGACAAAAGAAGAATGCCTTGAATCAAAGAGAAATTTGAGCTTCCAAATAACGACGGGCTCACCTTGTCAAAATAGAAATGCAAAAAAAAAAAAAAAAAAAAAAGAGAAAAAGAAAAATGAAAGCAAAAAAATAGAAAAAGAAGAAAAGAACGGATGAAAATCATCGAATAAAGAGAAAGCTCAGAAAAGATAAATGTTTCGAAGAGAATCCTCCTCATCGAATGATCCTTGATTTGATCACCTTAAACACATGTTTGGGCCTATCTATCTTTTTTTCAGAACCTCGAACCTCGGCCTACATTACGTACTTGAAAAAGACCATTTTGATCGAGCATGGTCATTTAAAATTAATGAGTCTATTCTTAGAGAAATGCATGAGACTTCGGTCTCCTTTCTGGTTAAAAATCCTTTTTGGATAAGTCTTGATTTCTTGAATGCATGGTGAAACATTTAATGAAAAAATGAAAAATGGAAAGAAGGAGACTCTAGGGTGAAAACCCAACATGGGCATTCTAAAGTAAAATGGGAGAATTTCGGTGCCGTTTATGGTATTGTCAAGGCCATAACAAAAGAAGAGGTTATTTTGAAGAAATCAAGGAACATCTGGGAATTCCAAAATATTCCAAAACTGTCAACTCTCGTTTGGAGGTTTGACTTAAAAAAAACTGAGATCGTTTTCCTTTCCAGAATTAATTCTCCAGTTTGAACACCCCAGCTAGCCTTGACGTATGTCAAAAAGCCATGATTTGGAAACTAAAAGAAAGTTTGAATTTGTTTGAGTCCAAAAAAATCATGTTCTATAAAATCTGTTCCATTTGTGAGTCTAGCAAGGATATACATTTTTCCTGTTGTGAAGTTTCCTTAGATGAACTAAAATCTTGTGGTACCAAGCCTTCCGACTCAATTTGAAAAAATCGAATTGACACTCAGAAAAACTTCTAACAGTGATCATCAATCTTCAAGAGATGTGGATATCACAATATCAGACGATGACATTTTCAGCTCAAAAGTTTTCAGTTAATAAGCAAACGTTTTTCAAAAAAAAAAAAAACAAAGCAAAAGCAGATAAATGAAAATATTTTTGGAAGAAACCATGTTTGATGTTGGCATAAGGCAAAGGTTCTTCTGGCCTAGAGGTATGAAACTATTGAGGTAGAAGAAATGAACACTCGGACTCCAGTTGATAAAATTTTGAAAAACTATCGGGGCAAAGAGATAGTTCCAAAGTGAAGAAAAGGGTTGATCTCTTACGAGGCACGAGCGTTTCAGGATACACTCTGTTTCGAAGAGGAAAAACGATTTGGAAAAGCTAAACCAAGATCAAAAAAACAAAACAATTGGGAACATTCGCATCATTCATTGAACATTCGCATATTTATTAAGTTTTGCATCTGCATCGTGTCGTAAAATGTGTACATTGTCTGTGGGTACTTGAACATGCATCATCAGGGGTATATGCATTGACTCCGCATGACATTCACATTTCATGCATGACATTGACTATTTGAATTCGCACATTCAGTGAGATTTTCTTCCAAGATGTGATTCTGAAAGATCTTTAGGTATGATCACCAAGACCTCCGGGCATCACTTTTAAAACCTCCGGGTTACCTCTTTTAAGTCCTCCGAGCACAGGAAAAGAAAAAGAAAATTAAAAAAGAAGACCTCCGGGCATCTGTTTTAAAACCTCCGGGTTACCTCTTTTAAGACCTTTGGGCATAGCAAAAAAGAGAAATTAGAAAAAAGACCTCCGGACATTTCTTTTAAATCCTTCCGGCACAGCAAAAGAAAAAGAAAATTAGAAAGAAAGAAGACCTCAGGGCATCTATTCTAAGACCTCCGGGAACCTCTTTTAAGATCTCCGGGCACCTCTTTTTCAAAGACCTCCGGGCATCATTTTTAAAACCTTCGGGTTACGATCTTTAAGACCTCCGGGCACTATTATCAAAAATCACCGATAAGACTTTCAGGCATCATTTTTAAAGAAAAGACATTTTAAGACCTCCGGGCATTATTCTCAGAAGTTATGTTTTCAAGACCTCCGAGCACTATTCTCGAAAATCACCGATAAGACCTCCGGGCAACTGTTTCAAGACCTCCGGGCATTATCCTCAAAAATCATGTTTTCAAGACCTCCGGGCACCTTTCTAAGAAAATCATTGGTAAAGACCTCTGGACATCATTCTCAAAGTCAAGAATAAGACCTCCGGGCACCACTTTCAAAGAAATAACATTTTTTAGACCTCCAAGTATCTGCTTTCAAAAACCTCCAGGTAACATCTTTCAAAATGACATTTTTCAAAACCTCCGGGTACCATTTTCAATTCTTCCGAAGTCAAACTCGTTACCTTGAGAAAGGTCGAGCCTCGGTATGATTAGTCAAGTGGCGATATCTGAAGAATCTGACAAGGAATTTCAAAACTAAACGAGAAAGAGATGGGATATCCAGAATGAGTCTTCACTTTCGTAAGACTAATGTAGTAAGAGAGGTGATGATCTAAGTTGTGTTCAAACTCATTGTCAAAAATTCGAAGTTCGTTTTTAAATTTCAAAGTTGTGAAGCCTCTGATGAGAGGAGCGATTTATTTTCAAAGTTGTGGAGCCTCTGATGAGAGGAGCGATTTATTTTCAAAGTTGTGGAGCCTCTGATGAGAGGAGCAAATTATTTTTCCAAGTGATAGAGCCTCTGATGAGAGGAGCAATTTATTTTCAAAGTTGTGGAGCCTCTGATGAGAGGAGCAATTTATTTTCAAAGTTGTGGAGCCTCTGATGAGAGGAGCAATTTATTTTTAAAGTTGTGGAGCCTCTGATGAGAGGAGCAATTTATTTTCAAAGTTATGGAGCCTCTGATGAGAGGAGCAATTTATTTTCAAAGTTGTGGAGCCTTTGATGAGAGGAGCAATTTATTTTTCAAGTGATCGAGCCTCTGATGAGAGGAGCAATTTATTTTCAAAGTTGTGGAGCCTCTGATGAGATGAGCAATTTATTTTTCAAGTGATAGAGCCTCTAAAGAGAGGAGCAATTTATTTTCAAAGTTGTGGAGCCTCTGATGAGATGAGCAATTTATTTTCAAAGTTGTGGAGCCTCTGATGAGAGGAGCAATTTATTTTCAAAGTTGTGGAGCCTCTGATGAGAGGAACAATTTATTTTCCAAGTGATAAAGCCTCTGATGAGAGGAGCAATTTATTTTTCAAATGATAGAGCCTCTGATTAGAGGAGCAATTTATTTTTTCAAGTGATAGAGCCTCTGATTAGAGGACCAATTTATTTTCCAAATGACAGAGCCTCGCTAAAAATGAATCTATATAACCGGACAAAATTGGTTATACTGTCTTTGCCCTATTCCTGATTCTCAGCAATGTGCAAAGAGGGGCAGCTGTAGTAACCAATTTTTGCCCGGGTCGGATCCAAATCTGACCCGGGCCATTTGCAAACAGGGCCTGCCCAATTTGCAAACCAAACCAAGCCCATTTCCCAACCTAAACCAGGCCCAAACCAGGCCCAATTTGACCCAACCCATTTCCCTAACCCAACCTACCCCTAACCAGAAACCCTACCACCCCCAAACCCTAGGCAGCCTGCAACACTCAACCACCTACCCCTGCCAACCCCCTACCCTGCCACAGCCACCCCCCACGCCACCCACCTCCACAAGCAACCCCTCCATAAAACCCACCAATCACCACCAAAAAAAAGAGGGGAGGGAGCCAGAGGCCTCAGCCAGAGGAGACCCCCACAGATTCGGATCCCCTGCAAAAAGAAAAACAAACCCCCTCCCTACCAAAAGCCAGAATCGGACCCCCCCTCGGAAACAGAAACCCAAAAAAAAAACCAAAAAAAACAGAGATCGGACCCCCAATCGGACCGATCTCCCCAAAACCCCTGAATACACACCCAACAGCAGCCACAAAAAAACAACCCCTAAAGCCCTGCAAAAAAAAAAAAAAACCACAAACAACAAAAAAAAACAAAAAACAACAAAACCAAAAATCTAGATCTACGGATCTCGGTGGGGATTCGGGCAAAACGGAGCCCGGATCTGAGAAGAGGAGATCGAGACGATTCAAACAAGGTATTTTGGAGACCATCGGTAGTCGACAGACGACGGCCGGCGCGGTGGTCCTGCCGCCGGATTCTGGGTTTGGAGGGGTTTTCTGGTTTGAATGAGGAGAGAGAGGGGGAGAAAAGAGGAGAGAGAGAGGGAGAAGAAAAAAAATGAAAAAAAGAAAAAAATGGGCTATTTATAACCCCTTGGAGTGGGTCGAATGACCCGCGCGTCGACCTGCGGGTCGACCAGGGGTCCGCGTGGGTCTCCCGCTCCCTTTTTAAAAAAATAATTTGGCCTCAAAACGACGCCGTTTTAACCCAGGGTCCGCGCGTGGACCCAGATCCGACCAGGGGTCCGCGCGCCCGACCCAGGTTCAAAAAAAAAAAAGAAAAGAGCGCCAAAACGACGCTGTTTCGGGCAGAAAAAAAAACGAAAAAGAGAGGGAAGGTTCGGCCAACGCCGAACCAGGCCCAAAAGGCCTGGCCCCCAGCAGGCCAGGCCTGGTTTTGGGCCCAGCAGCCCAAAACCAGGCGTTTTGGGCCAGGAATGAGGAAAAAAAAAGGAAGAAAAAAAAAGAAATTAAAATTTTAAAAAATAAAATTAAAATTTAGAAAAAAAAAAGAAAGGAAAAAATAATAAAAAATAATAAAAAAAGGAAAAAATAGAAGGAAAAAAAGGAAAAATATAAAAAATATAAAAAATGAAAGAAAAAAACAAAATAAAAACAAAAACAAAAACAAAAACAAAAACAAAAACAAAAACAAAAACAAAAAAAAAAAAAAAAAAAAGGCAAAAATTTACGATTATAAATGTTGACGTTTTGATTTTTTCAGGTGGTCGAGGACGAGCAAAGAATTTTACGGAGATCAAGTCCGGCATTTTGATTTTTTTGATTCTCGACATTTGTCAGGTATTATTTTAATTTTCTTATTTATTTTAATTACTATTTGTATTTATTTTTGTCCGGCATTCGATATATTTTTGTTATTCGGTTTCGATTTTAAAATATTAAAATAATAATTTTTATAATTAATACATGTCTTTTAAAATTATTTTTGGTAAATAAAATTCTCTAAAAACGGATTTCTTTCTCGGGATGGTCGAAGCATCAATCATTCTTTGAAATGGTCCGAGTAAGAATAATAATCGAAACATTATCGAAAATATCGGAATGATTCGAGAATTATTCTTACATAGATAATTTTCTTTATTTCGAAATTAATCATTAAAAGCATTTTAATTTATTTTTAAAAAAAAAAAAAGAAAAAAAGAGATTTTAATAAATATTGATTAACCGACGACGGAATTCGAAGGACGTCACGGTAGTGATTCTTAAGATATCTTGAGGTGAGAGAATCTCGTTAAATATCACCACAAGTGGTGGGAGTGCTTAGCGATATGCTCGATACAAAAATTCGTAAAAGAAAAAAAATGAAAATAATAAAAATGAATAAATAGTGATTGCGCTCGATATTTTGCCATGCTCGTGTTTTTAATATTATGATTTGAATGTTTAATTTTATGGTAAGTCGTATGCATCCGATATTTAAATATTCGCATCATACGCATTTAAATAAAAATGGATGTAAATTGCCGACGACGGAATTCGAAGGATATCACGGTTGTGATTCCTAAGATGTCTTGAGGTGAGAAGATCTCGTTAAATACCACCGAGAGTGTCGGGAATATTTAATGAGTATTTTCGATAATAAATTTGTGTTCACTTTAGTTTTTCAAAATAATAATAATAATCCAAAAAAAATTCAAAAATAATAAACATGTTTTTTTTTAATAAAATAAAATAAAAAGAAAAGAGAATTATTTTTAAATAGTGATGTTGAGTCCATTAAATCGAGATTTAAGATAACGCGTGATTAAATGGTACCGTTTTCTAAACGGGCGTTGCGGGGGTGCTAATCCTTCCCCGCACGTAACCGACTCCCGAACCCAACTTTGTTTTACTCTCCGGTTCAAAGCGCGGACTTCGAAATTGGTTTTACAAAATGTTTTAATTAATTTTAAAATATTTTCCTAAAATCGGTTTTTAATAGGTGACCAATCACACCTAGCAAAAAAAGATTGGTGGAGACTCCATTTTGTGTTTTCAAATTCGTCACTAGCGGTCGAAAAACCGTTATGACACATTTCATTCTCACAATTTATATAGCATATGAAATCCAAATCCAAATTCTCAAATTCTCAAATTCATATTCCCAAACATAGCATAATAGTTTTGAAAAGTTCTAAGATAAATGAAATCAATATAACGTTATTTAAGAGGTTTTTTTATATGGGGAATTCGAAAAAGATTGAAACTTAATGAATAGACAAGTTGATTGAATCAATCAACACAAATGAAGAATTATAATTCTTGATAATTCTCTATAAATAGAGATGTTAGAAATCATTCCAAATGACTACAAGTTCTTAATTTTTTCTCTCGTTCTCAAATATACTAAGGCCTAGTTTAGCATTGCTTCTGCCACAATTTTTGAGGTCAAAAGCTACTTTTCACCACAAATGCAATGCTAAACAGATAAAAAAATTTGGCTTTTGCTGTTGAAACCATGTTTTGAAAAGCTAAACCAAAAAGCCAAAAAATATAGCTTTTGGATTTAAAAACTGGCTTTTGGATAAAATAACTTTATTATCCTCACATCTCTATATTTTTAATATTTTAAACATATCTTTTTTTGACATTTCAATTTTCTACAACACTTTTTCACAGCAATGCTAAACACTTAAAAGTTTTTAAATCATAGTTTTTCATCACACTTTTTTCAACACAAGCTTTTTTCAACCTAAGCTTTTTTCAACAGTAATGCTAAACTAGCACTAAGTCTCTTATACATTATTTTTTGTAGAAAATAATGTATAAAAAAGATGATTTTATTGCTCATTAGAAAGTGTTTAGTGGTTTGAGTTTATTAGTGTAAATTGCACTCAGACAAGGATTTCATTGTATCCAATGACTATTCGATTCACCCTGTTGCACACTATAAATATTGGGGGCAAAATAAAACTAAAGGAAAGTGACATTTGCAGCATGTCTTGAAGTCATATTCTCTCATGTTATGACTTTCCATTTTATACTCACCAAGAAAACAACAATCTTTAATAAATTTACCAATTGCATTCGAATGTCATGTTTAGGAAGCAAGGCATCCGAATGTTAGATTAATAGCATTCGAATGACATGTCTTGGAAGACATTCTGACTTAAAATAACAAAGGGGCATCTAAATGCCCTGATTCGAATTCGAATGCCCTAGTACAAATTTTCACTCAAAAGCAAATATTTATCCTAAAATCATATGGCATTCGAATTCTCAAGCTTGGACATTCGGATTCCCATATTAAAACCTCTTAAATCAACTTAAATTGATTTCCTTTGTCTTAGAACTTTTCAAAGCTATTATATAGTTTCTCAAATACTAGTTTCACATTAATTGATTATTTAATCAATTAATATTTTATTCTTTCACTATATTTTGAAATATTCCAATACTTCATGTTTAGTTATTAATTATAGTTTTCGCGACTTTTTATTTTGATCATCTACAATGTTTTTGAAATTTAATTTTTTGATCACTCAATCGTTAGAGATTAACGGTTGATTAATGTGGTATGTCACATTATTTGACATTCTTTATATGGTATTCTCATGTCATATAACTATGTCACATGGCAGTATCGGCGTTGTATTATAATTTTAAAAAAAATAAAATAAAATAAGTTACACATTCACTTAACTTGAATTTTTATTTTGCCCATTTAACTTTGAAAAATTGCAATTTAATCACCAAAATTTATAAATGGCTGCAATGACTATTGTTATAAATGGCTGTCATGACAAATTACACAACCGTGATTTCATATTGTTATAAATGGCTGCCACGACTATTGCAGCAGACATGAAAGGAAAACACACTATTTCCTTCTTGCTAAATTCTCTCTTCTACTTCTTCTTAATTAACTCTCTATTTCTTTCCTCTTTTTGTTTTCTTTTTCCTTCTCTTTTATTAACTGTCTCTTGAATTTGTCTTGCATCATATTCTTCCTGAAACCGCCTCTTAATTATCTCCTATGGAAATTGCAAGCCTTGTCTTAGAGGCTATCTCATCTTTGTCTGGTTGTTGCAGTGCAACAGAAAGAGAGTACCTTATCTCGATCTGTCATCTCGAAAAGAATATAAGATCTTTGAGAAGTGAAAAAGAAAAGCTTAGGCAGCAAAGAGACGATGTGAGGACCAAAGTTGAAACTGCTGAGCGGCAACAAATGCGGCGTAGGGAGCAAGTCGATGGATGGTTACGGCGAGTAGAAGAACTGGAAGCTGAACTTAAAAAGATTTTACCAGAAGACGAAAGGGAGCCTCAACAAAGATGTTTCTGCAACTTTTCTCCCAAAAGTTTGAGGTCTCGTTACAAGCTCGGGAAGCAGGTAATCAAAAAATTGAAAGTTATTTCTGAATTGAAAACGGAGGGAAATTTTGGTGATGTTGCTGATATGTTGCCCCCGCCCTTGGTGGATGAAATGCCTCTCGACGATACCGTGGGCATGGATTCAAAATTTAGGGAGGTTTGGAGCTACTTTTGTGATGAACGAGTGGGAATCATTGGAATATATGGCCTGGGGGGGGTTGGCAAAACCACCCTCTTGACTAAAATCAACAATGAACTAATTGGCAGAGTTGGTCAAGATTATGATGTGGTGATATGGGCCGTGGTGTCAAGGGATCAGAACATGGAAAAGGTCCAGGATCAAATTGGCCGAAAACTAGGCTTCCCTGATAACATATGGAGTGGAATGAGCCAAAATGAGAAAAAAAATTCCATCTTCAGGGTGTTGAAAACAAAAAGATTTGTGCTGTTGTTAGATGATGTCTGGGAGGTTTATGATCTTTCAAAAGCTGGGGTTCCACTGCCCAGTGAACAAAACAAGGCCAAAGTAGTACTCACAACACGTCAAGAGGATGTGTGCGATCTCATGTATGCACAAAGGAAGTTCAAAGTGAATTGTTTAGCGCGGAGGGAAGCATGGGAATTATTTCAAAGCAAGGTGGGAGAAGAAGTCCTACAGTTGGACCCAGCCATACCCAAACTAGCAGAAACGATTGCAAACGAATGTAGCGGTTTGCCGCTTGCACTCATCACTGTTGGACAAGCCATGCGTAGCAGAAGAACCATTGAAGAATGGCGTTATGCGGCCACCACGTTGAGGAAATCTGCTGCTGAATTCACTAGTATGGAGAAAAAGGTACTTTCTCTACTAGAGTTCAGCTTTGATAGCTTATCCGATGATACTACTAAATCTTGCTTCTTGTATTGCGCACTGTATCCTGAAGATTGGTATCAGGATAAAAATAATCTTATAAATACTTGGGCTGGAGAAGGATTTTTAGATCAAAGTGATGATCTGAATGAAGCTTATGATATGGGCAACCATATTATAGGCACCTTAAAGCTGGCATGCTTGTTGGAAAGTGGTGAACGTGTCGGAGATAATTTTGTTAAAATGCATGACATGATTCGAGACATGGCACTGTGGGTAATTTCAGACAAGGGAGCTAGGAAGGGGAAGTTTTTGGTGCAAGTTGGTGTCAAATTGACCAAAGCACCTGCACTCTCACAGTGGGAGAGGGCTGAAAGAATATCACTGATGAACAATTCTATTGATCAACTAACAGGAACACCTAGGTGTCCCAATCTGTTGACTTTGCATCTTCGACAGAATGCTTTGAAAATGATATCAAATAGCTTCTTTGATTTGATGCCTTCTCTTAAGCTGTTAGACCTATCTCATAATAAAAGTTTAGCAGAGTTGCCCAGAAGCTTTTTTGAATTGATCTCCTTGCAACATCTTGACCTTTCTTATTCAGGGGTTAAAGAGCTGCCTCTGGAATTTAGAAAACTAACCAAGTTGAAATTTTTATATGTGAATAACATGGATAAACTTCAGAGTCTTCCACAACAGGTTCTATCAAATCTCTCAATGTTGAAAAGATTGGACTTGTTCCATTCTGGTATTTCAGATCAAGTAGTGGACGGTAATGTCTTTTCTGGTGGTAATGAACTGTTGATGGATGAACTGGAGTGCTTATCGGACCTGCAAGCCTTAAGTTTCACTGTAAAAAGCGAGCATGCGCTGCAAAAATTTTTGAGGTCAGATAAATTACAAAAACTCACATATGGCCTTGACATTGAGTTATGCAGAGGTACTACTATCCTGAGACTTCAGAATGATATGAGCTTGTCTTGGGTTCAAATCGGTAATTGCAGTGAATTGGAAGAATTGGCTATTGACTGGGTTGGAGGAGGAGGGCAAGAAATGGTGCCTGAGAATCCATGCAACAACGCAAGATGTTTTGTTCACCTTGGTAGTCTCATAATCAAGAACTGTAAAGTTCTGGTGCATCTGAATTGGCTTATTTGGGTCCCAAATCTCAACTCTCTAGAAATTGCGAATTGTGAAGCAATGAAAGAACTTATAGGCGATGGTGATGGAGTTGAGATAATAGAGGAAAGTTCGGTTTTCCGCTATCTCCAGACGTTACAGCTTCATGATCTACCCCAACTGGAGAGCATTTGTAGTCATCCCTTGTCCTTTCTCTCTCTGCGCCAAATCCATGTGTTTGACTGCCCAAAGCTCAAGAAACTCCCATTTCATGCCAACAGCGCCAAGGACAAACTACATACTATTGCAGGACAGGAAGCATGGTGGAATGGACTACAATGGGAAGACATGGCCATAAAATCTAATTTCTCCCCTTACTTCCGGGACACTGATGCTCCAGCCAAACCATAATTTGATAGTTCGGGATTCTCAAGCATATTCCCTTTGGCTTGGAAGCAATTTGCTTTAAGTTGACTGGAGATTTCTGGATAATTAATTTCTGTTAGTTGATCAGTACGTTCTATAATAAGTCCTTTAATCTGGTGTGTTTGGACCATAGTTATGGTTTGCATCTGTTAATTACTTTTTTGTCAGCTTGGATATGTGTCTTAAAGTATTTCTATGGCATATCGAGTGAGTGTGGGTTCTTAAATTGTTTCTTAGCAATTTTTTTTTTTGGCTTGTTTCCCTTTAACTTTGTTATATTGTAATAATTTTCTGTAATCAGAACAAATAATTCCATATCTATCTTGAATTATTTCTTTAATTAGCATTATAGGGACAATAATTTGGGAAGGCAATGAAATTCTTGGAGTATACTTGGTAGGGGTTGGAAAGTCGTGAGCTGCTACTTCGACGAGCACAAGGAGTCGAGCATGATAATAATGGACATGACAACTATTTTCGTTTTTATGTCTTATAATATCCGGATTCTTCAATTTTTTTTTTTAAATACGTGTTGGGCATATATTTGATATGAGTATAAGGTATGATCCTCCAAATATATGAATTTTTTTAAAAAAAATTAAATATAACCGTATTAGACACATATTCATATCTGACATTCGCTCAAGTTCTAGTAACATAGCTGATGTCTTTCATGGTTTTATCATTCTAAATCCTACAAGCCCTTTTTCTGTTGAGAAGTGGAACCAGAAAATCCATACATATTTTACGTGATTGTGGTTATTTGTGGAAATTAAGTGATTCCTGTTTGCTCACATAATTAAAGAATGCCTGATTGATTATTATCATTGACGACTTAATTTCTAAACATAATTAACTCTATAGCTTCATTCTGCTCAATCCCTTTTTGGATAGCTATAATTCAGTAATTAATGACAGGTGATTGGCTGATTACTACAGATCCGTGACAAAGTTTTAGGTAAATTTATTTCAAAAATGCATAGCCAATACCAATAAGGAAATTCTGGTTTAAAGAAATTTCTAACAGAGAAATATATGAATGGGTATTTTGCATTTGATAGCCCTAGCTAGGTTGTTTCTTCGTCAAAAATAATTCAGTATTGAGCCTACCTACATCAAGTTTAACTTGTATTTCCAAATTTATGGAAAGATACATAGATCATGATTAAACTCCTGGCAATCTTCTTTTATTTATTATAATTGTTGATTAATGTGCAAAACTGAAGGCTTAATTTAAGTATAATTTGGCCATAGGAAGTCCTATATCAAGGTAGTAAATTCACTGCATTCATCACTTTGATATTATGCTGCAACAAAAGATAACCATGTCATACTCATATCCCACATTCGCTCAAGTTCTAGTAACATAGCCGATGTCTTTCATGGTTTTATCATTCTAAATCCTACAAGCCCTTTTTCTGTTGAGAAGTGGGACCAGAAAATCCATACATATTTTACGTGATTGTGGTTATATGTGGAAATTAAGTGATTCCTATTTGCTCACATAATTAAAGAATGCCTGATTGATTATTATCATTGACGACTTAATTTCTAAACATCAATTCTTTACCTAAAACTCTGTAATTAATGATAGGTGATTGGCGGACTGCTACAGATCCGTGACAAAGTTTTAGGTAAACTTATTTCAAAAATAGTTGATTTCCTCTTTTTCATCTTCCCACTTGCCTTTCTTACCTAACAATGCTTAGTTGATGGAAATTGAGGCAAGTTGTCGAGAATATCATAATCAAGGGAACTGCATAGCCAATACCAATCAAGAAATTCTGGTTTAAATAAATTTATTACAGAGAAATACATGATTGGGTATTTTGCATTTGATAGTCGTCCTAGGTTGTTTTCTCGTCAAAAATAATACAGTATTGAGCCTGGGCCTGGGCTGGCTATATACATCAAGTTTAACTTGTATTTATTAACAAACCGAAGTGACCAAATTGATGGAAGGAAACATAGATCATAATTAAACTTCTGGCCAATCTACTTTTATTTACTACAATTGTTGATTAATGTGCAAAACTGAGGGCTGAATCTTAAGCATTTGAAGGTATTTGAGCATAATTTGCCCATAGGAGGTTCTATATCAAGGTAGTAAATTCACTGCGTTCATCACTCCATAGGAGATTGATATTATATATGCTGCAACAGAAGATGGAATGTGTGTGTCTGTTTGCTGCAACAAAATTCCAAAATCAAAATCATCCAAGAAATGAAACCCCAAAGTCATTAATCTGAACATATATATGACTTACATCTCTAACTCTTTTATTCTCAATACAAATCCTAGAATTTTTTCATCATGTAATATAGAAATAGAGAAAATAAATAAATATAAAAGCATCTAATCATTCTTCATGCACTTCTTGTAGCAGGAATTCACATAGCTCTCAGTTTTCTCCTTATCTGAAGAAATCAAGAACAAACCCAATACATTATAAGAATCATATATATCCCTAACAATAACAAAATCTAATCGTCGATATAATCCTTTTCTGGAAAGATATAAAAAGTTGTGAGAGAGAGAGATAAAAAGTAAGAAGTTTTCGTACCGGACAAAAGACCAATAGGCATGGATTGTGCACAATTACTAGTACAGTCATAGAGAAACTCCAAGTGCGGAAGCCTGCATCTCAACTCACAGACTTGGAGACATATATTGGTAGCCAAGGGAGGCATCAGTTTTGAGCACTTGAGACCACACTTGTCTTCACAATCGAGTTGTTGTGGTGCCACTGGTGGTGTATCTAGTGTTTACTGATTTATTAGATCTAAAATTTTACATTTTAGCATCAAGGTATTTGGCTCAATGATAAATTATACGTATCTTTAGTTCAAAAAGTTAGTTTCAAATTTCTTCCCTAAAAATCGTATCTTATATATATATATATATATATATATATATATATTAAGGAAATTATATGCGCAATAGAAATTGCTTGTTTTTGTAACTCTTCTTGCTCTCGCCCAAGCATAGAGATGAGATTCAGAATCATCAATCTTAGCTTATTGATCATGTTTCTATCTTGAAAATAAAAAGTTTGCAAGAACAGGGGATGCTATATATTGTGTTAACTGTTTAAACTTTAAAACAACTAATTATTCTCAAATAAATTTCTCTCACAAATACTAATCACTAATTAAAATAGCATAACAAGAACCGTTACAGGAAGATAACCATAGGGAAGGATTCTGTCCTGTTTGTTAATATTTACTCTAACTTTGCTTTTCTATCAATAAAAGTTTATATATATATATATATATATATATATAATAACTTGAAAGACGAAAGCACACCTAACTAAACAATTTTTTTTTTTTTTCTATAATAACTTGAAAGTCGAAAGCACACCTATCAATTTTTTTGTGTTAAAATCTTAAATATGATTATGATATGCGTATTAAAGGTGTCGTATTAACCATGTTTAAATATATCGTGTCATATTTATTATTTTATTTTCTTATTTATCAAACGTACCATATTCATATCGTATTTTCATAACTTATCAAAAATTATCAAGTCTACACCTAATATTTCATCGTGTATATATGAGAAGGAAATGTTAATGGGACATCCTCTGCTACCTACCTATATAAAGCCACATAAATAATTGAATTTATTATCTTTATAAAATAGATTAAAAAAAGAGACCTTGGGAGGGAGTTTATTAATTTTTTATATGATTTGCTCAAAGGGGTTTGATGTTCTCTTGTCTATATATGATCCTGTAGGTGGCAAGATTAGTAAAGAAACCATAAAGCTCTTAAATTGGGATGCTCAAATTCTTGTCATTGGATTTGCCAGTGGTGAAATTAATCTCTGTACCTGACCGGCTAATTTCATTCTTCTTGCTAAATTAGTGATGTTTAAAGGAGAATAATTAACGGTGTTTGAAAATAAAAAAAATACCATTAAATGATTAAATTTAACAGTATTTATTGGATACAAAATATGGCTAAATTTATTCAATTAACGACGTTTATCCGTTAAAACGCCGTTAATTGAACAAATTTAGCAGTGTTTTCTTTGATGCATATATCTTCTATATATATATATATTCAGTACTTGATATTATACAAGACCATGAACAGAGACGCTAGCTGCATGAGAATATATATATATATATATATATATATATATATATATATGCAAATGAGTTGAAATGTTCTGTGAGATTGTGTGCTTTTTTGTTGTATAAAAATATGGATTAATTAGTTCTAGGACTGTATAGTTTGAACATCTGATAATTGGTTTTATTAGGTTTGTATGGAGTGAGCTTTCAATTAGCTAGCCTGCAAAATAATAAGTGCCTAGCCTCTGGTCTGGCATAATTAAAATAAATGAATGAAAACTTTATAATTAATAGACAAATAAAGATTTGTAGTTGAAAGAGTTAAATATAGCTTCAATGCAGCAGTTATGGGTAGCTAATTAACATTAAACCAGTTAGCTCGCTCAATAGTCAATTCCAACATTAAACCAGTTAGCTAGCTAGTACTTGTCTTGAACACCTTTCTCTCTCACACATCTATTTTGTGCACAACTGGACTCTGCATCGACTCCTTGCTATAAATGAACGAAAACTTTTCAACAATATTAGGTCGTAGACTTTTAAATTGAATTTGGATTAAGCTAATCTTTTTTTAGTTTGGATGATAGTCCATTAAAAGTATGGAAAAAATTTATGTTATTCAGAATTTTCATTTTTTTTTTAAGTATTTATATTTTATTTTTGTGTCCTACACATATACAGATATAGATATATGATGGAGACTCAATTAAGAGTTGTAAACCCAAGTGCATGTTATGTTAAAGTAATAAATTCTCGGGTGTCCGAGGTCGAACCACAGGAAAGCGTATTAGTAAGTATAAATTTATAAATATATAAGAAAAAGAAAGTAAACAAGATATTAGGCAATCAACAACAAAACAAGATAAACAAGATATTAGAGAACAAAATAAACAAAATAACATAAAAGAAATTAAACAAGATATAAAAAACAATAAGAAAAGATGTTGAGGTTAGAGAATCCACTCTTGGTGTTATGCTAAGATTAATCTTGTTTTATTACACAATTGAAATTCACACATAAGGGAGGTTCCAATCGGAAGGTTTAGCAATTCAGTCCAAATTGTCCAACGTCCATAGCATATGATATTATGTTCATTTGGTGTCCTCAAAACTCATAAAAAGAGTCCAAGCATTCCTTATGCCAAGGTATATGTCTACAACAAATCAAGGTTATGAAACCAAGCATTTACTGTGCCATTTTCATTGTCAATAACGAATCAAGATCCCTACTTTGCAAGTATGATTTTAAACCAAAGGAAAATATTATCTATACTAGTGTTTATAAATGATGATTCATTTTAGCTCATGTTTAGGAGACTAACCTTAGCATTTACCAAAAGCTTCACCTCATCACCTCAACAATATGATTAGCAACACATACTAGATATGAATAAAATGAAAAGAAATATAAGAAGCATAAGTAAATAAAGAAAAAGAAAACTAGAGAAAGGAAAGAAGAAGAAAACTTAGAGAATTTTATTACAATGGCTAATATCCTACCAATGTACAATCCTCCTCCTCCAAGGCCCTCTATTTATACACATTTTGGAGAGCTAAATGACAATAGACAAGCTTTATAAATTTCAAAGGTAGGTATAATAGGTGGGTGCATTTTTCTAACAATTTTCGTCATATTGTATGACAATTCTGATCAGCCAGCTTGATCGTTGATTTTGTCAATGTTTGAGGCTTGATCTGATCAAATTATCTTCTAGAAAAATATTCTCCTATCAGTTTGTGATCCATAGCCGTTGGAATCAGCTCATTTTCTCATGTGGATCAGAAGATATGATCAAAATACCAAAACTGGTCAGAACAGACGGCATTGCACATCAGCCAACTTGATACCACATTTCGCTAGGGAAAACGACTCCGTTTCAAGAAGTGTAAAGCATGAAAAAGATAGATATGCCTCTTAAATTTGCACTGTAAAAATTTCAGCCTTAATGCTTCAGTGAAACTCTAGATATAGCTGATATGGCAAAAGGTGTCGGAACTGGAACTGAACTGGATTTGCCCTTAATTCTTGATTTAACCTTGTAATCTGAAATCACTCAAAGAAACTCGTGAAAAACACCAAATTACATAAAAATATAAAAGATCATAAACACAATTAGACTAAGCAATAATAACTCGTATTTGACACAAAACAATAATAAAACATAACTAAAAACTATATAATTATACGAGTTATCACACCCCCACACTTAGATTGTTGCTAGTCCCTAGCAATGACTCACTCCTAGAAAAAAATAAACAGGAAAACAAGTTAAAGGGATCTCAAACAAACAAGCAAGATCAAGGGTAAGAATTGGCAAGGCATCTAATTAAGTATCATTGGCATATTAAGTTCGAGTAAAGGGTCAATGAGATTAAAATTGAAGGCATTACCGTATGATTGAGGAACTTCCTTCTTGGCGAGACTTTAGCTAGCCATAGAGGACTAGGCAAACTATAGCTTCATAAGTACACATGCTAAGATCCTTGTCACCGCAGTTCACAAGTGAACTTGACAAATCTGATCGGTACAGAGATGAATCTGAGGCTTATGGACAAGTGAGGGGTGGAATGTTCAAACATAATCTGAGGTTTATCACAAGTTAAGCTCAAGAAATATAATAATAAAGTGATCAATCCTCTCAAAATATTTCCATTCTCACTCATCCTTAGTCCTATGTTCAACATTAATATTTTGAAAAGAAAACAAAAAGCAAGAAAAGACTCGATCCAAAGAAAATAGAAAAGTAAAAACCTCTCTATAATGAAGAACCTCGAATCTTGAATTCTGATTTTTTTTTTTTTAAGCACAAGTGATTTTCTTTTGATTTGTGCCCTCATTGGGACATCTTTTATGCACAATCACATCTATTCATAATCATCATTCTTGTTTTTTTTTTTTCTTTTCAGAAATCATATTGGATTCCATACTTTCTTTTTTTTTCTTTTCATTCAATTGATCAAACAAGACAGATTTTCATCAACTCTTTTTTTCAGCATCTTTTTTTCAACTCATCACAACATTGTTTTGGCATCAATAAGTTCGAAGTTCACGACTCTAAAAACAGTCACTCATTCTAACTACCCTCTTTTGCATTATTCCCATTTTTTTTCAGATTTCAAAAGATAACAAAATAAACAAGAAGGAAACACACAATCCCAAACCCAATGATCACAAATATTATCATAAAAGTATAAAGAGGGAATGGGGGTCGGAATCGTATCCGTTCACTTTGGCATAATTTCTGGAGTTCATATCTAGGGATCCAACCCGAAGGTTTACAACCTATGGGCTCCTAATGTAAGGGGGGCAAAGATAAGGGGCTTTCTGGATAGTGACTTTGTTCTAAGATCAGATCATGTATAGATGCAAGCATCTATGTGATGACCTAAATCTGCATGTGGAATGAAGAGAAAAAGTAAACTTACTATGTCTTCCCAGTTTTCCGTGGCTTTCCAAAGGCTCACCATGAATTCACATTCCAACAAAAATCGAACCGATCTGCCAAAAACAATCTCAAAGACATTTGATCATCAAAAATATTCAATTTTCAGAAAACCAAATTGAAAATAACCTAGATAACTTAATCAAAGCCTTTGTAACTCTATTGCTTTATCCACATGCTTGCCAAGATTATACTAATACTCAAAAAAAAAAAAAAAATACATACACGAAAGTAGTAAAACACATGCAGATAATAAACGGACCATATAGTGTTTTTTTTTTTTGAAAAGATTAATTCAAACTGACAAGGTATGTCTCAAGTCTCCCTTACTCAGACCTTGTTCAGAATGAATACTTCTAAATGGCTTAAAACACAACAATTTTTTTTTTTTTTTTTACAAATTAGCAAAATATGACCCTTACCCCCTACTAAAATATGACATTGTCCCCAATGTCAAATTTTAAAGGTAGAATTTAGGAGATATTACCTGCAGAGGTTGCTAACCACTTATTATAACTGAGACACAACAAACAAAATGTTAGATAATGTCACAAAGACAAAGTGCAATCCACTCCTTGCTCGTCCATATCTCTTTTTCTTTTTCCGAGCATTTGCGAAACAACCGTAGCAGGTAAATACTCGTAAGCTTGGAGCTTTTTGAGTAAATCTTCAATGGTTGTAGCAGAAATTATGGTTCTCCTTGCCTTTGAAAACATGAATCCATTTTCCACAGTATTATCTAAATATGAAAGCAAATTACTAAAATAACCATTAATATTAAGCAAACCAATGGGTTTCTTATTTGTGACCAAAGATGACCAAGAAGCCACGCAAGCTATTTCTTCCAATGTACCCAGACCTCCTGGTAAAGCAATGAAAGCATCGGCAGAATGGTACATGATTGTCATCCGTTCAGGGATACTCCAGACTTGTATTTCCTTACCCAAGGTAGGTCCACAAAAACCTGTGAATAGTTGTGGCACGATTCCTAGAACTGGACTTCCTCCGGCGTGTGCTGCTGTAGCGACTGCTCCTATTAAACCCGTACTACCGCCTCCATAAATCATCTGAATCTTTTGTTGGGCAAGTATTACTCCAACTCTTATGGCTTCATCAGCGAATATTTTATTTTTCCCTAGATAAGCACCTCCAAAGACACAAATTTTTTCAATGCGCTGGGACGAAGTACTTTCCATTTTTTTTTCGAGTGCCTGAAAGAGAATGAGTACATGGTGTAATATATAGAGGACTGAGTAGTGAATCAGACAAGTGTATTTGTAATTTCCGTAAATTAGAAGCGTCATCAAGGTTTGAGTTGAACATTTTAATGGCCCAATATGCTTTATGCTCAAGTTCCACAGGTAAATGACAAGGTTTTCCATAAACTAGCCTATAAGGAGACATGCCCAATGCTGTTTTAAAAGCTGTTCGATAGGCCCATAATGCATCGTTAAGTCTAAGAGACCAATCTTTGCGATTTGGATTAACCGTCTTCTCCAAAATTTGTTTAATCTCCCTATTTGCTAATTCTACCTGTCCATTTGTCTACGAGTGATAAGGGGTTGCAACTTTGTGTGTAATGGCATATTTCTTCATTAATGTTTCAAAAACCTTGTTGCAAAAATGTGTTCCCCCATCACTTATGATAGATCGAGGAATTCCAAATCGACTCAAAATATTTTCTTTTAAAAATTTAATCACTGTTTTGTGATCATTATTTCGACATGGAATTGCCTCTATCCACTTTGAAACATAATCTATTGCAACTAAAATGTATAAGAAACCAAAAGATGGTGGAAATGGTCCCATGAAATCAATACCCCAACAGTCAAAAATTTCAATTACAAGAATTGGGTTCAAAGGCATCATGTTTCTTTTCGAAATGGAACCTAATTTTTGACAACTTTCACATGACTTGCAAAAATTATATGCATCTTTGAATAACGTTGGCCAGTAAAATCCACACTGTAAAATTTTTGCAGCAGTTTTCTTTGATGAAAAATGACCACCACATGCCTCGGAATGACAAAACTTAATTACACTACTTACCTCATTGTCGAGAATGCATCTTCGAAAAATCTGATCAGGACAATATTTGAACAAGTAAGGGTCATCCCAGTAGAACTTCTTTACCTCATTCAGAAACTTCCTTTTATCTTGGGGGCTCCATTGAGAAAGAATTTTTCCCAAAAATGAATATTTTAGCTCGGATGGCAATGGTTTTAAATCCAGCTTGGGTGGTTCAATAGTTGATGGTACAGTGACATTTGTGAGTGATGGAAGTTCCTCAAACTTTTGTTTCCAACAATGCTTATCCTGAAAAGAATTTAACAAAGAATCAGTGTGTGAAATTTCTGAAGTATTATCAAACTCACATTCAATTAAATAAGCTTCTAAAGGATCATGGAATGTGGTAGTGGTGAGATGTTCATGAACAAGTTTTTCAATGAAATCCACTTCATGTACTTCTGAATCATCACCAGGTTGCTTGCAAATGTTGAACACATTTAATTCTAAAGTCATATTTCCAAAAGAAATGTTCAAAATACCATTCCTGCAATTTATCAGAGCATTAGAAGTTGCAAGAAATGGACGGCCTAATATAACAGGAATTTGAACATTTGGATTTGAAACAGGATGTGTGTCCAAAACAATAAAATCAACAGGGAAGTAAAATTTATCAATTTGAACCAAAACATCTTCAACTATCCCTCGAGGAATTTTTACAGAACGATCAGCTAGTTGAAGTGTAACAGGTGTTTCCTTGAGTTCACCTAAACCTAACTGTTGATAAACAGAAAAAGGCAAAAGATTAACACTAGCACCAAGATCAAGCAATGCACGTTCTATTATAGTGTTTCCAATGATGCATGAGATTGTTGGACATCCAGGATCTTTGAATTTTGGTGGAGTAAGGTGCTGAATGATTGAGCTCACACTTTCCGTCAGAAATGCTTTCTTTTGTACATTATGTTTCCTTTTAACTGTGCACATGTCCTTCAAAAATTTAGCATAAGATGGAACTTGTTTGATTGCATCCAATAAAGGAATGTTAATCTTAACTTGTTTGAAAAATTCATAAATTTCTGCATTTTGATTCAAATTCTTTATTGTTTGCAACCTTTGAGGAAAAGGAGCAGGATGCATACCTTTTTCTTTGTCCAAATTTTCAAGAAGTTCAGACTTACCATCATCCTTACCATTACTTTTCGGAGCGGAAGGAGGATCTTGGTCCTTTGATGGAATGTTTTTGTCAATTGCCTTTCCACTTCGAAGAGTTGTGATAGAACTGGCATTTTCCTGTTGAGTTTCATTGGAGCAAGAAACAAGACATTGAGTAGAAGGGTTAGGTTGAGGTTGAGCAGGAAACTTACCTTTTTCTTGAGTGCGTAATGAAGCTGTCAATGTGGACAAGGTGTTTTTGATCTCATTGATGTCCTGTGAAGTTTGGTTATTCACATTTGCTTGTGTTTGCATGAATGCTTGCAATGTCTCTTCCAAGGTTTGTACACGTGAAGGTTGATAGGAAAAAGTGTTGCCCGACTTTTGAGATTGTGGTAGCTGAACATGATTATTATTCCGCCAACTGAAGTTGTGATGATTGCTCCATTCAGGGTTATATGATAACTCGTATAATTATATAGTTTTTAGTTATGTTTTATTATTGTTTTGTGTCAAATACGAGTTATTATTGCTTAGTCTAATTGTGTTTATGATCTTTTATATTTTTATGTAATTTGGTGTTTTTCACGAGTTTCTTTGAGTGATTTCAGATTACTAGGTTAAATCAAGAATTAAGGGCAAATCCAGTTCAGTTCCAGTTCTGACACCTTTTGTAATATCAGCTATATCTGGAGTTTCACTAAAGTATTAAGGCTGAAATTTTTACACTGCAAAGTTAAGAGGCATATCTATCTTTTTCATGCTTTACACTTCTTGAAACGGAGTCGTTTTCCCTAGCGAAATGTGGTATCAAGTTGGCTGATGTGCAATGCCGTCTGTTCTGACCCGTTTTGGTATTTTGACCATATCGTCTGATCCACATTAGAAAATGAGCTGATTCCAACGGCTATGGATCACAAATAGATAGGGGAATATTTTTCTAGAAGACAATTTGATCAGATCAAGCCTCCAACATTGACAAAATCAACCATCAAGCTGGCTGATCAGAATTGTCATACAATATGACGAAAATTGTTAGAAAAATGCACCCACCTATTATACCTACCTTTGAAATTTATAAAGCTTGTTAGAAAAACGGCTATGGATCACAAACAGATAGGGGAATATTTTTCTAGAAGACAATTTGATCAGATCAAGCCTCCAACATTGACAAAATCAACCATCAAGCTGGCTGATCAGAATTGTCATACAATATGACGAAAATTGTTAGAAAAATGCACCCACCTATTATACCTACCTTTGAAATTTATAAAGCTTGTCTCTTGTCATTTAGCTCTCCAAAATGTGTATAAATAGAGGGCCTTGGATGATTGTAAAAGGATTATTGTACATTGGTAGGATATTAGCCATTGTAATAAAATTCTCTAAGTTTTCTTCTTTCCTTTCTCTATTTTTCTTTTTCTTTATTTACTTATGTTTCTTACATTTCTTTTCATTTCATTCATATCTAGTATGTGTTTCTAATCATATTGTTGAGGTGATGAGGTGAAGCTTTTGGTAAATACTAAGGTTAGTCTCTTAAACATGAGCTAAAATGAAGCATCATTTATAAACACTAGTATAGATAATATTTTCTTTTGGTTTAAAATCATACTTGCGAAGTAGGGATCTTGATTCATTATTGACAATGAAAATGGCACAGTAAATGCTTGGTTTCATAACCTTGATTTGTTATAGACATATACCTTGGCATAAGGAATGCTTGGACTCTTTTTATGAGTTTTGAGGACACCAAATGAACATAATATCATATGCTATGGACGTTGGACAATTTGGACTGAATTGCTAAACCTTCCGATTGGAACCTCCCTTATGTGTGAATTTCAATTGTGTAATAAAACAAGATTAATCTTAGCATAACACCAAGAGTGGATTCTCTAACCTCAACATCTTTTCTTATTGTTTTTTTATATCTTGTTTAATTTCTTTTATGTTATTTTGTTTATTTTGTTCTCTAATATCTTGTTTACTTTCTTTTTCTTATATATTTATAAACTTATACTTACTAATACGCTTCCCTGTGGCTCGACCTCGGATACCCGAGAATTTATTACTTGAACATAACCTGCACTTGGGTTTACAACTCTTAATTGAGTCTCCATCAAGTTTTTGGCGCCGTTGCCGGGGAGGCAATACTAAGTATATATGTTTATAAGTATATTTATTTTTATTGGCTGGTTATACCGCCTAATTTTCTATATATTTATATTTATATTGTAAAGTTTATATTTATATAAATATATTATCTGTATATTAACTTTGTTTTATGCTTGTTTGGCGACATGATTTTAGATCTCGTCGTTTAGTTAGATTTTATTGTGAAACTTTTTCAGGTAATCTTTCTAATACAACTCCTACCATGGCTGACAATGAAAGTGTTCATGCTGAAGATGAGAACAGACAAGTACGCACCATGCGTGACTACTTGCAACCAACTCGAAGCTCATCACCCTATTGTTTTATTTTTCCTCTCAATGCAAACAACTTTCGTTTTAAACCAGGTATGATAGCTTTGATTCCAAATTTCCATGGGTTAGAATCGGAAAGTGCTTACTCGTTTCTAAAAGACTTCGAAGATGTATGTGTCACCTTTAATGATCAACAATGTACAAATGAAATTGTCAAGCTAAAATTATTTCCTTTTTCTTTAAAAGATAAAGCAAAAATTTGGCTTCATAATTTAAAACCAAGGTCAATTGGCACATGGCAAGAATTACAAACTGAGTTTCTAAAGAAAGTTTTCCCAGCACATAAAACTACTGCTTTGAAAAGACAGATTCAAAATTTCAATCAAAATCAAAATGAAGCATTTTTTCAGTGCTGGGAGCGTTTTAAAGATTTGTTAAGTTCTTGTCCACATCATGGTTTTGAAAAATGGCGTCTTATTAGTTTCTTTTATGAAAGTTTAACTCCCGAAACTAAACAATTTGTTGAAACAATGTGTAACGGTGAGTTTCTAGAAAAAGAACCTGAAGAAGCCTTTGACTACCTAGACCATTTGGCAGATAACTCTCAAGCCTGGCACACATATAATTCCTCTGAAAGTTCCAATAGATCTAATCTTGTTTCTAACAGAGGTAAATATCATTTTAGTCAAGAAGATGAGATAAAAGCTAAAGTAGCTAATTTGGCTAGAAAGATTGAAGCCATGGAACTTAGAGAAGTAAAAGAAGTCAAAACGGTTAAAAATGAAGAAAGTTGTGGAATTTGTGAAATCATGGGACACCCCACTTCTGAATGTCCAAACATTCCCATTCTTAAAGAAGCGTTGTATGATCAAGTAAATTCCATAAACACATTTAAAAAGCCTTTTCCTTCTCCTTACTCTGAAACGTATAACCCTGAATGGAGAAATCATCCCAACTTCAGTTGGCGGAATAATAATCATGTTCAGGTACTACAATCTCAAAAGCAGGGCAACACTTTTTCCTATCAACCTTCACGTGTACAAACCTTGGAAGAGACATTGCAAGCATTCATGCAAACACAAGCAAATGTGAATAACCAAACTTCACAAGACATCAATGAGATCAAAAACACCTTGTCCACATTGACAGCTTCATTACGCACTCAAGAAAAAGGTAAGTTTCCTGCTCAACCTCAGCCTAACCCTTCTACTCAATGTCTTGTTTCTTGCTCCAATGAAACTCAACAGGAAAATGCCAGTTCTATCACAACTCTTTGAAGTGGAAAGGCAATTGACAAAAACATTCCATCAAAAGACCAAGATCCTCCTTCCCCTCCGAAAAGTAATGGTAAGGATGATGGTAAGTCTGAACTTCTTGAAAATTTGGACAAAGAAAAAGGTATGCATCCTGCTCCTTTTCCTCAAAGGTTGCAAACAATAAAGAATTTGAATCAAAATGCAGAAATTTATGAACTTTTCAAACAAGTTAAGATTAACATTCCTTTATTGGATGCAATCAAACAAGTTCCATCTTATGCTAAATTTTTGAAGGACATGTGCACAGTTAAAAGGAAACATAATGTACAAAAGAAAGCATTTCTGACGGAAAGTGTGAGCTCAATTATTCAGCACCTTACTCCACCAAAATTCAAAGATCCTGGATGTCCAACAATCTCATGCATCATTGGAAACACTAGAATAGAACGTGCATTGCTTGATCTTGGTGCTAGTGTTAATCTTTTGCCTTTTTTGTTTTATCAACAGTTAGGTTTAGGTGAACTCAAGGAAACACCTGTTATACTTCAACTAGCTGATCGTTCTGTAAAAATTTCTCGAGGGATAGTTGAAGATGTTTTGGTTCAAATTGATAATTTTTACTTCCCTGTTGATTTTATTGTTTTGGACACACATCCTGTTTCAAATCCAAATGTTCAAATTCCTGTTATATTAGGCCGTCCATTTCTTGCAACTTCTAATGCTCTGATAAATTGCAGGAATGGTATTTTGAACATTTCTTTTGGAAATATGACTTTAGAATAAAATGTGTTCAACATTTGCAAGCAACCTGGTGATGATTCAGAAGTACATGAAGTGGATTTCATTGAAGAACTTGTTCATGAACATCTCACCACTACCACATTCCATGATCCTTTAGAAGCTTATTTAATTGAATGTGTGTTTGATAATGCTTCAGAAATTTCACACACTGATTCTTTGTTAAATTCTTTTCAGGATAAGCATTGTTGGAAACAAAAGTTTGAGGAACTTCCATCACTCACAAATGTCACTGTACCATCAACTATTGAACCACCCAAGCTGGATTTAAAACCATTGCCATCCGAGCTAAAATATTCTTTTTTGGGTGAGAATGAAACTTTTCCAGTCATAATCTCTTCACATCTTGATGAACTACAAGAAGGTAAGTTGTTACAACTTTTGGGAATGCACAAAAATGCATTAGGATGGACCTTAGCTGACATAAAGGGAATAAGCCCATTAATCTGCACACATAATATTTATTTAGAGGAAAATGCTAAACCCTCTAGACAAATGCAACGAAGGCTTAATCCTAATATGAAAGAAGTAGTGAGAAATGAAGTCATTAAACTTCTAGATAATGGAATCATTTATCCTATCTCTGAGAGCAAATGGGTAATATCCAACTTTCTCTTGAGACGCATCCTAGTGGAGACGTACAAAGAGAAATTCTTGATTTATGGCCGCAATTCCAAAGGGAATGGCAACATCTTGGGAATCTGATGTTAAAAGACCATGTTTGCCAGCTTGTAAGAAAACTGGATGGGAAGCATATCCTCGACTCATAGAAGGTGTTTAAGCCGTTTCTGGACGTAAAACCAGAGGAAGATGTGAGCCACAATCACAACTAAAATAAATGACTTCTCAGCTTTTGGTTTGATTTGCAATAACTTCATTTCGGTTTAATTTACGTGTTGTTCGATTTGTGTAATTATTCTCGTTTTTTTTTTGCATTGGTCTTTTACGGTTGATTTTTCTTCTCTTTTTGATTTTCTTCCTGAAATCACGCAAAAATCTTTTGTTAGGTTAACATTTTCTTCTGACAGGTCAAATACACTTTCGGCGACATTATTACTCTTGTCTGATTCACTACTCAGTCCTCTATATATTACACCATGTACTCATTCTCTTTCAGGCACTCGAAAAAAAATGGAAAGTACTTCGTTCCAGCGCATTGAAAAAATTTGTGTCTTTGGAGGTGCTTCTCCAGGGAAAAATAAAATATTCGCTGATGAAGCCATAAGAGTTGGAGTAATACTTGCCCAACAAAAGATCCAGTTGATTTATGGAGGCGGTAGTACGGGTTTAATGGGAGCAGTCGCTACAGCAGCACACGCCGGAGGAAATCCAGTTCTAGGAATCGTGCCAAAACTATTCACAGGTTTTTGTAGACCTACCTTGGGTAAGGAAATACAAGTCTGGAGTATCCCTGAACGGATGACAATCATGTACCATGCTGCCGATGCATTCATTGCTTTACCAGGAGGTCTGGGTACATTGGAAGAAATAGCTTGCGTGGCTTCTTGGTCATCTTTGTTCACAAATAAGAAACCCATTGGTTTGCTTAATATTAATGGTTATTTTAGTAATTTGCTTTCATATTTAGATAATGCTGTGGAAAATGGATTCATGTTTTCAGAGGCAAGGAGAACCATAATTTCTGCTACAACCATTGAATATTTACTCAAAAAGCTCCACGCTTATGAGTATTTACCTGCTACGGTTGTTTCGCAAACGCTCGGAAAATGAAAAAGAGATATAGACAAGCAAGGAGTGGATTGCACTTTGTCTTTGTGACATTATCTAATATTTTGTTTGTTGTGTCTCAGTTATAATAAGTGGTTAGCAACCTCTGCAGGTAATATCTCCTAAATTCTACCTTTAAAATTTGACATTGGGGACAATGTCATATTTTAGTAGGGGGTAAGGGACATATTTTGCTAATTTGTAAAAAAAAAAAAAATTGTTGTGTTTTAAGCCATTTAGAAGTATTCATTCTGAACAAGGTCTGAGTAAGGGAGACTTGAGACATACCTTGTCAGTTTGATTTAATCTTTTCAAAAAAAAAAAAAAACACTATCTGGTCCGTTTATTATCTGCATGTGTTTTACTACTTTCGTGTATGTATTTTTTTTTTTTTAAGTATTAGTATAATCTTGGCAAGCCTGTGGATAAAGCAATAGAGTTACAAAGGCTTTGATTAAGTTATCTAGGTTATTTTCAATTTGGTTTTCTGAAATTGAATATTTTTGATGATCAAATGTCTTTGAGATTGTTTTTGGCAGATCGGTTCGATTTTTGTTGGAATGTGAATTCATGGTGAGCCTTTGGAAAGCCACGGAAAACTGGGAAGACATAGTAAGTTTACTTTTTCTCTTCATTCCACATGCAGATTTAGGTCATCACATAGATGCTTGCATCTATACATGATCTGATCTTAGAACAAAGTCACTATCCAGAAAGCCCCTTATCTTTGCCCCCTTACATTAGGAGCCCATAGGTTGTAAACCTTCGGGTTGGATCCCTAGATATGAACTCCAGAAATTATGCCAAAGTGAACGGATACGATTCCGACCCCCATTCCCTCTTTATACTTTTATGATAATATTTGTGATCATTGGGTTTGGGATTGTGTGTTTCCTTCTTGTTTATTTTGTTATCTTTTGAAATCTGAAAAAAAAAAATGGGAATAATGCAAAAGAGGGTAGTTAGAATGAGTGACTGTTTTTAGAGTCGTGAACTTCGAACTTATTGATGCCAAAACAATGTTGTGATGAGTTGAGAAAAAGATGCTGAAAAAAAAGAGTTGATGAAAATCTGTCTTGTTTGATCAATTGAATGAAAAGAAAGAAAAAGAAAGTATGGAATCCAATGTGATTTTTAAAAGAAAAAAAAAACAAGAATGATGATTATGAATAGATGTGATTGTGCATAAAAGATGTCCCAACGAGGGCACAAATCAAAAGAAAATCATTTGTGCTTAAAAAAAATCAGAATTCAAGATTCGAGGTTCTTCATTATAGAGAGGTTTTTACTTTTCTATTTTCTTTGGATCGAGTCTTTTCTTGCTTTTTGTTTTCTTTTCAAAATATTAATGTTGAACATAGGACTAAGGATGAGTGAGAATGGAAATATTTTGAGAGGATTGATCACATTATTATTATATTTCTTGAGCCTAACTTGTGATAAACCTCAGATTATGTTTGAACATTCCACCCCTCACTTGTCCATAAGCCTCAGATTCATCTCTGTACCGATCAGATTTGTCAAGTTCACTTGTGAACTGCGGTGACAAGGATCTTATCATGTGTACTTATGAAGCTATAGTTTGCCTAGTCCTCCATGGCTAGCTAAAGTCTCGCCAAGAAGGAAGTTCCTCAATCGTACGGTAATGCCTTCAATTTTAATCTCATTGACCCTTTACTCGAACTTAATATGCCAATGATACTTAATTAGATGCCTTGCCAATTCTTACGCTTGATCTTGCTTGTTTGTTTGAGATCCCTTTAACTTGTTTTCCTGTTTATTTTTTTTTCTAGGATTGAGTCGTTGCTAGGGACTAGCAACAATCTAAGTGTGGGGATGTGATAACTCGTATAATTATATAGTTTTTAGTTATGTTTTATTATTGTTTTGTGTCAAATATGAGTTATTATTGCTTAGTCTAATTGTGTTTATGATCTTTTATATTTTTATATAATTTGGTGTTTTTCACGAGTTTCTTTGAGTGATTTCAGATTACAAGGTTAAATCAAGAATTAAGGGCAAATCCAGTTCAGTTCCAATTCCGACACCTTTTGCCATATCAGCTATATCTGGAGTTTCACTGAAGCATTAAGGCTGCAATTTTTACAGTACAAATTTAAGAGGCATATTTATCTTTTTCATGCTTTACACTTCTTGAAACGGAGTCGTTTACCCTAGCGAAATGTGGTATCAAGTTGGCTGATGTGCAATGCCGTCTGTTCTGACCAGTTTTGGTATTTTGACCATATCTTCTGATCCACATGAGAAAATGAGCTGATTCCAATGGCTATGGGTCACAAACTGATAGGGGAATATATTTCTAGAAGACAATTTGATCAGATCAAGCCTCCAACATTGACAAAATCAACCATCAAGCTGGCTGATCAGAATTGTCATACAATATGACGAAAATTGTTAGAAAAATGCACCCACCTATTATACCTACCTTTTAAATTTATAAAGCTTGTCTCTTGTCATTTAGCTCTCCAAAATGTGTATAAATAGAGGGCCTTGGATGATTGTAAGAGGATTATTGTACATTGGTAGGATATTATCCATTGTAATAAAATTCTCTAAGTTTTCTTCTTTCCTTTCTCTAGTTTTCTTTTTCTTTATTTACTTATGTTTCTTACATTTCTTTTCATTTCATTCATATCTAGTATGTGTTGCTAATCATATTGTTGAGGTGATGAGGTGAAGCTTTTGGTAAATGCTAAGGTTAGTCTCTTAAACATGAGCTAAAATGAATCATCATTTATAAACACTAGTATAGATAATATTTTCCTTTGGTTTAAAATCATAATTGCAAAGTAGGGATCTTGATTCATTATTGACAATGAAAATGGCACAGTAAATGCTTGGTTTCATAACCTTGATTTGTTGTAGACATATACCTTGGCATAAGGAATGCTTGGACTCTTTTTATGAGTTTTGAGGACACCAAATGAACATAATATCATATGCTATGGACGTTGGACAATTTGGACTGAATTGCTAAACCTTCCGATTGGAGCCTCCCTTATGTGTGAATTTCAATTGTGTAATAAAACAAGATTAATCTTAGCATAACACCAAGAGTGGATTCTCTAACCTCAACATCTTTTCTTATTGTTTTTTATATCTTGTTTAATTTCTTTTATGTTATTTTGTTTATTTTGTTCTCTAATATCTTGTTTATCTTGTTTTGTTGTTGATTGCCTAATATCTTGTTTACTTTCTTTTTCTTATATATTTATAAACTTATACTTACTAATACGCTTCCCTGTGGTTCGACCTCGAACACCCGAGAATTTATTACTTGAACTTAACCTGCACTTGGGTTTACAACTCTTAATTGAGTCTCCATCAAGTTTTTGGCGCCGTTGCCGGGGAGGCAATACTAAGTATATAAGTTTATAAGTATATTTATTTTTATTGGCTGGTTATACCGCCTAATTTTCTATATATTTACATTTATATTGTAAAGTTTATATTTATATATTATCTGTATATTAACTTTGTTTTATGCTTGTTTGGCGACGTGATTTTAGATCTCGTCGTTTAGTTATATTTTATTGTGAAACTTTTTCAGGTAATCTTTCTAATACAACTCCTACCATGGCTGACAATGAAAATGTTCATGCTGAAGATGAGAACAGACAAGTACGCACCATGCGTGACTACTTGCAACCAACTCGAAGCTCATCACCCTCTTGTTTTATTTTTCGTCTCAATGCAAACAACTTTCGTTTTAAACCAGGTATGATAGCTTTGCTTCCAAATTTCCATGGGTTAGAATCGGAAAGTGCTTACTCGTTTCTAAAAGACTTCGAAGATGTATGTGTCACCTTTAATGACCAACAATGTACAAATAAAATTGTCAAGCTAAAATTATTTCCTTTTTCTTTAAAAGATAAAGCAAAAATTTGGCTTCATAATTTAAAACCAAGGTCAATTGGCACATGGCAAGAATTACAAACTGAGTTTCTAAAGAAATTTTTACCATCACATAAAACTACTGCTTTGAAAAGACAGATTCAAAATTTCAATCAAAATCAAAATAAAGCATTTTTTCAGTGCTGGGAGCGTTTTAAAGATTTGTTAAGTTCTTGTCCACATCATGGTTTTGAAAAATGGCGTCTTATTAGTTTCTTTTATGAAAGTTTAACTCCCGAAACTAAACAATTTGTTGAAACAATGTGTAACGGTGAGTTTCTAGAAAAAGAACCTGAAGAAGCCTTTGACTACCTAGACCATTTGGCAGATAACTCTCAAGCCTGGCACACAGATAATTCCTCTAAAAGTTCCAATAGATCTAATCTTGTTTCTAACAGAGGAAAATATCATTTTAGTCAAGAAGATGAGATAAAAGCTAAAGTATCTAATTTGGCTAGAAAGATTGAAGCCATGGAACTTAGAGAAGTAAAAGAAGTCAAAACGGTTAAAAATGAAGAAAGTTTTAGAATTTGTGAAATCATGGGACACCTCACTTCTGAATGTCCAAACATTCCCATTCTTAAAGAAGCGTTGCATGATCAAGTAAATTCCATAAACACATTTAAAAAGCCTTTTCCTTCTCCTTACTCTGAAACGTATAACCCTGAATGGAGAAATCATCCCAACAGCAGTTGGTGGAATAATAATCATGTTCTGGTACCACAATCTCAAAAGCCGGGCAACACTTTTTCCTATCAACCTTCACGTGTACAAACCTTGAAAGAGACATTGCAAGCATTCATGCAAACACAAGCAAATGTGAATAAGCAAACTTCACAGGACATCAACGAGATCAAAAACACCATGTCCACATTGACAGCTTCATTACGCACTCAAGAAAAAGGTAAGTTTCCTGCTCAACCTCAGCCTAACCATTCTACTCAATGTCTTGTTTCTAGCTCCAATGAAACTCAACAGGAAAATGCCAGTTCTATCAAAACTCTTCGAAGTGGAAAGGCAATTGACAAAATCATTCCATCAAAAGACCAAGATCCTCCTTCCCCTCCGTAAAGTAATGGTAAGGATGATGGTAAGTCTGAACTTCTTGAAAATTTGGACAAAGAAAAAGGTATGCATCCTGCTCCTTTTCCTCAAAGGTTGCAAACAATAAAGAATTTGAATCAAAATGCAGAAATTTATGAACTTTTCAAACAAGTTAAGATTAACATTCCTTTATTGGATGCAATCAAACAAGTTCCATCTTATGCTAAATTTTTGAAGGACATGTGCACAGTTAAAAGGAAACATAATGTACAAAAGAAAGCATTTCTGACGGAAAGTGTGAGCTCAATCATTCAGCACCTTACTCCACCAAAATTCAAAGATCCTGGATGTCCAACAATCTCATGCATCATTGGAAACACTAGAATAGAACGTGCATTGCTTGATCTTGGTGCTAGTGTTATCTTTTGCCTTTTTCAGTTTATCAACAGTTAGGTTTAGGTGAACTCAAGGAAACACCTGTTACACTTCAACTAGCTGATCTTTCTGTAAAAATTCCTCGAGGGATAGTTGAAGATGTTTTGGTTCAAATTGATAATTTTTACTTCCCTGTTGATTTTATTGTTTTGGACACACATCCTGTTTCAAATCCAAATGTTCAAATTCCTGTTATATTAGGCCGTCCATTTCTTGCAACTTCTAATGCTCTATTAAATTGTAGGAATGGTATTTTGAACATTTCTTTTGGAAATATGACTTTAAAATTAAATGTGTTCAACATTTGCAAGCAACCTGGTGATGATTCAGAAGTACATGAAGTGGATTTCATTGAAGAACTTGTTCATGAACATCTCACCACTACCACATTCCATGATCCTTTAGAAGCTTATTTAATTGAATGTGAGTTTGATAATGCTTCAAAAATTTCACACACTGATTCTTTGTTAAATTCTTTTTTAGGATAAACGTTGTTGGAAACAAAAGTTTGAGGAACTTCCATCACTCAAAATTGTCATTGTACCATCAACTATTGAACCACCCAAGCTGGATTTAAAACCATTGCCATCCGAGCTAAAATATTCCTTTTTGGCTTTAAAATATCTTCTCTCTAAGAAGGATGCAAAACCTAGGTTGCTGAGGTGGATCCTTTTGCTGCAAGAATTTGACATCACCATTCGAGATAAAAAAGGAGTAGAAAATATGGTGGCTGATCATTTATCAAGACTTGTTTGTGATGAATCTTTTGGAACCTCACCAATAAATGATACTTTTCCTGATGAACAACTTCTAATTGTCTCCACGACACCTTGGTTTGCTGACATTGCTAATTTTCTTGCTACAAAAAAATTTCCTTCTCAATGGAGCCCCCAAGATAAAAGGAAGTCTCTGAATGAGGTAAAGAAGTTCTACTGGGATGACCCTTACTTGTTCAAATATTGTCCTGATCATATTTTTCGAAGATGCATTTCCGACAATGAGGTAAGTAGTGTAATTAAGTTTTGTCATTCCGAGGTATGTGGTGGTCATTTTTCATCAAAGAAAACTGCTGCAAAAATTTTACAGTGTGGATTTTATTGGCCAACTTTATTCAAAGATGCATATAATTTTTGCAAGTCATGTGAAAGTTGTCAAAAATTAGGTTCCATTTCGAAAAGAAACATGATGCCTTTGAACCCAATTCTTGTAATTGAAATTTTTGACTGTTGGGGTATTTATTTCATGGGACCATTTCCACCATCTTTTGGTTTCTTATACATTTTAGTTGCAATAGATTATGTTTCAAAGTGGATAGAGGCAATTCCATGTCGAAATAATGATCACAAAATAGTGATTAAATTTTTAAAAGAAAATATTTTGAGTCGATTTGGAATTCCTCGATCTATCATAAGTGATGGGGGAACACATTTTTGCAACAAGGTTTTTGAAACATTAATGAAGGAATATGCCATTACACACAAAGTTGCAACCCCTTATCACCCGCAGACAAATGGACAGGTAGAATTAGCAAATAGGGAGATTAAACAAATTTTGGAAAAGACGGTTAATCCAAATCGCAAAGATTGGTCTCTTAGACTTAACGATGCATTATGGGCCTATCGAACAGCTTTTAAAACAGCATTGGGCATGTCTCCTTATAGGCTAGTTTATGGAAAACCTTGTCATTTACCTGTGGAACTTGAGCATAAAGCATATTGGGCCATTAAAATGTTCAACTCAAACCTTGATGACGCTTCTAATTTACGGAAATTACAAATAAATGAACTTGAGGAACTCATAAATGATGCATATGAGAATTCTAAAATTCATAAAGAAAGAACTAAAGCCTTTCATGACAAGTTAATTTCAAGAAAAACATTTGATGTTGGGCAAAAAGTTCTACTTTATAATTCTAGACTTCACATATTTCCTGGTAAGTTGAGATCAAGATGGACTGGCCCATTTGTGGTTAAGCATGTGTATCATTATGGAGCAGTTGACATTGAGAATCCTAAAAACGATAACGTATTCAAGGTAAATGGACAAAGACTCAAACTCTTTTTGGAAAATCATGTTACTCAAGAAGAGGTTGTTTTTCTTTCTGATCCTTGTTTTGAAAATAACTAGATGTAAATATAATTTTTTTCCCCGGTTAAATGGCGGATAACGGTACTCCGTGATTATTTAAGTCGGTTCCATCAGCTACCCACAAAACTGATATTGTATATAAATTTCTCTTTCAATTTCTCTTTCATTTTTTTTAGGATGGATGATATTCTCACAAGATTGCAGAAACGATTTCCTCCTTTTCCTCGAAATATTTTACTGAAGCTTTACCAAGTTCGATTTGAAAGATTAAGAATGCTTATGCACAAAGGGATTCCTGAAGACATACGTTGGATAATTGAAGCCAAGGTACGTGAAGATGAATATCTTCCTGTTTTGCATTTACCAGGTACAGGTAGAAGCACTTTTGCAAAGAAGCGACGAGCAAAGCGCATGAGTTCAAATTGCCACAAATGTGCACGATGGACGTGTAATGGTAAATGTCGTTCTATTGGGATTCCGTCCTCTAATCGAGATGATAAAATTGAATTCATTAAGGATGGACTGAGTAAGGAGAATTTGGGTAATATCCAACTTTCTCTTGAGACGCATCCTAGTGGAGACGTACAAAGAGAAATTCTTGATTTATGGCCGCAATTCCAAAGGGAATGGCAACATCTTGGGAATTTGATGTTAAAAGACCCTGTTTGCCAGCTTGTAAGAAAACTGGATGGGAAGCATATCCTCGACTCATAGAAGGCGTTTAAGCCGTTTCTGGACGTAAAACCAGAGGAAGATGTGAGCCACAATCACAACTACAATAAATGACTTCTTAGCTTTTGGTTTGATTTGCAATAACTTCATTTCGGTTTAATTTACGTGTTGTTCGATTTGTGTAATTATTCTCGTTTTTTTTGCATTGGTCTTTTACGGTTGATTTTTCTTCTCTTTTTGATTTTCTTCCTGAAATCACGCAAAAATCTTTTGTTAGGTTAACATTTTCTTCTGACAGGTCAAATACACTTTCGGCGACATTATTACTCTTGTCTGATTCACTACTCAGTCCTCTATATATTACACCATGTACTCATTCTCTTTCAGGCACTCGAAAAAAAATGGAAAGTACTTCGTCCCAGCGCATTGAAAAAAATTTGTGTCTTTGGAGGTGCTTATCCAGGGAAAATTAAAATATTCGCTGATGAAGCCATAAGAGTTGGAGTAATACTTGCCCAACAAAAGATCCAGTTGATTTATGGAGGCGGTAGTACGGGTTTAATGGGAGCAGTCGCTACAGCAGCACACGCCGGAGGAAGTCCAGTTCTAGGAATCGTGCCAAAACTATTCATAGGTTTTTGTGGACCTACCTTGGGTAAGGAAATACAAGTCTGGAGTATCCCTGAACGGATGACAATCATGTACCATTTTGCCTATGCATTCATTTCTTTACCAGAAGGTCTGGGTACATTGGAAGAAATAGCTTGCGTGGCTTCTTGGTCATCTTTGGTCACAAATAAGAAACCCATTGGTTTGCTTAATATTAATGGTTATTTTAGTAATTTGCTTTCATATTTAGATAATGCTGTGGAAAATGGATTCATGTTTTCAGAGGCAAGGAGAACCATAATTTCTGCTACAACCATTGAAGATTTACTTAAAAAGCTCCAAGCTTATGAGTATTTACCTGCTACGGTTGTTTCGCGAACGCTCGGAAAAAGAAAAAGAGATATGGACAAGCAAGGAGTGGATTGCACTTTGTCTTTGTGACATTATCTAACATTTTGTTTGTTGTGTCTCAGTTATAATAAGTGGTTAGCAACCTCTGCAGGTAATATCTCCTAAATTCTACCTTTAAAATTTGACATTGGGGACAATGTCATATTTTAGTAGGGGGTAAGGGACATATTTTGCTAATTTGTAAAAAAAAAAATTTGTTGTGTTTTAAGCCATTTAGAAGTATTCATTCTGAACAAGGTCTGAGTAAGGGAGACTTGAGACATACCTTGTCAGTTTGATTTAATCTTTAAAAAAAAAAAAAAACAGTATCTGGTCCGTTTATTATCTGCATGTGTTTTACTACTTTCGTATATGTATTTTTTTTTAGTATTAGTATAATCTTGGCAAGCATGTGGAAAAGCAATAGAGTTACAAAGGCTTTGATTAAGTTATCTAGGTTATTTTCAATTTGGTTTTCTGAAAATTGAATATTTTTGATGATCAAATGTCTGTGAGATTGTTTTTGGCAGATCGGTTCGATTTTTATTGGAATGTGAATTCATGATGAGCCTTTGGAAAGCCACGGAAAACTGGGAAGACATAGTAAGTTTACTTTTTCTCTTCATTCCATATGCAGATTTAGGTCATCACATAGATGCTTGCATCTATACATGATCTGATCTTAGAACAAAGTCACTATCCAGAAAGCCCCTTAGTTTTGCCCCCTTACATTAGGAGCCCATAGGTTGTAAACCTTTGGGTTGGATCCCTAGATATGAACTCCAGAAATTATGCCAAAGTGAACGGATACGATTCCGACCCCCATTCCCTCTTTATACTTTTATGATAATATTTGTGATCATTGGGTTTGGGATTGTGTGTTTCCTTCTTGTTTATTTTGTTATATTTTGAAATCTGAAAAAAAAAAATGGGAATAATGCAAAAGAGGGTAGTTAGAATGAGTGACTATTTTTAGAGTCGTGAACTTCGAACTTATTGATGCCAAAACAATGTTGTGATGAGTTAAAAAAAAGATGCTGAAAAAAAGAGTTGATGAAAATCTGTCTTGTTTGATCAATTGAATGAAAAGAAGGAAAAAGAAAGTATGGAATCCAATGTGATTTCTGAAAAAAAAAAACAAGAATGATGATTATGAATAGATGTGATTGTGCATAAAAGATGTCCCAATGAGGGCACAAATCAAAAGAAAAACAGTTGTGCTTAAAAAAAAAAAATCAGAATTCAAGATTCGAGGTTCTTCATTATAGATAGGTTTTTACTTTTCTATTTTCTTTGGATCGAGTCTTTTCATGCCTTTTGTTTTCTTTTCAAAATATTAATGTTGAACATAGGACTAAGGATGAGTGAGAATGGAAATATTTTGAGAGGATTGATCACATTATTATTATATTTCTTGAGCTTAACTTGTGATAAACCTCAGATTATGTTTGAACATTCCACCACTCACTTGTCCATATGCCTCAGATTCATCTCTGTACCGATCAGATTTGTCGAGTTCACTTGTGAACTGCGGTGACAAGGATCTTAGCATGTGTACTTATGAAGCTATAGTTTGCCTAGTCCTCCATGGCTAGCTAAAGTCTCGCCAAGAAGGAAGTTCCTCAATCGTATTGTAATGCCTTCAATTTTAATCTCATTGACCCTTTACTCGAACTTAATATGCCAATGATACTTAATTAGATGCCTTGCCAATTCTTACGCTTGATCTTGCTTGTTTGTTTGAGATCCCTTTAACTTGTTTTCCTATTTTTTTTTCTAGGATTGAGTCGTTGCTAGGGACTAGCAACAATCTAAGTGTGGGGGTGTGATAACTCGTATAATTATATAGTTTTTAATTATGTTTTATTATTGTTTTGTGTCAAATACGAGTTATTATTGCTTAGTCTAATTGTGTTTATGATCTTTTATATTTTTATGTAATTTGGTGTTTTTCACGAGTTTCTTTGAGTGATTTCAGATTACTAGGTTAAATCAAGAATTAAGGGTAAATCCAAGGACTAAATTGAAGAAATCAAAACATTGGAGTGCTAAACTGTAATATGAGTGAATAAATTGGCAATTGGACAAAGAAGGAAGAAAAGCAACATTTGCAAAGGAACAATTTTCCACAAGTTGCAAATCCAGTTCAGTTCCAATTCCGACACCTTTTTCCATATCAGCTATATCTGGAGTTTCGCAGAAGTATTAAGGCTGAAATTTTTACAGTGCAAAGTTAAGAGGCATATCTATCTTTTTCATGCTTACACTTCTTGAAACGGAGTCGTTTTCCCTAGCAAAATGTGGTATCAAGTTGGCTGATGTGCAATGCCGTCTATTCTGACCAGTTTTGGTATTTTGATCATATCTTCTGATCCACATGAGAACATGAGCTGATTCCAACGGCTATGGATCACAAACTGATAGGGGAATAGTTTTATAGAGGACCATTTGATCAGATCAAGCCTCCAACATTGACAAAATCAACCATCAAGCTGGCTGATCAGAATTGTCATACAATATGACGAAAATTGTTAGAAAAATGCACCCACCTATTGTCGCAACCTAAAAAAAAATAACGACGAGTCTCATCGCAAGACTTTATTATTCGTTAGGCGTGACATTAAAAAAAATCGAGGAAAAGTCGACTTAATTCCTCTAAAAAATGAAGGTTTTGAAATGACCTTAAAAAGACATGGAGTCGCCACCAATCTTTTTTAGCTAGATGTGATCGGCCACCTATTAAAATCGGTTTTATAAAATATTTTAAAAATTAATTAAAACATTTTAAAAACCAATTTCAAGTCTGCGTTTTTAACCAGAGAAATCAAAGAAGCGGGTTCGGAAGTCGGTTACGTGTGGGGAAGGATTAGCACCCCCACAACGCCCGTATAAATCGGTACCTTATTAATCGTGTGTTATCTCAAGTCTCGGTGAAAAGTTGGTTTTAAATTTAGCATTTCAAGTTAATTCCCAATTTAAAGAAAAATAATTTCATTTTTTTTTATTGAAAATGATCCGAAATTCATAAATTCAAAATTTTCCTATATTCCCCAACAAACGTGGCAAAATATAGAAATTTTTATTAGTCTTGGAAAACTTTCCGAATCATTCTCTTTTTTGAAAGAAAGATATTCCTTTATTAATGATAATTGATGAAATTCCCTCCAGCAAACCCGGTAGAGAACTCATGAATTATTTTAACTCGGGAATATCTTTATTTTTATTGAAAACCATTATCTTTTTGAAAATATTTAAAATAAATGAATATGTATATGCATGACATAGTATATACCAAATAAAAATAACTAAATAAAAGCATAGGATATCATGAAATATTCAAAACCATATAATAAACTATGTAACATCAAAAAATATAAATCAAAATAACAACAATATCATAGAAATTATTATGGCAAGAATCACATATAAAATGCATGAATATAAAAGTGCAATGCATGAAATGTATTTTTTTTTCTTTAATTAAGGAAATCCGTATATCTAAAAAGATATCCGGCTACCTTAGAAAAATATGTCAAATTAAATATCCTAAAACCAAAATACTTTGTGATTGTTTGAAAACAATTTTGAGAAGCTTGAATTAAAAATAAAAACTGGGCTATTTTTTTTTTTAAATGGCTCTAATTTCCTAAGTTTAAAAAATCCGGACTTGACTACCCTTAACCCGAGACTTGAAAAAAACATTTTTAGAGTTTAAAAAGGCTTAGAAATCAAACTAAGTCAGTAGCTAACCCTCCTAATCAGCCCACTCTAAGTAAATTAACCAAAACAGAAAATTGGTTTTTCTTTAAATTCAATTCTGACTCCACTGTCCAGTTTTAGTCCACGATTTGTTATCCTATTTTTAAAAATTCCAAAAATTCTAAAAAAAATACTGGAGACTCAAGACATGTAAAACTACACGAGAAAAAATCGGCTTAATTTTTTGATCAAAGATGAATTCCTAGAAAAACTAGAGATGTACGAGTTTTTGGAGGAGAAAAAAACTGCTTTGTTTTTCTTTAAATTCAATTCTGACACCACTGTCCAGTTTTAATCCATGATTTTTTACCCTATTTTTAAAAATTCTGAAAAACGTATTGGAGACTCAGGACATGTAAAAATACATGAGAAAAAATCGGCTTAATTTTCTGATCAAAGATGAATTCCCAGAAAAACCAAAGATGTACGAGTTTTTTGAGGAGAAAAAAACTGCTTTGTTTTTCTTTAAATTCAATTCTGACACCACTATCCAGTTTTAATCCACGATTTTTTAACCTATTTTTAAAAATTCCAAAAATTCTGAAACAATTATTGGAGACTCACGACATGTAAAAATACACGGAAAAAAATCGACTTAATTTTCTGATCAAAGATGAATTCCCGGAAAAATCGGAGATGTACGAGTTTTGGGTGGAAAAAAAAAACTGCTTTGCCAACACATTTTTTTTGTCTTTGATAAAATCATTTAAAAATCAAAATAAAAATATTTGAAACTCATAAAATGACTTGAAAGTAGTAGCTAGGATTTTTTGAAAGTTAGATAAAAATTGGCTAAGTAAAAAAAATCACAAAGGTAGAATAATCAATTTGACAAACTTAATTTTCCACAAGTGTGCTCAAGAGAGCATGACTTTGAACCATTAATTGGCTCAAGTCATTATTCAAGTGGCATGAACATGAAATACATGAAATAATGCAGCAAACATAATGCATGAAATGCATGGATCTAAACCTAAATGTAAGGAAAATGCATGACATAAATAATATGGCCTAGACCTAACATGAACTTGCATGGCATTTAATGTAACCTAGACCTAAGATATGCATGGCATTTTCACAAACACAAGGCATGCTTAATTCAAAAATCCAACCAAATATCATGCAAATGCAAAAACCTAACAACTAGCATGACAAAAATGCAACACACAATGCAAAACACATGGAGTAGCCAAATGGCCTCAAGCTCCAACAAGCATGGCATTTTCTCAAACACTTGGCATACTAGCATGAAAAACTAAGTCATAACACAAAAATCACACAAGCATTTTCACAAACACCTAATATACCAAATCTAAAACATGCTCACTAAGATATAAAACAAGAATCATGCAAAGAATCACACAAGCATTTTCACAAACACTTAATATGCTAACTCTAAAACATGCTCAAATTTAGACAACATGAAAACAGAAAATTAAAAATGCAAAAACATGATATCTAAGACATAAATGGCAACAAACGAAGCAACCAAATTAAATATAACTTAAGAACATGAAATAACATAATATTTAAAACATCAAAAATAAAGAAAATAGCATAAACAATATGGTAAAATGAATCAAAAACAACAACTTAAAATAAATAATGTAGGCCATTTGGCCATGGTGAGTTTATTGTAAAAACAAAATGTAAAAAAAATATACTTAAGAAAGGAAATGAAGGAAGAAAAAAAATTATTCTAAAATGAAAACTCACCAAGTAGAGATTAAAATAGCAAAAAATAAGAATAGAAAATGAAAGTACAAGAGTTGGTGCTCAAGAGCAACCTCAAGAAGCTAATATTTCAAGCTTTTCTCTTCAAACTTTCCTTTTTTCTAAACTTTTCTTTTTTTGCTCTCAACCAAGAAGATAAAAACTAAGCAAAAACTAAGAGAAATCAGCCAAAATGGAAAAGAAAAAACAAAATCTGCCTCTTTCCCTAGGGCTGGCCTAAAATGATGCTTATATGGACTCCAAGATGTTGTCATTTTTGTGTAACCTAATTTCCATCAATTGGCCAATAATTCAAGATGAAAAGTCATGAAATTACCACCCTTAGATTAGCATCTCAGCCCTCTCAAATGACAGCTATCCAAGAATAATGTTGACATCTTTCTTAACCTATGTGGTTTAATCACCATGGCTTGATCAAAGAGAATGGTTAACTAACTCTTGATTTTTAACCACTTGATTGAAAAAAAAACAAATTAGAAGCTTCCTCCTTTCTTTGGGCTTGGGCATGCCAGCATTTCTATTTTCCAGCCCAACTCTGATTTTTTGAAGGGCCCAAAAAAGCCCTTTTCGGTTGCTTGGGTGAAATGACCATTTTGCCCCCCGGATGCAAATAAATATCAAACGGACTCCAAATTCAATTTTTCTTTTTTTAATGCTTCCAAAATAATAAAATATTGAGTTCTGGAAGTTTTCAAAATTTTCCGAGTCCGTTTGCTATTTATTTGGATTTTTTCTTCCCAAAATATCCTTTTATGCCCCTACTTTTTACCATTTTTTAAACGAGCTCCAAATCAAGATTTTTCTTCACCAATCTCTTCAAAATAATTAAAAAGTGTAATCTGGAAGTTTTCATAATTTTTGGAGCTCATTTGGTATTTTTTCGGGATTTATCGGCTTGAATTACTGCATAGAAGGCCCGGGATTTGGCCATTTTGCAAACGAACTCGGAATCAAGATTTTCTTTCGCCAATCTCTTCCAAATAATTTAAAAATGAGATTTTCCAAATTTCAGAATTTTTGGAGTCCATTTGCTATTTTTCCGGGATTTATCTTTTTGAATTACTACATTAGAAGCCCGGGATTTGGCCATTTTGCAAACGAACTCCGAATCAAGATTTTCTTTCGCCAATCTCTTCCAAATAATTTAAAAATGAGATCTGCAAAATTTCAAAAGATTTGGAGCTCATTTGCTATTTTTCCGAGATTTTTCCAATTTTGCCCCTTTAACCTCCGAAACCCGGTTTTGCTCAAAACAAGTCCGATTTTCAGATTTTCTTCAATCTGAGTCTTGGGCCATCCTTTTTAATCATTCCTCATCCATTGGGGGCTTTGGTCTTACCAAGTCGGGCCATTTCTGTGATTCTTCCTGATTTCACCGAAATCCACTCAAAACCCTAATTCTCGGTTTTCTCCCGGATTGACTTTTCTTTTGGTTTTTCTTGCAAGTGACTTCTCCATTACCCGTAGTCAGTGCTTATCTTTCATTTGGAACCTTCAATTTCGACCAGTTTGATCGTTTAAGCACTTTTCCCCAAATTTCTCGGATTAGGGTTTCTTTTCTACTGAATCTCCAAATCCCAACTTCCGAACTCCATATCTTTCAATGTAGACCTCGGATTATCAAAATTCTTTCTCCATTTCTCAATTGAACTTAAAATCTTGATTTTGAAAGTGGGTTGACTTTTTTCAGTAGTTGACTTTCTGGGGTTGACTTTTTCGGGGTTGACTTTTTCGAGGTTGACTTTTTTTCAAGTTTGACCTTTTGTGCTCGCCCTCTTAAACTAAGTCTCGGAGTACCACCTGCAGGATGAAAACAGTCTTTTTATACTTGGAAACATCAATATGGGAAGAAAACATACCTGTTTAGTGGTCCGGACAAAATTAGGTGTCTACAGCTGCCCCTCTTTGGCTATTGCTGAGAATCAGGAATCAGGCAAAGATAAGCCGACACTAATTTTGTACGGTCAGTGACATCACATGTGAAGGAAAGGGAAAGAGGTTTCTTTTTCTTTTTCATTTTTCATTTTTTTTTCTATTTTTTCATTTTTCCTCATTTTTCTTTTTTTTTCAATTTTTTTTAATTTTTTTTTTTATAAAAAAACAGTAAATTGAAGATTTGTCTTTAAATTGAATTCCCTACCTAATCAAGGCTCGATTCGTCTTAAGGAAACGAATTCGATTTGCAAGAAAGGAAACGACCTCGACGATGGTCTCGGGGCCTTAACCTGTCTTGTTCTCAGCTGTGTTTAAAATTCTGGATATCTCCTCCAGAAGCTTCGGCTATCACCACCAAAGTTTTGCTCATTTTTAAAATGTAAAAATTCTGGGTATCACCTCCAGAAGCTTCAGCTATCACCACCAAAGACTTTTAACCTTTTCAAAGGATTTTAAAACTCTGGATATCTCCACCAGAGGCTTCAGCTATCACCACCGAAGACTTGTTCATAATAAAAAAAGTACCTCGACGATGATTTCGGGGCTCGACTCGTTTTAAGAAAACGAATTCGATTAGCAAGAAAGGAAATGACCTCGACGATGGTCTCGGGGCCTTAACCTGTCTTGTTCTCAGCTGTGCTTAAAATTCTGGATAACTCCTCCAAAAGGAGATTTCTCATTTTGAAAATTATAAAATTCTGGGTATCACCTCCAGAAGCTTCAGCTATCACCACCGAAGACTTTCTACCTTTTCAAAGGTTTTTAAAACTCTGGATATCTCCACCAGAGGCTTCAGCTATCACCATCGAAGACTTGTTCATAATAATAAAAATAAGGTACCTCGACGATGATCTCGGGGCTCGACTCATTTGAAAAGCAAAACGAGTTCGATTATACCTGACAGCTTTAAGAGATGATGCAAATGCTTCATGATGCAAATGCAAATGTCTTTAGTTGATGCAAACATTTCTTGATGTAGATGCAAATGACTTAGATTGGTGCAAATGTCTTTGATGCAAATGTAAATGACTTTCTTGATGCAGATTCAGCTAACTTAGATTGATGCAAATGCTTCTTGATGTAGATGCACATGTTGAATAAAATTCTGGATAACTCCTCCAAAAAGAGATTTCTCATTTTCAAAATTATAAAACTCTGGATATCTCCACCAGAGGCTTCAGCTATCACCACCGAAGACTTCTTCATTTTTTAAAACTGTAAAATTCTGGATATCCCCACCAGAAGCTTTGGCTATCACCACCAAAGACTTGCTCATTGTAAAATTCTGGGTGACTCCTTGAGAAGAAGATTTTTCGTGTTTCAAAATTATAAAACCCTGGATATCTCTACCAGAGGCTTCATCTATCACCACCGAAGACTTGTTCACTTTTAAAACTGTAAAATTCTGGATATCCCCACCAGAAGCTTTGGCTATCACCACCAAAGACTTGCTCATTGTAAAATTTTGAGTAACTCCTTCAGAAGAAGATTTCTCATGTTTCAAAATTATAAAACCCTGGATATCTCTACCAGAGGCTTCAGCTATCACCACCGAAGACTTGTTCACTTTTAAAACTGTAAAATTCTGGATATCCCCACCAGAAGCTTTGAGAAATGATGCAGATGCACATGTCTTTTAACAAGGTGCCCATGCTTCATGGTGCAAATGTAAAATATTTCTTAGTGCAAATGCAAATGGCCTGGATTGATGCCCATGTTTCATGATGTAGATGCCCCTACTAATTGTGTTCATGTAACTGGTTTATGAATTACCACACATTAATGAAAATGCAATAATTCTAGAAATGATGCAATTGCTTGAGATGACACAAAGGCGAATTCTATGAAGAATGTAATTGTAAAGGTAAAAAATGCAGATGCTTATGGAATAATGCCAATGCAAATACCCATGAATGATGCAAATGCTTGCTGACACTGTGCAGATGCAAAAGCTCGATAAAGAGATGAGTGCTCATGAGTGATGCAAATGCCCCCGGTTGTTTTTCTAGACTTTGGCTTAGCCTTTCAAATTCATTTTTCCTCTTCAAATCAGAGTATATCTTCAATTCATTTCGGCTATTCTCTTTGCCCCAACAGTTTTCAAACTTTCATCAATATAGATCTGAACTCGGTTCGATATCTTCTTCTCATATCTGGAAGTCAGGACCTATCCTGGCAGTTCTATACCTTTGGGTTAGAAAAACCCTTGTCTCATGTCAACATCAAAAATGGGTATTTCAAAAATATTTTTATTTTCCCTTTTTTGAAAAACAATTTTGCTTATTTAAGGAAAACTTCTAAGCCAAAATTTTTAACTCCACAGTGTATGATGTACAAATCTTTTGATGACTGATGATCACTGTTAGAAAATTCCCTAAGTATTAATTTGGGTTTTTCAATTTGAATTGACAAGGCTTGATACAACAAGATTTTGGTTTTTTCAGGAAAACTTCACAACAAAAATGTATGTCCTTTCTAGGCTCACAAATGGAACAGGTTTTATAAATCATGAATTCATTGAGAACCAAGCAAATTCAACATTCTTTTAGTTTCCATATCAAGGCTTTTTGACAAGCGTCAAGATTGGCCGGGATGTTTAAATCAAAAAGTTTGATCTTGGAGGAAAAAAAGATTCAATTTTTGAAGACAATCCTCCGAATGAGAGCTGACAATTTGGGGGGTTCAGGAATTCCTAGATGTTCCTCGATGACCACTTTTTTTTTAAGATGACCCCTTTATTTTTTTTTTGGGGATCGGCACAGATGGCATCGAAAATTTCCAAATTTACTCTAGACCGCCCGTTTTTGGGTTTTCGTCATACAGTCCCATTCTTTCCATTTTTTTCTCTTTTTTTATTCTACCGTACACTTGAGAATTCTAAATTCTTCCTTAGTGAAATGATAATTCGATGAAATGTGATAAAATCTGAGGAAAAACCTTTCAAATTAAATATTCATGCTTGATCAAAATGGACTTTTAAAGCACGTAACGTAGGCCATGGCTTAGGGTTCAGAAAGAAAGGATAAATAGGCCCAAAATATGTGTTTGAGGGTAATCAGATCAAGGATCTATATTTTTTTTTTTTTGAGGAGGATTCTCTTTGAAGCATTTGTTCCTTCTTGGACATTTCTTTCCTTTTGACTTTGCTTTTTTCTTCTTTGCTTTTGGCTTTCAATTTGCCATATCTTTCACACATTTTTCCTTTTTTTCTTTTTTCATTTTGCCCCCCTTCTTTTTCAACGGAGTGAGCCCGTCTTTATTCGAGGCTCCATTTGCTTTGCATCTGTCTTTGAGCTAGGACACATTTCTCAATGATCTTTAAAAAATCTTTCCTTGCATTTGTCCCCTAGTGTAGAGGGTGATCCTTGATCAAGGTTCAAACAAGAAAGAATTCTTTTGGCTCAAAAGGGGTGACTATGGATGATTTCTTTTTGTGTGAAGGGATATGAAAGATGGCCATTCCTCATGTCAAGCACGAATATTCACTTTGAAAAGCAATCCCCAGGGGAAATAGATATTTAGAATTTCATTTTGCACTTTGGAATCATCCGAATTCTCATATGCATGATATCACAAATTTTTTCATTTTTCATTTTTCATCGCATGCCCCAACGATTTATGCGTTTAATCCATCCTTATTCACCATGTATCCATCATTTCCACATATGATGCCCCAATTTGATTAACCATTAGAATTTGTATCAACGAGGAACATAGCAAGTCTAGGTCTATTTTGAAAAGGCTGAGTTTCCAATCTGAGTTCTTTGAAGAGACAAGGAAAATATGACTCAAAAACGGGTTTTCTCTAGGACAAGGGATAATCTAGTTTAATCATTGTGCCCCAGGATGTCAATCATGATGTTTGGGCAATTAGTGTTTTGTGGTTATTGGGAAAGGTCATGAATGGTTTTAGCACAATCTTGACACACATTAAATTACCAAAATCTGGATTCTTGATAGAATGTCTCATTTGTTTGATTTTCAAAGAGTTTGTTCCTTTGTTCATAGCCTAGACTAAGATCTACGTCTTTGCTTATTCTGTGATGACAATGGTTTTATGAAGTCAAATCATTCATATTCCTTGAAGCATTAGGTCTTTCAAGTGGTCTCGGTTCAAAAGATTTAGGCTTAGGAAAGCCTAAAAGAAAGGGCTGAAGGTATTGGGTCATTTCTAACAATGATCATCAATCTTCTTGAGACTATCCATTACTAAAAATTCCTTAATGCTTGTTTTTTGCAAATTCAAGTTATTGTTGAAACACAACAAACACAAAGCATTTAAAATACAAAATTCACTTAATTAACATGAGACAAGTGCTTTCCTCATCACAGTGTATAGAACTACATGTGTCAAAAACCTAATATGATCATGCACAATGTTTCTTATGACACTTGACTTCCCCATCTTCAAAACTTATCGAACCAGCCTTGATGAGATCTCTGACCTTGTACTTTAAAGCGGGGCAGTTCTCTGTCGAGTGATCTTGATTGCCAGAATGGTACCCACAACACTCATTAGCATCATACCAGCTCGGATAAGGGGGTTTCAGAGGCGCTATTTGCATGGGTGTCACAAGGTGATTCTGGATGAGTTGAGGAAGCATCTCACTGTATGTCATAGGAATCGGGTCAACCGGATTTCTTTTTCGCTTTTTATGCCCCTTTCGATTATCCCCAAGGGTGTTCGATTGATAGACAGATGTAAGTTCTGGTGTAGTTGCAGTCATTGGTTGGTAGGGATAAAAACCGTGAGAGACATTATTCAGGGTAGAGTAAAATGGCTGATATGAGGAGAATTGGGGAGGTGGGGCAAAGTCTTCCACGACTTGGGTATCTTCCTTTTTCTTTTCAGATGCCCCCTTGTTCTTGGTATTGGATGTTCTTTCTCCTTCAATTTTCCCATCCTTGATAGCATTCTCAATCATCTCCCCTGAAATTACCATGTCTGAAAAATTATTTGTGATGTTGCCAACAAGTATATCATAGTGCGGGGCCTGCAGTGTATTCACAAAAAAGACAGTGGTTTCCTTCTGAGTTAAGGGCGGTTGTACTTGGACGGCCAGGCTCATCCACCGTTGCACATATTCTTTGAAGCTCTCAGTAGCTCTTTTCTTCATATTTTGCAAGGTGAGACGGTCAGGCACCGTGTCAGTCATATGCTTGTACTGGTTTAGAAAAACCCTAGCTAGGTCATTCCAAGAGTGAATCTGATCCTTGCTCAACTGACTATACCACCTAATTGCGGATCCGCTGAGGCTATCTTGAAAGCAGTGAATCAAAAGCTTATCATTATCTATATGACTTGTCATCTTCCGGCAGAACATAGTGATGTGGGCTGATGGATCAGTCGTCCCGTCATATTTCACAAAGTTAGGGATCTTGAACTTAGGAGGAATGACTAAATCGAAGACCAAGCATCGTTCTTTCGCCTCCACACTCCCTAATACGTTTGCATTTTCTACTGCCCGGAGCCTTTCATCTAGCAACTGATATTTCCCTTGGGAATCTGTCAACTCAACCTCATTTACTGCAACCCTTTTCAACTTGGCCTGTTCAATTGGATCATCTGAGTTTAGGACATTGACGGGGTTAACAGTGTTCTGGGCATCACTTATTGCGACCTCATCTTGGCCCTTTTGTACCTCTAACCCTTCTCCGGCGACAAAGTTTTCGGTGTATCCTTTTCCCTTGATTACGGCGGACATCAACTCCATCAATTTAGACATCTGATCCTTAGATTCTGCTTGAGACTTTGCCAGCTGTTCTCGCAATTCTTTCTGTTCCCTTTCCATTTTTCCATTCGGGCAACTTGTTCATCCTCCATAGCACCAGCCTGTATTAAAAGTGTACTCAGTACTTCTTCTGATTTGAAATGGAAATTCTTTCAAAGACTCCTAAAGCCAAGCCAACTTCTATTCTATTTTCCCCCAAATATGTGTCATGATGAATGAGCCATGAATGCAATTTGATGCATATGAAGCCTAAACAATATGATGTATGGACATGTACAATGGAAACATGCTGACCATATATGTAATAAATGCAATCACAATGCCAACATGTTGCAAACAAAGAATAAACAAATCAACACATGGATATATGCAATGACTGATCATGTGCATTTTAGCATATTTCCCAATGAATGTTCATATATCCTATGAATGCAACATGGTGTCAATTATGATACATGCAAACAATGAATGATTGATATAGAGTATATACAAAGAAAATCATGCTAACCATGTGTGTCATGAATGCGACCTAATGCTAACATGATGTATGTAATAAGCAAATTAATGCATGAACATATACAAAGAAATTATGCTGACTATGTTTGTTATGAATGCAACCCAAAGTCAACATGATGCATGTAAAGAATAAGCAGATCAATGCATGGATATATACAATGAATGACCATGTATGTTCCAAATGTATTTCCCAATGAATGATCATATACACTATGAATGCCACACAATGTCAATTATGATGCATGTGAAGAATAAATGACTGACACAGAGTATATACCAAGAAAATCATGCTGACCGTGTATGTCACAAATGCAACCTGATGCCAATATGACAAATTAATGCGTGAGCATATACGGAGAACTCATGATGACTGTGTATGCCATGAATGCAACCTGATGCCAACATGATGTATGTAAAGAATAAGTAAATTAATGCATGGATATATATAGGAAAATCATTTCTGACTATGAATGCATGGATGCAACTTGATGCTACCATGATCCCTATAGAGAAAGAATAAATTGATATATGGATATATACAGAAAAATCATGCTGACTATGAATGCATGAATGCAACTTGACGCTAACATGATGTATGTAAAGAAAGAATAAATTGATATATGGATATATACAGAAAAATCATGCTGACTATGAATGCAACTTGATGCTACCATGATGCATGTAAAGAAAGAATAAATTGATACATAAGTATATACAAATAATGACCATGCATGTCATAAACGTATCTTACAATGAATGACCATGCATGCTATGACTATAACATGATGTCAAAATGATACATGCAAAAAAAAAATGAATTAACACAAAGGTATATACAAAGAAATCAATGATTACACGAAATTGGTGGGACCTAAATCTTGATTATTCAAAAATCTCATTATGCAAGATTTGCCTCCAAATTTATGATTTTTTTTAACATGTTTTTTTTTTGTTTTTTTTTTTATTTATGAAAAACCAATCACATTATTTTCAAAAGAATTTCAGGGTGGATCCCACTATGGTACTATATGCAAATGTTCATGTGACACTACCGGTTTTATGAAATCATCAAATGAAATTACCAATTGTTTATTGCAAAGAATGAGATCAATAATACAACCAAAAATGTACATGCTCCATTCACACATGCATGAAATGTGCAACATGCAAAAATGCTTGAAAATGATTTTTATTTTTTTTATAAAAAAAACAGCTAATGAACATCTGTCCCAGCAATATCTGCTTATTTAGGCATCACGATGCCTTCGAGGCGGAGTATCACATTTATTACGGGCGATGTACACTTATTCGGAGTGTAAAATAGGTAACAAAAGGTTTAGAAATGTCCCTCCATTTGTTCCTATTTTTGGTATATCTAACGGAAATTCGGGATGGCTTCGCCTAGGTTCACTATATGAGGGTGAATTGGTTCTAAGGCCCCGAATTGTTCCTCACTGTCGCCGGTGAAGGCTAGTAAGGCACCTCGATAAAAGCGGGTTCAATTCATTAGAGTATATTTTCCTATGCCCGTACGGAGGATTATCACGAAGGCATTAGGTACTTTATACTCCGGAAGTGTGTCACTAGCCCATACGGAGGATCAATCACGAAGGCGTAGTTACTTTACTTCCACTTAAAAGGACGGAATCCGGGTAGAGGATTCATGTTATGCAAATGCACATGTAGTGTGTGTGGAGGAATATCAAACCTTTCACTACCTATTCTACAAACCTTATTCTAAATGCCCTAGCAATTAAAACATTCAAGAATAGTGTAACGCATTAACCGAGAAGCAATTATAATATACAACCTTAAATAACTAGAGAACAAAAATAAAATGCATGCACATGAGTATGAACATATTTAAAAACATTTTATTATTTTCAAAATTCTCCTTATAAAAAAAATGTGGGAATTAAAATTAAATACCAATTAAACCAACAAAACCGAGACTTTGATAACACACGACTAATTCTAGGCCTGACTCTCTAATTATCCCTAGCGGAGTCGCCAAGCTGTCGCAACCTAAAAAAAAAAAAAATAACGACGAGTCTCATCGCAAGACTTTATTATTCGTTAGGCGTGACATTAAAAAAAATCGAGGAAAAGTCGACTTAATTCCTCTAAAAAATGAAGGTTTTGAAATGACCTTAAAAAGACATGGAGTCGCCACCAATCTTTTTTAGCTAGGTGTGATCGGCCACCTATTAAAACCGGTTTTATAAAATATTTTAAAAATTAATTAAAACATTTTAAAAACCAATTTCAAGTCTGCGTTTTAAACCAGAGAAATCAAAGAAGCGGGTTCGGGAGTCGGTTACGTGTGGGGAAGGATTAGCACCCCCACAACTCCCGTATTAATCGGTACCTTATTAATCGTGTGTTATCTCAAGTCTCGGTGAAAAGTTGGTTTTAAATTTAGCATTTCAAGTTAATTCCCAATTTAAAGAAAAATAATTTCATTTTTTCTTATTGAAAATGATCCGGAATTCATAAATTCAAAATTTTCCTATATTCCTTAACAAACGTGGCAAAATATAGAAATTTTTATTAGTCTTGGAAAACTTTCCGAATCATTCTCTTTTTTGAAAGAAAGATATTCCTTTATTAATGATAATTGATGAAATTCCCTCCAGCAAACCCGGTAGAGAACTCATGAATTATTTTAACTCGGGAATATCTTTATTTTTATTGAAAACCATTATCTTTTTGAAAATATTTAAAATAAATGAATATGTATATGCATGACATAGTATATACCAAATAAAAATAACTAAATAAAAGCATAGGATATCATGAAATATTCAAAACCATATAATAAACTATGTAACATCAAAAAATATAAATCAAATGCATCAAAAAATAACAACAATATCATAGAAATTATTATGGCAAGAATCACATATAAAATGCATGAATATAAAAGTGCAATGCATGAAATGTATTTTTTTCCTTTAATTAAGGAAATCCGTATATCTAAAAAGATATCCGGCTACCTTAGGAAAATATGTCAAATTAAATATCCTAAAACCAAAATACTTTGTGATTGTTTGAAAACAATTTTGAGAAGCTTGAATTAAAAATAAAAACTGGGCTAAATTGTTTTTAAAATGGCTCTAATTTCCTAAGTTTAAAAAATCCGGACTTGACTACCCTTAACCCGGGACTTGAAAAAAACATTTTTAGAGTTTAAAAAGGCTTAGAAATTACCCTAAGTCAGTAGCTAACCCTCCTAATCAGCCCACTCTAAGTAAATTAACCAAAACAGAAAATTGGTTTTTCTTTAAATTCAATTATGACTCCACTGTCCAGTTTTAGTCCACCATTTTTTATCCTATTTTTAAAAATTCCAAAAATTCTAAAAAAAAATACTGGAGACTCAAGACATGTAAAACTACACGAGAAAAAATCGGCTTAATTTTTTGATCAAAGATGAATTCCCAGAAAAACCAGAGATGTACGAGTTTTTGGAGGAGAAAAAAACTGCTTTGTTTTTCTTTAAATTCAATTCTGACACCACTGTCCAGTTTTAATCCACGATTTTTTTACCCTATTTTTAAAAATTCCAAAAATTCTGAAAACATTATTGGAGACTCAAGACATGTAAAAATACACGAGAAAAAATCGGCTTAATTTTCTGATCAAAGATGAATTCCCAGAAAAACCAGAAATGTACGAGTTTTTGGAGGAGAAAAAAACTGCTTTGTTTTTCTTTAAATTCAATTCTGACACCACTGTCCAGTTTTAATCCACGATTTTTTAACCTATTTTTAAAATTTTCAAAAATTCTGAAAAAATTATTGGAGACTCAGGACATGTAAAACTACATGGAAAAAAATCAACTTAATTTTCTGATCAAAGATGAATTCCCGGAAAAATCGGAGATGTACGAGTTTTGGGTGGAAAAAAAAAACTGCTTTGCCAACACATTTTTTTTGTCTTTGATAAAATCATTTAAAAATCAAAATAAAAATATTTGAAACTCATAAAATGACTTGAAAGCAGTAGCTAGGATTTTTTGAAAGTTAGATAAAAATTGGCTAAGTAAAAAAAAATCACAAAGGTAGAATAATCAATTTGACAAACTTAATTTTCCACAAGTGTGCTCAAGAGAGCATGACTTTGAACCATTAATTGGCTCAAGTCATTATTCAAGTGGCATGAACATGAAATGCATGAAATAATGCAGCAAACATAATGCATGAAATGCATGGATCTAAACCTAAATGTAAGGAAAATGCATGACATAAATAATATGGCCTAGACCTAACATGAACTTGCATGGCATTTAATGTAACCTAGACCTAAGATATGCATGGCATTTTCACAAACACAAGGCATGCTTAATTCAAAAATCCAACCAAATATCATGCAAATGCAAAAACCAAACAACTAGCATGACAAAAATGCAACACACAATGCAAAACACATGGAGTAGCCAAATGGCCTCAAGCTCCAACAAGCATGGCATTTTCTCAAACACTTGGCATACTAGCATGAAAAACTAAGTCATAACACAAAAATCACACAAGCATTTTCACAAACACCTAATATACCAAATCTAAAACATGCTCACTAAGATATAAAACAAGAATCATGCAAAGAATCACACAAGCATTTTCACAAACACTTAATATGCTAACTCTAAAACATGCTCAAATTTAAACAACATGAAAACAGAAAATTAAAAATGCAAAAACATGATATCTAAGACATAAATGGCAACAAACGAAGCAACCAAATTAAATATAACTTACGAACATGAAATAACATAATATTTAAAACATCAAAAATAAAGAAAATAGCATAAACAATATGGTAAAATGAATCAAAAACAACAACTTAAAATAAATAATGTAGGCCATTTGGCCATGGTGAGTTTATTGTAAAAACAAAATGTAAAAAAAATATACTTAAGAAAGGAAATGAAGGAAGAAAAAAAAATTATTCTAAAATGAAAACTCACCAAGTAGAGATTAAAATAGCAAAAAATAAGAATAGAAAATGAAAGTGCAAGAGTTGGTGCTCAAGAGCAACCTCAAGAAGCTAATATTTCAAGCTTTTCTCTTCAAACTTTCCTTTTTTCTAAACTTTCCTTTTTTTGCTCTCAACCAAGAAGATAAAAACTAAGAAAAACTAAGAGAAATCAGCCAAAATGGAAAAGAAAAAACAAAATCTGCCTCTTCCCCTAGGGCTGGCCTAAAATGATGCTTATATGGACTCCAAGATGTTGTCATTTTTGTGTAACCTAATTTCCATCAAATGGCCAATAATTCAAGATGAAAAGTCATGAAATTACCACCCTTAGATTAGCATCTCAGCCCTCTCAAATGACAGCTATCCAAGAATAATGTTGACATATTTCTTAACCTATGTGGTTTAATCACCATGGCTTGATCAAAGAGAATGGTTAACTAACTCTTGATTTTTAACCACTTGATTGAAAAAAAAAAAACAAATTAGAAGCTTCCTCCTTTCTTTGGGCTTGGGCATGCCAGCATTTCTATTTTCCAGCCCAACTCTTATTTTTTGAAGGGCCCAAAAAAGCCCTTTTCGGTTGCTTGGGTGAAATGACCATTTTGCCCTCCAGATGCAAATAAATATCAAACGGACTCCAAATTCAATTTTTCTTTTTTTAATGCTTCCAAAATAATAAAATATTGAGTTCTGGAAGTTTTCAAAATTTTTCGAGTCCGTTTGCTATTTATTTGGATTTTTTCTTCCCAAAATATCCTTTTATGCCCCTACTTTTTACCATTTTTTAAACGAGCTCCAAATCAAGATTTTTCTTCACCAATCTCTTCAAAATAATTAAAAAGTGTAATATGGAAGTTTTCATAATTTTTGGAGCTCATTTGGTATTTGTTCGGGATTTATCGGCTTGAATTACTGGATAGAAGGCCCGGGATTTGGCCATTTTGCAAACGAACTCGGAATCAAGATTTTCTTTCGCCAATCTCTTCCAAATAATTTAAAAATGATATTTGCCAAATTTCAGAATTTTTGGAGTCCATTTGCTATTTTTCCGGGATTTATCTTTTTGAATTACTACATTAGAAGCCCGGGATTTGGCCATTTTGCAAACGAACTCCGAATCAAGATTTTCTTTCGCCAATCTCTTCCAAATAATTTAAAAATGAGATCTGCAAATTTTCAAAAGATTTGGAGCTCATTTGCTATTTTTCCGAGATTTTTCCAATTTTGCCCCTTTAACCTCCGAAACCCGGTTTTGCTCAAAACAAGTCCGATTTTCAGATTTTCTTCAATCTGAGTCTTGGGCCATCCTTTTTAATCATTCCTCATCCATTGGGGGCTTTGGTCTTACCAAGTCGGGCCATTTCTGTGATTCTTCCTGATTTCACCGAAATCCACTAAAAACCCTAATTCTCGGTTTTTTCCCGGATTGACTTTTCTTTCGGTTTTTCTTGCAAGTGACTTCTCCATTACTCGTAGTCAGTGCTTATCTTTCATTTGGAACCTTCAATTTCGACCAGTTTGATCGTTTAAGCACTTTTCCCCAAATTTCTCGGATTAGGGTTTCTTTTCTACTCAATCTCCAAATCCCAAATTTCGAACTCCATATCTTTCAATGTAGACCTCGGATTATCAAAATTATTTCTCCATTTTTCAATTGAACTTAAAATCTTGATTTTGAAAGTGGGTTGACTTTTTTCAGTAGTTGACTTTCTGGGGTTGACTTTTTTTCAAGTTTGACTTTTTGTGCTCGCCCTCTTAAACTAAGTCTCGGAGTACCACCTGCAGGATGAAAACAGTCTTTTTATACTCGGAAACATCAATATGGGAAGAAAACATACCTGTTTAGTGGTCCGGACAAAATTAGGTGTCTACACCTATTATACCTACCTTTGAAATTTATAAGGCTTGTCTGTTGTCATTTAGCTCTCCAAAATGTGTATAAATAGAGGGCCTTGGATGATTGTAAGAGGATTGTACATTGGTAGGATATTAGCCATTGTAATAAAATTCTCTAAGTTTTCTTCTTTTTTCCTTTCTCTAATTTTCTTTTTCTTTATTTACTTATGCTTCTTACATTTCTTTTCATTTTATTCATATCTAGTATGTGTTGCTAATCATATTGTTGAGGTGATGAGGTGAAGCTTTTGGCAAATGCTAAGGTTAGTCTCTTAAACATGAGCTAAAATGAATCATCATTTATAAACACTAGTATAGATAATATTTTCTTTTGGTTTAAAATCATACTTGCAAAGTAGGGATCTTGATTCATTATTGACAATGAAAATGACACAGTAAATGCTTGGTTTCATAACCTTGATTTGTTGTAGACATATACCTTGGCATAAGGAATGCTTGGACTCTTTTTATGAGTTTTGAGGACACCAAATGAACATAATATCATATGCTATGGACGTTGGACAATTTGGACTTAATTGCTAAACCTTCCGATTGGAACCTCCCTTATGTGTGAATTTCAATTGTGTAATAAAACAAGATTAATGTTAGCATAACACCAATAGTGGATTCTCTAACCTCAACATCTTTTCTTATTGTTTTTTATATCTTGTTTAATTTCTTTTATGTTATTTTGTTTATTTTGTTCTCTAATATCTTGTTTATCTTGTTTTGTTGTTGATTCCCTAATATCTTGTTTACTTTCTTTTTCCTATATATTTATAAACTTATACTTACTAATACGCTTCCCTGTGGTTCGACCTCGGACACCCGAGAATTTATTACTTGAACATAACCTGCACTTGGGTTTACAACTCTTAATTGAGTCTCCATCAGCTACCCTGCCATCCATGGACGAAAGAACATCCCTCGAATTGGCCTTCTTAGCTCTCTCACGAGTCTCTGGGAGCTCTTGTGTCTGGTTATTTGCCTGAGATGCCATCCCTATGATCAGCACTTTTCACGAACCACGAGCTCTGATACCAACTGTCACGGACTCGAAACTTTAGCCTTGCGAATCGTGCGGCCTTAGGCTGGAAATCGCTTCCTATGCCTAAGTCAGCCTGCTAACACTCAAGAAAGACACTGGTAACTAAAAGTTACTAGGGCTAAACAGAAAAAAACAGAACAAGAAAGAGTGGAGAAGAATTCTCTTGTATATTACTCAAATGAGTTGAATGATACAAATGAAGCTAGGGAGGGCTCTATTTATAGTTGAGTCCCTTTACAACAACGGTTCAAATTTAAACAAATGAACGGCTAAGATTACATTATCTAGTGGCCTAAAGGAATTTAAACTCTATCTCTTAGAGTTCTAGATAAGCTAGACCTGTTGGGCAATAACTATCTTTTACTGCTTTTAGAACTTCCAGGTAAAATCTATCTTCCAAGGCCTTCTAGAATGCTCTAGGAATTGGGCCTATTCTGGTGGCTCAAGATGCTCTTTGTAACTTAGATACTGGGCCTGGACCTGTTATGTGCAAAATGGACTCGAGCGGGATCGCGCGGGCTGTGACATTCGCGTCTTACGATTGAGGAATTTTTTTCGAAGATCTGTATCCATCTATTATCAACCACTTAAAAAGTGCTGAATTTTATTATGCAAGTCAAATTCGACAATGTATGCTTCTGTCGGACTTAATTAGTGCGTTGGTTGAATGATGAAGACCCGAGACGCACACTTTTCATTTGCCGTGTAGTGAATGCACAATCACTTGAGAAGATGTTGCGCTCCAACTTGGACTACCAGTGGCTGGCATGCCAGTTACAGGCGCAAGTCTTCTAGATTGGAACGAAAAGTGCCAAAATCTATTGAGCGTTGTACCTCCAGAAGAGTAATTGAAGGGCTCAATAGTGACAAAAATGTTGCTGCAATCATTGCAAAATCTCCCCGACCACGCAAGCGAAGAAGATGTAAAATATGCTGCTAGAGCATATATTTTACGTTTAATTAGAGGAATGCTAATGCCGGACAAATCGAGCAGTCGGTTACATTTAATATATCTTTCATTACTTCGTGATTTAGAGCATGCAATAAATTATAGTTGGGGTTCTGCGTGTTTGGCGGTTTTGTATAGAGAACTGTGCCGAGCTACAGTTTTTGACTGCCATGACATAGGTGGATGTTTACTGCTTCTGCAGTCATGGGCTTGGCATCAACTTCCATTTCTTACTCCGTGCGATAATTTTTTGCCTGTATACCCCCTAGCAAGGAGGTAGTAATCTTGACTATTTTTATTAATTTTGTACGAACCTGTATTTTTATTAAGTCTATTAAGATTTTATATGCTTTTTAATAGGTGGAGTCATCCTAAATATTGTAGCGATATTTCGCTCGACCTTCAAACTATAAGATCACGACTAGATCAAGAAGCATATCGAAAGGTAAATGTTTCGATTGTTACATTCAAGTATTTTTGTATTTAATCCATATGAAACTAATAATTTGTAATAATTATTCGCAGTTTGTGTGGATGCCGTATTCTTCAAATCAAATTATGGCATGTCTTCCATCGGATACAACTAATAATTGCAATATATGGATAGCAAACACAGCATTGATATGCTTTGCATATGTAGAATGGCACGCTACTGATAGGGTGTTGCGATAATTTGGGATGCAACAACCAATTCCGCAACCAACGATGAACCTTGATAAGGTTCATAAGATTGATATGCGTGGGCGCCACGAAGTATTTTGGCCTACGAAGCATCGACAACGGATCCATTTGTGGAATGAACGTTCTAAACAAATTTCGACAGGTATACCTATTGTTCGTAATAATTTCAACCCATCGGCTGATTACATAAGATGGTTTAGAAATGAAGGTCGGCTTTTGTTTGTCCACCGTCGGAGTTTGAAGATGTTAGGAGTATGCCATTTCCCGGACAAGAAATGGAATACGGCAAGAAATGGAAGTTCCTACACCTAGCCGACAACGTCGACGGACGCGTCAACCGGCCTAATCACATGCGGCGGAGTTCACTGCACCGAGGATGTCATTTAGTCATCCTCAACCTCAACCAGAACATGGCGTAGCATCCAGTCATCGTCATTCTGTCAGTCACCCCGGATTTGATGTTGATGAGTGTTACCGACCAAAACCGCCAACGACGAGGTTAGATGACCAGCTCCTCACCCCAAGTCCAAGTTGGGCATATCTAACTTCAATGTATCAGTTTGGAACCCCTATGTCAGCATTTGGTACTATATCACTTATGGATCCATCTAGTAGCCAGGTTCCCTTTATGGGTGCTAACTCCTCGAGCAGTGGGTTTTCATTTTTTGTTACAGAATAGGTGGGTCCCTCTAGTAGTGCGTTTCCATCGACTGATTTGGGTGAGCATGCAGATCACATAGAACCAGAACCAGTGGCAGTAGGTCGAGGTCGAGGTCGACAACGAATACGTCCAACTGAGAGGTTCAACGACGGGTGCAACCAGCAAGCAATAGGAGAGCTCGACATTGTTGCTCAACACCAGGCGATACGGGAGCTCCTCCGTAAATAATTAGAATAAACGTACTTTTTGTATAATAATCATGTATGTTTTTGAAGATGTTTTTAATAATATACGTTTTGTATAATAATCATGTACTTTTTGTATGTTTCTTTCATTAAATGTAAAAATTAACCGTTATTTTAAAATTTAAAATGATTATTTATTAATTTTGTTTTTTAAATTTTATTATTTATTATTTAAAATTTTAATTTTGTAAAATTTTTGAATTTTTTTTTACCGTTTTAAAACAGTAACATACTTGAATTTATAATTAATTAATTAAATATTTAATTAATTAATCAAAATATAAAAAATATATTTAGAATTAATTAAATAATGTTAAATTAAATAATTAATCAATTATATATAAAAAATATTATAAAAAATATTATTTAGGCTTTTAAAATAATTTAAAAAAATTACTTTTTTTTACAAAAATACTTTAATACTGTTAATTTTTAAAAATTAAAAAATAAAGTTTAATTACAAAATTTGAACTTTAAAATTTTTTAAAAAAATGATGTTGGGAAGTCGTCATATCACATGGCGACTTCCCAACATTATATAATTTTTTTTTTTATTTTTACAAATTGCACTTGAAAGTCGCCATATCATATGGCGACTTCTAAATTCAATTATTTAAATTTTACAAAATTTAAAGCTCGGAAGTCGTCATATCATATGACAACTTTCGAGCAAGATTTTTAATAAAATATAAAATTTTTAATTGAAAAATCGTCATATGATATGATGACTTTTCAACTTATTTTTAAATAAACGTATTTTAATATATAATTTAAAAACATTAATAATTTGATTAAAAAAATTAGCAATATCTTAATAAAAAAAACCCCAAGAGATTGCGTGGATGGAGCATAGAGGGGCTGAAGAGAATGACGTCGGGCCGGGGGACAGTAATATTAATGATTTTGCTAGTCTGTATTTACATACATGCCTCAATGATTTTTCAGGTTTGTATTTAGGCAAATGCCATTGAGATTGGAAGGGAACAAGATATTGATCGGACTTTGACTTGTTAGTTTCTTGTTTTCTGAATTTTTTTTAAAAAAAAAAATATCTAAAATTTTACATACTTATAATTAACTTTTTTTGTTGTTGAAAATTTACCAATATAACTAAATTACTTAATTTGAAATCAAGAGGCATGGTTTAGAGGTAGACCTGTCTAAGGGTCGCACTATCCGTTCAAGCCTGAAGGCTCGTCTATATTTGAGAGGGTTTAGATAAAAATATTAAGCCTAAAAAATAGGTTTGGACAAAAAAATAAGATCCGTTTAAAAATTGGACCTAACCTTTGCTCTAACATTCAAGGCCCAAATCCGACCCGACTCGTTTTTTAATTAAATAATATATTATTTTTATTTTTATATATATTATATAATTTATGTCATATAAAAATTAAATATATATAAAAAAAATTGTTTAAACACACTCCACTTTATAGCATAGGAAAGATTGATCTCAAACTAGTAACTAAACAATCCAAGAACAAGAAGTAAACATAAACAAGTAAACTGCCAGTGAAACTAAAGTCTAGCAAAATTTGGTTTGTAGTGATATTATAGTATAAACATTAAAAATATATTAAGTTGTTCATATTTAAAAATTTAATAAAAGAAAAAAATAAAAAATTACTAAAGATTAAATAAAAAATAATTTTTTTAAAAAAAAATTAGAAAAAAAAAAATATAGACAGGCTTAAATGGATATGGGATGGACGAGTCGGATAAAATTTGAGGCCCATATTTCGGGCCGGACTGGGCTTGAACAAGCAAATATAGTGTTGATACCATACATGAGCTCGACCCGAACCCGAACCAGCCTGGCCATGGACACCTTTACTTAGAGGTAACTAAGCTTAAAGATAAATTAAGCTTTGAAGGGTAATTAAGGTATTGAGTTTTTATTTTTTTATTATTATTGTGGTGAAGAAAAAAAGAAAAGAAAGAGAAAAAAAAGATTTGTGTATTTGTATCGTTTTCGTTTTCGTGTTTGTGTTTTTTTTTGTCATAATCGTTTTCAAAATATTATATATTTATGTAAATTTTGACACTTTTATAATTCGTTTTATGTAGATTTTGACACGTTCGTGTATTCGTGTGTCGTGTTCATGTTATTTTTTGTGTCATGTCGTGTTTTAATAATTTTTTCATGTTGTGTTCGTGTTGCATAACCATATTGTGTTCGAAATTATCAAGTGTAATTTACACTATTCATATAACTATCAGTTTTGTATCAGGTATCATATAATGATAAAAATTATTGTTTATCTAGATTAAATTTGATAATTTATACATCTATATTTTACTTTATAATTAATATACAAACAAAGATTTGAAATGTTCTGTGAGATTGTGTGCTTTTTTGTTGTATAAAAATATGGATTAATTAGTTCTAGGACTGTATAGTTTGAACATCTGATAATTGGTTTTATTAGGTTTGTATGGAGTGAGCTTTCAATTAGCTAGCCTGCAAAATAATAAGTGCCTAGCCTCTGGTCTGGCATAATTAAAATAAATGAATGAAACTTTATAATTAATAGACAAATAAAGATTTGTAGTTGAAAGAGTTAAATATAGCTTCAGTGCAGCAGTTATAGGTAGCTAATTAACAGCAGTTCTAGTACTTGTCTTGAATACCTTTCTCTCACACACATCTATTTTGTGCATAACTGGATTCTGCATCGACTCCTTGCTATAAATGAACGAAAACTTTTCAACAATATTAGGTCGTAGACTTTTAAACTGAATTTGGATTAAGCTAATCTTTTTTTAGTTTGGATGATAGTCCATTAAATGTATGGAAAAAATTTATGTTATTCAGAATTTTCATTTTTTTTTTTAAGTATTCATATTTTTTTTTTGGTGTTCGATACATATACAAATATAGATATGAAGATATAATCCTTCAAGTATATAAACAAACTTAGAAAAAAATTGAATATATAATACATACTTGTATCCGACACTTATCTTCGAGTGCAGGTAACATAAGAGAAAACTGTTGTAATTAATTTTTCAGACCGTTCTCGACTTAGTTTCAGCCGATCCGGCTTAGTGGCCAGATTCGATCAGTGGTTGGCCAGAAATGGCCTAAACCAGGTCGGAAATGGGGAGAGATCGGGAGGGAGGAAAGAGAAAGGAAGAAAAAAAATTTAAAATTTAAAATAAAATAATTTAATTTAATTTCTAGATTAAATATTTGTAGTTGAAAGAGTTAAATATAGCTTCAATGCAGCAGATCTGGGTAGCTAATTAACCTCATCTAATGAAAGCTCGCTTAGTAGTCAATTCCAACATTAAACCAGTTAGCTAGCTAGTACTTGTCTTGAATACCCTTCTCTCTCTCTATTTCTCACATCTATCTAGACTTGTGCACAACTGGACTCTGCATCGACTCTCTACTATAAATGAATCAAAACTTTCTCACAATATTAGATCGTAGACTTTTAAATTGAATTTGGATTAAGCTAATCTTTTTTGTTTGGATGACAGCCCATTAAGAGTATGGAAAAATCAATCTTACTTGTACTTTTTTTTTTTTAAGAATTTATATTTTACATTTGTGTCTAATACATATTCAAACATAAATTTAGAGATATAATATAAAAAAAAATATATAATATATACTCGTATCCGACACTTATCTCTGAATCCAGGTAACATAAGAGAAAACTGTTGTAATTAATTTTTCAGGCCGTTCTCGACTTGGTTTCAGGCCGATCCGGCCTCCAGTGGCCAGATTCGATCAGTGATTGCCCAGAAATGGCCTAAACCAGGTCGGAAAGGGGGAGAGATCGGGAGGGAGAAAAGAGAATGGAAGAAAAAAAATTAAAATTTAAAAACTAAAATAAAATAATTTAATTTCTAGATTAAATATTTGTAGTTGAAAGAGTTAAATATAGCTTCAATGCAGCAGATCGGGAAGCTAATTAACCTCATCTAATGAAAGCTCGCTTAGTAGTCAATTCCAACATTAAACCAGTTAGCTAGCTAGTACTTGTCTTGAATACCCTCTCTCTCTCTCTCTCTCTCTCTCTCTCTCTCTCTCTCTCTCTCTCTCTCTCTCTCTCTCTCTCTCTCTCTCTCTCTCTCTCTCTCTCTCTCTCTCTCTCTGTCATCTATCTAGACTTGTGCACAACTGGACTCTTCATCGACTCTCTACTATAAATGAATCAAAACTTTCTCACAATATTAGATCGTAGACTTTTAAATTGAATTTGGATAAAGCTAATCTTTTTTGTTTGGATGACAGTCCATTAAAAGTATGGAAAAATCTATCTTACTCGTACTTTTTTTTTTTAAGTATTTATATTTTACATTTGTATCTAATACATATTCAAACATAAATTTAGAGATATAATATAAAAAAATATAAAAATATATATATATATAATATACACTCGTATCCGACACTTATCTCTGAATTCAGGTAACATAAGAGAAAACTGTTGTAATTAATTTTTCAGGCCGTTCTCGACTTGGTTTCAGGCCGATCCGGCCTCCAGTGGCCAGATTCGATTAGTGGTTGGCCAGAAATGGCCAAAACCAGGTCGGAAAGGGGGAGAGATCGGGAGGGAGGAAAGAGAAAGGAAGAAAAAAAATTTAAAATTTAAAAACTAAAATAAAATAATTTCTAGATTAAATATTTGTAGTTGAAAGAGTTAAATATAGCTTCAATGCAGCAGATGTGGGTAGCTAATTAACCTCATCTAATGAAAGCTCGCTTAGTAGTCAATTCCAACATTAAACCAGTTAGCTAGCTAGTACTTGTCTTGAATACCCTTCTCTCTCTCTATTTCTCACATCTATCTAGACTTGTGCACAACTGGACTCTGCATCGACTCTCTACTATAAATGAATCAAAACTTTCTCACAATATTAGATCGTAGACTTTTAAATTGAATTTGGATTAAGCTAATCTTTTTTGTTTGGATGACAGTCCATTAAGAGTATGGAAAAATCTATCTTACTTGTACTTTTTTTTTTTTTAAGAATTTATATTTTACATTTGTGTCTAATACATTTTCAAACATAAATTTAGAGATATAATATAAAAAAAATATATAATATATACTCGTATCCGACACTTATCTCTGAATCCAGGTAACATAAGAGAAAACTGTTGTAATTAACTTTTCAGGCCGTTCTCGACTTGGTTTCAGGCCGATCCGGCCTCCAGTGGCCAGATTCGATCAGTGATTGCCCAGAAATGGCCTAAACCAGGTCGGAAAGGGGGAGAGATCGAGAGGGAGAAAAGAGAATGGAAGAAAAAAATTTAAAATTTAAAAACTAAAATAAAATAATTTAATTTCTAGATTAAATATTTGTAGTTGAAAGAGTTAAATATAGCTTCAATGCAGCAGATCGGGAAGCTAATTAACCTTATCTAATGAAAGCTCGCTTAGTAGTCAATTCCAACATTAAACCAGTTAGCTAGCTAGTACTTGTCTTGAATACCCTTCTCTCTCTCTATTTCTCACATCTATCTAGACTTGTGCACAACTGGACTCTGCATCGACTCTCTACTATAAATGAATCAAAACTTTCTCACAATATTAGATCGTAGACTTTTAAATTGAATTTGGATTAAGCTAATCTTTTTTGTTTGGATGACAGTCCATTAAGAGTATGGAAAAATCTATCTTACTTGTACTTTTTTTTTTTTTAAGAATTTATATTTTACATTTGTGTCTAATACATATTCAAACATAAATTTAGAGATATAATATAAAAAAAATATATATAATATATACTCGTATCCGACACTTATCTCTGAATCCAGGTAACATAAGAGAAAACTGTTGTAATTAATTTTTCAGGCCGTTCTCGACTTGGTTTCAGGCCGATCCGGCCTCCAGTGGCCAGATTCGATCAGTGATTGCCCAGAAATGGCCTAAACCAGGTCGGAAAGGGGGAGAGATCGGGAGGGAGAAAAGAGAATGGAAGAAAAAAAATTAAAATTTAAAAACTAAAATAAAATAATTTAATTTCTAGATTAAATATTTGTAGTTGAAAGAGTTAAATATAGCTTCAATGCAGCAGATCGGGAAGCTAATTAACCTCATCTAATGAAAGCTCGCTTAGTAGTCAATTCCAACATTAAACCAGTTAGCTAGCTAGTACTTGTCTTGAATACCCTTTTCTCTCTCTCTCTCTCTCTCTCTCTCTCTCTCTCTCTCTCTCTCTCTCTCTCTCTCTCTCTGTCATCTATCTAGACTTGTGCACAACTAGACTCTTCATCGACTCTCTACTATAAATGAATCAAAACTTTCTCACAATATTAGATCGTAGACTTTTAAATTGAATTTGGATTAAGCTAATCTTTTTTGTTTGGATGACAGTCCATTAAAAGTATGGAAAAATCTATCTTACTCGTACTTTTTTTTTTTTAAGTATTTATATTTTACATTTGTATCTAATACATATTCAAACATAAATTTAGAGATATAATATAAAAAAATATAAAAAAAAATATATATAATATACACTCGTATCCGACACTTATCTTTGAATTCAGGTAACATAAGAGAAAACTGTTGTAAGTAATTTTTCAGGCCGTTCTCGACTTGGTTTCAGGCCGATCCGGCCTCCAGTGGCCAGATTCGATTAGTGGTTGGCCAGAAATGGCCAAAACCAGGTCGGAAAGGGGGAGAGATCGGGAGGGAGGAAAGAGAAAGGAAGAAAAAAAATTTAAAATTTAAAAACTAAAATAAAATAATTTCTAGATTAAATATTTGTAGTTGAAAGAGTTAAATATAGCTTCAATGCAGCAGATCTGGGTAGCTAATTAACCTCATCTAATGAAAGCTCGCTTAGTAGTCAATTCCAACATTAAACCAGTTAGCTAGCTAGTACTTGTCTTGAATACCCTTCTCTCTCTCTATTTCTCACATCTATCTAGACTTGTGCACAACTGGACTCTGCATCGACTCTCTACTATAAATGAATCAAAACTTTCTCACAATATTAGATCGTAGACTTTTAAATTGAATTTGGATTAAGCTAATCTTTTTTGTTTGGATGACAGTCCATTAAGAGTATGGAAAAATCTATCTTACTTGTACTTTTTTTTTTTTTAAGAATTTATATTTTACATTTGTGTCTAATACATATTCAAACATAAATTTAGAGATATAATATAAAAAAATATATATAATATATACTCGTATCCGACAATTATCTCTGAATCCAGGTAACATAAGAGAAAACTGTTGTAATTAATTTTTCAGGCCGTTCTCGACTTGGTTTCAGGCCGATCCGGCCTCCAGTGGCCAGATTCGATCAGTGATTGCCCAGAAATGGCCTAAACCAGGTCGGAAAGGGGGAGAGATCGAGAGGGAGAAAAGAGAATGGAAGAAAAAAATTTAAAATTTAAAAACTAAAATAAAATAATTTAATTTCTAGATTAAATATTTGTAGTTGAAAGAGTTAAATATAGCTTCAATGCAGCAGATCGGGAAGCTAATTAACCTCATCTAATGAAAGCTCCCTTAGTAGTCAATTCCAACATTAAACCAGTTAGCTAGCTAGTACTTGTCTTGAATACCCTTCTCTCTCTCTCTCTCTCTCTCTCTCATCTATCTAGACTTGTGCACAACTGGACTCTTCATCGACTCTCTGCTATAAATGAATCAAAACTTTCTCACAATATTAGATCGTAGACTTTTAAATTGAATTTGGATTAAGCTAATCTTTTTTGTTTGGATGACAGTCCATTAAAAGTATGGAAAAATCTATCTTACTCGTACTTTTTTTTTTAAGTATTTATATTTTACATTTGTATTTAATACATATTCAAACATAAATTTAGAGATATAATATAAAAAAATATATATATAATATACACTCGTATCTGACACTTATCTCTGAATTCAGGTAACATAAGAGAAAACTGTTGTAAGTAATTTTTCAGGCCGTTCTCGACTTGGTTTCAGGCCGATCCGGCCTCTAGTGGCCAGATTCGATTAGTGGTTGGCCAGAAATGGCCAAAACCAGGTCGGAAATGGGGAGAGATCGGGAGGGAGGAAAGAGAAAGGAAGAAAAAAAATTTAAAATTTAAAAACTAAAATAAAATAATTTCTAGATTAAATATTTGTAGTTGAAAGAGTTAAATATAGCTTCAATGCAGCAGATCTGGGTAGCTAATTAACCTCATCTAATGAAAGCTCGCTTAGTAGTCAATTCCAACATTAAACCAGTTAGCTAGCTAGTACTTGTCTTGAATAGCCTTCTCTCTCCCTTCTTTCTTTCTTTCTCTCTCTCTCTCTCTCTCTCTCTCTCTCTCTCTCATCTATCTAGACTTGTGCACAGCTGGACTATGCATCGACTCTCTGCTATAAATGAATCAAAACTTTCTCACAATATTAGATCGTAGACTTTTAAATTGAATTTGGATTAAGCTAATCTTTTTTGTTTGGATGACAGTCCATTAAGAGTATGGAAAAATCTATCTTACTCGTACTTTTTTTTTTTATGTATTTATATTTTACATTTGTGTCTAATACATATTCAAACATAAATTTAGAGATATAATATAAAAAAAAATTAAAAAATATATATATAATATATACTCGTATCCGACACTTATCTCTGAATCCAGGTAACTTAAGAGAAAATTGTTGTAATTAATTTTTACTATTTCAGGCCGTTTTCGGCTTGGTTTCAGGCTGATTCGGCCTCCCGTGGCCAAATCCGATCAATGGCTGACAGGAAATGGCCTAAACCAGGTCGAAAAAGGGGGGAGATCCGGAGAGAGGTAAGAGAAAGGAATAAAGAAAAAAAATTTAAATTTAAAAAAAAATTTAAAATAATCTAATTTCATATTTTAGTCTTTGTAATTTTTAAAAATTATTCAGAGATTACTAATTTTTTCACAAGTAATTTTGATTTTTTTTATATTTTAAAAATAAATTTAATTAAATATTTTACTTTTGTAACTTTTAAAATGTTTTTTCTTTTTTAATTTTTAAAAAAATCATATATTATTTTTTAAAAATATAATTTCAAAATTTTATAATTTGAAAATAAATTTTAAAAAAATGTAAAAAATCAGTTAAAAATATTTAAAAAATATAATTTTTAAATATTTTTATTTTTTTACAAAAAATTTCAAATATTAAATTTTAAAAAATCTAATGATGTCACATGTCATCACCTGATTGGTTATTGTCACATCATCATCTATATTTAACGATGTTAAATCTAAGTATCACATTAATAAATATTTTGATAATATAAATATCACATTAAATATTTTTAAAATATATATATCATATTAAAAAATTTAATAAATTTTAAGGGTTATTGACGATTTTATCCCAGAAAAATATGGAGAGTTTTTGAAAGACAGAGAGTGCATGGATGGAGGTGATGAAGAGAATGACGTCGGGCCGGGGGACAGTGAATGTTAATGATTTTGCCAGTCTGTATTTACGTACATGCCTCAATGATTTTGCGAGTTTGTATTTACGCAAATGCCATTAAGATTGAAAGCAAACAAAATATTGACCGGACTTTGACTTGTCAGTTTCTTGTTTTCTGAAATTATAAAAAATAAGATAATATCTAAAATTTTACATACGTGTAATTAACTCTCTTTTTTTCCTGAAAATTTACGAATATAAATAAATTGCTTATTTGAAATCAAGAGGGATAAATTAAGATTTAAAGGGTAATTAAGGTATTGACTTTTCATTTTTTTTTTTTTGTTGTGGTGAAGAAAAAAGAAAAGAAAGAGAAAGAGAGGAAAAGAAAGAGGGAAGGAAAGAGGAAAAAAAAAGATTTGTCTATTTGTATTGTGTTCGTGTTATTTTTTTGTGTCATAATCATATTCAAGATATTATATATTTATAAATTTTTTGACATGTTTATAATTTGTTTTATGTAGATTTTGACACGTTTCCTGTTCATGTTATTTTTTGTGTCATCTCGTGTTTTAATTATTTTCTCATGTTGTGTTAATGTCGTATAACCATGTTGTGTCCGAAATTGTCAGGTCTAGTTTACACTATTCAAATAACTCTCAAATTTGTATGAGGTGTCGTATAATGATTGAAGTTATTGTTTGTCTAGATTAAATTTGATAAGTTTAGACATCTATACTTTACTTTAAAAGTTGTCATTAAGTGGAGATATTTTGCATAATTTGTCATAGTGATTCAATTTAAATTCTAAGTTCATTGACTTAAGAATTAGATCATTGCATCTGCCATATATTAATATAAATATCATGTTCAAAACTTATAAATATAATTAAATTAAACATATAAATATGTAAATCAGTTGCGTTACGAGAATATATTTTAATATTTATGCTTTTCATCAATTGTACGTATAATTAAGCTTCTATTTTCATATATTTCACAACCCAAGAAATTTAGTCAATAAAATCCACTAATTCTTTTTGTTTTGGAGGGGATTAATAGGATACAACAATATTGAATTTTAAAAGATATACTTATTACATTTTACTGATTTACATACAGATATAGTTTAAGCTCATTCTATATATTTTCTTCGTTAATGTATATATATATATATATATATATATATATATATATATATTTTAGGTGATGTACATTCCAAACTTCAAATTATTTGCTATGGAAATTCATTATTTCTTCTATGTTTTCTAGGGAATTGGTTTTAAAGTTTAAAAATCTTATATTTTAAAATAAGATTTAGAGCCATGTAAAAAATCCTTCATATTTTATATTAATATTTTTAAGTTTTTATAAATAATTATTTATTGTTAAAAAAAGTATAAGTTGTACATATTAACTAAGTGTATTGTACATATGTGTTTAGTAAGATATGTAGATATTATTGAGCATACAAGTACATGTCATATCCCAAGAAACTTATCAATTATGAGTATTAAAGTCAAAATAATAAAGCAAATTTTCTTTTACTAATTAGTTATTATTTTTAATTATATTATACTCAATTAATCTTGAAAACTTAATATGAATTATCTTGTGATATTAATTATAAATTAATCTTCAAAGTCTCCTTGACTGTCATGATCATAGTTAATATATAGGACGGTTGGTACTAACAATCAACTACTTTGATGGAGCATATTAATTTTCAATTTGAATATTGTGGTCTTATCTTATACCCCGCCTTATAGAATTTTCAATGCATATATCTATCATGGTTACGCAAAACTTATGGTTCCACTTGACATTTTGAATGTTATTTTTATAAGTATTCTTTTTTTTCTTTTCTATTTTCTGTTAATTTTAAAAGTAAATTACATGTTTGAATATTTTTAAAATATAATGAAAGAAAAAATAATTAATTGATTAAATAAATAATTAATTAATATGAAATTAGTGTTTGAGAAGTTATATAATAGTTTTGAAAAGGTTTTAAGACCAAAAAAAAATCAATTTAAGTTGATTTAAAAGGTTTTCATATGGAAAATTCGAAAAAGATTGGAACTTAATAAATAAACAAGTTGATTAAATCAATCAAAACAAATGAAAAATTATAACTCTTGATTAATGCTCTGTAAATAGAGATGTTAGAAATCATTTCAAGTGACTAATGAATGACTACAAGTTTTGAATTTTAATAGATCAAGTCTTTTATATATCATTTCTTGTAGAAAATAATGTATAAGAAAGATGATTTTATCGCTGATCATCATTAGGAAGTGTTTAGTGGTTTGAGTTCATTAGTGTAAGGTGCATTCAAACAAGGATTCTATTGTATCCCATGACTATTCGATTCATCTTGTTGCAAACTATAAAATATTGGGGGCTAAATAAGGCTAAAGGAAAGTGACATTTGCAGAACGCCTTGAAGTCATATTTTCTTATGTTATGATTTTCTATTTTATACTCACTTAAAAAAAAAACAACAATTTTTAATAAATTTACCAATGGTATTTGATATCATGTTTGGGAAGCAAGGCATCTGAATGTCAGATTAATAGCATTCGAATGACATGTCTTGAAAGGCATTATGACATAAAATAAAAAATGAGCATCTTAATGTCCTGTTTCGGCATCCGCATGTCCTAGTAAATTTTTTTTACTCAGAAGCAAATATTTATCCTAAAACCCTATGGCATTTGAATTCCCAAGCTTGGTTCATTGTTCACCTCAAACAGGACTTCTTCTCCAAATTCTTTTAACATTTTAACGATAAATGAAAATGATGTTTTTTCCACTTTTGAATAAACTTTGCTTTTTCTTTTTCTCATATGCTGAAATTTGGAATGTTGAGGCTGGAATGCTTATTGCATTTTTTTTTTCCATTGCAGGTGAAATTGCTTCTTGCCCTTTTGCTTTAAGTGAAACTAAAGTGGCCCTTGCTGAGGTTTTCTTTGTCTCTAACTTTATTTCTTTGTTGATTATCTTTATTGACTTGTTTTGACGGAATTTGTAGTTTGGATTTGTAAATATTTATTTAATATATTTTGATTTAAAACCTTTTTTGTTCAGCTGCTTTTACTTTTCTTTCCACATTTATTTTTGTCAAATCTTCATTTCATTACTTTGAACTTGCGGATAGAGGGAATATTTAGCAAAGGAAGAAATTTGCAGATGAGTCTATTGATGGCAAAGCTTTATCGAAATCCTAAACATAACCGCAATGCTATTACTTGTTTCAAGAATGTTTAAGGTCTATCAATTTGTGATTCCTATTTTCTCAATGCGTTCTTTGCGGATGATGTGTCTTAATAGTTATTGTATTTCTCTTTTTTTTTTTTTTTTTACTTGGTATTCACTAAAAATTATTGTGCTAACTAAAAAAAATTGTTGTATAAGGATACTTTATAATATACTTTAATTTTTTTTTATTTCTATATTATGTATTTTTATAATTTTTTGTTACGTATTGATTGTAAACTATAATGTAAATATAGCTTTTACTATTATTTTAATTATAATTTATTAAATAAAAGAAATTATATTTTTTAAAAAAATTTTGAAATTTAGCAACGTTTCAAGAACATAAACACCGCTAAATTAATCATGTTTAAAGGAGAACAATTAGCAACGTTTGAAAATTAGAAACGCCGCTAATAGAAAAAATTTAATCGGTGTTTTCTGGAGACAAACACTACTAATTGAATAAATTTAGCGGAGTTTGCTGGATACAAATGTTGGAATGGTGGCTCAAAGTCACCAAAGGTGGCTTACCACCAATAATGGAAGCTACCACTTGCAAATGGATGGTGGCTACTTTAGCTACCACTTGCAATGTGTTCCCACCATGATAGTTGGCTATGGTGGCTATGGTGGCTGCCACTTGCTAAGTGTTCACACCTTGATATTTTGGCTATAAAATGCCATGTAGAGTAAGAGAGTTGAGAGAGAGTGTGAGAATTAAAGAGTTGAAGCAAATACTCTGATTTTATAGAGTAATTCTGGTATTGTTGAGTTGTGAGTTCAGTGCTTGTATAGCACCTTGTATTCTGTATATGTTTATACTCCATCTCCATTAATACAAAGCTTCAAGCTCCTCCTCCCGTGGATGTAAGCACACTTGCTGAACCACGTAAAATATTTGTGTTTTTTCAGTGTGTTTAAATCGGTTTTACTAATCTCGATTTAGTTCCGCACAACAAATTGGTATCAGAGCCAAATTTTACGTAAAACCGAGTTTGTTCGATTCTGTCCGTTTTTCAAACGTGCTCCAATTTGTGTTTTGAAAATACCAGGTTGAAGAGGTCGTCGAGAGGAGTGCAGCAGAATCAACCGAAGCGCCAGAAGCCACCGCACGCGCCCACACGCGCCGTCAGAAGAAGCGCCCACGCGCTTCACGCGCCCACGCGCCCCACGCGCCTCCAGAGGTTGAAGACGCGTGAAGCCCACGCGCAGCACGCGCCTCCAGAGGTTGAAGACGAGTGGGCCTCACGCGCCCCACGCGCCGGTGACAAAACAGCTCACACGCGCTCCACGCGCCCCACGCGCCGCCGCAGCTCCGACCAACTTTTTCGGGCTATTTTTTGAGCCGTTTCAGAACACTATTCCGAGCCGGTTGAGCTAAACCGAGTCCATTTCGAGCCACCTGCAGAATATTCGCAGAATATTCACCATGTGTCCAAAATTTACACAGTTGGACCCGTTCCTGGCTATTTCGACTATTCCGGACTCAACCGCGGCATCCGTTTTTCCATACAGGTAACGGAAAAACTTTGAGTTGGTAATTTTGTTTTATTACCATGGCAGAATCATTAGAGACAACTGAAACAACCAGTAGCGCACCATCAAGTTCTTACATCAGAAAGAACTCAATGACCACTGCAAAGTTCGAGGTGAAGAAATTTGATGGCACCAACAACTTTGGCATGTGGCAGTGTGAAGTTCAGGATCTGTTATTCCGAGAGGGTTCATATATCGCTCTGGAAGACAGGCCCAGAGATATTCCGGAAGATGACTGGAAGTTTGTCAACCGTCAGGCTTGTGGCACAATCCGGTTATGCCTAGCCAAGGACCAGAAGTACTTTGTCATGAGAGAGAATAATGCAAAAACTCTCTAGAAACAACTCGAGGACAAGTACATGACAAAAAGCATGGAGAACAGACTCTATCTGAAGAAAAAGCTGTTCCGCTTCCAGTATAAGCAAGGTATCACCATGCAGGAGCATCTAGTAAGTTTTAACAAAATCCTCGCTGATCTTGAAAATCTAGATGCAAATATCTCTGATGAAGATAAGGCTCTTACTCTGTTAAATTCCTTGCCTGATAGCTATGATCATTTAACCACTACACTGTTATATGGTAAAAATGAGATAGAATATGTTAATGTTAGTAATGCTCTGGTGAATAATGAGTATCGGAAAAAGGATCAGCATGATCACCAGAATACTGCACCAGAAGCTTTAACTGTGTACAGAGGCAAGACGAACAACCAAGGAGCCGGAGAAAACAAGCGAGGTAAATCCCGTACAAAGAGGGGATCATCAAAAACACGATTCTCAAGGGACGAGTGTGCCTATTGCCATGAGAAAGGGCACTGGAGGAAAAACTGTCCTAACATGAAGAAGTCGACTGTGAATGTAGATCAAGAATCTGAGGGAGAGGAAGACTCTGCATTTACGATTTCCACAACAACACACTCTTCAAATCGATGGATTCTGGATTCCGGATGTTCCTACCACATGTGTCCGAACCGAGAGTGGTTCTCAAACTTCAAGGAGTTTGATGGAGGGATTGTCCTTATGGGCAATGACAATACTTGTCACACTAGAGGCATCGGAACGATCCGACTAAAAATGCATGACGGTACAATCAGACAACTTATAGATGTAAGGTATGTCCCTGATCTCAAGAAGAACCTCATATCACTGGGGGTCTTAGACTCAAATGGTTACAAGATGACCATTCAGAACGGAGTCTTGAAGGTTGTACGTGGAGCATTCTTAGCCATGAAGGGTTCTATGAAGGGAAATCTGTATCTCCTTGATGGAGAAACTGTGACAGGCAGAGCAACAGTCTCTCACAACAATGGTGGCGATGAATCCGACACTTCTCGACTTTGGCACATGCGCTTAGGGCATGTTGGAGAGAAGGCTTTGCAAAACTTGATAAAGAAAGGTGTACTGAAGAATGCTAAGACTGGAAAACTTGACTTCTGTGAGCATTGCGTCCTAGGCAAGCAAACAAGAGTCAAGTTTGGCACTGCAATTCATCGTACGAGAGCAACATTGGACTACATTCACACTGATGTCTGGGGGCCTTCGAAAAATGCTTCATTGGGAGGTAAACACTATTTTGTGACCTTTTTTGATGATTACTCTAGATATGTCTGGGTTTATACTATGAAGCACAAAGATGAAGTTCAAGATATCTTCGTCAAATGGAAGAAGATGATTGAAACCCAGAGCGGGAGAAAGCTCAAGAGACTAAGATCTGACAACGGTGGAGAATACAAGTCAGATCCACTGAAGGAAATCTGTCAGAATGATGGGATAATCCGACACTTCACTGTTCCTGGCACTCCCCAGCAGAATGAAGTTGCAGAAAGGATGAACCAAACTTTGGTTGATAAAGTTCGCTGCATGTTATCCCAGTCGGGCTTGAGCAAAGCATTTTGGGCGGAGGCTTTACTGTACGCCTCCCACATTATCAACAGACTACCCTCCACTGCAATTGATGGGAAAACTCCCATAGAGGTGTGGTCCGGACATTCTGCCACTGATTATGATCGACTTCGTATTTTCGGATGCCCAGCATATTTTCACGTAAGTGAATCAAAACTAGATCCTAGAGCCAAGAAAGCTGTCTTCTTGGGCTTTAGTGAAGGAGTAAAGGCATTCTGACTGTGGAACCCTGAGTCAAAGAAAGTCATCGTAAGCCGAGATGTTGCCTTTGACGAATCTGTAATGCTGAAACTGTCAACTCCAGAGAATCAGAACCATGATTCTCTAAAGCAAGTGGAGTTTGAATCAGAAGATGCTGGTCAAAATTCCGATGAATCTGAACCAGAATCTGATGACACCTTAACTGAAGTGGAGGAGTCATCACCGCAAATCTTTCAGCAACCTGAATCAATTGCCACCAGCAGACTGAAAAGACATATTCGGAAACCTGCTCGGTACACAGACAAGGTGGCATACGCCCTTCCAGTAATTGATGATGATGTCCCGATCAATTACAAAGAAGCTGTAAACAGCCCTGAGCATGCCCAGTGGAAGGAGGCGATGGATGAAGAGATGACATCACTTCATCAGAATTAGACTTGGAAGTTGGTTCCACTTCCAACACTCAAAAGATCAATTGGGTGCAAATGGGTCTTTGCCAAAAAGGAGGGTGCTACCGGCAAAGACAGTATCAGATACAAAGCCAGACTGGTAGCCAAAGGTTACGCTCAAAAAGAAGGAATAGACTACAATGAGGTATTTTCACCTGTTGTTAAGCATGCATCTATTCGGATCTTATTGGCTTTAGTAGCACAGTATGACCTAGAGTTAGTTCAACTTGATGTAAGAACTGCATTCCTCCATGGTTCATTAGAGGAGGAAATTCACATGACTCAACCAGATGGTTTTGGAGTCCCCGGTCGCGAAGACTAGAAAAGCAAGTTGAATCGGTCACTGTATGGTCTGAAACAATCCCATGACAGCTGTACAAACGGTTGGACTGTTTCATGACAGGATGAAAAGTACACACGCAGTCAATTGAATCACTGTGTTTATTTCCGGAAACTTCAAGATGGATCATTTGTCTATCTGCTGAAAAAGGCAAGGTAGAGATCGACAGGCTGAAGGCTCAACTGAGCTCAGAGTTCGAGATGAAGGATCTTGGAGAAGCCAATAAATTATTGGGAAGGAGATCAGAATAGACAGAAAAAATTGACTCAGGCTCAGTGCATTGATGGATCATGCCAATGCAGTAGGTGCCCTGATGTGTGTATGAAACCTGAAGGAGAAAGGAGGAAGCTCTGATCAGTAAATTCTCTCTATGGTTTTTCGCCAAGGTGGAGATTGTTGGAATGGTGGCTCAAAGTCACCAAAGGTGGCTTACCACCAATAATGGAAGCTACCACTTGCAAATGGATGGTGGCTACTTTAGCTACCACTTGCAATGTGTTCCCACCATGATAGTTGGCTATGGTGGCTATGGTGGCTGCCACTTGCTAAGTGTTCACACCTTGATATTTTGGCTATAAAATGCCATGTAGAGTAAGAGAGTTGAGAGAGAGTGTGAGAATTAAAGAGTTGAAGCAAATACTCTGATTTTATAGAGTAATTCTGGTATTGTTGAGTTGTGAGTTCAGTGCTTGTATAGCACCTTGTATTCTGTATATGTTTATACTCCATCTCCATTAATACAAAGCTTCAAGCTCCTCCTCCCGTGGATGTAAGCACACTTGCTGAACCACGTAAAATATTTGTGTTTTTTCAGTGTGTTTAAATCGGTTTTACTAATCTCGATTTAGTTCCGCACAACAACAAACGCTGCTAAATTTATTCACTTAGCATGAAAATGCCTCTAAATTTATTCACTTAGCTGCCTTTTTTATTTTCAAACACCGCTAATGTGCTCAAATATCATCCGTCGAAGTCCTACTCTGACGTTTATAAACACTGAAAAATATCCCTATAAACACTTCTATGTAGCGACATTTTTATTTCAAACGACGCGAAATTCCCCAACATTGTTTTCCACGGTGTTTTTGGAAAACATCGAATGCCGCTAATGTTAAAAAAAGAATAGTATATTAGATGAAAAAATATTTAAAGTTTTTAACTAATCTTAATTAACAAATGTGTATAAGTAGTTAATTACCCATTGCAATAAGCTTCCTATTCTTTGATTAAGCTTCATGGTTTTATGGGTTTTTTCCAGCAAAATATGTTAATTTTCAAAGTCAAGTTAAGTCAATTTGACTGTCATAGTTAATATATAGGACGGTAGGACGGTTGGTACCAACTGCCAACTAATTGGATGGAACAAATTAATTTTCAATTTGAATATTGTGGTCTTATACCCCACCTTATAGAATTTTCAATGCATATATCTAATCATGGCCACGCAAAAAACTTAAGGTTCCACTTGAAATTTTGAATGTTATTTTTATGTAATATTTTTTTCTTTGCTATTCTATGTTAATTTAAAGGTTAACTACAGGTTTGAATATTTTGAATATATAATGAAAGAATAAAAGATTAATTGATCAAATAATTAATTACTGTGACATTAGTGTTTGAGAAGTTATATAAGGTTGAGTTTGAGAATTTAAATTTCAAAAGATGAATTTGGATTTCAAAAATAGTGTAAATTGTGAATAAAACACATATAAAAATAATATTGATGATTATGTTTCAAATCCATGGATTTGTTGGATGCATATTTAGTGGTGAATTTGAAATACCTATAGCTATTTGTGAATTTGAAATTCTTGTTTTTATACTGTAGACACCTAATTTTGTCCGGACCACTAAACAGGTATGTTTTCTTCCCATATTGATGTTTCCGAGTATAAAAAGACTGTTTTCATCCTGCAGGTGGTACTCTGAGACTTAGTTTAAGAGGGCGAGCACAAAAAGTCAAACTTGAAAAAAAGTCAACCCCGAAAAAGTCAACCCCAAAAAAGTCAACCCGAAAAAGTCAACCCCAAAAAGTCAACTACTGAAAAAGTCAACCCACTTTCAAAATCAAGATTTTAAATTCAATTGAAAAATAGAGAAAGAATTTTGATAATCCGAGGTCTACATTGAAAGATATGGAGTTCGGAAGTTGGGATTTGGAGATTCAGTAGAAATTTGGTGAAAAGTGCTTAAACGATCAAACTGGTCGAAATTGAAGGTTCCAAATGAAAGATAAGCACTGACTACGGGTAATGGAGAAGTCACTTGCAAGAAAAACCGAAAGAAAAGTCAATCCGGGAGAAAACCGAGAATTAGGGTTTTTAGTGGATTTCGGTGAAATCGGGAAGAATCACAGAAATGGCCCGACTTGGTAAGACCAAAGCCCCCAATGCATGAGGAATGATTAAAAAGGATGGCCCAAGGCTCAGATTGAAGAAAATCTGAAAATCGGACTTGTTTTGAGGAAAACCGGGTTTCGGAGGTTAAAGGGCAAAATTGGAAAAATTTGGGAAAAATAGCAAATGGACTCCGAAAATTATGGAAAATTTTTCAATCTCATTCTTAAATCATTTGAAAGAGATTGGCAAAAGAAAATATTGATTCCGAGTTCGTTTGCAAAATGGCCAAATCCCGGGCTTCTAATGCAGTAATTCAAAAAGATAAATCCCGGAAAAATAACAAATGGCCTCCAAAAATTCTGAAATTTGGCAAATCTCATTTTTAAATTATTTGGAAGAGATTGGCGAAAGAAAATCTTGATTCCGAGTTCGTTTGCAAAATGGCCAAATCCCGGGCCTCCTATGCAGTAATTCAAGCCGATAAATCCCGAAAAAAATACCAAATGAGCTCCAAAAATTATGAAAACTTCCAGATCACACTTTTTAATTATTTTGAAGAGATTGGTGAAGAAAAATCTTGATTTGGAGCTCGTTTAAAAAATGGTAAAAAGTAGGGGGCATAAAAGGACATTTTGGGAAGAAAAAATCCAAATAAATAGAAAACGGACTCGGAAAATTTTGAAAACTTACAGAACTCAATATTTTATTATTTTGGAAGCATTAAAAAAAGAAAAATTGAATTTGGAGTCCGTTTGATATTTATTTGCATCCAGGGGGCAAAATGGTCATTTCACCCAAGCAACCGAAAAGGGCTTTTTTGGGCCCTTCAAAAAATCAGAGTTGGGCTGAAAAATAGAAATGCTGGCATGCCCAAGCCCAAAGAAAGGAGGAAGCTTCTAATTTGTTTTTTTTTTTTTTTCAATCAAGTGGTTAAAAATCAAGAGTTAGTTAACCATTCTCTTTGATCAAGCCATGGTGATTAAACCACATAGGTTAAGAAAGATGTCAACATTATTCTTGGATAGCTGTCATTTGAGAGGGCTGAGATGCTAATCTAAGGGTGGTAATTTCATGACTTTTCATCTTGAATTATTGGCCATTTGATGGAAATTAGGTTACACAAAAATGACAACATCTTGGAGTCCATATAAGCATCATTTTAGGCCAGCCCTAGGGGAGGAGGGAGATTTTGTTTTTTCTTTTCCATTTTGGCTGATTTCTCTTAGTTTTTCTTAGTTTTTATCTTCTTGGTTGAGAGGAAAAAAAGAAAAGTTTAGAAAAAAAGGAAAGTTTTAAGAGAAAAGCTTGAAATATTAGCTTCTTGAGGTTGCTCTTGAGCACCAACTCTTGCACTTTCATTTTCTATTCTTATTTTTTGCTATTTTAATCCCTACTTGGTGAGTTTTCATTTTAAAATAATGTTTCTTGTTCTTCCTTCATTTCCTTTCTTAAGTATTTTTTTTTTACATTTTGTTTTTACAATAAACTCACCATGGCCAAATGGCCTACATTATTTATTTTAAGTTATTGTTTTTGATTCATTTTACCATATTGTTTATGCTATTTTCTTTGTTTTTGATGCTTTAAATGTTATGTTATTTCATGTTCTTAAGTTATATTTAATTTGGTTGCTTTGTTTATTGCCATTTATGTCTTAGATATCATGTTTTTTCATTTTTAATTTTCTGTTTTTATGTTGTTTAAATTTGAGCATGTTTTAGAGTTAGCACATTAAGTGTTTGTGAAAATGCTTGTGTGATTCTTTGCATGATTCTTGTTTTATATCTTAGTGAGCATGTTTTAGATTTGGTATATTAGGTGTTTGTGAAAATGCTTGTGTGATTTTTGTGTTATGACTTAGTTTTTCATGCTAGCATGCCAAGTGTTTGTGAAAATGCCATGCTTGTTGGAGCTTGGGGCCATTTGGCTACTCCATGTGTTTTGCATTGTGTGTTGCATTTTTTGTCACGCTAGTTGTTAGGTTTTTGCATTTGCATGATATTTGGTTGGATTTTTGAATTAAGCATGCCTTGTGTTTGTAAAAATGCCATGCATGTTTTAGGTCTAGGTTACATTAAATGCCATGCAAGTTCATGTTAGGTCTAGGCCATATTATTTATGTCATGCATTTTCCTTACATTTAGGTTTAGATCCATGCATTTCATGCATTATGTTTGCTGCATTGTTTCATGCATTTGATGTTCATACCACTTGAATAATGACTTGAGCCAATTAATGGTTCAAAGTCATGCTCTCTTGAGCACACTTGTGGAAAATTAAGTTTGTCAAGTTGATTATTCTACCTTTGTGATTTTTTTTACTTAGCCAATTTTTATCTAACTTTCAAAAAGTCCTAGCTACTGTTTTCAAGTCATTTTATGAGTTTCAAATATTTTTACTTTGGTTTTTAAATGATTTTATCAAAGGCAAAAGTGTGTTGGCAAAGCAGTTTTTTTTTCTCCTCCAAAAACTCGTACATCTTTGATTTTTCTGGGAATTCATCTTTAATCAGAAAATTAAGAAAATTTCTTCTCGTGTAGTTTTACATGTCTTGAGTCTTCAGTATTGTTTTTAGAATTTTTGGAATTTTTAAAAATAGGGTAAAAAATCGTGGATTAAAACTGGACAGTGGAGTCAGAATTGAATTTAAAGAAAAACAAAGCAGTTTTTTTTCTCCTCCAAAAACTCGTACATCTCTGATTTTTCTGGGAATTCATCTTTGATCAGAAAATTAAGAAAATTTCTTCTCGTGTAGTTTTACATGTCCTGAGTCTCCAGTATTTGTTTCATAATTTTTGGAACTTTTAAAAATAGGGTAAAAAATCGTGGATTAAAACTGGACAGTGGAGTCAGAATTGAATTTAAAGAAAAACAAAGCAGTTTTTTTCCTCCAAAAACTCGTACATCTCTGATTTTTCTGGGAATTCATCTTTAATCAGAAAATTAAATCGATTTTTTCTCGTGTAGTTTTACATGTCCTGAGTCTCCAGTATTTGTTTCAGAAGTTTTTGAATTTTTAAAAATAGGGTAAAAAATCGTGGATTAAAACTGGACAGTGGAGTCAGAATTGAATTTAAAGAAAAACCAATTTTCTGTTTTGGTTAATTTACTTAGAGTGGGCTGATTAGGAGGGTTAGCTACTGACTTAGGGTGATTTCTAAGCCTTTTAAACTCTAAAAATGGTTTTTTCAAGCCCCGGGTTAAGGGTAGTCAAGTCCGGATTTTTTAAACTTAGGAAATTAGAGCCATTTTAAAATTTTTAGCCCAGTTTTTATTGTTAATTCAAGCTTTTCAAAATTGTTTTCAAACAATTACAAAGTATTTTGGTTTTAGAATATTTAATTTGACATATTTTCCTAAGGTAGCCGGATATCTTTTTAGATATACGGATTTCCTTAATTAAAGGAAAAAAATACATTTCATGCATTGCATTTTTATTTTCATGCATATTATATGATAGCATTATTTTATTCCATGTCATTTAAATTATATGCCATATCATTCATGTTTGCCATGTCATTTAAGTTGCATTATATTATTTAGATTTTGCTATGTCATTTTATTTATGTCATGCATATACATATTCATTTCTTTTAAATGTTTTCAAAAAAAGATAATGGTTTTCAATAAAAAATATAAAGATATTCCCGAGTTAAAATAATTCATGAGTTCTCTACCGGGTTTGCTGGAGGGAATATCATCAATTATCATTAATAAAGGAATATCTTTCTTTCAAAAAAAAGAATGATTCGGAAGTTTTTCAAAACTAATAAAATTTCTATATTTTGCCATGTTTGTTGGGGAATATAGGAAAATTTTGAATTTATAAATTCCGGATCATTTTCAATAAAAAAAATGAAATTATTTTTCTTTAAATTGGGAATTAACTTGAAATACTAAATTTAAAACCAACTTTTTTACCGAGACTTGAGATAACACACGATTAATAAGGTACCGATTTATACGGGCATTGTGGGGGTGCTAATCCTTCCCCACACGTAACCGACTCCCGAACCCGCTTCTTTGATTTATCTGGTTTAAAACGCAGACTTGAAATTGGTTTTTAAAATGTTTTAATTAATTTTTAAAATATTTTATAAAACCGGTTTTAATAGGTGACCGATCACACCTAGCTAAAAAAGATTGGTGGCGACTCCATGTCTTTTTTGAAGGTCATTTTCAAAACCTTCATTTTTGTAGAGGAATTAAGTCGACTTTTCCTCGGGTTTTTTTTAATGTCACGCTTAAGGAATAATAAAGTCTTGCGATGAGACGTTGTTATTTATTTTTTAGGTTGCGACATATACCTTTCAAATATATAATCATATTGAGTCTTAACTAATTTATACATAATGTATGCATTTCATTCTCACAATTTATATAGCATATCAAATCAAATTTCAAATTCTCAAATTCATATTCCCAAACATAGCATATTAGTTTTGAAAAGTTCTAAGATAAATGAAATCAATTTAACGTTATTTAAGAGGTTTTTTATATGGGGAATTCAAAAAAGATTGAAACTTAATGAATAGACAAGTTGATTGAATCAATCAACACAAATGAAGAATTATAATTCTTGATAATTCTCTATAAATAGAGATGTTAGAAATCATTCCAAATGACTACAAGTTCTTAATTTTTTCTCTCGTTCTCAAATAGACTAAGGTTTCGTTTAGCATTGCTTCTGGCACAACTTTTGAGGTCAAAAACAGCATTTCACCACAAACGCAATGCTAAACAGATAAAAAAAATTGGCTTTTGCTATTGAAACCATGTTTTAAAAGCCAAACCAAAAAGCCAAAAAATATAGCTTTTGGATTTAAAAGCTGGCTTTTGGATAAAATAACTTTATTATCCTCACATCTATACATTTTTAATATTTTAAACATATCTTTATTTGACATTTCAATTTCCTACAATACTTTTTCACAGCAATGCTAAACACTTAAAAGTTTTTAGATCACAGTTTTTCATCACACTTTTTAAACATACTTTTTTCAACCCAAGCTTTTTTCAACCTAAGCTTTTTTCAACAGTAATGCTAAACTAGCCCTAAGTCTTTTATACATTATTTCTTGTAAAAAATAATGTATAAAAAAGATGATTTTACTGCTCATTAGAAAGTGTTTAGTGGTTTGAGTTTATTAGTGTAAATTGCACTCAGACAAAGGTTTCATTGTATCCAATGACTATTGATTCACCCTCTTGCACACTATAAATATTGGGGGCTAAATTAGGCTAAAGGAAAGTGACATTTGAAGCAAGTCTTGAAGTCATATTCTCTCATGTTATGTCTTTCCATTTTATACTCACCAAGAAAACAACAATCTTTAATAAATTTACCAATTGCATTCGAATGTCATGTTTAGGAAGCAAGGCATCCGAATGTTAGATTAATAGCATTTGAATGACATGTCTTGGAAGAGATTCTGACTTAAAATAACAAAGGAGCATCTAAATGCCCTGATTCGAATCCGAATGCTCTAGTACAAATTTTCACTCAAAAGAAAATATTTATCCTAAAATCATATGGCATTCGAATTCTCAAGCTTGGACATTCGGATTCCCATATTAAAACCTCTTAAATCAACTTAAATTGATTTCCTTTGTCTTAGAACTTTTCAAAGCTATTATATAATTTCTCAAATACTAGTTTCACATTAATTGATTATTTAATCAATTAATATTTTATTCTTTCACTATATTTTGAAATATTCCAATACTACATGTTTAGTTATTAATTATATTTTTCGCGACTTTTTATTTTGATCATCTACAATGTTTTTGAAATTTAAATTTTTGATCACTCAACCATTAGAGATTAAGGGTTGATTAATGTGGTATGTCACATCATTTGACATTCTTTATATGATATTCTCATGTCATATAACTATGTCACATGGCACTATTTGTATTATAATTTTTTAAAAAATAAATAAATAAGTTACACATTCACTTAACTTTTTTATTTTGCCCATTTAACTTTGAAAATTTGCAATTTAATCACCAAAATTTATAAATGGCTGCAATGACTATTGTTATAAATGGCTGTCATGACAAATTACACAACCGTGATTTCATATTGTTATAAATGGCTACCACGACTATTGCAGCAGACATGAATGGAAAACACACTATTTCCTTCTTGCTAAATTCTCTCTTCTACTTCTTCTTAATTAACTCTCTATTTCTTTCCTCTTTTTGTTTTCTTTTTCCTTCTCTTTTATTAACTGTCTCTTGAATTTGTCTTGCATCATATTCTTCCTGAAACCGCCTCTTAATTATCTCCTATGGAAATTGCAAGCCTTGTCTAAGAGGCTATCTCATCTTTGTCTGGTTGTTGCAGTACAACATAAAGAGAGTACCTTATCTCGATCTGTCATCTCGAAAAGAATATAAGATCTTTGAGAAGTGAAAAAGAAAAGCTTAGGCAGCAAAGAGACGATGTGAGGACCAAAGTTGAAACTGCTGAGCGGCAACAAATGCGGCGTAGGGAGCAAGTCGATGGATGGTTACGGCGAGTAGAAGAACTGGAAGCTGAACTTAAAAAGATTTTACCAGAAGACGAAAAGGAGCCTCAACAAAGATGTTTCTGCAACTTTTCTCCCAAAAGTTTGAGGTCTCGTTACAAGCTCGGGAAGCAGGTAATCACAAAATTGAAAGTTATTTCTGAATTGAAAACGGAGGGAAATTTTGGTGATGTTGCTGATATGTTGCCCCCGCCCTTGGTGGATGAAATGCCTCTCGACGATACCGTGGGCATGGATTCAAATTTTAGGGAGGTTTGGAGCTACTTTTGTGATGAACGAGTGGGAATCATTGGAATATATGGTCTGGGGGGTTGGCAAAACCACCCTCTTGACTAAAATCAACAATGAACTAATTGGCAGAGTTGGTCAAGATTATGATGTGGTGATATGGGTCGTGGTGTCAAGGGATCAGAACATGGAAAAGGTCCAGGATCAAATTGGCCGAAAACTAGGCTTCCCTGATAACATATGGAGTGGAATGAGCCAAAATGAGAAAAAAAATTCCATCTTCAGGGTGTTGAAAACAAAAAGATTTGTGCTGTTGTTAGATGATGTCTGGGAGGTTTATGATCTTTCAAACGCTGGGGTTCCACTGCCCAGTGAACAAAACAAGGCCAAAGTAGTACTCACAACACGTCAAGAGGATGTGTGCGATCTCATGTATGCACAAAGGAAGTTCAAAGTGAATTGTTTAGCGCGGAGGGAAGCATGGGAATTATTTCAAAGCAAGGTGGGAGAAGAAGTCCTACAGTTGGACCCAGCCATACCCAAACTAGCAGAAACGATTGCAAACGAATGTAGCGGTTTGCCGCTTGCACTCATCACTGTTGGACAAGCCATGCGTAGCAGAAGAACCATTGAAGAATGGCGTTATGCGGCCACCACGTTGAGGAAATCTGCTGCTGAATTCACTAGTATGGAGAAAAAGGTACTTTCTCTACTAGAGTTCAGCTTTGATAGCTTATCCGATGATACTACTAAATCTTGCTTCTTGTATTGCGCACTGTATCCTGAAGATTGGTATCAGGATAAAAATAATCTTATAAATACTTGGGCTGGAGAAGGATTTTTAGATCAAAGTGATGATCTGAATGAAGTTTATGATATGGGCAACCATATTATAGGCACCTTAAAGCTGGCATGCTTGTTGGAAAGTGGTGAACGTGTCGGAGATAATTTTGTTAAAATGCATGACATGATTCGAGACATGGCACTGTGGGTAATTTCAGACAAGGGAGCTAGGAAGGGGAAGTTTTTGGTGCAAGTTGGTGTCAAATTGACCAAAGCACCTGCACTCTCACAGTGGGAGAGGGCTGAAAGAATATCACTGATGAACAATTCTATTGATCAACTAACAGGAACACCTAGGTGTCCCAATCTGTTGACTTTGCATCTTCGACAGAATGCTTTGAAAATGATATCAAATAGCTTCTTTGATTTGATGCCTTCTCTTAAGCTGTTAGACCTATCTCATAATAAAAGTTTAGCAGAGTTGCCCAGAAGCTTTTTTGAATTGATCTCCTTGCAACATCTTGACCTTTCTTATTCAGGGGTTAAAGAGCTGCCTCTGGAATTTAGAAAACTAACCAAGTTGAAATTTTTATATGTGAATAACATGGATAAACTTCAGAGTCTTCCACAACAGGTTCTATCAAATCTCTCAATGTTGAAAAGATTGGACTTGTTCCATTCTGGTATTTCAGATCAAGTAGTGGACGGTAATGTCTTTTCTGGTGGTAATGAACTGTTGATGGATGAACTCGAGTGCTTATCGGACCTGCAAGCCTTAAGTTTCACTGTAAAAAGCGAGCATGCACTGCAAAAATTTTTGAGGTCAGATAAATTACAAAAACTCACATATGGCCTTGACATTGAGTTATGCAGAGGTACTACTATCCTGAGACTTCAGAATGATATGAGCTTGTCTTGGGTTCAAATCGGTAATTGCAGTGAATTGGAAGAATTGGCTATTGACTGGGTTGGAGGAGGAGGGCAAGACATGGTGCCTGAGAATCCATGCAACAACGCAAGATGTTTTGTTCACCTTGGTAGTCTCATAATCAAGAACTGTAAAGTTTTGGTGCATCTGAATTGGCTTATTTGGGTCCCAAATCTCAACTCTCTAGAAATTGCGAATTGTGAAGCAATGAAAGAACTTATAGGCGATGGTGATGGAGTTGAGATAATAGAGGAAAGTTCGGTTTTCCGCTATCTCCAGACGTTACAGCTTCATGATCTACCCCAACTGGAGAGCATTTGTAGTCATCCCTTGTCCTTTCTCTCTCTGCGTCAAATCCATGTGTTTGACTGCCCAATGCTCAAGAAACTCCCATTTCATGCCAACAGCGCCAAGGACAAACTACATACTATTGCAGGACAGGAAGCATGGTGGAATGGACTATAATGGGAAGACATGGCCATAAAATCTAATTTCTCCCCTTACTTCCGGGACACTGATGCTCCAGCCAAACCATAATTTGATAGTTCGGGATTCTCAAGCATATTCCCTTTGGCTTGGAAGCAATTTGCTTTAAGTTGACTGGAGATTTCTGGATAATTAATTTCTGTTAGTTGATCAGTACGTTCTATAATAAGTCCTTTAATCTGGTGTGTTTGGACCATAGTTATGGTTTGCATCTGTTAATTACTTTTTTGTCAGCTTGGATATGTGTCTTAAAGTATTTCTATGGCATATCGAGTGAGTGTGGGTTCTTAAATTGTTTCTTAGGAATTTTTTTTTTTTGGCTTGTTTCCTGATGGAGACTCAATTAAGAGTTGTAAACCTAAGTGCAGGTTATGTTCAAGTAATAAATTCTCGGGTGTCCGAGGTCGAACCACAGGGAAGCGTATTAGTAAGTATAAGTTTATAAATATATAAGAAAAAGAAAGTAAACAAGATATTAGGGAATCAACAACAAAACAAGATAAACAAGATATTAGAGAACAAAATAAACAAAATAACATAAAAGAAATTAAACAAGATATAAAAAAAAAAAACAATAAGAAAAGATGTTGAGGTTAGAGAATCCACTCTTGGCGTTATGCTAAGATTAATCTTGTTTTATTACTCAATTGAAATTCACACATAAGGGAGGTTCCAATCGGAAGGTTTAGAAATTCAGTCCAAATTATCCAACGTCCATAGCATATGATATTATGTTCATTTGGTGTCCTCAAAACTCATAAAAAGAGTCCAAGCATTCCTTATGCCAAGGTATATGTCTACAACAAATCAAGGTTATGAAACCAAGCATTTACTGTGCCATTTTCATTGTCAATAATGAATCAAGATCCCTACTTTGCAAGTATGATTTTAAACCAAAAGAAAATATTATCTATACTAGTGTTTATAAATGATGATTCATTTTAGCTCATGTTTAAGAGACTAACCTTAGCATTTACCAAAAGCTTCACCTCATCACCTCAACAATATGATTAGCAACACATACTAGATATGAATAAAATGAAAAGAAATGTAAGAAACATAAGTAAATAAAGAAAAAGAAAACTAGAGAAAGGAAAGAAGAAGAAAACTTAGAGAATTTTATTACAATGGCTAATATCCTACCAATGTATAATTCTGCTCTTACAATCATCCAAGGCCCTCTATTTATACACATTTTGGAGAGCTAAATGACAAGAGACAAGCTTTATAAATTTCAAAGGTAGGTATAATAGGTGGGTGCATTTTTCTAACAATTTTCGTCATATTGTATGACAATTCTGATCAGCCAGCTTGATGGTTGATTTTGTCAATGTTGGAGGCTTGATCTGATCAAATTGTCTTCTAGAAAAATATTCCCCTATCAGTTTGTGATCCATAGCCGTTAGAATCAGCTCATTTTCTCATGTGGATCAGAGGATATGGTCAAAATACCAAAACTGGTCAGAACAGACGGCATTGCACATCAGCCAACTTGATACCACATTTCGCTAGGGAAAACGACTCCGTTTCAAGAAGTGTAAAGCATGAAAAAGATAGATATGCCTCTTAACTTTGCACTGTAAAAATTTCAGCCTTACTGCTTCAGTGAAACTCCATATATAGCTGATATGGCAAAAGGTGTCGGAACTGGAACTGAACTGGATTTGCCCTTAATTCTTGATTTAACCTAGTAATCTGAAATCACTCAAAGAAACTCGTGAAAAACACCAAATTACATAAAAATATAAAATATCATAAACACAATTAGACTAAGCAATAATAACTCGTATTTGACACAAAACAATAATAAAACATAACTAAAAACTATATAATTATACGAGTTATCACACCCCCACACTTAGATTGTTGCTAGTCCCTAGCAACGACTCAATCCTAGAAAAAATAAACAGGAAACAAGTTAAAGGGATCTCAAACAAACAAGCAAGATCAAGCGTAAGAATTGGCAAGGCATCTAATTAAGTGTCATTGGCATATTAAGTTCGAGTAAAGGGACAATGAGATTAAAATTGAAGGCTGTAGACACCTAATTTTGTCCGGACCACTAAACAGGTATGTTTTCTTCCCATATTGATGTTTCCGAGTATAAAAAGACTGTTTTCATCCTGCAGGTGGTACTCCGAGACTTAGTTTAAGAGGGCGAGCATAAAAAGTCAAACTTGAAAAAAAGTCAACCCCGAAACAGTCAACCCTAGAAAGTCAACTATTGAAAAAGTCAACCTACTTTCAAAATCAAGATTTTAAGTTCAATTGAAAAATGGAGAAAGAATTTTGATAATCTGAGGTCTACATTGAAAGATATGGAGTTCGGAAGTTGGGATTTGGAGATTCAGTAGAAAAGAAACCCTAATCCGAGAAATTTGGGGAAAAGTGCTTAAACGATCAAACTGGTCGAAATTGAAGGTTCCAAATGAAAGATAAGCACTGACTACGGGTAATGGAGAAGTCACTTGCAAGAAAAACCGAAAGAAAAGTCAATCCGGGAGAAATCCGAGAATTAGGGTTTTTAGTGGATTTCGGTGAAATCGGGAAGAATCACAGAAAAGGCCCGACTTGGTAAGACCAAAGCCCCCAATGGATGAGGAATGATTAAAAAGGATGGCCCAAGGCTCAGATTGAAGAAAATCTGAAAATCGGACTTGTTTTGAGCAAAACCGGGTTTCGGAGGTTAAAGGGTAAAATTGGAAAAATTTGGGAAAAATAGAAAATGGACTCCAAAAATTCTGAAAATTTTGTCAATCTCATTCTTAAATCATTTGAAGGAGATTGGCAAAAGAAAATCTTGATTCCGAGTTCGTTTGCAAAATGGCCAAATCCCGGGCTTCTTATGCAGTAATTCAAAAAGATAAATCCCGGAAAAATAGCAAATGGACTCCAAAAATTCTGAAATTTGGCAAATCTCATTTTTTAATTATTTGGAAGATATTGGCGAAAGAAAATCTTGATTCCGAGTTCGTTTGCAAAATGGCCAAATCCCGGGCCTCCTATGCAGTAATTCAAGCCGATAAATCCCGAAAAAATACCAAATGAGCTCCAAAAATTATGAAAACTTCCAGATCACACTTTTTAATTATTTTGAAGAGATTGGTGGAGAAAAATCTTGATTTGGAGCTCGTTTAAAAAATGGTAAAAAGTAGGGGCATAAAAGGACATTTTGGGATGAAAAAATCCAAATAAATAGCAAACGGACTCGGATAATTTTGAAAACTTCCAGAACTCAATATTTTATTATTTTGGAAGTATTAAAAAAGAAAAATTGAATTTGGAGCCCTTTTGATATTTATTTTGCATCCGGGGGGCAAAATGGTCGTTTCACCCAAACAACCGAAAAGGGCTTCTTTGGGCCTTTCAAAATTCAGAGCTGGGCTGGAAAAGAGAAGTGCTGGCCTGCCCAAGCCCAAAGGAAGGAGGAAGCTTAGGATTTTTTCAATAAAGTGATTAAAAATCAAGAGTTAAGTTAGAGATTTTTATTTTTGAGCCTAAGTCCCAATCCCACATCCCTTTGTAATGTCAAGCCAAGGAGGTGCTCACCTTATAAATAAGGAGTCTTAGCCTTTGGTTGAAATCACCCACTACCCCTTGTGAGATAGTCTATACACTTGTATTAGGATTATCCGGGTGGTGAGTCATAGTGTTTTTGTTGAGAGGGTTTGTAGCTTAATCCGTTCAAAAGCTACTCTGAGGGTTTATAGCTTAATCCGTTCAAAAGCTACTTGATGGAGACTCAATTAAGAGTTATAAACCCAAGTGCAGGTTATGTTCAAGTAATAAATTCTCGGGTGTCCGAGGTCGAACCACAGGGAAGCGTATTAGTAAGTATAAGTTTATAAATATATAAGAAAAAGAAAGTAAACAAGATATTAGGGAATCAACAACAAAACAAAATAAACAAGATATTAGAGAACAAAATAAATAAAATAACATAAAAGAAATTAAACAAAATATAAAAAAACAATAAGAAAAGATGTTGAGGTTAGAGAATCCACTCTTGGTTTTATGCTAAGATTAATCTTGTTTTATTACACAATTGAAATCCACACATAAGGGAGGTTCTAATCGGAAGGTTTAGCAATTCAGTCCAAATTGTCCAACGTCCATAGCATATGATATTATGTTCATTTGGTGTCCTCAAAACTCATAAAAAGAGTCCAAGCATTCCTTATGCCAAGGTATATGTCTACAACAAATCAAGGTTATGAAACCAAGCATTTACTGTGCCATTTTCATTGTCAATAATGAATCAAGATCCCTACTTTGCAAGTATGATTTTAAACCAAAAGAAAATATTATCTATACTAGTGTTTATAAATGATGATTCATTTTAGCTCATGTTTAAGAGACTAACCTTAGCATTTACCAAAAGCTTCACCTCATCACCTCAACAATATGATTAGCAACACATACTAGATATGAAGAAAATGAAAAGAAATGTAAGAAGCATAAGTAAATAAAGAAAAAGAAAACTAGAGAAAGGGAAGAAAAAGAAAACTTAGAGAATTTTATTACAATGGCTAATATCCTACCAATGTATCTAATGCTCATCCAAGGCCCTCTATTTATACACATTTTGGAGAGCTAAATGACAAGAGACAAGCTTTATAAATTTCAAAGGTAGGTATAATAGGTGGGTGCATTTTTCTAACAATTTTCGTCATATTGTATGATAATTCTGATCAGCCAGCTTAATGGTCGATTTTGTCAATGTTGGAGGCTCGATCTGATCAAATGGTCTTCTAGAAAAATATACCCCTATCAGTTACGGATCCATAGACGTTGGAATCAGATCATTTGCTCATATGGATCAGAAGATATGGTCAAAATACCAAAACAGGTCAGCACAGACGTCATTGCACATCAGCCAACTTGATGGTCGATTTCGCTAGGGAAAACGACTCCGTTTCAAGAAGTGTAAAACATGAAAAAGATAGATATGCCTCTTAACTTTGCACTTTAAAATCTTCAGCCTTATTGCTTCAGTGAAACTCCAGATATAGCTGATATGGCAAAAGGTGTGGGAACTGGAACTGAACTGGATTTGCCCTTAATTGTTGATTTAACCTAGTAATCTGAAATCACTCAAAGAAACTCGTGAAAAACACCAAATTACATAAAAATATAAAATATCATAAACACAATTAGACTAAGCAATAATAACTCGTATTTGACACAAAACAATAATAAAACATAACTAAAAACTATATAATTATACGAGTTATCACACCCCCACACTTAGATTGTTGCTAGTCCCTAGCAACGACTCAATAAAAATAAAATAAGAAAATCTAATCTAATCCATTTTCATAGGAAATCACGGTGGCACTTAGCATGTGACACAAGCCTTTAAACCCCTAGGTGTCCCTAGTGGACGAGTTTAGTCTCGTGAGGGTTTGCTAGAACAATACCCACAAACATTGAAAAACTAAAATATAAGTAAACTACATACACTAAAAATATTTACTCCTAATCCTTTCAATATAAATTTGAGACAATCTTTGAACAAGTCTTATAAACTAATCAATAGCTCAAAGAATTTCACAAAAATTCATGCTTGAATGTAAATAAATGAGTTAAGCCAATATTAACATAACATATTTCAATCAAAATAGTGCATATTCAACTTAATCTCAACCTCTCACATGGGATACTCTCATGATTTTCACTCTTTAAAGTAGTGGTAAAGTGTTTACACTCAATCAATCTCATGAAAACACTTCTACCATATGCTTGCTTGTCCACCTATTCTCCACTATTTAGATCATACAACTTCATAAATCAAGAGGTCTTTATTCAAGGTTGTAATGGGGCCAAAGGGTTATAATGTGGTTAAAGAACAAAAGGATAAAGATATCACAAAGGTTCCAAAGAGTTCATAGAGTTTAGAGACATAATAAGATCATACAAATAAATTTCTCAAAACTCTTTACAAGTACATAGTCACATAGGCTAAATATTCATGTTGAGCCTTTGCTTCATTCTAACCAACTTTGTAACATCTTTTCTTTACTTTAACTAGAAGTTCAAGAGAAGTTTTTTTTTTTTTTTGAATATGGGAATGTATTTAACAATGATCCCTTTCTTTTTCTCTTGACTTTTTCTTTTTTTTTTCTTCCTCCACACTTATCTTTTGTTTCTAACCCAAATTTTCAACTAAAAATATCCCTTTGTTTTTTGCAATATGTCTCAAAATATATAATCCATCTTTAGAACAAGGGTAAGGATATAAGTATATTTAGGCTAGGTGTAAGTTGTGGTTACCAATAAAACAACATATTTAATGTAGGCTCAAATTGGCTCACTAGTGGGGATGTTCTCTTAGAACATTAATAATGGATGGCTGTTTGGCTCTGGTTATAATCCTAATGCCTCTATCATATTCATGTTGTCACATGTATCAATATAGTCTCAAACGGTTTAAAGCAAGTTCTAGAGAATCATGTAATCATAAGAGCACTCAAGAAAGAAATTAGATTGATTTGTATAATGCATCAATCATTATAGGCTCAAAAACTCACAAGGATGATTATACAAGTCAGATTAAGTCTAAACATGCTTCTTTCTCAATCAACATATCATATTAACATTGGCTCATAAAAAGGTTGACATCAAGCTCAATTCTCATGAAAATCTTCTCACTAATAAATCTGTTTTAGACTTATGCGATTCATATCTCATCATTGTATTAAAAAGGAACTAAAACACACTAAAAAAATAATAATAATAATAATAAAGACTCATAAAAAAATAGTAGACAAAAATAAAAGAAATCCAAAATCATTCTCCCCACACTTAATTCTTACATTGTCCTCAATGTAAGTCTATTAACCCAAATGAAAGAATCATGTGTAAGAGAAAAGAACTAATAATATAAGAATAGGAATAACTAAGACTCAAAACAAAACAAACTCATGCAACCTAAATAATCCTAAAATACTAAACAAAAATTAACAAGTAAACATAAAAAGATTAAAATCAAACTGACAAGGTATGTCTCAAGTCTCCCTTACTCAGACCTTGTTCAGAATGAATACTTCTAAATTGCTTAAAACACAACAAACTTTTTCTTTTTTTTTTTTTGAAAGAAGAAATCAAACTTACAAGGTATGTCTCAAGTCTCCCTTACTCAGACCTTGTTCAGAATGAATACTTCTAAATGGCTTAAAACACATCAATTTTTTTTTTTTTAGAGAAAGATTAGTAAAAATTATATTTACATCTAGTTATTTTCAAAACAAGGATCAGAAAGAAAAACAACCTCTTCTTGAGTAACATGATTTTCCAAAAAGAGTTTGAGTCTTTGTCCATTTACCTTGAATACGTTACCATTTTTAGGATTCTCAATGTCAACTGCTCCATAGTGATACACATGCTTAACCACAAATGGGCCAGTCCATCTTGATCTCAACTTACCAGGAAATATGTGAAGTCTAGAATTATAAAGTAGAACTTTTTGCCCAACATCGAATGTTTTTCTTGAAATTAACTTGTCATGAAAGGCTTTAGTTCTTTCTTTATGAATTTTAGAATTCTCATATGCATCATTTCTGAGTTCCTCAAACTTTTGTTTCCAACAATGCTTAACCTGAAAATAATTTAACAAAGAATCAGTGTGTGAAATTTCTGAAGCATTATCAAACTCACATTCAATTAAATAAGCTTCTAAAGGATCATGGAATGTGGTAGTGGTGAGATGTTCATGAACAAGTTCTTCAATGAAATCCACTTCATGTACTTCTGAATCATCACCAGGTTGCTTGCAAATGTTGAACACATTTAATTCTAAAGTCATATTTCCAAAAGAAATGTTCAAATTACCATTCCTGCAATTTATCAGAGCATTAGAAGTTGCAAGAAATGGACGGCCTAATATAACAGGAATTTGAACATTTGGATTTGAAACAGGATGTGTGTCCAAAATAATAAAATCAACAGGGAAGTAAAAATTATCAATTTGAACCAAAACATCTTCAACTATCCCTCGAGGAATTTTTACAGAACGATCAGCTAGTTGAAGTGTAACAGGTGTTTCCTTGAGTTCACCTAAACCTAACTGTTGATAAACAGAAAAAGGCAAAAGATTAACACTAGCACCAAGATCAAGCAATGCACGTTCTATTCTAGTGTTTCCAATGATGCATGAGATTGTTGGACATCCAGGATCTTTGAATTTTGGTGGAGTAAGGTGCTGAATGATTGAGCTTACACTTTCCGTCAGAAATGCTTTCTTTTGTACATTATGTTTCCTTTTAACTGTGCACATGTCCTTCAAAAATTTAGCATAAGATGGAACTTGTTTGATTGCATCCAATAAAGGAATGTTAATCTTAACTTGTTTGAAAAGTTCATAAATTTCTGCATTTTGATTCAAATTCTTTATTGTTTGCAACCTTTGAGGAAAAGGAGCAGGATGCATACCTTTTTCTTTGTCCAAATTTTCAAGAAGTTCAGACTTACCATCATCCTTACCATTACTTTTCGGAGGGGAAGGAGGATCTTGGTCTTTTGATGGAATGTTTTTGTCAATTGCCTTTCCACTTCGAAGAGTTGTGATAGAACAGGCATTTTCCTGTTGAGTTTCATTGGAGCAAGAAACAAGACATTGAGTAGAAGGGTTAGGCTGAGGTTGAGCAGGAAACTTACCTTTTTCTTGAGTGCGTAATGAAGCTGTCAATGTGGACAAGGTGTTTTTGATCTCATTGATGTCCTGTGAAGTTTGGTTATTCACATTTTCTTGTGTTTGCATGAATGCTTGCAATGTCTCTTCCAAGGTTTGTACACGTGAAGGTTGATAGGAAAAAGTGTTGCCCGGCTTTTGAGATTGTGGTACCTGAACATGATTATTATTCCGCCAACTGAAATTGGGATGATTTCTCCATCCAGGGTTATATGTTTCAGAGTAAGAAGAAGCAAAAGGCTTTTTAAATGTGTTTATGGAATTTACTTGATCATGCAACGCTTCTTTAAGAATGGGAATGTTTGGACATTCAGAAGTGGGGTGTCCCATGATTTCACAAATTCCACAACTTTCTTCATTTTTAACCGTTTTGACTTCTTTTACTTCTCTAAGTTCCATGGCTTCAATCTTTCTAGCCAAATTAGCTACTTTAGCTTTTATCTCATCTTCTTGACTAAAATGATATTTACCTCTGTTAGAAACAAGATTAGATCTATTGGAACTTTCAGAGGAATTATCTGTGTGACAGGCTTGAGAGTTATCTGCCAAATGGTCTAAGTAGTCAAAGGCTTCTTCAGGTTCTTTTTCTAGAAACTCACCGTTACACATTGTTTCAACAAATTGTTTAGTTTCGGGAGTTAAACTTTCATAAAAGAAACTAATAAGACGCCATTTTTCAAAACCATGATGTGGACAAGAACTTAACAAATCTTTAAAACGCTCCCAGCACTGAAAAAATGCTTCATTTTGATTTTGATTGAAATTTTGAATCTGTCTTTTCAAAGCAGTAGTTTTATGTGCTGGGAAAAATTTCTTTAGAAACTCAGTTTGTAATTCTTGCCATGTGCCAATTGACCTTGGTTTTAAATTATGAAGACAAATTTTTGCTTTATCTTTTAAAGAAAAAGGAAATAATTTTAGCTTGACAATTTCATTTGTACATTGTTGGTCATTAAAGGTGACACATACATCTTCGAAGTCTTTTAGAAACGAGTAAGCACTTTCCGATTCTAACCCATGGAAATTTGGAAGCAAAGCTATCATACCTGGTTTAAAACGAGAGTTGTTTGCATTGAGAGGAAAAATAAAACAAGAGGGTGATGAGCTTCGAGTTGGTTGCAAGTAGTCACGCATGGTGCGTACTTGTCTGTTCTCATCTTCAGCATGAACACTTTCATTGTCAGCCATGGTAGGAGTTGTATTAGAAGGATTACATGAAAAAGTTTCACAATAAAATCTAACTAAACGACGAGATCTAAAATCACGTCGCCAAACAAAAATAAAACAAAGTTAATGTACAAATTAGGCGGTATAACCAGCCAATAAAAATAAAACAAAGTTAATATACAATATAAATATAAATATATACAAAATTAGGCGGCATAACCAGCCAATAAAAATAAATATACTTATAAACTTTTATACTTAGTATTGCTTCCCCGGCAACGGCGCCAAAAACTTGATGGAGACTCAATTAAGAGTTATAAACCCAAGTGCAGGTTATGTTCAAGTAATAAATTCTCGGGTGTCCGAGGTCGAACCACAGGGAAGCGTATTAGTAAGTATAAGTTTATAAATATATAAGAAAAAGAAAGTAAACAAGATATTAGGGAATCAACAACAAAACAAAATAAACAAGATATTAGAGAACAAAATAAATAAAATAACATAAAAGAAATTAAACAAAATATAAAAAAAAACAATAAGAAAATATGTTGAGATTAGAGAATCCACTCTTGGTGTTATGCTAAGATTAATCTTGTTTTATTACACAATTGAAATCCACACATAAGGGAGGTTCCAATCGGAAGGTTTAGCAATTCAGTCCAAATTGTTCAACGTCCATAGCATATGATATTATGTTCATTTGGTGTCCTCAAAACTCATAAAAAGAGTCCAAGCATTCCTTATGCCAAGGTATATGTCTACAACAAATCAAGGTTATGAAACCAAGCATTTACTGTGCCATTTTCATTGTCAATAATGAATCAAGATCCCTACTTTGCAAGTATGATTTTAAACCAAAAGAAAATATTATCTATACTAGTGTTTATAAATGATGATTCATTTTAGCTCATGTTTAAGAGACTAACCTTAGCATTTACCAAAAGCTTCACCTCATCACCTCAACAATATGATTAGCAACACATACTAGATATGAAGAAAATGAAAAGAAATGTAAGAAACATAAGTAAATAAAGAAAAAGAAAACTAGAGAAAGGGAAGAAAAAGAAAACTTAGAGAATTTTATTACAATGGCTAATATCCTACCAATGTATCTAATGCTCATCCAAGGCCCTCTATATATACACATTTTGGAGAGCTAAATGACAAGAGACAAGCTTTATAAATTTCAAAGGTAGGTATAATAGGTGGGTGCATTTTTCTAACAATTTTCGTCATATTGTATGACAATTCTGATCAGCCAGCTTAATGGTCGATTTTGTCAATGTCGGAGGCTCGATCTGATCAAATGGTCTTCTAGAAAAATATACCCCTATCAGTTACGGATCCATAGACGTTGGAATCAGATCATTTGCTCATATGGATCGGAAGATATGGTCAAAATACCAAAACAGGTCAGCACAGACGTCATTGCACATCAGCCAACTTGATGGTCGATTTCGCTAGAGAAAACGACTCCGTTTCAAGAAGTGTAAAACATGAAAAAGATAGATATGCCTCTTAACTTTGCACTTTAAAAACTTCAGCCTTATTGCTTCAGTGAAACTCCAGATATAGCTGATATGGCAAAAGGTGTCGGAACTGGAACTGAACTGGATTTGCCCTTAATTGTTGATTTAACCTAGTAATCTGAAATCACTCAAAGAAACTCGTGAAAAACACCAAATTACATAAAAATATAAAATATCATAAACACAATTAGACTAAGCAATAATAACTCGTATTTGACACAAAACAATAATAAAACATAACTAAAAACTATATAATTATACGAGTTATCACTACTCTGAGGGTTTATAGCTTAATCCGTTCAAAAGCTACTCTGAGGGTTTGTAGCTTAATCCGTTCAAAAGCTACTCTGAGGGTTTATAGCTTAATCCGTTCAAAAGCTACTTGGTGAGTTTTCATTTTAAAATAATGTTTCTTGTTCTTCCTTCATTTCCTTTCTTAAGTATATTTTTCTTACATTTTGTTTTTACAATAAACTCACCATGGCCAAATGGCCTACATTATTTATTTTAAGTTGTTGTTTTTGATTCATTTTACCATATTGTTTATGCTATTTTCTTTATTTTTGATGTTTTAAATATTATGTTATTTCATGTTCTTAAGTTATATTTAATTTGGTTGCTTTGTTTGTTGCCATTTATGTCTTAGATATCATGTTTTTGCATTTTTAATTTTCTGTTTTCATGTTATTTAAATTTGAGCATGTTTTAGAGTTAGCATATTAAGTGTTTGTGAAAATGCTTGTGTGATTCTTTGCATGATTCTTGTTTTATATCTTAGTGAGCATGTTTTAGATTTGGTATATTAGGTGTTTGTGAAAATGCTTGTGTGATTTTTGTGTTATGACTTAGTTTTTCATGCTAGCATACCAAGTGTTTGTGAAAATGCCATGCTTGTTGGAGCTTGGGGCCATTTGGCTACTCCATGTGTTTTGCATTGTGTGTTGTATTTTTGTCATGCTACTTGTTAGGTTTTTGCATTTGCATGATATTTGGTTGGATTTTTGAATTAAGCATGCCTTGTGTTTGTGAAAATGCCATGCATGTCTTAGGTCTTGGTTACATTAAATGCCATGCAAGTTCATGTTAGGTCTAGGCCATATTATTTATGTCATGCATTTTCCTTACATTTAGGTTTAGATCCATGCATTTCATGCATTATGTTTGCTGCATTGTTTCATGCATTTCATGTTCATGCCACTTGAATAATGACTTGAGCCAATTAATGGTTCAAAGTCATGCTCTCTTGAGCACACTTGTGGAAAATTAAGTTTGTCAAATTGATTATTCTACCTTTGTGATTTTTTTTACTTAGCCAATTTTTATCTAACTTTCAAAAAGTCCTAGCTACTGCTTTCAAGTCATTTTATGAGTTTTAAATATTTTTATTTTTATTTTTAAATGATTTTATCAAAGATAAAAAAATGTGTTGGTAAAACTGTTTTTTTCAGTTTTTTTTTTTTTCAAACAAACTCGTACATTTCTGATTTTTCTGGGAATTCATCTTTGATCAGAAAATTAAGCCGATTTTTTCTCGTGTATTGTTACATGTCCTGAGTCTCCAATAATTGTTTCAGAATTTTTGGAATTTTTAAAAATAGGGTAAAAATCGTGGATTAAAACTAGACAGTGGTGTCAGAATTGAATTTAAAGAAAAACAAAGCAGTTTTTTTCTTCTCCAAAAACTCGTACATCTCTGGTTTTTCTGGGAATTCATCTTTGATCAAAAAATTAAGCCGATTTTTTCTCGTGTAGTTTTACATGTCTTGAGTTTTCAGTATTTTTTTTAGAATTTTTGGAATTTTTAAAGATAGGATAAAAAATCGTGGATTAAAACTGGACAGTGGAGTCAGAATTGAATTTAAAGAAAAACCATTTTTCTGTTTTGGTTAATTTACTTAGAGTGGGCTGATTAGGAGAGTTAGCTACTGACTTAGGGTGGTTTCTAAGCCTTTTCAAACTCTAAAAATGGTTTTTCAAGTCCCGGGTTAAGGGTAGTCAAGTCCGGATTTTTTTAAACTTAGGAAATTAGAGCCATTTAAAAATTTTTAGCCCAGTTTTTATTGTTAATTCAAGCTTTTCAAAATTGTTTTCAAACAATCACAAAGTATTTTGGTTTTAGAATATTTAATTTGACATATTTTCCTAAGGTAGCCGGATATCTTTTTAGATATACGGATTTCCTTAATTAAAGGAAAAAAATACATTTCATGCATTGCATTTTTATATTCATGCATTTTATATGTGATTCTTGCCATAATAATTTCTATGATATTGTTGTTATTTTGATTTATATTTTTTTGATGTTACATAGTTTATTATATGGTTTTGAATATTTCATGATATCCTATGCTTTTATTTAGTTATTTTTATTTGGTATATACTATGTCATGCATATACATATTCATTTATTTTAAATATTTTCAAAAAGATAATGGTTTTCAATAAAAATAAAGATATTCCCGAGTTAAAATAATTCATGAGTTCTCTACCGGGTTTGCTGGAGGGAATTTCATCAATTATCATTAATAAAGGAATATCTTTCTTTCAAAAAAGAGAATGATTCGGAAAGTTTTCCAAGACTAATAAAAATTTCTATATTTTGCCACGTTTGTTGGGGAATATAGGAAAATTTTGAATTTATGAATTCCGGATCATTTTCAATAACAAAAAATGAAATTATTTTTCTTTAAATTGGGAATTAACTTGAAATGCTAAATTTAAAACCAACTTTTCACCGAGACTTGAGATAACACACGATTAATAAGGTACCGATTTATACGGGCGTTGTGGGGGTGCTAATCCTTCCCCACACGTAACCGACTCCCGAACCCGCTTCTTTGATTTCTCTGGTTTAAAACGCAGACTTGAAATTGGTTTTTAAAATGTTTTAATTAATTTTTAAAATATTTTATAAAACCGGTTTTAATAGGTGGCCGATCACACCTATCTAAAAAAGATTGGTGGCGACTCCATGTCTTTTTTAAGGTCATTTCAAAACCTTCATTTTTTAGAGGAATTAAGTCGACCTTTCCTCAATTTTTTTTAATGTCACGCCTAACGAATAATAAAGTCTTGCGATGAGACTCGTCGTTATTTTTTTTTTTTTTATGTTGCGACAAAGGCATTACTGTACGATTGAGGAACTTCCTTCTTGGCGAGACTTTAGCTAGCCATGGAGGACTAGGCAAACTATAGCTTCATAAGTACACATGCTAAGATTCTTGTCACCGCAGTTCACAAGTGAACTTGACAAATCTGATCGGTACAGAGATGAATCTGAGGCTTATGGACAAGTGAGGGGTGGAATGTTCAAACATAATCTGAGGTTTATCACAAGTTAGGCTCAAGAAATATAATAATAATGTGATCAATCCTCTCAAAATATTTCCATTCTCACTCATCCTTAGTCCTATGTTCAACATAAGTATTTTGAAAAGAAAACAAAAAGCAAGAAAAGACTCGATCCAAAGAAAATAGAAAAGTAAAAACCTCTCTATAATGAAGAACCTCGAATCTTGAATTCTGATTTTTTTTAAGCACAAGTGATTTTCTTTTGATTTGTGCCCTTATTGGGACATCTTTTATGCACAATCACATCTATTCATAATCATCATTCTTGTTTTTTTTTTTTCTTTTCAGAAATCACATTGGATTCTATACTTTCTTTTTCTTTCTTTTCATTCAATTGATCAAACAAGACAGATTTTCATCAGCTCTTTTTTTCAGCATCTTTTTCTCAACTAATCACAACATTGTTTTGGCATCAATAATTTCGAAGTTCACGACTCTAAAAACAGTCACTCATTCTAACTACCCTCTTTTGCATTATTCCCATTTTTTTTTTCAGATTTCAAAAGATAACAAAATAAACAAGAAGGAAACACACAATCCCAAACCCAATGATCACAAATATTATCATAAAAGTATAAAGAGGGAATTGGGGTCGGAATCGTATCCGTTCACTTTGGCATAATTTTTGGAGTTCATATCTAGGGATCCAACCCGAAGGTTTACAACCTATGGGCTCCTAATGTAAGGGGGAAAGATAAGGGGCTTTCTGGATAGTGACTTTGTTCTAAGATCAGATCATGTATAGATGCAAGCATCTATGTGATGACCTAAATCTGCATGTGGAATGAAGAGAAAAAGTAAACTTACAATGTCTTCCCAGTTTTCCGTGGCTTTCCAAAGGCTCACCATGAATTCATATTCCAACAAAAATCGAACCGATCTGCCAAAAACAATCTCAAAGACATTTGATCATCAAAAATATTCAATTTTCAGAAAACCAAATTGAAAATAACCTAGATTACTTAATCAAATCCTTTGTAACTCTATTGCTTTATCCACATGCTTGCCAAGATTATACTAATATTAAAACAAAATACATACACGAAAGTAGTAAAACACATGCAGATAATAAACGGACCAGATAGTGTTTTTTTTTTTTTGAAAAGATTAAATCAAACTGACAAGGTATGTCTCAAGTCTCCCTTACTCAGACCTTGTTCAGAATGAATACTTCTAAATGGCTTAAAACACAACAATTTTTTTTTTTTTTTTTTTTTTTTACAAATTAGCAAAATATGTCCCTTACCCCCTACTAAAATATGACATTGTCCCCAATGTCAAATTTTAAAGGTAGAATTTAGGAGATATTACCTGCAGAGGTTGCTAACCACTTATTATAACTGAGACACAACAAACAAAATGTTAGATAATATCACAAAGACAAAGTGCAATCCACTCCTTGCTTGTCTATATTTCTTTTTCTTTTTCCGAGCGTTTGCGAAACAACCGTAGCAGATAAATACTCATAAGCTTGGAGCTTTTTGAGTAAATCTTCAATGGTTGTAGCAGAAATTATGGTTCTCCTTGCCTCTGAAAACATGAATCCATTTTCCACATCATTATCTAAATATGAAAGCAAATTACTAAAATAACCATTAATATTAAACAAACCAATGGGTTTCTTATTTGTGACCAAAGATGACCAAGAAGCCACGCAAGCTATTTCTTCCAATGTACCCAGACTTCCTGGTAAAGCAATGAATGCATCGGCAGAATGGTACATGATTGTCATCCGTTCAGGGATACTCCAGACTTGTATTTCCTTACCCAAGGTAGGTCCACAAAAACCTGTGAATAGTTTTGGCACGATTCCTAGAACTGGACTTCCTCCGGCGTGTGCTGCTGTAGCGACTGCTCCCATTAAACCCGTACTACCGCCTCCATAAATCATCTGAATCTTTTGTTGGGCAAGTATTACTACAACTCTTATGGCTTCATCAGCTTATATTTTATTTTTCCCTGGATAAGCACCTCCAAAGAAACAAATTTTTTCAATGCGCTGGGACGAAGTACTTTCCATTTTTTTTTCGAGTGCCTGAAAGAGAATGAGTACATGGTGTAATATATAGAGGACTGAGTAGTGAATCAGACAAGAGTAATAATGTCGCCGAAAGTGTATTTGACCTAACCTAACAAAAGATTTTTGCGTTATTTCAGGAAGAAAATCAAAAAGAGAAGAAAAATCAACCGTAAAAGACCAATGCAAAAAAATTACACAAATCGAACAACACGTAAATTAAACCGAAATGAAGTTATTGCAAATCAAACCAAAAGCTGAGAAGTCATTTATTGTAGTTGTGATTGTGGCTCACATCTTCCTCTGGTTTTACGTCCAGAAACGGCTTAAACGCCTTCTATGAGTCGAGGATATGCTTCCCATCCAGTTTTCTTACAAGCTGGCAAACAGGGTCTTTTAACATCAGATTCCCAAGATGTTGCCATTCCCTTTGGAATTGCGGCCATAAATCAAGAATTTCTCTTTGTACGTCTCCACTAGGATGCGTCTCAAGAGAAAGTTGGATATTACCCTTACTCAGTCCATCCTTAATGAATTCAATTTTATCATCTCGATTAGAGGACGAAATCCCAATAGAACGACATTTACCGTTACACGTCCATCGTGCACATTTGTGGCAATTTGAACTCATGCGCTTTGCTCGTCGCTTCTTTGCAAAAGTGCTTCTACCTGTACCTGGTAAATGCAAAACAGGAAGATATTCATCTTCACGTACCTTGGCTTCAATTATCCAACGTATGTCTTCAGGAATCCCTTTGTGCATAAGCATTCTTAATCTTTCAAATCGAACTTGGTAAAGCTTCAGTAAAATATTTCGAGGAAGATGAGGAAATCGTTTCTGCAATCCTGTGAGAATATCATCCTCATTGTCGGGAATGCATCTTCGAAAAATCTGATCAGGACAATATTTGAACAAGTAAGGGTCATCCCAGTAGAACTTCTTTACCTCGTTCAGAAACTTCCTTTTATCTTGGGGGCTCCATTGAGAAGGAATTTTTCCTAAAAAGGAATATTTTAGCTCGGATGGCAATGGTTTTAAATCCAGCTTCGGTGGTTCAATAGTTGATGGTACAGTGACATTTGTGAGTGATGGAAGTTCCTCAAACTTTTGTTTCCAACAATGCTTATCCTGAAAAGAATTTAACAAAGAATCAGTGTGTGAAATTTCTGAAGTATTATCAAACTCACATTCAATTAAATAAGCTTCTAAAGGATCATGGAATGTTGTAGTGGTGAGATGTTCATGAACAAGTTCTTCAATGAAATCCACTTCATGTACTTCTGAATCATCACCAGGTTGCTTGCAAATGTTGAACACATTTAATTCTAAAGTCATATTTCCAAAAGAAATGTTCAAAATACCATTCCTGCAATTTATCAGAGCATTAGAAGTTGCAAGAAATGGACGGCCTAATATAACAGGAATTTGAACATTTGGATTTGAAACAGGATGTGTGTCCAAAACAATAAAATCAACAGGGAAGTAAAAATTATCAATTTGAACCAAAACATCTTCAACTATCCCTCGAGGAATTTTTACAGAACGATCAGCTAGTTGAAGTGTAACAGGTGTTTCCTTGAGTTCACCTAAACCTAACTGTTGATAAACAAAAAAAGGCAAAAGATTAACACTACCACCAAGATCAAGCAATGCACGTTCTATTCTAGTGTTTCCAATGATGCATGAGATTGTTGGACATCCAGGATCTTTGAATTTTGGTGGAGTAAGGTGCTGAATGATTGAGCTCACACTTTCCGTCAGAAATGCTTTCTTTTGTACATTATGTTTCCTTTTAACTGTGCACATGTCCTTCAAAAATTTAGCATAAGATGGAACTTGTTTGATTGCATCCAATAAAGGAATGTTAATATTAACTTGTTTGAAAAGTTCATAAATTTCTGCATTTTGATTCAAATTATTTATTGTTTGCAACCTTTGAGGAAAAGGAGCAGGATGCATACCTTTTTCTTTGTCCAAATTTTCAAGAAGTTCAGACTTACCATCATCCTTACCATTACTTTTCGGAGGGGAAGGAGGATCTTGGTCTTTTGATGGAATGTTGTTGTCAATTGCCTTTCCACTTCGAAGAGTTGTGATAGAACTGGCATTTTCCTGTTTAGTTTCATTGGAGCAAGAAACAAGACATTGAGTAGAAGGGTTAGGCTGAGGTTGAGCAGGAAACTTACCTTTTTCTTGAGTGCGTAATGAAGCTGACAATGTGGACAAGGTGTTTTTGATCTCATTGATGTCCTGTGAAGTTTGGTTATTCACATTTGCTTGTGTTTGCATGAATGCTTGCAATGTCTCTTCCAAGGTTTGTACACGTGAAGGTTGATAGGAAAAAGTGTTGCCCGGCTTTTGAGATTGTGGTACCTGAACATGATTATTATTCCGCCAACTGAAGTTGGGATGATCCTCCATTCAGGGTTATACGTTTCAGAGTAAGGGAAAGGAAAAGGCTTTTTAAATGTGTTTATGGAATTTACTTGATCATGCAACGCTTCTTTAAGAATGGGAATGTTTGGACATTCAGAAGTGGGGTGTCCCATGATTTCACAAATTCCACAACTTTTTTCATTTTTAACCGTTTTGACTTCTTTTACTTCTCTAAGTTCCATGGCTTCAATCTTTCTAGCCAAATTAGCTACTTTAGCTTTTATCTCATCTTCTTGACTAAAATGATATTTACCTTTGTTAGAAACAAGATTAGATCTATTGGAACTTTCAGAGGAATTATCTGTGTGCCAGGCTTGAGAGTTATCTGCCAAATGGTCTAGGTAGTCAAAGGCTTCTTCAGGTTCTTTTTCTAGATACTCACCGTTACACATTGTTTCAACAAATTGTTTAGTTTCGGGAGTTAAACTTTCATAAAAGAAACTAATAAGACGCCATTTTTCAAAACCATGATGTGGACAAGAACTTAACAAATCTTTAAAACGCTCCCAGCACTGAAAAAATGCTTCATTTTTTATTTTGATTGAAATTTTGAATCTGTCTTTTCAAAGCAGTAGTTTTATGTGCTGGGAAAAATTTCTTTAGAAACTCAGTTTGTAATTCTTGCCATGTGCCAATTGACCTTGGTTTTAAATTATGAAGCCAAATTTTTGCTTTATCTTTTAAAGAAAAAGGAAATAATTTTAGCTTGACAATTTCATTTGTACATTGTTGGTCATTAAAGGTGACACATACATCTTCGAAGTCTTTTAGAAACGAGTAAGCATTTTCCGATTCTAACCCATGGAAATTTGGAAGCAAAGCTATCATACCTGGTTTAAAACGAGAGTTGTTTGCATTGAGAGGAAAAATAAAACAAGAGGGTGATGAGCTTCGAGTTGGTTGCAAGTAGTCACGCATGGTGCGTACTTGTATGTTCTCACCTTCAGCATGAACACTTTCATTGTCAGCCATGGTAGGAGTTGTATTAGAAAGGTTACCTGAAAAAGTTTCACAATAAAATCTAACTAAACGACGAGATCTAAAATCACGTCGCCAAACAAGCATAAAACAAAGTTAATATACAGATAATATATTTATATAAATATAAACTTTACAATATAAATATAAATATATAGAAAATTAGGCGGTATAACCAGCCAATAAAAATAAATATACTTATAAACTTATATACTTAGTATTGCCTCCCGGCAACGGCGCCAAAAACTTGATGGAGACTCAATTAAGAGTTGTAAACCCAAGTGCAGGTTATGTTCAAGTAATAAATTCTCGGGTGTCCGAGGTCGAACCACAGGGAAGCGTATTAGTAAGTATAAGTTTATAAATATATAAGAAAAAGAAAGTAAACAAGATATTAGGGAATCAACAACAAAACAAGATAAACAAGATACTAGAGAACAAAATAAACAAAATAACATAAAAGAAATTAAACAAGATATAAAAAAAATAAGAAAAGATGTTGAGGTTAGAGAATCCACTCTTGGTGTTATGCTAAGATTAATCTTGTTTTATTACTCAATTGAAATTCACACATAAGGGAGGTTCCAATCGGAAGGTTTAGCAATTCAGTCCAAATTGTCCAACGTCCATAGCATATGATATTATGTTCATTTGGTGTCCTCAAAAATCATAAAAAGAGTCCAAGCATTCCTTATGCCAAGGTATATGTCTACAACAAATCAAGGTTATGAAACCAAGCATTTACTGTGCCATTTTCATTGTCAATAATGAATCAAGATCCCTACTTTGCAAGTATGATTTTAAACCAAAAGAAAATATTATCTATACTAGTGTTTATAAATGATGATTCATTTTAGCTCATGTTTAAGAGACTAACCTTAGCATTTACCAAAAGCTTCACCTCATCACCTCAACAATATGATTAGCAACACATACTAGATATGAATAAAATGAAAAGAAATGTAAGAAACATAAGTAAATAAAGAAAAAGAAAAATAGAGAAAGGAAAGAAGAAAACTTAGAGAATTTTATTACAATGGCTAATATCCTACCACTGTACAATAATCCTTTTACAATCATCCAAGGCCCTCTATTTATACACATTTTGGAGAGCTAAATGACAAGAGACAAGCTTTATAAATTTCAAAGGTAGGTATAATAGGTGGGTGCATTTTTCTAACAATTTTCGTCATATTGTATGACAATTCTGATCAGCCAGCTTGATGGTTGATTTTGTCAATGTTGGAGGCTTGATCTGATCAAATTGTCTTCTAGAAAAATATTCCCCTATCTGTTTGTGATCCATAGCTGTTGGAATCAGCTCATTTTCTCATGTGGATCAGACGATATGGTCAAAATACCAAAACGGGTCAGAACAGACGGCATTGCACATCAGCCAACTTGATACCATATTTCGCTAGGGAAAACGACTCCGTTTCAAGAAGTGTAAAGCATGAAAAAGATAGATATGCCTCTTAACTTTGCAGTGTAAAAATTTCAGCCTTAATGCTTTAGTGAAACTCTAGATATAGCTGATATTCCAAAAGGTGTCAGAACTGGAACTGAACTGGATTTGCCCTTAATTCTTGATTTAACCTAGTAATCTGAAATCACTCAAAGAAACTCGTGAAAAACACCAAATTACATAAAAATATAAAAGATCATAAACACAATTAGACTAAGCAATAATAACTCGTATTTGACACAAAACAATAATAAAACATAACTAAAAACTATATAATTATACGAGTTATCATTTCCCTTTAACTTTGTTATATTGTAATAATTTTTTGTAATCAGAACAAATAATTCCATATCTATCTTGAATTATTTCTTTAATTAGCATTATAGGGACAATAATTTGGGAAGGCAATGAAATTCTTGGAGTATACTTGGTAGGGGTTGGAAAGTCGTGAGCTGCTACTTCGACGAGCACAAGGAGTCGAGCATGATAATAATGGACATGACAACTATTTTCGTTTTTATGTCTTATAATATCCGGATTCTTCAAATTTTTTTTAAAGTATACGTGTTGGGCATATATTTGATATGAGTATAGGGTATGATCCTCCAAATATATGCAATTTTTTTAAAAAAAATTAAATATAACCGTATCGGACACATATTCATATCTGACATTCGCTCAAGTTCTAGTAACATAGTTGATGTCTTTCATGGTTTTATCATTCTAAATCCTACAAGCCCTTTTTCTGTTGACAAGTGGAACCAGAAAATCCATACATATTTTACGTGATTGTGGTTATTTGTGGAAATTAAGTGATTCATGTTTGCTCACATAATTAAAGAATGCCTGATTGATTATTATCATTGACGACTTAATTTCTAAACATAATTAACTCTATAGCTTCATTCTACTCAATCCCTTTTTGGATAGCTATAATTCAGTAATTAATGACAGGTGATTGGCTGATTACTACAGATCCGTGACAAAGTTTTAGGTAAATTTATTTCAAAAATGCATAGCCAATACCAATAAGGAAATTCTGGTTTAAAGAAATTTCTAACAGAGAAATATATCAATGGGTATTTTGCATTTGATAGCCCTAGCTAGGTTGTTTCTTCGTCAAAAATAATTCAGTATTGAGCCTGCCTACATCAAGTTTAACTTGTATTTCCAAATTTATGGAAAGATACATAGATCATGATTAAACTCCTGGCAATCTTCTTTTATTTATTATAATTGTTGATTAATGTGCAAAACTGAAGGCTTAATTTAAGTATAATTTGGCCATAGGTGTTGGGCGTGAGTCCCTCCCATGTGGAGGAAAGACCACTTTGCCTTTAGCCATTTTAATTGAGGGGGCTATTGTATTTTGGCGAAGAGGAGTCAGAAGCAAACAAAAATAAGAAAAAGAAAGAGAGTGGCGGCAGAGAAGAGAAGAAAAAGTGAGCTTTGCACAGTTTTGATCAAGTCGTCGATCGAAGGTTCATCTGTGGTCCGATCTTCTTGATTTTCTGGCAGTGGCTATAGGATACGTAGATGCTGATTGTGTACGGTGAGAATTTCCATCTGAACACTATAACGTTCTGCTTTGTGTTTGAACAGTAGTCACGTTTTTTTGAGGTGATTTCTCAACTTTCTCTCTTTGATTTTAATATCACTTGTTGATAGCTAAGTTAGAGTTGTGTACTCATTGTGTTAGCTGAATTATTGTGATATTGTAAACACACTCTCATTATAGTGGAGATTTTGACTGGACTCTTAAGTCCCGTGATTTTTACCCTTTGATTTAAAGGGGTTTTCCACGTAAAAATTGTGTGTCTCGTGTGATTGGTTGTTTGTGATTATCCTTGGTTGAATTTGTGTTGCTGGAGTATATATATATATATATATATATATATATATCTTGTGCAATTTAGTACCATATTTATAGATCCTGTTAATTGGGAGAGAAAGAACTACCGGTTGTGCTTTCCCGATTTTTCGGTAAGTTCGGTTTCTGCCCATCACACTGGTATCAGAGCTTTGATTGTGTTGTTGTGTAATTATGGAGGCTGGCACAAGTAGAATGATTGTTTTGAATGGCACAAATTATCAATTGTGGCAAAATAAAATGAAAGACCTGTTATTTGTGAAGTCTTTGCATCTTCCTGTCTTTGCTACTCAAAAACCCGAATCTAAAAGTGATGAGGAATGGGAATTTGAGCATCAGCACGTGTGTGCTTTTATTCGCCAATTTGTTGAGGAAAATGTTTACAATCACATTGATCAAGAGACACATGCACGCACATTGTAGAACAAGCTTGAAAACTTGTGTGCTTTAAAGTCTAGCAATAACAAGTTGTTCATGCTTAAAAAGATGATGGAACTGAAGTATAAAGAAGGAACAACTGTGGCTGATCACTTGAATGAGTTTCAAGGAGTTATGAATCAGTTAATTGGTATGGGCATCAAATTTGAGGATGAAGCAGTAGGGCTTTTGCTTGCTACTCTACCGGATTCTTGGGAAACATTTCGAGTTTCACTTATTAATTCTGCTCCTAATGGTGTAGTAACTTTGGAACTTGCCAAGAATGGTGTTTTGAATGAAGAAGTGAGAAGAAAGTCTCAGGGTTCTTCATCACAGTCTGAGGTTCTAGTTACTGAAAATAGGGGGAGAAGTAGGAGCAAAAATGAAACGGGTAGAGATAAAAGCCGAAGCAAGTCAAGATCAAGATTTAAAAATGTTGAGTGCCATCATTGTGGCAAGATGGGCCATATCAAGAAATATTGCTACAAATGGAGGAAAGAGAACAAAGGTGGTAGTGATAAACAAGAGAAGAGGGATCATGGAAAGAATGATCGTGTTACTACTGCTACCTCTGATAATCTGTTGGTTACTTGTGATGAGAATGTGATCAACTTAGCATGCGACGAGACAAGTTGGGTAATAGACACTGGTGCTTCACTTCATGTCACGTCTAGGAAGGAATTCTTCACATCTTATAGGCCTGGTAATTTTGGGGTATTGAAGATGGGTAATGATGGCTTGGCACATGTTGTTGGCATGGGAGATGTCTGTTTGGAAACTAACAATGGAACAAAGTTGACGCTAAAAAAATGTCAGACATGCACCGGATATCCTTTTGAATTTGATTTCAGCGGGAAAGCTAGATGATGAGGGATTTTGTAACACCTTCAGTGATGGTCAGTGGAAATTGACTAGAGGCTCATTCGTTGTGGCTCGAGGAAAGAAGTGTTCAAATTTATATTTGATGCAGTCTTCAATTTCTAGAGGCATTGTTAATGTGACGGAAAATGATAGTTCAACTGTACTATGGCATAAACGGCTTAGTCACATGAGTGAAAAGGGGATTAATTGTCTGGCCAAGAAGAATCAACTTTCTGGGTTGAAGAATGCTACACTGAAGAATTGTGCTCATTGTTTGGCTGGAAAACAAAGAAGAGTTTCATTTAAGACTCATCCTCCTTCAAGAAAATCAGATTTGCTAGAGTTGGTACATTCTGATGTTTGTGGTCCTTTGAAAGTAAGGTCGTATGGTGGTGCACTTTATTTCGTGACTTTTATTGATGACCATTCAAGAAAACTTTGGGTCTATACTTTGAAAACAAAAGACCAAGTGCTTGATGTGTTCAAACAGTTTTAGGCTTCAGTTGAAAGGCAAACTGGGAAGAAGTTGAAGTGCATCCGTTCTGATAACGGCGGTGAATATAGTGGACCATTTGATGATTATTGTCGTGCACAGGGAATCAGACATCAAAAGACACCTCTTAAGACACCACAGTTGAATGGCTTAGCCGAAAGAATGAACAGAACATTGATTGAGAGAGTCAGATGTTTGCTTTCAGATGCAAAGTTACATAGATCTTTTTGGGGTGAAGCTTTGTATACAGTGGCACATGTGATTAATTTGTCTCCAAGTGTTCCTTTGCAAGGTGATGTTCCAGACAAAGTTTGGTTTGGTAAGGATATGTCATATGATCACCTGCGTGTGTTCGGTTGCAAGGCTTTTGTACATGTTCCAAAGGATGAGAGGTCAAAGTTAGATGCCAAGACTCGTCAATGTATCTTTGTTGGTTATAGTCAAGATGAATTTGGGTACAGGTTATATGACCCAGTTGAAAAGAAGCTTGTTAGAAGCAGAGATGTTGTTTTCATTGAGGATCAGACCATTGATGATATTGACAAGGCGGAGAAAACCGATCCACAGAATAGTGATGACTTGACCGCCATGGATCCAATTCCTCTAACCCCTCCGCCAAATCCAGTTGAGGATGGCATGCAAGAAGATGTCCATGATGACCAGCAGGGTATGGGTGATTTTGATGCTGCCATGGATAGTGTTGTGAATGATCAACACCAAGGACCTATATCTCCACCAGCAGTTCCACTTCGGAGGTCTACTAGAGATCGACAGCCTTCTGTGAGGTATTCTTCTGATCAGTATGTTCTTTTAACTGATGGGGAAGAACCGGAGTGTTATGAAGAGGCTATGGGGAGTGAATGCAAAGTTCAGTGGGTTGATGCTATGAAAGATGAGCTTAAATCTTTACATGACAACCATACGTTTGAGCTGGTGAAATTGCCTAAGGGTAAAAGAGCTTTGAAAAATCGGTGGGTTTACAGGTTGAAGCAAGAAGAGAATTCTTCAACTCCACGATACAAAGCTAGATTGGTCGTCAAGGGTTTCAGTCAGAAAAAGGGGATTGATTTTGAGGAAATATTCTCTCCAGTTGTAAAAATGTCCTCTATCAGATCTATATTGAGTTTGGCATCCTATTATGACTTGGAAGTCGAGCAAATGGATGTGAAAACTGCTTTTCTTCATGGTGATTTAGAAGAAGAGCTTTACATGGAGTAGCCAGAGGGTTTCATTGCACAAGGAAAAGAGGACTATGTGTGCAAATTAAAGAAGAGCTTGTATGGTTTGAAGCAAGCTCCGAGGCAATGGTACAAGAAGTTTGAGTCTGTTATGGGGGAGCATGGCTACAAGAAGACTACTTCTGATCATTGTGTTTTTGTCAAGAAATTCTCTGGTGATGATTTTATTATTTTGTTGCTCTATGTTGATGATATGCTTATTGTTGGTCGTAATGCTTCTAAGATTAATATGTTGAAGCAAGAGTTGAGTAAATCCTTTGCGATGAAAGGCTTGGGGCCAGCAAAGCAAATTCTTGGCATAAGGATCACACGTGATAGAAATGCCAAGAAATTGTGGTTATCACAAGAGAAGTACATTGAAAAAGTACTTCAAAGGTTTAGTATGGATGAAGCTAAAGTGGTGAGCACTCCTCTTGCTACACACTTTAGATTGAGTATCAAGCAGAGTCCTTCCACAAGAGAAGAGAAATAAGACATGCAGAAGGTTCCTTATGCTTCAACCGTGGGTAGTTTGATGTATGCAATGGTATGCACAAGACCTGACTTAGCTCATTCTGTTGGCACCGTCAGTCGGTTTCTTTCTAATCCAGGCAGAGAGCATTGGAATGCAGTGAAGTGGATTATGAGATATCTTTGGGGTACTTCCAACTTGAAACTTTGCTTCGGCAATGAGAAACCTGTTCTAGTTGGTTATACAGATTCTGATATGGCTGGAGACATTGACTCCATAAAGTCCACTTCGGGTTACTTAATTATTTCTGCAGGGGGAGCTGTGGCTTGGCAATCCAGATTGCAAAAATGTGTTGCATTGTCCACTACTGAGTCAGAGTTCATTGCAGTGACCGAAGCGTGCAAGGAGTTGCTTTGGATGAAGAGATTTATGCAAGAACTTGGCTTTATCCAAGAGAGGTATGTTTTATTTTGTGATAGCCAAAGCGCTATTCATCTTGGTAAGAATTCAACCTTTCATGCTAGGTCTAAACATATCGATGTAAGGTATCATTGGATACGAGATGTTCTCGATGCTAAATTCTTAGAACTTGAGAAAATTCATACTGATGATAATGGCGCTGATATGTTGACTAAAGCCTTACCAAGAGAAAAGTTTGAAATATGTTGTTTGATCGTCGGGATGGCGAACACCTCCACATAGTCGGGAGGGGGAGATTTGTTGGGCGTGGGTCCCTCCTATGTGGAGGAAAGACCACTTTGCCCTTAGCCCTTTTAATTGAGGGGGCTATTGTATTTTGGCGAAGAGGAGTCAGAAGCAAAAAAAAATAAGAAAAAAAAAGAGAGTGGCGGCAGAGAAGAGAAGAAAGAGTGAGCTTTGCACAGTTTTGATCAAGTCGTCGATCGGAGGTTCATCCGTGGTCCGATCTTCTTGATTTTCTGGAAGTGGCTATAGGATACGTAGATGCTGATTGTGTACGGTGAGAATTTCCATCTGAACACTATAACGTTCTGCTTTGTGTCCGAACAGTAGTCACATTTTTTGGGGTGATTTCTCAACTTTCTCTCTTTGATTTTAATATCACTTGTTGATAGCTAAGTTAGAGTTGTGTACTCATTGTGTTAGCTGAATTATTGTGATATTGTAAACACACTCTCATTATAGTGGAGATTTTGACTGGACTCTTAAGTCCCGTGGTTTTTACCCTTTGATTTAAAGGGGTTTTCCACGTAAAAATTGTGTGTCTCGTGTGATTGGTTGTTTGTGATTATCCTTGGTTGAATTTGTGTTGCTGGAGTATATATATATATATATATATATATCTTGTGCAATTTAGTACTATATTTATAGATCCTGTTAATTGGGAGAGAAAGAATTACCGGTTGTGCTTTCCCGATTTTTCGGTAAGTTCGGTTTCTGCCCATCAATAGGAAGTCCTATATCAAGGTAGTAAATTCACTGCATTCATCACTTTGATATTATGCTGCAACAAAAGATAACCATGTCATACTCATATCCCACATTCGCTCAAGTTCTAGTAACATAGCCGATGTCTTTCATGGTTTTATCATTCTAAATCCTACAAGCCCTTTTTCTGTTGAGAAGTGGGACCAGAAAATCCATACATATTTTACGTGATTGTGGTTATATGTGGAAATTAAGTGATTCCTATTTGCTCACATAATTAAAGAATGCCTGATTGATTATTATCATTGACGACTTAATTTCTAAACATCAATTCTTTACCTAAAACTCTGTAATTAATGATAGGTGATTGGCGGACTGCTACAGATCCGTGACAAAGTTTTAGGTAAACTTATTTCAAAAATAGTTGATTTCCTCTTTTTCATCTTCCCACTTGCCTTTCTTACCTAACAATGCTTAGTTGATGGAAATTGAGGCAAGTTGTCGAGAATATCATAATCAAGGGAACTGCATAGCCAATACCAATCAAGAAATTCTGGTTTAAATAAATTTATTACAGAGAAATACATGATTGGGTATTTTGCATTTGATAGTCGTCCTAGGTTGTTTTCTCGTCAAAAATAATACAGTATTGAGCCTGGGCCTGGGCTGGCTATATACATCAAGTTTAACTTGTATTTATTAACAAACCGAAGTGACCAAATTGATGGAAGGAAACATAGATCATAATTAAACTTCTGGCCAATCTACTTTTATTTACTACAATTGTTGATTAATGTGCAAAACTGAGGGCTGAATCTTAAGCATTTGAAGGTATTTGAGCATAATTTGCCCATAGGAGGTTCTATATCAAGGTAGTAAATTCACTGCGTTCATCACTCCATAGGAGATTGATATTATATATGCTGCAACAGAAGATGGAATGTGTGTGTCTGTTTGCTGCAACAAAATTCCAAAATCAAAATCATCCAAGAAATGAAACCCCAAAGTCATTAATCTGAACATATATATGACTTACATCTCTAACTCTTTTATTCTCAATACAAATCCTAGAATTTTTTCATCATGTAATATAGAAATAGAGAAAATAAATAAATATAAAAGCATCTAATCATTCTTCATGCACTTCTTGTAGCAGGAATTCACATAGCTCTCAGTTTTCTCCTTATCTGAAGAAATCAAGAACAAACCCAATACATTATAAGAATCATATATATCCCTAACAATAACAAAATCTAATCGTCGATATAATCCTTTTCTGGAAAGATATAAAAAGTTGTGAGAGAGAGAGATAAAAGGTAAGAAGTTTTCGTACCGGACAAAAGACCAATAGGCATGGATTGTGCACAATTACTAGTACAGTCATAGAGAAACTCCAAGTGCGGAAGCCTGCATCTCAACTCACAGACTTGGAGACATATATTGGTAGCCAAGGGAGGCATCAGTTTTGAGCACTTGAGACCACACTTGTCTTCACAATCGAGTTGTTGTGGTGCCACTGGTGGTGTATCTAGTGTTTACTGATTTATTAGATCTAAAATTTTACATTTTAGCATCAAGGTATTTGGCTCAATGATAAATTATACGTATCTTTAGTTCAAAAAGTTAGTTTCAAATTTCTTCCCTAAAAATCGTATCTTATATATATATATATATATATATATATATATTAAGGAAATTATATGCGCAATAGAAATTGCTTGTTTTTGTAACTCTTCTTGCTCTCGCCCAAGCATAGAGATCAGATTCAGAATCATCAATCTTAGCTTATTGATCATGTTTCTATCTTGAAAATAAAAAGTTTGCAAGAACAGGGGATGCTATATATTGTGTTAACTGTTTAAACTTTAAAACAACTAATTATTCTCAAATAAATTTCTCTCACAAATACTAATCACTAATTAAAATAGCATAACAAGAACCGTTACAGGAAGATAACCATAGGGAAGGATTCTGTCCTGTTTGTTAATATTTACTCTAACTTTGCTTTTCTATCAATAAAAGTTTATATATATATATATATATATATATAATAACTTGAAAGACGAAAGCACACCTAACTAAACAATTTTTTTTTTTTTCTATAATAACTTGAAAGTCGAAAGCACACCTATCAATTTTTTTGTGTTAAAATCTTAAATATGATTATGATATGCGTATTAAAGGTGTCGTATTAACCATGTTTAAATATATCGTGTCATATTTATTATTTTATTTTCTTATTTATCAAACGTATCATATTCATATCGTATTTTCATAACTTATCAAAAATTATCAAGTCTACACCTAATATTTCATCGTGTATATATGAGAAGGAAATGTTAATGGGACATCCTCTGCTACCTACCTATATAAAGCCACATAAATAATTGAATTTATTATCTTTATAAAATAGATTAAAAAAAGAGACCTTGGGAGGGAGTTTATTAATTTTTTATATGATTTGCTCAAAGGGGTTTGATGTTCTCTTGTCTATATATGATCCTGTAGGTGGCAAGATTAGTAAAGAAACCATAAAGCTCTTAAATTGGGATGCTCAAATTCTTGTCATTGGATTTGCCAGTGGTGAAATTAATCTCTGTACCTGACCGGCTAATTTCATTCTTCTTGCTAAATTAGTGATGTTTAAAGGAGAATAATTAACGGTGTTTGAAAATAAAAAAAATACCATTAAATGATTAAATTTAACAGTATTTATTGGATACAAAATATGGCTAAATTTATTCAATTAACGACGTTTATCCGTTAAAACGCCGTTAATTGAACAAATTTAGCAGTGTTTTCTTTGATGCATATATCTTCTATATATATATATATATATATTCAGTACTTGATATTATACAAGACCATGAACAGAGACGCTAGCTGCATGAGAATATATATATATATATACACAAATGAGTTGAAATGTGCTGTGAGATTGTGTGCTTTTTTGTTGTATAAAAATATGGATTAATTAGTTCTAGGACTGTATAGTTTGAACATCTGATAATTGGTTTTATTAGGTTTGTATGGAGTGAGCTTTCAATTAGCTAGCCTGCAAAATAATAAGTGCCTAGCCTCTGGTCTGGCATAATTAAAATAAATGAATGAAAACTTTATAATTAATAGACAAATAAAGATTTGTAGTTGAAAGAGTTAAATATAGCTTCAATGCAGCAGTTATGGATAGCTAATTAACATTAAACCAGTTAGCTCGCTCAATAGTCAATTCCAACATTAAACCAGTTAGCTAGCTAGTACTTGTCTTGAACACCTTTCTCTCTCACACATCTATTTTGTGCACAACTGGACTCTCCATCGACTCCTTGCTATAAATGAACGAAAACTTTTCAACAATATTAGGTCGTAGACTTTTAAATTGAATTTGGATTAAGCTAATCTTTTTTTAGTTTGGATGATAGTCCATTAAAAGTATGGAAAAAATTTATGTTATTCAGAATTTTCTTTTTTTTTTTTAAGTATTTATATTTTGTTTTTGTGTCCGACACATATACAGATATAGATATAAGGATATAATCCTTCAAGTATATGAACAAACTTAGAAAAAAATTGAATATATAATACATACTTGTATCCGACACTTATCTCCGAGCGCAGATAACATAAGAGAAAACTGTTGTAATTAATTTTGCAGGCCGTTCTCGACTTGATTTTAGGCCGATCCGGCCTCTAGTGGCCAGACTCAATCAGTGGTTGGCCAAAAATTGCCTAAACCAAGTCGGAAAGGGGGAGAGATCGGGAGGGAGGAAAGAGAAAGGAAGAAAAAAAATTTAAAATTTAAAAACTAAAATAAAATAAAATAAAATAATTTCATATTTTAGTTTTTGTAATTTTTAAAAATAATTGTTTACTTTTTAAAAATATTTTTAAAAAAAATTCAGAGATTAATAATTTTTTAACAAGTAATTATAATTTTTTTATATTTTAAAAATAAATTTAATTAAATATTTTACTTTTGTAACTTTTAAAATAGTTTTTCTTTTTTAATTTTTTTTAAAAATATAATTTCAAAATTTTTATATTTTTAAAATAATTTTTTAATATTAAAAAAAAATCAGGTATTAATTTAAAAAATATATTATTTTATCTTTTTTAAAATATTTTTTTTCTTTTTTACAAAAATTCAGATATTAATTTCTAAAAATAAAATTATGCCACGTGTCATCACCTGATTATTCATTGTCACGTCATCATCTATATTTAACGGTATTAAGTCTAAGCACCACATTAATACACATTTTGATAATATAAGTATCATATTAAACATTTTTAAAATACATATATCACATTAAAAAATTTAATAAATTTCAAAGTATCCCAAAAAAATATGCAAGTTTTTGAAAGACAAGACAGTAGGCTTTTATATTAAGATATTAATAAAAAAAATTTTTTTATCAAATTACCAACGTTTTCAAATTATATACCAAAATGCTCTCATTTAAAAATCAGTTCGGAAGTCGTCATATGATATGGCGACTTTCCAAATAAATTTTTATTTTATTTTCTTAAAAATCTTGCTCAGAAGTCGCCATATGATATGACGACTTTGAGCTAATTTTTTTAAAAAAAATGATTTTTATAAGTCAGAAGTCGCCATATGATATAACGACTTTCTGACTTATATTTTGTAAATACTTTTTAAAATTAGTTCGGAAGTCGCCATATGGCGACTTCCGAACTAGTTTTTTTTTTTTAAATTTTAAATTTTAAACGTTTACAACAGTGAAAAAAAATTTAATTAAATTTTTTAACCATTATAAAACGGATAAAAAAATTCAATCGGGCAACGGTCAATCGACCGTTGCCCACCCCCACCCCCTATAAATACGCCCTTTCCCTTCATATTTTTTAACACAAATTTTTATTTACTAATCTCTCTCTCTCTCTCTCTAAATTTTACTACTCTTTCTCTCTAAAATTTTCTCTTAGTGTACGAATTCAAATGGCTTCATCGTTATTGAGGTTGCAAGATAAGCACATATCCGCAGTTATATATGAAGAGGTTAGTAATTTTTTATCATATTTTTTTTAAAAAAATTATAATTTATCATTATTAATTTTGTATTAATTTTGTTATTAATTTTATAAAATTATAAACTGGATATTTATAATAATAATTTTATAATTAATTATCTTTCAAAGAGATTTCATTATTAAATTTTTTATGATTTTATAATTATTTAATTTAATTAAATATGAACACGACCCTGTTCGTGTCACGGACTCGGAACTTTAGCCTTGCGAACCCTGTGGCTTTAAGCTGGAAATCGCTTTCTTCTATGCCTAAGTCAACCTACTAACACTTAAGAAAGATACTAGTAACTAAAAGTTACTAGGGCTAAACAGAAAAAAAACATAACAAGAGAGAGTAAAGAAGAATTCTCTTGTATATTACTCAAATGAGTTGAATGATACAAATGAGGCTGGGGAGGCCTCTATTTATATTTCAGCCCCCTTAGATCAACGGTTCAGATTTAAACAAATGAACGGCTAAGATTACATTATCTAGAGGCCTAAAGGAATTTAAACTCTATATTTTACTGCTTCTAGAACTTCCAGGTAAGGTCTATCTTCCAGGGCCTTCTAGAATGCTCCAGGAATTGGGTCTATTCTAGTGGGTCAATATGCTCTTTGTAACTTAGATCTTGGGCCTGGACCTGTTGTGTGCATAACGGACCCGAGCGGGATCACACGGGCCATGACATTCTCCCCTACCTGTTCCAGCGATGCCTTCGTTGCGTCCTTTGCATGAAACTGCTCAATCGTATCCTGGAACTGCCACAATGCCTCTGCTGGTTCCCAACTTGCCTCACTGTTGGGTGGTCCTTCCACTGGACAAAGTACTCATGCCTTGGCCTGTAGTTCTTTCGTCGTACCACTCGATCTGCAAGTATACACTATATATCTCTGTCGCAGGAAGACTTCACTCCTAGCTGATGGAGACTCAATTAAGAGTTGTAAACCCAAGTGCAGGTTATGTTCCAGTAATAAATTCTCGGGTGTCCGAGGTCGAACCACAGGGAAGCGTATTAGTAAGTATAAGTTTATAAATATATAAGAAAAAGAAAGTAAACAAGATATTAGGGAATCAACAACAAAACAAGATAAACAAGATATTAGAGAACAAAATAAACAAAATAACATAAAAGAAATTAAACAAGATATAAAAAACAATAAGAAAAGATGTTGAGGTTAGAGAATCCACTCTTGGTGTTATGCTAAGATTAATCTTGTTTTATTACACAATTGAAATTCACACATAAGGGAGGTTCCAATCGGAAGGTTTAGCAATTCAGTTCAAATTGTCCAACGTCCATAGCATATGATATTATGTTCATTTGGTGTCCTCAAAACTCATAAAAAGAGTCCAAGCATTCCTTATGCCAAGGTATATGTCTACAACAAATCAAGGTTATGAAACCAAGCATTTACTGTGCCATTTTCATTGTCAATAATGAATCAAGATCCCTACTTTGCAAGTATGATTTTAAACCAAAAGAAAATATTATCTATACTAGTGTTTATAAATGATGATTCATTTTAGCTCATGTTTAAGAGACTAACCTTAGCATTTACCAAAAGCTTCACCTCATCACCTCAACAATATGATTAGCAACACATACTAGATATCAATAAAATGAAAAGAAATGTAAGAAGCATAAGTAAATAAAGAAAAAGAAAACTAGAGAAGGAAAGAAGAAGAAAACTTAGAGAATTTTATTACAATGGCTAATATCCTACCAATGTACAATGTTTCTTTACAATCATCCAAGGCCCTCTATTTATACACATTTTGGAGAGCTAAATGACAAGAGACAAGCTTTATAAATTTCAAAGGTAGGTATAATAGGTGGGTGCATTTTTCTAACAATTTTCATCATATTGTATGACAATTCTGATCAGCCAGCTTGATGGTTGCTTTTGTCAATGTTGGAGGCTTGATATGATCAAATGGTCTTCTAGAACAATATTCCTCTATCAGTTTGTGATCCATAGCCGTTGGAATCAGCTCATTTTCTCATGTGGATCAGAAGATATGATCAAAATACCAAAACTGGTCAGAACAGACGGCATTGCACATCAGCCAACTTGATACCACATTTCGCTAGGGAAAACGACTCCGTTTCAAGAAGTGTAAAGCATGAAAAAGATAGATATGCCTCTTAAATTTGTACTGTAAAAATTTCAGCCTTAATGCTTCAGTGAAACTCCAGATATAGCTGATATGAAAAAAGGTGTCGGAACTGGAACTGAACTGGATTTGCCCTTAATTCTTGATTTAACCTAGTAATCTGAAATCACTCAAAGAAACTCGTGAAAAATACCAAATTACATAAAAATATAAAAGATCATAAACACAATTATACTAAGCAATAATAACTCGTATTTGACACAAAACAATAATAAAACATAACTAAAAACTATTTAATTATACGAGTTATCACACCCCCACACTTAGATTGTTGCTAGTCCCTAGCAACGACTCAATCCAAAAAAATAAATAAATAAACAGGAAAACAAGTTAAAGGGATCTCAAACAAACAAGCAAGATCAAGCGTAAGAATTGGCAAGGCATCCAATTAAGTATCATTGGCATATTAAGTTCGAGTAAAGGGTCAATGAGATTAAAATTGAAGGCATTACCTTACGATTGAGGAACTTCCTTCTTGGCGAGACTTTAGCTAGCCATGGAGGACTAGGCAAACTATAGCTTCATAAGTACACATGCTAAGATCCTTGTCACTGCAGTTCACAAGTGAACTTGACAAATCTGATCGGTACAGAGATGAATCTGAGGCTTATGGACAAGTGAGGGGTGGAATGTTCAAACATAATCTGAGGTTTATCACAAGTTAGGCTCAAGAAATATAATAATAATGTGATCAATCCTCTCAAAATATTTCCATTCTCACTCATCCTTAGTCCTATGTTCAACATAAATATTTTGAAAAGAAAACAAAAAGCAAGAAAAGACTCGATCCAAAGAAAATAGAAAAGTAAAAACCTCTCTATAATGAAGAACCTCGAATCCTGAATTCTGATTTTTTTTAAGCACAAGTGATTTTCTTTTGATTTGTGCCCTCATTGGGACATCTTTTATGCACAATCACATCTATTCATAATCATCATTCTTGTTTTTTTTTTTTTTTTTTCAGAAATCACATTGGATTCCATACTTTCTTTTTCTTTCTTTTCATTCAATTGATCAAACAAGACAGATTTTCATCAACTCTTTTTTTCAGCATCTTTTTCTCAACTCATCACAACATTGTTTTGGCATCAATAAGTTCGAAGTTCACGACTCTAAAAACAGTCACTCATTCTAACTACCCTCTTTTGCATTATTCCCATTTTTTTTTCAGATTTCAAAAGATAACAAAATAAACAAGAAGGAAACACACAATCCCAAACCCAATGATCACAAATATTATCATAAAAGTATAAAGAGGGAATGGGGGTCGGAATCGTATCCGTTCACTTTGGCATAATTTCTGGAGTTCATATCTAGGGATCCAACCCGAAGGTTTACAACCTATGGGCTCCTAATGTAAGGGGGCAAAGATAAGGGGCTTTCTAGATAGTGACTTTGTTCTAAGATCAGATCATGTATAGATGCAAGCATCTATGTGATGACCTAAATCTGCATGTGGAATGAAGAGAAAAAGTAAACTTACTATGTCTTCCCAATTTTCCGTGGCTTTCCAAAGGCTCACCATGAATTCACATTCCAACAAAAATCGAACCGATCTGCCAAAAACAATCTCAAAGACATTTGATCATCAAAAATATTCAATTTTCAGAAAACCAAATTGAAAATAACCTAGATAACTTAATCAAAGCCTTTGTAACTCTATTGCTTTATCCACATACTTGCCAAGAACATACACGAAAGTAGTAAAACACATGGAGATAATAAACGGACCAGATAGTGTTTTTTTTTTTTTTTTTAAAAGATTAAATCAAACTGACAAGGTATGTCTCAAGTCTCCCTTACTCAGACCTTGTTCAGAATTAATACTTCTAAATGGCTTAAAACACAACAAATTTTTTTTTTTTTTTTACAAATTAGCAAAATATGTCCCTTACCCCCTACTAAAATATGACATTGTCCCCAATGTCAAATTTTAAAGGTAGAATTTAGGAGATATTACCTGCAGAGGTTGCTAACCACTTATTATAACTGAGAAACAACAAACAAAATGTTAGATAATGTCACAAAGACAAAGTGCAATCCACTCCTTGCTTGTCCATATCTCTTTTTCTTTTTCCGAGCGTTTGCGAAACAACCATAGCAGGTAAATACTCATAAGCTTGGAGCTTTTTGAGTAAATCTTCAATGGTTGTAGCAGAAATTATGGTTCTCCTTGCCTCTGAAAACATGAATCCATTTTCCACAGCATTATCTAAATATGAAAGCAAATTACTAAAATAACCATTAATATTAAGCAAACCAATGGGTTTCTTATTTGTGACCAAAGATGACCAAGAAGCCACGCAAGCTATTTCTTCCAATGTACTCAGACCTCCTGGTAAAGCAATGAATGCATCGGCAGAATGGTACATGATTGTCATCCGTTCAGGGATACTTCAGACTTGTATTTCCTTACCCAATATAGGTCTACAAAAACCTGTGAATAGTTTTGGCACGATTCCTAGAACTGGACTTCCTCCGGCGTGTGCTGCTGTAGCGACTGCTCCCATTAAACCCGTACTACCGCCTCCATAAATCATCTGAATCTTTTGTTGGGCAAGTATTACTACAACTCTTATGGCTTCATCAGCATTTATTTTATTTTTCCCTGGATAAGCACCTCCAAAGACACAAATTTTTTCAATGCGCTGGGACGAAGTACTTTCCATTTTTTTTCGAGTGCCTGAAAGAGAATGAGTACATGGTGTAATATATAGAGGACTGAATAGTGAATCAGACAAGAGTAATAATGTCGCCGAAAGTGTATTTGACCTGTCAGAAGAAAATGTTAACCTAACAAAATATTTTTGCGTGATTTCAAGAAGAAAATCAAAAAGAGAAGAAAAATCAACCGTAAAAGACCAATGCAAAAAAATTACACAAATCGAACAACACGTAAATTAAACCGAAATGAAGTTATTGCAAATCAAACCAAAAGCTGAGAAGTCATTTATTGTAGTTGTGATTGTGGCTCACATCTTCCTCTGGTTTTACGTCCAGAAACGGCTTAAACGCCTTCTATGAGTCGAGGATATGCTTCCCATCCAGTTTTCTTACAAGCTGGCAAACAGGGTCTTTTAACATCATATTCCCAAGATGTTGCCATTCCCTTTGGAATTGCGGCCATAAATCAAGAATTTCTCTTTGTACGTCTCCACTAGGATGCGTCTCAAGAGAAAGTTGGATATTACCCAAATTCTCCTTACTCAGTCCATCCTTAATGAATTCAATTTTATCATCTCGATGAGAGGACGGAATCCCAATAGAACGACATTTACCGTTACACGTCCATCGTGCACATTTGTGGCAATTTGAACTCATGCGCTTTGCTCGTCGCTTCTTTGCAAAAGTGCTTCTACCTGTACCTGGTAAATGCAAAACAGGAAGATATTCATCTTCACGTACCTTGGCTTCAATTATCCAACGTATGTCTTCAGGAATCTCTTTGTGTATAAGCATTCTTAATCTTTCAAATCGAACTTGGTAAAGCTTCAGTAAAATATTTTGAGGAAAAGGAGGAAATCGTTTCTGCAATCTTGTGAGAATATCATCCATCCTGAAAAAAAAAATTGAAAGAGAAATTGAAAGAGAAATTTATATACAATATCAGTTTTGTGGGTAGCTGATGGGACTGACTTAAATAATCACGGAGTACCGTTATCCGCCATTTAACCGGGGTTAAAAAAAATTATATTTACATTAGTTATTTTCAAAACAAGGATCAGAAAGAAAAACAACCTCTTCTTGAGTAACATGATTTTCCAAAAAGAGTTTGAGTCTTTGTCCATTTACCTTGAATACGTTACCATTTTTAGGATTCTCAATGTCAACTGCTCCATAATGATACACATGCTTAACCACAAATGGGCCAGTCCATCTTGATCTCAACTTACCAGGAAATATGTGAAGTCTAGAATTATAAAGTAGAACTTTTTGCCCAACATCAAATGTTTTTCTTGAAATTAACTTGTCATGAAAGGCTTTAGTTCTTTCTTTATGAATTTTAGAATTCTCATATGCATCATTTCTGAGTTTCTCAAGTTCATTTATTTGTAATTTCCGTAAATTAGAAGCGTCATCAAGGTTTGAGTCGAACATTTTAATGGCCCAATATGCTTTATGCTCAAGTTCCACAGGTAAATGACAAGGTTTTCCATAAACTAGCCTTTAAGGAGACATGCCCAATGCTATTTTAAAAGCTGTTCGATAGGCCCATAATGCATCGTTAAGTCTAAGAGACCAATCTTTGCGATTTGGATTAACCGTCTTTTCCAAAATTTGTTTAATCTCCCTATTTGCTAATTCTACCTGTCCATTTGTCTGCGGGTGATAAGGGGTTGCAACTTTGTGTGTAATGGCATATTTCTTCATTAATGTTTCAAAAACCTTGTTGCAAAAATGTGTTCCCCCATCACTTATGATAGATCGAGGAATTCCAAATCAACTCAAAATATTTTCTTTTAAAAATTTAATCACTGTTTTGTGATCATTATTTCGACATGGAATTGCCTCTATCCACTTTGAAACATAATCTATTGCAACTAAAATGTATAAGAAACCAAAAGATGGTGGAAATGGTCCCATGAAATCAATACCCCAACAGTAAAAAATTTCAATTACAAGAATTGGGTTCAAAAGCATCATGTTTCTTTTCGAAATGGAACCTAATTTTTGACAACTTTCACATGACTTGCAAAAATTATATGCATCTTTGAATAAAGTTGGCCAGTAAAATCCACACTGTAAAAATTTTGCAGCTGTTTTCTTTGATGAAAAATGACCACCACATGCCTCGGAATGACAAAACTTAATTACACTACTTACCTCATTGTCGGGAATGCATCTTCGAAAAATCTGATCAGGATAATATTTTAACAAGTAAGGGTCATCTCAGTAGAACTTCTTTACCTCATTCAGAAACTTCTTTTTATCATGGGGGCTCCATTGAGAAGGAATTTTTCCCAAAAAGGAATATTTTAGGTCGGATGGAAATGGTTTTAAATCCAGCTTGGGTGGTTCAATAGTTGATGGTACAGTGACATTTGTGAGTGATGGAAGTTCCTCAAACTTTTGTTTCCAACAATGCTTATCCTGAAAAGAATTTAGCAAAGAATCAGTGTGTGAAATTTCTGAAGCATTATCAAACTCACATTCAATTAAATAAGCTTCTAAAGGATCATGGAATGTGGTAGTGGTGAGATGTTCATGAACAAGTTCTTCAATGAAATCCACTTCATGTACTTCTGAATCATCACCAGGTTGCTTGCAAATGTTGAACACATTTAATTCTAAAGTTCATAAATTTCTGCATTTTGATTCAAATTCTTTATTGTTTGCAACCTTTGAGGAAAAGGAGCAGGATGCATACCTTTTTCTTTGTCCAAATTTTCAAGAAGTTCAGACTTACCATCATCCTTACCATTACTTTTCGGAGGGGAAGGAGGATCTTGGTCTTTTGATGGAATATTTTTGTCAATTGCCTTTCCACTTCGAAGAGTTGTGATAGAACTGGCGTTTTCCTGTTGAGTTTCATTGGAGCAAGAAACAAGACATTGAGTAGAAGGGTTAGGCTGAGGTTGAGCAGGAAACTTACCTTTTTCTTGAGTGCGTAATGAAGCTGTCAATGTGGACAAGGTGTTTTTGATCTCATTGATTTCCTGTGAAGTTTGGTTATTCACATTTGCTTGTGTTTGCATGAATGCTTGCAATGTCTCTTCCAAGGTTTGTACACGTGAAGGTTGATAGGAAAAAGTGTTGCCCGGCTTTTGAGATTGTGGTACCTGAACATGATTATTATTCCGCCAACTGAAGTTGGGATGATTTCTCCATTCAGGGTTATACGTTTCAGAGTAAGGAGAAGGAAAAGGCTTTTTAAATGTGTTTATGGAATTTACTTCATCATGCAACGCTTCTTTAAGAATGGGAATGTTTGGACATTCAGAAGTGGGGTGTCCCATGATTTCACAAATTCCACAACTTTCTTCATTTTTAACCGTTTTGACTTCTTTTACTTCTCTAAGTTCCATGGCTTCAATCTTTCTAGCCAAATTAGCTACTTTAGCTTTTATCTCATCTTCTTGACTAAAATGATATTTACCTCTGTTAGAAACAAGATTAGATCTATTGGAACTTTCAGAGGAATTATCTGTGTGCCAGGCTTGAGAGTTATCTGCCAAATGGTCTAGGTAGTCAAAGGCTTCTTCAGGTTCTTTTTCTAGAAACTCACCGTTACACATTGTTTCAACAAATTGTTTAGTTTCGGGAGTTAAACTTTCATAAAAGAAACTAATAAGACGCCATTTTTCAAAACCATGATGTGGACAAGAACTTAACAATTCTTTAAAACGCTCCCAGCACTGAAAAAATACTTCATTTTGATTTTGATTGAAATTTTGAATCTGTCTTTTCAAAGCAGTAGTTTTATGTGCTGGGAAAAATTTCTTTAGAAACTCAGTTTGTAATTCTTGCCATGTGCCAATTGACCTTGGTTTTAAATTATGAAGCCAAATTTTTGCTTTATCTTTTAAAGAAAAAGGAAATAATTTTAGCTTGACAATTTCATTTGTACATTGTTGGTCATTAAAGGTGACACATACATCTTCGAAGTCTTTTAGAAACGAGTAAGCACTTTCCGATTCTAACCCATGGAAATTTGGAAGCAAAGCTATCATACCTGGTTTAAAATGAAAGTTGTTTGCATTGAGAGGAAAAATAAAACAAGAGGGTGATGAGCTTCGAGTTGGTTGCAAGTAGTCACGCATGGTGCGTACTTGTCTGTTCTCATCTTCAGCATGAACACTTTCATTGTCAGCCATGGTAGGAGTTGTATTAGAAAGATTACCTGAAAAAGTTTCACAATAAAATCTAACTAAACGACGAGATCTAAAATCACGTCGCCAAACAAGAATAAAACAAAGTTAATATACAGATAATATATTTATATAAATATAAACTTTACAATATAAATATAAATATATAGAAAATTAGGCGGTATAACCAGCCAATAAAAATAAATATACTTATAAACTTATATACTTAGTATTGCCTCCCCGGCAACGGCGCCAAAAACTTGATGGAGACTCAATTAAGAGTTGTAAACCCAAGTGCAGGTTATGTTCAAGTAATAAATTCTCGGGTGTCCGAGGTCGAACCACAGGGAAGCGTATTAGTAAGTATAAGTTTATAAATATATAAGAAAAAGAAAGTAAACAAGATATTAGGGAATCAACAACAAAACAAGATAAACAAGATATTAGAGAACAAAATAAACAAAATAACATAAAAGAAATTAAACAAGATATAAAAAACAATAAGAAAAGATGTTGAGGTTAGAGAATCCACTCTTGGTGTTATGCTAAAATTAATCTTGTTTTATTACACAATTGAAATTCACACATAAGGGAGGTTCCAATCGGAAGGTTTAGCAATTCAGTCCAAATTGTCCAACGTCCATAGCATATGATATTATGTTCATTTGGTGTCCTCAAAACTCATAAAAATAGTCCAAGCATTCCTTATGCCAAGGTATATGTCTACAACAAATCAAGGTTATGAAACCAAGCATTTACTGTGCCATTTTCATTGTCAATAATGAATCAAGATCCCTACTTTGCAAGTATGATTTTAAACCAAAAGAAAATATTATCTATACTAGTGTTTATAAATGATGATTCATTTTAGCTCATGTTTAAGAGACTAACCTTAGCATTTACCAAAAGCTTCACCTCATCACCTCAACAATATGATTAGCAACACATACTAGATATGAATAAAATGAAAAGAAATGTAAGAAGCATAAGTAAATAAAGAAAAAGAAAACTAGAGAAAGGAAAGAAGAAGAAAACTTAGAGAATTTTATTACAATGGCTAATATCCTACCAATGTACAATGTTTCTTTACAATCATCCAAGGCCCTCTATTTATACACATTTTGGAGAGCTAAATGACAAGAGACAAGCTTTATAAATTTCAAAGGTAGGTATAATAGGTGGGTGCATTTTTCTAACAATTTTCGTCATATTGTATGACAATTCTGATCAGCCAGCTTGATGGTTGATTTTGTCAATGTTGGAGGCTTGATCTGATCAAATGGTCTTCTAGAAAAATATTTCCCTATCAGTTTGTGATCCATAGCCGTTGGAATCAGCTCATTTTCTCATGTGGATCAGAAGATATGATCAAAATACCAAAACGGGTCAGAACAGACGGCATTGCACATCAGCCAACTTGATACCACATTTCGCTAGGGAAAACGACTCCGTTTCAAGAAGTGTAAAGCATAAAAAAGATAGATATGCCTCCTAAATTTGCACTGTAAAAGTTTCAGCCTTAATGCTTCAGTGGAACTCCAGATATAGCTGATATAGAAAAAGGTGTCGGAACTGGAACTGAACTGGATTTGCCCTTAATTCTTGATTTAACCTAGTAATCTGAAATCACTCAAAGAAACTCGTAAAAACACCAAATTACATAAAAATATAAAAGATCATAAACACAATTATACTAAGCAATAATAACTCGTATTTGACACAAAACAATAATAAAATATAACTAAAAACTATATAATTATACGAGTTATCACTAGCTTCGGCCAGTCTCGCTACGTTGCACTCACATAGTGCCTGAGATATAACTCCCGTAAAACATCCCCTCTCTCGGTCCCAATCCGTTTGGGGATGCACACTGGTGGAAAAGTTCAAGTCTGACCCCAGCAGCTTGAACAACTCAGTCCACATCACTACTATAGTGCTCCCAAACTCATTTGCCTTAGGCAAACCTGCAATAAAATCAACAGAGTCGCTTTCCCCTTGGCGCTCTGGTATGGACAATGGCTGTAAGAGTCTAGCTGGTGTCTTAAGCTCAACCTTATCTTGTTGGCACACTAGACAAGTTTCCACATAGACCTCAACATCTTCCTGCGTGTGTGGCCAATAATAACGGTCCTCCAACAGGCCTCTCTTCTGGACCGTGCAGAAAAGCTCTGTCTCATCGAGCTTTTGACTCTCTAACATCATTGTTTGTCCATCTTGCATCAGCACTTCTCCACAAGCAAAGTTTGATGAATCAGTTTTATCCACACCTCTCTTGAGTGGCTGCCCCTTGGGCAACTCGACAGGCATCACATCCTCAAAGGATTACTACACCTCTAGCACCTCCATGGAGTCTCATCCTTAGGCTACTGAGACTTATCAAATTTTAGGGTCGTCAAGTAGGTGTCTTTATCTCTGGGCACCTCCTTGGCAAACTGGATTGCGGATAGCACCTTGGCTCCAACACTTGTCTCTCGATTCACTGGCACAACACATTGATAACGGGTATCCAAGATACATATGCAATCAGCAAAAGGTATAAGGAGAGCATTAATCCGGTAAAGGAAATTTAATCCAAGTACAAAATCATAGTCATCCAATGGGATTACCTCAATATTTTTCTTGCCCTTCCAATCTCCAAGTTATAGCTCCACTCCTTGTGCGACACCCATGGTTGGGACCTCCTTAGAGTTAACAGTCTTGATCCATGAATACCAAGCTTGAAACCAAGCTTCCTGGCTACCTTTTCGGACATGAATAGGTCAGATGCTCCTGTGTCAACTAGAGCACTCTTTTGCCTTCCTGCGATGGTGATGTCCACGAACATCAACCCCTTATGTTTTTGGCACCTCCTTGCCTTGACAAAACTGAGTATAATTGAACCAAGCTTCAGAGTCTCATCCTCTAGCTCATCATCCTCCTTTTTGATGGAGAACAACTTGGTTCGCTCTAGGCAGTCTCGTATTTGATGCGGACCTGTACATAAGAAGCACTCCACTGGCTCCCTGTTCTTCTTGTCGGACTGTTTGTTGGACTTCCATCTCTCTGTTAGTGGCTTCCCATCACCATTATTGGATTGTTGATTCTTGTCTCCCCCACCATTACCCTTGCCCTTGGGCTTGGGCTTGGAAGACTCGAACTTGTCCGACTTCTTAGAACTAAGGTCGAGTAAGGACTCAGCTATAGCCATGGCTTTGGTCAGATCCTAGACACTTCTCCGCTGCAACTCTTGCTTTGCCCAGGGTTTAAGTCCATCCATAAATAAAAAGAATGCCTCCTTCTCCCCGATATTAGAAAACTAGATCATGAGTTCACTGAACTCCCGCACATACTCCCTAACTGTGCCTTGTTGCGTAAGCCGTCGCAACTTGGCACACGCCTCATCCTAGGCATATTCAGGGTAAAACTGTTGCCTGAACTTAGTTTGGAACACCTTCCAGGTTCCAATGGCAGTGCAACCATGCCTCTCATCGCTGCACCTATGACGCCACCATAAAAGAGCAACATCAGTAAAATACATGGAAGCAATGTTTACCTTAGTGGCATCATCATCAATGCTCATCGCACGAAAATACTGTTCCATGTCAACATCCTTCGCCGATCTGGTTCCCTTGAACTCCTTTGGCTTAGGAATCTCTATCCTGTGCTTGGGTGTCACAGCTAACACGCCACCTCTTATGGCTGCTTTGCATGAAGTGATCTCTCCTTGAGCTCCTCCATCTCATTCTGCATGGCCACTATCATGGCCTCTAGAGTATCATTGTTTTGAGTTAGGATGTCTATTGCCTCATTGAGAGCCACTTGCATCATGTCTTTGACCTCTTCCCTCGCGGAGTCTAGCTCTTCGATGCAGCCCTCAATGATCTCCAGATTCTCCTGCATGTCTCCAACGGTCACCTCGAGCTTGGCCATCCTGCCATCCATGGACGATAGAACATCCCTCGAATTGGCCTTCTTAGCTCTCTCACGAGTCTCTGGGACCTCATGTGTCTGGTTATTTGCCTGAGATGCCATCCCTATGATCAGCACTTTTCATGAACCACGAGCTCTGATACCAACTGTCACGGACTCGAAAGTTTAGCCTTGCGAACTGTGCGGCCTTAGGCTGGAAATCGCTTCTTTGTATGCCTAAGTCAGCCTGCTAACACTCAAGAAAGGCACTGGTAACTAAAAGTTACTAGGGCTAAACAGAAAAAAAACATAACAAGAAAGAGTAGAGAAGAATTCTCTTGTATATTACTCAAATGAGTTGAATGATACAAATGAGGCTGGGGAGGCCTCTATTTATAGTTGAGTCCCTTTACATCAACGATTCAAATTTAAACAAATGAACTGCTAAGATTACATTATCTAGAGGCCTTAAGAAATTTAAACTCTATCTCTTAGAGTTCTAGATAAGTTGGAACTGTTGGGCAGTAACTATCTTTTACTGCTTCTAGAACTTTCAGGTAAAATATATCTTCTAGGGCCTTCTAGAATGCTCCAGGAATTGGGCCTATTCCGGTGGCTCAAGATGCTCTTTGTAACTTAGATCCTGGGCCTGGACCTATTGTGTGCATAATGGACTCGAGCGGGATCACGCGAGCCGTGACATTCGGGTCTTACAATCGAGGAATTTTTTTTTCGAAGATCCACATCCATCTATTATCAATCACTTAAAGAGTGCCGGATTTTATTATGCAAGTCAAATTCGACAATGTATGCTTCTGCCGGACTTAATTAGTGCGTTGGTTGAACAATGAAGACCTGAGACGCACACTTTTCATTTGCCGTATAGTGAATGCACAATCACTTTAGAAGATGTTGCGCTCCAACTTGGACTACTAGTAGATGGCATGCCAGTTATAGGTGCAAGTCTTCTAGATTGGAATGAAGAGTTACAAAATATATTAGGCGTTGTACCTCCAGAAGAGTGTTTGAAGGGCTCAATGGTGACAAAAACGTTGCTGCAGTCATTGCAAAATCTACCCGACCACGCAAGCAAAGAAGAGGTAAAATATGCTGCTAGAGCATATATTTTACGTTTAATTAGAGGAATGCTAATGCCGGACAAATCAAGCAGTCTGGTACATTTAATATATCTTCCATTGCTTCGTGATTTAAAGCACACAACAAATTATAGTTGGGGTTCTGCGTGTTTGGCGGTTTTGTATAGAGAACTGTGCCGAGCTACAGTTTTTGACTGCCATGACATAGGTGGATGTTTACTGCTTCTGCAGTCATGGGCTTGGCATCGACTTCCATTTCTTACTCCGCGCGAGAATTTTTCGCCTGTATACCAACTAGCAAGCAGGTGATAATCTTGATTATTTTTATTAATTTTGTACGAACCTGTATTTTTATTAAGACTATTAAGATTTTATATGCTTTTTAATAGGTGGAGTCATCCTAAATATTGTAGCGATATTCCGCTCGACCTTCGAATTATAAGATCACGACTAGTTCGAGAAACATATCAAAAGGTAAATGTTTCGATTGTTACATTCAAGTATTTTTGTATTTAATCCATATGAAACTAATAATTTATAATAATTATTAGCAGTTTGTGTGGATGCCGTATTCTTCAAATCAAATTATGGCATATCTTCCATCGGATACAACTAATAATTGCAATATATGGATAGCAAACACAGCATTGATATGCTTTGCATATGTAGAGTGGAAAGCTACTGATAGGGTGTTGCTATAATTTGGGATGCAACAACCAATTCTGCAACCAAAGGCGAACCTTGATAAGGTTCATAAGATTGATATGCGTGGGCGCCACGATGTATTTTGGCCTACGAAGCATCGACAAAGGATCCATTTGTGGAATGAACGTTCTAAACAAATTCCGACAGGTATACCTATTGTTCGTAATAATTTTAACCCATCGGCAGATTACATAAGATGGTTATAAAATGAAGGTCGGCCTTTTGTTTGTCCACCGTCGGAGTTTGAACATGTTCGGAGTATGTCATTTCCCGGACATACTTCAAATCCAGTCCATCCTACACAAGAAATGGAAGTTCCTACACCTAGCCGACAACTTCGACGGACGCGTCAACCGGCCTCATTACATGCGGCGGAGTTCACTACACCAAGGATGTCATTTAGTCATCCTCAACCTCAACCAGAACATGGCGTAGCATCCAGTCATCGTCATTCTGTCAGTCACCCCGGATTTTATGTTGATGAGTGTTACCGACCAGAACCGCCAACGACGAGGTTAGATGACCAACTCCTCACCCCAAGTCCAAGTTCGGCATATCTAACTTCAATGTATCAGTTTGGAACCCCTATGTCAGCATTTGGTACTATATCACTTATGGATCCATCTAGTAGCCAGGTTCCCTTTATAGGTGCTAACTCCTCGAGCAGTGGGTTTTCATTTTTTGTTACAGAACATGTGGGTCCCTCTAGTAGTGCGTTTCCATCGACTGATTTGGGTGAGCATGCGGATCACATAGAACCAGAACTAGTGGCGGTAGGTCGAGGTCGACAACGAATACATCCAACTGAGAGGTTCAATGACGGGTGCAACCAGCAAGCAATAGGAGAGCTCGACATTGTTGCTCAACACCAGGCGATACGGGAGCTCCTCCGTAAATAATTAGAATAAACGTACTTTTTGTATAATAATCATGTATTTTTTTGAAGATGTTTTTAAGAATATACGTTTTGTATAATAATCATGTACTTTTTGTATTTTTCTTTCATTAAATGTAAAAATTAACCGTTATTTTAAAATTTAAAATGATTATTTATTAATTTTTTTAAAAATTTTATTATTTATTATTTATAATTTTAATTTTGTAAAATTAATTTTGAATTTTTTTTTTACCATTTTAAAATAGTAACATACTTGAATTTATAAATAATTAATTAATCAAATTATAAAAAAAAAATATTTAGAATTAATTAAATAATGTTAAATTAAATAATTAATTATATATAAAAAATATTATAAAAAATATTATTTAGGCTTTAAAATAATTTTAAAAAATTAGTTTTTTAACAAAAATACTTTAATAATGTTAATTTTTAAAAATTAAAAAATAAACTTTAATTACAAAATTTAAACTTTTAAAAAAATTAAAAAAAATGATGTTGGGAAGTCGTCATATCATATGGTGACTTCCCAACATTATATAATTTATTTTTTTTTATAAATTGAACTTGAAAGTCGTCATATCATATGGCGACTTCTAAATTCAATTATTTAAATTTTACAAAATTTAAAGCTCGAAAGTTGTCATATCATATGGCGACTTTCGAGCAAGATTTTTAATAAAATATAAAAATTTTAGTTGAAAAATCGTTATATGATATGATGACTTTTCAACTGATTTTTAAATAAGTGCATTTTAATATATAATTTAAAAAACATTAATAATTTGATAAAAAAAAATTTAGCAATATCTTAATAAAAAAATCCAAGAGATTGAATGGATGGAGCATAGAGGCGCTGAAGAGAATGACGTCGGGCCGGGGGGGCAGTGAATATTAATGATTTTGCTAGTCTGTATTTACGTACATGCCCCAATGATTTTTCAGGTTTGTATTTAGGCAAATGCCATTGAGATTGAAAGGGAACAAGATATTGATCGGACTTTGACTTGTTAGTTTCTTGTTTTCTGAATTTTTTTTTTTTAAAAAAGAATATCTAAAATTTTACATACTTATAATTAACTTTTTTTTTGTTGAAAATTTACCAATATAAATAAATTATTTAATTTGAAATCAAGAGGCATGGTTTAGAGGTAGACCTGTTTAAGGGTCGGATAATCCGTTCAAGTCCGAAGGCTCGTCTATATTTGAGAGGATTTGGACAAAAATATTAAGCCTAAAAAATAAGCTTGGATAAAAAAATAAGGTCCGTTTAAAAAATGAACCTAACCTTTGCTCTAACATTTAAGGCCCAAATCCGACCCGACTCGTTTTTTAATTAAATAATATATTATTTTTATTTTTATATATATTATATAATTTATGTCATATAAAAATTAAAAATATAATTTTTTTTTTGTTTGTTTAAACACACTCCACTTTATAGCATAGGAAAGATTGATCTCAAACTAGTAACTAAACAATCAAAGAACAAGAAGTAAACATAAACAAGTAAACTGCCAGTGAAACTAAAGTCTAGCAAAATTTGGTTTGTAGTGATATTATAGTATAAACATTAAAAATATGTTAAGTTGTTCATATTTAAAAACTTAATAAAAGAAAAAAAATTATTAAAGATTAAATAAAAAATAAATTTTTTTAAAAAAAATTAGAAAAAAAAATATAGACAGGCTTAAACGGATATGGGCTATCCACTAACAATATGGACGAGTCGGATAAAATTTGAGACCCATATTTCGGGCCAGACTGGGCTTGGACAAGCAAATATAATGTTGATACCATACATGAGCTCGACCCGAACTCGACCCGACCCGGCCCGGCCATGGACACCTTTACTTAGAGGTAACTAAGCTTAAAGATAAATTAAGCTTTGAAAGGTAATTAAGGTATTGAGTTTTTATTTTTTTTATTATTATTGTGGTGAAGAAAAAAAGAAAAGAATTCAAAAGCATCAAACCTCTCTTGTTCGAAAGAATCGAAACACATCGAAATGGTACCAGCCGTACTTAATAATAGAAGGATTTGGCAGAAATATGTAAAATTGTCCCTCCTAAAAAGATTATTCCAGAATAAATGGGCAATAGTTAGGAGAGGTGCGCCAGCGGCGAGAAGAAGCAAGGTTATTAGATACCTCAGGAAAACCCGGCCAGAACCACACGTGCAAGTTTCCCTGCATGTGGCTCGTCCGTGATAACTTCTTCGGATTTGCGTGAACTAGCGGACCTATCACTAAGTGGGGATGCTCCCTCCAGCATGAGCGAACCCTTTCGGAACTGGTTAGGAATGGGCACCACTATCCCAGCCCGGATCCAGCCAGGTTCTATTGATCATGTCCCCTTCCCAACAGTTATACCTTGTCTTGGGTTCGTTTGTGTTCATGTTGGCGATTTCTGATGTGAATTCGGCGGGTCGTCCCCCCTTTCTATGGGTTCCCCCACCGACCCAGTAACACACCAACCACGCCCTTTCCCTTTCTCCGATCATAAAGCCCCCTAATCCCTTTCTTTGTCTTTCATCCCCCCTGATCCCTTAGCTTTGAAAACTTTGAAAGGATTTCTCTTCCAAGTCAGAGGTATAAGAATCATTGCGTACCTCTATGACGCAAGCCGGAACCATGGAGGATGAACAAAATAGACTGGACAGAGTGGAGAGAGCACAGAAGGAGTTACAAGAACAATTGGCCAAATCTCAGCAAGAAACACGGGAACAGATAACAAAATCTCAAGCGGAGTCACGCGAGCAAATAAACAAGATGATTGAAATGATGACTAGGCTGACTCGAGGAAAATAGGTTGCTGAAGGATCGATCATAAGGGGAGAACCTCGACCTCGAGTAAACAACAACGAAGATTCGATTTACCTACCGAGTCAACAAGGCCGAGGACAATTTCAATTGAACTCAGAATTTCACCCGTCAGACCCAGTTATTATTCCAAGCCAAGATGGTTCACTAGAACAAGAAAAGCTGAAAAAACGTGTGGCGAAGCAAGTGGAAGACACAGAAGCGCAAAAGAAGTATGATCTGTTTGAAGAAAGACTCAAAGCCATAGAAGGGATAGACATTTTCGGGAATATGGATCCGGATGAGCTCAGCTTGGTCCTCGATTTGGTGATTCCGCTAAAATTCAAAGCCCCTGAATTTGAAAAGTACGACTGATCGAAATGTCCATCAACCCACATCACGATGTTTTGTCGAAAAATGGCTGGCTACACCAACAATGACAAGCTGTTAATCCACTGCTTCTAAGACAGTCTAACAGGGTCGGCTGTAAGGTGGTATAATCAGTTGGATCGGGGCTGTATCCGTTCTTGGAAAGATCTGGCAAAAGCTTTCCAGACTCAGTATAAGCACATGATCGACATAGCACCGGATAGGTTAACCTTGCAAAATATGGGGAAAAGGCCACTGAGAGCTTCAAAGAATATGCTCAGAGGTGGATGGACATGGCCACCCAAGTATGACCGGCTCTGACTCAAAAGGAAATTACTGTCCTTTTTGTGAATACACTGCACGCTCCGTACTATGATAGACTCGTTGGCAATGCCACAAAGAATTTTGCAGATATAGTAACCTCAGGAGAGATGATTGAAAATGCTATCAAGAACGGAAAACTCGAAGGAGATAAGATATCCAATGCCGAGAGAAACGAGATACCTGAAAGGAAGGAGGAACATGTCCAGGCTATGGGAGAATTCACTTTGTATCCCCGGGTCTCTCCATATCAATCATGTTACTCTACCGATGTCTCTCCAAGTCATTATCCTTACCTTCCAGATATTCAAACACCTTATCCTATGTCAGCCACTGCAACTAGGCCGGCTTCCCAGAAATGACCATGGGGCAACCAAGAGAAATTTTCAGTCCCAATCTCTGACCTGTTGCAATTACTAATAAGGAACTGATATCTCACCCCTGTGCCTTTGAAAACAGCTCCAAACCCATCAGCAAGGAGTTATGACCCGAACAGCAAGTGTGAGTATCACATGGGGGCAATTGGACATTCAACTGAAAAATGCAGACGACTGAAGGAAAAGATTGAAGGTTTGGTCCACGATGGCATTTTGAATCCAGAGCTAGTCGAACAATGGAAATCCGCATTGCCATAAATCGGTTTCTTCACCACGGGTTTGGAGGATGAGAATGGTTACCTTTAAAAGCATGTCGACAAGCATTGAGGAATATGCATGTAGTTCTATGCCTCATCATGAAAGCACTTGTCTTATGTTGGCATCCACATGAAATAAATAAATTTTGAATTTCAAAGGCTTTGTGTTTGTTGTGTTTTAAGTTGAATTTGCAAGAATAAACATTAAAGAAATTCTTGATTTTGAAGAGCGCGTTCTTAAAAAAAAAAAATCTTTCTTCACGCTAAGAAATGATGAAATATCTCGAGATTATTGATGATCAATGATTAGAAATGACCCAACACCCTTCCCCATCTCTTTCGGACTTGCCTATGCTTGAATCCTTTGAGTTGAAACAGTCAATGCTTCCAGGAACATATTGTTGAATTTCAGAAACCATAGTCAGTGCAATAAGAAAAATGCAGATCCTAGTTTAGGTTATGAGCAATGAAACAAACTTTTTGAGAAAATCCGAGCCTTTTTGTGTCTCAAACAAGTGAAACTTTTTTCAAGAATATGGATTATGGTAAATTGATGTGTGTCAAGGTTATGCCAAAACCATTCACATCCTTTTCCGTAACCACAAAACAAGAGTTGCCCAGACGTCACTTCATGATTAACGTCTTAGGTAACAATGACAAAACCTGATTTTCTCGTGTTCCTAGAAAAAAGCTATTTTTGAACCATATTCTTTCTTGTCCCTTCGGAGAGGAAAAAAAAAGACTCGAGGTTTTCCTCGTTATGATACGAATTCTCATTTGTATGACCAATCAAATGATGCATCACTTGTAAATACGGAGGACACGCGGTGAATAAAGATGAAGTAATTTTCGGAGCATGCATAAAAAAAATGAAAAAGAGAAAAGAAAGAAAATGAAAAACGAGTGTGGCATCATGCATTTATGAAATTCAAGATAGTTTCAAGAAAAAAAAACTTTTCATTATTTTCCTCTAGGGAATGACTCTTCAATTTACGTGCTTGTGTTTGAGATGAAAAATGGCCATCTTTCATCATCCTTTCACAAATTATAAAATATCGTTTTGCTACCCCTTTGAGCCTAATGAATGCTTTCGTTCTTTCAACCCCGATCAAGGATCACCCTCCACGCTAGGAGGCAAATGCGAGGAAGGATCTCTTCGAAGGTCACAGATAGTGAAGTCTTGGTTCAAAGACAAAAGAAGAATGCCTTGAATCAAAGAGAAATTTGAGCTTCCAAATAACGACGGGCTCACCTTGTCAAAATAGAAATGCAAAAAAAAAAAAAAAAAAAAGAGAGAAAAAGAAAAATGAAAGCAAAAAAATAGAAAAAGAAGAAAAGAACGGATGAAAATCATCGAATAAAGAGAAAGCTCAGAAAAGATAAATGTTTCGAAGAGAATCCTCCTCATCGAATGATCCTTGATTTGATCACCTTAAACACATGTTTGGGCCTATCTATCTTTTTTTCAGAACCTCGAACCTCGGCCTACATTACGTACTTGAAAAAGACCATTTTGATCGAGCATGGTCATTTAAAATTAATGAGTCTATTCTTAGAGAAATGCATGAGACTTCGGTCTCCTTTCTGGTTAAAAATCCTTTTTGGATAAGTCTTGATTTCTTGAATGCATGGTGAAACATTTAATGAAAAAATGAAAAATGGAAAGAAGGAGACTCTAGGGTGAAAACCCAACATGGGCATTCTAAAGTAAAATGGGAGAATTTCGGTGCCGTTTATGGTATTGTCAAGGCCATAACAAAAGAAGAGGTTATTTTGAAGAAATCAAGGAACATCTGGGAATTCCAAAATATTCCAAAACTGTCAACTCTCGTTTGGAGGTTTGACTTAAAAAAAACTGAGATCGTTTTCCTTTCCAGAATTAATTCTCCAGTTTGAACACCCCAGCTAGCCTTGACGTATGTCAAAAAGCCATGATTTGGAAACTAAAAGAAAGTTTGAATTTGTTTGAGTCCAAAAAAATCATGTTCTATAAAATCTGTTCCATTTGTGAGTCTAGCAAGGATATACATTTTTCCTGTTGTGAAGTTTCCTTAGATGAACTAAAATCTTGTGGTACCAAGCCTTCCGACTCAATTTGAAAAAATCGAATTGACACTCAGAAAAACTTCTAACAGTGATCATCAATCTTCAAGAGATGTGGATATCACAATATCAGACGATGACATTTTCAGCTCAAAAGTTTTCAGTTAATAAGCAAACGTTTTTCAAAAAAAAAAAAAAAACAAAGCAAAAGCAGATAAATGAAAATATTTTTGGAAGAAACCATGTTTGATGTTGGCATAAGGCAAAGGTTCTTCTGGCCTAGAGGTATGAAACTATTGAGGTAGAAGAAATGAACACTCGGACTCCAGTTGATAAAATTTTGAAAAACTATCGGGGCAAAGAGATAGTTCCAAAGTGAAGAAAAGGGTTGATCTCTTACGAGGCACGAGCGTTTCAGGATACACTCTGTTTCGAAGAGGAAAAACGATTTGGAAAAGCTAAACCAAGATCAAAAAAACAAAACAATTGGGAACATTCGCATCATTCATTGAACATTCGCATATTTATTAAGTTTTGCATCTGCATCGTGTCGTAAAATGTGTACATTGTCTGTGGGTACTTGAACATGCATCATCAGGGGTATATGCATTGACTCCGCATGACATTCACATTTCATGCATGACATTGACTATTTGAATTCGCACATTCAGTGAGATTTTCTTCCAAGATGTGATTCTGAAAGATCTTTAGGTATGATCACCAAGACCTCCGGGCATCACTTTTAAAACCTCCGGGTTACCTCTTTTAAGTCCTCCGAGCACAGGAAAAGAAAAAGAAAATTAAAAAAGAAGACCTCCGGGCATCTGTTTTAAAACCTCCGGGTTACCTCTTTTAAGACCTTTGGGCATAGCAAAAAAGAGAAATTAGAAAAAAGACCTCCGGACATTTCTTTTAAATCCTTCCGGCACAGCAAAAGAAAAAGAAAATTAGAAAGAAAGAAGACCTCAGGGCATCTATTCTAAGACCTCCGGGAACCTCTTTTAAGATCTCCGGGCACCTCTTTTTCAAAGACCTCCGGGCATCATTTTTAAAACCTTCGGGTTACGATCTTTAAGACCTCCGGGCACTATTATCAAAAATCACCGATAAGACTTTCAGGCATCATTTTTAAAGAAAAGACATTTTAAGACCTCCGGGCATTATTCTCAGAAGTTATGTTTTCAAGACCTCCGAGCACTATTCTCGAAAATCACCGATAAGACCTCCGGGCAACTGTTTCAAGACCTCCGGGCATTATCCTCAAAAATCATGTTTTCAAGACCTCCGGGCACCTTTCTAAGAAAATCATTGGTAAAGACCTCTGGACATCATTCTCAAAGTCAAGAATAAGACCTCCGGGCACCACTTTCAAAGAAATAACATTTTTTAGACCTCCAAGTATCTGCTTTCAAAAACCTCCAGGTAACATCTTTCAAAATGACATATTTCAAAACCTCCGGGTACCATTTTCAATTCTTCCGAAGTCAAACTCGTTACCTTGAGAAAGGTCGAGCCTCGGTATGATTAGTCAAGTGGCGATATCTGAAGAATCTGACAAGGAATTTCAAAACTAAACGAGAAAGAGATGGGATATCCAGAATGAGTCTTCACTTTCGTAAGACTAATGTAGTAAGAGAGGTGATGATCTAAGTTGTGTTCAAACTCATTGTCAAAAATTCGAAGTTCGTTTTTAAATTTCAAAGTTGTGAAGCCTCTGATGAGAGGAGCGATTTATTTTCAAAGTTGTGGAGCCTCTGATGAGAGGAGCGATTTATTTTCAAAGTTGTGGAGCCTCTGATGAGAGGAGCAAATTATTTTTCCAAGTGATAGAGCCTCTGATGAGAGGAGCAATTTATTTTCAAAGTTGTGGAGCCTCTGATGAGAGGAGCAATTTATTTTCAAAGTTGTGGAGCCTCTGATGAGAGGAGCAATTTATTTTTAAAGTTGTGGAGCCTCTGATGAGAGGAGCAATTTATTTTCAAAGTTATGGAGCCTCTGATGAGAGGAGCAATTTATTTTCAAAGTTGTGGAGCCTTTGATGAGAGGAGCAATTTATTTTTCAAGTGATCGAGCCTCTGATGAGAGGAGCAATTTATTTTCAAAGTTGTGGAGCCTCTGATGAGATGAGCAATTTATTTTTCAAGTGATAGAGCCTCTAAAGAGAGGAGCAATTTATTTTCAAAGTTGTGGAGCCTCTGATGAGATGAGCAATTTATTTTCAAAGTTGTGGAGCCTCTGATGAGAGGAGCAATTTATTTTCAAAGTTGTGGAGCCTCTGATGAGAGGAACAATTTATTTTCCAAGTGATAAAGCCTCTGATGAGAGGAGCAATTTATTTTTCAAATGATAGAGCCTCTGATTAGAGGAGCAATTTATTTTTTCAAGTGATAGAGCCTCTGATTAGAGGACCAATTTATTTTCCAAATGACAGAGCCTCGCTAAAAATGAATCTATATAACCGGACAAAATTGGTTATACTGTCTTTGCCCTATTCCTGATTCTCAGCAATGTGCAAAGAGGGGCAGCTGTAGTAACCAATTTTTGCCCGGGTCGGATCCAAATCTGACCCGGGCCATTTGCAAACAGGGCCTGCCCAATTTGCAAACCAAACCAAGCCCATTTCCCAACCTAAACCAGGCCCAAACCAGGCCCAATTTGACCCAACCCATTTCCCTAACCCAACCTACCCCTAACCAGAAACCCTACCACCCCCAAACCCTAGGCAGCCTGCAACACTCAACCACCTACCCCTGCCAACCCCCTACCCTGCCACAGCCACCCCCCACGCCACCCACCTCCACAAGCAACCCCTCCATAAAACCCACCAATCACCACCAAAAAAAAGAGGGGAGGGAGCCAGAGGCCTCAGCCAGAGGAGACCCCCACAGATTCGGATCCCCTGCAAAAAGAAAAACAAACCCCCTCCCTACCAAAAGCTAGAATCGGACCCCCCCTCGGAAACAGAAACCCAAAAAAAAAACCAAAAAAAACAGAGATCGGACCCCCAATCGGACCGATCTCCCCAAAACCCCTGAATACACACCCAACAGCAGCCACAAAAAAACAACCCCTAAAGCCCTGCAAAAAAAAAAAAAAAACCACAAACAACAAAAAAAAAAACAAAAAACAACAAAACCAAAAATCTAGATCTACGGATCTCGGTGGGGATTCGGGCAAAACGGAGCCCGGATCTGAGAAGAGGAGATCGAGACGATTCAAACAAGGTATTTTGGAGACCATCGGTAGTCGACAGACGACGGCCGGCGCGGTGGTCCTGCCGCCGGATTCTGGGTTTGGAGGGGTTTTCTGGTTTGAATGAGGAGAGAGAGGGGGAGAAAAGAGGAGAGAGAGAGGGAGAAGAAAAAAAATGAAAAAAAGAAAAAAATGGGCTATTTATAACCCCTTGGAGTGGGTCGAATGACCCGCGCGTCGACCTGCGGGTCGACCAGGGGTCCGCGTGGGTCTCCCGCTCCCTTTTTAAAAAAATAATTTGGCCTCAAAACGACGCCGTTTTAACCCAGGGTCCGCGCGTGGACCCAGATCCGACCAGGGGTCCGCGCGCCCGACCCAGGTTCAAAAAAAAAAAAGAAAAGAGCGCCAAAACGACGCTGTTTCGGGCAGAAAAAAAAACGAAAAAGAGAGGGAAGGTTCGGCCAACGCCGAACCAGGCCCAAAAGGCCTGGCCCCCAGCAGGCCAGGCCTGGTTTTGGGCCCAGCAGCCCAAAACCAGGCGTTTTGGGCCAGGAATGAGGAAAAAAAAAGGAAGAAAAAAAAAGAAATTAAAATTTTAAAAAATAAAATTAAAATTTAGAAAAAAAAAGAAAGGAAAAAATAATAAAAAATAATAAAAAAAGGTAAAAATAGAAGGAAAAAAAGGAAAAATATAAAAAATATAAAAAATGAAAGAAAAAAACAAAATAAAAACAAAAACAAAAACAAAAACAAAAACAAAAACAAAAACAAAAAAAAAAAAAAAAAAAAAAAAAAGGCAAAAATTTACGATTATAAATGTTGACGTTTTGATTTTTTCAGGTGGTCGAGGACGAGCAAAGAATTTTACGGAGATCAAGTCCGGCATTTTGATTTTTTTGATTCTCGACATTTGTCAGGTATTATTTTAATTTTCTTATTTATTTTAATTACTATTTGTATTTATTTTTGTCCGGCATTCGATATATTTTTGTTATTCGGTTTCGATTTTAAAATATTAAAATAATAATTTTTATAATTAATACATGTCTTTTAAAATTATTTTTGGTAAATAAAATTCTCTAAAAACGGATTTCTTTCTCGGGATGGTCGAAGCATCAATCATTCTTTGAAATGGTCCGAGTAAGAATAATAATCGAAACATTATCGAAAATATCGGAATGATTCGAGAATTATTCTTACATAGATAATTTTCTTTATTTCGAAATTAATCATTAAAAGCATTTTAATTTATTTTTAAAAAAAAAAAAGAAAAAAAGAGATTTTAATAAATATTGATTAACCGACGACGGAATTCGAAGGACGTCACGGTAGTGATTCTTAAGATATCTTGAGGTGAGAGAATCTCGTTAAATATCACCACAAGTGGTGGGAGTGCTTAGCGATATGCTCGATACAAAAATTCGTAAAAGAAAAAAAATGAAAATAATAAAAATGAATAAATAGTGATTGCGCTCGATATTTTGCCATGCTCGTGTTTTTAATATTATGATTTGAATGTTTAATTTTATGGTAAGTCGTATGCATCCGATATTTAAATATTCGCATCATACGCATTTAAATAAAAATGGATGTAAATTGCCGACGACGGAATTCGAAGGATATCACGGTTGTGATTCCTAAGATGTCTTGAGGTGAGAAGATCTCGTTAAATACCACCGAGAGTGTCGGGAATATTTAATGAGTATTTTCGATAATAAATTTGTGTTCACTTTAGTTTTTCAAAATAATAATAATAATCCAAAAAAAATTCAAAAATAATAAACATGTTTTTTTTTAATAAAATAAAATAAAAAGAAAAGAGAATTATTTTTAAATAGTGATGTTGAGTCCATTAAATCGAGATTTAAGATAACGCGTGATTAAATGGTACCGTTTTCTAAACGGGCGTTGCGGGGGTGCTAATCCTTCCCCGCACGTAACCGACTCCCGAACCCAACTTTGTTTTACTCTCCGGTTCAAAGCGCGGACTTCGAAATTGGTTTTACAAAATGTTTTAATTAATTTTAAAATATTTTCCTAAAATCGGTTTTTAATAGGTGACCAATCACACCTAGCAAAAAAAGATTGGTGGAGACTCCATTTTGTGTTTTCAAATTCGTCACTAGCGGTCGAAAAACCGTTATGACACATTTCATTCTCACAATTTATATAACATATGAAATCCAAATCCAAATTCTCAAATTCTCAAATTCATATTCCCAAACATAGCATAATAGTTTTGAAAAGTTCTAAGATAAATGAAATCAATATAACGTTATTTAAGAGGTTTTTTTATATGGGGAATTCGAAAAAGATTGAAACTTAATGAATAGACAAGTTGATTGAATCAATCAACACAAATGAAGAATTATAATTCTTGATAATTCTCTATAAATAGAGATGTTAGAAATCATTCCAAATGACTACAAGTTCTTAATTTTTTCTCTCGTTCTCAAATATACTAAGGCCTAGTTTAGCATTGCTTCTGCCACAATTTTTGAGGTCAAAAGCTACTTTTCACCACAAATGCAATGCTAAACAGATAAAAAAATTTGGCTTTTGCTGTTGAAACCATGTTTTGAAAAGCTAAACCAAAAAGCCAAAAAATATAGCTTTTGGATTTAAAAACTGGCTTTTGGATAAAATAACTTTATTATCCTCACATCTCTATATTTTTAATATTTTAAACATATCTTTTTTTGACATTTCAATTTTCTACAACACTTTTTCACAGCAATGCTAAACACTTAAAAGTTTTTAAATCATAGTTTTTCATCACACTTTTTTCAACACAAGCTTTTTTCAACCTAAGCTTTTTTCAACAGTAATGCTAAACTAGCACTAAGTCTCTTATACATTATTTTTTGTAGAAAATAATGTATAAAAAAGATGATTTTATTGCTCATTAGAAAGTGTTTAGTGGTTTGAGTTTATTAGTGTAAATTGCACTCAGACAAGGATTTCATTGTATCCAATGACTATTCGATTCACCCTGTTGCACACTATAAATATTGGGGGCAAAATAAAACTAAAGGAAAGTGACATTTGCAGCATGTCTTGAAGTCATATTCTCTCATGTTATGACTTTCCATTTTATACTCACCAAGAAAACAACAATCTTTAATAAATTTACCAATTGCATTCGAATGTCATGTTTAGGAAGCAAGGCATCCGAATGTTAGATTAATAGCATTCGAATGACATGTCTTGGAAGACATTCTGACTTAAAATAACAAAGGGGCATCTAAATGCCCTGATTCGAATTCGAATGCCCTAGTACAAATTTTCACTCAAAAGCAAATATTTATCCTAAAATCATATGGCATTCGAATTCTCAAGCTTGGACATTCGGATTCCCATATTAAAACCTCTTAAATCAACTTAAATTGATTTCCTTTGTCTTAGAACTTTTCAAAGCTATTATATAGTTTCTCAAATACTAGTTTCACATTAATTGATTATTTAATCAATTAATATTTTATTCTTTCACTATATTTTGAAATATTCCAATACTTCATGTTTAGTTATTAATTATAGTTTTCGCGACTTTTTATTTTGATCATCTACAATGTTTTTGAAATTTAATTTTTTGATCACTCAATCGTTAGAGATTAACGGTTGATTAATGTGGTATGTCACATTATTTGACATTCTTTATATGGTATTCTCATGTCATATAACTATGTCACATGGCAGTATCGGCGTTGTATTATAATTTTAAAAAAAATAAAATAAAATAAGTTACACATTCACTTAACTTGAATTTTTATTTTGCCCATTTAACTTTGAAAAATTGCAATTTAATCACCAAAATTTATAAATGGCTGCAATGACTATTGTTATAAATGGCTGTCATGACAAATTACACAACCGTGATTTCATATTGTTATAAATGGCTGCCACGACTATTGCAGCAGACATGAAAGGAAAACACACTATTTCCTTCTTGCTAAATTCTCTCTTCTACTTCTTCTTAATTAACTCTCTATTTCTTTCCTCTTTTTGTTTTCTTTTTCCTTCTCTTTTATTAACTGTCTCTTGAATTTGTCTTGCATCATATTCTTCCTGAAACCGCCTCTTAATTATCTCCTATGGAAATTGCAAGCCTTGTCTTAGAGGCTATCTCATCTTTGTCTGGTTGTTGCAGTGCAACAGAAAGAGAGTACCTTATCTCGATCTGTCATCTCGAAAAGAATATAAGATCTTTGAGAAGTGAAAAAGAAAAGCTTAGGCAGCAAAGAGACGATGTGAGGACCAAAGTTGAAACTGCTGAGCGGCAACAAATGCGGCGTAGGGAGCAAGTCGATGGATGGTTACGGCGAGTAGAAGAACTGGAAGCTGAACTTAAAAAGATTTTACCAGAAGACGAAAGGGAGCCTCAACAAAGATGTTTCTGCAACTTTTCTCCCAAAAGTTTGAGGTCTCGTTACAAGCTCGGGAAGCAGGTAATCAAAAAATTGAAAGTTATTTCTGAATTGAAAACGGAGGGAAATTTTGGTGATGTTGCTGATATGTTGCCCCCGCCCTTGGTGGATGAAATGCCTCTCGACGATACCGTGGGCATGGATTCAAAATTTAGGGAGGTTTGGAGCTACTTTTGTGATGAACGAGTGGGAATCATTGGAATATATGGCCTGGGGGGGGTTGGCAAAACCACCCTCTTGACTAAAATCAACAATGAACTAATTGGCAGAGTTGGTCAAGATTATGATGTGGTGATATGGGCCGTGGTGTCAAGGGATCAGAACATGGAAAAGGTCCAGGATCAAATTGGCCGAAAACTAGGCTTCCCTGATAACATATGGAGTGGAATGAGCCAAAATGAGAAAAAAAATTCCATCTTCAGGGTGTTGAAAACAAAAAGATTTGTGCTGTTGTTAGATGATGTCTGGGAGGTTTATGATCTTTCAAAAGCTGGGGTTCCACTGCCCAGTGAACAAAACAAGGCCAAAGTAGTACTCACAACACGTCAAGAGGATGTGTGCGATCTCATGTATGCACAAAGGAAGTTCAAAGTGAATTGTTTAGCGCGGAGGGAAGCATGGGAATTATTTCAAAGCAAGGTGGGAGAAGAAGTCCTACAGTTGGACCCAGCCATACCCAAACTAGCAGAAACGATTGCAAACGAATGTAGCGGTTTGCCGCTTGCACTCATCACTGTTGGACAAGCCATGCGTAGCAGAAGAACCATTGAAGAATGGCGTTATGCGGCCACCACGTTGAGGAAATCTGCTGCTGAATTCACTAGTATGGAGAAAAAGGTACTTTCTCTACTAGAGTTCAGCTTTGATAGCTTATCCGATGATACTACTAAATCTTGCTTCTTGTATTGCGCACTGTATCCTGAAGATTGGTATCAGGATAAAAATAATCTTATAAATACTTGGGCTGGAGAAGGATTTTTAGATCAAAGTGATGATCTGAATGAAGCTTATGATATGGGCAACCATATTATAGGCACCTTAAAGCTGGCATGCTTGTTGGAAAGTGGTGAACGTGTCGGAGATAATTTTGTTAAAATGCATGACATGATTCGAGACATGGCACTGTGGGTAATTTCAGACAAGGGAGCTAGGAAGGGGAAGTTTTTGGTGCAAGTTGGTGTCAAATTGACCAAAGCACCTGCACTCTCACAGTGGGAGAGGGCTGAAAGAATATCACTGATGAACAATTCTATTGATCAACTAACAGGAACACCTAGGTGTCCCAATCTGTTGACTTTGCATCTTCGACAGAATGCTTTGAAAATGATATCAAATAGCTTCTTTGATTTGATGCCTTCTCTTAAGCTGTTAGACCTATCTCATAATAAAAGTTTAGCAGAGTTGCCCAGAAGCTTTTTTGAATTGATCTCCTTGCAACATCTTGACCTTTCTTATTCAGGGGTTAAAGAGCTGCCTCTGGAATTTAGAAAACTAACCAAGTTGAAATTTTTATATGTGAATAACATGGATAAACTTCAGAGTCTTCCACAACAGGTTCTATCAAATCTCTCAATGTTGAAAAGATTGGACTTGTTCCATTCTGGTATTTCAGATCAAGTAGTGGACGGTAATGTCTTTTCTGGTGGTAATGAACTGTTGATGGATGAACTGGAGTGCTTATCGGACCTGCAAGCCTTAAGTTTCACTGTAAAAAGCGAGCATGCGCTGCAAAAATTTTTGAGGTCAGATAAATTACAAAAACTCACATATGGCCTTGACATTGAGTTATGCAGAGGTACTACTATCCTGAGACTTCAGAATGATATGAGCTTGTCTTGGGTTCAAATCGGTAATTGCAGTGAATTGGAAGAATTGGCTATTGACTGGGTTGGAGGAGGAGGGCAAGAAATGGTGCCTGAGAATCCATGCAACAACGCAAGATGTTTTGTTCACCTTGGTAGTCTCATAATCAAGAACTGTAAAGTTCTGGTGCATCTGAATTGGCTTATTTGGGTCCCAAATCTCAACTCTCTAGAAATTGCGAATTGTGAAGCAATGAAAGAACTTATAGGCGATGGTGATGGAGTTGAGATAATAGAGGAAAGTTCGGTTTTCCGCTATCTCCAGACGTTACAGCTTCATGATCTACCCCAACTGGAGAGCATTTGTAGTCATCCCTTGTCCTTTCTCTCTCTGCGCCAAATCCATGTGTTTGACTGCCCAAAGCTCAAGAAACTCCCATTTCATGCCAACAGCGCCAAGGACAAACTACATACTATTGCAGGACAGGAAGCATGGTGGAATGGACTACAATGGGAAGACATGGCCATAAAATCTAATTTCTCCCCTTACTTCCGGGACACTGATGCTCCAGCCAAACCATAATTTGATAGTTCGGGATTCTCAAGCATATTCCCTTTGGCTTGGAAGCAATTTGCTTTAAGTTGACTGGAGATTTCTGGATAATTAATTTCTGTTAGTTGATCAGTACGTTCTATAATAAGTCCTTTAATCTGGTGTGTTTGGACCATAGTTATGGTTTGCATCTGTTAATTACTTTTTTGTCAGCTTGGATATGTGTCTTAAAGTATTTCTATGGCATATCGAGTGAGTGTGGGTTCTTAAATTGTTTCTTAGCAATTTTTTTTTTTGGCTTGTTTCCCTTTAACTTTGTTATATTGTAATAATTTTCTGTAATCAGAACAAATAATTCCATATCTATCTTGAATTATTTCTTTAATTAGCATTATAGGGACAATAATTTGGGAAGGCAATGAAATTCTTGGAGTATACTTGGTAGGGGTTGGAAAGTCGTGAGCTGCTACTTCGACGAGCACAAGGAGTCGAGCATGATAATAATGGACATGACAACTATTTTCGTTTTTATGTCTTATAATATCCGGATTCTTCAATTTTTTTTTTTAAATACGTGTTGGGCATATATTTGATATGAGTATAAGGTATGATCCTCCAAATATATGAATTTTTTTAAAAAAAATTAAATATAACCGTATTAGACACATATTCATATCTGACATTCGCTCAAGTTCTAGTAACATAGCTGATGTCTTTCATGGTTTTATCATTCTAAATCCTACAAGCCCTTTTTCTGTTGAGAAGTGGAACCAGAAAATCCATACATATTTTACGTGATTGTGGTTATTTGTGGAAATTAAGTGATTCCTGTTTGCTCACATAATTAAAGAATGCCTGATTGATTATTATCATTGACGACTTAATTTCTAAACATAATTAACTCTATAGCTTCATTCTGCTCAATCCCTTTTTGGATAGCTATAATTCAGTAATTAATGACAGGTGATTGGCTGATTACTACAGATCCGTGACAAAGTTTTAGGTAAATTTATTTCAAAAATGCATAGCCAATACCAATAAGGAAATTCTGGTTTAAAGAAATTTCTAACAGAGAAATATATGAATGGGTATTTTGCATTTGATAGCCCTAGCTAGGTTGTTTCTTCGTCAAAAATAATTCAGTATTGAGCCTACCTACATCAAGTTTAACTTGTATTTCCAAATTTATGGAAAGATACATAGATCATGATTAAACTCCTGGCAATCTTCTTTTATTTATTATAATTGTTGATTAATGTGCAAAACTGAAGGCTTAATTTAAGTATAATTTGGCCATAGGAAGTCCTATATCAAGGTAGTAAATTCACTGCATTCATCACTTTGATATTATGCTGCAACAAAAGATAACCATGTCATACTCATATCCCACATTCGCTCAAGTTCTAGTAACATAGCCGATGTCTTTCATGGTTTTATCATTCTAAATCCTACAAGCCCTTTTTCTGTTGAGAAGTGGGACCAGAAAATCCATACATATTTTACGTGATTGTGGTTATATGTGGAAATTAAGTGATTCCTATTTGCTCACATAATTAAAGAATGCCTGATTGATTATTATCATTGACGACTTAATTTCTAAACATCAATTCTTTACCTAAAACTCTGTAATTAATGATAGGTGATTGGCGGACTGCTACAGATCCGTGACAAAGTTTTAGGTAAACTTATTTCAAAAATAGTTGATTTCCTCTTTTTCATCTTCCCACTTGCCTTTCTTACCTAACAATGCTTAGTTGATGGAAATTGAGGCAAGTTGTCGAGAATATCATAATCAAGGGAACTGCATAGCCAATACCAATCAAGAAATTCTGGTTTAAATAAATTTATTACAGAGAAATACATGATTGGGTATTTTGCATTTGATAGTCGTCCTAGGTTGTTTTCTCGTCAAAAATAATACAGTATTGAGCCTGGGCCTGGGCTGGCTATATACATCAAGTTTAACTTGTATTTATTAACAAACCGAAGTGACCAAATTGATGGAAGGAAACATAGATCATAATTAAACTTCTGGCCAATCTACTTTTATTTACTACAATTGTTGATTAATGTGCAAAACTGAGGGCTGAATCTTAAGCATTTGAAGGTATTTGAGCATAATTTGCCCATAGGAGGTTCTATATCAAGGTAGTAAATTCACTGCGTTCATCACTCCATAGGAGATTGATATTATATATGCTGCAACAGAAGATGGAATGTGTGTGTCTGTTTGCTGCAACAAAATTCCAAAATCAAAATCATCCAAGAAATGAAACCCCAAAGTCATTAATCTGAACATATATATGACTTACATCTCTAACTCTTTTATTCTCAATACAAATCCTAGAATTTTTTCATCATGTAATATAGAAATAGAGAAAATAAATAAATATAAAAGCATCTAATCATTCTTCATGCACTTCTTGTAGCAGGAATTCACATAGCTCTCAGTTTTCTCCTTATCTGAAGAAATCAAGAACAAACCCAATACATTATAAGAATCATATATATCCCTAACAATAACAAAATCTAATCGTCGATATAATCCTTTTCTGGAAAGATATAAAAAGTTGTGAGAGAGAGAGATAAAAGGTAAGAAGTTTTCGTACCGGACAAAAGACCAATAGGCATGGATTGTGCACAATTACTAGTACAGTCATAGAGAAACTCCAAGTGCGGAAGCCTGCATCTCAACTCACAGACTTGGAGACATATATTGGTAGCCAAGGGAGGCATCAGTTTTGAGCACTTGAGACCACACTTGTCTTCACAATCGAGTTGTTGTGGTGCCACTGGTGGTGTATCTAGTGTTTACTGATTTATTAGATCTAAAATTTTACATTTTAGCATCAAGGTATTTGGCTCAATGATAAATTATACGTATCTTTAGTTCAAAAAGTTAGTTTCAAATTTCTTCCCTAAAAATCGTATCTTATATATATATATATATATATATATATATATATATATATATATATTAAGGAAATTATATGCGCAATAGAAATTGCTTGTTTTTGTAACTCTTCTTGCTCTCGCCCAAGCATAGAGATCAGATTCAGAATCATCAATCTTAGCTTATTGATCATGTTTCTATCTTGAAAATAAAAAGTTTGCAAGAACAGGGGATGCTATATATTGTGTTAACTGTTTAAACTTTAAAACAACTAATTATTCTCAAATAAATTTCTCTCACAAATACTAATCACTAATTAAAATAGCATAACAAGAACCGTTACAGGAAGATAACCATAGGGAAGGATTCTGTCCTGTTTGTTAATATTTACTCTAACTTTGCTTTTCTATCAATAAAAGTTTATATATATATATATATATATATATATATATATAATAACTTGAAAGACGAAAGCACACCTAACTAAACAAAAATATTTTTTTTTCTATAATAACTTGAAAGTCGAAAGCACACCTATCAATTTTTTTGTGTTAAAATCTTAAATATGATTATGATATGCGTATTAAAGGTGTCGTATTAACCATGTTTAAATATATCGTGTCATATTTATTATTTTATTTTCTTATTTATCAAACGTATCATATTCATATCGTATTTTCGTAACTTATCAAAAATTATCAAGTCTACACCTAATATTTCATCGTGTATATATGAGAAGGAAATGTTAATGGGACATCCTCTGCTACCTACCTATATAAAGCCACATAAATAATTGAATTTATTATCTTTATAAAATAGATTAAAAAAAGAGACCTTGGGAGGGAGTTTATTAATTTTTTATATGATTTGCTCAAAGGGGTTTGATGTTCTCTTGTCTATATATGATCCTGTAGGTGGCAAGATTAGTAAAGAAACCATAAAGCTCTTAAATTGGGATGCTCAAATTCTTGTCATTGGATTTGCCAGTGGTGAAATTAATCTCTGTACCTGACCGGCTAATTTCATTCTTCTTGCTAAATTAGTGATGTTTAAAGGAGAATAATTAACGGTGTTTGAAAATAAAAAAAATACCATTAAATGATTAAATTTAACAGTATTTATTGGATACAAAATATGGCTAAATTTATTCAATTAACGACGTTTATCCGTTAAAACGCCGTTAATTGAACAAATTTAGCAGTGTTTTCTTTGATGCATATATCTTCTATATATATATATATTCAGTACTTGATATTATACAAGACCATGAACAGAGACGCTAGCTGCATGAGAATATATATATATATATATATATATGCAAATGAGTTGAAATGTTCTGTGAGATTGTGTGCTTTTTTGTTGTATAAAAATATGGATTAATTAGTTCTAGGACTGTATAGTTTGAACATCTGATAATTGGTTTTATTAGGTTTGTATGGAGTGAGCTTTCAATTAGCTAGCCTGCAAAATAATAAGTGCCTAGCCTCTGGTCTGGCATAATTAAAATAAATGAATGAAAACTTTATAATTAATAGACAAATAAAGATTTGTAGTTGAAAGAGTTAAATATAGCTTCAATGCAGCAGTTATGGGTAGCTAATTAACATTAAACCAGTTAGCTCGCTCAATAGTCAATTCCAACATTAAACCAGTTAGCTAGCTAGTACTTGTCTTGAACACCTTTCTCTCTCACACATCTATTTTGTGCACAACTGGACTCTGCATCGACTCCTTGCTATAAATGAACGAAAACTTTTCAACAATATTAGGTCGTAGACTTTTAAATTGAATTTGGATTAAGCTAATCTTTTTTTAGTTTGGATGATAGTCCATTAAAAGTATGGAAAAAATTTATGTTATTCAGAATTTTCATTTTTTTTTTTAAGTATTTATATTTTATTTTTGTGTCCTACACATATACAGATATAGATATATGATGGAGACTCAATTAAGAGTTGTAAACCCAAGTGCATGTTATGTTAAAGTAATAAATTCTCGGGTGTCCGAGGTCGAACCACAGGAAAGCGTATTAGTAAGTATAAATTTATAAATATATAAGAAAAAGAAAGTAAACAAGATATTAGGCAATCAACAACAAAACAAGATAAACAAGATATTAGAGAACAAAATAAACAAAATAACATAAAAGAAATTAAACAAGATATAAAAAACAATAAGAAAAGATGTTGAGGTTAGAGAATCCACTCTTGGTGTTATGCTAAGATTAATCTTGTTTTATTACACAATTGAAATTCACACATAAGGGAGGTTCCAATCGGAAGGTTTAGCAATTCAGTCCAAATTGTCCAACGTCCATAGCATATGATATTATGTTCATTTGGTGTCCTCAAAACTCATAAAAAGAGTCCAAGCATTCCTTATGCCAAGGTATATGTCTACAACAAATCAAGGTTATGAAACCAAGCATTTACTGTGCCATTTTCATTGTCAATAATGAATCAAGATCCCTACTTTGCAAGTATGATTTTAAACCAAAGGAAAATATTATCTATACTAGTGTTTATAAATGATGATTCATTTTAGCTCATGTTTAGGAGACTAACCTTAGCATTTACCAAAAGCTTCACCTCATCACCTCAACAATATGATTAGCAACACATACTAGATATGAATAAAATGAAAAGAAATATAAGAAGCATAAGTAAATAAAGAAAAAGAAAACTAGAGAAAGGAAAGAAGAAGAAAACTTAGAGAATTTTATTACAATGGCTAATATCCTACCAATGTACAATCCTCCTCCTCCAAGGCCCTCTATTTATACACATTTTGGAGAGCTAAATGACAATAGACAAGCTTTATAAATTTCAAAGGTAGGTATAATAGGTGGGTGCATTTTTCTAACAATTTTCGTCATATTGTATGACAATTCTGATCAGCCAGCTTGATCGTTGATTTTGTCAATGTTTGAGGCTTGATCTGATCAAATTATCTTCTAGAAAAATATTCTCCTATCAGTTTGTGATCCATAGCCGTTGGAATCAGCTCATTTTCTCATGTGGATCAGAAGATATGATCAAAATACCAAAACTGGTCAGAACAGACGGTATTGCACATCAGCCAACTTGATACCACATTTCGCTAGGGAAAACGACTCCGTTTCAAGAAGTGTAAAGCATGAAAAAGATAGATATGCCTCTTAAATTTGCACTGTAAAAATTTCAGCCTTAATGCTTCAGTGAAACTCTAGATATAGCTGATATGGCAAAAGGTGTCGGAACTGGAACTGAACTGGATTTGCCCTTAATTCTTGATTTAACCTTGTAATCTGAAATCACTCAAAGAAACTCGTGAAAAACACCAAATTACATAAAAATATAAAAGATCATAAACACAATTAGACTAAGCAATAATAACTCGTATTTGACACAAAACAATAATAAAACATAACTAAAAACTATATAATTATACGAGTTATCACACCCCCACACTTAGATTGTTGCTAGTCCCTAGCAATGACTCACTCCTAGAAAAAAATAAACAGGAAAACAAGTTGAAGGGATCTCAAACAAACAAGCAAGATCAAGCGTAAGAATTGGCAAGGCATCTAATTAAGTATCATTGGCATATTAAGTTCGAGTAAAGGGTCAATGAGATTAAAATTGAAGGCATTACCGTATGATTGAGGAACTTCCTTCTTGGCGAGACTTTAGCTAGCCATAGAGGACTAGGCAAACTATAGCTTCATAAGTACACATGCTAAGATCCTTGTCACCGCAGTTCACAAGTGAACTTGACAAATCTGATCGGTACAGAGATGAATCTGAGGCTTATGGACAAGTGAGGGGTGGAATGTTCAAACATAATTTGAGGTTTATCACAAGTTAAGCTCAAGAAATATAATAATAAAGTGATCAATCCTCTCAAAATATTTCCATTCTCACTCATCCTTAGTCCTATGTTCAACATTAATATTTTGAAAAGAAAACAAAAAGCAAGAAAAGACTCGATCCAAAGAAAATAGAAAAGTAAAAACCTCTCTATAATGAAGAACCTCGAATCTTGAATTCTGATTTTTTTTTTTTTAAGCACAAGTGATTTTCTTTTGATTTGTGCCCTCATTGGGACATCTTTTATGCACAATCACATCTATTCATAATCATCATTCTTGTTTTTTTTTTTTTTTTTTTCTTTTCAGAAATCATATTGGATTCCATACTTTCTTTTTTCTTCTTTTCATTCAATTGATCAAACAAGACAGATTTTCATCAACTCTTTTTTTCAGCATCTTTTTTTCAACTCATCACAACATTGTTTTGGCATCAATAAGTTCGAAGTTCACGACTCTAAAAACAGTCACTCATTCTAACTACCCTCTTTTGCATTATTCCCATTTTTTTCAGATTTCAAAAGATAACAAAATAAACAAGAAGGAAACACACAATCCCAAACCCAATGATCACAAATATTATCATAAAAGTATAAAGAGGGAATGGGGGTCGGAATCGTATCCGTTCACTTTGGCATAATTTATGGAGTTCATATCTAGGGATCCAACCCGAAGGTTTACAACCTATGGGCTCCTAATGTAAGGGGGGCAAAGATAAGGGGCTTTCTGGATAGTGACTTTGTTCTAAGATCAGATCATGTATAGATGCAAGCATCTATGTGATGACCTAAATCTGCATGTGGAATGAAGAGAAAAAGTAAACTTACTATGTCTTCCCAGTTTTTCGTGGCTTTCCAAAGGCTCACCATGAATTCACATTCCAACAAAAATCGAACCGATCTGCCAAAAACAATCTCAAAGACATTTGATCATCAAAAATATTCAATTTTCAGAAAACCAAATTGAAAATAACCTAGATAACTTAATCAAAGCCTTTGTAACTCTATTGCTTTATCCACATGCTTGCCAAGATTATACTAATACTCAAAAAAAAAAAAAATACATACACGAAAGTAGTAAAACACATGCAGATAATAAACGGACCATATAGTGTTTTTTTTTTTTGAAAAGATTAATTCAAACTGACAAGGTATGTCTCAAGTCTCCCTTACTCAGACCTTGTTCAGAATGAATACTTCTAAATGGCTTAAAACACAACAATTTTTTTTTTTTTTTTACAAATTAGCAAAATATGACCCTTACCCCCTACTAAAATATGACATTGTCCCCAATGTCAAATTTTAAAGGTAGAATTTAGGAGATATTACCTGCAGAGGTTGCTAACCACTTATTATAACTGAGACACAACAAACAAAATGTTAGATAATGTCACAAAGACAAAGTGCAATCCACTCCTTGCTCGTCCATATCTCTTTTTCTTTTTCCGAGCATTTGCGAAACAACCGTAGCAGGTAAATACTCGTAAGCTTGGAGCTTTTTGAGTAAATCTTCAATGGTTGTAGCAGAAATTATGGTTCTCCTTGCCTTTGAAAACATGAATCCATTTTCCACAGTATTATCTAAATATGAAAGCAAATTACTAAAATAACCATTAATATTAAGCAAACCAATGGGTTTCTTATTTGTGACCAAAGATGACCAAGAAGCCACGCAAGCTATTTCTTCCAATGTACCCAGACCTCCTGGTAAAGCAATGAAAGCATCGGCAGAATGGTACATGATTGTCATCCGTTCAGGGATACTTCAGACTTGTATTTCCTTACCCAAGGTAGGTCCACAAAAACCTGTGAATAGTTGTGGCACGATTCCTAGAACTGGACTTCCTCCGGCGTGTGCTGCTGTAGCGACTGCTCCTATTAAACCCGTACTACCGCCTCCATAAATCATCTGAATCTTTTGTTGGGCAAGTATTACTCCAACTCTTATGGCTTCATCAGCGAATATTTTATTTTTCCCTAGATAAGCACCTCCAAAGACACAAATTTTTTCAATGCGCTGGGACGAAGTACTTTCCATTTTTTTTTCGAGTGCCTGAAAGAGAATGAGTACATGGTGTAATATATAGAGGACTGAGTAGTGAATCAGACAAGTGTATTTGTAATTTCCGTAAATTAGAAGCGTCATCAAGGTTTGAGTTGAACATTTTAATGGCCCAATATGCTTTATGCTCAAGTTCCACAGGTAAATGACAAGGTTTTCCATAAACTAGCCTATAAGGAGACATGCCCAATGCTGTTTTAAAAGCTGTTCGATAGGCCCATAATGCATCGTTAAGTCTAAGAGACCAATCTTTGCGATTTGGATTAACCGTCTTCTCCAAAATTTGTTTAATCTCCCTATTTGCTAATTCTACCTGTCCATTTGTCTACGAGTGATAAGGGGTTGCAACTTTGTGTGTAATGGCATATTTCTTCATTAATGTTTCAAAAACCTTGTTGCAAAAATGTGTTCCCCCATCACTTATGATAGATCGAGGAATTCCAAATCGACTCAAAATATTTTCTTTTAAAAATTTAATCACTGTTTTGTGATCATTATTTCGACATGGAATTGCCTCTATCCACTTTGAAACATAATCTATTGCAACTAAAATGTATAAGAAACCAAAAGATGGTGGAAATGGTCCCATGAAATCAATACCCCAACAGTCAAAAATTTCAATTACAAGAATTGGGTTCAAAGGCATCATGTTTCTTTTCGAAATGGAACCTAATTTTTGACAACTTTCACATGACTTGCAAAAATTATATGCATCTTTGAATAACGTTGGCCAGTAAAATCCACACTGTAAAATTTTTGCAGCAGTTTTCTTTGATGAAAAATGACCACCACATGCCTCGGAATGACAAAACTTAATTACACTACTTACCTCATTGTCGAGAATGCATCTTCGAAAAATCTGATCAGGACAATATTTGAACAAGTAAGGGTCATCCCAGTAGAACTTCTTTACCTCATTCAGAAACTTCCTTTTATCTTGGGGGCTCCATTGAGAAAGAATTTTTCCCAAAAATGAATATTTTAGCTCGGATGGCAATGGTTTTAAATCCAGCTTGGGTGGTTCAATAGTTGATGGTACAGTGACATTTGTGAGTGATGGAAGTTCCTCAAACTTTTGTTTCCAACAATGCTTATCCTGAAAAGAATTTAACAAAGAATCAGTGTGTGAAATTTCTGAAGTATTATCAAACTCACATTCAATTAAATAAGCTTCTAAAGGATCATGGAATGTGGTAGTGGTGAGATGTTCATGAACAAGTTTTTCAATGAAATCCACTTCATGTACTTCTGAATCATCACCAGGTTGCTTGCAAATGTTGAACACATTTAATTCTAAAGTCATATTTCCAAAAGAAATGTTCAAAATACCATTCCTGCAATTTATCAGAGCATTAGAAGTTGCAAGAAATGGACGGCCTAATATAACAGGAATTTGAACATTTGGATTTGAAACAGGATGTGTGTCCAAAACAATAAAATCAACAGGGAAGTAAAATTTATCAATTTGAACCAAAACATCTTCAACTATCCCTCGAGGAATTTTTACAGAACGATCAGCTAGTTGAAGTGTAACAGGTGTTTCCTTGAGTTCACCTAAACCTAACTGTTGATAAACAGAAAAAGGCAAAAGATTAACACTAGCACCAAGATCAAGCAATGCACGTTCTATTATAGTGTTTCCAATGATGCATGAGATTGTTGGACATCCAGGATCTTTGAATTTTGGTGGAGTAAGGTGCTGAATGATTGAGCTCACACTTTCCGTCAGAAATGCTTTCTTTTGTACATTATGTTTCCTTTTAACTGTGCACATGTCCTTCAAAAATTTAGCATAAGATGGAACTTGTTTGATTGCATCCAATAAAGGAATGTTAATCTTAACTTGTTTGAAAAATTCATAAATTTCTGCATTTTGATTCAAATTCTTTATTGTTTGCAACCTTTGAGGAAAAGGAGCAGGATGCATACCTTTTTCTTTGTCCAAATTTTCAAGAAGTTCAGACTTACCATCATCCTTACCATTACTTTTCGGAGCGGAAGGAGGATCTTGGTCCTTTGATGGAATGTTTTTGTCAATTGCCTTTCCACTTCGAAGAGTTGTGATAGAACTGGCATTTTCCTGTTGAGTTTCATTGGAGCAAGAAACAAGACATTGAGTAGAAGGGTTAGGTTGAGGTTGAGCAGGAAACTTACCTTTTTCTTGAGTGCGTAATGAAGCTGTCAATGTGGACAAGGTGTTTTTGATCTCATTGATGTCCTGTGAAGTTTGGTTATTCACATTTGCTTGTGTTTGCATGAATGCTTGCAATGTCTCTTCCAAGGTTTGTACACGTGAAGGTTGATAGGAAAAAGTGTTGCCCGGCTTTTGAGATTGTGGTAGCTGAACATGATTATTATTCCGCCAACTGAAGTTGTGATGATTGCTCCATTCAGGGTTATATGATAACTCGTATAATTATATAGTTTTTAGTTATGTTTTATTATTGTTTTGTGTCAAATACGAGTTATTATTGCTTAGTCTAATTGTGTTTATGATCTTTTATATTTTTATGTAATTTGGTGTTTTTCACGAGTTTCTTTGAGTGATTTCAGATTACTAGGTTAAATCAAGAATTAAGGGCAAATCCAGTTCAGTTCCAGTTCTGACACCTTTTGTAATATCAGCTATATCTGGAGTTTCACTAAAGTATTAAGGCTGAAATTTTTACACTGCAAAGTTAAGAGGCATATCTATCTTTTTCATGCTTTACACTTCTTGAAACGGAGTCGTTTTCCCTAGCGAAATGTGGTATCAAGTTGGCTGATGTGCAATGCCGTCTGTTCTGACCCGTTTTGGTATTTTGACCATATCGTCTGATCCACATTAGAAAATGAGCTGATTCTAACGGCTATGGATCACAAATAGATAGGGGAATATTTTTCTAGAAGACAATTTGATCAGATCAAGCCTCCAACATTGACAAAATCAACCATCAAGCTGGCTGATCAGAATTGTCATACAATATGACGAAAATTGTTAGAAAAATGCACCCACCTATTATACCTACCTTTGAAATTTATAAAGCTTGTTAGAAAAACGGCTATGGATCACAAACAGATAGGGGAATATTTTTCTAGAAGACAATTTGATCAGATCAAGCCTCCAACATTGACAAAATCAACCATCAAGCTGGCTGATCAGAATTGTCATACAATATGACGAAAATTGTTAGAAAAATGCACCCACCTATTATACCTACCTTTGAAATTTATAAAGCTTGTCTCTTGTCATTTAGCTCTCCAAAATGTGTATAAATAGAGGGCCTTGGATGATTGTAAAAGGATTATTGTACATTGGTAGGATATTAGCCATTGTAATAAAATTCTCTAAGTTTTCTTCTTTCCTTTCTCTATTTTTCTTTTTCTTTATTTACTTATGTTTCTTACATTTCTTTTCATTTCATTCATATCTAGTATGTGTTGCTAATCATATTGTTGAGGTGATGAGGTGAAGCTTTTGGTAAATACTAAGGTTAGTCTCTTAAACATGAGCTAAAATGAAGCATCATTTATAAACACTAGTATAGATAATATTTTCTTTTGGTTTAAAATCATACTTGCGAAGTAGGGATCTTGATTCATTATTGACAATGAAAATGGCACAGTAAATGCTTGGTTTCATAACCTTGATTTGTTATAGACATATACCTTGGCATAAGGAATGCTTGGACTCTTTTTATGAGTTTTGAGGACACCAAATGAACATAATATCATATGCTATGGACGTTGGACAATTTGGACTGAATTGCTAAACCTTCCGATTGGAACCTCCCTTATGTGTGAATTTCAATTGTGTAATAAAACAAGATTAATCTTAGCATAACACCAAGAGTGGATTCTCTAACCTCAATATCTTTTCTTATTGTTTTTTTATATCTTGTTTAATTTCTTTTATGTTATTTTGTTTATTTTGTTCTCTAATATCTTGTTTACTTTCTTTTTCTTATATATTTATAAACTTATACTTACTAATACGCTTCCCTGTGGCTCGACCTCGGATACCCGAGAATTTATTACTTGAACATAACCTGCACTTGGGTTTACAACTCTTAATTGAGTCTCCATCAAGTTTTTGGCGCCGTTGCCGGGGAGGCAATACTAAGTATATATGTTTATAAGTATATTTATTTTTATTGGCTGGTTATACCGCCTAATTTTCTATATATTTATATTTATATTGTAAAGTTTATATTTATATAAATATATTATCTGTATATTAACTTTGTTTTATGCTTGTTTGGCGACATGATTTTAGATCTCGTCGTTTAGTTAGATTTTATTGTGAAACTTTTTCAGGTAATCTTTCTAATACAACTCCTACCATGGCTGACAATGAAAGTGTTCATGCTGAAGATGAGAACAGACAAGTACGCACCATGCGTGACTACTTGCAACCAACTCGAAGCTCATCACCCTATTGTTTTATTTTTCCTCTCAATGCAAACAACTTTCGTTTTAAACCAGGTATGATAGCTTTGATTCCAAATTTCCATGGGTTAGAATCGGAAAGTGCTTACTCGTTTCTAAAAGACTTCGAAGATGTATGTGTCACCTTTAATGATCAACAATGTACAAATGAAATTGTCAAGCTAAAATTATTTCCTTTTTCTTTAAAAGATAAAGCAAAAATTTGGCTTCATAATTTAAAACCAAGGTCAATTGGCACATGGCAAGAATTACAAACTGAGTTTCTAAAGAAAGTTTTCCCAGCACATAAAACTACTGCTTTGAAAAGACAGATTCAAAATTTCAATCAAAATCAAAATGAAGCATTTTTTCAGTGCTGGGAGCGTTTTAAAGATTTGTTAAGTTCTTGTCCACATCATGGTTTTGAAAAATGGCGTCTTATTAGTTTCTTTTATGAAAGTTTAACTCCCGAAACTAAACAATTTGTTGAAACAATGTGTAACGGTGAGTTTCTAGAAAAAGAACCTGAAGAAGCCTTTGACTACCTAGACCATTTGGCAGATAACTCTCAAGCCTGGCACACAGATAATTCCTCTGAAAGTTCCAATAGATCTAATCTTGTTTCTAACAGAGGTAAATATCATTTTAGTCAAGAAGATGAGATAAAAGCTAAAGTAGCTAATTTGGCTAGAAAGATTGAAGCCATGGAACTTAGAGAAGTAAAAGAAGTCAAAACGGTTAAAAATGAAGAAAGTTGTGGAATTTGTGAAATCATGGGACACCCCACTTCTGAATGTCCAAACATTCCCATTCTTAAAGAAGCGTTGTATGATCAAGTAAATTCCATAAACACATTTAAAAAGCCTTTTCCTTCTCCTTACTCTGAAACGTATAACCCTGAATGGAGAAATCATCCCAACTTCAGTTGGCGGAATAATAATCATGTTCAGGTACTACAATCTCAAAAGCAGGGCAACACTTTTTCCTATCAACCTTCACGTGTACAAACCTTGGAAGAGACATTGCAAGCATTCATGCAAACACAAGCAAATGTGAATAACCAAACTTCACAAGACATCAATGAGATCAAAAACACCTTGTCCACATTGACAGCTTCATTACGCACTCAAGAAAAAGGTAAGTTTCCTGCTCAACCTCAGCCTAACCCTTCTACTCAATGTCTTGTTTCTTGCTCCAATGAAACTCAACAGGAAAATGCCAGTTCTATCACAACTCTTTGAAGTGGAAAGGCAATTGACAAAAACATTCCATCAAAAGACCAAGATCCTCCTTCCCCTCCGAAAAGTAATGGTAAGGATGATGGTAAGTCTGAACTTCTTGAAAATTTGGACAAAGAAAAAGGTATGCATCCTGCTCCTTTTCCTCAAAGGTTGCAAACAATAAAGAATTTGAATCAAAATGCAGAAATTTATGAACTTTTCAAACAAGTTAAGATTAACATTCCTTTATTGGATGCAATCAAACAAGTTCCATCTTATGCTAAATTTTTGAAGGACATGTGCACAGTTAAAAGGAAACATAATGTACAAAAGAAAGCATTTCTGACGGAAAGTGTGAGCTCAATTATTCAGCACCTTACTCCACCAAAATTCAAAGATCCTGGATGTCCAACAATCTCATGCATCATTGGAAACACTAGAATAGAACGTGCATTGCTTGATCTTGGTGCTAGTGTTAATCTTTTGCCTTTTTTGTTTTATCAACAGTTAGGTTTAGGTGAACTCAAGGAAACACCTGTTATACTTCAACTAGCTGATCGTTCTGTAAAAATTTCTCGAGGGATAGTTGAAGATGTTTTGGTTCAAATTGATAATTTTTACTTCCCTGTTGATTTTATTGTTTTGGACACACATCCTGTTTCAAATCCAAATGTTCAAATTCCTGTTATATTAGGCCGTCCATTTCTTGCAACTTCTAATGCTCTGATAAATTGCAGGAATGGTATTTTGAACATTTCTTTTGGAAATATGACTTTAGAATAAAATGTGTTCAACATTTGCAAGCAACCTGGTGATGATTCAGAAGTACATGAAGTGGATTTCATTGAAGAACTTGTTCATGAACATCTCACCACTACCACATTCCATGATCCTTTAGAAGCTTATTTAATTGAATGTGTGTTTGATAATGCTTCAGAAATTTCACACACTGATTCTTTGTTAAATTCTTTTCAGGATAAGCATTGTTGGAAACAAAAGTTTGAGGAACTTCCATCACTCACAAATGTCACTGTACCATCAACTATTGAACCACCCAAGCTGGATTTAAAACCATTGCCATCCGAGCTAAAATATTCTTTTTTGGGTGAGAATGAAACTTTTCCAGTCATAATCTCTTCACATCTTGATGAACTACAAGAAGGTAAGTTGTTACAACTTTTGGGAATGCACAAAAATGCATTAGGATGGACCTTAGCTGACATAAAGGGAATAAGCCCATTAATCTGCACACATAATATTTATTTAGAGGAAAATGCTAAACCCTCTAGACAAATGCAACGAAGGCTTAATCCTAATATGAAAGAAGTAGTGAGAAATGAAGTCATTAAACTTCTAGATAATGGAATCATTTATCCTATCTCTGAGAGCAAATGGGTAATATCCAACTTTCTCTTGAGACGTATCCTAGTGGAGACGTACAAAGAGAAATTCTTGATTTATGGCCGCAATTCCAAAGGGAATGGCAACATCTTGGGAATCTGATGTTAAAAGACCATGTTTGCCAGCTTGTAAGAAAACTGGATGGGAAGCATATCCTCGACTCATAGAAGGTGTTTAAGCCGTTTCTGGACGTAAAACCAGAGGAAGATGTGAGCCACAATCACAACTAAAATAAATGACTTCTCAGCTTTTGGTTTGATTTGCAATAACTTCATTTCGGTTTAATTTACGTGTTGTTCGATTTGTGTAATTATTCTCGTTTTTTTTTTGCATTGGTCTTTTACGGTTGATTTTTCTTCTCTTTTTGATTTTCTTCCTGAAATCACGCAAAAATCTTTTGTTAGGTTAACATTTTCTTCTGACAGGTCAAATACACTTTCCGCGACATTATTACTCTTGTCTGATTCACTACTCAGTCCTCTATATATTACACCATGTACTCATTCTCTTTCAGGCACTCGAAAAAAAATGGAAAGTACTTCGTTCCAGCGCATTGAAAAAATTTGTGTCTTTGGAGGTGCTTCTCCAGGGAAAAATAAAATATTCGCTGATGAAGCCATAAGAGTTGGAGTAATACTTGCCCAACAAAAGATCCAGTTGATTTATGGAGGCGGTAGTACGGGTTTAATGGGAGCATTCGCTACAGCAGCACACGCCGGAGGAAATCCAGTTCTAGGAATCGTGCCAAAACTATTCACAGGTTTTTGTAGACCTACCTTGGGTAAGGAAATACAAGTCTGGAGTATCCCTGAACGGATGACAATCATGTACCATGCTGCCGATGCATTCATTGCTTTACCAGGAGGTCTGGGTACATTGGAAGAAATAGCTTGCGTGGCTTCTTGGTCATCTTTGTTCACAAATAAGAAACCCATTGGTTTGCTTAATATTAATGGTTATTTTAGTAATTTGCTTTCATATTTAGATAATGCTGTGGAAAATGGATTCATGTTTTCAGAGGCAAGGAGAACCATAATTTCTGCTACAACCATTGAATATTTACTCAAAAAGCTCCACGCTTATGAGTATTTACCTGCTACGGTTGTTTCGCAAACGCTCGGAAAATGAAAAAGAGATATAGACAAGCAAGGAGTGGATTGCACTTTGTCTTTGTGACATTATCTAATATTTTGTTTGTTGTGTCTCAGTTATAATAAGTGGTTAGCAACCTCTGCAGGTAATATCTCCTAAATTCTACCTTTAAAATTTGACATTGGGGACAATGTCATATTTTAGTAGGGGGTAAGGGACATATTTTGCTAATTTGTAAAAAAAAAAAAATTGTTGTGTTTTAAGCCATTTAGAAGTATTCATTCTGAACAAGGTCTGAGTAAGGGAGACTTGAGACATACCTTGTCAGTTTGATTTAATCTTTTCAAAAAAAAAAAAACACTATCTGGTCCGTTTATTATCTGCATGTGTTTTACTACTTTCGTGTATGTATTTTTTTTTTTAAAGTATTAGTATAATCTTGGCAAGCCTGTGGATAAAGCAATAGAGTTACAAAGGCTTTGATTAAGTTATCTAGGTTATTTTCAATTTGGTTTTCTGAAATTGAATATTTTTGATGATCAAATGTCTTTGAGATTGTTTTTGGCAGATCGGTTCGATTTTTGTTGGAATGTGAATTCATGGTGAGCCTTTGGAAAGCCACGGAAAACTGGGAAGACATAGTAAGTTTACTTTTTCTCTTCATTCCACATGCAGATTTAGGTCATCACATAGATGCTTGCATCTATACATGATCTGATCTTAGAACAAAGTCACTATCCAGAAAGCCCCTTATCTTTGCCCCCTTACATTAGGAGCCCATAGGTTGTAAACCTTCGGGTTGGATCCCTAGATATGAACTCCAGAAATTATGCCAAAGTGAACGGATACGATTCCGACCCCCATTCCCTCTTTATACTTTTATGATAATATTTGTGATCATTGGGTTTGGGATTGTGTGTTTCCTTCTTGTTTATTTTGTTATCTTTTGAAATCTGAAAAAAAAATGGGAATAATGCAAAAGAGGGTAGTTAGAATGAGTGACTGTTTTTAGAGTCGTGAACTTCGAACTTATTGATGCCAAAACAATGTTGTGATGAGTTGAGAAAAAGATGCTGAAAAAAAAGAGTTGATGAAAATCTGTCTTGTTTGATCAATTGAATGAAAAGAAAGAAAAAGAAAGTATGGAATCCAATGTGATTTTTGAAAAAAAAAAAAAACAAGAATGATGATTATGAATAGATGTGATTGTGCATAAAAGATGTCCCAACGAGGGCACAAATCAAAAGAAAATCATTTGTGCTTAAAAAAAATCAGAATTCAAGATTCGAGGTTCTTCAATATAGAGAGGTTTTTACTTTTCTATTTTCTTTGGATCGAGTCTTTTCTTGCTTTTTGTTTTCTTTTCAAAATATTAATGTTGAACATAGGACTAAGGATGAGTGAGAATGGAAATATTTTGAGAGGATTGATCACATTATTATTATATTTCTTGAGCCTAACTTGTGATAAACCTCAGATTATGTTTGAACATTCCACCCCTCACTTGTCCATAAGCCTCAGATTCATCTCTGTACCGATCAGATTTGTCAAGTTCACTTGTGAACTGCGGTGACAAGGATCTTATCATGTGTACTTATGAAGCTATAGTTTGCCTAGTCCTCCATGGCTAGCTAAAGTCTCGCCAAGAAGGAAGTTCCTCAATCGTACGGTAATGCCTTCAATTTTAATCTCATTGACCCTTTACTCGAACTTAATATGCCAATGATACTTAATTAGATGCCTTGCCAATTCTTACGCTTGATCTTGCTTGTTTGTTTGAGATCCCTTTAACTTGTTTTCCTGTTTATTTTTTTTTTCTAGGATTGAGTCGTTGCTAGGGACTAGCAACAATCTAAGTGTGGGGATGTGATAACTCGTATAATTATATAGTTTTTAGTTATGTTTTATTATTGTTTTGTGTCAAATATGAGTTATTATTGCTTAGTCTAATTGTGTTTATGATCTTTTATATTTTTATGTAATTTGGTGTTTTTCACGAGTTTCTTTGAGTGATTTCAGATTACAAGGTTAAATCAAGAATTAAGGGCAAATCCAGTTCAGTTCCAGTTCCGACACCTTTTGCCATATCAGCTATATCTGGAGTTTCACTGAAGCATTAAGGCTGCAATTTTTACAGTACAAATTTAAGAGGCATATTTATCTTTTTCATGCTTTACACTTCTTGAAACGGAGTCGTTTACCCTAGCGAAATGTGGTATCAAGTTGGCTGATGTGCAATGCCGTCTGTTCTGACCAGTTTTGGTATTTTGACCATATCTTCTGATCCACATGAGAAAATGAGCTGATTCCAATGGCTATGGGTCACAAACTGATAGGGGAATATATTTCTAGAAGACAATTTGATCAGATCAAGCCTCCAACATTGACAAAATCAACCATCAAGCTGGCTGATCAGAATTGTCATACAATATGACGAAAATTGTTAGAAAAATGCACCCACCTATTATACCTACCTTTTAAATTTATAAAGCTTGTCTCTTGTCATTTAGCTCTCCAAAATGTGTATAAATAGAGGGCCTTGGATGATTGTAAGAGGATTATTGTACATTGGTAGGATATTATCCATTGTAATAAAATTCTCTAAGTTTTCTTCTTTCCTTTCTCTAGTTTTCTTTTTCTTTATTTACTTATGTTTCTTACATTTCTTTTCATTTCATTCATATCTAGTATGTGTTGCTAATCATATTGTTGAGGTGATGAGGTGAAGCTTTTGGTAAATGCTAAGGTTAGTCTCTTAAACATGAGCTAAAATGAATCATCATTTATAAACACTAGTATAGATAATATTTTCCTTTGGTTTAAAATCATAATTGCAAAGTAGGGATCTTGATTCATTATTGACAATGAAAATGGCACAGTAAATGCTTGGTTTCATAACCTTGATTTGTTGTAGACATATACCTTGGCATAAGGAATGCTTGGACTCTTTTTATGAGTTTTGAGGACACCAAATGAACATAATATCATATGCTATGGACGTTGGACAATTTGGACTGAATTGCTAAACCTTCCGATTGGAGCTTCCCTTATGTGTGAATTTCAATTGTGTAATAAAACAAGATTAATCTTAGCATAACACCAAGAGTGGATTCTCTAACCTCAACATCTTTTCTTATTGTTTTTTATATCTTGTTTAATTTCTTTTATGTTATTTTGTTTATTTTATTCTCTAATATCTTGTTTATCTTGTTTTGTTGTTGATTGCCTAATATCTTGTTTACTTTCTTTTTCTTATATATTTATAAACTTATACTTACTAATACGCTTCCCTGTGGTTCGACCTCGAACACCCGAGAATTTATTACTTGAACATAACCTGCACTTGGGTTTACAACTCTTAATTGAGTCTCCATCAAGTTTTTGGCGCCGTTGCCGGGGAGGCAATACTAAGTATATAAGTTTATAAGTATATTTATTTTTATTGGCTGGTTATACCGCCTAATTTTCTATATATTTACATTTATATTGTAAAGTTTATATTTATATATTATCTGTATATTAACTTTGTTTTATGCTTGTTTGGCGACGTGATTTTAGATCTCGTCGTTTAGTTATATTTTATTGTGAAACTTTTTCAGGTAATCTTTCTAATACAACTCCTACCATGGCTGACAATGAAAATGTTCATGCTGAAGATGAGAACAGACAAGTACGCACCATGCGTGACTACTTGCAACCAACTCGAAGCTCATCACCCTCTTGTTTTATTTTTCGTCTCAATGCAAACAACTTTCGTTTTAAACCAGGTATGATAGCTTTGCTTTCAAATTTCCATGGGTTAGAATCGGAAAGTGCTTACTCGTTTCTAAAAGACTTCGAAGATGTATGTGTCACCTTTAATGACCAACAATGTACAAATAAAATTGTCAAGCTAAAATTATTTCCTTTTTCTTTAAAAGATAAAGCAAAAATTTGGCTTCATAATTTAAAACCAAGGTCAATTGGCACATGGCAAGAATTACAAACTGAGTTTCTAAAGAAATTTTTACCATCACATAAAACTACTGCTTTGAAAAGACAGATTCAAAATTTCAATCAAAATCAAAATAAAGCATTTTTTCAGTGCTGGGAGCGTTTTAAAGATTTGTTAAGTTCTTGTCCACATCATGGTTTTGAAAAATGGCGTCTTATTAGTTTCTTTTATGAAAGTTTAACTCCCGAAACTAAACAATTTGTTGAAACAATGTGTAACGGTGAGTTTCTAGAAAAAGAACCTGAAGAAGCCTTTGACTACCTAGACCATTTGGCAGATAACTCTCAAGCCTGGCACACAGATAATTCCTCTAAAAGTTCCAATAGATCTAATCTTGTTTCTAACAGAGGAAAATATCATTTTAGTCAAGAAGATGAGATAAAAGCTAAAGTATCTAATTTGGCTAGAAAGATTGAAGCCATGGAACTTAGAGAAGTAAAAGAAGTCAAAACGGTTAAAAATGAAGAAAGTTTTAGAATTTGTGAAATCATGGGACACCCCACTTCTGAATGTCCAAACATTCCCATTCTTAAAGAAGCGTTGCATGATCAAGTAAATTCCATAAACACATTTAAAAAGCCTTTTCCTTCTCCTTACTCTGAAACGTATAACCCTGAATGGAGAAATCATCCCAACTGCAGTTGGTGGAATAATAATCATGTTCTGGTACCACAATCTCAAAAGCCGGGCAACACTTTTTCCTATCAACCTTCACGTGTACAAACCTTGAAAGAGACATTGCAAGCATTCATGCAAACACAAGCAAATGTGAATAAGCAAACTTCACAGGACATCAACGAGATCAAAAACACCATGTCCACATTGACAGCTTTATTACGCACTCAAGAAAAAGGTAAGTTTCCTGCTCAACCTCAGCCTAACCATTATACTCAATGTCTTGTTTCTAGCTCCAATGAAACTCAACAGGAAAATGCCAGTTCTATCAAAACTCTTCGAAGTGGAAAGGCAATTGACAAAATCATTCCATCAAAAGACCAAGATCCTCCTTCCCCTCCGTAAAGTAATGGTAAGGATGATGGTAAGTCTGAACTTCTTGAAAATTTGGACAAAGAAAAAGGTATGCATCCTGCTCCTTTTCCTCACACACTGATTCTTTGTTAAATTATTTTTTAGGATAAACGTTGTTGGAAACAAAAGTTTGAGGAACTTCCATCACTCACAAATGTCATTGTACCATCAACTATTGAACCACCCAAGCTGGATTTAAAACCATTGCCATCCGAGCTAAAATATTCCTTTTTGGCTTTAAAATATCTTCTCTCTAAGAAGGATGCAAAACCTAGGTTGCTGAGGTGGATCCTTTTGCTGCAAGAATTTGACATCACCATTCGAGATAAAAAAGGAGTAGAAAATATGGTGGCTGATCATTTATCAAGACTTGTTTGTGATGAATCTTTTGGAACCTCACCAATAAATGATACTTTTCCTGATGAACAACTTCTAATTGTCTCCACGACACCTTGGTTTGCTGACATTGCTAATTTTCTTGCTACAAAAAAATTTCCTTCTCAATTGAGCCCCCAAGATAAAAGGAAGTCTCTGAATGAGGTAAAGAAGTTCTACTGGGATGACCCTTACTTGTTCAAATATTGTCCTGATCATATTTTTCGAAGATGCATTTCCGACAATGAGGTAAGTAGTGTAATTAAGTTTTGTCATTCCGAGGTATGTGGTGGTCATTTTTCATCAAAGAAAACTGCTGCAAAAATTTTACAGTGTGGATTTTATTGGCCAACTTTATTCAAAGATGCATATAATTTTTGCAAGTCATGTGAAAGTTGTCAAAAATTAGGTTCCATTTCGAAAAGAAACATGATGCCTTTGAACCCAATTCTTGTAATTGAAATTTTTGACTGTTGGGGTATTTATTTCATGGGACCATTTCCACCATCTTTTGGTTTCTTATACATTTTAGTTGCAATAGATTATGTTTCAAAGTGGATAGAGGCAATTCCATGTCGAAATAATGATCACAAAATAGTGATTAAATTTTTAAAAGAAAATATTTTGAGTCGATTTGGAATTCCTCGATCTATCATAAGTGATGGGGGAACACATTTTTGCAACAAGGTTTTTGAAACATTAATGAAGGAATATGCCATTACACACAAAGTTGCAACCCCTTATCACCCGCAGACAAATGGACAGGTAGAATTAGCAAATAGGGAGATTAAACAAATTTTGGAAAAGACGGTTAATCCAAATCGCAAAGATTGGTCTCTTAGACTTAACGATGCATTATGGGCCTATCGAACAGCTTTTAAAACAGCATTGGGCATGTCTCCTTATAGGCTAGTTTATGGAAAACCTTGTCATTTACCTGTGGAACTTGAGCATAAAGCATATTGGGCCATTAAAATGTTCAACTCAAACCTTGATGACGCTTCTAATTTACGGAAATTACAAATAAATGAACTTGAGGAACTCATAAATGATGCATATGAGAATTCTAAAATTCATAAAGAAAGAACTAAAGCCTTTCATGACAAGTTAATTTCAAGAAAAACATTTGATGTTGGGCAAAAAGTTCTACTTTATAATTCTAGACTTCACATATTTCCTGGTAAGTTGAGATCAAGATGGACTGGCCCATTTGTGGTTAAGCATGTGTATCATTATGGAGCAGTTGACATTGAGAATCCTAAAAACGATAACGTATTCAAGGTAAATGGACAAAGACTCAAACTCTTTTTGGAAAATCATGTTACTCAAGAAGAGGTTGTTTTTCTTTCTGATCCTTGTTTTGAAAATAACTAGATGTAAATATAATTTTTTTCCCCGGTTAAATGGCGGATAACGGTACTCCGTGATTATTTAAGTCGGTTCCATCAGCTACCCACAAAACTGATATTGTATATAAATTTCTCTTTCAATTTCTCTTTCATTTTTTTTAGGATGGATGATATTCTCACAAGATTGCAGAAACGATTTCCTCCTTTTCCTCGAAATATTTTACTGAAGCTTTACCAAGTTCGATTTGAAAGATTAAGAATGCTTATGCACAAAGGGATTCCTGAAGACATACGTTGGATAATTGAAGCCAAGGTACGTGAAGATGAATATCTTCCTGTTTTGCATTTACCAGGTACAGGTAGAAGCACTTTTGCAAAGAAGCGACGAGCAAAGCGCATGAGTTCAAATTGCCACAAATGTGCACGATGGACGTGTAATGGTAAATGTCGTTCTATTGGGATTCCGTCCTCTAATCGAGATGATAAAATTGAATTCATTAAGGATGGACTGAGTAAGGAGAATTTGGGTAATATCCAACTTTCTCTTGAGACGCATCCTAGTGGAGACGTACAAAGAGAAATTCTTGATTTATGGCCGCAATTCCAAAGGGAATGGCAACATCTTGGGAATTTGATGTTAAAAGACCCTGTTTTCCAGCTTGTAAGAAAACTGGATGGGAAGCATATCCTCGACTCATAGAAGGCATTTAAGCCGTTTCTGGACGTAAAACCAGAGGAAGATGTGAGCCACAATCACAACTACAATAAATGACTTCTTAGCTTTTGGTTTGATTTGCAATAACTTCATTTCGGTTTAATTTACGTGTTGTTCGATTTGTGTAATTATTCTCGTTTTTTTTGCATTGGTCTTTTACGGTTGATTTTTCTTCTCTTTTTGATTTTCTTCCTGAAATCACGCAAAAATCTTTTGTTAGGTTAACATTTTCTTCTGACAGGTCAAATACACTTTCGGCGACATTATTACTCTTGTCTGATTCACTACTCAGTCCTCTATATATTACACCATGTACTCATTCTCTTTCAGGCACTCGAAAAAAAATGGAAAGTACTTCGTCCCAGCGCATTGAAAAAAATTTGTGTCTTTGGAGGTGCTTATCCAGGGAAAATTAAAATATTCGCTGATGAAGCCATAAGAGTTGGAGTAATACTTTCCCAACAAAAGATCCAGTTGATTTATGGAGGCGGTAGGACGGGTTTAATGGGAGCAGTCGCTACAGCAGCACACGCCGGAGGAAGTCCAGTTCTAGGAATCGTGCCAAAACTATTCATAGGTTTTTGTGGACCTACCTTGGGTAAGGAAATACAAGTCTGGAGTATCCCTGAACGGATGACAATCATGTACCATTTTGCCTATGCATTCATTTCTTTACCAGAAGGTCTGGGTACATTGGAAGAAATAGCTTGCGTGGCTTCTTGGTCATCTTTGGTCACAAATAAAAAACCCATTGGTTTGGAAAATGGATTCATGTTTTCAGAGGCAAGGAGAACCATAATTTCTGCTACAACCATTGAAGATTTACTCAAAAAGCTCCAAGCTTATGAGTATTTACCTGCTACGGTTGTTTCGCGAACGCTCGGAAAAAGAAAAAGAGATATGGACAAGCAAGGAGTGGATTGCACTTTGTCTTTGTGACATTATCTAACATTTTGTTTGTTGTGTCTCAGTTATAATAAGTGGTTAGCAACCTCTGCAGGTAATATCTCCTAAATTCTACCTTTAAAATTTGACATTGGGGACAATGTCATATTTTAGTAGGGGGTAAGGGACATATTTTGCTAATTTGTAAAAAAAAAAATTTGTTGTGTTTTAAGCCATTTAGAAGTATTCATTCTGAACAAGGTCTGAGTAAGGGAGACTTGAGACATACCTTGTCAGTTTGATTTAATCTTTAAAAAAAAAAAAAACACTATCTGGTCCGTTTATTATCTGCATGTGTTTTACTACTTTCGTATATGTATTTTTTTTTTAGTATTAGTATAATCTTGGCAAGCATGTGGAAAAGCAATAGAGTTACAAAGGCTTTGATTAAGTTATCTAGGTTATTTTCAATTTGGTTTTCTGAAAATTGAATATTTTTGATGATCAAATGTCTTTGAGATTGTTTTTGGCAGATCGGTTCGATTTTTATTGGAATGTGAATTCATGATGAGCCTTTGGAAAGCCACGGAAAACTGGGAAGACATAGTAAGTTTACTTTTTCTCTTCATTCCATATGCAGATTTAGGTCATCACATAGATGCTTGCATCTATACATGATCTGATCTTAGAACAAAGTCACTATCCAGAAAGCCCCTTAGTTTTGCCCCCTTACATTAGGAGCCCATAGGTTGTAAACCTTCGGGTTGGATCCCTAGATATGAACTCCAGAAATTATGCCAAAGTGAACGGATACGATTCCGACCCCCATTCCCTCTTTATACTTTTATGATAATATTTGTGATCATTGGGTTTGGGATTGTGTGTTTCCTTCTTGTTTATTTTGTTATATTTTGAAATCTGAAAAAAAAAATAGGAATAATGCAAAAGAGGGTAGTTAGAATGAGTGACTATTTTTAGAGTCGTGAACTTCGAACTTATTGATGCCAAAACAATGTTGTGATGAGTTGAAAAAAAGATGCTGAAAAAAAGAGTTGATGAAAATCTGTCTTGTTTGATCAATTGAATGAAAAGAAGGAAAAAGAAAGTATGGAATCCAATGTGATTTCTGAAAAAAAAAACAAGAATGATGATTATGAATAGATGTGATTGTGCATAAAAGATGTCCCAATGAGGGCACAAATCAAAAGAAAAACACTTGTGCTTAAAAAAAAAAATCAGAATTCAAGATTCGAGGTACTTCATTATAGATAGGTTTTTACTTTTCTATTTTCTTTGGATCGAGTCTTTTCATGCCTTTTGTTTTCTTTTCAAAATATTAATGTTGAACATAGGACTAAGGATGAGTGAGAATGGAAATATTTTGAGAGGATTGATCACATTATTATTATATTTCTTGAGCTTAACTTGTGATAAACCTCAGATTATGTTTGAACATTCCACCACTCACTTGTCCATATGCCTCAGATTCATCTCTGTACCGATCAGATTTGTCGAGTTCACTTGTGAACTGCGGTGACAAGGATCTTAGCATGTGTACTTATGAAGCTATAGTTTGCCTAGTCCTCCATGGCTAGCTAAAGTCTCGCCAAGAAGGAAGTTCCTCAATCGTATTGTAATGCCTTCAATTTTAATCTCATTGACCCTTTACTCAAACTTAATATGCCAATGATACTTAATTAGATGCCTTGCCAATTCTTACGCTTGATCTTGCTTGTTTGTTTGAGATCCCTTTAACTTGTTTTCCTATTTTTTTTTTCTAGGATTGAGTCGTTGCTAGGGACTAGCAACAATCTAAGTGTGGGGGTGTGATAACTCGTATAATTATATAGTTTTTAATTATGTTTTATTATTGTTTTGTGTCAAATACGAGTTATTATTGCTTAGTCTAATTGTGTTTATGATCTTTTATATTTTTATGTAATTTGGTGTTTTTCACGAGTTTCTTTGAGTGATTTCAGATTACTAGGTTAAATCAAGAATTAAGGGTAAATCCAAGGACTAAATTGAAGAAATCAAAACATTGGAGTGCTAAACTGTAATATGAGTGAATAAATTGGCAATTGGACAAAGAAGGAAGAAAAGCAACATTTGCAAAGGAACAATTTTCCACAAGTTGCAAATCCAGTTCAGTTCCAATTCCGACACCTTTTTCCATATCAGCTATATCTGGAGTTTCGCTGAAGTATTAAGGCTGAAATTTTTACAGTGCAAAGTTAAGAGGCATATCTATCTTTTTCATGCTTACACTTCTTGAAACGGAGTCGTTTTCCCTAGCAAAATATGGTATCAAGTTGGCTGATGTGCAATGCCGTCTATTCTGACCAGTTTTGGTATTTTGATCATATCTTCTGATCCACATGAGAACATGAGCTGATTTCAACGGCTATGGATCACAAACTGATAGGGGAATAGTTTTATAGAGGACCATTTGATCAGATCAAGCCTCCAACATTGACAAAATCAACCATCAAGCTGGCTGATCAGAATTGTCATACAATATGACGAAAATTGTTAGAAAAATGCACCCACCTATTGTCGCAACCTAAAAAAAAATAACGACGAGTCTCATCGCAAGACTTTATTATTCGTTAGGCGTGACATTAAAAAAAATCGAGGAAAAGTCGACTTAATTCCTCTAAAAAATGAAGGTTTTGAAATGACCTTAAAAAGACATGGAGTCGCCACCAATCTTTTTTAGCTAGGTGTGATCGGCCACCTATTAAAATCGGTTTTATAAAATATTTTAAAAATTAATTAAAACATTTTAAAAACCAATTTCAAGTCTGCGCTTTTAACCAGAGAAATCAAAGAAGCGGGTTCGGAAGTCGGTTACGTGTGGGGAAGGATTAGCACCCCCACAACGCCCGTATAAATCGGTACCTTATTAATCGTGTGTTATCTCAAGTCTCGGTGAAAAGTTGGTTTTAAATTTAGCATTTCAAGTTAATTCCCAATTTAAAGAAAAATAATTTCATTTTTTTTTATTGAAAATGATCCGAAATTCATAAATTCAAAATTTTCCTATATTCCCCAACAAACGTGGCAAAATATAGAAATTTTTATTAGTCTTGGAAAACTTTCCGAATTATTCTCTTTTTTGAAAGAAAGATATTCCTTTATTAATGATAATTGATGAAATTCCCTCCAGCAAACCCGGTAGAGAACTCATGAATTATTTTAACTCGGGAATATCTTTATTTTTATTGAAAACCATTATCTTTTTGAAAATATTTAAAATAAATGAATATGTATATGCATGACATAGTATATACCAAATAAAAATAACTAAATAAAAGCATAGGATATCATGAAATATTCAAAACCATATAATAAACTATGTAACATCAAAAAATATAAATCAAAATAACAACAATATCATAGAAATTATTATGGCAAGAATCACATATAAAATGCATGAATATAAAAGTGCAATGCATGAAATGTTTTTTTTTTCTTTAATTAAGGAAATCCGTATATCTAAAAAGATATCCGGCTACCTTAGAAAAATATGTCAAATTAAATATCCTAAAACCAAAATACTTTGTGATTGTTTGAAAACAATTTTGAGAAGCTTGAATTAAAAATAAAAACTGGGCTATTTTTTTTTTAAATGGCTCTAATTTCCTAAGTTTAAAAAATCCGGACTTGACTACCCTTAACCCGAGACTTGAAAAAAACATTTTTAGAGTTTAAAAAGGCTTAGAAATCAAACTAAGTCAGTAGCTAACCCTCCTAATCAGCCCACTCTAAGTAAATTAACCAAAACAGAAAATTGGTTTTTCTTTAAATTCAATTCTGACTCCACTGTCCAGTTTTAGTCCACGATTTGTTATCCTATTTTTAAAAATTCCAAAAATTCTAAAAAAAATACTGGAGACTCAAGACATGTAAAACTACACGAGAAAAAATCGGCTTAATTTTTTGATCAAAGATGAATTCCTAGAAAAACTAGAGATGTACGAGTTTTTGGAGGAGAAAAAAACTGCTTTGTTTTTCTTTAAATTCAATTCTGACACCACTGTCCAGTTTTAATCCATGATTTTTTACCCTATTTTTAAAAATTCTGAAAAACGTATTGGAGACTCAGGACATGTAAAAATACATGAGAAAAAATCGGCTTAATTTTCTGATCAAAGATGAATTCCCAGAAAAACCAAAGATGTACGAGTTTTTTGAGGAGAAAAAAACTGCTTTGTTTTTCTTTAAATTCAATTCTGACACCACTATCCAGTTTTAATCCACGATTTTTTAACCTATTTTTAAAAATTCCAAAAATTCTGAAACAATTATTGGAGACTCACGACATGTAAAAATACACGGAAAAAAATCGACTTAATTTTCTGATCAAAGATGAATTCCCGGAAAAATCGGAGATGTACGAGTTTTGGGTGGAAAAAAAAAAACTGCTTTGCCAACACATTTTTTTTGTCTTTGATAAAATCATTTAAAAATCAAAATAAAAATATTTGAAACTCATAAAATGACTTGAAAGTAGTAGCTAGGATTTTTTGAAAGTTAGATAAAAATTGGCTAAGTAAAAAAAATCACAAAGGTAGAATAATCAATTTGACAAACTTAATTTTCCACAAGTGTGCTCAAGAGAGCATGACTTTGAACCATTAATTGGCTCAAGTCATTATTCAAGTGGCATGAACATGAAATACATGAAATAATGCAGCAAACATAATGCATGAAATGCATGGATCTAAACCTAAATGTAAGGAAAATGCATGACATAAATAATATGGCCTAGACCTAACATGAACTTGCATGGCATTTAATGTAACCTAGACCTAAGATATGCATGGCATTTTCACAAACACAAGGCATGCTTAATTCAAAAATCCAACCAAATATCATGCAAATGCAAAAACCTAACAACTAGCATGACAAAAATGCAACACACAATGCAAAACACATGGAGTAGCCAAATGGCCTCAAGCTCCAACAAGCATGGCATTTTCTCAAACACTTGGCATACTAGCATGAAAAACTAAGTCATAACACAAAAATCACACAAGCATTTTCACAAACACCTAATATACCAAATCTAAAACATGCTCACTAAGATATAAAACAAGAATCATGCAAAGAATCACACAAGCATTTTCACAAACACTTAATATGCTAACTCTAAAACATGCTCAAATTTAGACAACATGAAAACAGAAAATTAAAAATGCAAAAACATGATATCTAAGACATAAATGGCAACAAACGAAGCAACCAAATTAAATATAACTTAAGAACATGAAATAACATAATATTTAAAACATCAAAAATAAAGAAAATAGCATAAACAATATGGTAAAATGAATCAAAAACAACAACTTAAAATAAATAATGTAGGCCATTTGGCCATGGTGAGTTTATTGTAAAAACAAAATGTAAAAAAAATATACTTAAGAAAGGAAATGAAGGAAGAAAAAAAAATTATTCTAAAATGAAAACTCACCAAGTAGAGATTAAAATAGCAAAAAATAAGAATAGAAAATGAAAGTACAAGAGTTGGTGCTCAAGAGCAACCTCAAGAAGCTAATATTTCAAGCTTTTCTCTTCAAACTTTCCTTTTTTCTAAACTTTTCTTTTTTTGCTCTCAACCAAGAAGATAAAAACTAAGCAAAAACTAAGAGAAATCAGCCAAAATGGAAAAGAAAAAACAAAATCTGCCTCTTTCCCTAGGGCTGGCCTAAAATGATGCTTATATGGACTCCAAGATGTTGTCATTTTTGTGTAACCTAATTTCCATCAATTGGCCAATAATTCAAGATGAAAAGTCATGAAATTACCACCCTTAGATTAGCATCTCAGCCCTCTCAAATGACAGCTATCCAAGAATAATGTTGACATCTTTCTTAACCTATGTGGTTTAATCACCATGGCTTGATCAAAGAGAATGGTTAACTAACTCTTGATTTTTAACCACTTGATTGAAAAAAAAACAAATTAGAAGCTTCCTCCTTTCTTTGGGCTTGGGCATGCCAGCATTTCTATTTTCCAGCCCAACTCTGATTTTTTGAAGGGCCCAAAAAAGCCCTTTTCGGTTGCTTGGGTGAAATGACCATTTTGCCCCCCGGATGCAAATAAATATCAAACGGACTCCAAATTCAATTTTTCTTTTTTTAATGCTTCCAAAATAATAAAATATTGAGTTCTGGAAGTTTTCAAAATTTTCCGAGTCCGTTTGCTATTTATTTGGATTTTTTCTTCCCAAAATATCCTTTTATGCCCCTACTTTTTACCATTTTTTAAACGAGCTCCAAATCAAGATTTTTCTTCACCAATCTCTTCAAAATAATTAAAAAGTGTAATCTGGAAGTTTTCATAATTTTTGGAGCTCATTTGGTATTTTTTCGGGATTTATCGGCTTGAATTACTGCATAGAAGGCCCGGGATTTGGCCATTTTGCAAACGAACTCGGAATCAAGATTTTCTTTCGCCAATCTCTTCCAAATAATTTAAAAATGAGATTTGCCAAATTTCAGAATTTTTGGAGTCCATTTGCTATTTTTCCGGGATTTATCTTTTTGAATTACTACATTAGAAGCCCGGGATTTGGCCATTTTGCAAACGAACTCCGAATCAAGATTTTCTTTCGCCAATCTCTTCCAAATAATTTAAAAATGAGATCTGCAAAATTTCAAAAGATTTGGAGCTCATTTGCTATTTTTCCGAGATTTTTCCAATTTTGCCCCTTTAACCTCCGAAACCCGGTTTTGCTCAAAACAAGTCCGATTTTCAGATTTTCTTCAATCTGAGTCTTGGGCCATCCTTTTTAATCATTCCTCATCCATTGGGGGCTTTGGTCTTACCAAGTCGGGCCATTTCTGTGATTCTTCCTGATTTCACCGAAATCCACTCAAAACCCTAATTCTCGGTTTTCTCCCGGATTGACTTTTCTTTTGGTTTTTCTTGCAAGTGACTTCTCCATTACCCGTAGTCAGTGCTTATCTTTCATTTGGAACCTTCAATTTCGACCAGTTTGATCGTTTAAGCACTTTTCCCCAAATTTCTCGGATTAGGGTTTCTTTTCTACTGAATCTCCAAATCCCAACTTCCGAACTCCATATCTTTCAATGTAGACCTCGGATTATCAAAATTCTTTCTCCATTTCTCAATTGAACTTAAAATCTTGATTTTGAAAGTGGGTTGACTTTTTTCAGTAGTTGACTTTCTGGGGTTGACTTTTTCGGGGTTGACTTTTTCGAGGTTGACTTTTTTTCAAGTTTGACCTTTTGTGCTCGCCCTCTTAAACTAAGTCTCGGAGTACCACCTGCAGGATGAAAACAGTCTTTTTATACTCGGAAACATCAATATGGGAAGAAAACATACCTGTTTAGTGGTCTAGACAAAATTAGGTGTCTACAGCTGCCCCTCTTTGGCTATTGCTGAGAATCAGGAATCAGGCAAAGATAAGCCGACACTAATTTTGTACGGTCAGTGACATCACATGTGAAGGAAAGGGAAAGAGGTTTCTTTTTCTTTTTCATTTTTCATTTTTTTTTCTATTTTTTCATTTTTCCTCTTTTTTCTTTTTTTTTTCAATTTTTTTTAATTTTTTTTTTTTATAAAAAAACAGTAAATTGAAGATTTGTCTTTAAATTGAATTCCCTACCTAATCAAGGCTCGATTCGTCTTAAGGAAACGAATTCGATTTGCAAGAAAGGAAACGACCTCGACGATGGTCTCGGGGCCTTAACCTGTCTTGTTCTCAGCTGTGTTTAAAATTCTGGATATCTCCTCCAGAAGCTTCGGCTATCACCACCAAAGTTTTGCTCATTTTTAAAATGTAAAAATTCTGGGTATCACCTCCAGAAGCTTCAGCTATCACCACCAAAGACTTTTAACCTTTTCAAAGGATTTTAAAACTCTGGATATCTCCACCAGAGGCTTCAGCTATCACCACCGAAGACTTGTTCATAATAAAAAAAGTACCTCGACGATGATCTCGGGGCTCGACTCGTTTTAAGAAAACGAATTCGATTAGCAAGAAAGGAAATGACCTCGACGATGGTCTCGGGGCCTTAACCTGTCTTGTTCTCAGCTGTGCTTAAAATTCTGGATAACTCCTCCAAAAGGAGATTTCTCATTTTGAAAATTATAAAATTCTGGGTATCACCTCCAGAAGCTTCAGCTATCACCACCGAAGACTTTCTACCTTTTCAAAGGTTTTTAAAACTCTGGATATCTCCACCAGAGGCTTCAGCTATCACCATCGAAGACTTGTTCATAATAATAAAAATAAGGTACCTCGACGATGATCTCGGGGCTCGACTCATTTGAAAAGCAAAACGAGTTCGATTATACCTGACAGCTTTAAGAGATGATGCAAATGCTTCATGATGCAAATGCAAATGTCTTTAGTTGATGCAAACATTTCTTGATGTAGATGCAAATGACTTAGATTGGTGCAAATGTCTTTGATGCAAATGTAAATGACTTTCTTGATGCAGATTCAGCTAACTTAGATTGATGCAAATGCTTCTTGATGTAGATGCACATGTTGAATAAAATTCTGGATAACTCCTCCAAAAAGAGATTTCTCATTTTCAAAATTATAAAACTCTGGATATCTCCACCAGAGGCTTCAGCTATCACCACCGAAGACTTCTTCATTTTTTAAAACTGTAAAATTCTGGATATCCCCACCAGAAGCTTTGGCTATCACCACCAAAGACTTGCTCATTGTAAAATTCTGGGTGACTCCTTGAGAAGAAGATTTTTCGTGTTTCAAAATTATAAAACCCTGGATATCTCTACCAGAGGCTTCATATATCACCACCGAAGACTTGTTCACTTTTAAAACTGTAAAATTCTGGATATCCCCACCAGAAGCTTTGGCTATCACCACCAAAGACTTGCTCATTGTAAAATTTTGAGTAACTCCTTCAGAAGAAGATTTCTCATGTTTCAAAATTATAAAACCCTGGATATCTCTACCAGAGGCTTCAGCTATCACCACCGAAGACTTGTTCACTTTTAAAACTGTAAAATTCTGGATATCCCCACCAGAAGCTTTGAGAAATGATGCAGATGCACATGTCTTTTAACAAGGTGCCCATGCTTCATGGTGCAAATGTAAAATATTTCTTAGTGCAAATGCAAATGGCCTGGATTGATGCCCATGTTTCATGATGTAGATGCCCCTACTAATTGTGTTCATGTAACTGGTTTATGAATTACCACACATTAATGAAAATGCAATGATTCTAGAAATGATGCAATTGCTTGAGATGACACAAAGGCGAATTCTATGAAGAATGTAATTGTAAAGGTAAAAAATGCAGATGCTTATGGAATAATGCCAATGCAAATACCCATGAATGATGCAAATGCTTGCTGACACTGTGCAGATGCAAAAGCTCGATAAAGAGATGAGTGCTCATGAGTGATGCAAATGCCCCCGGTTGTTTTTCTAGACTTTGGCTTAGCCTTTCAAATTCATTTTTCCTCTTCAAATCAGAGTATATCTTCAATTCATTTCGGCTATTCTCTTTGCCCCAACAGTTTTCAAACTTTCATCAATATAGATCTGAACTCGGTTCGATATCTTCTTCTCATATCTGGAAGTCAGGACCTATCCTGGCAGTTCTATACCTTTGGGTTAGAAAAACCCTTGTCTCATGTCAACATCAAAAATGGGTATTTCAAAAATATTTTTATTTTCCCTTTTTTGAAAAACAATTTTGCTTATTTAAGGAAAACTTCTAAGCCAAAATTTTTAACTCCACAGTGTATGATGTACAAATCTTTTGATGACTGATGATCACTGTTAGAAAATTCCCTAAGTATTAATTTGGGTTTTTCAATTTGAATTGACAAGGCTTGATACAACAAGATTTTGGTTTTTTCAGGAAAACTTCACAACAAAAATGTATGTCCTTTCTAGGCTCACAAATGGAACAGGTTTTATAAATCATGAATTCATTGAGAACCAAGCAAATTCAACATTCTTTTAGTTTCCATATCAAGGCTTTTTGACAAGCGTCAAGATTGGCCGGGATGTTTAAATCGAAAAGTTTGATCTTGGAGGAAAAAAAGATTCAATTTTTGAAGACAATCCTCCGAATGAGAGCTGACAATTTGGGGGGTTCAGGAATTCCTAGATGTTCCTCGATGACCACTTTTTTTTTAAGATGACCCCTTTATTTTTTTTTTTTTGGGGATCGGCACAGATGGCATCGAAAATTTCCAAATTTACTCTAGACCGCCCGTTTTTGGGTTTTCGTCATAGAGTCCCATTCTTTCCATTTTTTTCTCTTTTTTTATTCTACCGTACACTTGAGAATTCTAAATTCTTCCTTAGTGAAATGATAATTCGATGAAATGTGATAAAATCTGAGGAAAAACCTTTCAAATTAAATATTCATGCTTGATCAAAATGGACTTTTAAAGCACGTAACGTAGGCCATGGCTTAGGGTTCAGAAAGAAAGGATAAATAGGCCCAAAATATGTGTTTGAGGGTAATCAGATCAAGGATCTATATTTTTTTTTTTTGAGGAGGATTCTCTTTGAAGCATTTGTTCCTTCTTGGACATTTCTTTCCTTTTGACTTTGCTTTTTTCTTCTTTGCTTTTGGCTTTCAATTTGCCATATCTTTCACACATTTTTCCTTTTTTTCTTTTTTCATTTTGCCCCCCTTCTTTTTCAACGGAGTGAGCCCGTCTTTATTCGAGGCTCCATTTGCTTTGCATCTGTCTTTGAGCTAGGACACATTTCTCAATGATCTTTAAAAAATCTTTCCTTGCATTTGTCCCCTAGTGTAGAGGGTGATCCTTGATCAAGGTTCAAACAAGAAAGAATTCTTTTGGCTCAAAAGGGGTGACTATGGATGATTTCTTTTTGTGTGAAGGGATATGAAAGATGGCCATTCCTCATGTCAAGCACGAATATTCACTTTGAAAAGCAATCCCCAGGGGAAATAGATATTTAGAATTTCATTTTGCACTTTGGAATCATCCGAATTCTCATATGCATGATATCACAAATTTTTTCATTTTTCATTTTTCATCGCATGCCCCAACGATTTATGCGTTTAATCCATCCTTATTCACCATGTATCCATCATTTCCACATATGATGCCCCAATTTGATTAACCATTAGAATTTGTATCAATGAGGAACATAGCAAGTCTAGGTCTATTTTGAAAAGGCTGAGTTTCCAATCTGAGTTCTTTGAAGAGACAAGGAAAATATGACTCAAAAACGGGTTTTCTCTAGGACAAGGGATAATCTAGTTTAATCATTGTGCCCCAGGATGTCAATCATGATGTTTGGGCAATTAGTGTTTTGTGGTTATTGGGAAAGGTCATGAATGGTTTTAGCACAATCTTGACACACATTAAATTACCAAAATCTGGATTCTTGATAGAATGTCTCATTTGTTTGATTTTCAAAGAGTTTGTTCCTTTGTTCATAGCCTAGACTAAGATCTACGTCTTTGCTTATTCTGTGATGACAATGGTTTTATGAAGTCAAATCATTCATATTCCTTGAAGCATTAGGTCTTTCAAGTGGTCTCGGTTCAAAAGATTTAGGCTTAGGAAAGCCTAAAAGAAAGGGCTGAAGGTATTGGGTCATTTCTAACAATGATCATCAATCTTCTTGAGACTATCCATTACTAAAAATTCCTTAATGCTTGTTTTTTGCAAATTCAAGTTATTGTTGAAACACAACAAACACAAAGCATTTAAAATACAAAATTCACTTAATTAACATGAGACAAGTGCTTTCCTCATCACAGTGTATAGAACTACATGTGTCAAAAACCTAATATGATCATGCACAATGTTTCTTATGACACTTGACTTCCCCATCTTCAAAACTTATCGAACCAGCCTTGATGAGATCTCTGACCTTGTACTTTAAAGCGGGGCAGTTCTCTGTTGAGTGATCTTGATTGCCAGAATGGTACCCACAACACTCATTAGCATCATACCAGCTCGAATAAGGGGGTTTCAGAGGCGCTATTTGCATGGGTGTCACAAGGTGATTCTGGATGAGTTGAGGAAGTATCTCACTGTATGTCATAGGAATCGGGTCAACCGGATTTCTTTTTCGCTTTTTATGCCCCTTTCGATTATCCCCAAGGGTGTTCGATTGATAGACAGATGTAAGTTCTGGTGTAGTTGCAGTCATTGGTTGGTAGGGATAAAAACCGTGAGAGACATTATTCAGGGTAGAGTAAAATGGCTGATATGAGGAGAATTGGGGAGGTGGGGCAAAGTCTTCCACGACTTGGGTATCTTCCTTTTTCTTTTCAGATGCCCCCTTGTTCTTGGTATTGGATGTTCTTTCTCCTTCAATTTTCCCATCCTTGATAGCATTCTCAATCATCTCCCCTGAAATTACCATGTCTGAAAAATTATTTGTGATGTTGCCAACAAGTATATCATAGTGCGGGGCCTGCAGTGTATTCACAAAAAAGACAGTGGTTTCCTTCTGAGTTAAGGGCGGTTGTACTTGGACGGCCAGGCTCATCCACCGTTGCACATATTCTTTGAAGCTCTCAGTAGCTCTTTTCTTCATATTTTGCAAGGTGAGACGGTCAGGCACCGTGTCAGTCATATGCTTGTACTGGTTTAGAAAAACCCTAGCTAGGTCATTCCAAGAGTGAATCTGATCCTTGCTCAACTGACTATACCACCTAATTGCGGATCCGCTGAGGCTATCTTGAAAGCAGTGAATCAAAAGCTTATCATTATCTATATGACTTGTCATCTTCCGGCAGAACATAGTGATGTGGGCTGATGGATCAGTCGTCCCGTCATATTTCACAAAGTTAGGGATCTTGAACTTAGGAGGAATGACTAAATCGAAGACCAAGCATCATTCTTTCGCCTCCACACTCCCTAATACGTTTGCATTTTCTACTGCCCGGAGCCTTTCATCTAGCAACTGATATTTCCCTTGGGAATCTGTCAACTCAACCTCATTTACTGCAACCCTTTTCAACTTGGCCTGTTCAATTGGATCATCTGAGTTTAGGACATTGACGGGGTTAACAGTGTTCTGGGCATCACTTATTGCGACCTCATCTTGGCCCTTTTGTACCTCTAACCCTTCTCCGGCGACAAAGTTTTCGGTGTATCCTTTTCCCTTGATTACGGCGGACATCAGCTCCATCAATTTAGTCATCTGATCCTTAGATTCTGCTTGAGACTTTGCCAGCTGTTCTCGCAATTCTTTCTGTTCCCTTTCCATTTTTCCATTCGGGCAACTTGTTCATCCTCCATAGCACCAGCCTGTATTAAAAGTGTACTCAGTACTTCTTCTGATTTGAAATGGAAATTCTTTCAAAGACTCCTAAAGCCAAGCCAACTTCTATTCTATTTTCCCCCAAATATGTGTCATGATGAATGAGCCATGAATGCAATTTGATGCATATGAAGCCTAAACAATATGATGTATGGACATGTACAATGGAAACATGCTGACCATATATGTAATAAATGCAATCACAATGCCAACATGTTGCAAACAAAGAATAAACAAATCAACACATGGATATATGCAATGACTGATCATGTGCATTTTAGCATATTTCCCAATGAATGTTCATATATCCTATGAATGCAACATGGTGTCAATTATGATACATGCAAACAATGAATGATTGATATAGAGTATATACAAAGAAAATCATGCTAACCATGTGTGTCATGAATGCGACCTAATGCTAACATGATGTATGTAATAAGCAAATTAATGCATGAACATATACAAAGAAATTATGCTGACTATGTTTGTTATGAATGCAACCCAAAGTCAACATGATGCATGTAAAGAATAAGCAGATCAATGCATGGATATATACAATGAATGACCATGTATGTTCCAAATGTATTTCCCAATGAATGATCATATACACTATGAATGCCACACAATGTCAATTATGATGCATGTGAAGAATAAATGACTGACACAGAGTATATACCAAGAAAATCATGCTGACCGTGTATGTCACAAATGCAACCTAATGCCAATATGACAAATTAATGCGTGAGCATATACGGAGAACTCATGATGACTGTGTATGCCATGAATGCAACCTGATGCCAACATGATGTATGTAAAGAATAAGTAAATTAATGCATGGATATATATAGGAAAATCATTTCTGACTATGAATGCATGGATGCAACTTGATGCTACCATGATCCCTATAGAGAAAGAATAAATTGATATATGGATATATACAGAAAAATCATGCTGACTATGAATGCATGAATGCAACTTGACGCTAACATGATGTATGTAAAGAAAGAATAAATTGATATATGGATATATACAGAAAAATCATGCTGACTATGAATGCAACTTGATGCTACCATGATGCATGTAAAGAAAGAATAAATTGATACATAAGTATATACAAATAATGACCATGCATGTCATAAACGTATCTTACAATGAATGACCATGCATGCTATGACTATAACATGATGTCAAAATGATACATGCAAAAAAAAAAATGAATTAACACAAAGGTATATACAAAGAAATCAATGATTACACGAAATTGGTGGGACCTAAATCTTGATTATTCAAAAATCTCATTATGCAAGATTTGCCTCCAAATTTATGATTTTTTTTTAACATGTTTTTTTTTTGTTTTTTTTTTTATTTATGAAAAACCAATCACATTATTTTCAAAAGAATTTCAGGGTGGATCCCACTATGGTACTATATGCAAATGTTCATGTGACACTACCGGTTTTATGAAATCATCAAATGAAATTACCAATTGTTTATTGCAAAGAATGAGATCAATAATACAACCAAAAATGTACATGCTCCATTCACACATGCATGAAATGTGCAACATGCAAAAATGCTTGAAAATGATTTTTTTTTATTTAAAAAAAAACAGCTAATGAACATCTGCCCCAGCAATATCTGCTTATTTAGGCATCACGATGCCTTCGAGGCGGAGTATCACATTTATTACGGGCGATGTACACTTATTCGGAGTGTAAAATAGGTAACAAAAGGTTTAGAAATGTCCCTCCATTTGTTCCTATTTTTGGTATATCTAACGGAAATTCGGGATGGCTTCGCCTAGGTTCACTATATGAGGGTGAATTGGTTCTAAGGCCCCGAATTGTTCCTCACTGTCGCCGGTGAAGGCTAGTAAGGCACCTCGATAAAAGCGGGTTCAATTCATTAGAGTATATTTTCCTATGCCCGTACGGAGGATTATCACGAAGGCATTAGGTACTTTATACTCCGGAAGTGTGTCACTAGCCCATACGGAGGATCAATCACGAAGGCGTAGTTACTTTACTTCCACTTAAAAGGACGGAATCCGGGTAGAGGATTCATGTTATGCAAATGCACATGTAGTGTGTGTGGAGGAATATCAAACCTTTCACTACCTATTCTACAAACCTTATTCTAAATGCCCTAGCAATTAAAACATTCAAGAATAGTGTAACGCATTAACCGAGAAGCAATTATAATATACAACCTTAAATAACTAGAGAACAAAAATAAAATGCATGCACATGAGTATGAACATATTTAAAAACATTTTATTATTTTCAAAATTCTCCTTATAAAAAAATGTGGGAATTAAAATTAAATACCAATTAAACCAACAAAACCGAGACTTTGATAACACACGACTAATTCTAGGCCTGACTCTCTAATTATCCCCAGCGGAGTCGCCAAGCTGTCGCAACCTAAAAAAAAAAAAATAACGACGAGTCTCATCTCAAGACTTTATTATTCGTTAGGCGTGACATTAAAAAAAATCGAGGAAAAGTCGACTTAATTCCTCTAAAAAATGAAGGTTTTGAAATGACCTTAAAAAGACATGGAGTCGCCACCAATCTTTTTTAGCTAGGTGTGATCGGCCACCTATTAAAACCGGTTTTATAAAATATTTTAAAAATTAATTAAAACATTTTAAAAACCAATTTCAAGTCTGCGTTTTAAACCAGAGAAATCAAAGAAGCGGGTTCGGGAGTCGGTTACGTGTGGGGAAGGATTAGCACCCCCACAACGCCCGTATTAATCGGTACCTTATTAATCGTGTGTTATCTCAAGTCTCGGTGAAAAGTTGGTTTTAAATTTAGCATTTCAAGTTAATTCCCAATTTAAAGAAAAATAATTTCATTTTTTCTTATTGAAAATGATCCGGAATTCATAAATTCAAAATTTTCCTATATTCCTTAACAAACGTGGCAAAATATAGAAATTTTTATTAGTCTTGGAAAACTTTCCGAATCATTCTCTTTTTTGAAAGAAAGATATTCCTTTATTAATGATAATTGATGAAATTCCCTCCAGCAAACCCGGTAGAGAACTCATGAATTATTTTAACTCGGGAATATCTTTATTTTTATTGAAAACCATTATCTTTTTGAAAATATTTAAAATAAATGAATATGTATATGCATGACATAGTATATACCAAATAAAAATAACTAAATAAAAGCATAGGATATCATGAAATATTCAAAACCATATAATAAACTATGTAACATCAAAAAATATAAATCAAATGCATCAAAAAATAACAACAATATCATAGAAATTATTATGGCAAGAATCACATATAAAATGCATGAATATAAAAGTGCAATGCATGAAATGTATTTTTTTCCTTTAATTAAGGAAATCCGTATATCTAAAAAGATATCCGGCTACCTTAGGAAAATATGTCAAATTAAATATCCTAAAACCAAAATACTTTGTGATTGTTTGAAAACAATTTTGAGAAGCTTGAATTAAAAATAAAAACTGGGCTAAATTGTTTTTAAAATGGCTCTAATTTCCTAAGTTTAAAAAATCCGGACTTGACTACCCTTAACCCGGGACTTGAAAAAAACATTTTTAGAGTTTAAAAAGGCTTAGAAATTACCCTAAGTCAGTAGCTAACCCTCCTAATCAGCCCACTCTAAGTAAATTAACCAAAACAGAAAATTGGTTTTTCTTTAAATTCAATTATGACTCCACTGTCCAGTTTTAGTCCACGATTTTTTATCCTATTTTTAAAAATTCCAAAAATTCTAAAAAAAATTATTGGAGACTCAAGACATGTAAAACTACACGAGAAAAAATCAGCTTAATTTTTTGATCAAAGATGAATTCCCAGAAAAACCAGAGATGTACGAGTTTTTGGAGGAGAAAAAAACTGCTTTGTTTTTCTTTAAATTCAATTCTGACACCACTGTCCAGTTTTAATCCACGATTTTTTTACCCTATTTTTAAAAATTCCAAAAATTCTGAAAACATTATTGGAGACTCAAGACATGTAAAAATACACGAGAAAAAATCGGCTTAATTTTCTGATCAAAGATGAATTCCCAGAAAAACCAGAAATGTACGAGTTTTTGGAGGAGAAAAAAACTGCTTTGTTTTTCTTTAAATTCAATTCTGACACCACTGTCCAGTTTTAATCCACGATTTTTTAACCTATTTTTAAAATTTTCAAAAATTCTGAAAAAATTATTGGAGACTCAGGACATGTAAAACTACATGGAAAAAAATCAACTTAATTTTCTGATCAAAGATGAATTCCCGGAAAAATCGGAGATGTACGAGTTTTGGGTGGAAAAAAAAACTGCTTTGCCAACACATTTTTTTTGTCTTTGATAAAATCATTTAAAAATCAAAATAAAAATATTTGAAACTCATAAAATGACTTGAAAGCAGTAGCTAGGATTTTTTGAAAGTTAGATAAAAATTGGCTAAGTAAAAAAAAATCACAAAGGTAGAATAATCAATTTGACAAACTTAATTTTCCACAAGTGTGCTCAAGAGAGCATGACTTTGAACCATTAATTGGCTCAAGTCATTATTCAAGTGGCATGAACATGAAATGCATGAAATAATGCAGCAAACATAATGCATGAAATGCATGGATCTAAACCTAAATGTAAGGAAAATGCATGACATAAATAATATGGCCTAGACCTAACATGAACTTGCATGGCATTTAATGTAACCTAGACCTAAGATATGCATGGCATTTTCACAAACACAAGGCATGCTTAATTCAAAAATCCAACCAAATATCATGCAAATGCAAAAACCAAACAACTAGCATGACAAAAATGCAACACACAATGCAAAACACATGGAGTAGCCAAATGGCCTCAAGCTCCAACAAGCATGGCATTTTCTCAAACACTTGGCATACTAGCATGAAAAACTAAGTCATAACACAAAAATCACACAAGCATTTTCACAAACACCTAATATACCAAATCTAAAACATGCTCACTAAGATATAAAACAAGAATCATGCAAAGAATCACACAAGCATTTTCACAAACACTTAATATGCTAACTCTAAAACATGCTCAAATTTAAACAACATGAAAACAGAAAATTAAAAATGCAAAAACATGATATCTAAGACATAAATGGCAACAAACGAAGCAACCAAATTAAATATAACTTACGAACATGAAATAACATAATATTTAAAACATCAAAAATAAAGAAAATAGCATAAACAATATGGTAAAATGAATCAAAAACAACAACTTAAAATAAATAATGTAGGCCATTTGGCCATGGTGAGTTTATTGTAAAAAAAAAATGTAAAAAAAATATACTTAAGAAAGGAAATGAAGGAAGAAAAAAAAAATTATTCTAAAATGAAAACTCACCAAGTAGAGATTAAAATAGCAAAAAATAAGAATAGAAAATGAAAGTGCAAGAGTTGGTGCTCAAGAGCAACCTCAAGAAGCTAATATTTCAAGCTTTTCTCTTCAAACTTTCCTTTTTTCTAAACTTTCCTTTTTTTGCTCTCAACCAAGAAGATAAAAACTAAGAAAAACTAAGAGAAATCAGCCAAAATGGAAAAGAAAAAACAAAATCTGCCTCTTCCCCTAGGGCTGGCCTAAAATGATGCTTATATGGACTCCAAGATGTTGTCATTTTTGTGTAACCTAATTTCCATCAAATGGCCAATAATTCAAGATGAAAAGTCATGAAATTACCACCCTTAGATTAGCATCTCAGCCCTCTCAAATGACAGCTATCCAAGAATAATGTTGACATCTTTCTTAACCTATGTGGTTTAATCACCATGGCTTGATCAAAGAGAATGGTTAACTAACTCTTGATTTTTAACCACTTGATTGAAAAAAAAAAAACAAATTAGAAGCTTCCTCCTTTCTTTGGGCTTGGGCATGCCAGCATTTCTATTTTCCAGCCCAACTCTTATTTTTTGAAGGGCCCAAAAAAGCCCTTTTCGGTTGCTTGGGTGAAATGACCATTTTGCCCCCCGGATGCAAATAAATATCAAACGGACTCCAAATTCAATTTTTCTTTTTTTAATGCTTCCAAAATAATAAAATATTGAGTTCTGGAAGTTTTCAAAATTTTTCGAGTCCGTTTGCTATTTATTTGGATTTTTTCTTCCCAAAATATCCTTTTATGCCCCTACTTTTTACCATTTTTTAAACGAGCTCCAAATCAAGATTTTTCTTCACCAATCTCTTCAAAATAATTAAAAAGTGTAATCTGGAAGTTTTCATAATTTTTGGAGCTCATTTGGTATTTTTTCGGGATTTATCGGCTTGAATTACTGCATAGAAGGCCCGGGATTTGGCCATTTTGCAAACGAACTCGGAATCAAGATTTTCTTTCGCCAATCTCTTCCAAATAATTTAAAAATGATATTTGCCAAATTTCAGAATTTTTGGAGTCCATTTGCTATTTTTCCGGGATTTATCTTTTTGAATTACTACATTAGAAGCCCGGGATTTGGCCATTTTGCAAACGAACTCCGAATCAAGATTTTCTTTCGCCAATCTCTTCCAAATAATTTAAAAATGAGATCTGCAAATTTTCAAAAGATTTGGAGCTCATTTGCTATTTTTCCGAGATTTTTCCAATTTTGCCCCTTTAACCTCCGAAACCCGGTTTTGCTCAAAACAAGTCCGATTTTCAGATTTTCTTCAATCTGAGTCTTGGGCCATCCTTTTTAATCATTCCTCATCCATTGGGGGCTTTGGTCTTACCAAGTCGGGCCATTTCTGTGATTCTTCCTGATTTCACCGAAATCCACTAAAAACCCTAATTCTCGATTTTTTCCCGGATTGACTTTTCTTTCGGTTTTTCTTGCAAGTGACTTCTCCATTACTCGTAGTCAGTGCTTATCTTTCATTTGGAACCTTCAATTTCGACCAGTTTGATCGTTTAAGCACTTTTCCCCAAATTTCTCGGATTAGGGTTTCTTTTCTACTCAATCTCCAAATCCCAAATTCCGAACTCCATATCTTTCAATGTAGACCTCGGATTATCAAAATTATTTCTCCATTTTTCAATTGAACTTAAAATCTTGATTTTGAAAGTGGGTTGACTTTTTTCAGTAGTTGACTTTCTGGGGTTGACTTTTTCGGGGTTGACTTTTTCGGGGTTGACTTTTTTTCAAGTTTGACTTTTTGTGCTCGCCCTCTTAAACTAAGTCTCGGAGTACCACCTGCAGGATGAAAACAGTCTTTTTATACTCGGAAACATCAATATGGGAAGAAAACATACCTGTTTAGTGGTCCGGACAAAATTAGGTGTCTACACCTATTATACCTACCTTTGAAATTTATAAGGCTTGTCTGTTGTCATTTAGCTCTCCAAAATGTGTATAAATAGAGGGCCTTGGATGATTGTAAGAGGATTTTACATTGGTAGGATATTAGCCATTGTAATAAAATTCTCTAAGTTTTCTTCTTTTTTCCTTTCTCTAATTTTCTTTTTCTTTATTTACTTATGCTTCTTACATTTCTTTTCATTTTATTCATATCTAGTATGTGTTGCTAATCATATTGTTGAGGTGATGAGGTGAAGCTTTTGGCAAATGCTAAGGTTAGTCTCTTAAACATGAGCTAAAATGAATCATCATTTATAAACACTAGTATAGATAATATTTTCTTTTGGTTTAAAATCATACTTGCAAAGTAGGGATCTTGATTCATTATTGACAATGAAAATGACACAGTAAATGCTTGGTTTCATAACCTTGATTTGTTGTAGACATATACCTTGGCATAAGGAATGCTTGGACTCTTTTTATGAGTTTTGAGGACACCAAATGAACATAATATCATATGCTATGGACGTTGGACAATTTGGACTTAATTGCTAAACCTTCCGATTGGAACCTCCCTTATGTGTGAATTTCAATTGTGTAATAAAACAAGATTAATGTTAGCATAACACCAATAGTGGATTCTCTAACCTCAACATCTTTTCTTATTGTTTTTTATATCTTGTTTAATTTCTTTTATGTTATTTTGTTTATTTTGTTCTCTAATATCTTGTTTATCTTGTTTTGTTGTTGATTCCCTAATATCTTGTTTACTTTCTTTTTCCTATATATTTATAAACTTATACTTACTAATACGCTTCCCTGTGGTTCGACCTCGGACACCCGAGAATTTATTACTTGAACATAACCTGCACTTGGGTTTACAACTCTTAATTGAGTCTCCATCAGCTACCCTGCCATCCATGGACGAAAGAACATCCCTCGAATTGGCCTTCTTAGCTCTATCACGAGTCTCTGGGAGCTCTTGTGTCTGGTTATTTGCCTGAGATGCCATCCCTATGATCAGCACTTTTCACGAACCACGAGCTCTGATACCAACTGTCACGGACTCGAAACTTTAGCCTTGCGAATCGTGCGGCCTTAGGCTGGAAATCGCTTCCTATGCCTAAGTCAGCCTGCTAACACTCAAGAAAGACACTGGTAACTAAAAGTTACTAGGGCTAAACAGAAAAAAACAGAACAAGAAAGAGTGGAGAAGGATTCTCTTGTATATTACTCAAATGAGTTGAATGATACAAATGAAGCTAGGGAGGGCTCTATTTATAGTTGAGTCCCTTTACAACAACGGTTCAAATTTAAACAAATGAACGGCTAAGATTACATTATCTAGTGGCCTAAAGGAATTTAAACTCTATCTCTTAGAGTTCTAGATAAGCTAGACCTGTTGGGCAATAACTATCTTTTACTGCTTTTAGAACTTCCAGGTAAAATCTATCTTCCAAGGCCTTCTAGAATGCTCTAGGAATTGGGCCTATTCTGGTGGCTCAAGATGCTCTTTGTAACTTAGATACTGGGCCTGGACCTGTTATGTGCAAAATGGACTCGAGCGGGATCGCGCGGGCTGTGACATTCGCGTCTTACGATTGAGGAATTTTTTTCGAAGATCTGTATCCATCTATTATCAACCACTTAAAAAGTGCTGAATTTTATTATGCAAGTCAAATTCGACAATGTATGCTTCTGTCGGACTTAATTAGTGCGTTGGTTGAATGATGAAGACCCGAGACGCACACTTTTCATTTGCCGTGTAGTGAATGCACAATCACTTGAGAAGATGTTGCGCTCCAACTTGGACTACCAGTGGCTGGCATGCCAGTTACAGGCGCAAGTCTTCTAGATTGGAACGAAAAGTGCCAAAATCTATTGAGCGTTGTACCTCCAGAAGAGTAATTGAAGGGCTCAATAGTGACAAAAATGTTGCTGCAATCATTGCAAAATCTCCCCGACCACGCAAGCGAAGAAGATGTAAAATATGCTGCTAGAGCATATATTTTACGTTTAATTAGAGGAATGCTAATGCCGGACAAATCGAGCAGTCGGTTACATTTAATATATCTTTCATTACTTCGTGATTTAGAGCATGCAACAAATTATAGTTGGGGTTCTGCGTGTTTGGCGGTTTTGTATAGAGAACTGTGCCGAGCTACAGTTTTTGACTGCCATGACATAGGTGGATGTTTACTGCTTCTGCAGTCATGGGCTTGGCATCAACTTCCATTTCTTACTCCGCGCGATAATTTTTTGCCTGTATACCCCCTAGCAAGGAGGTAGTAATCTTGACTATTTTTATTAATTTTGTACGAACCTGTATTTTTATTAAGTCTATTAAGATTTTATATGCTTTTTAATAGGTGGAGTCATCCTAAATATTGTAGCGATATTCCGCTCGACCTTCAAACTATAAGATCACGACTAGATCAAGAAGCATATCGAAAGGTAAATGTTTCGATTGTTACATTCAAGTATTTTTGTATTTAATCCATATGAAACTAATAATTTGTAATAATTATTCGCAGTTTGTGTGGATGCCGTATTCTTCAAATCAAATTATGGCATGTCTTCCATCGGATACAACTAATAATTGCAATATATGGATAGCAAACACAGCATTGATATGCTTTGCATATGTAGAATGGCACGCTACTGATAGGGTGTTGCGATAATTTGGGATGCAACAACCAATTCCGCAACCAACGATGAACCTTGATAAGGTTCATAAGATTGATATGCGTGGGCGCCACGAAGTATTTTGGCCTACGAAGCATCGACAACGGATCCATTTGTGGAATGAACGTTCTAAACAAATTTCGACAGGTATACCTATTGTTCGTAATAATTTCAACCCATCGGCTGATTACATAAGATGGTTTAGAAATGAAGGTCGGCTTTTGTTTGTCCACCGTCGGAGTTTGAAGATGTTAGGAGTATGCCATTTCCCGGACATACTTCAAATCCAGTCCATCCTACACAAGAAATGGAAGTTCCTACACCTAGCCGACAACGTCGACGGACGCGTCAACCGGCCTAATCACATGCGGCGGAGTTCACTGCACCGAGGATGTCATTTAGTTATCCTCAACCTCAACCAGAACATGGCGTAGCATCCAGTCATCGTCATTCTGTCAGTCACCCCGGATTTGATGTTGATGAGTGTTACCGACCAAAACCGCCAACGACGAGGTTAGATGACCAGCTCCTCACCCCAAGTCCAAGTTGGGCATATCTAACTTCAATGTATCAGTTTGAACCCCTATGTCAGCATTTGGTACTATATCACTTATGGATCCATCTAGTAGCCAGGTTCCCTTTATGGGTGCTAACTCCTCGAGCAGTGGGTTTTCATTTTTTGTTACAGAATAGGTGGGTCCCTCTAGTAGTGCGTTTCCATCGACTGATTTGGGTGAGCATGCGGATCACATAGAACCAGAACCAGTGGCAGTAGGTCGAGGTCGAGGTCGACAACGAATACGTCCAACTGAGAGGTTCAACGACGGGTGCAACCAGCAAGCAATAGGAGAGCTCGACATTGTTGCTCAACACCAGGCGATACGGGAGCTCCTCCGTAAATAATTAGAATAAACGTACTTTTTGTATAATAATCATGTATGTTTTTGAAGATGTTTTTAATAATATACGTTTTGTATAATAATCATGTACTTTTTGTATGTTTCTTTCATTAAATGTAAAAATTAACCGTTATTTTAAAATTTAAAATGATTATTTATTAATTTTGTTTTTTAAATTTTATTATTTATTATTTAAAATTTTAATTTTGTAAAATTTTTGAATTTTTTTTTACCGTTTTAAAACAGTAACATACTTGAATTTATAATTAATTAATTAAATATTTAATTAATTAATCAAAATATAAAAAATATATTTAGAATTAATTAAATAATGTTAAATTAAATAATTAATCAATTATATATAAAAAATATTATAAAAAATATTATTTAGGCTTTTAAAATAATTTAAAAAAATTACTTTTTTTTACAAAAATACTTTAATACTGTTAATTTTTAAAAATTAAAAAATAAAGTTTAATTACAAAATTTGAACTTTAAAATTTTTAAAAAAAATGATGTTGGGAAGTCGTCATATCACATGGCGACTTCCCAACATTATATAATTTTTTTTTTATTTTTACAAATTGCACTTGAAAGTCGCCATATCATATGGCGACTTCTAAATTCAATTATTTAAATTTTACAAAATTTAAAGCTCGGAAGTCGTCATATCATATGACAACTTTCGAGCAAGATTTTTAATAAAATATAAAATTTTTAATTGAAAAATCGTCATATGATATGATGACTTTTCAACTTATTTTTAAATAAACGTATTTTAATATATAATTTAAAAACATTAATAATTTGATTAAAAAAATTAGCAATATCTTAATAAAAAAAACCCCAAGAGATTGCGTGGATGGAGCATAGAGGGGCTGAAGAGAATGACGTCGGGCCGGGGGACAGTAATATTAATGATTTTGCTAGTCTGTATTTACATACATGCCTCAATGATTTTTCAGGTTTGTATTTAGGCAAATGCCATTGAGATTGGAAGGGAACAAGATATTGATCGGACTTTGACTTGTTAGTTTCTTGTTTTCTGAATTTTTTTTTAAAAAAAAATATCTAAAATTTTACATACTTATAATTAACTTTTTTTTTTTGTTGAAAATTTACCAATATAACTAAATTACTTAATTTGAAATCAAGAGGCATGGTTTAGAGGTAGACCTGTCTAAGGGTCGCACTATCCGTTCAAGCCTGAAGGCTCGTCTATATTTGAGAGGGTTTAGATAAAAATATTAAGCCTAAAAAATAGGTTTGGACAAAAAAATAAGATCCGTTTAAAAATTGGACCTAACCTTTGCTCTAACATTCAAGGCCCAAATCCGACCCGACTCGTTTTTTAATTAAATAATATATTATTTTTATTTTTATATATATTATATAATTTATGTCATATAAAAATTAAATATATATAAAAAAAATTGTTTAAACACACTCCACTTTATAGCATAGGAAAGATTGATCTCAAACTAGTAACTAAACAATCCAAGAACAAGAAGTAAACATAAACAAGTAAACTGCCAGTGAAACTAAAGTCTAGCAAAATTTGGTTTGTAGTGATATTATAGTATAAACATTAAAAATATATTAAGTTGTTCATATTTAAAAATTTAATAAAAGAAAAAAATAAAAAATTACTAAAGATTAAATAAAAAATAATTTTTTTTAAAAAAAATTAGAAAAAAAAATATAGACAGGCTTAAATGGATATGGGATGGACGAGTCGGATAAAATTTGAGGCCCATATTTCGGGCCGGACTGGGCTTGAACAAGCAAATATAGTGTTGATACCATACATGAGCTCGACCCGAACCAGCCTGGCCATGGACACCTTTACTTAGAGGTAACTAAGCTTAAAGATAAATTAAGCTTTGAAGGGTAATTAAGGTATTGAGTTTTTATTTTTTTATTATTATTGTGGTGAAGAAAAAAAGAAAAGAAAGAGAAAAAAAAGATTTGTGTATTTGTATCGTTTTCGTGTTTGTGTTTTTTTTTTGTCATAATCGTTTTCAAAATATTATATATTTATGTAAATTTTGACACTTTTATAATTCGTTTTATGTAGATTTTGACACGTTCGTGTATTCGTGTGTCGTGTTCATGTTATTTTTTGTGTCATGTCGTGTTTTAATAATTTTTTCATGTTGTGTTCGTGTTGCATAACCATATTGTGTTCGAAATTATCAAGTGTAATTTACACTATTCATATAACTATCAGTTTTGTATCAGGTATCATATAATGATAAAAATTATTGTTTATCTAGATTAAATTTGATAATTTATACATCTATATTTTACTTTATAATTAATATACAAACAAAGATTTGAAATGTTCTGTGAGATTGTGTGCTTTTTTGTTGTATAAAAATATGGATTAATTAGTTCTAGGACTGTATAGTTTGAACATCTGATAATTGGTTTTATTAGGTTTGTATGGAGTGAGCTTTCAATTAGCTAGCCTGCAAAATAATAAGTGCCTAGCCTCTGGTCTGGCATAATTAAAATAAATGAATGAAACTTTATAATTAATAGACAAATAAAGATTTGTAGTTGAAAGAGTTAAATATAGCTTCAGTGCAGCAGTTATAGGTAGCAAATTAACAGCAGTTCTAGTACTTGTCTTGAATACCTTTCTCTCTCACACATCTATTTTGTGCATAACTGGATTCTGCATCGACTCCTTGCTATAAATGAACGAAAACTTTTCAACAATATTAGGTCGTAGACTTTTAAACTGAATTTGGATTAAGCTAATCTTTTTTTAGTTTGGATGATAGTCCATTAAATGTATGGAAAAAATTTATGTTATTCAGAATTTTCATTTTTTTTTTTTAAGTATTCATATTTTTTTTTTGGTGTTCGATACATATACAAATATAGATATGAAGATATAATCCTTCAAGTATATAAACAAACTTAGAAAAAAATTGAATATATAATACATACTTGTATCCGACACTTATCTTCGAGTGCAGGTAACATAAGAGAAAACTGTTGTAATTAATTTTTCAGACCGTTCTCGACTTAGTTTCAGCCGATCCGGCTTAGTGGCCAGATTCGATCAGTGGTTGGCCAGAAATGGCCTAAACCAGGTCGGAAATGGGGAGAGATCGGGAGGGAGGAAAGAGAAAGGAAGAAAAAAAAATTAAAATTTAAAATAAAATAATTTAATTTAATTTCTAGATTAAATATTTGTAGTTGAAAGAGTTAAATATAGCTTCAATGCAGCAGATCTGGGTAGCTAATTAACCTCATCTAATGAAAGCTCGCTTAGTAGTCAATTCCAACATTAAACCAGTTAGCTAGCTAGTACTTGTCTTGAATACCCTTCTCTCTCTCTATTTCTCACATCTATCTAGACTTGTGCACAACTGGACTCTGCATCGACTCTCTACTATAAATGAATCAAAACTTTCTCACAATATTAGATCGTAGACTTTTAAATTGAATTTGGATTAAGCTAATCTTTTTTGTTTGGATGACAGTCCATTAAGAGTATGGAAAAATCTATCTTACTTGTACTTTTTTTTTTTTTTTAAGAATTTATATTTTACATTTGTGTCTAATACATATTCAAACATAAATTTAGAGATATAATAAAAAAAAAATATATATATAATATATACTCGTATCCGACACTTATCTCTGAATCCAGGTAACATAAGAGAAAACTGTTGTAATTAATTTTTCAGGCCGTTCTCGACTTGGTTTCAGGCCGATCCGGCCTCCAGTGGCCAGATTCGATCAGTGATTGCCCAGAAATGGCCTAAACCAGGTCGGAAAGGGGGAGAGATCGGGAGGGAGAAAAGAGAATGGAAGAAAAAAAATTAAAATTTAAAAACTAAAATAAAATAATTTAATTTCTAGATTAAATATTTGTAGTTGAAAGAGTTAAATATAGCTTCAATGCAGCAGATCGGGAAGCTAATTAACCTCATCTAATGAAAGCTCGCTTAGTAGTCAATTCCAACATTAAACCAGTTAGCTAGCTAGTACTTGTCTTGAATACCCTTCTCTCTCTCTCTCTCTCTCTCTCTCTCTCTCTCTCTCTATCATCTATCTAGACTTGTGCACAACTGGACTCTTCATCGACTCTCTACTATAAATGAATCAAAACTTTCTCACAATATTAGATCGTAGACTTTTAAATTGAATTTGGATTAAGCTAATCTTTTTTGTTTGGATGACAGTCCATTAAAAGTATGGAAAAATCTATCTTACTCGTACTTTTTTTTTTTAAGTATTTATATTTTACATTTGTATCTAATACATATTCAAACATAAATTTAGAGATATAATATAAAAAAATATAAAAATATATATATATAATATACACTCGTATCCGACACTTATCTCTGAATTCAGGTAACATAAGAGAAAACTGTTGTAATTAATTTTTCAGGCCGTTCTCGACTTGGTTTCAGGCCGATCCGGCCTCCAGTGGCCAGATTCGATTAGTGGTTGGCCAGAAATGGCCAAAACCAGGTCGGAAAGGGGGAGAGATCGGGAGGGAGGAAAGAGAAAGGAAGAAAAAAAATTTAAAATTTAAAAACTAAAATAAAATAATTTCTAGATTAAATATTTGTAGTTGAAAGAGTTAAATATAGCTTCAATGCAGCAGATCTGGGTAGCTAATTAACCTCATCTAATGAAAGCTCGCTTAGTAGTCAATTCCAACATTAAACCAGTTAGCTAGCTAGTACTTGTCTTGAATACCCTTCTCTCTCTCTATTTCTCACATCTATCTAGACTTGTGCACAACTGGACTCTGCATCGACTCTCTACTATAAATGAATCAAAACTTTCTCACAATATTAGATCGTAGACTTTTAAATTGAATTTGGATTAAGCTAATCTTTTTTGTTTGGATGACAGTCCATTAAGAGTATGGAAAAATCTATCTTACTTGTACTTTTTTTTTTTTTAAGAATTTATATTTTACATTTGTGTCTAATACATTTTCAAACATAAATTTAGAGATATAATATAAAAAAAATATATAATATATACTCGTATCCGACACTTATCTCTGAATCCAGGTAACATAAGAGAAAACTGTTGTAATTAACTTTTCAGGCCGTTCTCGACTTGGTTTCAGGCCGATCCGGCCTCCAGTGGCCAGATTCGATCAGTGATTGCCCAGAAATGGCCTAAACCAGGTCGGAAAGGGGGAGAGATCGGGAGGGAGAAAAGAGAATGGAAGAAAAAAATTTAAAATTTAAAAACTAAAATAAAATAATTTAATTTCTAGATTAAATATTTGTAGTTGAAAGAGTTAAATATAGCTTCAATGCAGCAGATCGGGAAGCTAATTAACCTCATCTAATGAAAGCTCGCTTAGTAGTCAATTCCAACATTAAACCAGTTAGCTAGCTAGTACTTGTCTTGAATACCCTTCTCTCTCTCTCTCTCTCTCTCATCTATCTAGACTTGTGCACAACTGGACTCTTCATCGACTCTCTGCTATAAATGAATCAAAACTTTCTCACAATATTAGATCGTAGACTTTTAAATTGAATTTGGATTAAGCTAATCTTTTTTGTTTGGATGACAGTCCATTAAGAGTATGGAAAAATCTATCTTACTTGTACTTTTTTTTTTTTAAGAATTTATATTTTACATTTGTGTCTAATACATATTCAAACATAAATTTAGAGATATAATATAAAAAAAAATATAATATATACTCGTATCCGACACTTATCTCTGAATCCAGGTAACATAAGAGAAAACTGTTGTAATTAATTTTTCAGGCCGTTCTCGACTTGGTTTCAGGCCGATCCGGCCTCCAGTGGCCAGATTCGATCAGTGATTGCCCAGAAATGGCCTAAACCAGGTCGGAAAGGGGGAGAGATCGGGAGGGAGAAAAGAGAATGGAAGAAAAAAATTTAAAATTTAAAAACTAAAATAAAATAATTTAATTTCTAGATTAAATATTTGTAGTTGAAAGAGTTAAATATAGCTTCAATGCAGCAGATCGGGAAGCTAATTAACCTCATCTAATGAAAGCTCGCTTAGTAGTCAATTCCAACATTAAACCAGTTAGCTAGCTAGTACTTGTCTTGAATACCCTTTTCTCTCTCTCTCTCTCTCTCTCTCTCTCTCTCTCTCTCTCTCTCTGTCTCTCTCTCTCTCTCTCTCTCTCTCTCTCTCATCTATCTAGACTTGTGCACAACTGGACTCTTCATCGACTCTCTGCTATAAATGAATCAAAACTTTCTCACAATATTAGATCGTAGACTTTTAAATTGAATTTGGATTAAGCTAATCTTTTTTGTTTGGATGACAGTCCATTAAAAGTATGGAAAAATCTATCTTACTCGTACTTTTTTTTTTTAAGTATTTATATTTTACATTTGTATCTAATACATATTCAAACATAAATTTAGAGATATAATATAAAAAAATATAAAAAAATATATATATAATATACACTCGTATCCGACACTTATCTCTGAATTCAGGTAACATAAGAGAAAACTGTTGTAAGTAATTTTTCAGGCCGTTCTCGACTTGGTTTCAGGCCGATCCGGCCTCCAGTGGCCAGATTCGATTAGTGGTTGGCCAGAAATGGCCAAAACCAGGTCGGAAAGGGGGAGAGATCGGGAGAGAGGAAAGAGAAAGGAAGAAAAAAAATTTAAAATTTAAAAACTAAAATAAAATAATTTCTAGATTAAATATTTGTAGTTGAAAGAGTTAAATATAGCTTCAATGCAGCAGATCTGGGTAGCTAATTAACCTCATCTAATGAAAGCTCGCTTAGTAGTCAATTCCAACATTAAACCAGTTAGCTAGCTAGTACTTGTCTTGAATACCCTTCTCTCTCTCTATTTCTCACATCTATCTAGACTTGTGCACAACTGGACTCTGCATCGACTCTCTACTATAAATGAATCAAAACTTTCTCACAATATTAGATCGTAGACTTTTAAATTGAATTTGCATTAAGCTAATCTTTTTTGTTTGGATGACAGTCCATTAAGAGTATGGAAAAATCTATCTTACTTGTACTTTTTTTTTTTTTTAAGAATTTATATTTTACATTTGTGTCTAATACATATTCAAACATAAATTTAGAGATATAATATAAAAAAATATATATAATATATACTCGTATCCGACACTTATCTCTGAATCCAGGTAACATAAGAGAAAACTGTTGTAATTAATTTTTCAGGCCGTTCTCGACTTGGTTTCAGGCCGATCCGGCCTCCAGTGGCCAGATTCGATCAGTGATTGCCCAGAAATGGCCTAAACCAGGTCGGAAAGGGGGAGAGATCGGGAGGGAGAAAAGAGAATGGAAGAAAAAAAATTAAAATTTAAAAACTAAAATAAAATAATTTAATTTCTAGATTAAATATTTGTAGTTGAAAGAGTTAAATATAGCTTCAATGCAGCAGATCGGGAAGCTAATTAACCTCATCTAATGAAAGCTCGCTTAGTAGTCAATTCCAACATTAAACCAGTTAGCTAGCTAGTACTTGTCTTGAATACCCTTCTCTCTCTCTCTCTCTCTCTCTCTCTCTCTCTCTCTCTGTCATCTATCTAGACTTGTGCACAACTGGACTCTTCATCGACTCTCTACTATAAATGAATCAAAACTTTCTCACAATATTAGATCGTAGACTTTTAAATTGAATTTGGATTAAGCTAATCTTTTTTGTTTGGATGACAGTCCATTAAAAGTATGGAAAAATCTATCTTACTCGTACTTTTTTTTTTTAAGTATTTATATTTTACATTTGTATCTAATACATATTCAAACATAAATTTAGAGATATAATATAAAAAAATATAAAAATATATATATATAATATACACTCGTATCCGACACTTATCTCTGAATTCAGGTAACATAAGAGAAAACTGTTGTAAGTAATTTTTCAGGCCGTTCTCGACTTGGTTTCAGGCCGATCCGGCCTCCAGTGGCCAGATTCGATTAGTGGTTGGCCAGAAATGGCCAAAACCAGGTCGGAAAGGGGGAGAGATCGGGAGGGAGGAAAGAGAAAGGAAGAAAAAAAATTTAAAATTTAAAAACTAAAATAAAATAATTTCTAGATTAAATATTTGTAGTTGAAAGAGTTAAATATAGCTTCAATGCAGCAGATCTGGGTAGCTAATTAACCTCATCTAATGAAAGCTCGCTTAGTAGTCAATTCCAACATTAAACCAGTTAGCTAGCTAGTACTTGTCTTGAATACCCTTCTCTCTCTCTATTTCTCACATCTATCTAGACTTGTGCACAACTGGACTCTGCATCGACTCTCTACTATAAATGAATCAAAACTTTCTCACAATATTAGATCGTAGACTTTTAAATTGAATTTGGATTAAGCTAATCTTTTTTGTTTGGATGACAGTCCATTAAGAGTATGGAAAAATCTATCTTACTTGTACTTTTTTTTTTTTTAAGAATTTATATTTTACATTTGTGTCTAATACATATTCAAACATAAATTTAGAGATATAATATAAAAAAATATATATAATATATACTCGTATCCGACAATTATCTCTGAATCCAGGTAACATAAGAGAAAACTGTTGTAATTAATTTTTCAGGCCGTTCTCGACTTGGTTTCAGGCCGATCCGGCCTCCAGTGGCCAGATTCGATCAGTGATTGCCCAGAAATAGCCTAAACCAGGTCGGAAAGGGGGAGAGATCGAGAGGGAGAAAAGAGAATGGAAGAAAAAAATTTAAAATTTAAAAACTAAAATAAAATAATTTAATTTCTAGATTAAATATTTGTAGTTGAAAGAGTTAAATATAGCTTCAATGCAGCAGATCGGGAAGCTAATTAACCTCATCTAATGAAAGCTCCCTTAGTAGTCAATTCCAACATTAAACCAGTTAGCTAGCTAGTACTTGTCTTGAATACCCTTCTCTCTCTCTCTCTCTCTCTCTCTCTCTCTCTCTCTCTCATCTATCTAGACTTGTGCACAACTGGACTCTTCATCGACTCTCTGCTATAAATGAATCAAAACTTTCTCACAATATTAGATCGTAGACTTTTAAATTGAATTTGGATTAAGCTAATCTTTTTTGTTTGGATGAAAGTCCATTAAAAGTATGGAAAAATCTATCTTACTCGTACTTTTTTTTTTTAAGTATTTATATTTTACATTTGTATTTAATACATATTCAAACATAAATTTAGAGATATAATATAAAAAAATATAAAAAAATATATATATAATATACACTCGTATCTGACACTTATCTCTGAATTCAGGTAACATAAGAGAAAACTGTTGTAAGTAATTTTTCAGGCCGTTCTCGACTTGGTTTCAGGCCGATCCGGCCTCTAGTGGCCAGATTCGATTAGTGGTTGGCCAGAAATGGCCAAAACCAGGTCGGAAATGGGGAGAGATCGGGAGGGAGGAAAGAGAAAGGAAGAAAAAAAATTTAAAATTTAAAAACTAAAATAAAATAATTTCTAGATTAAATATTTGTAGTTGAAAGAGTTAAATATAGTTTCAATGCAGCAGATCTGGGTAGCTAATTAACCTCATCTAATGAAAGCTCGCTTAGTAGTCAATTCCAACATTAAACCAGTTAGCTAGCTAGTACTTGTCTTGAATAGCCTTCTCTCTCCCTTCTTTCTTTCTTTCTCTCTCTCTCTCTCTCTCTCTCTCTCTCTCTCTCTCTATCTCTCATCTATCTAGACTTGTGCACAGCTGGACTATGCATCGACTCTCTGCTATAAATGAATCAAAACTTTCTCACAATATTAGATCGTAGACTTTTAAATTGAATTTGGATTAAGCTAATCTTTTTTGTTTGGATGACAGTCCATTAAGAGTATGGAAAAATCTATCTTACTCGTACTTTTTTTTTTTTTATGTATTTATATTTTACATTTGTGTCTAATACATATTCAAACATAAATTTAGAGATATAATATAAAAAAAAATTAAAAAAAATATATATAATATATACTCGTATCCGACACTTATCTCTGAATCCAGGTAACTTAAGAGAAAATTGTTGTAATTAATTTTTACTATTTCAGGCCGTTTTCGACTTGGTTTCAGGCTGATTCGGCCTCCCGTGGCCAAATCCGATCAATGGCTGACAGGAAATGGCCTAAACCAGGTCGAAAAAGGGGGGAGATCCGGAGAGAGGTAAGAGAAAGGAATAAAGAAAAAAAATTTAAATTTAAAAAAAAATTTAAAATAATCTAATTTCATATTTTAGTCTTTGTAATTTTTAAAAATTATTCAGAGATTACTAATTTTTTCACAAGTAATTTTGATTTTTTTTATATTTTAAAAATAAATTTAATTAAATATTTTACTTTTGTAACTTTTAAAATGTTTTTTCTTTTTTAATTTTTAAAAAAAATCATATATTATTTTTTAAAAATATAATTTCAAAATTTTATAATTTGAAAATAAATTTTAAAAAAATGTAAAAAATCAGTTAAAAATATTTAAAAAATATAATTTTTAAATATTTTTATTTTTTTACAAAAAATTTCAAATATTAAATTTTAAAAAATCTAATGATGTCACATGTCATCACCTGATTGGTTATTGCCACATCATCATCTATATTTAACGATGTTAAATCTAAGTATCACATTAATAAACATTTTGATAATATAAATATCACATTAAATATTTTTAAAATATATATATCATATTAAAAAATTTAATAAATTTTAAGGGTTATTGACGATTTTATCCCAGAAAAATATGGAGAGTTTTTGAAAGACAGAGAGTGCATGGATGGAGGTGATGAAGAGAATGACGTCGGGCCGGGGGACAGTGAATGTTAATGATTTTGCCAGTCTGTATTTACGTACATGCCTCAATGATTTTGCGAGTTTGTATTTACGCAAATGCCATTAAGATTGAAAGCAAACAAAATATTGACCGGACTTTGACTTGTCAGTTTCTTGTTTTCTGAAATTATAAAAAATAAGATAATATCTAAAATTTTACATACGTGTAATTAACTCTCTTTTTTTCCTGAAAATTTACGAATATAAATAAATTGCTTATTTGAAATCAAGAGGGATAAATTAAGATTTAAAGGGTAATTAAGGTATTGACTTTTCATTTTTTTTTTTTTTGTTGTGGTGAAGAAAAAAGAAAAGAAAGAGAAAGAGAGGAAAAGAAAGAGGGAAGGAAAGAGGAAAAAAAAAGATTTGTCTATTTGTATTGTGTTCGTGTTATTTTTTTGTGTTATAATCATATTCAAGATATTATATATTTATAAATTTTTTGACATGTTTATAATTTGTTTTATGTAGATTTTGACACGTTTCCTGTTCATGTTATTTTTTGTGTCATCTCGTGTTTTAATTATTTTCTCATGTTGTGTTAATGTCGTATAACCATGTTGTGTCCGAAATTGTCAGGTCTAGTTTACACTATTCAAATAACTCTCAAATTTGTATGAGGTGTCGTATAATGATTGAAGTTATTGTTTGTCTAGATTAAATTTGATAAGTTTAGACATCTATACTTTACTTTAAAAGTTGTCATTAAGTGGAGATATTTTGCATAATTTGTCATAGTGATTCAATTTAAATTCTAAGTTCATTGACTTAAGAATTAGATCATTGCATCTGCCATATATTAATATAAATATCATGTTCAAAACTTATAAATATAATTAAATTAAACATATAAATATGTAAATCAGTTGCGTTACGAGAATATATTTTAATATTTATGCTTTTCATCAATTGTACGTATAATTAAGCTTCTATTTTCATATATTTCACAACCCAAGAAATTTAGTCAATAAAATCCACTAATTCTTTTTGTTTTGGAGGGGATTAATAGGATACAACAATATTGAATTTTAAAAGATATACTTATTACATTTTACTGATTTACATACAGATATAGTTTAAGCTCATTCTATATATTTTCTTCGTTAATGTATATATATATATATATATATATATATATATATATATTTTAGGTGATGTACATTCCAAACTTCAAATTATTTGCTATGGAAATTCATTATTTCTTCTATGTTTTCTAGGGAATTGGTTTTAAAGTTTAAAAATCTTATATTTTAAAATAAGATTTAGAGCCATGTAAAAAATCCTTCATATTTTATATTAATATTTTTAAGTTTTTATAAATAATTATTTATTGTTAAAAAAAGTATAAGTTGTACATGTTAACTAAGTGTATTGTACATATGTGTTTAGTAAGATATGTAGATATTATTGAGCATACAAGTACATGTCATATCCCAAGAAACTTATCAATTATGAGTATTAAAGTCAAAATAATAAAGCAAATTTTCTTTTACTAATTAGTTATTATTTTTAATTATATTATACTCAATTAATCTTGAAAACTTAATATGAATTATCTTGTGATATTAATTATAAATTAATCTTCAAAGTCTCCTTGACTGTCATGATCATAGTTAATATATAGGACGGTTGGTACTAACAATCAACTACTTTGATGGAGCATATTAATTTTCAATTTGAATATTGTGGTCTTATCTTATACCCCGCCTTATAGAATTTTCAATGCATATATCTATCATGGTTACGCAAAACTTATGGTTCCACTTGACATTTTGAATGTTATTTTTATAAGTATTCTTTTTTTTCTTTGCTATTTTCTGTTAATTTTAAAAGTAAATTACATGTTTGAATATTTTTAAAATATAATGAAAGAAAAAATAATTAATTGATTAAATAAATAATTAATTAATATGAAATTAGTGTTTGAGAAGTTATATAATAGTTTTGAAAAGGTTTTAAGACCAAAAAAAAATCAATTTAAGTTGATTTAAAAGGTTTTCATATGGAAAATTCGAAAAAGATTGGAACTTAATAAATAAACAAGTTGATTGAATCAATCAAAACAAATGAAAAATTATAACTCTTGATTAATGCTCTGTAAATAGAGATGTTAGAAATCATTTCAAGTGACTAATGAATGACTACAAGTTTTGAATTTTAATAGATCAAGTCTTTTATATATCATTTCTTGTAGAAAATAATGTATAAGAAAGATGATTTTATCGCTGATCATCATTAGGAAGTGTTTAGTGGTTTGAGTTCATTAGTGTAAGGTGCATTCAAACAAGGATTCTATTGTATCCCATGACTATTCGATTCATCTTGTTGCAAACTATAAAATATTGGGGGCTAAATAAGGCTAAAGGAAAGTGACATTTGCAGAACGCCTTGAAGTCATATTTTCTTATGTTATGATTTTCTATTTTATACTCACTTAAAAAAAAAACAACAATTTTTAATAAATTTACCAATGGTATTTGATATCATGTTTGGGAAGCAAGGCATCTGAATGTCAGATTAATAGCATTCGAATGACATGTCTTGAAAGGCATTATGACATAAAATAAAAAATGAGCATCTTAATGTCCTGTTTCGGCATCCGCATGTCCTAGTAAATTTTTTTTACTCAGAAGCAAATATTTATCCTAAAACCCTATGGCATTTGAATTCCCAAGCTTGGTTCATTGTTCACCTCAAACAGGACTTCTTCTCCAAATTCTTTTAACATTTTAACGATAAATGAAAATGATGTTTTTTTCACTTTTGAATAAACTTTGCTTTTTCTTTTTCTCATATGCTGAAATTTGGAATGTTGAGGCTGGAATGCTTATTGCATTTTTTTTTTCCATTGCAGGTGAAATTGCTTCTTGCCCTTTTGCTTTAAGTGAAACTAAAGTGGCCCTTGCTGAGGTTTTCTTTGTCTCTAACTTTATTTCTTTGTTGATTATCTTTATTGACTTGTTTTGACGAAATTTGTAGTTTGGATTTGTACATATTTATTTAATATATTTTGATTTAAAACCTTTTTTGTTCAGCTGCTTTTACTTTTCTTTCCACATTTATTTTTGTCAAATCTTCATTTCATTACTTTGAACTTGCGGATAGAGGGAATATTTAGCAAAGGAAGAAATTTGCAGATGAGTCTATTGATGGCAAAGCTTTATCGAAATCCTAAACATAACCGCAATGCTATTACTTGTTTCAAGAATGTTTAAGGTCTATCAATTTGTGATTCCTATTTTCTCAATGCGTTCTTTGCGGATGATGTGTCTTAATAGTTATTGTATTTCTCTTTTTTTTTTTTTTTTACTTGGTATTCACTAAAAATTATTGTGCTAACTAAAAAAAATTGTTGTATAAGGATACTTTATAATATACTTTAATTTTTTTTTATTTCTATATTATGTATTTTTATAATTTTTTGTTACGTATTGATTGTAAACTATAATGTAAATATAGCTTTTACTATTATTTTAATTATAATTTATTAAATAAAAGAAATTATATTTTTTAAAAAAATTTTGAAATTTAGCAACGTTTCAAGAACATAAACACCGCTAAATTAATCATGTTTAAAGGAGAACAATTAGCAACGTTTGAAAATTAGAAACGCCGCTAATAGAAAAAATTTAATCGGTGTTTTCTGGAGACAAACACTACTAATTGAATAAATTTAGCGGAGTTTGCTGGATACAAATGTTGGAATGGTGGCTCAAAGTCACCAAAGGTGGCTTACCACCAATAATGGAAGCTACCACTTGCAAATGGATGGTGACTACTTTAGCTACCACTTGCAATGTGTTCCCACCATGATAGTTGGCTATGGTGGCTATGGTGGCTGCCACTTGCTAAGTGTTCACACCTTGATATTTTGGCTATAAAATGCCATGTAGAGTAAGAGAGTTGAGAGAGAGTGTGAGAATTAAAGAGTTGAAGCAAATACTCTGATTTTATAGAGTAATTCTGGTATTGTTGAGTTGTGAGTTCAGTGCTTGTATAGCACCTTGTATTCTGTATATGTTTATACTCCATCTCCATTAATACAAAGCTTCAAGCTCCTCCTCCCGTGGATGTAAGCACACTTGCTGAACCACGTAAAATATTTGTGTTTTTTCAGTGTGTTTAAATCGGTTTTACTAATCTCGATTTAGTTCCGCACAACAAATTGGTATCAGAGCCAAATTTTACGTAAAACCGAGTTTGTTCGATTCTGTCCGTTTTTCAAACGTGCTCCAATTTGTGTTTTGAAAATACCAGGTTGAAGAGGTCGTCGAGAGGAGTGCAGCAGAATCAACCGAAGCGCCAGAAGCCACCGCACGCGCCCACACGCGCCGCCAGAAGAAGCGCCCACGCGCCTCACGCGCCCACGCGCCCCACGCGCCTCCAGAGGTTGAAGACGCGTGAAGCCCACGCGCAGCACGCGCCTCCAGAGGTTGAAGACGAGTGGGCCTCACGCGCCCCACGCGCCGGTGACAAAACAGCTCACACGCGCTCCACGCGCCCCACGCGCCGCCGCAGCTCCGACCAACTGTTTCAGGCTATTTTTTGAGCCGTTTCAGAACACTATTCCGAGCCGGTTGAGCTAAACCGAGTCCATTTCGAGCCACCTGCAGAATATTCGCAGAATATTCACCATGTGTCCAAAATTTACACAGTTGGACCCGTTCCTGGCTATTTCGACTATTCCGGACTCAACCGCGGCATCCGTTTTTCCATACAGGTAACGGAAAAACTTTGAGTTGGTAATTTTGTTTTATTACCATGGCAGAATCATTAGAGACAACTGAAACAACCAGTAGCGCACCATCAAGTTCTTACATCAGAAAGAACTCAATGACCACTGCAAAGTTCGAGGTGAAGAAATTTGATGGCACCAACAACTTTGGCATGTGGCAGTGTGAAGTTCGGGATCTGTTATTCCGAGAGGGTTCATATATCGCTCTGGAAGACAGGCCCAGAGATATTCCGGAAGATGACTGGAAGTTTGTCAACCGTCAGGCTTGTGGCACAATCCGGTTATGCCTAGCCAAGGACCAGAAGTACTTTGTCATGAGGGAGAATAATGCAAAAACTCTCTAGAAACAACTCGAGGACAAGTACATGACAAAAAGCATGGAGAACAGACTCTATCTGAAGAAAAAGCTGTTCCGCTTCCAGTATAAGCAAGGTATCACCATGCAGGAGCATCTAGTAAGTTTTAACAAAATCCTCGCTGATCTTGAAAATCTAGATGCAAATATCTCTGATGAAGATAAGGCTCTTACTCTGTTAAATTCCTTGCCTGATAGCTATGATCATTTAACCACTACACTGTTATATGGTAAAAATGAGATAGAATATGTTAATGTTAGTAATGCTCTGGTGAATAATGAGTATCGGAAAAAGGATCAGCATGATCACCAGAATACTGCACCAGAAGCTTTAACTGTGTACAGAGGCAAGACGAACAACCAAGGAGCCGGAGAAAACAAGCGAGGTAAATCCCGTACAAAGAGGGGATCATCAAAAACACGATTCTCAAGGGACGAGTGTGCCTATTGCCATGAGAAAGGGCACTGGAGGAAAAACTGTCCTAACATGAAGAAGTCGACTGTGAATGTAGATCAAGAATCTGAGGGAGAGGAAGACTCTGCATTTACGATTTCCACAACAACACACTCTTCAAATCGATGGATTCTGGATTCCGGATGTTCCTACCACATGTGTCCGAACCGAGAGTGGTTCTCAAACTTCAAGGAGTTTGATGGAGGGATTGTCCTTATGGGCAATGACAATACTTGTCACACTAGAGGCATCGGAACGATCCGACTAAAAATGCATGACGGTACAATCAGACAACTTATAGATGTAAGGTATGTCCCTGATCTCAAGAAGAACCTCATATCACTGGGGGTCTTAGACTCAAATGGTTACAAGATGACCATTCAGAACGGAGTCTTGAAGGTTGTACGTGGAGCATTCTTAGCCATGAAGGGTTCTATGAAGGGAAATCTGTATCTCCTTGATGGAGAAACTGTGACAGGCAGAGCAACAGTCTCTCACAACAATGGTGGCGATGAATCCGACACTTCTCGACTTTGGCACATGCGCTTAGGGCATGTTGGAGAGAAGGCCTTGCAAAACTTGATAAAGAAAGGTGTACTGAAGAATGCTAAGACTGGAAAACTTGACTTCTGTGAGCATTGCGTCCTAGGCAAGCAAACAAGAGTCAAGTTTGGCACTGCAATTCATCGTACGAGAGCAACATTGGACTACATTCACACTGATGTCTGGGGGCCTTCGAAAAATGCTTCATTGGGAGGTAAACACTATTTTGTGACCTTTTTTGATGATTACTCTAGATATGTCTGGGTTTATACTATGAAGCACAAAGATGAAGTTCAAGATATCTTCGTCAAATGGAAGAAGATGATTGAAACCCAGAGCGGGAGAAAGCTCAAGAGACTAAGATCTGACAACGGTGGAGAATACAAGTCAGATCCACTGAAGGAAATCTGTCAGAATGATGGGATAATCCGACACTTCACTGTTCCTGGCACTCCCCAGCAGAATGAAGTTGCAGAAAGGATGAACCAAACTTTGGTTGATAAAGTTCGCTGCATGTTATCCCAGTCGGGCTTGAGCAAAGCATTTTGGGCGGAGGCTTTACTGTACGCCTCCCACATTATCAACAGACTACCCTCCACTGCAATTGATGGGAAAACTCCCATAGAGGTGTGGTCCGGACATTCTGCCACTGATTATGATCGGCTTCGTATTTTCGGATGCCCAGCATATTTTCACGTAAGTGAATCAAAACTAGATCCTAGAGCCAAGAAAGCTGTCTTCTTGGGCTTTAGTGAAGGAGTAAAGGCATTCCGACTGTGGAACCCTGAGTCAAAGAAAGTCATCGTAAGCCGAGATGTTGCCTTTGACGAATCTGTAATGCTGAAACTGTCAACTCCAGAGAATCAGAACCATGATTCTCTAAAGCAAGTGGAGTTTGAATCAGAAGATGCTGGTCAAAATTCCGATGAATCTGAACCAGAATCTGATGACACCTTAACTGAAGTGGAGGAGTCATCACCGCAAATCTTTCAGCAACCTGAATCAATTGCCACCAGCAGACTGAAAAGACATATTCGGAAACCTGCTCGGTACACAGACAAGGTGGCATACGCCCTTCCAGTAATTGATGATGATGTCCCGATCAATTACAAAGAAGCTGTAAACAGCCCTGAGCATGCCCAGTGGAAGGAGGCGATGGATGAAGAGATGACATCACTTCATCAGAATTAGACTTGGAAGTTGGTTCCACTTCCAACACTCAAAAGATCAATTGGGTGCAAATGGGTCTTTGCCAAAAAGGAGGGTGCTACCGGCAAAGACAGTATCAGATACAAAGCCAGACTGGTAGCCAAAGGTTACGCTCAAAAAGAAGGAATAGACTACAATGAGGTATTTTCACCTGTTGTTAAGCATGCATCTATTCGGATCTTATTGGCTTTAGTAGCACAGTATGACCTAGAGTTAGTTCAACTTGATGTAAGAACTGCATTCCTCCATGGTTCATTAGAGGAGGAAATTCACATGACTCAACCAGATGGTTTTGGAGTCCCCGGTCGCGAAGACTAGAAAAGCAAGTTGAATCGGTCACTGTATGGTCTGAAACAATCCCATGACAGCTGTACAAACGGTTGGACTGTTTCATGACAGGATGAAAAGTACACACGCAGTCAATTGAATCACTGTGTTTATTTCCGGAAACTTCAAGATGGATCATTTGTCTATCTGCTGAAAAAGGCAAGGTAGAGATCGACAGGCTGAAGGCTCAACTGAGCTCAGAGTTCGAGATGAAGGATCTTGGAGAAGCCAATAAATTATTGGGAAGGAGATCAGAATAGACAGAAAAAATTGACTCAGGCTCAGTGCATTGATGGATCATGCCAATGCAGTAGGTGCCCTGATGTGTGTATGAAACCTGAAGGAGAAAGGAGGAAGCTCTGATCAGTAAATTCTCTCTATGGTTTTTCGCCAAGGTGGAGATTGTTGGAATGGTGGCTCAAAGTCACCAAAGGTGGCTTACCACCAATAATGGAAGCTACCACTTGCAAATGGATGGTGGCTACTTTAGCTACCACTTGCAATGTGTTCCCACCATGATAGTTGGCTATGGTGGCTATGGTGGCTGCCACTTGCTAAGTGTTCACACCTTGATATTTTGGCTATAAAATGCCATGTAGAGTAAGAGAGTTGAGAGAGAGTGTGAGAATTAAAGAGTTGAAGCAAATACTCTGATTTTATAGAGTAATTCTGGTATTGTTGAGTTGTGAGTTCAGTGCTTGTATAGCACCTTGTATTCTGTATATGTTTATACTCCATCTCCATTAATACAAAGCTTCAAGCTCCTCCTCCCGTGGATGTAAGCACACTTGCTGAACCACGTAAAATATTTGTGTTTTTTCAGTGTGTTTAAATCGGTTTTACTAATCTCGATTTAGTTCCGCACAACAACAAACGCTGCTAAATTTATTCACTTAGCATGAAAATGCCTCTAAATTTATTCACTTAGCTGCCTTTTTTATTTTCAAACACCGCTAATGTGCTCAAATATCATCCGTCGAAGTCCTACTCTGACGTTTATAAACACTGAAAAATATCCCTATAAACACTTCTATGTAGCGACATTTTTATTTCAAACGACGCGAAATTCCCCAACATTGTTTTCCACGGTGTTTTTGGAAAACATCGAATGCCGCTAATGTTAAAAAAAGAATAGTATATTAGATGAAAAAATATTTAAAGTTTTTAACTAATCTTAATTAACAAATGTGTATAAGTAGTTAATTACCCATTGCAATAAGCTTCCTATTCTTTGATTAAGCTTCATGGTTTTATGGGTTTTTTCCAGCAAAATATGTTAATTTTCAAAGTCAAGTTAAGTCAATTTGACTGTCATAGTTAATATATAGGACGGTAGGACGGTTGGTACCAACTGCCAACTAATTGGATGGAACAAATTAATTTTCAATTTGAATATTGTGGTCTTATACCCCACCTTATAGAATTTTCAATGCATATATCTAATCATGGCCACGCAAAAAACTTAAGGTTCCACTTGAAATTTTGAATGTTATTTTTATGTAATATTTTTTTCTTTGCTATTCTATGTTAATTTAAAGGTTAACTACAGGTTTGAATATTTTGAATATATAATGAAAGAATAAAAGATTAATTGATTAAATAATTAATTACTGTGACATTAGTGTTTGAGAAGTTATATAAGGTTGAGTTTGAGAATTTAAATTTCAAAAGATGAATTTGGATTTCAAAAATAGTGTAAATTATGAATAAAACACATATAAAAATAATATTGATGATTATGTTTCAAATCCATGGATTTGTTGGATGCATATTTAGTGGTGAATTTGAAATACCTATAGCTATTTGTGAATTTGAAATTCTTGTTTTTATACTGTAGACACCTAATTTTGTCCGGACCACTAAACAGGTATGTTTTCTTCCCATATTGATGTTTCCGAGTATAAAAAGACTGTTTTCATCCTGCAGGTGGTACTCTGAGACTTAGTTTAAGAGGGCGAGCATAAAAAGTCAAACTTGAAAAAAAGTCAACCCCGAAAAAGTCAACCCCAAAAAAGTCAACCCGAAAAAGTCAACCCCAAAAAGTCAACTACTGAAAAAGTCAACCCACTTTCAAAATCAAGATTTTAAATTCAATTGAAAAATAGAGAAAGAATTTTGATAATCCGAGGTCTACATTGAAAGATATGGAGTTCGGAAGTTGGGATTTGGAGATTCAGTAGAAATTTGGTGAAAAGTGCTTAAACGATCAAACTGGTCGAAATTGAAGGTTCCAAATGAAAGATAAGCACTGACTACGGGTAATGGAGAAGTCACTTGCAAGAAAAACCGAAAGAAAAGTCAATCCGGGAGAAAACCGAGAATTAGGGTTTTTAGTGGATTTCGGTGAAATCGGGAAGAATCACAGAAATGGCCCGACTTGGTAAGACCAAAGCCCCCAATGCATGAGGAATGATTAAAAAGGATGGCCCAAGGCTCAGATTGAAGAAAATCTGAAAATCGGACTTGTTTTGAGCAAAACCGGGTTTCGGAGGTTAAAGGGCAAAATTGGAAAAATTTGGGGAAAATAGCAAATGGACTCCGAAAATTATGGAAAATTTTTCAATCTCATTCTTAAATCATTTGAAAGAGATTGGCAAAAGAAAATATTGATTCCGAGTTCGTTTGCAAAATGGCCAAATCCCGGGCTTCTAATGCAGTAATTCAAAAAGATAAATCCCGGAAAAATAACAAATGACCTCCAAAAATTCTGAAATTTGGCAAATCTCATTTTTAAATTATTTGGAAGAGATTGGCGAAAGAAAATCTTGATTCCGAGTTCGTTTGCAAAATGGCCAAATCCCGGGCCTCCTATGCAGTAATTCAAGCCGATAAATCCCGAAAAAAATACCAAATGAGCTCCAAAAATTATGAAAACTTCCAGATCACACTTTTTAATTATTTTGAAGAGATTGGTGAAGAAAAATCTTGATTTGGAGCTCGTTTAAAAAATGGTAAAAAGTAGGGGGCATAAAAGGACATTTTGGGAAGAAAAAATCCAAATAAATAGAAAACGGACTCGGAAAATTTTGAAAACTTACAGAACTCAATATTTTATTATTTTGGAAGCATTAAAAAAAGAAAAATTGAATTTGGAGTCCGTTTGATATTTATTTGCATCCAGGGGGCAAAATGGTCATTTCACCCAAGCAACCGAAAAGGGCTTTTTTGGGCCCTTCAAAAAATCAGAGTTGGGCTGAAAAATAGAAATGCTGGCATGCCCAAGCCCAAAGAAAGGAGGAAGCTTCTAATTTGTTTTTTTTTTTTTTTTTCAATCAAGTGGTTAAAAATCAAGAGTTAGTTAACCATTCTCTTTGATCAAGCCATGGTGATTAAACCACATAGGTTAAGAAAGATGTCAACATTATTCTTGGATAGCTGTCATTTGAGAGGGCTGAGATGCTAATCTAAGGGTGGTAATTTCATGACTTTTCATCTTGAATTATTGGCCATTTGATGGAAATTAGGTTACACAAAAATGACAACATCTTGGAGTCCATATAAGCATCATTTTAGGCCAGCCCTAGGGGAGGAGGGAGATTTTGTTTTTTCTTTTCCATTTTGGCTGATTTCTCTTAGTTTTTCTTAGTTTTTATCTTCTTGGTTGAGAGGAAAAAAAGAAAAGTTTAGAAAAAAAGGAAAGTTTTAAGAGAAAAGCTTGAAATATTAGCTTCTTGAGGTTGCTCTTGAGCACCAACTCTTGCACTTTCATTTTCTATTCTTATTTTTTGCTATTTTAATCCCTACTTGGTGAGTTTTCATTTTAAAATAATGTTTCTTGTTCTTCCTTCATTTCCTTTCTTAAGTATTTTTTTTTTTACATTTTGTTTTTACAATAAACTCACCATGGCCAAATGGCCTACATTATTTATTTTAAGTTATTGTTTTTGATTCATTTTACCATATTGTTTATGCTATTTTCTTTGTTTTTGATGCTTTAAATGTTATGTTATTTCATGTTCTTAAGTTATATTTAATTTGGTTGCTTTGTTTATTGCCATTTATGTCTTAGATATCATGTTTTTTCATTTTTAATTTTCTGTTTTTATGTTGTTTAAATTTGAGCATGTTTTAGAGTTAGCACATTAAGTGTTTGTGAAAATGCTTGTGTGATTCTTTGCATGATTCTTGTTTTATATCTTAGTGAGCATGTTTTAGATTTGGTATATTAGGTGTTTGTGAAAATGCTTGTGTGATTTTTGTGTTATGACTTAGTTTTTCATGCTAGCATGCCAAGTGTTTGTGAAAATGCCATGCTTGTTGGAGCTTGGGGCCATTTGGCTACTCCATGTGTTTTGCATTGTGTGTTGCATTTTTTGTCACGCTAGTTGTTAGGTTTTTGCATTTGCATGATATTTGGTTGGATTTTTGAATTAAGCATGCCTTGTGTTTGTAAAAATGCCATGCATGTTTTAGGTCTAGGTTACATTAAATGCCATGCAAGTTCATGTTAGGTCTAGGCCATATTATTTATGTCATGCATTTTCCTTACATTTAGGTTTAGATCCATGCATTTCATGCATTATGTTTGCTGCATTGTTTCATGCATTTGATGTTCATACCACTTGAATAATGACTTGAGCCAATTAATGGTTCAAAGTCATGCTCTCTTGAGCACACTTGTGGAAAATTAAGTTTGTCAAGTTGATTATTCTACCTTTGTGATTTTTTTTACTTAGCCAATTTTTATCTAACTTTCAAAAAGTCCTAGCTACTGTTTTCAAGTCATTTTATGAGTTTCAAATATTTTTACTTTGGTTTTTAAATGATTTTATCAAAGGCAAAAGTGTGTTGGCAAAGCAGTTTTTTTTTCTCCTCCAAAAACTCGTACATCTTTGATTTTTCTGGGAATTCATCTTTAATCAGAAAATTAAGAAAATTTCTTCTCGTGTAGTTTTACATGTCTTGAGTCTCCAGTATTGTTTTTAGAATTTTTGGAATTTTTAAAAATAGGGTAAAAAATCGTGGATTAAAACTGGACAGTGGAGTCAGAATTGAATTTAAAGAAAAACAAAGCAGTTTTTTTCTCCTCCAAAAACTCGTACATCTCTGATTTTTCTGGGAATTCATCTTTGATCAGAAAATTAAGAAAATTTCTTCTCGTGTAGTTTTACATGTCCTGAGTCTCCAGTATTTGTTTCATAATTTTTGGAACTTTTAAAAATAGGGTAAAAAATCGTGGATTAAAACTGGACAGTGGAGTCAGAATTGAATTTAAAGAAAAACAAAGCAGTTTTTTTCCTCCAAAAACTCGTACATCTCTGATTTTTCTGGGAATTCATCTTTAATCAGAAAATTAAATCGATTTTTTCTCGTGTAGTTTTACATGTCCTGAGTCTCCAGTATTTGTTTCAGAAGTTTTTGAATTTTTAAAAATAGGGTAAAAAATCGTGGATTAAAACTGGACAGTGGAGTCAGAATTGAATTTAAAGAAAAACCAATTTTCTGTTTTGGTTAATTTACTTAGAGTGGGCTGATTAGGAGGGTTAGCTACTGACTTAGGGTGATTTCTAAGCCTTTTAAACTCTAAAAATGGTTTTTTCAAGCCCCGGGTTAAGGGTAGTCAAGTCCGGATTTTTTAAACTTAGGAAATTAGAGCCATTTTAAAATTTTTAGCCCAGTTTTTATTGTTAATTCAAGCTTTTCAAAATTGTTTTCAAACAATTACAAAGTATTTTGGTTTTAGAATATTTAATTTGACATATTTTCCTAAGGTAGCCGGATATCTTTTTAGATATACGGATTTCCTTAATTAAAGGAAAAAATACATTTCATGCATTGCATTTTTATTTTCATGCATATTATATGATAGCATTATTTTATTCCATGTCATTTAAATTATATGCCATATCATTCATGTTTGCCATGTCATTTAAGTTGCATTATATTATTTAGATTTTGCTATGTCATTTTATTTATGTCATGCATATACATATTCATTTCTTTTAAATGTTTTCAAAAAAAGATAATGGTTTTCAATAAAAAATATAAAGATATTCCCGAGTTAAAATAATTCATGAGTTCTCTACCGGGTTTGCTGGAGGGAATATCATCAATTATCATTAATAAAGGAATATCTTTCTTTCAAAAAAAAGAATGATTCGGAAAGTTTTTCAAAACTAATAAAATTTCTATATTTTGCCATGTTTGTTGGGGAATATAGGAAAATTTTGAATTTATAAATTCCGGATCATTTTCAATAAAAAAAATGAAATTATTTTTCTTTAAATTGGGAATTAACTTGAAATACTAAATTTAAAACCAACTTTTTTACCGAGACTTGAGATAACACACGATTAATAAGGTACCGATTTATACGGGCATTGTGGGGGTGCTAATCCTTCCCCACACGTAACCGACTCCCGAACCCGCTTCTTTGATTTATCTGGTTTAAAACGCAGACTTGAAATTGGTTTTTAAAATGTTTTAATTAATTTTTAAAATATTTTATAAAACCGGTTTTAATAGGTGACCGATCACACCTAGCTAAAAAAGATTGGTGGCGACTCCATGTCTTTTTTGAAGGTCATTTTCAAAACCTTCATTTTTCTAGAGGAATTAAGTCGACTTTTCCTTGGGTTTTTTTTAATGTCACGCTTAAGGAATAATAAAGTCTTGCGATGAGACGTCGTTATTTATTTTTTAGGTTGCGACATATACCTTTCAAATATATAATCATATTGAGTCTTAACTAATTTATACATAATGTATGCATTTCATTCTCACAATTTATATAGCATATCAAATCAAATTTCAAATTCTCAAATTCATATTCCCAAACATAGCATATTAGTTTTGAAAAGTTCTAAGATAAATGAAATCAATTTAACGTTATTTAAGAGGTTTTTTATATGGGGAATTCAAAAAAGATTGAAACTTAATGAATAGACAAGTTGATTGAATCAATCAACACAAATGAAGAATTATAATTCTTGATAATTCTCTATAAATAGAGATGTTAGAAATCATTCCAAATGACTACAAGTTCTTAATTTTTTCTCTCGTTCTCAAATAGACTAAGGTTTCGTTTAGCATTGCTTCTGGCACAACTTTTGAGGTCAAAAACAGCATTTCACCACAAACGCAATGCTAAACAGATAAAAAAAATTGGCTTTTGCTATTGAAACCATGTTTTAAAAGCCAAACCAAAAAGCCAAAAAATATAGCTTTTGGATTTAAAAGCTGGCTTTTGGATAAAATAACTTTATTATCCTCACATCTATACATTTTTAATATTTTAAACATATCTTTATTTGACATTTCAATTTCCTACAATACTTTTTCACAGCAATGCTAAACACTTAAAAGTTTTTAGATCACAGTTTTTCATCACACTTTTTAAACATACTTTTTTCAACCCAAGCTTTTTTCAACCTAAGCTTTTTTCAACAGTAATGCTAAACTAGCCCTAAGTCTTTTATACATTATTTCTTGTAAAAAATAATGTATAAAAAAGATGATTTTACTGCTCATTAGAAAGTGTTTAGTGGTTTGAGTTTATTAGTGTAAATTGCACTCAGACAAAGGTTTCATTGTATCCAATGACTATTGATTCACCCTCTTGCACACTATAAATATTGGGGGCTAAATTAGGCTAAAGGAAAGTGACATTTGAAGCAAGTCTTGAAGTCATATTCTCTCATGTTATGTCTTTCCATTTTATACTCACCAAGAAAACAACAATCTTTAATAAATTTACCAATTGCATTCGAATGTCATGTTTAGGAAGCAAGGCATCCGAATGTTAGATTAATAGCATTTGAATGACATGTCTTGGAAGAGATTCTGACTTAAAATAACAAAGGAGCATCTAAATGCCCTGATTCGAATCCGAATGCTCTAGTACAAATTTTCACTCAAAAGAAAATATTTATCCTAAAATCATATGGCATTCGAATTCTCAAGCTTGGACATTCGGATTCCCATATTAAAACCTCTTAAATCAACTTAAATTGATTTCCTTTGTCTTAGAACTTTTCAAAGCTATTATATAATTTCTCAAATACTAGTTTCACATTAATTGATTATTTAATCAATTAATATTTTATTCTTTCACTATATTTTGAAATATTCCAATACTACATGTTTAGTTATTAATTATATTTTTCGCGACTTTTTATTTTGATCATCTACAATGTTTTTGAAATTTAAATTTTTGATCACTCAACCATTAGAGATTAAGGGTTGATTAATGTGGTATGTCACATCATTTGACATTCTTTATATGATATTCTCATGTCATATAACTATGTCACATGGCACTATTTGTATTATAATTTTTTAAAAAATAAATAAATAAGTTACACATTCACTTAACTTTTTTATTTTGCCCATTTAACTTTGAAAATTTGCAATTTAATCACCAAAATTTATAAATGGCTGCAATGACTATTGTTATAAATGGCTGTCATGACAAATTACACAACCGTGATTTCATATTGTTATAAATGGCTACCACGACTATTGCAGCAGACATGAATGGAAAACACACTATTTCCTTCTTGCTAAATTCTCTCTTCTACTTCTTCTTAATTAACTCTCTATTTCTTTCCTCTTTTTGTTTTCTTTTTCCTTCTCTTTTATTAACTGTCTCTTGAATTTGTCTTGCATCATATTCTTCCTGAAACCGCCTCTTAATTATCTCCTATGGAAATTGCAAGCCTTGTCTAAGAGGCTATCTCATCTTTGTCTGGTTGTTGCAGTACAACAGAAAGAGAGTACCTTATCTCGATCTGTCATCTCGAAAAGAATATAAGATCTTTGAGAAGTGAAAAAGAAAAGCTTAGACAGCAAAGAGACGATGTGAGGACCAAAGTTGAAACTGCTGAGCGGCAACAAATGTGGCGTAGGGAGCAAGTCGATGGATGGTTACGGCGAGTAGAAGAACTGGAAGCTGAACTTAAAAAGATTTTACCAGAAGACGAAAGGGAGCCTCAACAAAGATGTTTCTGCAACTTTTCTCCCAAAAGTTTGAGGTCTCGTTACAAGCTCGGGAAGCAGGTAATCAAAAAATTGAAAGTTATTTCTGAATTGAAAACGGAGGGAAATTTTGGCGATGTTGCTGATATGTTGCCCCCGCCCTTGGTGGATGAAATGCCTCTCGACGATACCGTGGGCATGGATTCAAAATTTAGGGAGGTTTGGAGCTACTTTTGTGATGAACGAGTGGGAATCATTGGAATATATGGTCTGGGGGGTTGGCAAAACCACCCTCTTGACTAAAATCAACAATGAACTAATTGGCAGAGTTGGTCAAGATTATGATGTGGTGATATGGGTCGTGGTGTCAAGGGATCAGAACATGGAAAAGGTCCAGGATCAAATTGGCCGAAAACTAGGCTTCCCTGATAACATATGGAGTGGAATGAGCCAAAATGAGAAAAAAAATTCCATCTTCAGGGTGTTGAAAACAAAAAGATTTGTGCTGTTGTTAGATGATGTCTGAGAGGTTTATGATCTTTCAAACGCTGGGGTTCCACTGCCCAGTGAACAAAACAAGGCCAAAGTAGTACTCACAACACGTCAAGAGGATGTGTGCGATCTCATGTATGCACAAAGGAAGTTCAAAGTGAATTGTTTAGCGCGGAGGGAAGCATGGGAATTATTTCAAAGCAAGGTGGGAGAAGAAGTCCTACAGTTGGACCCAGCCATACCCAAACTAGCAGAAACGATTGCAAACGAATGTAGCGGTTTGCCGCTTGCACTCATCACTGTTGGACAAGCCATGCGTAGCAGAAGAACCATTGAAGAATGGCGTTATGCGGCCACCACGTTGAGGAAATCTGCTGCTGAATTCACTAGTATGGAGAAAAAGGTACTTTCTCTACTAGAGTTCAGCTTTGATAGCTTATCCGATGATACTACTAAATCTTGCTTCTTGTATTGCGCACTGTATCCTGAAGATTGGTATCAGGATAAAAATAATCTTATAAATACTTGGGCTGGAGAAGGATTTTTAGATCAAAGTGATGATCTGAATGAAGCTTATGATATGGGCAACCATATTATAGGCACCTTAAAGCTGGCATGCTTGTTGGAAAGTGGTGAACGTGTCGGAGATAATTTTGTTAAAATGCATGACATGATTCGAGACATGGCACTGTGGGTAATTTCAGACAAGGGAGCTAGGAAGGGGAAGTTTTTGGTGCAAGTTGGTGTCAAATTGACCAAAGCACCTGCACTCTCACAGTGGGAGAGGGCTGAAAGAATATCACTGATGAACAATTCTATTGATCAACTAACAGGAACACCTAGGTGTCCCAATCTGTTGAATTTGCATCTTCGACAGAATGCTTTGAAAATGATATCAAATAGCTTCTTTGATTTGATGCCTTCTCTTAAGCTGTTAGACCTATCTCATAATAAAAGTTTAGCAGAGTTGCCCAGAAGCTTTTTTGAATTGATCTCCTTGCAACATCTTGACCTTTCTTATTCAGGGGTTAAAGAGCTGCCTCTGGAATTTAGAAAACTAACCAAGTTGAAATTTTTATATGTGAATAACATGGATAAACTTCAGAGTCTTCCACAACAGGTTCTATCAAATCTCTCAATGTTGAAAAGATTGGACTTGTTCCATTCTGGTATTTCAGATCAAGTAGTGGACGGTAATGTCTTTTCTGGTGGTAATGAACTGTTGATGGATGAACTCGAGTGCTTATCGGACCTGCAAGCCTTAAGTTTCACTGTAAAAAGCGAGCATGCACTGCAAAAATTTTTGAGGTCAGATAAATTACAAAAACTCACATATGGCCTTGACATTGAGTTATGCAGAGGTACTACTATCCTGAGACTTCAGAATGATATGAGCTTGTCTTGGGTTCAAATCGGTAATTGCAGTGAATTGGAAGAATTGGCTATTGACTGGGTTGGAGGAGGAGGGCAAGAAATGGTGCCTGAGAATCCATGCAACAACGCAAGATGTTTTGTTCACCTTGGTAGTCTCATAATCAAGAACTGTAAAGTTTTGGTGCATCTGAATTGGCTTATTTGGGTCCCAAATCTCAACTCTCTAGAAATTGCGAATTGTGAAGCAATGAAAGAACTTATAGGCGATGGTGATGGAGTTGAGACAATAGAGGAAAGTTCGGTTTTCCGCTATCTCCAGACGTTACAGCTTCATGATCTACCCCAACTGGAGAGCATTTGTAGTCATCCCTTGTCCTTTCTCTCTCTGCGTTAAATCCATGTGTTTGACTGCCCAATGCTCAAGAAACTCCCATTTCATGCCAACAGCGCCAAGGACAAACTACATACTATTGCAGGACAGGAAGCATGGTGGAATGGACTATAATGGGAAGACATGGCCATAAAATCTAATTTCTCCCCTTACTTCCGGGACACTGATGCTCCAGCCAAACCATAATTTGATAGTTCGGGATTCTCAAGCATATTCCCTTTGGCTTGGAAGCAATTTGCTTTAAGTTGACTGGAGATTTCTGGATAATTAATTTCTGTTAGTTGATCAGTACGTTCTATAATAAGTCCTTTAATCTGGTGTGTTTGGACCATAGTTATGGTTTGCATCTGTTAATTACTTTTTTGTCAGCTTGGATATGTGTCTTAAAGTATTTCTATGGCATATCGAGTGAGTGTGGGTTCTTAAATTGTTTCTTAGGAATTTTTTTTTTTGGCTTGTTTCCTGATGGAGACTCAATTAAGAGTTGTAAACCCAAGTGCAGGTTATGTTCAAGTAATAAATTCTCGGGTGTCCGAGGTCGAACCACAGGGAAGCGTATTAGTAAGTATAAGTTTATAAAAATATAAGAAAAAGAAAGTAAACAAGATATTAGGGAATCAACAACAAAACAAGATAAACAAGATATTAGAGAACAAAATAAACAAAATAACATAAAAGAAATTAAACAAGATATAAAAAAAAAAAAACAATAAGAAAAGATGTTGAGGTTAGAGAATCCACTCTTGGCGTTATGCTAAGATTAATCTTGTTTTATTACTCAATTGAAATTCACACATAAGGGAGGTTCCAATCGGAAGGTTTAGAAATTCAGTCCAAATTATCCAACGTCCATAGCATATGATATTATGTTCATTTGGTGTCCTCAAAACTCATAAAAAGAGTCCAAGCATTCCTTATGCCAAGGTATATGTCTACAACAAATCAAGGTTATGAAACCAAGCATTTACTGTGCCATTTTCATTGTCAATAATGAATCAAGATCCCTACTTTGCAAGTATGATTTTAAACCAAAAGAAAATATTATCTATACTAGTGTTTATAAATGATGATTCATTTTAGCTCATGTTTAAGAGACTAACCTTAGCATTTACCAAAAGCTTCACCTCATCACCTCAACAATATGATTAGCAACACATAGTAGATATGAATAAAATGAAAAGAAATGTAAGAAACATAAGTAAATAAAGAAAAAGAAAACTAGAGAAAGGAAAGAAGAAGAAAACTTAGAGAATTTTATTACAATGGCTAATATCCTACCAATGTATAATTCTGCTCTTACAATCATCCAAGGCCCTCTATTTATACACATTTTGGAGAGCTAAATGACAAGAGACAAGCTTTATAAATTTCAAAGGTAGGTATAATAGGTGGGTGCATTTTTCTAACAATTTTCGTCATATTGTATGACAATTCTGATCAGCCAGCTTGATGGTTGATTTTGTCAATGTTGGAGGCTTGATCTGATCAAATTGTCTTCTAGAAAAATATTCCCCTATCAGTTTGTGATCCATAGCCGTTGGAATCAGCTTATTTTCTCATGTGGATCAGAGGATATGGTCAAAATACCAAAACTGGTCAGAACAGACGGCATTGCACATCAGCCAACTTGATACCACATTTCGCTAGGGAAAACGACTCCGTTTCAAGAAGTGTAAAGCATGAAAAAGATAGATATGCCTCTTAACTTTGCACTGTAAAAATTTCAGCCTTACTGCTTCAGTGAAACTCCATATATAGCTGATATGGCAAAAGGTGTCGGAACTGGAACTGAACTGGATTTGCCCTTAATTCTTGATTTAACCTAGTAATCTGAAATCACTCAAAGAAACTCGTGAAAAACACCAAATTACATAAAAATATAAAATATCATAAACACAATTAGACTAAGCAATAATAACTCGTATTTGACACAAAACAATAATAAAACATAACTAAAAACTATATAATTATACGAGTTATCACACCCCCACACTTAGATTGTTGCTAGTCCCTAGCAACGACTCAATCCTAGAAAAAATAAACAGGAAACAAGTTAAAGGGATCTCAAACAAACAAGCAAGATCAAGCGTAAGAATTGGCAAGGCATCTAATTAAGTGTCATTGGCATATTAAGTTCGAGTAAAGGGACAATGAGATTAAAATTGAAGGCTGTAGACACCTAATTTTGTCCGGACCACTAAACAGGTATGTTTTCTTCCCATATTGATGTTTCCGAGAGTATAAAAAGACTGTTTTCATCCTGCAGGTGGTACTCCGAGACTTAGTTTAAGAGGGCGAGCATAAAAAGTCAAACTTGAAAAAAAGTCAACCCCGAAAAAGTCAACCCTAGAAAGTCAACTATTGAAAAAGTCAACCTACTTTCAAAATCAAGATTTTAAGTTCAATTGAAAAATGGAGAAAGAATTTTGATAATCTGAGGTCTACATTGAAAGATATGGAGTTCGGAAGTTGGGATTTGGAGATTCAGTAGAAAAGAAACCCTAATCCGAGAAATTTGGGGAAAAGTGCTTAAACGATCAAACTGGTCGAAATTGAAGGTTCCAAATGAAAGATAAGCACTGACTACGGGTAATGGAGAAGTCACTTGCAAGAAAAACCGAAAGAAAAGTCAATCCGGGAGAAAACCGAGAATTAGGGTTTTTAGTGGATTTCGGTGAAATCGGGAAGAATCATAGAAAAGGCCCGACTTGGTAAGACCAAAGCCCCCAATGGATGAGGAATGATTAAAAAGGATGGCCCAAGGCTCAGATTGAAGAAAATCTGAAAATCGGACTTGTTTTGAGCAAAACCGGGTTTCGGAGGTTAAAGGGCAAAATTGGAAAAATTTGGGAAAAATAGAAAATGGACTCCAAAAATTCTGAAAATTTTGTCAATCTCATTCTTAAATCATTTGAAGGAGATTGGCAAAAGAAAATCTTGATTCCGAGTTCGTTTGCAAAATGGCCAAATCCCGGGCTTCTTATGCAGTAATTCAAAAAGATAAATCCCGGAAAAATAGCAAATGGACTCCAAAAATTCTGAAATTTGGCAAATCGCATTTTTTAATTATTTGGAAGATATTGGCGAAAGAAAATCTTGATTCCGAGTTCGTTTGCAAAATGGCCAAATCCCGGGCCTCCTATGCAGTAATTCAAGCCGATAAATCCCGAAAAAATACCAAATGAGCTCCAAAAATTATGAAAACTTCCAGATCACACTTTTTAATTATTTTGAAGAGATTGGTGGAGAAAAATCTTGATTTGGAGCTCGTTTAAAAAATGGTAAAAAGTAGGGGCATAAAAGGACATTTTGGGAAGAAAAAATCCAAATAAATAGCAAACGGACTCGGATAATTTTGAAAACTTCCAGAACTCAATATTTTATTATTTTGGAAGTATTAAAAAAAGAAAAATTGAATTTGGAGCCCTTTTGATATTTATTTTGCATCCGGGGGGCAAAATGGTCGTTTCACCCAAACAACCGAAAAGGGCTTCTTTGGGCCTTTCAAAAATCAGAGCTGGGCTGGAAAAGAGAAGTGCTGGCCTGCCCAAGCCCAAAGGAAGGAGGAAGCTTAGGATTTTTTCAATCAAGTGATTAAAAATCAAGAGTTAAGTTAGAGATTTTTATTTTTGAGCCTAAGTCCCAATCCCACATCCCTTTGTAATGTCAAGCCAAGGAGGTGCTCACCTTATAAATAAGGAGTCTTAGCCTTTGGTTGAAATCACCCACTACCCCTTGTGAGATAGTCTATACACTTGTATTAGGATTATCCGGGTGGTGAGTCATAGTGTTTTTGTTGAGAGGGTTTGTAGCTTAATCCGTTCAAAAGCTACTCTGAGGGTTTATAGCTTAATCCGTTCAAAAGCTACTTGATGGAGACTCAATTAAGAGTTATAAACCCAAGTGCAGGTTATGTTCAAGTAATAAATTCTCGGGTGTCCGAGGTCGAACCACAGGGAAGCGTATTAGTAAGTATAAGTTTATAAATATATAAGAAAAAGAAAGTAAACAAGATATTAGGGAATCAACAACAAAACAAAATAAACAAGATATTAGAGAACAAAATAAATAAAATAACATAAAAGAAATTAAACAAAATATAAAAAAACAATAAGAAAAGATGTTGAGGTTAGAGAATCCACTCTTGGTTTTATGCTAAGATTAATCTTGTTTTATTACACAATTGAAATCCACACATAAGGGAGGTTCTAATCGGAAGGTTTAGCAATTCAGTCCAAATTGTCCAACGTCCATAGCATATGATATTATGTTCATTTGGTGTCCTCAAAACTCATAAAAAGAGTCCAAGCATTCCTTATGCCAAGGTATATGTCTACAACAAATCAAGGTTATGAAACCAAGCATTTACTGTGCCATTTTCATTGTCAATAATGAATCAAGATCCCTACTTTGCAAGTATGATTTTAAACCAAAAGAAAATATTATCTATACTAGTGTTTATAAATGATGATTCATTTTAGCTCATGTTTAAGAGACTAACCTTAGCATTTACCAAAAGCTTCACCTCATCACCTCAACAATATGATTAGCAACACATACTAGATATGAAGAAAATGAAAAGAAATGTAAGAAGCATAAGTAAATAAAGAAAAAGAAAACTAGAGAAAGGGAAGAAAAAGAAAACTTAGAGAATTTTATTACAATGGCTAATATCCTACCAATGTATCTAATGCTCATCCAAGGCCCTCTATTTATACACATTTTGGAGAGCTAAATGACAAGAGACAAGCTTTATAAATTTCAAAGGTAGGTATAATAGGTGGGTGCATTTTTCTAACAATTTTCGTCATATTGTATGATAATTCTGATCAGCCAGCTTAATGGTCGATTTTGTCAATGTTGGAGGCTCGATCTGATCAAATGGTCTTCTAGAAAAATATACCCCTATCAGTTACGGATCCATAGACGTTGGAATCAGATCATTTTCTCATATGGATCGGAAGATATGGTCAAAATACCAAAACAGGTCAGCACAGACGTCATTGCACATCAGCCAACTTGATGGTCGATTTCGCTAGGGAAAACGACTCCGTTTCAAGAAGTGTAAAACATGAAAAAGATAGATATGCCTCTTAACTTTGCACTTTAAAATCTTCAGCCTTATTGCTTCAGTGAAACTCCAGATATAGCTGATATGGCAAAAGGTGTGGGAACTGGAACTGAACTGGATTTGCCCTTAATTGTTGATTTAACCTAGTAATCTGAAATCACTCAAAGAAACTCGTGAAAAACACCAAATTACATAAAAATATAAAATATCATAAACACAATTAGACTAAGCAATAATAACTCGTATTTGACACAAAACAATAATAAAACATAACTAAAAACTATATAATTATACGAGTTATCACACCCCCACACTTAGATTGTTGCTAGTCCATAGCAACGACTCAATAAAAATAAAATAAGAAAATCTAATCTAATCCATTTTCATAGGAAATCACGGTGGCACTTAGCATGTGACACAAGCCTTTAAACCCCTAGGTGTCCCTAGTGGACGAGTTTAGTCTCGTGAGGGTTTGCTAGAACGATACCCACAAACATTGAAAAACTAAAATATAAGTAAACTACATACACTAAAAATATTTACTCCTAATCCTTTCAATATAAATTTGAGACAATCTTTGAACAAGTCTTATAAACTAATCAATAGCTCAAAGAATTTCACAAAAATTCATGCTTGAATGTAAATAAATGAGTTAAGCCAATATTAACATAACATATTTCAATCAAAATAGTGCATATTCAACTTAATCTCAACCTCTCACATGGGATACTCTCATGATTTTCACTCTTTAAAGTAGTGGTAAAGTGTTTACACTCAATCAATCTCATGAAAACACTTCTACCATATGCTTGCTTGTCCACCTATTCTCCACTATTTAGATCATACAACTTCATAAATCAAGAGGTCTTTATTCAAGGTTGTAATGGGGCCAAAGGGTTATAATGTGGTTAAAGAACAAAAGGATAAAGATATCACAAAGGTTCCAAAGAGTTCATAGAGTTTAGAGACATAATAAGATCATACAAATAAATTTCTCAAAACTCTTTACAAGTACATAGTCACATAGGCTAAATATTCATGTTGAGCCTTTGCTTCATTCTAACCAACTTTGTAACATCTTTTCTTTACTTTAACTAGAAGTTCAAGAGAAGTTTTTTTTTTTTTTTTTTGAATATGGGAATGTATTTAACAATGATCCCTTTCTTTTTCTCTTGACTTTTTCTTTTTTTTTTCTTCCTCCACACTTATCTTTTGTTTCTAACCCAAATTTTCAACTAAAAATATCCCTTGTTTTTTGCAATATGTCTCAAAATATATAATCCATCTTTAGAACAAGGGTAAGGATATAAGTATATTTAGGCTAGGTGTAAGTTGTGGTTACCAATAAAACAACATATTTAATGTAGGCTCAAATTGGCTCACTAGTGGGGATGTTCTCTTAGAACATTAATAATGGATGGCTGTTTGGCTCTGGTTATAATCCTAATGCCTCTATCATATTCATGTTGTCACATGTATCAATATAGTCTCAAACGGTTTAAAGCAAGTTCTAGAGAATCATGTAATCATAAGAGCACTCAAGAAAGAAATTAGATTGATTTGTATAATGCATCAATCATTATAGGCTCAAAAACTCACAAGGATGATTATACAAGTCAGATTAAGTCTAAACATGCTTCTTTCTCAATCAACATATCATATTAACATTGGCTCATAAAAAGGTTGACATCAAGCTCAATTCTCATGAAAATCTTCTCACTAATAAATCTGTTTTAGACTTATGCGATTCATATCTCATCATTGTATTAAAAAGGAACTAAAACACACTAAAAAAATAATAATAATAATAATAAAGACTCATAAAAAAAATAGTAGACAAAAATAAAAGAAATCCAAAATCATTCCCCCCACACTTAATTCTTACATTGTCCTCAATGTAAGTCTATTAACCCAAATGAAAGAATCATGTGTAAGAGAAAAGAACTAATAATATAAGAATAGGAATAACTAAGACTCAAAACAAAACAAACTCATGCAACCTAAATAATCCTAAAATACTAAACAAAAATTAACAAGTAAACATAAAAAGATTAAAATCAAACTGACAAGGTATGTCTCAAGTCTCCCTTACTCAGACCTTGTTCAGAATGAATACTTCTAAATTGCTTAAAACACAACAAACTTTTTCATTTTTTTTTTGAAAGAAGAAATCAAACTTACAAGGTATGTCTCAAGTCTCCCTTACTCAGACCTTGTTCAGAATGAATACTTCTAAATGGCTTAAAACACATCAATTTTTTTTTTTTTAGAGAAAGATTAGTAAAAATTATATTTACATCTAGTTATTTTCAAAACAAGGATCAGAAAGAAAAACAACCTCTTCTTGAGTAACATGATTTTCCAAAAAGAGTTTGAGTCTTTGTCCATTTACCTTGAATACGTTACCATTTTTAGGATTCTCAATGTCAACTGCTCCATAGTGATACACATGCTTAACCACAAATGGGCCAGTCCATCTTGATCTCAACTTACCAGGAAATATGTGAAGTCTAGAATTATAAAGTAGAACTTTTTGCCCAACATCGAATGTTTTTCTTGAAATTAACTTGTCATGAAAGGCTTTAGTTCTTTCTTTATGAATTTTAGAATTCTCATATGCATCATTTCTGAGTTCCTCAAACTTTTGTTTCCAACAATGCTTAACCTGAAAATAATTTAACAAAGAATCAGTGTGTGAAATTTCTGAAGCATTATCAAACTCACATTCAATTAAATAAGCTTCTAAAGGATCATGGAATGTGGTAGTGGTGAGATGTTCATGAACAAGTTCTTCAATGAAATCCACTTCATGTACTTCTGAATCATCACCAGGTTGCTTGCAAATGTTGAACACATTTAATTCTAAAGTCATATTTCCAAAAGAAATGTTCAAATTACCATTCCTGCAATTTATCAGAGCATTAGAAGTTGCAAGAAATGGACGGCCTAATATAACAGGAATTTGAACATTTGGATTTGAAACAGGATGTGTGTCCAAAATAATAAAATCAACAGGGAAGTAAAAATTATCAATTTGAACCAAAACATCTTCAACTATCCCTCGAGGAATTTTTACAGAACGATCAGCTAGTTGAAGTGTAACAGGTGTTTCCTTGAGTTCACCTAAACCTAACTGTTGATAAACAGAAAAAGGCAAAAGATTAACACTAGCACCAAGATCAAGCAATGCACGTTCTATTCTAGTGTTTCCAATGATGCATGAGATTGTTGGACATCCAGGATCTTTGAATTTTGGTGGAGTAAGGTGCTGAATGATTGAGCTCACACTTTCCGTCAGAAATGCTTTCTTTTGTACATTATGTTTCCTTTTAACTGTGCACATGTCCTTCAAAAATTTAGCATAAGATGGAACTTGTTTGATTGCATCCAATAAAGGAATGTTAATCTTAACTTGTTTGAAAAGTTCATAAATTTCTGCATTTTGATTCAAATTCTTTATTGTTTGCAACCTTTGAGGAAAAGGAGCAGGATGCATACCTTTTTCTTTGTCCAAATTTTCAAGAAGTTCAGACTTACCATCATCCTTACCATTACTTTTCGGAGGGGAAGGAGGATCTTGGTCTTTTGATGGAATGTTTTTGTCAATTGCCTTTCCACTTCGAAGAGTTGTGATAGAACTGGCATTTTCCTGTTGAGTTTCATTGGAGCAAGAAACAAGACATTGAGTAGAAGGGTTAGGCTGAGGTTGAGCAGGAAACTTACCTTTTTCTTGAGTGCGTAATGAAGCTGTCAATGTGGACAAGGTGTTTTTGATCTCATTGATGTCCTGTGAAGTTTGGTTATTCACATTTTCTTGTGTTTGCATGAATGCTTGCAATGTCTCTTCCAAGGTTTGTACACGTGAAGGTTGATAGGAAAAAGTGTTGCCCGGCTTTTGAGATTGTGGTACCTGAACATGATTATTATTCCGCCAACTGAAATTGGGATGATTTCTCCATCCAGGGTTATATGTTTCAAAGTAAGAAGAAGCAAAAGGCTTTTTAAATGTGTTTATGGAATTTACTTGATCATGCAACGCTTCTTTAAGAATGGGAATGTTTGGACATTCAGAAGTGGGGTGTCCCATGATTTCACAAATTCCACAACTTTCTTCATTTTTAACCGTTTTGACTTCTTTTACTTCTCTAAGTTCCATGGCTTCAATCTTTCTAGCCAAATTAGCTACTTTAGCTTTTATCTCATCTTCTTGACTAAAATGATATTTACCTCTGTTAGAAACAAGATTAGATCTATTGGAACTTTCAGAGGAATTATCTGTGTGTCAGGCTTGAGAGTTATCTGCCAAATGGTCTAAGTAGTCAAAGGCTTCTTCAGGTTCTTTTTCTAGAAACTCACCGTTACACATTGTTTCAACAAATTGTTTAGTTTCGGGAGTTAAACTTTCATAAAAGAAACTAATAAGACGCCATTTTTCAAAACCATGATGTGGACAAGAACTTAACAAATCTTTAAAACGCTCCCAGCACTGAAAAAATGCTTCATTTTGATTTTGATTGAAATTTTGAATCTGTCTTTTCAAAGCAGTAGTTTTATGTGCTGGGAAAAATTTCTTTAGAAACTCAGTTTGTAATTCTTGCCATGTGCCAATTGACCTTGGTTTTAAATTATGAAGCCAAATTTTTGCTTTATCTTTTAAAGAAAAAGAAAATAATTTTAGCTTGACAATTTCATTTGTACATTGTTGGTCATTAAAGGTGACACATACATCTTCGAAGTCTTTTAGAAACGAGTAAGCACTTTCCGATTCTAACCCATGGAAATTTGGAAGCAAAGCTATCATACCTGGTTTAAAACGAGAGTTGTTTGCATTGAGAGGAAAAATAAAACAAGAGGGTGATGAGCTTCGAGTTGGTTGCAAGTAGTCACGCATGGTGCGTACTTGTCTGTTCTCATCTTCAGCATGAACACTTTCATTGTCAGCCATGGTAGGAGTTGTATTAGAAGGATTACATGAAAAAGTTTCACAATAAAATCTAACTAAACGACGAGATCTAAAATCACGTCGCCAAACAAAAATAAAACAAAGTTAATGTACAAATTAGGCGGTATAACCAGCCAATAAAAATAAAACAAAGTTAATATACAATATAAATATAAATATATACAAAATTAGGCGGCATAACCAGCCAATAAAAATAAATATACTTATAAACTTTTATACTTAGTATTGCTTCCCCGGCAACGGCGCCAAAAACTTGATGGAGACTCAATTAAGAGTTATAAACCCAAGTGCAGGTTATGTTCAAGTAATAAATTCTCGGGTGTCCGAGGTCGAACCACAGGGAAGCGTATTAGTAAGTATAAGTTTATAAATATATAAGAAAAAGAAAGTAAACAAGATATTAGGGAATCAACAACAAAACAAAATAAACAAGATATTAGAGAACAAAATAAATAAAATAACATAAAAGAAATTAAACAAAATATAAAAAAAAACAATAAGAAAATATGTTGAGGTTAGAGAATCCACTCTTGGTGTTATGCTAAGATTAATCTTGTTTTATTACACAATTGAAATCCACACATAAGGGAGGTTCCAATCGGAAGGTTTAGCAATTCAGTCCAAATTGTCCAACGTCCATAGCATATGATATTATGTTCATTTGGTGTCCTCAAAACTCATAAAAAGAGTCCAAGCATTCCTTATGCCAAGGTATATGTCTACAACAAATCAAGGTTATGAAACCAAGCATTTACTGTGCCATTTTCATTGTCAATAATGAATCAAGATCCCTACTTTGCAAGTATGATTTTAAACCAAAAGAAAATATTATCTATACTAGTGTTTATAAATGATGATTCATTTTAGCTCATGTTTAAGAGACTAACCTTAGCATTTACCAAAAGCTTCACCTCATCACCTCAACAATATGATTAGCAACACATACTAGATATGAAGAAAATGAAAAGAAATGTAAGAAACATAAGTAAATAAAGAAAAAGAAAACTAGAGAAAGGGAAGAAAAAGAAAACTTAGAGAATTTTATTACAATGGCTAATATCCTACCAATGTATCTAATGCTCATCCAAGGCCCTCTATATATACACATTTTGGAGAGCTAAATGACAAGAGACAAGCTTTATAAATTTCAAAGGTAGGTATAATAGGTGGGTGCATTTTTCTAACAATTTTCGTCATATTGTATGACAATTCTGATCAGCCAGCTTAATGGTCGATTTTGTCAATGTCGGAGGCTCGATCTGATCAAATGGTCTTCTAGAAAAATATACCCCTATCAGTTACGGATCCATAGACGTTGGAATCAGATCATTTTCTCATATGGATCGGAAGATATGGTCAAAATACCAAAATAGGTCAGCACAGACGTCATTGCACATCAGCCAACTTGATGGTCGATTTCGCTAGAGAAAATGACTCCGTTTCAAGAAGTGTAAAACATGAAAAAGATAGATATGCCTCTTAACTTTGCACTTTAAAAACTTCAGCCTTATTGCTTCAGTGAAACTCCAGATATAGCTGATATGGCAAAAGGTGTCGGAACTGGAACTGAACTGGATTTGCCCTTAATTGTTGATTTAACCTAGTAATCTGAAATCACTCAAAGAAACTCGTGAAAAACACCAAATTACATAAAAATATAAAATATCATAAACACAATTAGACTAAGCAATAATAACTCGTATTTGACACAAAACAATAATAAAACATAACTAAAAACTATATAATTATACGAGTTATCACTACTCTGAGGGTTTATAGCTTAATCCGTTCAAAAGCTACTCTGAGGGTTTGTAGCTTAATCTATTCAAAAGCTACTCTGAGGGTTTATAGCTTAATCCGTTCAAAAGCTACTTGGTGAGTTTTCATTTTAAAATAATGTTTCTTGTTCTTCCTTCATTTCCTTTCTTAAGTATATTTTTCTTACATTTTGTTTTTACAATAAACTCACCATGGCCAAATGGCCTACATTATTTATTTTAAGTTGTTGTTTTTGATTCATTTTACCATATTGTTTATGCTATTTTCTTTATTTTTGATGTTTTAAATATTATGTTATTTCATGTTCTTAAGTTATATTTAATTTGGTTGCTTTGTTTGTTGCCATTTATGTCTTAGATATCATGTTTTTGCATTTTTAATTTTCTGTTTTCATGTTATTTAAATTTGAGCATGTTTTAGAGTTAGCATATTAAGTGTTTGTGAAAATGCTTGTGTGATTCTTTGCATGATTCTTGTTTTATATCTTAGTGAGCATGTTTTAGATTTGGTATATTAGGTGTTTGTGAAAATGCTTGTGTGATTTTTGTGTTATGACTTAGTTTTTCATGCTAGCATACCAAGTGTTTGTGAAAATGCCATGCTTGTTGGAGCTTGGGGCCATTTGGCTACTCCATGTGTTTTGCATTGTGTGTTGTATTTTTGTCATGCTAGTTGTTAGGTTTTTGCATTTGCATGATATTTGGTTGGATTTTTGAATTAAGCATGCCTTGTGTTTGTGAAAATGCCATGCATGTCTTAGGTCTTGGTTACATTAAATGCCATGCAAGTTCATGTTAGGTCTAGGCCATATTATTTATGTCATGCATTTTCCTTACATTTAGGTTTAGATCCATGCATTTCATGCATTATGTTTGCTGCATTGTTTAATGCATTTCATGTTCATGCCACTTGAATAATGACTTGAGCCAATTAATGGTTCAAAGTCATGCTCTCTTGAGCACACTTGTGGAAAATTAAGTTTGTCAAATTGATTATTCTACCTTTGTGATTTTTTTTACTTAGCCAATTTTTATCTAACTTTCAAAAAGTCCTAGCTACTGCTTTCAAGTCATTTTATGAGTTTTAAATATTTTTATTTTTATTTTTAAATGATTTTATCAAAGATAAAAAAATGTGTTGGTAAAACAGTTTTTTTCAGTTTTTTTTTTTCAAACAAACTCGTACATTTCTGATTTTTCTGGGAATTCATCTTTGATCAGAAAATTAAGCCGATTTTTTCTCGTGTATTGTTACATGTCCTGAGTCTCCAATAATTGTTTCAGAATTTTTGGAATTTTTAAAAATAGGGTAAAAATCGTGGATTAAAACTAGACAGTGGTGTCAGAATTGAATTTAAAGAAAAACAAAGCAGTTTTTTTCTTCTCCAAAAACTCGTACATCTCTGGTTTTTCTGGGAATTCATCTTTGATCAAAAAATTAAGCCGATTTTTTCTCGTGTAGTTTTACATGTCTTGAGTTTTCAGTATTTTTTTTAGAATTTTTGGAATTTTTAAAGATAGGATAAAAAATCGTGGATTAAAACTGGACAGTGGAGTCAGAATTGAATTTAAAGAAAAACCATTTTTCTGTTTTGGTTAATTTACTTAGAGTGGGCTGATTAGGAGAGTTAGCTACTGACTTAGGGTGGTTTCTAAGCCTTTTCAAACTCTAAAAATGGTTTTTCAAGTCCCGGGTTAAGGGTAGTCAAGTCCGGATTTTTTTAAACTTAGGAAATTAGAGCCATTTAAAAATTTTTAGCCCAGTTTTTATTGTTAATTCAAGCTTTTCAAAATTGTTTTCAAACAATCACAAAGTATTTTGGTTTTAGAATATTTAATTTGACATATTTTCCTAAGGTAGCCGGATATCTTTTTAGATATACGGATTTCCTTAATTAAAGGAAAAAAATACATTTCATGCATTGCATTTTTATATTCATGCATTTTATATGTGATTCTTGCCATAATAATTTCTATGATATTGTTGTTATTTTGATTTATATTTTTTTGATGTTACATAGTTTATTATATGGTTTTGAATATTTCATGATATCCTATGCTTTTATTTAGTTATTTTTATTTGGTATATACTATGTCATGCATATACATATTCATTTATTTTAAATATTTTCAAAAAGATAATGGTTTTCAATAAAAATAAAGATATTCCCGAGTTAAAATAATTCATGAGTTCTCTACCGGGTTTGCTGGAGGGAATTTCATCAATTATCATTAATAAAGGAATATCTTTCTTTCAAAAAAGAGAATGATTCGGAAAGTTTTCCAAGACTAATAAAAATTTCTATATTTTGCCACGTTTGTTGGGGAATATAGGAAAATTTTGAATTTATGAATTCCGGATCATTTTCAATAACAAAAAATGAAATTATTTTTCTTTAAATTGGGAATTAACTTGAAATGCTAAATTTAAAACCAACTTTTCACCGAGACTTGAGATAACACACGATTAATAAGGTACCGATTTATACGGGCGTTGTGGGGGTGCTAATCCTTCCCCACACGTAACCGACTCCCGAACCCGCTTCTTTGATTTCTCTGGTTTAAAACGCAGACTTGAAATTGGTTTTTAAAATGTTTTAATTAATTTTTAAAATATTTTATAAAACCGGTTTTAATAGGTGGCCGATCACACCTAGCTAAAAAAGATTGGTGGCGACTCCATGTCTTTTTTAAGGTCATTTCAAAACCTTCATTTTTTAGAGGAATTAAGTCGACCTTTCCTCAATTTTTTTTAATGTCACGCCTAACGAATAATAAAGTCTTGCGATGAGACTCGTCGTTATTTTTTTTTTTATGTTGCGACAAAGGCATTACTGTACGATTGAGGAACTTCCTTCTTGGCGAGACTTTAGCTAGCCATGGAGGACTAGGCAAACTATAGCTTCATAAGTACACATGCTAAGATTCTTGTCACCGCAGTTCACAAGTGAACTTGACAAATCTGATCGGTACAGAGATGAATCTGAGGCTTATGGACAAGTGAGGGGTGGAATGTTCAAACATAATCTGAGGTTTATCACAAGTTAGGCTCAAGAAATATAATAATAATGTGATCAATCCTCTCAAAATATTTCCATTCTCACTCATCCTTAGTCCTATGTTCAACATAAGTATTTTGAAAAGAAAACAAAAAGCAAGAAAAGACTCGATCCAAAGAAAATAGAAAAGTAAAAACCTCTCTATAATGAAGAACCTCGAATCTTGAATTCTGATTTTTTTTAAGCACAAGTGATTTTCTTTTGATTTGTGCCCTTATTGGGACATCTTTTATGCACAATCACATCTATTCATAATCATCATTCTTGTTTTTTTTTTCTTTTCAGAAATCACATTGGATTCTATACTTTCTTTTTCTTTCTTTTCATTCAATTGATCAAACAAGACAGATTTTCATCAACTCTTTTTTTCAGCATCTTTTTCTCAACTAATCACAACATTGTTTTGGCATCAATAATTTCGAAGTTCACGACTCTAAAAACAGTCACTCATTCTAACTACCCTCTTTTGCATTATTCCCATTTTTTTTTTCAGATTTCAAAAGATAACAAAATAAACAAGAAGGAAACACACAATCCCAAACCCAATGATCACAAATATTATCATAAAAGTATAAAGAGGGAATTGGGGTCGGAATCGTATCCGTTCACTTTGGCATAATTTTTGGAGTTCATATCTAGAGATCCAACCCGAAGGTTTACAACCTATGGGCTCCTAATGTAAGGGGGAAAGATAAGGGGCTTTCTGGATAGTGACTTTGTTCTAAGATCAGATCATGTATAGATGATAACTCGTATAATTATATAGTTTTTAGTTATGTTTTATTATTATTTTGTGTCAAATACGAGTTATTATTGGTTAGTCTAATTGTGTTTATGATTTTTTATATTTTTATGTAATTTGGTGTTTTTCACGAGTTTCTTTGAGTGATTTCAGATTACTAGGTTAAATAAAGAATTAAGGGCAAATCCAGTTCAGTTCCAGTTCCGACACCTTTTGCCATATCAGCTATATCTGGAGTTTCACTGAAGCAATAAGGCTGAAATTTTAACCGTGCATAGTTAAGAGGCATATCTATCTTTTTCATGTTTTACACTTCTTGAAACGGAGTCGTTTTCCCTACCGAAATCAACCATCAAGTTGGCTGATGTGCAATGACGTCTGTGCTGACCTGTTTTGGTGTTGTGACCATATCTTCCGATCCACATGAGCAAATGATCTGATTCCAACGGCTATGGATCCGTAACTGATAGGGGTATATTTTTCTAGAAGACCATTTTATCAGATCGAGCCTCCAACATTGACAAAATCGACCATCAAGCTGGCTGATCAGAATTTTCATACAATATGACGAAAATTGTTAGAAAAATGCACCCACCTATTATACCTACCTTTGAAATTTGTAAAGCTTGTCTCTTGTCATTTAGCCCTCCAAAATGTGTATAAATAGAGGGCCTTGGATGAGTATTGGGATACATTGATACATTGGTAGGATATTAGCCATTGTAATAAAATTCTCTAAGTTTTCTTCTTCTTTCCTTTCTCTAGTTTTCTTTTTCTTTATTTTTCTTTTCATTTTATTCATATCTAGTATGTGTTGCTAATCATATTGTTGAGGTGATGAGGTGAAGCTTTTGGTAAATGCTAAGGTTAGTCTCTTAAACATGAGCTAAAATAAATCATCATTTAGTATAGATAATATTTTCTTTTGGTTAAAAATCATACTTGCAAAGTAGGGATCTTGATTCATTATTGACAATGAAAATGGCACAGTAAATGCTTGGTTTCATAACCTTGATTTGTTGTAGACATATACCTTGGCATAAGGAATGCTTGGACTCTTTTTGTGAGTTTTGAGGACACCAAATGAACATAATATCATATGCTATGGACGTTGGACAATTTGGACTGAATTGCTAAACCTTCCGATTGGAACCTCCCTTATGTGTGGATTTCAATTGTGTAATAAAACAAGATTAATCTTAGCATAACACCAAGAGTGGATTCTCTAACCTCAACATCTTTTCTTATTGTTTTTTATATTTTGTTTAATTTCTTTTATGTTTTGTTGTTGATTCCCTAATATCTTGTTTACTTTCTTTTTCTTATATATTTATAAACTTATACTTATTAATACGCTTCCCTGTGGTTCGACCTCGGACACCCGAGAATTTATTACTTGAACATAACCTGCACTTGGGTTTACGACTCTTAATTGAGTCTCCATCAAGTTTTTGGCGCCGTTGCCGGGGAGGCAATACTAAGTATATAAGTTTATAAGTATATTTATTTTTATTGGCTGGTTATACCGCCTAATTTGTATATATTTATTTTTATTGGATGGTTATACCGCCTAATTTATTTTTATTGGCTGGTTATACCGCCTAATTTTGTATATTAACTTTGTTTTATGCTTGTTTGGCGACGTGATTTTAGATCTCGTCGTTTAGTTAGATTTTATTGTGAAACTTTTTCAGGTAATCTTTCTAATACAACTCCTACCATGGCTGACAATGAAAGTGTTCATGCTGAAGATGAGAACAGACAAGTACGCACCATGCGTGACTACTTGCAACCAACTCGAAGCTCATCACCCTCTTGTTTTATTTTTCCTCTCAATGCAAACAACTCTCGTTTTAAACCAGGTATGATAGCTTTGCTTCCAAATTTCCATGGGTTAGAATCGGAAAGTGCTTACTCGTTTCTAAAAGACTTCGAAGATGTATGTGTCACCTTTAATGACCAACAATTTACAAATGAAATTGTCAAGCTAAAATTATTTCCTTTTTCTTTAAAAGACAAAGCAAAAATTTGGCTTCATAATTTAAAACCAAGGTCAATTGGCACATGGCAAGAATTACAAACTAAGTTTCTAAAGAAATTTTTCCCAGCACATAAAACTACTGCTTTGAAAAGACAGATTCAAAATTTCAATCAAAATCAAAATGAAGCATTTTTTCAGTGCTGGGAGCGTTTTAAAGATTTGTTAAGTTCTTGTCCACATCATGGTTTTGAAAAATGGCATCTTATTAGTTTCTTTTATGAAAGTTTAACTCCCGAAACTAAACAATTTGTTGAAACAATGTGTAACGGTGAGTTTCTAGAAAAAGAACCTGAAGAAGCCTTTGACTACCTAGACCATTTGGCAGATAACTCTCAAGCCTGGCACACAGATAATTCCTCTGAAAGTTCTAATAGATCTAATCCTGTTTCTAACAGAGGTAAATATCATTTTAGTCAAGAAGATGAGATAAAAGCTAAAGTAGCTAATTTGGCTAGAAAGATTGAAGCCATGGAACTTAGAGAAGTAAAAGAAGTCAAAATGGTTAAAAATGAAGACAGTTGTGGAATTTGTGAAATCATGGGACACCCCACTTTTGAATGTCCAAACATTCCCATTCTTAAAGAAGCGTTGCATGATCAAGTAAATTCCATAAACACATTTAAAAAGCCTTTTGCTTCTTCTTACTCTGAAACGTATAACCCTGAATGGAGAAATCATCCCAACTTCAGTTGGCGGAATAATAATCATGTTCAGGTACCACAATCTCAAAAGCCGGGCAACACTTTTTCCTATCAACCTTCACGTGTACAAACCTTGGAAGAGACATTGCAAGCATTCATGCAAACACAAGCAAATGTGTATAACCAAACTTCACAGGACATCAATGAGATCAAAAACACCTTGTCCACATTGACAGCTTCATTACGCACTCAAGAAAAAGGTAAGTTTCCTGCTCAACCTCAGCCTAACCCTTCTACTCAATGTCTTGTTTCTTGCTCCAATGAAACTCAACAGGAAAATGCCAGTTATATCACAACTCTTCGAAGTGGAAAGGCAATTGACAAAAACATTCCATCAAAAGACCAAAATCCTCCTTCCCCTCCGAAAAGTAATGGTAAGGATGATGGTAAGTCTGAACTTCTTGAAAATTTGGACAAAGAAAAAGGTATGCATCCTGCTCCTTTTCCTCAAAGGTTGCAAACAATAAAGAATTTGAATCAAAATGCAGAAATTTATGAACTTTTCAAACAAGTTAAGATTAACATTCCTTTATTGGATGCAATCAAACAAGTTCCATCTTATGCTAAATTTTTGAAGGACATGTGCACAGTTAAAAGGAAACATAATGTACAAAAGAAAGCATTTCTGACGGAAAGTGTGAGCTCAATCATTCAGCACCTTACTCCACCAAAATTCAAAGATCCTGGATATCCAACAATCTCATGCATCATTGGAAACACTAGAATAGAACGTGAATTGCTTGATCTTGGTGCTAGTGTTAATCTTTTGCCTTTTTCTGTTTATCAACAGTTAGGTTTAGGTGAACTCAAGGAAACACCTGTTACACTTCAGCTAGCTGATCGTTCTGTAAAAATTCCTCGAGGGATAGTTGAAGATGTTTTGGTTCAAATTGATAATTTTTACTTCCCTGTTGATTTTATTGTTTTGGACACACATCCTGTTTCAAATCCAAATGTTCAAATTCCTGTTATATTAGGCCGTCCATTTCTTGCAACTTCTAATGCTCTGATAAATTGCAGGAATGGTATTTTGAACATTTCTTTTGGAAATATGACTTTAGAATTAAATGTGTTCAACATTTGCAAGCAACCTGGTGATGATTCAGAAGTACATGAAGTGGATTTCATTGAAGAACTTGTTCATGAACATCTCACCACTACCACATTCCATGATCCTTTAGAAGCTTATTTAATTGAATGTGAGTTTGATAATGCTTCAGAAATTTCACACACTGATTCTTTGTTAAATTCTTTTCAGGATAAGCATTGTTGGAAACAAAAGTTTGAGGAACTTCCATCACTCACAAATGTCACTGTACCATCAACTATTGAACCACCCAAGCTGGATTTAAAACCATTGCCATCCGAGCTAAAATATTCCTTTTTGGGTGAGAATGAAACTTTTCCAGTCATAATTTCTTCACATCTTGATGAACTACAAGAAGGTAAGTTGTTACAACTTTTGAAGATGCACAAAAATGCATTAGGATGGACCTTAGCTGACATAAAGGGAATAAGCCCATTAATCTGCACACATAATATTTATTTAGAGGAAAACGCTAAACCCTCTAGACAAATGCAACGAAGGCTTAATCCTAATATGAAAGAAGTAGTGAGAAATGAAGTCATTAAACTTTTAGATAATGGAATCATTTATCCTATCTCTGATAGCAAATGGGTAAGTCCTACTCAAGTCGTACCTAAGAAATATGGAGTTACTGTAGTTAAAAATGAAAACAATGAATTAATTCCAACTAGGACTGTTACTGGTTGGCGCATGTGCATTGACTATAGGAAACTTAACTCAGTGACGATGAAAGATCATTTCCCTTTGCCTTTCATGGATCAAATCTTAGAAAGAGTTGCAGGGCATGAGTTTTATTGTTTTCTAGATGGATATTCTGGGTATAATCAAATTGCCATTGCACTTGAGGACCAAGAGAAAACCACTTTTACATGTCCTTTTGGTACTTTTGCATATCGTAGAATGCCATTTGGATTATGTAACGCCCCTGCCACATTTCAAAGATGCATGCTTAGTATTTTTAGTGACATGATTGAACGTAATCTTGAGATTTTCATGGATGATTTTTCTGTTTCTGGTGATTCATTTGATGATTGCTTAGCCAATTTGAAAAATGTATTGATTAGGTGTGAAGAAAAAAATCTTGTTCTTAATTGGGAAAAATGTCATTTCATGGTCACTAAAGGTATTGTACTAGGTCACATTGTTTCTGCAAAAGGGATTGAGGTAGACAAGTCAAAAATTGAATTGATTGCTAATCTACCCACACCAAAGACAGTAAAGGACATTAGGTCATTCTTGGGACATGCAGGTTTTTATAGAAGATTCATAAAAGATTTTAGCACGATATCTAAACCTCTATGTAATCTTTTAATGAAAGACACTGCATTTGAATGGACTAAAGATTGTGAAGATGCTTTTGAAAAACTCAAAAATATGCTCACTACTGCTCCTATTATGAGATCTCCTGATTGGTCTTTACCATTTGAAATAATGTGTGATGCTAGTGACTATGCTGTTGGTGCTGTGTTAGGACAAAGGAAAGATAATAAACCACATGTAATTTACTATGCAAGTAAAACTTTAAATAGAGCCCAAATGAATTATTCCACTACAGAAAAGGAATTACTTGCAGTTGTTTTTGCATTGGATAAATTCAGATCTTACCTTGTTGGATCATCAATTGTTGTCTTTAGTGATCATGCAGCTTTAAAATATCTTCTCTCTAAGAAGGATGCAAAACCTAGGTTGCTGAGGTGGATCCTTTTGCTGCAAGAATTTGACATCACCATTCGAGATAAAAAAGGAGTAGAAAATGTGGTGGCTGATCATTTATCAAGACTTGTTTGTGATGAATCTTTTGGAACCTCACCAATAAATGATACTTTTCCTGATGAACAACTTCTAATTGTCTCCACGACACCTTGGTTTGCTGACATTGCTAATTTTCTTGCTACAGGAAAAATTCCTTCTCAATGGAGCCCCCAAGATAAAAGGAAGTTTCTGAATGAGGTAAAGAAGTTCTATTGGGATGACCCTTACTTGTTCAAATATTGTCCTGATCAGATTTTTCGAAGATGCATTCCCGACAATGAGGTAAGTAGTGTAATTAAGTTTTGTCATTCTGAGGCATGTGGTGGTCATTTTTCATCAAAGAAAACTGCTGCAAAAATTTTACAGTGTGGATTTTACTGGCCAACTTTATTCAAAGATGCATATAATTTTTGCAAGTCATGTGAAAGTTGTCAAAAATTAGGTTCCATTTCGAAAAGAAACATGATGCCTTTGAACCCAATTCTTGTAATTGAAATTTTTGACTGTTGGGGTATTGATTTCATGGGACCATTTCCACCATCTTTTGGTTTCTTATACATTTTAGTTGCAATAGATTATGTTTCAAAGTGGATAGAGGCAATTCCATGTCGAAATAATGATCACAAAACAGTGATTAAATTTTTAAAAGAAAATATTTTGAGTCGATTTGGAATTCCTCGATCTATCATAAGTGATGGGGGAACACATTTTTGCAACAAGGTTTTTGAAACATTAATGAAGAAATATGCCATTACACACAAAGTTGCAACCCCTTATCACCCGCAGACAAATGGACAGGTAGAATTAGCAAATAGGGAGATTAAACAAATTTTGGAAAAGACGGTTAATCCAAATCGCAAAGATTGGTCTCTTAGACTTAACGATGCATTATGGGCCTATCGAACAGCTTTTAAAACAGCATTGGGCATGTCTCCTTATAGGCTAGTTTATGGAAAACCTTGTCATTTACCTGTGGAACTTGAGCATAAAGCATATTGGGCCATTAAAATGTTCAACTCAAACCTTGATGACGCTTCTAATTTACGAAAATTACAAATAAATGAACTTGAGGAACTCAGAAATGATGCATATGAGAATTCTAAAATTCATAAAGAAAGAACTAAAGCCTTTCATGACAAGTTAATTTCAAGAAAAACATTTGATGTTGGGCAAAAAGTTCTACTTTATAATTCTAGACTTCACATATTTCCTGGTAAGTTGAGATCAAGATGGACTGGCCCATTTGTGGTTAAGCATGTGTATCATTATGGAGCAGTTGACATTGAGAATCCTCAAAATGGTAACGTATTCAAGGTAAATGGACAAAGACTCAAACTCTTTTTGGAAAATCATGTTACTCAAGAAGAGGTTGTTTTTCTTTCTTATCCTTGTTTTGAAAATAACTAGATGTAAATATAATTTTTACTAATCTTCAAAAAAAAAAAAAAAAAATTGTTGTGTTTTAAGACATTTAGAAGTATTCATTCTGAACAAGGTCTGAGTAAGGGAGACTTAAGACATACCTTGTCAGTTTGATTTTAACCTTTTTATGTTTACTTGTTAATTTTTGTTTAGTATTTTAGGATTATTTAGGTTGCATGAGTTTGTTTTGTTTTGAGTCTTAGTTGTTCCTATTCTTATGTTATTAGTTCTTTTCTCTTACACATGATTCTTTCATTTGGGTTAATAGACTTACATTGAGGACAATGTAAGAATTAAGTGTGGGGGGAATGATTTAGGATTTCTTTTATTTTTGTCTACTATTTTTTTATGAGTCTTTATTATTATTATTATTATTATTTTTTTTTTAGTGTGTTTTAGTTCCTTTTTAATACAATGATGAGATATGAATTGCATAAGTCTAAAACAGATTTATTAGTGAGAAGATTTTCATGAGAATTGAGCTTGATATCAACCTTTTTATGAGCCAATGTTAATATGATATGTTGATTGAGAAAGAAGCATATTTAGACTTAATCTGACTTGTATAATCATCCTTGTGAGTTTTTGAGCCTATAATGATTGATGCATTATACAAATCAATCTAATTTCTTTCTTGAGTGCTCTTATGATTACATGATTCTCTAGAACTTGCTTTAAACCGTTTGAGACTATATTGATACATGTGACAACATGAATATGATAGAGGCATTAGGATTATAACCAGAGCCAAACAGCCATCCCTTATTAATGTTCTAAGAGAACATCCCCACTAGTGAGCCAATTTGAGCCTACATTAAATATGCTGTTTTATTGGTAACCACAACTTACATCTAGCCTAAATATACTTATATCCTTACCCTTGATCTAAAGATGGATTTTATATTTTGAGACATATTGCAAAAAAACAAGGGATATTTTTAGTTGAAAATTTGGGTTAGAAACAAAAGATAAGTATGGGGGAAGAAAAGAAAAGAAAAAGTCAAGAGAAAAAGAAATGGATCATTGTCAAATACATTCCCATATTAAAAAAAAAAAAAAAAAAAAAAAACCTTCTCTTGAACTTCTAGAAAAAGATGTTACAAAGTTGGTTAGAATGATGCAAAGGCTCAACATGAATATTTAGCCTATGTTATTATGTGCTTTATAAGAGTTTTGAGAAGTTTTATTTGTATGATCTTATTATGTCTCTAAAATCTATGAACTCTTTGGAACCTTTGTGATATCTTTATCCTTTTGTTCTTTAACCACATTATAACCCTTTGGCCCCATTACAACCTTGAATAAAGACCTCTTGATTTATGAAGTTGTATGATCTAAATAGTGGAGAATAGGTGGACAAGCAAGCATATGGTAGAAGTGTTTTCATGAGATTGATTGAGTGTAAACACTTTACCACTACTTTAAAGAGTGAAAATCATGAGAGTATCCCATGTGAGAGGTTGAGATTAAGTTGAATATGCACTATTTTGATTGAAATATGTTATGTTAATATTGGCTTAACTCATTTATTTACATTCAAGCATGAATTTTTGTGAAATTCTTTGAAATATTGATTAGTTTATAAGACTTGTTCAAAGATTGTCTCTAATTTATATTGAAAGGATTAGGAGTAAATATTTTTAGTGTATGTAGTTTACTTATATTTTAGTTTTTCAATGTTTGTGGGTATCGTTCTAGCAAACCCTCACGAGACTAAACTCGTCCACTAGGGACACCTAGGGGTTTAAAGGCTTGTGTCACATGCTAAGTGCCACCGTGATTTCCTACGAAAATGGATTAGATTAGATTTTCTTATTTTATTTTTATTGAGTCGTTGCTAGGGACTAGCAACAATCTAAGTGTGGGGGTGTGATAACTCGTATAATTATATAGTTTTTAGTTATGTTTTATTATTATTTTGTGTCAAATAAGAGTTATTATTGGTTAGTCTAATTGTGTTTATGATTTTTTATATTTTTATGTAATTTGGTGTTTTTCACGAGTTTCTTTGAGTGATTTCAGATTACTAGGTTAAATAAAGAATTAAGGGCAAATCCAGTTCAGTTCCAGTTCCGACACCTTTTGCCATATCAGCTATATCTGGAGTTTCACTGAAGCAATAAGGCTGAAATTTTAACCGTGCATAGTTAAGAGGCATATCTATCTTTTTCATGTTTTACACTTCTTGAAACGGAGTCGTTGTCCCTACCGAAATCAACCATCAAGTTGGCTGATGTGCAATGACGTCTGTGCTGACCTGTTTTGGTGTTGTGACCATATCTTCCGATCCACATGAGCAAATGATCTGATTCCAACGGCTATGGATCCGTAACTGATAGGGGTATATTTTTCTAGAAGACCATTTTATCAGATCGAGCCTCCAACATTGACAAAATCGACCATCAAGCTGGCTGATCAGAATTTTCATACAATATGACGAAAATTGTTAGAAAAATGCACCCACCTATTATACCTACCTTTGAAATTTGTAAAGCTTGTCTCTTGTCATTTAGCCCTCCAAAATGTGTATAAATAGAGGGCCTTGGATGAGTATTGGGATACATTGATACATTGGTAGGATATTAGCCATTGTAATAAAATTCTCTAAGTTTTCTTCTTCTTTCCTTTCTCTAGTTTTCTTTTTCTTTATTTTTCTTTTCATTTTATTCATATCTAGTATGTGTTGCTAATCATATTGTTGAGGTGATGAGGTGAAGCTTTTGGTAAATGCTAAGGTTAGTCTCTTAAACATGAGCTAAAATAAATCATCATTTAGTATAGATAATATTTTCTTTTGGTTAAAAATCATACTTGCAAAGTAGGGATCTTGATTCATTATTGACAATGAAAATGGCACAGTAAATGCTTGGTTTCATAACCTTGATTTGTTGTAGACATATACCTTGGCATAAGGAATGCTTGGACTCTTTTTGTGAGTTTTGAGGACACCAAATGAACATAATATCATATGCTATGGACGTTGGACAATTTGGACTGAATTGCTAAACCTTCCGATTGGAACCTCCCTTATGTGTGGATTTCAATTGTGTAATAAAACAAGATTAATCTTAGCATAACACCAAGAGTGGATTCTCTAACCTCAACATCTTTTCTTATTGTTTTTTATATTTTGTTTAATTTCTTTTATGTTTTGTTGTTGATTCCCTAATATCTTGTTTACTTTCTTTTTCTTATATATTTATAAACTTATACTTATTAATACGCTTCCCTGTGGTTCGACCTCGGACACCCGAGAATTTATTACTTGAACATAACCTGCACTTGGGTTTACGACTCTTAATTGAGTCTCCATCAATAGATGCAAGCATCTATGTGATGACCTAAATCTGCATGTGGAATGAAGAGAAAAAGTAAACTTACAATGTCTTCCCAGTTTTCCGTGGCTTTCCAAAGGCTCACCATGAATTCATATTCCAACAAAAATCGAACCGATCTGCCAAAAACAATCTCAAAGACATTTGATCATCAAAAATATTCAATTTTCAGAAAACCAAATTGAAAATAACCTAGATTACTTAATCAAAGCCTTTGTAACTCTATTGCTTTATCCACATGCTTGCCAAGATTATACTAATATTAAAACAAAATACATACACGAAAGTAGTAAAACACATGCAGATAATAAACGGACCAGATAGTGTTTTTTTTTTTTTTTGAAAAGATTAAATCAAACTGACAAGGTATGTCTCAAGTCTCCCTTACTCAGACCTTGTTCAGAATGAATACTTCTAAATGGCTTAAAACACAACAATTTTTTTTTTTTTTTTTTTTTTACAAATTAGCAAAATATGTCCCTTACCCCCTACTAAAATATGACATTGTCCCCAATGTCAAATTTTAAAGGTAGAATTTAGGAGATATTACCTGCAGAGGTTGCTAACCACTTATTATAACTGAGACACAACAAACAAAATGTTAGATAATATCACAAAGACAAAGTGCAATCCACTCCTTGCTTGTCTATATCTCTTTTTCTTTTTCCGAGCGTTTGCGAAACAACCGTAGCAGATAAATACTCATAAGCTTGGAGCTTTTTGAGTAAATCTTCAATGGTTGTAGCAGAAATTATGGTTCTCCTTGCCTCTGAAAACATGAATCCATTTTCCACAGCATTATCTAAATATGAAAGCAAATTACTAAAATAACCATTAATATTAAACAAACCAATGGGTTTCTTATTTGTGACCAAAGATGACCAAGAAGCCACGCAAGCTATTTCTTCCAATGTACCCAGACTTCCTGGTAAAGCAATGAATGCATCGGCAGAATGGTACATGATTGTCATCCGTTCAGGGATACTCCAGACTTGTATTTCCTTACCCAAGGTAGGTCCACAAAAACCTGTGAATAGTTTTGGCACGATTCCTAGAACTGGACTTCCTCCGGCGTGTGCTGCTGTAGCGACTGCTCCCATTAAACCCGTACTACCGCCTCCATAAATCATCTGAATCTTTTGTTGGGCAAGTATTACTACAACTCTTATGGCTTCATCAGCTTATATTTTATTTTTCCCTGGATAAGCACCTCCAAAGACACAAATTTTTTCAATGCGCTGGGACGAAGTACTTTCCATTTTTTTTTCGAGTGCCTGAAAGAGAATGAGTACATGGTGTAATATATAGAGGACTGAGTAGTGAATCAGACAAGAGTAATAATGTCGCCGAAAGTGTATTTGACCTAACCTAACAAAAGATTTTTGCGTTATTTCAGGAAGAAAATCAAAAAGAGAAGAAAAATCAACCGTAAAAGACCAATGCAAAAAAAATACACAAATCGAACAACACGTAAATTAAACCGAAATGAAGTTATTGCAAATCAAACCAAAAGCTGAGAAGTCATTTATTGTAGTTGTGATTGTGGCTCACATCTTCCTCTGGTTTTACGTCCAGAAACGGCTTAAACGCCTTCTATGAGTCGAGGATATGCTTCCCATCCAGTTTTCTTACAAGCTGGCAAACAGGGTCTTTTAACATCAGATTCCCAAGATGTTGCCATTCCCTTTGGAATTGCGGCCATAAATCAAGAATTTCTCTTTGTACGTCTCCACTAGGATGCGTCTCAAGAGAAAGTTGGATATTACCCAAATTCTCCTTACTCAGTCCATCTTTAATGAATTCAATTTTATCATCTCGATTAGAGGACGAAATCCCAATAGAACGACATTTACCGTTACACGTCCATCGTGCACATTTGTGGCAATTTGAACTCATGCGCTTTGCTCGTCGCTTCTTTGCAAAAGTGCTTCTACCTGTACCTGGTAAATGCAAAACAGGAAGATATTCATCTTCACGTACCTTGGCTTCAATTATCCAACGTATGTCTTCAGGAATCCCTTCGTGCATAAGCATTCTTAATCTTTCAAATCGAACTTGGTAAAGCTTCAGTAAAATATTTCGAGGAAGATGAGGAAATCGTTTCTGCAATCCTGTGAGAATATCATCCTCATTGTCGGGAATGCATCTTCGAAAAATCTGATCAGGACAATATTTGAACAAGTAAGGGTCATCCCAGTAGAACTTCTTTACCTCGTTCAGAAACTTCCTTTTATCTTGGGGGCTCCATTGAGAAGGAATTTTTCCTAAAAAGGAATATTTTAGCTCGGATGGCAATGGTTTTAAATCCAGCTTCGGTGGTTCAATAGTTGATGGTACAGTGACATTTGTGAGTGATGGAAGTTCCTCAAACTTTTGTTTCCAACAATGCTTATCCTGAAAAGAATTTAACAAAGAATCAGTGTGTGAAATTTCTGAAGTATTATCAAACTCACATTCAATTAAATAAGCTTCTAAAGGATCATGGAATGTTGTAGTGGTGAGATGTTCATGAACAAGTTCTTCAATGAAATCCACTTCATGTACTTCTGAATCATCACCAGGTTGCTTGCAAATGTTGAACACATTTAATTCTAAAGTCATATTTCCAAAAGAAATGTTCAAAATACCATTCCTGCAATTTATCAGAGCATTAGAAGTTGCAAGAAATGGACGGCCTAATATAACAGGAATTTGAACATTTGGATTTGAAACAGGATGTGTGTCCAAAACAATAAAATCAACAGGGAAGTAAAAATTATCAATTTGAACCAAAACATCTTCAACTATCCCTCGAGGAATTTTTACAGAACGATCAGCTAGTTGAAGTGTAACAGGTGTTTCCTTGAGTTCACCTAAACCTAACTGTTGATAAACAAAAAAAGGCAAAAGATTAACACTAGCACCAAGATCAAGCAATGCACGTTCTATTCTAGTGTTTCCAATGATGCATGAGATTGTTGGACATCCAGGATCTTTGAATTTTGGTGGAGTAAGGTGCTGAATGATTGAGCTCACACTTTCCGTCAGAAATGCTTTCTTTTGTACATTATGTTTCCTTTTAACTGTGCACATGTCCTTCAAAAATTTAGCATAAGATGGAACTTGTTTGATTGCATCCAATAAAGGAATGTTAATATTAACTTGTTTGAAAAGTTCATAAATTTCTGCATTTTGATTCAAATTATTTATTGTTTGCAACCTTTGAGGAAAAGGAGCAGGATGCATACCTTTTTCTTTGTCCAAATTTTCAAGAAGTTCAGACTTACCATCATCCTTACCATTACTTTTCGGAGGGGAAGGAGGATCTTGGTCTTTTGATGGAATGTTGTTGTCAATTGCCTTTCCACTTCGAAGAGTTGTGATAGAACTGGCATTTTCCTGTTTAGTTTCATTGGAGCAAGAAACAAGACATTGAGTAGAAGGGTTAGGCTGAGGTTGAGCAGGAAACTTACCTTTTTCTTGAGTGCGTAATGAAGCTGACAATGTGGACAAGGTGTTTTTGATCTCATTGATGTCCTGTGAAGTTTGGTTATTCACATTTGCTTGTGTTTGCATGAATGCTTGCAATGTCTCTTCCAAGGTTTGTACACGTGAAGGTTGATAGGAAAAAGTGTTGCCCGGCTTTTGAGATTGTGGTACCTGAACATGATTATTATTCCGCCAACTGAAGTTGGGATGATCCTCCATTCAGGGTTATACGTTTCAGAGTAAGGGAAAGGAAAAGGCTTTTTAAATGTGTTTATGGAATTTACTTGATCATGCAACGCTTCTTTAAGAATGGGAATGTTTGGACATTCAGAAGTGGGGTGTCCCATGATTTCACAAATTCCACAACTTTTTTCATTTTTAACCGTTTTGACTTCTTTTACTTCTCTAAGTTCCATGGCTTCAATCTTTCTAGCCAAATTAGCTACTTTAGCTTTTATCTCATCTTCTTGACTAAAATGATATTTACCTCTGTTAGAAACAAGATTAGATCTATTGGAACTTTCAGAGGAATTATTTGTGTGCCAGGCTTGAGAGTTATCTGCCAAATGGTCTAGGTAGTCAAAGGCTTCTTCAGGTTCTTTTTCTAGATACTCACCGTTACACATTGTTTCAACAAATTGTTTAGTTTCGGGAGTTAAACTTTCATAAAAGAAACTAATAAGACGCCATTTTTCAAAACCATGATGTGGACAAGAACTTAACAAATCTTTAAAACGCTCCCAGCACTGAAAAAATGCTTCATTTTTTATTTTGATTGAAATTTTGAATCTGTCTTTTCAAAGCAGTAGTTTTATGTGCTGGGAAAAATTTCTTTAGAAACTCAGTTTGTAATTCTTGCCATGTGCCAATTGACCTTGGTTTTAAATTATGAAGCCAAATTTTTGCTTTATCTTTTAAAGAAAAAGGAAATAATTTTAGCTTGACAATTTCATTTGTACATTGTTGGTCATTAAAGGTGACACATACATCTTCGAAGTCTTTTAGAAACGAGTAAGCATTTTCCGATTCTAACCCATGGAAATTTGGAAGCAAAGCTATCATACCTGGTTTAAAACGAGAGTTGTTTGCATTGAGAGGAAAAATAAAACAAGAGGGTGATGAGCTTCGAGTTGGTTGCAAGTAGTCACGCATGGTGCGTACTTGTATGTTCTCACCTTCAGCATGAACACTTTCATTGTCAGCCATGGTAGGAGTTGTATTAGAAAGGTTACCTGAAAAAGTTTCACAATAAAATCTAACTAAACGACGAGATCTAAAATCACGTCGCCAAACAAGCATAAAACAAAGTTAATATACAGATAATATATTTATATAAATATAAACTTTACAATATAAATATAAATATATAGAAAATTAGGCGGTATAACCAGCCAATAAAAATAAATATACTTATAAACTTATATACTTAGTATTGCCTCCCGGCAACGGCGCCAAAAACTTGATGGAGACTCAATTAAGAGTTGTAAACCCAAGTGCAGGTTATGTTCAAGTAATAAATTCTCGGGTGTCCGAGGTCGAACCACAGGGAAGCGTATTAGTAAGTATAAGTTTATAAATATATAAGAAAAAGAAAGTAAACAAGATATTAGGGAATCAACAACAAAACAAGATAAACAAGATACTAGAGAACAAAATAAACAAAATAACATAAAAGAAATTAAACAAGATATAAAAAAAAATAAGAAAAGATGTTGAGGTTAGAGAATCCACTCTTGGTGTTATGCTAAGATTAATCTTGTTTTATTACTCAATTGAAATTCACACATAAGGGAGGTTCCAATCGGAAGGTTTAGCAATTCAGTCCAAATTGTCCAACGTCCATAGCATATGATATTATGTTCATTTGGTGTCCTCAAAAATCATAAAAAGAGTCCAAGCATTCCTTATGCCAAGGTATATGTCTACAACAAATCAAGGTTATGAAACCAAGCATTTACTGTGCCATTTTCATTGTCAATAATGAATCAAGATCCCTACTTTGCAAGTATGATTTTAAACCAAAAGAAAATATTATCTATACTAGTGTTTATAAATGATGATTCATTTTAGCTCATGTTTAAGAGACTAACCTTAGCATTTACCAAAAGCTTCACCTCATCACCTCAACAATATGATTATCAACACATACTAGATATGAATAAAATGAAAAGAAATGTAAGAAACATAAGTAAATAAAGAAAAAGAAAAATAGAGAAAGGAAAGAAGAAAACTTAGAGAATTTTATTACAATGGCTAATATCCTACCACTGTACAATAATCCTTTTACAATCATCCAAGGCCCTCTATTTATACACATTTTGGAGAGCTAAATGACAAGAGACAAGCTTTATAAATTTCAAAGGTAGGTATAATAGGTGGGTGCATTTTTCTAACAATTTTCGTCATATTGTATGACAATTCTGATCAGCCAGCTTGATGGTTGATTTTGTCAATGTTGGAGGCTTGATCTGATCAAATTGTCTTCTAGAAAAATATTCCCCTATCTGTTTGTGATCCATAGCTGTTGGAATCAGCTCATTTTCTCATGTGGATCAGACGATATGGTCAAAATACCAAAACGGGTCAGAACAGACGGCATTGCACATCAGCCAACTTGACACCATATTTCGCTAGGGAAAACGACTCCGTTTCAAGAAGTGTAAAGCATGAAAAAGATAGATATGCCTCTTAACTTTGCAGTGTAAAAATTTCAGCCTTAATGCTTTAGTGAAACTCCAGATATAGCTGATATTGCAAAAGGTGTCGGAACTGAAACTGAACTGGATTTGCCCTTAATTCTTGATTTAACCTAGTAATCTGAAATCACTCAAAGAAACTCGTGAAAAACACCAAATTACATAAAAATATAAAAGATCATAAACACAATTAGACTAAGCAATAATAACTCGTATTTGACACAAAACAATAATAAAACATAACTAAAAACTATATAATTATACGAGTTATCATTTCCCTTTAACTTTGTTATATTGTAATAATTTTTTGTAATCAGAACAAATAATTCCATATCTATCTTGAATTATTTCTTTAATTAGCATTATAGGGACAATAATTTGGGAAGGCAATGAAATTCTTGGAGTATACTTGGTAGGGGTTGGAAAGTCGTGAGCTGCTACTTCGACGAGCACAAGGATTCGAGCATGATAATAATGGACATGACAACTATTTTCGTTTTTATGTCTTATAATATCCGGATTCTTCAAATTTTTTTTAAAGTATACGTGTTGGGCATATATTTGATATGAGTATAGGGTATGATCCTCCAAATATATGAAATTTTTTTAAAAAAAATTAAATATAACCGTATCGGACACATATTCATATCTGACATTCGCTCAAGTTCTAGTAACATAGTTGATGTCTTTCATGGTTTTATCATTCTAAATCCTACAAGCCCTTTTTCTGTTGACAAGTGGAACCAGAAAATCCATACATATTTTACGTGATTGTGGTTATTTGTGGAAATTAAGTGATTCATGTTTGCTCACATAATTAAAGAATGCCTGATTGATTATTATCATTGACGACTTAATTTCTAAACATAATTAACTCTATAGCTTCATTCTGCTCAATCCCTTTTTGGATAGCTATAATTCAGTAATTAATGACAGGTGATTGGCTGATTACTACAGATCCGTGACAAAGTTTTAGGTAAATTTATTTCAAAAATGCATAGCCAATACCAATAAGGAAATTCTGGTTTAAAGAAATTTCTAACAGAGAAATATATCAATGGGTATTTTGCATTTGATAGCCCTAGCTAGGTTGTTTCTTCGTCAAAAATAATTCAGTATTGAGCCTGCCTACATCAAGTTTAACTTGTATTTCCAAATTTATGGAAAGATACATAGATCATGATTAAACTCCTGGCAATCTTCTTTTATTTATTATAATTGTTGATTAATGTGCAAAACTGAAGGCTTAATTTAAGTATAATTTGGCCATAGGTGTTGGGCGTGAGTCCCTCCCATGTGGAGGAAAGACCACTTTGCCTTTAGCCATTTTAATTGAGGGGGCTATTGTATTTTGGCGAAGAGGAGTCAGAAGCAAACAAAAATAAGAAAAAGAAAGAGAGTGGCGGCAGAGAAGAGAAGAAAAAGTGAGCTTTGCACAGTTTTGATCAAGTCATCGATCGAAGGTTCATCTGTGGTCCGATCTTCTTGATTTTCTGGCAGTGGCTATAGGATACGTAGATGCTGATTGTGTACGGTGAGAATTTCCATCTGAACACTATAACGTTCTGCTTTGTGTTTGAACAGTAGTCACGTTTTTTTGAGGTGATTTCTCAACTTTCTCTCTTTGATTTTAATATCACTTGTTGATAGCTAAGTTAGAGTTGTGTACTCATTGTGTTAGCTGAATTATTGTGATATTGTAAACACACTCTCATTATAGTGGAGATTTTGACTGGACTCTTAAGTCCCGTGATTTTTACCCTTTGATTTAAAGGGGTTTTCCACGTAAAAATTGTGTGTCTCGTGTGATTGGTTGTTTGTGATTATCCTTGGTTGAATTTGTGTTGCTGGAGTATATATATATATATATATATATATCTTGTGCAATTTAGTACCATATTTATAGATCCTGTTAATTGGGAGAGAAAGAACTACCGGTTGTGCTTTCCCGATTTTTCGGTAAGTTCGGTTTCTGCCCATCACACTGGTATCAGAGCTTTGATTATGTTGTTGTGTAATTATGGAGGCTGGCACAAGTAGAATGATTGTTTTGAATGGCACAAATTATCAATTGTGGCAAAATAAAATGAAAGACCTGTTATTTGTGAAGTCTTTGCATCTTCCTGTCTTTGCTACTCAAAAACCCGAATCTAAAAGTGATGAGGAATGGGAATTTGAGCATCAGCACGTGTGTGCTTTTATTCGCCAATTTGTTGAGGAAAATGTTTACAATCACATTGATCAAGAGACACATGCACGCACATTGTAGAACAAGCTTGAAAACTTGTGTGCTTTAAAGTCTAGCAATAACAAGTTGTTCATGCTTAAAAAGATGATGGAACTGAAGTATAAAGAAGGAACAACTGTGGCTGATCACTTGAATGAGTTTCAAGGAGTTATGAATCAGTTAATTGGTATGGGCATCAAATTTGAGGATGAAGCAGTAGGGCTTTTGCTTGCTACTCTACCGGATTCTTGGGAAACATTTCGAGTTTCACTTATTAATTCTGCTCCTAATGGTGTAGTAACTTTGGAACTTGCCAAGAATGGTGTTTTGAATGAAGAAGTGAGAAGAAAGTCTCAGGGTTCTTCATCACAGTCTGAGGTTCTAGTTACTGAAAATAGGGGGAGAAGTAGGAGCAAAAATGAAACGGGTAGAGATAAAAGCCGAAGCAAGTCAAGATCAAGATTTAAAAATGTTGAGTGCCATCATTGTGGCAAGATGGGCCATATCAAGAAATATTGCTACAAATGGAGGAAAGAGAACAAAGGTGGTAGTGATAAACAAGAGAAGAGGGATCATGGAAAGAATGATCGTGTTACTACTGCTACCTCTGATAATCTGTTGGTTACTTGTGATGAGAATGTGATCAACTTAGCATGCGACGAGACAAGTTGGGTAATAGACACTGGTGCTTCACTTCATGTCACGTCTAGGAAGGAATTCTTCACATCTTATAGGCCTGGTAATTTTGGGGTATTGAAGATGGGTAATGATGGCTTGGCACATGTTGTTGGCATGGGAGATGTCTGTTTGGAAACTAACAATGGAACAAAGTTGACGCTAAAAAAATGTCAGACATGCACCGGATATCCTTTTGAATTTGATTTCAGCGGGAAAGCTAGATGATGAGGGATTTTGTAACACCTTCAGTGATGGTCAGTGGAAATTGACTAGAGGCTCATTCGTTGTGGCTCGAGGAAAGAAGTGTTCAAATTTATATTTGATGCAGTCTTCAATTTCCAGAGGCATTGTTAATGTGACGGAAAATGATAGTTCAACTGTACTATGGCATAAACGGCTTAGTCACATGAGTGAAAAGGGGCTTAATTGTCTGGCCAAGAAGAATCAACTTTCTGGGTTGAAGAATGCTACACTGAAGAATTGTGCTCATTGTTTGGCTGGAAAACAAAGAAGAGTTTCATTTAAGACTCATCCTCCTTCAAGAAAATCAGATTTGCTAGAGTTGGTACATTCTGATGTTTGTGGTCCTTTGAAAGTAAGGTCGTATGGTGGTGCACTTTATTTCGTGACTTTTATTGATGACCATTCAAGAAAACTTTGGGTCTATACTTTGAAAACAAAAGACCAAGTGCTTGATGTGTTCAAACAGTTTTAGGCTTCAGTTGAAAGGCAAACTGGGAAGAAGTTGAAGTGCATCCGTTCTGATAACGGCGGCGAATATAGTGGACCATTTGATGATTATTGTCGTGCACAGGGAATCAGACATCAAAAGACACCTCTTAAGACACCACAGTTGAATGGCTTAGCCGAAAGAATGAACAGAACATTGATTGAGAGAGTCAGATGTTTGCTTTCAGATGCAAAGTTACATAGATCTTTTTGGGGTGAAGCTTTGTATACAGTGGCACATGTGATTAATTTGTCTCCAAGTGTTCCTTTGCAAGGTGATGTTCCAGACAAAGTTTGGTTTGGTAAGGATATGTCATATGATCACCTGCGTGTGTTCGGTTGCAAGGCTTTTGTACATGTTCCAAAGGATGAGAGGTCAAAGTTAGATGCCAAGACTCGTCAATGTATCTTTGTTGGTTATGGTCAAGATGAATTTGGGTACAGGTTATATGACCCAGTTGAAAAGAAGCTTGTTAGAAGCAGAGATGTTGTTTTCATTGAGGATCAGACCATTGATGATATTGACAAGGCGGAGAAAACCGATCCACAGAATAGTGATGACTTGACCGCCATGGATCCAATTCCTCTAACCCCTCCGCCAAATGCAGTTGAGGATGGCATGCAAGAAGATGTCCATGATGACCAGCAGGGTATGGGTGATTTTGATGCTGCCATGGATAGTGTTGTGAATGATCAACACCAAGGACCTATATCTCCACCAGCAGTTCCACTTCGGAGGTCTACTAGAGATCGACAGCCTTCTGTGAGGTATTCTTCTGATCAGTATGTTCTTTTAACTGATGGGGAAGAACCGGAGTGTTATGAAGAGGCTATGGGGAGTGAATGCAAAGTTCAGTGGGTTGATGCTATGAAAGATGAGCTTAAATCTTTACATGACAACCATACGTTTGAGCTGGTGAAATTGCCTAAGGGTAAAAGAGCTTTGAAAAATCGGTGGGTTTACAGGTTGAAGCAAGAAGAGAATTCTTCAACTCCACGATACAAAGCTAGATTGGTCGTCAAGGGTTTCAGTCAGAAAAAGGGGATTGATTTTGAGGAAATATTCTCTCCAGTTGTAAAAATGTCCTCTATCAGATCTATATTGAGTTTGGTATCCTATTATGACTTGGAAGTCGAGCAAATGGATGTGAAAACTGCTTTTCTTCATGGTGATTTAGAAGAAGAGCTTTACATGGAGTAGCCAGAGGGTTTCATTGCACAAGGAAAAGAGGACTATGTGTGCAAATTAAAGAAGAGCTTGTATGGTTTGAAGCAAGCTCCGAGGCAATGGTACAAGAAGTTTGAGTCTGTTATGGGGGAGCATGGCTACAAGAAGACTACTTCTGATCATTGTGTTTTTGTCAAGAAATTCTCTGGTGATGATTTTATTATTTTGTTGCTCTATGTTGATGATATGCTTATTGTTGGTCGTAATGCTTCTAAGATTAATATGTTGAAGCAAGAGTTGAGTAAATCCTTTGCGATGAAAGGCTTGGGGCCAGCAAAGCAAATTCTTGGCATAAGGATCACACGTGATAGAAATGCCAAGAAATTGTGGTTATCACAAGAGAAGTACATTGAAAAAGTACTTCAAAGGTTTAGTATGGATGAAGCTAAAGTGGTGAGCACTCCTCTTGCTACACACTTTAGATTGAGTATCAAGCAGAGTCCTTCCACAAGAGAAGAGAAATAAGACATGCAGAAGGTTCCTTATGCTTCAACCGTGGGTAGTTTGATGTATGCAATGGTATGCACAAGACCTGACTTAGCTCATTCTGTTGGCACCGTCAGTCGGTTTCTTTCTAATCCAGGCAGAGAGCATTGGAATGCAGTGAAGTGGATTATGAGATATCTTTGGGGTACTTCCAACTTGAAACTTTGCTTCGGCAATGAGAAACCTGTTCTAGTTGGTTATACAGATTCTGATATGGCTGGAGACATTGACTCCATAAAGTCCACTTCGGGTTACTTAATTATTTCTGCAGGGGGAGCTGTGGCTTGGCAATCCAGATTGCAAAAATGTGTTGCATTGTCCACTACTGAGTCAGAGTTCATTGCAGTGACCGAAGCGTGCAAGGAGTTGCTTTGGATGAAGAGATTTATGCAAGAACTTGGCTTTATCCAAGAGAGGTATGTTTTATTTTGTGATAGCCAAAGCGCTATTCATCTTGGTAAGAATTCAACCTTTCATGCTAGGTCTAAACATATCGATGTAAGGTATCATTGGATACGAGATGTTCTCGATGCTAAATTCTTAGAACTTGAGAAAATTCATACTGATGATAATGGCGCTGATATGTTGACTAAAGCCTTACCAAGAGAAAAGTTTGAAATATGTTGTTTGATCGTCGGGATGGCGAACACCTCCACATAGTCGGGAGGGGGAGATTTGTTGGGCGTGGGTCCCTCCTATGTGGAGGAAAGACCACTTTGCCCTTAGCCCTTTTAATTGAAGGGGCTATTGTATTTTGGCGAAGAGGAGTCAGAAGCAAAAAAAAATAAGAAAAAAAAAGAGAGTGGCGGCAGAGAAGAGAAGAAAGAGTGAGCTTTGCACAGTTTTGATCAAGTCGTAGATCGGAGGTTCATCCGTGGTCCGATCTTCTTGATTTTCTGGCAGTGGCTATAGGATACGTAGATGCTGATTGTGTACGGTGAGAATTTCCATCTGAACACTATAACGTTCTGCTTTGTGTCCGAACAGTAGTCACATTTTTTGGGGTGATTTCTCAACTTTCTCTCTTTGATTTTAATATCACTTGTTGATAGCTAAGTTAGAGTTGTGTACTCATTGTGTTAGCTGAATTATTGTGATATTGTAAACACACTCTCATTATAGTGGAGATTTTGACTGGACTCTTAAGTCCCGTGGTTTTTACCCTTTGATTTAAAGGGGTTTTCCACGTAAAAATTGTGTGTCTCGTGTGATTGGTTGTTTGTGATTATCCTTGGTTGAATTTGTGTTGCTGGAGTATATATATATATATATATATCTTGTGCAATTTAGTACTATATTTATAGATCCTGTTAATTGGGAGAGAAAGAATTACCGGTTGTGCTTTCCCGATTTTTCGGTAAGTTCGGTTTCTGCCCATCAATAGGAAGTCCTATATCAAGGTAGTAAATTCACTGCATTCATCACTTTGATATTATGCTGCAACAAAAGATAACCATGTCATACTCATATCCCACATTCGCTCAAGTTCTAGTAACATAGCCGATGTCTTTCATGGTTTTATCATTCTAAATCCTACAAGCCCTTTTTCTGTTGAGAAGTGGGACCAGAAAATCCATACATATTTTACGTGATTGTGGTTATATGTGGAAATTAAGTGATTCCTATTTGCTCACATAATTAAAGAATGCCTGATTGATTATTATCATTGACGACTTAATTTCTAAACATCAATTCTTTACCTAAAACTCTGTAATTAATGATAGGTGATTGGCGGACTGCTACAGATCCGTGACAAAGTTTTAGGTAAACTTATTTCAAAAATAGTTGATTTCCTCTTTTTCATCTTCCCACTTGCCTTTCTTACCTAACAATGCTTAGTTGATGGAAATTGAGGCAAGTTGTCGAGAATATCATAATCAAGGGAACTGCATAGCCAATACCAATCAAGAAATTCTGGTTTAAATAAATTTATTACAGAGAAATACATGATTGGGTATTTTGCATTTGATAGTCGTCCTAGGTTGTTTTCTCGTCAAAAATAATACAGTATTGAGCCTGGGCCTGGGCTGGCTATATACATCAAGTTTAACTTGTATTTATTAACAAACCGAAGTGACCAAATTGATGGAAGGAAACATAGATCATAATTAAACTTCTGGCCAATCTACTTTTATTTACTACAATTGTTGATTAATGTGCAAAACTGAGGGCTGAATCTTAAGCATTTGAAGGTATTTGAGCATAATTTGCCCATAGGAGGTTCTATATCAAGGTAGTAAATTCACTGCGTTCATCACTCCATAGGAGATTGATATTATATATGCTGCAACAGAAGATGGAATGTGTGTGTCTGTTTGCTGCAACAAAATTCCAAAATCAAAATCATCCAAGAAATGAAACCCCAAAGTCATTAATCTGAACATATATATGACTTACATCTCTAACTCTTTTATTCTCAATACAAATCCTAGAATTTTTTCATCATGTAATATAGAAATAGAGAAAATAAATAAATATAAAAGCATCTAATCATTCTTCATGCACTTCTTGTAGCAGGAATTCACATAGCTCTCAGTTTTCTCCTTATCTGAAGAAATCAAGAACAAACCCAATACATTATAAGAATCATATATATCCCTAACAATAACAAAAGCTAATCGTCGATATAATCCTTTTCTGGAAAGATATAAAAAGTTGTGAGAGAGAAAGATAAAAGGTAAGAAGTTTTCGTACCGGACAAAAGACCAACAGGCATGGATTGTGCACAATTATTAGTACAGTCATAGAGAAACTCCAAGTGCGGAAGCCTGCATCTCAACTCACAGACTTGGAGACATATATTGGTAGCCAAGGGAGGCATCAGTTTTGAGCACTTGAGACCACACTTGTCTTCACAATCGAGTTGTTGTGGTGCCACTGGTGGTGTATCTAGTGTTTACTGATTTATTAGATCTAAAATTTTACATTTTAGCATCAAGGTATTTGGCTCAATGATAAATTATACGTATCTTTAGTTCAAAAAGTTAGTTTCAAATTTCTTCCCTAAAAATCGTATCTTATATATATATATATATATATATATATATATATATATTAAGGAAATTATATGCGCAATAGAAATTGCTTGTTTTTGTAACTCTTCTTGCTCTCGCCCAAGCATAGAGATCAGATTCAGAATCATCAATCTTAGCTTATTGATCATGTTTCTATCTTGAAAATAAAAAGTTTGCAAGAACAGGGGATGCTATATATTGTGTTAACTGTTTAAACTTTAAAACAACTAATTATTCTCAAATAAATTTCTCTCACAAATACTAATCACTAATTAAAATAGCATAACAAGAACCGTTACAGGAAGATAACCATAGGGAAGGATTCTGTCCTGTTTGTTAATATTTACTCTAACTTTGCTTTTCTATCAATAAAAGTTTATATATATATATATATATATATATATATATATATATATAATAACTTGAAAGACGAAAGCACACCTAACTAAACAAATTTTTTTTTTTTTCTATAATAACTTGAAAGTCGAAAGCACACCTATCAATTTTTTTGTGTTAAAATCTTAAATATGATTATGATATGCGTATTAAAGGTGTCGTATTAACCATGTTTAAATATATCGTGTCATATTTATTATTTTATTTTCTTATTTATCAAACGTATCATATTCATATCGTATTTTCATAACTTATCAAAAATTATCAAGTCTACACCTAATATTTCATCGTGTATATATGAGAAGGAAATGTTAATGGGACATCCTCTGCTACCTACCTATATAAAGCCACATAAATAATTGAATTTATTATCTTTATAAAATAGATTAAAAAAAGAGACCTTGGGAGGGAGTTTATTAATTTTTTATATGATTTGCTCAAAGGGGTTTGATGTTCTCTTGTCTATATATGATCCTGTAGGTGGCAAGATTAGTAAAGAAACCATAAAGCTCTTAAATTGGGATGCTCAAATTCTTGTCATTGGATTTGCCAGTGGTGAAATTAATCTCTGTACCTGACCGGCTAATTTCATTCTTCTTGCTAAATTAGTGATGTTTAAAGGAGAATAATTAACGGTGTTTGAAAATAAAAAAAATACCATTAAATGATTAAATTTAACAGTATTTATTGGATACAAAATATGGCTAAATTTATTCAATTAACGACGTTTATCCGTTAAAACGCCGTTAATTGAACAAATTTAGCAGTGTTTTCTTTGATGCATATATCTTCTATATATATATATATATTCAGTACTTGATATTATACAAGACCATGAACAGAGACGCTAGCTGCATGAGAATATATATATATATATACACAAATGAGTTGAAATGTGCTGTGAGATTGTGTGCTTTTTTGTTGTATAAAAATATGGATTAATTAGTTCTAGGACTGTATAGTTTGAACATCTGATAATTGGTTTTATTAGGTTTGTATGGAGTGAGCTTTCAATTAGCTAGCCTGCAAAATAATAAGTGCCTAGCCTCTGGTCTGGCATAATTAAAATAAATGAATGAAAACTTTATAATTAATAGACAAATAAAGATTTGTAGTTGAAAGAGTTAAATATAGCTTCAATGCAGCAGTTATGGGTAGCTAATTAACATTAAACCAGTTAGCTCGCTCAATAGTCAATTCCAACATTAAACCAGTTAGCTAGCTAGTACTTGTCTTGAACACCTTTCTCTCTCACACATCTATTTTGTGCACAACTGGACTCTCCATCGACTCCTTGCTATAAATGAACGAAAACTTTTCAACAATATTAGGTCGTAGACTTTTAAATTGAATTTGGATTAAGCTAATCTTTTTTTAGTTTGGATGATAGTCCATTAAAAGTATGGAAAAAATTTATGTTATTCAGAATTTTCTTTTTTTTTTTAAGTATTTATATTTTGTTTTTGTGTCCGACACATATACAGATATAGATATAAGGATATAATCCTTCAAGTATATGAACAAACTTAGAAAAAAATTGAATATATAATACATACTTGTATCCGACACTTATCTCCGAGCGCAGATAACATAAGAGAAAACTGTTGTAATTAATTTTGCAGGCCGTTCTCGACTTGATTTTAGGCCGATCCGGCCTCTAGTGGCCAGACTCAATCAGTGGTTGGCCAAAAATTGCCTAAACCAAGTCGGAAAGGGGGAGAGATCGGGAGGGAGGAAAGAGAAAGGAAGAAAAAAAATTTAAAATTTAAAAACTAAAATAAAATAAAATAAAATAATTTCATATTTTAGTTTTTGTAATTTTTAAAAATAATTTTTTACTTTTTAAAAATATTTTTAAAAAAAATTCAGAGATTAATAATTTTTTAACAAGTAATTATAATTTTTTTATATTTTAAAAATAAATTTAATTAAATATTTTACTTTTGTAACTTTTAAAATAGTTTTTCTTTTTTAATTTTTTTTAAAAATATAATTTCAAAATTTTTATATTTTTAAAATAATTTTTTAATATTAAAAAAAAATCAGGTATTAATTTAAAAAATATATTATTTTATCTTTTTTAAAATATTTTTTTTCTTTTTTACAAAAATTCAGATATTAATTTCTAAAAATAAAATTATGCCACGTGTCATCACCTGATTATTCATTGTCACGTCATCATCTATATTTAACGGTATTAAGTCTAAGCACCACATTAATACACATTTTGATAATATAAGTATCATATTAAACATTTTTAAAATACATATATCACATTAAAAAATTTAATAAATTTCAAAGTATCCCAAAAAAATATGCAAGTTTTTGAAAGACAAGACAGTAGGCTTTTATATTAAGATATTAATAAAAAAAATTTTTTTATCAAATTACCAACGTTTTCAAATTATATACCAAAATGCTCTCATTTAAAAATCAGTTCGGAAGTCGTCATATGATATGGCGACTTTCCAAATAAATTTTTATTTTATTTTCTTAAAAATCTTGCTCAGAAGTCGCCATATGATATGACGACTTAGAGCTAATTTTTTTAAAAAAAAATGATTTTTATAAGTCAGAAGTCGCCATATGATATAACGACTTTCTGACTTATATTTTGTAAATACTTTTTAAAATTAGTTCGGAAGTCGCCATATGGCGACTTCCGAACTAGTTTTTTTTTTTTAAATTTTAAATTTTAAACGTTTACAACAGTGAAAAAAAATTTAATTAAATTTTTTAACCATTATAAAACGGATAAAAAAATTCAATCGGGCAACGGTCAATCGACCGTTGCCCACCCCCACCCCCTATAAATACGCCCTTTCCCTTCATATTTTTTCACACAAATTTTTATTTACTAATCTCTCTCTCTCTCTCTCTAAATTTTACTACTCTTTCTCTCTAAAATTTTCTCTTAGTGTACGAATTCAAATGGCTTCATCGTTATTGAGGTTGCAAGATAAGCACATATCCGCAGTTATATATGAAGAGGTTAGTAATTTTTTATCATATTTTTTTTAAAAAAATTATAATTTATCGTTATTAATTTTGTATTAATTTTGTTATTAATTTTATAAAATTATAAACTGGATATTTATAATAATAATTTTATAATTAATTATCTTTCAAAGAGATTTCATTATTAAATTTTTTATGATTTTATAATTATTTAATTTAATTAAATATGAACACGACCCTGTTCGTGTCACGGACTCGGAACTTTAGCCTTGCGAACCCTGTGGCTTTAAGCTGGAAATCGCTTTCTTCTATGCCTAAGTCAACCTACTAACACTTAAGAAAAATACTAGTAACTAAAAGTTACTAGGGCTAAACAGAAAAAAAACATAACAAGAGAGAGTAAAGAAGAATTCTCTTGTATATTACTCAAATGAGTTGAATGATACAAATGAGGCTGGGGAGGCCTCTATTTATATTTCAGTCCCCTTAGATCAACGGTTCAGATTTAAACAAATGAACGGCTAAGATTACATTATCTAGAGGCCTAAAGGAATTTAAACTCTATATTTTACTGCTTCTAGAACTTCCAGGTAAGGTCTATCTTCCAGGGCCTTCTAGAATGCTCCAGGAATTGGGTCTATTCTAGTGGGTCAATATGCTCTTTGTAACTTAGATCTTGGGCCTGGACCTGTTGTGTGCATAACGGACCCGAGCGGGATCACACGGGCCATGACATTCTCCCCTACCTGTTCCAGCGATGCCTTCGTTGCGTCCTTTGCATGAAACTGCTCAATCGTATCCTGGAACTGCCACAATGCCTCTGCTGGTTCCCAACTTGCCTCACTGTTGGGTGGTCCTTCCACTGGACAAAGTACTCATGCCTTGGCCTGTAGTTCTTTCGTCGTACCACTCGATCTGCAAGTATACACTATATATCTCTGTCGCAGGAAGACTTCACTCCTAGCTGATGGAGACTCAATTAAGAGTTGTAAACCCAAGTGCAGGTTATGTTCCAGTAATAAATTCTCGGGTGTCCGAGGTCGAACCACAGGGAAGCGTATTAGTAAGTATAAGTTTATAAATATATAAGAAAAAGAAAGTAAACAAGATATTAGGAAATCAACAACAAAACAAGATAAACAAGATATTAGAGAACAAAATAAACAAAATAACATAAAAGAAATTAAACAAGATATAAAAAACAATAAGAAAAGATGTTGAGGTTAGAGAATCCACTCTTGGTGTTATGCTAAGATTAATCTTGTTTTATTACACAATTGAAATTCACACATAAGGGAGGTTCCAATCGGAAGGTTTAGCAATTCAGTTCAAATTGTCCAACGTCCATAGCATATGATATTATGTTCATTTGGTGTCCTCAAAACTCATAAAAAGAGTCCAAGCATTCCTTATGCCAAGGTATATGTCTACAACAAATCAAGGTTATGAAACCAAGCATTTACTGTGCCATTTTCATTGTCAATAATGAATCAAGATCCCTACTTTGCAAGTATGATTTTAAACCAAAAGAAAATATTATCTATACTAGTGTTTATAAATGATGATTCATTTTAGCTCATGTTTAAGAGACTAACCTTAGCATTTACCAAAAGCTTCACCTCATCACCTCAACAATATGATTAGCAACACATACTAGATATCAATAAAATGAAAAGAAATGTAAGAAGCATAAGTAAATAAAGAAAAAGAAAACTAGAGAAGGAAAGAAGAAGAAAACTTAGAGAATTTTATTACAATGGCTAATATCCTACCAATGTACAATGTTTCTTTACAATCATCCAAGGCCCTCTATTTATACACATTTTGGAGAGCTAAATGACAAGAGACAAGCTTTATAAATTTCAAAGGTAGGTATAATAGGTGGGTGCATTTTTCTAACAATTTTCGTCATATTGTATGACAATTCTGATCAGCCAGCTTGATGGTTGCTTTTGTCAATGTTGGAGGCTTGATATGATCAAATGGTCTTCTAGAACAATATTCCTCTATCAGTTTGTGATCCATAGCCGTTGGAATCAGCTCATTTTCTCATGTGGATCAGAAGATATGATCAAAATACCAAAACTGGTCAGAACAGACGGCATTGCACATCAGCCAACTTGATACCACATTTCGCTAGGGAAAACGACTCCGTTTCAAGAAGTGTAAAGCATGAAAAAGATAGATATGCCTCTTAAATTTGTACTGTAAAAATTTCAGCCTTAATGCTTCAGTGAAACTCCAGATATAGCTGATATGAAAAAAGGTGTCGGAACTGGAACTGAACTGGATTTGCCCTTAATTCTTGATTTAACCTAGTAATCTGAAATCACTCAAAGAAACTCGTGAAAAATACCAAATTACATAAAAATATAAAAGATCATAAACACAATTATACTAAGCAATAATAACTCGTATTTGACACAAAACAATAATAAAACATAACTAAAAACTATTTAATTATACGAGTTATCACACCCCCACACTTAGATTGTTGCTAGTCCCTAGCAACGACTCAATCCAAAAAAATAAATAAATAAACAGGAAAACAAGTTAAAGGGATCTCAAACAAACAAGCAAGATCAAGCGTAAGAATTGGCAAGGCATCCAATTAAGTATCATTGGCATATTAAGTTCGAGTAAAGGGTCAATGAGATTAAAATTGAAGGCATTACCTTACGATTGAGGAACTTCCTTCTTGGCGAGACTTTAGCTAGCCATGGAGGACTAGGCAAACTATAGCTTCATAAGTACACATGCTAAGATCCTTGTCACTGCAGTTCACAAGTGAACTTGACAAATCTGATCGGTACAGAGATGAATCTGAGGCTTATGGACAAGTGAGGGGTGGAATGTTCAAACATAATCTGAGGTTTATCACAAGTTAGGCTCAAGAAATATAATAATAATGTGATCAATCCTCTCAAAATATTTCCATTCTCACTCATCCTTAGTCCTATGTTCAACATAAATATTTTGAAAAGAAAACAAAAAGCAAGAAAAGACTCGATCCAAAGAAAATAGAAAAGTAAAAACCTCTCTATAATGAAGAACCTCGAATCCTGAATTCTGATTTTTTTTAAGCACAAGTGATTTTCTTTTGATTTGTGCCCTCATTGGGACATCTTTTATGCACAATCACATCTATTCATAATCATCATTCTTGTTTTTTTTTTTTTTTTTTTTTTCAGAAATCACATTGGATTCCATACTTTCTTTTTCTTTCTTTTCATTCAATTGATCAAACAAGACAGATTTTCATCAACTCTTTTTTTCAGCATCTTTTTCTCAACTCATCACAACATTGTTTTGGCATCAATAAGTTCGAAGTTCACGACTCTAAAAACAGTCACTCATTCTAACTACCCTCTTTTGCATTATTCCCATTTTTTTTTCATATTTCAAAAGATAACAAAATAAACAAGAAGGAAACACACAATCCCAAACCCAATGATCACAAATATTATCATAAAAGTATAAAGAGGGAATGGGGGTCGGAATCGTATCCGTTCACTTTGGCATAATTTCTGGAGTTCATATCTAGGGATCCAACCCGAAGGTTTACAACCTATGGGCTCCTAATGTAAGGGGGCAAAGATAAGGGGCTTTCTAGATAGTGACTTTGTTCTAAGATCAGATCATGTATAGATGCAAGCATCTATGTGATGACCTAAATCTGCATGTGGAATGAAGAGAAAAAAATAAACTTACTATGTCTTCCCAATTTTCCGTGGCTTTCCAAAGGCTCACCATGAATTCACATTCCAACAAAAATCGAACCGATCTGCCAAAAACAATCTCAAAGACATTTGATCATCAAAAATATTCAATTTTCAGAAAACCAAATTGAAAATAACCTAGATAACTTAATCAAAGCCTTTGTAACTCTATTGCTTTATCCACATACTTGCCAAGAACATACACGAAAGTAGTAAAACACATGGAGATAATAAACGGACCAGATAGTGTTTTTTTTTTTTTTTTTGAAAAGATTAAATCAAACTGACAAGGTATGTCTCAAGTCTCCCTTACTCAGACCTTGTTCAGAATTAATACTTCTAAATGGCTTAAAACACAACAAATTTTTTTTTTTTTTTACAAATTAGCAAAATATGTCCCTTACCCCCTACTAAAATATGACATTGTCCCCAATGTCAAATTTTAAAGGTAGAATTTAGGAGATATTACCTGCATAGGTTGCTAACCACTTATTATAACTGAGAAACAACAAACAAAATGTTAGATAATGTCACAAAGACAAAGCGCAATCCACTCCTTGCTTGTCCATATCTCTTTTTCTTTTTCCGAGCGTTTGCGAAACAACCATAGCAGGTAAATACTCATAAGCTTGGAGCTTTTTGAGTAAATCTTCAATGGTTGTAGCAGAAATTATGGTTCTCCTTGCCTCTGAAAACATGAATCCATTTTCCACAGCATTATCTAAATATGAAAGCAAATTACTAAAATAACCATTAATATTAAGCAAACCAATGGGTTTCTTATTTGTGACCAAAGATGACCAAGAAGCCACGCAAGCTATTTCTTCCAATGTACTCAGACCTCCTGGTAAAGCAATGAATGCATCGGCAGAATGGTACATGATTGTCATCCGTTCAGGGATACTTCAGACTTGTATTTCCTTACCCAATGTAGGTCTACAAAAACCTGTGAATAGTTTTGGCACGATTCCTAGAACTGGACTTCCTCCGGCGTGTGCTGCTGTAGCGACTGCTCCCATTAAACCCGTACTACCGCCTCCATAAATCATCTGAATCTTTTGTTGGGCAAGTATTACTACAACTCTTATGGCTTCATCAGCATTTATTTTATTTTTCCCTGGATAAGCACCTCCAAAGACACAAATTTTTTCAATGCGCTGGGACGAAGTACTTTCCATTTTTTTTCGAGTGCCTGAAAGAGAATGAGTACATGGTGTAATATATAGAGGACTGAGTAGTGAATCAGACAAGAGTAATAATGTCGCCGAAAGTGTATTTGACCTGTCAGAAGAAAATGTTAACCTAACAAAATATTTTTGCGTGATTTCAAGAAGAAAATCAAAAAGAGAAGAAAAATCAACCGTAAAAGACCAATGCAAAAAAATTACACAAATCGAACAACACGTAAATTAAACCGAAATGAAGTTATTGCAAATCAAACCAAAAGCTGAGAAGTCATTTATTGTAGTTGTGATTGTGGCTCACATCTTCCTCTGGTTTTACGTCCAGAAACGGCTTAAACGCCTTCTATGAGTCGAGGATATGCTTCCTATCCAGTTTTCTTACAAGCTGGCAAACAGGGTCTTTTAACATCATATTCCCAAGATGTTGCCATTCCCTTTGGAATTGCGGCCATAAATCAAGAATTTCTCTTTGTACGTCTCCACTAGGATGCGTCTCAAGAGAAAGTTGGATATTACCCAAATTCTCCTTACTCAGTCCATCCTTAATGAATTCAATTTTATCATCTCGATGAGAGGACGGAATCCCAATAGAACGACATTTACCGTTACACGTCCATCGTGCACATTTGTGGCAATTTGAACTCATGCGCTTTGCTCGTCGCTTCTTTGCAAAAGTGCTTCTACCTGTACCTGGTAAATGCAAAACAGGAAGATATTCATCTTCACGTACCTTGGCTTCAATTATCCAACGTATGTCTTCAGGAATCTCTTTGTGTATAAGCATTCTTAATCTTTCAAATCGAACTTGGTAAAGCTTCAGTAAAATATTTTGAGGAAAAAGAGGAAATCGTTTCTGCAATCTTGTGAGAATATCATCCATCCTGAAAAAAAAAATTGAAAGAGAAATTTATATACAATATCAGTTTTGTGGGTAGCTGATGGGACTGACTTAAATAATCACGGAGTACCGTTATCCGCCATTTAACCGGGGTTAAAAAAAATTATATTTACATTAGTTATTTTCAAAACAAGGATCAGAAAGAAAAACAACCTCTTCTTGAGTAACATGATTTTCCAAAAAGAGTTTGAGTCTTTGTCCATTTACCTTGAATACGTTACCATTTTTAGGATTCTCAATGTCAACTGCTCCATAATGATACACATGCTTAACCACAAATGGGCCAGTCCATCTTGATCTCAACTTACCAGGAAATATGTGAAGTCTAGAATTATAAAGTAGAACTTTTTGCCCAACATCAAATGTTTTTCTTGAAATTAACTTGTCATGAAAGGCTTTAGTTCTTTCTTTATGAATTTTAGAATTCTCATATGCATCATTTCTGAGTTTCTCAAGTTCATTTATTTGTAATTTCCGTAAATTAGAAGCGTCATCAAGGTTTGAGTCGAACATTTTAATGGCCCAATATGCTTTATGCTCAAGTTCCACAGGTAAATGACAAGGTTTTCCATAAACTAGCCTTTAAGGAGACATGCCCAATGCTATTTTAAAAGCTGTTCGATAGGCCCATAATGCATCGTTAAGTCTAAGAGACCAATCTTTGCGATTTGGATTAACCGTCTTTTCCAAAATTTGTTTAATCTCCCTATTTGCTAATTCTACCTGTCCATTTGTCTGCGGGTGATAAGGGGTTGCAACTTTGTGTGTAATGGCATATTTCTTCATTAATGTTTCAAAAACCTTGTTGCAAAAATGTGTTCCCCCATCACTTATGATAGATCGAGGAATTCTAAATCGACTCAAAATATTTTCTTTTAAAAATTTAATCACTGTTTTGTGATCATTATTTCGACATGGAATTGCCTCTATCCACTTTGAAACATAATCTATTGCAACTAAAATGTATAAGAAACCAAAAGATGGTGGAAATGGTCCCATGAAATCAATACCCCAACAGTAAAAAATTTCAATTACAAGAATTGGGTTCAAAAGCATCATGTTTCTTTTCGAAATGGAACCTAATTTTTGACAACTTTCACATGACTTGCAAAAATTATATGCATCTTTGAATAAAGTTGGCCAGTAAAATCCACACTGTAAAAATTTTGCAGCAGTTTTCTTTGATGAAAATGACCACCACATGCCTCGGAATGACAAAACTTAATTACACTACTTACCTCATTGTCGGGAATGCATCTTCGAAAAATCTGATCAGGACAATATTTTAACAAGTAAGGGTCATCACAGTAGAACTTCTTTACCACATTCAGAAACTTCTTTTTATCATGGGGGCTCCATTGAGAAGGAATTTTTCCCAAAAAGGAATATTTTAGGTCGGATGGAAATGGTTTTAAATCCAGCTTGGGTGGTTCAATAGTTGATGGTACAGTGACATTTGTGAGTGATGGAAGTTCCTCAAACTTTTGTTTCCAACAATGCTTATCCTGAAAAGAATTTAGCAAAGAATCAGTGTGTGAAATTTCTGAAGCATTATCAAACTCACATTCAATTAAATAAGCTTCTAAAGGATCATGGAATGTGGTAGTGGTGAGATGTTCATGAACAAGTTCTTCAATGAAATCCACTTCATGTACTTTGATGGAGACTCAATTAAGAGTTGTAAACCCAAGTGCAGGTTATGTTCAAGTAATAAATTCTCGGGTGTCCGAGGTCGAACCACAGGGAAGCGTACTAGTAAGTATAAGTTTATAAATATATATGAAAAAGAAAATAAACAAGATATTAGGGAATCAATAACAAAGAAAGTAAACAAGATATTAGAGAACAAAATAAACAAAATAACATAAAAGCAATTAAACAAGATATAAAAAAACAATAAGAAAGGATGTTGAGGTTAGAGAATCCACTCTTGGTGTTATGCTAAGATTAATCTTGTTTTATTACACAATTGAAATCCACACATAAGGGAGGTTCCAATCGGAAGGTTTAGCAATTCAGTCCAAATTGTCCAACGTCCATAGCATATGATATTATGTTCATTTGGTGTCCTCAAAACTCATAAAAAGAGTCCAAGCATTCCTTATGCCAAGGTATATGTCTACAACAAATCAAGGTTATGAAACCAAGCATTTACTGTGCCATTTTCATTGTCAATAATGAATCAAGATCCCTACTTTGCAAGTGTGATTTTAAACCAAAAGAAAATATTATCTATACTAAATGATTATTCATTTTAGCTCATGTTTAAGAGACTAACCTTAGCATTTACCAAGAGCTTCACCTCATCACCTCAACAATATGATTAGCAACACATACTAGATATGAAGAAAATGAAAAGAAAAATAAAGAAAAAGAAAACTAGAGAAAGGAAAGAAGAATAAAACTTAGAGAATTACATTACAATGGCTAATATCCTACCAATGTCTAATGTCTCCTAATACTCATCCAAGGCCCTCTATTTATACACATTTTGGAGAGCTAAATGACAAGAGACAAGCTTTATAAATTTCAAAGGTAGGTATAATAGGTGGGTGCATTTTTCTAACAATTTTCGTCATGTTGTATGACAATTCTGATCAGCCAGCTTGATGGTCGATTTTGTCAATGTTGGAGGCTCGATCTGATAAAATGGTCTTCTAGAAAAATATACCCCTATCAGTTACGGATCCATAGCCGTTGGAATCAGATCATTTTCTCATGTGGATCGGAAGATATGGTCAAAATACCAAAACAGGTCAGCACAGACGTCATTGCACATCAGCCAACTTGATGGTCGATTTCGGTAGGGAAAACGACTCCGTTTCAAGAAGTGTAAAACATGAAAAAGATAGATATGCCTCTTAACTTTGCACTGTAAAAAATTCAGCCTTATTGCTTCAGTGAAACTCCAGATATAGCTGATATGGCAAAAGGTGTCGGAATTGGAACTGAATTGGATTTGCCCTTAATTCTTGATTTAACCTAGTAATCTGAAATTACTCAAAGAAATTCATGAAAAAAACCAAATTACATAAAAATATAAAAGATCATAAACACAAGTAGACTAAGCAATAATAACTCGTATTTGACACAAAACAATAATAAAACATAACTAAGAACTATATAATTATACGAGTTATCACACCCCCACACTTAGATTGTTGCTAGTCCCTAGCAACGACTCAATAAAAATAAAATAAGAAAATCTAATCTAATCCATTTTCGTAGGAAATCACGGTGGCACTTAGCATGTGACACAAGCCTTTAAACCCCTAGGTGTCCCTAGTGGACGAGTTTAGTCTCGTGAGGGTTTACTAGGACGATACCCTCAAACATTGAAGACATAAGAAAAACTAAAAATAATAATTATAACTAATCCTTCCAATATAAATTAGAGATAATCATTGAACAAGTCTTAAAAACTAATCAATAGCTTAAAGAAATTCACAAAAAATCTTGCTTGAATGTAAACAGTTTGAGTTAAGCCAATATTAACATAACATATTTCAATCAAAATAGTGTATATTCAAACTTAATCTCAACTTCTCACATGGGATACTCTCTTGATTTTCACTCTTTAAAGTAGTGGTAAAGTGTTTACACTCAATCAATCTCATGAAAACACTTCTACCATATGCTTGCTTGTCCACCTATTCTCCACTATTTAGATCATACAACTTCATAAATCAAGAGGTCTTTATTCAAGGTTGTAATGGGGCCAAAGGGTTATAATGTGGTTAAAGAACAAAAGGATAAAGATATCACAAAGGTTCCAAAGAGTTCATAGAGTTTAGAGACATAATAGGATCATACAAATAAAACTTCTCAAAACTCTTATAAAGCACATAATAACATAGGCTAAATATTCATGTTGAGCCTTTGCATCATTCTAACCAACTTTGTAACATCTTTTTCTAGAAGTTCAAGAGAAGATTTTTTTTTTTTTTTAATATGGGAATGTATTTGACAATAATCCCTTTCTTTTTCTCTTGACTTTTTCTTTTCTTTTCTTCCCCCACACTTATCTTTTGTTTCTAACCCAAATTTTCAACTAAAAATATCCCTTATTTTTTTTTAATATGTCTCAAAATATAAAAATCCATCTTTAGAACAAGGGTAAGGATATAAGTATATTTAGGCTAGGTGTAAGTTGTGGTTACCAATAAAACAGCATATTTAATGTAGGCTCAAATTGGCTCACTAGTGGGGATGTTCTCTTAGAACATTAATAAGGGATGGCTGTTTGGCTCTGGTTATAATCCTAATGCCTCTATCATATTCATGTTGTCACATGTATCAATATAGTCTCAAACGGTTTGAAGCAAGTTCTAGAGAATCATGTAATCATAAGAGCACTCAAGAAAGAAATTAGATTGATTTGTATAATGCATCAATCATTATAGGCTCAAAAACTCACAAAGATGATTATACAAGTCAGATTAAGTCTAAACATGCTTCTTTCTCAATCAACATATCATATTAACATTGGCTCATAAAAAGGTTGACATCAAGCTCAATTCTCATGAAAATCTTCTCACTAATAAATCTGTTTTAGACTTATGCAATTCATATCTCATTATAGTATTGAAAGTAACTAAAAAACACACTAAGTGTAAACATGTTTTTTTTTTTTTTTTTGAAGAAGAAGATTAAATCAAACTGACAAGGTATGTCTCAAGTCTCCCTTACTCAGACCTTGTTCAGAATGAATACTTCTAAATGTCTTAAAACACAACAATTTTTTTTTTTTTAGCAAAATATGTCCCTTACCCCCTACTAAAATATGACATTGTCCCCAATGTCAAATTTTAAAGGTAGAATTTAGGAGATATTACCTGCAGAGGTTGCTAACCACTTATTATAACTGAGACACAACAAACAAAATGTTAGATAATGTCGCCGAAAGTGTATTTGACCTGTCAGAAGAAAATGTTAACCTAACAAAAGATTTTTGCGTGATTTCAGGAAGAAAATCAAAAAGAGAAGAAAAATCAATCGTAAAAGACCAATGCAAAAAATACGAGAATAATTACACAAATCGAACAACACGTAAATTAAACCGAAATGAAATTATTGCAAATCAAACCAAAAGCTGAGAAGTCATTTATTGTAGTTGTGATTGTGGCTCACATCTTCCTCTGGTTTTACGTCCAGAAACGGCTTAAACGCCTTCTATGAGTCGAGGATATGCTTCCCATCCAGTTTTCTTACAAGCTGGCAAACAGGGTCTTTTAACATCAGATTCCCAAGATGTTGCCATTCCTTTTGGAATTGCGACCATAAATCAAGAATTTCTCTTTGTACGTCTCCACTAGGATGCGTCTCAAGAGAAAGTTGGATATTACCCAAATTCTCCTTACTCAGTCCATCCTTAATGAATTCAATTTTATCATCTCGATTAGAGGACGGAATCCCAATAGAACGACATTTACCGTTACACGTCCATCGTGCACATTTGTGGCAATTTGAACTCATGCGCTTTGCTCGTCGCTTCTTTGCAAAAGTGCTTCTACCTGTACCTGGTAAATGCAAAACAGGAAGATATTCATCTTCACGTACCTTGGCTTCAATTATCCAACGTATGTCTTCAGGAATCCCTTTGTGCATAAGCATTCTTAATCTTTCAAATCGAACTTGGTAAAGCTTCAGTAAAATATTTCGAGGAAAAGGAGGAAATCGTTTCTGCAATCTTGTGAGAATATCATCCATCTTGAAAAAAAAATGAAAAAGAAATTGAAAGAGAAATTTATATACAATATCAGTTTTGTGGGTAGCTGATGGAACCGACTTAAATAATCACGGAGTACCGTTATCCGCCATTTAACCTGGAAAAAAATGAATTTTTTTTTTTGAAGATTAGTAAAAATTATATTTACATCTAGTTATTTTCAAAACAAGGATCAGAAAGAAAAACAACCTCTTCTTGAGTAACATGATTTTCCAAAAAGAGTTTGAGTCTTTGTCCATTTACCTTGAATACGTTACCATTTTGAGGATTCTCAATGTCAACTGCTCCATAATGATACACATGCTTAACCACAAATGGGCCAGTCCATCTTGATCTCAACTTACGAGGAAATATGTGAAGTCTAGAATTATAAAGTAGAACTTTTTGCCCAACATCAAATGTTTTTCTTGAAATTAACTTGTCATGAAAGGCTTTAGTTCTTTCTTTATGAATTTTAGAATTCTCATATGCATCTTTTCTGAGTTCCTCAAGTTTTTGTTTCCAACAATGCTTAACCTGAAAAGAATTTAACAAAGAATCAGTGTGTGAAATTTCTGAAGCATTATCAAACTCACATTCAATTAAATAAGCTTCTAAAGGATCATGGAATGTGGTAGTGGTGAGATGTTCATGAACAAGTTCTTCAATGAAATCCACTTCATGTACTTCTGAATCATCACCAGGTTGCTTGCAAGTGTTGAACACATTTAATTCTAAAGTCATATTTCCAAAAGAAATGTTCAACATACCATTCCTGCAATTTATTAGAGCATTAGAAGTTGCAAGAAATGGACGGCCTAATATAACAGGAATTTGAACATTTGGATTTGAAACAGGATGTGTGTCCAAAACAATAAAATCAACAGGGAAGTAAAAATTATCAATTTGAACCAAAACATCTTCAACTATCCCTCGAGGAATTTTTACAGAACGATCAGCTAGTTGAAGTGTAACAGGTGTTTCCTTGAGTTCACCTAAACCTAACTGTTGATAAACAGAAAAAGGCAAAAGATTAACACTAGCACCAAGATCAAGCAATGCACGTTCCATTCTAGTGTTTCCAATGATGCATGAGATTGTTGGACATCCAGGATCTTTGAATTTTGGTGGAGTAAGGTGCTGAATGATTGAGCTCACACTTTCCGTCAGAAATGCTTTCTTTTGTACATTATGTTTCCTTTTAACTGTGCACATGTCCTTCAAAAATTTAGCATAAGATGGAACTTGTTTGATTGCATCCAATAAAGGAATGTTAATCTTAACTTGTTTGAAAAGTTCATAAATTTCTGCATTTTGATTCAAATTCTTTATTGTTTGCAACCTTTGAGGAAAAGGAGCAGGATGCATACCTTTTTCTTTGTCCAAATTTTCAAGAAGTTCAGACTTACCATCATCCTTACCAATACTTTTCGGAGGGGAAGGAGGATCTTGGTCTTTTGATGGAATCTTTTTGTCAATTGCCTTTCCACTTCGAAGAGTTGTGATAGAACTGGCATTTTCCTGTTGAGTTTCATTAGAGCAAGAAACAAGACATTGAGTAGAAGGGTTAGGCTGAGGTTGAGCAGGAAACTTACCTTTTTCTTGAGTGCGTAATGAAGCTGTCAATGTGGACAAGGTGTTTTTTATCTCATTGATGTCCTGTGAAGTCCGGCTATTCACATTTGCTTGTGTTTGCATGAATGCTTGCAATGTCTCTTCCAAGGTTTGTACACGTGAAGGTTGATAGGAAAAAGTGTTGCCCGGCTTTTGAGATTGTGGTACCTGAACATGATTATTATTCCGCCAACTGAAGTTGGGATGATTTCTCCATTCAGGGTTATACGTTTCAGAGTAAGGAGAAGGAAAAGGCTTTTTAAATGTGTTTATGGAATTTACTTGATCATGCAACGCTTCTTTAAGAATGGGAATGTTTGGACATTCAGAAGTGGGGTGTCCCATGATTTCACAAATTCCACAACTTTCTTCATTTTTAACCGTTTTGACTTCTTTTACTTCTCTAAGTTCCATGGCTTCAATCTTTCTAGCCAAATTAGCTACTTTAGTTTTTATCTCATCTTCTTGACTAAAATGATATTTACCTCTGTTAGAAACAAGATTAGATCTATTGGAACTTTCGGAGGAATTATCTGTGTGCCAGGCTTGAGAGTTATCTGCCAAATGGTCTAAGTAGTCAAAGGCTTCTTCAGGTTCTTTTTCTAGAAACTCACCGTTACACATTGTTTCAACAAATTGTTTAGTTTCGGGAGTTAAACTTTCATAAAAGAAACTAATAAGACGCCATTTTTCAAAACCATGATGTGGACAAGAACTTAACAAATCTTTAAAACGCTCCCAGCACTGAAAAAATGCTTCATTTTGATTTTGATTGAAATTTTGAATCTGTCTTTTCAAAGCAGTAGTTTTATGTGCTGGGAAAAATTTCTTTAGAAACTCAGTTTGTAATTCTTGCCATGTGCCAATTGACCTTGGTTTTAAATTATGAAGCCAAACTTTTGCTTTATCTTTTAAAGAAAAAGGAAATAATTTTAGCTTGACAATTTCATTTGTACATTGTTGGTCATTAAAGGTGACACATACATCTTCGAAGTCTTTTAGAAACGAGTAAGCACTTTCCGATTCTAACCCATGAAAATTTGGAAGCAAAGCTATCATACCTGGTTTAAAACGAAAGTTGTTTGCATTGAGAGGAAAAATAAAACAAGAGGGTGATGAGCTTCGAGTTGGTTGCAAGTAGTCACGCATGGTGCGTACTTGTCTGTTCTCATCTTCAGCATGAACACTTTCATTGTCAGCCATGGTAGGAGTTGTATTAGAAAGATTACCTGAAAAAGTTTCACAATAAAATCTAACTAAACGACGAGATCTAAAATCACGTCGCCAAACAAGCATAAAACAAAGTTAATATACAAAGTTAGGCGGTATAACCAGCCAATAAAAATAAATATAAACAAATTAGGCGGTATAACCAGCCAAAAAAAATAAATATACTTATAAACTTATATACTTAGTATTGCTTCCCCGGCAACGGCGCCAAAAACTTGATAGAGACTCAATTAAGAGTTGTAAACCCAAGTGCAGGTTATGTTCAAGTAATAAATTCTCGGGTGTCCGAGGTCGAACCACAGGGAAGCGTACTAGTAAGTATAAGTTTATAAATATATATGAAAAAGAAAATAAACAAGATATTAGGGAATCAATAACAAAGAAAGTAAACAAGATATTAGAGAACAAAATAAACAAAATAACATAAAAGCAATTAAACAAGATATAAAAAAACAATAAGAAAGGATGTTGAGGTTAGAGAATCCACTCTTGGTGTTATGCTAAGATTAATCTTGTTTTATTACACAATTGAAATCCACACATAAGGGAGGTTCCAATCGGAAGGTTTAGCAATTCAGTCCAAATTGTCCAACGTCCATAGCATATGATATTATGTTCATTTGGTGTCCTCAAAACTCATAAAAAGAGTCCAAGCATTCCTTATGCCAAGGTATATGTCTACAACAAATCAAGGTTATGAAACCAAGCATTTACTGTGCCATTTTCATTGTCAATAATGAATCAAGATCCCTACTTTGCAAGTGTGATTTTAAACCAAAAGAAAATATTATCTATACTAAATGATTATTCATTTTAGCTCATGTTTAAGAGACTAACCTTAGCATTTACCAAGAGCTTCACCTCATCACCTCAACAATATGATTAGCAACACATACTAGATATGAAGAAAATGAAAAGAAAAATAAAGAAAAAGAAAACTAGAGAAAGGAAAGAAGAATAAAACTTAGAGAATTACATTACAATGGCTAATATCCTACCAATGTCTAATGTCTCCTAATACTCATCCAAGGCCCTCTATTTATACACATTTTGGAGAGCTAAATGACAAGAGACAAGCTTTATAAATTTCAAAGGTAGGTATAATAGGTGGGTGCATTTTTCTAACAATTTTCGTCATGTTGTATGACAATTCTGATCAGCCAGCTTGATGGTCGATTTTGTCAATGTTGGAGGCTCGATCTGATAAAATGGTCTTCTAGAAAAATATACCCCTATCAGTTACGGATCCATAGCCGTTGGAATCAGATCATTTGCTCATGTGGATCGGAAGATATGGTCAAAATACCAAAACAGGTCAGCACAGACGTCATTGCACATCAGCCAACTTGATGGTCGATTTCGGTAGGGAAAACGACTCCGTTTCAAGAAGTGTAAAACATGAAAAAGATAGATATGCCTCTTAACTTTGCACTGTAAAAAATTCAGCCTTATTGCTTCAGTGAAACTCCAGATATAGCTGATATGGCAAAAGGTGTCGGAATTGGAACTGAATTGGATTTGCCCTTAATTCTTGATTTAACCTAGTAATCTGAAATTACTCAAAGAAATTCATGAAAAAAACCAAATTACATAAAAATATAAAAGATCATAAACACAAGTAGACTAAGCAATAATAACTCGTATTTGACACAAAACAATAATAAAACATAACTAAGAACTATATAATTATACGAGTTATCATACTTCTGAATCATCACCAGGTTGCTTGCAAATGTTGAACACATTTAATTCTAAAGTCATATTTCCAAAAGAAATGTTCAAAATACCATTCCTGCAATTTATCAGAGCATTAGAAGTTGCAAGAAATGGACGGCCTAATATAACAGGAATTTGAACATTTGGATTTGAAACAGGATGTGTGTCCAAAACAATAAAATCAATAGGAAAGTAAAAATTATCAATTTGAACCAAAATATCTTCAACTATCCCTCGAGGATTTTTTACAGAACGATCAGCTAGTTGAAGTGTAACAGGTGTTTCCTTGAGTTCACCTAAACCTAACTGTTGATAAACAGAAAAAGGCAAAAGATTAACACTAGCACCAAGATCAAGCAATGCACGTTCTATTCTAGTGTTTCCAATGATGCATGAGATTGTTGGACATCCAGGATCTTTGAATTTTGGTGGAGTAAGGTGCTGAATGATTGAGCTCACACTTTCCGTCAGAAATGCTTTCTTTTGTACATTATGTTTCCTTTTAACTGTGCACATGTCCTTCAAAAATTTAGCATAAGATGGAACTTGTTTGATTGCATCCAATAAAGGAATGTTAATCTTAACTTGTTTGAAAAGTTCATAAATTTCTGCATTTTGATTCAAATTCTTTATTGTTTGCAACCTTTGAGGAAAAGGAGCAGGATGCATACCTTTTTCTTTGTCCAAATTTTCAAGAAGTTCAGACTTACCATCATCCTTACCATTACTTTTCGGAGGGGAAGGAGGATCTTGGTCTTTTGATGGAATATTTTTGTCAATTGCCTTTCCACTTCGAAGAGTTGTGATAGAACTGGCGTTTTCCTGTTGAGTTTCATTGGAGCAAGAAACAAGACATTGAGTAGAAGGGTTAGGCTGAGGTTGAGCAGGAAACTTACCTTTTTCTTGAGTGCGTAATGAAGCTGTCAATGTGGACAAGGTGTTTTTGATCTCATTGATTTCCTGTGAAGTTTGGTTATTCACATTTGCTTGTGTTTGCATGAATGCTTGCAATGTCTCTTCCAAGGTTTGTACACGTGAAGGTTGATAGGAAAAAGTGTTGCCCGGCTTTTGAGATTGTGGTACCTGAACATGATTATTATTCCGCCAACTGAAGTTGGGATGATTTCTCCATTCAGGGTTATACGTTTCAGAGTAAGGAGAAGGAAAAGGCTTTTTAAATGTGTTTATGGAATTTACTTCATCATGCAACGCTTTTTTAAGAATGGGAATGTTTGGACATTCAGAAGTGGGGTGTCCCATGATTTCACAAATTCCACAACTTTCTTCATTTTTAACCGTTTTGACTTCTTTTACTTCTCTAAGTTCCATGGCTTCAATCTTTCTAGCCAAATTAGCTACTTTAGCTTTTATCTCATCTTCTTGACTAAAATGATATTTACCTCTGTTAGAAACAAGATTAGATCTATTGGAACTTTCAGAGGAATTATCTGTGTGCCAGGCTTGAGAGTTATCTGCCAAATGGTCTAGGTAGTCAAAGGCTTCTTCAGGTTCTTTTTCTAGAAACTCACCGTTACACATTGTTTCAACAAATTGTTTAGTTTCGGGAGTTAAACTTTCATAAAAGAAACTAATAAGACGCCATTTTTCAAAACCATGATGTGGACAAGAACTTAACAAATCTTTAAAACGCTCCCAGCACTGAAAAAATACTTCATTTTGATTTTGATTGAAATTTTGAATCTGTCTTTTCAAAGCAGTAGTTTTATGTGCTGGGAAAAATTTCTTTAGAAACTCAGTTTGTAATTCTTGCCATGTGCCAATTGACCTTGGTTTTAAATTATGAAGCCAAATTTTTGCTTTATCTTTTAAAGAAAAAGGAAATAATTTTAGCTTGACAATTTCATTTGTACATTGTTGGTCATTAAAGGTGACACATACATCTTCGAAGTCTTTTAGAAACGAGTAAGCACTTTCCGATTCTAACCCATGGAAATTTGGAAGCAAAGCTATCATACCTGGTTTAAAATGAAAGTTGTTTGCATTGAGAGGAAAAATAAAACAAGAGGGTGATGAGCTTCGAGTTGGTTGCAAGTAGTCACGCATGGTGCGTACTTGTCTGTTCTCATCTTCAGCATGAACACTTTCATTGTCAGCCATGGTAGGAGTTGTATTAGAAAGATTACCTGAAAAAGTTTCACAATAAAATCTAACTAAACGACGAGATCTAAAATCACGTCGCCAAACAAGAATAAAACAAAGTTAATATACAGATAATATATTTATATAAATATAAACTTTACAATATAAATATAAATATATAGAAAATTAGGCGGTATAACCAGCCAATAAAAATAAATATACTTATAAACTTATATACTTAGTATTGCCTCCCCGGCAACGGCGCCAAAAACTTGATGGAGACTCAATTAAGAGTTGTAAACCCAAGTGCAGGTTATGTTCAAGTAATAAATTCTCGGGTGTCCGAGGTCGAACCACAGGGAAGCGTATTAGTAAGTATAAGTTTATAAATATATAAGAAAAAGAAAGTAAACAAGATATTAGGGAATCAACAACAAAACAAGATAAACAAGATATTAGAGAACAAAATAAACAAAATAACATAAAAGAAATTAAACAAGATATAAAAAACAATAAGAAAAGATGTTGAGGTTAGAGAATCCACTCTTGGTGTTATGCTAAAATTAATCTTGTTTTATTACACAATTGAAATTCACACATAAGGGAGGTTCCAATCGGAAGGTTTAGCAATTCAGTCCAAATTGTCCAACGTCCATAGCATATGATATTATGTTCATTTGGTGTCCTCAAAACTCATAAAAATAGTCCAAGCATTCCTTATGCCAAGGTATATGTCTACAACAAATCAAGGTTATGAAACCAAGCATTTACTGTGCCATTTTCATTGTCAATAATGAATCAAGATCCCTACTTTGCAAGTATGATTTTAAACCAAAAGAAAATATTATCTATACTAGTGTTTATAAATGATGATTCATTTTAGCTCATGTTTAAGAGACTAACCTTAGCATTTACCAAAAGCTTCACCTCATCACCTCAACAATATGATTAGCAACACATACTAGATATGAATAAAATGAAAAGAAATGTAAGAAGCATAAGTAAATAAAGAAAAAGAAAACTAGAGAAAGGAAAGAAGAAGAAAACTTAGAGAATTTTATTACAATGGCTAATATCCTACCAATGTACAATGTTTCTTTACAATCATCCAAGGCCCTCTATTTATACACATTTTGGAGAGCTAAATGACAAGAGACAAGCTTTATAAATTTCAAAGGTAGGTATAATAGGTGGGTGCATTTTTCTAACAATTTTCGTCATATTGTATGACAATTCTGATCAGCCAGCTTGATGGTTGATTTTGTCAATGTTGGAGGCTTGATCTGATCAAATGGTCTTCTAGAAAAATATTTCCCTATCAGTTTGTGATCCATAGCCGTTGGAATCAGCTCATTTTCTTATGTGGATCAGAAGATATGATCAAAATACCAAAACGGGTCAGAACAGACGGCATTGCACATCAGCCAACTTGATACCACATTTCGCTAGGGAAAACGACTCCGTTTCAAGAAGTGTAAAGCATAAAAAAGATAGATATGCCTCTTAAATTTGCACTGTAAAAATTTCAGCCTTAATGCTTCAGTGAAACTCCAGATATAGCTGATATAGAAAAAGGTGTCGGAACTGGAACTGAACTGGATTTGCCCTTAATTCTTGATTTAACCTAGTAATCTGAAATCACTCAAAGAAACTCGTAAAAAGACCAAATTACATAAAAATATAAAAGATCATAAACACAATTATACTAAGCAATAATAACTCGTATTTGACACAAAACAATAATAAAATATAACTAAAAACTATATAATTATACGAGTTATCACTAGCTTCGGCCAGTCTCGCTACGTTGCACTCACATAGTGCCTGAGATATAACTCCCATAAAACATCCCCTCTCTCGGTCCCAATCCGTTTGGGGATGCACACTGGTGGAAAAGTTCAAGTCTGACCCCAGCAGCTTGAACAACTCAGTCCACATCACTACTATAGTGCTCCCAAACTCATTTGCCTTAGGCAAACCTGCAATAAAATCAACAGAGTCGCTTTCCCCTTGGCGCTCTGGTATGGACAATGGCTGTAAGAGTCTAGCTGGTGTCTTAAGCTCAACCTTATCTTGTTGGCACACTAGACAAGTTTCCACATAGACCTCAACATCTTCCTGCGTGTGTGGCCAATAATAACGGTCCTCCAACAGGCCTCTCTTCTGGACCGTGCAGAAAAGCTCTGTCTCATCGAGCTTTTGACTCTCTAACATCATTGTTTGTCCATCTTGCATCAGCACTTCTCCACAAGCAAAGTTTGATGAATCAGTTTTATCCACACCTCTCTTGAGTGGCTGCCCCTTGGGCAACTCGACAGGCATCACATCCTCAAAGGATTACTGCACCTCTAGCACCTCCATGGAGTCTCATCCTTAGGCTACTGAGACTTATCAAATTTTAGGGTCGTCAAGTAGGTGTCTTTATCTCTGGGCACCTCCTTGGCAAACTGGATTGCGGATAGCACCTTGGCTCCAACACTTGTCTCTCGATTCACTGGCACAACACATTGATAACGGGTATCCAAGATACATATGCAATCAGCAAAAGGTATAAGGAGAGCATTAATCCGGTAAAGGAAATTTAATCCAAGTACAAAATCATAGTCATCCAATGGGATTACCTCAATATTTTTCTTGCCCTTCCAATCTCCAAGTTATAGCTCCACTCCTTGTGCGACACCCATGGTTGGGACCTCCTTAGAGTTAACAGTCTTGATCCATCCGGCTGTTTTCTCAACCTTGAAACCAAGCTTCCTGGCTACCTTTTCGGACATGAATAGGTCAGATGCTCCTGTGTCAACTAGAGCACTCTTTTGCCTTCCTGCGATGGTGATGTCCACGAACATCAACCCCTTATGTTTTTGGCACCTCCTTGCCTTGACAAAACTGAGTATAATTGAACCAAGCTTCAGAGTCTCATCCTCTAGCTCATCATCCTCCTTTTTGATGGAGAACAACTTGGTTCGCTCTAGGCAGTCTCGTATTTGATGCGGACCTGTACATAAGAAGCACTCCACTGGCTCCCTGTTCTTCTTGTCGGACTGTTTGTTGGACTTCCATCTCTCTGTTAGTGGCTTCCCATCACCATTATTGGATTGTTGATTCTTGTCTCCCCCACCATTACCCTTGCCCTTGGGCTTGGGCTTGGAAGACTCGAACTTGTCCGACTTCTTAGAACTAAGGTCGAGTAAGGACTCAGCTATAGCCATGGCTTTGGTCAGATCCTAGACACTTCTCCGCTGCAACTCTTGCTTTGCCCACGGTTTAAGTCCATCCATAAATAAAAAGAATGCCTCCTTCTCCCCGATATTAGAAAACTAGATCATGAGTTCACTGAACTCCCGCACATACTCCCTAACTGTGCCTTGTTGCGTAAGCCGTCGCAACTTGGCACACGCCTCATCCTAGGCATATTCAGGGTAAAACTGTTGCCTGAACTTAGTTTGGAACACCTTCCAGGTTCCAATGGCAGTGCAACCATGCCTCTCATCGCTGCACCTATGACGCCACCATAAAAGAGCAACATCAGTAAAATACATGGAAGCAATGTTTACCTTAGTGGCATCATCATCAATGCTCATCGCACGAAAATACTGTTCCATGTCAACATCCTTCGCCGATCTGGTTCCCTTGAACTCCTTTGGCTTAGGAATCTCTATCCTGTGCTTGGGTGTCACAGCTAACACGCCACCCCTTATGGCTGCTTTGCATGAAGTGATCTCTCCTTGAGCTCCTCCATCTCATTCTGCATGGCCACTATCATGGCCTCTAGAGTATCATTGTTTTGAGTTAGGATGTCTATTGCCTCATTGAGAGCCACTTGCATCATGTCTTTGACCTCTTCCCTCGCGGAGTCTAGCTCTTCGATGCAGCCCTCAATGATCTCCAGATTCTCCTGCATGTCTCCAACGGTCACCTCGAGCTTGGCCATCCTGCCATCCATGGACGATAGAACATCCCTCGAATTGGCCTTCTTAGCTCTCTCACGAGTCTCTGGGACCTCATGTGTCTGGTTATTTGCCTGAGATGCCATCCCTATGATCAGCACTTTTCATGAACCACGAGCTCTGATACCAACTGTCACGGACTCGAAAGTTTAGCCTTGCGAACTGTGCGGCCTTAGGCTGGAAATCGCTTCTTTGTATGCCTAAGTCAGCCTGCTAACACTCAAGAAAGGCACTGGTAACTAAAAGTTACTAGGGCTAAACAGAAAAAAAACATAACAAGAAAGAGTAGAGAAGAATTCTCTTGTATATTACTCAAATGAGTTGAATGATACAAATGAGGCTGGAGAGGCCTCTATTTATAGTTGAGTCCCTTTACATCAACGATTCAAATTTAAACAAATGAACTGCTAAGATTACATTATCTAGAGGCCTTAAGAAATTTAAACTCTATCTCTTAGAGTTCTAGATAAGTTGGAACTGTTGGGCAGTAACTATCTTTTACTGCTTCTAGAACTTTCAGGTAAAATATATCTTCTAGGGCCTTCTAGAATGCTCCAGGAATTGGGCCTATTCCGGTGGCTCAAGATGCTCTTTGTAACTTAGATCCTGGGCCTGGACCTATTGTGTGCATAATGGACTCGAGCGGGATCGCGCGAGCCGTGACATTCGGGTCTTACAATCGAGGAATTTTTTTTTCGAAGATCCACATCCATCTATTATCAATCACTTAAAGAGTGCCGGATTTTATTATGCAAGTCAAATTCGACAATGTATGCTTCTGCCGGACTTAATTAGTGCGTTGGTTGAACAATGAAGACCTGAGACGCACACTTTTCATTTGCCGTATAGTGAATGCACAATCACTTTAGAAGATGTTGCGCTCCAACTTGGACTACTAGTAGATGGCATGCCAGTTATAGGTGCAAGTCTTCTAGATTGGAATGAAGAGTTACAAAATATATTAGGCGTTGTACCTCCAGAAGAGTGTTTGAAGGGCTCAATGGTGACAAAAACGTTGCTGCAGTCATTGCAAAATCTACCCGACCACGCAAGCAAAGAAGAGGTAAAATATGCTGCTAGAGCATATATTTTACGTTTAATTAGAGGAATGCTAATGCCGGACAAATCAAGCAGTCTGGTACATTTAATATATCTTCCATTGCTTCGTGATTTAAAGCACGCAACAAATTATAGTTGGGGTTCTGCGTGTTTGGCGGTTTTGTATAGAGAACTGTGCCGAGCTACAGTTTTTGACTGCCATGACATAGGTGGATGTTTACTGCTTCTGCAGTCATGGGCTTGGCATCGACTTCCATTTCTTACTCCGCGCGAGAATTTTTCGCCTGTATACCAACTAGCAAGCAGGTGATAATCTTGATTATTTTTATTAATTTTGTACGAACCTGTATTTTTATTAAGACTATTAAGATTTTATATGCTTTTTAATAGGTGGAGTCATCCTAAATATTGTAGCGATATTCCGCTCGACCTTCGAATTATAAGATCACGACTAGTTCGAGAAACATATCAAAAGGTAAATGTTTCGATTGTTACATTCAAGTATTTTTGTATTTAATCCATATGAAACTAATAATTTATAATAATTATTAGCAGTTTGTGTGGATGCCGTATTCTTCAAATCAAATTATGGCATATCTTCCATCGGATACAACTAATAATTGCAATATATGGATAGCAAACACAGCATTGATATGCTTTGCATATGTAGAGTGGAAAGCTATTGATAGGGTGTTGCTATAATTTGGGATGCAACAACCAATTCTGCAACCAAAGGCGAACCTTGATAAGGTTCATAAGATTGATATGCGTGGGCGCCACGATGTATTTTGGCCTACGAAGCATCGACAAAGGATCCATTTGTGGAATGAACGTTCTAAACAAATTCCGACAGGTATACCTATTGTTCGTAATAATTTTAACCCATCGGCAGATTACATAAGATGGTTATAAAATGAAGGTCGGCCTTTTGTTTGTCCACCGTCGGAGTTTGAACATGTTAGGAGTATGTCATTTCCCGGACATACTTCAAATCCAGTCCATCCTACACAAGAAATGGAAGTTCCTACACCTAGCCGACAACTTCGACGGACGCGTCAACCGGCCTCATTACATGCGGCGGAGTTCACTACACCAAGGATGTCATTTAGTCATCCTCAACCTCAACCAGAACATGGCGTAGCATCCAGTCATCGTCATTCTGTCAGTCACCCCGGATTTTATGTTGATGAGTGTTACCGACCAGAACCGCCAACGACGAGGTTAGATGACCAACTCCTCACCCCAAGTCCAAGTTCGGCATATCTAACTTCAATGTATCAGTTTGGAACCCCTATGTCAGCATTTGGTACTATATCACTTATGGATCCATCTAGTAGCCAGGTTCCCTTTATAGGTGCTAACTCCTCGAGCAGTGGGTTTTCATTTTTTGTTACAGAACATGTGGGTCCCTCTAGTAGTGCGTTTCCATCGACTGATTTGGGTGAGCATGCGGATCACATAGAACCAGAACTAGTGGCGGTAGGTCGAGGTCGAGGTCGAGGTCGACAACGAATACATCCAACTGAGAGGTTCAACGACGGGTGCAACCAGCAAGCAATAGGAGAGCTCGACATTGTTGCTCAACACCAGGCGATACGGGAGCTCCTCCGTAAATAATTAGAATAAACGTACTTTTTGTATAATAATCATGTATTTTTTTGAAGATGTTTTTAAGAATATACGTTTTGTATAATAATCATGTACTTTTTGTATTTTTCTTTCATTAAATGTAAAAATTAACCGTTATTTTAAAATTTAAAATGATTATTTATTAATTTTTTTAAAAATTTTATTATTTATTATTTATAATTTTAATTTTGTAAAATTAATTTTGAATTTTTTTTTTACCATTTTAAAATAGTAACATACTTGAATTTATAAATAATTAATTAATTAATCAAATTATAAAAAAAAATATTTAGAATTAATTAAATAATGTTAAATTAAATAATTAATTATATATAAAAAATATTATAAAAAATATTATTTAGGCTTTAAAATAATTTAAAAAAATTAGTTTTTTAACAAAAATACTTGAATAATGTTAATTTTTAAAAATTAAAAAATAAACTTTAATTACAAAATTTAAACTTTTAAAAAAAATTAAAAAAAATGATGTTGGGAAGTCGTCATATCATATGGTGACTTCCCAACATTATATAATTTATTTTTTTTTATAAATTGAACTTGAAAGTCGTCATATCATATGGCGACTTCTAAATTCAATTATTTAAATTTTACAAAATTTAAAGCTCGAAAGTTGTCATATCATATGGCGACTTTCGAGCAAGATTTTTAATAAAATATAAAAATTTTAGTTGAAAAATCGTTATATGATATGATGACTTTTCAACTGATTTTTAAATAAGTGCATTTTAATATATAATTTAAAAAACATTAATAATTTGATAAAAAAAATTTAGCAATATCTTAATAAAAAAATCCAAGAGATTGAATGGATGGAGCATAGAGGCGCTGAAGAGAATGACGTCGGGCCGGGGGGCAGTGAATATTAATGATTTTGCTAGTCTGTATTTACGTACATGCCCCAATGATTTTTCAGGTTTGTATTTAGGCAAATGCCATTGAGATTGAAAGGGAACAAGATATTGATCGGACTTTGACTTGTTAGTTTCTTGTTTTCTGAATTTTTTTTTTTAAAAAAGAATATCTAAAATTTTACATACTTATAATTAACTTTTTTTTTGTTGAAAATTTACCAATATAAATAAATTATTTAATTTGAAATCAAGAGGCATGGTTTAGAGGTAGACCTGTTTAAGGGTCGGATAATCCGTTCAAGTCCGAAGGCTCGTCTATATTTGAGAGGATTTGGACAAAAATATTAAGCCTAAAAAATAAGCTTGGATAAAAAAATAAGGTCCGTTTAAAAAATGAACCTAACCTTTGCTCTAACATTTAAGGCCCAAATCCGACCCGACTCGTTTTTTAATTAAATAATATATTATTTTTATTTTTATATATATTATATAATTTATGTCATATAAAAATTAAAAATATAATTTTTTTTTTTGTTTGTTTAAACACACTCCACTTTATAGCATAGGAAAGATTGATCTCAAACTAGTAACTAAACAATCAAAGAACAAGAAGTAAACATAAACAAGTAAACTGCCAGTGAAACTAAAGTCTAGCAAAATTTGGTTTGTAGTGATATTATAGTATAAACATTAAAAATATGTTAAGTTGTTCATATTTAAAAACTTAATAAAAGAAAAAAAATTATTAAAGATTAAATAAAAAATAAATTTTTTTAAAAAAAATTAGAAAAAAAAATATAGACAGGCTTAAACGGATATGGGCTATCCACTAACAATATGGACGAGTCGGATAAAATTTGAGACCCATATTTCGGGCCAGACTGGGCTTGGACAAGCAAATATAATGTTGATACCATACATGAGCTCGACCCGAACTCGACCCGACCCGGCCCGGCCATGGACACCTTTACTTAGAGGTAACTAAGCTTAAAGATAAATTAAGCTTTGAAAGGTAATTAAGGTATTGAGTTTTTATTTTTTTTATTATTATTGTGGTGAAGAAAAAAAGAAAAGAATTCAAAAGCATCAAACCTCTCTTGTTCGAAAGAATCGAAACACATCGAAATGGTACCAGCCGTACTTAATAATAGAAGGATTTGGCAGAAATATGTAAAATTGTCCCTCCTAAAAAGATTATTCCAGAATAAATGGGCAATAGTTAGGAGAGGTGCGCCAGCGGCGAGAAGAAGCAAGGTTATTAGATACCTCAGGAAAACCCGGCCAGAACCACACGTGCAAGTTTCCCTGCATGTGGCTCGTCCGTGATAACTTCTTCGGATTTGCGTGAACTAGCGGACCTATCACTAAGTGGGGATGCTCCCTCCAGCATGAGCGAACCCTTTCGGAACTGGTTAGGAATGGGCACCACTATCCCAGCCCGGATCCAGCCAGGTTCTATTGATCATGTCCCCTTCCCAACAGTTATACCTTGTCTTGGGTTCGTTTGTGTTCATGTTGGCGATTTCTGATGTGAATTCGGCGGGTCGTCCCCCCTTTCTATGGGTTCCCCCACCGACCCAGTAACACACCAACCACGCCCTTTCCCTTTCTCCGATCATAAAGCCCCCTAATCCCTTTCTTTGTCTTTCATCCCCCCTGATCCCTTAGCTTTGAAAACTTTGAAAGGATTTCTCTTCCAAGTCAGAGGTATAAGAATCACTGCGTACCTCTATGACGCAAGCCAGAACCATGGAGGATGAACAAAATAGACTGGACAGAGTGGAGAGAGCACAGAAGGAGTTACAAGAACAATTGGCCAAATCTCAGCAAGAAACACGGGAACAGATAACAAAATCTCAAGCGGAGTCACGCGAGCAAATAAACAAGATGATTGAAATGATGACTAGGCTGACTCGAGGAAAATAGGTTGCTGAAGGATCGATCATAAGGGGAGAACCTCGACCTCGAGTAAACAACAACGAAGATTCGATTTACCTACCGAGTCAACAAGGCCGAGGACAATTTCAATTGAACTCAGAATTTCACCCGTCAGACCCAGTTATTATTCCAAGCCAAGATGGTTCACTAGAACAAGAAAAGCTGAAAAAACGTGTGGCGAAGCAAGTGGAAGACACAGAAGCGCAAAAGAAGTATGATCTGTTTGAAGAAAGACTCAAAGCCATAGAAGGGATAGACATTTTCGGGAATATGGATCCGGATGAGCTCAGCTTGGTCATCGATTTGGTGATTCCGCTAAAATTCAAAGCCCCTGAATTTGAAAAGTACGACTGATCGAAATGTCCATCAACCCACATCACGATGTTTTGTCGAAAAATGGCTGGCTACACCAACAATGACAAGCTGTTAATCCACTGCTTCTAAGACAGTCTAACAGGGTCGGCTGTAAGGTGGTATAATCAGTTGGATCGGGGCTGTATCCGTTCTTGGAAAGATCTGGCAAAAGCTTTCCAGACTCAGTATAAGCACATGATCGACATAGCACCGGATAGGTTAACCTTGCAAAATATGGGGAAAAGGCCACTGAGAGCTTCAAAGAATATGCTCAGAGGTGGATGGACATGGCCACCCAAGTATGACCGGCTCTGACTCAAAAGGAAATTACTGTCCTTTTTGTGAATACACTGCACGCTCCGTACTATGATAGACTCGTTGGCAATGCCACAAAGAATTTTGCAGATATAGTAACCTCAGGAGAGATGATTGAAAATGCTATCAAGAACGGAAAACTCGAAGGAGATAAGATATCCAATGCCGAGAGAAACGAGATACCTGAAAGGAAGGAGGAACATGTCCAGGCTATGGGAGAATTCACTTTGTATCCCCGGGTCTCTCCATATCAATCATGTTACTCTACCGATGTCTCTCCAAGTCATTATCCTTACCTTCCAGATATTCAAACACCTTATCCTATGTCAGCCACTGCAACTAGGCCGGCTTCCCAGAAATGACCATGGGGCAACCAAGAGAAATTTTCAGTCCCAATCTCTGACCTGTTGCAATTACTAATAAGGAACTGATATCTCACCCCTGTGCCTTTGAAAACAGCTCCAAACCCATCAGCAAGGAGTTATGACCCGAACAGCAAGTGTGAGTATCACATGGGGGCAATTGGACATTCAACTGAAAAATGCAGACGACTGAAGGAAAAGATTGAAGGTTTGGTCCACGATGGCATTTTGAATCCAGAGCTAGTCGAACAATGGAAATCCGCATTGCCATAAATCGGTTTCTTCACCACGGGTTTGGAGGATGAGAATGGTTACCTTTAAAAGCATGTCGACAAGCATTGAGGAATATGCATGTAGTTCTATGCCTCATCATGAAAGCACTTGTCTTATGTTGGCATCCACATGAAATAAATAAATTTTGAATTTCAAAGGCTTTGTGTTTGTTGTGTTTTAAGTTGAATTTGCAAGAATAAACATTAAAGAAATTCTTGATTTTGAAGAGCGCGTTCTTAAAAAAAAAAAATCTTTCTTCACGCTAAGAAATGATGAAATATCTCGAGATTATTGATGATCAATGATTAGAAATGACCCAACACCCTTCCCCATCTCTTTCGGACTTGCCTATGCTTGAATCCTTTGAGTTGAAACAGTCAATGCTTCCAGGAACATATTGTTGAATTTCAGAAACCATAGTCAGTGCAATAAGAAAAATGTAGATCCTAGTTTAGGTTATGAGCAATGAAACAAACTTTTTGAGAAAATCCGAGCCTTTTTGTGTCTCAAACAAGTGAAACTTTTTTCAAGAATATGGATTATGGTAAATTGATGTGTGTCAAGGTTATGCCAAAACCATTCACATCCTTTTCCGTAACCACAAAACAAGAGTTGCCCAGACGTCACTTCATGATTAACGTCTTAGGTAACAATGACAAAACCTGATTTTCTCGTGTTCCTAGAAAAAAGCTATTTTTGAACCATATTCTTTCTTGTCCCTTCGGAGAGCAAAAAAAAAGACTCGAGGTTTTCCTCGTTATGATACGAATTCTCATTTGTATGACCAATCAAATGATGCATCACTTGTAAATACGGAGGACACGCGGTGAATAAAGATGAATTAATTTTCGGAGCATGCATAAAAAAAATGAAAAAGAGAAAAGAAAGAAAATGAAAAACGAGTGTGGCATCATGCATTTATGAAATTCAAGATAGTTTCAAGAAAAAAAAAACTTTTCATTATTTTCCTCTAGGGAATGACTCTTCAATTTACGTGCTTGTGTTTGAGATGAAAAATGGCCATCTTTCATCATCCTTTCACAAATTATAAAATATCGTTTTGCTACCCCTTTGAGCCTAATGAATGCTTTCGTTCTTTCAACCCCGATCAAGGATCACCCTCCACGCTAGGAGGCAAATGCGAGGAAGGATCTCTTCGAAGGTCACAGATAGTGAAGTCTTGGTTCAAAGACAAAAGAAGAATGCCTTGAATCAAAGAGAAATTTGAGCTTCCAAATAACGACGGGCTCACCTTGTCAAAATAGAAATGCAAAAAAAAAAAAAAAAGGAGAGAAAAAGAAAAATGAAAGCAAAAAAATAGAAAAAGAAGAAAAGAACGGATGAAAATCATCGAATAAAGAGAAAGCTCAGAAAAGATAAATGTTTCGAAGAGAATCCTCCTCATCGAATGATCCTTGATTTGATCACCTTAAACACATGTTTGGGCCTATCTATCTTTTTTTCAGAACCTCGAACCTCGGCCTACATTACGTACTTGAAAAAGACCATTTTGATCGAGCATGGTCATTTAAAATTAATGAGTCTATTCTTAGAGAAATGCATGAGACTTCGGTCTCCTTTCTGGTTAAAAATCCTTTTTGGATAAGTCTTGATTTCTTGAATGCATGGTGAAACATTTAATGAAAAAATGAAAAATGGAAAGAAGGAGACTCTAGGGTGAAAACCCAACATGGGCATTCTAAAGTAAAATGGGAGAATTTCGGTGCCGTTTATGGTATTGTCAAGGCCATAACAAAAGAAGAGGTTATTTTGAAGAAATCAAGGAACATCTGGGAATTCCAAAATATTCCAAAACTGTCAACTCTCGTTTGGAGGTTTGACTTTAAAAAAACTGAGATCGTTTTCCTTTCCAGAATTAATTCTCCAGTTTGAACACCCCAGCTAGCCTTGACGTATGTCAAAAAGCCATGATTTGGAAACTAAAAGAAAGTTTGAATTTGTTTGAGTCCAAAAAAATCATGTTCTATAAAATCTGTTCCATTTGTGAGTCTAGCAAGGATATACATTTTTCCTGTTGTGAAGTTTCCTTAGATGAACTAAAATCTTGTGGTACCAAGCCTTCCGACTCAATTTGAAAAAATCGAATTGACACTCAGAAAAACTTCTAACAGTGATCATCAATCTTCAAGAGATGTGGATATCACAATATCAGACGATGACATTTTCAGCTCAAAAGTTTTCAGTTAATAAGCAAACGTTTTTCAAAAAAAAAACAAACAAAGCAAAAGCAGATAAATGAAAATATTTTTGGAAGAAACCATGTTTGATGTTGGCATAAGGCAAAGGTTCTTCTGGCCTAGAGGTATGAAACTATTGAGGTAGAAGAAATGAACACTCGGACTCCAGTTGATAAAATTTTGAAAAACTATCGGGGCAAAGAGATAGTTCCAAAGTGAAGAAAAGGGTTGATCTCTTACGAGGCACGAGCGTTTCAGGATACACTCTGTTTCGAAGAGGAAAAACGATTTGGAAAAGCTAAACCAAGATCAAAAAAACAAAACAATTGGGAACATTCGCATCATTCATTGAACATTCGCATATTTATTAAGTTTTGCATCTGCATCGTGTCGTAAAATGTGTACATTGTCTGTGGGTACTTGAACATGCATCATCAGGGGCATATGCATTGACTCCGCATGACATTCACATTTCATGCATGACATTGACTATTTGAATTCGCACATTCAGTGAGATTTTCTTCCAAGATGTGATTCTGAAAGATCTTTAGGTATGATCACCAAGACCTCCGGGCATCACTTTTAAAACCTCCGGGTTACCTCTTTTAAGTCCTCCGAGCACAGGAAAAGAAAAAGAAAATTAAAAAAGAAGACCTCCGGGCATCTGTTTTAAAACCTCCGGGTTACCTCTTTTAAGACCTTTGGGCATAGCAAAAAAGAGAAATTAGAAAAAAGACCTCCGGACATTTCTTTTAAATCCTTCCGGCACAGCAAAAGAAAAAGAAAATTAGAAAGAAAGAAGACCTCAGGGCATCTATTCTAAGACCTCCGGGAACCTCTTTTAAGATCTCCGGGCACCTCTTTTTCAAAGACCTCCGGGCATCATTTTTAAAACCTTCGGGTTACGATCTTTAAGACCTCCGGGCACTATTATCAAAAATCACCGATAAGACTTTCAGGCATCATTTTTAAAGAAAAGACATTTTAAGACCTCCGGGCATTATTCTCAGAAGTTATGTTTTCAAGACCTCCGAGCACTATTCTCAAAAATCACCGATAAGACCTCCGGGCAACTGTTTCAAGACCTCCGGGCATTATCCTCAAAAATCATGTTTTCAAGACCTCCGGGCACCTTTCTAAGAAAATCATTGGTAAAGACCTCTGGACATCATTCTCAAAGTCAAGAATAAGACCTCCGGGCACCACTTTCAAAGAAATAACATTTTTTAGACCTCCAAGTATCTGCTTTCAAAAACCTCCGGGTAACATCTTTCAAAATAACATTTTTCAAAACCTCCGGGTACCATTTTCAATTCTTCCGAAGTCAAACTCGTTACCTTGAGAAAGGTCGAGCCTCGGTATGATTAGTCAAGTGGCGATATCTGAAGAATCTGACAAGGAATTTCAAAACTAAACGAGAAAGAGATGGGATATCCAGAATGACTCTTCACTTTCGTAAGACTAATGTAGTAAGAGAGGTGATGATCTAAGTTGTGTTCAAACTCATTGTCAAAAATTCGAAGTTCGTTTTTAAATTTCAAAGTTGTGAAGCCTCTGATGAGAGGAGCGATTTATTTTCAAAGTTGTGGAGCCTCTGATGAGAGGAGCGATTTATTTTCAAAGTTGTGGAGCCTCTGATGAGAGGAGCAAATTATTTTTCCAAGTGATAGAGCCTCTGATGAGAGGAGCAATTTATTTTCAAAGTTGTGGAGCCTCTGATGAGAGGAGCAATTTATTTTCAAAGTTGTGGAGCCTCTGATGAGAGGAGCAATTTATTTTTAAAGTTGTGGAGCCTCTGATGAGAGGAGCAATTTATTTTCAAAGTTATGGAGCCTCTGATGAGAGGAGCAATTTATTTTCAAAGTTGTGGAGCCTTTGATGAGAGGAGCAATTTATTTTTCAAGTGATCGAGCCTCTGATGAGAGGAGCAATTTATTTTCAAAGTTGTGGAGCCTCTGATGAGAGGAGCAATTTATTTTTCAAGTGATAGAGCCTCTAAAGAGAGGAGCAATTTATTTTCAAAGTTGTGGAGCCTCTGATGAGATGAGCAATTTATTTTCAAAGTTGTGGAGCCTCTGATGAGAGGAGCAATTTATTTTCAAAGTTGTGGAGCCTCTGATGAGAGGAACAATTTATTTTCCAAGTGATAAAGCCTCTGATGAGAGGAGCAATTTATTTTTCAAATGATAGAGCCTCTGATTAGAGGAGCAATTTATTTTTTCAAGTGATAGAGCCTCTGATTAGAGGACCAATTTATTTTCCAAATGACAGAGCCTCGCTAAAAATGAATCTATATAACCGGACAAAATTGGTTATACTGTCTTTGCCCTATTCCTGATTCTCAGCAATGTGCAAAGAGGGGCAGCTGTAGTAACCAATTTTTGCCCGGGTCGGATCCAAATCTGACCCGGGCCATTTGCAAACAGGGCCTGCCCAATTTGCAAACCAAACCAAGCCCATTTCCCAACCTAAACCAGGCCCAAACCAGGCCCAATTTGACCCAACCCATTTCCCTAACCCAACCTAACCCTAACCAGAAACCCTACCACCCCCAAACCCTAGGCAGCCTGCAACACTCAACCACCTACCCCTGCCAACCCCCTACCCTGCCACAGCCACCCCCCACGCCACCCACCTCCACAAGCAACCCCTCCATAAAACCCACCAATCACCACCAAAAAAAAGAGGGGAGGGAGCCAGAGGCCTCAGCCAGAGGAGACCCCCACAGATTCGGATCCCCTGCAAAAAGAAAAACAAACCCCCTCCCTACCAAAAGCCAGAATCGGACCCCCCCTCGGAAACAGAAACCCAAAAAAAAAACAAAAAAAAACAGAGATCGGACCCCCAATCGGACCGATCTCCCCAAAACCCCTGAATACACACCCAACAGCAGCCACAAAAAAACAACCCCTAAAGCCCTGCAAAAAAAAAAAAAAAAACCACAAACAACAAAAAAAAAAAACAAAAAACAACAAAACCAAAAATCTAGATCTACGGGTCTCGGTGGGGATTCGGGCAAAACGGAGCCCGGATCTGAGAAGAAGAGATCGAGACGATTCAAACAAGGTATTTTGGAGACCATCGGTAGTCGACAGACGACGGCCGGCGCGGTGGTCCTGCCGCCGGATTCTGGGTTTGGAGGGGTTTTCTGGTTTGAATGAGGAGAGAGAGGGGGAGAAAAGATGAGAGAGAGAGGGAGAAGAAAAAAAATGAAAAAAAGAAAAAAATGGGCTATTTATAACCCCTTGGAGTGGGTCGAATGACCCGCGCGTCGACCTGCGGGTCGACCAGGGGTCCGCGTGGGTCTCCCGCTCCCTTTTTAAAAAAATAATTTGGCCTCAAAACGACGCCGTTTTAACCCAGGGTCCGCGCGTGGACCCAGATCCGACCAGGGGTCCGCGCGCCCGACCCAGGTTCAAAAAAAAAAAAAAGAAAAGAGCGCCAAAACGACGCTGTTTCGGGCAGAAAAAAAAACGAAAAAGAGAGGGAAGGTTCGGCCAACGCCGAACCAGGCCCAAAAGGCCTGGCCCCCAGCAGGCCAGGCCTGGTTTTGGGCCCAGCAGCCCAAAACCAGGCGTTTTGGGCCAGGAATGAGGAAAAAAAAAGGAAGAAAAAAAAAAGAAATTAAAATTTTAAAAAATAAAATTAAAATTTAGAAAAAAAAAAAAAGGAAAAAATAATAAAAAATAATAAAAAAAAGGAAAAATAGAAGGAAAAAAAGGAAAAATATAAAAAATATAAAAAATGAAAGAAAAAAACAAAATAAAAACAAAAACAAAAACAAAAACAAAAACAAAAACAAAAACAAAAAAAAAACAAAAAAAAGGCAAAAATTTACGATTATAAATGTTGACGTTTTGATTTTTTCAGGTGGTCGAGGACGAGCAAAGAATTTTACGGAGATCAAGTCCGGCATTTTGATTTTTTTGATTCTCGACATTTGTCAGGTATTATTTTAATTTTCTTATTTATTTTAATTACTATTTGTATTTATTTTTGTCCGGCATTCGATATATTTTTGTTATTCGGTTTCGATTTTAAAATATTAAAATAATAATTTTTATAATTAATACATGTCTTTTAAAATTATTTTTGGTAAATAAAATTCTCTAAAAACGGATTTCTTTCTCGGGATGGTCGAAGCATCAATCATTCTTTGAAATGGTCCGAGTAAGAATAATAATCGAAACATTATCGAAAATATCGGAATGATTCGAGAATTATTCTTACATAGATAATTTTCTTTATTTCGAAATTAATCATTAAAAGCATTTTAATTTATTTTTTAAAAAAAAAAAGAAAAAAAAGAGATTTTAATAAATATTGATTAACCGACGACGGAATTCGAAGGACGTCACGGTAGTGATTCTTAAGATATCTTGAGGTGAGAGAATCTCGTTAAATATCACCACAAGTGGTGGGAGTGCTTAGCGATATGCTCGATACAAAAATTCGTAAAAGAAAAAAAATGAAAATAATAAAAATGAATAAATAGTGATTGCGCTCGATATTTTGCCATGCTCGTGTTTTTAATATTATGATTTGAATGTTTAATTTTATGGTAAGTCGTATGCATCCGATATTTAAATATTCGCATCATACGCATTTAAATAAAAATGGATGTAAATTGCCGACGACGGAATTCGAAGGATATCACGGTTGTGATTCCTAAGATGTCTTGAGGTGAGAAGATCTCGTTAAATACCACCGAGAGTGTCGGGAATATTTAATGAGTATTTTCGATAATAAATTTGTGTTCACTTTAGTTTTTCAAAATAATAATAATAATCCAAAAAAAATTCAAAAATAATAAACATGTTTTTTTTTAATAAAATAAAATAAAAAGAAAAGAGAATTATTTTTAAATAGTGATGTTGAGTCCATTAAATCGAGATTTAAGATAACGCGTGATTAAATGGTACCGTTTTCTAAACGGGCGTTGCGGGGGTGCTAATCCTTCCCCGCACGTAACCGACTCCCGAACCCAACTTTGTTTTACTCTCCGGTTCAAAGCGCGGACTTCGAAATTGGTTTTACAAAATGTTTTAATTAATTTTAAAATATTTTCCTAAAATCGGTTTTTAATAGGTGACCAATCACACCTAGCAAAAAAAGATTGGTGGAGACTCCATTTTGTGTTTTCAAATTCGTCACTAGCGGTCGAAAAACCGTTATGACACATTTCATTCTCACAATTTATATAGCATATGAAATCCAAATCCAAATTCTCAAATTCTCAAATTCTCAAATTCATATTCCCAAACATAGCATAATAGTTTTGAAAAGTTCTAAGATAAATGAAATCAATATAACGTTATTTAAGAGGTTTTTTTATATGGGGAATTCGAAAAAGATTGAAACTTAATGAATAGACAAGTTGATTGAATCAATCAACACAAATGAAGAATTATAATTCTTGATAATTCTCTATAAATAGAGATGTTAGAAATCATTCCAAATGACTACAAGTTCTTAATTTTTTCTCTCGTTCTCAAATATACTAAGGCCTAGTTTAGCATTGCTTCTGCCACAATTTTTGAGGTCAAAAGCTACTTTTCACCACAAATGCAATGCTAAACAGATAAAAAAATTTGGCTTTTGCTGTTGAAACCATGTTTTGAAAAGCTAAACCAAAAAGCCAAAAAATATAGCTTTTGGATTTAAAAACTGGCTTTTGGATAAAATAACTTTATTATCCTCACATCTCTATATTTTTAATATTTTAAACATATCTTTTTTTGACATTTCAATTTTCTACAACACTTTTTCACAGCAATGCTAAACACTTAAAAGTTTTTAAATCATAGTTTTTCATCACACTTTTTTCAACACAAGCTTTTTTCAACCTAAGCTTTTTTCAACAGTAATGCTAAACTAGCACTAAGTCTCTTATACATTATTTTTTGTAGAAAATAATGTATAAAAAAGATGATTTTATTGCTCATTAGAAAGTGTTTAGTGGTTTGAGTTTATTAGTGTAAATTGCACTCAGACAAGGATTTCATTGTATCCAATGACTATTCGATTCACCCTGTTGCACACTATAAATATTGGGGGCAAAATAAAACTAAAGGAAAGTGACATTTGCAGCATGTCTTGAAGTCATATTCTCTCATGTTATGACTTTCCATTTTATACTCACCAAGAAAACAACAATCTTTAATAAATTTACCAATTGCATTCGAATGTCATGTTTAGGAAGCAAGGCATCCGAATGTTAGATTAATAGCATTCGAATGACATGTCTTGGAAGACATTCTGACTTAAAATAACAAAGGGGCATCTAAATGCCCTGATTCGAATTCGAATGCCCTAGTACAAATTTTCACTCAAAAGCAAATATTTATCCTAAAATCATATGGCATTCGAATTCTCAAGCTTGGACATTCGGATTCCCATATTAAAACCTCTTAAATCAACTTAAATTGATTTCCTTTGTCTTAGAACTTTTCAAAGCTATTATATAGTTTCTCAAATACTAGTTTCACATTAATTGATTATTTAATCAATTAATATTTTATTCTTTCACTATATTTTGAAATATTCCAATACTTCATGTTTAGTTATTAATTATAGTTTTCGCGACTTTTTATTTTGATCATCTACAATGTTTTTGAAATTTAATTTTTTGATCACTCAATCGTTAGAGATTAACGGTTGATTAATGTGGTATGTCACATTATTTGACATTCTTTATATGGTATTCTCATGTCATATAACTATGTCACATGGCAGTATCGGCGTTGTATTATAATTTTAAAAAAAATAAAATAAAATAAGTTACACATTCACTTAACTTGAATTTTTATTTTGCCCATTTAACTTTGAAAAATTGCAATTTAATCACCAAAATTTATAAATGGCTGCAATGACTATTGTTATAAATGGCTGTCATGACAAATTACACAACCGTGATTTCATATTGTTATAAATGGCTGCCACGACTATTGCAGCAGACATGAAAGGAAAACACACTATTTCCTTCTTGCTAAATTCTCTCTTCTACTTCTTCTTAATTAACTCTCTATTTCTTTCCTCTTTTTGTTTTCTTTTTCCTTCTCTTTTATTAACTGTCTCTTGAATTTGTCTTGCATCATATTCTTCCTGAAACCGCCTCTTAATTATCTCCTATGGAAATTGCAAGCCTTGTCTTAGAGGCTATCTCATCTTTGTCTGGTTGTTGCAGTGCAACAGAAAGAGAGTACCTTATCTCGATCTGTCATCTCGAAAAGAATATAAGATCTTTGAGAAGTGAAAAAGAAAAGCTTAGGCAGCAAAGAGACGATGTGAGGACCAAAGTTGAAACTGCTGAGCGGCAACAAATGCGGCGTAGGGAGCAAGTCGATGGATGGTTACGGCGAGTAGAAGAACTGGAAGCTGAACTTAAAAAGATTTTACCAGAAGACGAAAGGGAGCCTCAACAAAGATGTTTCTGCAACTTTTCTCCCAAAAGTTTGAGGTCTCGTTACAAGCTCGGGAAGCAGGTAATCAAAAAATTGAAAGTTATTTCTGAATTGAAAACGGAGGGAAATTTTGGTGATGTTGCTGATATGTTGCCCCCGCCCTTGGTGGATGAAATGCCTCTCGACGATACCGTGGGCATGGATTCAAAATTTAGGGAGGTTTGGAGCTACTTTTGTGATGAACGAGTGGGAATCATTGGAATATATGGCCTGGGGGGGGTTGGCAAAACCACCCTCTTGACTAAAATCAACAATGAACTAATTGGCAGAGTTGGTCAAGATTATGATGTGGTGATATGGGCCGTGGTGTCAAGGGATCAGAACATGGAAAAGGTCCAGGATCAAATTGGCCGAAAACTAGGCTTCCCTGATAACATATGGAGTGGAATGAGCCAAAATGAGAAAAAAAATTCCATCTTCAGGGTGTTGAAAACAAAAAGATTTGTGCTGTTGTTAGATGATGTCTGGGAGGTTTATGATCTTTCAAAAGCTGGGGTTCCACTGCCCAGTGAACAAAACAAGGCCAAAGTAGTACTCACAACACGTCAAGAGGATGTGTGCGATCTCATGTATGCACAAAGGAAGTTCAAAGTGAATTGTTTAGCGCGGAGGGAAGCATGGGAATTATTTCAAAGCAAGGTGGGAGAAGAAGTCCTACAGTTGGACCCAGCCATACCCAAACTAGCAGAAACGATTGCAAACGAATGTAGCGGTTTGCCGCTTGCACTCATCACTGTTGGACAAGCCATGCGTAGCAGAAGAACCATTGAAGAATGGCGTTATGCGGCCACCACGTTGAGGAAATCTGCTGCTGAATTCACTAGTATGGAGAAAAAGGTACTTTCTCTACTAGAGTTCAGCTTTGATAGCTTATCCGATGATACTACTAAATCTTGCTTCTTGTATTGCGCACTGTATCCTGAAGATTGGTATCAGGATAAAAATAATCTTATAAATACTTGGGCTGGAGAAGGATTTTTAGATCAAAGTGATGATCTGAATGAAGCTTATGATATGGGCAACCATATTATAGGCACCTTAAAGCTGGCATGCTTGTTGGAAAGTGGTGAACGTGTCGGAGATAATTTTGTTAAAATGCATGACATGATTCGAGACATGGCACTGTGGGTAATTTCAGACAAGGGAGCTAGGAAGGGGAAGTTTTTGGTGCAAGTTGGTGTCAAATTGACCAAAGCACCTGCACTCTCACAGTGGGAGAGGGCTGAAAGAATATCACTGATGAACAATTCTATTGATCAACTAACAGGAACACCTAGGTGTCCCAATCTGTTGACTTTGCATCTTCGACAGAATGCTTTGAAAATGATATCAAATAGCTTCTTTGATTTGATGCCTTCTCTTAAGCTGTTAGACCTATCTCATAATAAAAGTTTAGCAGAGTTGCCCAGAAGCTTTTTTGAATTGATCTCCTTGCAACATCTTGACCTTTCTTATTCAGGGGTTAAAGAGCTGCCTCTGGAATTTAGAAAACTAACCAAGTTGAAATTTTTATATGTGAATAACATGGATAAACTTCAGAGTCTTCCACAACAGGTTCTATCAAATCTCTCAATGTTGAAAAGATTGGACTTGTTCCATTCTGGTATTTCAGATCAAGTAGTGGACGGTAATGTCTTTTCTGGTGGTAATGAACTGTTGATGGATGAACTGGAGTGCTTATCGGACCTGCAAGCCTTAAGTTTCACTGTAAAAAGCGAGCATGCGCTGCAAAAATTTTTGAGGTCAGATAAATTACAAAAACTCACATATGGCCTTGACATTGAGTTATGCAGAGGTACTACTATCCTGAGACTTCAGAATGATATGAGCTTGTCTTGGGTTCAAATCGGTAATTGCAGTGAATTGGAAGAATTGGCTATTGACTGGGTTGGAGGAGGAGGGCAAGAAATGGTGCCTGAGAATCCATGCAACAACGCAAGATGTTTTGTTCACCTTGGTAGTCTCATAATCAAGAACTGTAAAGTTCTGGTGCATCTGAATTGGCTTATTTGGGTCCCAAATCTCAACTCTCTAGAAATTGCGAATTGTGAAGCAATGAAAGAACTTATAGGCGATGGTGATGGAGTTGAGATAATAGAGGAAAGTTCGGTTTTCCGCTATCTCCAGACGTTACAGCTTCATGATCTACCCCAACTGGAGAGCATTTGTAGTCATCCCTTGTCCTTTCTCTCTCTGCGCCAAATCCATGTGTTTGACTGCCCAAAGCTCAAGAAACTCCCATTTCATGCCAACAGCGCCAAGGACAAACTACATACTATTGCAGGACAGGAAGCATGGTGGAATGGACTACAATGGGAAGACATGGCCATAAAATCTAATTTCTCCCCTTACTTCCGGGACACTGATGCTCCAGCCAAACCATAATTTGATAGTTCGGGATTCTCAAGCATATTCCCTTTGGCTTGGAAGCAATTTGCTTTAAGTTGACTGGAGATTTCTGGATAATTAATTTCTGTTAGTTGATCAGTACGTTCTATAATAAGTCCTTTAATCTGGTGTGTTTGGACCATAGTTATGGTTTGCATCTGTTAATTACTTTTTTGTCAGCTTGGATATGTGTCTTAAAGTATTTCTATGGCATATCGAGTGAGTGTGGGTTCTTAAATTGTTTCTTAGCAATTTTTTTTTTTGGCTTGTTTCCCTTTAACTTTGTTATATTGTAATAATTTTCTGTAATCAGAACAAATAATTCCATATCTATCTTGAATTATTTCTTTAATTAGCATTATAGGGACAATAATTTGGGAAGGCAATGAAATTCTTGGAGTATACTTGGTAGGGGTTGGAAAGTCGTGAGCTGCTACTTCGACGAGCACAAGGAGTCGAGCATGATAATAATGGACATGACAACTATTTTCGTTTTTATGTCTTATAATATCCGGATTCTTCAATTTTTTTTTTAAAATACGTGTTGGGCATATATTTGATATGAGTATAAGGTATGATCCTCCAAATATATGAATTTTTTTAAAAAAAATTAAATATAACCGTATTAGACACATATTTATATCTGACATTCGCTCAAGTTCTAGTAACATAGCTGATGTCTTTCATGGTTTTATCATTCTAAATCCTACAAGCCCTTTTTCTGTTGAGAAGTGGAACCAGAAAATCCATACATATTTTACGTGATTGTGGTTATTTGTGGAAATTAAGTGATTCCTGTTTGCTCACATAATTAAAGAATGCCTGATTGATTATTATCATTGACGACTTAATTTCTAAACATAATTAACTCTATAGCTTCATTCTGCTCAATCCCTTTTTGGATAGCTATAATTCAGTAATTAATGACAGGTGATTGGCTGATTACTACAGATCCGTGACAAAGTTTTAGGTAAATTTATTTCAAAAATGCATAGCCAATACCAATAAGGAAATTCTGGTTTAAAGAAATTTCTAACAGAGAAATATATGAATGGGTATTTTGCATTTGATAGCCCTAGCTAGGTTGTTTCTTCGTCAAAAATAATTCAGTATTGAGCCTACCTACATCAAGTTTAACTTGTATTTCCAAATTTATGGAAAGATACATAGATCATGATTAAACTCCTGGCAATCTTCTTTTATTTATTATAATTGTTGTTTAATGTGCAAAACTGAAGGCTTAATTTAAGTATAATTTGGCCATAGGAAGTCCTATATCAAGGTAGTAAATTCACTGCATTCATCACTTTGATATTATGCTGCAACAAAAGATAACCATGTCATACTCATATCCCACATTCGCTCAAGTTCTAGTAACATAGCCGATGTCTTTCATGGTTTTATCATTCTAAATCCTACAAGCCCTTTTTCTGTTGAGAAGTGGGACCAGAAAATCCATACATATTTTACGTGATTGTGGTTATATGTGGAAATTAAGTGATTCCTATTTGCTCACATAATTAAAGAATGCCTGATTGATTATTATCATTGACGACTTAATTTCTAAACATCAATTCTTTACCTAAAACTCTGTAATTAATGATAGGTGATTGGCGGACTGCTACAGATCCGTGACAAAGTTTTAGGTAAACTTATTTCAAAAATAGTTGATTTCCTCTTTTTCATCTTCCCACTTGCCTTTCTTACCTAACAATGCTTAGTTGATGGAAATTGAGGCAAGTTGTCGAGAATATCATAATCAAGGGAACTGCATAGCCAATACCAATCAAGAAATTCTGGTTTAAATAAATTTATTACAGAGAAATACATGATTGGGTATTTTGCATTTGATAGTCGTCCTAGGTTGTTTTCTCGTCAAAAATAATACAGTATTGAGCCTGGGCCTGGGCTGGCTATATACATCAAGTTTAACTTGTATTTATTAACAAACCGAAGTGACCAAATTGATGGAAGGAAACATAGATCATAATTAAACTTCTGGCCAATCTACTTTTATTTACTACAATTGTTGATTAATGTGCAAAACTGAGGGCTGAATCTTAAGCATTTGAAGGTATTTGAGCATAATTTGCCCATAGGAGGTTCTATATCAAGGTAGTAAATTCACTGCGTTCATCACTCCATAGGAGATTGATATTATATATGCTGCAACAGAAGATGGAATGTGTGTGTCTGTTTGCTGCAACAAAATTCCAAAATCAAAATCATCCAAGAAATGAAACCCCAAAGTCATTAATCTGAACATATATATGACTTACATCTCTAACTCTTTTATTCTCAATACAAATCCTAGAATTTTTTCATCATGTAATATAGAAATAGAGAAAATAAATAAATATAAAAGCATCTAATCATTCTTCATGCACTTCTTGTAGCAGGAATTCACATAGCTCTCAGTTTTCTCCTTATCTGAAGAAATCAAGAACAAACCCAATACATTATAAGAATCATATATATCCCTAACAATAACAAAAGCTAATCGTCGATATAATCCTTTTCTGGAAAGATATAAAAAGTTGTGAGAGAGAAAGATAAAAGGTAAGAAGTTTTCGTACCGGACAAAAGACCAACAGGCATGGATTGTGCACAATTATTAGTACAGTCATAGAGAAACTCCAAGTGCGGAAGCCTGCATCTCAACTCACAGACTTGGAGACATATATTGGTAGCCAAGGGAGGCATCAGTTTTGAGCACTTGAGACCACACTTGTCTTCACAATCGAGTTGTGGTGGTGCCACTGGTGGTGTATCTATAGGCAAAGGAGTTGCAGGAGGTATCAGGGTTTCTGGTGGCTGATGAGGTGCAGTTTTATCAGGTAAAAAGTTGAGGGAAGTTAAATCTTCTTCCTCCTCGAATGCTTCCTCCAGAATCTGACCATGTGCTATAACTAGCGCAATCATAGCAGAAACGATAAACAGCATTGAAATGGGCTTGTTTCTTCCCTCCATGGCTACAAATTTCTCTTAATTGTGAAGATTTTCTAATGATTTTGATGTTTTTGTGGTCTGGAAAGCTGAACACTGTACCAATATTTATGGGCAAGGGGTATGGAAAAAGCAATCATTGTAAATTTGAAATTGGAAATCCCATAATTTCTTCCCACGATTGTAATTAATCAAAAGTTTTAATTAATTGCCAATTAAAGGAATAAATAATTGAACAGAAATCAAGTGCTGAAGTTTTGGTCATTGTGGAAAATAGAAAGCAAAATCACAATTTGTGCAATAGTGTTTGAAACTCTGGAAATTTGTTCAGGTCCAAAAGCATTGGACCTTGTAATATATAACAAGCTCAAAGGTTTTTAACATTTTTCCGAAAATTAATAGCCCATTTAATTTTTTTTTTTTTACTCCTAGAATATCGTACCTAATGTTCAAACAATCAAGCGCTTAAGCAATATATTGGTCTATAACCATGCATGGTTATGGTGCAAGTAGAAGCAATCTTTGTAAACTTCACATTCACATCCTTAATCAGAGTTGACAACAATCTGAATGGAGAAAATTTAATAGCCATAAATTTATCCCGTATGAATCACATAACCCCAAAGGGCATGAAAACAAAGCCACGACGCTACATGAGTCTCTCAGCAGCCCTCTGTTGGAATATGGTATGGCTCAAAGTCACATTTGGTGGCTTAGCACCAATAATGGAGCTACCACTTGCACCACTTGCACCACCAATAATGGAAGCTACCACTTGCAAATGGATGGTGGCTATGGTGGCTACCACTTGCAAAGTGTTCACACCAAGATAGGTGGTGGAAGGTGGCTATGGTGGCTGACACTTGCTTAGTGTTCACACCTTGATATTATGGCTATAAATAGCCATGTAGAGTAAGAGAGAAAATGAGAGAGTTGAGTAGAGTTGAGTATGTGTTAGAGCTAAATTGTTGAAGCAAATACTCTATGTTTATAGAGTAATTCGGTATTGTGTTGAGTTGTGAGTTCAGTGCTTGTGTAGCACCTTGAATTCTGTATATGTTTGTACTCTAAACTCCATTAATACAAAGCTTCAAGCTCCTCCTCCCGTGGACGTAGGCACAGTTGCCGAACCACGTAAAATATCGGTGTTTTTTCAGTGTGTTTAAATCGGTTTTAGTAATATCAATTCGCTTCCGCACAACAAATTGGTATCAGAGCCAATTTTTACGTAAAACCGAGTTTGTTCGATTCTGTCCGTTTTTCAAAAGTGCTCCAATTTGTGTTTTGAAAATACCAGGTTGAAGAGGTCGTCGAGAGGAGTGCAGCAGAATCAACCGGAGCGCCAGAAGCCTCCGCACGCGCCGCCACGCGCCGCCAGAAGAGGAGCTCACGCGCCCCACGCGCCCACGCGCCGCACGCGCCTCTGGAGGTTGAAGACGCGTGAAACCCACGCGCCCACGCGCCGCACGCGCCAGCCAGAGGTTGAAGACGAGTGGGTCTCACGCGCCCCACGCGCCCCACGCGCCGGTGAGCCAGCAGCCTTCACGCGCCCACGCGCCGCCGCACGCGCCCCACGCGCCGCCGCAGCTCCGACCAACTTTTTCGGGCTATTTTTTGAGCCGTTTCCGAACACTATTCCGAGACTTTTCCGAGCCGGTTGAGCTAAACCGAGTCCATTTCGAGCCATTTGTAGCAGAATATTCGCAGAATATTCACCGTGTGTCCAAAATTTACACAGTTGGACCCGTTCCTGGCTATTTCGACTATTCCGGACTCAACCGCGGCATCCGTTTTTCCATACAGGTACCGGAAAAACACTTTGTTGGTAATTTTGTTTTATTACCATGGCAGAATCATTAGAGACACATGAAACAACCAGCAGCGCACGATCAAGTTCTTATATCAGAAAGAACTCGATGACCACTGCAAAGTTCGAGGTGGAGAAATTTGATGGCACCACCAACTTTGGCATGTGGCAGTGCGAAGTTCAGGATCTGTTATTCCGAGAGGGTTCATATATCGCTCTGGAAGACAGGCCCAGAGATATTTCGGAAGATGACTGGAAATTTGTCAACCGTCAGGCTTGTGGCACAATCCGGTTATGCCTAGCCAAGGACCAGAAGTACTTTGTCATGAGAGAGAATAATGCAAAAACTCTCTGGAAACAACTTGAGGACAAGTACATGACAAAAAGCATGGAGAACAGACTCTATCTGAAGAAGAAGCTGTTCCGCTTCCAGTATATGCAAGGTATCACCATGCAGGAGCATCTAGTAAGTTTTAACAAAATCCTCGCTGATCTTGAAAATCTAGATGCAAATATCTCTGATGAAGATAAGGCTCTTACTCTGTTAAATTCCTTGCCTGATAGCTATGATCATTTAACCACTACACTGTTGTATGGTAAAAATGATATAGAATATGTTAATGTTAGTAATGCTCTGGTGAATAATGAGTATCGGAAAAAGGATCAGCATGATCACCAGAATACTACACCAGAAGCTTTAACTGTGTACAGAGGCAGGACGGACAACCGAGGAGCCGGAGAAAACAAGCGAGGTAAATCCCGCTCAAGGAGGGGATCATCGAGAACACGACTCTCGAGGGACGAGTGTGCCTTTTGCCATGAGAAAGGGCATTGGAGGAATAACTGTCCCAACATGGAGAGGTCGATTGTGAGTGTAGCTCAAGAATCTGAGGGAGAGGAAGACTCTGCATTTACGATTTCCACAACAACACACTCTTCAGATCAATGGATTCTGGATTCCGGATGTTCCTACCATATGTGTCCGAACCGGAAGTGGTTCTCAAACTTCAAAGAGTTTGATGGAGGGATTGTCCATATGGGCAATGACAATACTTGTCACACTAGAGGCATCGGAACGATCCGACTGAAAATGCATGACGGTACAATCAGACAACTTACAGACGTAAGGTATGTCCCTGATCTCAAGAAGAACCTCATATCACTGGGGTCTTAGACTCAAATGGTTACAAGGTGACCATTCAGAATGGAGTCCTGAGAGTTGTACGTGGAGCATTCTTAGCAATGAAGGGTTATATGAAGGGAAATCTGTATCTCCTTGACAGAGAAACCGTGACAGGCAGAGCAGCAGCCTCTCACAGAATGATGGGATAATCCGACACTTCAATGTTCCTAGCACTCCCCAGCAGAATGGAGTTGCAGAAAGGATGAACCAAACTTTGGTTGATAAAGTTCGCTGCATGTTATCCCAGTCGAGCTTGAGCAAAGCATTTTGGGCGGAGGCTTTATTGTTCGCCTCCCACATTATCAACAGACTAACCTCCACCGCAATTGATGGGAAGACTCCCATAGAGGTGTAGTCCGGATATTCTGCCATTGAATATGATCGGCTTCGTAGTTACGGATGCAAAACTGGATCCTAGAGCCAAGAAAGCTGTCTTCATGGGCTTTAGTGAAGGAGTAAAAGCAGTCCGATTGTGGAACCTTGAGTCAAAGAAAGTCATCGTAAGCCGAGATGTTGCCTTTGACGAATCTGTAATGCTGAAACTGTCAACTCCAGAGAATGTGAACCAAGATTCTCTAAAGCAGGTGGAGTTTTGAATCAGAAGATGCTGGTTAAAATTCAGATGAATCTGAACCAGAATCTGATGACACCTTAATTGAAGTGGAGGAGTCATCACCAGAAATCTTTCAGCAACTTGAATCAGTTGTCACCAGTAGACCGAATAGACATATTCGGAAACCTGCTCGATACACAGACGTGGTGGCATACGCCCTTCCAGTAATTGATGATGATGTTCTGATCAATTACAAAGAAGCTGTAAACAGCCCTGTGCATGCCCAGTGGAAGGAGGCGATCAGACTTGGAAGTTAGTTCCACTTCCAACACTCAAGATATCAATTGGGTGCAAATGGGTCTTTGCCAAAAAGGAGAGTGCTACCGGCAAAGACAGTATCAGATACAAAGCCAGATTGGTAGCCAAAGGTTAGGCTCAAAAAGAAGGAATAGACTACAATGAGGTATTTTCACCTGTTGTTAAGCATGCATCTATTCGGATCTTATTGGCTTTAGTAGCACTGTATAACCTAGAGATAGTTCAACTTGATGTAAAAACTGCATTCCTCCATGGTTCCGTAGAGGAGGAAATTTGTATGACTCAACCAGATGGTTCTGGAGTCCCCGGTCGCAGAGATTACAAAAGCAAGTTGAACCGATCACTGTGGTCTGAAACAATCCCGTGACAGCTGTACAAACGGTTGGACTGTTTCATGACAGGATGAAAAGTACACACACAGTCAATTTGATCACTGTGTTTATTTCCGGAAACTTCAAGATGGATCATTTGTCTATCTGCTGAAAAAGGCAAGGTGGAGATCGACAGGCTGAAGGCTCAACTGAGCTCAGAGTTCGAGATGATCTTGGAGAAGCTAAGAAAATTCTTGGGAAGTAGACAGAAAAATTGACTCAGGCTCAGTGCATTGATGAATCATGCCAATGCAGTAGGTGCCCTGATATGTGAGTAATGGTGTGTACATTTGAAGGAGAAAGGAGGAAGCTCTGATCTGTGAATTCTCTCTGTGGATTCTCGCCAAGGTGGAGATTGTTGGAATATGGTATGGCTCAAAGTCACATTTGGTGGCTTAGCACCAATAATGGAGCTACCACTTGCACCACTTGCACCACCAATAATGGAAGCTACCACTTGCAAATGGATGGTGGCTATGGTGGCTACCACTTGCAAAGTGTTCACACCAAGATAGGTGGTGGAAGGTGGCTATGGTGGCTGACACTTGCTTAGTGTTCACACCTTGATATTATGGCTATAAATAGCCATGTAGAGTAAGAGAGAAAATGAGAGAGTTGAGTAGAGTTGAGTATGTGTTAGAGCTAAATTGTTGAAGCAAATACTCTGTGTTTATAGAGTAATTCGGTATTGTGTTGAGTTGTGAGTTCAGTGCTTGTGTGCACCTTGAATTCTGTATATGTTTGTACTCTAAACTCCATTAATACAAAGCTTCAAGCTCCTCCTCCCGTGGACGTAGGCACAGTTGCCGAACCACGTAAAATATCGGTGTTTTTTCAGTGTGTTTAAATCGGTTTTAGTAATATCAATTCGCTTCCGCACAACACCCTCCACATCCAAACTTCAGACATCCAGCTTTAGGTGGAGAAAACAAAAAGTGACAACTCTAACTCTCACACATAGATGCAAGATCAGCAACCAAATTTGTAATAATCCACTGCAATCCCCGGTAAAATAAATTGCCATCAAACATGCTGAGAAACAGATCAAGAGATTGTGAAAACTTCAAAGACAACTCCAATGGATATCGGCAAACTTAAGGTATACAAACCAAATAGCAATCCAAATGAGCCAAAACACCCAGAGATAGCCCCACTCAAATCAGATGAAAAAAAACCAAGTCATTAATGCAAGAGAAAGTAACTTCCTTTAGAACATGAGTGCTCAAACCAGAAAAAGCTAATTGTGATGTTCAGGTAATAATATATCATCCCTCCCCAAGTCAAGCATCTGTAAACGAGACCAGACAATAAAATCAAATAAAAAAACAGATTCAGCTCCTTCCAAAGAAAGTCGGATAAACGAAACAATCCCCCATAATTAAAGAAGTAGAGAGTAACCACATACTATCACCATTAGTATCAACAAAGACAAAAGAAATGAGCATTAATACTTTTTGATATCCTTTTACCAAAAACAGAATTTGCTTGGAGCCAAAAAGCTCAAAATATCAACATATCCCACCATTCCACAAACAACCAGACAACAATTAAGCCCCACTAGATAATCATAGCTCCACAGACATCGAAATTAGCCTAAAGCAACTCCACCACATCTCGTTGGCCCATATTTTTCACAAAAGCTAATCTAAGAATTCTAGAATCCCCGACCACACTGGCATCCTGAAAACACACCTCAAAAGCCAATTTAATTCTTTTCTTACTGTAGAGGGTGTTTTTGATCAGGTGAGGAAATGTTGCAAACCAGTAAAACGAGATGTCGTAGAGAGATGGCGGAGAGGAAGATTGGAGCAGACCCTGGAGAACAAGTGCGGTGGCAGGTGGTGGTGATGAAGGCTGTAAGTGGCTGAGGACGGTGGAAAGTATGGTGGTTGTAGAAATTGCAGAGAAAATGTTGGAGAGAATTCTTAACGTCAGAAAATTTGTCAAATGGCCAAAAGATCCTAAATGAAGCATTTGAGCTTCTATTTATAGCCTCTTCAAAGAGGTTATCAGGAGAAGTTATTAACAGAGTGGGAAGTTATTTTATATCAACTTCCTCTCAATTATGGGTGGTGGAGAGGTTATATATGATAGTGGGAGAAATGCCAGTTATGGGAGGTTACATTAGGAGAAGTGTTTCAGTCACATGTAGTGAATGAAGGCTACTGACAGCACGCTTGAGAATGCACTGTCTGTTCAGCGGGATAGGGAAGCACTTGTGTTCCAGGGAAAGGTTAAGAAGCGAACTTCTTAACAATCTCCATATCTGAGCCTCCAAGCCATGCTCTCCAAGACATCCCAAGAGTGGAGCAAACTCAAGAATCCTGCCAACCTTCCCGGGTTAGCTCCACAGTCTTCATGTAGTTGTGTATTACTGCAGGAAGTCCTGCTACCAAGAAGCGACGTGCCAAGCGACGTGCCAGGAGACGTGCCAAGAGACGTGCCAAGCGACGTGCCAAGCGACGTGCCAAGAGCGCTGCTGACAGGGAGGCTATTACTAAAGCCCGCTTCATATAAGATTTGTTCCTACATAAAATTTTATTGACCAAAAACAAGTGTCTACATTTTGCCCCCTGCATGAGAATTTTTTATTGTAAAAAATTCTTATGCACTGTAAATAACATCAAATATGAAAATATATAATTTCGAAATTTGATATGATTATCCCACATTTTTTTTAAAGAAAATGTAAAATTAATGATACATGATATCATGCATGTGATACTAGAACAATAAGAACATATGATGGTTTGGCATTGGGTTCTTGAAGATTTTAAACCTTTAAACGACCCAATTGCAATGTAATAAAAATAAATAAATAAAAATAAAATAAAATGGGTCTTCATGATATCATGTTTAAGTTCAATATTTATAGGCGCGAAAGTGTGTTAAAGCTAGATGATTTTGTAGAGTATTTGTTTAGAAGTGAAAGGGATGCTAAAAATAATAATAATAAAAAAATAAAATAAAAAGATTAACGGAATGGATGAACAAAAAGTATAGGCAAACTGCCTGCATGCATCCCGGTCATGCCCCCTCTTTTTTTTTTTGAATAAATAAATAAATAATAATAATAAGAAGAAATAAATAAATAAATAAAAAATCTAAAGAGATAAAGAAAGATAAATATCTTTTTAGAGTTCAAATAGCACAAGGACACTACATATTGTCTATAAATACGAAGGTCACTTGAAAAATTATTTTCAATAATCTCAAAAGCTCTTCCCAAGCAAAAAAAAAAAAATTCAATTCTTTTCCTCAATTTTTTCTTTGAGAAAAGGTAAATTCTCATCCATGTATCTCTAAATTTTTTTTATTAAGACATGAGATGAAAATTTTTATATGAGAATTGATTTTGATTTTGTTTCTTTTAACTCAAGAATAAAATAGGGTTTTGGAATTTTTTTTTTTATAAATCTTATATGCAACGGGTTAAGGAAGCACTATCAAAATTTTTTAAAAAAAAAAAAAAACGTTTTAACATGGGGAGGTCTGGAGGCCACTATAAAAATTTGTTGTCTTGCAAATTTGATAACAAATAAGGTGCAAAGATTCAGCTGAGGGGGTGGGGGGGCTGCAGGCGGGACCTGCAGGCGGGGAGGGCCTGCAGGCGGGGAGGGCCTGCAGGCGCGGGGCCTGCAGGCGGGAGGGGCCTGCAGGCGGGGGGGCCTGCAGGATTTTTTTTTTTTTTTTAAAGAATTATTAAAAAGAAAAATTTTAATCAGATTAATAAATAAATGTATATTTTTAAAATCAAGCATGCTTTATTAAAAGTAATAAATAATATATATATATTTTTATGCTACTTGAATAAGAATACTTACTTGACCTTTTGTTGTTGTTTTGCAGGATTTTCACACTCATCATGGTGAAAACTATGAACATACACCGGCCAAGTTATGGGCAGCCCTCCAGAGATGCTATTCCACCTCCAAAGAAAAGGAAACAGACTGCTGGCAGAATTCCCACTCAAAAGATTACTCTTAGAACGAACAAAGATGGTTTAGTCCCTGCTGTGCCCAGGTATTGGGAGGATTCAATAATCAAGGCGGGCGGGGCTGATCGTTTTTGGGAATATGTAAATGAGAATGAGTATGGTCAACATCCGCCTGCGCCAGCTGGATACACCTTCAAATATATCAATCCTGAGTCACGTGAGAGAGAGTATATCCCAGGCAATTCTGTCTTGAAGTTCAGATTTGAGCAAGGACAATTTCCACTTTCCATTACCAAACTTGCCAATACCTGTCCAGTTCAAGGATGGGATGAGTGGATAAATAAAATCTTGGCGAAACCTGCTAATGTGAGCATCCTTTCGAAGGCAGGAGTACTTCATGCTGTCCGAATTAGTTCCAAGCTCCTCCAAATAAAGAAGGAGAAGAAATTAGAGGTGTGACGTGCTATTCTTGCTAGATGGAGCACTTTCTCTCATACCATGATTACAGCTTGGGGTGAGTTCACATTTACTCTAGAAGATGTGCATATCTTACTCGAGCTTCCCTGTTATGACGGTTATGAAATTTCTTCTATTAAGCTTGCTGAAGAAGAGAGAGACATTTACATGTTCTTTTGTAATTTGCTCCAGAGTCAAACTAACAGTTCTAAGGTTGCACGATTTTCCAACTGGGTAGGTATTTTCTTCCAGAAATATAATTCTAAAGGGGATAAAACTGCAGATCCTACTTATCCAGATCATAAGTGGGAACTGATAGCACTATTGATTCTGTGGTTAGCACGACACATGTTTCCAGGCTGTCCAGACGACGGGATTTCTCCAGGTGTAATTCCTCTGGCCATCAAGATTTCTAAGGGATTTGACTTTCCTCTTGCTCCATACTACCTGATATAGACACCTAATTTTGTCCGGACCACTAAACAGGTATGTTTTCTTCCTATATTGATGTTTCCGAGTGTAAAAAGACTTTTTTTCATCCTGCAGGTGGTACTCCGAGACTTAGTTTAAGAGGGCGAGCACAAAAAGTCAAACTTGAAAAAAGTCAACCCCGAAAAAAGTCAACCCCAGAAAGTCAACTACTGAAAAAGTCAACCCACTTTCAAAATCAAGATTTTAAGTTCAATTGAAAAATGGAGAAAGAATTTTGATAATCCGAGGTCTACATTGAAAGATATGGAGTTCGGAAGTTGGGATTTGGAGATTCGGTAGAAAAGAAACCCTAATCCGAGAAATTTGGGGAAAAGTGCTTAAACGATCAAACTGGTCGAAATTGAAGGTTCCAAATGAAAGATAAGCACTGACTACGGGTAATGGAGAAGTCACTTGCAAGAAAAACCGAAAGAAAAGTCAATCCGGGAGAAAACCGAGAATTAGGGGTTTTAGTGGATTTCGGTGAAATCGGGAAGAATCACAGAAATGGCCCGACTTGGTAAGACCAAAGCCCCCAATGGATGAAGAATGGTTAAAAAGGATGGCCCAAGGCTCAGATTGAAGAAAATCTGAAAATCGGATTTATTTTGAGCAAAACCGGGTTTCGGAGGTAAAAGGGCAAAATTGGAAAAATTTGGGAAAAATAGCAAATGGACTCCGAAAATTATGGAAAATTTGTCAATCTCATTCTTAAATCATTTGAAGGAGATTGACGAAAGAAAATCTTGATTCCGAGTTCGTTTGCAAAATGGCCAAATCCCGGGCTTCTTATGCAGTAATTCAAAAAGGAAAATCCCGGAAAAATAGCAAATGGACTCCAAAAATTCTGAAATTTGGCAAATCTCATTTTTAAATTATTTGGAAGAGATTGGCGAAAGAAAATCTTGATTCCGAGTTCGTTTGCAAAATGGCCAAATCCCGGGCCTTCTATGCAGTAATTCAAGCCGATAAATCCCGAAAAAATACCAAATGAGCTCCAAAAATTATGAAAACTTCCAGATCACACTTTTTAATTATTTTGAAGAGATTGGTGAAGAAAAATCTTGATTTGGAGCTCGTTTAAAAAATGGTAAAATGTAGGGGCATAAAAGGGCATTTTTGGGAAGAAAAAATCCAAATAAATAGCAAACGGACTCGGATAATTTTGAAAACCTCCAGAACTCAATATTTTATTATTTTGGAAGTATTAAAAAAATAAAAATTGAATTTGGAGTCCGTTTGATAATTACTTGCATCCGGGGGACAAAATGGTCATTTCACCCAAGCAACCGAAAAGGGCTTTTTTTGGGCCTTTCAAAAAAAAACAGAGCTGGGCTGGAAAAGAGAAGTGCTGGCCTGCCCAAGCCAAAGGAAGGAGGAAGCTTATGATTTTTTTCAATCAAGTGGTTAAAAATCAAGAGTTAGTTAGAGATTTTTTGATCAAGCCATGGGTATTTTTGAGCCTAAGTCCCAATCCCACATCTCTTTGTAATGTCAAGCCAAGGAGGTGCTCACCTTATAAATAAGGGGTCTTGGCCTTTGGTTGAAATCACCCATCATCCCTTGTGAGAGATAGTCTATACACTTGTATTAGGATTATCCGGGTGGTGAGTCATAGTGTTTTTGTTGAGAAGGTTTATAGCTTAATCCGTTCAAAAGCTACTTGTGAGAAGGTTTATAGCTTAATCCGTTCAAAAGCTACTTTGAGGGTTTGTAGCTTAATCCGTTCAAAAGCTACTTTGAGGGTTTGTAGCTTAATCCGTTCAAAAGCTACTTTGAGGGTTTGTAGCTTAATCCGTTCAAAAGCTACTTTGAGGGTTTGTAGCTTAATCCGTTCAAAAGCTACTTTGAGGGTTTGTAGCTTAATCCGTTCAGAAGCTACTTTGAGGGTTTGTAGCTTAATCCGTTCAAAAGCTACTTTGAGGGTTTGTAGCTTAATCCGTTCAAAAGCTACTTTGAGGGTTTGTAGCTTAATCCGTTCAAAAGCTACTTTGAGGGTTTACTTTGAGGGTTTGTAGCTTAATCCGTTCAAAAGCTACTTGTGAGAAGGTTTGTAGCTTAATCCGTGCAAAAGCTACAAGTATGTTGTAAGAAGGTTTGTAGCTTTATCCGTACAAAAGCTTGTAGTAATGATATCCTTATGGGATCGTGGATGTAGACCAAGAGGGTCGAACCACGTAAAATATTGTCTCTTTTTCTCTTCTTGTTCGAATGCTTGTGTGATTATTTGCATGATTCTTGTTTTATATCTTAGTTGAGCATGTTTTAGATTTAGTATATTAAGTGTTTGTGAAAATGCTTGTGTGATTTTTGCATGATTTAAGTGTTATTACTTAGTTTTTCATGCTAGTATGCCAAGTGTTTGTGAAAATGCCATGCTTGTTGGAGCTTGAGGCCATTTGGCTACTCCATGTGTTTTGCATTGTGTGTTGCATTTTTTGTCATGCTAGTTGTTAGGTTTTTGCATTTGCATGATATTTGGTTGGATTTTTGAATTAAGCATGCCTTGTGTTTGTGAAAATGCCATGCATATCTTAGGTCTAGGTTACATTAAATGTCATGCAAGTTCATTTAGGTCTAGGTTACTTTATGAATGCCATGCATTTTTTTCATAACATTTAGGTTTAAATCCATGCATTTCATGCATTATGTTTGCTGCATTATTTCATGCATTTCATGTTCATGCCACTTGAATAATGACTTGAGCCAATTAATGGTTCAAAGTCATGCTCTCTTGAGCACACTTGTGGAAAATTAAGTTTGTCAAGTTGATTATTCTACCTTTGTGATTTTTTTTACTTAGCCAATTTTTATCTAACTTTCAAAAAGTCCTAGCTACTGTTTTCAAGTCATTTTATGAGTTTCAAATATTTTTACTTTGGTTTTTAAATGATTTTATCAAAGGCAAAAATGTGTTGGCAAAGCAGTTTTTTTTTTCTCCTTCAAAAACTCGTACATCTCTGATTTTTCAGGGAATTCATCTTTGATCAGAAAATTAATCCGATTTTTTCTCGTGTAGTTTTACATGTCCTGAGTCTCCAGTATGTTTTTCAGAATTTTTGGAATTTTTAAAAATAGGGTAAAAAATCGTGGATTAAAACTGGAAAGCGGAGTCAGAATTGAATTTAAAGAAAAACAAAGCAGTTTTTTCTCCTCCAAAAACTCGTACATCTCTGATTTTTCTGGGAATTCATCTTTGATTCGAAAATTAAGCCGATTTTTTCTCGTGTAGTTTTACATGTCCTGAGTCTCCAGTATTTGTTTTAGAATTTTTGGAACTTTTAAAAATAGGGTAAAAAATCGTGGATTAAAACTGGACAGTGGAGTCAGAATTGAATTTAAAGAGAAACCATTTTTCTGTTTTGGTTAATTTACTTAGAGTGGGCTGATTAGGAGTGTTAGCTACTGACTTAGGGTAGTTTCTAAGCCTTTTTAAACTCTAAAAATGGTTTTTCAAGTCTCGGGTTAAGGGTAGTCAAGTCCGGATTTTTAAACTTAGGAAATTAGAGCCATTTAAAAAAAAAGATTCAGCCCAGTTTTTATTTTTTAATTCAAGCATTTCAAAATTGTTTTCAAACAATCACAAAGTATTTTGGTTTTAGAATATTTAATTTGACATATTTTCCTAAGGTAGCCGGATATCTTTTTAGATATACGGATTTCCTTAATTAAAGGAAAAAATACATTTCATGCATATTATATTATAGCATTATTTTATTCCATGTCATTTAAATTATATGCCATACCATTCATATTTGTCATGTCATTTAGGTTGCATTATATTATTTAGATTTTGCTATGTCATTTTATTTATGTCATGCATATACATATTCATATCTTTTAAAATGTTTTCAAAAGGATAATGATTTTTCAATAAAAAATAAAGATATTCCCGAGTTAAAATAATTCATGAGTTCTCTACCGGGTTTGCTGGAGGGAATATCATCAATTATTGTTAATAAAGGAATATCTTTCTTTCAAAAAAAGAGAATGATTCGGAAAGTTTTCCAAAACTAATAAAAATTTCTATATTTTGCCACGTTTGTTGGGGAATATAGGAAAATTTTGAATTTATAAATTCCGGATCATTTTCAATAAAAAAGGAATTATTTTTCTTTAAATTGGGAATTAACTTGAAATGCTAAATTTAAAACCAATTTTTACCGAGACTTGAGATAACACACGATTAATAAGGTACCGATTTATACGGGCGTTGTGGGGGTGCTAATCCTTCCCCACACGTAACCGACTCCTGAACCCGCTTCTTTGATTTCTCTGGTTTAAAACGCAGACTGGAAATTGGTTTTTAAAATGTTTTAATTAATTTTTAAAATATTTTATAAAACCGGTTTTAATAGGTGGCCGATCACACCTAGCTAAAAAAGATTGGTGGCGACTCCATGTCTTTTTTTTAAGGTCATTTTCAAAACCTTCATTTTTCTAGAGGAATTAAGTCGACTTTTTCTCGGTTTTTTTTTTAATGTCACGCTTAACGAATAATAAAGTCTTGCGATGAGACTCGTTATTTTTTAGGTTGCGACAGCTTGGCGACTCCACTGGGGAAATATTAGAGAGTCAGGCCTAGAATTAGTCGTGTGTTATCAAAGTCTCGGTTTTGTTGGTTTAATTGGTATTTAATTTTAATTCCTACATTTTTTAAAATAAGGAGAATTTTGAAAATAATAAAATGTTTTTAAATATGTTCATTCTCATGTGCATGCATTTTATTATTGTTCTCTAGTTATTTAAGGTTGTATATTATAATTGCTTGTTGGTTAATGCGTTACACTATTCTTGAATGTTTTAATTGCTAGGGCATTTAGAATAAGGTTTGTAGAATAGGTAGTGAAAGGTTTGTTATTCCTCCACACACACTACACGTGCATTTGCATATCATGAATCCTATACCCGGGTTCCGTCCTTTTAAGTGGGAGTAAAGTAACTACGCCTTTGTGATGATCCTCCGTATGGGCTAGTGAAACACTTCCGGAGTATAAAGTACCTAAAGCCTTTGTGATGATCCTCTGTATGGGCTTAGGAAAATATACTCTAACGAATTGAACCCGCTTTTATCGGGGTGCCTTACTAGCCTTCACCGGCGACAGTGAGGAACAATTCGGGGCCTTAAAACCGATTCACCCTCATATAGTGAACCTAGGCGAAGCCATCCCGAATTTTCGTTAGATATACCGAAAATAGGAACACATGGAGGGACATTTCTAAACTTTTTGTTACCTATTTTACACTTCGAAAAAGTGTGGTAGATCGGGCAACGATGTACGTACATCGCCCGTAATAAATGTGATACTCCACCTCGAAGGCATCGTGATGCCTAAATAAGCAGATATTGATGGGGCAGATGTTCATTAGCTGTTTTTTGGGAAAAAAAATCATTTTTCAAGCATTTTTGCATGTTGCACATTTCATGCATGTGTAAATAGAGCATGTACATCTTTGGTTGTATTATTGATCTCATTCTTTGCAATAAACAGTTGGTAATTTCATTTGATGATTTCATAAAACCGGTAGTGTCACATGAACATTTGCATATTGTACCATAGTGGGATCCACCCTGAAATTCTTTTGAAAATAATGTGATTGGTTTTTCATAAAAAAAAAAACACAAAAAAATCATAAATTTTGAGGCAAATCTTGCATAATGAGATTTTTGAATAATCAAGATTTAGGTCCCACCAATTTCGTGTAATCATTGATTTCTTTGTATATACCTTTGTGTTAATTTATTTATTTTTTGCATGTATCATTTTGACATCATGTTATAGTCATAGCATGCATGGTCATTCATTGTAAGATACGTTTATGACATGCATGGTCATTATTTGTATATACTTATGTATCAATTTATTCTTTCTTTACATGCATCATGTTGGCATCAAGGTGCATTCATGCATTCATAGTCAGCATGATTTTTCTGTATATATCCATATATCAATTTATTCTTTCTTTACATGCATCATGTTGGCATCAGGTTGCATTCATAGCATACGTAGTCATCATGATATGCTCATGTATTAATTTGTCATATTGGCATCAGGTTGCATTCATGACATACACGATCAGCATGATTTTCTTTGTATATACTCTGTGTCAGTCATTTATCCTTCACATGCATCATAATTGACATTGTGTGGCATTCATAGTGTATATGATCATTCATTGGGAAATGCATTTGGAACATACATGGTCATTCATTGCATATATCCATGCATTGATTTTTCTTATTCTTTAAATGCATCATGTTGGCATTCGTGTCGCATTTATAACATACAGGGTCAACATGTTTCCATTGTATATGACCACATATAACTTTGTTTATCCTTCACATGCATCAAATTGCACTCATGACATTCATAGCTCATTCATCATGAAACACATTGTCGCAACCTAAAAAAATAACGACGTCTCATCGCAAGACTTTATTATTCGTTAAGCGTGACATTAAAAAAAACGAGGAAAAGTCGACTTAATTCCTCTAGAAAAATGAAGGTTTTGAAAATGACCTTAAAAAAGACATGGAGTCGCCACCAATCTTTTTTAGCTAGGTGTGATCGGCCACCTATTAAAACTGGTTTTATAAAAATATTTTAAAAATTAATTAAAATATTTTTAAAACCAATTTCAAGTCTGCGTTAAAACCAGAGAAATCAAAGAAACGGGTTCGGGAGTCGGTTACGTGCGGGGAAGGATTAGCACCCCCACAACGCCCGTATAAATCGGTACCTTATTAACCGTGTGTTATCTCAAGTCTCGGTAAAAATTGGTTTTAAATTTAGTATTTCAAATTAATTCCCAATTTAAAGAAAAATAATTCCATTTTTTTATTGAAAATGATCCGGAATTTATAAATTCAAAATTTTCCTATATTCCCCAACAAACGTGGCAAAATATAGAAATTTTTATTAGTTTTGGAAAACTTTCCGAATCATTCTCTTTTTGAAAGAAAGATATTCCTTTATTAATGATAATTGATGATATTCCCTCCAGCAAACCCGGTAGAGAACTCATGAATTATTTTAACTCGGGAATATCTTTATATTTTTTTTATTGAAAACCATTATCTTTTTTTGAAAACATTTAAAAGAAATGAATATGTATATGCATGACATAAATAAAATGACATAGCAAAATCTAAATAATATAATACAACCTAAATGACATGACAAGTATGAATGGTATGGCATATAATTTAAATGACATGGAATAAAATAATGCTATCATATAATGTGCATGAAAATAAAAATGCAATGCATGAAATGTATTTTTTCCTTTAATTAAGGAAATCCGTATATCTAACAAGATATCCGGCTACCTTAGGAAAATATGTCAAATTAAATATTCTAAAACCAAAATACTTTGTGATTGTTTGAAAACAATTTTGAGAAGCTTGAATAAGAAAATAAAAACTGGGCTAAAAATTTTTAAAATGGCTCTAATTTCCTAAGTTTAAAAAATCGGGACTTGGCTACCCTTAACCCGGGACTTGAAAAACCATTTTTAGAGTTTAAAAAGGCTTAGAAATTACCCTAAGTCAGTAGCTAACCCTCCTAATCAGCCCACTCTAAGTAAGTTAACCAAAACAGAAAATTGGTTTTTCTTTAAATTCAATTCTGACTCCACTAACCAGTTTTAATCCATGATTTTTTATCCTATTTTTAAAAATTCCAAAAATTCTGAAAACAATACTGGAGACTCAGGACATGTAAAAATACACGAGAAAAAATCGGCTTAATTTTTTAATCAAAGATGAATTCCCAGAAAAATCAGAGATGTACGAGTTTTTGGAGGAGAAAAAACTGCTTTGTTTTTCTTTAAATTCAATTTTGACTCCACTGTCCAGTTTTAATCCACGCTTTTTTACCCTATTTTTAAAAATTCCAAAAATTCTGAAAAAATTACTGGAGACTCAGGACATGTAAAACTACACGATAAAAAATCGGCTTAATTTTCTGATCAAAGATGAATTCCCAGAAAAATCAGAGATGTACGAGTTTTTGGAGGAGAAAAAACTGCTTTGCCAGCACATTTTTTTGTCTTTGATAAAATCATTTAAAAATCAAAGTAAAAATATTTGAAACTCATAAAATGACTTGAAAGCAGTAGATAGGACTTTTTGAAAGTTAGATAAAAAATGGCTAAGTAAAAAAAATCACAAAGGTAGAATAATCAACTTGACAAACTTAATTTTCCACAAGTGTGCTCAAGAGAGCATGACTTTGAACCATCAATTGGCTCAAGTCATTATTCAAGTGGTATGAACATGAAATGCATGAAACAATGCAGCAAACATAATGCATGAAATGCATGGATCTAAACCTAAATGTAAGGAAAATGCATGACATAAATAATATGGCCTAGACCTAACATGAACTTGCATGGCATTTAATGTAACCTAGACCTAAGACATGCATGGCATTTTCACAAACACAAGGCATGCTTAATTCAAAAATCCAACCAAATATCATGCAAATGCAAAAACCTAACAACTAGCATGACAAAAAATACAACACACAATGCAAAACACATGGAGTAGCCAAATGGCCCCAAGCTCCAACAAGCATGGCATTTTCACAAACACTTGGTATGCTAGCATGAAAAACTAAGTCATAACACAAAAATCACACAAGCATTTTCACAAACACCTAATATACCAAATCTAAAACATGCTCACTAAGATATAAAACAAGAATCATGCAAAGAATCACACAAGCATTTTCACAAACACTTAATATGCTAACTCTAAAACATGCTCAAATTTAAACAACATGAAAACAGAAAATTAAAAATGCAAAAACATGATATCTAAGACATAAATGGCAACAAACAAAGCAACCAAATTAAATATAACTTAAGAACATGAAATAACATAACACTTAAAACATCAAAAACAAAGAAAATAGCATAAACAATATGGTAAAATGAATTGAAACAACAACTTAAAATAAATAATGTAGGCCATTTGGCCATGGTGAGTTTATTGTAAAAACAAAATGTAAAAAAAATATACTTAAGAAAGGAAATGAAGGAAGAACAAGAAACATTATTTTAAAATGAAAACTCACCAAGTAGAGATTAAAATAGCAAAAAACAAGAATAGAAAATGAAAGTGCAAGAGTTGGTGCTCAAGAGCAACCTCAAGAAGCTAATATTTCAAGCTTTTCTCTTCAAACTTTCCTTTATTTCTAAACTTTTCTTTTTTTGCTCTCAACCAAGAAGATAAAAACTAAGAAAAACTAAGAGAAATCAGCCAAAATGGAAAAGAAGAAACCAAAATCTGCCTCCCTCCCCCTTAGGGCTAGCCTTAATGCATGGTTATATAGCCTCCAAGATGTTGTCATTTTTGTGTAACCTAATTTCCATCAAATGGCCAATAATTCAAGATGAAAAGTCATGAAATTACCACCTTTAGATTAGCATCTCAGCCCTCTCAAATTACAGCTATGCAAAAATAATGTTGACATCTTTCTTAACCTATGTGGTTTAATCACCATGGCTTGATCAAAGAGAATGGTTAACTAACTCTTGATTTTTAACCACTTGATTAAAAAAAATAAAATTAGAAGCTTCCTCCTTTCTTTGGGCTTGGGCATGCCAGCACTTCTCTTTTCCAGCCCAACTCTGATTTTTTTTTAAGGGCCAAAAAAGCCCTTTTCGGTTGCTTGGGTGAAATGACCATTTTGCCCCCCGGATGCAAATAAATATCAAACGGACTCCAAATTCAATTTTTATTTTTTTAATACTTCCAAAATAATAAAATATTGAGTTTTGGAAGTTTTCAAAATTATCCGAGTCCGTTTGCTATTTATTTGGATTTTTTCTTCCCAAAAATGCCCTTTTATGCCCCTACATTTTACCATTTTTTAAACGAGCTCCAAATCAAGATTTTTCTTCACCAATCTCTTCAAAATAATTAAAAAGTGTGATCTGGAAGTTTTCATAATTTTTGGAGCTCATTTGGTATTTTTTTGGGATTTATCGGCTTGAATTACTGCATAGGAGGCCCGGGATTTGGCCATTTTGCAAACGAACTCGGAATCAAGATTTTCTTTCGCCAATCTCTTTCAAATAATTTAAAAATGAGATTTTCCAAATTTCAGAATTTTTGGAGTCCATTTGCTATTTTTCCGGGATTTATCTTTTTGAATTACTGCATAAGAAGCCCGGGATTTGGCCACTTTGCAAACGAACTCGGAATCAAGATTTTCTTTCTCCAATCTCTTTCAAATGATTTAAGAATGAGATTGACAAATTTTCCATAATTTTTGGAGTCCATTTGCTATTTTTCCCAAATTTTTCCAATTTTACCCTTTAACCTCCGAAACCCGGTTTTGCTAAAAACAAGTCCGATTTTCAGATTTTCTTCAATCTGAGCCTTGGGCCATCCTTTTTAATCATTCCTCATCCATTGGGGGCTTTGGTCTTACCAAGTCGGGCCATTTCTGTGATTCTTCCCGATTTCACTGAAATCCACTAAAAACCCTAATTCTCGGTTTTCTCCCGGATTGACTTTTTTTCGGTTTTTCTTGCAAGTGACTTCTCCATTACCTGTAGTCAGTGCTTATCTTTCATTTGGAACCTTCAATTTCGACCAGTTTGATCGTTTAAGCACTTTTCCCCAAATTTCTCGGATTAGGGTTTCCTTTCTACTGAATCTCCAAATCCCAACTTCCGAACTCCATATCTTTCAATGTAGACCTCGGATTATCAAAATTCTTTCGCCATTTTTCAATTGAACTTAAAATCTTGATTTTGAAAGTGGGTTGACTTTTTCAGTAGTTGACTTTCTAGGGTTGACTTTTTCAGGGTTGACTTTTTCGGGGTTGACTTTTTTTCAAGTTTGACTTTTTGTGCTCGCCCTCTTAAACTAAGTCTCGGAGTACCACCTGCAGGATGAAAACAGTCTTTTTACACTTGGGAACATCAATATGGGAAGAAAACATACCTGTTTAGTGGTCCGGACAAAATTAGGTGTCTACAGCTGCCCCTCTTTGGCTATTGCTGAGAATCAGGAATCAGGCAAAGATAAACCGACACTAATTTTGTACGGTCAGTGACATCACATGTGAAGGAAAGGGAAAGGGGTTTCTTTTTCATTTTAATTTTTTTCATTTTCTATTTTTCATTTTTTCATTTTTTTCTTCTTTCTTCTTTTTTTCTTTTTTCTTTTTTCCTTTTTTTTATTTTTTTCTATTTTTTATTATTTTTTATTATTTTTTTTCTATTTTCTCTTTTTTCATTTTTTTTTTTAAAAAACAATAAATTGAAGATTTTGTCCTTAAATTGAATTCCCTACCTAAACAAGGCTCGATTCGTCTTAAGGGAATGAATTCGATTTCAAAAGAAAAATTTATGCTTGAAGGGCTTTAAAATTGGTGCCCGAAGGTCTTAAAATGGTGCCCGGAGGTTTTAAAAATTGGTGCCCGGAGGTCTTAAAAATTGGTGCCCGGAGGTCTTACCCCTGAAAAAAGTTATGCCCGGAGGTCTTAAAGATGTTGCCCGGAGGTCTTACCTGTGATTTGAAAAATTATGCCCGGAGGTCTTAAAAATTGGTGCCCGGAGGTCTTACCCCTGAAAAACGTTATGCCCGGAGGTCTTAAAGATGTTGCCCAGAGGTCTTACCTATGATTTGAAAAAAATTATGCCCGGAGGTCTTAAAAATTGGTGCCCGGAGGTCTTACCCCTAAAAAAAATAATGCCCGGAGGTCTTAAAGATGTTGCCCGGAGGTCTTACCTGTGATTTGAAAAATTATGCCCGGAGGTCTTAAAAATGGTGCCCATAGGCCTTACCCCTGAAAAAAAGAGTTATGCCCGGAGGTCTTAAAGATGTTGCCCGGGGGTCTTACCTGTGATTTGAAAAATTATGCCCGGAGGTCTTAAAAATTGGTGCCCGGAGGTCTTACTTGTGATTTGAAAAAAATGCGCTGTATGCGACTTTAAAAATGATGCCCGGAGGTTTTAAGAATGGTGCCCGGAGGCCTTACCCGTGATTTGGAAGAAATGCGCTGTATGCGACTTTAAAAATGATGCCCGGAGGTCTTAAGAATGGTGCCCGGAGGCCTTACCCGTGATTTGGAAGAAATGCGCTGTATGCGACTTTAAAAATGATGCCCGGAGGTCTTAAGAATGGTGCCCGGAGGCCTTACCCGTGATTTGGAAGAAATGCGCTGTATGCGACTTTAAAAATGATGCCCGGAGGTCTTAAGAATGGTGCCCGGATGCCTTACCCGTGATTTGGAAGAAATGCGCTGTATGCGACTTTAAAAATGATGCCCGGAGGTCTTAAGAATGGTGCCCGGAGGCCTTACCCATAATTTGGAAGAAATGCGCTGTATGCGACTTTAAAAATGATGCCCGGAGGTCTTAAGAATGGTGCCCGGAGGCCTTACCCGTGATTTGGAAGAAATGCGCTGTATGCGACTTTAAAAATGATGCCCGGAGGTCTTAAGAATGGTGCCCCGGAGGCCTTACCCGTGATTTGGAAGAAATGCGCTGTATGCGACTTTAAAAATGATGCCCGGAGGTCTTAAGAATGGTGCCCGGAGGCCTTACCCATAATTTGGAAAAAATGCGCTGTATGCGACTTTAAAAATGATGCCCGGAGGTCTTAAGAATAGTGCCCGGAGGCCTTACCCCTGAAAAAAGTTATGCCCGGAGGTCTTAAAGATGTTGCCCGGAGGTCTTAAAGATATTGCCCGGAGGTCTTACCTGTGATTTGAAAAATTATGCCCGGAGGTCTTAAAAATGTTCTTTGAAGAATTGTTGAAAATTACCCTAACGATTTTGAGAAGATGCGAATGCTTTTTGATGCAGATGCAGGTGTTGAATAAGACACGAAATGACTTAAACTGGTGCAAATGTCTTTAATGCAAATGTAAATGACTTGGATTGATGCCCATGTTTCATGATGCAGATGCCCCTACTAATTGTGTTCATGTAACTGGTTTATGAATGGTGTAACTACAATTACCACACAGTAATGAAAATGCAATGATTCTAGAAATGATGCAATTGCTTGAGATGACACAAATACGAATTCCATGAAGAATGTAAATGTAAAGGTAAAATACAGATGCTTATGGAATAATGCCAATGCAAATACCCATGAATGATGCAAATGCTTGCCGACACTGTGCAGATGCAAAAGCTCGATAAAGAGATGAGTGCTCATGAGTGATGCAAGTGCCCCCGGCTGTTTTTCTAGACTTTGGCTTAGCCTTTCAAATTCATTTTTCCTCTTCAAATCAGAGTATATCTTCAATTCATTTTGGCTATTCTCTTTGCCCCAACAGTTTTTCAAACTTTCATCAACAGAGATCTGAACCGGGTTCTATTTCTTCTTCTCATATCTGGAAGTCAAGACCTATCCTGGCAGTTCTACACCTTTGAGTTAGAAAAATCCTTGTCTCATGCCAACATCAAAATGGGTATTTCAAAAAAATCTTTTTATTTGTTTTCGCATTTTGAAAACTTCTGAACAAAAAATATTAACCCCACAATGTGTGATGTACAAATCTTTTGAAGACTGATGATCATTGTTAGAAATTTCTCTAAGTATCAATCTGGGTTTTTTTCAACTGGATTGGCAAGGCTTGGTATAACAAGATTCTGGCTTTTCCAGGAAAACTTCATGACAAAAATGTATATCCCTTCTAGGCTCACAAATGGAACAGGTTTTATAAATCATGAATTCATTGAGAACCAAACAAATTCAACATTCTTTTAGTTTCCATATCGAGGCATTTTGTCAAGCATCAAGATTGGTTGGGATGTTTAAACCGGAAAGTTTAATCTTGGGAACAAAGTTTCAGTTTTTGAAGACAATCCTCCGAATGAGAGCTGACAATTTGGGGGGTTCAGGAATTCCTAGATGTTCCTCGATGACCACTCCTTTAATAAGATCTTTTCTTTTGGGGTATCGGCACTATCATCGATGGCATCGAAAATTCCCATTCTACTCTAGACCGCCCGTTTTTTTTGGGTTTTCGCCCTAGAGTCCCATTCTTTTCAATTTTTCTCTTTTTTTTTTTTTTTTACCATGCACTTGAGAATTCTAAATTCTTCCTTAGTGAAATGAGAATTTGATAAGATGGGATAAAATCTGAGGAAAACCCTTCAAATTAAACATTCATGCTTGATCAAAATGGACTTTTAAAGCACGTAATGTAGGCCATGGCTCAGGATTCAGAAAGAAAGGATAAATAGGCCCAAAATATGTGTTTGAGGGTAATCAGATCAAGGATCCTTTCTTGACGAGGATTTTCTTTGAAGCATGTGTCTCTTCTTGGACATTTCTTTCTTTTTGATTTTGCTATTTTTCTTCCTTGCTTTTGGCTTTCAATTTGCCATGTCTTTCACACACATTTTTTTTATTGTGTTTTTTGTTTGTTTTTCTTGGCTTTCATTTCGTCATCTTTTCCTCTTCTTTTTTTCGTTGACAGAGTGCGCCCGTATTTATTCGGGGCTGCATTTGCTTTGTGTCTGTCCCTGAGCTGTCACTCATTTCTCAATGATCTTTGAAAAGATCTTTCCTCGCATTTGCCCCCCAGTGTAGAGGGTAATCCTTGATCAGGGTTCAAAGAATTAAGAATTCTTTTGGCTCAAAAGGGGTGACTATGGATAATAATTTTTTTCTTGTGAAATGGATATGAAAGATGGCCATTCATCATATCAAGCCCAAATATTCTCATTGAAAAGCAATCCTCAGGGGAAATAGATATTCAGAATTTCATTTTGCACTTTGGAATCATCCGAATTCTCATATGCATGATATCATGATTTTTCTTTTTCTTTTTTTTCTTTTTTTTTGTTTTTTTCGTCGCATGCCCCCAATGATTCATGCATTAGCCCATCCTTCTTCACTATGTATCCATCATTTCCACATATGATGCCCCAATTTGATTATCCATGCGAATTTGTATCAACGAGGAACATGGCAAGTCTAGGTCTGTTTTGAAAAGGCTGAGTTTCCAATCTGAGTTCTTTGAAGAGACAAGGAAAACATGACCCAAAAGCAGGTTTTCTCTGGGACAAGGGATAATCTAGTTTAATCATTGTGCCCCAAGGTGTCAATCATGAAGTGATGTCTGGGCAATTAGTGTTTTGTGGTCATTGGGAAAGGTCATGAATGGTTTTAGCACAATCCTGACACACACCAAATTATCAAAATCTGGATTCTTGAAAGAATGTCTCATTTGTTTGATTTTCAAGGAATTCAAAAAATTTCAAAAAGTTCGTTCCTTTGTTCATAGCCTAGACTAGGATTTACATCCTTGCTTATTTTGCAATGACAATGCTTCTCTCTTTTCATTCATTTTTCCTTGAAGCATTAGGTCTTTCAAGTGTTATTGATTCAAGGTTTAGGTATAGAGAAGCCCAAAAAGGAGGGGAATGGTGTTGGGTCATTTCTAACACTGATCATCAATCTTCTTGAGACTATCCATTATTAAAACTTCCTTAATGCTTGTTTTTGTAAATTCACGTTTATTTAAAACACAACAAACACAAAGCATTTAAAATTCATTTAATTCATGTAGATGTTAACATGAGACAGGTGCTTTCATCATCATAGTGTATAAAACTACATGCGTCAAAAATGCTCCTATTGACATCCTTCAAAGGTAGTAATTCTCCCCCTAAAACCCTGAAAGAAACTGATTTAGGGCTAAGCGGCCTTCCATTGATCGATAAGCTCCGGTGTCAAAATACCATCACGGATAAGACTTTCAATCCTTTTCTTTAGTTGTCTGCATTTTTCAGTTGAATGCCCAACTACCCCTAGGTGATAATCACACTTGCTGTCAGGGTCATAACTCCTTGCTGATGGATTTGGAGCTATTTTCAAAGGTACCGGGGTAAGGTACTGATTCTTTATTAGTAATGGCAGTAAGTCAGGGATGGGGATTGGAATCCTTTCTTGATTTTCCCGCGATCGTTTTCTGGAAGTAGGCCTTGTTGCAAGGGCTGGTATAGGATTAGGTGTTTGGGTAGGTAGGTAAGGATAAAGGCTTGGAGATACCTCAATAGGGTAACATGATTGGTATGAGGGAAATTGGGAATATGGGATGAAATCTTCCATAGTTTGGACATCTTCCTCTTTCTTTCTTGGTGCCTTATTTCTCTCGGTATTGGATGTTCTTTCTCTTTCAAGTTTCCCATTCTTGATAGCATTCTCAATCATCTCCCCTGAAATTACCATGTCCGCAAAATTCTTCGAAGCATTGCCGACGAGTCTGTCATAGTACGGGGCCTGCAGTGTATTCACAAAAAGGATAGTGATTTCCTTTTGTGTCAAGGGCGGTTGTACTTGGGAAGCCAGGCTCATCCACCGTTGTGCATATTCTTTGAAGCTCTCAGTAGCTTTTTTCTCCATATTTTGCAAAGTGAGACGATCAAGTGTCCTGTCGGTCATATGCTTGTGCTGGTTTAGAAAAGCCCCAGCCAAATCATTCCAAGAGCGAATATGATCCTTGCTTAACTGACTATACCACCTAATTGCGGACCCGCTGAGGCTATCCTGAAAGCAGTGAATTAAAAGCTTATCATTATCTATCTGACTTGTCATCTTTCGGCAGAACATAGTGATGTGGGCTGATGGATCGGTCGTCCCGTCATATTTCACAAAGTCAGGGATCTTGAACTTAGGAGGAATGACTAAATCGAGGACCAAGCATCGTTCTTTCGCCTCCACACTCCCGAATACATCTGTTCTTTCTATTGCCCGAAGCCTTTCATCTAACAACTGATATTTCCCTTGGGAATCTGCCAACTCAAACTCATTTACTGCAACCCTTTTCAACTTTGCCTGTTTAGCTGGATCATCTGAGTTTAGGACATTCACGGGGTTAATAGTGTTCTGGGCATCACTTATTGCAACCTCATCTTGGCCCTTTTGTACTTCTAACCCTTCTCCGGCGACAAAGTTTTCGGTGTATCCTTTTCCCTTGATTACAGCAGACATTAGCTCCATCAGTTTAGTCATCTGATCCTTAGATTCTGCTTGAGATTTTGCTAGTTGTTCTCGCAATTCTCTCTGTTCCCTTTCCATTTTTTCCATTCGGGCAACTTGTTCATCCTCCATAGCACCAGCCTGTATTAAAAGTGTACTCAGTACTTCTTCTGATTTGAAATGGAAATTCTTTCAAAGACTCCTAAAGCCAAGCCAACTTCTATTTTATTTCCCCCAAATGTATGTCATGATGAATGAGCCATGAATGCAATTTGATGCATGTGAAGCCTAAACAATATGATGTATGGATATGTACAATGGAAACATGCTGACCATATATGTGATAAATGCAATCACAATGCCAACATGTTGCAAACAAAGAATAAACAGATCAACACATGAATATATGCAATGACTGCTCATGTATTTTAGCATGTTTCCCAATGAATGATCACATACACTATGAATGCAACACGGTGTCAATTATGCAAACAATGAATGGTTGATACAGAGTATATACAAAGAAAATCATGCTAACCATGTGTGTCATGAATGTGACCTAATGCTAATCATGATGTATGTAATAAGCAAATTAATGCATGGATATATACAGAAAAATCATGCTGATTATGAATGCATGAATGCAACCTGACAAATAATTGATGGGATGCAAAATGCAAAGGGGAAGATATCACGGAGGAAATAAGAATCGGAGGAACTTAATCATCAACATCTTATGAATTTGAAGCATACTCAATTCATTCCCATATCAATGTTCACAATGGTATAAACCATGTTTTACAAAATTTGAGTAGTAGTTAAAACTGTCTTTACAAGCACTTTATTCTTCCTAGCATCCTAAGGCTATAAGAGCCGGCTACTGAAAAAGTGAAATCCTATTACATCATATAAGACCGAAGTCTTTCCACCTCAATGCTGTAAATCTCCCAATCCTAATGGCGTTTTCCCAGTCCTTTATCAATCAGTGTCGTTGGATCCAACCACTTGGCATCTATGAGAGCTTGCACTTTCCTTTTGACTGCTATACAATCTTCGATGCTATGGCCAACAATTCCACAGTGATAATCACATCTTTCATTTGGATTATACCACATTGGATATGGTGGCAATAGGGGTTTCAATGGGACACAGGCAACCATGTGATTTTGGATCAGTATAGGGAGGAGCTCTTGGTAGCTGATTGGAATGGGATCAAAATGCATTTGGGTCTTATTCTGGGATCGTTTCTTAGTCACACATGGCCTAGGAGTTGGGGCACTTGGTGGTAGCACTAAGGTTCGAACCGGAGTGTTTACATGGGGATGTGGCGGAACAGCATGGTAAGGGTATGGATTTGGACACGGGGCCTTTGGAGGTTGTACATAGCTCGAGGTTCCTATCTCAGGTACTGGATAAGGTGATTGATGAGGGAAATAGTATGAACTGGTAGTTGGTAACGATGGAGTCGGATTCAGGAATCCCGTAGTGGTCGTCCCAATGGACGATTGGACCATAGTAGGGTGGGGATACTGGTTTGGACCTAGAACAGTTTGCAGGTATGGTACTGGATTCGAGGTTTCTGTCTTTGGTATCAGGCTTTCAGGTTTAATTATTTTCATGATTTTGTCCACAATTTCATCAGGATTGCAACCTTTGTGGCATTGACAAGTGCAGGATCCAGCAAGGATTGTATGTTCTGGACCTAATGGTTTTGGTTGATCCGAAGATGATGCGAAGCCCTGAGAAAGTTCACCTTTACTGTTACCCATATCCTCAACCATTTTCAGCAATTTGGCAAGTTGTTCCTTCACCTCTCGGATTTCATGTCCATATTCATCTTGATTGCGTTCCAAAGCACCCAATCGTTCCTCCGATTCATTCCTCATATCTCGAACCCCTTTCATGCAAATGAAAATGTCATGAGATTAAGATTATGAATGTACACGCTCTATTCCTATGTGCATGAATAAATTGATGATTAATGCATGAACATATACAGAGAAATTATGATGACTATGTATGCTATGGATGCAATTTAATGCCAGGTATATACAGATAATGACTATGCATGTCATAAACGTGTCCTACAATGAATGACCATGCATGCTATGATGTCAAAATGATACATGCTAAGAATAAATGAATTAATACAAAGGTAGGTACAAAGAATGACCATGTATATCACAAATGTATTCTACAATGAATAATCATGCATGTTATGACTGTAACACGATGTCAAAATGACACAAATAAATTAACCAATGATTACACGAAATTGGTGGGACCTAAATCTTGATTATTCAAAAATCTCATTATGCAAGATTTGCCTCCTAATTTATGATTTTTTTTTTAACATGCTTTTTTTTTGTGTTTTTTTTTTTATTTATGAAAAACCAATCACATTATTTTCAAAAGAATTTCAGGGTGGATCCCACTATGGTACCATATGCAAATGTTCATGTGACACTACCGGTTTTATCAAATGAAATTACCAACTGTTTATTGCAAAGAATGAGATCAATAACACAACCAAAAATGTACATGCTCTATTCACACATGTATGAAATGTGCAACATGCAAAATGCTTGAAAAAAGATTTTTTTTTTTTTTTTTTTTTTAAAAAAACAACTAATGAACATCTGCCCCAGCAATATCTGCTTATTTAGGCATCACGATGTCTTCGAGGCGGAGTATCACATTTATTACGGGCGATGTACGTACATCGTTGCCCGATCTACCACACTTATTCGGAGTGTAAAATAGGTAACAAAAGGTTTAGAACTGTCCCTCTATTTGTTCCTATTTTCGGTATATCTAACGGAAATCCGGCATGGCTTCGCCTAGGTTCACTATATGAGGGTGAATCGGTTCTAAGGCTCCGAATTGTTCCTCACTGTCGCCGGTGAAGGCTAGTAAGGCACCCCGATAAAAGCGGGTTCAATTCGTTAGAGTATATTTTCCTATGCCCATGCGGAGGATCATCACGAAGGCATTAGGTACTTTATACTCCGAAAGTGTTTCACTAGCCCATACGGAGGATCAATCACGAAGGCGTAGTTACTTTACTCCCACTTAAAAGGACGGAACCCGGGTATAGGATTCATGTTATGCAAATGCACGTGTAGTGTGTGTGGAGGAATAATAAACCTTTCACCACCTATTCTACAAACCTTATTCTAAATGCCCTAGCAATTAAAACATTCAAGAATAGTGTAACGCATTAACCAACAAGCAATTATAATATACAACCTTAAATAACTAGAGAACAAAAATAAAATGCATGCACATGAGTATGAACATATTTAAAAACAATTTATTATTTTCAAAATTCTCCTTATTAAAAAAATGTGGGAATTAAAATCAAATACCAATTAAACCAACAAAACCGAGACTTTGATAACACACGACTAATTCTAGGCCTGACTCTCTAATATGTCCCCAGTGGAGTCGCCAAGCTGTCGCAACCTAAAAAAATAACGACGTCTCATCGCAAGACTTTATTATTCGTTAAGCGTGACATTAAAAAAAACGAGGAAAAGTCGACTTAATTCCTCTAGAAAAATGAAGGTTTTGAAAATGACCTTAAAAAAGACATGGAGTCGCCACCAATCTTTTTTAGCTAGGTGTGATCGGCCACCTATTAAAACTGGTTTTATAAAAATATTTTAAAAATTAATTAAAATATTTTTAAAACCAATTTCAAGTCTGCGTTAAAACCAGAGAAATCAAAGAAACGGGTTCGGGAGTCGGTTACGTGCGGGGAAGGATTAGCACCCCCACAACGCCCGTATAAATCGGTACCTTATTAACCGTGTGTTATCTCAAGTCTCGGTAAAAATTGGTTTTAAATTTAGTATTTCAAATTAATTCCCAATTTAAAGAAAAATAATTCCATTTTTTTATTGAAAATGATCCGGAATTTATAAATTCAAAATTTTCCTATATTCCCCAACAAACGTGGCAAAATATAGAAATTTTTATTAGTTTTGGAAAACTTTCCGAATCATTCTCTTTTTGAAAGAAAGATATTCCTTTATTAATGATAATTGATGATATTCCCTCCAGCAAACCCGGTAGAGAACTCATGAATTATTTTAACTCGGGAATATCTTTATATTTTTTTTATTGAAAACCATTATCTTTTTTTGAAAACATTTAAAAGAAATGAATATGTATATGCATGACATAAATAAAATGACATAGCAAAATCTAAATAATATAATACAACCTAAATGACATGACAAGTATGAATGGTATGGCATATAATTTAAATGACATGGAATAAAATAATGCTATCATATAATGTGCATGAAAATAAAAATGCAATGCATGAAATGTATTTTTTTCCTTTAATTAAGGAAATCCGTATATCTAACAAGATATCCGGCTACCTTAGGAAAATATGTCAAATTAAATATTCTAAAACCAAAATACTTTGTGATTGTTTGAAAACAATTTTGAGAAGCTTGAATAAGAGAATAAAAACTGGGCTAAAAATTTTTAAAATGGCTCTAATTTCCTAAGTTTAAAAAATCGGGACTTGGCTACCCTTAACCCGGGACTTGAAAACCCATTTTTAGAGTTTAAAAAGGCTTAGAAATTACCCTAAGTCAGTAGCTAACCCTCCTAATCAGCCCACTCTAAGTAAGTTAACCAAAACAGAAAATTGGTTTTTCTTTAAATTCAATTCTGACTCCACTAACCAGTTTTAATCCATGATTTTTTATCCTATTTTTAAAAATTCCAAAAATTCTGAAAAAAATACTGGAGACTCAGGACATGTAAAAATACACGAGAAAAAATCGGCTTAATTTTTTAATCAAAGATGAATTCCCAGAAAAATCAGAGATGTACGAGTTTTTGGAGGAGAAAAAACTGCTTTGTTTTTCTTTAAATTCAATTCTGACTCCACTGTCCAGTTTTAATCCACGATTTTTTACCCTATTTTTAAAAATTCCAAAAATTCTGAAAAAATTACTGGAGACTCAGGACATGTAAAACTACACGATAAAAAATCGGCTTAATTTTCTGATCAAAGATGAATTCCCAGAAAAATCAGAGATGTACGAGTTTTTGGAGGAGAAAAAACTGCTTTGCCAGCACATTTTTTTGTCTTTGATAAAATCATTTAAAAATCAAAGTAAAAATATTTGAAACTCATAAAATGACTTGAAAGCAGTAGATAGGACTTTTTGAAAGTTAGATAAAAAATGGCTAAGTAAAAAAAATCACAAAGGTAGAATAATCAACTTGACAAACTTAATTTTCCACAAGTGTGCTCAAGAGAGCATGACTTTGAACCATCAATTGGCTCAAGTCATTATTCAAGTGGTATGAACATGAAATGCATGAAACAATGCAGCAAACATAATGCATGAAATGCATGGATCTAAACCTAAATGTAAGGAAAATGCATGACATAAATAATATGGCCTAGACCTAACATGAACTTGCATGGCATTTAATGTAACCTAGACCTAAGACATGCATGGCATTTTCACAAACACAAGGCATGCTTAATTCAAAAATCCAACCAAATATCATGCAAATGCAAAAACCTAACAACTAGCATGACAAAAAATACAACACAAAATGCAAAACACATGGAGTAGCCAAATGGCCCCAAGCTCCAACAAGCATGGCATTTTCACAAACACTTGGTATGCTAGCATGAAAAACTAAGTCATAACACAAAAATCACACAAGCATTTTCACAAACACCTAATATACCAAATCTAAAACATGCTCACTAAGATATAAAACAAGAATCATGCAAAGAATCACACAAGCATTTTCACAAACACTTAATATGCTAACTCTAAAACATGCTCAAATTTAAACAACATGAAAACAGAAAATTAAAAATGCAAAAACATGATATCTAAGACATAAATGGCAACAAACAAAGCAACCAAATTAAATATAACTTAAGAACATGAAATAACTTAACACTTAAAACATCAAAAACAAAGAAAATAGCATAAACAATATGGTAAAATGAATTGAAACAACAACTTAAAATAAATAATGTAGGCCATTTGGCCATGGTGAGTTTATTGTAAAAACAAAATGTAAAAAAAATATACTTAAGAAAGGAAATGAAGGAAGAACAAGAAACATTATTTTAAAATGAAAACTCACCAAGTAGAGATTAAAATAGCAAAAAACAAGAATAGAAAATGAAAGTGCAAGAGTTGGTGCTCAAGAGCAACCTCAAGAAGCTAATATTTCAAGCTTTTCTCTTCAAACTTTCCTTTATTTCTAAACTTTTCTTTTTTTGCTCTCAACCAAGAAGATAAAAACTAAGAAAAACTAAGAGAAATCAGCCAAAATGGAAAAGAAGAAACCAAAATCTGCCTCCCTCCCCCTTAGGGCTAGCCTTAATGCATGGTTATATAGCCTCCAAGATGTTGTCATTTTTGTGTAACCTAATTTCCATCAAATGGCCAATAATTCAAGATGAAAAGTCATGAAATTACCACCTTTAGATTAGCATCTCAGCCCTCTCAAATTACAGCTATGCAAAAATAATGTTGACATCTTTCTTAACCTATGTGGTTTAATCACCATGGCTTGATCAAAGAGAATGGTTAACTAACTCTTGATTTTTAACCACTTGATTAAAAAAAATAAAATTAGAAGCTTCCTCCTTTCTTTGGGCTTGGGCATGCCAGCACTTCTCTTTTCCAGCCCAACTCTGATTTTTTTTGAAGGGCCAAAAAAGCCCTTTTCGGTTGCTTGGGTGAAATGACCATTTTGCCCCCCGGATGCAAATAAATATCAAACGGACTCCAAATTCAATTTTTCTTTTTTTAATACTTCCAAAATAATAAAATATTGAGTTTTGGAAGTTTTCAAAATTATCCGAGTCCGTTTGCTATTTATTTGGATTTTTTCTTCCCAAAAATGCCCTTTTATGCCCCTACATTTTACCATTTTTTAAACGAGCTCCAAATCAAGATTTTTCTTCACCAATCTCTTCAAAATAATTAAAAAGTGTGATCTGGAAGTTTTCATAATTTTTGGAGCTCATTTGGTATTTTTTTGGGATTTATCGGCTTGAATTACTGCATAGGAGGCCCGGGATTTGGCCATTTTGCAAACGAACTCGGAATCAAGATTTTCTTTCGCCAATCTCTTTCAAATAATTTAAAAATGAGATTTTCCAAATTTCAGAATTTTTGGAGTCCATTTGCTATTTTTCCGGGATTTATCTTTTTGAATTACTGCATAAGAAGCCCGGGATTTGGCCACTTTGCAAACGAACTCGGAATCAAGATTTTCTTTCTCCAATCTCTTTCAAATGATTTAAGAATGAGATTGACAAATTTTCCATAATTTTTGGAGTCCATTTGCTATTTTTCCCAAATTTTTCCAATTTTACCCTTTAACCTCCGAAACCCGGTTTTGCTAAAAACAAGTCCGATTTTCAGATTTTCTTCAATCTGAGCCTTGGGCCATCCTTTTTAATCATTCCTCATCCATTGGGGGCTTTGGTCTTAACAAGTCGGGCCATTTCTGTGATTCTTCCCGATTTCACTGAAATCCACTAAAAACCCTAATTCTCGGTTTTCTCCCGGATTGACTTTTTTCGGTTTTTCTTGCAAGTGACTTCTCCATTACCCGTAGTCAGTGCTTATCTTTCATTTGGAACCTTCAATTTCGACCAGTTTGATCGTTTAAGCACTTTTCCCCAAATTTCTCGGATTAGGGTTTCCTTTCTACTGAATCTCCAAATCCCAACTTCCGAACTCCATATCTTTCAATGTAGACCTCGGATTATCAAAATTCTTTCGCCATTTTTCAATTGAACTTAAAATCTTGATTTTGAAAGTGGGTTGACTTTTTCAGTAGTTGACTTTCTGGGGTTGACTTTTTCGGGGTTGACTTTTTCGGGGTTGACTTTTTTTCAAGTTTGACTTTTTGTGCTCGCCCTCTTAAACTAAGTCTCGGAGTACCACCTGCAGGATGAAAACAGTCTTTTTACACTTGGGAACATCAATATGGGAAGAAAACATACCTGTTTAGTGGTCCGGACAAAATTAGGTGTCTACACACATTAATAAGATGAAATAGAAATTGGCTTAGCTTTGAAGAGTTTTCTTCGTCAGCTAAAAGCTATGACCCCAACAGCAAGTGCGAGTATCATATTGGGGCAATTGGGCATTCGACTAAAAATGCAGAAAACTGAAGGAAAGAATTGAGGGTCTTGTCCACGATGGCATTTGGATTCCAGAGCTTATCGAACATTGGAAATCTGTTTTACCAAAGATTGATTTCCTCTTGAAGAATTTTGAGGATAAGATTTGTTATCTTTGAAAGCATGTCAATAGGAGCATTCTGATGCATATATTTCTACACTTTGATGATGAAAGCTCTTGTCTCATGATGACATCTACATGAAATAAATAAATTTTGAATTTAAATATTTTGTGTTCATTTTATTTTAGCAATAAATTTGAAATTGCAAAAAAAAAATGAAACTTTGAGAAAATTTGTGGTACACAATAAATAAGTGGTTTTCACATGAAATAATGAACAATCTTGAGAATATTGATGATCATTGTTAAAAATGACCCAATATCTTTAGCCTTCTCTTTTAGGCTTTCCTAAGCCTAAATCTTTTGAACCGAGACCATTTGAAAGACCTAATACTTCGAGGAATATGAATGATTGAATATCATAAAGCATTGTCATCACAGAATAAGAAAAGACATAGATCTCAGTCTAGGCTATGAACAAAGGAACGAACTTTTTGAAAATTTTCAAATTCCTTGAAAATCAAACAAATGAGACATTCTTTCAAGAATCCAGATTTTGAAAATTTGGTGTGTGTCAAGATTGTGCTAAAACCATTCATGACCTTTCCCAATGACCACAAAACACTAATTGCCCAGACATCACTTCATGTTTGACACCCTGGGGCACAATGATTAAAATAGATTATTCCTTGTCCCAGAGAAAACCCGTTTTTGGGTCATATTTTCCTTGTCTATTCAAAGAACTCAGATTTTAAATTCAGCCTTTTCAGTACAGACCTGGACTTGCTATGCTCCTCATTGATACAAATTCTCATTGGTTAATCAAATTGGGGCATCATAGGTGGAAATGATGGATACATGGTGAATAAGGATGGACTAAATGCATGAATCATTGGGGCATGCGACGAAAAAAAAAGGAAGAAAAAGAAAAATTGTGATATCATGCATATGAGAATTCTGATGATTCCAAAGTGAAAAATGAAATTTTGAATATCTATTTCCCCTAGGGATTGCTTTTCAATGCAAATATTTGTGCTTGATATGAGAAATGGTCATCTTTCATATCCCTTTCACACAAAAAGAAATTATCCATAGTCACCCCTTTTGAGCCAAAAGAATTCTTTCTTCTTTGAACCCTGATCAAGGATCACCCTCTACACTGGGGGGCAAATGCGAGGAAATATCTTTTTAAAGATCATTGAGAAATGAGTCCTAGCTCAAAGATAGATACAAAGAAAATGAAGCCCCGAATAAATACAGGCTCACTTTGTCAAAGAAAAAGGAAGAGATGGCGAAATGAAAGCCAAGAAAAACAAAAGAAAACACACAAAAAAAAAAGTGTGTGAAAAAGCGATGGCAAATGAAAGCCAAGAGCAAGGAAGAAAAAGAGCAAAGTCAAAAGGAAAGAAATGTCCAAGAAGGGACAAATGCTTCAAAGAGAATCCTCCTCAAGAAATGATCCTTGATCTGATTACCCTCAAACACATATTTTGGGCCTATTTATCCTTTCTTTCTGAACCCTGAGCCATGGCCTACATTACGTGCTTTAAAAGTCCATTTTGATCAAGCATGAATATTTAATTTGAAAGGTTTTTTCTCAGATTTTATCTCATTTCATCGAATTATCATTTCACTAAGGAAGAATTTAGAATTTTCAAGTGTAAAAAAAAAAAAAAAAAATGGGAAGAATGGGACTCTATGGCGAAAACCCGAAAATGGGCGGTCTAGAGTAAATTTGGAAATTTTCGATGCCATCAATGATAGTGCCAATACCACAAAAGAAAAGGTTATCTTGAAAAAGTGGTCCTCGAGAAACATTTAAAAATTCCTGAACCTCCCAAAATTGTCAATTCTCATTCAGAGGATTGTCTTCAAAAATTGAATCTTTTTTCCTCCAAAATCAACTTTTCAGTTTAAACATCCCAGCCAATCTTGACGCTTGTCAAAATACCTTGATATTGGAAACTACAAGAATGTTGAATTTGTTTGGTTCTCAATGAATTCATGATTTATAAAATCTGTTCCATTTGTGAGCCTAGAAGTGACATACATTTTTGTTGTGAAGTTTTCCTGAAAAAAAACCAAAATCTTGTTGTATCGAGCCTTGTCCATTCAAATTGAAAAAACCCAAATCAATACTTAGGGAATTTTCTAACAGTGATCATCAGTCATCAAAAGATTTGTACATCATACACTGTGGAGCTAAAATTTTTGGCTTAGAAGTTTTCCTTAAATAAGCAAAATTGTTTTCCAAAAGGGGAAAATAAAAATATTTTTGAAATACCCATTTTTGATGTTGACATGAGACAAGGGTTTTTCTAACCCAAAGGTATAGAACTGTCAGGATAGGTCCTGACTTCCAGATATGAGAAGAAGAAATCAAACTCGGTTCAGATATCTATTGATGAAAGTTTGAAAACTTTTGGGGCAAAGAGAATAGCCAAAATGAATTGAAGATATACTCTGATTTGAAGAGGAAAAATGAATTTGAAAGGCTAAGCCAAAGTTTATAAAAAACAACCGGGGGCAATTACATCACTCATGAGCACTCATCTCTTTATCGAGCTTTTGCATCTGCACAGTGTCGGCAAGCATTTGCATCATTCATGGGTATTTGCATTGGCATCATTCCATAAGCATCTGCATTTTACCTTTACATTTACATTCTTTATGGAATTCGCATTTGTGTCATCTCAAGCAATTGCATCATTTCTAGAATCATTGCATTTTCATAAATGTGTGGTAACTGTAGTTACACCATTCATAAACCAGTTACATGAACACAATTAGTAGGGGCATCTGCATCATGAAACATGGGCATCAATCCAGGCCATTTGCATTTGCACTAAGAAATATTTTACATTTGCACCATGAAGCATGAGCACCTTGTTAAAAGACATGTGCATCTGCATCATTTCTCAAAGCTTCTGGTGGGGATATCCAAAATTTTACAGTTTTAAAAGTGAACAAGTCTTCGGTGGTGATAGCTGAAGCCTCTGGTGGAGATATCCAGGGTTTTATAATTTTGAAAAATGAGAAATCTTCTTCTGAAGGAGTTACTCAAAATTTTACAATGAGCAAGTCTTTGGTGGTGATAGCCAAAGCTTCTGGTGGGGATATCCAGAATTTTACAGTTTTTAAAAGTGAACAAGTCTTCGGTGGTGATAGCTGAAGCCTCTGGTGGAGATATCCAGGGTTTTATAATTTTGAAACAATTTGAAATCTTCTTCTGGAGGTGATACCCAGAATTTTTATATTTTAAAAAATGAGCAAGTCTTTGGTGGTGATAGCCAAAGCTTCTGGTGGGGATATCCAGAATTTTACAGTTTTAAAAGTGAACAAGTCTTCGGTGGTGATAGCTGAAGCCTCTGGTAGAGATATCCAGGGTTTTATAATTTTGAAACATTTGAAATCTTCTTCTCAAGGAGTTACCCAGAATTTTACAATAAGCAAGTCTTTGGTGGTGATAGCCAAAGCTTCTGGTGGGGATATCCAGAATTTTACAGTTTTAAAAGTGAACAAGTCTTCGGTGGTGATAGCTGAAGCCTCTGGTAGAGATATCCAGGGTTTTATAATTTTGAAACATTTGAAATCTTCTTCTCAAGGAGTTACCCAGAATTTTACAATGAGCAAGTCTTTGGTGGTGATAGCCAAAGCTTCTGGTGGGGATATCCAGAATTTTACAGTTTTAAAAGTGAACAAGTCTTCGGTGGTGATAGCTGAAGCCTCTGGTGGAGATATCCAGGGTTTTATAATTTTGAAACATGAAAAATCTTCTTCTGAAGGAGTTACTCAAAATTTTACAATGAGCAAGTCTTTGGTGGTGATAGCCAAAGCTTCTGGTGGGGATATCCAGAATTTTACAGTTTTAAAAGTGAACAAGTCTTCAGTGGTGATAGCTGAAGCCTCTGGTATATCCAGGGTTTTACAATTTTGAAACATGAGAAATCTTCTTCTGAAGGAGTTACTCAAAATTTTACAATGAGCAAGTCTTTGGTGGTGATAGCCAAAGCTTCTGGTGGGGATATCCAGAATTTTACAGTTTTAAAAGTGAACAAGTCTTCAGTGGTGATAGCTGAAGCCTCTGGTAGAGATATCCAGGGTTTTACAATTTTGAAACATGAGAAATCTTCTTCTGAAGGAGTTACTCAAAATTTTACAATGAGCAAGTCTTTGGTGGTGATAGCCAAAGCTTCTGGTGGGGATATCCAGAATTTTACAATTTTAAAAGTGAACAAGTCTTCGGTGGTGATAGCTGAAGCCTCTGGTAGAGATATCCAGGGTTTTATAATTTTGAAACATGAAAAATCTTCTTCTCAAGGAGTTACCCAGAATTTTACAATGAGCAAGTCTTTGGTGGTGATAGCCAAAGCTTCTGGTAGGGATATCCAGAATTTTACAGTTTTAAAAGTGAAGAAGACTTTGGTGGTGATAGCCGAAGCTTCTGGAGGAGATATCCAGAATTTTAAACACAGCTGAGAACAAGACAGGTTAAGGCCCCGAGACCATCATCGAGGTCATTTCCTTTCTTGCTAATCGAATTCGTTTTCTTAAGACGAGTCGAGCCCCGAGATCATCGTCGAGGTACTTTTTTATTATGAACAAGTCTTCGGTGGTGATAGCTGAAGCCTCTGGTGGAGATATCCAGAGTTTTAAAATCCTTTGAAAAGTTAGAAAGTCTTTGGTGGTGATAGCTGAAGCTTCTGGAGGTGATACCCAGAATTTTTACATTTTAAAAAAATGAGCAAGACTTTGGTGGTGATAGCCGAAGCTTCTGGAGGAGATATCCAGAATTTTAAACACAGCTGAGAACAAGACAGGTTAAGGCCCCGAGACCATCGTCGAGGTCATTTCCTTTCTTGCTAATCGAATTCGTTTTCTTAAGACGAGTCGAGCCCCGAGATCATCGTCGAGGTACTTTTTTTTTTATTATGAACAAGTCTTCGGTGGTGATAGCCGAAGCCTCTGGTGGAGATATCCAGAGTTTTAAAATCCTTTGAAAAGGTTAAAAGTCTTTGGTGGTGATAGCTGAAGCTTCTGGAGGTGATACCCAGAATTTTTACAGTTTTAAAAATGAGCAAGACTTTGGTGGTGATAGCCGAAGCCTCTGGTGGAGATATCCAGAGTTTTAAAATCCTTTGAAAAGGTTAAAAGTCTTTGGTGGTGATAGCTGAAGCTTCTGGAGGTGATACCCAGAATTTTTACACTTTTTAAAAGTGAACAAGTCTTTGGTGGTGATAGCCGAAGCTTCTGGAGGAGATATCCAGAATTTTAAACACAGCTGAGAACAAGACAGGTTAAGGCCCCAAGACCATCGTCGAGGTCGTTTCCTTTCTTGCAAATCGATTTCGTTTCCTTAAGAAGAATCGAGCCTTGATTAGGTAGGGAATTCAATTTAAAGACAAATCTTCAATTTACTCTTCTTAAAAAAAAAAATTAAAAATTTGAAAAAAGGAAAAAAGAGAAAAAATGAAAAAAAAATAGAAAATGAAAAAAGAAAATAAAAAATGCAAAATGCAAAAATGAATGAAGAAATGAAAAAGAAAACTCCTTTCCCTTTTCTTCACATGTGATTTCACTGACCGTACAAAATTAGTGTTGGTTTATCTTTGCCTGATTCCTGATTCTCAGCAATAGCCAAAGAGGGGCAGCTATAGACACCTAATTTTGTCCGGACCACTAAATAGGTATGTTTTCTTCCTATATTGATGTTTCCGAGTGTAAAAAGACTTTTTTCATCCTGCAGGTGGTACTCCGAGACTTAGTTTAAGAGGGCGAGCACAAAAAGTCAAACTTGAAAAAAAGTCAACCCCGAAAAAGTCAACCCCAGAAAGTCAACTACTGAAAAAGTCAACCCACTTTCAAAATCAAGATTTTAAGTTCAATTGAAAAATGGAGAAAGAATTTTGATAACAAATAAGGTGCAAAGATTCAGCTGAGGGGGTGGGGGGGCTGCAGGCGGGACCTGCAGGCGGGGAGGGCCTGCAGGCGGGGAGGGCCTGCAGGCGGGGAGGGCCTGCAGGCGCGGGGCCTGCAGGCGGGAGGGGCCTGCAGGCGGGGGGGCCTGCAGGATTTTTTTTTTTTTTAAAGAATTATTAAAAAGAAAAATTTTAATCAGATTAATAAATAAATGTATATTTTTAAAATCAAGCATGCTTTATTAAAAGTAATAAATAATATATATATATTTTTATGCTACTTGAATAAGAATACTTACTTGACCTTTTGTTGTTGTTTTGCAGGATTTTCACACTCATCATGGTGAAAACTATGAACATACACCGGCCAAGTTATGGGCAGCCCTCCAGAGATGCTATTCCACCTCCAAAGAAAAGGAAACAGACTGCTGGCAGAATTCCCACTCAAAAGATTACTCTTAGAACGAACAAAGATGGTTTAGTCCCTGCTGTGCCCAGGTATTGGGAGGATTCAATAATCAAGGCGGGCGGGGCTGATCGTTTTTGGGAATATGTAAATGAGAATGAGTATGGTCAACATCCGCCTGCGCCAGCTGGATACACCTTCAAATATATCAATCCTGAGTCACGTGAGAGAGAGTATATCCCAGGCAATTCTGTCTTGAAGTTCAGATTTGAGCAAGGACAATTTCCACTTTCCATTACCAAACTTGTCAATACCTGTCCAGTTCAAGGATGGGATGAGTGGATAAATAAAATCTTGGCGAAACCTGCTAATGTGAGCATCCTTTCGAAGGCAGGAGTACTTCATGCTGTCCGAATTAGTTCCAAGCTCCTCCAAATAAAGAAGGAGAAGAAATTAGAGGTGTGACGTGTTATTCTTGCTAGATGGAGCACTTTCTCTCATACCATGATTACAGCTTGGGGTGAGTTCACATTTACTCTAGAAGATGTGCATATCTTACTCGAGCTTCCCTGTTATGGCGGTTATGAAATTTCTTCTATTAAGCTTGCTGAAGAAGAGAGAGACATTTACATGTTCTTTTGTAATTTGCTCCAGAGTCAAACTAACAGTTCTAAGGTTGCACGATTTTCCAACTGGGTAGGTATTTTCTTCCAGAAATATAATTCTAAAGGGGATAAAACTGCAGATCCTACTTATCCAGATCATAAGTGGGAACTGATAGCACTATTGATTCTGTGGTTAGCACGACACATGTTTCCAGGCTGTCCAGACGACGGGATTTCTCCAGGTGTAATTCCTCTGGCCATCAAGATTTCTAAGGGATTTGACTTTCCTCTTGCTCCATACTACCTGGTATAGACACCTAATTTTGTCTGGACCACTAAACAGGTATGTTTTCTTCCTATATTGATGTTTCCGAGTGTAAAAAGACTTTTTTCATCCTGCAGGTGGTACTCCGAGACTTAGTTTAAGAGGGCGAGCACAAAAAGTCAAACTTGAAAAAAAGTCAACCCCGAAAAAGTCAACCCCAGAAAGTCAACTACTGAAATAGTCAACCCACTTTCAAAATCAAGATTTTAAGTTCAATTGAAAAATGGAGAAAGAATTTTGATAATCCGAGGTCTACATTGAAAGATATGGAGTTCGGAAGTTGGGATTTGGAGATTCGGTAGAAAAGAAACCCTAATCCGAGAAATTTGGGGAAAAGTGCTTAAACGATCAAACTGGTCGAAATTGAAGGTTCCAAATGAAAGATAAGCACTAACTACGGGTAATGGAGAAGTCACTTGCAAGAAAAACCGAAAGAAAAGTCAATCCGGGAGAAAACCGAGAATTAGGGGTTTTAGTGGATTTCGGTGAAATCGGGAAGAATCATAGAAATGGCCCGACTTGGTAAGACCAAAGCCCCCAATGGATGAAGAATGGTTAAAAAGGATGGCCCAAGGCTCAGATTGAAGAAAATCTGAAAATCGGATTTGTTTTGAGCAAAACCGGGTTTCGGAGGTAAAAGGGCAAAATTGGAAAAATTTGGGAAAAATAGCAAATGGACTCCGAAAATTATGGAAAATTTGTCAATCTCATTCTTAAATCATTTGAAGGATATTGGCGAAAGAAAATCTTGATTCCGAGTTCGTTTGCAAAATGGCCAAATCCCGGGCTTCTTATGCAGTAATTCAAAAAGGAAAATCCCGGAAAAATAGCAAATGGACTCCAAAAATTTTGAAATTTGGAAAATCTCATTTTTAAATTATTTGGAAGAGATTGGCGAAAGAAAATCTTGATTCCGAGTTCGTTTTCAAAATGGCCAAATCCCGGGCCTCCTATGCAGTAATTCAAGCCGATAAATCCCGAAAAAATACCAAATGAGCTCCAAAAATTATGAAAACTTCCAGATCACACTTTTTAATTATTTTGAAGAGATTGGTGAAGAAAAATCTTGATTTGGAGCTCGTTTAAAAAATGGTAAAATGTAGGGGCATAAAAGGGCATTTTTGGGAAGAAAAAATCCAAATAAATAGCAAACAGACTCGGATAATTTTGAAAACTTCCAGAACTCAATATTTTATTATTTTGGAAGTATTATAAAAAGAAAAATTGAATTTGGAGTCCGTTTGATATTTACTTGCATCCGGGGGACAAAATGGTCATTTCACCCAAGCAACCGAAAAGGGCTTTTTTTGGGCCTTTCAAAAAAATCAGAGCTGGGCTGGAAAAGAGAAGTGCTGGCCTACCCAAGCCCAAAGGAAGGAGGAAGCTTATGATTTTTTTCAATCAAGTGGTTAAAAATCAAGAGTTAGTTAGAGATTTTTTGATCAAGCCATGGGTATTTTTGAGCCTAAGTCCCAATCCCACATCCCTTTGTAATGTCAAGCCAAGGAGGTGCTCACCTTATAAATAAGGGGTCTTGGCCTTTGGTTGAAATCACCCATCACCCCTTGTGAGAGATAGTCTATACACTTGTATTAGGATTATCCAGGTGGTGAGTCATAGTGTTTTTGTTGAGAAGGTTTATAGCTTAATCCGTTCAAAAGCTACTTTGAGGGTTTGTAGCTTAATCCGTTCAAAAGCTACTTTGAGGGTTTGTAGCTTAATCCGTTCAAAAGCTACTTTGAGGGTTTGTAGCTTAATCCGTTCAAAAGCTACTTTGAGGGTTTGTAGCTTAATCCGTTCAAAAGCTACTTTGAGGGTTTGTAGCTTAATCCGTTCAAAAGCTACTTTGAGGGTTTGTAGCTTAATCCGTTCAAAAGCTACTTTGAGGGTTTACTTTGAGGGTTTGTAACTTAATCCGTTCAAAAGCTACTTTGAGGGTTTACTTTGAGGGTTTGTAGCTTAATCCGTTCAAAAGCTACTTGTGAGAAGGTTTGTAGCTTAATACGTGCAAAAGCTACAAGTATGTTGTAAGAAGGTTTGTAGCTTTATCCGTACAAAAGCTTGTAGTAATGATATCCTTATGGGATCGTGGATGTAGACCAAGAGGGTCGAACCACGTAAAATATTGTCTCTTTTTCTCTTCTTGTTCGAATGCTTGTGTGATTCTTTGCATGATTCTTGTTTTATATCTTAGTTGAGCATGTTTTAGATTTAGTATATTAAGTGTTTGTGAAAATGTTTGTGTGATTTTTGCATGATTTAAGTGTTATTACTTAGTTTTTCATGCTAGTATGCCAAGTGTTTGTGAAAATGCCATGCTTGTTGGAGCTTGAGGCCATTTGGCTACTCCATGTGTTTTGCATTGTGTGTTGCATTTTTTGTCATGCTAGTTGTTAGGTTTTTGCATTTGCATGATATTTGGTTGGATTTTTGAATTAAGCATGCCTTGTGTTTGTGAAAATGCCATGCATATCTTAGGTCTAGGTTACATTAAATGCCATGCAAGTTCATTTAGGTCTAGGTTACTTTATGAATGCCATGCATTTTTTTCATAACATTTAGGTTTAAATCCATGCATTTCATGCATTATGTTTGCTGCATTATTTCATGCATTTCATGTTCATGCCACTTGAATAATGACTTGAGCCAATTAATGGTTCAAAGTCATGCTCTCTTGAGCACACTTGTGGAAAATTAAGTTTGTCAAGTTGATTATTCTACCTTTGTGATTTTTTTTACTTTTAGCCAATTTTTATCTAACTTTCAAAAAGTCCTAGCTACTGTTTTCAAGTCATTTTATGAGTTTCAAATATTTTTGCTTTGGTTTTTAAATGATTTTATCAAAGGCAAAAATGTGTTGGCAAAGCAGTTTTTTTTTTCTCCTCCAAAAACTCGTACATCTCTGATTTTTCAGGGAATTCATATTTGATCAGAAAATTACTCCGATTTTTTCTCGTGTAGTTTTACATGTCCTGAGTCTGCAGTATTTTTTTCAGAATTTTTGGAATTTTTAAAAATAGGGTAAAAAATCGTGGATTAAAATTGGACAGCGGAGTCAGAATTGAATTTAAAGAAAAACAAAGCAGTTTTTTCTCCTCCAAAAACTCGTACATCTCTGATTTTTCTGGGAATTCATCTTTGATTCGAAAATTAAGCCGATTTTTTCTCGTGTAGTTTTACATGTCCTGAGTCTCCAGTATTTTTTTTAGAATTTTTGGAACTTTTAAAAATAGGGTAAAAAATCGTGGATTAAAACTGGACAGTGGAGTCAGAATTGAATTTAAAGAGAAACCATTTTTCTGTTTTGGTTAATTTACTTAGAGTGGGCTGATTAGGAGGGTTAGCTACTGACTTAGGGTAGTTTCTAAGCCTTTTTAAACTCTAAAAATGGTTTTTCAAGTCTCGGGTTAAGGGTAGTCAAGTCCGGATTTTTAAACTTAGGAAATTAGAGCCATTTAAAAAAAAGATTCAGCCCAGTTTTTATTTTTTAATTCAAGCATTTCAAAATTGTTTTCAAACAATTACAAAGTATTTTGGTTTTAGAATATTTAATTTGACATATTTTCCTAAGGTAGCCGGATATCTTTTTAGATATACGGATTTCCTTAATTAAAGGAAAAAATACATTTCATGCATATTATATGATAGCATTATTTTATTCCATGTCATTTAAATTATATGCCATACCATTCATATTTGTCATGTCATTTAGGTTGCATTATATTATTTAGATTTTGCTATGTCATTTTATTTATGTCATGCATATACATATTCATATCTTTTAAAATGTTTTCAAAAGGATAATGATTTTTCAATAAAAAAATAAAGATATTCCCGAGTTAAAATAATTCATGAGTTCTCTACCGGGTTTGCTGGAGGGAATATCATCAATTATTGTTAATAAAGGAATATCTTTCTTTCAAAAAAAGAGAATGATTCGGAAAGTTTTCCAAAACTAATAAAAATTTCTATATTTTGCCACGTTTGTTGGGGAATATAGGAAAATTTTGAATTTACAAATTCCGGATCATTTTCAATAAAAAAGGAATTATTTTTCTTTAAATTGGGAATTAACTTGAAATGCTAAATTTAAAACCAATTTTTACCGAGACTTGAGATAACACACGATTAATAAGGTACCAATTTATACGGGCGTTGTGGGGGTGCTAATCCTTCCCCACACGTAACCGACTCCCGAACCCGCTTCTTTGATTTCTCTGGTTTAAAACGCAGACTTGAAATTGGTTTTTAAAATGTTTTAATTAATTTTTAAAATATTTTATAAAACCGGTTTTAATAGGTGGCCGATCACACCTAGCTAAAAAAGATTGGTGGCGACTCCATGTCTTTTTTTTAAGGTTATTTTCAAAACCTTCATTTTTTTAGAGGAATTAAGTCGACTTTTCCTCGATTTTTTTTTAATGTCACGCTTAACGAATAATAAAGTCTTGCGATGAGACTCGTTATTTTTTAGGTTGCGACACCTGGGATCCTTGTATAAACGACTGGACTTGTACCAATCTAAAACTAAAGATTCAGCTGGTCGATACAAAATCATGACTTTTATGGATGCAACTTTTATTCAGATGTGTCTATGGGAGAGATTCGGCTCTTGTGCTCCTGAGCCTAATGCATACAACTCATCTGGGACTTCTAATTCAGCGACCGTTCTCAGGAATGACTACAGAGCTTGGGCATGGCTTGCTCGAACATCAAAGAAGAGTGTTCTTGAAGTGATGGACGTGGCAGATGAATTCGAACCTAGGCCATATGTTAACTCGCTCAATGGGTATGGAAGTCCTACTCTTTATTATAACTTGTCTGATTCCGTGAGTGTACAAAGAATGCATTTTTATTTGTGGGTTCAATGTCGTGCGCTACCTTGCATGATTGAAAATTCTAGCTCAGGAGTTACTAGGGACTCATATTCAGCAGTAGTATATTCGGCCTCTAGGGTAGCACGTCAATTTGGGTATGATCAAGGAGTTCCACCTGACCCTTCTATGTCCCGTGAAACATTTGCTACTAGTGCTAAATGGTTTCTCAAAGATTCAGTCAGGGGTCTTCCAGTTAAGAGTGTAACTGCCCTAGCACTTGATAGAGTTGGCATGTGTTCATCTGGCTGGCGGGCCTATTGGGGTGTATGCCTTGATGAGTGGAAGGTTTTTGTGAGACCCTTAGCTAATCTTAGAGCTGAACTTAAGCCCCCAAATATTACTACTAGCGACATATCCTTGCGTATGCCCGACAAACCAAGACCGAAGACTTCTGCAGTTGTAGATATTGATGATGGAGAAGAAGATGATGTTCTGATCCTTCATCGACGAAAAAAGAGTCGTGCTTCATCTCATGCATCTCAAGAAGTAAGTTTCCTTTATATATATATATATATATATATATATATATATATATATATATATATACTCACTCTTTACCCTTCACTTATCACTTTTCTACTTGTGTTTCTTGTAGGGTGTATCAACTTTTGAAGTTAGTGATCCTCGAGTAGAAGAGGTAGATGAGCAGGTTGATACTGATAGTGATGATGATGATGATGATGACGATGATAACGATGATGATGATGCATCAAATCGTTCTGAGCCAGAAATTGATGCTGCTTCTTCCAGGTCAAGGAATTGTGCTTCTGAAATTGATGCTCTCTTTTCTTCACAAGACATAGAGACTGTTCAAAGTCAAGAGAGAGAACATACTAGGGATACCACTCAGCCTGAACTTGGTGATGCTACTGCTCAAAGTCAGGAGAGGGAACATACTAGGGATACCACTCAGCCTGAACTTGGTGATGCTACTGCTCAAAGTCAGGAGAGGGAACATACCAGGGATACCACTCAGCCTGAACTTGGTGATGATACTGTTCAAAGTCAGGAGAGGGAACATACCAGGGATACCGCTCAGCCTGAATTTGGTGATACCATGGTTTCTACTACCGCTCTAGGTGTTCCTCCTGTTCTTTCCTCCCCAGTACTAGGAGTTAGAGATTCTAACCTAGCTACAAGTTCTAGAACAGTCACCTTTGCAACAGGATCCACCTTTGGGACAATCACTTCCTTCGGAACAGTTGCCTTTGGACCGAGTATCCTTGGGTCAACTCCATCTCAGACTATTGGAGTCAATACTTCTCTTGGTACTTCAAAAGTGGATTTCCATGGTTTCTCCATTGACTCACAATATCAGCGGTATTTGGAAGACATTTATAAAATAGAGGGTGAATTCTGGACTACTTGCACCTTTCAGATTGAAAGATTTATTTCATTTTTTCTGGGACAGTTTGGTAAGGCTTTAGTAATTGCTGATGCTCGATGGTCGGATATCCCTCCAGTAAAGTTGCAAGAGATGTTTGCACTCATGGATGCGGTTACCAAAACTGGGTTCAGACTGGGATGTCTTACTTCTTGTATGGCTAAGGCCAAAGCTATTCTTAACATAGAGGTAGACAAAGCTCAGGTAGAGACGAGTCTGGATGAAGTTAGAAAGAAGCTTGATTCTCTTAAGCAGGAAACAGAGATATATCAGCGCAAGAACCTGGAGTTGCAGAACCAACTAGATAATATTCATCATCTTCGTAGCTCTAATTCTTCTCCATGGGACAACATAAGGGAGTAGACTTGTTTCATTTTGATTTTTTTTTTTTGTAACTTTTTTTTTATCGGAGTTGTCTTTGAACTTTTATATCATAATAAAACATACATATATTATGCTAAATTTTTTATAGCAATTGTGTACTTATGTGAATGTCATACGTTTTTCACACACACTTTTTACTTTTGATAGAGTCGTGCGGCCAAGGGGAACTATTCACTTTCATTAGGGAGATTGAATCTCAACCTTAAATAAAGTAAACTATTCAACCCTTTAAAATAAGCGTTAGAGCTGCGGCCAAGGGGAACTATCTACTTTCATTAGGGAGATTGTATCTCAACCTTAAATGAAGTAAATCATTCAACCCAATAAGCGACTTGTGGCCAAAGTATGAGCGATTATAGCTGCGGCCAAAGTATAATTATCACATTCCAGCCAAAATTTAAGCATGAAGCTGCGTCTGGTTTATAATCAATGTCATAGTCAAAGTAAGCGTTAAAAGCTGCGCTATGACAGGAGCAATAGAGTACAGCCAGATTTTAAGCGATAAAGCTGCGACTGGAATTCATCATTTTTCATACATGTCATAGTTCTTTACAGATAGACATAGTAGTCAACTGACGATGAAAGATAAGTATGGACATGCAATTAACTTCTATTTACAAAAAGTAATATGAAGAATTAAAGATAGAGTCCAGATTTCATACATGGAATTTCTTGATATATTGAAAGTTAATAGGCGTAGTAACCACATTATTCTTTGGGTTGATCAACTTGCAATAACCACTATCATTCACTTCATGGACAATGTAAGGTCTTTCCCATTTTCATTGTTCGCAGGTTAGACTTGGGAGGTAGTGGCATTAGAGGAAGGTGTAAACTGAGAGATGGTTTCCATCATTTTTCTATTGTTTTCTTCTAGCCTTTGTATTTTTTTTTTCATTAGCCTTCATCATCTTCATCATGGAACTGGTGCACTTTGGTTTTCAGTAGAGTCTTCCATTTTTTCCGGCGAAAGTGTTTCACTCAATGCAATCGCTCCTCCCCAGTGGAGTCGCCAAAATGTAGAGGGTGTTTTTGATCGGGTGAGGAAACGTTGCAAACCAGTAAAACGAGATGTCGTAGAGAGATGGCGGAGAGGAAGATTGGAGCAGACCCTGGAGAACAAGTGCGGTGGCAGATGGTGGTGATGAAGGCTGTAAGTGGCTGAGGACGGTGGAAAGTATGGTGGTTGTAGAAATTGCAGAGAAAATGTTGCAGAGAATTCTTAACGTCAGAAAATTTGTCAAATGGCCAAAAGATCCTAAATGAAGCATTTGAGCTTCTATTTATAGCCTCTTCAAAGAGGTTATCAGGAGAAGTTATTAACAGAGTGGGAAGTTATTTTATATCAACTTCCTCTCAATCATGGGTGGTGGAGAGGTTATATATGATAGTGGGAGAAATGCCAGTTATGGGAGGTTACATTAGGAGAAGTGTTTCAGTCACATGTAGTGAATGAAGGCTACTGACAGCACGCTTGAGAATGCACTGTCTGTTCAGCGGGATAGGGAAGCACTTGTGTTCGAGGGAAAGGTTAAGAAGCGCACTTCTTAACAATCTCCATATCTGAGCCTCCAAGCCATGCTCTCCAAGACATCCCAAGAGTGGAGCAAACTCAAGAATCCTGCCAACCTTCCCGGGTTAGCTCCACAGTCTTCATGTAGTTGTGTATTACTGCAGGAAGTCCTGCTACCAAGAAGCGACGTGCCAAGCGACGTGTCAGGAGACGTGCCAAGCGACGTGCCAAGAGCGCTGCTGACAGGGAGGCTATTACTAAAGCCCGCTGCATATAAGATTTGTTCCTGCATAAAATTTTATTGACCAAAAATGAGTGTCTACACTTACCAAGTGAAAATATATTTACTTGAACTCATCTCTTCTTCTTTTTTCCTTAAAAGAATCCTAGCCTCAAAAAATTTCATAAACCAATTTACATTCTTCAATCGAGTTATCGTTCAAATTTGCTAACGCACACCAGTATGAATGCATCAATTGTACCCAACTGTCTTTAAATCACTAGCTACACAACAATTGCCAACCAACTCATTCCTTGAACTCATACATCCACTCTATAATGACTTCCTAGCAGCAACATCACAAAAAATATGAACTTTACAAACAAACAATTAGAGTTATGTCGAACCCAATTCTCTTTTCCCACCATAATTCAACTATTCACAATACAACTTTTCAAAATGAAACAACTTTTATCCCATCTCATCAGCAAAGCACCAGAACTCATTAGAATCCAAAATACCCATTCATAATTTTCATTGAACCGTAAAAACTGCATTAGTTGCTCTGTAATTATCTCCAGTTAGTTTCTTGAACTAATAACATATCAATCTTATGAACGTTCAACATTTTCTTCAAAATTCTACCTTTAGCCACACTACCCATCCTCTAATATTTCATGACTTCATTATCATTTCTAAAAATTAATATTAAGGATATACTACACTCGCCCAAGTTTCAGAGAGACAAAAACATAAAGTAAAGACCTGAAAGCGATTAGGAACGCCTCAAGTCCCTAGCCTCAAATTCCATTAATTTTCCAATAATCAGCTCCTCAAGCCCAGCATTTTCCTCACCTCTCATTTCGTTTGTGTTTATTCACGTAAAATTCTACTTCTATTATGAAAGTCACCATCTGATAGAAACTCATTAGCTATTCGGCTACCATGAAACTTGGTCTTAGTGGTTTTTTTATTATTTTCTTGGAATTCCTTCCTCGATTTTTTGCCTTTTGAGAGAGATTCAGAACAAGAGCTTCCTCAATTTCATCTAATATTTTAATTCTTCTGTGACTTCTTTCCGAATCAAATTGAGCCTTTGCTCCTTGTTGTTTTCTAACCCTTAGAGGAAACAGGAAGTTGAGTTTCCCCTCCACAAGAAGGCCCAACCAGGGAATCCCTAATTGGATTACTATTTACCACCACAAGGCCACTTCTTCACCCTGACAAATACACATACTTGGCGAGATATCCTGATCATTTAAACCAATGTTCCCACCTAAATCTTCCTCTTCCAGACTGTTTTTTCCATTAGAAATTTCCACAACTGCAGTTGTATCAAACTCACTGACTCTTTTTTCAAGACCCATGCACATGTCCTCGGACTCTGCCACCACTTCTTCCACATTTGCATTAATTCCACCGTCCTCATCATTTCCATCCCTTTTGCATTGGACCTGTTCATCTTCAATGAAGTCTTCATCAACTGATTTTTCACAAGTACTATATTCAGATTGAGGATAACCTCTTTCAGCGACGTTATTGATGGCTTTCAAAAAACATGTTTTGTCCTTCCATTGTTTTTGTAATGGATGAATCTTCTTCCAATATGTTGTCCTTCCATTGAATCTTTTGCTAAAATTGACACCAATACGGTAATCCATCAGCCATGCACCATTAAGTCTAAATGCAGCTCTCCTTGCTTCTTTTACTTCTGACTTCTGAGTAACGAACAAATCCAAACTTTCTCCTTCTATTACTTCGTTTATGTGGAATAAACACATCCACAATTGATCCATGATTTTGAAAAATACGCCATAACCATTTTCAATGCACCCGTAGAGGAGGAATGTTATGAACAAAGATTGTGAAAATCTTGTTTTTATCTCCTTTCGTGGATGTCGCCTGTGATGAATCAAATGCTTGATCAAAATCTCATTACCTGTGATTTTGATTCAATTTTATATATTGATTCGTTCATTTTGTCCAAATTGATTATGGGTACATATGGATTACACTGCACCTCCAGTGGAGGTCAGGAGAAACCTTTTCAGTGCACTGAAAGCTGTTTGGATAACAGTCTTTTGGCCCTCCACCACTGCACTGACAGGCCAATATTCCACTGGACCCTAAGGGATAAGGTCCAGTGGAGAGAAAACACCCCGGTGGGGTTTTGGGGTATGTTTTTACCTTTTTGGGGTTTTTTATTTATTTATTTTTTATAGTTTATAATTCGTTTAAAAGTAATAAATAAATAAATTTATATATATATATATTTTTATTGTTCTATTTTTTAAAAAAAAATAATTGTGATAATTTAATATAATAAATAAATTTATCATTATTTAATATAATAAATAAATTTTATCATTATATAATAATTTCTTAATTAGTTATTAATTTATAAATATCAAATAATTTTAAATTTTCATTATATATATATATACACATTTTAATCTAATGTCTTTAATGATTATTTTCTTTTTTCACTATAATTAAGCTCACCGTCACCGCTGTTTTTGCATCCAAACACATATCTCACATTGATTTTAATCTCACCTTTACAGTAATTAATCTCACCTCCATCACTGTTTTTAATCTTACTGAAATTAATTTTACCGTCCATCCAAATGAAGATTAACAAAATGGAAATTTTAGATGATGCATCCAAATATTATGCATGATGGTAAAAATATTCTCCGGCTGCTTGTATCCTCTTTGCGTCTGTGTGGTCTCTCTCGAGTGAATGTGAATACGTGATGCTATCCCGTAATATCAGATTGCGACTACTATTTAAAACTGACGAGCGTGACTACAAAAGTACTTTGAGAATTTGGTTAATACTTTGGAAAATGGCCTATCTGATGTAGAATCCAAACCGGTTGCCGACAAGGCATCCAAGAAAATTTTGGTTGGACAGTGGCCAAGGTCTCCAGAAAAGATGATTGTGACGTTCTAGCGACTATGATTTCAATAGTTTGAAATTTTTGTTTTTAAGCTCATATTCTACAACTTTATTGTTAGAAGAACTATTTATATCAAACAAGTTGTTTATTATTTAGAAAATTTTGAAAATCAAATGAACTTTATTAACAAGAGGGAAACAAGAATGGCAGATAGCAGCTTGCTGCTAAAAAAAAAAAAAACAGATAAAGATATGTGAATACAAATCAACACATTGAAGGTTGTTTGAAAAAGATAAAACAATATGTTTAACAATTTCAAAGTAAAAGCTCTCGAGTTCTATTCATTTCAGATTTTATGAGATCATCAGCAATTTCGTTAACTTCTTTCGAAATGCAGCGGATAAAGTAAACTCTCAAAATGCTAACAAACCAAGAAAAAAGTTATTTTATTGCATTAAAAGTAACTTGAAGTGGATGATAGTTTTCCTAGTTCAACCACATATGTTTTGTTACATCTGTAGAATATATTTTCTAATAATGCGACCTAAGTTATGCCCTATCTCATCCAGATTTTGAAAATATACTAATCTCCCTGACTTGCAGAACAGTACAGTGCCTAATACACCAAAGAACCCTACTAAAAATCCCAGTTCTATGCTTAGAAATAACCAGTCAACTTCATGTCGATCGTCCAGTTTTTTTCCAAGACTGCTGCTGAACCTCGGTGCAGCAGTTGAATTCTCACTTAGTGGTGGTCCAAAGAGCTCAGTGCCAAGAAAGCTGGACGCACTTAAGCTTTGTAGCTGAGTACCTGTTGGGATTTTGCCAGCAAATTGGTTGTAAGACAAGTTCAGGTGACTCAAGAAAGTGAGGTATGAAATAGTTGGAGGGATTTCACCAGAAAGGTTATTTGTTGATAAATCAACACATTCCAATGATCCCATTGCTCCAATGTTGTCAGGAATCCTTCCAACTAAATGATTATGTGAGAAATTCAATGATTGCAAGCCTACAAGACTTGTCACCTCCTCAGGGATCGCACCTGATAAGTTGTTTTCTGAAAGGTCCATTGTTTTAACTAATTTAAGGGTAGTGCTATAATTAACCACCCTTCCTTTCATCACAACTAAAATATTGTCAAAAAAGCTTCCCTTTGAGGTTTTATAAAATATCTTGCCATCTGATTTATTTCTTGAGATCATGGCACTGAGATTGTTGATACAGCTGGGCATCTCACTTGATAAATTGTTGTGGGAAAGGTCAAGGATTTGAAGAGATGATAGGGCACAAAGTTCTTCAGGTATGGTACCTGTAAATTTGTTTGTATGAAGGCTTAAGATTATTAACTTTGATAACCTCTCTCCCATCCATGGTGGAATATCTCCGGAGAGTTGATTAGAACCAAAGTCAACAGTAATCAATTCACTGCAATTTCTTAGAGATGAGGAGGGTATTTCACCAACAAGAGAGTTGTTTCGAATGTGTAAAGATTGAAGCAAAGTTAAAGTTCCCATGGAACTTGGAATCTTACCACTAAAATTGTTGTCGCAAAGTTTTACCCCTACCAACCTCGACCACTTCTTCCAACATTCAGGTATTTCACCTGATAGGAGATTATTGCCAAGATTGAGAACTTCCAATTTCATTGGCTCATTCACCTTGTAGCACAAGAAATGCGAGATAGATCCTGATAGGGAATTGATAGAAAGATCTATAGCAGTCACATTAGACGAGAGACGAGGAAGTGAACCTCTCAAGTTATTTGAACTGAGGTCTATCACAACAGAAGGTTGAATCATTGTGAGTAAATCAGGAATTTTACCCTGGAATTGATTTCTAGAGATGTTCAGGTAGTACAGATTGGAAGACATGTTCCAAAACCAGGTGGGAATTTGAGTTTGTCTCAAATCATTGTCGCTTAGGTCCAAGTAAGTTAAATACTTCAAATCTAGCAGAGAAGGATTCAACTTACCACCCAACTTTTCAGCTTTTGATGCAAACATACCCTGGGAACTTCCAAGTTGGAGCTCAATAACATGGCCAGTTACATTGTTACAGACAATTCCATCCCATCTGCAACAATCTCCATCATTGGTCCAAGTGGATAATCGATTTGAAGGATCTTTGAGATCTTGCTTGAACCTCAAAAGAGCTTGTCTCTCACTTTGAATGCAAGTCATGTTGTGGTTACTGTTGCAAAAACTAAGTTTAAAAGATTTTAGACATAGCAATATCAGGAAAGTAATTGTAACAGGACTCATGACTCCACTTTTCATGCAAATCTATATAAATAAATAAAAAAAGCTTTAAAAAACATATATTTTGCTTATGAAGACTCTGATAGAACCTGATTTCTATGGACTTGAATAAACTTATTAAATTACATGGATATTTATAGTACTCAAAATCTAGACTCAAACTATTCAATTAAAAAATCCATAGCTCAATTGATTTATTCAATTAGATACGTTCATCTAGCATTAAGTAGGTTAAAGGATAGCTAAGTTTATAGATATCTAGATACATTAATTAATAGATAATTTCAAGTTTAATTTCTAACATATGCGTCATTGATTAGCTTAGTGGAAGAATATCTCCAGTACTGTTCAATCAAATGAGAAATTTTCAAGAAACATCTATATCCTTGGCTGTTTATTGTGGAAAACTTTTCTATGCTTTTAACCCCACTGAGGCTCAAAGTCAAGGCATAACAGGTTGTAAGTCTAGAGATAGAAAATTTTTGTCTGACAAACTTTCTTCATGATAATGTGAGTGGGACAACCAAAAAAATATGTTAAAACTATTGCATATGTGTTTAAAGTTTCAATAATTTTATAGGTTTATTAAAATAAATCTAGTATATTAAGATTAAATAAACTTGAGTTTATTGATACAATTTTGAATTTAGATAGGCACACATTAAAAAAATGAAAGTTCATGAATTGAGATTGTTTTGTGAAAAATAGTCAAATCACAATTATAAGTTTACAATATGAGTTTACTTTTTTTATTAATTTAAAAAATACTTTTTATGATTTTATTTTCGAAATACTTATCATGAAAATCGAACTCTAATTGAAAAAAAAAAATCTTAACAAGTGGATTAGGTGTGTTTCGTAGAGTTAAAAACTGAAAGAATGAAAAGAGAAAGGTGAAAAAGAAAAAAGAAAGTGAATTTTAAATGTGCTTGGAAAAAAAAAATGAGATTGTTTATTGATATCTGAATTTAGATAGACACACATTAAAAAAAATGAAAGTTCATGAATTGAGATTGTTTTGTGAAAAATAGTCAAATCACAATTATAAGTTTAATTTTTATTTGATAGTTTACTTTTTTTTATTAATTTAAAAAATACTTTTTATGATTCTATTTTCGAAATACTTAAATCATAAAAATCGAACTCTAATTGAAAAAAAAAATCTTAACAAGTGGATTAGGTGTGTTTGGAAGAATAAAAAAAATGAGAGGAAAGGAAATATGAAAAATGATTATTTTTCACCCTAAAGTATAAAAATAAATTATTCAAAATTAAAATAATAAGAGGAGAAAAAATGAAAGAGATGTGAGTTAAGTGTGCATATTAACAAAATTATCTATCAAAATTTTAATTTTATCTTTTTTATCTTAAATTACAAAAGGTATAATAATAAAATAATATAATATTTATTTATTTTCTTTTTTTTTTTTAACTCTATTAAGCAATGAAAAAAAAAAATACTTTTTCTTTTCACTTTTTCATCTTTCCTACCAAATCAAACATACCAAAAAAAGAATTTCTTTTTTTAATCTTTTTATTTTTTTTTCTCTAATTTTTCATCTTTTTAAGTTATTTTCCACGCTATCAAACAAATCCTTTAGTCTCTTTCTTTATAGTATTTTGGCAACTTTGGAAAACCTTGTTTGTAGTCCAACACACATATATTGACAAGAACATGAGCATTATTAGACATGTTGGCCACCTGTCGCCCGGTTTGGGTAAAAAATTTAATAATTTGAGTCGATTTAGTTTCCTTCAAATTATTATTCATATAATAAAAATTATTTTTATTTAAATTTAATTATAAAATATATTAATATTAATATAAAATATAATAAAACTAAATTTTAAATCGATTCAAATCAAATTTAGACAAACAAAAAATTTATCCAAATTTAAATCCGATCCAATCCATAAACTCGTTTAAGCATTATTATCCACAAGCGCAACTTTCTTTTCTTTTCTTTTATCAGTTATCACTTTCAAACCATAATTAGCAAAGGATCTGCTAGACAAGCAAGTTTGCAAACATTATATATATTTTTTTATTCGAAAAAAAATTTTGAACCAAATTTTTTGAGCTGAAAACATGTGTTTATGTTAATTATAAAAGTTTTGATTGAATTGATATTATGAATTAATTGATATTAATTTAATTAAAAATTTACTTAAAATCAAAATAATAAAAAAAAAATTAGGGTATTTTTGGCTGCTATATATTTTTCTCAGACATTTGCTTTGCATCATCCACCTCAAAAAAAATTATTGAACAAAGGAAGGGATTATCAGATTATTAATTAAGCTAATTGCCTCTAAACCCCGTGACCCACCTAAAGGACCTGTTTGGTGATCATTGGGTCAAAAGGTTTTGTTTCAAAGCAAATGATACATCAGAATATGAATTGGTTGAATATTAGACCCGTAGATCAATATTTTCGTATCATAATTATATTTAAAATATTATATATTTTATATAAATTTTGATATATTAATAATTTATATTATATAAATTTTGATATGTTTGTGTATTCGTACCATGTTTATCTTTTTTTATCTAATATTATATATTAATTATTTTTTCATATCGTATTTATATCCTGTAATCGTTTTATGACTAAAATTATCAGGTCTATTAATGCAGTATGTATTTCCCAAGCAAGAAATAACTTACCATTTAATATAAAACATCTACGATTTCAATATATATACCTATCTATAAAATACTTAAAAAGTTATCCCTCCAATTTACTGTTTTCAATTGGGGGAATTGGTTCATCTTAACTTGCCACGCGGCAAGCCAAGCTTTTTTTTTTTTTTTTTAAAGAAAGAAAGGGAAAAAATAAATAAAAATTTGTGTGTTCGTGTCATGTTAGTATTATTTTTATGTTAGTTTTTTTTTTTATGTTCAAAGCATTATAAATTTATTATATAAATTTTTACATGTTAATAATTTATTTTATATAAATTTTTACACGTTCGTATATTTATGTTGTGTTCATGTTATTTTCATATCGTGTCGTATTTTAATTATTTTTTTCATATGTTCATGTCGTGTTTCAATTCATCCAAATATTTTGCATAGTTTGTCATGGTGATCTAATTAAGAGAAAATTATATGTGTCTGTGTCGTGTCTCAATTCATCTCATATTTTGCATAATTTGTTATAATGATTCAATTTTGTATGTTCGTATTATTTTATTATGTGTTTAAAATATTATAAATTTTTATACATTAATAATTCATTTTATGTCGATTTTGACACGTTCGTGTATCTATGTCGTGTTCATGTTATTTTTCATATCGTGTTTTAATTACTTTTTTCATGTTGTGCTCGAGTCGTATAATCATGTTGTGTCCGAAATTGCCGAGTCTAATTGATATTATTCAAATAACTCACAAATTTGTGTCACGCGTCATCATGTTCGTGTTATTTTTCCTGTTATAATCATATTCAAGGTATTATATATTTATATAAAATTTGACACGTTAATAATTTGTTTTATGTAGATTTGGACACGTTCATATATTTGTGTTGTGTTCATGTTATTTTTTGTATCATGTCGTGTTTTAATTATTTTTTCATGTTATGTTCGTATCGTATAATTATGTTGTATCTGAAATTACCGGATGTAATTGATCATATTCAAATAACTCTCAATTTTATACAATATGTCGTATAAAAATAAGAATTATTATTTTTCTAAATTATTATATTTACTACTCTTACTTTTTTGTCTTTCAAATTTATTACAAAATATTAATTCAAATCCGATAACATTCCGCAGCAAAGCGCATGTCCCATGTTTAATGCTTCAATTTAAAAAAGTAACTCATCAATTTTTTGACAGCTAAGAAATGTCATAAACCATAATTCTAGGGTTAATTGAGGCATGTTACTAATTAATTATTATTATTATGGATGAACTAGACTTATACATAACATCTATATCTATAAACTATAACTATCTATCTATAAACTATAAACTTAGAGAATTTGTGATTTTTAAACATCATCTATATGCCACATAAGCCATATCATTAACTATAGTTTGAAGGATAATTATGGTATTTGGATTTTTGTCATATGATTTATGGATTAATTAGGATATTTTAGATTTTTTTTTGTTTGTTTTATCTTTTGATTAACACTAATGAGATATTTTGGATCTCGGGTTATTTCGGGTTCGAGTCATATCGAGTTTAGATCTTTTCGGGTTTGTACCTTATTTTATTCAATTTTTTCGGTTTCAAATATTTTGTGTCGTGTTCATGTTATTTTTCGTGTCATATTTGTATTATTTTTTATGTGTTCAAAGTATTCGTGTTCGTGTTATTTTTTCGTGTGTTCAAAGTATTATAAATTTATATAATTTTTACACGTTAATAATTTGTTTAATATAGATTTTGACACATTCGTGTCGTGTTCATGTTATTTTTTCGTGTGTTCAAAGTATTATAAATTTTTACATGTTAATAAAGTTGTTTTTGTGAAAGAAAAAAAACACTTTCATAATTTTATTAGACAAGAAATGCTACATATATATATATATATATATATAAGGCTGCCTAGGTTTACACCATGTAATAAATACTAAGTAATTCTAAGTGTATACACCTAAAAATTAGGGATTGAGATTATTACTCAATCCCTCAAATTATGATTATGTTTATATCATCAAATCTTCTAAAATTTCTCAACTACCATAGTTGTTGCATCTCTTCCTTTGACTTAGTGAATATTTATTTCAACTCTCCCCCTCAAGTTGGTGAGTAAATGTCATGCATACCCAACTTGCTCACCAAGTTTTCATAGGACCCACGATCAAATCCCTTAGTTAGAACATCTGCTAACTGGTGCTTTGTCGGCACATAGTTGAGGCAAACTTCCTTGGACTCCACATTTTCTTTGATGAAATGTCTATCTACTTCCACATGTTTGGTTCGGTCATGTTGAACTGGATTATGGGCTATTGATATAGCTGCCAATCTCTGTTAACTGCAAGTGATAACAAGATTCGGATAGTATTAATTTTTGCCACAGGTGCAAATGTTTCAAAATAATCAATCCCTTGAGTTTGTGTGAACCCCTTTGCCACTAGTCTTGCTTTAAATTTTTCAACTGACCCATTAGCTTTATATTTAACTGTAAAGACCCATTTGCAGCCCACTGCTCTTTTTCCCTTGGGGAGATCAACAATCTTCCATGTTTGATTTTTCTGTAGTGCTTCTAGTTCATCATTCATTGCCTGTCTCCACTGCTTATATGCCAGTGCCTCATGTATATTCTTTGGAATACTCTCTTCTCCTAACTTTGCTGAAAAAGACTTTAATTTGGGTGATAATCTGTGATATGACACAAACCTTGACACTAGGTGTTGCGTGCAAGCCCTAGTACCATTTCTAAAAGCTATAGGCAACCATAAATCAGCATTTAATTCTTGGACAGAATCATTACCTGCAGGACCCGTGTCCTCCACTGCAGAAGAAAGGCCTTGCTGATGTTGTATTACTGTTTGGGGGCCTGTTATGTGGGAATCTGGGTCTGTTAGTGTTGTGGTAGTAGTCTGGTTGAGTTCTAGATTTTTTGTGTCAATTCTGGGCTAGTTCTGGTTGAGTTCCAGATTTTCTGTGTATATTCTAGGCTGGTTCTGGTTGAGTTCCAGATTTTTTGTGTCTATTCTGGGCTGGTTTTGCAAGGGTTGCTGTCTGGTAGGAATAGTTGAGTTTTATGGTGGTGGTTGAGGTAGATCTAAATGCAGCATATGCGACATGGGAGTCATCCAGAGTGGGTTAACTTGTATATTATTCTCCCTCTGCGGACCTACAAGTGGATAAAAAGGAACTTGTTCCAGAAAAGTGACATCCCGACACGTGTAGACTTTTCTTTGTTGAGTAGAGTAACATTTGTACCCTTTTTGGGTTGAAGAGTAACCAAGGAACATGCATCTAATTGACCTAGGATCGAGTTTACTCCTATTAGGGGCTAGATTATGGACAAAGCAAGTAGACCCAAACACTTTTAGAGGCAAATTTGCTGAGAATTTGACAATAGGAAATTTTTTCTTTAGGAGCATGTGAGGAGTTTGAAACTTTAAGACCCTGCTAGGAGTGTGGTTAATCAAGTGTGCCGCTGTTAAGACAACATCTCCCCAATAATAGTTAGGAGCATTGCATGCAAAGAGTAGATTCCTAGTGATTTCTAAAAGATGCCTATTTTTCCTTTCTGCTAACCCATTCTGTGCAGATGTATTTGTACAAGACATATGATGAGTTATCCCTCTTTCCTCCATAAATTTTCTCATTTCATGTCCTACATACTCACCACCTTGGTCACTATGTAAAATTTTGATTTTTTTTTCAAACAAATTTCACTTGTTCTTACAAAGGTGGCAAATATTTTTTCCACATCAGATTTTTCTTTTAAGAGGTATACCCATGTATATCTTGTGCACTCATCTATGAATGTAACAAACCATCGAAACCAAAAAATACTAGAGACCCTACAAGGACCCCATACATTTGAATGCACAATTGATAAAGGTTCAGAACTTTTATTATCACTAGAAAAATAAGGTACACGAGTATGTTTAGCTAATTGATAGACCTCGCAGCTAAACTCTGATGGCCTAACTTTTCTAAAGAGGCTAAGAAACATACGACTCATAAGCTGAAATGAGGAATGCCCCATGCGCCTATGCCACAATGATATTTCTTCTCTTGGATCAAGATAGGTATCTTGGTAGCCAAAGGAGGTACTATTATTGATAAGTTTGGGTTGTAGGAGATAAAGACCCCGAGACTCCTTAGCAAGCCCATTCTTCTTCAGTGAGATTGGATCCTACAAATAACAATCATGTGAAGAAAAAACCACCAATTTGTTAGTTTCCTTAGCTAGTTTATGAATGGATATAAGGTTTATTGACAACTAAGGAACATGTAAGACTGAGTGTAAAGAAAGTCCATTTGCAATTTTAGCTGGGCCTTTTCCCATTACTGTTGCTACACTTCCATCTGCAATTTCTACCTTATGATCCTCTGAACAAGGGATATATTTGTCAAAGACTCCTTTTTCACCCGTCATATGTTCTGATGCACCTGAATCTAATATCCAAGGATTAGAACTTGAAAAACCAACAATGGATTTAATGGAATTACCTATAGTTGCAGTAGTGGTCTCAGTTTTTTCCTCCTTGAGTAGTTTCTTCAATTCAGCAATTTGTTTTGAGGTAAAACCCATTTGTTCCTCATCAATTCTATCACTCACAGCATTAGTAGAAAATTGTTTCTTCTTATTCTCTCCTGGTCGTCCATGAATCTCCCAACTAGTGTCTATGGTGTGTCTCCATTTTTTGCATTTCTCACACCAAAGATCATCTCTATTTTTTTTTCTTACCTTAGGTTGACCTTTGAAACTTCTTATTGGCTGCCAAGGCAGTGTCTTGTTGTTTGTCTCCCAACATTGCAGCCCTTCTAGTTTCTTCTCCGTGGATCATAGCAAACACTTCATCCAAGAATGTCAGAGTGCTTCTTCCAAATACAAAAGAGCACATGTGGTCGTATTCTGGGTTGAGTCCTGCAAGAAATTCAAATATACGATCCCTATCTACTACTTCCTTCCATGCTAGGGATGTTTTTCCAGAATTTCCAGCATTCGACTGATAGTGATCTAGTTCTAACCACAAGTTTCTTAATTTGTTAAAATAAGAAGTAACATCGAGATCTCCTTGCTTAGTGTTCCAGATTAACTTACGGAGTTCAAACATAAGACCATCATTACCCCCCTTAGAGTAAGCCTTTTTGACAGCTTTCCACACTTCATTCTCAGTCTTGAAGAAGAGATATGTCTTCCCAATCTCCAATTGCATAGATCCAATAAGCCAAGCCATAAAGGTGGAGTTGTCTGCATCCCACTTGGCGGCAGCTACTGCATCACTTGGCCGTTTTGACGTACCATCTAGAAATCCCATTTTTTCTCTTCCTGTCATGATCAACTTCATGGACTGAGCCCAACTAAGATAGTTATGTGGGTTCAGCTTCTCACTGGTCATCTATAGGTTTGAGGAATCTGTGTTTTGGGGTTTAAAGTAGGTGTCGGGTATGGTTAATGTGTTTCCTGCCATTGGTTCTTATTGGTTCTGAGGAAAAAGGTGTTTTCTGGATTGTAGGGTAAGCTTGACGGCTGGTTGCTGTTCACTAGGGTTTATAGGCTCTGATACCAAGTTGTTTTTGTAAAAAACACTTCCATAATTTTATTAGACAAGAAATGCTACATATATATACAAGGCTGCCTAGGTTTACACCATGTAATAAATACTAAGTAATTCTAAGTGTATACACGTAAAAATTAGGGATTGAGAAGATTACTCAATCCCTCAAATTATGATTCTGTTTATATCATCAAATCTCCTAAAATTTCTCAACTACCATAGTTGCTGCATCCCTTGCTTTGACTTAGTGAATATTTATTTCAACTAATAATTCATTTTATGTAGATTTTGAGACGTTCGTGTATTTGTTTTGTGTTCATGTTATCCTTCGTGTCGTATTTTAATTTTTTTTATGTTGTATTTGTGTCGTTTTCAATTCATCCAAATATTTTGCATAGTTTGTCATTGTGATTTAATTTAAAAAAAAAAAAAATTGGGTATACATGTCGCATCTCAATTTATCCCATATTTTGTCATAATAATTCAATGTAGAGAAAAAAATGTACTTTTGTAACGTGTTTGTGTTATTTTATCGTGTGTTTAAAGTATTATAAATTTATATAAATTTTTACATGTTAATAATTGGTTTTATTTAGATTTTGATACGTTCCTGTTTGTGTCGTGTTTATGTTATTTTTCGTGTCGTGTTTTAATTATTTTTTTCATATTCTGTTTGTGTCGTATAATCATGTTGTGTCTGAAATTGTCAAGTCTAATTGACACTAATCAAATAACTTCTAATTTTGTGTCACATGTCGCCGTATTCGTGTTATTTTTTCTGTCATAATCGTGTTCAAGCTATTATATATTTATATAAATCTTGACATGTTAATAATTAGGTTTTATGTAGATTTTGACACGTTCATATATTTGTATCAAGTTCATTTTATTTTACGTGTAATATAGTATTTTAATTATTTTCTCATGTTATATTTGTATCGTATAATTATGTTTTGTCCAAAATTATCGGATCTAATTGACCATATCAAATAACTCTCAATTTTATATCAGGTGTCGCATAATGATCGAAGTTATTATTTTTCTAAATTATTTTCACTTTGCTTGCTTTTTTATCTTTCAAATTTATTATAAAATATTAATTCAAATTCGATAACATACCCGCAACAAAGCGCGGACATTTTTCTAGTTATATTAAAAGTATACCCTTGGGATACTGTGGCAACAGATGGCCATATGGCCAACTGCTGTTTTTAATTATAAGTAATATTTTTTTTTTGAGTGATAGTAAAAAATTGGATATTTGATATTATTCGATCCATTATTTGTGGATTTAGATATTGCGAATTCGGATAATTTACGGATGCAGATATTAAATATACTATCCGCAGCGAATTCGAAAATAAATTATTGGATATCCATTATCCAAAACCACTTTGATTTTGGTTCAGTAGCTGATATTTGAATCCGTTATCCTAATCCACTTTATTTATGCGAATAAATGATTCGGATGTCCAAATCAGATATCCATTTACATATTTAGTTTTATATTTTTATTTTTTAAAAATGATTTAATAAATTCGGATTTTTAGCGGGTTCGGATATTTCTTTTTAAATCGGATGTAGATTCAGATAGTTATATTCAGATAGTAAGCAAATAATAAATGGATTAAGATTTCAGATAAATTAAATAGATTCAGATTCACATATTTAAAAAATTATTGATATCTGTGGCCTACATGTGACCAAAATTAACTAATTAACTAAAAATATTTATTAATTATTATCATAATAATAAATAATTATTAGTAAGGAAAGAGAATATTTTTTTTTGAAAAGCGTGTAATCAAGAGTGATTTTTTTTTTTGAAAGAATTATAAAATGAACCAATAATTTAAAAATATTTATTATCTATTATTATATAATAAATAATTATTAATAAGAAAGTAGGAAAAAAATTTATGTGAAAAAAAAATTTTGCAATTATTTTTTTATTTTTTGAGAAGAAAAAAAGAAATTCCAACATGAGTAATTGATCAGTTTGAACTTTTACAACTAAAAAAAGTGAAATCTGATTGATAAAAAAATCCACTTAAGGTTTATTTGTTTTTGAATTTGTCATTTGATTTTTAAAAGGAATTTAATTTTATAGATTTATGTTTTTATTTAAAATTAATTTAATAATAATAATTTTTATTTATGAAGAAGATATAATTTAAAATATTTAATTTTCATATTAAAAAATATAATATATAAATATATATTTAAATAAATACTATTTAATATAATTAAAATTATTAAAAAAAATTTCAGTCCCGCGAAGCGGACGGGAAACCATTTTAGTTAATATAATAATAATAATAATCAATGATCAATTAATATTATCAGCACTATATACAAAAGCATGAATTACAAAAGTGCAAATAATGAACAATATAAATTTATTTTTAACAACTCATTGATTATCAAATTAATTATTTTATTTCTTTAGTTTATAGTTTTTTATTATATTAAAAAATTAACTAATTTTTGTTCATTTTTTTATCAACATTATTAAAGTCCTTAGTTATTAAAGTAATATTTTCTTAATTCATAATTTTTATTAAATTTTATCTATCAAATTTTATTAACTTTTAACTCTTTATTAAAGTAAATTGTTCTTAATAAAATTTAAATTTAACTAAATTAGAGTCTTTCTTCCATTTAATCATTAAAGAGTTCAAATAGTTATAAGATTTACATAACTTGTCAATAACTTTTAGATCCAATTAAAAATACATGATAACTGAAAATATATAATATTTTGAAATTTTTTATTAATAGATTTTTTTATAATGTGATTAAGGGTATATATTCAAATTTTGACTGGATTTATTTATTTTTTTTGATGATTTTAGAAAGTTATAACGTAGATTTTTTTTTATTTGTATTTGTGTTTTTTTATTTATTTATTAAAATAATAGTATATCTCAAAACCTATAACTTATGTTAAAAGTAAGCAATTCACTGCAATTTTGTTTTTTAGAGGAGGGTACTTCACCAGCTAGACAATTGTTGTGTATGTGGAAAGATTGAAGAGAGGTTAAATCTAGGGCTTAGGCCTCGTTTAACATTGATGCTAGTACAGTTTTTTAGATTAAAAATTACGTTTTACCATAAATGTAATGTTAAACGGATGAAAAAATTTGACTTTTGTGGTTGAAATTATGGTTTGGCAACCCAAAACAAAAAGACAAGAAAATTGACTTTTGAATAAAATAACTTTATCATCCTCATATCTCTAAACTTTTATTAGTTTGAACATATCTTTTTTTAACATTTTAATTCCTCACAGAAATACCAAACATTTAAAATTTTTAAATCACATTTTTTTACCACACTTTTTAAACATACTTTTTTTCAACCTAAATATTTTCTAACCCAAACTTTTTTCAACACCAATGTTAAGCATCTTCTTTCTGTATCCTTAACTTACGGCTTTCTTTATAAAAAAAGAGTAAATATGAAAAACATGCCTTCAATAATTGAATAATTATTAAATGGTTTAATAGTTAAGAGTTATTTGAAAAAGAAAAATGAAGAGTTAGAAATTGTTAGGAATGATATTATAAAGACAAAATTATCCTTAATGAAAAAACTTTCTTTTCCTTTCTTCTTCCATTAAAGAATTATTATTTTTAAAAATTTTAATTAAAAATAAATTATAAAAATATTTAAATATTTTTTTTAATTTTTAAAAAAAAATTAATTTTAGAAATATTATTTGTATTTTTTTTAATTTTTTAATTAAAAAAGTAATAAAAAAATTAAAATAATTATGTTTTAAAATAAAAATAATAATTTTTAGAAAAAATAATTTTTTAATTAAAAAAATAAATTAAAAAATAAGAGGAAAAGAGAGAAGAATATTTTTTTATGTTGTCTTTACAATTTTCTTCCTAACAATTTTATATTTTTCATTTCTCTTTTCAAATAATTTTTACTCATTATACCATTTAATAATTATTGTATTGAAAAGGATATGTTTTTCAAATTTACCTAAAAAAAATTGAAGTGAAACCCTTCCATCCCATTTGCAACAATCTCCATCATTGGTCCAAGCAGCTAATCGATTTGAAGGATCTTTGAGATCTTGCTTAAACCTCAAAAGAGCTTGTCTCTCACTTTGAATGCAAGTCATGTTGTGGTTTTTGGTGCAAAAACTAAGATTAAAAGATGCTAGACATAGCAACATTAGGAAAGTAATTGCAAAAGGACCATTGACTCCACCAATCTTAAAGCAAATCTATATATAAAAAAAAAAAGCTTTAAATATATATATATATATATTGCTTATGATGAAGATTTTGTTAAGTGTTTTAAATTATTTATTGGTTGACTAGTGAATGAAAGTTTCTACCAGATATGCATATCATTGATTTGCTTAGTAGCAGAGATTTCTAGTGCTTCAATCAAATGAGAAATTGTCAAGAAACATCTTATATTTAGATTTGCTACGTTGTCGAATTTTTTTAATTTTATCCAAATTTGACCAGATTAATTATATTATATTAATAAAAAATTAAAAAATATATTTTTATATTAATATTTTTATATTTTATACTTAAATTTAAATAAATTTTTTTATTAATTAAATAGATTCAATCCGAATCATTAAAATTTTTATTCAAACTTTCAGATCGGACCAGCTTTCCGGTCAGGTCTACTTATATCCTTGACTGTTTCTTGTGGATCTATGCTATTAGCCCAACTCAGACTCAACACTCAAGTCAAGGCGTAGCAGGTTGTAAGTCTTGTCCAATTGTTGTCTGCTAAACTTTCTTCATGATAATATGAGTGGGGCACCCAAAAAATTATGTTAAAACTATTGCATATGTGTTTAGAGTTTCAATAATTTGAAAGGTTTATTTTAAAAAAAAAAAAAATAAATAAATAAACTGGAGTTTAATGATATAACTAGAAAAATAGACCTCATTTTCTTTGGGGTAGTTTTAATTTTTTTTATAAATTTTTTAATTAATTTTAGTTTATATCTGATTAAATAATAATTATTTATTTAAATATTCTATTTTTAAATTTTAATAATATTAATATAATTATATTTTTTTAATTATAAAAATTAAATTTATGAAAAAATTTTATTTATAAATTACATAATACAAATGCATTTTCAAATGTTATTTATATGTATTTTTGAAAAATATTTAGACCTTATTGTATATTTCATATTTTTATTTATAAGAGATAAAAAATAAAAAATAAAAAAATAAAATTGTGGGTTGTATTTTATTCTCTGTATGATTGATTTTTTCACATAGGTTAACAGCAAGTTAGTTTTTTTTTTTTTTTTTTCCCGAGCGAGTCGAGTACGAATCTTAAATCAACCCACGATTCAACGTGCGGATCAACCACTTTAAATTCATCTTTTTAAATTAAAATTAAATAATTAATAAAATAAATTTCTTTTTTAACTTTTTCCCCGAGCGAGTAAGGTACGGATCCTAAATCGACACGCGAGTCAACGTGCTGATTAACCCTTTTAAATAAATCATTTAAAATAAAATTTATTTTTTAACTTTTTTCTCGATCGGGTCGGGTACAGATTCCAAATCGACCAGCGAGTTAACGTACAGACCAACCCCTTTAAATACATCATTTAAAAATAAAATAAAATAAAAAACTAAAAATAATTAATAAAATAAATTTCTTTTTTATTTTTTTCCGAATGGGTCGAGTACGGATCCTAAATTGACCAGCGAGTGAACGTGTGGGCCAACCCTTTAAATACATCATTTAAAAATAAAATAAAAGTAATTAATAAAATAAATTTCTTATTTTAACCTTTTTTTCTCTAGCGGGTCGGGTACGGATCCTAAATCGACCTGCGAGTCAATGTGCAAACCAACCTTTTAGATACATCATTTAACAATAAAAATAAAAATAAAACTAAAAATAATTAATAAAAATAAATTTATTTTTTAATTTTTTTTCGAGTGGATCGAGTACAGATCCTAAATCGATCGCGAGTCAACGTGCGGACCAACCCCTTTAAATACATCATTTAAAAATAAAATAAAATAAATTTTTTTAACTTTTTTACCGTGCGGGTTGGATACGGATCCTAAATCGACTCACGAGTTAACGTGCGGATCAAACTCTTTAAATACATCATTTAAAATTCAAATAAAAATAAATAATAAAATAAATTTTTTCTTAACTTTTTTCCCGAGTCGATCGGGTATGGATCCTAAATCGACCTGCAAATCAACACGCGGACTAACCCTTTTAAATTTATTATTTATAAAAAAATAAATTTAATTAATTAATAAAATAAAATTCTTTTTTCAATTTTTTCCGTGCGGGTCGGGTATGGATCCTAAATCGATCCACGAATTAATGTTTGAACTAATCCCTTTAAATACATCATTTAAAGATAAATTAATAAAATAAATTTCTTTTTTTTTTCGTGTGGATTTGGTATGGATCCTAAATCGGCTCGCGAGTCAACGCACAGATCAACCTCTTTAAATATATCATTTAAAAATAAAATAAAAAAGAAATTAATAAAATGAATTTCTTTTTTAACTTTTTTTCGTGTGGTTCGGGTACGAATCCTAAATCGACCTACGAGTCAATACGCGAACCAACCCCTTTAAATACATCATTTAAAAATAAAATAAAAAACTAAAAACTAAAAAAACTAAAAATAATTAATAAAATAATTTTTTTCCGAACGAGCCGGGTACGGATTTTAAATCGACTTGTGAGTTATTGCATAGACCAATCGTTTTAAATACATCATTTACAAATAAAATAAATAAACTTAAAACTAAAAAATAAAACTCATTAGATGATTTTATGTTGTAAAGGCCAAAATTGTCCCTAAAGCAATTCAAAAAGACTCTTGAGTCCTTAGGACTCAAAAATAAATAGTGGTAGATTCTGAGTTTGGATAGACACACATGAAAAGAGTGTTAACATTTTTCAATCTTGATATTGGAGCAGGACATGATTCAGGCTTGCAAAACAAATATGTAAAAAAAAAAAAAAAAAATCAAGATGAATAGAGATTATTTTCCAGATTGTTTTTGTGGAAAATTTGTTAAAGAACAATAAATGGAGAGTTATGTTACTCTGGGTAAGTGTCGAGTACGGGTATGTTGATATGAGTGTTCAATTTTTTATAAATTTTTTCATATATTTAGAGGATCGTACTCTCATTTCCATGTCCGATGACACATGGATAGTTTTAAAAAAAATGAAAAATCGGAATAAAATAGATTGTGAGAACTACTTGGTTTAATTTTGACTGCATATTTTGTTTTTACAGTATTTGCTAAGTTTGGAAAAACTTGTTTCTTAATAGTCCAATTAATACCATGTGTTCTTGACATTTATCAAATAAAGATAAGTTTGATTTTATTTTCTTTGAAAATTGGCAGATGTTGAAAGTGATTGTTAGCAACTTCAAGTGACTTTTTCTTATAGTATCTTTCCAATGTAATATCATCAAATAGAAGATAGAATATAATGATCAGAACATGAGCATTACCCAATACCCATAACCTCAACTTTCTTTTCTTTATCAGATTAAAAGCATAGTCAACAAAGTGTTTCAGTTCAATAACTGTATTCTGTCCTGGAAGAAGTATGTATGAAATATCCCATTCCCAAGCAAGAACCCAACTTACCATTCAATTTAAACTTCCAGAATTAAAGATTTTGGGCAATTGTAGGTTGAAGACTTGTTCATGTATTCGTGCTATGTTTATATATATATTTTTTTATGTCAAAATTACATTTATTATACATTTATATAAATTTTAACACGTTAATAGACTACAGCAAAATAGGTCATCAGCAACGTTTAAAAAAGCCGCTAAATGTGTCACCAAAAATGGGGAATTTAGCAGCGTTTCAAACAAAACATTGCTAATTTAGCAGCGTTTCTAGTAGGGATGATAATGGAGCGGGACGGAGACGGAAATTGCCTAATCCACTTCCGCCTTTCTCTTACACGGATGTTGGAAACCTCCACTTTTATAAATGTCGATTACATCCATAATCACTTCACGGTGCTTCACTTCACTACATCCTAATTTTTATTAATTATTTTTAACTTAATATTGTAAAAAATTATATTATAATTTATTAATAAATATAATTTTAATATAAATTTTTTTTTAATATATATAATATACATATATATATATAAATTAGTATCCAAAAGATAAATTTTGTATTTTTTAAAGTAAAGATGGCTTATCCACGTAGTCAGTTTTTTTTGAAGCAAAGATGGCCTATCCACGTAGTCGGTTACTGTTCATTCTTTTGTTTGTTTTTCTTTTTTCGGTTGGGGTAGAGGGAAAGAGAAGAAAGGGAGGGAGGGAGAAAAAAGGAAAAGGAAAAAGAGAAGAGAAAGATGAATTTTTTTTTTTTTATATTCGTGTTTTTTTTTTAAATATTATAAATTTATATAAATTTTTATACATTAATAATTTATTTTATGTATATTTTTACACTTTCATCATGTATTTGATCGTGTTTATTTTATTTTTCGTGTTGTGTTTTAATTATTTTTACTATATTGTTTTCCTGTCGTGTCTCAATTCATCTCATATTTTACATAGTTTATCATTGTGATTCAATTTAGAGAAAATTTTGATATTCGTGATATTTTTGTATTCGTATTTTTTTTAGTGTTCTCGAAGTATTATAAATTTAAAATAATTTTTGTACGTTAATAATTAATTTTACACGTTAATAATTCGTTTGAGAACACGCTATACGTTCGTTTATTCGTTTGAGAACACGTAATAATTTATATAAAGTGTTATAAATTTATAAAAAAAATTATACGTTAATAATTCGTTATATATATATATATATATATTTTTTTTACATGTTCATGTCTTCGTGTCGTGTTCATGTTATTTTTCGTGTTATATTTTAATTATTTTTCTTATGTTGTGTTCGTATCATGTCTCAATTCATGACATATTTTGCATAATTTATCATTGTTATTCAATTTAGAGAAAAAAATTGTGTATTCGTGTTCGTGTTATTTTTTTGTGAAAGTATTATAAATTTATATAAATTTTTTACACGTTAATAATTTTTTTTATATAGATTTTGATACGTTCGTGTATTCGTGTCATGTTCATGTTATTTTTTAGTCGTATCATGTTTTAATTATTTTCTCACGTTATATTTATGTCATATCTCAATTCATCTCATATTTTATATAATTTATTATAATAATTCAATTTTATCTTAAAATTTATTTATTTAAAATATTAAAATATATAATCTTTACACTAAATTTTGAATTTTTTTAGGCTTGGAAACCTATTCACGTGGCAGTACTTCTTCTCTATTTCATTTTTTTTTATTTGGCTTGCTTTTTATCCCTTAAAATTCGGCACCAATTAAGGCACTGACATTGTACTTTTCTCTCTTTCTATCCAGCAACAATTAAAACAAGAAGATTTGGGTAGGTAAAAAAATCTTCTTCTTTTTACATTTTCCCTTGCTCTCTTTTTCTCTTATCTATTTTTTTATCTTCTCTGATAGCAGATGAGAGAGAAAAAAAAAAGGCAAGGCCTACAATGGACGTGAAGGAGGTTTCCATGGAGTATGCTGGGGGGCAGCTTGCATAACAGTGGAGCTGCTGAGGCGGTTCTTGGTGGAGGTTCAAGGTGATGCTCAAGCTTCCATGGAAGATACTGAGATGATTGTGAAGAAAGTTCTCCAAATGAGGTATAATAACAATGTAAAGTTCCCAAACCAGGCTCTAAGTCTTGAAGATTTTCACTTTTACTTATTTTCTCTGGATCTCAATCCTTTTCTATTTAATCAGCAATCAAAATATAGATAATTAGAGTGATTTTGATATTATGTTGTTAAATTAATTCCTTGCTTGATAATGGTTATATGATTATTTGACAGGCATATTTTGTAATCAATATGGATCAATCAAGTTTTGGTTCTTACTGCCAAATCTCAAGGTATAATAATTTCTTCTCTTTTTTTTCAAAAGAAAAAATGAAAGTAATTTTATTTTCCTAATATTAATTTATTAATTTTTAATTGAGAATGGCATGAAGATTTCGGGGATGTTTCTGGGACCAATCAGTATGCATACATCTTGCAAAAGCCTCAAACTGAAAGTTAAGGAGGAATATAATAGCTACAGTGTAAGCATCACTTCTCTTTAACTCTTTTTTTTTAAATTCTTTTATTTGATTTTCAACCAAATATAATAGCTACACCTACAGTTTTTGCTTGGTGTGCTGCTTTAACTTGGATGTTGTTATTTTGTTTATGCTTAGCTTGCTTTTGATATTTTTCTTTTTATTTTTCATGGAATGATAGTTATCCATTGTTTTATTGAGATTCATTTATTGTATTATTTCTTTAATATGGGTGAGTTTTTCATGGTTGAACAATTTTTTTTAAAAGAATAAAAAAAAAAATGAAAGTGTATGGCCATTAATATTATTTCTACTGCTTTTAAGTAATATTGTTATTTTTTTATTACATAATGTCTAATATTAAATGGAAAAGACATGGATTATGGTTGTCTTCATGTGCCTTGGTAGAATGAAGATATGATGCCTTTTAGGCTGATTATGTATAAACAATGATTATGTACATTCATCCATTCAGGCTAATTTAGGCCTTGCAGGTGCCTTTGTCAATGAAGATTTTTCTTTCATTAATAAAGAAAGTCTTTTGAATCTTTTCACTGTAACATAAGAGATAAATCTATCCCAATTTATATTTTCTGATATACTTCATGAGAACCTAAAATCAGTTACTATGTATATAATCATTGCTAATAGAGATTCGAATTCTTTAGTGACAAGATTGAATAAAAACAAGTTTGCTTCAACTGCAAAAAACCTAGACTAAAAACTAGCATACAGCCCAACAGAAATGTAATCTTGATTATTTGCACTGATTTGGTTTTAGGGGTTGGTAGACACCTTTATTGTTCGCAGCTAGCATAGCTTCTGCAAAATATGTCTTCATGCATGCCTTTAGGCAAAACAATCTTACACAAGCTCATAGAAACATTTCTCGCCATTATGATTCGTTACGAGATTAAGTATATTGCATATGTTAATTTTGAATGTGAGTTATGTCTTTGCTTTTCCTATGTTTAATTCAGTCATAGTGTTGTTCTTATGGACGTCTCTTTCTACATAATAGTAATATACATAACAGCTTTTAAAGTTTAACATTCCAATGCATCTTAAAATGTTTAAAACATAGTACTTGCTACTCTAGCTTCATCACCAAAATGGGAAAACATATATATTTGGAATATTCTTGATATAATATTGTTGGCCTTGATTTTAAACTTATAATGAAGCTTAAATTCTAATCAAATTATGTTTAAAAAGTTATGAACTTTTTGATATTATGTTGCTAAAACCAATTCCTTGCTTGATGGTGGTTATATTATGCTTTGACAGGTATATTTTGTAATAAATATGGATACAATCAAATTTTGTGTGTTTGTTTCTCAAATTCCCTACCACAGGTGCTCTCTATTTTTTTCTTTCATTTTGATATTATATATCAACTTCATTTTTTTTCATGGTGCCCTCATGTTCATGTTCTCTCATTGTAAAAGCAAATACTAAATCATTGATATTGGAAGCTAGCTCATTTCGTGTATAAGCAGGCTTTTCCAATACTATGTAAACTACTTAATTTTTAATGTAATTCAATGCTGCTTGATGAAACTTTCACACATGTTCATGAAACATGGTTGGACGCTCTCTCCTGTCACTGCCTTCCCGTATGCCTCCCCATCCACTGACAGCAATGTAAACTGGAACATCATTTTTGCTTTCTTTTTGTATCACTGTTGTGTGCATTTGTTTCTTGCTTATTGTTATTTTTCTTGATTTTCTTTTTACATAGCCTTGCCAAATACTATAATGTCTTCAATCTCTCTTTTCCTTAAGGCACTTATACTATAAATCTCTTATGGTCATGGAATTCATTTGTTCTTTCAAATTAGTTAACATATCTTAGTTCACCCTTATTCCTAAAATCATTTATATGTTCCATAAAATTATTGTCATTGCTATTACAAAAATAAAGAGGGAAACGTTTCACCCGCAATGTAGCACGGGGGTTAATTCTAGTATATATGATTTTAGTATATGATGAGGGATCCACTTACATTAGTATAAAACTAAATAATTTTACACACTTCTGTAATTTTTTATACGATTTATATTTATTCAATCCAACCGTTGTATTTCATATTCTATTCATGTAGATCATGCACGTCGAGTACAATTATATTGTTAAATCCAATGGTCAGTTTGTTAAAATATAAATTGTATAAATAGTTACGGAACTGTATAAAACTAATTTAGTTTACACTAGTGTAAATGGATCTCTCCTCTTAGTATATATATTAGATATATATACTGGAAATATAAAGTAAAATGTAAAATATTTTAAAGGGTAAGATAGTAATTTCAAAAGGCAAGCAAGGTGAAGCGGAGCAAACATTTACCAATACTACTCCGCTTCATCCCGTCCCCGCTTTTTAAAAAGAAAAACATTTTCTTTCGGAACGGATCGGTGCGAATTTCATCAGTTAGATTGAGTTTTGTCATTTCCTAATTTCTAGGAATACTTACGGACGTTTATAAATGCCAACAAATGACTCAATTGAGTATTATATGAGTTCAATTAGCGGTCTTTGTAAAATGAAAATGCCACCAAATTTAAAATTTTAACGACGTTTCTTTTTTACGAACGTTGCTAAAGTTCTGAATTTAACGGCGTTTTTTCTTTACATGGTCACTGCTACCTCTGGCTCCTTGTGCCATACAAATTTCTCTTAATTGTGAAGATTTTCTAATGATTTTGATGTTTTTTTGGTCTGGAAAGCTGAACACTGTACCAATATTTATAGGCAAGGGATATGGAAAAAGCAATCATTGTAATTTTGAAATTGGAAATCCCATAATTTCTTCACACGATTGTAATTAATCAAAAGTTTTAATTAATTGCCAATTATTAAAGGAATAAATAATTGAACGGAAATTAAGTGCTGAAGTTTTGGTCATTGTGGAAAATAGAAGGCAAGATCACAATTTGTGCAATAGTGTTTGAAAGTCTGAAATTTGTTCAGGCCCAAAATCATTGGACCTTGTAATATATAACAAGCTCAAAGGTTTTCAACATCTTTCCGAAAATTAATAGCCCATTTTAATTTTTTTTTTTTACTCTAGGAATATTGTATCTAATGTTCAAAATCCCTTTCTGAAGCTATGATGTTTGAACTTTTCATTTTTTTTATAATATTTGTATTCAATACTTGTGAGCGACACATATTTAAATATGATAGGAGGTATGATTTTTCAAATATATAAAAAAAATTTAAAAAAATTTGAACCCCTGGATGAGAACCAAGGTTCGAATCCAGGGAGTCGCCAATGTTGGGAGGGCTTTGCTATACTAACACTCCCGGTCCGACAGGGATTAGTCTTCCATCAACCATAAAATGGGGGTGGGGGGACACCCTGGGTTTCAACCAAAAAAAAAAAATATTCATATCTAACCCACACCACAAATCCAAATAACATAACTCTGAAGTCCCCATAACATATTTGGATAATTAATACTAAGGATTTAAAATAAAAAAATCTAGTGTTTACTGATTAATTGGTTCGAAAAATTTACATTTTATCATCAAAGTATTTGGTCCAATGATAAATTATATGTATCTTTAGTTCAAACTTCAAAGAGTTAGTTTCAAACTTCTTCCCTAAAAATCATATCTTATAAATATATATATATATATATATATATATATATTTAGGAAATTATATGCGCCATAGAAATTGCTTGTTTTTGTAACTTCTTCCTCTCGCCCAAGCATAGAGATCAGATTCAGAATCATCAATCTTAGCTTATTGACCATGTTTCTAACTTGAAAATAACAAAAGTTTGCAAGAGTAGGGGATGCTATATATTGTGAAATGTTAACTGTTTAAAACAATTAATTATTCTCAAATAAATTTCTCTCACAAATATTAATCATTAATCAAAATAGTAGAGCAAGAACCTTCACAGGAAGATAAGCATAGGGGAGGATTCTGTCCTATTTGTTAATATTTACTGTAACTTTGCTTTTCTATCAATAAAAGTTTATATGTTTGCAAAAAATAGAAAAAGTATAATACAAAGATAATAAAAATTTTAAAAGTCCAAAGCATGCCTAGATAAACCTGGCAATATGTATATGTTTGTTCGTGTCTTATATATATATATATATATATATATATATATATATATATATATATATATATATATATATATATTTTCCGTGTTAATCATTTAACATGAGTACGACACAAATTATTAAACGTGTTAAAATTTAAAACATAAATATAATACGTGTATTAAAAATGTATCGTGTTAATTGTGTTTAAATGTGTCATATCATATTTATTATTTTGTTTTTATATTTATTAAATATGTCGTATATAAAATTATCAAGTCTATACCTAATATTTCATTTTGTATACATGAGAAGGAAATGTTAGTGTGCCACATCCTCTGTGCTACCTATATAAAGCCACATAATTAACTTATTTTACAAATAAAAATCCTAAGGCACAGGCAATTAATACATGGAGCGCATTGAACATCCTTGACCTATACTACAAGTAACATTTACAATAGGTTCGGAAGTCAACACATTGCTTAGTGATGAAGCATGAGAAACACCAATACTGCTGGGTGTTCTAGGCATGTTAGTGATTTTTGCAGTGAGAACACCAACAGTAGTCAGTTTAGCAGCAGGAACTAGAGAGTCCAGGATTTTTGCATTTGATGTTGCCTTTGATCGATTTTGCTGAGCAGGACAGTCAATGCTCACTGAATTATTAGAATTTGGTGAACTTGTTGGTTTTGGGATGGGCTGCCTTATAGATTTTGGTGATTGTTGTGCTTGTGAAGCCAGCTCAGGGTCAGAACTGATATTAACTGGCCCTTCTAAATTTTTCCTTTCGTATCCCATAGAATGCCCATCAAGTTGCCTTGTTTCAATGGCAGATGTAGTTCTCTGCAATGGAGATTTTTACAAGAATGAGAAAAGAACAGCATATAGCTTCTTTTCGAATTGACAAGCATAAAATACTAGCTAAATACATAATTTAGGAGAGATTGACTAGCCTGTATATGAGCAGAACCATAAGAAGGCCTACCACCATCTTTAAGAGCTTCATTTAGTCGCAGAGTTGGGATTCGATCAAATATATTCCGAAGAGAACGCACCTCTCGGGGCCTGGATGAATCTAGCGCTAGCTAGCTTTATACTGGTTTGAGGGCCTTCTATGCAGATTGTGTGTCCTGACCTGTTAGAAAACCAGTTTGCCTCTGACTTTGTAGTTTCAGATATATGGTCACGAAATCTGTCATCAACCACCTCAAAATAGGCAGAAATTCTCTTGCCATCACCATGCTTTTGAGATTCTTTACCATGTCCAGGATTTCTTCTTTCACCATAATTATTTCCAGAATCTCTAATTTCATCACTTCTTTCACTAGATCATCCAGATCTCTCAATGCAGCGTCGTTCATAGATATCCAAATAAGGCAGACTATGAAGGCCGCTGCGATGAGTAAAACAATCTTCCTTCCTATATGATATGTCAAAAAACAAAATCTTCAAAAGATGACTGTTCTTCGAGTTGATTGAATTGAACTACATTTCTCGCAGGTTGTCGGACTGCGACGAGTAAAAGAATCTTCCCTGTCAACCTATGTGATATGTCAAATAAAAAAAATCTTCAGAAGATGAATGCATCTTCAAGCTGATTGAACCACGACCCATCGACACAAATAAACATTTCTAGCAGGCCATGTTAAACTCAAGTAATTTAGCTTACCATCTTAGGAGTCGAAAGCATGTCAACACTTTTCACCGGTATATCTTTTCATGGATTTAAATAGCTGTTGCAACCCGGTTTCGACTCTCTCCGCTGTCGATATTTATCGTAATTGACTACGGTAACATTCATTACGTCTCAACCGTTATAAACACGACGTGATCGAAAATTCGTCCGCAAGACCGCAAGAATCTCTTTATCTTCTATCACATACACATCCTTAATAAATTTCTGGAGTCCCTCTATATTACTAATCATACAAAGCACAAGAGTTAATACTCTAAAAACAAAAGATGTTAAAAGGAAATTACTAGGCTATTGCAGTTGATACAACAGCGACTGGCAGGAAGCTTCAAGAGGCCGCGAATGATTTTCTCATTCATTTCGTCTTCTTTAAACTCTTCCCTTCATTTTTCTTCTTAAAACGATTCTTCTTCTTCTTCTTTTATTTTTATTGGTGGCTGCATATATAATAAAGCAAGCCTTCGGAACTTGGATTATTCCGTCGGTAATTCTTAAATCGGTATACTAAATTCGTCAGTAAAATATATTCCATCGGTAAAAATATTACTGACGAAAATTTTCGTCGGAAAAGATAATTCCAACGGATTTTATTTTTTTTACCGACGGAATATTGTGTGTGAATTGGATTTTTAAAAAAAATATTATAGACCACAGATCAGCACACTCCTTTTCAATAGGACCAGATCTTGAAAACACTAAATCAATGAACCCAAATAAGTTTCAAAATATCAAATTCAACAACATATCACTTTCTGCCACTGAACCTGTGTTACATGGACTCAGCATTCTATAGCCCCGTACCCGTGTCGACATGACACGACACGGGTTTGGGTGTGAAATACGAGTCCGACATGGCTTTGGTTATTCAGACTCGGCTCTCATGTAAGCTGCAAATGAGAAAAACTCAATCCAAAAATTTAACAAAACATAGATAATCAGATGGCATCACGAAAGAAAATGGGAACTTTTGGGAAGATAGAGAGAGAGAAAGAGGATTAAGAATAGGAGGAAAATAATAAGGAAATGAAATTGTTACGGAGAAAAGAAGGAAGATGAAGAGACCAGAAGATGTTAGATAGATAGATAGATAGATAGATAGATAGATAGATAGATAGATAAATAGACATGACAGATAAGTGATGCACGTTGTTGATTTTTAAATTTAATAATTAGTTTTAGGTTTTTTTATTAAAACAGAAAAATGACAAATTGACAATATAAGCCCATAAGTCATCATAAGCCCATTTTAAAAAATTAACTGTTGGTTTTAGGATAAGATAGGCCCAAATTATTTTTATTTTTTCATACTAGGTCTTATAAACACAAGATTTTGTTAGAGTCAAATTTGATTTTTCAAAATTTCTAATTTAAACAAGTAGTAGTATTATATTCCTTATAAAGTTTGTCAAGATCCCCGCACCCGTATCTTATTTTTGGACACTTTTTAGCCGACTCTCCGAGTTCAAAATATTGAGCAAATGATGAGTCTGACCCTCAAATACATACTCGTATCGAATACCCGCATCCGAGTCAATGTAACATAGCACTGAACTGCAAATCAACAATAATAGAACCAGCCTAACAAAAGGTAATTTCATTACACCTATGGCCGCCACAAACACCATATACTTCTAGAAAAAATAACTAACAAACACCAGAGAAAACCCATGCAAAAAAAACTCCATTTGAACAAAGCTCAAAACAACATAAACTGCTAAACTTTAGCATTTAACCCAACAATTCAACAAGCACTATTATTCTAATCGGATACAACAAAATAGAATGAAGAAGATGAGTGAGTTGGTTTACCTTTCATTTCTCTCTTGGGATTGACAATGACACAAGCATTATCTGCAAACAGATAAATAAGCCCAAATAAAGTTTTGAAACAAGGACAAATCAATGCTAGTAATACGTAGTTAACTAAATTTGAGAGGTTTTGATTAAATAATATTATAACATGTTAAATTTATTCTAACAAAAAAATGAATAAAAGAGATCCATTTGTAAAGAAAATAGAAGAGAGGAGAAGAGAAGAGAAGAGACATACCAGGCTTGGACGGCGACAGCGGACGGCATGGGCGGAGCGCGGTCGGACGGCATGCTCAGACGGCGACGATGAACGGCATGGGCGGAGCAGGGTTGGGTATCGGGAGGTGCGGCGATGGGGGGAGGAGAGGAAAGAGTGAAAAGAGAAAGAAGAAAGAAGAAAAGAAGAAGGAAGAAGAAGTCTCGGGCATATTAATTATGCCCAAGACTTTTACCGACGGAATTTACATCATCACCGACGAAAATTCGTCGGTAAAAATTTTCTCGATTTTTGAAATAAAATTAATTATTAAAATTAGTTTCTGTCGCTAATACTTATTAGCGACATAAATTTCCATTGATAATAAGCATATTACCGACGAAATTTTTCGTCACTAATAAGTATTAGCGACGGAAATAAAATTTTGGCTAAATAATAAATAAAATTAATTTTAATACTTAATTTCCGTCGCTATTAATCTTGTTACCGACAAAAATTTTTGTCGCCAATAAAATTGATTTATATAAATAATAAATAAAAGTAATTATTAAAAGATAAATTCTATTAGCCACGAAAATTTTCATCTTTAAAAAGTATTAGCGACGGAATTTAATTTTCGGTTTATTTTTTTTAATTATAAAAATTTGAGTTTTTTTTTACCGACGAAAAATTCCGTCGGTAATAATCCTCATTTAGTCTATAATATTTTGGTGGGAACCAATTAGATTTTCGCCAAAGTATTATTGACGAAAAATTTTAGTTGTGAATATTCCGTCGAAATATTCCGTCGGTAATACAAAATTTTCGTCGGTAATGATCAAAAATTTCGTTGGTAATAGTCAAAAACATTACCGACGAAATTCCGTCGATAATGCTCGAAATTCCGTCGGTGATTTTATTTATTACCGACAAATTAATTTCGTCGGTAATTCGACGTTCTCTTGTAGTGAGATTTGTCCAATTCCGACTTTAAAATCTAGCAAGCCTAATCAAATAATAATATTATAATTTATAAGTATTATGATTTATGACCCCAAAAAATTTAAGTATTCAAATCCAATCGAATATAAGACAAGCTTATATAGGCCTAAACCATATATTCCATAAACACTTCTAGATGAGATTTTAATCTAAGAAACTTAAATTGCTAAATTTTGTAATCATCTATTTGTATATATTTTTCTTGAAGTAAAAAAAGTAACTATCTTTTTTGTTTTTGTTAAAAAAAAGAACTATCTTTACACTAAACATCACAACCATTTGTAAATCTGAATATTACATGTCATCTTACATAACATAGCTGGTAGTTTTTGTTTTGTTTTTTTTTATACATGTAATATTAAAGTGTAAAATGGAAAGTAATTCTCTCTTATAGACTTGTCTATGGATCGATCAAGCTAGGTCAGGCCTGGTTAGCAAAAAATTTGCTTTTCCAAGATTCGATCCAACCCAACAAGTCCAAAAAATTGAATTACTATTCAAAAAAGATTAAAAATTATTTTATATTAATATTACTATCTTATAATTAAATTTTTTTTAAAAAATAATAATTATTAAACAGTAATCTGGACTGAACTAACTCGAATTTGAAAAAATATACCTCAAATTTGTAGAATCGGACGGGTAACCCATTTCTTGGACAAATCTATTCTCTCATTTCATAAATTCCATTTTGCTCATCTTAGGATTTGAACTTCGTAATTTCGAAGATAAAAGTTTAAGTTCTAATCGTGGAAATGTTCTTTTAGAGACATTTTATCATATGTATAAACTTTCTAATCAATTAATAATCAGCATAATATCCGATTTCAAATAATAATTTAATAGTAACCATTTCTTTTAATCTAAAAAAATTGAAAAGTACACAAATTCAAATCCTCCATCCCTGTAAAATAATCATCATGGTCATGTTAACCTTTATTTTATTTTTTTTTACTTTTTAGTATCAAATAAATATTTTAACATATTATCCCTACCCTTTTCATAAGGGGAAAACTCAAAAATATTTTAATCAGTCAAGTGATGGTGGTGGTCCTAGGGGTGTTCATTCGGTTAATTCGGTTAATAACCGAACCGAATTATCCAAAACCGAATTAACCGAATTTTTTTTTCCAATTAACCGTTAACCGAACCGAATAATTAATTCGGTTAATTTACCAAACCGAAATTATTTCGGTTAATTCGGTCAATTTCCGAATTAACCGAAATAAATAAAAAATTTATTTTGCTAACCTATTTTTTTACATGATTTTGTATCCAAATTATCCATCCAAGTCCAACCAATCAAAATCCAAAAGCAAAGCATATTATAAAATCCAAATATGAAACAAACACAGCTAAAAAAAATGATAAAACATGAACATTACATAGTCTCAAAAGACTCAAAAATATATCTAAATTAATATATAAATTAATTTTTAGTTTTTAATATATAAATTAAATAGGAAAGGTTATTAGGGTTTTTAGTTTTTAATATATAAATTAATTTAAAAAATATATATATATATATATATATCTAAACTCATAAAATCTTGTTGTTTTAAGCATTTCGGTTAATTCGTGTAATTCGGTTATTTTCGCTTAACCGAACCGAATTAACCGAAAACCGAAATTTCTCAAAACCATTAACCGTTAACCGAACCGAATTTTATTTGGTTAATCGATTAACCGAACCGAATTAAAATTCGGTCGGTTAATTCGGTTAAAACCGAATTATGCACACCCCTATGTGGTCCTAGAATGGAAAGGAAAAGGGAGTTAGGTTTGGAAGATTAAGAAGGAATTTACTTGCAAGATGAGCAATGAAGGAAAGCAATGGGGTCATGGGGTAGTGGCCTAACATAAACTAATAATAATAAATAAATAAAAACCCATGATTGCCTCATCCTTTGCTCATATCTTTTCAGAGCTATTGCACAAATTAAACTTTAAATTATCTATGGTGGGTTTAGTTTTGGGATAATTTGAAAAATATAACCCTCTAGACATGAATAATTATTGAATGGTCTTATAAATTAAAATAATTTGTAAAAAAGAATAAAAAATAAAAAATTATTAAAAAAAAAAATTGTAAAACCAAAATTACCCTTAAGTAAAATCCTTCCCTTCCCATTGTTCTACCCTAACTCCAAACCCTTCCCTTTTTTTCCCTCTCACATTCCCATACTCTCTCTCGACAATGAGATTGAAAATAGATGAAAGTTAAAGGTGATGGTCAATATGTTAGAGGTGCTGTTGATGGCCAATATGTGAAAGTTACTGGGGTAAATATTTTACTAAATTATATTTTAGTTTTTTTTGTATGCCTAGTTATAGAAACTGAAGACTGCTCTAAAAAGCTTTTCAACATTGGTTTTTCTTTTATTAGATGAGTTAACGGTTAGGCGTCTCGATATTTATTTGAGTTATTTTTGTTTAATTGGTAATTATAGATTTCTTTTGAGGGATATGATATTTCTATTTTTTTCACCGTAATTCCTCATTTCCCATTTTCAAATTGTTGTTAAATTTTTTATTTTTGACATTTCTTTAATGCCCAAAATTCACCTGAGCTTGAAACCCCTCTCTTTGCTAATGAAGCTGTGAAGGAAGATAAAAGCTGTAATCTATGGACGGGATGGAGAACGAGGGAAGAGAAGAGGAAGGATTATGTTTATTTTATTAAGGGTATATTTGACTTTACAATGTTTTTAATAATAATTTTTTATTTTGTATTTCTCTTTTATAAATAATTTTAAGTTATTAGACTATTTAATAATTAAGTTTTTGGAGAGTGATGTTTTTCAAATTTATCCTTTAGTTTTTTGTTTGCTTGATGCCTTGAAACTTGTATCATAGAATTCACAATCTCATATATATATATATATATATATATATATATATATATATATTTGGTGTGGACGTTTGTAGACCTATTCAAGGGTCGAGCTATCCGTTCAAACTTGAAAGTCTGTTCATATTTTGGAGGGTTTGGATAAAATTATTAGACTCGAAATATGAGTTTGGGTAAAAAAATGAGGTTCATTTAAAAAATGAATCGGGTTTTGACTCCAACAATTAAAGTCCGAGCTCGATCCGACCCATTTTTTATTTATATAATATATTATTTTATATTTTATATATTATGTAATTTATATCATATAAAAAATAAATATATATAATATTATAGTGTAAATATTTAAAAATATGTTAAGTTATCCATGTTTTAAAACTTAATAAAAGGAAAAAAAATAAAATTACTAAAATTAAATAATAATAATAAAAATATTTGTTTAATTTTAAAATATATATATATATATGAGCGAACCTAAATGAGTTTGGACTATCCATTTACAAATATGGACGGGCTTGAGCAGAATTTGAAATCCATATTTCGAGTCGAACCGGGCTTAGACAAATAAATATGTTGCTGACACCCTACCTAAACCCGATCTGAACCCGGTCCGACCCGTAAACACCTCTAGGCGTGGGGCTGATTTATGTTTTACAAAACAAAAAACAAAAAAAGTGAAATTTAATTATCTAAATTATAACAAAAAAAATTATGCAAGAGTCTATTACTTATAAATTTGAGTATATCACGTAATATTTTGATAAGCTTTACACAATTTAAAACTGTGATTGATTAATTATAGTGTAATAATTGCAAATAATATGCTTCTTTTAATACGATCGATGTATTTGCTAATTCTTATATTCATTTTTTTCATCTTTGTTTTTTTTAATACTGTTTACCATAGTTTCTATGCAAAATGAAGTCAATTTTGTTTTTGGTAAATTAATAAAATCCAGTACTTAGGTTTAAGAACATTTTTTTGAAAGAATGATTAACAATTATACACCTAGTGAAGTGTCAACTACATATATAGTGTTTTTGAAGAAGACATTTCAGCAGTTATTATAACTTAATTCTTCATTTAAAGGTTTCAAATTTGAATATTTCTTTATTTGATGGCTTTAAATTTGAATATTGAAAAATAAAGATTTAAAATATTTATTAGATAAAATAAAATTAATGGTTGCCTCTCTTTATTGAGTCAAACGTACAACATTTATGGTTTCATTGAAAGATTAATGGGAAGAGACCAAAAAAAAAGGTATTTTTTGAACTTTTTAGAATGATTGGACACTAACACAAAAATGAATTTTCATTCGTTAACCACAATGAATATCTAATCCACTTTCGTCTCAATCTTATATGAATGTTGAAAATATTTATTTTCATAAATATTATAAAAATATATTATATTTATTCACGAACATAATTTTAATATTTATAATTCTTTAGTATATATATATATATAATATACATATATATAATATTAATATATATGATTTTAGTATATATATTTAATATATATTTTAAAAATATAAAAGAGATATTAAATATTTTAAATGATAAAATAGTAATTTTAAAAAGCGGGGCGGGACGGAGCAAGCATTTATCAAAATCACCCTGCTCCACCTCGTCCCCATTTTTCAAATAAAAAAATTCCTTATTCAGAGTTGATCGATGCGAAATCTGTGGAGCGGATCAAATTTTGCTATCCCTAAATTAATCTTATGGTTTTATTAAAAAAAAAAGTTTTAAAAAAAAAGTTAATAAAGGGAATTGTATGTTTTTGAATTTTTTTGGGTACTTTTTTGTTTAATAAAAAAGTAACACATAAAATTTATAGTATAAACATATGTAACATCTAAACAAGATTAGCTTAGGTGGTAATAAAGAAGGGAACTCCCTTTTCTTGTCAAATTTGATTTGATCCTTGTAAGAGCATGTTGCATGTTGTATGTGTGGCTTGTGACTAATGTAATTAATGAAAGAATAAGAAATAAAAAAACTTAGGCAAAACATTTTTAGAAAAAAATTTATCAAATAAGAAATGAAAGACAATCCACTAAAAATATATCAATTTTTGGAAAAACTTCAATCCATGATATTTTAAAAAAAGTATTAAAATAGTTAATCATGCAAATAAATAAGTGGCTAAATGTTCAATTTGGGATCAAATTTATTATTATTTGAGTGAATTAGGGTTAAACCTTTTATTTGAATCTATTAAGGATTTAACCTTTTCGAATGTTGACAAATAAAGATTTTTTTTTTTTTATGAAAATGAGTGTGTGCACTACACATGTCGTAAAAAAGCGTGATACATTAAAATTACACTATGACATGTCATTTTTGTCTATATGACATGACAAATAGTTAAATATGCAATTTTGGACAATAAAAAAAGTCTAAATCTTTTGCTAAAAAAAATCTAATTCATAATTTACTTAAATATTTCTAATTTAAATCAAATAATCCCAATTAAATACTTAACTTCTGAAAAAAATGGGTTTATATTAATATTGATTTGGGAAACAAAATCCCCGCAAAAAATTCTCCATAACTGGCTTCTCCTCCTTCTCTATCACTAAAAAATAAATCTTAATTTTCTTTCTCTCTTTGTTTTTCTTTCTCAAGCCATGATCAATTTCTCTTCTCCCCTCTTCTAGTCTCTCATATCCAACCCTCTCTCTAACCTCACTTCTCTTTCTCTCTAAACATGTTGTCGCTTACCGTCATAATTTCTCTTCTCCCCTTTGCTGTCAACGACCTTCGTTTCTTTTTCCTTTTTGTATTTCCATTTTTAACTCATTGCTAAGTAAGACAACAAATACTTTCAGTCCCTTCAACAACAATTACTTTGTTGTTTGCTCTGTCATAAAAGGTAGCTAACTCCATCAACTTATTTACCCATATTTGATTTCCATTTCTATCCTTTAGATCTCACTTTCATTTTCCATAAACATGGTACTGATCTAATGTTGGTGATTTTATTTGCAAATCAAAATACCCATCTCCTAGATTTGCATATTTAAAGTGATTACAGTATTTTTTTTTTTTTTTGTAATTTGATTTTTTATGGATATTTTCTTCTTATTAATGACTACTTTGAAGTATTATTTTATTTGCTTTGGAAATGGAAAATAGGCTTACAAAATAAATCCAGTTGAAAAACTTATATTTTGAAGGCATTCATGTTGATTAAAAGAATCGAAATTGCAAATCGAAGTTTTTAACTTTTTTCTTGAATTTTTAAAATTTTAAATTCTCGTTGATTAAAAGGGTTTCTTAAATTAGGGATTTAGGTTTTAGAATATAAATGTTTTATTTTTTGGATATAAATGAAAATAATATTTTATTTTTTGAATATAAATGAAATTTATGTTTTTTTTAAATTGACAAAGTTTTTTTTTTTTGTTGATTTTTCAAGTGCCAGATCGGATTAAACAATTACATGTCAACATTCGTTTTTGAAAAATCAGGCGCGTATCCTTCAAACACATCTTTTAGTTGTCAAAAATCCTTATTTGTCACAACTCGTAAAGGTTGAACACTTAATATACTCAAATAAAAGGTTTAATCCTGATCCACTCAAAGGTAATAGGTTTGGTCCCAAATTGAACATTTAGCCTAAATAAGCGTATAACATACCAATTTGCATACCTTTCAAAGATGTATCTTACCTTTGGTAAGACACATACCGATTTGCTTTTTTGATCTTTGAACATACCTACTCTTGTGAAAATTCAAATTTTATAGAAGTAGGAACTTGAAAATAATCTTTTCTGAAGAAGCAAACCAAAAAACAAGAATTGAAATAACCAATTATAATCTTCAACCATTTACTAAGATAGTTTTTTAACAAACAATTTCCTGATTTTGGTTCTATATCAAGAATAATGATGAGATTGTATATCAATTTTCTGATGTCAAACATCCAAATTAACGAACACATCTAACCATTTTTTTAATTTAATGTAAACATACAATTATGTGATTATATGTCTCATACTGTCATTCATGCATTTAAAAAGGTGCAAATGGGCTTACAACTAGGGCTGTAAACAAACAGAGCGTTCGACGAACCGTTCGTGAACAGTTCGATTTTTGTTCGTTTATGTTCGTTTATTAAGCTAAATAAACGATTATGAACACAATTTTAATGTTCGTTTATTAAACGAACCGAGTTCGAACAGATGTGTGTTCGGTTCGTTTATGTTCACGAACAAGCTCGTTTATCGTTCATTTAAAACTCGTTTATTAGTTTGTTTAAAGCTCGTTTATGTTCATTTATTTTATTTTATTTACTTATAATATAATTAATATTATTTAATAACTTAAATTTAATAATTTAATAATAAATTTAATTTAATTACGTTTGTATTTTATTATTTTATATTTAATAATAATTTAAAATTGATTTATTTATTTTTTATTTGTTTGTTAAAATTGTTTAGATTTGTTTGTTTTTTGTTCATGAACATAATTTTAATTGTTCGCGAACATGTTCGATTATATGTTCATGAACATGTTCATTTAGTGTTCACGAACAAGTTCATTTAATTTAAATGAACTTGTTCATGAACATTAAATAAACGAACACGAACACACTTAATTTTAAACGAACAGAGCTTGAACACAATTTTAAAATCTTTAACGAACACGAACCGAACAAACTCAAAAATAAATAAACGAACACGAACATAGACCTGTTCGTTCAAGCCCGATTCATATGACATATTAAAACATTTAAATTTTAAGCAAGTCATCATGTATACCTAAGCCTATATGATGAACGTCATGGACATGATGTCACATGCTTGTCATGCAAGAGAAAAGATTTAGATTTACCAATATGAAGGGTTAAAGGCAGTTGTAGGCAAAAGAAAACTTCCAAAAAGAAGGAAGAACTATGGAAAATTGTATGAAGAGTTTATGATGAAACAAAGAGGTAATGAGCTATTTATATGATAAATTAAGGTTCAGAGGGCTAGGTCTGATGATAGTGGCAGCCTCCCTCCAATTTTTTCCAAAGAAATCATCTCAATAAAATCTATCAAGAATAAAATCTTAAAATTTTCTAAATAAAACACATGTGCTGATCGGTAATAGGGAATGCTAATATGCACTAGTGAAAATATTAATGGTCAAAAGTCAAAGAACGTATAGAAAGATTCCTTGGGCACAAGCTTGGACTACCGATCAGCAAACAGATGTGTTGATCGAAATTGTAAGTCCTGAGATTGGCACTCTTGTCCGAATTTTCATAATTTTATTTATTTTTTAAGTCAAAATTGATTTATTAATTTATTTTCAAGGATGTAAAATTTGACGCTTACACATTATAACTTTAAAGGCAATTATATATCCATAACAATTCCATCAATTGTAATGCTTTTTTATTATTATTATTATTATTATTATTATTATTATTATTATTATTATTATTATGCGATTAAGGATATTTCCGAAATTTGTATGGACCTAATTCCTTCCTCAAGTTATTTTAAAGATACGCACTTTCCCAAATTAATTTGGTGCATTGCTCCTTCGAGGATCGAACCTTAATTAACAAAAAAATGAGTTTCCTACATTAGCTTGATGCATTTTTAATATAATGCTTTTAACATTGCACATTTAATAGTAATAAAATTTCAATTCCCATGCATGCTTAATAAATATATTTTGTATTTGTGATATAAAAAATTGAACTCTGATCACAAAAATTAAAAATTCAACATTTTATCAATAACAACAATGGTCGGAGTATGCATGCTTAACATCAACATATTATCAAAGCTAACGATATCTGGATTCTAGAGATTAAAGTACGAAATAGTGTAACAATAAATAATAATTCTTAAGTAAGTTTTATACTTCTATTATAATTAATAATTAATTATTGAGTTTATATTTGATACATTGACAGTAAACCATATGATGTTATTTCGTTAAAAAATTTTAAAAATAAATAGAGATAAATTTATTTTTAATAAAGTGATATAACGTGGTTCACTGACAATTATACACATAAACTTGAAGATTATTACGTAAATAATCTATAAAACAAATGCGAAATTAAATAACGAACTTACAGGATCGTTCGATGCTGAACCGATTTTGATTCACTGGTCGAAAACAATATCACATAAATGAAAATTGTCTATTTGTCACACCACTAAGTTCTTCGAGTATTGCAGAGATTACGAGTATTGTCTTAGTTCTTGGAGAAACTTATTCCTCTCACCTTTTTCCGCCTTAACCAAATGTATGACCGAATGGATTTATATCATTCTTCTTTCTTCTCTAGCAAATATGAATAATTTTCTCGCAGCCGAATATAGAACTTTTTATTTTGTTTTTTCAATAGCTAATGGCTGAATCCCACTGTTAAAAGGAAGAAAGTTTTCTTCATTTTTTTTTATTTCTCATTAACTCCCTCTGGCAGTTTGGATTATTTTTTTTCAAAAGGTTTTAAACCTTTTAATAACTTCCTTTGGGAAGTTATGTTGAAAACGGTTGCCCATTATGGCGCCGTTTCCAACATCTCCTACTCGCACATAATGGGCACAATACTCTTATAACCAATATCAATAGAGATCGATATCTCTTCTCTCTGCAAAATCCATACAAGAAAATAGGTCGTGCGACCAGCATACCTCTTAATCTCGAGAGCTGGCTACTATACAACTGTTAGGTATATATAACAGCTTAAATGTTTAAGTAGAGTAAGTATGCAGCACCCTAGATTCATTTAGTCACATTTCAAGTTTTTCGTGATCTCTATTATATCAGTGATATAATAAACTTTGTATTTACAATTGTGTTTACCATTTACAACACAATTGGTCGACCAGTAAATACAACCGTATGAGACACTAAAATGATCTTCCTTTTTTCTCAAATCTCTCCATTCCAATTCAACTACTATCTAGATATGTCCCATTAGATCGAATCATACATGACCATTGGCAACATTCTAAGATAGCTAACATAGAACTGAAACTTTAAGAAACAGTCAAAAGTCATAAGGGTACTAATTAGAGATCTCTAGTTAATCTCATGGGTCTCACACAACTTAGAAGCAGAGATCAATTCTTCTGTTACCCATATTGGTCAAATAATGCACATGTGGTATGAAACACATGCTACGATATTATTCTCATTTTCCCTTGGAGCTTATGTCTCTTTCATAGTATCAATACCGTACAGGTGATAGTTCAGATACACTCAGTATCTAACTTGAGTCCACAACTCTACTTTCTCAATAAATTCAATAACAAGACTTCCACCTAGCATATATAGACAAATAAAGTGAATTGTGAGAACTTTCACTTTCATTCATAATTTTATCACTATATGACCTCATTTTGATCCTTTATCAAGGCGATTCCGTTTTAAGCTCAAGCTCTCGTAAAACTCTTAGTTTTAAAGCTTAAAACTAATCTTATCTCTACCCGGCACTAAGCCTTAGAGGTGATTACCTATGTGAGAAGGCCAATCATCTGTCCGACATACCTTTAATATATATATATATACACGTATGTATGCTTTCATGAAATAAAATACTAAACTTTAGTATGCATTAATCATTGTCAACAAAAATCGTAAATGGGAAAGAACAAATTGTTCAACTTGAACAACTTAGCAAGTACATTAAATCCTACACAATCCTAGAGATCTAACATGTACATTTTACACATCTCTAAGAACCGACTTCGTAAATTGATCTACAATGATCTTATGCATAGATATGTACTGCATGTTGACTTCCTTATATGCAACCATGTCTATCACAAAATTATACTTGGTATATATGTGTTTAGTCCTTGAATGATGTTTGGGATTTTTCGTGAATGCGGTTGCAACTTGACTATCGCAATTCACCAACACTGAGTTCGATGCATCTTTATTAAATCCCAAATGATTTAAGAATCTCTTAAGCCAAACACTTTCTTGCACTGTCGCTAAAAATGCCATAAATTCAGCTTCCATAGTGGACAATGCTATTCAAGTTTGTTTCTTACTACTTTAGGAGATCTTACCTTTATTAAGTAAGAAAACATATCCGGAGGTATATTTTCTCTCATCTAAATCTCCTCCCCAATCTGCGTAGTTTACCCGATTAGATGCAAATCATATCTTGATAGCATAACGAACAGTCCACAGTGCCTTTTAGATACCTCAATATCCTTTTAACTGCTTTCTAATGGCGTTGACCTGGATTCGATTGATATTGTTTTACAAGTCCAATTGCGTAACAAATATCCGCTTTATACACATCATAGCATAAATAAGGCTTGTCCCAGCATCGAAATAAGGAACTCTTTCCATTTGTTCCTTTTCTTGTAGAGTCTAAGGACACATTCTTTTACTCAGGCTTTCGCCTTTTACAACAAGAGTATCATTTGGCTTGTAATCTTACATTTTGAATCGTTCAAGAACTTTCTTAATATACGACTCTTGTGAAAGAGTAAGTAATTTTTTATAACGATCCCGAGTGATTTTCACTATAATAATGTAAGTTGTTTCACCCATGTCTTTTATCTCAAAATTTGACGACGGCCAATTTTTCACCATAATGATATACTCCTTATAATTTTCGGCCAACAGTATGTCATCCACATAAAGTGACAAGATCATATTTGGTTCTTTTGACATACACAGTGGTCCTCATCAATCATGATTCAATCATACGAAATGATTGCTTGATGAAACTATACCACTGTTTGGAAGATTACTCAATACCATAAATTGATCTTAATACTTTGCACACTTTGTGCTCTTGACCTTTGTCAATGAAACCTACTGGTTATTCCATCTAGATTTCCTCTTTCAGTTTTATGTTTAGAAAGACAATTTTTACATCCATTTAATGCAACTCCAAATCTAAACTTGCTATTATGACCATAATTAAGAGTATGGAGGTAAACCTTACAACATTAGAAAAAGTCTCTTCCTAATCAATTCCCTCTTGTTGAGTATACCCCTTAGCTACAAGACGTGTCTTATATCTTTCAATAGTCCCATCAGACTTACGCTTAATCTTGAGAACCCATTTGTTCTCTATTGCTTTGTGTCCTTTAGGTAGACCAACCAATTCCCAAACATTATTTGATCTCATAGACTCCATCTTCCATAGCATCCATCCACTTTTATTTAACTACAGAAGAAAGAACTTCTTGAACATTTCTTGGCTCTTCTTTATCTTGTAGAGTAATCATGAAAGCTTATCCCTCTATGTCAAAACGACGTCGAGGAACATTTCCACGATTACTACGCTTGACTTGTTATTCTTGTGAAACAAATTCATTGTCGCAACCTAAAAAATAACAAGTCTCATCGTAAGACTTTATTTTCGTTAAGCGTGACATTTAAAAAAAATCAAGGAAAAGAAGACTTAATTCCTCTAGAAAAACGAAGGTTTTGAAAATAACCTTGAAAAAGACATGGAGTCGCCACCAATCTTTTTTGGCTAGGTGTGATCAGCCACCTATTAAAACCGATTTTATAAAACATTTTAAAATTAATTAAAACATTTTTTTAAAACCAATTTCAAGTCTGTGTTTTAAACCAGAGAAATCAAAGAAGCGGGTACGAAACTCGATTACGTGTGGGGAAGGATAGCACCGGGGAAGGATAGCACCCCCACAACGCCCTTATAAAATGGTACCTTATTAATCGTATGTTATCTCAAGTCTCGGTAAAAAGTTGATTTTTAATTTAGTATTTCAAGTTAATTCCCAATTTAAAGAAAAATAATTCCATTTTTTTTATTGAAAATGATCCGGAATTTATTAATTCAAAATTTTCCTATATTTCCCAACAAGCGTGGAAAAATATAGAAATTTTTATTATTTTGGCAAATTTTTCGAACCATTCTCGTTATAAAGAAGATATTTCGTTATTAATGATAATTGATGATATCCTCCCCAGCAAATCCGGCAGAGAACTTATGAATTATTTTAACTCATGAATATCTTTAATTTATTGAAAATCATTACTTTTTCAAAACATTTTAAAAAATATGAATATGAATATGTGTGACATAAATAAAATGACATAGCAAATTCTAGATAATATAATACAACCTAAATGGTATGATATATTTTAAATGTTATAGCATATTCTAAATGAAATATCCTAAGTCACATGATATATTCTAGATGAAATGAAATAACCTAGGTAACATGATATATTCTATATAAAATGAAATATCCTAAGTGATATAATATATTCTATATGAAATGAAATAACGTAGGTAACATGATATATTCTAAACGGAATAAAATGATTTAAATGACATGGCAAATATAAATGATATGGCAAGCTCTTGGCTGAGTGGCCAAGAGACTTGGGGGCATGAAGTCTTGGGTTCAAACCCAAGCAACCCCTCCCCTTACCCAATTATCAAAAAAAAAAAAATGACATGAAACATAAAATAATGCTATAATATAATATGTATGAAAATAATAATGCATGAACATAGTATATGCTAAATAATGTGACAAAAATAAATAACTAAATAAAAGCATAGGATATCATGAAATATTCAAAACCATATAATAAACAACATAACATCAAAAAAAAAAAAAAATAACAACATCATAGAAATTATCATAGCAAAAATCACATATTATATAAAATGCATGAATATAGAAAATGCAATGCATGAAAGTGTATTTTTTTCCATTAATTAAGGAAATCCGTATATCTAAAAAGATATCCGGCTACCTTAGGAAAATATATCAAATTAAATTTTATAAAATCAAAATACTTTGTGATTTGTTTGAAAACAATTTTGAAAGAAACTTGAATGAAGATTGAAACCCTAGCCAAACCCTTTACAAATGGCTCTAATTTCCTAAGTTTAAAATCCTGGACTTGACCACCCTTAACCCGAGGTTTATAAAATTATTTTTAGAGTTTAAAAAGGCTTAGAAATTACCGTAAGACAATAGCTAAAGTTTCTAACCAATCCCCTCTAAATGCCTTAGCCAAATTTAACAATTGTTTTTCTTTTGAATTCAAATCTGCCTCTACTGTCCGGTTTTAAAACACAATTTTTTGACCTATTTTTAAAAATTCAAAAAAATCTAAAAAGAAAATAAAATAATGGAGACTAAGAACATGTAAAACTACACTATAAAAAATTGGCTTAATTTTCTGATTAAAGATGACTTCCCAGACAAATCGAGAAAGTCTGAGTACTGGGTGAAAAACTGTTTTGCCAAAACACATTTTTTTGCCTTTGATAAAATCATTTAAAAATCAAAGTAAAATGTTGGAGACTCTCCTTAAGACCCACAAACAGTAGCTAACACTTTTAAAAAGTTAGACAAAAATTGGCTAAGTAAAAAAAAATCACAAAGGTAGAATAATCAATTTGACAACTCTTTAATTTTCCACAAGTATGCTCAAGTGAGCATGACTTTGAACCATTGATTGACCTAAGTCATAAATCATGTGGCATGACATGAAATGCATGATCATACAGCAAATTGAATGCATGATTTAAAACCTAAATGACATGAAAAATGCATGGCCTAGACCTAAAATGAACTTGCATGGCATTTAATGCAACTTAGGTCTAAAATGCATGAAATGCATGGCAATGCAAATGAGACCTAGACCTAAAAATGCATGGAAATAACACAAACACATGGCATACTAAATACATGCAAGACTAAAAAGGAAACATGCTAAACTAAGCAATCATACTGCAAATGCATGAATATATAGCTAGACATTTTCACAAACACATGGCATGGTCTATAACTAACCTACCACAACCAAGCTAATCTACCACAAGTAAGCTAACCTACCACAACAAATCACATAAACAAGATCAAACACAAAATCATTTAACAAAAGTGATTCATTCAACCATGATGAAAAATAGAGAAAAACTTGATTTCTTTTAAAAAACAAAGTAGAAGCTCCTTAGAACCTATTTTAAAAAACAAGTTTATTTCATAAAAGAGAATAAAATGAAAATCAAAATATCAAAATCATGTCAACAAAGTATGAGAAAACCATGAAAGAACATAGCTACCTTGCTCTAGCTTTCCAAATCAAGAAGTAGCAAGCCAAACCTTTCTTTAATCTTCTCTTTTTTTCTCCTCACTTTTTCCTTTCTTTTTTTCTCTTTTTTTTTTCTTAGCTACTGCCTCTATTCAGCCCCTAAAGCTCCAGAAAAAATCTAAATTCCCCCTCCAAAAAGGCTTGGCCAAATGGTATAAGAATTGTGTAGAATGTTGTAGTTTTTTCCTAACCAATTTTGATCCAATGGCCTTTAATTCAAGATGCTTTCTATGTAAAATCCCAGCATTAGATTGGAATAATCAGCTCCTAAATATGATGTCATGAATATGTCATAAATAGGATGCCATAAATATGACATCATCCCTCTCCATCCATTGGTCCATGTGTCATAATTTCAAAGGCTTGATCAAGAAAAATAACTACCTTCCTCTTCACTCTTGGCCCTTTGATCTAAAATCTCAGCAAAATCACTCTCCATTATGGGCTTGGCTGATTTTCCTTTTAAAATCCAAACCAATCTCAAATTTTTTAAAGGCCTTCTTCGGTTTCCTCGGTGAAATGACTTTTTTGACCTCCAAACCAAATTAAATAGCAAACGGACTCCAAATTCAAAATTTATTTTTTTAATACTTCCTAAATAATAAAAAATTGAATTCTGAAAGTTTTCATAATTTTTGGAGCCCATTTACTATTTTTTCGGATTTTTCTTCTAAAATTGCCCTTTTGTGCACCCGAACTTTTACACTTTTTTAAACGAGCCCTGAATCCATATTTTTTCTTCACCAATCTCTTCCAAATAATTTAAAAGTGTGACCTGAAAGTTTTCATAATTTTTGGAACTTATTTGCTATTTTTTTGGGATTTATCTGCTTGAATTACTGCATAGTGAGCCCGGGATTTGGCCATTTTGCAAACGAACTCCGAATCTGGATTTTCTTTCCCCAATCTCTTCCAAATAATTTAATAATGAGATCTGAAAATTTTCAGAATTTTTCGAACTCATTTGGTATTTTTTCGGGATTTATCTTCTTGAATTTTTGCATAGGGGACACGGGATTTGGCCATTTTGCAAACGAACTCCGAATCCAGATTTTCTTTCTCCAATCTCTTCAAAATGGTTTAAGAATGAGATCTGCAAATGTTTATAATTTTTTGAGTTCATTTGCTATTTTTTTTCAAAATTTCCAATTTTGCCCTTTTACCTTCGAAGCCCTGTTTTGCTCAAAACAAGTCCGATTTTTAGATTTTCTTTTCCTGGGCCTCTGTCATATATTGAATTGGAGTTTGTCCGAAAAGGCCCAATTTTTACGTTCAAATTACCTTCCAATTTGGTTTTTCCTCTTTTCATTGTCGGGAATTTCCTCGTTTTTCCTTTTTTTCTCCAATCGGCTCTTTTCTTGGATTTTCTTCAAACTGAGCCTTGGGCTATCCTTGTTTAATCACTCCTCATCAATTAAGGGCTTTAGTTTTACCGAATCGGACCATTTCTGTAATTTTCCCCAATTTTACCAAAATCCACTAAAACCCTAATTCTCGGTTTTCTTCTGGATTGACTTTTCCTTCAATTTTTCTTCCAAGTAGCTTCTCCATTACCCATAGCCAGTGCTTATCTTTCATTTGGAACCCTCAATTCCAACCAATTTGATCGTTTAAGCACTTTCCCTAAATCTTCCGAACTAGGGTTTCTTTTCTACTGAATCTCCGTAACCCAACTTTCGAACTCCATATCTTTCAGTGTAGACCTCAGATTATCAAAATTCTTTCACCATTTTTCAATTGAACTTCAAATCTTGATTTTGAAAATGGGTTGACTTTTTTAGTATTTGACTTTTTGGAGTTGACTTTTTCGAGATTGACTTTTTATATCTGCTTTCTTAAACTAAGTCTCGGAGTACCTCCTGCAGAATGAGAAAAGTCTTTTTGCTTTTTGAAACAACACTTTAAGAAGAAAACATACATGTTTTAGTGGTCCGGACAAAATTAGGTGTCTACAATTGCCACTCTTTGGTTATTGCTGAGAGTCAGGAATCAGGCAAAGATAAACAAACATTAATTTTGTCCAGTTAGTGAAATCACATGTGAAGAGAAGGGAAAGGGAGTTTTCTTTTTTCCATTTTTTTTCATTATTTTTCATTATTTTTCATTATTTTTCATTATTTTTCATTATTTTTCATTTTTTTCATTTTTGTTTTGAAAAAGCTGTAAATAGAAGATTTTATCCTTAAATTGAGTTCCCTCACCAATCAAGACTCGACCCGTCTTAAGGAAACGAGTTCGATTTGCAAGAGAAGAAATGACCTCGACAATGGTCTCGGGATCTTAACCTGTCTTGTTCTCTACTGTGTTTACAATTCTGGGGATCTCCTCCAGAAGCTTCGCTTGTCACCACCAAAGACTTGCTCATTTTTCAAAAAATTTAAAACTCTGGATATCTCCACAGAGGTTTCGGCTATCAGTGCCAAAGACTTTCTCATTGTTTAAAATTTGTAAAATTCTGGGTATTTCCTCCAGAAGCTTCAGCTATCACCACCGAAGACTTTCTCACTGTTTAAAATTTGTAAAAATTCTGGGTATCACTTCCAGAAGCTTCAGCTATAACCATCGAAGACTTTCTCACTGTTTAAAATTTGTAAAATTCTGGGTATCTCCTCTAGAAACTTCAACTATCACTACCAAAGACTTTCTCACTACTTAAATTTGTAAAAATTATGGGTATCACTTCCAGAAGCTTCAGCTATCATTGCCAAAGACTTGTTCATTTTTAAAAAGTAAAATTCTGGACTCGGTAGGTCCAAAATAAAAGAAAGTATGTCGACGATGGTCTCGGGGCTCGATTCATTTGAGAAGCAGAACGAGTTCGAATTTAAAACAAAATATCTCGGCAGTGGTCTCGGGACGTGACTCCTTTGAGAAGCAGAACGAGTTTGATTATACCTGAAAGCTTTGAGAGAGGATGCAAATGCTTCATGATGCAAATGCAAATGTCTTTAGTTGATGCAAATGCTTGTTGATGTAGATGCAAATGCTTCTTGATGCAAATGTAAATGACTTGATTTGATGCAAATTTTCTTGATGCAGATTCAAATGACTTAGACTGATGCAAATGCTTTTTGATATAGATGCAGATGTTGAATAAAATTCTGGGTATCTCCTCCAGAAGCTTTGGCTATCACCACTAAAGACTTGCTCATCTGTAAAACTCTAGATAACTCCTCCAAAAGAAGATTTCTCATTTTTCAAAATTATAAAACCCTGGATATTTCCACCAAAAGCTTCAGCTATCACCACCGAATACTTGTTTACTTTTAAAAAAAAATTAAAAAACTCTGGATATCTCCACAGAGGCTTCGGCTATCACTACCAAATACTTTCCCTGTTCAAAATTTTTTAAAACTCTGGATATCTCCACAGAGACTTCGGCTATCACCACTGAAGACTTGCTCATTTTTTTAAAAAAGTCGTGTTGAAAATTATACCCAAAAACTTTGAGAATAGATGCAGATGCACATGTATTTAACAAGGTGCTCATGATTTGTGGTGCAAATGCAAATGGCTTGGATTGATGCAAATGCTTCATGATGAAGATGTAGATATCTTTGATTGATGCAGATGCTTCTTGATGCAGATGCAAATGCTCTTAGATTGATGCAACTACTTCATGGAATGATGCAGTGCCCCGACTAATCATGTTCCTGTAAGTGGTCTATGAATAGTGTAACTGCAGTTATCACACAATAATGAAACTACAATGGTTCTAGAAATGATGCAATTGCTTGAGATGACGCAAATGCGAATTTCATGAAGGATGTAAATATAAAGGTAAAATCTGGATGCTTATGGAATAATGCCCATGCAAATACCCATGAATGATGCAAATGCTTGCCGACACTGTGTAGATGCAAAGCTCAATAAAAAGATGAGTGTTCATGAGTGATGCAAATGGCCCGATCATTTTTCTAGACTTTGGCTTAGCCTCTCAAATTCATTTTTCTTTTTCAAATCAGAGTATATCTTCAATTCACTTTGGCTATTCTCTTTGCCCAACAGTTTTCAAACTCTCATCAACAGACTCATATCTGAAATTCAAGACCTATCCTAGCAGTTCTATACCTTTGGGTTAGAAAAACCCTTTTCTCATGTCAACATCAAGAATGGGTGCTTCAAAAAATATCTTTATTTGTTTTCTCATTTTGAAAACTTCTGAACAAAAATATTAACCCCACAGTATGTGATGTACAAATATTTTGAAGACTGATGATCACTGTTAGAAATTTCTCTATGTCATCTGGTTTTTTTCAACTGGATTGGCAAGGCCTGGTACAACAAAATTTTGGTTTTTCCAGGAAAACTTCAAACAAAAATGTATGTCCCTTCTAAGCTCACAAATGGAACAGGTTTTATAAATCATGAATTCGTTGAGAACCCAAACAAATTCAACATTCTTTTAGTTTCCATATTGGTATTTTGACAGGCGTCAAGATTGGCCGGGATGTTTAAACCGGAAAGTTTAATTTTGGAGGAAAAAAGTCTCGATTTTTGAAGACAATCCTCCGAATGAGAGCTGTCAATTTGGGAGGTTCAAAAATTCCTAGATGTTCCTCGATGACCACTTCTTCAAGATGACCTTTTCTTTTGTGGTATCGGCACTATCATAGATGGCATCAAAAATTTCCATTTTACTCTAGACTGCCCATTTTTTGGTTTTCGCCCTAGAATCCCATTCTTTTCTCTCTTTTTTTTTTTCTCTTTTTTTGTTCTACCATGCACTTGAGAATTCTAAATTCTTTCTTAGTGAATTGATAACTCGATGAGATGGGATAAAATCTGAGAAAAAACCCTTCAAATTAAATATTCATGCTTGATCAAAATGGACTTTTAAAGCACGTAATGTAGACCATGGTTTAGAGTTCAGAAAGAAAGGATAAATAGGCCCAAAATATGTGTTTGAAGGTAATCAGATCAAGGATCATTTCTTAAGGAGGATTCCCTTTGAAGCATTTGTCCCTTTTGGACTTTTCATTCCTTTTGACTTTGCTATTTTTCTTCTTTGCTTTTGGCTTTCATTTGCCATACTTTTTCACATTTTTTTGTGTGTGTTTTTCTTTTGTTTTGTTCTTGGCTTCCATTTCGCCATATTTTCCTTTTGCTTTACTTCGACAGAGTGAGCCCGTATTTATTCGGGGCTCAATTTGCTTTGTATCTTTTTTTGAGTTAGGACTCATTTCTCAGTGATCCTTCTTCGCATTTGCCCCTCAGTGTAGAGGGTGATCCTTGATTACGGTTTAAAGAAATAAATATTCTTTTAGCTTAAAAGGGGTGACTATGGATAATTTCCTTTTGTGACAGGGACATGAAAGATGGCCATTTCTCATATCAAGCACAAATATTCTCATTGAAAAGCAACCCCAGGGGAAATAGATAATCAAAATTTCATTTTGCACTTCGGAATCATCTGAATTCTCATATGCAGGATATCACAATTTTTCTTCTTTCTTTTTCTGTTTTTTCGTCGCATGCCCTAATGATTCATGCGTTAATCCATCCTTATTCACCACGTATTTATCATTTCTAGATATGATGCCCCAATTTGATCAACCTTGGGAAATTGTATCAACGAGGAACATAGCAAGTCTAAGTTTACACTGAAAAAGCTAAGTTTCAATTCTGAGTTCTTTGAAGAGACAAGGAAAATATTACCCAAAAACGAGTTTTCTCTGGGACACAGGATAATCTAGTTTAATCTTTGTGCCCCAGGGTGTCAATCATGAAGTGATGTTTGGGCAATTAGTGTTTTGTGGTTGTTGGAAATGACATGAATGGTTTTGGCACAACCTTGACACACACCAAATTACCAAGATCTAGACTCTTGAAAGAATGTCTCATTTGTTTGAATGTCAAGGAGTTCAAAATTTTCAAAAAGTTCGTTCCTTTGTTCATAGCCTAGACTAGGATCTACATCTTTGCTTATTCCGCAATGACAATGGTTTATGAAGTTTAATTATTCATATTCCTTGAAGCATTAGGCCTTTCAAGTGGTCTTGATTCAAGGGATTTAGGCATAGGAAAGCCTTAAAGAGAGAGGGAAAGTGTTGAGTCATTTCTAACAATGATCATCAGTATTCTCGAGACCATCTCTTATTTCATGTGAAAACCCCTTATTATTGTTTACCACAAATTTTCATGAAGTTTCAATTTTTTGCAAATTCAAATTATTATTAAAACATAAAGAACACAAAACATTTAAATTCAAAATTTATTTATTTCATGTAGAAGTCAACATGAGACAAGTGCTTTCATCATCACAATGTATTCGATACTACGTGCATCAGAATTCCTAATATGATTATGCACCATGTTTCTTATGACACTTGGCTTTCCTATATTCAAAACTTATCGAACCAGCCTTGTAGACACCTAATTTTGTCCGGACCACTAAAACAGGTATGTTTTCTTCCCATATTGATGTTTCCGAGTATAAAAAGACTGTTTTCATCCTGCAGATGGTACTCCGAGACTTAGTTTAAGAGGGCGAGCACAAAAAGTCAAACTTGAAAAAGTCAACCCTGAAAAAAGTCAACCCCGAAAAAGTCAACCCCGAAAAAGTCAACCCCAGAAAGTCAACTATTGAAAAAGTCAACCCACTTTCACAATCAAGATTTTGAGTTCAATTGAAAAATGGCGAAAGAATTTTGATAATCCGAGGTCTACATTGAAAGATATGGAGTTCGGAAGTTGGGATTTGGAGATTCAGTAGAAAAGAAACCCTAATCCGAGAAATTTGGGGAAAAGTGCTTAAACGATCAAACTGATCGAAATTGAAGGTTCCAAATGAAAGATAAGCACTGACTACGGGTAATGGAGAAGTCACTTGCAAGAAAAACCGAAAGAAAAGTCAATCCGGGAGAAAACCGAGAATTAGAGTTTTTAGTGGATTTCGGTGAAATCGGGAAGAATCACAGAAATGGCCCGACTTGGTAAGGCCAAATCCCTCAATGGATGAATAATGGTTAAAAAGGATGGCCCAAGGCTCAGATTGAAGAAAATCTGAAAATCGGATTTGTTTTGAGCAAAACCGGGTTTCGGAGGTAAAAGGGCAAAATTGGAAAAATTTGGGAAAAATAGCAAATGGACTCCGAAAATTATGGAAAATTTGTCAATCTCATTCTTAAATCATTTGAAGGAGATTGGCGAAAGAAAATCTTGATTCCGAGTTCGTTTGCAAAATGGCCAAATCCCGGGCTTCTTATAGAGTAATTCAAAAAGGAAAATCCCGGAAAAATAGCAAATGGACTCCAAAAATTCTGAAATTTGGAAAATCTCATTTTTAAATTATTTGGAAGAGATTGGCGAAAGAAAATCTTGATTCCGAGTTCGTTTGCAAAATGGCCAAATCCCGAGCCTCCTATGCAGTAATTCAAGCCGATAAATCCCGAAAAAATACCAAATGAGCTCCAAAAATTATGAAAACTTCCAGATCACACTTTTTAATTATTTTGAAGAGATTGGTGAAGGAAAATCTTGATTTGGAGCTCGTTTAAAAAAATGGTAAAATGTAGGGGCATAAAAGGGCATTTTTGGGAAGAAAAAATCCAAATAAATAGAAAACGGACTCGGATAATTTTGAAAACTTCCAGAACTCAATATTTTATTATTTTGGAAGTATTAAAAAAATAAAAATTGAATTTGGAGTCCGTTTGATATTTACTTGCATCCGGGGGGCAAAATGGTCATTTCACCCAAGCAACCGAAAAGGGCTTTTTTTGGCCCTTCAAAAAATCAGAGTTGGGCTGGAAAAGAGAAGTGCTGGAATGCCCAAGCCCAAGGAAAGGAGGAAGCTTCTAATTATTTTTTTTTTAATCAAGTGGTTAAAAATCAAGAGTTAGTTAACCATTCTCTTTGATCAAGCCATGGTGAGTAAACCACATAGGTTAAGAAAGATGTCAACATTATTTTTACATAGAGAGGGCTGAGATGCTAATCTAAGGGTGGTAATTTCATGACTTTTCATCTTGAATTATTAGCCATTTGATGGAAAATAGGTTACACAAAAATGACAACATCTTTGAGGCTATATAAACATCATTAAGGCCAACCCTAGAGAGGCACATTTTTTGGTTTTTTTCTTTTCCATTTTGGCTTATTTCTCTTAGTTTTTCTTAGTTTTTATCTTCTTGGTTGAGAGCAAAAAAAGAAAAGTTTAGAAAAAAAAGGAAAGTTTGAAGAGAAAAGCTTGAAATATTAGCTTCTTGAGGTTGCTCTTGAGCACCAACTCTTGCACTTTCATTTTCTATTCTTGTTTTTTGCTATTTTAATCTCTACTTGGTGAGTTTTCATTTTAGAATAATGTTTTTTTTGTTCTTCCTTCATTTCCTTTCTTAAGTATATTTTATTTACATTTTGTTTTTACAATAAACTCACCATGGCCAAATGGCCTACATTATTTATTTTAAGTTGTTGTGTTGATTCATTTTACCATATTGTTTATGCTATTTTCTTGTTTTTGATGTTTTAAATGTTATGTTATTTCATGTTCTTAAGTTATATTTAATTTGGTTGCTTTATTTGTTGCCATTTATGTCTTAGATTTCATGTTTTTGCATTTTTAATTTTCTGTTTTCATGTTGTTTAAATTTGAGCATGTTTTAGAGTTAGCATATTAAGTGTTTGTGAAAATGCTTGTGTGATTCTTTGCATGATTCTTGTTTTATATCTTAGTGAGCATGTTTTAGACTTAGTATATTAGGTGTTTGTGAAAATGCTTGTGTGATTTTTGTGTTATGACTTAGTTTTTCATGCTAGTATGCCAAGTGTTTGAGAAAATGCCATGCTTGTTGGAGCTTGAGGCCATTTGGCTACTCCATGTGTTTTGCATTGTGTGTTGCATTTTTTGTCATGCTAGTTGTTAGGTTTTTGCATTTGCATGATATTTGGTTGGATTTTTGAATTAAGCATGCCTTGTGTTTGTAAAAATGCCATGCATGTTTTAGGTCTAGGTTACATTAAATGCCATGCAAGTTCATGTTAGGTCTAGGCCATATTATTTATGTCATGCATTTTCCTTACATTTAGGTTTAGATCCATGCATTATGTTTGCTGCATTATTTCATGCATTTCATATTCATACCACTTGAATAATGACTTGAGCCAATTGATGGTTCAAAGTCATGCTCTCTTGAGCACACTTGTGGAAAATTAAGTTTGTCAAGTTGATTATTCTACCTTTGTGATTTTTTTTTACTTAGACAATTTTTATCTAACTTTCAAAAAGTCTTAGCTATTGTTTGGAAATCATTTTATGAGTTTCAAATATTTTTACTTTGATTTTTAAATGATTTTATCAAAGACAAAAAAATGTGCTAGCAAAGCAGTTTTTTCTCCTAAAAAAAACTCGTACATCTCTGATTTTTCTGGGAATTCATCTTTGATCATAAAATTAAGCCGATTTTTTATCGTGTAGTTTTACATGTCCTGAGTCTCCAGTAATTTTTTTAGAATTTTTGGAATTTTTAAAATTAGGGTAAAAAATCGTGGATTAAAACTGGACAGTGGAGTCAGAATTGAATTTAAAGAAAAACAAAGCAGTTTTTTCTCCTCAAAAAACTCGTACATCTCTGATTTTTCTGGGAATTCATCTTTGATCATAAAATTAAGCCGATTTTTTATCGTGTAGTTTTACATGTTCTGAGTCTCCAGTAATTTTTTTAGAATTTTTGGAATTTTTAAAAATAGGGTAAAAAATCGTGGATTAAAACTGGACAGTGGAGTCAGAATTGAATTTAAAGAAAAACAAAGCAGTTTTTTCTCCTCCAAAAACTCGTACATCTATGATTTTTCTGGGAATTCATCTTTGATCAGAAAATTAAGCCGATTTGTTTTCGTGTAGTTTTACATGTCCTGAGTCTCCAGTATTTATTTTAGAATTTTTGGAAGTTTTAAAAATTGGGTAAAAAATCGTGGATTAATACTGGACAGTGGAGTCAGAATTGAATTTAAAGAAAAACCATTTTTCTGTTTTGGTTAATTTACTTAGAGTGGGCTGATTAGGAGGGTTAGCTACTGACTTAGGATAATTTATAAGCCTTTTTAAACTCTAAAAATGGTTTTTCAAGTCCCGGGTTAAGGGTAGCCAAGTCCGGATTTTTTAAACTTAGGAAATTAGAGCCATTTAAAAAATTCTAGCCCAGTTTTTATTTTTAATTCAAGCTTCTCAAAATTATTTTCAAACAATCACAAAGTATTTTGGTTTTAGAATATTTAATTTGACATATTTTCCTAAGGTAGCCGGATATCTTTTTAGATATACGGATTTCCTTAATTAAAGGAAAAAATACATTTCATGCATTGCATTTTTATATTCATGCATTTTATATAATATGTGATTCTTGTTATAATAATTTCTATGATATTGTTATTATTTTGATTTATATTTTTGATGTTATATGGTTTATCATATGATTTGGAATATTTCATGATATCCCATGCTTTTATTTAGTCATTTTTTGGTCATATTATTTAGCATATACTATGTTCATGCACTATTATTTCTATTTTTATTTTCATGCATATTATATGGTAGCATTATTTCATATTCCATTTCATTTAATGTATATGCCATATCATTCATGTTTGCCATGTCATTTAGGTTGCATTATATTATTTAGATTTTGCTATGTCATTTTATTTATGTCATGCATATACATGTTCATTTATTTTAAATGTTTTCAAAAAGATAATGGTTTTCAATAAAAATAAAGATATTCCCGAGTTAAAATAATTCATGAGTTCTCTACCGGGTTTGCTGGAGGGAATTTCATCAATTATCATTAATAAAGGAATATCTTTCTTTCAAAAGAAGAATGATTCGGAAAGTTTTCCAAAACTAATAAAAATTTCTATATTTTGCCACGTTTGTTGGGGAATATAGGAAAATTTTGAATTTATAAATTCCGGATCATTTTCAATAAAAAAATGGAATTATTTTTAAATTGGGAATTAACTTGAAATACTAAGTTTAAAACCAACTTTTTACCGAGACTTGAGATAACACACGATTAATAAGGTACCGATTTATACGGGCGTTGTGGGGGTGCTAATCCTTCCCCACACGTAACCGACTCCCGAACCCGCTTCTTTGATTTCTCTGGTTTAAAACGCAGACTTGAAATTGGTTTTTAAAATGTTTTAATTAATTTTTAAAATATTTTATAAAACCGGTTTTAATAGGTGGCCGATCACACCTAGCTAAAAAAGATTGGTGGCGACTCCATGTCTTTTTTAAGGTCATTTTCAAAACCTTCATTTTTCTAGAGGAATTAAGTCGACTTTTCCTCGATTTTTTAATGTCACATCTAACGAATAATAAAGTCTTGCGATGAGACTCGTCGTTATTTTTTTTAGGTTGCGACAGCTTGGCGACTCCGCTGGGGACTATTAGAGAGTCAGGCCTAGAATTAGTCGTGTGTTATCAAAGTCTCGATTTTGTTGGTTTAATTGGTATTTAATTTTTATTCCAATATTTCTTTGAAAAAAAAAATAAAAAAAAAAAAGAGAATTTTGAAAATAAAAAAAATGTTTTAATATGTCCATATTCATGTGCATTCATATTATTAGTTGTTCCCTGTTAATTTTGTTGCGTATATTTATATGTTTGTTTGAGTGATGCTTTAAATTGTTTATGTTTAGTGGGGTATTTAGAATAAGGGTTGTAGAATAGGTGGTGACAGGTTTGTTTTGTTCCTCCACACACACTACACGTGCATTTGCATAACATGAATCCTCTACCCGGGTTCTGTCCTTTTAAGTGGGAGTAAAGTAACTACGCCTTCGTGATGATCCTCCGTATGGGCTAGTGAAACACTTTCGGAGTATAAAGTACCTAATGCCTTCGTGATAATCCTCCGTACGGGCATAGGAAAATATACTCTAACGAATTGAACCCGCTTTTATCGGGGTGCCTTACTAGCCTTCACCGGCGACAGTGAGGAACAATTCGGAGCCTTAGAACCAATTCACCTTCATATAGTGAACCTAGACGAAGCCATGCCGGATTTCTGTTAGATACCCGAAGTTTAAGACACATGGAGGAACATTTCCAACCTTTTACCATCTTTCTATATGTTAGATACAAATTGGGTGATGATGAACGAACATCATACCACTCGTATTTTTTATTATTTTGTCCCAAAGGCGTTGTAATGCCGTAGCTCTGTTTAAATTTTGGGACATTTTTTTAAGCATGTTGTTATTTATGTTATATTTGTGAATTCATTTCCTTACTAATCTATTTCTTTCTGTTTTCTTTTCTTTGGCATGCATCATAGACATCATCATATACTTGAAGTTTATTGGCCTCGAGATAGTTATCAACCCAAAGGACTTTCATGGAGGACCAGGTTATTTCAGTGATAGAAGATCATGCAGTAGTCAGGGCACAGTCAGAAAAAAATCAAAGGGAGGATGGAGATTGCCTCGAGAAGGGTTATGTGTCAATATTGCCGGAAAGGGTCAAAGTGGATCTTAGACAGAATAATCTCCGAGGGTTAGCCGACATTTGGAACCAGTGGAATGTATCAGAGAAAGAAGCCTTCACTCAGAAATATGGAGACATAGCACTCTTAATTCCGATTCAGGTCAATAGTGGGTTGATTCAGGCTATGGTACAGTTCTGGAATCCTGCTTATAGATGTTTCACTTTTAACGAGGAGGATATGACACCACTGATCGAAGAATATTCGACACTGTTACGTATTGAATGTCCTAATCCTGATCGGATATATTTGAAGGAAATGAAACCTTCAGGTCTTAAGAAGAAAGTGGCTAGGATCACTGGAATGGATACAACATGGGTTGAGAGTCATGTGGACACGAAGCAGAAAAATGGGTGCATTCCGTGGGAAACTCTCCGACTGTTGATATTGGGTTGTTCTAACAAAGCAAAAGCCAGGGACATCTTCGCTCTAGCCATCTACGGGTTAATCATATTCCCGAAGATATTGGGTCATGTGGATATAGCCGTGTTTGATTTCTTTGAAAAGTTGGAACAAAAGATCAACCCATCTCCGGCCATCATAGCTGAAACTATCCGATCCTTGAATTTTTGTAAAAAGGCCGGACGAGGGAGGATCAAGGGGTGTGTACAACTCCTTTATATTTGGATTCAAAGTCACTTTTGGAAGATAGAAAATGTTTCCTTCAAACCATACATGAAGACTTTAGTTCCGATTAAGGAATTCCTTCAAAATGATTGGCCTAAGGAAGGGAATGAAGAGAAATGGGTCAACATGTTCCGGAATCTAAAAGGGGAGATGGTGACTTGGAGAGCTCCATGGATGGTTCCTGTGCCGATTATGTACAAATGTGGGGACAACCCGGGAGTTCCACTGCTCGGAATTTGGGGGTCTGTGAGTTATGCGCCTCTGTTGGTGCAAAGACAGGTGGAGTCTCGGCAATTCACACCCATGACTCATAATTTAAGATCATCAGAGTTCACTTATGGGGAAGATGGATATTCTGGAAAAGTGCGGGCAGCGATCGAAGCATGGAAGAAAACTCAACGGATAAAAGTGGCCAGATATGCCGACACCGTCACACCTGATTATTTGGTATGGAGGAAATTAAGGGTTAATGATAGACTATTGACATCAGATGGGGAGGAGATCCAGTTCATAAATCCGCCACCGAGGGAAATGCCATCAGAATTAGAAATTACAAGAGCGGAATTTGAAAAAGAAAAGGCCCGGATGAGTAAGGAAATTGCCCGACTGCAAGAAGAGCTTGAAGACATGAAAAAGAGGGAATCAGCTCGGGAAAAAGAGAAGGAACAGATTAAGAGAGAAAGGGACACCGTTAAGGACGACCTTCGAGGATTGCATTTGGAGAACAAGAGATATCGCTTTGAGCTCAGATTTGAGGGGACTCTCAAGACTTCCGGGGAATGGGAACAAGAAGTCAAAAACCTCAAAAAGGAGAAGAATTATTGGGTAGAAAAGGCAAAACACGAGGAAGCCCGAGCAAATCAACTTGAGAAGCAAGCTAGGGAGAGCTTACAGGGTGATGCTTGTGCTAACACGTCTAAGGGCCGTGAACAAGTAGGGATCAGATGGAAGAGCAAGGCAGTTAAAGGAGGACATTGAAGAAGGTCCAGGATCCGAGGGAGTTATTATAGGACTAGTATCTTGTAATAGTTTTTAGGAGAGACAGATTATCATGATCTTTTGTTCCAGGAAATCAATGAAAGACCGTTTGGTTGGAATTATCCCGGGGCCAATACTTTAAATAGTCATCTAAGTTCATACACTTAGTCATTTACTTAGTTGTTCATTCATTAACACTGATTCATTCATTCATTTATTCATTTTTTATAAAATAAAATAAGAATTGTGTCAATAATTTCTAATCCATGGTTTTTTAAAAAAATAAAGGTACAATTGGTCGCACTCAGAAAGAACCAGATTTCCAACACTCTTACAATACTCGGTCTCGAACAAAAGCCATGGAAAATGATCAGCTTGCCAGAGTTGAGAGAATGGAAAGAATCCAGAAAGAACTACAAGAACAGTTGACTAAGTCTCAAGAAGATACACGAGAACAGATGACGAAGCTCATGGAGATGATGGGCAATATGATGAAGCAGAAGTGGCCTGGAGAGAATTCAGCTGCTGGAATGGGGGCAGTAAATCTGGAGGATAGACCAGAAGTGGTACAGAGAAATGGCCAGACATCCCAACCTATGGGAAATGAAATTCCAACTGGGGCAGCATCCTACATCTACATCCAGCCGGCGGCCGAACCACAGAATTTCGGTCCAAAAAGGGGTAACACCGGAGTTGATCCAATTGAGGTTGAGGTTCCAGACTTCGAAGAAATGGCAGAAAAGGAAAGGGCCAAAATGACTAAACTGAAGAGGGTCGAAACTGCTGAATCTGAGAAGAAATATCAGTTGTTGGAAGAAAGGCTAAGGGCAGTGGAAGGAGCAGAGTTGTTTGGCAGCCTAGATGCCAAAGAGATGAGCCTGGTACATGATCTAATAATTCCACCAAAGTTCAAAGTACCAGATTTTGAAAAGTATAATGGGACCACCAACCCATCAACTTATCTGACTATGTACTGTAGAAGGATGACAGGGCATGAGGATAATGAAAAATTGCTTATTCATTGCTTCCAGGACAGCTTAACAGGGTCAGCCACCCGATGGTACAACCAACTCAGTCGTACCAAGATTCGTTCATGGACGGATCTGGCCAGGGCTTTTATGGAGTATTATAAACACGTTTCTGATATGGTACCAGACAGGCTGTCATTACAGAACATGGAAAAAAGGTCCAATGAGACCTTCAAGGAGTATTCACAGAGGTGGAGGGACCTGGCAACACAAGTGCAACCCCCTTTAACCAACAAAGAAACCACGGTGCTTTTCATCAACACATTGAAGGCACCTTATTATGACAGATTGGTGGGAAATGCTACCAAAGATTTTGCGGATATGGTAATATCTGGAGAAATGATTGAGTCAGCCATTAAGAGTGGAAAGATGGAAGGGGGTGAGTCTGCTACCCCAAAAAGAGCTTTTCCTACAAAGAAAAAGGAAGAAACCCATGCAGTAAGCTTCAACCAATACCCTTACACACCTCCTACACCATACACACCACCGAGGCCTTATACCCCTACCACACCTTATACACCTCCTACACCATACACACCATATCCGGGGTATAATCCTTATTACCCTAATATCAACCACCTTACCCAAAACCCGTTCCCTTATACCAATATACCACAACAGCCATTCCCAACTGGCATATCCCCTCAAATCACCCTTCCTAGAAATACTGTTCCTAACACACAAGGGCCTGCGCGTAATGACCAACGTTCACCAAGGAACGATCAAAGAACCCAATTTGATCCAATTCCCACTACTTACGGTGATCTATATCCAAAACTGTTGCAGGGTCAACTTGTTGCACCTGTGTACCTAAAACCTTTGACACCTCCATATCCAAGATGGTACAATGCAAACACCAACTGTGCATACCATGCGGGAATCCAAGGACATTCAATTGAAGATTGCATAGCCTTCAAAAGAAAAGTCCAAAGCTTGATTAATTCAGGGGTAGTGAAGTTTGGATCAAAAAATGGGCCGAACGTAGCTGGAAATCCGTTGCCCAATCATGCTGGGAATCAAATGAATGCAATATTGACCGGAGGGGACAGAAGATTAAAGAGGGATATTGGGGAGGTTAAGACTCCGATGATGACAATATGGGCTGAAATGGTCAAGGCAGAATTGGTGGAAGGTACGAAAGATCTGAAAATGGTAGCAAGAAGGGTGCATGATTGGTGCCCGTTCCATAAGAGTGAAGGCCATGACATACAGAACTGTGGGGACTTCCGGGTTAAAATCCAAAGAATGATGGATAATGGGGTAGCCCAATTCTATGAGGAGATAGAAGGGGAAATAGAAGTCATTGAAAATACAAGTGGCTATGGGATAGGAAGACCCCTAATCATCTACTATGATGAACCGGAGGAAAAAGTTATGCCAGCCATGGAAGAAAATGCGCCCAAATTAATCATTGATTTACCTGTTTCCTTTCCATACAAGGAAAACAAGGCTACACCATGGAAATATGACTGCAGTATGGTTATGCCCGGGTCTTCAGGCCAACAGGATATTACAGGTGTGGGGCATTTAACCCGAAGTGGGAGGTGTTATGCTCCGGAGGCCATTGAACAAGGGGTAGCAGGGAAAGACAGAGGAATTGACAAAGGGAAGAAGGTCGTCGAGCCAATCCGCATTGAGAAGGATTTGCCGGAGGAAACAGAGAGGGGATCAGCCCCGATTAATGGAATCAAAGAGCCAGTATGTGAAAAAGAAGCTTGTGAGTTCTTGAAATTTATAAAGCATAGTGAATATAGCGTGGTTGAACAACTGCAACGTCAACCAGCTAGGATTTCAATCTTATCTTTGCTTTTAAATTCAGAACCACACAGAAAGGCTTTATTGAGAGTATTAAATCAAGCGTACGTGGCCAATAATATATCAGTGGAAAAGCTGGATAGGTTGGTGGGAAACATCGCAGCTGATGACTTCATATTCTTCAGCTATGAGGAAATACCACCCAATGGTATTGGATCAACAAAAGCTCTCCATATAACCACTACTTGTAAGGGGCACATATTACCGAGGGTCCTTCTGGATAACGGTTCTTCACTAAATGTGATGCCTTTAGCAACCTTATCCAAGTTACCAGTGGATTTATCCTATATGATACCGAGTTGCACGGTGGTCAGAGCTTTTGACGGAACCAGGAGGGAGGTTATGGGAACCATTGAAGTTCCTTTGGAAATAGGCCCGTGCACATATACAGTGAACTTCCAGGTTATGGATATCAATCCATCTTATAACTGTTTGTTGGGAAGGCCATGGATACATTCAGCTGGGGCTGTACCCTCGTCTCTTCACCAGAAACTAAAATTTGTGATGGAGGGTCGGTTGATTACGGTATCAGGGGAGGAAGACATAATAGCCTCCGCATCCACTGAATCTCCTTATGTGGAGCCGAATGAAGAGGCCGTGGAGTGTTCTTTCCGGTCTTTGGAATTTGTAAATGCAGTTTTTGTCGCTGAAGGACAAAAAATTCCAAAACCAAAGCTGTCCAAGAACACAAGGTTGGGGGTAAAAACCACCGTAGGAAAAGGCTGCAGGGCAGGAAAAGGTCTCGGGAAATATCTTCAGGGGATGGCTCGAGCCATAGAGGTAAAAGGAAAAAAGGACCGATTTGGCTTAGGATATCTTCCAAAGGCCCATGAGAAAAGAAGACAGGTTGAAAAGAATCGACAAAGGAGGATGGCCCGTTTTGCGGGTATGGATATTGAGTGGGAGCCTATGACATTCCCACCTATCCTTCACAACTTCCGCTCAGCTGGTTCTCTGTTCGGAGAAAAGAATTCTGATGATGTACTTGTGATGATAGAGAAAGCCTTCAAGAAATTCCAGGTGAATGGTGATGAACAGATGAATGATGTGGAGATCTGCATGACTGGGAAAGACAGAATTGAAAGAGAAAGTGCTAGCTGGATGGTGCGACCTTGTCCACCAGGATATAGACTAACCAATTGGAGTGCGACTGAGTTGCCCATAGTCTTTAAGTCTATTCCAAAGTAATACTTTTTAAAAAAGCAATCTTAATTATCTTTACCCAGAGATATTAAGTTTTTTTTGTAATGGGCTTTTCAAGCATTTTCATTCAATAAATAACAAGCACAATGCATTATCCATATTGATGTGTCCATATTCTTTCATTTTTGTTATTCATTTTCTTTTCTATATATATATTTTCCTATATTGTTTTTCTCCACCTATTTACAGGTGTACGGATGCAGAATATGAGGACCCTCCTGTCAGTAATTCTGAAATTGATTTTGAAAGACCCATTTGCACGGGTGATTTTGAGGCTAATGAAGATACTGAGGATTATGATCTACCTCCGGATTTATTGAGAAAAATAGAACAAGAGGAGAAGCAAGTACTTCCTCATAAGGAATTATTGGAAACAATAAATTTGGGAAATGATGAAGAGATAAAAGAAATCAGAATTGGAACTTCATTGTCACCATTAATAAAAAGTGAATTGATAGCTTTGCTCCAGGAGCATGTGGATGTATTTGCATGGTCATACCAAGATATGCCAGGGTTAAATCCGGATATTGTGGTTCATAGGCTCCCTTTAAGGCCAGAATGCAAGCCAATTCAGCAAAAGTTGAGAAGAATGAGGCCTGATATGCTGTTAAAGATAAAAGAGGAAGTGAAGAAACAATTTGATGCTGGATTCCTAGAGGTGGCAAAATATCCAGAATGGGTGGCAAATATTGTTCCAGTACCGAAGAAGGATGGCAAGGTGCGGATGTGTGTTGATTATCGAGATTTGAACAAGGCCAGCCCTAAAGATAATTTCCCTTTGCCCCATATTGATACTCTGGTGGATAATACAGCGAAGAGTTCTTTATTTTCTTTTATGGACGGATTCTCAGGATATAATCAAATCAAGATGGCACCGGAAGATATGGAGAAAACCACATTTGTTACAATGTGGGGCACCTTCTGCTACAAAGTAATGCCATTTGGATTGAAGAATGCTGGGGCAACATACCAGAGAGCCATGGTGACCTTGTTTCATGATATGATGCATAAGGGAATTGAGGTCTACGTTGATGATATGATCGCAAAGTCACAAGGAGAAGAGGAGCATATTGCGAATCTTAAGAAGCTCTTTGAACGATTAAGGAAATTTAGACTCAAGCTAAATCCGGCAAAATGCACTTTTGGAGTCACCTCGGGGAAGTTGTTGGGTTTTGTTGTCAGCAAAAGAGGAATTGAGATTGACCCAGATAAAGTGAATGCCATTCAGAATTTGCCACCACCTCGCACTCAAAAGGAAGTAAGAGGCTTTCTAGGGAGATTGAATTACATTGCTCGGTTTATTTCACAGTTGACCGACAAATGTGATCCAATATTTAAGTTACTTCGAAAGCGTGATCCAGGAGAATGGGATGAAGGGTGTCAGATTGCTTTTGAAAAGGTTAAGCATTATTTATCAAACACACCAGTATTAATGCCGCCGATCCCGGATAAACCAATGATACTGTATTTATCAGTATTTGAAAGTTCCATGGGTTGTGTTTTGGGGCAGCTTGATGAAACGGGAAAGAAAGAACAGGCAGTTTACTATCTCAGCAAAAAGTTCACAGACTATGAGTTGAAATATTCGTCGGTAGAAAAGTTGTGCTGCGCCTTAGCTTGGACTGCTCGAAGACTCAGACAGTATATGTTGTACCACACCACGTGGTTGATTGCCAAGCTAGATCCAATCAAGTACATGTTGGAAGCACCTTCTCTGTCAGGGAGGACGGCAAGATGGCAGGTTTTATTGTCAGAGTACGACATTGTATACGTAAGTCAAAAAGCTATCAAAGGCAGTGCAGTGGCGGAATTCTTAGCAAGTCGGGCAGTGGAAGATTATGAGCCGTTGAACTTTGACTTCCCAGATGAGGATTTGATGTATGTGTCGCAAGCAGATGAGATTCCCCTAAAGAAGAAAGAGTGGAGAATGTACTTCGATGGCGCATCTAATGCCATGGGGCATGGAATCGGGGCAGTGCTTATATCCCCAGAAGAAGACTGTTATCCTTTCACTGCTAGATTGGATTTTGATTGTACAAACAATACTGCTGAGTATGAAGCATGTACTATGGGCCTTCGTGCCGCGGTGGACAGAAAGATCAAAGTATTGGAAGTCTATGGAGACTCAGCCTTGGTAATTTACCAGTTACGAGGAGAATGGGAAACCCGAGATTCAAAGCTAATCCGATACCGAGAACTCATACTGAGTTTATTAGAGGAGTTCAAAGAAGTGAATTTCAATTACTTTCCTCGAGAAGAAAATCGAATGGCGGATGCTCTGGCTACTTTGTCATCGATGTTTAAAGTGAATGAAGGGGCAGAAGTTGTGCCGATCAAGATGAGCATATACGAGTCTCCTGCCCACTGCTTGAGTATCGAAGAAGAAGCAGATGGTCTCCCTTGGTATAACGACATCTTGCAGTACATCAAGAGTCAACAGTATCCAAAACAAGCGACAGAGAATGACAAGAGGACTCTAAGAAGGTTAGCAATGGGTTTTGTTCTAGATGGCGAGATTCTCTACAAGAAAGGGAAAGATCAAGTCTTGTTGAGGTGTGTCGGGTCTGCCGAAGCTCGAAGAATCATAGAAGAGGTCCATGAAGGGATGTGTGGCACCCACGGTAATGGTCACATGCTTGCTAAACAGATTATGAGGACAGGGTACTATTGGCTGACCATGGAAGGTGATTGTATCAGTTATTCCCGGAAGTGTCATAAATGCCAGATTTATGCAGATAAGATTCATGTGTCGCCATCACCTTTACATGTCATGACTGCACCATGGCCTTTTTCAATGTGGGGAATGGATATGATCGGGCCTATTACCCCAAAAGCTTCAAATGGACATCGTTTCATCTTGGTGGCCATAGATTATTTCACAAAGTGGGTAGAAGCTGCGTCTTATGCAAATGTAACGAAGTCGGTGGTATGCAGATTCGTCAAGAAAGAAATCATATGCCGTTATGGGTTGCCAGCAAGAATTATTTCGGATAATGCTCTCAATTTGAACAATAAGATGATGAGAGAAGTGTGTACTCAATTCAAGATCACACATCATAATTCGGCACCTTACCGTCCGAAGATGAACGGCGCAGTAGAAGCAGCTAATAAGAACATCAAGAGGATCGTTGAGAAGATGACCAATGTGTACAAAGATTGGCATGAGATCCTGCCTTTTGCTCTTCATGCATATCGTACTTCGGTCCGCACATCTACAGGGGCAACACCGTTTTCTTTAGTATACGGGATGGAAGCAGTGCTACCTATTGAAGTTGAGATCCCTTCACTTCGGGTTTTGATGGAAGTTGGCCTAGAGGAAGCAGAATAGGTTAAAGCTCGTTATGAACAGTTGAATCTCATTGAGGAGAAAAGATTGAAAGCAATTTGTCACGGGCAGTTGTATCAGAGAAGGATGATTCGAGCCCACAACAAGAAAGTTCGTCCCAGACAGTTCCGAGAGGGGGAGTTGGTATTGAGGAAAATTCTCCCTATAGTGAAGGATCCAAGAGGAAAATGGGCTCCAAATTGGGAAGGACCTTATGTGGTAAAGAGAGCTTTTTCTGGAGGAGCATTGATTCTAACTCGGATGGACGGAGATGATTTTAGACATCCCGTAAATGCTGATGAATTGAAGAAGTATTATGCTTGAAAAAAAAAAAAAAAAAAAAAAAAAAAATTTGATGCTGTGCACATGAAAATTCGAATGATTCCAAGTGTAAAAATAGAAATTCTATATATCTATTTCCCCTGAGAATTGCTTTTCAAAGAAAATATTTATGCTTGATATGATGAATGGCCGTTTTTCATATTCCTTCCACTAAGAAGAAATTATCCTTAGTCACCCCTTTGAGCCTTAAGAATTATTTTTTTCTTTGAACCTTGATCAAGGATCACCCTCTACACTGGAGGGCAAATGCGAGGAAAGATAATAAAAAATCATGGCAAAAAGAAAGCCATAAAAAAAATCAAAAAAAAAAAGAGGGGACAAATGTTTCCAGAATGAGTTCTCCTCATGAAGTGATCCTTGATCCCATCACCCTTAAACACATTTTGGGCCTATTTATCCTTCCTTTCTAAAACTAAACCTTGGCCTACATTACATGCTTTGAAAGCCCATTTTGATCAAGCAGGGATATTTAATTTGGAAGATATTTCTCAGAATCCATCCCATCTTTTGGATTGATATTTTTACTGTGGAAGCATTTAGAATTCTCAAATGCAGAACCAAAAAAAAAAAAAAAAAGGAGAGGTTTAAGCCGAAAACCCCAAAGGGCGACTTAATACCGAACGGAGGAAACTTGAGTTGAAAACCTGTAAAAGGCAGCTTAAGTACTAATCAATGCTCCGTGTAATGGGGAAGAAAGCATCTTACAATCAGAGAAAAGGGGAACAATGCAGTCTGATGTAACTACAGAAGTTAAGAGGTTACCCAAGTGAATTGCTCATTCAAGAGAAATTTCAGATGGTTTGAAAAAGGAGGGGTCCAAGATATTCCGCATCCGGGGCATCTACAGCCTATAACCTTATATTTGTTTCTTATATCCTTGACATTTATTTTTACCATTTTAAAACATTTCTTCAATAAATTCTTGTCATCCTTTTCATGACAATTTTTTATTGATTCATATTCTTTTTCATATACTTTTAGATGCATTATGGTTGTTATTAAATTGAATGATGTTTAGTAATAAAAATATTTAAATAAAGGGATTTCAAAGTATTACTAAGGAATAGATTTAAATCTTGGAAAGGTTTGGAAAGTTCACCAAGAAAAGAAAACAGTGAACGTGGTGGAGACTCCATTGCGTAGTCAGAAAATCTGTGAACTTCAGCAAAAGACAGAAGCTGAGACTATTTGACAAGATATCTTGAGTGAAGGATCCCTCAAGTGGGGCATCAATGAACAGTTGAAGACTCTGTCCTGAAGTCATATAATCTGTGAACCTCAAAGAAACCATGGATTAGAAATTATGGCATAATCATTTGATTGCATTTATTAGGAAGCATACAAGCATTTGCAAAAGCATAGCATTCTCATCATTGCATTTAGTTAACAGTGCAGATATCAGGCAAGCTTGGACTTCCCCAAGAAGAAGCTCGTTTTGCTTCTCAAAAGATTCAGAGTTTGAGATTGCCATCAAGGTATTTTCTTTTGCTTTAAATCGAATTCATTTTGTTTTATCAAATGAGTCGAGCTTTGAGATCATTGTCGAAGTATTTCCTTTTGTTTTAAATCGAATTCATTCTGTTTTATCAAATGAGTCGAGCCTTGAGACCATCGTCGAGGTATTTCCTTTTGTTTTAAATCGAATTCATTCTGTTTCGTCAAATGAGTCGAGCCTTGAGACCATCGTCGAGGTATTTCCTTTTGTTTTAAATCGAATTCATTCTGTTTTATCAAATGAGTCGAGCCTTGAGATCACCATCGAGGTATCTCCTTTTGTTTTAAATCGAATTCATTCTGTTTCGTCAAATGAGTCGAGCCTTGAGACCATCGTCGAGGTATTTCCTTTTGTTTTAAATCGAATTCATTCTGTTTCGTCAAATGAGTCGAGCCTTGAGACCATCGTCGAGGTATTTCCTTTTGTTTTAAATCGAATTCATTCTGTTTCGTCAAATGAGTCGAGCCTTGAGACCATCGTCGAGGTATTTCCTTTTGTTTTAAATCGAATTCATTCTGTTTCGTCAAATGAGTCGAGCCTTGAGACCATCGTCGAGGTATTTCCTTTTGTTTTAAATCGAATTCATTCTGTTTCGTCAAATGAGTCGAGCCTTGAGACCATCGTCGAGGTATTTCCTTTTGTTTTAAATCGAATTCATTCTGTTTCGTCAAATGAGTCGAGCCTTGAGACCATCGTCGAGGTATTTCCTTTTGTTTTAAATCGAATTCATTCTGTTTTATCAAATGAGTCGAGCCTTGAGATCACCATCGAGGTATCTCCTTTTGTTTTAAATCGAATTCATTCTGTTTCGTCAAATGAGTCGAGCCTTGAGACCATCGTCGAGGTAGTTCTTTTTGTTTTAAATCGAATTCATTCTGTTTCGTCAAATGAGTCGAGCCTTGAGACCATCGTCGAGGTATTTCCTTTTGTTTTAAATCGAATTCATTCTGTTTTATCAAATGAGTCGAGCCTTGAGACCATCGTTGAGGTAGTTCATTTTGTTTTAAATCGAGCCCATTCTGTTTTATCAAATGAGTCGAGCCTTGAGACCATCGTCGAGGTAGTTCTTTTTGTTTTAAATCGAATTCATTCTGTTTCGTCAAATGAGTCGAGCCTTGAGACCATCGTCGAGGTATTTCCTTTTGTTTTAAATCGAATTCATTCTGTTTTATCAAATGAGTCGAGCCTTGAGACCATCTTCGAGGTATTTCCTTTTGTTTTAAATCGAATTCATTCTGTTTTATCAAATGAGTCGAACCCTGAGACTGTCGTCAATATATTTTCGCTAGTTTTAAAGACCTCCGGGAACCATTTTTCTTTTGAAAATCGAATTCGTTTTCTTAAGACGGATCGAGCCTTGATTAGTCAGGGAATTCAATTTAAGGACAAATCTTCAATTTACAGCTTATTATCAAAACAAAAAAAAAACAAAAAAACAAAAAAAAAATGATAGAAAAGAAAACCCCTTTCCCTTTCTTTCATATGTGATATCACTGACCGTACAAAATTAGTGTTGGTTTATCTTTGCCTGATTCCTGATTCTCAGCAATAGCCAAAGAGGGGCAGCTGTAGACACCTAATTTTGTCCGGACCACTAAAACAGGTATGTTTTCTTCCCATATTGATGTTTCCGAGTATAAAAAGACTGTTTTCATCCTGCAGATGGTACTCCGAGACTTAGTTTAAGAGGGCGAGCACAAAAAGTCAAACTTGAAAAAGTCAACCCTGAAAAAAGTCAACCCCGAAAAAGTCAACCCCGAAAAAGTCAACCCCAGAAAGTCAACTATTGAAAAAGTCAACCCACTTTCACAATCAAGATTTTGAGTTCAATTGAAAAATGGCGAAAGAATTTTGATAATCCGAGGTCTACATTGAAAGATATGGAGTTCGGAAGTTGGGATTTGGAGATTCAGTAGAAAAGAAACCCTAATCCGAGAAATTTGGGGAAAAGTGCTTAAACGATCAAACTGATCGAAATTGAAGGTTCCAAATGAAAGATAAGCACTGACTACGGGTAATGGAGAAGTCACTTGCAAGAAAAACCGAAAGAAAAGTCAATCCGGGAGAAAACCGAGAATTAGAGTTTTTAGTGGATTTCGGTGAAATCGGGAAGAATCACAGAAATGGCCCGACTTGGTAAGGCCAAATCCCTCAATGGATGAATAATGGTTAAAAAGGATGGCCCAAGGCTCAGATTGAAGAAAATCTGAAAATCGGATTTGTTTTGAGCAAAACCGGGTTTCGGAGGTAAAAGGGCAAAATTGGAAAAATTTGGGAAAAATAGCAAATGGACTCCGAAAATTATGGAAAATTTGTCAATCTCATTCTTAAATCATTTGAAGGAGATTGGCGAAAGAAAATCTTGATTCCGAGTTCGTTTGCAAAATGGCCAAATCCCGGGCTTCTTATAGAGTAATTCAAAAAGGAAAATCCCGGAAAAATAGCAAATGGACTCCAAAAATTCTGAAATTTGGAAAATCTCATTTTTAAATTATTTGGAAGAGATTGGCGAAAGAAAATCTTGATTCCGAGTTCGTTTGCAAAATGGCCAAATCCCGAGCCTCCTATGCAGTAATTCAAGCCGATAAATCCCGAAAAAATACCAAATGAGCTCCAAAAATTATGAAAACTTCCAGATCACACTTTTTAATTATTTTGAAGAGATTGGTGAAGGAAAATCTTGATTTGGAGCTCGTTTAAAAAATGGTAAAATGTAGGGGCATAAAAGGGCATTTTTGGGAAGAAAAAATCCAAATAAATAGAAAACGGACTCGGATAATTTTGAAAACTTCCAGAACTCAATATTTTATTATTTTGGAAGTATTAAAAAAATAAAAATTGAATTTGGAGTCCGTTTGATATTTACTTGCATCCGGGGGGCAAAATGGTCATTTCACCCAAGCAACCGAAAAGGGCTTTTTTTGGCCCTTCAAAAAATCAGAGTTGGGCTGGAAAAGAGAAGTGCTGGAATGCCCAAGCCCAAGGAAAGGAGGAAGCTTCTAATTATTTTTTTTTTAATCAAGTGGTTAAAAATCAAGAGTTAGTTAACCATTCTCTTTGATCAAGCCATGGTGAGTAAACCACATAGGTTAAGAAAGATGTCAACATTATTTTTACATAGAGAGGGCTGAGATGCTAATCTAAGGGTGGTAATTTCATGACTTTTCATCTTGAATTATTAGCCATTTGATGGAAAATAGGTTACACAAAAATGACAACATCTTTGAGGCTATATAAACATCATTAAGGCCAACCCTAGAGAGGCACATTTTTTGGTTTTTTTCTTTTCCATTTTGGCTTATTTCTCTTAGTTTTTCTTAGTTTTTATCTTCTTGGTTGAGAGCAAAAAAAGAAAAGTTTAGAAAAAAAAGGAAAGTTTGAAGAGAAAAGCTTGAAATATTAGCTTCTTGAGGTTGCTCTTGAGCACCAACTCTTGCACTTTCATTTTCTATTCTTGTTTTTTGCTATTTTAATCTCTACTTGGTGAGTTTTCATTTTAGAATAATGTTTTTTTTGTTCTTCCTTCATTTCCTTTCTTAAGTATATTTTATTTACATTTTGTTTTTACAATAAACTCACCATGGCCAAATGGCCTACATTATTTATTTTAAGTTGTTGTGTTGATTCATTTTACCATATTGTTTATGCTATTTTCTTGTTTTTGATGTTTTAAATGTTATGTTATTTCATGTTCTTAAGTTATATTTAATTTGGTTGCTTTATTTGTTGCCATTTATGTCTTAGATTTCATGTTTTTGCATTTTTAATTTTCTGTTTTCATGTTGTTTAAATTTGAGCATGTTTTAGAGTTAGCATATTAAGTGTTTGTGAAAATGCTTGTGTGATTCTTTGCATGATTCTTGTTTTATATCTTAGTGAGCATGTTTTAGACTTAGTATATTAGGTGTTTGTGAAAATGCTTGTGTGATTTTTGTGTTATGACTTAGTTTTTCATGCTAGTATGCCAAGTGTTTGAGAAAATGCCATGCTTGTTGGAGCTTGAGGCCATTTGGCTACTCCATGTGTTTTGCATTGTGTGTTGCATTTTTTGTCATGCTAGTTGTTAGGTTTTTGCATTTGCATGATATTTGGTTGGATTTTTGAATTAAGCATGCCTTGTGTTTGTAAAAATGCCATGCATGTTTTAGGTCTAGGTTACATTAAATGCCATGCAAGTTCATGTTAGGTCTAGGCCATATTATTTATGTCATGCATTTTCCTTACATTTAGGTTTAGATCCATGCATTATGTTTGCTGCATTATTTCATGCATTTCATATTCATACCACTTGAATAATGACTTGAGCCAATTGATGGTTCAAAGTCATGCTCTCTTGAGCACACTTGTGGAAAATTAAGTTTGTCAAGTTGATTATTCTACCTTTGTGATTTTTTTTTACTTAGACAATTTTTATCTAACTTTCAAAAAGTCTTAGCTATTGTTTGGAAATCATTTTATGAGTTTCAAATATTTTTACTTTGATTTTTAAATGATTTTATCAAAGACAAAAAAATGTGCTAGCAAAGCAGTTTTTTCTCCTAAAAAAAACTCGTACATCTCTGATTTTTCTGGGAATTCATCTTTGATCATAAAATTAAGCCGATTTTTTATCGTGTAGTTTTACATGTCCTGAGTCTCCAGTAATTTTTTTAGAATTTTTGGAATTTTTAAAAATAGGGTAAAAAATCGTGGATTAAAACTGGACAGTGGAGTCAGAATTGAATTTAAAGAAAAACAAAGCAGTTTTTTCTCCTCAAAAAACTCGTACATCTCTGATTTTTCTGGGAATTCATCTTTGATCATAAAATTAAGCCGATTTTTTATCGTGTAGTTTTACATGTTCTGAGTCTCCAGTAATTTTTTTAGAATTTTTGGAATTTTTAAAAATAGGGTAAAAAATCGTGGATTAAAACTGGACAGTGGAGTCAGAATTGAATTTAAAGAAAAACAAAGCAGTTTTTTCTCCTCCAAAAACTCGTACATCTATGATTTTTCTGGGAATTCATCTTTGATCAGAAAATTAAGCCGATTTGTTTTCGTGTAGTTTTACATGTCCTGAGTCTCCAGTATTTATTTTAGAATTTTTGGAAGTTTTAAAAATTGGGTAAAAAATCGTGGATTAATACTGGACAGTGGAGTCAGAATTGAATTTAAAGAAAAACCATTTTTCTGTTTTGGTTAATTTACTTAGAGTGGGCTGATTAGGAGGGTTAGCTACTGACTTAGGATAATTTATAAGCCTTTTTAAACTCTAAAAATGGTTTTTCAAGTCCCGGGTTAAGGGTAGCCAAGTCCGGATTTTTTAAACTTAGGAAATTAGAGCCATTTAAAAAATTCTAGCCCAGTTTTTATTTTTAATTCAAGCTTCTCAAAATTATTTTCAAACAATCACAAAGTATTTTGGTTTTAGAATATTTAATTTGACATATTTTCCTAAGGTAGCCGGATATCTTTTTAGATATACGGATTTCCTTAATTAAAGGAAAAAATACATTTCATGCATTGCATTTTTATATTCATGCATTTTATATAATATGTGATTCTTGTTATAATAATTTCTATGATATTGTTATTATTTTGATTTATATTTTTGATGTTATATGGTTTATCATATGATTTGGAATATTTCATGATATCCCATGCTTTTATTTAGTCATTTTTTGGTCATATTATTTAGCATATACTATGTTCATGCACTATTATTTCTATTTTTATTTTCATGCATATTATATGGTAGCATTATTTCATATTCCATTTCATTTAATGTATATGCCATATCATTCATGTTTGCCATGTCATTTAGGTTGCATTATATTATTTAGATTTTGCTATGTCATTTTATTTATGTCATGCATATACATGTTCATTTATTTTAAATGTTTTCAAAAAGATAATGGTTTTCAATAAAAATAAAGATATTCCCGAGTTAAAATAATTCATGAGTTCTCTACCGGGTTTGCTGGAGGGAATTTCATCAATTATCATTAATAAAGGAATATCTTTCTTTCAAAAGAAGAATGATTCGGAAAGTTTTCCAAAACTAATAAAAATTTCTATATTTTGCCACGTTTGTTGGGGAATATAGGAAAATTTTGAATTTATAAATTCCGGATCATTTTCAATAAAAAAATGGAATTATTTTTAAATTGGGAATTAACTTGAAATACTAAGTTTAAAACCAACTTTTTACCGAGACTTGAGATAACACACGATTAATAAGGTACCGATTTATACGGGCGTTGTGGGGGTGCTAATCCTTCCCCACACGTAACCGACTCCCGAACCCGCTTCTTTGATTTCTCTGGTTTAAAACGCAGACTTGAAATTGGTTTTTAAAATGTTTTAATTAATTTTTAAAATATTTTATAAAACCGGTTTTAATAGGTGGCCGATCACACCTAGCTAAAAAAGATTGGTGGCGACTCCATGTCTTTTTTAAGGTCATTTTCAAAACCTTCATTTTTCTAGAGGAATTAAGTCGACTTTTCCTCGATTTTTTAATGTCACATCTAACGAATAATAAAGTCTTGCGATGAGACTCGTCGTTATTTTTTTTAGGTTGCGACAAGCCTTGATGAGATCCCTAACCTTGTACTTCAATGCAGAGCAATTCTCTATTGAGTGACCTTGATTACCAGAATGATAACCACAACACTCATTAGCATCATACCAGCTCGGATAAGGAGGCTTCAGAGGCCTAATTGCATGAGCTTCACAAGGTGGTTCTGGATGACTTGAGGTAGTAGCTCACTGTATGTCACAGGAATCTGGTCAACCTGATTTCATTTTCGCTTTTTATGCCCCCTTCAATTATTCCCAAGGGTGTTAGATTGATAGACAGAGGTAAATTTTGGCATGGTTGCAGGCATTGGTTGGTAAGGATAAGCAACTTGAGAGACATTGTTCAGGGTAGGGTAAAATGGCTGATACAAAGAGAAATGGGGAGGTGGGGCACAGCCTTCCACGACTTGGGTATCTTCCTTTTTCTTTTCAGATGCCCCATTTCTATCGATATTGGATATTCTTTCTCCTTCAATTTTCCCATCCTTGATAGAATTCTCAATCATCTCCCCTGAAATTACCATGTCCGAAAAAATTTTCGTGGTGTTGCCGACAAGTATATCATAGTACGGGGTCTGTAGTGTATTCACAAAAATGACAGTGGTTTCCTTCTGAGTTGAGGGCGGTTGTACTTGGGCGGCCATGCTTATCCACTGCTGTGCATATTCTTTGAAGCTCTCAGTAGCTCTTTTCTCCATATTTTGCAAGGTGAGACGGTTAGGCACCATATCAGTCATATGCTTGTACTAGTTTAGAAAAGCCCTAGCCAGATCATTCCAAGAGCGAATCTGATCCTTGCTCAACTAACTATACCACCTAATTGCGAACCCGCTGAGGCTATCCTGGAAGTAGTGAATTAAAAGCTTATCATTATCTACATGACTCGTCATCTTCCGACAGAACATAGTGATGTGGGCTGACGGATCGGTCATCCCATCATATTTCACAAAGTCAGGGATCTTGAACTTAGGAGGAATGATTAAATCGAGGACCAAACATCGTCTTTCACATCCACGCTCCCGAATACATCTGTATTTTCTACTGCCCGAAGCCTTTCATCTAACAACTGATATCTCCCTTGGGAATCTGCCAACTCAACCTCATTTGACTCAACCATTTTCAACTTTTTCTGTTCAACTGGGTCGTCTAAGTTCAGGGTGTTGCTGGGGTTAACTGTGTTCTGGCCATCCAACATCATGACCTCACTCTGACTCTTTTGTGCCTCTAACCCTTCTCTAGCGACAAAGTTTTCAGTGTATCCTTTTCCTTTGATTACAGCGAACATCAGCTCCATCAATTTAGTCATCTGATCCTTAGATTGTGCTTGAGACTTTGCCAGTTGTTCTCGCAATTCTTCCTGTACCCTTCCCATTCTTTCCATTCGGGCAACTTGTTCATTCTCCATAGCTCTGGCCTGTATCATAAAGGTGCTCAGTACAGCTTATACCTCTGATTTGAACTGGAAATTCTTTCAAAGACTCTTAAAACCAAGCCAATTTCTGTTTTATCCCCCTAAGTGTGTGTCATGATGAAGGAGCCATGAATGCAATTTGATGCACGTGAAGCCTAAACAATATGATGTATGGACATGTACAGTGGAAACATGCTGACCATATATGTAATAAATGCAATCATGATGCCAACATGCTGCAAGCAAAGAATAAACAAATCAACGCATGTATATATGCAATGAATGACCATGTACATTTCAGCATATTTCCCAATGAATGATCATATACACTATGAATGCAACACGATGTCAATTATGATGCATGTAAAAATGAATGATTGATACAGAGTATATACAAAGAAAATCATGTTGACCATGTGTGTCATGAATGCATCCTGATGTTAATATGACAGATTAATGCATGAGCATATCATGATGACTATGTCATGAATGCAAACCCAAAGTCTAGATAATATAATGCAACCTAAATGGTATAATATAATTTAAATGTTATAGCATATTCTAAATGAAATGAAATATCATAAGTCACATGATATATTCTAAATAAAATGAAATAACCTAGGTAACATGATATATTCTATATAAAATGAAATATCCTAAGTGATATAATATATTCTATATGAAATGAAATGACCTAGGTAACATGATATATTCTAAATGAAATAAAATGATTTAAATGACATGGCAAATATAAATGATATGGCATATAATCTAAATGACATGAAACATAAAATAATGCATAATATGCATGAAAATAAAAATAATAATAATAATGCATGAACATAGTATATGCTAAACAATGTGACAAAAATAAATAACTAAATATAAGCATAGGATATCATGAAATATTCAAAACCATATAATAAACAACATAACATCAAAAATATAAATAAAAAAAATAACAACATCATAGAAATTATCATAGCAAAAATCACATATTATATAAAATGCATGAATATGGAAAATGCAATGCATGAAAGTGTATTTTTTCCCTTTAATTAAGGAAATCCGTATATCTAAAAAGATATCCGGCTACCTTAGGAAAATATATCAAATTAAATTTTCTAAAATCAAAATACTTTGTGATTTGTTTGAAAACAATTTTGAAAGAAACTTGAATGAAGATTGAAACCCTAGCCAAACCCTTTAAAAATGGCTCTAATTTCCTAAGTTTAAAATCCCGGACTTGACCACCCTTAACCTGAGGTTTATAAAATTATTTTTAGAGTTTAAAAAGGCTTAGAAATTACCCTAAGACAATAGCTAAAGTTTCTAACCAATCCCCTCTAAATGCCTTAGCCAAATTTAACAATTGTTTTTCTTTTGAATTCAAATCTGCCTCTACTGTCGGGTTTTAAAACACGATTTTCTGACCTATTTTTAAAAATTCAAAAAAATCTAAAAAAAAAATTAATGGAGACTCAGAACATGTAAAACTACACGATAAAAATTGGCTTAATTTTTTTTATTAAAGATGACTTCCCAGACAAATCGAGAAAGTCCGAGTACTGGATGAAAAACTGTTTTGCCAAAACACATTTTTTTGCCTTTGATAAAATCATTTAAAACTCAAAATAAAAATGTTGGAGACTCTCCTAAATACCCACAAACAGTAGCTAAAACTTTTAAAAAGTTAGAAAAAAATTGGCTAAGTAAACAAAAATCACAAAGGTAGAATAATCAATTTGACAACTCTTTAATTTTCCACAAGTATGCTCAAGTGAGCATGACTTTGAACCATTGATTGGCCTAAGTCATAAATCATGTGGCATGACATGAAATGCATGATCATACAGCAAGTTGAATGCATGATTTAAAACCTAAATGACATGAAAAATGCATGGCCTAGACGTAAAATGAACTTGCATGGCATTTAATGTAACTTAGGTCTAAAATGCATGAAATGCATGGCAATGCAAATGAGACCTAGACCTAAAAAATGCATGGAAATAACACAAACACATGGCATACTAAATACATGCAAGACTAAAAAGGAAACATGCTAAACTAAGCAATCATAATGCAAATGCATGAATATATAGCTAGACATTTTCACAAACACATGGCATGGTCTATAGCTAACCTACCACGATCAAGCTAATCTACAACAAGTAAGCTAACCTACCACAACAAATAACATAAACAAGATCAAACACAAAATCATTTAATAATGATAAAAATAGTGAAAAACTTGTTTTCTTGATTTTTTTTTTAAAAAACAAAGTAGAAGCTCCTTAGAATTTATTTTAAAAAAACAAGTTTATTTCATAAAAGAGAATAAAATGACAATAAAAATATCAAAATCATGTCAAAAAAATATGAGAAAACCATGAAAGAACATAGCTACCTTGCTCTAGCTTTCCAAATCAAGAAGTAGCAAGCCAAACCTTTTTTTTATCTTCTCCTTTTTTCTCCTCACTTTTTCCTTTCTTTTTTTTTTCTCTTTTTTTTCTTAGCTATTGCCTATATTCAGCCCCTAAAGCTCCAGAAAAAATCTAAATTCCCCCCTCCAAAAAGGCTTGGCCAAACGGTATAAGAATTGTGTAGAATGTTGTAGTTTTTTCCTAACCAATTTTGATCCAATGGCCTTTAATTCAAGATGCTTTCTATGTAAAATTCCACCATTAGATTGGAAGAATCAGCTCCTAAGTATGATGTCATGAAGATGTCATAAATAGGATGCCATAAATATGACATCATCCTTCTCCATCCATTGGTCAATGTGTCACAATTTCGAAGCCTTGATCAAGAAAAGTAACTACCTTCCTCTTCACTCTTGGCCCTTTGATCTAAAATCTCAACAAAATCACTCTCCATTATGGGCTTGGCTGATTTCCCTTTTAAAATCCAACCCAATCTCAAATTTCTTAAAGGCTTTCTTCGGTTTCCTCGGTGAAATGACTTTTTTGACCTCCAAACCAAATTAAATAGTAAACGGACTCCAAATTCAAAATTTATTTTTTTAATACTTCCTAAATAATAAAAAATTGAATTATGAAAGTTTTCATAATTTTTGGAGCCCGTTTACTATTTTTTTGGATTTTTCTTTCAAAATTACCCTTTTGTGCACCCAAACTTTTACCACTTTTTAAACGAGCTCGGAATCCATATTTTTCTTCACCAATCTCTTCCAAATAATTTAAAAGTGTGATCTGAAAGTTTTCATGATTTTTGGAACTCATTTGCTATTTTTTTGGGATTTATCTGCTTGAATTACTACATAGTGGGCCCGGGATTTGGCCATTTTGCAAACGAACTTAGAATCTGGATTTTCTTTTGCCAATCTCTTCCAAATAATTTAATAATGAGATCTGAAAATTTTTAGAATTTTTGGAACTCATTTGGTATTTGTTCGGGATTTATCTTCTTGAATTTTTGCATAGGGGATCCGGGATTTGGCCATTTTGCAAACGAACTCCCAATCCGGATTTTCTTTCTCCAATCTCTTCGAAATGGTTTAATAATGAGATCTGAAAATTTTTAGAATTTTTGGAGTTTATTTGCTATTTTTTTCCAAATTTTCCAATTTTGCCCTTTTACCTCCGAAGCCCTGTTTTGCTCAAAACAAGTCCGATTTTCAGATTTTCTTTTCCTGGGCTTCTGTCAAATATTGAATTGGAGTTGGTCCGAAAACGCCCAATTTTTACGATCAAATTCCCTTTCAATTTGGTTTTTCCTCTTTTCACTATCGAAAATTTCCTCGTTTTTCCTTTTTTTCTCCAATCGGCTCTTTTCTCGGATTTTATTCAAACTGAGCCGTGGGCTATCCTTTTTTAATCACTCCTCATCAATTAAGGGCTTTAGTTTTACGAATCGGGCCATTTTTGTAATTTTCCCCAATTTCACCAAAATCCACTAAAACCCTAATTCTCGGTTTTCTTCCGGATTGACTTTTCCTTCAATTTTTCTTCCAAGTAGCTTCTCCATTACCCATAGCCAGTGCTTATCTTTCATTTGGAACCCTCAATTTCGACCAATTTGATCGTTTAAGCAGTTTTTCCCAAATTTTTCGAATTAAGGTTTCCTTTATATTGAATCTCCTGAACCCAACTTTCGAACTCCATATCTTTCAATGTAGACCTCGGATTATCAAAATTCTTTCACTATTTTTCAATTGAACTTAAATCTTGATTTTGAAAGTGGGTTGACTTTTTTAGTAGTTGACTTTTTGGGGTTGACTTTTTCGAGATTGACTTTTTCAAGTTTGACTTTTTATGTCTGCTTTCTTAAACTAAGTCTCGGAGTACCACCCGCAGAATGAGAAAAGTATTTTTGCATTCTGAAACAACACTTTAAGAAGAAAACATACCTGTTTTAGTGGTCCAGATAAAATTAGGTGTCTACATTCATCATCTTTTGCCATGCTCCCACTTGGATGAGATACTGTTGGTGCATCATCAAGAATATGCATCAGTCGATTTGCAACAATCAAATCGTCAGGATCTTTCATCTCATAAAGAGATATATCTTGATTAATCTCACCCCTACTGAAAAATCATTTTCTGAAAAGTGACATCTCGATATTTAAATTCAGTTACACTCCCACTTACTTGTTCACCAATGAACATATCTCTCTTTGAATGCTTAGAGTATCTTACAAATATAATCTTTTTGCCTTTTAGGACCTAACTTGCCATGTTGATGAGTAGGCTCATGAACGTAGGCAAAGCAACCCCACTGTTTCAGATTACTAAGATCGGGTTTTCTACCGATCCATAATTAATAAGGAGTAGACGTAACTGACTTGGAGGGTATTATATTCAACACATAAGCAGTTATTAATAACACATCACCCCAAAAGGTGATAGGTAAATTTTCCTGGGCCATCATAGACCTAACCATTACCAGAAGAGTTCGATTTCTTCTCTCCGCAACACCATTTTGTTGTGGAATCCTCGGAATAGTTAGCTGCCTATGTATTAATTTTTTATCACATAAATGTATGAACTAATCAAACCAATACTCATGTACTCGGTCAGTTCTTAATGCCTTAACATTTTTATCTAGTTGATTTTCCACCAAAGTTACATATTATCTAAAGCACTTTAAAGCTTCAGACTTGTGAAAAATCAAATAGACAAACCCGAAACATGTGAAGTCATCAACGAATATGATGAAATATACTCCTCCACTTTGTGTCCTTACATTCATTGAGTCACAAATATCGGAATGTATAAGTTGCAACGAAAATTCGTTTCTAGTCCTTTTCCAAATGGTTTTCTTGCTATTTTTCCCACTAGACATTTTTCACATGTTGATAGATTAACTTTTTCAATAGGGATTAGTAATCCCTCTTTAGCTAATCTATCAATCCTTTGTTGCCCGATATGGCATAGTCTAGCATGTCAAATATCCATATTGATATTTGCATTACTTGAAGAAGTAACTAGGGAAAAACTAACATTATTGATACAACTACAGGAAGTGTAGTCAACATCCAAAACAATAAAACCATTCAATAAATATCTAGAACCATAGTAATTTATTCCAAAAACAAATTAACACCAGTGCTATCAAAGTTCAAGTTATATCCTAAGTTAAGAAGAACAATGACAGAAACCAAAATTCATGAAATGTCGGGAGAAAACAAAATGTCATGTAGGATAAGAGATCGACCACCATGCATACACAACTTGCATGTATCGATTCCCTTCGCTTCAACTCTTGAGTTGTTTCCCACATAATCCACTTTGTCCCTACGGAATCCAACGTAAATTCACAAACACATTTTTGTCATGTTCTACATGGTCTGTGACCCCTAACTTTACAATCCACAAAGGATGAGATTCAGTTAATAAAATAGTACTTGACACAAATGTCATACTGTTCAAATTATTCATAGCATCTGAAAATGCTTAAAGGGTCCGTATCTTTTTTGGCTCAGTGCATTCACGAGCAAAATGACCATTTTTACCATAATTAAAGCACTTGATCTTAGAATTGTTCTACTTTTAATGAGCCATGAAAGCCTTTCCTTTCCCTTGGAAACCATCTTTAGGCTTCTTAAGTGCATTTCTTTTGTACCCACCACATGGCTTGCATTTGAAGCTCGAGCTTCATGGGAACTTGTTCCAACAATATACACATCGACATTAGGCCTAGAGGACTCAATGCGATCTTCTTCCAATTGTAAATGGAATGAAACATCTCCAAATATTTTGATGCTTTCATTGTGGGTAAGATGCACTTTCATTCTCCAAACTGCTTAGCAACGTAATGCAAGCAATGGAATTTTTTTTATAGGCGTTGTAAGCCTCTTGGTCCCTTCTATGTTGGGCCGTATATCCATTTTCAGGCTCATGTAGAAAATTATTTGGAACTTCCAGAACCTCTTGTTCTTCCAACACATATTAGATTTTCATATCCCAGATCTCATAATTATCTTCATTGAGCTTATCACATTTTTTAAGCTCAACTATAATATATTTGGAAGCAATTTTTATTTCACAGGATATTTTATAATAAGACATATATGCATTAATTAATACCTAGCATACACACATTTATTTTATCACAATCTGAAATAAAATCAATGACAACCATCCATATAGTATGGAACCAAAAGCTCACTAAGTTTCACAATCAAATTCCATAACAATATGTTTAGTCACCACTAATTTATTTCATTGTGCAAAATTTCTATTCTAAGATAACAAATATCTAAAAACTCGCACTATGCAAAATTACTCATAATTTTGCAAATTTATCACATAGATAAATAAAAATTTCATATAAAAAATAATAAACTTATTCCTAATTAGAAAATTCATAAAATAACTAATCAATAATCTATGAATTTTCTGGTGACTGGAATGGAATCCAAAAATTCATCTGATAGCTTAAAATCCAAGTTAGCCATCAATGGATTTATCACAACATTGCGTTTTTCATTATGAAGATTAAGGCCGATTAAGAGGGTCGCAGTTCTCTTTGCCCCCGTCTTCACATACTCTTTCACAAAAGTTCTAATCAAGGTTTCATAATCCTCGATGTGGCTAATCTCCGTCTTAGACATTCAAAGATCGTTAAGAAAATCTTTTTGTTTCGGAGTAAGATGTGTGTTTTTTTAACACCATATATTTGTTACGATCACTTCATATTAGCATACTGCCACTTCAAATCAACTTTTGGATTTTGTAATTAACAATAATGATGTGTTTGATAACATCATCATTTGGATCCTTTAGGTAGTTATCTAGTTCTCGTAACAACGTATCGACTCTTAGAAATTGTGCCATGGTCCTCATGACCATCGGAGTCCGGACAAATCTCGACATTGTCTTTTGTAACAAAAAAAAATGTTTCATAAAACATATTCATAACACAAATTTCATAATGATTAAAAACAAATTTTAATCAATTTTGTGTTATCAGGACTCTTGAGATTTAAATAAAATTTAAGATCAAATAAACAAAGTAAAATTTGATCTTTGGCATTTAAAAAAATAATGTATTTTAAATTTTACCTTGGGCATCCGAATGCCCTCGGGAGGGTATCCGAATGTCTCATCAAAAATACTATATTAACTTCATTTGGTATTCGAATTCCTTAACAAAAAAAATATATATATATAGAATATTCATAAGATATTCAAATGCCTAAAACGTGTATTCGAATCCCATTTTATTTATTATTATTTATTTATTTATATTATTTGGAAATTCAAAAACTGACAATTTCAATCCCGGTTTTCATCAAAACTCATAATTTCTAAAACCGAACCTAGGATCCAACAAATTCAAAACTGTTATTACGCAAGTTTTATGATCTTATACACGTTTGTATAATAATTCATAGAATCCAGACGTGTTCCGGTGGATTTAAGCATCTCATCAGAAACTCGGTTTAATCATGTCTATATTCTTGTTCTTAGATAAACATACCAAAAATCAAAACCTAAAAGCGTTGATACCAATAAAAATTATTAAGTAAATAATCTATAAAACAAATGCAGAATTAAATAACGAACTTACAGGATCGTTCGATGCGGAACCGATTTTGATTTACTAGTCGAAGATAAGATCACATAATTGAAAATTGTTTATTTGTCACAATACTAAATTCTTCGAGTATTGCAGAGATTACAAGTATTATCTTAGTTCTTGGAGAAACTTATTTCTCTCACCTTTTTCTAGCTTAACCAAATGTATGGTCGAATGAATTTATATCATTCTTTTTTCGTCTCTAGCCAATATGAATAATTTTCTCGCAGCCAAATGGAGTACTTTTTATTTTGTTTTTTCAATGGCTAGGCCGAATCCTGCTATAAAAAGGAAGAAAGTTTTCTTCCTTATTTTTATTTTTTATTTCTCATTAACTGTGGATTATTTATTTTCAAAAGGTTTTAAACTCTTTAATAACTTCCTTTGGGAAGTTATATTGAAAACGGTTGTCCATTATGGCATCGTTTTCAATTACCAGTATATTAAATATAAATTTTTAATTATTTTCCTACAAAGATATTTAGTTAGATATATTTTTGTTTTCAACACCTATTTATTCCGGTGAAAGAATTTGAGAAAAATGCGAACTCAAAAACAGAGAAGAAGGTGGTACCTTATTTTCATGTGAAAACGTGGCAAAACTCTATTGGTTATCATCATGAAACTTCTTTAAAGAATCACCCCCAACAAAACCCAAAGGCTTCATATGATCTTACGTCCGTATCAGAATCCAACTCAAAACACTCTCCCAATTTCACGACTTACTTACACCTAGGGCTGTAATCGAGCCGAGTCGAGCTCGAATACTGAGAAGCTCGAGCTCGAGCTCGATTCGAAACTCGAGGCTCGAAACTCGGTTCGAGCTCGATCGAGTATCATTTTTTAAGCTCGAGCTCGGCTCGAGATAAAATCGAACTATTCGAGCTCGATTCGATTAGGTTCGTTTATATGCTCGAGCTCGAGCTTGAATAAAGGGTTTTTAAGTATGTATATATATTAAGGGTAAAATAGTAAATTAATAATAAAAATATTATAAATAAAAAAACTCGATTAGGCTCGCGAGCTGCTCGAATCGGGTATTAAGATACTCGAACTCGGCTCGCTCGATAGCTCGAGCTGCTCGAGCTCGAGCTCGGCTCGATAATGACCGAATCGAATTCGAATTTTTTTCGAGTCGAACTCGAGTAGCTTGCGAGCACAAATGTCTCGTTTACACCCCTACTTACACCTCCTAAATCTCCTAAAATGACCCTATCCTTTCCACATAATCCCCAAAACCCAAATATTTAAAAAAATTAAAAAAACTTTAATAAAAAAACAACAAAGTCCTCTCATCTCTCCCATTCAATTTTACCCAAAAATCCCCAAAACAATCTTTCTTCCTAAATAACGCAACCCCCTAGATCCTATCCTATGAAAATAAATTAATAAAAATTTTGCACAATGCTCTTAAAATATTTTTTTAAAATTAAAATTAAAAATATTATATCTTTATAAATAATAATTAAATATCCTTAACAAAATTCAATTAATAAATAACCCTAATTTTTTTCCCTTCAATTTCAAGGCTCCTAGGGTTTTGATTCTCTTCGATTTTTAGGCGATTGGTTTTGAATTTGGTATTTTGCTTCGTTACAAACTTTGCTCTCTTTTTTTTTCTTTGAATAATTTTTGGAGTTTTAGCGACTTGGTGTTTGGTTCGCGAGGAAGTGATGGCTACGACGGGAGAAGAAGAGGTGGAGTACGAGAGTGATCCAGAGGAGGTGAAGCATTCGCTGGCGATGCGGAGGAGAGAGGCTGCGAGTGACGATGAGGAAGGCGAAAGGGAAGTGGATAATGATACTGAGGCGAGGATGGATCGGAAGGCTGTGATTCATTCCGATGAATCCGACGATCAGGGCGGTGCTGCAGATTATGATGATGACGAAGATGAATTGGACTTAGAAGAAGACGAGGAAGAAGAAGTTTATGATGAAGAGGAGGAAGAGGATGGAGAAATTGATGAAGAGGAGATAAAGGAAGTAATGAAAGGAGAAGTGCAAGGGAATGTGGAGATAACTGGAGGAGATGTGAAGGAAGCGGTGGTGGGTGATGGGAATAGGAATGTGGATGAGGGAGTGGAGATTAGTAATAGTAATAATCATGTGGGAGAGGAAGATGAAGAGGAAAAGAAGGAGAATGAGCCATTTGCTGTGCCAACTGCTGGGGCGTTTTATATGCACGATGATAGATTTCGAGACAATGTTGGCGGTCGTCATAGGTATTCAGTTTTGTTTTTTGTTTTCTTTGCTTTTCTGGGTGTAAATTGCTATGTTAATTCATAATGTGCTTAATTTTAGGTTTTTGACCCCTATGATGCCCATGCTCTATATGCAGTTGTTTTATGTTTTGTTATCTTGAACCTTGAATCAGTCCATGATTAGTCAGTTTTAAGGAAACGTAAGGTTGTAATGAGCATGAGAGCTTAGCTTACTTGCTCTTCTTCTAGACAAAGTTGACTGATGATAAAATTTAAGTACGTAATTTTAACAGTTGGGATGAGGAGTGAGGACTTGAAATGTCATAATCTACTTTAGGATAATGTTAAACAAGTAGACCTACATACCAGATGCTGTCGTACTTTATTCAGGTGTTTTCTTTTTGTTGTCATTGTTATTCAGTTTAAGACCTTAAAAGCTACCTGGTTTGATTCAGGCATGAGCTAGTTTATCAGGACCTTTATTGTAAAACACTGAGTGGCCCAATGTAAGAGCAAATGTAACCTGATTTGGTCAAAATTTAGGCCCAGAATGGAACGTTGGTATTTGACAACATTATAAGTGCTTATGAGTTATGATTACTCTTCCTTGACTTTGTTTCCTTATGAGTAGGGAAAAGTAACGTTTAATTCTTAACATGCTTTTCATCTATACTGTCAATACTATGACAACTATATGAAATTCTAATAACAATAGGCTTTTTATGGTCCAAATCCATATTTTATAATGCATTTATCATTGATATATGGGGGGTTGTGTGTAAATACTAACTATATTATAGTCTGTGTGCATATTTTGTAATGATTAGGCTTTTTATCCAACTCTTGGCCTATTAATGGGACTGTTGAGCCAATAACCTGATGACTCTGTGCTATCATTGCTTAATTTTTGATCCAGATTTAATCTTTTATGGGTTCAATCCTCACTGTTGTATACTGGTTTTTCTTTACAATCTTAGGTTGTCCTGCCTTTTCCATTCAAGTTATTATAAATGTTTTGAGTTGTGTATCAATCTGATTTGTCAGTTTTAGGCGAACACATGGTGGAAGGAATTTGTGGGAATCCAAAGATGATAGGAAATGGGGACATGACAAGTTTGAGGAGATGACTTTGCAAGAAAAGCATTATGAAGAAGTAAGGGTTTTGTACATATTCAACTTGCATGATTAGTGTTTCTTTTCCTAATCTCATTTGATCTTTTTCTTTTTCCCTACTGATATGTTTTTTCTTCCACATTCAGGGAAGAAGATCGTCTAGAGGTAGATATCGTGGTCGTAGTAAAAATCGGGGTCCAGATCATGGTTATCCCAGGGGAAGTAGGTCCAAAGCATTTGGGAAAAACAACAATCAGAACCAGGCTCCTAGGGCTGTGAGAGGGAGAGGACCTAGGAGGTATGAACCTACTATGAGAAACAGCAGTCAGGCACCTCCAGTGCTGAACAAACAGTGAGTATTAATATGCATTTGTTTTCTTCAATTTTCTATCTCTTCCGACCATGATTAAGTTCGCATGACATTGAATGAGTTAAATAATTCAGTTCTGGGAAGCCTCTTGAGAAAACTTCACAAGCCAATTCAAGTAGAGCTTTCACACCTGCAACAAATGCAGACACTGTATCAGTTCTTGCTAAGAAACATATTTTTGCATCAAGCTTGAGTTCTGCTTCCCCACCCTTTTATCCATTAGGATCTTTCAAGAAAGACGTTTCTTTGACTCAGAAGAAGGATGTGCAAGCGGGAAGCATGAGCAGGAATCTTTGCCCTTCTGTTGCAGATGAGAATTTTTCTGTATCACGATCCAATTCATCACGAGGGAAGAATGTACTTGATTCTCTCAGCATGGAGAAGCTTTATATAGATGATTCCAGCATGTCAGCTTCTGTGAAGCCTTCGACCAACGTGCAAATGCTACCTTCTGGATCTTCATTGGGTAATACTAGTCAATCCTCTCAATCCAGGGTACAGGGTAGAGGCATAGCTATCTCAGGACCGAAGGCTTATCAGCCAGCTCCACATCAGAACCAAGTCAACAGAGTTTCTCCACCAACTCAGGTCAATGCTGTTCAGAGAGGTCCTGTTCAAGGCAGGGCTCACTTTTCTGTACAAGCAGCTGCTCAGCAGTTGGGCCAGCATCCTGGTATTGGGTCTCAAGCTTCCTCTCCGCCAAAAACAGCTATGTCAGTCAGTTCCTATGAATCTTTAGAGGTTGAATCTTCAGAAATAAGTAAACCCAAGGGTGCATTGGTGAGCAAGGGAAAAAGCAGTGTTCAAGGAGCTGGAAGGGGCTCTTTTCTGTATGGTGGAGCTCAGATTATTGGAGCTACAGGGAATATGGCTGTTAGCCATGGTGATCAAAACTTTCCTGCCTTTTTGCCAGGTAAAGCTTTTCATATTTTTAACCTTTAATGTATCTGGATAACATAATCTACCATAAAAGGTAAAAAATGTGAAATGGGGAAAATTGCCTTACCTGGAATAGTGCATACTAAATCCTGGATCCCATTTTTTTGAATTTTTGTATGGATTAAATTAAATGTTTTAGTAAATATTAAAGATAGTTTTCATCTGAATATCTTTAATGGCCTTTTGGCTAAGATCAGATGGAGTTTTAATTCCTGGAACATAGTTTGTTTTGATTAGGGATATGCTATTTCTGGGTTAGTTTGAGGTTGGAGTTTGTTTGAGTTTATTTGTATTTGAAATTGATACTATGAGGTGTTAGGGAATAGCTTTTATCTACTGAGTTGCTTAGATTCACTTCTATTATTCTATGTTTACTCTTGGACATTTCTATGCTTTCCTATTTCCTGGTATTAAACTTTTTTATAAGCTCAATTTGTTAACGCTTTTTTTTCTGAATGGTTGGCATGCAGTTATGCAATTTGGGGGCCAGCACCCTCGTGGCCTTAGTGTTCCTGCTGTTGGCATGGCATTTCCTGGATATGTTGCCCAGCCGCAACTTGGTATGGGAAATCCAGAAATGACATGGTACAGTAATTCTTTCCCTGTAGAAAAGTTTCTTCTGTGGATTTATCTGGTTTCCGTTGAGAAATAAGGGTGATGTCTTGGTCAGTTCAGTAACTGGCCAATTGATTTTCTTATGGAGGAAGTTACCTCTCCATAATGATATGAAACATAACTTAGGAATTATGAATCAGCTTTTCAGACTCCCCATAGTTTCCAGATAAGCCTTTTGTGGCTAATCTCCAATTTGCTACAGATTTCGGCAGTAGTGAAAGGGTAAGGTAGGAATCGCGTTGAGCGTGAACATTTATTTGACTATCAGTGCAACGCTAAATCTCTGCCTTGATTGCTTATTCTCATTCTTGTTGTTCTGATTTATTTATCTGTTTAAGCCAAACGCAGTAATGATTTTCATGTTCTTGTTTAGGCTACCAGTACTGACGGGTGCTGCTGGGGCTTTAGGTGCAACGTATTGTCCACCTTATATTGCTGTTGATGGGGCTTATAATGCTCGTCCATCGGGACAGACATCTTCAACAGGATCCTCAAGGTTAGTATCATGGTTTTGGTTTCCTCAACCTGCCTGATTTAAATAGCCTTGGTTGTCATTGTTTTCCTTCTGCTTGCCAGAGTGGGGAGGGAAATATTAATTTCGTCATTAGTCTTGGAAACTGGAAGCATTCAACATTTGCCTCTTTGTTATCAGTCTTGAAGGTTGACATCTGGTTGGAATGTCCTTGCAAGAAACCCCTTTAATCATGATTAAGTCATGTTTAAGGTTCAGTTGAATGTGTTTTAGTTATATGCATGTTTTTGTTTATTCAATCTCGCCTATATCTTTGTCTTTATAGAACCCCCATCAACATATTTGGTGTGAAATGCTGGGTCTTTTGGAGGATGATAGTATTGTCAGTTTACATAGAACTATTGGCTGTTTACATAGATCAACTTCAAAACAGATAATAATTGTTCAAAGATGTTATAAAGGAGTCTTTATTGGTTTGACGTTCATGTTATTTTATCTCTGTAATGGTCACTGATGTCTCCTTTCATATTGCAATGTTTCTATTGGTAGATTGTTTGATGATAAAAGTCTTGCACCCTTAAAGATAGATGTTTTATAATTGACCTTAAGGGCAATGTCTCAAACTTTTTCTTTTCTACATACTTAGGTGGGCCTGTGTTTGTGTGAGGGAGGGAGGGAGAGAGAGAGAGAGAGAAACTAATGAAATCTAAGATGATAGGCAGTGTAACTGGTTATGTTTTATTCTATTTACAAGTTACAACAAGTGTTTATTATTGTTGGTTGCTGATTGTTTTAATAATACTTAATCACCCTTCCTTTGCAGCAAAGAAAATACTTCTAACAAACCAAATAATGAATGGAAGCCTTCCCAAAGACCTGGTAAGCAATGATATTGCCTTTATTTTAGAATTGGTGGACTTCTGAACATAGACCTCTCCCATTTTTTATATTTTGGTTGTTAAACAAGTTGTCTCCTATGCAGAGCTTGTGAGTGATGAATTTGGGCAACGACAAAATAACCCGAATAAGCAGCCTCGCAGGCAAGTTGAAACTCTTAAGCTGTTTCTATGGACTGGTGCAAAAAAAAAAATTCACTCTGTTTCTATTATCTGCTATATGTAAGCGTATTTATTTGTTTTATCCTTCATTTCCATGCAGATATTCAGAGATGAGCTTTAGCAAGTGATTTACTTATTTAAGATGGAGCCTGTCCCAGTAAACTGATAAAGGTAAAAATTTTGCAATGAGAGTTTTTATTATCTTTGTGGATGTTTGGAATTTCTTATTTGTGAATTACTTGGTGGTGCAGGCCTTTCTTCCAGGCCCTTTGTGATCTCCAGCTTTTGACCTGGACCACTTTGGGCCGCAATTTGTTCCAGGATATTATAGGTAAATCATGCTTCATCCCTAGTTAATGCTCTGCTTAATCTGTTAGGGATTTAAAATCTTCTTTTCTTTTAGAAGAAAATTAATTATTAGTTCTTTGCCAATTGTTTCATGTCCCACGAAAAAAAAACCCAAAGCAGAAGTAACAAAGCAGTCTATATGTGTGCACCTCCCCTACCTCCAGACCCCAATGAGAGATTGGAAATTTCTTTGTAACTACGGGCACATGTGAAAAGGTTAAGGTCCTTGAGCAATAAAGACATAATCTATGTAGTAATATTGGTGACATTTTAGAGACTGGCATTGATTTAACATGGCCCTGTTGCATTTAGGCAGTTTTGAAGTTTTTTTCTTGGGATTTGTGCTTTTACATGAGTTCAGAATCAGTATATTATCTTCAGTACTTTTTTTTCTTCCTCTCATTAATTGGAGTTGTCCTTGTTCATTCATTTTAACCTAAATCTCTCTCTTTCTTGCAATTTCATTCTGGCAGTTGTATATGACAAACGCCTGCTCATGCTACACTCAGTTTAAGAATATTATTGTGGCTTGACGGGTGGCGTTCCCTTGTTTAAATGTGCGGTATGAATATATATTAGAGAAAATAATCTTCTTTTTCTCTCCGTTGCACTGCAAAAATTCCTAAATCTACTATTATTGTTTCTTACAGGTTTTTCTTGTGGCTTGATTTTCTAATGAAGCTTGTGAGAAATTTAGGCGGGCTTCTGCATAAAAGTATGAACAACAATATTTTGTGCAGCAGCTGTTTGCATAGATGGTGTTCTTATTTCTCTCTGGTGAGCATACTTATCTGGTTGATGAGTTAAGCCTGGTTTTGAGAGTACATTATCAATGTTTGAGATTTTTCTTATTTTTATGGCTGGCTAGTTATTGAGATAATTGCACATCAGGATTCTGCTTTTGTCCTGTGAATTCTTTAATTTAATCCGTGCTTTTGGTGATAATAATTGGTTTTGAAGCTTTATGTTCAAAACTCTTTCTTGCTTTGTGTATTGAAGTTTATACTTGTACTATTGCCGCAAAGTGAATTGAAAAGTAAGAAACTCGGTGCGAGAATGTTTTGGATTTTAACTTGTTTATGATTAGCAGAAAGATCTATCAAAGTCTTGGTGATTTAAGATGTGTTCTGCATTCTTGTGTGCATGAGGAAATAGATGGTTGAACAACTTATTTGATATCAAAGCATATAATTCCTAGTAATAATTCGAGGAAATTGGGTTTTTTTTCTTTCCAGTTTTAAAAAAAAGGGGATCGGCTGACCGGTTGAACTGAGAACCAGTGGTCTGTTCGGTTCGGTATATATCATTATAAAACCGTGAACTTTTTGAACCGATAAAAAACCGGTTGAATCAGAAAAAATCAAAAAAAATCGTTTCACTTATTTTTTTTTTTAACTTTTAAAAAAAAAAAAAAATTTTGGTATATGATGAAATTTGAACTTTCAACTTTTTGAATCTATCTGAAAGATAATACCATTTTGTTAATTATATATTTCTATTAAATATTTGTTATATTTAATACTTATTTAATATTTAAATTTTTTTAATGTAACCGGTCGGACAGGCTGATCGGACAGGCTGAATTGATAATCGGAGGTTTCATCGGTTTGATTTTCTATCTGATTTTTTAAACATTGGTTTTTTCCCTCATTTTCACCAATGGATAACTTTAGAGAGGTTGTTTGTGTTAGGTTAAGTTATTTTTAAAAAAATATATATTTATAGACTCTTTGCCTCTTTGGCGTTACATTTGGTTTAAGTCATTAAGTGGTTGATTAGTAGGTCACTCTGTTTTTGGTTGGATATGACTATCAAATAGACTTTGAAAGGAAAAGAAGAAAAATAATTAAATATGATATATATATATATATATTTTATATAAACACAGCAATATTTGCTTTATGATTAAAGTATTACAATGTTTTGTTTTATAATCAAAAGTTATTACCATTTTAAGGTTTTGTTTGATAGAAAATATGAAAAACAATTAGAATGGAAAAATTATTAATCAAATGGTCAAGTTTCATTGTTATTTTCATACTTTGTATATTAATTATTGGATTAATAATTTTTTTTAATTTAATCTTTCTTTTCATCCTCTTCCTATCAAGCAATATATAAGCTACATAATAATAATAATAATCATAAGAAGAAGAATTTGTATTGCTTTAAAGAGTTTGAAAAAGAATTAAGTCAAAATCAAAACAGTTTGCATCGAGCCGGAAATATATTATTTTTGTTTTGGTATTGATATTTTAACGTATAAGTATTAATATATTTTAATGTATTGTTTTAAATTTATTGATATTTTTTAAATATTTTTTTATATATATTTGTTTTTAAGTTTTCTAATAATATATATTATATAAACAAATATAATTTTATTACAAATAAATATCTATATGTTTATATACAAATATAAAATTTTAAAATTATAAATATTTAATATTCTAAATATTTAAATATTAAATAAATATAAAAATATTATAAAAACATAGTAAATAATTATTAATTAGGTTTAATAGTTTAATTTAGTGAATATATTTTATTTTTGAATGAAATTATGAAAAAAAAATTGATTATGAGAAAAAAATTAAAAATTGATTTTAAAAAATAAAATAAGTGATTTTAAAAAAAAAAAATTAAAATCTTGTATCTATCAGTACAGATTGATACATATTAATATGAACTTATACAAAAATCAAAATAATATAATATAATATTAATTTTTTAAAAAAAAAATAATATATATCACCCTATATCACTTATATTGATACAATAGTACAATACCGATAACTATTGTCGAAATAGTAAAAAATAGAGAAATCTTAAGAAATTAAAAAAGAAGAAGAAAGGCATCGGATTGAATAATTGGAATGTAATTATATATGTTTAAAATATTGATTTGATTTGGAGTATTTATGATTGTATTTCATAAACAGGGAGTCAGGGAGAATAGCGTAACGGAGGCGTGTTCATTTTTAATGAATGAATGAATGAATTCCTTTTGGCTCCAATTATTACAATTTACAAAGCAGCTCTCTTGGGATTTGGTCTCTCCTTCTCAACAGAATTGATTTCTTCTCCTTTTTGACATTTGACAATGCCAGCCAGCCAAAAAATAATAATAAGAAGAAGAAGAAGAAAACCTTACCCAAATAGTCTAATTATTATAAATTTACAACTAATTCTTTTCATTTGCTTTCTTAATCTTTAGAATTGATTGACAGTTTACTTGCAATTTTTAAACCAAAAAAAATAAATAAATGTAGTTAGTGGGACTCACTCACCCAAAGTTTGGTTTGGTAAAGCTTCAATTCAATAATAAAATCAAAGCAATTTCAACTCATCTTAAACTAAACTAAAATAAATCCAACGCCCATAGGCCATAGGCCATAATTATCAAAATAATTCACCGACGCCTCATGATAATGCAAATAAATTAAATAAAAAACAAAAGAAAACGAAAACGAAAAACCCAAAGCCAAATTGATTGTTCAGAACTTCAGATCAGCAGCAAAGCAAATTCAACTATTCCACGCCTTCTCCTAATAATTACCCATCATAACTTCCAAACCGTCCGATTTATTAAACAAAATCCGATCGCGTAATCAGACCATCCACAAACACATCGGAGCATAAGAAATTTCTCCTACACCTGTTTATACTAATACAGCCCCCCGCCAATCTTCAAAAATTTTGTTTCAAAGACCCGTTTCGCCCGTGTTGACTCGCACGTGCGTTCCATTTCAACAAAAAAACAAAAATAAAAGTTTCAGACATTTCTCTCTCTCTCTCTCTAGCTCGTTCTTTGCAAGTTTTTTCTTTGATGTAAGCTTAGATCAATAAAGAACAGAGATCAAAAAAGAGAAAAAAGAATAAGTTCTTCGTTTTCTTCGAATCTTTTAGTGTAAGCTAAACTAGTTGGTTTTATTTTTTATTTTTGTTTTACGTTTATTTTTAAGATTTTTCTTAAATATTTTGTGATCTTAAATTTTAGTGCTCTGTTTTTACTGTTCTTAAGATCCTGTAACTGTTAAAAGTTTGATTAGTTGGTTTCTTGACTTTTTTTCTAGCTTTGGTATTCGAGTGCCAAGTTAGTTAGAAGCATAAAGATGTGTTTGGTTGTCGAGAAAATGCAAGAAAAGAAAATTGTGGAATTTAACGAAATTTGAAGAGATTGTTTTTTGGTTTTTGCTGTTTTTTTTCAAGAACTGTTTGGTTGCTGAGAAAGTATATGAAAAAAAAAAAAGGATCTCGATTTGTTAAGATTTATTGAATGTGGATTTTCATTTTTCGATATTCTGATTGGTTTCTAAGAAAGTGTTAGGGAACGAGTGCAAATAGAAAGTTGAAAGTAGTTTTTGTCTAGGCATTGTTTGGTAGGAAACATATCAATCTTTTTTATTTTTTATGTTTTAGTATTTCATGAACTTTGAAGTTTGAAGAATATGAATTGCTGGTTGATCAGTTTCTTCATTTTTATTGCTTTGATGTTTTAGATACTGAGTTACAAAGAGAAGTATATGTTTTTTATCCTTTGTTTTAGTTCTTAGTTATTATAAACTTTTATTGATTTCTAAGAAATTGTAACGAAAGATTACTTTTTACTTGTAAATCTATGATCATTGAAAGAATGTGGTTGTATGATCTAGTTAGGCACTTGGTAAAGTTGAGGTTTCTTTATAACCTGAGAATATATTTGAAAATTTTAACTTGGTTCTTTATCAGTTTAATTGTTTAGTTTTTGATAAATGCAAGAAAGATAAGGAAATTGAGATCTCACTTTTCGATCTTCCGGTAGTCTGAAATATAGAACATCATCTTTGACAGCTTTAATTTGCTCAAATAAGCTCAGGCTGTTGTTTGTTTGTCACATTATTTGTTTCTTTCAAGTAAAACTCTAGAATGAATGCAAGATTCGGTAGCTTTTACGAGTTTATATTCTTTTTATCATTTCCTTACCTGTTTTTATGCCAACCATATATATTTTTTTTCTTTTCATGCATTTGATATTGATGCTGTCATGCTGTTGTCCGAAGAACATCTAACCTGTATTTTCTTCATTCATGTAGGTTTGGAGTTTAGAAAGCTGTAGAAGAAGGTGCTTGTAAGCATTTTGGAGCTAGAACAGACATAGACCTTTAAGTGCTGTTTGTTTTTGGTATTGGCTAACATATGGAGAATACTGATTTAGCTTGTCAGCAATATACTATAGCCAGAAGCTAATGGAGGAAAGTCTCAGCAAGGGACCATCGTCATTAAGGCAAGGTAGCTTTAAGTCCAGTATGTCAGGAAGATCAACTCCAAAGAGTTCTCCTACATTTCGGAGATTGAATTCAAGCCGAACTCCAAGAAGAGAAGCTAGAAGTTGTGCTGGTGGAATTCAATGGTTTAGGAGCAACCGCTTAGTGTATTGGTTGCTTTTGATTACTCTTTGGGCTTACCTTGGATTTTATGTCCAATCCAGCTGGGCTCATGGTCATAACAAAGAGGAATTTTTGGGTTTCAGTGGTGATCCAAGAAATAGGCTTGTGGATCGTGAACAGAACACACGACGTGATTTGCTTGCTGATGACAGTCTGGTAGCAGTGAATAATGGAACTAATAAAACTCATGTCTATAGTAATAGAAGGTTTGATCTGATTTTGGCCAAGAAGGGGAATGATGTTTCATCTAGGAAGAAAAGGAGTAAAAGAGCAAGGCGTAATTTGCGCAAGATGCGTGGTAAACCGAAGGCAAAAATGAACATTGAAAATGGTGACACAGAGGATCAGGAACAGGAAATTCTGCAGAAAAATTCTACTTATGGATTACTTGTTGGTCCATTTGGGTCAGTGGAGGACAGAGTTTTGGAGTGGAGTCCCGAAAAGCGATCTGGAACATGTGATAGGAAGGGGGACTTTGCACGCCTTGTTTGGTCTAGAAGATTAGTGTTGGTATTTCATGAACTCTCAATGACTGGGGCTCCAATTTCAATGCTGGAGTTGGCAACAGAGCTTTTGAGCTGTGGAGCCACAGTATCTGCTGTAGTTCTCAGTAAGAAAGGAGGACTGATGTCCGAGCTTGCAAGGAGAAGGATCAAAGTGATTGAAGACAGAGCAGATCTTAGCTTCAAAACTGCCATGAAGGCAGACCTTGTGATTGCAGGATCAGCAGTCTGTGCATCATGGATTGGTGAGAAATTTATTGGAAAATTGTTTATATTTTAAGTTATTGCTTATGCAGATATGAAGGTCAACTATTATCTGATACAAGGTTGCTGCAGTTTTTTTTTAGATACATAGTGTTCTAAACTTGTGGTACTAACTACTAAGCTATATATATATATTTTCACTTCTCATTCAAAACGAGGTTTGACATCATGCCTTATCTTGTGTGTAATAATGTTTCATTAAGATTATTTCTCCTTTCTTATACTAAATTTTATTATGATAACATAATCCAAAAAGATAGTCAGTTTCAGTTTCAACAATTTGCAGTAGTGCATCATTTTTATTGAGTAAAAATGCATCCTCCTGTACCTCCTTCAAGCACTAACTGACCTTCCTTGTTATTGTGTCATTGTGGGTTGGGAGGCTACTATTTTTTAATTTCTAGAAAATTACTTATTGATATAGTAAACTATGTACATGCCTTTAATTAAGATGGTCCAACATATTCCTGTATTTAAATTACATGGCTTTAAAAACTTATAATTGATACAGTAAACTACGTACATGACTTTAATCAAAATGGTCCAACATGTTCCTGTATTTAAATTATATGGCTTTAAAAATTTATAACAACTGCCTTACTTCTTAAGTTGATGGACTATACTTTTCCATGGATTATTCGAATTTGTTGATAGTGACTGGATAGTAGACACCGCTTTGAGTCAAAATGCAAAAAATTTCTCTAACAAAGGAGTGGATTCACCAGTCCTATTACCAAAGCAGACCTATCTCTCGTGGGCTCACCAACACACATGCATTTTCCCGATTCCCGATTATTGTTGTCACAGTTTGTCACTTGTATGTGGATTAGCACTAGGCATCTGGTTTAAGCTGTTGAGGTCATTGTCAAACATTCTTCATCTATATTGGACATTGTTCCTCTTACTTCTGTTATTATTACCTGAAAACCATGTGAAAAGCTATTGAAAATGTTTCGCAGGTGTCTATGCATGTGTTCTCATTGTAGTTTGCTCTAAAATCCTTATTAGAAAACTTGATTTGTCATTGTTGGTCTGCCTCCTGAAGTTATCTTTCATTGTCATTTCCACTAAAGCATAATCATCCTAGCTCCCTAAAGTTTTGAGTCATAATGCTCTGCTTATATGTGACTGGTGTAATATTCGATGAAATGTGTTGGTTTCAGATCAATATATTGCTCATTTCCCAGCTGGGGGAAGTCAAATTGCTTGGTGGATCATGGAAAATAGAAGAGAATACTTTGATCGGTCAAAGCCTGTTCTACATCGAGTGAAAATGCTTATTTTCTTATCTGAATTGCAGAGTAAACAGTGGCTTACCTGGTGTCAAGAAGAAAATATTAAGTTGAGATCTCAGCCTGCTCTTGTTCCACTTGCTGTTAATGATGAGCTGGCTTTTGTAGCTGGCATTCCGTGTTCTTTAAATACTCCTTCTGCTAGACCAGAAAAGATGCTAGAGAAGAGGCAGTTGTTGCGAGATGCAGTAAGAAAGGAGATGGGTTTGACAGAGAATGATATGCTTGTAATGTCTCTAAGTAGCATAAATGCTGGAAAGGGCCAGCTCTTTCTTCTTGAATCAGCAGGCCTCATGATTGATCAAGATCCTTTGCAAACTGATTCTGAAGTTAAAAAATCATTGGATATCAGGCAAGATAAGTCTACCTTGGCTGTAAAGCATCATTTAAGAGGTTTGCTTCAAAAGTCAAGCAATGTTGATGTGTCTTCTACACATTTGCGGTTATTTACCTCTGTGAATACCACAAATGCTGTCAGCATCGAAAGCAGTCACAGAAGAAGGAAGATGTTGTATGATAGCAAAGGAACACAGGAACAAGCTCTTAAAATTCTTATTGGTTCTGTTGGATCTAAGAGCAATAAGATACCTTATGTTAAAGAAATTCTAAGATTTTTGTCTCAGCATGCAAAATTGTCAGAGTCTGTACTCTGGACTCCTGCAACTACACGTGTGGCTTCACTATATTCAGCAGCAGATGTTTATGTCATGAACTCCCAGGTGATAGATTGTTTATCTTTTAGTTTTTAATTAAATTAGCATAGATATGCTCTTATTTCTTCTATGTTGTATAGTAGATTTGAATGCTAATGTTTATTAATTTTCTTACATTCCAGATGGAATTTTTGCATATAATCGGTCCTTTCATAATATTATTATATAACTCTATCTTCCACATAATTAATGTCTTTGCTAGTATTCTTCCATATGAATAGAGTAGAGAATTAGTGCTTTTTTATTCTTTTCTTTTCATAGATTCATTTATTTGCCTTATCCTGATCAACACAAAGCTAAAGCTATCCCATGTTACTTTTGGCAGTAGAGTTTATGCTCATCGTGCATATAAAATGTTTTGATATCATGTTGTTTCTATGTGCAACTGTATGGCAAACTTTTTGAACGAAGGAAAAAAGAAAGCTGTATTGCAACCGCTAGGCTTTTGGTTTCACCAGACACACACACACATAAAATTGCAGAAAAGGAAAGTGGTAATCAAAATAGCAACATTTTGTCTCACTTGTTATCAGGTTATAAGTTTAGACTCACTCCTCTCTTCCCTTGTGCCAAAGTTCACAAATAATATTACAACAAAATTTTACAAGGTCCGATTTCTTGTACATTTAAAATTTTCGAAAGCCATGGAAGTGTACATGGAATGGAACTACTGGTTTGAAACCTCTTCTGGTTCTGAGGAGTGAGGTGTCACCAATATTATAAAGGGATTTTTTCAAGAAATTTTCAATCTGCTCATTGGTGTAGAATTCACTAGAGGAGAGAAGGCTTGTATTCTTACTTAGTAATGATGTGGCTATTCTTTGACTCATTTTTGATAGTGGTAGTGAGACTTATTTACTTGATTACAGTCCTGAAATAATTTAAAACTAGTAGAATCTAGAGCCGAAATCTCTTCAACTTCTAAAATAGATCAAATTATGATGTTTTCCTTTGTGATCAATTTTATGATGTTATTTTCTAACTTTCTTTTAATATTGACCTTTTAAATTCTTGAACCTCTTGGGCAGTGCTAAATGTAAATTTCTTTCCAAGCCCTTTCGTGCAAATTCTGCACTGCCTCTATCTGTTGGTAATGGTTGCAGCTTATAAAAATTATGACTGATACTCAACGTAATAGAACATGGATGAGGAGCACCTGACCAAATATATATTGGTTTACGAATGACCTGGTTCAAACATCTTCACACAAGGACTTGAAATAACCTGTCAAACAAGGAAATTTCCTAGTCTGGGGCTTTAGAAACACATATTATGGGTTAGTGATGTGGCATACCTTATCGAATCTTCACCAATCTTGGATTCCATGTAGCACTTAAGTTTCATAAACAGTATTTTTGCTGCTTGTCGATGTATTAATGAATTTTTTACTGAGTATCTGATGACAAGAGCTATGTGATTTCAACAGATTGATTTTTTTGTTTTTGTTTTTTGAAAACAACATATTGCATACTAACATGATTAAAACATCTAACTCTGGTTAATTATGAATCTCAATTCATATTCAAATTACATTCAACTTAGTCGAACTTATTTCTCAATTTTTTTGAATTAAATGGAAAACATGTTATGATGTCTGGATTTTTTTTGTACAGGGACTAGGAGAAACATTTGGGAGAGTGACAGTTGAAGCAATGGCATTTGGTCTTCCGGTAAGACATCATTTACGTTTCTGATTTGTATATGCCTGCATGTGATAGCTTTTTTTGGATGTTATCTTGCTTAAGCTTGTGATAACATGTGCTCTAGGAATATCACCTGCTATGCATTAATCATAAGATTCTATGATTCACCGGGTTGTGTTTCCTCTTAGTACATGAAGTTCCATTATAGTTGCCTTCATCCTCTTCTTCTTCCTCGTAAATGCCCTTTGGAAAGTCTAACATATGATGTTTGTTGAGATTTGTGGCATTAGTCTTGTTCACCTACATGTGTGCATACTTCATGCAAATTTCTATCTGCAAGTGTAGTGCATACGTGTGGATTAGTTTAGATTTTGTTTTGTCATTTGACTACATCAACATGAACTAAGCTAACTCTAGAATATTGTATGAATCAAGTATCTCATATATTGAAATATGAATTCCTTTTAAGGGCAGGATTATTTCTGAAAATTTCCATTTGAGATAAAATCTTGAGTAATAAACTTTATTACTAGTAGATAATGTATAATCAGATAAAACAACAGCTAAAGTATTCTAGATTGTGGAGATTTATGTATTCAAGGCACGTCAGTATTACACTATTACTCAAGACTCCGGTGTGTCGGGCACGGGTATGTTCAATTTTTTCTAAGATTTTTATGTATTTAGAGGGTCTTTGGAGGATCATATTCCCATATCCATATCCGGATATGTGTCGGACACATTTACCTCAGGAACAATAAAGAGTCAGAGCAACATAGCTATTACATATGCCTTTTTTTTTCTTAAAAAAAGAAAAACTTTATGAGAGATAGTAGGCTATGCTTTGTGTAGCATTTTTTTGTGGGGAAGACTTTTGCCAGCCTTTTTTTATTATTTTTTTTTTCTGATGGACAAGAGCTAACAAATGTAGAGGAAAATATCTTGAAGTGACAGAATCATGTGTAATTAGAAAACTTTAAAATCATAGAATCTAGACCTCGGTAAGCACTTTGTTTTTACTTTTCCTAGGAACCTTTCTACAAGCATGCTTTTGAAGTACCTAAGTCCCTTAAAAGAGGTGATTTGAAATATTGGGTTGATTGCATAAAAAGTGAGTTGTCTGATTTTTCTCGTTTATTTTTGTGATGCAAATCGAAAAGCTAGCACCTTTTATTTGGCACTGCCTGGATTTGGAAGTGGAAACAAATAGGTATATTGACAATCTATATGACCTGGTCACAGGTGTTGGGAACTGATGCTGGAGGCACAAAAGAGATAGTTGTGCACAATGTGACAGGGCTTTTGCACCCTATGGGGCATCCTGGATGGCGAGTTCTTGCTGAAAATCTCCAGTTTTTCCTAAAAAACCCGTTGGCAAGGAAGCAAATGGGGATGGAAGGAAGCAAAATGGTAGAAAGAAAGTATTTGAAGCGGCACATGTACAAGAGATTTCTAGAGGTTCTTTCCAGGTGTATGAGAAGCAAATAGGAAATAGCGTCATCTCGTATTGGATCACGCTCATTATTTAATTGGTTTTGAACATGAAACAATGGCGAAATATATTGGAATTTCTATCACAAAACCCCATTGATTTGTCACAATTTCTTAGCTTTCGTTTTTTTCAGGAAATGAAAATGCTTTTTTTTTTTTTTTTTGTACAAAGGAAGCTGAAGAAGCACAAGGATAATTGAAATTTGAATTTTAAATTTATTAGATGTCATCACTTAAAAGTAGTTGCATGAACTAATTGAACTAAATCTCGAGATCAAAGTAACTCAAAGTATGTAGCTCATCGGAACTAAATCTCAAACTTGTTCAACTAAATCTCAAACTTGTTCAATCCCACATAAGAAAGGAAAGATTGAAAATGTTTTTTGAGTCATCAGAAAAGCTTGCTTTAAGTATGTAGCTCAAAGTAACTAATAACACATCAATACCATCTTCAGGAATAGTGATTTTTACAAATGGGAAATACCTTCCTTTGATCCTTTCCTATTCTATCTATTTATAATGGAAATCGTTATTATAAACAAAACTTGTTAAAAATCTTCAACTTGGGAATAATTTCCACCAGAAAATCTCATTACTAAAATATATAGTTTGTTAGAGATTTCATTCAACATGTGTTGTTTGTTTTGTTAGAAAAGAGCAATTTTAATTTATTTTAGCATTTTGCTTAATCTTTTAATTTTTAAAGCTCAATAAAATTCTTTTTGCGTAAATACGATTTTATTTTGTTAATTTTTTGAACTCTATTGCAAAATAAGCTAGATTTTCATGTTTGTTTTTCTTTCCTAACGAATTAGAACTTAGAAATTAATTCTAGTAAATAAAATGAGCTACTAAGTACTTGTCGAGGTCTTTTGGATAAGAAAGCGGGGTGAGTTTGTGAACGGTTAGAGAGAAGTTGTGATGGACTTGCGAATACAAAAGAAGTTGGAGGGTATTGGAGTTTAAGTTTTGGGATGCATTTTGATATTTAAATCAGTAAAAATTTTGAGAAATTTTTTGGATAAGCAAAAAGAATATCATATGGCTTAAAAAAATTGTTTAGACAACATTTACTTATTTTTTTATACTTGACTTTTTAGTACTTGTGAATTCGATAGTAATAAGACAAGTGTGTGTTGTAACGGAGGTGACAAGTATATGTCATGTAAAAGGTCCAGGTAATGTTGGTATAACAGTACTCTACCTTTCATGATAAACTATTGTATATATTTTTTTTTTATTTCACCAAATGGAAAATTAGGAAAACAAAGAAACAGAAAATTGAGAAAAAAAAAAAAAAAAAAAAAAAAAGAGAAGAGAAATAAAGGAAAAGGGAAAAATACAAGCAAAATAGAAATAAAGAAATCTTTCTACCATATTGGAGCTTGTTAATTTTTTTTTTTTTTTTTTTTATGTATCTTTAAAATAATTTGTGAGTAGTACTCAACTTCATGGAGATAATATCTTAGATCAGACAATAAGATTATTCCAGAGGATCCCGGAGGTGATTTCTTTTCCATTAGTATATAATGTTGGGTAAAATTTTTTTATTGTGTAAAATTGTTATTTCATTTTTTTTTTCTTTTTTAAATTAATGGGCTAAACTTTTTTATACTAAACAAATTCCAAAAGTTAAAATAGTGAGCACCATATATATTTTAATAATTTATTACATTAGTTATTTTATTTTTAATTAATGATTTTTATTTAATTAAAGTATTGATTAATTTCCATTTATCTTTTTATTAAAATTGAAACCTTATTAAAATAAACTTTCCTTAAGTGATAATTTTTATTAAATTAGATATTGATTAATTTTTATTTATCTATTCTATTATTAACTTTGAATTTTTTTATTAAAGTAAATTATTCTTAATAAAATTTAAATTTAACTATATAAAGAAAGAATTATCTAAAAACAAATAATTGCAATAACCATATAATTGAGGTTTTTCCATACGACATACAAATCAAATTTCAGAAGTTTTGTTTACTTTTTTATTTCAATTGAAATAGTAAAATACTATTAGTAAAAAGGGTTTATTTTTAATTGAGGTTAACGACTGTGGTACATCTACATCGAGATTTTTACATGGCAATGATCAGTTAAGTCAAATTGTAAAAATTGATCAAACCAAAAATAATAATAACAAAAAATAGTAAATTATGAAGAGTAAATAAATTTTTTTTTTTTTTTAAATTGATCAAACCAAAAAGCAACTAATACAAGTTTGGCCAGCAATAATGTTTCCAATTTAAATTTTTATACATTTTACACGTAATAGTAGACCAAAAATACTAATTAAGAAGAAAACAATGCCTCGGCTAGTGAGATTCCTATTAATTAGATTAGAATATTTTTCCCGCTTCGTTGTATTTTTTTATATAATTTCAATAATATATATTTTAATATATATTTTAATATTAAAATAATTATATTTTTTTAATATAAAAATTAAATATTTTAAATAAATCTTCCTCATAAATAAATAAAAAAATTATTACTAAATCAATTTTAAATAAAAAATATAGAACTATAAGATTTGGCTTTTTTTAAGCCAAGTGATAAATTCATCAAAAAATAAAATTTAAGTCCATTTCACTTTTTTCGGTTGTGCGAGTCAAAATCGACCAATTACTCCTGCTGGTATTTTTTTTTCTTCTTAAAAGATAAAAAATAATTACAAAACCTTATTTTCAATTTTTTTATTTTTTTATTAATAATTATTTATTATAATAATAATAGATAATAAATTTTTTTAATTAATTGGCTCATTTTGTAAATTTTTCAAAACTTTTCATCCGTTGATTACACATTTTTCAAGAAAAAAATAATATATAATATCAAAATATTTTTGGTTTATTAATTAATTTTGTAATTCTTTAAAAAAAAAATTGGCCACAAATAGGGATAGCAACGGATAGGATATCTGCAATTTTTTAAATATTCGAATTCTTTTAATTTATCCAAAATTCAAATATGTTAATTATCCGTTTACTATCCGAATCCGCATTCGATTTAAAGAGTAATATCCGTTGGATATCCGAATCCGCTAAATATCTAAATTTATTAAATCATTTAAAAAAATAAAAAATTAAATTAAATAAGGACTCAATATGTAATTGGAGCGCAAAATGGATTCGGATATCTGACACTATCTGAACCAAAATTAAAGCAAATTCCGATAACGGATCCAGGGGTTCATATCTGAATCCGCTGCTGATAGTTATTCAATACTCGAATCCGCAAATTATCCGGATCAAAAGCTAATTTTTTTTTAATTTTCTTACTAATAATTAATTATTATAATAACTATAAATTATAAATATTTTTAATTGATCAACTTATTTCATAATTTTCCTAAAACATTGATTTTTTTTTTTTGTAAATATGTAAATGGAGTGGATAGCGAATTTCGATATCTGAAATTTTTCGAATCAAAATTAAAGCGAATTTAGATAACGAATATCCAAAGGTACATATTTAAATTAAAAATCCGTTGCAGATAGTAAATTCAATATTCTAATTCCTAAATTATTTAAATCTGTAATATCTGAATCTAAAAAAAAAAAAAATCTAATCACAAAAAATTTAAAAATTATTTAATTTTTAGTAATTATTTATTATGATAATTATAAATAATTTTAAGTGATTAACCTATTTTATAATATTTTTAAACTATAATATTTTTAAAACATTGAAAAAAACGATTGTTGCTGCTGTCTTGATCTTGCTACCGTACCCATCTCATGGGATTCTTTTAATATATACTAGATAAATGCCAGCGTTTCTTTAGGAGCATGTTCGGATTTGAATTGATATTTTAAAATAAATTTGAAAGATAAAAAAATAAAAAAATAAATATAATTTAGAAAAAATAATAACTCTCATCATTATACGACACCTGATATAAAAATGAGAGTTATTTGAGATGGTCAATTAAATCTGACAATTTTGGATACAATATAATTATACGATACGAACATAACATAAAAATAATTAAAACCCTAAACGAAAAATAAAAAGAACATGAAAAAAATACACGAACGTGTTAAAATCTACATAAAATAAATTATTAACGCGTCAAAATTTATATAAATATATAATAGCTTGAATACGATTATGACAGAACAAATAACACGAACATGGCGACACGTGATACAAAATTGAGAGTTATTTGAATAGTGTCAATTAGACTTGACAATTTCGGGCACAACATGATTATACGACACGAACATGAAAAAAATAATTAAAACACGACATGAAAAATAACATGAATACGATACAAATACACGAACGTGTCAAAATCTATATAAAACCAATTATTAACGTATAAAAATTTATATAAATTTATAATACTTTAAACGTACGATAAAATAACACAAACGCGTTCATTTTTCTCTAAATTGAACCATTATAATAATTTATGCAAAATATGAGATAAATTGAGATACGACAGGAAAACACAAGATTTTCTCTAAATTGAGTCACCATGACAAACTATGCAAAATATTTAGATGAATTAAAAACGACACGAATACAGTATGGAAAAAAATAATTAAAATACAACATGAAACGAAAAATAACATGAACACAAAACAAATATACAAACGGCTCAAAATCTACATAAAACGAATTATTAACATGTAAAAATTTATATAAATTTATAATACTTTGAATGCACGGATACGAACACAACACGAAAAATAACATGAACGCTACACGAATATGTCAAGATCTACACTAAACAAATTATTAACTTGTAAATTATATAAATTTATAATACTTTGAACACATGAAAAATAACGTGAATACGACACGAAAAATAGCATAAATACGATACATAATATTTGAAATCGACATAATTTTGAAACGAAAAGATCCGAATCCGAAAGGATCCAAACCTGAAATAACCCGAGGTCCAACATACCTCATTAGTTTTAATCAAAAGATAAAACAAACAAAAAAAATAATCTAAAATAACCTAATTAATTCTAAAATCATGTGATAAAAGTCCAAATCAACCCCCAAACTATAGCTTATGACATGTATTATATGGTAAAAAGAGTGTAATACCACAATTAATCCCCCAAACAATAACTAATGACATGTATTATGTGGCAAAGAGTGTGTGTTTCAAAATTTCAAATTCTCAATCCTCATGCAATTGGGGGATAGCTTTTAATGAGTAAACTAGATAGTTGCCCGCGCTTCGCTGCAAGTAGATTTGTTAAAAGGTCGGGCTATCTATTCAAGCTCGAAGGCCCGCTCGATATTTAGGAGGATTCGGACAAAAATGTTAGGTCCAAAAAATAGGCTTGGGCAAAAAAATGAGGCCCATTTAAAAAATAGACCATGCCTTAGCTCCAACATTCAAGGTCCGAGTTCGGTCCGACCTATTTTCTAATTAAATAATACATTATTTTTATTTATATATATATATTATGTAATTTATGTCATGTAAATATTAAATATATATAATATTATAGTGTAAACATTAAAAAATATGTTAAGTTGTTCATATTTAAGAGTTTAATAAAAAATATATATATATAAAATTATTAAAGATTAAATAAAAAATAATATATATTTTTTCAATTTTTTTTATAGAAAATATGGGAGGCCTAAACGGGTTTAGGTTATCCATTTACAAATATTGAGGGCTTGGACAAAATTTGAGGCCCATATTTTGGGTCGGGCAGAGTTTGGACAAATATATATGGTGTTATTACCATACATAGGCCCGACCCATGGACACCTCTAGTTGTGAGCATGTTATCGGATTTGAATTGATACTTTGTAATAAATTTGAAAGATAAAAAAGTAAGAGAAGTAAAGATAATTTAGAAAAATAATAATTCTCTCATCATTATACGACACCTGATATAAATTTAAAAGTTATTTGATATGGTCAATTAGATCTGGCAATTTCGGACACAACATAATTATACGATACTAACATAACATGAGAAAAATAATTAAAACACGACACGACATGAAAAATAAAATGAACATGACACAAATACACGAATGTGTCAAAATCTATATAAAACGAATTATTATGGTGTCAAGATTTATATAAATATATAATAGCTTAAATACGATTACAACAAAAAAAAAATAACATGAACACGACGACACGTGACACAAAATTGGAAGTTATTTGAATAGTATCAATTAGACTTGACAATTTCATACACAACATGATTATACGACACGAACAGAGCATGAAAAAAAATTAAAAACGACACAAAAAATAACATGAATACGACACAAATACACTATTGTGTCAAAATCTACATAAAACTAATTATTAACGTGTATAAATTTATAATACTTTAAACACACGATAAAATAACACAAACGCGTTACGAACATACATTTTTTTTCTCTAAATTGAACCATTATGACAAATTATGCAAAATATGAAATGAATTGAGATATGACACGAAAACACAAATTTTTTTCTAAATTGAATCACCATGACAAACTATGCAAAATATTTGGACGAATTGAAAACGAAATGAATACGACATGAAAAAAATAATTAAAATACGACACGAAACAAAAAATAACATGAACACAGAACAAATACACGAACGACTCACAATTTACATAAAACGAATTATTAACATGTAAAAATTTATATAAAGTTATAATACTTTGAGAACACGAATACAACATGAAAAATAACATGAACATGACACGAATGTGTCAAAATCTACACTAAGTAAATTATTAACTTGTAAAAATTATATAAATTTATAATACTTTGAACACACAAATAATAACATGAAAATAACACGAATACAACATGAAAATAACATGAACATGACAAAATTATTTAAAACTGAGATGATTTGAAAATGAACGAATCCGAAAAGATCCAAACTCAATATGACCCGAACCCGAAATAACTCGAGGTCCAAAATACCTCATTAGTGTTAATTAAAAGATAAAATAAACACAAAAATAACCTAATTAATCCAAAAATCATGTGGCAAAAGTCCAAATTATAGCTTATGATATGCATTATTTAGTAATAAGAGTGCAATACCATAATTAACCCCAAAACCATAATTAATGACATGTGTTATGTGGCAAAATGTGTGGGTTTCAAAATTCTATGATAAGGTAAATATTTCGATTGTTACATTCAAGTATTTTTGTATTTAATCCATATGAAACTAATAATTTGTAATAATTATTCGCAGTTTCTGTGGATGCCATATTTCTCAAGTGAAATTATGGCATGCCTCCCATCGGATGCTTACAATAATTGTAATATATGGAAAGCAAACACAACATTGATATGCTTTTCATATGTAGAGTGGCACCAAACTGATAGGGTGTTGCGATAATTTGGGATGCAACAACCAATTCCTGCAGCCCTGGTGAACCTTGATAAGCTTCACAAGATCGACATGCGTGGTCGTCATGAGGAATTCTGGCCTGCGAAGCATGAACATCGGATCCATTGATGGAATATACGTTATCAACGAATTCCGACAGGTTATCCGATTGTTGGTAATAATTTCAACCCATCTGATGATTACATAGGATGGTATAAAAATGAAGGTCGGCCTTTTATTTTTCCACCGTCGGTGTATGAGGATGTTAGGAGTATGCCATTTACCGGACGAACTTCAACTCCAGTCCCTCCTACATAGGATATGGAAGCTCCTAGACCTAGCCGACAACGTGGGCGAACGCGTCAACCGGCCTCATCGGAGTTCACAGCACCGAGAATGTCATTTAATCATCCTGAACCTGAACGGGATCATGGAGTACCATCCAGTCATCGTTATTCCGTCAGTCACCCCGGATATGACATTGATGAGTGTTACCGACCATCACCGCCAATGACGAGGTTACATGACTAGCTCCCCATCCTAAGTCCAAGTTCAGCATATCTAACATCAATGTATCAGTTTGGAACCCCTACGTCAGCATTTGATGGTACATCATTTCTGGGTCCATCTAGTAGTCAGGTTCCCGTTATAGGTGAACTAGGTGTTGCCTCCTCCAGCAGTGGGTTTCAAATTTTTGATACAGAAGAAATGACTGATGACATACAATCGGAACCAATGGCGGTTACAATAAGAGGTCGTGGCCGACCGCGAATACGTGCCACTGACGAGGTTGAACGACGGGTCCAACCACCACGCACTAGAAGAGCTCGACACTTTTGCTCTACACCACGCAATAATTAGAATAAATGTACTTTTATCAATATAACGAGAATAATGTATTTTAAATTTGTAATATATAAATTTATATGTTTTGCGTTTCATGTTATTTATTTTAAATTTGTTGGGAAATTAATTGTTATTTTTAATTTTTTTATTCAGCATATCTAACTAAAATGTTAATATTGCTAACAATAATTTATAAAAATGTAATAAAATATATTATTCAATATATTTTTATAAAATTTCTTAATTTTATATAAAATAATAATCCAAATTACATGATAAGTAGAAAAAAAATTTGCATAACATTTTCCCTTAATGGCAAAATGTGTAAATATTACAAGTTATGAAAACATGTAATTCATTTATTGTTGATGCGAACTCTCCCCGATGTGCCAGATTGATGTGGACATTTTCGACGGTTATGACCTTCATTTCTGCATAATCCACAACGTTTTGGTTGGCCATTCTCCCTGAGGTCCATTTCATTATGAATACGACTTGATTTTGGCCGACCATGTGGATTTCTCCGCATTTCTTGATTGGGACACACTTATTGACTATCATATTGAGGCCAATAACCTTCATTTCCAACTGCTTCAAACTCATGTCTATAAACATTCAATATAGTTTTCAGTCTATAGACATTGTCCACATATTGCATGCAATCTACATGGACATGTGCACAAGCAGCAACTACATGTGAACAAGGGAACCTTTGTGCTTGAAACTTCCCACAGTCACACCACATGTCACTAAGCTTGACTTTGTACTTCATTGTAGAAACACCCTCTTGTGGATCAACTAACTCTTCAATCAGAAAAGATTGATTTGCTCGCGTAAAATTACGAAAAAGTGAGAGTTAGCTTTCCTACGATTTTCTTGCATAGTCTGTGTGACTGTTTCACAGTATGTATGCCCTCCCTCCATCATTGCAATTTGCTTGTTCCCCATCTTAACAAAAAGTACAGCCAACCTATAATATGTTGATTGCACTAAAGCAGTAATGGGAAGATGACGCGTTCCCTTCAACACCGAATTGATAGATTCAGCTAGGTTGGTTGTCATATGGCCATAACGTCTTCCTTGATCATATGATTGGGCCCACTTCTCCTTGGGGATCTTATCAAGCCAATTAGCCGCCTCTGCATTTTCTCCACGAAGATTCTCATACATGAAATGAAAATCTGATCGCCTCAACTCATATCCTAATAAAATTAAAAACAAAAGACTTGTGAATTTCAGTATTATTTTATATACTAAAGGAAATATAAGAGATAAAATAACTATGATTCAATTCCATACCCATGTTAACAATGTGTCGACGCAATTCCTTATTGTTAAACTTCTTCATAAAGTTAGCTGCAATTTGTCGAATGCAGTACACTAAATATGCATGTGGAGGATTCCATCCACTATCATCGCGTCTAATCGCAGCTTTGATTGTTTCATATCGATCAGACATCAAGCATATGCCAAGCTGTTTTGTCACATGTCTACGCAAATTAGTGAGAAAGAATGACCAAGCCTCTGTTGTCTCACCCTCTACAATGGCAAAGGCAATTGGTAGTATGTTTCGGTTGCCATCTTGTGCAATAGCTAACAATAATGTTCCTTTGTACTTTCCATATAAGAAAGTACCATCTATTTGCATAATAGGTTTACAATAAGGATACCCTTCAATGCACAACTAAAATGTCCAAAATAGTCGATGGAATATTCTCTTACCCTGGACCAGTTGATCACCGTGATATGCAGGTAACGTTTGCAATTCCACAATTGTACCAGGCACGAAATGTTGCATTGCACCAAACCATTTAGATAACTCATTGTACGATTTATCCCAATCGCCAAAAACTCGAACAATTGCCTTTTGCTTTGCTTTCCACTTTTTCTTATAGGAGGTGATGTATCCATACCGGATTCGTATCTCAGCGATCAAAACTGAAATGGAGATCTCCGAATTTGCTTGGACCAATGATAGGATGCATGAACAGATCATGTTAGAATCTAACTTGCAATGATCTTGTGAAATCCTCCCTGATGTGCAAGTATGAGGCCCTTCATATTTTCTAATCTCCCATGCCTGTTTCTTCTTCATAAAAGTTGCCCTTATTCTCCAATTGCACCCTTTCCCATACATTAGACACTTGGCATAATATTTGGTCCGCTCAGATTCAATTACTCTGTAATCTACAGAGTTTTTGATGTTATAGTGCTTAATAGCTGAAAGCACAGCCTCTTTCGTTGGAAATTGTAACCCAACACACAGATCAACTACAGATGGATCAAATGTCAGAGGCATAGCTAATGTATGAACATACTCAGGAAATTCTGGCACTTGCATTACCTCCAGATCCAGGGTATGCATATGGGATGCAGCCTCATATGGGGAAGGATCTCCATGAGTGTTGATCTCAGCAGGGACGACGTCTGGGTCAGAATCACTGTTGTCATCACTTGCGAATTCAGCATCCTCTTCCTGCTCACTAAAGTCACCAACATATTCACCATGGACTCCACGTGACGGAACAGGATCAACACCAGTTGGCTCATCTTCGAGGGTAGTAGGAATTGTTTGTGAGACTAATGAATTATGAAACGTTGTGGGTTGATATAACGGAACGACTTCTTCTGTGGGAGCGTCGTATGTAGTGTGAACATAGAACGGCCCAGAATCATCATCTTCTATGGGAAAGTTTTCTGTAGTGCGAACATTTGAAGGCCCACAATCATCGTGAACATCCTCTATGTTAGCATATAACTCAAGTACACCAACATTTGCAAATGTCTCATGAGCATAAAACATGCATCTGACATCATCATCATCTTCAAGTGGAAATGTTCTATATTGGACAAATCTATCACCAATAGAAAGAGGATGCCTATACTTAATCTCTGAAACTCTTTTTCTATTTTCAGCTTTAATTTTTGTATGAATTTGCAGCTTCAGTTCCTCTAATGTGACGTCTTCTTCAACACGAAAACTTTTAGGACGTTCACAATCAAAGGTAGCACCTTCGTCAGTATTATGAATTTGGCCATTATAGTAGACCAATGCGATCACTCTATTGCTCATGTTGTGTAGTAATGAAACTAAGAAGGATGAGAATGGAGGTATTATCACTCGGTAAAAGAAAGAAGAAATATAAAAGAATGTGAATGAGGAGGTATTAGCACTCAGAAAAAATCTGATTGAAAAACTGCTGTAGGGGGTATTGTAAACCTTCATCAGTATTATGAATTTATAATGGTTCATTATGTTGTACCGGATGACAAATCCCATTCTTTGTACAGGATGGAATCTGATTCTCATTTTTGGCTAGGGTTAATTGACTGAAAAACTGATAACTCATTCAATGCAAAAACTGATGATAAATCCCATCCTTTGTACCGGACTGTCCAATAGTCTCATCCATTGCTGAAGGAATCCAATTCCAATTTTTTCTGCAACATTTGATTGACTAGAAAATAGCTGAAACCTATCCCTTACCCTAAATCATTAGTCTCATCCATTGCAGAATGAATCCAATTCCAATATTTTCTGCAGCATTTGATTGACTGAAAAATAGCTGAAACCTATCCCTTACCCTAAATCATTAGTCCCATCCATTGCAGAAGGAATCCAATTCCAATATTTTCTGCAGCATTTGATTGACTGGAAAATAGCTGAAACCTATCTCTAACCCTAAATCATTAGTCTCATCCATTGCAGAAGGAATCGAATTCCAATATTTTCTGCAGCATTTGATTGACTGAAAAATAGCTGAAACTTATCCCTTACCCTAAATCATTAGTCTCATCCATTGCAGAAAGAATCCAATTCCAATATTTTCTGCAGCATTTGATTGACTGGAAAATAGCTGAAACCTATCCCTAACCCTAAATCATTAGTCTCATCCATTGCAGAAGGAATCCAATTCCAATATTTTCTGTAGCATTTGATTGACTGGAAAATAGCTGAAATCCTAACCCTAAATCTGGTCAATACTCCCATCCATTGCATAAGGAATCCAATTCCAATATTTTCTACAAGATTTGATTTAATGAAAAATAGCTGAAACCCTAACCCTAAATCATTAGTCCCATCCATTGCAGAAGGAATCCAATTCCAATATTTTCTACAGCATAAAATTAAAATAATAAAAAATTTAAATATATATATTTAAAAAAAATTAAAATAATCGAAGATAAAATTTTTTATACTTGTTTGCTATAGATCTCACATATAAAATTTGAATAATAAATCAAAATTTTTATTTGTATAAAATTTAAATAAGAAATAAAATTTTTATTAATATAAAATTTAAACAAGAAATAAAAATTTTTATATAAAAATTTAATAAGAAATATAATTTTCTTTTTTAAATTTAAATAAGAAATAAAATTTTATTTTTTATAAAATTTTAATAATAAATTAAATTTTATTTTTTATAAAATTAAAAAATTATAAATTTTTAATATATATTTAAAAAAATTAATAAACAAACCAAGATATTTTTTTTATTTAATTTACAATTTTTAAAATTAAAATACAAATTTTAAAAACAATTTTACAATTTTTTTTTTAATTTAAGTAAAAAAAAATTAAAACACCAAGGGAAATCGCCACCCCCATGGCGATTTCCCTTGGTGTTTTTTGAATTTTTTTTAAAATACACCAAAAAAAATCGTCAACCCCCATGGCGATTTTTTTGGTGTTTTTTGCAAATTTTAAAAATTTTACGTTGGAAAATAGCCATGGGGGAGGGCGATTTGTCAGCTAGTTTTAAAACAAGCGGATCTTGAGAATTAATCTGAAAATAACGGTATTTTGGTAAATAATTTTTTTTAGCTATATTTTGATTAAAAAAAAAAAACAGCCAATCTCTAAGAATTTTATTATGATATCAGTTTATTGTGATTTAGACTTTAAATAATATTCAAATCACGTTGCAGTAAAAGCTGATCAAAGTAATCAGAGAACACAACAATAACCAAGTGTTGTGTTTATGGTTTCTTTTCTTTATTTGTTAGTGCTTCGGTTGATTAATTTAATTTCTAAATTGGGTTATTTTGATGGGCTTCTGCTGCAAAGTGATTTGAATATTTAAAGTCCAAATCACTAACATATTTCATGGTGTTCACCCAAAGAGTTTAGAATACCATACAGCAGATAGAATTGATGTTAATGGTTACATACAATCTTGGTAACTTTTACCAATCCAGGATTAATTGATGTTGATGTGCCTACAGGAGTTGCTGAAATAATGGACAAGGATAGGAATAGATGGGAGTTGTCAAAAGGATGTTGATAGAATTGTATGGCCCCATACTGCAGATGGTAAAATCTGGATATAGACTGAAAAAGAAAGAGATATGTCAAACAGCCAGCAGCACTCTCCCATAATGTGGATTTTAAGGTTTGGAAAGAGATATAGAAGGTTAGTGCCCCTAATAAGATAAAGGTACTTCTATGGTATGTTCTAATTAGGGGTGTAAACGAGACACCTGTACTCGCAAGCTACTCGAGTTCGACTCGAAAAAAACTCGAATTCGATTCGGTCATTATCGAGCCGAGCTCGAGCTCGAGCAGCTCGAGCTATCGAGCGAGCCGAGTTCGAGTATCTTAATACCCGATTCGAGCAGCTCGCGAGCCTAATCGAGCTTTTTTTATTTATAATATTTTTATTATTAATTTACTATTTTACCCTTAATATATATATATATATATACATAGTTAAAAACCTTTAATTCGAGCTCGAGCTCAAGCTCGAGTATATAAACGAGCCTAATCGAGTCGAGCTCGAATAGTTCGATTTTATCTCGAGCCGAGCTCGAGCTTAAAAAATGATACTCGATCGAGCTCGAACCGAGCTTCGAGCCTCGAGTTTCGATCGAGCTCGAGCTCGAGCTTCTCAGTATTCGAGCTCGGCTCGGCTCGATTACAGCCCTAGTTCTAATGCTCTTTTCACTATTTACAATTTATCTATCTATCTATACTATACTATATATAAAAGTACAAACTCCAAAAACTCAAATAGTGAATGACATATATATCCTTGACAATTTATATTATTAATTACTATGTCCTTAACTAATTAATTAATGCTTTTCTTATTAAAATTAAATTATTGAGTCTTTATTAATCTTGAAGTCCTTATTAATGTAAATTCTTTTTAATTTATATATATTTTTATTAATACTAATTAATATTTAATCTAATTTTTTATGAATGATTTTTATTAAATTAAAATATTGGCTAATCTTTACTTATTATTTTCTTATTAATGTTGAAGTCCTTATTAATGCAAACTTTTCTTAATTTGATATAATTTTTAAATTAATTTTTTATTAATAAATTTTTTTATTAAATTAAAATATTAGCTATTTATTATTTTCTTATTAACTTTAAAATCCTTATTAATCTAAATTTTATTAACTCATCCGACTTATATGTTTGCACACATCTACATAAAAGTTTCAATTTGGTTTTCATGAGCTGTTTTTTGGTAGGTTAATCATGATAGCGGCATCATAATCTGTACTGCAACTCTACCCATTAAATTTCCTATCACCTTTCTGGCCATGTATTAGAAAGAAAAACTAAAATCTCAACTATTTCATAGTTCTATAATTTATCATTCAGATCAACAACTTTTACAAGGCGAATCTTGAGAATCTAGACTAGATGGTTGAGAAATATCTAGGAAATTAAGAATTTTCAGCCAAAAATATAAGAACCCTTCATGATTTAATTTAGTAGGCTTTTTTCTCTATCCAAAAGAACACTCACTCATGAGTATAATGCTTCAAGACTGACTCTTTTGAAACTTATATTTCTATGCTAACACCACACATTTTTAGAAGAACTCAAAATAAGATACAACACAAAGTAACGTATTTAAAATGTGACTTCCAAACCTAGATTATTAATAAATTTTTAATTTTGATATAATTTTTATTATTATTAACTAATTTTTCATAAATAATTTTTTTATTAAATTAACATATTAGTTAATCTTTATTTACTATTTTCTTATTAACTTTGAAGTCCTTATTAATCTAAATTTTCCTTAATTGATATATTTTTTTATTAATATTAACTATTTTAATCTAAGTTTTTATTAATGATTTTCTTATTAAATTAATATATTGACAAGCCGTTATTTATATTTTTATTAATATTGAAATGTTTATTAAAATAATTTTTTTAATTGATAATTTTTTATTAAATCAAGTAATAAATAATTTTTTATTCCTAAAAAAAATATTACTAAAATAATGCTAATACAATTGAGATTGTAATTGTAATTTACTAATTTTGTGTTGTTGAAGGAAAAAAAAAAAAAACAAAACAAATGTAAGAAAGAAAGCAACCTTCGATTTTGGAATAGTTGAAGAGTTATAGTATCATGGTCTTTTCACAGTACATAAGGTTATGTTGTGGTCAAATCAAATCTACAAACAAAATTTTTCATTTTATTAAACGATTGTTATTAATAAATTTTAAATTTAACTATATCACAAACATTAAAATTTTTATCCTATTATTAAATTATGAAAGAATTTGAATAAATAATTGTTATGTCCAACTAAAAATGTATGGTGACTGTAAATATATATATATATATATATATAAATCTTAATTAATTGATGATATATTCATGAAATAATAACTTGCATAAACAATTAGCTATGAAAATTAAGATGTGAACCAGTTGTGTGTATTTTTATTTTAGGCTTATTTATTCTTTTATTAAATTCATATTATATTTTAATATCTATAATTTATATTACAGATGATTAGAAGTGACATGTAAAAATTTTTAATTTTCATAAAATCAATCAAATTATAAAATTTTACAAAGAGAGTCAATATGTTAAATACAATTTTTTTTTATATATAATTTTGATATATTACTATTACAATTACTAATAAATAAAAAATTGAAATTTTTTTGGTTAAATGACAATAAATAAGTATAAAATTCTACAAAAAGAGCCAAAATAGCTTAATAATTTTTTTTTTATTTTCAGTCGATTATTGATATAATCACTAATCAATAGTACTTTTTTAATTGAAATTTCTTTAATTAAATGATAATAGTATTAAAACATTTTTACTATTCGAAACAAATACTTTGAATTCAAATTGAAAAATATCTCATACTTTGAATTCAATCATATTTTATATAGGTAATACCTTTAAATCAAAATATGATAAGTATTTTATAATATGATTTATACCTTTTTACCTTTTTATTAATATGAATTAGATGATGAATTATTTTTCTTTTCTTTTTCTAGATGATTTATGCTGGATGATTTATCATTGTTTGTCAATTAAAAAAATTAATTTATTCTAATTAAAAAGAAACTTTTAAATATTAAAGATACAGTTCATTATCAATTTTTAATTCTAAAAAGTTTAATACCAATTACTTTCGAGATATAGAAATATTTTTTAGATATAGAAATATTTTTTAGATAATCGTTGAAAAGTAACCTATTTTATTAATTTTAAAATATTGGATATTTCATTCTTTAATTAACAATAAAATGTATAAAAAAAAATTAGTTGACTTATAATATATATAATGCTAACATACAAAGTTAGAATGGTAAAACTAATGCAGAAAACTTCAAATTATTCATTATTTGGGTTTCATTCACTTTGATGGCTAAAAATTCGAGAAAAAAAAATCTAATTAGTAGCTCAAATTGTTAAGATAAATTCATTAAGGTGGGTTCATAGATTTTATTAGATATGAAAATTCATACTGCATTGTGACTTTTCAAGAATAATTTCTTATTTTAGTGATATATGATTTTTTTTCATCCATACATATAGTTAACCTAGGAAGCTAGGGTGTAAATTGATTTTGGATATTTTTATTTTTTTAATTTTCTTTTCATTAAATTTATATTATATCTTGATATATATGACTTATATATGTCACGTATGATTAGAAGTAAAATATGAAAATTATAATTTTCATATAATTAATCAAAATATAAATTTTTATGAAGAGTGTCAATAAGTTATATGCAATTTCATAAAATTTTAAAAAGAGAAGCAATAAGTTAAAAGCAATTTCTTTAGTTATGGTATATTAGTAATATAATAACTAATCAGTAAGTATCTTTCTTACAATTTTGGATACTTTTAATATAATTTTGACAACCTTTGATATAATTTTTATAACCTTTGATATAGTTGGTATCTTTGATATGGTTTGGTAACCTTTAATATAGTTTTAGTATCCTTTTGGTATTTTTTGATATAATTTTGGTATACTTCTTCAAATATCATCGTCTTTGTAACATATAACTATAATTATACATTTATGTTTTGAAATTATATCAAATTAGTATGTTAACTCATAAATTATAATTAAATTATCAAGTTACATGCTTCTAAATTAAAAATCTTATTAAAGTTAATATTTTTTTATTAACCATAATTAACTTGTAATATCATGGCTTATAAGCACAACTATCATGTTGCAGTTAACTTTGATAATTGGTGATTATACCAAATAATTATGGAGAAAACTAAGTACTTGATCATATATATATAAGAACTTTTACTTGAAATTTTGATCAACTAATTATTAGAGTATATAAGAACTTTTAATTCTTGAAAGAATAACATTTTCATATTTTGAAATAAAGATAGAGTTATTTCATTGTGTAGTGGTCATACATTAATTGATTGAATTAATTATTTTATTTTTATAAATATTATTAATATTAATTATATACTTTTAATATTTTTATTGTTACATTTTTCAAAAAATAACATGTACATTATTATTAATTATATATTTTTATTTTTATTATTTTTATTAATTACATATTATATCACTCACGTGCAATGCACGTGTAGATAAAACTAGTGGAATAAAAAAGTGTGATAAAAGTCCATTATAATAAGCTGTGTAGTCTATTGAATACATATTATTGTTGTTGTGAAATTGGAGTAGGGGGTGAATGAATGGCAGTGTGTTTTGGCTTGAAAATTAATAGGGAGATTGTTAAAACTTTTGACCAACGGTTATTTAGAAGTTTATAGCAGTCTCGATGAAATGTAGGAGCATTGGCTTGTAAGGAAGGGATGCAGCTTGCTGTTGATAGAAAGTTTAATAAAGTGATATTTGAAACTGATTCTTCAAAGGTGTTCAACTGTGTGACAAAATCATCTCATAAGAAAGAAAGGAAGATTAGACCTGTGCTTCAGGATATTAATCAGTTTCTCAGAGCTATTTCAATGCAAATTTTTTAGCTTAGTTAAGAAGCAAAGTTAACAAGGTTGGGGATTGGGTGGCTACTTGATATAGGGAGGGGATGGTTCCTAACGGATGGCTAAGGCAGCTACCATTCTCTTGTTCATGTACTGAGCATAAATGGACTTCCTGCACCACCATGAACATTGATTTGCATAACTATCACTTGATTGGCTGAGTTTCTTGTTGATCTCATATGCCTATCTGAGTGTGTCTGTTAGGAAATTTTAAGAATGTATTGAGATTTAATGAAAGATCTTTGTGGCCAAAAAAAAATGTTGATTCTGTTGTTGAGAAATACTAAAACACTTTGTATTTTCTTAATAAATAAATTTGAACTAGTAGCTTTAAAATTTTCAATTAGTATCTATAATACTCGAACTTTTATTTTTGTAAAGTATTTGTATCTCATATCTATGATTGATACATATTCGAATATGGATATAAATATGATATTCCAAATATATAGATAAAACTTAATAAAAATGAGTATATCCGTGTCAGACACATACTTGTATTCAATACTCACTTCCAAATTCAGATAACTAAAATTAGTATAATTAATTAACAACTTTTTATTCCAACTATCTCTAACTGTGTCAAAGTGGTAGAGTATGCAATTTAATTTGGAAGTGCTGCTTAAATATCGTTAGCATGTATGACACTAAAATATTCCTTTTCTTTTAACCCTTTTAGTATATCATATCATAACCTGCTAAAACTTCATTCTGCTACTGTTGTAGATCAAACATTTGATGATTTAGAAGCTATTTGCAAATATTGAAGCACTGGACCGGGTTACAATAAAGTATCCAAACTAGTTTCGTGTTTTTTTATATTAACTATGTAAACATAAATGACACAAAATCTTAAATATGAATATGATACATGTATTAAATATGTCGTGTTGATTTTGTTAATTATATTTAAACATGTCGTGTTATTTATTATATAATTTTCATATTTATGAAACCTATCGTATTTTCGTATCATGTCCAAAATTGACCGTTCATGCGTCATCTGCAATAAGGAATTTGGATTGTCAAAGAAAAAAAAATGTTTCGTTTACAGTCATATTTTGATGTATTATATCTGGAATATTTGGTTGTAATTATCTGTTTTGTGGAACAGATGTGTCCAGAGTTAACTGGAGAATGAGACTTGCAATTTTATGTTTGTTTATGAATTTAAAGGGCCTACTGTTAAAATTGAAACCCAGGAGAAGAAAAAACAAACAGGATTAATTGTGAAACTTGAGAGTGTTAATTATAGCTGCTTTGATTAAATATCCTCTCCTCCACGACTGGGAGGGCTTCTTGATTATTCTTGGGAGTTCATTAGAGGCTCCTGAGCTTTCAACGCTCAACTGTTCCTTTCACTAAATGACTTTAGCCCACAAGCTTGCCAAGTCTTATCTCGGTTGGCCCTTTGCCTTTGCATTTTTTTTTCCAACCTGTTGCCTTTTTGGTAGTTTTGTTGTTTTACTTTTAACGAATAAAAAATGAAAGGGTTCAATAAACTAAGCAGTGATTACTGATTCAATGAATTTTGCAAGATTCCTTGAAAATTATTCTACATGCAACTTTTTTTTTCGAACTTGGATGCTATGTTATTTGAATTTTCATGTTTTTAAAAATCCATATCTAACATTTAATATATATTTGGACATATTTATAAGATATAATCTTTTATTTATATGAAAATTTTAAAAAATATTAACTATATCTAAATCAAATATATAGGCGCATCTAATATTAACTCTCAAATTCGGGTAACATATTTTTAATGAATGTGAAGCCTATCTTTGCAAACCCTTTTAAAAGAACCATTTCCCCTGATAGTATTATTACAAAACTTGAATGCTCACACCATTAGTCATCCCTTTGTTGATTAACACTACAATACATCAAACTTAAAGACTTATAATTGTTAAATTGTCCAGGAATCCAGCAACGCGTTATTCCTGCTTCAGCAGGCTCTAATTGAAATCTAAATGTCAAGCAAGTTGCTTCAATAAGTCTTTCCAGTATGAAGATAATGCCTTGAACTATTTTGCAATCTCACTTCATAAATTAAAGCCTTTATCTTCATTACAAGTGAACAAATTACTCTTTTCGTCTCATTTTCTTTGCTCATTTTTTTAGAATGTCCCAAAATAAAATAATTTTCATTTTTTAAATTTTAATTTTTTTATTATAAAAAGTATAATACATTAATATTATAAAATATTAAATATTAAATATACAAAAATAAAAATTAATATACGTTAAAGTCAAAGAAAGATAAAAAAAAATGAGACAAAAAAGTATTCTGTTGAGACTATATAATAAATTAAACATCATTGCGAGTAATTGCTATATATACATATCCATTAAGATACATATAAATCATAAATGCGTAGATTTTAAGCTCTTCTATGCATCTCATACCACTTGCAAACCATGGCTCCTGACCCATAATTTTGCTTTCACGGGCAAAACGAGGTGCCAAGAAATTAAGGAGTACACCATTTTTTTTTTTTTTAAATTCAAGGTGTTCTCCCACCCATTTTTATAAAAAAATCTCATAATTAAAATTAAATAATCATTCAAAATTTTATAATTTTATTATAATCAATTGAACTCAAACATTTATTTGATCCAATTAAGTTCTCAAGATATTTATTTTCTCTTGATTGAACTTTTGATTAAACAAAAATTGATGACGATTATTAATCAATTTTGCTCTCATAAAAATTCAATTGGATAAAAATATATATTTGAAAATTTAATTGATTGTAATAAAATGATAAAAACTTAAATAATTATTTAATTTTAACTTATTTTTTTATATATATTTAAGCTTATATGTTCCAGGCTTTCTCAGGGGAGTGGGCATTCAGATTAATGAGTGCCCCTTTCATAGGCGGTGCAGTGGGCCTTCTAAGTGAAGTAATGCACGACAATGACATTGTCAAGTTGTTGATGGCGTAAGTCCCAGATTTTCCAAAATTTTAGTTTGCCCAATTGCCACTCTTATCGTCCCAATGACTCAATTGATTTTCACTTTCCTCAATTAACTTATACATTGCCCTTTATAATGGCCGACATCTATTCTTGTCAACGCCTTTTCACTTTTTCTTCAGCTTTCTCTTTCCTTTCTAACCTTAATTTAAAACTGTGCTATTTAAGGGAAAATGACAGGCATCTTCATCACCTTATCCTATTATCCTTGACTAATTGGTACAGACCATCAAAACTTGCATTTACAATGAACCTGGCACTCCGGAAAAGGGGAAAAAAGCCCCCTAGTGTTTCAAATGTACATTACAGTCAAAGGCCCTGCTGGAAAAAAAAAAAAAAAAAAAAACCCATTGAATACAGTGATTAAAAAATTAAAATGGATCGGAAATCAGATCAGTTGAATCAGAAATCGATAGCCTATCCGATCCGATTCAGAAGATTATTATAACCGAATTTTCATCAAATCGATAAAAAATCATTTTTCAATGTATTTTTATTTTTTTTTTCAAAATTTTATTTGTAATTAGTAATATTTGAACTTTTAAATTCTTAGTATTAAATTAAAGATCATACATACTATTAAGCCAAATTTATTTTTTTGTTAATTATTAACTATATTTAATATTTATTTAATATAATTTAGTGTTTAAATATTAAAAAAATATATATTCAAACCAGTTGGATCAAAAATTAGAAGTTTGATCGATTCGACATTCGATCTGTTTTTTTAACATTGATTGAATATCGAACTTAACTCAATTGATTCATATAATTATTTTTTAAAAATAACATTTAATAAATTTAAAATTCAAATCTTAACATTTACAATCTCATTTTTTATCTTCAAATTACAATTTCATTTGTAAAAAAAATAACCCACCTGAACCCATTTACAACTCTAGATAGCAACCGGACTGAACATGACCCGAGTATTCATCTGCTACCTCCATTCTTGTCCACGTGTAATTTCTCAAATTTAACACGTAAGCGGTGTGGGGCTCACCGAAGCTCGGTGAACCAATCACCAACAATTTGTCTTGCCATGTGGCCATATGAGCTGTATTGGATACTTCAGCTGGCAGCTCAGCTACTGCTTTCCATGTATCAGCTTCGAGTCTTGCCACATCACTTCCTCGACACATGTATAATATTCCGTCAGCTGCCACGCAAGTTTTAGGACACGTGCCGGTTCTTAAGAGGTTCTCTTGCACTAGGCTCCATTGCCATGTGGCAATGTCAAATTGCTCGGCGCTGCTTTCGAATCGGCCTTGCCTATCTGTACAATAGCCGCCGATGACATGGAACTTTCCGACGTGGAAAATTCCCTTGCATTCGTCACGCTCTCTTTCCATGTCAGGCAATGAAACCCACGTGTTAGTGGCCACATCATACGCCATTGCTGATCTCAAGGCATTTTTCTCACCATCATGTCCACCGGCAACGTACACCATCCGATCCAAATCCGACGCGCATCCAAAGAAGATCCTCCTTACACCTGGCATGTCAGCCCCACGCCGCCACGTGGCCGATAAAAAATTGTAAACATAGACATCATTTCGGACAAGAAAAGTGTCTGGATCCAACCCACCCATCACCACAAGGTTTAACCCGACTCCAACAACTTGACAAAACATCGGCAACCCACCGGACAGACCCGGAACCGGTGGCAGCTCACACCAGTCACCGGTATCGGGCTCGCAAAGCACGATCCGATAAACTGGCATGGCCTGGCATTTCAGACCCGAATTTCTATTCGGGTTGACTCGAGTTTGAGTCATCACCATCACATGTTTACTACACCCAGCAGCTTTTCGATGACGAAAAAACTGTGGCAAATGAATTTCAACCTTCCAATCTTTGCAGGTTGATGCAATATTGGAGAACTTATTGTATGGGACACGAACTAAACATTCACGGGCAACATCATTAGGAAGACCAGGTATCAGCTCCATGATCTGAGACATGTAAATTTTTGTTGGGAAAAAGAAAGGGTGGTTTTTGTAAAGGAAAGGGAGGATATATATGAATATATTAGCAAATTACAAGTGAAGTTATGGGGAGAGAGAAAAGTTTGAGAGGTTTTTATAGTGAAGTGGAAGAGTGCAAGTTGAAGAAGAGAAGAGAAGAAGACAGGCAATGAAGAAATTTGATGGTAAAGGTCAAATAGACAATGGGAGACCATTGGACCATCGGCCGTTGTTGTCTTAAATATTAGTATTTAAAAAAAAAGTATATTATATATGGCTTCAACGGATTCTCTTGTTGCTGGTATTGATTTATTAACTAGCTATATAGCTTTCAAATTTCAATGGATTCTCCAGGCTTTTAACCAGCACCTAGCAAACATTTTTTTAAGGGAAAAGTAGACTAACCCCCGAGGTTCCATACAAAATATATTTATCTCCTGTAATTTGAAAATCATCTACTTATTCCATGAGATTTAATAAAAAGCACATTAACCTCTTTGAGATTTATTTATTAAGTAAATTTTAAATAAAAAAAATAATTATACTTTTGTTAATTATTAATCATATATTTTTTTATTTATTTTATTATTTTACTCATTTTTAATTAGAAATAATGAAATTTTAATTAATTTTAAAATTATCTTTAATTATTATAAAATTAAGTTCTAATTAAATTATACTCTAATTCAAGTAAATGTTAAATATTTTAAACTTATCTTTAGTTGAATTATATATTAACTTTGAGATTATTTCATTAAATTATTTTTATTTAAAATAAATTAATTATATTATTTAAAAAAGTTTTAATGATAAAGAAATTGATTAAAATAAAAAATAAAAAGATATAAATAAAGGAGAAGAAAAAAAATTAAAACATAACTATATTATCATCCATGAGATTTTATTGAAAATAAACTTACCTCTATTAGTTTAAAAACCACATTTTATTTCTCTAAAAAATAATTAATGTTAGAATTTCATTAATCAAACTAATATTTATTCAAATTTTACTTTTAATATTAAAAATACCCTCATTTTATTTATTTTTCCTTATTTTTTGTATATTTTTTTGTTTTAATTAATTTTTATATAACTAAACTTTTTAAAATAATTTTTATTTATTTATTTTAAATAAAAAAATTTACTGAATTCATCTCAAAGTTAATATATAATTGAATTAAAGATAAGTTTAAAATATTTAACTTGTACTTGCATGAAAATTGATTAAAAAAATTATTATTATCCATGAGATTTTATTAAAAATAAACTTACATATATTAACTTGAAAAGTATATTTTATCTCTCTAAAAAAAGTAACTAATGTTAGGATTTCATTAATCAAATTTATATTTGTTTAAATATGACTTTAAATATTAAGAACCTAATTTTATTTATTTTCCTTATTTTCCTCTCTTTTTTTGTTTTAATCAATTTTTTTATCACTAAACTTTTTTAAATGATTTTATTAATTTATTTCAAATAAAAAACATAATACATTCATCTCAAAGTTAATATATTGAATTAAAAATAAGTTTAAAATGTTTAATATGTAGTTGCATTAGAATATAATTTAATTAAAATTTAATTTAATTGTAATTAAAAATAATTTTAAAACTAATTAAATTTTTATTTTTTTGTAGTTAAAAAATCTTGGATAAAAAAGAATGAAAAAATAAATAGAAGAATAAATAATTAATAAAGGGTAAATTTGTTTTTTACTTAAAACTCACTTTGTAAATAAATTTTAGGGGGTTAGTATATTCTTTATCAAAACTTACAAACTATAAGGAGGTAAATATATTTTTATGAAACTTCAGGAGGTTAATGTACTTTTTTCTTTTTTAAAAATATTTTTATTTATTTACTATATTTAATCTGGCTCACTTTTGCCACATATATTTACTTTTCTAATTTTTTATAAATTATAGAAGTATATTTAATTAAAACAAAAAGTATTTGATAGAGATGTGAAATTAATCATGCACATTTATTATAAATTTTTTTTATCTCATCCAATACTAATAAAATTTAAAATCTTCACAGGCGGATTGTAATGTATCAAATTAAAATTAAAAGAAGTTAATAAATTCATATAAAAAATAATGAGAGTATTGTGATAAACTCACATGATAATATTCTAACACTTCTTGTGAAATTAAAATTTTTAATGAAGATCCAGGTGTGTTTCGATCCAGGTGTGTTTTCTTCCTTTTTTAATGAAGATTATGTCATGGAACATTAGGGGTCTGGGCAGTAGAATTAAGGTTATGGCTTTGCGGAATTTGGTTTCGCAACGGAGGCCGGAGATGGTTTTTATTCAGGAATCAAAGCTACAGTCTATTGAACCTAAGTTAATTAGAAAGGTTTGGGGTCGTACTCATGTTGAGACGGAGTTCTCGGGGTCTGCGGGTTCTGCTGGGGGTCTTATCACCTTCTGGCGGGAGGATTTTTTCTTAGTTGATATGAAAATTTTATCCCCCCGTTTCATCCTGTTGATTGGTTTGCTAAAGTCGAATAATATGAAATGTGGTTTTGTTAATGTTTATGCTCCTAATGATGACGGCGAAAGAGTTGCCTTCTGGGACAAGCTCTTGGGTGTGTTACAAAACTATGACATTCCTTGGTGTTTAGGGGGGACTTCAATGTGGTTAGAAGCCCAGACGAGAAACTTGGTTCAGTGCTCAATGCTTCTCCAATGTTGCATTTTTCCAACTTTATTAATCAAGCTGAACTCATGGACATGTCGTTGTCAGGAGATAAGTATACATGGACCAGCAATAGGGTTGTTCCAACTTTCTGCAGATTGGATAGATTCCTTCTATCGCCGGCTCTGGTCGCTAATTGGCCTTCTATCAAACAAAATGCACTGTCTCGATCTCTATCTGATTATAACCCCGTGATGATTGCTGAAGAGAGCGTTAACTGGGGGCCTAAACCATTTCGTTTCTTCAACTACTGGATGGAAGATAGAGGTTTTCATAATGTTATCCAGTCCGCTTGGAATTCTGCGGGTAGCATTCGGCCTTCGGGGTTGGGTTTATGGCTTAAGCTGAAAAATCTCAAACCCGCCATCAAAGATTGGTCTGCAAGGCATCTAAAAGCTAATTTCTCTAGCATTGTGGAACTTGAAAAAGAGATTGCTGGTCTTGAACAGTTAGCCAACAGGGGCAGTCGGGGTACCAGCTGCGAGAAGAGATATGGAATAAGAAGGCAGAGTTATGGTCTTTGTATCGTACGGAAGAACAATCTTGGCTCCAGAAATCTCGATTGAAATGGGCGCAAGAGGGTGATAGAAATACTAAATTCTTTCACCTTGTTGCCACAGCGAGGAGTCGTACGAATCATATTGGGAAATTGCTGGTTGATGGGAAGGAGTTCGAAGATCCAATGGACCTTAAGAAGGTTATTGGGTCGTACTTTAAAAACCGTTTCAACTCTAAAAAGGTTGCCATGCTCAAAGACCTCAAATGCTGTTTTAAGTCTTTATCAGTGCAGAGCTCGTCTGACCTCGAGTGCCCTTTTTCGGAGGAAGAGGTATGGGGTGCCATCCAAGGATGCGATGGCAACAAAGCACCTGGGCCGGATGGTTTCAATCTGAATTTTTTCAAGTCCTTTTGGGACACTGTGAAGGGTGAGTTTATGTCGTTTATGAATAATTTTCACAGCATTGGACGTATTGACGACTGCTTAAATGCTTAATTTATCTCTCTCATCCCCAAATGTGATTCTCCTTCTTCCATTAGTGATTACCGCCCTATTAGCCTGGTGGGCTGTGCTTATAAGATCCTTGCTAAAGTTCTTGCCAATCGCCTGAGGCAATCGGTGGGGGAAATAGTTGGGGAGAACCAGTTTGAGTTCATTCCGGGTCGTCAAATCCTGGATTACTCTTTAATTGCTAATGAGGTTATACACTCTATGAAGATTAATGGAGTGGGTGGCATGATTTTTAAGGTTGACTTTGAAAAAGCCTATGACTGTGTGGACTGGACTTTTCTTGATTTCGTTATGGGCAGAATGGGCTTTGGGGAAAAATGGAGGAAATGGATTCAGTCGTGTTTATCATATGCTTCAGTGTCAGTTTTGGTCAACGGATCGCCTACGGAACAGTTTAAAATGAGCAGAGGCTTGAGACAAGGCTGCCCCCTCTCCCCCTTATTGTTTAATCTTGTTGCCGAATCTCTTAGCTTATTACTAAGTAAGGCTACCTCTATTGGCCTTTTCAGGGGTATTGTTATTGAAAAGGGGTCTGTGTCCATCTCACATCTTCAGTTTGTGGACGATACAATAATCTTTTGTGAACCAAAGGAGGTGCAGGTTAGAAATGTTAAAAGAGTTCTAAAATGTTTCCAATTGTTATCTGGCATTAAAGTCAATATGAAAAAGAGCAGTTTATTTGGAGTTGGGATGGAGCAGAGTGTCACTGATCGCTGGGCCTCTGATATCTGTTGCTTGAGTAGTTGTCTTCCCTCCCATTACCTCGGCCTTCCTTTGGGGTTCAGAGCGAACTCTATTTCACTTTGGAGACCAATCATCGAAAAATTTGATAAGAGGTTAGCCGGCTGGAAAGGAAAATTCCTTTCTATTGGGGGCAGACTGACTCTTATTAAAACGGTTTTATCCTCTCTTCCAATTTACTACATGTCCTTATTACAAATTCCCCGTGCTGTATCTGATGAGTTGGATAAGATGGTTAGAAGATTCCTTTGGGGTGGGTCCTCATCGGTGAAGAAGATTCATATGGTTAATTGGAAGTCCGTTTGCAATCTCAAGGAATTCGGAGGGCTCGGCTTAGTCGATTTAAGACTAAAAAATAGAGCGCTTCTCAATAAATGGGTCTGGAGATTCGGGAATGAGCGTCATTCTTTATGGAGATCAGTCATAGCCGGGAAATACGAGTCTTCTGTGGGGAATATGCTTCCTTCATATAGCCTTTACCGGAAAATGTCCCCAACCTGGAAAAACATCATTCGACCTTTGTCCCCTTTAAATTATTTTCATCATTCCTTGTTTGCAGGATTGTGTTTTCTTCCAGGAGATGGCAGCTCTATTAAATTCTGGCAGGATGAATGGATCGAAGGACTTATTCTAAAAGATCAGTTTCCAAGAGTCTTCGCTGTAGCAGTCTCTAAAAATGGGAAAATTGCAGACTTTGGCAAATGGCATAACAATCAATGGTCTTGGGAGGTACAACTTAGAAGAAGGCTGTTCGATTGGGAGCTTCAGCAGTGGGAATCTTTCTTGGATCTGCTGGGCAATCAAGTGTTAACCAGGAACTCGTTAGATTCAGTTGTATGGAAGTATACCTGTAGTGGTGCTTACTCGACTAAATCTTTTTGCTATTCTGTGTTGAGCGAATCTTCACTAAAATGGGAGCACTGGAAACAAGTATGGGCTGGTTATGCGCCTCCGAAAGTGGAAATCTTTTGCTGGCAAGTTCTGAGAGGCAGTGTAGCAACCAAGGTTGAACTTAGTAAGAGAGGTCTAATTGTCAGCGGTTCGGTTCTTTGCCCTCTTTGTAATATGATGCCAGAAACTACAGAGCACTTGTTTTTCACATGCAGAGTCTCATGGTTTGTGTGGGCACAATGTTGTCAATCATGGGGTATTGCTTGGACCGCTCCAAGGAGCGCTTTGGCTTTTTTTCTTGCTTGGCAGCATGCTTTTCCGGTGAATCACTGCAGTAAACTGTGGAAGATGGCTTTTTTTGCTGTATTATGGTCTATTTGGTTGCACAGAAACGATATTGTCTTCAACAGAAAAAATGTTGCTGTTTGGCTATTACTGGACACTATCAGACTCAGACTCGCTTTATGGTTCAAGGCAAAATGGCCTAGCGAGGAAGGGAGCATTTTACAGTTTAAGCTGTCTCCTGCTTTTCGTCGAATAAAGAAGGATAAGAAAGTTGGTTCTGTTACGATTTGGGGTAAGCCACCTGCCGGTTGTCTAAAGTTCAACGTTGATGGGTTGGCGCGTGGTAAATCCGGGCCTACGGGGATTGGTGGAATTCTTCGTGATGATCAAGGTACGGTAAAAGTAGCTTTTTCTAAATCTATTGGTTTTGCAGAGTCAAATGAGGCAGAATTAAGGGCGGTAAAAGAAGCGTTCATCATATTCGGTGCTTCGTCATGGGCGCCTTCGCACAAACTCATTATTGAAAGTGACAGTCAGGTGATTGTAGCCTGGGTTAGGAATCCAAGCAAGGCCCCATGGCGAATTTTGAGCCTCCTGAGGTCAATAGAGTTCGCAAAAGCCGCTGTTCAAAACTGGGAAATTGTTCATATTTTGAGGGAAGCTAATGCCGAGGCAGATAAGTTAGCCAAATCTGGTGTTAATAGGGTGACTGATCTTTTGTTTTATAGCCCTTAGTTTTGTTTCTGCTTGTGTTGCTGTATTTGGTAACAGGAACATCTTTTTAAGCAATAAAATTATGCTTTTCAAAAAATTAAAATTTTTAAACGATTTTTTTTATTATTCACAAAAATTAAAACTGTATTTCTACTTATTCAAATAATTTTGTTTATTTTTATCCAAACATATTTTTTACTTTTCGTTTTCAAAAACATAAAATTACAAGCAAATTAAAAATGAATAATAAAATAAACAAAAAAGGTGTCAGAAAACTCATGTCAAACCTTGTAAGTTATAATAAGCATGTAACATGGTACATGATATTTATAACTTCACGGGACAAAGATGGGTATTTTTTTAAAATGTCTTTTATAGTTATGAGAGTTAACATGTAATTTTTTCTTTGAACTATATCACTTCGTTATTATGGTATTTAAAGAATAAAAATATATAATTAAATATATAAACTTGCATTCAATCTGGTAATTTACTTGAATAAATTAACTCGATTACAATTTTTTTGAGTGATTTTACTTATCAATAATAAGTCATTATGTATCAAGAGAATGCCAAGTCATGTAACAAAGCGTCATGTTATTTTTTGGTTTGTCAACGTGAGTTGGTTTAGTTGGTTGAGTACTCATGAACGTCTTGGCAAGTAACAGGGTTCGAGTCTTACCAACAGTCTCACTTTGTGGTTAATCTGTAAATACCACTGTTAGCCCTCTATGAGGCATGTGACATGTCCTGATCTTGAACTTGGATAGCCTCTTCTCACCTAAACTTTCTCTGACCAAAAAAAAGTTAAAAAAAATATTTTATTTAAAAAAAAAAAACTCTAAAATCCGAAAGAAAAAATATATAAAAATAAAAAACTTGGAAAACTAAAAAAAATGGGAGAAGAAGGGAAAAGAAAAAGATAGAAAGAAAGGGGTGGGAGAGGGAGGAAAAGTCGATCGGCCATCGATCTAACTTGCTTGAGAAATATATCTACCTCGATCGACCAGATGAGCGGTTGACACAATAAAAAAAACAAAGGACAAATTTGGGGAGAAAGGAAATGAAGGAAGGGGAAACGAGAATAGAGTGGTGAGGGGAGGGGAAGGGAAGGGAAGGGAAGCTTGCTCGACCTCGTCGGTCGCCCATCCCATCAATAATAAGCCATCATGTATCAAGAGAATGCCAAGTCATGTAACAAAGCGTCATGTCATTTTTTGGTTTGCCAACGTGGGTTGGTTCAATTGGTTGAATATTCATTACTGTCTTGGCAAGTACTAGGATTTGTGTCTCACCAACAGTCCCACTTGATGGGTAATCTGTAAGTACCACTCTTAGCCCTCTCTGAGGCACGTGGCATGTCTTGACCTTGAACTTTGATAGCCTTCCATCACCTAAACTTTCTCTGACAAAAAAAAAAGATTAAAAAAATTTATTTTCCTTTTTAAAATTTAAAAAAAAAAAAAAAAAACTCTAAAATCCGAAAGAAAAAATATTAAAAAAAAATAATTTGAAATTTGAAAAAAAAATAAAAATAAAAATAAATAACTTGGAAAACTAAAAAAAAATGGGAGAATGAGGGAAAGGAAAGGGGTGGGAGGGGGAGCCAAAGTCGGTCGGCCACCGATCTAACTTGCCTGAAGCATATAACTACCTCGATCGACCAAATGAGCGGCTGACACAATAAAAAAACAAAGGACGAATTTGGAGAGAAAAGAAATGAAGGAAGGTGCAACGAGAATAGAGTGGCGAGGGGAGGGGAAGCTTACTCGACCTCGTTGGCCGCCCATCCCATCTTTTCCCCTCCTTCTTCCTTTTCTGTTCCTTTCCTCTTTCCCTCTTTACCTGTCCTCTCTTTCTTTCTTTATTTCATTTTTTTTTTGCTAAAAAAAATTTAAAAGAAAATTGTTTATTTTAATTTTTTGAAAATTTTCAATTTTGATTTTTTTAATATTTTACCTTTTTTTATTTGAAAAAATTTTATAAAAAAATTTAACTTAAAAAATTATAAAAAGTAAAAAATAAAACGTGGCGCTTATATGTCACATGACTTGACATTCTCTTGACACATTGTAGATCAATGAACCACGTTAGTTTTCTAATGGTGTTAGCACTTGAATAATTTATGTAATGAAATACAAATTTAAATATCAAATTACGAATAACTTTTTTCTAGATACCAACCTAACATAAATGATATAATTTAATAGCTAAATTACTCATTAACCTTAGAACTTAGCTCTAATATTAGAAATTTTGATAAGTAAATGAGATATGATTAGTTTCTTTCCATGTTATATTGTTAGTTACTAATTATTAATAATTCAATAATTCTTTTTAGGTATTGGGTTTCTTTATATATAAAAATTATTATTAACGAATTTTTTGAAGACACGTTTTATAGCTATTAATTATTAATAATTCAATAATTTATGTGAAATATTAATTAGAATCTAATAATATTAATTAATATGATATTTATAATAATAATATTATATTAAGTGTGATAGTTGATAATTTTTTTTATATAAATTAAATAATCTTTAATTTTATTATATATATAAGAATATTTTCATCCAATACATTAAAAATGATGAAAAAAATTATCAACTATCACACTTAATATAATATAATTATTATAAATATCATATTAATTAATATTTCACATGATATATTAACTAATCTTAAAAATTGCATTAAAATACTTATTAACAAAATTCTATAAAAATAATTCAATAATTCAAGGCATATGAATTAAAAAACAAATGCAATAATTGATGATTGTCTGTTTACACTTTACATGACGTAAGAAATATGAATTAAAGATCACGTAAATGGACAAGAATTTACTGTTTTTGGCTCTTCCATTATCTTGAAAAGTCCAATTATCGAAAATATCTTTAACTATAAAGTTTAATTTTTACTCCTAATTTTTTAAAATAATAATTAGTTAACAACATTATTTCCATTAATGTTTTCCAACATGATGACATTTCATATTAATTTGTAATTAATTTCGTTTTCTTATTTTAATGTTATTAAGAATATTTTCAAATTTTATCTGGATCTAATTTTTTTTTTAACGATTTTAAGAAACAATCATCACATAAAAATAATGTAATTAAAATTTTATTCTCAAAATATTTCTACAAATATCGAACTCTGATTAAAAAGAACTTTTACCTCACAAGTCATAAAACTGGACTAACTTTTATTGGTGCAAGTTATTCTTTTATTATAAATTAAATTTGTTTATCGAGAAAAAAAACTAGAGAAACTGGAAAAACAAAGTCCTTATTTTTATCTATACTATATATAATGGGAGTGATTGAATTGATGTCACGAGTCAAATGACATTAATTCAGTTATTTATCTCTACTATATTAAAAGAAATGATTGAGTTGGTGTCACAAGTTAACCGGACACCAACTCAGTTGAAGAAAATACAAAAGATTCAAGTAAAGTTAAAAAATAAAATAAGAATAATTATGACTTTTAATAATATCTTTAATAAAATATATATATATATATATCTATTTACTTTTAAAAAATCATTCACTCTTCTAAAAAACACCGACTTTAAAAAAAATTACCCAATTTTTATTAAGTGTTTTTAAAAAATTATCCACTTAAAAAGATTACCCATTTTTTATATTTAATTTTTTTAAACATAATTGTTTTATTTTTTCAAAATATATTTTCACTCACATAGTGAGTGTCTCAAATTCTAGTACTATATAATGGGAGTGACTGAGTTGGTGTCAGGAGTCTAGTGACACTAATTCAGTTACTGAATTTACCAAAAAAAATTCAAATAAATTTGTTATAAATATAAAACTAAAGGTATAATTTTATTTTGGAGAGAAAATTCAAATAAATGTGTTTTTTAATATCATGCAATTAATTATTCATTTAAACTTATTACTGAAAATGTGTTTAATTTTTTACTCAATCATCATGTTTGTTGTGCTATTTTATTTTTTATTTACTTTTATATTGTTATTTTGGAGAAAAAATTTTATATGCATTTACATGTATCATAAAATTTAGTAGAATATGAAATGGACAATATCTATAAAAATATATAGTTGGTGGCATTAGAGTCGGTTAGTGAATAATTGAACTTGGAATAATGTACATGCTTAATGGATAACTACTAAGTTGTAGAATCTTGTAATATTTAATTGGGTAAATATGAAAAATATGCTTTTAATAATTAAATAATTGTTAAATGATCTAATAATTAAGAGTTATTTGAAAAAGAAAAATGAAAAGTTAAAAATTGTTAGAAAGGATATTGTAAAGATAAAATTGTCCTTAATGAAAAAACTTCATTTTCTTTTCTCCTTCCAAGAAAATATATTATTTTTTTAAAATTTTAATTAAAATAAATTTAAAAAATAAAATATTTAAATTTTTATTTTTTAATAATTTAAAAAAATAAAAAAAATAATTTTAGAAATATTATTTGTATTATTTATTATTTTTTTAATTAAAAAAAGTAAATAAAAAAAGTATGTTTTAAAATTAAAAAAATTATTTTTAGAAAATTTATTTTTTAATTAAAAAAGTAAATTAAAAAATAAGGGGAAAAGAGAGAATAAGGTTTTTTTATCAAGGATAATTTTGTCTTTACAATTTTTTTCGTAACAATTTTATATTTTTCATTTGTCTTTTTCAAATAATTTTTACTCATTATACCATTTTAAAATTATTATATTGTAAAGGATATATTTTTCAAATTTGCACTATTTAATTTGAAAATCAAGTTCAAAGCAATAATGTTCTTGTAGTTCTTCAACATGGATGACTGACATTTGATTTTCTTCCACTTGAATTGGAAAAACAAGAGATTTTTTCTTTTCATGTTTCTTAAGCCACAATAAAATAACTTGTCAATTTTGGACACGATAAAAATAATATAACCCGAATATGATATATTTAGCAAACAAAAAAAAAATGATAATAAACACAATATGACACGTGTAAACATGATTAACACGACATATTTAATAAACATATCGTATTAGTATTTAAAATTTTGACACATGCATATATGAATTGTCAAATTTTTATAAGCATTTCATCTTAATGTGATGGATTAATTATGTTAGAATAATTACGGGTGATATGCTTCTTCCACAAATTTGTATCAATTAGTGTGGGATGAAAATAAATTAATTTTGATCATCACTTGCCTACTTTGTTTAGAAAAGTTGGTCACTAAAAGCCTTTGAAATTAACACAAGACAGTAATTGATTATTCAAAAATGTTTGAAGAAATGAATGTGGTTGCAATGTTTTGATCATGAATGATGTTGAATTTGGGTGAGGTCGTGGTGTCAAGATTTTTTGGTAACTAAATTTCCATATGCCAATGGCGGTCTAGTAGGTAGATTGATAATTTTAGATACAATATAAAAAAAAAAATTAAATATGATATAAAATATGACATAACAAAAAAAAAATACTAACACACGAATAAATAAATATGTTAAAATTTATATAATATAAATTATTAATATAAAATTTATTTAAATATATAATATTTTAAATACGATTATAACACACATACAATTATACAAATTCAACACGATTATAATAATTATCAAATCTACCGGTAAGCGGTAACCTTGCACTTGCAGCCACGGAGACGGAGAGTAAATGATATTATATGAAACACGGTCCCATTATTATTTATTCCAATATGACTTGGTATAGACAACCAATAGACCAGGTTATCAAAAATGTTAAAGAAAATATGGTAATTTTTTTTTTATAAAAAAAAAGCCATTGAAAGAATGTTTTTATAGATAAAATATAATAGAATATATGTGATTCTCATAAAGAAAACTCCAAAAACGTTAATTTCCATAGCCATCATGGAAAACATGGTTGATCTTTTATTGTTGTAATTATAGACTATGTGGAAAAATAAGATTAGATAAAAGTCAATTTTGCTATTGTATTATGGATTTATACTGAATTTTATCATTGTATTTTAATTTCATTAAATTTTGTCATTGTATTCTTAATTTTGTTAAATTTTATTATTAAATTTTCAATTTTATTAATTTTTTATACAAAATCAATAAAATGGTAAAAATTTATCATTTTTATTAACAAAATATTCTTTGAAATATTTTAATTTTATTATTTTTTATTCAAAAATCGTCAAAATTGAAAATATAATGGCAAAATTAAGTTGTCATTTGCATTAACAAAATATTTTGTCAAATATTCTGAATCTATTACTTTCTGTCCAATAATCAACAAAATTGAAAATACGACGACAAATTTTAATAAAACTAAAAATATAATGAAAAAAAATCAACTAAATTGAAGTAAAATGAAAATTTTCAATATTGACATGAAAAATTAACCTTTATCCTTAAGATTTAACAGTATCTTAACTTTTGATATCAGATTTTCATTTTCCACTAAGAGGTAAGAGCCCATGCTTATCTAATTACTCTACAAAAGAAATTTTATGCATTACAAAAAATGTGATATTTAATAACAAAAATTTTACATTATTTTGCAAATAATTGTGTTACAAAAATATTTACAATAATTTATATTCACTACAATTTTACTGTTCCACTATTCATAGAAGAAAAGTATATATAGTACTAGATAATGCCTGTCTTTTGCTGCGGAATGTTATCGAATTTATATTAATATTTTTTAATAAATTTGAAAGATAAAAAAAAAAGTAGTAAACATAATAATTAAAAAAATAATAATAATTCTTATTGAGAGTTATTTGAATATGGTTAATTACATCCGACATTTTTAGACACAATATAATTATACGACACGAACATAACATGGAAAAATAATAAAAACACGACATGACACAAAAATAACAGAAATACGATAGAAATACACGAACGTGTCAATCTACATAAATCGAATTATTAACGTGTCAAAACTTATATAAATATATAATACCTTGAATACGATTATAATAGGAAAAATAACACGAATATGATGAAGCGTGACACAAATTTGTGAGTTATTTAAATAGTATCCATTAGATTTGGCAATTTCAGACACAACATTATTATACGACTCGAACACAACACGAAAAAATAATTAAAACACGATACAAAAAATAGCATGAACACGACACAAATACACGAAAGTGTCAAAATCTACATAAAACGAATTATTAACGTGTAAAAATTTATATGAATTTATAATATTTAAATACATGATAAAATAACACGAACATGTTACGGACATACGATTTTTTTCTAAATTGAATAATTCTAAAAAATTATGCAAAATATGAGATGAATTGAGACACGACACGAACACACAAAATTTTTTCTAAATTGATCACTATGACAAACAATGCAAAATATTTGGAGACACGACATGAACACACAAAATTTTCTCTTAAATTGGATTACCATGACAAACTATGCAAAATATTTGGATGAATTGAACCACGACAAGAACACATGAAAAAAATAATTAAAATACGGCACGACACGAAAATAACATGAACACAACACAAATACACGAACGTGTCAAAATTCACATAAAATGAATTATTAATATGTAAATAAATTAAAATACACAAAATTTTCTTTCTTTTCTTTTCTTTCTTTCCTTTCTAATAAAAAATAAATAAATTAAAATACCCAAAATAACTCCCAATTCCCTTAATACGTATGCTTAGGTGTCATCTAACTCTTAACCCAAAATCTTTAATTCTCTCATCTCATTGAATTTGGGGATTGTTTTTATATATAGTAATAATAATAGATGTATAAAATTATTATTTATTACTTTCATATAATTTTTGAATAATTAAAATATGGTAAAATAACATTACTAGTTAATCAAATAACTCTTTTGTTGTTGGATAATTTATGTACGTGAATAGTAGGCAATCTTGAAAAACCGTACCAGAGTCAAATCGATGTTACTTTAGGATCAATGGTTCAATCGATTCAATCGGTTAAATCGGATTATTCAATTTAAAAGTCAATTAAATATTAAATATATGGTTGTAATATTAAATAAGTATTAAATATAGTCATTAGTTAATAAAAAAAATATGTTTGGCTTAATGATATAATCTTTACTATGTGATTAAGAGGTTAAATGTTTAAATTTCATTATTGACAAATAATTTTTTAATAAAAAAATAAAATTAACTAAAAACAAATTTTTTACCGGTTAAATCAAATTTTTATCGGTTCTTTATATACCAAGTTTTTTATATGTACGGGATCGAACAAATTGTCGATTCTCAATCCGATTTTTTTATCATTGATCGTAGGGGATTATTCAATAAAAAAGGGAAAGAAAGTTGTCGCTAGGATGGATAATGGATTGAGCATATTTTGTAGCAATAGTGAAGGTCAAAACGCGAATGAGAGGAATGGAACATGCAAGAAAACTAATAAAATAAAAAGATATAGTAATGAATTTATTGCCTCGAGCAGTTCTACCGAAACTTACCAAATTTTTGTTTTGTCATCTCAATTTGGTACATTACTCAATTTCCTTTGGATGGTTTGGGTTATTACAAAGTCAAAACAACAGTTTGGGTTAAGTAGTCCAAGATTTAGGTTCGTTTGAATAGACATTCAAACGGTGAAAGTTTTTTTTTTTATTACACCATCGCGTCGTTTTGATACCCAACTTTTAAAAATTCAATAGCAAAACGACAATTACAACATAGTGAAAAGGGTTTTCATCACACATTCAAATGCACCTTGGAAAAACTGAACAATATTTGATTCTCATCATCTTCACTTCTTCAGTACTCTCTTAATGAATAGGAGAGCTTTCAATTATTTATGTTATAAAGTCATTGTTCGACCTTGACAAAAAATGTATAATGTTTTCTGCATTTGCTTCCTTTTTATTTTATTTTTTGTTTTTGGTACTATGATCAACTTATTCTCTATAATTTGTTTCAAAATTAACATTATATATAAAGAACCAGATGAGAATAAACATAACTACCATTAACAAAATCAGATCACACATGTTAGCTAAACACATAATTTTATTTACTCTTCAACTAAAATAAATCCAAAGTATTGAGGTAAAGAAAGAAAAAAAAGGATCAATTAATGATATCATTTGCTTCAAATCTCCAAGTAACATCCTGAATGAACATAACCAGAGTATGTCTCAGGGATCTCCAATTTTGTCCACTCAGATTTCTCCAAATTCAACACGTAAGCATTGTGGGGCTCATCCAATCTTGAAGAACCAATCGCCAGCAACTTGTCCTGCCACCTTGTCATGTAAGAAATCTTGCAGACGTCACCAGGTAGCTTGGCAATCACTTGCCATTTGGCATCTTTCAATGCCACCACGTCACCTTCGTGAATCATATACATATCCACGTCATCGCCAGCTGTGCAAGTGCTTGGACACGTGCTGGCTTCCAAGAAGTCATCTTGCACGTGATCCCACCGCCATGTCGCAATGTCGAACACCTCAGCACTTTTCTCAAATCGGCCTTGCGTATCGGTGCAATAGCCGCCGACCGCGTGGAACTTGCCACGCCGGAAAACTCCTTTACACTCGTCGCGCTCTCTTGCCATGTCGGGTAATGGAATCCATTCATCCTTCACCACGTCATATGCCAATGCCGATCTCAAAGCATTCTTCTCTTCGTCATGACCACCGGCAATATACACCGTCCGACCATCGCCGGAAGCACATCCGAACATTGACCGCCGTACGCCTGGCATATCAGCCCCGCGCCGCCAGTTGGCAGTCAAGAAATTGAAGACAAAGACCGAACCGGACGCCTCCCAAGTCACCGGATTCAACCCACCCATTAGTACAAGATCATACCCGACGGCAACTAGGTGGCAAAAATAAGGCAGCCCATCAGGGAACTCGTCAGGAAGCTGAGGCAAGTCAACCCAATTACCCGTATCCGGCTCCAAAAGAGATAGCCCAAAAAAAGGTTTAACAGAGCAGCCTTTTTGAACACCCTGTTTCCTGTCCGGGTCAACCCGAGCTTGAGCCATGACAACAAGTTTTTGGCGATAGCAAGTAGCCTTCCTGAGGTGAAAAAACTCCGGTAGCTCAATCTCGCTCTTCCACCCTTTGCATGTTGACAAAAGTGTCGTGAATTGATCATACGTGACTCGAATCAAACACTCCCGGGCAATATCATTGGGGAGATTTGGGATCAGCTCCATGGTAAAATGAAGAAATGAAAGTCTTAAAAAGGAGAAGCTAAGGAAAAGAAGAGATAATGAGAAATGGGAAGTGAAGAGAGGTTTTGAAAATGAGAAATGGGAAGAAGCTAGGTTTAATAATGATTCAAGAACTGAAGGTTCCCTTTATAGGGAGGGGATAAAGGGATAAAGTGAGCTAATTTTAAAGGTAAAGATGCGTAGAGTCTAGAAAAGTTTTGAGACTTTTTTTTTTACATAAAAGACCATTGGGATTTGGAGACCTTGCGAACAGCCTGACGTTAAGTTTCTTTGTTCTTATTCTTTTCCCAAACTAAGATTTTTATAAATATTTATTCCTAAACTAAACTACTTTTATATTTATTTTCTCAAATAAAATATTTTTAATTAAATAAGTGTCATGTCATCATCTTCTTCTTTCATTTCGGCTGTCCATGCCACAGCCGAAAATAGTAAGTGAAAAGTTGAATTTCTTCTAATTAATCGAGAAAAAATGTTCATTAAAAAAACATACCATATCTTGGTTGTTCTAAGATTTTTCTTGATGTTTTCAGATCTTCACGAATGCTGATAAGGCGCATGCACGACAAGTTCTGAAAAGATTGGGCTTAGAAGATTGTTTTGAAGGCATCATATGCTTTGAAACTCTTAACCCTCCTCTTGAACCAGCTGATTTCATGGATGAATTAGATGATAATAAAGTTCTTGTAGGAGGTGACTAGGAGCCCAACACTGCTGACATAACCGATGGCAGCAGTGTCAGTTCCAGGCCACCAATTCTCTATAAACCCTCACTGGAAGCTTTGGAAGCTGCTATTTGGATTGCTAATGTCGATCCAAAGAAAACAGTAGAGACTCTAATACTCAATCCTTCCTTAATTCGAACACGTTTTTTCCCTCTACCCCATTAATATCATGTTAATGATTCATGGATTCCCCTTCTTTATTTCTTTTTCCTTTTTTTTTAGATTTTCTTTGATGATAGTGCTCGAAACATTGCAAGTGGAAAAGCAGCAGGGCTTCACACAGTTATAGTAAGCTATGATTTCATTTCCAATCGCAACACCTAGAAACCTGAGATTTGTTCAATTTTAACTTTATTCTCTTCACTGTTTTTTAAAACGGTTTAGGGATGAAATTTGTTCAGATAAAAAAAAAAAAAAAAAAAAAAGAAGATACTGTCAAAATGAAAGAAGAAGATGACACGGCACTTATTTGATTGAAAATACCTTATTTGAGGAAATAAATATAAAAGTACGTTACTTTGAGAATAAAGATTTATAAGAACCTTAGTTTGGAAAAAAAAAAAAAACTCTCTTATTTAACCTAGAATTTTGTAAAGGATAATAAAAACAAACTTTAAGCCAGATCAAATTAAATATTTGACTTGAAATTTTTTATGATTAAATTATATTGGGTTGTGGTACTAGTCATTGTGTCAGGAACAATATTGTACCAAAAACTACTTGTATTTTTTAAAAGTTAATAGCAAATCAGTTGGCCACTATTCAAATATGTTTTGATGAGTAAATAAGATTACATCTATTCACGGATAGGGGCATTCGTTCGGTTTAAATTGGGTCAAATTTGAATAAAGTATTTTTCAAATCGGTTTAATCTGATTATTATTCATCCAATAAAAAAATTATTTAAATTTAATTATAAAAATTTATAAATATTAGTACAAAAATAATATTTTAATATTTATGAACAGTAAATTAGACCTACAAGTCGGGCTTGAATAAAAGAAGAAAAAAATTGGACTACAGTCCAGCCCGATCCATGGACAGATATAGATAAGATGCGGAATGATCTTTTATATTTACTAGTATTTTACTATTTTACCGATGTTCTGTCGTGGGATAAATTTTTTATATTTATTTTGATATATTTTAATACATGCTAATAAAAATATAATTATATTTGTTATCAACAATAATTTAAATAATAAATTTAAAGTTAAAAAATAAATACATTAAAAATAATTATCTATAAAATATATGATTTAATTATATCATAAATGTATTTGCGTATATAGTTGATATACTTTTTCTTTTTTAAAATGTTTATATTTTGTTGTATAACTTAACATCTATTAATATTTATGTAATCAAAAATTATATTAGTATTTGCATCTATTTTTCCTTAAAATATATATGTATATAAAAAATTATTTCATCCTAAAATTTCACCATGTTATTTCTATTTTCCTTTCTTATTTTCTTGTTATTATTATTTTTATCTCTTGCTTTTCTACCAAAGAAACTAAATGGATGGGCATTTGGCAATCAATTGCCAACTCATTTGAAGAGTTGTCTTTATCTATAATCTATAACTATAATTAAAAATAATCGTTAAATTATTGTATTCACTTACCTTAATTGAGGGTTCAATTGGATGATAATTGTCATTCAATTAGGCCTAAACTCTTTTTTTCTCATCTTTTTAGTTGTTTTTTTTTTTTTTTACATAATTAAAATGTAATTATTTAATCAATTTAATAAACAATAATTAAAAATCTATAAACTATGTAGAGAAGAGTTTTGCTCAATTGAAATATAGGGTGATATGTGTCCCCTTTAATTACTCTTTAACTTTTTTGACAATTGGCATTTGATGATTGGTTTTTGAATTTTGAATTCCTTTGATTACTTCCTATTTTTTGACAATTACTATTTAATGATTAGATTTTGTATTTTGAATAATTAAAAAATTCAATTGATTGGATATAAATTAGTGATAGGTCTGGGTTTTGGTAATGGGTTAATTTTTCATTGGTTATATAGGCTATAATATATTTGTTTTCCTGATGGATATCTTATATTACTTGGGTGGTATAGGGGCTTAATATATGAATTTTTGGGTTCAAATCAATTTTATTTTATTTTCTATTCAATACTGTGGCAAAGCGCGAGTTCAACTGTAGTTCAATTGAAAGTTGTGGCAAAGCGCAAGTTCAACTGTAGTTCAATGAAAGTTGTCTTTAAGTGGGGACAACTTTCACTTTGCAACGGGGTTTTATGGGCATTTTTTTTATTCAAATAAATTTTAATTTATTAAAAATAACTTTTGGATACATTATATCATTCGGTAATTTTTAATATATGTAAATATCAATATAATTATATTTTATTAATAATGATAATTTTAATTATAAATTAAAATTAAAAATATTAAAAGTGATTATTCATTAAATATATAATTAATATCATTAATATATTTTTAGGCATAATTGATATATTTATTTTTTTAAAATATTTATATTTTATTAATTGTATATATTATATATGTAGCATGTATCAAAAGGAAAAAATTATTCGTTCTCAAATTGATTTAATTATTAATAACAAAAATTAAAATTTATATTACACTTTGTTCATATTTGTTTAAATGATTATACATATTATATATGGAGCATAGTATAAAACAAGTATAAGATTTAAAATCATGTTAACTATATTTATATATCAATTAATATTAATTGGACATTTTTATTTTTTTCACATTAGCCATATTATTGTTGATAGAATTTTATTTATTTATTATGTATTTTCAATAAAATTAATATTTATTTACTTACATTATCAAAGTTATATATATGTTGATGCGATTATTAAATTCATTCAAAATTCAATTTATTTTAATTCTTTTTATGCTGCAATATGTTTTGTGATTATTTGAATTAATCTAATTTGTTGGAAAAATTATTTGACCTTCAAATAATCCTCACTTAATTTTTTTTTTTTAAACTTATCACTTATAATATTTCTAAAATTCTACTTTAAAAAAGTTTTTCAAAAACCTTTTTTATTATTATTTTTTATTTATTTTTTCTTTCTCTTTTGCTCCATGTTGATTTCTGACTCTCGGTACCAATTGTAGTTTTGTGCTACAGTACCGATTTGCTACAGTAACTTTCTCGATACGCTACAGTAACTTTATCTCGGGAAGCTACAGTAACTTCCGAAAAACAACTCTTTTATTAATATGAGAAAAGACCAAATATACACTAGACACACTCTTTTAATATGCACTCACAACTTCACTCTTTTTCTTCCTTTTTCTCTCTAATCACCACACACCTATCACACAACACACATCTCTATTTATAGTTCTTCAAGTTGGTGTTGTAGCCAACTTAGAATTCTCTAGATAGCTAAGACTTTGATTATTCAATGAAGAAAACTGAAGAGATTTCTGGAACTAGAAGACTAAGGAGAAATTCTAAAGAAAAATCTAGAGAAAGAACAAAGAAGAGAAATCTAGAAAACTTGAGTAGAAGAAAGATAGAGATGATTCTAGAGATAAGAGAGAGGAGTTGGTGTAACTTTCAACACTCCCCCTCAACGACTACTCTCTCTTGATGCTCGCTTTGGTAGTCATGCCAAGTTGTCTTCTGAACTCATCGAATTTTGCACCGCTAAGTCCCTTGGTAAACAAGTCAGCTACTTGTTCTTCAGTCTTGATGTATTTCAGTTCAACATCCCGTTGAAGTACTTTTTCACGTACAAAGTGATAATGTATTTCTACGTGCTTGGTTCTGGCATGAAAGACTGGATTTTCAGCTAAGCTTATTGCTGACTGATTATCGCAATAGAGTTGTACTGGAGAGTCAATCGGTTGGTGCAAGTCCTTTAACAGCTGTATCAACCACGTGCTTTCTTGTGCTGCCATAGCTGCTGCTCTATATTCTGCTTCTGTAGTTGACAATGATACCGTAGGTTGTCTTTTGCTACACCAAGAGATTATGCCGGATCCAAGGCTAAACATGTAGCCAGTTGTTGATCGTCTTGTATCATGATCTCCACCATAATCGGCATCACAATATCCTATAACTTGGCACGGAACTCCCTTTTTGTATAGAAGTCCAAAATCAATAGTTCCTTTTACGTACCTCAAGATTCGTCGAACCGCATCTAAGTGAGTTTTCCTTGGTTTCTCCATGAATCGGCTAGCTACTCCAACAGCGAATGCAATGTCGGGTCTTGTTAATGTAAGGTAGATTAGACTACCCACTAGTTGCCTATAACTTGTTGAGTCTTCCAATTCTTTGCCTTCTTCACTACAGAGTCTTGCATTGGCTTCCATAGGCGTAGATATCGACTTGCAATCAGTCATCCTGAATTTGTGTATAAGATCTTTTGCATACTTGTGTTGACATAAGAATATTCCTTCTTTGGTACGGATTACTTCTAGCCCGAGAAAGTGATTCAGCTCTCCAAGCTCTTTCATTTGAAAACGTACTGAGAGATTGCCTCTAGTTTGTTTGATTTCTTCTTCGTTGTCTCCGGTGATGATTAGATCATCCACGTAAACCAAGACTATTGCCAACTTACCTCCTTTTTCTTTCACGAACAAGTTCGAATCTGCTGCTGCAACTGAGTAACCACTTTGTATTAGGAATTCAGCAATTTTACCGTACCATGCTCTCGGTGCTTGTTTTAATCCGTAGAGTGCCTTTTTCAACTTACACACATAATCCGGATGAACTTTACTTGTGAATCCTTCGGGCTGCTCCATATAAATCTCTCGATCTAGCTCTCCGTGCAAGAAGGCATTTTTCACATCCATTTGCCATAACTTCCAAGATTTGCTTGCTGCAAGGGCAAGTAATACTCGTACTGTTGTAATTTTTGCAACCGGACTAAATGTCTCATCATAGTCCACCCCATACTTTTGAGAGAATCCGCGAGCCACCAATCGAGCCTTATACCTTTCTATCGATCCATCGGGTCGAGTCTTTATTTTATAAACCCATTTACATGAGATGGGTTCAATCTTCTTCGGCTTTGGCACCAACTCCCATGTCTCGTTTTGTTTCAGGGCTTGAACTTCTTCTTCCATGGCTTTTCTCCACTCCAATTTCTCAGATGCCTCTTCATAAGTTGTTGGCTCTATTTCTTCAATTAGAGCAGCATTAGCATACTTAAGATTTGGCTTGCGTTGTCGTGATGACCTGCGCAGAAGTGGCTGAGAATCTCTTTCATCGAACTCATTTTCTCGAAATGACTTTTCCTCATCAAGAGCCTTTTCTGAATACTCGTCACTTGGTTGAGTCTGCTCAAATTGTTCCTCCATATTTTCTTGAAGTTTTTCTTCAATTTCTTTTGAGTCTGGCAACAACACTGCTTGTGGTGACCACCATGACGAAGCTTCATCGAACACAACATTTCTAGATACATAGCATCTGCCACTCGTTGGATCACAACATCTCCACCCTTTTCTTTGATCGTCATATCCCACAAATATGCAACGAATTGCCTTTTTGTCGAATTTGCTACGTAGATGATCTGGTACAAATACATAACATACGCAACCAAATACTCGAAAGTGACTCACCGTGGGTTTGATGTTCCATAGTTTCTCAAAGGGTGAGATAAAACCAAGCCTTGCTTGTGGAAGCCTATTAGTCACGTGAGCTGCAGTCTTCAAACATTCTGCCCAAAAACGAGGTGGCACATTCTTCGCATGTAACATGCTTCGACATATCTCAGCCAAATACCGATTCTTTCTCTCGGCAACTCCATTTTGTTGTGGAGTGTTCGGACATGTCAATTGTCGGCGTATCTTGCATTCCTGTAAGAATTCTGAAAACTCCTTGGATGTGTATTCTCCCCCGTTATCTGTGCGTAGGCATTGTATCTTTCGGCCTACTTCTTTTTCCACCTTTTCTTTGAACTCTATAAATTTAGTAAGTGCCTCTGATTTTTCTTTCATAAAATCAATCCAGACGTACCTTGAAAAATCATCAATGAAAGTTATCATGTATTGGCAGCCACTGACAGAAGGTTGTTTTATCTTCCCGAACACGTCTGAGTGAATTAGCTGAAGAGGCTCCTTAGCTCTAAACTTTGACTCCTTGTATGGCAGCTGGTGAGCTTTCCCATATTGGCACCCGGCACATACTGTGTCCTCTTGAATGTCTAATTGAGGAAGACCTTTGAGCATAGACTTTTTCATCATTACCTTTAACTTGAGATAACTCACGTGCCCAAGCCTCGCATGCCACAAGTCAGCTGTTTCATTCTTTCTTGTCTTGTCCACATATGCAGTCTGAGCGGACATAACGTAGACTGACTCCAGACGCTTCCCTTCCATTATTGGTGTACTTGTTGGCTTTAAGTTTGGATATACTTTCACATCATTTGGACCAAACACGACATAATTTCCTGAGGCAGTGAGTTGTGAAACCGATAGCAGATTTTTCTTCATACCTGGCACATGGAATACGTTTTGCAGCTCGATTTGGTGTGGACTAAATCGTGGCACAATAGTTGTTTGGCCGATGTGAGTAATAGGTAACCTTGAATTATTTGCAGTTACCACAACTCGTTCTCCTTTGCATGTTGAGGTATTAGTCAACTTCTCCTTATCTCCAGTCATGTGATTTGAGCATCCAGAATCAACTATCCAATCATTATTATAGTCGATTAATTTACTCACCGATGCGAGTGAACACTCTTCTTCTGACTCGGTGATGCAAGCAGCTGCAAGTTCTTCGCATTCTTCAATAGCAATTGATGCTTGAAAATCCCACTCTTCTTCGCTATTATTCTCTTCTCGTGACGAGGTTGCCGCGTTGCCTTGGACTTGCTTAAACCGACAGTCTCGAGCAAAGTGACCAGATTTTCCACAGTTGTAACACTGATTGTTTTGACGATGATACCTATTTTCATTTTTGTCTCTTTCTCGAACATGCTGGGCTCCCTCTTGCCGAAAGTTCCTTCCCCCTTGCTTTGGCCATGTTTCTTGCCTTCGAAATTTATTTTCTTCCACGCCTGGCTTTGTAACAACTTTGCTTCTTTTATTAAAGCCTCTTTTATTACTAAAGAGTGCTTTCTCGTCATCTTTTATCGAGACTTTAGACATTTGTTTATCTAAAGTCTCTTGATTGGCTAGGATATTTTCCAACTCAGTTAAAGTTGGTTCTTTGCTCCAACCACGGGTTGCAGTAACAATCCCGTTGTATTCAGGTCGCAAGCCATGGATGATAATTCTTCTCATCCTCGTTTCGGTAATGGCATTTTCTGGATCTAATTTTGAAATTTCATCACAAAGAGTTTTAACTTTAGAGAAATATTCGCTTACCGACATATTTTGCTGCGAGATTGACAGGAGTTCATTCTCCAATTGTTGGAGCCTAGCATCATTTTTCCTCGCGAACAGCATTGTGAGTGTGTCCCAGGCTTCCTTCGGTGTCTTTGCATCCTTGACGCGTTGTAATAAACCATCCTCAATGGTGACTGATAACACGTACATGGCCTTACCGGCTTTGATCTTCCATTTTCTTAGTTCTCCGGCATCAGTTGGTGGTGTTGAAGCTTCACCGTTAACAATATCCCATAAATCTTGCCCGAGCATGTAATATTGCATCCGGATGCTCCACGTATTGTAATTGTTTTCATTGAGCTTCTCGATGTTGCTAGCGGAATTAGAAATATCTGCCATAGTGTCTTGAGAGTGCCCTGCACTTACCTCAAATTTGATTCTCGTTCACTTAATTTCACAGTCCCTGACCGTGTACCGGCAGAATTTCCACGTCTCCACGAACTACGATCCTCGATCGTCTTGGTCCCAGACCAATAGTCTTCACAGTCCCAGACTGTCTTTCTCCGATATGCGTACTCCGGTCCCTGACCGTCTAGCTCTGATACCAATTTGTTGATTTCTGACTCTCGGTACCAATTGTAGTTTTGTGCTACAGTACCGATTTGCTACAGTAACTTTCTCGATACGCTACAGTAACTTTATCTCGGGAAGCTACAGTAACTTCCGAAAAACAACTCTTTTATTAATATGAGAAAAGACCAAATATACACTAGACACACTCTTTTAATATGCACTCACAACTTCACTCTTTTTCTTCCTTTTTCTCTCTAATCACCACACACCTATCACACAACACACATCTCTATTTATAGTTCTTCAAGTTGGTGTTGTAGCCAACTTAGAATTCTCTAGATAGCTAAGACTTTGATTATTCAATGAAGAAAACTGAAGAGATTTCTGGAACTAGAAGACTAAGGAGAAATTCTAAAGAAAAATCTAGAGAAAGAACAAAGAAGAGAAATCTAGAAAACTTGAGTAGAAGAAAGATAGAGATGATTCTAGAGATAAGAGAGAGGAGTTGGTGTAACTTTCAACACTCCAATTAAAGATGTCTCTTTTTTTTTTTTCATTTCTTTCTCTCTTTACCTTTCTTTCTCGTCTTTCTCTTTTCCTTCTTTTTATTTTTTATTCCTTCTTTCCTCTCTTCCTTCTCATTCTCTTCTTTCCTTTCTTTTTTTTTTTTTTTCTCCATCAAAATTAAAAAAAAAAAAAAACCCTAGTACACACGGCAACTAGGACAATTTAATTGTGAGTTGTCCTTCAATTAAAAGATGTCTCAATTTGAAGACAACTTTATAAAACAACTTTACCGGTTGAAATTATCTATATATGGGATTTAATGCAAATGTCTTATTATTAATATTAATTTCCATCCACAATCAACTGAAGAGTGAAGAATCTGGTCTATTTTATAAGTATATATGCTACATTTTCGTTTAGTTTATTATGGATTGAAATTAATAAAACAAAAAGAGAAAGAAATTGAAATTCAATATACACTAGAAATGAAGAAAGGATTCAAATTGTCATCCATGCATTTCATGATATATATATATATATATATATATATATATATATAATGAGATAATATTATTTAAATATTTGACTAAAAATTTGTCAAATATTTAGGTGAAAAGCAGTGGTATAATTAGTATAGTAGATCTCCCCATGTTTTTAATCCCTAATCTCAAGTCAACTAAATCATAATTATAACATGGAAAGCAATAAATTAGAAATATTAAACTTAATGATTAATAGTCCTTCCCATGTTTAATCCCCTAATATCTCAAGTCAATTGAATTAAAATTTGGAGCTTGCTTTTTTTTTTTTCTTTTCTTTTTATACATGATAATTCTATAATCATTCTTTAAAAACCATGTCCATAAGAATAATTGTGGCTTAAAAATAAGGAAAAAGATAGAGACCTTACTTTTCTCTCCTTTTTTTAGATCAAATTCAAGTAAACTGAATTATTGTAGCTGAGAATATAATGGTTATTCAAAGACAGTGCTGATTCTAAATACCACCCTTTAATTTAGGATTTTTGTTTAGCCTTTGCTCTTTCTCAACCCTCACAAGTTGAACATTTTTCATTGACCAACAGAAGCTTTGCACCAACAAATTGATTAATTAGATGTAAAGTCAAGGTAATTAAATAATTATTTTTTTTTAAAAAAAAAAAATTAGCTAGAAAACTTCCAAAATAAAACCATCGAACTCAGATTGAGAGCCAACAGGAAGATGATATCAACTTGTCTGGTCTAAGACTATAAGTTCCCAAATCAAAGTTTAAATTAACTAGAATCTCTCCAAAAAGATTGAAGAATAGAAAGTGAATTTTACTTGGATTAAATATTAAATAGTATCTAGTGAAATAAGCTAAGATGATATTTAAAAAAAAAAAAATACAATTGATACATTACTTTTATATTAAATTCAGTAAAAATAATACATTAAATATAAAAAAATTTCATAAAATAACAATTAAATAATCTTTAACTAGTAATTATATACACAGATTCTAATTGTAAGAGGTTGATGATCAGTAACAGAAACTATATTCTTGATCTTAAAATCTCTTCTTATTTAACTATGTATAATTACTGCATGAAACCTAATTTTGTAATTTACTTGTAAAACTGAAGTAAAAAATATTGAAATATAATCCTAAAATTAAACAGGTTCTTAGCATTAAAAAACTTTCTAGTTGTACAATTTATATGAATATAATTGACTTCATAATTAATAATATTAGAAAAGAAATTAAAGCTAAACCCAATAATTGTTCAATTTATATCTTATTTCAACCTTTTTTTTTTGGTAAAATCTTACTTAAAATTATTGTGATTATGAATTAATTGCATATATACTTTATTGTAGCCATGCACCTGGCATTTTTTCATCTTAGTTTAGATGATACGAGGAATATGAAAGTATGTAGGAAGGTCTGGAAAGGAAACCCTAATTGTTAGAATTTAAAACTTCGTTTTAAAGGTTTTATAAGTGTGAATCTTGAAATGTACGGAATTATATTCATGGAATGAAAAATGTCACTTTTTATCATGCAACTTAATATCACATATTTTAAGATTATTGAGTTAAATCTAACAGATTCGGTGAAAGATATTTTTGAATTTATTAAAAATATTATTTTGTGATTAAGTTTATTCGGTTAATAAGTTAATGAAATTATAAATAGAAGGAGTTTCAATTGAGGGAGGTACGAGAGAAATATATATAGAGAGTTGTAGGATTTTACATGATTGAATATGTAAACATCATAAAGGTAATAGAGATTAGAAAGTGCATGTTTGATTTGAAATTATTAGAGACTAAGCGAGAGTGCTCGTAAATAAGTTCGTGTTTGAACTTGATTTAAGATTGGTGAGTGAATTGGAATTGATTTGTTTATTAAAATTAAGATGTAAGTTGAATTTATATAATAATAATTATAATTTTATACAACTAATAAATATTTTTTTTATCCACAAATTAAATATCGAATCACATTGGTTGTTATCTCTCATACGAATCTTTGGCCTACCAATATATATCTAATAAAATGATATGCATGAAGGAAATGAAAAAGCACATGGATGGGCAAACATTGAGGAACAAACAAAATAGTCAAATACTAATGTAATCACATTTATATTTATGATTTATCCAAATTCCAAACATTACAGATAAAACACATATTTCGGTTAACGATGTACCAGAAAAAGAAAATATTCTCAATATATAAAATTCTCTCTTTTTTTTAACAAATGAAAGAGGAATAGGAGATAGACGTGATAATTTATATATTTGTATTGTATTTATATATTTTTATGTTATAATCGTGTATAAAATATTTTATATTAATATAAAATTTAACATGTTAATAATTTATATTGTATAAATTTTGATACATTCATATATTCGTATCGTATTCGTATTTTTTATATCATATCGTATTTCATAATATATATTTTAATTAAATTTTTATATCATATCGTACAATAAATCGAGAGAAACAGATTCTTTTCTTCTTTGAATTAATAATTTTAACCGACGAATTATTGGCCACGGTTACGGTCCCTGTCTGGACTGACCTTCGCTTTGTTTGAGGTGACTTCCCACATGCAACTGGCGTGTAAGAATCAAAATCATCCTTTGCTTAATACTTAATTACTTTGATATGTACCTACAATATTAAACAAGATTACATACATAAAAAATAATAAAAATATAATTTGAAATATGATATGACACGAAAAAAATATGAATATGTGATACGAATAAATTAATATATCAAAATTTATATAAAATAAATTATTAATACATCAAAATTAAAATAAATATAAAATATCTTAAACATAATTATAACATAAAATATATATAAATATAATATAAATATACGAATTATTAAATCTATTTTGATCTGCATTTTGATTGTGAAGAAAAGAAATTTAATTGGAGAATCAGATTCTTAACGATATTTTTCCCGAAACAATGAACATTTAAGAAATGACAAGATAAAAAGTCTTGAAATATTTAGATATTTAAGTTTTATCGGATGTGAGGTTCATTTAATTATGTATTAATTTTTTATTTTTTATATTAAATATTAAATATTAAATATTATTTGATAATTTCTATTGGCATGTAATTTCATAAAAAGACAAAAAAAATGTTTGATGGTAAAAAAATTTAATCCAAAATGGCTTGCAAATTGAGAAGTTAAAAGACAAATTGAATTCAAAATCTTATTATACGCAAAAATTAGTTTTACACAGTATTTTTTATAATATTTTTTTAATATTGTTAAAAATAGTAAAGATAATACTTTGATAATATTTTGTATATTGCTGTTATATATTATAATAATCAATAATTACAACATTTTTAAAATTTTTAGAAGTATTTGACATGTGCTGTTATAAATTTTATTATATAAAAATTTTTTTGGTAGCACTTATAATTGCTATCATTGAGATCTTTTGCAGCAAATGAAAAATGCATGCAAAAGGTCTTGAAAAGCTGTTATAAAGTAAAAATAGCAGCATTTTGATAAGTGTTATTATACATATGTAAAATTGCTAATAAAAACATAAGGCTGCTGTCACATATACAACACATGAATAAATATTGTCTTATCTTACAACAATAATTTTTTTAGTTTTCATAGCACTTTAAAATGCTGTTATATGTCAAATTTGGCGTAATGTTACTTACTATAAAAACTATTCCTAGAATGCATGGAAGAAGAGAATTAAAAATTTTAAATTCATGCTTAATTGACAATTAAGTATGGGTATTAAGGGGTTGGAGGGTTAGTTTGGGTTTTTTTATTTTTTTTTTATTAAGAAAGAAAAGAAAAAAGGAAAAAATTGAGAAAAATTTGTGTGTTCGTGTCGTTTTTGTATTCGTATTATTTTTTGTGTGTTCAAAATATTATAAATTTATACAATTTTTACACGTAATAATTCGTTTTATGTAGATTTTGACACGTTCGAATATTCATTCATGTTCATATTATTTTTTGTGTCGTTAGCATGATGTTATTTTTTCGTATGTTCAAAATATTATAAATTTATATAAATTTTTACATATTAATAATTCATTTTATGTGGATTTTGACACGTTCGTGTATTTGTGTTGTGCTCATATTATTTTCGTGTCGTATCGTATTTTAATTATTTTTTCATGTGCTCGTGTCATGTTTCAGTTCATCCAAATATTTTGCATAGTTTGTTATGATGATTCAATTTAGAAAAAATTGTGTGTGTTCATGTTGTGTCTCAATTCATCCCATATTTTGCATAATTTGTAATAATGATTTAATTTTTAAAAAAAATTGTATGTTCGTAACATGTTCGTGTTATTTTATTATGTGTTTAAAGTATTATAAATTTATATAAATTTTTACACGTTAATAATTCGTTTTATGTATATTTTGACACGTTCATGTATTTTGTCGTGTTCATATTATTTTTCGTATCGTATTTTAATTATTTTTTTCATGTTGTATTCGTGTCGTATAATCATGTTGTGTCCGAAATTGTCAAGTCTAATTGAAACTATTCAAATAACTCCCAAATTTATATCGCGCGTCGTCATGTTCGTGTTGTTTTCCCGGTTATAATCGTATTCAAGATATTATATATTTATATAAATTTTGACACGTTAATAATTCGTTTTATGTAGATTTTGACACGTTTGTGTATTTGTGTTGTGTTAATGTTATTTTTGTGTCATGTCGTGTTTTAATTATTTTTTTCATGTTATGTTCTTATAGTATAATTATGTTATGTCTGAAATTGCCGGATGTAATTAATCATATTTAAATAATTTTTAATTTTATACCAGGTGTCTTATAAGAAAAAAAATTATTTTTTTTTAAATTATTATATTTACTACTCTTATTTTTTTTATCTTTTAAATTTATTTTAAAATATTAATTCAAATCCGATAATATTTCGCAACGAAATGCGGATATTATCTTTGTAATAATAAAACCAAAAGGTTTCTAGAAGATGAGTATAATGCAAACAAAATTATAAATATTTATGCAATTTTTTATAAATAATATATAATCGAAACTAAAATTGAGAAACATGGAGCATGCAATTGTTCTTAGAAGATGACAAATGGGGAATAACAAAAGGACCCACAAATTTTACATATTAATTACATTTGAATTGAAAATGAATATAAATTATAATCGGGAAAAGCCAAAATCGTAAATCACGTTATGTGCTGTCCTCAGCTTCTCATCACTGTTTCTTAGCATTCTGAATATTTTAAAATATCCAAGAAAATTAAAAATATATATATAAATATCATATAAAATGCTATTCTGATTAATAAATTGATTCTGAAATGACTCCAATTCGAATAATTTTAAGTATTTGAAATTAAATTGATTCAAATTTAAATTTTAAAATATTTAAAAAATTTCAAACCTAAAATTAAACCAATTTTTTAAGATCAAAATTGACTCGATCCGAATTAATCTAATCCAAATTCAATCCCTCAATTAACAAGTATCCTTACCTCCCTTACAGTTTTTGACTCTTGTAGTAATTTCGTTTCAAACTTCAATCAGCTAATCTCAAAACTTTGACATTAATTCAGACATTTAGCTTTTTTCTGAATGATCTCATTAATTACATTTTAAGATATGGTCCTCTTACCTTTAACAAGCTCAAAGACAATCACAAACTTGACAACCAAGTCTTGGCACCCAACAGATTTCAACCCTTCTAAAAGATTATATCCACCAAATCTCTAAAAACCAAAAGAAATATCCGGTGCAATTAAAAGTAAAGTGTGGCATAAATTTCATTAGACTAAACATGCCCTCCATTAATCCTACGAGGAACAACCTTTTACAGACTTAGCGTGACAAATATTTTGGTTATTTGTATATTTTGTAATTTATGTATTTATGTATTTTTTTTAATCACAACTATGTTTAAAAATATATATTTATATAAATTTTGACACGTTATTAATTCGTGTTATATAAATTTTAACACATTTATATATTCATATCATGTTTGAATTATTATTTTTATTTCGTATATTTTTTTATATTTCATTTTATTTATTTTTATGTATCGTATTCAAATTGTATTTAAAATTATGGGTTTTGCAAAAAGCCCAATGTGGATGTTGAATTGATGGATCATAATGGCTGTTTGTTAGCACACCACTTGTACCAACCCCTTTTTCTTTCTTCCAAATTAGGGTCGGACAAATAGCATCTCAGGATAAGATATATGGCTTGAAAAAGACATATCAAACAGACATATATTTGAAAAAGATGGATTTATCTTGTTAAGTATTTAATTTAGATCAATTAATAATAAGTTCATACATCTAATTTAAATATAAAATCATAAGAAATCTAAGATTTTAATAGATGTGAGATAACATTATTTTAACAAGTTTACTATCATGTTTAAGCGAAACTATCACGAATTGAATAATATTGGGCTCTGATATCATGTTAAGCATCTAACTTAAAATCAATTAATAATAAGTAAAGAGGCTCAACTTAAATATAAGACCATAAAAAATTCAAGATTTAACAGATGTGAGATAATACCATTTTAACATGTCCCATCATGTGTAAGCAAAACTACCAAGTGACAAATTCAGAAGGAATAACAGGAAGAAAGAATAGAATAGAACCTAGATTTTGATATCATATTAAGTATTCAATCAAAAACCAATTAACAGTAAGTGGAAAGACCCAACTTGAATATAAAATCACATAAAATCCAAGATTTAACGAAAATATTATATGACAAACTCAGGAGAGATAACATTTAGGAGAGTAGAACAAACATAAACAGGAGAACAGAACAATCCTGGGATTTGATACAATATTAAACATTCAACTTATAATTAATTGGCAATAAGTAAAAACTAAAAAGGTCCATGTCGCAACCTAAAAAATAATGACGACGAGTCGCAAGACTTTATTATTCGTTAAGCGTGACATTAAAAAAAACCGAGGAAAAGTCGACTTAATTCCTCTAGAAAAATGAAGGTTTTGAAAATGACCTTAAAAAAGACATGGAGTCGCCACCAATCTTTTTTAGCTAGGTGTGATCGGCCACCTATTAAAACCGGTTTTATAAAATATTTTAAAAATTAATTAAAATATTTTAAAAACCAATTTCAAGTCTGCGTTTTAAACCAGAGAAATCAAAGAAGCGGGTTCGGGAGTCGGTTACGTGTGGGGAAGGATTAGCACCCCCAAACGCCCGTATAAATCGGTACCTTATTAATCGTGTGTTATCTCAAGTCTCGGTAAAAAGTTGGTTTTAAATTTAGTATTTCAAGTTAATTCCCAATTTAAAAATAATTCCATTTTTTATTGAAAATGATCCGGAATTTATAAATTCAAAATTTTCCTATATTCCCCAACAAAAGTGGCAAAATATAGAAATTTTTATTAGTTTTGGAAAACTTTCCGAATCATTCTCTTTTTTGAAAGAAAGATATTCCTTTATTAATGATAATTGATGATATTCCCTCCAGCAAACCCGGTAGAGAACTCATGAATTATTTTAACTCGGGAATATCTTTATTTTTATTGAAAACCATTATCTTTTGCAAACATTTAAAATAAATGAATATGTATATGCATGACATAAATAAAATGACATAGTAAAGTCTAAATAATATAATGCAACCTAAATGACATGACAAATATGAATGGTATGGCATATAATTTAAATGACATGGAATAAAATAATGCTATCATATAATATGCACGAAAATAAAAATGCAATGCATGAAATGTATTTTTTTCCTTTAATTAAGGAAATCCGTATATCTAAAAAGATATCCGGCTACCTTAGGAAAATATGTCACATTAAATATTCTAAAACCAAAATACTTTGTGATTGTTTGAAAACAATTTTGAAAAGCTTGAATTAACAATAAAAACTGGGCTAAAAATTTTTAAATGGTTCTAATTTCCTAAGTTTAAAAAATCCGGACTTGACTACCCTTAACCCGGGATTTGAAAAACCATTTTTAGAGTTTAAAAGGCTTAGAAATCACCCTAAGTCAGTAGTTAACCCTCCTAATCAGCCCACTCTAAGTAAATTAACCAAAACAGAAAAATGGTTTTTCTTTATATTCAATTCTGACTCCACTGTCCAGTTTTAATCCACGATTTTTTACCCTATTTTTAAAAATACCAAAAATTCTAAAAAAAATACTGGAGACTCAGGACATGTAAAACTATACGAGAAAAAATTAGATTAATTTTTTGATCAAAGATGAATTCCCAGAAAAACCAGAGATGTACGAGTTTTTGGAGGAGAGAAAACTGCTTTGTTTTTCTTTAAATTCAATTCTGACTTCACTGTCCAGTTTTAATCCACGATTTTTTACCCTATTTTTAAAAATTCCAAAAATTCTGAAAAAATTATTGGAGACTCAGGACATGTAAAAATACACGGGAAAAAATCGACTTAATTTTCTGATCAAAGATGAATTCCTAGAAAAACCAGAGATGTACGAGTTTTTGGAGGAGAAAAAACTGCTTTGTTTTTCTTTAAATTCAATTCTGACTTCACTGTCCAGTTTTAATCCACGATTTTTTACCCTATTTTTAAAAATTCCAAAAATTCTGAAAAAATTATTGGAGACTCAAGACATGTAAAAATACACGGGAAAAAATCGACTTAATTTTCTGATCAAAGATGAATTCCCAGAAAAATCAGAGATGTACGAGTTTTTTGAAAAAAAATTGAAAAAAAACTGCTTTGCCAACACATTTTTTTTTTGTCCTTGATAAAATCATTTAAAAATCAAAATAAAAATATTTGAAACTCATAAAATGACTTGAAAGCAGTAGCTAGGACTTTTTGAAAGTTAGATAAAAATTAGTTAAGTAAAAAAAAATCACAAAGGTAGAATAATCAATTTGACAAACTTAATTTTCCACAAGTGTGCTCAAGAGAGCATGATCTTGAACCATTAATTGGCTCAAGTCATTATTCAAGTGGCATGAACATGAAATGCATGAAACAATGCAGCAAACATAATGCATGAAATGCATAGATCTAAACCTAAATGTAAGGAAAATGCATGACATAAATAATATGGCCTAGACCTAACATGAACTTGCATGGCATTTAATGTAACCTAGACCTAAGACATGCATGGCATTTTCACAAACACAAGGCATGCTTAATTCAAAAATCCAACCAAATATCATGCAAATGCAAAAACCTAACAACTAGCATGACAAAAATACAACACACAATGCAAAACACATGGAGTAGCCAAATGGCCTCAAGCTCCAACAAGCATGGCATTTTCTCAAACACTTGGCATACTAGCATGAAAAACTAAGTCATAACACAAAAATCACACAAGCATTTTCACAAACACTTAATATGCTAAATCTAAAACATGCTCAACTAAGATATAAAACAAGAATCATGCAAAGAATCACACAAGCATTTTCACAAACACTTAATATGCTAACTCTAAAACATGCTCAAATTTAAACAACATGAAAACAGAAAATTAAAAATGCAAAAACATGATATCTAAGACATAAATGGCAACAAACAAAGCAACCAAATTAAATATGACTTAAGAACATGAAATAACATAATATTTAAAACATCAAAAATAAAGAAAATAGCATAAACAATATGGTAAAATGAATCAAAAACAACAACTTAAAATAAATAATGTAGGCCATTTGGCCATGGTGAGTTTATTGTAAAAACAAAATGTAAGAAAAATATACTTAAGAAAGGAAATGAAGGAAGAACAAGAAACATTATTTTAAAATGAAAACTCACCAAGTAGCTTTTGAACGGATTAAGCTATAAACCCTCAGAGTAGCTTTTGAACGGATTAAGCCACAAACCCTCTCACAAGTAGCTTTTGAACGGATTAAGCTATAAACCCTCAGAGTAGCTTTTGAACGGATTAAGCTACAAACCCTCAGAGTAGCTTTTGAACGGATTAAGCTACAAACCATCAGAGTAGCTTTTGAACGGATTAAGCTACAAACCCTCTCAACAAAAACACTATGACTCACCACCCGGATAATCCTAATACAAGTGTATAGACTATCTCACAAGGGGTAGTGGGTGATTTCAACCAAAGGCCAAGACCCCTTATTTATAAGGTGAGCACCTCCTTGGCTTGACATTACAAAGGGATGTGGGATTGGGACTTAGGCTCAAAAATGAAAATCTCTAACTTAACTCTTGATTTTTAATCACTTGATTGAAAAAATCCTAAGCTTCCTCCTTCCTTTGGGCTTGGGCAGGCCAGCACTTCTCTTTTCCAGCCCAGCTCTGATTTTTGAAAGGCCCAAAGAAGCCCTTTTCGGTTGCTTGGGTGAAACGACCATTTTGCCCCCCGGATGCAAAATAAATATCAAACGGGCTCCAAATTCAATTTTTATTTTTTTAATACTTCCAAAATAATAAAATATTGAGTTCTGGAAGTTTTCAAAATTATCCGAGTCCGTTTGCTATTTATTTGGATTTTTTCTTCCCAAAAATGTCCTTTTATGCCCCTACTTTTTACCATTTTTTAAACGAGCTCCAAATCAAGATTTTTCTTCACCAATCTCTTCAAAATAATTAAAAAGTGTGATCTGAAAGTTTTCATAATTTTTGGAGCTCATTTGGTATTTTTTTCGGGATTTATCGACTTGAATTACTGCATAGGAGGCTCGGGATTTGGCCATTTTGCAAACGAACTCAGAATCAAGATTTTATTTCGCCAATATCTTCCAAATAATTTAAAAATGAGATTTGCCAAATTTCAGAATTTTTGGAGTCCATTTGCTATTTTTCCGGGATTTATCTTTTTGAATTACTGCATAAGAAGCCCGAGATTTGGCCATTTTGCAAACGAACTCGGAATCAAGATTTTCTTTCGCCAATCTCTTTCAAATGATTTAAGAATGAGATTGACAAATTTTTCAGAATTTTCGGAGTCCATTTGCTATTTTTCCCAAATTTTTCCAATTTTGCCCTTTAACCTCCGAAACCCGGTTTTGCTCAAAACAAGTCCGATTTTCAGATTTTCTTCAATCTGAGCCTTGGGCCATCCTTTTTAATCATTCCTCATCCATTGGGGGCTTTGGTCTTACCAAGTCGGGCCATTTCTGTGATTCTTCCCGATTTCACCGAAATCCACTAAAAACCCTAATTCTCGGTTTTCTCCCGGATTGACTTTTCTTTCGGTTTTTCTTGAAAGTGACTTCTCCATTACCCGTAGTCAGTGCTTATCTTTCATTTGGAACCTTCAATTTCGACCAGTTTGATCATTTAAGCACTTTTCCCCAAATTTCTCGGATTAGGGTTTCTTTTCTACTGAACCTCCAAATCCCAACTTCCGAACTCCATATCTTTCAATGTAGACCTCGGATTATCAAAATTCTTTCTCCATTTTTCAATTGAACTTAAAATCTTGATTTTGAAAGTGGGTTGACTTTTTCAGTAGTTGACTTTCTGGGGTTGACTTTTTCGGGTTGACTTTTTCGGGTTGACTTTTTTCAAGTTTGACATTTTGTGCTCGCCCTCTTAAACTAAGTCTCGGAGTACCACCTGCAGGATGAAAACAGTCTTTTTATACTCGGAAACATCAATATGGGAAGAAAACATACATGTTTAGTGGTCCGGACAAAATTAGGTGTCTACAGTCCAATTTGAATATAAAATAACAAAAAATCTAAGATTTAATAGATGTGAGATAATGACACTTTAACATATAAATACGATTATGTTGTTAAATCTGACGATCAATTTTTTAAAATATTAATCTTATTAAAATTATTAAAAAAATATAAATTTAATTAATTTTACATCGATATAACTTGATTTTATATATATATATATATATAAATGAAACTGTTAGGGAAAAAAAAAACTGTTAGGTTTGGAGATAAATTTCAAGCATCAATAAAATTAATCAATAATTAAGTTTATGACAGAAATCTATATTAATGCTGATTCAAGTCTCATTCTACTTGCTTTCGAGTTTGGTAGAATTGAACAAATACAATCAAGTAGGACTATCTTGTTTGGAATCAGGATAATATTATTTTCTTCAATAATTGGATTTTAGTTCAATTATTACAATATAAAGGTACTAAATAATACATATATGTAATCAGATACTTTAATATTATATTTTTTTATGTAAATAATTGGAGAATCATATTGTTAATATTAGACACTGTAATATTTTTCCCAAAACAATGAGCATTTAAGAAATGATAGGAAAGAAGACTTGAAATTTTTAAATGTTTAAACTTTATAATGTGTGAGATTCGTCCAATTATATATGTTAAATTTTATTTGATTATAACTATAACTTTTACTGGCATGTAATTTCATAAAATAAAAATAAAAAAGAGAGATATTTTATAGAATTTTTTTAATACAAAATGGGTTACAAATTGAGAAGTTAAAAGACAAATTGAATTCGAAATAATAAAACAAAAAGGTTTCTAGAAGATGAGTATAATAGAAACAAAATTATCAATATTTATGCAACTTATTTTATATATATATAAAGAAAGTTTCTAGAAGATGAGTATAATAGAAACAAAATTATCAATATTTATGCAATTTATTATTATTATTATTATTATTATTATTATTATATGTCGCTATCGAAACATGGAGCATGCAATTGTACTTAGAAGGTGACAAATGGGAATAACAAAAGGACCCACAAATTTTACATATTAATTACGTTTTGAATTGAAAAAGAATATAAATTATAAATGGGAAAAGCCAAAATCGTAAATCACGTTACAGATGTGCTGTCCTCACTTTTTCATCACTGTTTCTTAGCATTCTGAAAATTCCAAAATATCCACACACAAAAAAAGAGAAAAACATGTCTCATGAAACAATTAGCATTGAGACAATAAGCAAAAGGACGACTAGGGTTCATTTTAATTTTTATGAGTCACGGGCTCACGGCCCTCTCCGTTATGGACTTTTATGGTCTGTTTGCCCAATCGAAAGGCGTTCTTAAAGCTTAAGGTCACGGTCACCATCAAGTTTCTGGACGACCGTAGATGTAAATGTCTGTTAAATACTTCTAAGTACTAATAATTACATTTTATGTATAATCTGGTCCCTTTTGGTTGGGCTGCAGGAGGAAAGCATGTCTTCATTTTCAAATAAAAGATTTGTACGTAATTATGCAAAATATTTTAATTTGGTAATTCATCTCATATTATTATTTAATATTTTAATTTTTACCTATAATTTATCAATACAATAATCTTTTATTCAATAATATAAAAATAAAAAAAATTAATATGACTTTATTTTTCAAAAAAAATAAAGAATCAATTATTATACAACACTTGACACAAAATTAGGAGTTATTTTAATAGTATCACACACGAACATCACATGAAAAATTAACTAAAATACGACACGATACGAAAAAAAATAACATGACCACGACATGAATACACAAACGTGTCAAAATTTATATAAAACGAACATGACACAAAATTGAGAATTATTTGAATAGTGCCAATTAGACCTGATAATTTCAGACACGAAACGAACATGAAAAAAATAACTAAAACACAATACAACATGAAAAAATAACACTAACACAACATGAATGCACGAATGTGTCAAAATCTATCAACAAGATACAAAAAATAACATGACACAAAATTGAAAGTTATTTAAATAGTACTAATTAGATCTGACAATTTCGGAGATGACACGAACACAAAAAGAATAACTAAAATACAATACAATACAATAAGAAAAATAACACTAACACAACATGAATGCAAGAATGTGTCAAAATATATACATAACGCGTCAAATTTTATATATATGTAATACCTTTAATACGATTATAATAATAATAAATAATTAAAAACATAAATACAACACGTAATAATTAAAAAATAAAATTATAATTACAAAAATTACAAAATTTTATGGATAAATAACCAATCATTATGCAACACGTGATACAAAATAAAGAGTTATTTAAATAGTGTCACGAACATGACGTGAAAAAAATAACTAAAATACGATAAGACACGAAAAAATAACATGATCACGACATGAATACATGAACGTTTCGAAATTTATATAAAATGAATTTGACACAAAATTGAGAATTATTTGAATAGTTCTAATTAGACCTGGCAATTTCAGACATGAAACGAACATAAAAAATAACTAAAACACAATACAACACAAAAAAATAAAACTAAAACAACACGAATACATGAATATGCCAAAATATATACATAACTGTAAAGTTTATATATATGTAATACCCTTAATAAAATTATAACACGAAAAAATAACATAAATACAATAAAATAAAAATTAAAGTGCACGTGGCCCTTCAATTGAGGGAGCAATTGCTCCCTCAATTGAAGGGCTAACTTTTATATAGTTTACTAGATAAATGCCCACGTTTCATTGCAAGCATGTTATTGGATTTGAATTTATATTTTATAATAAATTTGAAAGATAAAAAAGCAAGAGGAGTAAAGATAATTTAGAAAAATAATAACTTCTATCCTTATACAACACTTGGTATAAAATTGAGAATTATTTGAATATGATCAATTAGATCCAGCAATTTCAGACACAACATAATTATACAATACAAACATAACATGAGAAAAATAACTAAAACACGACATGACACAAAAAATAATATGAACACGATACAAATACACGAATGTGTCAAAATCTACATAAAACGAATTATTAACGTGTCCAAATTTATATAAAATATATAATACCTTGAATACGATTATAAGATGAAAAACAACACAAACATGATGACTCGCGACATAAATTTGAGAGTTATTTGAATAGTGTTTAGATTTGGCAATTTCGAGCACAACATGATTATCCAACACATACACAACATGAAAAAAAATAATTAAATACGACACGAAAAATAACATGAACACGACAAAAATACATGAACGTGTCAAAATCTACATAAAACTAATTATTAACATGTAAAAATTTATAATATTTTAAACACAAGATAAAATAACACGAACATGTTACGAACATACAAGATTTTCTCTAAATTAAATCATTATGACAAGTTATGCAAAATATGTGATGAATTGGGACACGACATGAACACACAAAATTTTCTCTAAATTGACAAACTATGCAAAATATTTGGATGAATTGAAACATGACACGAACATATAGAGAAAATAATTAAAATACGACACGGCACGAAAATAACATGAAAACAACACAAATACATAAATGTGTCAAAATCCAAATAAAATGAATTATTAATATTTAAAAATTTATATAAATTTATAATACTTTGAACATACGAAAAAATAACACGAACAAGACACAAAAAATAATATGAACACGAACTAATATCCGAACGTGTCAAAATATACATAAAACGAATTATTAACGTGTAAAAATTTATAATATTTTGAACACAAAAAATAACACGGACACAAAAACGACACAATACATACAATTTTTTTCTTTTTTTTTTTTTTTCCCTTTCCTTTCCTTTCTTTTCTTTCTTTCCTTCTTAATAAAAAAATATTGAAAATACCCAAACTAGCCCTCCCAACCCCTTAATACCTATACTTAGTTGTCAACTAACCCATTATCCAAAATTCTCAATTCTCTTCTCTCATTCATTTTAGGGATAATTTTTAATGTTAGTAATAGATTTCTTCATCGATATGTATAACATTATAAGTATTTTTAGACATGGTAATATTAAATATGACACGAAAAAATAATTAAAATATAATAAGAAATACGAAACTATACGAAAAAAATACGGACACGACATGAAAACACGAACATGTCAAAATCTATATAAGACAAATTATTATCACGTTAAACACGATTATGACACGAAAAAATACGCAAACACAATATGAATACACAAATTGCCAAATCTAGATATTCTTAAGCTTGTAGAAGCTTTAGCTATCATTTTTTACTTATTTTCCAACTAAACAAGATGAAAAAAAACCTCTGAATACTTTCACGAGCCATATCTTACATGAAATTAGACATGTCTATGGACCAAGTTATTCATCAAGTCTGATAAATATGGTTTAAATTGAGCAAAATTTGGGATGGATTTTAGTAATCCGAACCGGCCCAATTCAATATGAATTATTCTTTAAATAATAAAAAAATAATTTTTATTTAAATTTAATAATAAAAAATAAATATATTTTAAATAATAAAGCAAGTTTTTTTGACTCACCCGAACCGATTCTAGACAAGAAAAAAATTTATTTAGGTCTAACCCAACTTGAAACCAAGTCCAAGTAAACCCCCAAAAAAATTGACACATAACTTTAAGGTAATGACTTAGACGATACTGGAAGAGTCCTTCTGCAATGGTGCAATGTAGAAAAAACCGAATCGAAGAACAAATCAATGTGACCTCCAAATCATCGATTCAACTAATCTAACCAGTTGAACCATATTGTTCAATTTAAAAGTAAATTAAATATTAAATATATGATTTTAATATTAAATATAATCATTAGTTAATAAAAAAATATATTTGACTTAACAGTAGCCTTTACTATATGATTAAGAGACAAAAAGTTCAAATTTCATTATTTATAAATAATTTTTAATAATAACAAAAAATCCGATTTTTTACCGGTTTTTAACCGATTGAACTGATTTTCTACAAATTCACTATATATCTTGTTTTTTATATGCACCGGACTAAACAAACCGTCGATTTTCAATTCAACTGGAAAGACTGAACGATCCGGTCCGATTTTTTTTTTCATCACTGCTATGGTGATCAAAAGCCTCTGTGGAAACTTTACACCACGTCCAAATGTTGATTCAACAAGGGTCAAGTCCTGTGAATTGCCAAAATAAGTCAGAATTGGATGTCTCATGGCAGCCTAGCATGATAGATTAAAATACAGGCTCAAAACCTATTTGATACTACCTCCAGGATCGATTGGAAGCAAAGCCACAGTTTACTACCTCAATGCTGAGATTTGTCTGGTAAATAGCTTGCAGTTCTTAATGATCATCATAAAAATTCACATTGAACAAAGATTATCCTCAACAGATATCCCTACTACTTCACAACCAATCAAAATTCATGCTCAGTCCATAAACAACAATCACAGCCATCTCAGAATCAGAACATTGCAGCAGCCCGTTCAACCAGATCTTTGTACTCATCGCTTACAAAAGACTTCACTTTGAGAGTAGAGATTCCACCATCAGCCTTCCCTGGAGACTCGTACTTTATCCCAATGACAGTTGCCAAACCTGTACAAAAACAAAGTCTCTCATGTAGATCAAACTGAAAAGGTAGGCATGTTTGACATTGTGTTTGAGGCCAAAAACAAACATTTCGGGTCCACATAGATCTAAACTGGATCTAAGGGGATATGACTTCAGGTAGAGATCTTAGGTTCAATCCTTAAAGCTCTCACCTTGTACCAAAAATAATCATAAGAAAAAAAAAAAATTAAAAAGAGGGGGTGGGTGGTGGGGGGGGGGGGGGGTAGGGTCATCTGCCTGAGCACAATATATTTGGTTTCAAACATCTTCAAGGCAGCACAAAACATAATGCGAATGGAGGAATTTAACATTAGTAAATCCTCACCAAAACACAGTTATTTTTTAAGGGAAAAAAAACTATTGTGCACTTTTGCTCAATATTATTGCAATAAAATCTCAAATTAAACATACATAAGGTATGCTAGAAATTGTTACAACTCTAAAAATAAATGATGAAATGACATCAGGTCGGGGGATACCAAAAATCAGATTGCCTGAAGTTGTATAATAAGCTTCTATCTCCATAACTTTCATAAAGTATGGTGCCAGACTTAGGCATTAAGTTCAGTACAAATTATAGTAATGAACTGAACTCAAATTATAACAAACTGAATACTTGTCATCAATAAATTATAATATATTAACTAAAACAAAACTCTTGAAGCACATATCAGCTTTAAAGAACAGTTTCGGTGAAATTAAAATTTCTTCCAAAAGCACAGCAGTTAATATTTTAATTTATAATGGCACAATAAACTCCTTGCATAGTAAAAAACCATAAGTGAAGTACTCACTTGAATGTATGCGTCCATATAAGAATCTTTCACCTTTCCAGAATTCCAAAGGTCTTGACCTGATCCTTGTGCTTAGTCTCCTTCCTTCTGCATCAAATGTTGTACCAGAACCTAGAAAGAAAGAACTCAGCTAGTCATTCCAACAGAAATACTAAAGGAACTTCAAAGATGCAAGTTAAACTTTTGGTATTAGTAAGACCTGCAAGGCTTTGTCTTCGAGAAAGTGCTTTCCTCTTAGGTTTCTTGCATGGTCGTGGTTTTATTTTGCCCTTGTTATTCTGTTCCTAAAGAAGCAAATTAAAAAGTAGAAAAGAAAAAACAAATAAACTTGAGAAATTTTCAAAAGAAGGGAAATAAACTAAAAACAGGCATGAGTTTCTTTTTCTTCAGTAAATAGAAGAAATGACTCTTGGCCAAAAATAAATTGCTATTGCTGATTGTGTCATTTTGAATAAAAAATGTTACAAGGTTGTGGATTAGTGGCAGTTTCTATTAGATGTTTGTATGTTTACTTAGCATGCTTCAGTTTACTGTCTGGAATCCCCTCATATTTCAATTTTTCACCGTAACCCAGATGCCCTTGGACTCAAAAAGAATTACAGATGCGTCATTTCCAGTATGTGAAGTTTCCATCCAAGACTTCCAAATCAAGTTTCAGGCTTTACATTCTCAATTAAAAGTAAAAGCAAAGCCATTTCCTCCATGGTGGTTTCAAACATTTTCCATTTCTTTTTTTATTTTCTTCAAAACCATAAGGAGTTAACAGACCAACCTAAGTCTAGATTCAGCATGCTTTGAGATAATGATTATTCTTAGATACTATAATAGATCAAACTGTTTCTCATCCCATAAATAGAGCTAAGAACATTGTCTCGGTCAACTGTCAATTTTAATTATTATCATGAACTAATGACAGCCAACAATAACACAAAGCGTTTTAGAAATGTGGGGTAAAGAAGCAGTGGTAGAAAAGGCAATAAACAATAATCCTACAATAGTCGAGGTGGAAATGTATCCTATTTCATTGCCATAAAATCAATCTTTGTGGTGCAAAATTCTAAAAGATTGGTAAATTACAGAAAACATTTTGAGTTGATATCAATATATTATATGAGCTCTTGCAACATAGAAAGAGAGAGAGAGAGAGTAGACCGGAGAATGCAAGACTGAGAAAATTAAGCAAAATCAGAGAAAATAAACAATCTTTCAAAAATACAAAGGTAATAGTATAGCTTCTATATGTAAGCCCAAAAAAGCACAACAGAACTCCCTACTCATGAAAGTTGACTGCCATATTAAGTGGAAAAATAAGCAAGAAGATAAATAATCTTGGAAAGTACAAACCTCATGCAGCTGCTCACCAGTTTCTGCAGCTTTCAAAGATCCATCCATAGTGTGGTCCTCATCCATAGCAGGATTAGATTCATCTGTTAGAGGAATGGAAATGTGCACAAACGAAACTAATAAATAGAAACCATCAAAAGCATATCAATGACTAAGGTAAATCTGGTTCAAGATGTACAAGGTCCAAGGCAACTAAAAGCAGAAAATTATAATTTACTATGTAGTTATGTCACAATTCAAATCCAATAATATTAAATTTAGAAAAGATATTTCAATGATAATTTATTTAAAGCAAAACAGCAGGTCAAAGATTGACTCATATTTTGGTTATACTTCAAAAGCAGAAAATTACTGCCTGAATTGTCTTAGGACTAAACATGAAATTTCTTTTCTGATTTATAACAGACACCAATAATGTGCTGCATATGTTGAACTGATTAGTTAAATAGGTATATCAAATATAAATTTGTATCTTTAATGTAATTTGAGTATCCAAGGGTACAAGGAAGTTAGTCTTCACTAGCTATACAAGCTAAAGCATGAAAGTAGAAGAGCCCATTTGACAAGAATGAGCAAGGCTTCCAAAGAGCTGCCAAAAGGTCAGCATGAGTAGTATGGAAGGCATTAGGATAGGCGATAGGGATCATAAAATTCTACATCTTGCCGCAGTGACTTGAAGATCTCTTTGTGGAAGAAATCCTCCAGGACATTAACAGGTAAGACCAACCAAAAGCACTAGACCTTTAATGCATTAGCAATTAGCATAAGCAACAAGCCTTACTGTGGACTGTCAACTGAAATGCATAACTTTCTAGAGGCATTAGCCTTATTATAAAGAACTATCATGCGAACTGAAGTTAATCAAGGGTATTTATACTATTCACAGGATGTAAGTATTAAGCACAGAAAGTCAGTGAGGAATACATGTTATTTGGACAGTTCACTGGTTCTAGTATAAGATACTGGCATTCCCCATTCCACCACACATTCGATTTTTGCAAGTAGAACACAAAGTGCTATCACATTTCTATGAGCAACTTAAAGTTTATTCAAACAGATAGCACCCAAGAGACAGAGAGAGAGGGAAAGAGCTACCAATTCAACTGAAGAGGAACTAAAAGTGTTAAAAGATCCTTAATGGACAGTTACATGAGGAAACAAAAAGTTCATGCTGTTAACAACTAATTTCCTAGCTAGTCAGATGAGAAATTATTCATAAACACACAACTAGTAAAGCACCTATAATCATTTAACCATATGACCTTTTTCAAATTGTATGCTGAAAAAACTGTAACAATCTTTATCCTATTAAATGGAATCTGACCGAAAAAGGGGGGTGGGGTTCAAGAGCTTAAAAGGTCAATACTGCATCAGGGGGAACCTAAAGATCGTGATTACTTAGTCACTGAATCACCTAAACTGTTGCACAACAAACTTTTTACCAGACATGCATGATGCAACTAACACAACAGAGCAATCACACATTTTTGGTTTCAGGAATACTTTGCGGAATAAATGTTTTTAGTAGAATCTTTTTACCTATTAGTACCTCTATGTGTGTGGGTGTGTGTGTGTGTGTGTGTGTGAAAGAGAGAGAGAGAGAGAGAGAGGCGCGGAGGATGGCAGAAAAGTACTACAACATCAAATACGAGCATAACATAGACTAGGTACCAGATTACAGGGTAAGAACCAAGCAACAAGTGGCAAGTCAATGTGTAATTCAACATATCAACCAGGAAAAATCAAATGGCGGATTCAATTTCTTTCCCTTCACATAATCAGATAATAAGCTAATCATCATCAATTCATCATAATTATGTAGGAAGAAATCTCAAGACTATTTAAAGGATCATAAGCATCTAGGTAGGCATTTGGATAAGTTGAGACTTAGTATGCCTCCAATTATTCTTGCCAGTAAGTGATGGTATTTTGTTATGGCATCCAACCTAAAACTAATTGACAAGAAAAGGAGAGCCACAACCTAAAAGTAAAGCAACTGAAAACCGTGATAAAGGTCATAATACCACTTAGCATTCTCCCTCAGGGGTAGCCCAATAGAACAACTTGGACATATCAGCCATCTTGTGGAGTACAAAACCCCAAGTTCAATTGATGTGGGATATGACCCATTTAACATATGCTAAATAATGAAAACCAAGAAGAATGAATACTTGACTTCTTTCAGAAGATACGAAATATCCCAAAGTACTCATGAAAATTCTAGGAGTTACTCTAGTCACATTTGCTAAGAAAATCCCAGATGAAATCTCTTTTTTGGCGACTTTGCTCCTCTACTCCAGTAGACATAAGTGATAAAAGGAAAAGAGGCTAATAAGGAAGAAACTTTCTTTCTAGTTTGCAAAAACCATAATAAAGCATCTTTGAAAGACAGCCACTATGCTACTATATAACCACTAAATGAATGAAAGAAAAAAAACTTGTAACTCAGGCATTTTAGTATCAGTCATTTGCATCCCCATCCCACAAGAATATCTCATTGACAACAGAGAAAATAATCATACCTGACTCTCTCTGAATGGCACCTGCATTATCAACGGTTGGGCCTTCCACATTAACTTGGGTCTGAGAAGAAACAACTGCTTCCAGTGGTATATCTTCCACCTGCGTTTGTCACAATACCTCAGAGTATAACATTCAGAAACAAAGAGTATGACAATAAAAAAAATAAAAAGATTTCCACTAAGCTGCAAATGGACTATCTCTTGAAAAGTCGATAGGAAAACTCACCCTTCCACCAAATTCATTTGGTTTGATTGTATGACTATCTGCATCAATTCCGGGCCTTCTTAAACTGTTATTCTCTAAGTTGGCCTGAGATCCACTAGAGACAACATTAATACCAGAACCAAACCTTCTTGCATTATCATTTACAAATTTGTCAAAGAGACCAGCAAAATCTCTCCCATTGAGCTCGGAACTTGCATTAGCATTTGCAGTTTGATTTGCTTCTAATAATGGAGACCTTAGCAGGTGAGACATGTTGAGTTCCTTTTTATCAACCTGACTAGATTGTTTATTGATACTTTCAATAGGAGATGCATTTCTCCCAGGTGATTGATCAATATTATCAGTTGAAAAAGGACCGCGTTCTGGATCTGACTGCAACATCTGTTTCTTTTGCAATGATATTAAAGCCAATGGATTTCTTGGAGGAGTAGGAGAAGCTAAATGATGAGCTGAACTTTCAGGCTGCTGTCGTGGTGTTCTTCTATCATTGTTGTGAGACACACTTAGTTCCTTTTCTGTATCAACCTGATCAGATTGTTTACTAATACTTTCAATACGAGATGCATATCTAACCGGTGAACCGTAAATATCATCAGTTGAAAACGGATCACTTAGTACATTGAACTGCAACATTTGTTTCTTCAGCAATGATATCGAAGCCAATGGACTTCTTGGCAGAGTGGGAGAAGCTAAATGATGAACTGAACTTTCAGCCTGTCGTTTTGGTGTCCTTTTACTGATCCCTTTCATCAAACTTTGTATGTCCAATAGTGAATTTCTAGGCTTTGCCAAGTTTACTCTAGAAGCCTCCAAATTAATCCTCCGAATATCTTGCAAGTCAGGAAGGCATAATTTCTCCAGATCAATAGGTTTGATCTGCAAGTGCTCCTGTAGAAGACTGATTGCCTCATCCCCATAATAATTACTGGTAAGCAAATGATCCAGAAGTTCATTAACCTTGCTCTCTGCATTGGTCACTAAGACAGAGAGCATATAGCATTGTGTTATTGCATAAACATAGCAGGGGAAACTTTGCAACATTATGAAAACAAACACAAATGAAAATCAAGTTATACGGCAGGTTAGTTTTAGTCTTTTAGAGAAGACATCAAGAATGGGAGAACAGGGACGGAAGAAAGTAACAACTTATGACAAATCAACCTTTCCTGACTTACCAGTCAATTCCTTCTCTTGTAATTCAACATTCGGGTCAGATTTTTCTTGTTGCGAACTGCAAAGTGGACTGAGAATTTCCTCTTCAAAGCTTTCTACAGGGGACAAAGCAGTAGAATAGCGATGTTTATATTTAACTGATCTCCTGAACATAAAATCATAAGGCTATGTTATTATGCATACCGAAAGGTAAAAAAATAACAAAGATGAATACAATAGAAAATTGGTAACAGGAAACATTGATCAGACCGCAATATTCCAGGGCGACGAGGCCGTGCAGCCATGGACTGAATATTCTGATCCAAATCCATCAGAACACTACCTGTCTGCTTCTGTATTTCTCTTTTGGCATCTATATAACAATACAAACGTACATGGAAAAGCTAAGTTCATAGAAATACTAGCAGATTAAATTTCCCAACAACAAAAAAGAAATCGAGCAGCAAACTTACTTTCTGCCCTTTCAAAAGCCACAAAGAATTCTTCCGGATCTTTCAATTTATCAATGTCTAAACTCGGTTCCAAACTCACAGTAGGCTGACTATTATCAAAAATTAAAGAAGTAAAATTAAATTCAACTAACATTACCACCAAAAAAAAATTAAGTAAAATAAGCAATTTCAAATAATCTTAACCTCGAGTTAGGTTTCAAAGAAAAACGAGCTCGTTTACGGCCTAAAGCCGGTCTTCGTTCTCGATGATTTTCCATAACTTCAGCACCAGAGCTTGACATATCCAAGTTCACGAGTTCTGAACTATTATCTACAATTGCTTTGGCTTGCTCTATAAGCTTATTAGGACTTTGCAATGGCTGAAAAATTGTTTAAAAGAAAAAAAAATCAAAACTAAATAATTGAACTAAATTAGTATTTTCTTATAATATAAAATAACAGTAAGGTAATTTTAGGGGGAGGGGAAATAAAATTAAGAAGAAGAAAAAAGTAACCATGGATTTGAGAAAATCGTGGGAGTGTTGAAGATCGTCGGGGTCGTAAGGTCGAGGAGGGTTTGGAAAGGAAGCGAAGGTTCGAGCAAAGAGCGAGAGAGCCGAATAGCCCTCTAGCGGATCTGAAGTGAGAGTTTGGAGAGGCATTTCTTTGTTTTTATGGGTTTTTTGGGGGGGTTGAGATTGGGATCTTCTTGCCTCGATCGAATCTGGAAAGTGAGCGAGAGAAGGGCTGGAAGTGGAATGGAAGGAAGGGGAGTTTCTAATTCGAAAAAGGAAACTGAGCGGGAGTGGATTTGGTTAGACAATTTATGGTTTCTGTGAGTCTACTACGGCTCTCATTATTTTTGTATCGGCTTTTTGCAAATGTATCCCTGCATTCTCTCACATCCATAATTTTATTTTATTTTTCATAGGGGAGGTTGGAAAAAATATATATTAGTAATATTAGATTTTGGCACACGGTGAAAATAAAAATAAAAATTTTAAAATTACTTTAACAGTGGGCATTTTTAAAAAAATTATAATTTGATACATCAATTATGTGATTGGAAAAATATTGTGTTTTAAAAAAAAATAAGTAATTTTCTGATCATCCACGTATACTTTTAAAAAAATTATGTTTTCAAAAAGGAATAAGAATTATCTGAATGAAAGTGGAATAGCTTCTTCTTTTTTTATGTATTTTTATAAAAATTTAAAAGATATAAATAACTTTAATTTTCATCTTATTATTAAAATTTTATGTTGGGCTTTTAAGTAAATTCCCATGGTCGTTTCATTCATATTGGAATTATGAACGATTAGAGTACATCGTTTTTGTTATTACCTGCGATTCTCTACAAGCTATCATCTCATGCTTGTTTTAACTTTTGCCTCTTAATTTGATGATATCTACTTTGTTCTATCTCAGGAATGGATGCTAGAATATTATGCCTAGAAAAAGTTTGTCGATATCCATCCTTACCTCATGCATGCTAGGAAACCTTGCCGTACAAGTAGCATTCCTCATGAATCTAGTGAAGGTAATGTAGTCTCGATACCTTATTTTTTGCCCTTTGAGTAAAGACTACTTAATAAATTATTTAGAGTAGACATAAATGGAAGACCTATTTGTGCCTTGTCTCTTGCCGTAACCCACCTAAGCCAAGGTTTTGGGGCTTGTTTGAATCATTTGGGTTGCTGATTGTTCGACATACCTTTATAAAACTTTATTAGGTGAGTTTTGGCAACTTTTTTGAAATTTGAGCTTTTGCATAACAATGTAAGGACATTTACCATCTAAGTAGAAGTATAGAACTTTTGGCCCCTATACTTTCGGATATGCTGTTTGGGAGCCAGGTTAGAACATTGAGCCAAATTTTCGCCATTTATACGTGCAAATGGCTTTAAGAAAAATCAAGAAGAATCACTGTACAAGCCATGTGTCATGAGCCACCCTTGTATAGGGCCATGACAAGGTAGAGCAGCCGAAGGCCAACCTTGTATATAGGGCAAAGTGGGTAGTTCTTTTGTGCTTAGAAAAAGTGTTTCCATTTCAAACATTGTAATGGTTCTTAGTAATCTTTTAGTTAAAGCTCTTAAGCTCTTACATGGGGTGAGCAGTCGGCGGATTGCTGGGCTGCCTCACTAATTAAGGTATGTGTTAGGCCACTCATCTAGGGCTGCCCTTATGGCCCGGACGATGGTGGGGAAGGCTCGATTGTCTTTTATAATCTTTTGTACTACTTTCAAAACTAATAAAACATTTTTTTCCTTTGGGGGCATCGGGGGTCACCGGTGTGCACCCGCTATGCCACGCGATATCGTGATGTAGCCTTGAGACTAACTAGTGGCTTGCTTGTTGCTTAATCAGATAATTGAGAGAACTTGGCCGACTTGTGTGGAAGCGTCCATCCAAGTGCCGCACGGGCTAACATTCAATTGAAGCTAAACTTAGCCCGTGACACGTGGTATCAGAGCACGGTTGAGGCGTGCTAGTGAGAAAAGCAAAGATGGTGGATATTATAGGTGAATCAAAGGATCAACAAAGAATTAAGGAGCTTGAGGTCGCGGTGGCTGCTATGAAAGCTCAAATGGTAACACATAGTCGAGTCGATGAGATTGAGGCAGCCCAGTGGGTGTTGTCCGATACACTTGCTACTTTGAGTGGTGAAGCAAGGGAAGCTGTGAGGCTTCTCCAGAATCAGTTTGGGGAGCTTAAAGCTCAGGTGAACTTGTTGGTAATGGCGGTGGGCAGGTCCGATTTTGACTCAGTGGATAGAGGGAAAAGGGCCAAGGTCCCTGAACCACGGCGATATGAAGGGGCAAGGGATGCAAAGGAGCTTGAGAACTTCTTGTTTGATATGGAACAGTATTTTCGAGCGGTTCGTACTGACTCAGAGGAGGACAAGGTGGCCATGGCATCTATGTATCTTGTGGGAGATGCCAAGTTGTGGTGGCGCTCAAAGTTTGTAGGTGATGAGTGCCCCATCAAAACATGGGTAGAACTTAAGCAAGAGTTGAAAAATCAATTCTTTCCCGACAATGTGGAATACATAGCCCGACGGAAGCTACGAGAACTAGTGCAAACGAGTTCGGTGCGAAAGTTTGTGAAGAGCTTCTCTACCTTGATGCAGAATATCAGGGACATGTCGAAAAAAGAAAAGATGTTCTACTTCCTTAAGGGCCTTAAGCCATGGGCTAGGACAGAGTTGCAAAGACAAAAGGTACCGATGTGGCCACTGCAATGGCTGCCACTGAACGCCTTCACGACTATGTCGATAGTCCATCCAAGTGAAAGAACCCTCCATCAAATGGTAGTGGCTCCAGCTTTGGGGGTAGGGGAAAGATGGCCAGGGTGGACAGACCCTCGAGTGGGGGAGCTGATAAGAGATCACCTAGTAGAGACATACCTCAACCCAGGGCAAACAACTCGTTAAACGGCAAGGCAAGGCCACCGTTAGCTTGTTTCTTGTGTAGCGAACCACATTGGGTGGCAGAGTGTCCACATAGGGCTGCTTTAGTGCACTACAAGCATCCTTCTAAGAAGTATCTCATTCTCATCAAACCGTTGAGGAGGTAGGGGAAGAACCAGCAAGGATGGGCTCGATCCGATTCCTTAATGCTCTTCGAACACAATTAGGTAAGCTAAAGAAAGAGCCCGATAGGGGCCTTATGTATGTTGATGTGATGTTAAATGGCAAAACTACCAGGGCTATGATCGACACGGGTGCCACGGACACATTCATTGCACCATAAGGAGGCCAAGAGGTGTGTTCTCAAGATAAACAAAGATAGTGGGCAAATGAAGGCGGTTAACTTACCAGCCTCGGCAATCATTGGAAGCTCCAAGAATGTGATGACCAAGTTGGGTCCGTGGGAAGAAGGCGTGAACTTCACAGTTTCCCCCATGAATGACTTTGATGTTGTGCTAGGATTGGACTTCATGATTTTAGCTCAGGCCATCCCAATCCCTACCGCCAGTTGCTTGCTATTCATGGGGGAACGTCCATGTATGGTGCCAGCTACAATCCTCTCAAGGAGTGGGAAGAAAATTCTTTCAGCCATACAATTCAAGAAAGGGATAAAGAGAGGTGAGCTCTCCTATGTTGTCATGCCAATTGAGAAGGGTGAAGCTAGTTCAGATCCAGCGTCAGATGGGGTAATATTGGTGTTATAAGAATTTCAAAATATGATGCCGGATCAGTTGCCAAAGGTCTAACCCCCTCAAAGGACAATTGACATTAGATTGAGTTACTCCATGGAGTCAAGCCCCCAGCTAAAGGACCGTATAGAATGGCACCCCCAGAGTTAGCGGAATTAAGGAAACAATTGGATGAACTATTGCAAGTTGGGTTCATTAGGCCAGCAAAGTCACCATTCGGAGCTCCTGTGTTATTCCAGAAGAAACAGGATGGGAGTCTGCAGTTATGTGTAGACTATTCGGGCCTTGAACAAAGTTACGATGAGAAACAAATATCCAATCCCCTTAATAGCCAACCTATTCGATTAATTGAGCCATGCAAAGTATTTTTCGAAGCTAGATCTCAGGTCTGGCTATCATCAAGTGAGGATCGTGGAAGGGGATGAACCTAAGACAACTAATGTGACCCGGTATGGTGCTTTTGAGTTTTTAGTTATGCCTTTTGGACTAACAAATGCTCCTGCCACATTTTGTACTCTTATGAACCAGGTTTTTCATGATTTCTTGGACAAATTTGTTGTCCTCTATCTAGACGACATTGTGGTGTACAGTTCCACCTTAGAAGAACATCAGGAACATCTAAGACTAGTGTTCCAAAGGCTACATTGGAACCAATTATATGTGAAGTGGGAGAAGTGTGCCTTTGCTCAGACGCGGATTCACTTTTTAGGGCACATTATAGAAGAAGGGCATATTCGAATGGATATGCAGAAAGTGAAAGCCATCAAGGAGTGAGTGACTCCCAAGAATGTTAGTGAGCTTCGATCATTTTTGGGACTGGCTAACTATTATAGGAGATTTGTTGAGAGATACTCTCAAAGGATAGTGGCCCTTACTGAGTTATTGAAGAAGGGGGAGAAATGGGCCTGGTCGAGCCAATGTCAATAAGTATTTGAGGGTCTAAAGGAAGTCATGATGAAAGACCCCGTGTTGTCCCTTCCTGACATCGGGAAGCCATTTGAGGTGCAAACAGATGCGTCGGATTTTGCCATTGGAGGGGTACTGTTGCAAGTTGGGCACCCAATTGCATTTGAAAGTAGAAAACTAAGCGAGGCAGAAAGGAAGTACACGGCTCAGGGAAAGGAGCTCCTAGCAGTTATCCATTGTTTAAGGGCTTGGCGGCACTACTTGCTAGGGTCCAAATTTGTGGTCAAGACAGACAACACAGCAGTTATCCATTTCCTCACCCAACTGAAGCTCTCAGCCAAGCAAGCTAGATGGCAAGAGTTCTTGGCTGAGTTCGATTTTGGCTTTGAATACAAAGCAGGGAAAACCAATCAAGTCGCAGATGCATTGAGTAGAAGGGCAAACTTTGCAGCTCTTAGGTTGGTTGCCCCTATGTCAGCTAGTAAGGTGACCAACAATATCCGCAAACTTATTGAAGACAACTTGAAAAAAGATCCATAAGCAACAGCCATCATAAAGTTAACAGAAGAGGGAAAATCCAAATACTTTTGGGTGAAAAATGGGATCCTAATGACAAAGGGTCCATGGATGTTTGTACCTAGAGCGGGAGACCTAAGATAGATGTTATTGAGGGAATGTCATGACACTCCCTGGACTGGTCATCCGGGTTGGGAGCGCATCTTTGCCTTACTGAAGCAAGGCTACTATTGGCCCCATATGAGAGAAGATGTTGTGAACTACACGAAGACCTGCCTTATTTGCCAACAAGATAGGGTGAAAAGGCGGAGACCCGCAGGAATGCTTGAACCTTTACCCATGCTTATAAGACCTTGGGAAAGCATCTCTCTTGACTTCATATCTGGCCTTCCCCGAGTTGGGGAGTTTGGGTCGATTTTGGTGGTAATAGATCATTTCTCGAAGTATGCAACCTTCATCCCTGCACGTAAGTATTGCATGCGGAGGATACTGCCCAACTCATTTTTCGAAATGTTGTGAAGTATTGGGGTGTTCCACAAAGTATTGTTAGCGATAGGGATCCGAGATTCACGGGTGCTTTTTGGAGAGAACTCTTCAGTTTGTTGCGATCACATATTAATTTCTTATCTATCTATCATCCACAGACAGATGGCCAGACCGTGCGCTTTAATGGATTACTAGAAGAATATTTGAGGCATTTTGTACAGGCCAATCAAAAGAACTAGCCCCTTTTGCTTGACATCGCCCAACTTTGCTTTAATTCATAAAAGAGTTTATCTACTAATAAAAACCCTTTTGAAATTGTCACAGGTCAACAACCAAGATTGCCCCACACCTTAGTTGAGCATTATCGAGGGAAATGCCCACGTGCCTTCAATTTTACCAAAGAATGGAAACGAAACACGGTGATTGCTCGGGCTTACTTGGAGAAAGCCTCTAAGCGTATGAAGAAGTGGGCGGACCAAGATCGCAGGGCGCAACAGTTCAAGGTTGGGGATCTTGTGCTTGTCAAATTGGTGCTTGAGCAACTTAGATTCCTGTGAAAGAGAGACCGACATTTCGTGCGCAAATATGAAGGCCCTGTACCAATTGTTGCAAAGGTGGGAAAGACTTCTTACAAAATTGACCCACCCACATGGATGAAAGTTCACCTATTTTTCCATGTGAGCAACTTGAAGCCTTACCATTCATACCCTTCAGATGCAAGTGGAAGTAAATCCATTGCATGAAGCCATCTTCAGAGCGCCGAATAGAAGAGATCCTAGCCGACAGGGTAACCATCATATCTAGGAGACCAATACGGGAGTACCTAGTCCAATGGGAGGGATTAGGGCCAGAGGAAACCAGTTGGGAGAGAGCCCATGATTTAAAAGCATTCAAGTAGAAGATTGAAGAGTTCTAAGCCACAAGGTCAATGAGGTCGTCGACAGATTGAGTGAGGGAGGATGTCATGAGCCAACCTTGTATAAGGCCATGACAGGGTAGAAGGGCCAAGGGCCAACCTTGTATATAGAGCCATGGAAGGATAGATGGGCCAAGTGGGTAGTTCTTTTGTACTTAGGAAAAAGTGTCCCCATTTCAAACATTGTAATGGTTCTTGGTAGTCTTTTAGTTAAAGCTCTTAAGCTCTTTATAGGGGGTGAGCAGTTGACGGATTGTTGGGCTGCCTCACTAGTTAAGGTATGTGCTAGGCCACTTATCTAGGGTTGTCCCTATGGCCCGAAAGATGGTGGGGAAGACTCGATTGTCTTTTGTAATCTTTTATACTACTTTCAAAACTAATAAAACATTTTTTTCCTTTGGGGGCATCAGGGGTCACCGGTGTACACCTGCTATGCCTCGCGATATCGTGATGTAGCCTTGAGACTAACTAGTGGCTTGATCAGATAATTGAGAGAACTTGGCTGACTTGTGTGGAAGCGTCCATCCAAGTGCCGCACGGGCTAACATTCAATTGAGGCAAAGCTTAGCCCATGACACCCTGTGTGGCTTGCAGATAACTATATAGTTTTTCCAGCTGTGATTAATAGCTACCAGTGATTAGACTGAGTCAAATGGCATTCAATTTTCAGTTGTCAAATTTTGGTGCATTACCCGAAGTCTAATGTGGTGTATTCATCAAAATGTAATTATTGTAGTGTTTTCCCTACACACAATGTTTTTCTTTAATGTTTTTTATATTTCTATGTTTTAGCCTATGTAAAAAGTCTATGTTCTGAACTCAAGAGTGCTTGCAAACAACAAGGACCATCATCAACAATATCTTAAAGCAAGTTGAGAAAACACAATTGAAGACAACTTCTGGTCCTTCCAAGGCAATATTTGATTGTTATAAAGATAGAATGGTTTGGGTTTTCATTTCATTCCATTATCCGTGAGTTTAAAATGCTAAGGCTATATAGTTCCTATATTTATCAATGGTGATGTATTTTCAGAATAAAGCTTCCCATTCTACTAAAAAGAGTTTTTCTCATTTTGAAGTGACGAAGTGGGTTATTGATGATTTCAATGGAACTATTTTATGGCTGAAGAGTTAAGAAGAAAAGGTACATGGCATTTTTTTGGATAAGTAAGTTTTATTTATCCAATAAGCAAAGTTTTGCTACAAAGAAACCAACCTGCAGCTTTTAGCCACAGGACTACAAGTAATTAACTTAATATAGATTCACATAGACCCCAAGCATCACAGAGATGTCTGTTAACTTGATCGCTAGCAATTGCCCTGAGACCAGAGAGTCTGTCTCGCACAACATTCTGGATCAATCCAAAGAGCTTCAGTACTTGTCTTGCTGGCCTCCCATGAAGTCTTCCATTTCTTTTATACCAAAGGATGTAGATGTAGGCATTTCCTGCAAGCCTCAAGATAACTGATAGCAACGCCTTGCCCTTAAGTCTTCATACTGCCCAGGTGAGTGTCTCTTGCCAAGATCCTTGTGAACTTCTGAATTCAAAGGATTGCATAATCCTGCCCCATAGCTGCTTAGAGTAGTGACAGCTGAAAAAAATGATCCCTTGTTTTCTCTTCCTTTCCACACAGTAGGCATTCAAGAGTGACATGATAGCCCCAGCAGTGGAGCCTACTATTTGTTGGCAACCTGTCAAGGATTGCTAACCAAGCAACGAATGAGTGTTTGGGGATGAAGAATTGGCACCACACTAATCTGTGCCAAATTACCTTTTCTTGTTTGTGCCTCAATACATTCTAAACAAAAGTAGCTTTGTAGCCAGATCCAGCCCAGTTGCAAACCATCCTATCCCCCTGCATGTGCATAATTTGTGGAATCAGAGTCCTCAACTTCAACAGCTTCTTCCAGCTCCAACTGTACCTTTGGAGGGGAGGCAGTTGCATGACATTTCTCCCCTTTAAAATGTAGTTCTCTATCCAAGCAACCCACAACGATCCAGCTTGTGTAAGGACCAACCATAGGTTTCTTAGTATACAGGCCTTATTCCAAATCACCAAATCCTTAAGGCCTAACCCCCTTTCAGACTTAGGGTGACAAACAGATCGCCAGCTGACCCTGGCCACTTTTGTTGTACTCTCTCCTCCCTTCCAAAGGAAAGAGTTGCAAAGTTGAGTGATCTTCTTCATTAATTTTGATGGGAGCTGTAGGTTCCTACACCAGAAGTTTTGTATGCTAAAGATGACAGATTGGATGAGCTGCAATCTACCTGCAAATGATAGATGTTTTGTTGCCCAATTTTTGATTCTTTGTGTGATTTTTTCCACTAAGGGAGAGCAATCTCTTTCATTCAACCTTTTTGTCACTAATGGTATACCAAGGTACCTCACTGGAAGAGTGTCAAGTCTGAATCCTGTGCAATCAATAATATTCTGCAATTTAGTTTGACTTATTCTAGTACAAAATAGCTCACTCTTGGACCTGTTCATCTGCAATCTTAAGATCTGATAAAAAACCTCTAGTATCTTGGTGATAGCCTCTACAGATTTTGTTGATCCTTCAGTAAAGACCAAAAGATCATCCGCAAAACAGAGATGTGTAAGATTCAACTTCTTACACTTTGGGTGGAAGGCATAGACTTTGTGTTCAGTAGCTGAGTTAAGAAGCCCAGAGAGCACATTAAGGCCAATGACAAAGAGATATGAGGACAAAGGGCCCCCTGTCTGATTCCTTTGGCACTTGAGAAATACCCCACCAGCTCACCATTTAGGCTAACTGAAAATTTGGAAGTTATAATGCAAATCCTGACCCATTCAATGAACTCAACAAGGAAGCCAAATACATGCAGGACTTGAAGAATGAAGTTCCAGTTGAGTGAGTCAAAGGCTTTCTTTAGATCAACTTTGATTGCACATCTAGGTGACAAATTGGGCTTATGATAGCCATTCACCAATTCTTGTGCCATGAGCACATTATCCACCAAGTCTCTACCTTTAATGAAAGCATTTTGGTTACTAGCAATGATACTTGAAAGGCATTTCTTCATCCTGTTGGCTAATATCTTTGTGATACATTTGTAGATGATGGAGCAGCATGCAATAGGCTGAAAATCAGTCATTTGGCTGGGGTTAGGGACTTTAGGAACCAAAGCCAATATCAACATTGTGGAATTAAAAGCTTGCAACAAAGTGCCAGTGTTGAAGAAATATTGGATTGCTTCCACTACCTCTGCTCCTACAATACTCCAAGAACACTTAAAAAACTGAGCAGAGTACCTATCTGGCCCAGGAGCCTTATTGCCATTCATGGCAAAGATAATGGACTGGATTTCCTTAAGGGTTACCTGTGCAGTCAGCATGGACTGCAAGTCACCTGGAACTGAAACTTATAGTAAATCTTGTAATAAAGAATCAGGAAATCTTATGACATTGGGATCAGGTGAGCCTCATGTCTTCTGGAAAAACTGGACTGCTTCTGAAGAGATCTGGCTGAAGGATTCAAGCCTGTTGCCATCTGCATCATGAAGAATTCTGACTGTGTTGCACTTTTGCTTGACCAGCACTTGCTTACGAAAGAAAACAGTGTTTTGGTCACCTTCTTTTACCCATTGAACTCTGGACTTCTGTCTATAGAACTTTTCCTCAGCAGCTACTAGCTCGGAGAGGTCACTAGCAGCTTGTTTTTTTGCCTTTGCTAGCTCTCCTAAGGGTTGGTCAGCAACTGCATCTGCAAATGTTGCAGCTCAGCCCTTTTCTCACACACCCTATCAGATATGTTACTGAAATAAGCTTTATTAAACTCTTTCAAAACTGTCTTTAGCCTTTTGAGCTTGCTAAACAGTTTCTGCATAGGGTTACCCTCCATTGGTTTGATCCAAGAATCCTCCACTGCTTTGCTGAAGTCCTGGTGGCTTGTCAAGAGATTAAAAAATTTGAAGGGTTTTGGAGGCGAAAACTCAGTGGTTTTAAGCCTGACAAACCCAGGGCAATAGTCTGACATCTCAGGGGTGAGAAACTCAACACTGGAGCTGGTGAAACAAGTATGCCAACTTTTGTCGACAAGCACCCTGCCCAACTTGCGAGAGAGGACACCTTCAGTTCTATTGTTGCACCAGGTGAAAAGTGGACCTAAGAAAGGGTGGTCAACCAGATCCAGACAGGCTTGGCAGTCAACAAATTCTCTCATGTCAGCTTCTAAAATTTGTGAACCATCAAAATCTGAGCTTTCCCTAGGGTGGGTTGTGACATTAAAGTCACCAGCAACCATCCATGGGTTGTCACCTATTCTGTTGGATACTGTCTGTAAGCTGGACCATAGTAATCTTCTGTCCAATGCACCATTACTTCCATAAACTGCAGATATAAACAGTGTATGGCCATCCACAGAAAGGGAACAAGTTAACACTTGGTCAGTGACATCAACAACATTAACCTGCCACCGGTCCCTCCATAGAACCCATATCCTACCATTTGTTGCCTAGGTGTAGTTTTGGAGCACATTCCAGCCAGCAAATTTACAATCAACAATTGCTTGGGCATTGTGTTGCTTTACTCTTGTTTCCAACAAACAAAGTACATCTATATATAACTTGCTTACTCTACTAACTACTCTTTTTTGTCTGTATGTGTCATTAAGACCCCTAACATTCCATATTAAGAGATTTATAGAGTATTTGAGGAGGAAAAGATACCTCTCAAAGCCTGCTTCCTTGCTTTGACTTGTTTAGTGGTCCCCTTAGCTGCTTGGTTCCTTTTTCGAGGCTTCAACTGCATCATTAGTTCTTTTACACTTACTGTTGTTGCCCTACTTTTCTTGGGAGAAGAAACCAATTCAACCTCATTTCCTTCTGTGAAGTCAAATTCTGTGGTGGAGCTCAGTATTTCAAATCTGCTAACAGATTGCATCTGCAGTTTCCCCTTGTCTGAATATGCAGGAGCTTGAGGAGTGATTGCTCCCAACTCTGACTGAGGTCCTGATAACTCGTATAATTATATAGTTTTTAGTTATGTTTTATTATTGTTTTGTGTCAAATACGAGTTATTATTGTTTAGTCTAATTGTGTTTATGATCTTTTATATTTTTATGTAATTTGGTGTTTTTCACAAGTTTCTTTAAGTGATTTCAGATTACTAGAATTTAGGGCAAATCCAGTTCAGTTCCAGTTCCGACACCTTTTGCCATATCAGCTATATCTGGAGTTTCACTGAAGCAATAAGGCTGAAATTTGTAGCCGTGCAAAGCTAAGAGGCATATCTATCTTTTTCATGTTTTACACTTCTTGAAACGGAGTCGTTTTCCCTAGCGAAATCGACCATCAAGTTGGCTGATGTGCAATGACGTCTGTGCTGACCTGTTTTCGTATTTTGCCCATATCTGCTTATCCACATCAGAAAATGAGCTGATTCCAACGGCTATGGATCCGTAACTGATAGGGGAACCTTTTTCTAGAAGACCATGTGATCAGATCAGGCCTCCAACATTGACGAAATCGACCATCAAGTTGGCTGATCAAAATTGTCATACAATATGACGAAAATTGTTAGAAAAATTCACCCACCTATTATACCTACCTTTGAAATTTGTAAAGCTTATCTCTTGTCATTTAGCCCTCCAAAATGTGTATAAATAGAGGGCCTTGGATGATTGTAGAGGATCATATTGTACATAGGTAGGATATTAGCCATTTTAATAAAATTCTCTAAGTTTTCTTCTTCTTTCTTTTCTCTAGTTTTCTTTCTTTTCTCTAGTTTTCTTTTTCTTTAGAGAGAGCAAGAGGTTGGATAATTAATATTCTTCCTCTTCTTCTTTCTTTCTTTTATTTTCTTCTTAGATTTTCTTTAATTTTATGTTTATGTTTATAATGCCTATGCTAGGCTAAACTTCTATTTGGTTAAGGGTGATTTCAAAGCCCTAGACATGTTTTGTGATTGATTTTCAGATTCTATCTATCATTAATTTTCTATCAAAGTTGCTTATGTTCTTCTACAAGAATTGTTCATGATGTTGTCTAGATTTATTTAGGTGTACAACTAGATAGATCTTGATAATTATCTATTGCTAGTTTAGGAGTCTTGATCCGTGTAATTGTCTTGATTTCCTATTCATAAGTGGCAATTTGTGATTAATGATTATGGTCAAGTTTTCAATAATTGCAAAGTGGAACATAACCTAAGTTGAACAATCCGAGCTTATGTGTTTGTTGCTTAGATCAACCTATCTTTCTCATCATAAAGCTGCCATTAAATTGAATTTAGAGAGCTTATTCTAGGTTGTTTAATGGTTAGAGATTAAATAGAGAGCTTGTTCTATTTAACGACAAACTAAGGAAAGATTGGGGTAACAGAGCTTGTTGTTATCTACGGTTGTTAACTTTGATAGTTGGTTGATATTGATAGATCTGAAATTGATTCTTAATGATGTCTAGTGGTGGAGAATGAAACCTTAACCATATTTTTCATATTTGATTCTTCTTACTTATTTGTTTTCTTACTTTTAGTTTGCTTATTTTTTATATTTATTTTTATTGGCTGGTTATACCGCCTAATTTGTATATTAACTTTGTTTTATTTTTATTGGCTGGTTATACCGCCTAATTTAGTATATATATTTTTATTGGCTGGTTATACCGCCTTGCATCTTATTCTTATTATTTACTTTAGTTTAAATCTGGCTTCAAAAACCCCTTTTCTTTTATTGTTTTCTTTGAACGTAAGTTATAAACTATTAACTTATAAACTAAAACCCAATCCCTGAGGACTCGACCCTTGCTAACTACTATACTTACAATTGATCTTTTTAGTGCAAGGTTAAATAAGATACACTCTTTTGGGTGCATCAAATTTTTGGCGCCGTTGCCGGGGATTGTTTTCTTTAGTTTATTTGTTACTTGGTTTATTCTTATTTTCAGTTCTAATGAGTTTTGTTTTCTTGTACATACGGGTTTTTCTTATCAAATTTTGAAAAGAAAAAAAAATAAAAAATAAAAAATAAAATGATGGAATTGAGCAATCTAACACTTGAAGAGTTAGTGGCATACATGAACATGGAGAATCAACAAGCCAAGCTCACCTCCCCAGTTCAACAATTGGCCATGGGAGGATGTCAAGGCCATCAAGTGTTCCAAGACCAACAGTATGATCATTACTCAAACACTTACCATGAGGGATGGTGGGATCATACTAATTATGGCTACTCGAAAAATTACCAAGAAGTAGATCCTTATGCCAATTACACTCATCCATCTAGCTTCAATCAATCATGGTCCCAAGAACCAGATCTTTTTCAACCACCACATATGACTCAAAACTCAGGTACTTCTTTAGAAGATCTTGTCTATTCTCTTGTTACTGATACTTTGCAATTTCAACAGGAAACAAGGGCAAGCATCCAGAGTTTGGAAAAGCAAATGATCCAATTGACTAGTAGTATGGTGGGATGGGTAGCACAAAGATCTGAAGAACTCCCAGCCCAAACGATGATTAACCCAAAGGAGAATGCTACTATTGTGACCTTGAGGAATGAGGAACAAGATGAGGATGAGACAAAATTAGAGATGAATTCTATTCTTGAGGATAATGAAGCCAATGATCCAAATAAGAGTATTTCGGCACCTGAGGTAACGTTTGAGATTCCAATTTTTACTAATGTTTCTTCTCCACCTTTTCCTAGTAGATTCGCAAAGTTCAAGGAGGATGAACATGAACAAGACACGCTGGAAACCTTAAACAGTTTGTTTGTGGATGTCATTCAACAAGTACCAAAAGATGCACCATTCCTCGATGAGATATGCACCACCAAGGATGATGAAATAATACGTGTGGGGGAGAATGCATTGGCTGTTTTGCAAAGAAAACTTCCTCCAAAACGCAAAAATCCGAGAAGTTTCATGTCTAAGTCAAAAGATCCTAAAAAGCCAAGAAGGGGAATTGGCTAGACTGGAAACAATCAATCAAGTGCTAATTGGGGGAGGCAGCCTAATTAGTGAAAGCATTGCCAAACTGCCATCCTCAGATTTGCTCTCTTTTTCTTTATCTTTTTCTTATGTTTCTTTGTTAATTGTGTTTAGTGTTTTTAAGTTCATTTAGGCTGCATAAGTTTATTTTGTTTAATAGTTCTTTTCACTTACACATGATTCTTTCATTTGGGTTAATGATAACTCGTATAATTATATAGTTTTTAGTTATGTTTTATTATTGTTTTGTGTCAAATACGAGTTATTATTGTTTAGTCTAATTGTGTTTATGATCTTTTATATTTTTATGTAATTTGGTGTTTTTCACAAGTTTCTTTGAGTGATTTCAGATTACTAGAATTAAGGGCAAATCCAGTTCAGTTCCAGTTCCGACACCTTTTGCCATATCAGCTATATCTCGAGTTTCACTGAAGCAATAAGGCTGAACTTTGTATCCCTGCAAAGCTAAGAGGCATATCTATCTTTTTCATGTTTTACACTTCTTGAAACGGAGTCGTTTTCCCTAGCGAAATCGACCATCAAGTTGGCTGATGTGCAATGACGTCTGTTCTGCACCGTTTTGGTATTTTGACCATATCTTCCGATCCATGTGCGCAAATGATCTGATTCCAACGGCTATGGATCCGTAACTGATAGGGGTATATTTTTCTAGAAGACCATTTTATCAGATCGAGCCTCCAACATTGACAAAATCGACCATCAAGCTGGCTGATCAGAATTGTCATACAATATGACGAAAATTGTTAGAAAAATGCACCCACCTATTATACCTACCTTTGAAATTTGTAAAGCTTGTCTCTTGTCATTTAGCCCTCCAAAATGTGTATAAATAGAGGGCCTTGGATGAGTATTGGGATACATTATACATTGGTAGGATAGCCATTGTAATAAAATTCTCTAAGTTTTCTTTTTCTTTCCTTTCTCTAGTTTTCTTTTTCTTCTTACATTTCTTTTCATTTTATTCATATCTAGTATGTGTTTCTAATCATATTGTTGAGGTGATGAGGTGAAGTGATAACTCGTATAATTATATAGTTTTTAGTTATGTTTTATTATTGTTTTGTGTCAAATACGAGTTATTATTGTTTAGTCTAATTGTGTTTATGATCTTTTATATTTTTATGTAATTTGGTGTTTTTCACAAGTTTCTTTGAGTGATTTCAGATTACTAGAATTAAGGGCAAATCCAGTTCAGTTCCAGTTCCGACACCTTTTGCCATATCAGCTATATATCGAGTTTCACTGAAGCAATAAGGCTGAACTTTGTATCCCTGCAAAGCTAAGAGGCATATCTATCTTTTTCATGTTTTACACTTCTTGAAACGGAGTCGTTTTCCCTAGCGAAATCGACCATCAAGTTGGCTGATGTGCAATGACGTCTGTTCTGCACCGTTTTGGTATTTTGACCATATCTCCCGATCCACGTGCGCAAATGATCTGATTCCAACGGCTATGGATCCGTAACTGATAGGGGTATATTGTTCTAGAAGACCATTTTATCAGATCGAGCCTCCAACATTGACAAAATCGACCATCAAGCTGGCTGATCAGAATTGTCATACAATATGACGAAAATTGTTAGAAAAATGCACCCACCTATTATACCTACCTTTGAAATTTGTAAAGCTTGTCTCTTGTCATTTAGCCCTCCAAAATGTGTATAAATAGAGGGCCTTGGATGAGTATTGGGATACATTGATACATTGGTAGGATAGCCATTGTAATAAAATTCTCTAAGTTTTCTTTTTCTTTCCTTTCTCTAGTTTTCTTTTTCTTCTTACATTTCTTTTCATTTTATTCATATCTAGTATGTGTTTCTAATCATATTGTTGAGGTGATGAGGTGAAGCTCTTGGTAAATGCTAAGGTTAGTCTCTTAAACATGAGCTAAAATGAATCATCATTTATAAGCACTAGTATAGATAATATTTTCTTTTGGTTTAAAATCATACTTGCAAAGTAGAGATCTTGATTCATTATTGACAATGAAAATGGCACAGTAAATGCTTGGTTTCATAACCTTGATTTGTTGTAGACATATACCTTGGCATAAGGAATGCTTGGACTCTTTTTATGAGTTTTGAGGACACCAAATGAACATAATATCATATGCTATGGACGTTGGACTGAATTGCTAAACCTTCCGATTGGAACCTCCCTTATGTGTGGATTTCAATTGTGTAATAAAACAAGATTAATCTTAGCATAACACCAAGAGTGGATTCTCTAACCTCAACATCCTTTCTTATTGTTTTTTATATTTTGTTTAATTTCTTTTATGTTATTTTATTTATTTTGTTCTCTAATATCTTGTTTATTTTGTTTTGTTGTTGATTCCCTAATATCTTGTTTACTTTCTTTTTCTTATATATTTATAAACTTATACTTACTAATACGCTTCCCTGTGGTTCGACCTCGGACACCCGAGAATTTATTACTTGAACATAACCTGCACTTGGGTTTACAACTCTTAATTGAGTTTCCATCAAGTTTTTGGCGCCGTTGCCGGGGAAGCAATACTAAGTATATAAGTTTATAAGTATATTTATTTTTATTGGCTGGTTATACCGCCTAATTTTGTATATATTTATTTTGTTTGGCTGGTTATACCGCCTAATTTTCTATATATTTATATTTATATTGTATATTAACTTTGTTTTATTTTTATTGGCTGGTTATACCGCCTAATTTGTATATTAACTTTGTTTTATGCTTGTTTGGCGACGTGATTTTAGATCTCGTCGTTTAGTTAGATTTTATTGTGAAACTTTTTCAGGTAATCTTTCTAATACAACTCCTATCATGGCTGACAATGAAAGTGTTCATGCTGAAGATGAGAACAGACAAGTACGCACCATGCGTGACTACTTGCAACCAACTCGAAGCTCATCACCCTCTTGTTTTATTTTTCCTCTCAATGCAAACAACTTTCGTTTTAAACCAGGTATGATAGGTTTGCTTCCAAATTTCCATGGGTTAGAATCGGAAAGTGCTTACTCGTTTCTAAAAGACTTCGAAGATGTATGTGTCACCTTTAATGACCAACAATGCACAAATGAAATTGTCAAGCTAAAATTATTTCCTTTTTCTTTAAAAGATAAAGCAAAAATTTGGCTTCATAATTTAAAACCAAGGTCAATTGGCACATGGCAAGAATTACAAACTGAGTTTCTAAAGAAATTTTTCCCAGCACATAAAACTACTGCTTTGAAAAGACAGATTCAAAATTTCAATCAAAATCAAAATGAAGCATTTTTTCAGTGCTGGGAGCGTTTTAAAGATTTGTTAAGTTCTTGTCCACATCATGGTTTTGAAAAATGGCGTCTTATTAGTTTCTTTTATGAAAGTTTAACTCCCGAAACTAAACAATTTGTTGAAACAATGTGTAACGGTGAGTTTCTAGAAAAAGAACCTGAAGAAGCCTTTGACTACTTAGACCATTTGGCAGATAACTCTCAAGCCTGGCACACAGATAATTCCTCTGAAAGTTCCAATAGATCTAATGTTGTTTCTAACAGAGGAAAATATCATTTTAGTCAAGAAGATGAGATAAAAGCTAAAGTAGCTAATTTGGCTAGAAAGATTGAAGCCATGGAACTTAGAGAAGTAAAAGAAGTCAAAACGGTTAAAAATGAAGAAAGTTGTGGAATTTGTGAAATCATGGGACACCCCACTTCTGAATGTCCAAACATTCCCATTCTTAAAGAAGCGTTGCATGATCAAGTAAATTCCATAAACACATTTAAAAAGCCTTTTCCTTCTCCTTACTCTGAAACGTATAACCCTGAATGGAGAAATCATCCCAACTTCAGTTGGCGGAATAATAATCATGTTCAGGTACCACAATCTCAAAAGCCGGGCAACACTTTTTCCTATCAACCTTCACGTGTACAAACCTTGGAAGAAACATTGCAAGCATTCATGCAAACACAAGCAAATGTGAATAGCCGGACTTCACAGGACATCAATGAGATCAAAAACACCTTGTCCACATTGACAGCTTCATTACGCACTCAAGAAAAAGGTAAGTTTCCTGCTCAACCTCAGCCTAACCCTTCTACTCAATGTCTTGTTTCTTGCTCCAATGAAACTCAACAGGAAAATGCCAGTTCTATCACAACTCTTCGAAGTGGAAAGGCAATTGACAAAAAGATTCCATCAAAAGACCAAGATCCTCTTTCCCCTCCGAAAAGTAATGGTAAGGATGATGGTAAGTCTGAACTTCTTGAAAATTTGGACAAAGAAAAAGGTATGCATCCTGCTCCTTTTCCTCAAAGGTTGCAAACAATAAAGAATTTGAATCAAAATGCAGAAATTTATGAACTTTTCAAACAAGTTAAGATTAACATTCCTTTATTGGATGCAATCAAACAAGTTCCATCTTATGCTAAATTTTTGAAGGACATGTGCACAGTTAAAAGGAAACATAATGTACAAAAGAAAGCATTTCTGACGGAAAGTGTGAGCTCAATCATTCAGCACTTTACTCCACCAAAATTCAAAGATCCTGGATGTCCAACAATCTCATGCATCATTGGAAACACTAGAATAGAACGCGCATTGCTTGATCTTGGTGCTAGTGTTAATCTTTTGCCTTTTTCTGTTTATCAACAGTTAGGTTTAGGTGAACTCAAGGAAACACTTGTAACACTTCAACTAGCTGATCGTTCTGTAAAAATTCCTCGAGGGATAGTTGAAGATGTTTTGGTTCAAATTGATAATTTTTACTTCCCTGTTGATTTTATTGTTTTGGACACACATCCTGTTTCAAATCCAAATGTTCAAATTCCTGTTATATTAGGCCGTCCATTTCTTGCAACTTCTAATGCTCTGATAAATTGCAGGAATGGTATGTTGAACATTTCTTTTGGAAATATGACTTTAGAATTAAATGTGTTCAACACTTGCAAGCAACCTGGTGATGATTCAGAAGTACATGAAGTGGATTTCATTGAAGAACTTGTTCATGAATATCTCACCACTACCACATTCCATGATCCTTTAGAAGCTTATTTAATTGAATGTGAGTTTGATAATGCTTCAGAAATTTCACACACTGATTCTTTGTTAAATTCTTTTCAGGATAAGCATCGTTGGAAACAAAAGTTTGAGGAACTCCCATCACTCACAAATGTCACTGTACCATCAACTATTGAACCGCCCAAGCTGGATTTAAAACCATTGCCATCCGAGCTAAAATATTCCTTTTTGGGAAAAATTCCTTTTCAATGGAGCCCCCAAGATAAAAGGAAGTTTCTGAATGAGGTAAAGAAGTTCTACTGGGATGACCCTTACTTGTTCAAATATTGTCCTGATCAGATTTTTCGAAAATGCATTCCCAACAATGAGGTAAGTAGTGTAATTAAGTTTTGTCATTCCGAGGCATGTGGTGGTCATTTTTCATCAAAGAAAACTGCTGCAAAAATTTTACAGTGTGGATTTTACTGGCCAACTTTATTCAAAGATGCATATGAGAATTCTAAAATTCATAAAGAAAGAACTAAAGCCTTTCATGACAAGTTAATTTCAAGAAAAACATTTGATGTTGGGCAAAAAGTTCTACTTTATAATTCTAGACTTCACATATTTCCTGGTAAGTTGAGATCAAGATGGACTGGCCCATTTGTGGTTAAGCATGTGTATCATTATGGAGCAGTTGACATTGAGAATCCTCAAAATGGTAACGTATTCAAGGTAAATGGACAAAGACTCAAACTCTTTTTGGAAAATCATGTTACTCAAGAAGAGGTTGTTTTTCTTTCTGATCCTTGTTTTGAAAATAACTAGATGTAAATATAATTTTTACTAATCTTCAAAAAAAAAATATACATTTTTTTAACCCCGGTTAAATGGCGGATAACGGTACTCCGTGATTATTTAAGTCGGTCCCATCAGCTACCCACAAAACTGATATTGTATATAAATTTCTTTTTCAATTTCTTTTTCATTTTTTTTCAAGATGGATGATATTCTCACAAGATTGCAGAAACGATTTCCTCTTTTTCCTCGAAATATTTTACTGAAGCTTTACCAAGTTCGATTTGAAAGATTAAGAATGCTTATGCACAAAGGGATTCCTGAAGACATACGTTGGATAATTGAAGCGAAGGTACGTGAAGATGAATATCTTCCTGTTTTACATTTACCAGGTACAGGTAGAAGCACTTTTGCAAAGAAGCGACGAGCAAAGCGCATGAGTTCAAATTGCCACAAATGTGCACGATGGACGTGTAACGGTAAATGTCGTTCAATTGGGATTCCGTCCTCTAATCGAGATGATAAAATTGAATTCATTAAGGATGGACTGAGTAAGGAGAATTTGGGTAATATCCAACTTTCTCTTGAGACGCATCCTAGAGGAGACGTACAGAGAGAAATTCTTGATTTATGGCCGCAATTCCAAAAGGAATGGCAACATCTTGGGAATCTGATGTTAAAAGACCCTGTTTGCCAGCTTGTAAGAAAACTGGATGGGAAGCATATCCTCGACTCATAGAAGGCGTTTAAGCCGTTTCTGGACGTAAAACCAGAGGAAGATGTGAGCCACAATCACAACTACAATAAATGACTTCTCAGCTTTTGGTTTGATTTGCAATAACTTTATTTCAGTTTAATTTACGTGTTGTTCGATTTGTGTAATTATTCTCGTTTTTTTTTTTTTTTGCATTGGTCTTTTACGATTGATTTTTCTTCTCTTTTTGATTTTCTTCCTGAAATCACGCAAAAATCTTTTGTTAGGTTAACATTTTCTTCTGACAGGTCAAATACACTTTCGGCGACATTATTACTCTTGTCTGATTCACTACTCAGTCCTCTATATATTACACCATGTACTCATTCTCTTTCAGGCACTCGAAAAAGAAAAAAAAAATGGAAAGCACTTCGTCCCAGCGCATTAAAAAAATTTGTGTCTTTGGAGGTGCTTATCCAGGGAAAAATAACATATTCGCTGATGAAGCCATAAGAGTTGGAGTAATACTTGCCCAACAAAAGATCCACTTGATTTATGGAGGCGGTAGTACGGGTCTAATGGGAGCAGTCGCTACAGCAGCACACGCCGGAGGAAGTCCAGTTCTAGGAATCGTGCCAAAACTATTCACAGATTTTTGTGGACCTACCGTGGGTAAGGAAATACAAGTCTGGAGTATCCCTGAACGGATAACAATCATGTACCATTCTGCCGATGCATTCATTGCCTTACCAGGAGGTCTGGGTACATTGGAAGAAATAGCTTGCGTGGCTTCTTGGTCATCTTTGGTCACAAATAAGAAACCCATTGGTTTGCTTAATATTAATGGTTATTTTAGTAATTTACTTTCATATTTAGATAATGCTGTGGATAATGGATTCATGTTTTCAGAGGCAAGGAGAACCATAATTTCTGCTACAACCATTGAAGATTTACTCAAAAAGCTACAAGCTTATGAGTGTTTATCTGCTACGGTTGTTTCGCAAACGCTCGGAAAAAGAAAAAGAGATATGGACGAGCAAGGAGTGGATTGCACTTTGTCTTTGTGACATTATCTAACATTTTGCTTGTTGTGTCTCAGTTATAATAAGTGGTTAGCAACCTCTGCAGGTAATATCTCCTAAATTCTACCTTTAAAATTTGACATTGGGGACAATGTCATATTTTAGTAGGGGGTAAGGGACATATTTTGCTAAAAAAAAAAAAAAAAAAAAAATTGTTGTGTTTTAAGACATTTAGAAGTATTCATTCTGAACAAGGTCTGAGTAAGGGAGACTTGAGACATACCTTGTCAGTTTGATTTAATCTTCTTCTTCAAAAAAAAAAAAAAAAAAAAAAAAAAAAGCATGTTTAGACTTAGTGTGTTTTTTTTTAGTTACTTTCAATACAATGATGAGATATGAATTGCATAAGTCTAAAACAGATTTATTAGTGAGAAGATTTTCATGAGAATTGAGCTTGATGTCAACTTTTTTATGAGCCAATGTTAATATGATATGTTGATTGAGAAAGAAGCATGTTTAGACTTAATCTGACTTGTATAATCATCTTTGTGAGTTTTTGAGCCTATAATGATTGATGCATTATACAAATCAATCTAATTTTTTTTTTTTTTGAGTGCTCTTATGATTACATGATTCTCTAGAACTTGCTTTAAACCGTTTGAGACTATATTGATACATGTGACAACATGAATATGATAGAGGCATTAGGATTATAACCAGAGCCAAACAGCCATCCATTATTAATGTTCTACGAGAACATCCCCACTAGTGAGCCAATTTGAGCCTACATTAAATATGATGTTTTATTGGTAACCACAACTTACACCTAGCCTAAATATGCTTATATCCTTACCCTTGTTCTAAAGATGAATTTTATATTTTGAGACATATTGCAAAAAAACAAGGGATATTTTTATTTGAAAATTTGGGTTAGAAACAAAAGATAAGTGTGGGGGAAAGAAAAGAAAAGAAAAAGTCAAGAAAAAAAGAAAGGGATCATTGTCAAATACATTCCCATATTAAAAAAAAAAAAAAAAAAAAAAAAAAAAAATCTTCTCTTGAACTTCTAGAAAAAGATGTTACAAAGTTGGTTAGAATGATGCAAAGGCTCAACATGAATATTTAGCCTATGTTATTATGTGCTTTATAAGAGTTTTGAGAAGTTTTATTTGTATGATCTTATTATGTCTCTAAAATCTATGAACTCTTTGGAACCTTTGTGATATCTTTATCCTTTTGTTCTTTAACCACATTATAACCCTTTGGCCCCATTACAACCTTGAATAAAGACCTCTTGATTTATGAAGTTGTATGATCTAAATAGTGGAGAATAGGTGGACAAGCAAGCATATGGTAGAAGTGTTTTCATGAGATTGATTGAGTGTAAACACTTTACCACTACTTTAAAGAGTGAAAATCAAGAGAGTATCCCATGTGAGAAGTTGAGATTAAGTTTGAATATACACTATTTTGATTGAAATATGTTATGTTATTATTGGCTTAACTCAAACTATTTACATTCAAGCAAGATTTTTTGTGAATTTCTTTAAGCTATTGATTAGTTTTTAAGACTTGTCCAATGATTATCTCTAATTTATATTGGAAGGATTAGTTATAATTATTATTTTTAGTTTTTCTTATGTCTTCAATGTTTGTGGGTATCGTCCTAGTAAACCCTCACGAGACTAAACTCGTCCACTAGGGACACCTAGGGGTTTAAAGGCTTGTGTCACATGCTAAGTGCCACCGTGATTTCCTACGAAAATGGATTAGATTAGATTTTCTTATTTTATTTTCATTGAGTCGTTGCTAGGGACTAGCAACAATCTAAGTATGGGGGTGTGATAACTCGTATAATTATATAGTTTTTAGTTATGTTTTATTATTGTTTTGTGTCAAATACGAGTTATTATTGTTTAGTCTAATTGTGTTTATGATCTTTTATATTTTTATGTAATTTGGTGTTTTTCACAAGTTTCTTTGAGTGATTTCAGATTACTAGAATTAAGGGCAAATCCAGTTCAGTTCCAGTTCCGACACCTTTTGCCATATCAGCTATATATCGAGTTTCACTGAAGCAATAAGGCTGAACTTTGTATCCCTGCAAAGCTAAGAGGCATATCTATCTTTTTCATGTTTTACACTTCTTGAAACGGAGTCGTTTTCCCTAGCGAAATCGACCATCAAGTTGGCTGATGTGCAATGACGTCTGTTCTGCACCGTTTTGGTATTTTGACCATATCTCCCGATCCACGTGCGCAAATGATCTGATTCCAACGGCTATGGATCCGTAACTGATAGGGGTATATTTTTCTAGAAGACCATTTTATCAGATCGAGCCTCCAACATTGACAAAATCGACCATCAAGCTGGCTGATCAGAATTGTCATACAATATGACGAAAATTGTTAGAAAAATGCACCCACCTATTATACCTACCTTTGAAATTTGTAAAGCTTGTCTCTTGTCATTTAGCCCTCCAAAATGTGTATAAATAGAGGGCCTTGGATGAGTATTGGGATACATTGATACATTGGTAGGATAGCCATTGTAATAAAATTCTCTAAGTTTTCTTTTTCTTTCCTTTCTCTAGTTTTCTTTTTCTTCTTACATTTCTTTTCATTTTATTCATATCTAGTATGTGTTTCTAATCATATTGTTGAGGTGATGAGGTGAAGCTCTTGGTAAATGCTAAGGTTAGTCTCTTAAACATGAGCTAAAATGAATCATCATTTATAAGCACTAGTATAGATAATATTTTCTTTTGGTTTAAAATCATACTTGCAAAGTAGAGATCTTGATTCATTATTGACAATGAAAATGGCACAGTAAATGCTTGGTTTCATAACCTTGATTTGTTGTAGACATATACCTTGGCATAAGGAATGCTTGGACTCTTTTTATGAGTTTTGAGGACACCAAATGAACATAATATCATATGCTATGGACGTTGGACTGAATTGCTAAACCTTCCGATTGGAACCTCCCTTATGTGTGGATTTCAATTGTGTAATAAAACAAGATTAATCTTAGCATAACACCAAGAGTGGATTCTCTAACCTCAACATCCTTTCTTATTGTTTTTTATATTTTGTTTAATTTCTTTTATGTTATTTTATTTATTTTGTTCTCTAATATCTTGTTTATTTTGTTTTGTTGTTGATTCCCTAATATCTTGTTTACTTTCTTTTTCTTATATATTTATAAACTTATACTTACTAATACGCTTCCCTGTGGTTCGACCTCGGACACCCGAGAATTTATTACTTGAACATAACCTGCACTTGGGTTTACAACTCTTAATTGAGTTTCCATCATGAAGCTCTTGGTAAATGCTAAGGTTAGTCTCTTAAACATGAGCTAAAATGAAACATCATTTATAAGCACTAGTATAGATAATATTTTCTTTTGGTTTAAAATCATACTTGCAAAGTAGAGATCTTGATTCATTATTGACAATGAAAATGGCACAGTAAATGCTTGGTTTCATAACCTTGATTTGTTGTAGACATATAACTTGGCATAAGGAATGCTTGGACTCTTTTTATGAGTTTTGAGGACACCAAATGAACATAATATCATATGCTATGGACGTTGGACAATTTGGACTGAATTGCTAAACCTTCCGATTGGAACCTCCCTTATGTGTGGATTTCAATTGTGTAATAAAACAAGATTAATCTTAGCATAACACCAAGAGTGGATTCTCTAACCTCAACATCTTTTCTTATTGTTTTTTATATCTTGTTTAATTTCTTTTATATTTTGTTTATTTTGTTCTCTAATATCTTGTTTATCTTATTTTGTTGTTGATCTCCTAATATATTGTTTACTTTCTTTTTCTTATATATTTATAAACTTATACTTACTAGTACGCTTCCCTGTGGTTCGACCTCGGACACCCGAGAATTTATTACTTGAACATAACCTGCACTTGGGTTTACAACTCTTAATTGAGTTTCCATCAAGTTTTTGGCGCCGTTGCCGGGGAAGCAATACTAAGTATATAAGTTTATAAGTATATTTATTTTTATTGGCTGGTTATACCGCCTAATTTGTATATTAACTTTGTTTTATTGGCTGGTTATACCGCCTAATTTTGTATATATATTTTTTGGCTGGTTATACCGCCTAATTTTCTATATATTTATATTTATATTGTAAGGTTTATATTTATATATTATCTATTTATTAACTTTGTTTTATGCTTGTTTGGCGACGTGATTTTAGATCTCGTCGTTTAGTTAGATTTTATTGTGAAACATTTTCAGGTAATCTTTCTAATACAACTCCTACCATGGCTGACAATGAAAGTGTTCATGCTGAAGATGAGAACAGACAAGTACGCACCATGCGTGACTACTTGCAACCAACTCGAAGCTCATCACCCTCTTGTTTTATTTTTCCTCTCAATGCAAACAACTTTCGTTTTAAACCAGGTATGATAGCTTTGCTTCCAAATTTCTATGGGTTGGAATCGGAAAGTGCTTACTCGTTTCTAAAAGACTTCGAAGATGTATGTGTCACCTTTAATGACCAACAATGTACAAATGAAATTGTCAAGCTAAAATTATTTCCTTTTTCTTTAAAAGATAAAGCAAAAATTTGGCTTCATAATTTAAAACCAAGGTCAATTGGCACATGGCAAGAATTACAAACTGAGTTTCTAAAGAAATTTTTCCCAGCACATAAAACTACTGCTTTGAAAAGACAGATCCAAAATTTCAATCAAAATCAAAATGAAGCATTTTTTCAGTGCTGGGAGCGTTTTAAAGATTTGTTAAGTTCTTGTCCACATCATGGTTTTGAAAAATGGCGTCTTATTAGTTTCTTTTATGAAAGTTTAACTCCCGAAACTAAACAATTTGTTGAAACAATGTGTAACGGTGAGTTTCTAGAAAAAGAACCTGAAGAAGCCTTTGACTACCTAGACCATTTGGCAGATAACTCTCAAGCCTGGCACACAGATAATTCCTCTGAAAGTTTCAATCGATCTAATCTTGTTTCTAACAGAGGTAAATATCATTTTAGTCAAGAAGATGAGATAAAAGCTAAAGTAGCTAATTTGGCTAGAAAGATTGAAGCCATGGAACTTAGAGAAGTAAAAGAAGTCAAAACGGTTAAAAATGAAGAAAGTTGTGGAATTTGTGAAATCATGGGACACCCCACTTCTGAATGTCCAAATATTCCCATTCTTAAAGAAGCGTTGCATGATCAAGTAAATTCCATAAACACATTTAAAAAGCCTTTTCCTTCTCCTTACTCTGAAACGTATAACCCTGAATGGAGAAATCGTCCCAACTTCAGTTGGCGGAATAATAATCATGTTCAGGTACCACAATCTCAAAAGCCGGGCAACACTTTTTCCTATCAACCTTCACGTGTACAAACCTTGGAAGAGACATTGCAAGCATTCATGCAAACACAAGCAAATGTGAATAGCCGGACTTCACAGGACATCAATGAGATCAAAAACACCTTGTCCACATTGACAGCTTCATTACGCACTCAAGAAAAAGGTAAGTTTCCTGCTCAACCTCAGCCTAACCCTTCTACTCAATGTCTTGTTTCTTGCTCCAATGAAACTCAACAGGAAAATGCCAGTTCTATCACAACTCTTCGAAGTGGAAAGGCAATTGACAAAAACATTCCATCAAAAGACCAAGATCCTCATTCCCCTCTGAAAAGTAATGGTAAGGATGATGGTAAGTCTAAACTTCTTGAAAATTTGGACAAAGAAAAAGGTATGCATCCTGCTCTTTTTCCTCAAAGGTTGCAAACAATAAAGAATTTGAATCAAAATGCAGAAATTTATGAACTTTTCAAACAAGTTAAGATTAACATTCCTTTATTGGATGCAATCAAACAAGTTCCATCTTATGCTAAATTTTTGAAGGACATGTGCACAGTTAAAAGGAAACATAATGTACAAAAGAAAGCATTTTTGACGGAAAGTGTGAGCTCAATCATTCAGCACCTTACTCCACCAAAATTCAAAGATCCTGGATGTCCAACAATCTCATGCATCATTGGAAACACTAGAATAGAACGTGCATTGCTTGATCTTGGTGCTAGTGTTAATCTTTTGCCTTTTTCTGTTTATCAACAGTTAGGTTTAGGTGAACTCAAGGAAACACCTGTTACACTTCAACTAGCTGATCGTTCTGTAAAAATTCCTCGAGGGATAGTTGAAGATGTTTTGGTTCAAATTGATAATTTTTACTTCCCTGTTGATTTTATTGTTTTGGACACACATCCTGTTTCAAATCCAAATGTTCAAATTCCTGTTATATTAGGCCGTCCATTTCTTGCAACTTCTAATGCTCTGATAAATTGCAGGAATGGTATGTTGAACATTTCTTTTGGAAATATGACTTTAGAATTAAATATGTTCAACACTTGCAAGCAACCTGGTGATGATTCAGAAGTACATGAAGTGGATTTCATTGAAGAACTTGTTCATGAACATCTCACCACTACCACATTCCATGATCCTTTAGAAGCTTATTTAATTGAATGTGAGTTTGATAATGCTTCAGAAATTTCACACACTGATTCTTTGTTAAATTCTTTTCAGGTTAAGCATTGTTGGAAACAAAAACTTAAGGAACTCAGAAAAGATGCATATGAGCATTCTAAAATTCATAAAGAAAGAACTAAAGCCTTTCATGACAAGTTAATTTCAAGAAAAACATTTGATGTTGGGCAAAAAGTTCTACTTTATAATTCTAGACTTCACATATTTCCTGGTAAGTTGAGATCAAGATGGACTGGCCCATTTGTGGTTAAGCATGTGTATCATTATGGAGCAGTTGACATTGAGAATCCTCAAAATGGTAACGTATTCAAGGTAAATGGACAAAGACTCAAACTTTTTTTGGAAAATCATGTTACTCAAGAAGAAGTTGTTTTTCTTTCTGATCCTTGTTTTGAAAATAACTAGATGTAAATATAATTTTTACTAATCTTCAAAAAAAAAAAAAATACATTTTTTTTCCCGGTTAAATGGCGGATAACGATACTCCGTGATTATTTAAGTCGGTTCCATCAGCTACCCACAAAACTGATATTGTATATAAATTTCTCTTTCATTTTATTTTATTTCATTTTTTTTTCAGGATGGATGATATTCTCAAAAGATTGCAGAAACGATTTCCTCCTTTTCCTCGGAATATTTTACTGAAGCTTTACCAAGTTCGATTAGAAAGATTAAGAATGCTTATGAACAAAGGGATTCCTGAAGACATACGTTGGATAATTGAAGCCAAGGTACGTGAAGATGAATATCTTCCTGTTTTGCATTTACCAGGTACAGGTAGAAGCACTTATGCAAAGAAGCGACGAGCAAAGCGCATGAGTTCAAATTGCCACAAGTGTGCACGATGGACGTGTAACGGTAAATGTCGTTCTATTGGGATTCCGTCCTCTAATCGAGATGATAAAATTGAATTCATTAAGGATGGACTGAGTAAGGAGAATTTGGGTAATATCCAACTTTCTCTTGAGACGCATCCTAGTGGAGACGTACAAAGAGAAATTCTTGATTTATGGCCGCAATTCCAAAGGGAATGGCAACATCTTGGGAATCTGATGTTAAAAGACCCTGTTTGCCAGCTTGTAAGAAAACTGGATGGGAAGCATATCCTCGACTCATAGAAGGCGTTTAAGCCGTTTCTGGACGTAAAACCAGAGGAAGATGTGAGCCACAATCACAACTACAATAAATGACTTCTCAGCTTTTGGTTTGATTTGCAATAACTTTATTTCAGTTTAATTTACGTGTTGTTCGATTTGTGTAATTATTCTCGTTTTTTTTTTTTTGCATTGGTCTTTTACGATTGATTTTTCTTCTCTTTTTGATTTTCTTCCTGAAATCACGCAAAAATCTTTTGTTAGGTTAACATTTTCTTCTGACAGGTCAAATACACTTTCGGCGACATTATTACTCTTGTCTGATTCACTACTCAGTCCTCTATATATTACACCATGTACTCATTCTCTTTCAGGCACTCGAAAAAGAAAAAAAAAATGGAAAGCACTTCGTCCCAGCGCATTAAAAAAATTTGTGTCTTTGGAGGTGCTTATCCAGGGAAAAATAACATATTCGCTGATGAAGCCATAAGAGTTGGAGTAATACTTGCCCAACAAAAGATCCACTTGATTTATGGAGGCGGTAGTACGGGTTTAATGGGAGCAGTCGCTACAGCAGCACACGCCGGAGGAAGTCCAGTTCTAGGAATCGTGCCAAAACTATTCACAGATTTTTGTGGACCTACCGTGGGTAAGGAAATACAAGTCTGGAGTATCCCTGAACGGATAACAATCATGTACCATTCTGCCGATGCATTCATTGCCTTACCAGGAGGTCTGGGTACATTGGAAGAAATAGCTTGCGTGGCTTCTTGGTCATCTTTGGTCACAAATAAGAAACCCATTGGTTTGCTTAATATTAATGGTTATTTTAGTAATTTACTTTCATATTTAGATAATGCTGTGGATAATGGATTCATGTTTTCAGAGGCAAAGAGAACCATAATTTCTGCTACAACCATTGAAGATTTACTCAAAAAGCTACAAGCTTATGAGTGTTTATCTGCTACGGTTGTTTCGCAAACGCTCGGAAAAAGAAAAAGAGATATGGACGAGCAAGGAGTGGATTGCACTTTGTCTTTGTGACATTATCTAACATTTTGCTTGTTGTGTCTCAGTTATAATAAGTGGTTAGCAACCTCTGCAGGTAATATCTCCTAAATTCTACCTTTAAAATTTGACATTGGGGACAATGTCATATTTTAGTAGGGGGTAAGGGACATATTTTGCTAAAAAAAAAAAAAAAAAATTGTTGTGTTTTAAGACATTTAGAAGTATTCATTCTGAACAAGGTCTGAGTAAGGGAGACTTGAGACATACCTTGTCAGTTTGATTTAATCTTCTTCTTCAAAAAAACAAAAAAAACAAAAAAAAAAAAAAAAAAAAAAAAAGCATGTTTAGACTTAGTGTGTTTTTTTTTAGTTACTTTCAATACAATGATGAGATATGAATTGCATAAGTCTAAAACAGATTTATTAGTGAGAAGATTTTCATGAGAATTGAGCTTGATGTCAACCTTTTTATGAGCCAATGTTAATATGATATGTTGATTGAGAAAGAAGCATGTTTAGACTTAATCTGACTTGTATAATCATCTTTGTGAGTTTTTGAGCCTATAATGATTGATGCATTATACAAATCAATCTAATTTCTTTCTTGAGTGCTCTTATGATTACATGATTCTCTAGAACTTGCTTTAAACCGTTTGAGACTATATTGATACATGTGACAACATGAATATGATAGAGGCATTAGGATTATAACCAGAGCCAAACAGCCATCCATTATTAATGTTCTACGAGAACATCCCCACTAGTGAGCCAATTTGAGCCTACATTAAATATGATGTTTTATTGGTAACCACAACTTACACCTAGCCTAAATATGCTTATATCCTTACCCTGGTTCTAAAGATGAATTTTATATTTTGAGACATATTGCAAAAAAACAAGGGATATTTTTATTTGAAAATTTGGGTTAGAAACAAAAGATAAGTGTGGGGGAAAGAAAAGAAAAGAAAAAGTCAAGAGAAAAAGAAAGGGATCATTGTCAAATACATTTTCATATTAAAAAAAAAAAAAAAAAAAATCTTCTCTTGAACTTCTAGAAAAAGATGTTACAAAGTTGGTTAGAATGATGCAAAGGCTCAACATGAATATTTAGCCTATGTTATTATGTGCTTTATAAGAGTTTTGAGAAGTTTTATTTGTATGATCTTATTATGTCTCTAAAATCTATGAACTCTTTGGAACCTTTGTGATATCTTTATCCTTTTGTTCTTTAACCACATTATAACCCTTTGGCCCCATTACAACCTTGAATAAAGACCTCTTGATTTATGAAGTTGTATGATCTAAATAGTGGAGAATAGGTGGACAAGCAAGCATATGGTAGAAGTGTTTTCATGAGATTGATTGAGTGTAAACACTTTACCACTACTTTAAAGAGTGAAAATCAAGAGAGTATCCCATGTGAGAAGTTGAGATTAAGTTTGAATATACACTATTTTGATTGAAATATGTTATGTTATTATTGGCTTAACTCAAACTATTTACATTCAAGCAAGATTTTTTTGTGAATTTCTTTAATCTATTGATTAGTTTTTAAGACTTGTCCAATGATTATCTCTAATTTATATTGGAAGGATTAGTTATAATTATTATTTTTAGTTTTTCTTATGTCTTCAATGTTTGTGGGTATCGTCCTAGTAAACCCTCACGAGACTAAACTCGTCCACTAGGGACACCTAGGGGTTTAAAGGCTTGTGTCACATGCTAAGTGCCACCGTGATTTCCTACGAAAATGGATTAGATTAGATTTTCTTATTTTATTTTTATTGAGTCGTTGCTAGGGACTAGCAACAATCTAAGTATGGGGGTGTGATAACTCGTATAATTATATAGTTTTTAGTTATGTTTTATTATTGTTTTGTGTCAAATACGAGTTATTATTGTTTAGTCTAATTGTGTTTATGATCTTTTATATTTTTATGTAATTTGGTGTTTTTCACAAGTTTCTTTGAGTGATTTCAGATTACTAGAATTAAGGGCAAATCCAGTTCAGTTCCAGTTCCGACACCTTTTGCCATATCAGCTATATCTCGAGTTTCACTGAAGCAATAAGGCTGAACTTTGTATCCCTGCAAAGCTAAGAGGCATATCTATCTTTTTCATGTTTTACACTTCTTGAAACGGAGTCGTTTTCCCTAGCGAAATCGACCATCAAGTTGGCTGATGTGCAATGACGTCTGTTCTGCACCGTTTTGGTATTTTGACCATATCTTCCGATCCATGTGCGCAAATGATCTGATTCCAACGGCTATGGATCCGTAACTGATAGGGGTATATTTTTCTAGAAGACCATTTTATCAGATCGAGCCTCCAACATTGACAAAATCGACCATCAAGCTGGCTGATCAGAATTGTCATACAATATGACGAAAATTGTTAGAAAAATGCACCCACCTATTATACCTACCTTTGAAATTTGTAAAGCTTGTCTCTTGTCATTTAGCCCTCCAAAATGTGTATAAATAGAGGGCCTTGGATGAGTATTGGGATACATTATACATTGGTAGGATAGCCATTGTAATAAAATTCTCTAAGTTTTCTTTTTCTTTCCTTTCTCTAGTTTTCTTTTTCTTCTTACATTTCTTTTCATTTTATTCATATCTAGTATGTGTTTCTAATCATATTGTTGAGGTGATGAGGTGAAGCTCTTGGTAAATGCTAAGGTTAGTCTCTTAAACATGAGCTAAAATGAAACATCATTTATAAGCACTAGTATAGATAATATTTTCTTTTGGTTTAAAATCATACTTGCAAAGTAGAGATCTTGATTCATTATTGACAATGAAAATGGCACAGTAAATGCTTGGTTTCATAACCTTGATTTGTTGTAGACATATAACTTGGCATACGGAATGCTTGGACTCTTTTTATGAGTTTTGAGGACACCAAATGAACATAATATCATATGCTATGGACGTTGGACAATTTGGACTGAATTGCTAAACCTTCCGATTGGAACCTCCCTTATGTGTGGATTTCAATTGTGTAATAAAACAAGATTAATCTTAGCATAACACCAAGAGTGGATTCTCTAACCTCAACATCTTTTCTTATTGTTTTTTATATCTTGTTTAATTTCTTTTATATTTTGTTTATTTTGTTCTCTAATATCTTGTTTATCTTATTTTGTTGTTGATCTCCTAATATATTGTTTACTTTCTTTTTCTTATATATTTATAAACTTATACTTACTAGTACGCTTCCCTGTGGTTCGACCTCGGACACCCGAGAATTTATTACTTGAACATAACCTGCACTTGGGTTTACAACTCTTAATTGAGTTTCCATCAGTTAATAGCATTACATTAATGACAATGTAAAAATTATGTGTGGGGGGAAGAATTTAGGATTTTATTTAGAGTGTTTTGTTTTTGAGTCTTCTTATGCTGTTTTTCTTTCTGATCCTTGTTTTGAAAATAACTAGATGTAAATATAATTTTTATTTTTTTTACCCCGGTTAAATGGCGGATAACGGTACTCCGTGATTATTTAAGTCGGTTCCATCAGCTACCCACAAAACTGATATTGTATATAAATCTCTTCCAATTTCTCTTTCAATTTTTTTCATTTTTTTTTCAGGATGGATGATATTCTCACAAGATTGCAGAAACGATTTCCTCCTTTTCCTCGAAATATTTTACTGAAGCTTTACCAAGTTCGATTTGAAAGATTAAGAATGCTTATGCACAAAGGGATTCCTGGAGACATACGTTGGATAATTGAAGCCAAGGTACGTGAAGATGAATATCTTCCTGTTTTGCATTTACCAGGTACAGGTAGAAGCACTTTTGCAAAGAAGCGACGAGCAAAGCGCATGAGTTCAAATTGCCACAAATGTGCACGATGGACGTGTAACGGTAAATGTCGTTCTATTGGGATTCCGTCCTCTAATCGAGATGATAAAATTGAATTCATTAAGGATGGACTGAGTAAGGAGAATTTGGGTAATATCCAACTTTCTCTTGAGACGCATCCTAGTGAAGACGTACAAAGAGAAATTCTTGATTTATGGCCGCAATTCCAAAGGGAATGGCAACATCTTGGGAATCTGATGTTAAAAGACCCTGTTTGCCAGCTTGTAAGAAAACTGGATGGGAAGCATATCCTCGACTCATAGAAGGCGTTTAAGCCGTTTCTGGACGTAAAACCAGAGGAAGATGTGAGCCACAATCACAACTACAATAAATGACTTCTCAGTTTTTGGTTTGATTTGCAATAACTTTATTTTGGTTTAATTTAAGTGTAGTTCGATTTGTGTAATTATTCTCGTTTTTTTTTTATTTGTCTTTTACGGTTGATTTTTTCTTCTCTTTTTGATTTTCTTCCTGAAATCACGCAAAAATCTTTTGTTAGGTTAACATTTTCTTCTGACAGGTCAGATACACTTTCGGCGACATTATTACTCTTGTCTGATTCACTACTCAGTCCTCTATATATTACACCATGTACTCATTCTCTTTCAGGCACTCGAAGAAAAAAAAAATGGAAAGTACTTCATCCCAGCACATTAAAAAAATTTGTGTCTTTGGAGGTGCTTATCCAGGGAAAAATAACATATTCGCTGATGAAGCCATAAGAGTTGGAGTAATACTTGCCCAACAAAAGATCCAGTTGATTTATGGAGGCGGTAGTACGGGTTTAATGGGAGCAGTCGCTACAGCAGCACACGCCGGAGGAAGTCCAGTTCTAGGAATCGTGCCAAAACTATTCACAGATTTTTGTGGACCTACCTTGGGTAAGGAAATACAAGTCTGGAGTATCCCTGAACGGATAACAATCATGTACCATTCTGCCGATGCATTCATTGCTTTACCAGGAGGTCTGGGTACATTGGAAGAAATAGCTTGCGTGGCTTCTTGGTCATCTTTGGTCACAAATAAGAAACCCATTGGTTTGCTTAATATTAATGGTTATTTTAGTAATTTGCTTTCATATTTAGATAATGCTGTGGATAATGGATTCATGTTTTCAGAGGCAAGGAGAACCATAATTTCTGCTACAACCATTGAAGATTTACTCAAAAAGCTCCAAGCTTATGAGTATTTATCTGCTACGGTTGTTTCGCAAACGCTCGGAAAAAGAAAAAGAGATATGGACGAGCAAGGAGTGGATTGCACTTTGTCTTTGTGACATTATCTAACATTTTGTTTGTTGTGTCTCAGTTATAATAAGTGGTTAGCAACCTCTACAGGTAATATCTCCTAAATTTTACCTTCTTAAAAAAAAAAAAAAAAATTTGTTGTGTTTTAAGCAATTTAGAAGTATTCATTCTGAACAAGGTCTGAGTAAGGGAGACTTGAGACATACCTTGTCAGTTTGATTTCTTCTTTTCAAAAAAAAAAAAAAAGTTTGTTGTGTTTTAAGCAATTTAGAAGTATTCATTCTGGACAAGGTCTGAGTAAGGGAGACTTGAGACATACCTTGTCAGTTTGATTTTAATCTTTTTATGTTTACTTGTTAATTTTTGTTTAGTATTTTAGGATTATTTAGGTTGCATGAGTTTGTTTTGTTTTGAGTCTTAGTTGTTCCTATTCTTATGTTATTAGTTCTTTTCTCTTACACATGATTCTTTCATTTGGGTTAATAGACTTACATTGAGGACAATGTAAGAATTAAGTGTGGGGGAATGATTTAAGATTTCTTTTATTTTTGTCTACTATTTTTTTTTATGAGTCTTTATTATTATTATTATTATTATTTTAGTGTGTTTTAGTTCCTTTTTAATACAATGATGAGATATGAATTGCATAAGTCTAAAACAGATTTATTAGTGAGAAGATTTTCATGAGAATTGAACTTGATATCAATCTTTTTATGAGCCAATGTTAATATGATATGTTGATTGAGAAAGAAGCATGTTTAGACTTAATCTGACTTGTATAATCATCCTTGTGAGTTTTTGAGCCTATAATGATTGATGCATTATACAAATCAATCTAATTTCTTTCTTGAGTGCTCTTATGATTACATGATTCTCTAGAACTTGCTTTAAACCGTTTGAGACTATATTGATACATGTGACAACATGAATATGATAGAGGCATTAGGATTTTTAGCCAGGGCCAAACAGCCATCCCTTATTGATGTTCCAAGAGAACACACCCCTAGTGAGCCAATTTGAGCCTACATTGAATAAGCTATTTATTTGGTAACCACAACTTACACCTAGCCTAAATATAACCCTTATTCTAAAGATGGATTATATATTTTGAGACATATTGCAAAAAAAAAACAAGGGATATTTTTAGTTAAAAATTTGGGTTGGAAACAAAAGATAATTGTGGGGAAAGAAAAGAAAAGAAAAAGTCAAGAGAAAAAGAAAGGGATCATTGTCAAATACATTCCCATATTAAAAAAAATATATGAATCATCTCTTGAATTTGTGGAAAAAGAAAAAGATGTTACAAAGTTGTTTAGAATAAAGAAAAGGCCCAACATGAATATCCGGCCTAGGTGACTATGTACTTGTAAAGAGTTTTGATAAGTTTGTTTGTATGATCTTATTATGTCTCTAAACTTTATGAACTCTTTGGAACCTTTGTGATATCGTTATCCTTTTGTTCTTCAACCACATTACAAACCCCTTAGCCCCATTACAACCTTGATTAAAGACCTCTTGATTCATGAAGTTGTATGATCTAAATAGTGGAGAATAGGTGGACAAGCAAGAATATGGTAGAACTGTTTTCATGAGATTCATTGAGTGTAAACACTTCACCACTACTTTAAAGAGTGAAAATCATGAGGGTATCCCATGTGAGAAGTTGAGATTAAATTTGAACATGCACTATTTTGATTGAGATATGTTATGTTAATATTGGCTTAACTCAAACAATTTACATTCAAGTATGATTTTTTGTGAAATTCTTTAAGCTATTGATTAGTTTATAAGACTTGTTCAAAGATTGTCTCTAATTTGTATTGAAAGGATTAGGAATAAATATTTTTAGTATATGTAGTTTATTTATATTTTAGTTTTTCAATGTTTGTGGGTATCGTTCTAGTAAACCCTCACGAGACTAAACTCGTCCACTAGGGACACCTAGGGGTTTAAAGGCTTGTGTCACATGCTAAGTGCCACCGTAATTTCCTACGAAAGTGGATTAGATTAGATTTTCTTATTTTATTTTTATTTGATTTTGCTCGAGGACTAGCAAAAAGCTAAGTGTGGGGGTGTGATAACTCGTATAATTATATAGTTTTTAGTTATGTTTTATTATTGTTTTGTGTCAAATACGAGTTATTATTGTTTAGTCTAATTGTGTTTATGATCTTTTATATTTTTATGTAATTTGGTGTTTTTCACAAGTTTCTTTAAGTGATTTCAGATTACTAGAATTTAGGGCAAATCCAGTTCAGTTCCAGTTCCGACACCTTTTGCCATATCAGCTATATCTGGAGTTTCACTGAAGCAATAAGGCTAAAATTTGTAGCCGTGCAAAGCTAAGAGGCATATCTATCTTTTTCATGTTTTACACTTCTTGAAACGGAGTCGTTTTCCCTAGCGAAATCGACCATCAAGTTGGCTGATGTGCAATGACGTCTGTGCTGACCTGTTTTCGTATTTTGCCCATATCTGCTTATCCACATCAGCAAATGAGCTGATTCCAACGGCTATGGATCCGTAACTGATAGGGGAACCTTTTTCTAGAAGACCATGTGATCAGATCAGGCCTCCAACATTGACGAAATCGACCATCAAGTTGGCTGATCAAAATTGTCATACAATATGACGAAAATTGTTAGAAAAATTCACCCACCTATTATACCTACCTTTGAAATTTGTAAAGCTTGTCTCTTGTCATTTAGCCCTCCAAAATGTGTATAAATAGAGGGCCTTGGATGATTGTAGAGGATCATATTGTACATAGGTAGGATATTAGCCATTTTAATAAAATTCTCTAAGTTTTCTTCTTCTTTCTTTTCTCTAGTTTTCTTTCTTTTCTCTAGTTTTCTTTTTCTTTAGAGAGAGCAAGAGGTTGGATAATTAATATTCTTCCTCTTCTTCTTTCTTTCTTTTATTTTCTTCTTAGATTTTCTTTAATTTTATGTTTATGTTTATAATGCCTATGCTAGGCTAAACTTCTATTTGGTTAAGGGTGATTTCAAAGCCCTAGACATGTTTTGTGATTGATTTTCAGATTCTATCTATCATTAATTTTCTATCAAAGTTGCTTATGTTCTTCTACAAGAATTGTTCATGATGTTGTCTAGATTTATTTAGGTGTACAACTAGATAGATCTTGATAATTATCTATTGCTAGTTTAGGAGTCTTGATCCGTGTAATTGTCTTGATTTCCTATTCATAAGTGGCAATTTGTGATTAATGATTATGGTCAAGTTTTCAATAATTGCAAAGTGGAACATAACCTAAGTTGAACAATCTGAGCTTATGTGTTTGTTGCTTAGATCAACCTATCTTTCTCATCATAAAGCTGCCATTAAATTGAATTTAGAGAGCTTATTCTAGGTTGTTTAATGGTTAGAGATTAAATAGAGAGCTTGTTCTATTTAACGACAAACTAAGGAAAGATTGGGGTAACAGAGCTTGTTGTTATCTACGGTTGTTAACTTTGATAGTTGGTTGATATTGATAGATCTGAAATTGATTCTTAATGATGTCTAGTGGTGGAGAATGAAACCTTAACCATATTTTTCATATTTGATTCTTCTTACTTATTTGTTTTCTTACTTTTAGTTTGCTTATTTTTTATATTTATTTTTATTGGCTGGTTATACCGCCTAATTTGTATATTAACTTTGTTTTATTTTTATTGGCTGGTTATACCGCCTAATTTAGTATATATATTTTTATTGGCTGGTTATACCGCCTAATTTAGTATATATATTTTTATTGGCTGGTTATACCGCCTTGCATCTTATTCTTATTATTTACTTTAGTTTAAATCTGGCTTCAAAAACCCCTTTTCTTTTATTGTTTTCTTTGAACGTAAGTTATAAACTATTAACTTATAAACTAAAACCCAATCCCTGAGGACTCGACCCTTGCTAACTACTATACTTACAATTGATCTTTTTAGTGCAAGGTTAAATAAGATACACTCTTTTGGGTGCATCAGGTCCCAACTATTTCTGAGGTTTTTGAGATGTCATTATGCTCTCGGTTGTACATGGTTCTGGTGCAGGATCAACTTTAGGTCCTGCTTCTACCTTCGTTTTCTCTTTAGGTACACATATCTGGTTTGCTGTTGGTTTTATTGGGCATTGTTTCTTAAGATGGCCAAAAACCTTGTAATGGGAGCATTTGGGAGGTATCCATACTACCTCAATTGAAATCACTGTTGATGGAAACTCAATTAAGAGTTGTAAACCCAAGTGCAGGTTATGTTCAAGTAATAAATTCTCGGGTGTCCGAGGTCGAACCACAGGGAAGCGTATTAGTAAGTATAAGTTTATAAATATATAAGAAAAAGAAAGTAAACAAGATATTAGGGAATCAACAACAAAACAAAATAAACAAGATATTAGAGAACAAAATAAATAAAATAACATAAAAGAAATTAAACAAAATATAAAAAACAATAAGAAAGGATGTTGAGGTTAGAGAATCCACTCTTGGTGTTATGCTAAGATTAATCTTGTTTTATTACACAATTGAAATCCACACATAAGGGAGGTTCCAATCGGAAGGTTTAGCAATTCAGTCCAAATTGTCCAACGTCCATAGCATATGATATTATGTTCATTTGGTGTCCTCAAAACTCATAAAAAGAGTCCAAGCATTCCTTATGCCAAGGTATATGTCTACAACAAATCAAGGTTATGAAACCAAGCATTTACTGTGCCATTTTCATTGTCAATAATGAATCAAGATCTCTACTTTGCAAGTATGATTTTAAACCAAAAGAAAATATTATCTATGCTAGTGCTTATAAATGATGATTCATTTTAGCTCATGTTTAAGAGACTAACCTTAGCATTTACCAAGAGCTTCACCTCATCACCTCAACAATATGATTAGAAACACATACTAGATATGAATAAAATGAAAAGAAATGTAAGAAGAAAAAGAAAACTAGAGAAAGGAAAGAAAAAGAAAACTTAGAGAATTTTATTACAATGGCTATCCTACCAATGTATCAATGTATCCCAATACTCATCCAAGGCCCTCTATTTATACACATTTTGGAGGGCTAAATGACAAGAGACAAGCTTTACAAATTTCAAAGGTAGGTATAATAGGTGGGTGCATTTTTCTAACAATTTTCGTCATATTGTATGACAATTCTGATCAGCCAGCTTGATGGTCGATTTTGTCAATGTTGGAGGCTCGATCTGATAAAATAGTCTTCTAGAAAAATATACCCCTATCAGTTACGGATCCATAGCCGTTGGAATCAGATCATTTGCGCACGTGGATCGGGAGATATGGTCAAAATACCAAAACGGTGCAGAACAGACGTCATTGCACATCAGCCAACTTGATGGTCGATTTCGCTAGGGAAAACGACTCCGTTTCAAGAATTGTAAAACATGAAAAAGATAGATATGCCTCTTAGCTTTGCAGGGATACAAAGTTCAGCCTTATTGCTTCAGTGAAACTCGAGATATAGCTGATATGGCAAAAGGTGTCGGAACTGGAACTGAACTGGATTTGCCCTTAATTCTAGTAATCTGAAATCACTCAAAGAAACTTGTGAAAAACACCAAATTACATAAAAATATAAAAGATCATAAACACAATTAGACTAAACAATAATAACTCGTATTTGACACAAAACAATAATAAAACATAACTAAAAACTATATAATTATACGAGTTATCACACCCCCATACTTAGATTGTTGCTAGTCCCTAGCAACGACTCAATAAAAATAAAATAAGAAAATCTAATCTAATCCATTTTCGTAGGAAATCACGGTGGCACTTAGCATGTGACACAAGCCTTTAAACCCCTAGGTGTCCCTAGTGGACGAGTTTAGTCTCGTGAGGGTTTACTAGGACGATACCCACAAACATTGAAGACATAAGAAAAACTAAAAATAATAATTATAACTAATCCTTCCAATATAAATTAGAGATAATCATTGGACAAGTCTTAAAAACTAATCAATAGCTTAAAGAAATTCACAAAAAATCTTGCTTGAATGTAAATAGTTGAGTTAAGCCAATATTAACATAACATATTTCAATCAAAATAGTGCATATTCAAACTTAATCTCAACTTCTCACATGGGATACTCTCTTGATTTTCACTCTTTAAAGTAGTGGTAAAGTGTTTACACTCAATCAATCTCATGAAAACACTTCTACCATATGCTTGCTTGTCCACCTATTCTCCACTATTTAGATCATACAACTTCATAAATCAAGAGGTCTTTATTCAAGGTTGTAATGGGGCCAAAGGGTTATAATGTGGTTAAAGAACAAAAGGATAAAGATATCACAAAGGTTCCAAAGAGTTCATAGATTTTAGAGACATAATAAGATCATACAAATAAAACTTCTCAAAACTCTTATAAAGCACATAATAACATAGGCTAAATATTCATGTTGAGCCTTTGCATCATTCTAACCAACTTTGTAACATCTTTTTCTAGAAGTTCAAGAGAAGATTTTTTTTTTTTTTTAATATGGGAATGTATTTGACAATGATCCCTTTCTTTTTCTCTTGACTTTTTCTTTTCTTTTCTTCCCCCACACTTATCTTTTGTTTCTAACCCAAATTTTCAAATAAAAATATCCCTTGTTTTTTTGCAATATGTCTCAAAATATAAAATTCATCTTTAGAACAAGGGTAAGGATATAAGCATATTTAGGCTAGGTGTAAGTTGTGGTTACCAATAAAACAACATATTTAATGTAGGCTCAAATTGGCTCACTAGTGGGGATGTTCTCGTAGAACATTAATAATGGATGGCTGTTTGGCTCTGGTTATAATCCTAATGCCTCTATCATATTCATGTTGTCACATGTATCAATATAGTCTCAAACAGTTTAAAGCAAGTTCTAGAGAATCATGTAATCATAAGAGCACTCAAGAAAGAAATTAGATTGATTTGTATAATGCATCAATCATTATAGGCTCAAAAACTCACAAAGATGATTATACAAGTCAGATTAAGTCTAAACATGCTTCTTTCTCAATCAACATATCATATTAACATTGGCTCATAAAAAGGTTGACATCAAGCTCAATTCTCATGAAAATCTTCTCACTAATAAATCTGTTTTAGACTTATGCAATTCATATCTCATCATTGTATTGAAAGTAACTAAAAAAAAAACACACTAAGTCTAAACATGCTTTTTTTTTTTTGTTTTTTTTTTGTTTTTTTTTTGTTTTTTTTTTTGTTTTTTTGAAGAAGAAGATTAAATCAAACTGACAAGGTATGTCTCAAGTCTCCCTTACTCAGACCTTGTTCAGAATGAATACTTCTAAATGTCTTAAAACACAACAAATTTTTTTTTTTTAGCAAAATATGTCCCTTACCCCCTACTAAAATATGACATTGTCCCCAATGTCAAATTTTAAAGGTAGAATTTAGGAGATATTACCTGCAGAGGTTGCTAACCACTTATTATAACTGAGACACAACAAGCAAAATGTTAGATAATGTCACAAAGACAAAGTGCAATCCACTCCTTGCTCGTCCATATCTCTTTTTCTTTTTCCGAGCGTTTGCGAAACAACCGTAGCAGATAAACACTCATAAGCTTGTAGCTTTTTGAGTAAATCTTCAATGGTTGTAGCAGAAATTATGGTTCTCCTTGCCTCTGAAAACATGAATCCATTATCCACAGCATTATCTAAATATGAAAGTAAATTACTAAAATAACCATTAATATTAAGCAAACCAATGGGTTTCTTATTTGTGACCAAAGATGACCAAGAAGCCACGCAAGCTATTTCTTCCAATGTACCTAGACCTCCTGGTAAAGCAATGAATGCATCGGCAGAATGGTACATGATTGTCATCCGTTCAGGGATACTCCAGACTTGTATTTCTTTACCCACGGTAGGTCCACAAAAATCTGTGAATAGTTTTGGCACGATTCCTAGAACTGGACTTCCTCCGGCGTGTGCTGCTGTAGCGACTGCTCCCATTAGACCCGTACTACCGCCTCCATAAATCAACTGGATCTTTTGTTGGGCAAGTATTACTCCAACTCTTATGGCTTCATCAGCGAATATGTTATTTTTCCCTGGATAAGCACCTCCAAAGACACAAATTTTTTTAATGCGCTGGGACGAAGTGCTTTCCATTTTTTTTTTCGAGTGCCTGAAAGAGAATGAGTACATGGTGTAATATATAGAGGACTGAGTAGTGAATCAGACAAGAGTAATAATGTCGCCGAAAGTGTATTTGACCTGTCAGAAGAAAATGTTAACCTAACAAAAGATTTTTGCGTGATTTCAGAAAGAAAATCAAAAAGAGAAGAAAAATCAACCGTAAAAGTCCAATGCAAAAAATACAAGAATAATTACACAAATCGAACAACACGTAAATTAAACCGAAATGAAGTTATTGCAAATCAAACCAAAAGCTGAGAAGTCATTTATTGTAGTTGTGATTGTGGCTCACATCTTCCTCTGGTTTTACGTCCAGAAACGGCTTAAACGCCTTCTATGAGTCGAGGATATGCTTCCCATCCAGTTTTCTTACAAGCTGGCAAACAGGGTCTTTTAACATCAGATTCCCAAGATGTTGCCATTCCCTTTGGAATTGCGGCCATAAATCAAGAATTTCTCTTTGTACGTCTCCACTAGGATGCGTCTCAAGAGAAAGTTGGATATTACCCAAATTCTCCTTACTCAGTCCATCCTTAATGAATTCAATTTTATCATCTCGATTAGAGGACGGAATCCCAATAGAACGACATTTACCGTTACACGTCCATCGTGCACACTTGTGGCAATTTGAACTCATGCGCTTTGCTCGTCGCTTCTTTGCATAAGTGCTTCTACCTGTACCTGGTAAATGCAAAACAGGAAGATATTCATCTTCACGTACCTTGGCTTCAATTATCCAACGTATGTCTTCAGGAATCCCTTTGTTCATAAGCATTCTTAATCTTTCTAATCGAACTTGGTAAAGCTTCAGTAAAATATTCCGAGGAAAAGGAGGAAATCGTTTCTGCAATCTTTTGAGAATATCATCCATCCTGAAAAAAAAAATGAAATAAAATAAAATGAAAGAGAAATTTATATACAATATCAGTTTTGTGGGTAGCTGATGGAACCGACTTAAATAATCACGGAGTACCGTTATCCGCCATTTAACCGGAAAAAAATGAATTTTTTTTTTTTTTTTTTTTTTTGAAGATTAGTAAAAATTATATTTACATCTAGTTATTTTCAAAACAAGGATCAGAAAAAAAAACAACCTCTTCTTGAGTAACATGATTTTCCAAAAAGAGTTTGAGTCTTTGTCCATTTACCTTGAATACGTTACCATTTTGAGGATTCTCAATGTCAACTGCTCCATAATGATACACATGCTTAACCACAAATGGGCCAGTCCATCTTGATCTCAACTTACCAGGAAATATGTGAAGTCTAGAATTATAAAGTAGAACTTTTTGCCCAACATCAAATGTTTTTCTTGAAATTAACTTGTCATGAAAGGCTTTAGTTCTTTCTTTATGAATTTTAGAATTCTCATATGCATCATTTCTGAGTTCCTCAAGTTCATTTATGACTGGAAAAGTTTCATTCTCACCCAAAAAGGAATATTTTAGCTCGGATGGCAATGGTTTTAAATCCAGCTTGGGTGGTTCAATAGTTGATGGTACAGTGACATTTGTGAGTGATGGAAGTTCCTCAAACTTTTGTTTCCAACAATGCTTAACCTGAAAAGAATTTAACAAAGAATCAGTGTGTGAAATTTCTGAAGCATTATCAAACTCACATTCAATTAAATAAGCTTCTAAAGGATCATGAAATGTGGTAGTGGTGAGATGTTCATGAACAAGTTCTTCAATGAAATTCACTTCATGTACTTCTGAATCATCACCAGGTTGCTTGCAAGTGTTGAACACATTTAATTCTAAAGTCATATTTCCAAAAGAAATGTTCAACATACCATTCCTGCAATTTATCAGAGCATTAGAAGTTGCAAGAAATGGACGGCCTAATATAACAGGAATTTGAACATTTGGATTTGAAACAGGATGTGTGTCCAAAACAATAAAATCAACAGGGAAGTAAAAATTATCAATTTGAACCAAAACATCTTCAACTATCCCTCGAGGAATTTTTACAGAACGATCAGCTAGTTGAAGTGTAACAGGTGTTTCCTTGAGTTCACCTAAACTTAACTGTTGATAAACAGAAAAAGGCAAAAGATTAACACTAGCACCAAGATCAAGCAATGCACGTTCTATTCTAGTGTTTCCAATGATGCATGAGATTGTTGGACATCCAGGATCTTTGAATTTTGGTGGAGTAAGGTGCTGAATGATTGAGCTCACACTTTCCGTCAGAAATGCTTTCTTTTGTACATTATGTTTCCTTTTAACTGTGCACATGTCCTTCAAAAATTTAGCATAAGATGGAACTTGTTTGATTGCATCCAATAAAGGAATGTTAATCTTAACTTGTTTGAAAAGTTCATAAATTTCTGCATTTTGATTCAAATTCTTTATTGTTTGCAACCTTTGAGGAAAAGGAGCAGGATGCATACCTTTTTCTTTGTCCAAATTTTCAAGAAGTTCAGACTTACCATCATCCTTACCAATACTTTTCGGAGGGGAAGGAGGATCTTGGTCTTTTGATGGAATCTTTTTGTCAATTGCCTTTCCACTTCGAAGAGTTGTGATAGAACTGGCATTTTCCTGTTGAGTTTCATTGGAGCAAGAAACAAGACATTGAGTAGAAGGGTTAGGCTGAGGTTGAGCAGGAAACTTACCTTTTTCTTGAGTGCGTAATGAAGCTGTCAATGTGGACAAGGTGTTTTTGATCTCATTGATGTCCTGTGAAGTCCGGCTATTCACATTTGCTTGTGTTTGCATGAATGCTTGCAATGTTTCTTCCAAGGTTTGTACACGTGAAGGTTGATAGGAAAAAGTGTTGCCCGGCTTTTGAGATTGTGGTACCTGAACATGATTATTATTCCGCCAACTGAAGTTGGGATGATTTCTCCATTCAGGGTTATACGTTTCAGAGTAAGGAGGAGGAAAAGGCTTTTTAAATGTGTTTATGGAATTTACTTGATCATGCAACGCTTCTTTAAGAATGGGAATGTTTGGACATTCAGAAGTGGGGTGTCCCATGATTTCACAAATTCCACAACTTTCTTCATTTTTAACCGTTTTGACTTCTTTTACTTCTCTAAGTTCCATGGCTTCAATCTTTCTAGCCAAATTAGCTACTTTAGCTTTTATCTCATCTTCTTGACTAAAATGATATTTTCCTCTGTTAGAAACAACATTAGATCTATTGGAACTTTCAGAGGAATTATCTGTGTGCCAGGCTTGAGAGTTATCTGCCAAATGGTCTAAGTAGTCAAAGGCTTCTTCAGGTTCTTTTTCTAGAAACTCACCGTTACACATTGTTTCAACAAATTGTTTAGTTTCGGGAGTTAAACTTTCATAAAAGAAACTAATAAGACGCCATTTTTCAAAACCATGATGTGGACAAGAACTTAACAAATCTTTAAAACGATCCCAGCACTGAAAAAATGCTTCATTTTGATTTTGATTGAAATTTTGAATCTGTCTTTTCAAAGCAGTAGTTTTATGTGCTGGGAAAAATTTCTTTAGAAACTCAGTTTGTAATTCTTGCCATGTGCCAATTGACCTTGGTTTTAAATTATGAAGCCAAAATTTTACTTTATCTTTTAAAGAAAAAGGAAATAATTTTAGCTTGACAATTTCATTTGTGCATTGTTGGTCATTAAAGGTGACACATACATCTTCGAAGTCTTTTAGAAACGAGTAAGCACTTTCCGATTCTAACCCATAGAAATTTGGAAGCAAAGCTATCATACCTGGTTTAAAACGAAAGTTGTTTGCATTGAGAGGAAAAATAAAACAAGAGGGTGATGAGCTTCGAGTTGGTTGCAAGTAGTCACGCATGGTGCGTACTTGTCTGTTCTCATCTTCAGCATGAACACTTTCATTGTCAGCCATGGTAGGAGTTGTATTAGAAAGATTACCTGAAAAAGTTTCACAATAAAATCTAACTAAACGACGAGATCTAAAATCACGTCGCCAAACAAGCATAAAACAAAGTTAATATACAGATTAGGCGGTATAACCAGCCAACAAGCATAAAACAAAGTTAATATACAAATTAGGCGGTATAACCAGCCAATAAAAATAAAACAAAGTTAATATACAATATAAATATAAATATATAGAAAATTAGGCGGTATAACCAGCCAATAAAAATAAATATACTTATAAACTTATATACTTAGTATTGCTTCCCCGGCAACGGCGCCAAAAACTTGATGGAAACTCAATTAAGAGTTGTAAACCCAAGTGCAGGTTATGTTCAAGTAATAAATTCTCGGGTGTCCGAGGTCGAACCACAGGGAAGCGTATTAGTAAGTATAAGTTTATAAATATATAAGAAAAAGAAAGTAAACAAGATATTAGGGAATCAACAACAAAACAAAATAAACAAGATATTAGAGAACAAAATAAATAAAATAACATAAAAGAAATTAAACAAAATATAAAAAACAATAAGAAAGGATGTTGAGGTTAGAGAATCCACTCTTGGTGTTATGCTAAGATTAATCTTGTTTTATTACACAATTGAAATCCACACATAAGGGAGGTTCCAATCGGAAGGTTTAGCAATTCAGTCCAAATTGTCCAACGTCCATAGCATATGATATTATGTTCATTTGGTGTCCTCAAAACTCATAAAAAGAGTCCAAGCATTCCTTATGCCAAGGTATATGTCTACAACAAATCAAGGTTATGAAACCAAGCATTTACTGTGCCATTTTCATTGTCAATAATGAATCAAGATCTCTACTTTGCAAGTATGATTTTAAACCAAAAGAAAATATTATCTATGCTAGTGCTTATAAATGATGATTCATTTTAGCTCATGTTTAAGAGACTAACCTTAGCATTTACCAAGAGCTTCACCTCATCACCTCAACAATATGATTAGAAACACATACTAGATATGAATAAAATGAAAAGAAATGTAAGAAGAAAAAGAAAACTAGAGAAAGGAAAGAAAAAGAAAACTTAGAGAATTTTATTACAATGGCTATCCTACCAATGTATCAATGTATCCCAATACTCATCCAAGGCCCTCTATTTATACACATTTTGGAGGGCTAAATGACAAGAGACAAGCTTTACAAATTTCAAAGGTAGGTATAATAGGTGGGTGCATTTTTCTAACAATTTTCGTCATATTGTATGACAATTCTGATCAGCCAGCTTTATGGTCGATTTTGTCAATGTTGGAGGCTCGATCTGATAAAATGGTCTTCTAGAAAAATATACCCCTATCAGTTACGGATCCATAGCCGTTGGAATCAGATCATTTGCGCACGTGGATCGGGAGATATGGTCAAAATACCAAAACGGTGCAGAACAGACGTCATTGCACATCAGCCAACTTGATGGTCGATTTCGCTAGGGAAAACGACTCCGTTTCAAGAAGTGTAAAACATGAAAAAGATAGATATGCCTCTTAGCTTTGCAGGGATACAAAGTTCAGCCTTATTGCTTCAGTGAAACTCGAGATATAGCTGATATGGCAAAAGGTGTCGGAACTGGAACTGAACTGGATTTGCCCTTAATTCTAGTAATCTGAAATCACTCAAAGAAACTTGTGAAAAACACCAAATTACATAAAAATATAAAAGATCATAAACACAATTAGACTAAACAATAATAACTCGTATTTGACACAAAACAATAATAAAACATAACTAAAAACTATATAATTATACGAGTTATCAACTGTAATGACTCCATCCCTCAACTCCACCTCAATGGACATTGGTATCTCTATTTCCACATCAATTTCAACACAGAGCTTAGCAAACTCATGCTTCTATTGGAGGGCAGTGACCTTGTCCATGTACAGGGGTTGGCCCAGTGCACTTGCAATGTATCCAAGTCCAGTCTTGGTTTACAGCTCCAAGGGGACATTTCCCAGTTTGATCCAAATAGGCACTCTTTTCATATCAAACTCTAATGACTTAAGTCCTGGCTTCCATTTCCTCATGATGATGACCTTGTTCTGAATAGGCCAGGGGCCAGATTCAACAACCAGTCTCTCGTTCTCTGGCTCGGGAATTGGATTAGGTAAAGTCTAAGGCCAGCGGACTTAATCTTAATTGTTCCTTCTCTTCCCCAAAGAAAATTGACCAATTTATGGAATTGGCTGTAATTTGGAGCTTACCCAAAAATTGGCCGACAACAGTGTTTTGCCATTGATTGGATCCTTCATCAAGGACTTTCTTAGGTGGTTTGACAATGATCTTTCCATTTTGCTTGCCAGGAGGAAAGAATTGCAGCGATTGATCAGTGCTCGAGGAGAAGAGTGATCTCCAATCAGAAAGCTTACTGTTATGAACATCTCCTGTTTCAGTTATAACTATTTTTTCCTTCATTACTGTAGAACTCTCCCGAGCTTTCTCTTTCTCACCAGCTCCATTGCTGATCACAATCGAGATTAGGGGGAATTCAGATTCTAGGCACAAATCACAAGTTGCTGGATATGTAGAATCCAGCACAACTTTGTCCACCATTGAAGCTCGAGATTGCCTAAGCTTCCCACTATATTGAGATCCACCATTTCACAGATTACACTTTGATCTTCGATCAAGCAAAATAAGATAGAATCGCTGGTGAATTAGGGAAGATTGATACAGAAATCAAGAAAAATCGTGAGGAATTGAGTGAGAAAATCTAAGATTCTCGGACTCATGTTAGACCTGCTAATGTGAGCCGAGAGAAAAGATAATTTGTATGGCATTTATTGTCTTCATTTTCAGCTAATATACTGGTCTATCTTGGCCTTCTTGTTCATGTAGACTTCCAATATCTATTATACTTGCCTGATATATGCTTTCTCTTTTAACAGCCAAGACCATATGAGTTAAAGCAAATTGTTAGTGAATGGATCTTAACTTGTTTGCAAGATGCCATAAATTGTCTTGTCCAAAAGCAAGTATGTTGTGCTCATGAAAATGCATTTATGCTCCTGAAAGTTTTCAGGAATATGTGGCGAATTTAATATAAATGTCCCATTTTAGAAAGAACATGTATAGTTGTATACCATTCATCTAATTTGCTGGATGCAGATTCATGGATAAATTACTCCCCCTCTTAATTTGTTACTGTTTTATTTGACAATATGCCATGACCCTTCAACTTTACCACATTGGTTATTGTTGATGAAATAAATAAAAAATTGTGTTGCAGAAGTGTTATTCAAAGGGGGGGGTTAAAAGTTTTTATGTTCTCTTAGATCATTTTCCTTCTCTTTGCAACTCAGTATTTTACAGATGGTATCCTTAAAATTTCCCTCTTATTTTCAGTTATTGATGAGTTGTTTCTTTATGATTTTCTTGCATTAATAACAGTATTAATGTTCTATGGATGTAGGGATGGCAAAACCCGATCCGACCGATGGATTTCGCACCGATCCGCTCCGAATGGAGAGGTTTTTTTTTTGGAGCGGGGTGGAGCGGAGCAGTTTTGGTAAATGCTTGCTCCACTCCGCCCCGCCCCGACTTTTGAAATTACTATTTTATCTTTCAAAATATTTTATATTTTTTCTTATATTTTTAATATATATTAGATATATATACTAAAATCATATATATACTAATATTTTATATCTATACTTTTAGTATATATGTATTATATATATTATATTAAAGATTTTTATATACTAAAGTTATGTTCATGAATAAATTATAATATAATTTTTTACAATATTAAGTTAAAAATAATTAATATAAATTGGGGTGTAGCAGAGTGGAGCACCGTGGAGCGGTTATGGATGTAACCGACATCCATGGATGTGGATGTTTCCAACATCCATGCAAGAGTGGGGTGGAGGTGGATAAGGCAATATCCGCCCCCACCCCGCTCCATTGCCATCCCTATATGGATGGTTATTGATCAATAACCTCTTTTTGCTCATTTAGCAAGAGCCTCTCATGCTATGCATGAGGATATACAACAGTGGTATTTATAAAGTCAACATTTTTTATAATATCGTCCTGTTAAAGCATGATATCTTCTATCAATAAAACATAAAACTATTCAAATGAATGTTTACTATTGACAATGCTTCCTGATATCTGCTTTGAAAAAGAAATTAATATACTTGGAGATAATTTTATTTATTTATATTATGATATTGTATTGTTGGTGGCTTTCATTTTTTTTATTCTGTAGACTGTAGTTACTAATAACTGGGACCATGAGATAATATCACAGTATAAGATATATTCATATTAGGAATTTGTCAGAAATTTAATTCCTATAAATTGTGGGTGTTACTATATTGCTCCTAACAAATTTACTATTTCATTTGTTGTTTAAGATGTGCAGGAAATAAATGAGCAATGGAGCTTTGTCCCTTATGTGGTAAGCTTGCCATCTTTGGGGGCATTGAACATGGGTCACTCTCTAAGGAAGATCTTTGGAGAAAAGCGAAGGTTTGCAAACAGATATATGAGGATGAACTAAGCAAGTTAGATGGTGATTCTTCATTAAAAAATAAAAAGCCAAAGAGAACAGCAAGGATGGAACCAAAGCCAGCTCCAGGGACACAACAGCATATGACAGCGATGAAACAATGAGATGATAAAGAAGATAAACATTGCTTACAATAATCTTGCTTCTGAAACTTTGTAAACGGAGTTTATATGAACGAGCTAAAAAAATTGGTTTTATAAGCTTGTTTTACTTAAGCCATATGCATTACAGGTCTAAGAACATTGCTTAGAGAGAGAGAGACTGTTGCCATTGCCCTCCCTTTGAGCTAGCATCTATATGATGCTCATTCTGTACTAATTATCCCCATTTTAAAGTCAAAATAATTTGAACTATATGATGTATGCTCTCTAACTTTACAACTCAGGCAATCATTTTTAGGCATTATTTATCTTGTATTAGTTTGAAATTCAACCTCGAAAATCCTTATTATGTCCATGAACAAACTCCGAATGCTTGATGAAGATTTTTTTTTTGGCCGAAATTAAGAGCTTCCCCCATTACATTTTTAATGCATAATTGGAGTCATTTGTATTGCAAATGTCATGTAAGTGCACATCTAGCACCACCGTCTGGCTCATTGGGCTCAAATCATGGAGCCTTTTTTACAGATAAAAGGTCCCCTCTGTTGCCCAAATCTAACTCCAACCTAAGTCCAGCTTAAGAAAAACCTCAAATCGCAAGTACCACTACTACCAATTTGGACAAGGAAAAGTCAAATGAACATGGTCCTAGACTAGTCTACTAGTAAAATTTTGAAGGGTAAAAAAGATAAAAGCTTTCATGTCGTAGGTGTCCATGAGCCAGATTGACCTATGGGATTGATATCTGTAAAGGTTTATTCAATGTTAGGCTTGACTCACCTATTAAAATTAATTTAAATATGTTATTATATAAAATATTATTAAAATATTAAAAATAAATTTATATTAATATTTTAAAATTAAATATAAAATAATTTTTTATTAATCAAATAATATTTCATGGTTGGTATCCAAACTTGAAAAATCTTATTCAAGGATCGACTTGAGTTAAGCCAAGCTTGCAAACTAAATAGATTGCTCGGCCTATGAATAAGTCTATTATTCTTTCTTTGTTGTTAGTTCTCTTTCCCCTCAATTTATTTATTTCTTATTACTATTATTAACTTGTTGTCAAGGGGATTTTTGTGGGGGTGACGTAGAAGGTGAAGTGTACAAGAATTGTTGACGTGGTGTTAGATGGAGTCGCCGTTAGTATGGAGCAAAAAGTGTTGGATTTGGGATGAAAGACTGATCGGCACCCCTTTACTGGGTTTTAAATCAATCTATAATTATTCTTGGCCCAAAGTGGCGAGAAGACTAAGAAGCATTGGATTTTTCCTGACAATGGTTCAGTTTGGGATCGAGTAAATCCGAGTGATGCGCGTTAGTGGTGAAGAGAGAGAGGGAGATAAGGGAATTAAGGGTGAATAGGGCCCAAATACGCTTAAACACAATGAGGATAAAAACGAAAGGCATGGAGGTGAGAAACAACACGATAACAAATATGCTCTATTCACCTATGTTTTGGAACTCGAAAGTAGAGTAATAAATGGTAAAGAAATATAAGGAATAATTACGACTAAAAAATAGAATTCTAAATATAAAATTGCGTAATAGAGTAATGGAATACAATACATTGAGAGGATTTGGGAAAGGATAAAGACATGGTTACATTTAAGGAGATCTAAAGGCCTAATTAAGAGAGAATGCATTGAGGCTGGGTGATGACATGGGAGCATTGCTTTGCTTCTGGAGGAATTCGCATAAAGTGTCGGTGCTTTCGAACTTGTCCTATTTTTTTGTATGGAGAAGGGTCTTATTTATAGCTGTATTTGGATAAGGAGATTATCCGACCATAACATTATTGTTCGGTTATTGGTGGAGGGAGGATATTCACCGGCTTGAAACAGTCTCATACAGTAAGAATATGAAGCCAGTGGTGCTAGACGTGACCTCTAAGTGGTCCATTGAAGCATGTATTTGACGGTGAGCTATTGTCTTCTATTCGGGATGCAACTATCTACTGCGTGAGTAACTATATTTACGGTTGGTTTCTGGTCACTTCACATTTAATGCTATGAGGAAGCATGAAACATCACAAGTGGCTTGTGAATGAGATCTCTAACTATGTTGTTAAAAGATCTAGGTAGGCCCAATAAATCTCTCATCCCTTAGTTAGACATCCAATGGTAGCTCTGAACCTCCAAGCACAACTGAGAGACGTATAGGAGTAACCAAGATGCCATCAAGTCTTTCTTGACCAACCAAACCACAACTCCCAATAAGTATCCATTGAAATCGTAGGCCTAGACTACGTACTTGCTTGAGAAATAGAAGAATTACTGAAACTAGTGGAGGAAAGACAATAAGCGAAGATCCTGGGAGGAATTAGAAAGGAAATGAAAGGAGAATAGGCTTATATGACTATCATGGTATCTTGGTGGGTTGAACGGTTGAAGATGGCGTTTTAAAGTGGTTGCCAAGGGTGTTGCTTTGTTCATCTCAGCCGTACGATCAGCGGTAAGGCCTTGAAGCAATTCTCAATTTTTTGCCCTCTTCTCGATACTTAGTGTTGCTTCAAGGTGATTTCCAGCGGTGTGATACCTCAAGATAGCTCCCCGATGGCTTATTCAGTGCAGCTATTCGTGGAAGAAATATTCAACGATAGAGGCACTGGAGTGGATATTCATCGGTAAGGAGAAAATTTTCAGCGGTAAATACATCCATGTTCCAGTAGGCTTTACTTGGGTCATCCAGTTGACTTTGATTAAACTTTGACTTTGCATGTGACTTGGACTTTGCATGTTGTTGATCACCGTTGACGTTTGGGCTAATGGTCTTACCGGTGAGAGCGTTTGATTACTTGAAGTTTGCACCGCCTGTGGCTCCTAGTTAGGCATGTCCTTAACATTAGAGCTCCGGCTATCAGATGGCCTCGTTTCAATTGACATGCTACGATTGAAAAGGGCAAAACAAGCAGGATAGGTAGAACTGGTGTGGGGATAATGCATGAGGTGGTTAATTGATCATAAAATAACTTAGACTTGAGGGAATTTAAACAAGAAATAATATGGAACTTCCTTTGGAAATTGTGGTCTCGACAGAGACATGTCTCAAAATAATGTATTCGGCGGTAGGTAATTGGTTTGTTATGCTACTTGTGCTACGGCTGACATTGCACGGAATAGGGCAACAATGACTACTAGTGATGCTATGGCCGACAATGACAAAGTAAGTGGAATATGTGATAGAATGATCATAGAGTAATTAACCAATCATATATAACTTAGACTTGAAGGAATTTGGATAAAAGGGATAAAGGAAAAATGTACTTCCCTGAGAGATTGCGATCTCGACCGAGGCACATCTTGAAATAATGTATCCGATGGTAGATGATTGGATTTACTTCTATCGCTTGTGCTACAACTAACAATGAGTGAAATAGGGACAACAATAATTGATGGTGATGCTATGGCTATGGCTGGTGAAACATGAGTGCTGATGGAGGTCGTATGAAAGGTGTGTTATGTGGTAGGCTTAGCTAACGATGATAATAGTAGAAGTTGGGTGCAACAATTGGTAAGTCTTTCCCAAGTGTTAGGCACACTATGTGGTCGATACAGTTAGTCGCAAGCTAGCTAAAGCCACCTCGTCGCTAGTCTAGGGAAAAGCTGAGGGCGTGCCACCACAGTTGGCTAAAAGGAGCTAGTGTCGTGGGCCACCGCATCGTCGGGGGTGCAGGTTTGGAAGAGCTGTCGTTTTATTCTTTATACTTATGGAGGGGAGAGAGATTGTCAAGGCTCAAAGTATGGCATTTCCAAGGGTAAGTAAAATATTTTCGACGGTGGCTTGTCATAGGGTCTTACCGCTGACATTGGTATTAGTGATGGGAGTTTTAAAAATTTGGGTGTTAGGACATAATTTGGGCTTGGTTGGTGAGGGCTTAAAACTTATTGGCTATAGGTTTGGACTGGTAAAGGATTTTATCAAATAAAATGGAGAAACTGTGCTGAGCTGAGGCTTGACACACTTTGGGCTCGGTCAAAATTAGCACATCGCAATTTTGAAATCAACAAACCAAAATCAAATGTTTTGATTAAATGTTCAATTTAGGATCTAACATTTGGGTTGATTCTCAATTAAGAATCACATATTTTATTTGATCCGAATTAAGACCAAACCTTTTTGGGTTGCTTAAATAAAGATTTCTTTTTACATAATTGTCAAATAGTGACACATGGCATCTACACCTGCCATCTTGAAAGTTTGAGGTAAGATTAAACACTAACGTTATATTTGGTTCACTTAATGGAATAGAGAGAGAATGAAATAATTGTTTGGTAGGAATGAAATAGAAAGAGAATATGTATTGCATAATTTGATTAATAGAGAAATAATATTATTATATTATTTGGTTGGTTAAAATGGTATTAAAGAATATGTAAGGAATATGTATAAATAACTATTTTGCCCTTGAATTCAATAAATAATATTTTATTTATAAAATTAAATTTATTTTGTTAATCTCTTATGACTTGTTATTAATATATAAAAAATAATTAAATGTATCATATTTATAAATTATAAAAATATTAAAATTAAAATAATAATATTTAAAAAACAATTATATTATATTAATATTTAAAAAACATTATTGATATTATTTTATTTTATTATATTCTATTTTTATATAATATTATTTTTATTATAATAAATTATATCTAAAAATAAAATTCAAAAATAAAATTTTAAAATAAAATTTACTAAAATGACATTAAAAATATTATATATAATTTATTAAAATAATTTTTTTCATATTATATAAACACTAAAAAGAATTCTTAAATTTTCATCTCTTTTCTCTCTCTAGACCCGCTCTCTCTAAAACCTCTCTCTCTCAAGTTCAAGAGTTTCACCCGAAAAAACTCATAGGAATCCAAAAATAGCCGTATAAGCCCTAAATTCGACCGTCGCCCGCTGCCGACTAAGTCAAAAATATCCTAAATTTCTCCCAAAGCTTCGTTTAAATCTCTACTTTCTTATTTTCCACTTTGTTTTTCCTAAAACGCACGAAAAATCTTAGATCTATAAAAGTATCCCGCGGCTTTCACCCCATTTTTGTTGTCATTTACCGTTCCAAATGTCTCCATTTTCTGATATGTTAGTCTTCTTTGTGTCCCCTTTTTTCTCCCCAAATTTAGAGCTTCAAATCCCTTTCTAACTAAACTAACCCAAAACGTAGGGAGAGAATTTATTTATTTATTTAAGATTTATTTATTTTTTGGTATTTGATATGTTTCTATGAGTGAAAGCGAAGAAATAGTGCTTTTTTTTTTTGCTCAAATTTGGGTTTTTCTAGTGGCTTTCTCTTTCCTAAAGGCTAGTCATAAATGAAATTCAACAAAAATTTAGAAAGGTAAATTAGAATTTTTTTGATTTTATTCGGTAGTGGAAGGATAATCAAATAATAGCCATTCTTAAATGGTAGCCAAAAATTACTATTAAGTGAATTGGTGAAATAGCTAATTCAACCGAATGGCTATTATGTGAATACTGGTGAACCAAACTGAGAAATAGAAATAAAGTTTGGAATAGACCTGAATTCGATGAACATCCAACCAAACGTGCTATAAGAACATCTTGAATATTAGAGCTAGTCGTATGCAAATATGGGCTATGCCTAGGCTCAAACCTTCAGAAATCAAACCCAAGGATCAATTAAGCTTTGGGACTCAAACTTCAAAAACCGAATTTAATAAACAACCAATGATTTTAGTAGGATTCCCAAATTTTCCTATCCCAAATTATCATCCTTTTATTTCACTTGATTCGAAGACCTACAGAAATTTTGAAATAAAAAAAGGGAGACAACCCAACAAATAAATAAAATGATACAGGCTCAATTTAGAAGTTCTATACACTGCGTTTTGGTTTACTTAGCTAAATAATGTTGCACAGTCGTTTTGGCCAGTAACGGTCATTTTGGTATTTTGTTATTTCTTTTATTCAGTTTGTTATCTGGCAGGTGTGAATTCTGTAACTGATTACAATTAGGTGGAATTCCCATTATCTGAGCAGTGAGAAATATACAACAGATTCTCCTACCTCATTCCTCTCGTGTTCTCTCTTCTCTCTTTCTAGATAATTCTTATCTTTTCTATTCTCTTTCTGTTCTAATTCATTGTGAATATTACTCTGTTTCTGCTGTGTGATTTAGGGTGCACCATTTTGGTATCAGAGCCTGTCAATCAGGGGCCATGGCTAATGGAACTACAACACGATTACAGAAGGATGTGAATCAGACTCAACAAGATCTCTCGAAGCTTCAGGTCGAGATGCAACAATATGATCGAAAACTGGATGATCGATTGGAGAGCTTCAGGGCTGAAATGAAACTAAAATTTAAGCAGCTTTTTGAGCTGCTTACTGGGAAAGGAGGCACCACAGTTGGTAAGGGAATTTTGGGAGAGTCTCCTTCTTCTAGTATGGCAATCGTGAGTGAATCCGTGAAGATTCCTGATCAGGACGACACTAGGTTGATGATTTCACCTGCGAAAACCTTGCAGTGTGATGAATATCCTCGCAGACCATACAAATGGGATTGTCCAAGGTTTGCGGGTGAAGATTTCAAAGGATGGTTGCTGAAGATGGATCAATATTTTGAAGCTGAAAAGGTTCCGGAGGTTGCTAAAATCCGAACAGTTATGCTCACCTTAGAGGGAAAAGCATTACAGTGGCATCAATACTATGCCAAAAGTCAGGGAGGTTTTGAACAACTACAATGGTCAGTGTATCTGACTGCTATGAAGGAAAGGTTTGCTTCTGAGGAGTATGACGATCCCATGTCTGAGCTTGTGGCGCTTAAGCATAGTGGGAATGTTAATCAGTTTCATGAGAGCTTCTTAGGTATACTCAATCTTCTCCAATTGTCTGATTCCTATGCCCTGAGTATTTTCATTTGTAATCTGAAATTTGATATCTCACAAACTGTTAAACTGTTTCGACCAAAAAATTTGAATGAAGCTCTTCACTTAGCTAAACAGATTGAATCTATTTTGTATCCAAACATCAAGAAATCCACATCAGTACCTTCATCTTCACCTCGACCCCAACCCTTTTCACATACATATATTAATTCCAACCCTCATTGGAAACCTAATATACTACCTCCGTTATTACCAACTCCCAAAGCTCCTCCCAACCCCAACTTGTTAAGCTTGAACAATACTAAGCCTTATACCTCCAGTGTTGGAAGAGTTACTAATTTTAGTAATTCAAGAAACTCTGGGAAAGGTCCATCAGCCACTGAGATTGAGGATAGGAAGAAAAAAGGTCTTTGCTATTGGTGTGGGATTAAATATTTCCCTGGTCATAGATGCATGAAATCTCAGTTGTATCAAATTCTGCTTGAAGGTTATGAAGAAGAGGGTGAACTTGAAGTATTTTCAGATTGTCTTGACAGTCCTGAGTTATTGGTGAATGAGGGGGACGGTGGTGAAGCACCAGTGCTTTTAGTTCATGCCATGTTTGGTATGGCAGGTTTTCAAACCATGCGAATTGAAAGAGAGATTAACAAGAAGCGTTTCATCATGTTAATTGACTCAGGCAGCACCCACAATTTTGTGGACAGTAATGTGGTGAAAGCATTGCGATTACCTGTATGGCAAGCTCGCAGGATGCACGTGACCATTGCCGATGAAGACAATCTTTCGACGTTGAAAAAATTCCAAGGAAGTCCACTGGTCTGCACAAGGGGTCACTTTCTCCACTGAGTTCATGGTCTTACCCCTAAAAGGTTGTGATATAGTTTTGGGGGTTCAGTGGTTATCTTTCTTAGAACCTATTATATGGGACTTTGCTGAATTGACAATGCAATTTCAGAAGGATTCTAGATGGTGGATGTTGCAAGGTATACGGCCTGGCTCAGTTCAAGTTATGACTGCCAAGGAGTCTTCCAAACTCCTATTACCATTGGTAACTGGAGTAGGCCCTTCTCCTTGTGTCTACATGCTGACTGCTAATGTTCCACCTCATTTGTCTAACATCCTAGACTCTACTGATACAAACTCCAATTCCAGTATCGCCCTGCAACAATTGTTACAGGAATTTCAGGAACTATTTGAAGAACCTATAGGCTTACCAACCTGCAGGATGCAAGATCATCGAATTCCTTTATCTGATGAGACTAAGACAGTGAGGATTCGACCATACCGATATCTTGCAATACAGAAGACTGAGCTTGAAAGGATGCTAAAGGAGATGAAGGACACTGGTCTTATTAGAGACAGTAATAGTTCTTTTGCCTCTCCAATAGTCATGGTTAACAAAATAAAATGGCTCTTGGAGGCTTTGTGTCGATTACAGACAACTTAATTAGCTCACAATCAAGGACAAGTTTGCAATTCCTTTGGTGGAAGAATTATTGGATGAGTTAGTACATGCAGCCTATTTTTCTAAATTGGATCTTAGGTCTGGTTACCATCAAATTAGAATGTGGGAAGGAGATGTCCACAAGACAGCATTTAGATCACATGAGGGCCACTACGAGTTCATGGTTATGCCCTTTGGTCTCACGAATGCTCCTTCAACCTTCCAAGGCTTGATGAACTTCCTTTTCAAACCACTTCTCAGGAACTTTGTGTTGGTCTTCTTTGATGACATTTTAGTGTACTCTGTTGATTGGGAGACACACTTGATTCATCTTCGAAAAGTTTTTGAGGTTCTCAAGGATAACAAACTGTTTGTGAAGCTCAGTAAGTGTTCATTTGGGGCCACAGAAGTTGATTACTTGGGGCATATTATTTCGAGGAAAAGCTTAGCAATGGGTTATGGTAAAATTCGGTGTATGTTGGAGTGGCCAGTACCCAAGTCTCTTAAGGAACTTCGTGGATTCTTAGGACTGACTGGATATTACTGTAAGTTTATCAAGGGGTATAGGATTATCGCTAGACTGACCTTCTTAAGAAAGATACATGGAAATGGGAGGACAAGGCTCTTCAAGCCTTTGATCAATTGAAGATTGCTATGACTACAGCCCATGTGCTTGCACTTCCTGTTTTTCTGCAGAATTTGTGGTGGAAACGGATGCTTCTGGAACTGGTGTAGGTGCTCTTCTTACACAAAACAATCGACCCCTTACTTATTTTAGCAGGGCATTAGCTCCCATACATCAGGTGCTCTCTATCTACGAGAAGGAGATGCTCGCTGTACTCTTGGCTGTTAAAATGTGGAATGCATATCTAGTGGGAAGGCACTTCAAGATCAGGACTGATCATCAAAGCTTGAAGTTTTTGTTGGATCAACAAGCCACCACCCCTGCTCAGTAGCTTTGGGTCACTAAAATGATGGGCTATGATTATGAAGTTTGCTATCGGAAGGGATCCACCAATCAGGTAGCTGATATGCTATCCAGGAAGCATGATGGTCCATCTCCTGAGTTTATGACTATGTCAGCAATGGGCACTGACTTGCTGCAACGCATCAAAGATTCTTGGCAAATTGATGCAAAGCTACAGAAGCTCATTACTGAACTAGAGACTTGCCCGGACCTGCACTCTAAATATAGTTGGGATGGTCAGCAACTAAGGAGGAAGGGTAAATTGATTGTGGGCGATCAAACTAGTTTGAAATAGGAATTATTGTCCTACTTTCATGGAGGTCCCACTGGTGGACATTCGGGTGCTCATACTACAACCAATTGAATTGTTGGGATTTTGTATTGGAAAGGTATGAGAAAAGAGGCTAGAAAGATGGTGAGGGAATGTCAGATTTGTCAACAATGTAAGTATGATAATTCAGCTTCTCCAGGGTTGTTACAGCCTCTGCCCATTCCTGACAGAGCTTGGTCTGATGTGAGTATGGATTTTGTTGAGGGATTACCTAGATCCGCAGGGAAGAATGTCATATTGGTAGTTGTTGATCGATTTACCAAGTATGCTCACTTTGTGGCATTAGCTCATCCTTTTACTGCCATGACTGTGGCTCAGGAATTTATGAACAATATTTTCAAGTTGCATGGCATGCCCACCAGCATTGTTTATGATAGAGACAAGATTTTCCTGAGTACCTTTTGGAAGGAGTTGTTCAAGAAGTTTGGTACTTCATTGAAGTTATCCACTTCTCACCATCCCCAAACCGATGGGCAAACTGAAGTGGTGAATCGGTGCCTTGAAGCCTATCTCCGATGTATGACAGGTGAGAAGCCAAAAAGAATGGAGTCTTTGGCTGGCCTTGGCAGAGTGGTGGTATAATACCTCCTCCCACTCTGCAATACATACAACTCCTTATGAGGCTCTTTATGGACAATCTCCTCCAGTCCATCTTCCCTACTTAGCGGGTGAATCCTTAGTAGCATCAGTTGACAGAAGTTTACAGCAGAGGGAAGCAGCGCTTAAAATGCTCAAATTCTATCTGAAGCGCGCTCAAGATCGGATGAAGAATTTGGCTGATAAGAAACGCAGTGAGAGGGTATTTGAAGTTGGTGACTTGGTTTATTTGAAACTCCAACCCTACAGACAACAGTCGATTCATCGAAGAAGCTGTCAGAAGTTATCTCCAAAGTACTTTGGGCCTTTTCCTATATTGGAGAAAATAGGTAAGGTGGCTTACAAGTTACAATTGCCACCAGGGTCTAGAGTGCACCCAACTTTTCATGTGTCACAGTTGAAGAAACATATTGGCAACATTCTTTTTCATCCCCAGTTACCAATTCTGGGCACTGATGGTACTATGGTGAAAGAACCAGCTAAGATTTTGGACAGGCGTATGGTTAACAGGGGTAATCGAGCTGTGACTGAAGTCTTGGTACAATGGACTAATACTTTTCCTGAAGATGCTTCCTGGGAGCTTCTACATGACTTGCAGCAAAGGTTTCCTGCCTTTAATCCTTGAGGACAAGGATTCTCTGCACAGGGGGGGTGTTGATACAGGCTCAATTTAGAAGTTCTATACACTGCGTTTTGGTTTACTTAGCTAAATAATGTTGCACAGTCGTTTTGGCCAGTAACGGTCATTTTGGTATTTTGTTATTTCTTTTATTCAGTTTGTTATCTAGCAGGTGTGAATTCTGTAACTGATTACAAATAGGTGGAATTCCCATTATCTGAGCAGTGAGAAATATACAACAGATTCTCCTACCTCATTCCTCTTGTGTTCTCTCTTCTCTCTCTTTCTAGATAATTCTTATCTTTTCTATTCTCTTTCTGTTCTAATTCATTGTGAATATTACTCTGTTTCTGTTGTGTGATTTAGGGTGCACCATAAAAATTCAAGAAGTAAGAAGCTGATAAATCCAAAGTTTGAATTAGAAGGCAGAGGAGCGGCGAATTGTGGCACAACTGAAGCACGAAGGTGGAAACCAGGTAATAAGGGAGTCTCAGCAATGAAAAACATAAATTAAAATAAAAAAGAGGGAAAAGGTACAAAGGGATTTCCAATCTAGAGAGAATTTGCTAGAGAGTAAAAGAGAAGATTTGAGCAATTCGCTTCTATATTTTTTCTAGAGAGAAGAGGGAGAGAATTTGCTAGAGAGTAGAGGCTATTAACTGCTCGGGTTATTCGCTCCTATATTTTTTCTATAAAAAAACTCTTATTTGAGCAATTCTTATTTTTTTATATAGTTTGGGGATGAAAGGTTCAAATCTTGCTTTTTTTAGCAAAGAAGTATCATCAATCATTTAATCCAAGGTTCGAGTGCAATTCTGAAAACTTTTTTTTATTTTATTTTAGATTAAATAAAATGTTTGATTTTTAACTCTAATAACTCTAAATAGTTTTAAACCTGTGCTTAGCACGGGATAATCATTGTTAGTAGTTTATGAGGTAATTATTGTTTGAAATTTTTTATAAGATAATCATTATGATAGGGTTAAAAGAGAACTAAACCAAATATGAATTGTAAAGTAAAAATAATAAACTTCAAAGTATTACTTTGATAAATTAAGGTTATATAATCAAATATAATTTACTTAAATTTCTATTGAATGCATAGTATTTACGAATGAAAATAATTAATTGTAATTAATTTGGTCTTCTAATACCAAAATTTAAAGTTTCCCTTATGACTTTTTTATAAGAGGCAAGAAATTAGATGTTTAATTTAAAAATAAATATAATTAATTTAGACAAAATAAATTATTTTTAAAATTAAAATGCATCAAATGAAATAAATTATATTTATTAGAGGACACCTTGCGATTTTTTAAGATCGTTCACATGTGAATAATATAGACTATACACATTGGACAATTTTTTTTTTTTTACCAAAGGCTTTGGCTTTTATATAAAATATAAGATTTAAAAATTTGCCTTATAACTTATTTATAAAAGGCAAGAAATTGGATGTTTAATTTAAAAATAAATATAATTAATTTAATCAAAATAAATTATTTTTAAAATTAAAAATACATCAAATAAAATAAATTATATTTATTAGATGACACCTAACGATTTTTTAAGATCGTTCACATGTCAATAATATTGACTATACACATTGGACAGTTGGTTTTTTTTTTTTTTTATTTGAATATGGCCAAAAAAAATTTAATTTTCAAAATACCACTACTTTTTTTTTTAAATACGAAAATTCGCTTTTTTTTTTTAACTAGTTGAAAAATAGTCATGCCCCATAGTAATTTCCCAACTATAAATTTTAATTTTAATTTTTTAAAACTAAGTTGGAAAATCGCCATGAACCATGGCGATTTCCCAATTGAAAGTTATTTTTTATAAAAATTTTACTGTTGTAAAATCGGCATGGCACATGGCGATTTCCCAGCATAGTTTAAAAAAAATTAAAATTTTATGTTGGAAAATCGTCCTGGGCCATTACGATTTCCCTACAGATTTTGAGTTTTTTTTTTAGTAAAAATTGATCAAGGATCATTTAAAACAAATTTTACTATTTTAAGTTGGGAAAACAACATTTCTTCATACAAAATGAAGAAATGTTGTTGGAAAATCGCCACCCTTGGTGGCGATTTCTTAATTTTTTTTATTTTTATTTTTAAAAATTTTAAATAATAAAATTTAAATAAAAATTATATAATTTATAATTTTAAAAAATAAAAATTTAATAATTTAAATAACAAAATTTACAAAAATAATTTACAAAAATTTTAAAAATTATATTCGTAATATCAATCGGATTCTTTCAACTTGTATTCGTAATAAATGGACCTCCGGGAGAAAGGCCAACCAAAGTGTTGTGGATTATGCAGGAATGAAGGTCATAGCTATACCTATCCACGGGCAGGGTAGCCCGCCCGGCCCGATAAACCCGGATCGTATTGGGCCGAGCTTGGACAAGTGTGTTTTGTAATTCGGGCCTGCCGGCCTAGCCCAAATTATTATTTATTAAATAATTTTTTTTATTTAACTTTAATTACAAAATATATATAAATATAAAAATGTATTTTTAATATTTATATAAAAATTTATATAATTTATATTATTTAAAATTTATTAATTTATTAATTATAAATTATATAATTTTTATTTTCGTGTTTGGATAAGGGAAATAAAATCCGGCCCGACCCATAGACATCTCTGGTCATAGCTGTCGAAAATGTCCTTATGAATCTGGTACATTGAGATAGATCCGGGTTTACCGGGCCAGACAGGCTATCCGGCCTGGGGATAGGTCTAGCTATGACCTTCATTCCTGCATAATCCACAACGCTTTGGTTGGCCTTTCTCTTGGAAGTCAATTTATTACGAATACAAGTTAAAATTGACATTATGAATATATTTTTTAAAGTTTTTGTAAATTATTTTTTTAATTTTGTTATTTAAAATTTATTTTTTAAAATTATAAATTATATAATTTTTATTATTTAAAAATTTAAAAAGTGACGATTTCCCAACTTAAAATAGTAAATTTTGTTTTAAATGATCCTTGATCAATTTTTTTTTTTAAATCAAAACCTATTGGGAAATCGTCATGGCCCATGGCGATTTCGCAACATAAAATTTTAATTCTTTTTTTAAAACGATGTTGGGAAATCTCTATGAGTCATGATTATTTTCGAACCGTAAAATTTAATTTTTTATAAAAATTTCAGGTGAAAAATCGCTATTGACCATAGCGATTTTTCAACTGGTTAAAAAAAAAAACGGATTTTGGTACTTAAAAGAAAAGTAAACGATATTTTGAAAATTAATTTTTTTTAGCTATATTAAGATAAAAAAAACTTTGGACAATTGCCTTTTTTACCAAAATTTTAAACTTTATATTTATATAAGATTTAAATAATAGTACTACTTAAATTTCTACTACTAAATTAATCTAATATAAATATACGACTTTTACATAAATTATTTTGCTTAAACTTAAAAAATAATTTTCATGATAAAAGTGATTATTTTTTTTATTTAATTAAGCTTTTATCATTTTTTTTCACTTATTTTTACGATGATTGCTTTGGCATGAGTTTGGAGTGACCTGTCCACGGGCCAGGTAGCCCGTTCGGCCCGATAAGTTCAGTCCATATTGGGTCAGATTTGGACAAGATATTTAGTAATTCGGATCGATTCGGCCCGAATTACAATTTATTAAATAAAAAATATTATTTTATTTAAATTTAATTATAATATATATATAAATATTAATATAAAAATAAAAATAAAAATATTTTTAATATTTTAATTTTTTTAAATACTGAAATGGGCTTATAAAAATCGGCTCGGGCCCGGTCCGAATGATCTTGGGCAAGAGGAAAAAAATATTTTTTTTGGGACGTGGCTTGGTCATGGATAAGTCTAGTTTGGAGTTTAGCAAAATGTTATAAAGTAACAAAAAAACAAAGCCAAAAAGAAAAATAAAGAAAAGAAATATAACTTTAAAGAATCACAACTAGAGGTGCTCATGAGCCGGGCAGGCTGCGGCCCGATTTTTTTCAAATTCTTTGTCCAGGCCAGGCCCGACTCATAAGTCCGAATTCACTGTTCATTATAATATATATATTTTATTTTATTTTTATAATTAAAATTAAATAAAATAATATTATTTTAATAAAAAAATACTGTTTTGGGCCGAGCAGGGCCGGATCAAAAATATCCTGCCCAGGCTCGGCCCAATAAGGGCCGGGCCTGCCGGGTCGGGCGGACTGCCCGGCCCGTGAGCAGGTCTAATCATTAAATTCGAATTGGTTTCGTGGTCGAATCAATTGATTTGATAATTAGATTTTCAATCAGGATCAATTTATTAATTAAATTATTTATGTAATTGATTTAAAAATTTTGAATTCTATGAGAAAATTGATGACCCGTAGAATTTATTATTGATGCGGATCAATTAAAAATAGCTTTTCAAAATAATAATAAAATTATATTTAACTTGATTTTTATATACTAATTATTAATTCTTTAAGCATTTTCACTATAAAATTATTTTCTCACAGAAAACATAAAAAAATAGTTTTTTTTTTTAATTTTAATTTTTAAATGATAATATATATTTTTAATTAAATTTTATAAAATATTATATAATTTATAATTTTATTTAAAATATTTTAAAATATTATTATTAATTATATATTGATCCAATTAATTCATGACTAAGGGCTAGCATTGGAAAAAGTTTGGGTTAGAAAAAATTTGTGTTGAAAAAAGTGTGTCTAAAAAGTATGATAAAAAAACTATGATTAAAGAACTTTTAAGTGTTCAGTATTGCTGTGAAAAAATGTTGTGAGGAATTGAAATGTAAAAAAATATATGTTTAAGATAATAAAAATGTAGAGATGTGAGGATACTAAAATCATTTTATCCAAAAGTTAACTTCTAAAGCCCAAAAGCTATTTTTTTTTGTTTTTTTGTGTGGCTTTTTAATGGTTAAAGTACCTAAACAATCATTGTACTATAATCAAAAGTGCATTTTAGTCATTGTGCTATAAAAGTGAGTAATTTAATTCTTATACGTTTAAAATTTATGCAAATAAGTAAAATTGATAATATTGTTAATGAAAAATTTGTAACATTATTAATGAAAAATCGTCTAAATATTGACGTGGACATGTGAAACTGACATAATAGATTGCTTAAAAAAAAACGATGATGTGTCAAATTTTTTTCTCAGGTGAAATTTAGAAATTGACATAATAGATGATTTTGAAAAAAAAATGATAACATATTTTTACCGGTAAGGGAGGGATTTGGGTAAAAAAACTTATATTTTTTAAAATTTCACTTGAGTAAAAAAATTTGACACATTAGCATTTTTTTAAGTCATATTTTCTGTCAGTTTCACATGTCCATGTCAGTATTTAGACGGTTTTTTCATTAATATTGTTACCAATTTTATTTCTTTACACCAATTTCAAACGTATAACGATTAAATGACTCACTTCTATAATACATGAACTAAAATGCACTTTTCATTATAGTATAAGGAGTATTTAGGTAATTTAACTTTTTTTTTGTTTGGATTGTTAAACTATAATTTCAACAGTAAAAATTAAATTTTTTTACAGTTTAACATTGAATTTGTGATGAAATACAATTTTTCGTCTTAAGAACTATACAAATAGCAATGTTAAACGAGATCTAAAAATCCGAAACTCTTATTATCAAGTTGATTATGATAACTATGCAATAATATCGGACTTAAACAATTTTTTTTTTCTCCTTTTATAATTTTCTAAGCCGACAGTTAAAAACATATATATTTATTTTTATTTTACACAAAATTACAAAAAAGCCCCTAGAAAATGGAAAAAGACAAATGACCCTTGCTGTTTTTTGTAATTTAATCTATTATTTAAACAATAGTTTATTTATTTATTCATTTTTAATTTTAATTTACTTTTTTTAGCTTCTTGTTCACAGTAGGGTTGAAGAAGCAGATAAACGCCACCACTCTCTCTCTCTCTCTCTCTCTCTCACAAACCCCTAACTCTCCCTTTCTCTCTCAATCTTTTCATTTATCTTTAAACCTTTTTTTTTCCTCTTACGATTCTTATTTTTCTTCTAGAAGTTTCTATTTTTTTCCTCAGAGAAAACAATGGGAGCTTCGTTGCCTCCGAAAGAAGCTAACCTCTTCAAACTCATCGTCGTAAGGCTTCGATTCTCTTTCTCTATTATATTTCAATTGGTATTGATACTCGTATTGCTTTTTTATTTTGTATTCATACGATCGCACTTTTTTTTTTTTTTTTTTTTTTTATCTTTTTGTTATTTGCTTGTAAAACCCTAGCTGGATACTGGTCTGTTTGGTTGCTGAGAAAATCGGTTGATATTGAATGAGAAATAGAAATTTGGCTAGATATGCTTGTTTGTCAATTAGGTTTTTTTTGGACAATTTTTTTTGAATAAATTAAGTTAATTTTCTTTTTTCGGTTTAGTTATTGAAGCTTAATTAAGTTCATCGGCTTTGCTTAATTTAGGTCAATGAGTTCGATTTGTTGAAAAGTAAATGTAAAAAAATTGAATTTTGCTTTGAACTTTTTTTCTTTAAAGTAAGGATGCTCTTTGTGCTTGCCTTTGGTGATAATTCATTTGTATCAGTCATGGAGAAAATTAGGGAAATGAAAATAAAAGGGTTTCATGGCGCTTGCTAATTTAGTAATTTCTCTTGCATGTTGTTAACTTTTTTAAATTCGAATTTTGTTGGTTCCTAATGGGAAGCGATTGTGGCATTTTGGCTTTTAGACACATAACTATTCAAGACTTTATAATGACCTTTGTGAACCAATCTATTTAAGAATTTGATAAATGACCGAGCCGATACTTGATGTAATTGTAGGCTTCACAGGCTAAATTTGAATATTTATATATTTTAAGAACTTGTTGGTATTAGATATAGAATAGCAACATTTGAATGTTTACCACACACCATTGAGAGTCCCTCTTTCTCTCTTTTTAATATTTAGTGAAAACTAGAATTTTGACTGGTGAATTCTCTCTCCTTTTAACTTCTATCGTAAATAGACTCTTGAGTCTTGACACATTTTTTCTTCTTCTTTTTAGCCTGATTTTTATGCAATTAATTTTTGTATGTTATATACTCTAGCCAATTCTCATTACAGAATTTTTATATTATTGACTTGGAGGTTCATGTGCTATTGCTAAAGCTCTTGTATGTTTTTGTCATTGTAGAAATCATATGAAACTAAACAGTACAAGAAAGGACTGAAGGCTGCAGATGCGATACTGAAAAAGTTTCCTGATCATGGGGGTAGTTTAATTTGATGCACTTTTTTTTTGGCCAAGATGTACTTATTGTTTAGTGTTTTATGTTTTCATGGTCTTTTTAAATGTACCTGTGTAAAGATGCAAGAACTCTGAAACAAAAAGAACTTTATACTTACAAGGAAAAAGGGGTTATCAGTAGATCGTTTGTGTTGGTATCCATGTTATTGGTTTGGATTATCTTTACAAAAATGCCCCTGAACTTGACATGATTGTTTCTATGGGTTCATTTCTTATGTCTTATGATTGCTGTCAATTGCATTGTTGAAAGTACTAGCTGTATAGTGACTATTCCTTGATGTATAATGGTTCTAGAGATATTGCATTACTTTGGGGTATATAACATCATGTTATTTACCTATAAGGTTAAAATCTGCAATTTTATAATAATATCTTCATCTTGGTTGGTTTTTATGGATATTCATTAATGTGTTATTGCTATAGTATCAGTAGTTCTCCCTCTCTGCGTTTTATTTAATATATCCATCCTTTTAAAATGCAGCTTCAAAGTAGTATTTTATACTTTCTAGTACCTGTTTGTTTATTGTGTTTGTATATTGTTTTTATGGGCTTTCGTTCCTTGTTGTCAGAAACATTGTCGATGAAGGGATTGACTTTAAATTGCATGGATCGTAAATCTGAAGCATATGAACTTGTCCGGCTAGGTTTAAAGGTTGTCTTGTTTCTTTTCTTTCAAACCGTGTAATGTCAAAGCAGTGTCATTTTTTCCTAACATTCGTGTTTGTGTCTTAATGTAGAATGATGTAAAAAGTCATGTTTGCTGGCATGTTTATGGTCTCCTCTATCGGTCAGATAGAGAATACAGGGAGGCTATCAAATGCTATCGAAATGCTCTAAGAATAGATCCGGACAACATTGAAATACTACGGGACTTGTCACTCTTGCAGGTATACCTGATTTACCTTCCTTCTTTGTGATTTTTGTGCTTCTAGATTCAGTATTTAATCTAAGATGTTGATCAATTGTATGCTTGATATTAAGGAACACATGGTCGCACAAGTTTCTAACATTGATGCTTGGCATGACATTTTCTTGAACAGTTAAAGGATTTCTCTTGTTGTGGTTTGCCTAAACGGTTTTTTGAATTCCATTGTGGAATTTATTAATCTTAAGTATTGGGGTTCTAATAGGCAAATTCAGATTGCAACTAAAATAGTTTGCTGTCAACCTTTATGCGGCTATAATTTCGATGGTAAAGGCAGATTCATTGTGGTAACTTAGTATAATTGGATGAAAACTCCAAAGGCTAAATTTACCGGTGAAAATAAATTCTATGAAATTGAAGCTGTTTTAGTTGCTTGAAGGAATCTGCTAGTAGATGGATAGAAAGGACCAAGTTATATTGAAATAGTAACAAAAGAAATGAAGATACATGGCTTAAAACAGAGGTATGGAATGTAGAGAGATAACTGAACTAACAGGAGAATCTGTATTAAACTATGAAAATCTTCTTAAACACTTATAAAGTAGATGAGTCAGCTTGTTTTTATAACTTTCCAAATTTAGATCATAGTTTTGATAGAAACAGTTTATGGCTTTAGGGGAAGGAAAAGGATATAATGGGCATCATCGGATATTCTGGCAGCATATTTATACGAGTGATGGTTCAGATTTAGCATCTTAATAGAAGGTTTTGTTTTGGTGCGCACACAAAATTAAAAGTACTACGGTCAGAAGCAACCAGTTTGATTTGATCCTTTCATTCTCATTATACCGTAAGAATCAACCACCTTGAATTGATACTTTCTGGTATCGCGACAGATCCTTTTCTCTCTCATTCTACTTGTTCCTTAATGGTTGAAGTGTTTATAGATTGACCTTTGCTTGGATCAGACTTGATTCAGTGCTTCTCTTAACTTCACAAATACATGTGCCTTACTGCTCCAGAATAGTAAAAGAGTCAGTGAAATTGGTGAATTTTAGATAGAGACCAGTGATATTTTGATTCCGGATTTCCTGATTTTCATTTCTATTTTTCTCTTATCATTCCTTTGGTGCTTCCCATATTCTATGGACTCTTAACTCTTGCTATTCGGATGACTAAAGTCATCTGTTGGCAGTAACTTATGTGTGCTTTATTTTTTATGGTTTATATACCTTGAACAGTTAAAGGAAAAAAGTATGAAGATCATGAGCACTTGTCTTTGTACTAAGATATGATGTTTGAGAGTTTTTTTTTTTTTTTTTGGGTTTGATCATGGTTTTGTATTTTCTCATATTTCTTATTTACAGGTTGTTTCAGAAATTATTATGTTTTTGTTTTAACTTTTTATTTCAGGCACAAATGCGAGATTTGACAGGATTTGTTGAGACAAGACAGCAACTTTTGACTTTGAAACCAAATCATCGCATGAACTGGATTGGCTTTGGTGTAGCCCACCATTTAAACTCTAAGTATTTGTCGTTCTTTATTTTTTCTCCAAATAAAAATTTTGTTCCATACTTGTGCTTACCTTTCACCAATTTCTGTTGACTTTTATTTTGTGAAACATGCTTTAGAATGTTGTTATTGTTATGCTATATTTGAAGGTTGGAATTGAAGGGCCTGTTAGTATTGAAGATTGAAACATTTGTTCATATAATTAAAGTATTTCTTTAGATTAAATGCTTAGAAATCAGAACTCTATGTTTCTAATTTCATGATTAAATGGGTGCTAACATGGATGGATTTACTGTTGATTTTTAAAATGTGGTTCATGTGGTTTGTATGATTTCAGCTAAGCATCCAATAAGATTACATAAAACATTGAAAAATACAAGATTCTGTTGAAGGTATCAAATTCTTTTATGACAGTATATGGTGGGCGTAGACTGTGTTGAAGGTGGTAATAATATATATATATAGGCAGGTGGGCAGATATATATATTTCCTACTACTCTACTAGGAAGCTGGTGACACGTCCATTTATAAAATTTTGTTGCAAATTAGCATTTTACAAACAATGCTTAAACAATACCTTCAAATGCCTAGTTAACTGCAGAGGTTCTATTGTTTTTGCTCTGGTGTTATCTGGAAACAATGATTATGCCATATTTTTCTTTTGGCTCTTACCTGTTGATATCAAATGATTCTATGTTTTGTATTTGATTGAATGATTTGAAGTTATTGCATTGGCTCATCAGTTATCAGGGTTTTTCTTTTACTTTTCTGTCCTTGCATCAGCCAAGTAGTTCTAAGTGAATGAAGTTTTACTTATTACTTTCTTTCATCCTTTAGATATTTATGCTAAATGCCTTTTTTTTTGGTTATCAGTGGTGCAAAAGCAGTTGAAATTTTGGAAGCATATGAAGGGACATTAGAAGATGATTATCCACCAGATAATGAACGTTGTGAGCATGGTGAAATGCTTTTATATAAGGTATTGCGCATATACTGCTTGTATGTTTTTGCATGCATATGCATGTGGCTGGGTCACACAAGTTCATTTCATTATACGTACATTCCAAACAAAAATTAAAGATATTAATATCTTTTTACCTTCTTTATAAATGGGGTCGTATTTTTGAATTAGTTTTATTTTTTCACATGTAATTATAAAAAACTACCCATTTCTTCTTGAGTTCTTTTTCCTTCCGCTTATATTTCTGCCAAAATCTAGTATACTTTTATGTAAATGTTAAACCTAATATTAGCAAACCTAATCTTTCTACTTTTGAAGTATGGCTTTTCATGATTCTGTTCGTATAGCAGATAACTAAGATGAAATCTCTCCAAGTTTACTTTATCTGAGATGGAGGACTAACTGGTAGCCCATTGTGGTATTTGGCATCTATAAGATATTAATTCTTTGCTGTCTAGACATATGATTCATGTTATAGAGAAATATGGCTTGTTCAATGAAGTGTTGTGCCTTTTACGAGGAATCATCTGTGGTGCTTGTAACTAGCTGCTTCTGAATGTCTATCATTGTTGATCTTCAATTAAATGTTCTATGGAACCATTCTGGAATTTTTGTTGCTGACATATTAATAAACAGGTCTACCTTTCTCTTTTATATACTCTTTTTTGGTTTAACACCAGTAACAAGACTTGGAAATAGCTTAACCAATTGGACAAGTACCTACAAGCCCTTGCAATAGATACATATATTTGCATAGATACATACTAACTACATATATTTCGCATAATGGATATATGACTAGACTGGGGGTGCCCCCTGGAGCTTTTTTTGATGTTTATATGGGTATGGTATCTTTCTCCAGATCTCTTTGCTAGAGGAATGTGGGTTTCTTGAGAGAGCACTTGAGGAATTGCACAAAAAAGAGCCAAAAATAGTAAGTGCCAACATATATAATACCAAATACTTTTAAGTTTAAAAATTTTAAGTTCTGAATTCTTGGACATTAAAAATCTAACCAATTCTACTCTTCTAGGTTGATAAGTTGACTTACAAAGAACAAGAGGTTTCTCTGCTGGTGAAGCTTGGACGCCTAGAGGAAGGTGCCAATCTTTACAAGGTTTTACTCACCATGAATCCTGACAATTACAGGTGAAGCTTATGCATTTGATATCTCTTTGATAGATGTAGTTAAACTCATTAATGAATCTTTCATAGCAAATAATATCAACCTACTTTATTTTTTTATCTAGCGCTTCTTGAAGTTATAAGACTTCTATTTCTCATTGCCATGGTGTATTATTATTCTAAGGAAGGAAGAATTATTAATTTTTCTGAATATTGGATGTGCTTAAAAATATATATTTTTTGAGGTAATAGCTTGTTCAATTCTTCTTGTAGGAATGCGTACAATTCCTTTACCTTTAGAACTTTATGAAGGATTAAAAGGATGATAGAAATAGTCATGTTATTTTTGATGTTCTATTATTGATGGCGCTTTAAGCTTGAACCTAATTAGTGTATATCTTATGTCACACATTCAATCTTTTTGTAGGTTTAAACTTTGTTTCATCAAGCTGTTGCATATAGTAGCTGCATGTTACATTTAATTTCTGGTATTTTTCTGTAAAATTAGGTTATATATAATTTTTTCATTCTTGGGATCATTTTATATCTTCATGTCCTGTCAACCCGTTGCTTAGAGAAAATGTATTGATATTATACTACTTTATCACACACATACACATTTTTCTGGACATCATTTTATATCATAGTGAGCCTTATGCAACATGATTTTAGTAAACATTATATGCAAATTAAGTATAATTAGTTGTTTTAGGATAAAGAAGCATTAGCCACCACCTTATACGTAAATACAATTAAAAAGTAGCAAAGCAACTATCAGTACAGGTGTAATTCTATACTAGTATACACTACCTGTGTCAACAGTCTCTTGGGTGCTTTCTCAGATTGGGAAATGAAGGAAATTCATGACAGAAATGTTAAATTCTGTCTCTTCACTTAGTATAGCCTGTATATTGGTGTAATTTATTGCTTTTAGGTCCAATTAACAAGGAGCCAACCAACTTACAACTTTTATATTGTATATGTGTATTTTCCAGATATTATGAAGGCTTGCAGAAATGTTTTGTCCTGTATTCTGAAAATGGCAAGTATTCCTCTGATGAAATTGATCAATTGGATGCATTATACAAATCACTTGCAGAACAGTACACTTGGTCATCTGCAGTTAAGGTGATGCACTTATGTTGTGCTTCTATTTTCATTAAGATGGATGTTCATGATATGTTCGTATTGCAAAAACTTTCCAGTGGTGGAATATGCTAGTATAAACTGTTTTATTGTGTCCTAGCTGTTAATCATATTAATTTAATTTTCTGTTTGCATCTTTTTGTTTTATGAGTTCCAAATGGTACCTTGGCATGTTCATGATATATTACTCTAGGTTGCTTCTCTCTCTTTGTCGCTTTCTCTATACATATATTTGTAGAATGACACTATGAAATTCCAACAAAAACCTTGCTTTTCTGAGGAGCTGTCAAGCTTTCTGCCCTTTCTTAGAGAGAGGAGGGGTGGCTATATTTACTTATACTCTTGTATGGATTTTGTTTTTCTTGATGGCTTGAATAAGAACTGGTGTGATGAAAAGAATCTAGTGATGCGCTTCTACCAAATATCGAGTCCATACAATGACTTGTGATATTCTTAAATAATCTGGAAAAAGATGGTTCTGGTGTTATACTGAAATATTTAATTGATATTTTGATGTGACAATAGTAAGAACTCTTAAGTGGTTAAAATTCTACTTTCATATGCTTCACCCTTAGAAGTTGACTTTGTGGAAGCATCGCAATTTCGAGAGCTAATTCTTTTACTAATGACTATGAGACTATCTTTGCCTCATTCTTTCAGTTAAGCTGCAATTTTCCTATATAAAAAACTTTAAGGGTGGGTACATGACCACAAATTGACAAGGCCCGGTTACTGCATAATTGAAATAAAGTGTCCAATTGTAGGGCTTTTAGAATTTGATTCTTGCAGTGAGGATGTAATTAAATAGATTCTTCCTGTACCCATTTTTGTTATGTATTCATGCATGAGAATTGTATTTATTGCTTTTACAATGTGCATCGTCATTGTCAATAAATGCCTACTTTCTTTATGATGTATGATTAATTTTCCAGGACTTATATTGGAATTTGTTTTCTCAAATTTTAGAGGATACCACTTGATTTTCTCCAAGGAGACAAGTTCCGTGAAGCAGCAGTTAATTACATTAAACCTCTTCTCACGAAGGTATATATGCAAATGAGATTTTTTTGGGTGCTAGTTTGACTGTTGTTTCTATTTTGTTAGGTGAAATAATGATATATTTTCTCTGTGGTCTCAGGGGGTTCCATCTTTATTCTCGGATCTTTCTCCTTTGTACGATCACCCTCGCAAGGTAAGTTTGCTTACGTTTATTCTAAAAATAGAATTAAGTTTCTAAATATTAATTCTCCTAAACTGCTTGGCAACTGGTTGATAGCATGCTTTAAGTAGGACTGATTTTCCTTTTTTTTTTTTTTTTTTGCACTTATACAGGCAGACATATTAGAGCAACTTATTCTTGAGTTGGAGCATTTAATTAGGACCAATGGGAGATACCACGATAGGTACTATATGCTTTCAACCCATGTGTTATAGTATAGTAAGTATTAAAAAGCAAATAAATATTTAGATTTGCCTAACCTTAATATATACTTTCAGCCCTTGTGTGATATTGTTGTAAGTCTTGACAGTGTCCAAATATTTAGATATTGGGTCTGGTTTGAGTGCATATTTATCTATTACTGTTTATTGTTTAGTCAAGTCAGTCATTTATGTGTTATCTCTTAAATAAGTACATAATGGTTATTCCATATGGTTGTGTGTAAAGTATCTATATGTTTTTGTTTGTCTGCTAATACACAAGCATGCATTTGGTATTATGCTAAGTCATTTGTTTGCTTGTGTTTCATATTGAGTTCAGGACAGAGAAGGAGCCCCCATCAACACTTTTATGGATTTTGTTCTTTTTGGCTCAGGTAGGTAACCATCAGTTCTTGTCACCTCTTTCTTCTTTCCTTGCAATAAATATTTGGTGTTTTCTTTGCATCTTACTTTGAGTAACTTTGGACTTATTGGTGTAGCATTATGACAGAAGAGGACAGTATGATGTTGCTCTTTCAAAAATTGATGAGGCCATACAGCACACGCCAACCGTAATTGATTTATACTCTGTCAAGGTTTCTTCTGGTCATCAATCTTAAAATTTTCGCACTGCTGGGTTTTATATTTTTGTCAGCTGGTTCCTCCGTTTTTTTTTTTTTATTTATAAGTATTCTTATATTTTGAATTTGCTTTGCCTGGTTTGTCTCACACCTCATGAGACAAAGCATTGCCTGAAAACTCTTCAAGATATACTTGTAAGATTTATCACTTACTATGATACTGACCTTGGTTGAATATTTTGTTGTGCAATAAATTGTGCAAAGTTGATATACATATTCATATAAAATGAATACAAGTTCTTCTTTGTGGAACATAAGTCTTGATGGGCATTGGGCAAGTATATGACCTCCTTTCTTAGGTTTTAGGGTTTTGGGTACATGGCTATTGCTTCTTTATGAACCTTTTTCCTTTTAATGCCTTTTGGAAAACATTCTTGGAATTTTCTTGAAGCTGGGTTAGGTGTATATTAGTTGCTTCTTTGGTGACAGAGCCGGATATTGAAACATGCTGGTGATTTGGTAGCTGCGGCTTCATTGGCAGATGAAGCTAGGTGTATGGATCTTGCAGACCGTTATATAAACAGTGAATCTGTCAAGCGTATGTTGCAGGCTGATCAGGTGCTAAAGCTGTTTCCCCTCATCTTTTGTCATATTTGATATTTGTCACTGTCGAAATTTCTTTCACTATTACTGTATTCTTCACGAACTTTTTCCACTCTTGAAGGTGGCTTTGGCAGAAAAAACTGCTGTATTGTTCACAAAAGATGGGGACCCGCACAACAACCTTCATGACATGCAGTGCATGTGGTACGTTTTTTTATTGCCCTGGGCATGTTTTTTATCTCTAATTTAATTTGGATACACCTACTGAGTGTTATTCATCTTTGGAAGGTATGAACTTGCTTCTGGTGAAAGTTACTTTCGACAAGGTGACCTTGGACGGGCCCTGAAGAAATTTTTAGCTGTGGAGAAGCACTATGCTGATATTACTGAAGATCAATTTGATTTCCATTCCTATTGTTTACGGAAAATGACACTGCGTGCATATGTTGAAATGCTAAAATTTCAAGATCGGTTGCATTCACATGCTTATTTTCACAAAGCAGCAGCTGGTGCCATCAGGTGAAGCATTTTTGTTAGCATTTGCAAGCTTTTCAACGATTCACAATAGACTTATTCTGTTTGATTGTGGGTGGTATAAAATGCTAGTTAATCTCTGTTGTCTCCTTGTTAGGGTGCTTTTAGTGTCTGTCACATATTGTTGATCAATACATGCATGTGGTGCTTCATTTTGGGTTGGATTCATCGTTGCCTCCCTCTTTTTTCTTGTCTTTTGGGGATGGGAGATGATTGCATAGATTTCAGGTGCATTCATCATGTGTTAGTTGAAAGTTTCAATGATGCATTGTCTAAACCTTGCTTTCAAAGTATGAAAATTTTCCTGAAGGTAATTTTTGCTCATTACTTTATTACGATATATTAGAAAGCAAATATTTTTGTGGCTTGACACATACCTTAGTTGCAATAACACCACTTGTTCAGGAAAGAGGTCTCAAGTTAAAGTGCATCTCCCTCAAATTATTAACTATTAAAAGGTGCAAATATTTGAATCTGCTTCAAAAATTTGTGTTCTGATGATGCCTGGTTCAACTTTAATTTAACAACTATTATCGATTATAGTGTCCGATTTTTTTTAGGCTATCTACTTCTGTCATACTTCGCACAGTGTTTTATGTTGTTTTTAGAGGATTCACATGATGACAAGACCTTGTGGTATATGTCAAACAAGATAAAATATTTTGCTTGGTAGTCTCAATTTGCTTTTGTTCTATGTTTTGTAAATTCATAATCTCATAATGTTATTACTGAAAGGATTATATGTTCCTTGTGGGCATATTGTAATTTGAGATTATGGCTGGTTAAATGAGAGGAAGGTGGTTCCTGGATTTCTATTGGGTTAAGGATAGCGTTGCATGTTACTATACCCAGTATTTGTTGATTATAACTTTTTGTATTGATCCTTATTGATGGGATGGGGAATCGAAGGGATGATACAGTGATGAGCCATGCACCAATTAAGTTAATAGTTTTTGTGATTGATCCATTGTACGGTTTCCATGTTGGTGTTTATTTTTCAGAAACTCCTTCCTTGAAATTGGTGATTACTTCAGTTTTAAACTTATTCTTTCTGCATTGTGATAATTATTGGATTTTGAAGTGCAGATGCTATCTAAAGTTGTACGATTCTCCTTTGAACTCACCAGCTGAAGAAGAGGATGACACATCAAAGACTCCTTCTCAGAAAAAGAAAATGAAGAAGCAGAGAAAGGCAGAACGAGCTAAGAAAGTATATCAGCTTGTTTTGATGATTCTTGGATAACACTCTCTTTGATGATTTCATCTAATGCTGTGCATTATTTTAGGAGGCAGAGGAGAAAAATGAAAAATCAAGTGCTAGTGACATCTCTAAGTTTGGGAAACGACACGTTAAACCTGTAGATCCAGATCCTTATGGAGAAAAATTATTGAAGGTTACCTATTATTATCTTTTGTTATGCTTTAGATTCCTGATTGAAGTCATCTTGTGCTGTAAAGATGTGTTTCTTAATGTCTATTAAGCTAGGGCTCTATTTAATGTGGTTTTTTTAGACTGAGGATCCCTTGTCAGAAGCAACAAAGTACTTGAAATTGCTGCAGAAGAACTCACCTGATTCTTTGGAGACACACTTGCTTTCTTTTGAAGTAAATATGAGAAAGCAGAAGATTTTGCTTGCCTTTCAGGTATTTATATTTTCCAAGAACCGGAATGAGTCTGCTTCTTTTCTTTGTTGTGTTTGACCAATTGGAACTATATTTAAATGTGACCACGTGGATTTGGATCAGTGTAATTTGTGAGGCAGCCCCCTCTTCTCTTTTCCCTTGCTGCCTCGATATCTGTTTGCTAATGAAACTGTACCGTTAAACCAAACATCTTTCTCTTATTACTCTATTCATTCAGGTTGTGTTTGGTAACTTTATTTAGAAGAAGGGATTTTGATTTCAAATTTAGTATTAATTGTGTGATAAAACTCATGTAAATATAACTTTCATGATTATTTTCAAAGTTATGGATTTGTTGGATCCCTATTTAGTGGTTAGTTGAAAATACCTATAGGTATGTATGAATTTTAAATTCATCTTTTTAAGTTGAATTTTAACTAATTCAGTAATTTGTACAGTGTGTGCATGTCATTCTCATAAGTAAACTAAATCCAAGTGCACTCTCTCAAATTCATCTTCACAAACATAGCGTCAATGATTTTGTGTGAATTAGATAGTTTGTGTAACATATATTTGAGTTGAAGAACAATGGTTTTGCTCAGTTGTACTTTTATTATTTCATAATCTCATATTAATATGTTTGTATTGTTTTTATTTACTTTTTGCTGAAGGCTGTAAAGCAACTGCTAAGGTTGGATGCTGAGAATCCGGATTCACATTGCTGTTTGGTATTTAACATCTGCCTTACCATATTGTGCTGTAACACACAAGTACATTTTTTTTTGTACTTAGATACAAAGATCATCTAGTCTTTACACTGCTCATTTGAATTTAATGCAATGCAGATTAAATTTTTCCATAAAGTGGGCTCAATGCCTGCTCCAGTTACTGATGCAGAAAAACTTGTTTGGAGTGTCTTAGAAGCTGAGCGTCCATCCATCAGGTTCTCTTTGAAATGGCTTTATAATAGTTATTCCCCCAACTGGAACTTCATTTTATTATTATTATTTTGAATATTTGATCCCTGATGCATTAAATTCCTTTATTTTTTCTTTCTGCAGTCAATTGCAGGAGAAAACTCTTAGTGAGGCAAACAAAATTTTCCTTGGTAAACATGAAGGTAATAGGGCTTACTTAACATGACACATTTTAGTCTCCTTGAGGTAGGTTGTATAGTCGTACAATGTTCACTTTTATGTTCTGCAGATTCTTTGATGCATAGAGTGGCAGTTGCGGAAATGTTATATGCCTTGGATCCCATTAAGAAACCCGAGGCTGTTAAGTTAATTGAAGATTCATCCAATAAAGTCGTGCCAACGTAATGCTTTTAGTGTATCAAAATTTCTGCCTTTTGATATTGATTCCATGCATCGCAACTTGCTCTTGAGATTGATTGTTTCTTTTTGTCTTGCTTATCCAGGAATGGAGCACTTGAACCAGTAATTGAGTGGGAACTCAAGGATTGTATTGCAGTCCATAAACTCTTAGACAAGGTTCTTATTGATCAAGATGCTGCTTTGAGTAAGTACAATTCTCCACATAAATTGAGGCTGACTAAATTTTTGACTTTGACTCCATTAACAACTTATCAATTAATTACTGTTGTTAGTTTCTCAAGTGTTTTAGTAAGAATCTTAATGGTATTGAAATTTTGATATACTGTTATTAAATATTGTATATTAGCTGCCTAAAATTAATACATTAAATTATGAATTTTCTTTTTTTTAAATTTTAAATTTGTGGTTTCAACATCATTCAGTGGTTTTTTGTGAGATTTATCTCACGAGCTCTGATGGCTTATTGGTTTTGTTATTATGATTTTTAATCTTTAAAAGATGGATGCTGTGATTATTATTGGCATCTTAAAGAAAGGTGGACCTTCATGATCATATTATTCAATTCTTGTTGCAATCTTTATGACAAAATTATTCAAGAAATGGTTGCTTATCTTTTGATTAAACCCTCTTTATAGATGTCTTATTAGACAATTGAAGTAAAATTGTATAGACAATTTGAACTTAGATTTTTGATATTTCTTGTTTCTGTTCTCACTTGCTGTCTCATATTTGGCTTTGCATCCTGTAGCACATACTCATTGCAGGAGTTGTCTTATTGTACAAATAGGGGAAATTTGCATGTCTGGTGCTATAGATAATGAGTTCTGCTCTTGGTGAAAGGCTAATTATTTAATGTAAAGATTGCTGAGGCCGAAAGAATTAACGTTTTTGGTATGATAACTTTCTTTATACTGCAGGATGGAAAGTGAGATGTGCGGAGTACTTCCCCTACTCTACCTACTTTGAAGGTAGTCGCAGCTCTGCTCAGTACAGCAAAACCACTATGAATGGTGGTGCAAGCCATCCTGAAATCAGTCAAAGTGCAAATTCCTTCATATCAAACGGAAAGCTCGAGGCATTTAAAAACCTTACCATTTGAAGATGATGCTACTTATATGTGCATCAACTGACATCAAAGCTCAATGTGTTTGAATGATATGGATCACATTAATCGTACCCTGCAAAGAGTGCTTTGCAGCTGCTGGGGAAAGAGGAGTATCTTGAAGTTGTGCATGCAAGCCAGGCAATCCTTTCTTTGGTTACTTTGAGATCAAAATTTCTTCTTGCCTTTCTTGGTTGTGAAATGCATTCCTTTGCAAATGTGTATAATTTATTTGCAGTTATGATTTTAGGGTTGAATATACATATATTATATTTGCTTTTAATTTGCTCACCATTTGGATGAGATCCTCCTTAGAGATGTCTGGCTCCATGGTTTTGCCCCAAAATTTGGGGCAATATAGAAAAAGGTTTTGGGTAATGGTTCTGAAATCTTCTGTTATTTAGAGCTAATCTTTGGAGCATGTTGTACTTGGTCCCCATTTTCATTAGTTGTCATGTATAAAACACACTACATAAGGTGGAAAATTTTGCTACGGAGTTGAAAAGAGTGGCTATAAAAAATTCCCAGTTTTGTTGTTTTTCGAGTATATTTCTTATGGGTTGCTGTGTCATTGTTTTTCTACTTACAGTGAATTGCAATTAAATTATACATATTTAATGTAATTTTTAATTTTTTTTACGATTCATCGATCATCCGCGCTGGAGATTAAAAAGTAAGAGTCTGAATTTTAGCTGTTTATTGAATAGCAGGTTTATTTTATTTTCAAAGTCAAAACCAACGGTGCAAAATTGGTATAAAGGTATTTACAAGATCAAAGTAAGAGATGGGGCCAGCATGTTCATTATCAGGACCGAGGATTATAGTTCAAAGTAATGAATAGGTAAAGGGTTTCTTTTTCTATTATATTTTGATAAGAGAAGGCAATTTCATTGTAAAGTACACAGCACAGTAGAGCCACCAAAATTTCCAAATAAATTTAAGACATTCATGTTTACTTACAACATGGCAAAGGGCAGAAGGTGTAGCAATCAAAACAATTTCATGGCAAGAAAAAAGCTATATAAACAGTGGAGGGAAAAAGAACAAGAGAGGTAGGCTGAAGAAACAAACTGTTATAGAGTAGCACTACAACAGTTTGCCGATGTTCGAGGATCGACTCGAGCTTTAAATGCAAAAACTAGTAGAACAAAGTAAGCTGTTGCATGTCATGTTAACAATCACAAATTTGCAACAGCAGCAGGAGCTGAGAGCACCAAAACATTAAGACAATGTCTCACCTTCAACTGTTTCCTTGTCCATCCTCTTTCCTATGCTGTTAATTTGAGTCTCTAGCTAATGGTGAAGCACTGCTGATCTCACCAACCTCACTTTTACATAGGGGACAACATGCATTGATTTTCAACCATTTATCTACACACTCCACATGGAAGACATGGATGCAAGGCAGCTCCCTCAGCTCATCATTGTCTGCATATTTTGCCAAGCAAATACAACAAACCTGCAACACCTCAACTTAGTGAGCTGCATTATTAGTCCAAGGACAGGCAAAAAATAAACTCTCTCATAATCGCCTCACAGTCGATATAGCATATCTATCTTATGAATAAAGAGAAATATTCATGTCAACTCACAAAGTCATACAGCTTTAAAGCACTGCTAACCAGAAGTGTACTACAGAAGTCAAGTAGAGCAAACTAATAGCTCAACTCAGCAAGTAAAATTAAGAGAGACAAAACTCACCTAGATGCTCCAATAATTCATTATCCTATACATAATTAATTTGTTCAGTTCCATCCAGTTAAGTACTCTGAATTAGTGTTGTCAAAGGCGCAAGGTACACTCTAGGTGATAGAACCTTTATATTGCCTCAGATGCTAGGTGCAAAAAAAAAAAACGCTCGCCTAAGTGAAGTAAGACGCAATATGTATAAGTGTGTTTTGTATGTGTCTATATATATATATATATATATATATATATATATATATATATATATATATATGTAAAATAAGCTTAATATATATAATTATGATAATAAACTCTAAAGAATAATCCGGTTTATCTACAAAACAAGCAATTTTCTTTTGTTGGCCAATATGCATGATTTTCTTATGATCCCATGTCTGAACACTCAAATATTGAGAAGTAGAGAGTTTGATATATCCCCTTTCTTACTAGTAAAGGTACATCTAATAAAAAAGTTAAAATTAAAAAAATTAAAGAGAACTTACGGGCTTTTTTTACATCTACGTCTTACAAAGTGCCTGATCAAATACGTTTAGCCCGAAAGGGCTGAGGCACTTTTGTTATCTAGCGCAAGGCGCAAGGCGCAAGGGCACGCGCCTTGACAACACTGCTCTGAATGCAGTTTAAGTGTTGCAATTTACATGTAAAGACCAGTAAATTGTCAGCAAATTCTTAGCATTAAACTTACTGCATCTTCTCCTGATATCACACGTTCCTTTGCTGTCCCTGCAGCCAGAACTCCACCTTCACCAGCCGAATTTTCCTGATCATTGACATTTCCAGTTTTCTTGGATTTAAACTTGTAGATCGGCAATGCGTTTATAGATTCCATGGTGGCTCCTCTAGTTTGTGAAAAATCCTCCCGAAAACCAAGGACAGAAATTATGCAGGGCAAGCAGCAACATATTGTTACACATAGTATGAATGGCATGGCATAACCAATACAGCTAAAAGTAAGGAACACTATACATAACCTGCAATGAAACCAATAAACAGTTCACAAACCGTTAAGAAATTGCGAATCTCGGTCAAAACAGAGCAATATATATTTTAGTCCCATTGTACCTGTACAATTTAGGAGCATCATCGGGAGACGAGTGACCTCCAAATATCCACACATTCCCCACGACAAACCACACTGCAAAAAAACAATCTAGGGCCATCTTGAAATGGTCTACTAATCCATTGAGCCTGCATATTAGATGCCAATTCTTCACTCAGTGACAACATCTAAATGATAATATACAGAAACTTCTGAGATACTAGAACAACAGCTTATATTATATTTTATATGCATACCTATATATATATATATATATATATATATATTTAACTACATTGCCTTTTTATGGCCATAAGAGCTCCTAAACTTTTGGCATGTTTTTTTTTTTCTTTTTCAAAGTACAATATTTTATATTCTGTTGCATTGGTGAAAAGTTTTGGCTTCACTCTTATTTATAACCAATAAGTTTCAAATTTTACATGTTCTCCTTTTGAGCAAGAATTTAAAGTTAACCTCATATACCAATTGAAGCACACAATTGGAACTGCTTCACTCCCATCTCATCGGATCTTCCAAAAATCCAACGATAAGAATGTTGGTTCTTGAAATAATACTGAGTGAGCTAATATAAGACTACTAAGTACTAATATCTTAAATTTGTGTTCATCTGTCTTGGTCAAAAAGATTACTAGGCTCCTTTTGCCTACTCCAGCAGTCCAGCTTACATTTTGATGATCACATTAATCCAAAACATGAGTTGTTTATTACACAAGAACGACAATCTGGAGGGTTTCTAATCTATATTGCAATCTGTTACAAAAAAAAAATCTTTTCAAGTAAATTAGACCTGGTTGCCATTCTTGCAACTTTTTTTTTCTTCTATTTTTAATTTTATTATGTACAAAATGCAAAAATTCAAGTACATATCTAAAAGGAAAAAAAAAAAACTAAATAATTCAAAATTGGACTTTCTCAGATAACAAAAGGCATAATTCTCGTTTGTGCAACTAAATGAAACCTCATATCAGTCTAAAATAGTGTGCTGCATATATATCCATCTTCATTGCCAATACCACTACGGTAGCAACTGCCACTACTATCTCCCCATTCCAGTACCATTACTCACCCACACAATCACAAAAACAAAGATGTTAGCGGTAACAACATTGACCTTTACAGTATCGGAATAAATATGTAACAGAATCATCATCATCTTCGTTATTTTCCACCGCTATCACTGCCACCATAAGCACCATCATTTTTTCAGCTACCACCGCCATCACAACAGTTTTGCTCTTTAGATTCTTACTTAGCTAGAACACATGCAAGAAGGATAAAGAAGAAATTTGAAGACCTTTCATCTAAAAGCCTCGTAATGCTCTCAATTTCTTTCAAGACATTCAGAATCTATTTGGAAAACCTAACAGAAATAAATTTTATTTGACACATTGATGAAAACTCCCACCAGAGAAAAAAAATGAACACTTCATTCTGCTAACTGTGAACAAATCTTGGGAGCCATCAAGTCAAAGTCTAATATACCTGAACTCAAAACACGTCAACCAAACAATTGTTTTCAACCTTTAATAGATAACTCCATTAAGTTAAACCTTCAAATTCTTCCAAAAGTGTTACTACGTTTTTTATGCCATATTACAGCAGCTTAGCCTTAGTCCAACAAAGAGTTCAAAAAGAAATCAACCAAAAAAGAGCTGGAGCCAGAACCTTTTCTTTTTCATGCTCTTATAAATTGTTATTTAACTAAAATGTACTATTAATTAGTGTCTTCATCATCGATGATAAATGCAATGAAGTTTATGATGTAAAGTATTTCCCAATCCACTCCATCCAACTTTATCGCATAAAAAAGGTAAGAGCAATGTGGAGTTCTATTAACCCAAAAGTAGACATAAAGTAGCGACTGAACAATAAATGCAAACACACCTTGTACTTAAGTTTCCTGCAATCTGTGTGTTCCTTGTTGCTGATTCGGAGATGCGATTATTCTCCTCATCTGAAGCTTGAGTAACTGAGATAGCTGTATAGGGTGTAGACTCACTGGGATTGCCATTAGAAGAACCTTGATGCGAGTGTGACAAATCTTGCTCAATACCCCGATTGCGGTTACGAAAGCGCCAATAAAGAATAGGAAGTGTTGCAACACAACCAGATGCATAACCAACAATCCATGCAAACAATGGAGCTTGTGGCTTTTCATTTCTTGACAATGATAGAACGACAATAGATGCCATAATCTGACTGACAGTGACAACTAACTCAACAGAAATCCATAATCCCGAATTTAAAGGGCTCCTGCGACGTCGACCATACCCATCACCACTACTAATGAATGATGAATTCCTAGAGTTTAATCTGTTCGAGGAAAAAGAAGTCTGATCAGTGGGAGCTTGTGTACTGCTTGATGGTCTATCTTCATTCTGTGTTAAGCTCACTCCCAAAGGTTGCTCATCCCGAGAAGAGCTTGATGAAGCATCATCATGCCTCGTTATGTCAATTATGTGTTCTTGATCATTATGGCTTTCCACTCTTTCCATTAGCAATGGGTATTGGTCAGTTTGCTCAGGGATTTCTTCTGCAGAGGAACTGTCCATCTAAGTCTGGCGACCCAATAGAAGGTGTGAAAGCATAGGTCGCTTATAGACTTTCTAGATAGATACTGTTTGTTTTCCCCCCAAACTTAATAAGCTGTGCCAAGCAACTTAAAACACTTGGCACTGCAAAATCTACAAATCCACCAACTTTATTCCCTCTTTACACAAAAGCTGCCATGGAATCACACGTAGAATCAATTTTTTTATACTAATCATGTCAACAAAACCCATGTCTTGAAATTTTAGAGAAAGCATATGCGTTTATGTATGAAGTTATAACATGGCTACAACATCGCATAACTGGTAAGTAAAATTGAGCAGTAGCAGCACACCAAAACGAAGCACCAACAGCATAATTAAACAACAAAGCAACAACAGCATATACAGGGCCGCATTTACTACAAATACATTAATAAATCACTTCAAATCACTTTGTGAGGTCAACACTACATAAACAAAAGAAACTAGATCCTTAAACAATAAAATACAGCGTAACAGTGACATTAAGCATCAACAAGACTTTCTGAAGAAAATATCTGATATTTCCACACCAAATTCATACAAAACTAAACTAAAACTACTGATAAATAAAAACCCAAGCAAAAAAATTTTGAACTTTTCAAAAGATCATGATCAAGGTAAACCAAACATTACATTTCCAGTTACAAATTTGATAACTCAAGACATTATTAGCATAATATTTTCACAATAACTTGACGTCAACTGAAAAACAAATAAAAATTCAATATTTTAAATATTTAAGCTATTTTTTAAGCAAATTAAATCAACCCATTGATTAACTACAACAAATCAAGAAAACCCATTTTTAATTTTGCGGAATCAAGATAAATTAATAGGAAAATAAAGCCTTAAACGAAAAAAAGGAAAAAATAATTAGAGGAAAAAGATAGGAACTTTACCTAAAATTTTGAATAATAAATATCTGATAGTGTATGCAATTAAACCAAACATTCGAATTCAAAAGATCATGATTAAGGTAAACCAAACATTACATTTCCAGTTATAATTTTGATAACTCAAGACATTATTAGCATAATATTTTCACAATACTTTTACGTCAACTGAAAAACAAATAAAAATTCAATGTTTTAAATATTTAAGCTATTTTTTAGCAAATTAAATCAACCGATTGATTAATTACAACAAAACAAAAAACCCATTTTTTATTTTGCAGAATCAAGATAAATTAATAGGAAGTAAAGCCCTAAATGAAAAAAAAGAAAAGAAAAAAATAATTAGAATAAAAAGATAGGAACCTTACCTAGGATTTTGAATAATAAATATCTGATAGTATATGCAAGTAAATGAAAAAGAGAAGTGCCAATAGATAAGCTGACAAAGCTTTTCAATTCAAAGCCCAATTCTTTTTCTTCTCTTTTCTTTCATTTTCTCGAGAAAATATAGCGTCAGCTTTTCTGCTCCATTGCTTACGCCAAAACAGAGAGAGAGAGAGAGAGAGAAAGCGTTTCTTCTTTTTTATTTTATTTGTTTTTTTTCTTTGGGTGGAAAGAAGAGAGAGAAGTAGAAAAAAGTGAGAAAATTCGTGGACCGTTTGATTGAGTGAGTTCAGATAAAATTGGTTGATGTTTTGGCCGTCATGGATCCAACGGTTTGGATCTATTTAAGATGGCCACCAGAAAAAAAAAGCCTAAAACCATGTTTTTTTTTTTTTTCCTCCTCTACTTGTAGGGAAATTATTAGATAGATCCTTTCCTTCCCACCACGTATTTATAGTCTCAACCAATTAAATTAACCCATGTTAAATTTTTTTTTTCCATATCAGCCTCCAAATCACTTTTTTTTTCCTCTCATTGCAAATAACAACAAACAATGATTAAAAAAATAAAAAGCTAGGGTTTGATTTATGAAAAATAAAGAGGCTGCATCAGATTTCATTTTCTGAGACTGTAAAATTATACACTCATTTAGGCTTGGTTACGGATGGGGAGCGATTGCTTTTGCTATGAGAATATAGTATGCAATCATCCCATAATGGAACACTGTTAGACCCTGAGATGCGCAAGCATCAGGCCTTGCTGTGGATCGACATAGGCAGGCCAGCCATCGGGCCTTGCTGCGGGTCGACGCAGGCAGGATACGATTGGGCCAAGTTGCGACGAGGTTATTGGTACTTAGCACAACCAAGGTGCGGACTTGGGTGCAAAACGTGGGAAAGACTTAAGAGTCCAGATCCGAGTGGAGTCAGGGTTGCAAGCACGCGGGCAAGAGGTCCGTGATGTGCGCAAGAGACGTGTTGGCTTGAGGAAGTTGAGTTCGAGTGGGAACTGATCATGGGCGAGATGTTCAGACCAGAACAGCCCCAAGGCCCACGTAAGCGGCGTGGTACGCAAGTTTAGGAGTGATGGCCGAAACTTAAGGCACACTTCAGATCGTGGTCAGACTTCGTGTTGAACTAGGACTCTAACTGCTGCCTAAAACGTGTCTTACTGGTCAGGGATGTTGGTCAAGTCTTTTGTCTATAAATACTTAGTTAAGTAAAGCAGAGGACACAACAGATGAGATAGAAATCTGAGTGTGTGATCCCTGCAGCAGACTTTGTATTCCGAGTTTATTGACAAGCAATAAAACGGTTGGGAGATTCCCATAAACTTGTTGCCTTTGTTTGATTGTTGATTGCTTTCTGTTGTGTTTGAGAGTTGGCTGACTAAGTGCGCAACTTAGTGCCATCATAGGGTCGAAATTTTGGGGAGAAAATTACCCCTGTGACAAGTTGGTATCAAAGCTTCGTTGTCGGAAGAATCAAGATCAATGGCGGCCAGAGAGCTGAACGAGCACGTGAGTGTGCTCGAGGGACTGGTAGAAGTGCCAGCCCATGATGCAGGATCATTGGCAGAACAAGGCGAGTTGCATGCGGAACAAATGAAAGAGTTGTCGCAACTTGTTCTGGACAATCAGTCGGATGCTGTTGCTAGGTACAATGATATTCTCAGTCAATTACTTAAAGTTGCAAAACGGGCGGATGAAAGATTTTGTGCTATTGAGCAGGATATTTTCTTGCTGAAGAGGGCTGTTGTGGGCCAAGACAGTAGCGATGGTGGCGAGAAAATGAAACTCAGAGTCCCGGAGCCTAAGGCGTTTGACGGTAGTCGGAATGCAAAGGCACTTGAAAACTTCTTGTGGGACATGGAGCAGTACTCCCAGGCTGCTCGAGTTGCGGAGAGGGAAGAAGTCACCATCACAAGCATGTACCTCACAGGCGATGCTAAGTTGTGGTGGAGAAGCAGGATCAATGATGATGCTTGGGCGGGTAGACCACGGATTGAGACATTCGAAGTACTTAAAAAGGAATTGAGGGACCAATTCCTGCCCTTGAATGCTGCGTGGGTTGCAAGGGAAGCCTTGAAAAGGCTTAAGCACACCGGGTCTGTGCGAGATTATGTCAAAGAATTCAGTTTTTGATGTTGGACGTGAAGAATATGTCGGAGGACGACAAGTTGTTCAATTTCTTCTCGGGCCTTCAGCCTTGGGCACAGGCTGAATTAAGGAGGCAAAACGTAAAGGATTTGCCTCAGGCCATCGCAGTCGCGGATAGTTTGGTAGACTTTAAACTTAATCCTTCTTCTTCAACTACTAAAAAGAAGAAAGGAAACGAGGGAAAGAAAGGAAAGTCCGAAAAAGATTGGAGGAAAAATAAACATAAAGAGGGGGAGTTGCCTAAGCAGAAGGGTTCGGATCCGCCCCAAAGCAAAGGTAAATCTGGTTGCTTTTTGTGTTCTGGTCCTCATAGATTTCGAGATTGTTTCAAAAGAGATCGGTTGTAGGCCCTTGTTTCAAATGAATCGAGAGATGATGGTGGTTGCAGTGAGAGCACACCGAGAGTAAATCCGATTCAACTGCTCAATGCATTGACCACGGAACAGCAGGTTCCGATGAAAGGATTGATGTATGTGACAGCCATGGTGAATGGCAAGGCTGTGCGGGCTATGATGGACACGGGTGCCACAAACAACTTTGTGTCGTTGAGGATGGTTGATCAGTTGGGTTTGAAAGTCACCAAAAGTTCAAGTCAGGCTAAAGCAGTGAACTCGAAGGCTCAAGGTATCCAAGGGACGGCTATTTCTACTTTGCGGGTGGGAAGTTGGCAAGAGGAGTGCCGCTTCATGGCTTTGCCCTTAGATGATTTTGACATGATTCTCGGAATTGAGTTCTTTGTCCAAGCCAAGGCTATGGCTATGCCTCATTTGGGGGTCATTATGATTGCAAGTGAGAGGAGTCCAAGTTTTGTACCTGTTGAGGGGCAGGTTATATGGAAGCCACTGATGCAAAATGCTTCTCAGCTTAAGTCGGGTATCAAAAGAGAAGAGACCACCATGATTGCTGCACTGGTCGAGATAAAACTAGATCAAGTGGTGGAAGTCCCAGATTCAGTCGTTGAGGTGCTGGATGAGTTCAAGGACGTGATGCCCGCAGAGTTGCCAAAGGTACTGCGGCCTAGGCGTGCCATTGACCATAGGATCGAGTTGGAGCCAGGAACTTGACCCCCAGCACGAGCCCCTTATCGGATGGCCCCTGCAGAACTAGCTGAGTTGAGAAAACAACTAGATGAGTTGCTCGATGCTGGTTACATCCAACCATTAAAGGCCCCTTATGGAGCCCCGGGTTTGTTTCAGAGGAAGCAAGATGGTTTATTGCGGATGTGTGATGTCCTTGCGGGAGGGGCATTGAGGAGGGAGTTGTTGTGGGAAACGCGTGACCCTCAGTGGGCTGGACATCCGGGTGTTGAGAGGATGATAGCCTTATTGTCGCGAACTTACTTTTGGCCTAAGATGGAGGAAGACATCGAGTTGTATGTTCGGACATGTTTGACTTTTCAAATGGACAAGACCGAGAGGAAGAAGCAAACGGGACTTCTTCAACCATTTTCGATTTCGGAGAGACAGTGGGAGTCTGTTTCTATGGATTTTATCATCGGGATGCCTGAAGTCAGTGGCTTGGGTTCGATATTGGTGGTGGTAGATCGCTTTTCTAAGTATGTAGTCTTTATGGCAGCACCACAGTCATGCACCGCCAATGCAACGGCGGAACTCTTTCTGAAAAATTTGGTGAAGATATTCGGGTTGCCTAAGGATGTGATCAGTGATCGGGATGCTCGGTTTACGGGTAAGTTTTGGACTTACTTGTTTAAGTTGTTGGGTTCAGAATTGAAATTTTCCACAGCAAACCATCCACAAACTGATGGCCAAACGGAGCGGATTAATGCTTTGCTGGAGGAATATTTGAGGCACTATGTGACGGCGAGCCAAAAGAACTGGGTCAGTTTACTTGATGCAGCTCAGTTTTGCTACAATTTGCATAAGTCATCTGCGACGGGTTTGAGTCTAGCGGAGTTGGTTATGGGACAGCAACCGTTGACACAGTCAGAAGTAGCCAAGTCTAAGTCTCAGGGAGAATGCCCGGCAGCCTATCGCTTTGCTAGAGAAAGGCAAGAGTTGATGGACCAGGCAAGAGAGAGCTTAGAGAAAGCTCAAAGGCGGATGAGAAAGTATGCGGATCAGCATAGGCGGCCACTAGAGTTTCAAGTCGGGGACAAAGTTCTGTTGAAACTAAAGCCTCAAATGTGGAAGAAGGTGACTGACAGACGCTACCACAAGGGCCTTGTGCAAAGGTATGATGGTCCTTTCGAGGTGATCAAGCGGGTTGGTAATGTTGCTTATCGATTGAAGTTGCCTGAACGGATGAAAGTTCACCCAACGTTCCATGTAAGCTTCTTAAAGCCTTATCATGAAGATGTTGTTAACGAAAGACAGTTGATCAGACGGGCACCTCCAAGTGTTCGGAAACACTTTGAGAAAAAAATGGTGAGAATTTTAGACCATCGGAGGAAATGCGCTAGTAGAAAGAATCGGCGGGATTACTACTTAGTGCATTGGGAAGGTGAGAACATGGAAGATGCGACTTGGGAAAAGGAGGTGGACCTTTGGCAGTTTGAAGATGAGATCGGGCGTTACTTGGAAACTCTTCCGATGAGGGCATCGGAATCATCTGGTGGGGGTGGGTTTGTTAGACCCTGAGATGCGCAAGCATCAGGCCTTGCTGTGGATCGACACAGGCAGGCCAGCCATCGGGCCTTGCTGCGGGTCGACGCAGGCAGACTACGATTGGGCCAAGTTGCGACGAGGTGATTGGTCCTTAGCACAACCAAGGTGCGGACTTGGGTGCAAAACGTGTGAAAGACTTAAGAGTCCAGATCCGAGTGGGAGTCTGGATTGCAAGCACGCGGGCAAGTGGTCCGTGATGTGCGCAAGAGACGTGTTGGCTTGAGGAAGTTGAGTTCAAATGGGAAACTGATCATGGGCGAGATGTTCGGACCAGAACAGCCCCAAGGCCCACGTAAGCGGCGTGGTGCGCAAGTTTAGGAGTGATGGCCGAAACTTAAGGCACACTTCAGATCGTGGTCAGACTTCGTGTTGAACTAGGACTCTAACTGCTGCCTAAAACGTGTCTTACTGGTCAGAGATATTGGCCAAGTCTTTTGTCTATAAATACTTAGTTAAGTAAAGCAGAGGACACAACAGATGAGATAAAAATCTGAGTGTGTGATCCCTGCAGCAGACTTTGTATTCCGAGTTTATTGACGAGCAATAAAACGGTTTGGAGATTCCCGTAAACTTGTTGCCTTTGTTTGATTGTTGATTGCTTTCCGTTGTATCTGAGAGTTGGCTGACTAAGCGCGCAACTTAATGCCATCATAGGATCAAAATTTTGGGGAGAAAATTAACCCTGTGATAAACACTATACTTGTAAGGTAAATCGTTATGGGAGAGCAGGGTTGATCGATGAGGCTTTCAACTTGATAGTGGAGATAATGGAGTTTGAAGCCGGACCAATTGTGTGGGGAGCATTGTTGTATGCCTGTTCTGTTCATGGAAAGTAGTGTATAATTTTAATGTTTCAGAAAATAGAAATTTGATGCAGTCTTTTTTTTTTTTTAGTCGAATCCATGGAAAAAAGAGCCAGATCCATGGAAAGAAGTCTTCATTAGTAGCAAGATAATACAGCCAATCTTGCAATGTTGATGGCTCAATGGTTTCAAAATTCACTCTTGGATAGAATAATTTATTGATTGAAATTTGAAATGCTAAATAATTAGAAATCATTATTCCCAAAAATTGTTTATTTCTATTCTATCTATCAAATAAACAAAAGAAAAAGAAAACCCAAAAGAGAACTCAAAAACCAGTTAATCACTCCCCTACACTACACTATCACATATCCATCCATCAAAAACCAAGAAATCTTTCATGGAAATAAGCACCCATATTCCAAAATCACCCACCCATCGATCGAAGCTCCTCCAAAACTGTCTTAATCTGATCCTAAACCAACTCCAACCGCTTCGACTAAACCTCCAACTCCAATATCTACTGCTTTCTCTATCTCTCATCCATCATCAACTACCCATTACCCCACTGCCGCCGAAATTCAAATTTCATCAAAAACTCAACAGCATAGCATTTATTGTCTCTTTATCTTTGATAAATCAAACCCTAGTTTTTCATTGTTTGTTGTTATTTGCAGTGAGAGAAAAAAAAAGTGACTTGGAGGCTGACATGGAAAAAAAAGTTAACATAGGTTAATTTAATTGATTGAAACAATAATTGACGTGGGAAAGGTTTATATAATAATTTCTCCATTTTGTAGCAATTGAGGACCCATCCATCATATGTAAAATTTTGTACATGCTAATATTTTCTTTTAGTTTAAAACTTGAGACCATGGAAAAAAGTTAAATTATATTAAAAAAACCCTTTGAACTATGAGCTTTTCCATGTAAAACAAAGATTTCAAAATATTACAATTTTTTTTTTATATTCTACATAGTGGATTTTATTAATGATTTTTAAGGCATCTTTCATAAAAAGAAAGTTTTGCAATTTTTCATTTTTTTCAAAGACAACTTCATAGGGAGTTCTGTCATCACTCATCAGCTCCTTATGGAGCGCTTGACATGAGCCCCTTACGTGGCATGATTTATATCATATCACATTATTAAATTTTTATCGGTTATAAATAGATTAATTTGATAAAAGAATTATTAAATTTATTATAATTATTAAATTTTATTATCAATAACATAATTTTTTTTATGAAAAATAAGAAAAAGTAATAATATTAATTTTATTATATTTACACATTTTATTTGTTAAATTACATAATTTTTTAAGATAAAATAATATAAAATAGTATTACAAATTTTATTATCTTTATATATATTTTTTAAAATTATTTTTTTTTACAAATTTCTTTTTGGATTTTTTTTTTTACAATTTTTATTATAAGGGGTAAAGTACTAAATGTTATTACAATTATCTTTTTTTATTATAATGAATAATATAATTTTTTTACAAAAAATAAGAATAAGTGATATTATTAAATTTTATTATATTTACTTAATTTATTTGCTAAGTTTCATAAATTTTTGCAAAAGATAAAAAAGTGATAAGTCAGTTTTTATTATGTTTATATAATTTATTTGCTATGTTACATAATTTGTTAACATTAGTTAATACAAAATTGTATTACAAGTTTTATTATCTATAATTTTTTTTTTTTAAGAATTTACGTTTTTTACAACTTTTATTATAAAAATTAAAATACTAAATTTTGTTATAATTACTTGTTTTTATTATCAATAACATAATGTTTTACACAAGATAAGAAAAATGACAACATCAAATTTTAACATCTTTATTTTGAAAATTAAAATTTTTTAAACCAAATTATATGATATTGTTAAAGAATTACAAGATATATTATATAAAGATAATATATTTTGTAATTACAACTTTTTTATTTATTTATGAAATTATGTGATTTTGTTACAAATGACTTAAATTATTAGACTACAAGATAACAAAATTATGTAATGAAATAATTTTTTTTTTTTTTTCAGAAAATAAGTTTTTTTTCTTTGTAAGTACAAAGTTTACACTTTTTTTTTTTGAAATTATATTTTTTCTCAAGGAATTACAAGATATATTATACATAAAGATAATAGTTCTTGTAACTTAGTTACACTTCTAGTGTTACAATATTACAATTTTTTTTAATCAAATTACGTAATTTATTAGAGTACATGATAACATAATTATGTAATCTTTAAGTTACATTTTTTGTTAAGGAATTACAAGATATATTGAATAAAGATAATATATCTTGTAATTTAGTTACACTTCTAGCAAGATTACAACTTTTTTATGAAATTACGTTTGTTATGAATTACTTAAATTATTAAACTACATGATAACAAAATTATGTAATCAAATTTGGATTTACAACTTATAATTTTAAAATAGAAAAAATAAAATGAGAATATTCGAATATCCCCAAATGAATTCGAATATCCCCTCTAATAGGGGACTAATTTTGAATATTCGTATTCCCTTGAATGGATATTCGAATATCTAATGAAATTAATTATTTTATTTAAAAAATATAAGTTTATTTCTTTTACAAGTATAAGGTTTACACCTTTTTTTGAAATTACATATTTTGTTTCAAGGGATTACAAGATATATTATATATAATGATAATATATTTTGTAATTTAGTTGGACTTCATGATTTATCATATTATAACTTTTTTTTAATCAAATTACGTGATTTTGTTATAGATTACTTATATTATTAGACTTAATGATAATAAAATTATGTAATCAAAGTTTACATATTTAAAAAAAAAAATTACAAGATATATTATATAATGATAATATATATTGTAATTTAGTTAAAGTTGTGTTACAACTAGATTACATATTTTATTATCAAATTACGTGAATTTGTTACAGATTACGTAAACTATAATATTACATGATAACATAATTATGCAACCTAATTTTGTATCTTTTTCTTTGAAAATTACATATTACTGTTAACATATTAGAAGATTTCTTAAATGTATGGATAATATATTTTGTAATTTGGTTTAACATTTGGATTTAAAATTTTATTTTTTATCAATTACATGATTATATTACAGTTTATAGAATATATTAGACACCTTTATAACAAAATTATATAATCTAACTTTTGCATTTTTTTTTTCTTTCAAAATTACATATTATAAGTTTCAGGTTTACAAGATCTCTTAAATGTGTAGATAATATATATTTTTTAATTTGGTTTAACTTTTGAATTTAGAATTTTACAATTTTTTTTTTATTATCAAATTACATGATAACATTATAGTTTACTGAATATATTAGACTACTTGATAACATAATTATGTAATCTAGATTTTGCATTTTTCTTTTGAAAATTACATATTATAATTAACATATTACAAGATTTCTTAAATGTATAAATAATATTTTTTGTAATTTGGTTTAACTTTTGGATTACAATTTTATAATTTTTTTTTTTATCAAATTACATGATAACATTACAGTTTATATAATATACTAGACTACTTGATAACAAAATTTATAATATAAATTTTCTACCTTTTTCTTTGAAAATTACGTATTATTGTTAATATATTACAAGATTTCTTAAATGTATAGATGATATATTTCGTATTTAGTTTAACTATTAACTTTTTTTTTATCAAATTAAATAATAACATTATAATTTATAAAATATATTATACTACTTAAGAACAAAATAATATAATTTAAAATTTTATTTTTATAATATTATAGATATTGATTGGTTACCTATGTAACCGGTCATTGAAAGCTCACGATAGGGCGCTGACGCTAGAACTTCCCCAACTTCACTATGTGTCTCTTAACCTTCTCCCTCAAAGCCATAGGTCATCCTTTTAAGTCTCATTTCGTTAATGATTATTTATTAAAGTTTTTAACTGAATTTGATGTCATGAACAAAAAAAAAAAATTAAAATTAAAATAATAACTAAAAAATAAAATAAGATATTTATATCTTTTAAAATTTTTATTATTTAAACAATTATAAAATCTACTCACTTCTGTAATAAAAACCATCTAAATAAGTTTTCTCTTCATTTAAAAAAAAAAAAAACTCACCCTCATTGTAGATATATCAAATTTTAGTATTTATATATGTGGGTCAATGCTTCAATGGCCACTCTTCTCCATATTTTCTTTTCACTTTGTTTTTCTTCTCTTTTACTCATTTTCATTTTATTTTATTTCATTTCTTTTTTTGTTTTTTTTACAAAAAACATCGCAAGTTAAGGATAGGAAAAGGGGTTGCAGATGTTGAGATTTGAATTCTAAACGTATTAGATGCCACCTCTTAAGAGTAGTTATATGAACCAATTGAGCTAAGCTTCGGATTTATTTTCATTGAATGATCTTAGTTTTTCAAAAAAAAAAAAAAAAGAAAAAGAAATGAGGAGGATATTCATGGTAGACCTGCTCATGGGCCGGGCGGCGGCTTGGTTTTTTTTTTCATATTCTTTGCCCAGGCCCGACCCTGGGTTGGGCCGGGGCGACTCTGTAGGCCCGAATTCACTGTTCATCGGATTAAATTTTTTTAATTATATTTTTATAATTAAATAAAATAATATTATTATAATAAAAAAATACTGTTCCGAGTCGGGTCGGATCGGCCCGAAATAAAAAATATCCTATCCAGATCCAACTGAATACGGACCGGACCTGCCGGGCTGTCCGGCCCATGAGCAGGTCTAATTCATGGGTCTACTTGACAATAGTAAAAAGAGTACTTGATGTAAAGAGATAGAGGAAAGAGTGAGGAAATTAAAGAAAAAAGAAAAAAAAAGTATTTAGGAACAAAGAAATAATTAAGAAGAAAAGAAAAAAATAGTACAAGTATACTGCTAAATACTCTGACCAGCTTTTTCTTTGGCGATATCTTCACCGATCTTTTTGGGAGAGAGACCGAGTGGACCGATCTTCGGAGCGAGGGAACTGGCTGCTCCGATTTCGTCGCCGGTAACGCGGACGAAGACATCGACGATCTGGGTTGGGTCAAACTTGGGCGGCATTGTTGGGTTTGTTCGTTGATGGAGTAGAAAAAGAGGGGGCCTAGGGAACGTACCAGAAAAAAGCAACCCAGATCTGCTCTGTTACCCGAGAAGGAAATCCCAGATCTGATGATCATTGGCTGATGATCAAGGCTTAATCAACTATGTTACCCAAGAAGGAAATCCCAAGTGTGAACGTACCAGAAAAAAGCAACCCAGATCTGCTCCATGTTCCTCTTATCTGCTTTGTGATCATCACCTGAAGCTCCATCCATGTTATCACTTCCAGATCTTTCAGATCCAGATCCAATTTCAGCTCCACTAATAGCAGTAACTAGCCTTATTCGTTGAAGGGTCTTCGCCGACGACTGATGATATTAAGACCAAGGGAGATCAGAATGAAGATCAGGAGAGTTTGCGGTTGATTCACGGTTCGTCATCTCAGATAGCATTTTTTCTGGTACGTTGACGATCGACTTAAAAAAAAAAAAAAATCCTTATTGTAGGCAGATATACTCAAAATATGAATGGTCGCCAGTCCTTTGGAACGTCGAGGAACCCCCATATTTTTCATCATCGGATTGCGCCGTTTTATCACCGGGAGAATAATCGGCGTTCGGGGCAAAGTTTCATGGGGAGTTTATGGAGGGATAGCTTACACAATGTCTTTGTTGGGAACTTGAGTCCCAGGGTCTCTAGACAAGCACTATGGGAGTTGTTTGGGCTGTTCGGGAAAGTGGTGGATGTTTTCATTTCCAGGAAACAACCTAAGAGACCTTATACATTTGCCTTTGTCAGATACAAGCTACAACATGAGATGGAGGAGGCCATCAAAGAAGGAAACAATAGGATGATCGATGGTCGAATAATAAGAGTGAATAAAGCCTCTCATGGCTGGTCGGATAGCAGAAGATATCATTCGGATAACCCATCTGTCAGAAGCGTGGAAGGAGGAGGGCCTCAGGTATTGGTCCAGGATCATTCCGGTATTAACAGAAGTAGATCTCAATCGGAACTTCCATCTGTCCGATTTGGGGAAGGCGTTGGGTCTAAGGGTAAGGTTTTCGTTCATGCTGGTGTCAATAGATCGTATAAAGAAGTTCTTGTGGGCTTGCCTCATAAGGAGGCTGTTTACATCGAAGTGGAAGACATTTTGCCGCCTCGGTTTCCCAACCCGACTCCTCATATGAATCGGGTCAAATTGTCCAAGAGGGAGTGCAGTTTCAATCTGCAAATTCCTAAGGCTGAAATGGAGTGGTTATCAAGGAGTGCTAAAGGAAGATTGATGAAGGAAGCTTATATCGAATCGGTTCAAGAGGCCATGGTTTTAGAAGGTATCCACTGTCAGGTATGTCCGATGGGGGGTGTCTCGGTTCTTGTTATTTTCGAAAGTGCAGATCATATGGATCTTGTCCTCAACGATAGAAGCGAATGTTTGGCCCCCTGGTTTGAGACCATTGAACCGTGGAATGATGCCGTCCCCAACAAAGAGATTGCTGTCTGGGTAAACTTGTTTGATGTGCCGCTACAGGTTTGGCATGAAGGGTTTTTCAGTTCTTTGGGTAACAGATGGGGTTCTTTCATCAGACTTGATGATAACACAACAAATAGGAAGAGATTCGACGTTGCGTGTATGTTAATCTTGGTTGATAGCAAGCTGAGTATTCCGTCCTCTGTGTTAGTCACGGTGAGGGATAAATCTTTTAAAATCTCAGTTTCAGTTCTTGAGGTCCCTACGGGTGTAGCTAATATGAGAGCTCGAGATGGCTCATTTTCTGTTCCATTGCCGCATGAATCACCAGGCTCCTCTCCTAACAAGGTAGTTACCGAAGAGATCAGGGGTAAAGTTCCGGTGTCAGAGGGCATTCTCAGATGCATGGCGATTCAGTGCACGGCTCCCTCCGTACGGCGCAAAAACATTGATGAGGTAAGCAAAGCTTTTTCGATTCCTGTGCAATCTGGCAGTTTGGTGGGCGGGTTGGCGCATGTTGTCTGCCCTGTGTCCCCAGTTAATGAAGGTATCAGCGAAGGCTCAGTATGTGGTTCGCGTGTCGCCGACTCTCTCCATGATTGGGAATGGGATGGTGGGGCTCTTGTGAATGGGGGCCATAATGGGGCTGTTGGGTCATCTGTTGAAGTGGGAGTGGGCTTTCAACCTGTGGAGTCTAATGGGTTGGATTTATTGGGCCCTGTCAATAGCTCCTCCCCTACTCTGTTGGTCCGAGAGTTAAGCCCTTCCATTGTGTGCCCTATGGCTTCTGCTCCTATGAAGCGACTGAGATCGAGCAGGAAACTTAGGAAGAATGAGGGTTCCAAAAAATTGAAGAAGAACTGTAAGAAGAGAAAGGTTCCAGTGCCGAGGAAGTCCACCATTTCTGCAGTGAGGAAGAGGAGGCAAATTAGGAAACAGCTGAGAGTGATCTGCGATAATGTTAGTTACGAGGACCTAAACCACCTTGAACTATCTGTTTCGGATAGTGACATCAGATCAAGGAATAAGAATATCTTGAAGGAGGCTGAGGCGACATGGCTAGTCAGTACTGAGCTGGGGATCGAATTCCAGGGGGAGAAGCAGGATATCATCGATGGTTTTGCTCAACTGGAAAAGGAAGATCGTGAGGCAAAGGAGTAACATTCCACTGTGTTTTTGGTTTTATCAGGTGTGTTTCTTTTATTAATGAAGATTATTTCTTGGAATGTTAGGGGACTGGGAGGTAGTATCAAGGTTATGGCCTTGAGGAATTTGGTTTTGAATTGGAGGCCAGAGATGGTTTTTATTCAGGAATCAAAGCTTCAGTCTATTGATTCAAAGTTTATTAGAAAGGTCTGGGGATGCTCCCCTGTTGAGATGGAATTCTCGGCGTCGGCGGGTTCCGCTGGGGGTCTCATTATCTTCTGGCGGAAGGACTTCTTCTTAATTGAGTCGAAAATTATTTCACCTCGTTTCATTCTTCTGATTGGCTCGTTAAAGGCGAACAATATAAGATGTGGGTTCGTGAATATCTATGCTCCAAATGAGAATGGTGAAAGAGCTGCCTTTTGGGATGAGCTTGTGGGTGTGTTACAGGGCTATGACTGTCTTTGGTGTCTAGGGGGTGATTTCAATGTGGTTAGAAGCCCTGATGAGAAAATCGGATCAGTGTTCAGCACTACTCCTATGCTACTATTTTCAAACTTTATTAATCAAGTTGAACTCATGGATCTGCCGATGTCAGGAGATAAATACACTTGGACCAGTAATAGGGTCGTTCCGTCTTTCAGCAGATTGGATAGGTTCCTTTTATCGCCTGGTCTGGTTGCTTTATGGCCTTCAATCAAACAAAAGGCTCTTCCCCGTTCTCTTTCCGATCATAATCCAGTGTTGATTGTTGAAGAGAGCGTCAATTGGGGGCCTAAACCTTTCCGGTTCTTCAACAACTGGTTGGAAGATAGGAGCTTTCATTCTATTATCCAGAATGCTTGGAATTCTACAGGATATTCTCGGCCTTCGGGTTGGGGTTTATGGTTCAAGTTGAAAAATCTCAAACCAGCCATTAAAGACTGGTTTGTTAGGCACCATAAGGCCGATTTCTACAAGATCGTGGAACTTGAAAAGGAGATTGCTGGCCTCGAACAGAGTGTACAACAGGGGCAGGTGGGAAACCAGCTGCGAGAAGAGTTATGGAATAAGAAGGCTGATTTATGGTCAATGTATCGTATCGAAGAACAAACTTGGCTCCAGAAATCGAGATTAAAATGGGCACAAGAGGGTGATAGGAATACTAAATTTTTCCATATTGTCGCCACAGCTAGGAGTCGTAAGAACCACATTGGGAATTTGTTGATTGATGGGAAGGTGTTCGATGAACCTAGGGTTCTCAAGAAGGCCATTGGGTCGTATTTCAAAAACCGTTTCAACTCTACAAAGGTAGCCAGGCTCAAAGATCTCAAATGCAGTTTTAAGTCATTATCAGCGCAAAGTTCGTCTAATCTTGAGCGACCTTTCTCAGAGGAAGAGGTTTGGGGTGTCATCCAAGGCTGCGATGGCAACAAAGCTCCGGGGCCGGATGGTTTTAATCTGAATTTCTTTAAGTCCTTTTGGGTCACGGTGAAGGGTGAGGTTATGTCGTTCATGAATAATTTCCATAGCACTGGTTGTATTGATAACTGTTTAAATGCGTCTTTTATTTCTCTTATACCTAAATGTGACTCTCCGTGCTCCATTAGTGATTACCGTCCTATCAGCTTGGTGGGCAGTGTTTATAAAATTCTAGCCAAAGTTCTTGCCAATCGCCTGAGGCAATCGGTGGGGGAAATTGTTGGGCAAAACCAGTTCGCGTTCATCCCGGGGCGTCAAATTCTGGACTGCTCCTTAATTGCCAATGAGGTTATCCATTCTATGAAGACTAATGGAGAGGGTGGTATGATATTTAAGGTAGATTTCGAAAAAGCCTATGATTGTGTGGATTGGTCCTTTCTTGATTTTGTTATGGGTAGAATGGGCTTTGGGGATAAGTGGAGGTCTTGGATTCATTCGTGTTTATCTTCAGCTTCATTATCAGTCCTAGTTAATGGGGTGCCTACGGAACAGTTCAGGATGAGCAGAGGGTTGAGACAAGGCTGTCCCCTCTCCCCCTTACTGTTTAATCTGGTTGCTGATGTGTTGAGCTTATTCCTTAATAAGGCTACTTCCATTGGCCTTTTCAGGGGTATGGTTATTGATCAGGGGTCTGTGTCCATATCTCATCTTCAGTTTGAGGATGACACAATTATCTTCTGTGAGCCTTTGGAGGAGCAGGTTAGGAATGTTAAAAGAATTCTAAAGTGCTTTCAGTTGTTATCAGGCCTCAAAGTTAATTTCAAAAAGAGCAGTCTTTTTGGAGTTGGGGTGGAGCAAAGTATCACTGATCGGTGGGCTTCGAATATCCGTTGTCTGAGCAGTCGTCTCCCCTCCCTTTATCTTGGTCTCCCATTGGGGCACGGAGCGAACTTTATCTCACTGTGGAGTCCTATCATTGAGAAATTCAACAAGAGGCTTGCCGGCTGAAAAGGTAATTTACTCTCCATTGGGGGCAGATTGACTCTTATTAAATCGGTGTTGTCTTCACTGCCCATTTATTATATGTCTCTACTTCAAATTCCTCGTACTGTATCTGATGAGCTGGATAGAATGGTCAGAAGATTCCTTTGGGGTGGTTCTTCGTCGGTGAAGAAGATGCATATGGTTAATTGGAAGTCTGTCTGTAATACCAAGGAATTTGGAGGACTCGGTCTAGTTGATTTAAGGCTTAAGAACAGAGCGATGCTCAATAAATGGATCTGGAGATTTGGGAATGAGCGTTTCTCTTTATGGAGATCAGTCATAGCCGGGAAATATGAGTCATCGGTGGGAAATTTGCTTCCTTCATGCAGCTGGTATCGGAAAGTGTCCCCAACTTGGAGAAACATTATTCGACCCCTTATGCCTTCAAATCATTTTCATCCTTTTTTGTCTGCTGGGTTGTGTTTTCTTCCAGGTGATGGCAGCTCCATTAATTTTTGGCAGGATGAATGGATCGAAGGCGTTATCCTTAAAGAGCAGTTTCCAAGAGTCTTTGCGGTAGCTGTTTCTAAAAGCGGGAAAGTAGCGGATTTTGGCAAATGGCTTAATAATCAATGGCATTGGGAGGTTAACCTCCGAAGAAGATTGTTCGATTGGGAGCTTCAGCAGTGGGAATCCCTGTTGGATCTGCTGGGAAATCAAGTACTCTTCAGAAACTCTTTCGATTCAGTTGTTTGGAAGCACACCTACAGTGGCGTTTACTCGTCTAATTCTTTCTGCCATTCTGTGTTGAGTGAGTCCTCACTTAAATGGGATCATTGGAAATTTATATGGGCCGGTTATGCACCTCCGAAAGTGGAAATCTTTTGCTGGCAAGTTTTGAGAGGCAGCGTTGCTACCAAAGTTGAACTCAGCAAGAGAGGTCTTATTGTTAATGGTCCGATTCTGTGTCCACTATGCAATTTGATGCCTGAAACTACAGAGCATCTGTTTTTTACATGCAGAGTATCATGGTTTGTGTGGGCTCATTGTTGTCTTTCTTGGGGTATATCTTGGTCCACGCCAAGGAGTGCCGTGGGTTTTTTTCTTGCGTGGCAGCATGCGTTCCCAGCAAATCATTGCAGCAAATTGTGGAGAATGTGTTTTTTTGTTGCACTTTGGTCTATTTGGTTGCACAGGAATGATATTGTTTTTAACAGGAAAAATGTTGCTGTTTGGCAGCTACTGGACTCTATTAGACTTAGACTCGCTTTATGGTCCAAGGCTAAATGGCCTTGTGAGGAAGGGCTGCTTTCGCAGTCCAAGTGGTCACCTGCTATTTGTCGATTGAAGAGGGAAATGAAAGTTGGTGTTGATGTGACTTGGAGTAAGCCACCTGCCGGCTGTCTTAAGTTCAACGTCGATGGTTTGGCGCGTGGTAACCCAGGTCCTGCGGGGATTGGCGGTATTTTGCGCGACAATCAAGGTATGGTGAAAGCAGTTTTTTCTAAATCTATTGGTTCTGCTAAGGCATTTGAGGCTGAATTAAGGGCTGTCAAAGAAGCCTTCCTCATTTTTGCTGCTTCGTCTTGGGTGCTATCGCATAAACTTATAATTGAATGTGATTGCCAGATGGTTGTTGCTTGGGTTAGGAATCCGAGTAGAGCCCCATGGCGGATTTTGAGAATTATAAGATCTCTAGAGTTTGTTCGAACTGCGGTTCAAAACTGGGAAATTGTTCATATTTTGAGGGAGGCTAATGAAGAGGCTGATAAGCTAGCCAAATCTGGTGTCAATAGGGTGTCAGATTTGTTGTTTTATAGTCCTTAGTTTTGTTTTGCAGCATGCTGTTTTTCTGGTTTGTAATAAGGACATCTTTTTGCAATAAATCATGCTTTTCAAAAAAAAAAAAATTCAAAACAGTATTTTGTTAGTTAATTCTCATTAGCTATATATCTTAACAAAGATACATGAAAGGTTTGAATCGAAGACAAAATTGTAAGATTTTCAAAATCTAAATATATTATGCTGTCAATTAGGCATAATCTTAATTTATTCTTTGACTTTTAAGTTAGTATTAAATGTATTAAATTTGGTAAATACATAAAAAAAAATTGGTTAGAGGTTTAAATCTTGGCATTTACGAAATATTAAAAAAAAAAAGAATTTAAAAAGGTCAAATCCAATTTATTGAGACAAATCTGGTCCAAAAATCTGGTTTAATCCGATTAAATCAGTTTTTATCGGTTCAACTATCAAACGGCTCAATTAATTTTTTTTACTGGATAGGCAATTGATTTATGATTCAATTTATCCGATTCTAAGAATATTGGTCTCGTCATATATTAAATTTATCCAATAATATGCTTATTTGTTGATTGATATATTTATTTGATTGATATTTTTTTATATATAAAATATAATACTTTATTGCGATTATAATTTAACGTAACATATTAAATAATTTGTATTATGTTAAAAAGTGCTTAAGAATTTATGTTTTGGACCTTTTGGTATGTATTTTACCCAAATTTTGCTAAGTTTGAATCCATCATTCACCAACAATTGAAAAAAAAAAAGGTGTGAGTAGTAGTGTTATTAATAGTTTGTTAATTACTTGAAACATTCTTTCAATATAATGTTTTAAGCAATAAATTTACAAAGTAGCTTTTATTTTATTACTTGGGTTTTGTAATTGGTTTTTTTATTTGAATATAGCTAAAAATTTTTTTATTTATCGAAATAACGATGTTGCAAAATTACTGACCGAAATTCGTTTGTTTTAAAATATCATGGTGATTTCCTAGCATGTTTTTAAAAAAATTTGTAAAAAGCTACAAAGGAAATCGCCATCCCCCTGGCGATTTTTCTTGTATATTTTTTACAAATTTTGAAAAAAATCACAAGAAAAATCGCTATCCCCATGACGATTTCCCTTGAGGTAAAATTAAAAAAAAAAATAAAGTGAAGGAAAATCGCCACCATTTTTTTTATATGGGTGGCGGTTTTCCTTCACAACAATTTTAAAAAAAAAATATTAAATATTTAATTTTAAATAAAAATTATATAATTTATAATTTAAAAAAATTTAAAATTAATAAATTGTAAAATTAAAATTATAATAATTTTTAAAAATTATAAAAATTAATTTTTTTATTTAAATTTAATTATAAAATATATAAAAATATTTTTTTAATATTTTAATATTTTTTGAATAGTGAAATGGGCTTTTGGACAAAATATATATAACAGTATTATTGTTGATGCGAACTCTCTCCCGATGTACCAGATTGATAAGGACATTTTCGACGTCTATGACTAGAGGTGTCCATGGGCTGGGCCAAGGCTCGAATTTTTTTTATTTCCCTAGCCCAAGCCCATTTCGGGCCAGGCTTGGGCTGGCCCGAAAGCCCATTTCACTATTCAAAAATATTAAAATAAAAAATTTAATATTGGGCCCAGATCGTATTGGCCGGGCTTGGACAAGTGTTTTTGTAATTCGGATCGGTCAGCCTAGCCCGAATTATTATTTATTAAATAAAAAAAATATTTTATTTTATTTAATTATAAAATATATATAAATATAAAAAATGTATTTTAAAAATTTTTTGAATAGTGAAACGGGATTTTGGGTCGGCCCGACCCGAAATGGGCTTGGGCAAGGGAAATAAAGCGTTATGGATTATGTAGGAATTAAGGTCATAGCTAGACCTATCCACAGGCCGGGTAGCCCGCCCGGCAAGCCTGGATGTGTCTCGATGTGCCAGATTGATAAAAACATTTTCGACGGCTATGACTAGAAGTGTTCATGGGTCGGGTTGGCTGAGGCCCGAAATTTTTTTATTTCCCTTGCTCAAGCCCGAAAATAAAAATTGTATAATTTTGAAAAATATTTTTAATAATTTTATAATTAAATTTAAATAAAAAATAAATTACATCGGGAGAGAGTTCGCATCAACAATAATACCGTTATACATATTTTGCCCGAAAGTCCATTTCACTATTAAAAAAATATTAAAATATTAAAAACAATATTTTTATATATTTTACAATTAAATTTAAATAAAAAATTAATTTATATAAATTATTATTATTATTTTAATTTTATACTTTACTAATTTTTAAGTTTTAAAATTAAAAATTATATAATTTTTATTTAAAATTTAAAATTTAAAAAAAAAATGTTGTGAAGGGAAATCGTCATGGACTTTAAAAAACAAAATTTAATTTTATCTCAAGGGAAATCGCCGATTTCCCTTGTGTTTTTTTTTTTTTTTTTTTTAAATTTGTAAAAATATACATGAGAAATCGCCATGGGAGATGACGATTTCTCTTACAGTTTTTTATAAATTTTTTAAAAAATATGCTGGAAAATCGCCATCAGCCATGGCGATTTCCCAGCATGTTTTAAAACAAGCGGATTTCGATCATTAATTTTACAACATTGGTATTTTGATAAATAATTTTTTTTTGGCTATATTCAGATAAAAAACCTTTGTAACTCGTGTCGTTGCACGATTAATTTTTCATATTTTATTAAAATTTAAAATAAATAAGATTTTCACTTGATAATATTTTTACAATTTTCACTTGAAATTTATATTTGTGGAAGCTTTGTAACTACTATAAACATATATTTCTACTTGTTAGAAAATTTGTATCTTTATACTCATGTTATGAAGTTAGAATTTCTACTCATTATATAAATAATGATTTAAAAATAAAAAAAAATATATACATAAAATAATATATAAACTGCATATATATATATATATATTTGTAAATTCATGCTAATAACTTTAAATTAGAATTGTTTTTAAATCGTATTGGGTTCAAGCATTATCTAAATATGGTTTTTTAAATTTAATCTTCAATAATTTGTCTTTCTTTTATTAAAGTTTAAAACATGAGTAACTTATCATATATTTTAGTGATTATATTATATTATAATATTATATATATTTATATATATATATAATATAAATTATGTAATGTATTATAAAATGTCGAGTCGAGTCATGCTAGGTTTAGGTTTTGAGTATTGGAGTCAAAATTTGACTCGTTTTTTAAATAAATCTTATATTTTTGTCTAAATTTATGTAACATTTTTAATATTTTTATTAAAACCCTCTCAAAGATAAAACGAGTATTCAAATTTGGATAGTTAACCTTCTCTAGACAAAGTCTAATCTAAAATGCAATCAATGTGAGAAAAAATAATTAAAAACCATAGTAGAAGCTTTACAAGTGTGTGAGGATAACATTGTGCAATAATAAGATCAACAATTAAAAGCTGAATCAAAATCGCAAAATTTTGAAAAAAAAAAAAAACTTTGTCAAATATCTTGCTTAGGACTTAGGAGTTGAGAGAGCCTTTTAATAGAAAATTTCAAAACACTTCTATTATATGTAAAGATGAAATAGAAACTGAATCAGTAAGGGAATTTCAAATCTCTTTTTATAGAATATTTAGTTAGACCCTAACCCAGATAGAATTCTTCCTCTATAAAAGGAGGGTCTTAACCTTAGCTTTCTTTCCCCTTTCTTCCCACTCTTCCCTGAATTTTAGGTTTTATTTGCTTTGTCCTCTATTTTTGCCTATCCCTTTTTAGAAAAAGGATAAGCCATTCCATTGTAAGTTCACTTGGATAATGTGCCATCCTTACAGGGGTTTCCTTTATCTGCTTTGAGTTGGGTGGATTGCTTTTCATAGCTATGTTTCGTACCCTTGCGATTTGACTTTCCTTTTTTGATGGAGAGAATGGCGTTGGTATAGAATCTAGTAGCAATCCTTCATGCATCTATCAATTCCTTCAAACAAGCCCTTCTAGCAGCAATTCTTGATTGAAGTGAAGGAAGAAAGCCAAAAGCTCTAGTCCCATCTCTTTCTGTTATGTAGTTACTCATATTCAATAGCAGGGGATTCTCTAGCAGCTCCAAGAGCTAATAAGGCGAAACCAGAACAGTTGTCAAAATGGAACATTTTACATTCTTTTGATCTGTCGACGGAAATAGATAGATTTCTTTACCACTTGCCTAGTATTTTACTGCTTTCCTTTCAAAAGGACTATCTATCTTGTGAAAGGGAATACCTCTATTTGAAGGTACTTGTGTATGGGAATCGAAGGGATTAGAACAGAACTAAGCTAGCCACTCCTCGATAGGGAAAGGAAAGGTAGGAGCACGCCAAGAGGCAAGTAGACCGAGACGACAGAGCGGAAGACTTGTAGCGAGTAAGGAGAGAGAGAGGAAGAGAGGGTAGGACGTAGTTCCTGGGATTGCTTTTGTGTGGGATGGTTAGTTTGCTCTGCAACTCGATTCTACCCCTGTCTTTGCTTTGGAAAGGTTCTTGAATGTTAGATTCCTTTTTTCTTTTAAGAAGATATGGTTGCTTCCAAGCCCACCTTCCACTTGTTAATAGTAGACTAATGGGCAAATCCTTTTGAATCCAATAAGTTCTTTGTTATTATTAATAAATATGAAGTAGCAGGCGTAAGTATTGACTTTAGTTGTTAAAGCAATGCTTCAATTAAAATCGATGTTTATTTCAGTTGGTTATGCAGTCAATTTTTAAAGGTGACGTAGTAAATTTGGTGTTCGAATCCTAACTGTTGGGGAAATCGGGTTATTTCCCATCTAAACTAACTGCATTATCAGCAGTACAAAACAAATACTAAACACAGCGGACAAATCCGACAAACATATAACTTATTGAGTACATAAACTAAAGTATCTAAATACAAAAGGAAATAAAGGAAAGAACACACCTGATTTTACGAGGTTCAACAATTTGCCTACTCCTCGGATCCCACAGCAAGAGACCACTGCACTAGCTTCAAAAAATTACAACTTAAGGTAATTATACAATGACCCACTAATAGGAAGTCCTATCAAAGAACCTCCTCAGGATATCCTAATTAAAGGACTTCCTCAAATATTTAACTAGAGAGGGATGGGAGATTTTGGAATGATACAACAAGGTGAACTTAGGCCCCTATTTATAACATTCCTAAGCCCCCCCCAAAACACATCCACAACCAATGTGGGATACAAGCTTCCCCAAAATTCCTACACAACCAATGTAGGAAACAAGCCTCCACCAAAACTCCTACACAACCAATGTGGGATACAAAATAAGCCAATAACTCAACAAATCTCCACCTTGGTGATTTTGTCAGTCCCACTCAACTTCCTGATTTCTCGCATCTTCAAACTGATGTAGTCATCTTCTGCAGTGCCTCCAAATGCGCCCATAGACGCCATACACCCGAAGGTTTTCAAACTTGTAGGATTCAAATCTCCATCTTGGTGAGTTTGTCAGTCCTGCTCAACTTTTCAAATTTTTTCAAAATGAGGTCATCTTTTACAATGACTCCAAATGCGTTCACAGACGCCATACACCCGAAGGTGTCCAAACTCGTACTCAAATAAGGTCATCTTTTGCAATGCCTCCAAATGCGTTCACAGACGCCATACACCCGAAGATGTTCAAACTCATACTTAGATGAGGTCATCTTTTGCAATGCCTCCAAATGTGCACACAATTGCCATACACCCGAAGGTGTTCAAATTTGCAGGATTCAAATCAAGTCCAAGCAGTGTTTAAACTTGATCGCTGTCACCACCTTGGTCATCATATCTGCAGGACCTCTACTGTTGCAATCTCCTAAAGTTCCTTCTTCAAAGATTTCCCTCACAAAGTGATACTTCACGTCGATATGCTCCACGTCTTCCAACAATCCATTAAGCCAAATGGCTTCCTAAACAGCTTCTGTTACTGTCACTTACTCTGTCTCTTTCGTAGATAAAGCCACTGTGGATTGCAAAGTAGACTTCCAACTTACTGGAACTCTAGCAAGAGTAAATACATAACCAGTAATCAATTGATGCTTATCCAAATCACCTTCGTGATCTAAATCAACATATCCAACCACACACTGACCAAGTGTTTCATCCTGTTCAAAAACAAACCAACATCTACAGTGTTTAGAAGATACTATAGAATCCATTTCACCGCTTGTCAATGTCCTTTACTAGGAACATGCATATACCGGCTCACTCATAAAGCTATCAAATCGCTTGTATCACTGCCTCGGAGATTACTTCAAACCGTACTGCGATTTGTTCAGCTTACAAACCCAATTTTCTATACCAGGAACTTTGTATCCTTTTGGCTAAGTCAGTAGATTTCCTCTTCCAAATTACTATGTAAGAATGCGGTCTTCACATCAAGCTGAGCTAGCTCCAAATTCATTTGTGCTACCAAGGCCAACAAATTTCTAATGAAGGAATGTATCACAACTGGAGAGAATACCTCATCATAATCAATTCCTTCCTTCTGACGTAGCCTTTAGCTACCAACTTTGCCTTGTAGCGTACCTCATTCTTCTTAGGAAATCCTTCTTTCTTTTCATATACCCATTTGCACCCAATTGCACCCTTCGGTAATTGTGCCAGCTTCCAAGTCTTAATCTTCTAAAGAGACTGCATCTCTTCACTCATGGCGCTTCTCCACTTGTCACTTACAGAGCTCTGAACTGCTTCTCCATAAGTGAAAAGAATTTCATCATCTACAACTGGAAGTGCATAGGCCACCATATCAGCAAAGCGAGCAGGTTTGCGAATCTCTCATCTTGGCCTCGTACATGCAATTGGTTCTGGTGTTTTTAGCAATTCTTGCGTCGGAACCTCCTCATTTTCTGACTCCTCCTCTTCAGTTGGAGAGTCACTTACATCTTTTGTTTCAATTTCTGGGCTAATCATCGTCTACTCGAACTCCACCTGCTGTAGAGTACCATTTTTCTGAACAACTCCATTTGTTACCTTCTTCAACATGGCAGACTCATCAAAGATAACATTTCTGCTATAGATTATCTTCGTCTCTCGACACCAAAGACGGAATCCCTTTACTCAAGAGGTGATTCCCAAAAAAAGAGCCTTTTTGCCCTCAGACCTAACTTCGATTCCTTAACATGGTAGTATTGAGTGAAATCAGATACATGTAAGGAATCATAATCCGTAGCAGGTTTTTCAGACCATACCTCCAAAGGTGTTTTACCATAAATTGCAGACGATGACAAACGATTAACGAGATGGTATGCATATATCACAGTCTCAACCTAAAATTACTTGCCCAACCCAGCATTGGACAGCATACACCAAACTTTCTCCCCCAAAGTTCGATTCATGCGATCTACCACCCCGTTCTGTTATGGTGTAATTCTGACTGTGAAGTGTTTTAAGGAAAACTCAAAGCACTTCATCCTTAGTCTTCAAACTGTACATCCAAACTCTTCTGGAAAATTCATCAACAAATATTACAAAGTAGTCTTGTCCTCCCAAGGAAGATGTCTTGGAAGGTCCCCACACATTTGAGTGAACATAGTCCAAAATACCTGCAGTATTATGGATAGCGGTGCCAAACTTCACTCTTTTCTTCTTTCCCAGAACACAATGCTCGCAAAAAATCTAACTTGCAAGTCTTTACATCTTTCAACAATCTTTGCTTTACTAGAATTTGCAAAGATTTTCCACCAGCATGTCCCAAACACATATGCCACACTCTGGTGGCATCTAACTAGCCATCTTCTGAAGCTGCTACTGCTTTCCCAATATGCTAGAATCTGGTGGTATCTAACTGGCCATCTCCTGTAGCTGCTACTGCTGTCTCAACATGCCACAACCTGGCCATCTACTGTAGTTGCTGCTGTTGTCTCAATATGCCATAACCTGGTGGCACCAAACTAGCCATTTATTGTAGCTGCTGCTGCTGTCTCAATATGCCATAACCTGTGGCACCAAACTGGCCATCTACTGTAGCTACTGCTGCTTTCAGTGTCCTTTATCATGACACAAGGCATACTCATCTTTGTCAAGCCTTGCACTTGACCGAGATCTCCATCTCTTCTCCATCATCTGGTTTCTTTCCCTCAATGGCGATGTCTAGACCTTGCTTAAAGAGAGCGTCTAGCACCTCACCTTGCCACATGCCGAAATGACCGGTACCATCAATTAACTCTACTGGAATTTTACATTCGATATTATGGTCTCGCTGACGTTGTCATTTCAACACCAAACTAATGTATTCAATAGTAAACAAATACAACAAAGCCTAGACACAATAAGACTCTGATACCAATTGTTGGAGAAATCAGGTTATTTCTCACACAAACTAACTGCACTATGAGCAGTACAAAACAAATACTAAACACAGCGGACAAACCCGACAAACATAAAACTATTGAATACATAAACTAAAGCATCTAAATACAAAATGAAATAAAGAAAAGAACACACCTGATTTTACGAGGTTCAACAATTTGCCTACTCCTCAGATCCCGTAGCAAGAAACCACTCCACTACATTCAAAAATTACAACTTTAAGGTAATTATACAATTACCCACTGATGGGAAGTCCTAATCAAAGAACCTCCTCACGATATCCTAATTAAAGGACTTCCTCAAATATTTAACTAGAGTGGGATGAAAGATTTTGGAATGATACAACAAGGTGAACTTAAGTCCCTATTTATAACATTCCTAAGCCCCCCAAAACACATCCACAATCAATTGTTTGGAATTTTCTATGCACCTCGATTTGCATATAAGGCATATATATGATTGCATTGGCTTGAGTTTAGATTGCATTGGCACGAGGGAGCTTGATATATATATATATATATATATATATATATATATATATATATATATATATATATATACTAAGAATAATTATTTTTTGGTACTAAGAAAAACTACTTAAGGGCCGGGCAATTCGTCTGGCTGGCTTGAATTAGACCGGGTCTGGATAAGGATTTTGATAATTTAGATCAATCTGGTCCGAATTACTATTCATTAAATAAAAATATTTTTATTTAAATTTAATTGAAGGCAACGGTCATATGACCGTTGCCCTCCCTCCCCACGTCCCTCCTCCCCCCACCCACTATTTTTCTCTATAAATATCCCCTTTTCTCCTTCAATTTTTCATTCTTCTTTCAACAATTACATCTCTTTCTACCAAAAAAATTTCTTTCTACAACAATTTTTTTTTTCTACAACAATATTTAGAAATGGCTTCATCATCACTATTGAGGTTATAGGAAAATCACATATCGGAGGTTATATTTAACGAGGTAAGTAAATTGTTATATTATTATTGTTTTTTATATTATTATTATTTTTTATATTATTATTGTTTTTTATATTATTATTGTTTTATATTATATTATATTATATTAATATTGTTTATATTATATTATATTATTATTGTTTTTTATATTATTATTGTTTTATATTATATTATTATTGTTTATATTATATTATATTATATTATTATTGTTTTTATATTATTATTGTTTTATATTATATTATATTATTATTGTTTTTTATATTATTATTGTTTATATTATATTATATTATTATTGTTTATATTATATTATATTATATTATATTATATTATATTATTATTGTTTATATTATATTATATTATATAATATTATTATTGTTTTTTTATTTTATAGTTTTATACTTTTATTTATTAATTTTTAATTGTTATAGTTTTATAATATATTAATTTTTATTATTATAACAGGAAACTCGTCGCGTGTTACGTGCGAGGAAATTTACATTGGAGGACCCGCATCCATCTATTATCGACCACTTAAGAAGAGCCGGATTTTATCACGCAAGTCAAATTCGACGACTTGTGATACAACCCGATTTAATCAGTGCGTTGGTCGAACGATGGAGACCCGAGACGCACACTTTTCATTTTCCATGTGGTGAATGCACGGTCACTCTCAAAGATGTTGCGCTGCAACTTGGACTTCCGATCCATGGCGATGCAGTTACAGGCGGAAGCCTGCTAGATTGGAATGAAGTGTGTCAAGATCTATTGGGTGAGGTACCTCCAGAAGAGTATGTATCTGGCTCAACGGTGAGACTAACTTGGTTGAAATCGTTTCAAAATCTTCCATTACATGCAACCGGACAACAAATACAATATGCTGCTAGAGCATATATTTTACGTTTGATTGGAGGATTACTGATGCCTGACAAATCGAGCAGTCGGGTACATTTAATGTATCTTCCATTGCTACGTGATTTAGAGCATGCGGCAAATTATAGTTGGGGTTCTGCGTGTTTGGCGGTTTTGTATAGAGAACTTTGCCGAGCTACAGTTCCAAAAATCCATGACATAGGTGGATGTTTAGTGTTTCTACAATCATGGGCTTGGTATCGGCTACCATTTCTTGCTCCGCGCGTGGATATTTTGGCTGTATACCCCCTTGCAAGCAGGTAATAATCTTTACTATTTTATTAATTTTGTACGAACTTGTATTTTTATAGGTCATTAAGATATTATATGCATTTTAATAGGTGGAGTAGGAGTACGAGTAGAGATTTTACAGAGACTCCGAGCGATCTTGCAAGTATAAGAGTACGACTAGATCGACTAGGATATGATAAGGTAAATATTTCGATTGTTACATTGAAGTTTTTTTTTTATTTAATCCATATGAAACTAATAATTTGTAATAATTATTCGCAGTTTCTGTGGATGCCATATTCCTCGCGTGAAATTATGGCATGCCTCCCATCGGATGCCTACAATAATTTCAATATATGGAAAGCAAACACAGCATTGATATGCTTTTCATATGTAGAGTGGCACCAAACTGACCGGGTGTTGCGACAATTTGGGATGCAACAACCAATTCCTGCAGCCCCGGTGAACCTTGATAAGCTTCACAAGGTCGACATGCGTGGTCGTAATGATGAATTCTGGCCTGCGAAGCATGAACATTGGATCCAATGGTGGAACATACGTTTTCAACGAATTCCGACAGGTTACCCAATTGTTGGTAATAATTTCAACCCATCTGCTGATTACATAAGATGGTATAGAAATGAAGGTCGGCCTTTCGTTTGTCCACCGTCGATGTATGAGGATGTTAGGAGTATGCCATTTACCGGACAAACTTCAGCTCCAGTCCCTCCTACACAGGATATGGATGCTCCTAGACCTCGCCGACAACGTGGGCGAACGCGTCAACCGACCTCATCGGAGTTCACAGCACCGAGGATGTCATTTGATCATCCTGAACCTGAACGGGATCATGGAGTACCATCCAGCCATCGTTATTCCGTAAGTTACCCCGGATATGACGTTGATGAGTGTTACCGACCATCACCGCCAAGAACGAGGTTAGATGACCAGCTCCCCATCCTAAGTCCAAGTTCAGCATATCTAACATCCATGTATCAGTTTGGAACCCCTTCGTCAGCATTTGATGCTACATCATTTATGGGTGCATCTAGTAGTCAGGTTCCCGTTATGGGTGAACTAGGTGTTGGCTCATCCAGCAGTGGGTTTCAAATTTTTGATACGGATGAAAGGACTGATGACATACAACCGGAACCAGTGGCGGTTATAGCAAGAGGTCGTGGTGGACCGCGAATACGTGCCACTGACGAGGTTGAACGACGGGTGCAACCACCACTCACTAGAAGAGCTCGACACTGTTGCTCTACACCACGCAATAATTAGAATAATTGTAATGTGTTTTAAATTTCTAATATAAATTTATATGTTTTGCATTTCATGTTATTTATTTTAAATTTGTTCAGAAATTAATTGTTATATTTTATTTTAATTTATATCTTAATGTTGTTATTTAATTTTAATATAATAATCCAAATTACATGATAAGTTGCTTTTCTTTTTTTTTTCATTTTAATTTAATTTTCTTTTTAAATTTTAATAAGAAATAAAATTTTAATCATAAATTAAATTAAAATTATTTTATCAAATATCTAGTTTTAAACTGTAACAATCTATACTATTATTAAAAACAATGATTAAATTGATGTCACGAGTTAATCGAATACCAACTCAAAAAAACTAATCAAATTAAAAAAATTATTTTACGATACCAACTTAAAAACAACTCCTTTATTTAAATAAGTGACTCGATAAATTTCTTTAAAAAAAAAAATTTATTTACATTTTACATCATTAAATTAATTTTGATATAAATTAAATTTTCCTTTTGATAATATTACAAAATTATAAAAAATACAATTTTTGATATAAAAATTTAATAAAAAATATAATCTTCTTTTTAAATTTTAATAAGAAATATATTTTTATTTTTTATAAAATTGTAATAATAAATTAAATTACATTTAAATATATATTTTAAAAAAAATAAATAACCAAACCTATAAAAAAATATTTTAATTTAATTTATAATTTTTAAAATTAAAAAATAAATTTATCAAATTAAATTTTTTTTTTTTAAATTTAATTTTTGTTTATTAATTTAAAAAATATATATATATATATATATACATGAAGGGAAATCGCCACGCCCATGGCGATTTCCCTTCATAAAATTTGCAAATTTTGCAAATTTAACCAAGGGAAATCGCCATGGGGGGTGGCGATTTCCCTTGGTTAAATTTGCAAAATACACCAAGGGAAATCGCCATCCCCCATGGCGATTTCCCTTGGTGTTTTTTTACAAATTTTCAAATTTTAACGCTGGGAAATCGCCATGGGGGATGGCGATTTCCTAGCTAAAAAAAAAGGCCGTATTTTGGGAATTAATCCGATCCAACGGTAATTTGGTATTTTTTTTGGCTATATCTTAATAAAAAAACCGATTTTTTATTCAAATATAGCTAAAAATAAAAATTCCGAAAATATCGTTCCTTTTAGATTATTTCCCAAAATCCGCTGGTTTTAACACTAGCTGGGAAATCGCCACCCCCCATGGCGATTTCCCAGCGTCAAAAAACACATTTTGGCTAAAAATACCAAGGGAAATCGCCATGGGGGGTGGCGATTTCCCTTCATGTATATATTTTTTTTAATTAATAAACAAATTTTAATTTTTTTTTAATTTGTAAATTTTATTTTTTAAATTTAAAAATTATAAATTAAATTAAATTTCTTATTAAATTTAAATATGGATTTTTTTTCTTATAAAAATTAAAAAAACAAAATAATATTTCTTCTTAAATTTGTATATCAAAAATTTTATTTGTAAGTTTTGTTTTAATTTTAAAAATTTGTAAGTTTTGTTTTTTAATTTTAAAAATTATAAATTAAATTAAAATAATTTTTTTATAATTTAAAAAAAAAAGAAATTTCGTAAGGTATATTTTATTATTTAAAATTTATGAACAAATTGTTTTAAATTTTGTTAATTGATTTGTATTAGATAAAAACAAAAAACAAAAAACAAAAAAAAAACAAAAAAAACTTGCATTACATTTTCCCTTATATGTACAATAATAATCCAAAGTACATGATAAGTTGACAAAAACATGTAATTCATTTATTGTTGATGCGAAGTCTCCCCCAATGTGCCAAATCGATGCGGACAATTTCGACGGTTATGACCTTCATTTCTGCATAATCCACAACGTTTTGGTTGGCCTTTCTCCCTGAGGTCCATTTCATTACGAATACGACTTGATTTTGGCCGACCATGTGGATTTCTCCGCATTTCTTGATTGGGACACACTTCTGGACCATCATATTGAGGCCAGTAACCTTCATTTACAACAGCTTCGAACTCATGTCTATAAACATTCAATATAGTTTCCAGTCTATAGACTTTGTCCACATATTGCATGCAATCTACATGGACATGTGCACAGGCAACAACTACATGTGAACAAGGGAACCTTTGTGCTTGAAACTTTCCACAATCACACCACATGTCACTGAGGTTGACTTTGTACTTCATTGCAGAAACACCCTCTTGTGGGGCAACTAACTCTTCAACCAGAAAAGATTGATTTGTTCGCGTAAAATTACGAACAATGTGGGAGTTAGCTTTCCTGCGATTTTCTTGCATAGCTTGTGTGACTGTTTCACAATATGTGTGCCCTCCCTCCATCATGGCAATTTACTTGTTCCCCATCTTAACAAAAAGTGCAGCCAACCTATAATATGTTGATTGCACTAAAGCAGTAATGGGAAGATGACGCGTTCCCTTCAACACCGAATTGATAGATTCAGCTAGGTTGGTTGTCATATGGCCATAACGCCTTCCTTGATCATATGACTGCGCCCACTTCTCCTTGGGGATCCTATCAAGCCAATTAGCCGCCTCTGCATTTTCTCCACGAAGATTGTCATACATGAAATGAAAATTCGGTCGCCTCAACTCGTATCCTAATAAATTTTAAAACAAAAAACTTGTGAATTTCAATATTATTTTATATGCTAAACGAAATATAAGAGATAAAATAACTATGATTTGATTCCATACCCATGTTAACAATTTGTCGACGCAATTCCTTATTGTTAAATTTTTTCATAAAGTTCGCTGCAATGTGTCGAATGCAGTACACTGAATATGCATGTGGAGGATTCCATCCACCATCGCGTCTAATCGCAGCTTTGATGGCTTCATGTCGATCAGACATCAAGCAAATGTCAGGCTGTTTTGTCACGTGTCTGCGCAAGTTACTGAGAAAGAATGACCAAGCCTCTGTTGTCTCACCCTCCACAATGGCAAAGGCAATTGGCAGTATGTTTCGGTTGCCATCTTGTGCAATAGCTAACAATAATGTGCCTTTGTATTTTCCATATAAGAAAGTACCGTCTATTTGCACAATAGGTTTACAATACGGATACCCTTCAATGCACGACTTAAATGTCCAAAATAGTCGATGGAATATTCTCTTACCCTGGACCAGTCGATCACCGTGATATGCAGGTACCGTTTGCAATTCCACAATTGTACCAGGCACGAAATGTTGCATTGCACCTAACCATTTAGGTAGCTCATTGTACGATCTTTCCCAATCGCCAAATACTCGAACAATTGTCTTTTGCTTTGCTTGCCATGTTTTCTTGTAGAAGGTGATGTATCCATACCGAATTCGCATCTCAGCGATCAAAACTGAAACGGAAATCTCCGGATTTGCTTGGACCAATGACAAAATGCATGAACAGATCATGTTACAATCTAACTTGCAATGATCTTGTGAAATCCTCCCCGATGTGCAAGTATGAGGCCCTTCATATTTTCTAATCTCCCATAGATGTTTCTTCTTCATAAAAGTTGCCCTTATTCTCCAATTACACCCATTCCCATACATTACGCACTTGGCATAATATTTCGTCGGCTCAGATTCAATTACTCTGTAATCTACAGAGTTTTTGATGTTATAGTGCTTGATAGCTGAAAGCACAGCCTCTTTCGTTGGGAATTGTAACCCAACACACAGATCAACTGCAGATGGATCAAATGTCAGAGGCATAGCTAATGTATGAGCATACTCTGGAAATTCCGGCACATGCATTGCCTCCAGATCCAGTGTATGCATATGGGATGCAGCCTGATATGGGGGAATATCTCCATGAGTGTTGATATCTCCATGAGTGTTGATATCTCCATGAGTGTTGATCTCAGCAGGGACGACGTCTGGGTCAGAATCAGTATTGTCATCACTTGCGAATTCAGCATCCTCTTCCTGCTCACTAAATTCACCAACATCTTCACCATGGACTCCACGTGGACGAACAGGATCAACACCAGCTGGCTCATCTTCGAGGGTAGTAGGAATTAGGGTTTGTGAGACTAATGAAGTCTGAAAAGTTGTAGCTTGAGATAAGGGCACGACTTCTTCTGTGGGAACGTCGTATGTAGTGTGAACATAGAACGATCCAGAATCATAATCTTCTATGGGAAAGTTTTCTGTTGTGCGAACATTTGAAGGGCCGCAATCATCGTCAACATCATCTATGTCAGCATATAACTCAAGGACACCAACATTTGCAAATGTCTCATGAGCATAAAACATGCATCTGACATCATCATCATCTTCAAGTGGAAATGTTCTATATCGGACACATCCTTCACCAATAAAAAGAGGATGCCTGTACTTAATCTCTGAAACTCTTTTTCTATTTCCAGCTTTAATTTTTGTATGAATATGCAGCTTCAGTTCCTCTAATGTGACGTCGTCTTCAACACGAAAACTTTTTGGACGTTCACAATCAAAGGTAGCACCTTCGTCGGTATTATGAATTTGGCCATTATAGTAGACCAATGCGATCACTCTATTGCTCATGTTGTGTAGTAATGAAACTAAGAAAGATGAGAATTTAGGTATTATCACTCCGCAAAAGAAAGAAGAAATATAGAAGGATGAGAATGAGGAGGTTTTAGCACTCAGGAAAAATCTGATTGAAAAACTGTTGTAGGGGGTATTGTAAACCTTCATAAGTATTATGAATTTATAATGGTTCATTATGTTGTACCAGATGACAAATCCCATCCTTTGTATAGGATGGAATCTGATTCTGATATTCTGCCTAGGACTATTTGACTGAAAAAGTTATAATAAAAAAGTCAAAAAATATAGCTTTTGGGCTTTAAAAGCTGGCTTTTGGATAAAATGACTTTATTATCCTTACATCTCTACACTTTTATTATTTTAAACATATCTTTTTTTGACATTTCAATTTCCTACCACACTTTTTCACAGCAATACTAAACACTTAAAAGTTTTTAAATCACACTTTTTCACCACACTTTATAAACACACTTTTTCCAACTCAAGCTTTTTTCAACCCAAGCTTTTTCCAACAGCAATGCTAAACTAGGCCTAAGTTTACTCAGGACAGTAGTTTTTGAAGATCAAATTGAACGCTCAAGCAGTCCTTAATGATGAAATTAGAGTAACATCAAAGATTAAAAAAAAAAAAAAAAAACCTGGAAGATGAGGAGATGGCTTCAATCATCCTGTATGAACTACTATAATATATTTCTTCTTCGTTTTCTTTCTTTTCTGGCTTCATTCCTTTTAATAACATAATTTCAGCTTCAACGTCCTTAATTAATTTATTGATTCTTCCTGGATACTTGGTATAATTGAGTTATTGTTGGCCATGCAGCTTAGCTGTGATAATGAATATGAAACAATTAAGAGAAATTCGTCGTCTCCTGAAGTTGAGACAAGACTGGATTGACTGTAAGTACTGTGTTGCCATATCTGATCGATTGGCTTAAGTGATATGCTAATTTATAAGGGTGTTTTCTTTATGCTTAATTTCTCTAAACAAATTTGTTTTTATGTCCTCAATATATATGCAGCCTGGGTGGAATGACTTAGATGGCAATTACCATGTGAACTATGCAAAGCATCTTGATTGGATTTTGTGGGTAAGAATTATTTTAGATGATTATTATTAAACTTTATATGTCGAAGATTTGATAATTTAGATATGACAGGAGAAATTTTTTAAAACACGATATAACATGAAAAAGTAACATGAACATGATACGAATATATAAATCTGTCAAAATATATTTAACACGGATCTTGATTGGATTTTGTGGTAAGAATTATTTTAGATGATTATTATTAAACTTTACATGTCGGAGATTTGATAATTTTAGACATGAAATGAGAAAATAATTAAAACACGATATAACATGAAAAAATAACATGAACACGACACAAATATACGAACGTACCAAAATATATATAATATGAATTATTAACATATTAAAATTTATATAAATATATAATATCTTAAATATAATTATAACACATTAAATAACACCAACACGATACCAAAATCAAGTCACAATTATTATTTTGTTGTCTGAATAAACTCATCCCATGCATGTAGCCTGTTTCTAAATCCCCTCGAATACTTTCTCATGTTTACCAATATCTTTTTGGGCCAAAAAATAAATATAATATTATGCAATTTTTCATTGGCTTCAGATAAGCACCACCCTTTTCCATTCATCATTCACTACATATTTTGTCTATATTTGAGCCTCTAGCTTTGTCTATATAGAATTTTGATTTTTTTATCACAATATAGTTAAAAAAAATTATTTATCAAAATACTATTATTTTTAGATTAATTCTCAAAATCCGTTTATTTTAAAATCAGCTGGGAAATTGCCATCCCCCATGACAATTTTCCAGCGTAAAATTTTCAAAAAACACCAAGGGAAATCGCCATGGGGGATGGCGATTTCCCTTGGTGGTATATTTTTTTTTAAAATTTTTTTATTTAAATTTAAAAGTCCAACGGCTAAAAAAAAATTGTAAATTTGTTTTTAAAATTTGTATTTTAATTTTCAAATTTGCAAATTAAATAAAAAAAAATTATCTTAGTTTTTTTTAAATATATATATTAAATTTTTTTAATTTTTTAGTTTTATAAAAAATAAAATTTAATTTATTATTAAAATTTTATAAAAAATAAAATTTTATTTCTTATTAAAATTTAAAAAAGAAAATTATATTTCTTATTAAATTTTTATATAAAAAATTTTATTTCTTATTTCATATTTAAATTTTAAATTTTATGAATTTTAAAATTTTTTAGTTAAATTTTATTATATAACCTTTTGAAACAAAAATAATAATAATAAAATACAAAATTAAAAAAAAAATTCAAAACTTTTTGAAGGCAAAGGTAACTTGACCATTGCCTTCAAAATCCCCCCCCCACACACCACTCTTCTATAAATAACCCCCCTCATTTTCTACAACTTATTTTAATTTTCTTTCTTCTTTTTACAATCATTTTTTTTTCTACAACAATATTTAAAAATGGTTTCATCATCACTATTGAGGTTGCAAGAAAATCACATATCCTCGGTTATATTTAAAGAGGTAAGTAAATTATTGTAATATTATTTGTATTACATTATCAATTTGTAGTAATTTTTTAATTATTATTATTTTGTAATTTTATAATTTTTAATGTTTTAATTATTATAGTTTTATCATTTTTTAATTATTATTGCTTTTTCATTTTATAGTTTTATAATTATTTATTTTTTATTATTAGTTTTCTAATTTTTTAATTTTTTTTTATTTTATAGTTTTATATTTTTATATTTTTTATATTTTTTATTATTATAGTTTTATAATTTTTTAATTACTATTGTTTTTTCATTTTATAGTTTTTTATTTTTTATATTATTTAATTATTTAATAATTATATAAATAATTTTAAAATTTTATATTATTATTGTTTTGTTATCTTATAGTTTTAGATTTTTTTTAATTTTTATATTGTTTAATTTTTTAATCATTATAGTTTTATAATATATTAATTTTTATAATTATTTTATTTAATTTAATTAATTATCAACAGGATACTCGTTGCGTGTTACGTTCGAGAAAATTTACATTGGAGGACTCGCATCCATCTATTATCGACCACTTAAGAAGAGCTCACGCAACTCAAATTCGATAATTTTTGATACAACCCGACTTAATCAATACGTTGATCGAACGATGGAGACCCGAGACACACTTTTCATTTTCCATTTGGTGAATGCACGGTAACTCTAGAAGATGCTGCGCTTCAACTTGGACTTCCGATCCATGTCGATGCAGTTACAGACGGAAGCTTGCTAGATTGGAATGAAGAGCGTCAAAATCTATTGGACGCGGTACCTCCAGATGAGTATGTATCTGGCTCAACGGTGAGACTAAATTGGTTGAAATCCTTTCAAAATCTTCCATTACACGCGACTGAAGAACAGATACAATATGCTGCTAGAGCATATATTTTACGTTTGATTCGAGGATTACTAATGCCTGACAAATTGAGCAGTCGGGTACATTTAATGTATCATCAATTACTACGTGGTTTAGAGCATGCGACAAATTATAGTTGGGGTTCTGCGTGTTTGGCGGTTTTGTATAGAGAATTGTGCCGGGCTACAGTTCCAAAAAGCCATGACATAGGTGGATGTTTAGTGCTTCTACAATCATGGGCTTGGTACCGGCTGCCATTTCTTGCTCCGCGTGTGGATGTTTTGGCTGTATACCCCCTTGCAAGCAGGTAATAATCTATACTATTTTATTAATTTTGTACGAACTTGTATTTTTATAAGTCTATTAAGATTTTATGTGCATTTTAACAGGTGGAGTAGGAGTAGAGATTTTACCGAGACTCAGACCGACCTTGCAAGTATAAGATTGCGACTAGATTGAGTAGGATATGATAAGATAAATATTTCGATTGTTACATTCAAGTATTTTTGTATTTAATCCATATGAAACTAATAATTTGTAATAATTATTCGCAGTTTCTGTGGATGCCATATTCCTCAAGTGAAATTATGACATGCCTCCCATCGGATGCCTACAATAATTGTAATATATGAAAAGCAAACACAGCATTGATATGCTTTTCATATGTAGAGTGGCACCAAACTGATAGGGTGTTGCGACAATTTGGGATGCAACAACCAATTTCGCAAGCAACGGTGAACCTTGATAAGCTTCACAAGATCGACATGCGTGGCCGTCATGAGAAATTCTGGCCTGCGAAGCATGAACATTGGATCCATTGGTGGAATATACGTTGTCAACGAATTCCGACAGGTTATCCGATTGTTGGTAATAATTTCAATTATCTGATGATTACATAGGATGGTATAAAAATGAAGATCGGCCTTTTGTTTGTCCATCGTCGGTGTATGAGGATGTTAGGAGTATGCCATTTACTGGACGAACTTCAACTCCAGTCCCTCATACACAAGATATAGAAGCTCCTAGACCTAGCCGACAGCATGGGCGGACGCGTCAACCGGCCTCATCAGAGTTCACTACACCGAAGATGTCATTTAGTCATCCTGAACGGGATCATGGAGTACCATCCAATCATCGTTATTCCGTCAGTCACCCCGGATATGACGTTGATGAGTGTTATCGACCATCACTGCCAATGACGAGCTTAGATGACCAGCTCTCCATCCTAAGTCCAAGTTCAGCATATCTAACATCAATGTATCAGTTTGGAACCCCTACGTCAGCATTTGATGGTACATCATTTCTGGGTCCATCTAGCAGTTAGGTTCCCTTTATGGGTGAACTAGGTGTTGGCTCCTCCAGCAGTGGGTTTCAAATTTTTGATACAGAAGAAATGGCGGATGACATACAACAGGAACTAGTGGCGGTTACAGCAAGATGTGCCACTAACGAGGTTGAACGACGGGTCCAACCGCCACGCACGAGGAGAGCTCGATATTGTTGCTCTACACCACGCAATAATTAGAATAAATGTACTTTTATCAATATAACGAGAATAATGTATTTTAAATTTGTAATATATAAATTTATATGTTTTGCATTTCATGTTATTTATTTTAAATTTGTTGGGAAATTAATTGTTATTTTTAATTTTTTTATTTAGCATATCTAACTAAAATGTTAATGTTGTTATTTAATTTATAAAAATGTAATAAAATATATTATTCAATATATTTTTATAAAATTTCTTAATTTTATATAAAATAATAATCCAAATTACATGATAAGTAGAAAAAAACTTGCATAACATTTTTCCTTAATGACAAAATATGTAAATATTACAGGTTATGAAAACATGTAATTCCTTTATTGTTGATGCGAACTCTCCCCCATGTGCCAGATTGATGTGGACATTTTTGACGGCTATGACTTTCATTTCTACATAATCCACAATGTTTTGGTTGGCCTTTCTCCCTGAGGTCCATTTCATTACGAATACGACTTGATTTTGGCCGACCATGTGGATTTCTCCGCATTTCTTGATTGGGACACACTTCTGGACCATCATATTGAGGCCAATAACCTTAGAATTTATCTTTTGTCACCTTCAATTGATATAAGTTGCGAAAAACGACGTACAGAGGTTCCACTTTTCTCTTTTTACAATCGACGAAGTACGCCATCATAACAGGCCAAGAATACCCTGTCAGTTGAGCACCAAAATATCATACCCCTCAAGGCAAGTGGCTAAGAAGGGGTTCAAAGGAAGGTGGAATCCCCCTTTGAACATGTGTTCAAAGAAGATCACGTCCCTCCCACCATTCTTAATCTGACTAGGACGCCGACCCGGGGTGGGCACATAAAATTCATAACGATAATTTAGGATGGAAACGAGTTAGCAACAAGGTGCCAACCTGCTCGGCGCTCATGGTACAACGGATATCATCATTCCACTGTACGCCATCATCCCCAGCAACCCCCTCACTTTCCTCAGAAGACTTTTGATCTACCTCTGAGGCACTAACACCAACAACCCCACCCCCACCACTCGTCTCAGCACCACCACCAACAACTACCCTGGCCCATTCCTCAATATCACTGTCTAGATCATTCAACACCTCGTCGATGCTCCTACCACCGGCATAGGACATACCCTCCATCCTCTCCAACGCGTCGGAACCACCTCTATCACTCGAACCCATCTCACAAACAAGCAGACCACCACACACACAAAAATCAAAACAGAAAGCAAGGACAAGCACCGAAAATACCTATGCAGCCTCGGCCAAACCTCGTCGGAGTAGCGAACCAGCAAAACAAAGCAACCAACCAGCAAAACAAAGAACGTCGTAAGCAAATCGAAGCATTGGACACGTTCAACAGCAAAAACAGCAACACCTTGACAGCAAAAATGAAAAACAGGAAAGAAACCCATCTCGGTCTCTGCTGATTGTCCATCGCATCACACGATGGTCGACATGTGTCCGTTTCTCGAATGGCACGCCCAGCCTTTAAAGCTGGCATTAAAGACGGACAAGTCAAACGTCATATCATACCAACCAAAGAACAACAGTAAGTTCAGAGCACCTCCTCTCCCGAATTCAAAGATACCCAGGCGACTTTGACACGCTACTGATTGCCACACTCCAAGAAAGAAAAGCTCAACATTTATGCCTTAGCCAAAAAACCCAAAATTTGAAAAACAAAGCCCTACAACTCCTCGCCACTACAGGACAATCCCTACAACACGAGGTATCAGATATCTACAGGCTCGCCGTCAGTCACCTTATAACCTCCACCTCGCCTAGAGGACAATTGTTGAACCCATTCAGTCCATCAAACATAGGCCTAGTAGACCAGCCCAACCTAGGCCCAAATAGGCATGCCCAACAATCACTAGGAACAGAGGCTTGAGACACGTGAGCGCCTCCTCTTCCTCCAGAGGTCACATACCTCGGCGTCCACCTGGGGCAGTGCGAGAATGCCACAGCCTGCAAACAATGGATATTAAATGCGACCGTCTCCTCGACAAGGCCTCCCGAGGCCGCTTAAGTTAGACGACCAATTAGGGTCGGGCACATGGAACCAACAGGGCGGACACCAGGTCGCCCGACCTCCTCTATATATAGCTCTCCCAACGGCTATCCCCGGTTAAGATCTCTCTTTCTTTCAACATTATTCTCTCTCTCTAGCCTCCTCTTCCTTCTTCAAACACTGACTTAAGCAACAGAGTGTGTCCTGGAGCTCAACCTCGGGTGCCCTCTGACCTATTCTCCTACCTTTCAGGGCCTCAGACCACCGGGAACACTAGGAACATCACCTCGACACAAAAAGACATCAACATATGTATCCAAAATAAAAATTTAAATAATATAAGAAAAGGTCAAAAAATATTGAAAAAAGAGAGTAATATCCATCTATAATTTATAATGTATAAAAAGGATGAATGTTTGTAAAATTTTTGATTGGCAACAAATGATATATTTGTTCATATCTATCTATAATTTTGTTTGTAAAATTTTTGATTGGCGAAAAATAATTTTGGCTGATTTTAATTTTTAATCATAATTATAATTTTATGATAATAAAATTAATCCAATTTATAATTACGAATTCTAATTCCATTGAATCACTTTCTTTATGTACTTGTTTGTAAAATATTTATTCATTTTATTTCTAAATTGTAATCTTATTAAGTTAAAAAATTTTAAAATTTATTTTCAAATAAGATGAAAAAGACATTCAATAAAAATATTCAAAAAATATTAATAATATATATTTTGGTGATATAGTCAGGGTATTTCCAAGCATTACCTGAACCTAATCTTCTCCCGAATAATTTTAAAGACGTATTCTTTAATATTGATTTGGTGCATTCAAAATTTTATTTTAAAATGCTTCATATAAAAATTAAAAATTAATTATTATATTTATTATCACTATTATATATCGAATATATCAAACATCAAATAAAATTATGTCGATATTATAATTAAAATAAAAAAATAACTAACATGTTAAATCATGTGCAATAAAGAAGTCGATCTTGATGAAAAGTCAAGTCAATGTACCATAAAGTAGTGTTGTTTTAATGATTTGTCACTGGTCCTCCTGCTATATCACACAATTGATCCCCCATTCCCCAACCCTGTTCTCTAATTTAAGATCTATTGAAATTCAATGAATTATTTTGGCTTAATAAATTTCCATCATCACGTGAGAAATAATAATTTGGATTGATCCACGGCTTCCAACTGCTTACATTAACACATTCGTCGCGGAAAATGCATGCTTTTGCCTTGGACCTACCTCACCGTCCATAAGTTTCTATGAAAATAACGGACACTAAATAGCTGTATATTTTTAAGCTTTTAATCCATCACCAGCACAACCGGTTATAATATTTTTATAAGAAACAATTATTTCATCAAAAGAATAGAAGTTTTTAAATTAATATTAAAATAAAAAATATTAATACTATAAATATAATCTTGAAAAACAATAGTAGTACCGTAAAAAAAAAAAAAACTGATTTATATTTTGAGAAATTATATAAATTTTGATATGTTAATAATTTGTGTATATAGATTTTGACACGTTCGTGTATTCGTGTCGTGTTCGTATTATTTTTTATGTCATGTTATATTTTAATTATTTTTTCATATTATATTTATATTATATGTTCGTATTATGTTTAAAATTATCAAATCTATTTAAAAAAAAGTTTTGAAAAAAAAAAAAAAAAAGTAAGCAAACCAATCGGCTAAACAAGTTAGCCGGTTGGGACAAAGAAAATGGACGGTGAAGAAGGAAAGTGTTTTCCTTTTGCCTTTTCGTTAGAATTAAGAGGGAAAATTAAATATGCAAACGACTACTCTTTAGCTTTTGGATTACCTGGTGTAACATGCATTAATGTATAATGTCTATAATTTACATTACGTGATTCTCATTCCATAAATTTCAATTTTCTTCTTTAAGATTAATAAATGAGAAATGATTTACACACTTTTTAAAATCAGTTCTTAAAAATATATATGTGGTTTTTTTTTTGGATATACATTTTTTTTGTTTTTGCTTTTTTTTTTTTTTTTTTGAAATTTTTCTGATAAAGTTTATCCCCAGCTTTCTCCTTTGAGTTATCCATATTAGGGATTTAAAGAGGCACTATTTTATTGTTTTGGTTCTTCCATCACTGATATTCATTATAATTAGGGTGTAAATAATTAGCGATATGTAACGATTAAATTCACTATCATAAATTATATGTATATAAATTCAATTACAATTTGTGAATATTTTTTTCTTTTATAAATATAAAAGATCATAAAGTGTTACAAGCTATTTTAAAAATTATTAAAAAAGTTTTATGATTATGATTATTATATTTTATAGTAAATTTTGCAAAATGAAAAAAAAAAAAAAAATTACAGCTGCAATACCCGCAATAACCGTGATAGTATTCGTTACGTTGGTAACCACGATAAATACGATACAACAAAAAATACGTTCGTGACTATAATTTAAATCCATGATCCATATAGCACCAAATAACTTAATGAACCTGTCCTTAAATTTATATTTAGCTATCAATTTTTTTTTTCAATAACAGCAGCTTTCCATCAAGGAAAGAGAAGGTAAATAGCTATATTGTTCATACCTATTGAGTATAAGGCAACCAACCATAACGTGAACATGAAGCATTATTGACTCTTCAACACCGCAAACCGGACATATATATGTCCTCCACCAAAATTCCTCGTCTCACTAAATTATTCAATATTATTCAGAAAAGGAGAGAGATTTTCAGGATACACACATATATATATATATATGTATATATATATAATGTTGAAGAGATAGTTAGAACTTAGAAGTACTTAATTAGGAGATTAAATATTATATATAACAAAAGTTCATTAGGCACCAGTGGAATCCCAAACTTTCCTCCGCATGCTCCTTTTTGCCATATTGAGCCTATATTCTCCAATTCCAGCTGTTTCTAGATTTTTGTTGAATTGATTCTGATTTTGTTTTATGCTTCTCTTCTAATTGTTCTTCTCTTCACTTGCTCTTCGGAATTTCTGATTGCAGGATTAGAGGTTTTGATCTTACTGGTAGTTTTGATTAACTAATCAAGTCAACCATGCTGGCCTATAAAGCTGAACCAACAATCTTCATGCCCACATCTTCATTGGCCTAGAATAAACCAAAAATGCGTTTGGGAGGAACCAACAAAAGCGTTTATATTGGTGTAAATGATCCAAAGTGCACTGAAAGTGTTACTTATAACAGGAGAAATGGGATCCTGACAAATTGGAAGCCAAGGCAGCCTGATATAATGCGTGACATATTATGTGGAAGACTGGTCTCTGACGGGCTTGTTTTCCAGCAAGAATTGGTGGTTAGATCCATTGATGTAGGCACTGATAGCAAAATGTCCATAGTGGCCTTGGCAAATTATTTACAGGTTCTGAGTCTACTTGAATTATTCTTTTCAAACCCTAACAATCTTAGATTCTTCTTTCAGGGATTTAAATAGCGGTTGCAATACGATGTTACAATCACTATTTTGTAGTTTCGACTTGTTTCGTCGTTGATATTCATCACCGATATTTATCGATGATAACATTAATTATATCCGCAATTGCGATAAACAAGACGCGACCGAAAACGCATCCAACCGTAATTTAAATCCCGGCGCCCTTTCTTGTATCCTCAATCAATGAATTGCATATTTGCTTATTCATGTATTCCCGTTTTTGTTGATGTAGGAAATGTCAGTTAACCACTGTGAGAGCATAGGATTATTGTCCGATGGGTTTTCAACACCAGAGATGAGTAAAAGAGACCTTGTATGGGTGTTCTATAAGATGCATATCGCGGTAGATCGCTATCCTTCTTGGTAAATAACCATACTCATCCCTCAGTATCCTTCTTGGTAAATAACCATACTAAGCTTCATCTCATCCCTCAGTATCCTTAAATTAACAAGTCCGGGCCTTCATTATGCAGGGGCTTGGCAGTCATTTGGCTGCTCCTTTATTGAATACTAGTTTTTGAGCATATGCGTTGCTAATTTATTGAATACGAAGGCTAAGCTTTTATATATATATATATATATATATATATATATATATTCGCATTTGAAATTATTAGAAATTGAATTTTAATTATTAAAATGAAGAGTTTCGTATTTTACAAACTATTGAAATTAAGAGTCCAGCATTTTACAAACGATCACTTTATTGTTGGCTTAAGTTTATATATTTAAAATATATAGTATTGAAATAAGATAAGTTCACTTAAAATATACCTATCAGAATTGATTAAAAATAGTTAAAATAATATTTTTGAGAAATTAATTACTATATTATTCTGATGAAATTTAAAAAGGGAGAATATATTAATTACAATTTTATTTTTATAAATATCATCCTAGTTTGCTTATAAATTTTTTAAATTCAAGTAAACATACGTGATTATTGATACTTTGTCAACAAATGCATTTAAAAACTCTATGCTTATTGCTAAGGGTCCTATAAGTTTTAAAAACTCTAATTGATATTTTTCATTACAATATATCTCTTCAAATATTGAAACAACCCATAAGATTTAATCCATTTAATATATATAGGTTCCTTTAATATCATGTACCTCTTTCTTTACATTAATTGGACAATAACATTGCTAAGTGAAACTTCAAAAAATGACCATATATGAGATTCTGTCTTGTATAGGCACGATGTGGGTTTTTTACTATAATATAGCAAAAAAAAAAATATATATATATATATCAAATTACCGTTGCTTTTTGATTATTTCCCAAAATACGGATCTTTTTTTTATAGATGGGAAATCGCCATCCCCCATGGCGATTTCCCAGCGTGTTTTTTTTGCAAATTTGCAAAAAAATACCAAGGGAAATCGCCACCCCCCATGGCGATTTCCCTTGGTAATTTTAGCAAAATTTGCTAAAACCATGAAGGGAAATCGCCATGGGGGGTGGCGATTTCCCTTCATGTATATATATATTTTTTTAATTAATAAACAAAAATTATATTAAAACAAAATTTTATTTTAATTTTATAAATTTATTTTTAAAAATTATAAATTAAATTAAAATATTTTTTTTATAATTTAAAAAAATTTAAAAATTCGTAAAATATATTTTAGGTTTTTTATAATTTAATATTTTGAATTTTTTTTTTAAATTTTAAATTTGAAATGAAAAAAAACAAATTAGAAAAAAGAAAAAAAAATTGAAAGGGGGCAACGGTCATATGACCGTTGCCCCCATTCCCCCCTCCCCCCACACCCCCACCACACTCATTTTATCTATAAATACCCCCTCCTCTCCTTCAAATTTTCATTCCTCTCATTCAAATTTTCATTTTCTTTCAAAATTTTTTCATTTTTCTACCAAAAAAAATTTCTTTCTACAAATTTTTTTTTCTACAACAATATTTTGAAATGGCTTCACTATTGAGGTTACAAGAAAATCACATCTCGGAGTTTATATTTAACGAGGTAAGTAAATTGTTATATTATTATTGTTTTTAAATAATATAATTATTTTTTATATTATTATTGTTTTTTATATTATTATTGTTTTTTATATTATTATTGTTTTTTATATTATTATTGTTTTGTATATTATTATTGTTTTTTATATTATTATTATTTTGTATATTATTATTGTGTTATATTATATTATATTATTATTGTTTATATTATTATTTTTTTTTATATTATTATTGTTTTATATTATATTATATTATTATTGTTTTATATATTATTATTGTTTTATATATTTTTATTGTTTTATTGTTTTATATTATATTATTATTGTTTTTTATATTATTATTGTTTTATATTATATTATATTATTATTGTTTTTTATATTATTATTGTTTTATATTATATTATATTATTATTGTTTTTTATATTATTATTGTTTTATATTATATTATTATAGTTTTTTATATTATTATTGTTTTATATTATATTATATTATTATTCTTTATATTATATTATATTATTATTGTTTTTTTTATATTATATTATTATTGTTTTTTTATACGAAATTATTGTTTTATATTATATTATTATTGTTTATATTATATTATATTATTATTGTTTTATATTATATTATATTATATTATTATTGTTTTATATTATATTATTATTGTTTATATTATATTATATTATATTATATTATTATTTTGTTATTTTATAGTTTTATTTATTACTTTTTAATTGTTATAGTTTTATAATATATTAATTTTTATTATTATAACAGGAAACTCGTCGCGTATTACGTTCGAGGAAATTTACATTGGAGGACCCGCATCCTTATATTATCGACCACTTAAGAAGAGCCGGATTTTATCACGCAAGTCAAATTCGACGACTTGTGATACAACCCGATTTAATCTCTGCGTTGGTCGAACGATGGAGACCCGAGACGCACACTTTTCATTTTCCATGTGGTGAATGCACGGTCAGTCTCGAAGATGTTGCGCTGCAACTTGGACTTCCGATCCATGGCGATGCAGTTACAGGCGGAAGCCTGCTAGATTGGAATGAACTGTGTCAAGATCTATTGGGTGAGGTACCTCCAGAAGACGTCGTATCTGGCTCAACGGTGAGACTGACTTGGTTGAAAACGTTTCAAAATCTGCCATTACATGCAACCGAACAACAAATACAATATGCTGCTAGAGCATATATTTTACGTTTGATTGGAGGATTACTGATGCCTGACAAATCGAGCAGTCGGGTACATTTAATGTATCTTCCATTGCTACGTGATTTAGAGGAAGCAGCAAATTATAGTTGGGGTTCTGCGTGTTTGGCAGTTTTGTATAGAGAACTTTGCCGAGCTACAGTTCCAAAAAACCATGACATAGGTGGATGTCTAGTGCTTCTACAATCATGGGCTTGGTATCGGCTACCATTTCTTGCTCCGCGCGTGGATATTTCGGCTGTATACCCCCTTGCAAGCAGGTAATAATCTTTACTATTTTATTAATTTTGTACGAAATTGTATTTTTATAGGTCATTAAGATATTATATGCATTTTAATAGGTGGAGTAGGAGTACGGGTAGAGATTTTACAGAGACTCCGAGCGATCTTGCAAGTATAAGACTACGACTAGATCGACTAGGATATGATAAGGTAAATATTTCGATTATTACATTGAAGTTTTTTTTTTTTTTTATTTAATCCATATGAAACTAATAATTTGTAATAATTATTCGCAGTTTCTGTGGATGCCATATTCCTCGAGTGAAATTATGGCATGCCTCCAATCGGATGCCTACAATAATTTCAATATATGGAAAGCAAACACAGCATTGATATGCTTTTCATATGTAGAGTGGCACCAAACTGACCGGGTGTTGCGACAATTTGGGATGCAACAACCAATTCCTGCAGCCCCGATGAACCTTGATAAGCTTCACAAGGTCGACATGCGTGGTCGTAATGATGAATTCTGGCCTGCGAAGCATGAACATTGGATCCAATGGTGGAACATACGTTTTCAACGAATTCCGACAGGTTACCCGATTGTTGGTAATAATTTCAACCCATCTGCTGATTACATAAGATGGTATAGAAATGAAGGTCGGCCTTTCGTTTGTCCACCGTCGATGCACGAGGATGTTAGGAGTATGCCATTTACCGGACAAACTTCAGCTCCAGTCCCTCTTACACAGGATATGGATGCTCCTAGACCTCGCCGACAACGTGGGCGAAGGCGTCAACTGACCTCATCGGAGTTCACAGCAGCGAGGATGTCATTTGATCATCCTGAACCTGAACGGGATCATGGAGTACCATCCAGCCATCGTTATTCCGTAAGTCACCCCGGATATGACGTTGATGAGTGTTACCGACCATCACCGCCAAGAACGAGGTTAGATGACCAGCTCCCCGTCCTAAGTCCAAGTTCAGCATATTTAATATCCATGTATCAGTTTGGAACCCCTTCGTCAGCATTTGATGTTACATCATTTATGGGTGCATCTAGTAGTCAGGTTCCCGTTATGGGTGAACTAGGTGTTGGCTCATCCAGCAGTGGGTTTCAAATTTTTGATACGGATGAAACGACTGATGACATACAACCAGAACCAGTGGCGGTTATAGCAAGAGGTCGTGGTGGACCGCGAATACGTGCCACTGACGAGGTTGAACGACGGGTGCAACCACCACGCACTAGAAGAACTCGACACTGTTGCTCTACACCACGCAATAATTAGAATAATTGTAATGTGTTTTAAATTTCTAATATAAATTTATATGTTTTGCATTTCATGTAATTTGTTCGGAAATTAATTGTTATATTTTATTTTAATTTATATCTTAATGTTGTTATTTAATTTTAATATAATAATCCAAATTACATGATAAGTTGCTTTTCTTTTTTTCATTTTAATTTAATTTTCTTTTTAAATTTTAATAAGAAAAAAAAATTTAATCAGAAATTAAATTAAATTTTTTTTATCAAATATCCAGTTTTAAACTGTAACAATCTATATTATTATTAAAAACAATGATTAAATTGATGTCACGAGTTAATCGAATACCAACTCAAAAAAACTAATCAAATTAAAAAAATTATTTTACGATACCAACTTAAAAATAACTTCTTTATTTAAAAAAATGACTCAATAAATTTCTTTAAAAAAAAATTTATTTACAGTTTACATCATTAAATTATTTTTGATATAAATTAAATTTTCTTTTTTATAATATTACAAAATTATAAAAAATAAAATTTTTGATATAAAAATTTAATAAAAAATATAATCTTTTTTTTTAAATTTTAATAAGAAATATATTTTTATTTTTTATAAAATTGTAATAATAAATTAAATTACATTTTTAATATATATTTTAAAAAAAATAAATAACCAAACCTATAAAAAAAAATATTTTAATTTAATTTATAATTTTTAAAAATAAATTTATCAAATTAAAATAAAATTTTGTTTTAATATAATTTTTGTTTATTAATTAAAAAAAATATATATACATGAAGGGAAATCGCCACCCCCCATGGCGATTTCCCTTCATGGTTTTAGCAAATTTTGCTAAAATTACCAAGGGAAATCGCCATGGGGGGTGGCGATTTCCCTTGGTATTTTTTTGCAAATTTGCAAAAAAACACGCTGGGAAATCGCCATGGGGGATGGCGATTTCCCAGCTAGAAAAAAAAAGATCCGTATTTTGGAAAATAATCAAAAACCAACGGTAATTTGATAATTTTTTTTTTTGGCTATATTGTAATAAAAAAGCCGGCACGATGTTGTGCAAGTACATACATGGATATATGAATCAGGAAAGAATGGGCTTGGTGCTGACTGGATTATCTCTGACTTGAAGACAGGCAACACTCTGATTCTAGCATCAAGGTTTAATTCATTTAATTGTTACTTAATAACAATATTGATTTTGAAAAAAATAACTGCAGGATTATTGATTTTGTTTAGATTTCAATTTTTTTTTTTGGGTTTTACGCAGCTTGTGTATGATGATGAATAAGATAACAAGAAAATTTTCAAAGTTCGTAAAGGAAGCCAGAAAGGAGTTAAAGCCTTAGGTTATGCCCAAGTGTTCCCCTATGATTGAGAATAGAAGAAAATTAGAAGTAGTAGATACTGATATAGCTGATTCTACACGTCTAGGCTTAAGTGTAAGTTTAGATAATTATTTCTAATGTTTGAGTGTAAAGGATAATTTCTTCAAGTTTGTTTTTGTTTTGCAAATTACTTACAGCCAGGGTGGAATGATTTGGACATGAACCAGCATGTGAACAACGTCAAGTATATTGAATGGATTTTGGAGGTAACATAATCGTACGCATATGCATTATTTTTTTTTAAAATTTAATCCTTTTACTGTCGTATATGTATGAAAATTATGTATTTATTATATAATTTTATGCCCGGATACTTGTTTTTATTATGTTGCTTGGATTAGGCTATTATTTTCATTTTGTTTCACAATATTTACTTGCCTTATATAAAAGAAAAGAAAAAAAATGTGTTGTTGCAGGGAACTCCTTCGCCAATAATGCGAAGTCATAAACTATCTTGTATAAATTTGGAGTTCTGAAAGGAGTGTGACATGGATGCAACGTTGAAGTCTCTATCCAGATATGTTAGCAACAGCTCTGAATCTGATCATTCAACATATCTAATAATGAAGGTCTAATTGAACTTGAGCACTCACTTCGCCTTGATACCGGACCAGAAGTTGCTCGGGCAAGGACTATATGGAACCCAAAAAATCCCAACCAATTAGGCTAATTTAGCGTCGCTGGTGAAAAATATATGGGTTGAAAAAATATAGTAAGAAAGTATGGCTTAAAACTTTTAAATGTTTGGCATTGTTATACAAAAAGTATTATGAGAAATTAAAATGTCTAAAAAATAGGCATAAATAATAATGGTTTAGAAATAAAAGAGTCATAAACTCATTTCTTACTCTAAAAATGCAGTTAAACTCAAAAGCTACATATTTGTAACTTCTTGGTTTGGATTCTCAAACCAAAATTTTATAACCAAATTTTATTTTTGTTTGTTTAGGATTGAGTTGCGGTTTAACCGAGCTTTTGTTTGTAAGAACAAGAGTACTTTTTGTATTGAACTCACTTAAAAGATACATTGTGTTATGATGTATATATATATATATATATATATATATATATATATACTACAAGTGTAATTTATCCTATCTACCTAGATGTTTGAATTACAAAAGGTGTAACTTATCCTATCTACCTATATGTTTGAAAAATACAATTTGAATTTAAAAGTTACAATTTGAAATCCGTTGAAGATGTTTTCATTGACTTGGTCTCGGTTAATTGAGGATGAGAAGACTTGTTCCTTATATGCCCCCGTAAGATAGTAGAGCCACTTGGATCTGAGTAGTAAAAAATATTTTCCTGATAATGGCTTTATGAGACCGTCTGCAAGTTGATCATTTGTAGGGATGTAAACCACCTTTAGATTGACAAATTGAACATGTTGTCTGACAAAGTGATAGTCCAAGGAAAGATGTTTCATCCTAGAGTGGAAGACATGATTTGCACTTAAGTAATTGGCACCAATATTATCAGTGTAGAATTGGAGGTTGTGAGAGAGAGATTTTGAGTTCTTACAGTAGATTTCTTATCCAAACAAATTCAACAGTTGTATTTGCTATTGCTCTATATTCAGTTTCTTTGGATGAGCGAGCCACTGTTCGCTGCTTTGTAGACTTCCATGAGATAGGATTTGGACAAAGATAAATGATGTAGGCAGTGGTAGACGACATGTCATCCAAATTACCTGCACAGTCTGCATCACTAAAGCCATGTAAACATAATTGAGATGTTCTTCTCAAGAATAAATCATGATGAATGGTTACTTTAAGATATCTGAGAAACCTTTTCAAGCTGGACCAATGTGTTTAAGTATGAGAATGCATGAATTGAGAGAGTTTGTTGATGGCATGTGCAATGTCTTGTTTAGTAAGAATTAGATATTGTAAAGAATCTATCAGCTTACGATAGTTAGTGGCATCAACCATACTAGAGTTATCCTTTAGCTGTAGTTTAATTCCAGTAACGCGCCATTGGAGTGGAGACTTCTTTTGCATTTGTCATAGTAAACTTGTCAAGAACATCTATGATGTATTTGTGTTGAGAAAGAAACATCCTTGAGGAATAATGATGACTTCAACACCTAAGAAGAAACTTAGTGGACCAATATCTTTTAGAGAAAATCTGGTAGCAAGTTCTTTCAAGAAAATCTATACACCTTCAGAGTTATTTCCTATCACCAATAAATCATCTACATAGACTAGGAAATAAATGAGAGTAGAATTCTTCGCATAGATAAATAACAATGTATCAGAAACTGTTTTAAGCCATAAATGGCTTTATTTAGTTTGTAGACATGATTAGGTTTATCTTTGTCAATGAATCCTGATGGTTGAGACATGTAAACTTCATCAGTTAAGGTATTTTGCAAAAAGACATTGTTTTCGTCCAGTTGCTGTATAGGCCAACCATGAGTAAGGGCAACACACAAAACAATTTTGATGGTTGTTGGTCTTATGACAGGACTAAAGGTTTTTTGGAAATCAAGTCCAGGCCTTTGACGAAATCCTTTAGCAACTAATCTAGCCTTGTACCTTTCAATTGTGCCATCACTCTTCCTTTTTATTCGAAACACCCATTTGTATCCTACTACATTTTGAGAATCAGAAGGAAACACAAGTGTCTAGGTGTGATTTTTAACTAAAGCATTAAACTCATTGGTCATGGCCGACCTCCAGTGTTGGTCACTCATAGCTTGTCTGACACAAGTCAGTTCAAGTGGTAGGGAATATGATGTTTTGTAGCTGTGAAGATCTTTTTGGGTTCAAAGATGTTGTTTTGAGATCGGCTTGTCATTAGATGAGTTCGGAGAGTGAAGGAAGTTGTATTTGGATTGAGCAGGTAGGAATGATGAGATGATGAATGGTTATTAAGGGATTTAAAATTTTTACCTGAAGAAGGAAGTTAACTGGTGGCACCTGTGTGAGCAGTCTGAGTGAGTATGGAATGAGCATCCTGATCTGTATTGAACAAACTGTAAGAAGGAGCATGAAAAGCTTTTAGTTGAAGTGCTTCAATAGGTGGACTTGTAGAGAGTCAGTTGTGTAGCAATCGTATCTGTCACTGTACAAGATGTGGCGAAAATAGTTTTAAATGGGAAAACATATTCATTAAAGATTATATGCATAGAGACAGATTTTATCAGTAGCAAGATCAAAAAACTTATATGCACTTCGAGTTATAGAGTAGCCTAAGAATACACATGGACTGGATTTAGATTGAAATTTGTGGTGATTCTAGGGTTTTAGCTACGGGTAGCACAAGCAGCCAAACACTTTTAATTTGTGATAGTTAGGAGGGTGATTGAATACTGACTCAAAGGGTGATTTATGATTAAAAATATGAGTATAAAGTCTGTTTATTAAATTGGCAGCTGCTAAAAAGGCATGGGACCAAAATTTAAGCAGTAAAAAGGCATGATGCAAAAGAGTTAGACTAGTTTAATGACTTCTCTATGTTTTTTTTTTTTTTTAGATGTACCATTGTGTTCTGGAGTATGTGGATGAGTGGTGAGATGAGAGATGACATATTTGCTCAGAATTTTAGACTGTGTTTGATACTCTCCACCTTTATCAGAATACATGGTCATTATGGAAGTTCCAAATTGATTTTCAACAAGTGTTTTGAATCGAGGAAACAAGATTCCAACATTAGATTTGTGCTTTATAGGAAATAACCATACGTACTTAGTGAAATGATCAATGTAAACAATGTAGTATCTGAAACCATCAATAGAATCAATGTGAGCAAGCCCCTATACATCAATATATATTAGTTCAAGTAGTTTAGAACTTATTAAACTTGACTGAAAGAAAGGGAACTTGTGACTATAATTACATTGACATGAATCGCAAACTGAAAGTTTATTGGAAGCGTTGAAAGGTAAATTGAATGACTTAACCATAAAATTAAAGATTTTAGAGGAATGATGACAAAGTATGCTATGCCATGTATCAGTAAAGGATTTGAGACAAACTAAGGTTGTGGCATTCTGTGAAGGAGTATTTTTTTTGCTTAGTCAATAACAAGATTTATTGGAAAAGAAAGAGAGTATCCTTTCAGTACATGAAGCATTAGTAAAAACACAGTAATGCAGTAAGCATACAGTTCCCCTGAATCTAAAAATAACAGCGAAAACAGGACAAGGTTGAACAAATCATAACCATGCATAGAAAACTTCTGTTCTTTCAACACCAAAATTAGCAAGGGAATCAACCATAAAGTTCGCTTCCCTAATTATATGGATAAATTGCACCTTCTTAACTTTGTCTGTTAGCCGATTGATGTCATTGAAAATTTTCCATTCCTTCCATGGACGTATTTCCCTGTTACACACCTATGATAAAACGACTTTCGAATCTGATTCAATAATAAGATCATGACCATATATCCAAGGCGACATTGAAAACAACTGAAGAGTTGTTTTGATAGCCAGAATTTTCGCAACGTTCGAGTCTTATATACTAAGAGGTCCATAAATAAACCTCTAATAAAGCCCTTATCGTCTCTTAACATGTCACCGCAACCTGCTTTACTGGATTTTTCTCTCATCGCCTCATCCACATCGAATTTAAGAGTTTTTACTTCCGGTCTGGACCATTCAATCCCCGCTCTAGCGGTTGACTGTTTCTTGTTGGCACTACATTCCTTCGGAGATGATCACCATAATGATTCATTTATTGTTTCCCCTTCATCAATTGCCTTAATCCAATGTAAGGATCTGAGCTTTATAAAGAACACAATTTCAGGTTCATTCCAACCTTTATTGTTGAAAACAGATCCATTTTTTGTTAGCCAAAGTGTCCATACAGTCGCACTACACACGACCAACCATCTTCTCTTTAAAAAGCCAACAAAAGGAACTTTTCCACATTGATAAATAAAATCTGCCACCATATTAGTCATCACCCATTGCAAGCCCCACCACCTAGAAATATGACCCCACACCAATCAAGAATAAGAGCATGACATTAAAATATGAGTAGAGTCTTTATCCATTCGAGAATACCAACAACAAAGGCTTTGATTATCCCCAAAAGCAATCCCTCTGGTTTTCAAAAAGCATTTCGATGGGATACTACTTAAAATAGCCAAGCAAAGGAAATTCTGAACCTTTGGAGGGACACTGAGCTTCCAAATAGAATAGAACCAAACCTGTTGGGTGGGATAACAAAACCGTTTGTCCAATGATATAACAAATCTCTTGACTGAAAATGCACCATGGTTGTCGGCTACCCAAATCAATCTATCCTTTTGGTTGACATTAATCTGAGTATTTTCTAGTTTGCTCATCAATGATGATAGAGACCTTTTTCCCATTCCAACAATTGTCTTCTGAATTTAAGATTCCAATCCCCCCTTTGATTAATCAGATCCGTCACTTTGCTCTCTTTCTCCATTACCAGAGAGTAAAGTCTAGGAAATTCGTCTTTTAGAGATCCATCACCTATCCATCTGTCAAACCAAAGGAGAATGCTATTACTATTACCATTGCCAAAATCCATCTACAACCCCTATATCAAATCAAATTTTCCACCCCTTCTTCAGTTTTCACGGCCACAATATTTCTCCATACATTTGACATTTTGTTTTTCAAATGGTAACCAATTTAATTCACCTTTACCATATTTCTCTTTAATCAATCTTCTCCATAGTGCATTGTCCTTTACCGGGTAAACTTTGCTTTTTCTCAGATTAATTTTCAGCCTAGATATCATTTTGAAATAGTTCAACAGTCTTCTCATATTGACCCTCTGCTCACTTCCTTCATCAAGAAAAAATATAGTGTCATCTACAAATTGCAGATGGGTTATGCCTAAAGCAGAAGCTGCAACCTTAAAACCTCTGAGTAGCCCCAAATCTTCAGCTTTTTGCATCAACAAATGAAGAGACTCCACAGCAATAATAAATAAGAAAGGTGAAAGCAGATCTCCCTATCTTAGTCCTCTTTTGTCGAAAAATCCACCGTAGGAGACCCATTGACCAATATCGAGACTCTCACAGTATATATGCACTCGTACATCCATCTTCTCCATTTAATCCCAAACCCCATTTTCTCTATAACCAACATTAAGAAATCCCATTCAAGGCAAATCATATGCCTTTTCAAAGTCCAATTTGAGAATTATACCCCCTTATTCCACCTTTTATTCTTTATGCTGTTGATGACTTCATTTGCTAATAAAATCCCATCCATAATTTGACGACCTCGAATAAATGCACTATGTTTATTGTTGATAATATTATTCATCACCTTTTTTTTATCTGTTGGACAAAATTTTTGTTAGAATTTTATTCAGTGAAATCAGCAAACAGATAGGCCTATATTCATTCAGAGAAGATAGGTTATTTACTTTTGGGATCAATGCAATGAAAGCTGAATTCAAGCCTTTCTCGATTTTCCCATTGATAAAGAAATCCAGTATAAATTCCATTAGTTCATCTCTAATCAGCGCCCACTGCTTTTTGAAAAAAAATTGAAGTTGAAGCCATCCGGACCCGGTGCTTTTGCTACCTCATATTCCCACACAGCTTTTTTTATTTCTTCTCGAGAGATGGGATCTTCCAACATTTTGGCCTCTTCCACTTTCAAAGTCTGGAACTTCAGTTCCTCGATCACAGGTCGCTTCCATTTATCATAATTAAACTGATTTTTGAAATGCTTCACAACCTCATCTTTAACTTCTTTAACATCTGTCACCCAAGTTTCTTTATCTTCAACTTATCAATATGGTTCATTCTTGCTTTTGCTTTAGCTTTTGAGTGAAAGAATTTTGCGTTCCGATTACCTTCTTTGATCCATCTAACCCTTGATTTCTGTCTCCATATTGATTCTTTGTTTCTATATGCCAACCAAAGCTCTTGTATGTCCTTTTTCTGTTGCAGCTCCACTTCTGACAATTCTCTTGAATTACCCACTTTGTCGATTCTATCAATCTTCTTTTCCAGCTGCATAATTTTATCTTCGATTGACCCAAATTTATCTTTATTCTATTTTTGAGGAAGTTTTTTAACCTGTTTAGTTTCACCTTCAGTCTAAATCCGGTTTGCCTGTAACCTCTATCGACCTCCATTTTTCAGTCTCCTCCTTCTCGAACTTTTTATCATACATCCAGCAATCAAAATTTGCAGATGATCTCATCTTCATCACCAACGGCGGCCAGACCTAGTTGTTTACCCAAGTTCCAAGTTTTGATTGCTTCATTCAATCTACCGCAGTCTTCTGCAATTTTCACAATGACTTTGTTACGGTTGGAGAAATCACCATTCGACACAGACCAGTTAACAATTGTATCTTCCTTATTGGAACTGGATTAACGCCTCACTCTCCCCTTCTTCTTGATTAGTTTTTTTCTTACTTTTTTCCATTTTCCCAATAATTTGCTCTTCTAGATCCTCAAAGTATTTCCATTTCTTTTTCCACCCTAGTCCCTTGTCACTTATGTCCTGATTTGAACTCTCTTCACACAACTTAGTAAAATTGTAAACACGCCTAACCCCATCAGCACCATCTTCGCAAGGCCCACCCACTTGGGTCCATGTCATTTACCATATTAAGATCATTATCATTTTGAAGGCCCATATTATTCTTTGAACCCAAATAACCACCACTCGACCCATTCAAAGATAGGGGGCTAAACAAAATCGGAGCCTCCTAAAATCTTATCATCCCTCCCAAAAGTCACCATCACCTCACTTCCCAATACCACATCTTGCTCTTCATTAACTCGGCTTCTCGAGTACTGTGGACCACTTTTAAGTACACCCCTTATTTCCTTTCCTTTGATGATCTTTTCACCGATCTCAATATTGTTGTCCACTTCCTGTCATCATTATGATCATCTTCTTTGCCTGGTCCAACCTCTTCGTCTTCACCTGATCCAGTTTTTCTTGCTTCCACCTTAGAACCCATATCATTGCACTCTAAATTCGTACTGGACTCCATGACATTAGATGAAGTTTTAATAGAATTTTCATAGCAACATTGGACCACCGGCATAACAACAGGATCTACCTCTGAAACTCTAATGTCAAATTCTTTGTTTCCTACCTGTAACTTAATAACTTCTTCTATTTTGCTCATCTGATCTGTAATAATCTAAACATTACCTCTAAAAAATGATTGACCCTTTAAGGTATCACTATCTACTCGAATAAACTCCCCCCACTTGTTGGCAATATTTTTAAAGGTGTTTATATTTCATACATGGATCGGTATCCTATAGCATGATAACCATGTTCTTCTGCTATCCGCCCTCACCTGATCATTCCAGCATTCAACATTATGGAACCATTTTCTTAAAATTCTCCATTCCTAACTCTTCAGATTATCAAAAACATCTCTGTCTTCAAACGAGATCAACACCGTCTTACCTGATATATATTTAATGGTTATCCCTGTCAGACCATCATGTTGAATCTGATCAGAAAGCACTTCACTATCCCATAGCTCCTTACATCTTCCAACCAAGCACTGTTTTAACCAATGGAGTCTCTCTGCATCTACAAAACCATGGATTTTTTCATCAATCTCTTGCACTTTCTCCTGTATCTTTGATGTTGCGGCTTCTGACCTTTCATTACGATTGCCATCTATCAGCCCTTGGCAGTACGATTTTTTATTCATCATATCTCTCTCACCAAACCTTTTTTCTTACCGCGAGCTTGGCCTTGGATAGACAACCTCTGTTTACGAGAAACAGGATCTGCACTTTTATTTGCCTTCTTCCAAAAAGAGTCACTGGGATTGAATCTAGCAATGTTAGCACCAATTTTGTAATCTAACACCCATACACCATTAAGATTCCAAACAACCTGAGCAAACGAGTCAAATATGACAAAACCAATCCTTCTTCCCCTCTTCGATCTTTTTTGCGGAATGAATATGTCTAACACCTTCCCGAATTTTTCACCTACAAGTTGAAGCCATCTCCAACTCACCGAAGGATTCAAGTTGTTGATAAAAATTGTAGTCACCATGGCTCGAGAGGAGCGTTTCCTCTTAAACTCACCAGTTTGTAATTTATTCTATCTACCTAAATGTTTGAATTACAAAATGTGTAACTTATTCTATCTACCTAAATGTTTGAATTACAAAAGGTGTAACTTATCCTATCTACCTATATGTTTGAAAATTTCAATTTGAATTTAAAAGTTACAATCTGAAATATTTTGAAGATATTTTCATTGACTTGGTCTCGGTTAATTGAGGATGATAAGACTTGTTCCTATATGCCTCCGGCAAGATGGTGGAGCCATTGGCTACACCAATCATGGATATGAGTAATAGAAAATGTTATCCTGATAATGACTTTGTGAGACCGTCTATAAGTTGATCATTTGTAGAGATGTAAACCACCTTTAGATTGCCATATTGAACATGTTGTCTAACAAAGTGATAATCCAAGGGAAGATGTTTAGTCGTAGAGTGGAAGACATGATTTACACTTAAGTGGCACCAATATTATCACAGTATAGAATTGGAGGTTGTGAGAGAGAGATTTTGAGTTTTGACAGTAGATTTCTTATCCAACATAAGGATCTAACATTTGTCTCAAGCTAAACAAGACATTATTAGAAAACCATTGTATTGGAAGAAAACTCAGATGAGTGAGTAGTCATTTATCTCTAATGTCTTAAGGTCTTCTTATGGCGGTTTTTTCTGTTTTTGTAAATAATCTTCCTCCACGAATTCATTGGAGATGGTTACTCAGAATTTTTCAGCACCACTGAAAAATAGTGGACTTTTTCATACCCAAAAAAAAAAGTGTCACAGGAAGAAAGTTCGGATTTGTTAGATTTGCTTATCTAAATAAGGCGTGTAGAGCAGTACAGAAGTTGAATGGGGCATGGTTAATGGATTATAGAATAGGTGTTAACATCTCAAGATTCAACAGCAGATCTTCTTATTGGAGGAAAGTTAAACAAGGTGATTCTTCAAATTCTATAAGGCTGACTTCATCTCCAATTGCAGAACAAATTATTATGGGACCACTGAATATGAGGGTGAGCACTGATAACACAAGAAATGGATAGAAATCATATAAACAAGTTCTTTTGAATCAAGAAATGGTAGAAAGTGGGGAGTGCAATGGTTTAGGAGAAAATGATGTACAAAGGACAAGCGAGGTGGCTGAAGCAACAAAAACAAAAACATGAAAAGCTTTTGTCGAGAATGATGTCATGCATAAAATGGAATTATGTGTTGTTGGAAAGGCTAAAGGCCAATATAGTGTGGAATGGTTACAAGAAAATTTCACTGTTCAAGGCATTTACAATGTTTATGAAAGAAAAAAAAATCAGCAAAACATTTTCTGATTGAAGTTTCAAATTAGGAAATGATGGTGGAACTAAAACAGAATGAATGGGAATGGTTAAAACAATGGCTAACTGATATAGTACCATGGTCAGTCAACGATGATTTCAAGGATAGAGTTGCTTGGATTTGTTGTGTTTGATTACCAATTCAAGCCTGGAACAGACAAACTTTTAATTGCATTGCTAATCTTTGAGGTGATTTGATCCAATTTGAAGAATCTTACAATAGAAATGGAGATATCAGAAGAGGCATCTTCTCCATCATCCATCATGACCAAACAGATTCAACCGATTAATGAGGTGATTGAAGTGGACTGTGGGGGTAGAATTTATCAAGTCAAAGTATCAGAATTTTGCTTTCTCGAAATGCCTTCATATTCAGGTGGTATCAATAGTCAGGCTTTTAGCGAGGAACAGATCGAGGACGATGATCAACTGGAAGAGGAAGTGGCGGATTGTATTCCTGGACAGGGTAGTCATTCTGATTCTCTCGAGAATGTTGAAGTGGTTGAGGAGACAAGAACAAATGCCGAGACAGGATGCTTGGGACTGGCTGGTAGAGCCTTTAAAGCTTGGAATATCGACGCAAATATGGAGGAAAATATCGGTGTTCTGGACGGTGGTGGTTTTGATAAACCCAATCTTGGACCATTTATCATGGATGAAGAAATTGATGGGTTGGTTGCAGATGAGAGCCCAGCTGTTGTATTTGGTGAATCCAGTAAGGAACCATGCATTTCTTTGGTGGATATGGTTGGGTTGGATATTAATTGATTTTTTTTTTTTTTTTGTATAAATACGAAATATGTATATAAATACGTAGGTTGTTGTAAATAGATACACGGTATATTATTAATATACACAATTGATCTTAATAATGAATAAGAAATTGATCTCAAAGATACCCCCTTGAAGAAAAAGTTGGTTGATGTTTAGTTTGGTATGGAATCTCATATTGGAAAAAGAAAAAAAGAAAAAAAAGCTTATGCTTGTGTTTATATAGGCTAAGGTTTAATGTGGGGTTGGGCCCCAAGAGGCACCTAAGTTTTTGTGAAGGGTGTGGACCTACACAAACTTAGGCTGCACCACACACACGCGCGCCGTGCAGGGCTTGGGCTTGGGTTGGGCTGGGTCGGGTCGGGTCGGGTCGAGCTCGAGTTTGGGTCAGTAATTATTTTTTTACTGCCCAACCGACCAACCATTTAAACCTGTCTGTTTAAGACATGTTTTTTTCGGTCCAAACCGAACTGATACAGCCACAACCGACCAAGAGACTTGTCTGTTTAAGATATGTCTGTTCGAATCGTTTCTGTTCAAACAGTTCTGTCCGTTTTCCAACTGTTGTGTCTTGTCCGAAGACTTTTGCCTTCCTATAAATACCCGAGAGTGGTGCATGTTATCTTCACTCAATTTTCTCTTTGCTCTTGGTTTTTCCTGCTGTATTGTGAGAGAAACTGACTTCATTTTTTTTTGTTCGCTGTGTTGCTTTGAGTGTGCTCTCGACAGCAACGTGATTGAGGAGACTTGGGAGACGAGTTGCATCATTCTGTAAGCACTTAAGAGATATGTAATATTCGTCTTAAGATAAAAAATTCTACCTTGACTCAATCTTGATTTAAATTGTGTTTAAGAATCAAGTGAGTATTTGTTAACTTGTAATGTTCGAATATGTATATATATATATATATATATATATATATATATATATATATATATATCACAGATTGTTTGCAGTATTGAAATCACTTTAACATAACAGGGTTGTCTACAAGGGAGAAATGTGGTGGGCCTAAATTAACCACAAAGTAAAAAGCCTCGGTTATGCCCAGTGACAGACCTTTATCGCCTTGTTACTCCTTATAGATCAATCATCATCAGCTCTTGCATCCAGAAATCATAAAAAAAAAAAAAGTAAGATTTTTTGAAGACATCGAAGAAACATTCCTAGCTAAGGTGGACAAAAAATCAAAGAAGAAAGGAAGGAAAGCAAACATTAAAGCGAATGGTGGTGTGTTAATAGATAACATTGAGAGAGAAAAAATAGCTGATGACTCCCTATCTGATGAGGATATCCGAAATAGATGCAGAATAATTACAGAGGAGGCTCAACAAACTTGGAATCTGGGGAAATTTTTGGGTTTCACAGCCGATTGTGATGATGATAAAGTGGTGGAGAGAATAAAGTTAATTGAAGAAAGGAATTGACAATACAAAGCAAAGGTGTCAGTTTCTATAGGGATGTGGATATTGTGTTGGAATATTAGAGGGATGTGTAGTGATATTAAGAAGCAAATACTGAAAAATTAATCAGAGTTGTGAGAGCTAACATGGTTTTAATACAAGTAAAAAAAAAATTGGAAAAGATGGAGGAGAATGATTTTTTGAAATTTTGGGATAATGGAAACTTTGGTTGGGCTTATTCTACGATGGTAGGATTTTCGGAGGATTAATGGTGGTATGGGACAGGGACTCTTTCAATGTGAGAAGAAGATTATTAGCTCAAGATTTCTGTTTGGTACAAGACAATTGGCGCAGCTGGGATATCAACTGTGCCTCGGGAGATACAGCAGGAAAAACATGTTGTGGGTCGACATCTTGAAATTGAAGGAGGATAATTCTGTTGCCTGGTGTTAATACGATGAAATTATTGGCCATTAAGGTTGCAGTGGAGCTATTTGTGAAATCTGGTAAGTTCTCTTGCTGGGGCTTACTATTTGAAACAGATTTTGTATTGCCTTGAGGTGGGTTTCAGAAGCTGATTCGAGGCCTTGGATATTATGGTATATTGATAATGAGATTGATAATCATTGCTACACTATTAAAAATGTGTTTGGGCAAAATACTTAGAGAAGACATTGGAATTGCAGACGCCTAGACTAAAGCTGGAGTTGACAGAGGTGAAAGCTTCATGGGATGGTGGGAGTGATTCATATACCTGGAAGGAAGTTGTACTTATTCTGCTATTTTCTAGTCAGGAATTATTTTTGAGCTTGTTGGTTAGCTGAATCTGTATAAGTAGGAAATCGGTTCTATTTCCGTTTTAAGCTTTTCTTGATCTTCCTTTAGGGGTGCCACCGGATGTCCTGTGTAAGGCGGAGATCTCTGTTTTGTATTGTTCTGTTTAATAAAATCTTGGCTTACCCACAAAAAAGAAAAAGATTTCTTATCCAAACTAATTCAACACTGTATTTGCTATTGCTCTGCATTCAGCTTCTGTGGATGAGCGAACCACTGTTCGCTGCTTTGTAGACTTCCATGAGATGGGATTTGGACAAAGATAAATGGTGTAGGCAGTGGTAGACGACATGTCATCCAAATTACCTGCCAAGTTACAAACACCATCGTTGCCATCCAATATCTTGCCCCAAATCTCTCTTTATCCTTCTTTTAACTGATGCAACTATGACATGTAAAATAAAGTTATCTTGCTTAAACCATAAATTATAGGCTAGATTCAAAAATGGTTGTACCCTTGACTGATATCATGGTCGGTGGACATGTTATGGTGTCATTTAAGTGACCAGTATGAGTGAGGAAATTAACAAAATCAAAGATGAGTCTTATAGTAAACAAACGATTTAAGGCGTTCAAATCCTTAATATGTAGAAAGAAGCCGGACCAATACGGTAGAAGTGCGATAAATCAAATCAAAAAATAAAAAAAAATAAAAAAATCTTAATTTATTAAAAACTTGTGTTTGATAACTTTAATGCAGGAATTGATTGGCATCTAGAAAAAAATCTACTTGAGACTGGTGTTGAAGTTGGCACATATCTAACTTAATTTTAATTTTTTTTTTTTTAAAGGGACAATTTAATATATATTATGCAGTCAAAAAGAATTTTATGGGTAAAACACAAAAAAAAAATTAACAAAGGAAGCCATTATCTGGAATTAAATGAAAAGATTGTAGATGTTAGAATTTAAACCTCAAATTTAATAGATGCCATCTAATAAAATTTTGTTGGTATTATAATTAAAAAAATAATAATAATAATAATAACTGACATGGTAAATCATGTGCAATACACATAACACAAAATCTAGAAGTGGACGTTAATGAAAAGTCAAGTCAATGTGCCATAAAATAGTTTTGTTTTAATGTTTTATCACTGGTCCTCCTGCTATATCACTCAATTGATTCCCATACCCCAACCCTATATATTCTCTAATTTAAGATCTGTTCAAATTCAATGAAATATTTTGGCTTAATTAGTTTCCATCATCATGTGAGAATGAATAATTTGGATTGATCCACGGCTTCCTACTGCTACGTTAACACACTCTCGTGGAATATGCATGCTTTTGCCTTCTTTTTTTCTTTTTTTTTGGTTGATAATTCATGCTTTTTCCTTTTCGTTAGTATTAATTAGAGGGAAAATTAAATATGAAAAGGATTGCTCTTTAGCTTTTGGAGTACCGGGTGTTTATTAGATTAAAATTTACACTAATTAAAGTGATAAAAAGCCTACGACCCCTAATAATCTACACTAATTAAGTTGCTAACAGATAAAGTGGTCAGCAGATGAATTAATTAATCTCTACCGAGATTAAACTTTTGATTAAAATCTTAATTAAACTCATAAATGCCAAAAACTGTATAAATTGGTTATTTTAACTCAAACTGACATGCATGATCTATCACATGTACTAGATCTACAGCTAGAAGTGTTGATTTGATGTCATCAAGAAACAGGACATGCGTATTCTTAGTGTTAAATGAGTTACTTATTCCTAAAATTTTTTTTGATATTCTGAACTTTCTGGTTGGAAATCATGAGTTATAATTTTGAAGGTTTTTCCTATGGAATTACAGAGTATCTTATAATTTTACAGTTAGATATGTTCAAAGGTTGAGCCTTAGATAGGTATTTAGTAATTCTGGTCGGCTTAAATTACTGTTCATTTAATAAAAATATTTTTATTTAAATTTAATTTTTTTTAAATATATAAATTTTAATATAAAATAAAATTGTAATATATTTTAAATAGTAAAACGAATTTTTGAGCTCGATCCGATCCAGGATGGACCTGAACAAGCAAAAAAATTATCTTGACTTGGGCCTGACCCAACCCGACTCATGAACATGTATACTTAGAGCACTTGAAATCACTTACCTCTGCCTTATACCAAATATAATGCATTTTGATGCTTTATGGAACTAAAAAAACATTTTAATTTTGTCATAAGATTTTCATGAAAACCAATATGTCTTGAGTAGACTGGATTGATTAATTTCCAAATTTGGTTTAATAATTGAGTAGACAGTTCCAAATTTGGATACAATAATGGAGTAGGTAGGATTGAAATTTCTTCATGTATCTCAATCTTCTAATATTGACAGCTAAAAGATATGATGGAAATATTAACACAAATTTTGCAGCTTGCTTTTCTAGTCACAAGATCTTATTATCTCAAATGCCACTAAGATCACGGTGTTATATGCCCAAAATGCCCATTCCTCTCTTTTTTTAATTGGACTAGTATATGATCACGTGTTTTGTACGTGAATATATTATAAATATATTCATATACTATATTTATAAACATCATATCAATATATGAAAAATCTTTTTAATTGCATTAATTTAAAAAACTTATAAGATTAATAAAATAAAATAAAATACAATCACAAAACAAAACAAAACAAAACAAAAAATGATTAATAATTTAAAATGATACAAATTCATAAATTTCAAATGGATAAAATATTTTTTTATTACTTATAGATATATTTACTTATCAATTTTATTCTATGAAAAAAAATGAATTGTCTCAATTGCTCATTGATAATGCAATTATTACATATATTTATGTAAGAAATTAGTTTTATTAACAATTTAATGTGTAACATATTAGGATATATTAAATAAGAAATTTCTACATCTATATATATACAAAAAATGAATTTTATCATAATAATAAGTTACTAAAGAGAAATATTATGGGAATATAAGTTAAGAAAACTCATTATAAATTTTTTAAAAAATACAAAAAAAAAAAATCACAAAACTTTCATGGAGTAATTTTACCACGCCTCTGATGTAAGCTACTGAAAAAACCTATTATCCTGTCAACCTAATGAAGAAAAAAGAGCATTTACCTATTCTAAAATTTTTTCACGATTGAATAGATTAAAATAAAAAATTGCCTTAATTTATATATATATATATATATAATATGAAATTTAGTTATTTGTAAACTCTAAATTTAGACCTATTGTTTGATAAAATTTAACTACTTAAGGGTTCTACACATTATTTAATTGTTAAAATCATTATCTAAAATATTATAATAATTTTTTTTTAAATTCAGTAAAGATATTTAATTTTTTTTATTTATTATTAAATAAATCTATTTAAAAAAGATTTTCATTGTAATTAGAATCCTTACTAATGCATTAACATGAAAAAATGTATTAATATAATTTTTTATTTTTAAAGATTGATGAAAAATTAAAACTTTGAAGATCAAGTAATGTAATGTAAACTTTAACTTTTTAATTTATTATCAAATAAATTCATTTGATGAAAGTCTTTTAATGTAATCAGAATTCTTATTTATAAATTGGATAAATATTATTATTATTAATGATAAATATTTATAATGGGAAAATAGAAATATTATGAATAACGATACTCATTTTCGTCAGTTCAATAGATTATCTATATTCATTCTTTTATATATATTATAGATTTTTAATTTATTATCACATAAGTCCATTTAATGAAAGTCTTTTAATGTAATTAAAATTTTATTTATAAATTGGATAAATATTATTAATAAAAATAAATATTTAGAATGGCAAATTAGAAATATTTTGAACAAACATACACATTTTTGTTAGTTCAAATGATTATCCACATTCATGTTTTTATATATATTATACATAAATTTGATTTTTTTATTCATATATATCTATATCTATACTATATTAATTCCAAAAATGCAAATAATGATCGACATTAGACCTGCTCACGGGCCGGGCCTGGGCAGGATATTTTATGTTCCGGGCCGACTCGGCCCGGCCCGGAACAGTGATTTTTATTATAATAATATTATTTTATTTAATTTTAATTATAAAAAAATAAAAAAAATTATTTTTTTATTCCGATGAACAGTGTTTCGGGCCTAAACGGGCGGGCTTGGGCTACCCAGGCCGGGCCTGGGCAGAGGAAAAAAACCGGGCCGCGGCCCGGCCCATGATCACCTCTAATCGACATATATATCTTTGATAATTTATTAAATTAATTACTTTATTTTTATTAATGATTTTCTTATTAAATTAAAATATTAATTAAATTTTATTAATTTCCTTATTAAACTTAACATTGAAGTATTTATTAAAGTAAAATTTTCCTAATTAATATTTTTTTTATTAAATTATGTATTAACTATTTTTAATGTATCTATTTCCTTATTTACGTTGTACTCTTTATCAAAGTTGATTATTCATAATAACTAACAGCAGCAGCTTTGCCAAATCACTTCCATATAGCCATATAGCCATCAAAGGGTGATTTAAATTTCTAGTATTATAGTCAATAGCTATATGATTTATTGAAAAAGTGTTGGATTCTTATAATGATCAGGATTTAATAACTAACGACCTCAACTATTAAAGAAAAAAATTTCTAGTACTATAAGACATGGAAATAAATTGTTGGTAGCGGACGTAACGAATGCTATTGCGATTATCACGATCTGAATTTTTTTATTTTGAATTTACTGTAAAACATAGTAATTAAAATTCTAATCATAATTTTATTTATATATATATATATAATCACAATTTGTAAACTGAATTCATATACATTTAATTTGCGATCAGAAATTTAATCATAATTACGATAAATATCAACAACGAAAAAATCCGAAACCGTACCATGCTATAAGATAACAACAAGCAAAGCTGTATATCTAGTTGCTTCTAGTCAGCTACTTGGGAAACCTCAACTTGCGAAAGTTAAATGGATAGCAGCCACCAATTTTATCCCAGAACGAGGAACCACTTGCACTCATCACCCCAATCACTACTTATAATGAAACCAACCCCCATAATTTCCTTACTCTGAATCCTCATTAAGAACACTGCTTGCCTCAAAACACCCATTCAGCAGAGCCTGATCTTTTCTTTGAACTTGTTTTCTGTTTCTATAACTCCAGAGTAACAGCCGAAGGTTCATGATAGTTTAACACCCAGCTTTCTCCTTTGAGTCATCCATATAGCAACAAATACCTCGACGAAACCAGTCCTTAAACTTATATAGAGAATGTAAATAGCTATACTATTCATACCTACTGAGTTCAACCCCGCAAACGGCAAACCGGACATATGTCCACCAAAATTCCTCGTCTCACGAAACTATAGAATATTAGTCGGAAAGGGAGAGATTTTCAGGATTTGAATATATATATATATATATATATATATATATATATATGACGTTGAAGAGATAGTTAGAAGTACTTAATTAGGAGATTAACTATATATAACAAAAGTTTATTAGGCACAAGTGAATCCCAAACCTTCCTCCACATGCTCCTATTTGCCACATTGAGCCTACATTCTCCAATTCCAGCTGTTTCTAGATTAATGTTGAATTTGATTCTGACTTTGTTTTATGCTTCTCTTACTTGCTCTTCTGAATTTCTGATTGCAGGATTAGAGGTGTTGATCTTATTGGTAGTTTTGATCAACTCATCAAGTCAACCATGCTGGCCTATAAAGCTGAACCAACAATCTTCATGCCGACATCTTCATTGGCCTGGAATAAACCAAAAATGCGTTTGGGAGGAACCAACAAAAGCGTTTATATTGGTGTAAATGATCCAAAGTGCACTGGAAGTGTTACTTATAACATGAGAAATGGGATCCTGGCAAACTGGAAGCCAAGGCAGCCTGACATGATACATGACATATTATGTGGAAGACTGATCCCGGACGAGCTTGTTTTCCAGCAAGAATTGGTGGTTAGATCCTTTGATATAGGCACTGATAGCAAAATGACCATAGTAGCCTTGGCAAATTATTTACAGGTTCTGAGTCTACTTGAATTATTCTTTGGAAACTGTAACAATCCTAGGGTGCCCTTTCTTTTATCATCAATCAATCGACTGCATATATATTTGCTTATTCATGTACTCCCGTTTTCGTTGATGTAGGAAACGTCACTTAACCATTGTGAGAGGATAGGATTATTGTCCGATGGCTTTTCAACACCAGAGATGAGTAGAAGAGACCTTGTATGGGTGTTCTATAAGATGGATATCGCGGTAGATCGTTATCCTTCTTGGTAAATTACCGTACTAAGCTTCATCTCCCGCCCCGCCCGGCTCCATTTGGGCCGGGTTTAAAATATGATATTTTAGATTCAAATTGAATCGATTTGGTTTGAATTATTATTTAATTAATAAAAAAAATTATTTAAATTTATTTATAAAAATATTAATATTAATATAAAAATAATTTTTTTAATATATTTTAAATAATGAAAGCTTTTCAAATTCGACAAATCGGACCGAACTTTGGGCAAAAAAAGCCCGGTTTGGCCCTGCCCATGGGCAGCATTTATTTGGCCGCTCTTGTATACTAGTTTTGAGCATGTGTGTTGCTTCTTTATTGAATACGAAGCCTTAGTTCATATATATATATATATATTTTGTATTTGAGATTATTAAAAATTGAAACCCTCGTTACTCAACTAAAAATCAAACATTCTACTTTAAGACCACATAAGTCTATATATTTAAAGAGTTCGTTTTTGATGCACTGTTAATGTATAGACTCCATACACTGACAGTAAATCTTATACTGACACCTTATAAAAAAACTAACCATTAACCCCTAACTCTAACCACTAATTCCTAACCCTAACCACTAACCCCTATAACCTAACTTTAACACATGGTATCGTAGGATGCACTGACAGTGTATAACCCTATACACTGTCAATGTATCAAATATTAATCCATATTTAAAATACAGTATTGAAATAAGATCAGTTCACTTAAGAAATACATATAAGAATTGATTAAAAATAGTTAAAATAATATATTAAGAAAAAATTAATTACTATATTATTCTCATAAAATTTAAAAAGGGACAATATTTTAATAACATTTTTTAAAAAACATAATCCTAATTTGTTTATAAAATGTTTAAATTCAAGCATCTACGTGATTATTGATGCTTTGTCAACAAATGCATTTAAAAACTCTATGCTAAGAGTCCTATAAGTTTTAATTAAAAACTCTGATATTTTTCAATACAAAATATCTCTTAAACTATTGAAAAACCCATAAGAGTTAATGGGTTAATAATATACATAGGTTCCTTTAACATCATGTACATTTTTCTTTACATTAATTGGACAATAAAATTGATAAGTGAACTTCAAAAAATGAGTATGAGACTCTATCTCTTACAGGCACGATGTTGTGCAAGTACATACATGGATGTATGAATCAGGAAAGAATGGGATTGGTGTTGACTGGATTTTCTCTGACTTGAAGACAGGCAACACTCTGATTCTAGCATCAAGGTTTAATTCATTTAATTGTTACTTAATATCAATAAATATTGATTTTGAATATAGCAAATAACATTATTGATTTTTTTTTTTCTTTTTTGGGTTTTACGCAGCTTATTTCTGATTATGAATAAGAAAACAAGAAAGTTATCAAAGTTCGTAAGGGAAGCCAGAAAGGAGTTAAAGCCTTACCTTATGCCCAATTGTTCCCCTGTGATTGAGAATCGAAGAAAAATAGAAGTAGTAGATACTGATACAGTTGATTCTATTCGCCTAGGTTTAAGTGTAAGTTTAAATAATTAATTCTAATGTTTGAGTGCAAAGGTTAATTTCTTCAACTTTGTTTTTCTTTTGCGAATTACTTACAGCCAGGGTGGAATGATTTGGACGTGAACCAGCATGTGAACAACGTCAAATATATTGAATGGATTTTGGAGGTAACATAATCGTACGCATATGCATTATTTTTATACACATAATAAATGTATTTATTATATAATTTTATGCCCGGATACTTGTTTTTATTATGTTGCTTGGATTAGGCTATTATTTTCATTTTGCTTCACAATATTTACTTGCCTTGTATAAAAGAAGAAGAAAAAAACTGTGTTGTTTGCAGGGAACTCCTTCGTCAATAATGGGAAGTCATCAACTATCTTGTATAAATTTGGAGTTCCGAAAGGAGTGTGACATGGATGCAACGTTGAAGTCTTTATCCAGATATGTTAGCAATAGTTCTGAATCTGATCATTCAACATATCATAGTAATGAAGGTTTAATCGAACTTGAGCACTCACTTCGCCTTGATACCGGACCAGAAGTTGCCCGGGCAAGGACTATATGGAACCCAAAAAATCCCAACCAATTAGGCTAATTTAGTATTGCTGGTGAAAATTATTTGAGTTGAAAAAAGTATGTTCAAAAAGTGTTGTAGGAAAATATGATTTAAAATTTTTAAATATTTAGTATTGTTTTGAAAAGTGATGTAATGAATTAAAATGTCTAAAAATATATGTATAAAATTATAATGATTTAGAAATAAAAAAAAAAGTAATAAAGTTATTGTTAAAGTCAACAACTCCTCTAGAATTCTCTCATCTAGAATTCTCTCTAAACTTTATTATTTCTCTAGATTTTTCTTTCTCTAGAATTTTTCCTTAGTCTTCTAGTCTAGAAATCTCTCCAGTTTTCTCTTCCTAGATTATTCTTTAGTTTTCTATCTAGATGTTTCTCCAATCTTTTAGTTCTAGATTTTTCCTCTACTTAATGTAGATGTCTATATAAATAGACATATGTAGTGTGTGCTAGTGTAGAGGAGGTGAAGAGAGGTGTGTAGAGAGAAAAAGGAAGAAAAAGATATGAGTGAAAGAGTGAAGTTGTGAGTGCATATTAAAAGAGTGTGTCTAGTGTATATTTGGTCTTTTCTCATATTAATAAAAGAGTTGTTTTTTGGAAGTTACTGTAACATCCCGAGATAAAGTTACTGTAGCGTCCCGAGAAAGTTACTGTAGCAAATCGGTACTGTAGCACAAAACTACAATTGGTACCGAGAGTCAAAAAATCAACAAAGTGGTATCAGAGCTAGACGGTCAGGGACCGGAGTACGCATATCGGAGAAAGACGGTCTGGGACTGTGAAGATTATTGGTCCGATACCAAGACGATCGAGGATCGTAGTTCGTGGAGACGTGGAAATTCTGCCGGTACACGGTCAGGGACTGTGAAATTAAATTTGAGGTAAGTGCAGGGTACTCTCAAGACACTATGGCAGATATTTCTAATTCCGCTAGCAACATCGAGAAGCTCAATGAAAACAATTACAATACGTGGAGCATCCGGATGCAATATTACATGCTCGGGCAAGATTTATGGGATATTGTTAACGGTGAAGCTTCAACACCACCAACTGATGCCGGAGAACTAAGAAAATGGAAGATCAAAGCCGGTAAGGCCATGTACGTGTTATCAGTCACCATTGAGGATGGTTTATTACAACGCATCAAGGATGCAAAGACACCGAAGGAAGCCTGGGACACACTCACAATGCTGTTCGCGAGGAAAAATGATGCTAGGCTCCAACAATTGGAGAATGAACTCCTATCAATCTCGCAGCAAAATATGTCGGTAAGCGCATATTTCTCTAAAGTTAAAACTCTTTGTGAGGAAATTTCAAAATTAGATCCAGAAAATGCCATTACCGAAACGAGGATGAGAAGAATTATCATCCATGGCTTGCGACCTGAATACAACGGGATTGTTACTGCAACTCGTGGATGGAGCAAAGAACCAACTTTAACTGAGTTGGAAAATATCCTAGCCAATCAAGAGGCTTTAGATAACCAAATGTCTAAAGTCATGATAAAAGATTATGAGAAAGCCCTCTTTAGCAATAGAAGAGGTAAAGTTGCTATGAGGCAAGGAATAGAAGACATTGAAGTTCAAAACAAACAAGAAGCTTGGCAACGGAGGAGCTTTCAGCGAGGGGGAGCTCAAACTGTTCGAGATAGAGACGATAGCGAAAATGTGAGGTCTCATCGTCGAAACGTTCAGTGTTTCAAGTGTGGCAAGCTTGGCCACTATGCTCGAGATTGTCGATATAGACAAGTGCAAGGCTATGCAACAGTGTTCTCACGACAGGAGAATAACTATGAAGAAGAATGGGATTTTGAGACAGCATTTACTATTGAAGAATGCGAAGAACTCGTATCTGGTTGCACCACCGAGTTAGAAGAAAATGTTCATGAAGACGAAGAAGAAATTGATTTTGAGAATATTCAACCAAGACAAGAGACAATTGAAGAGCCTTCAAAAGAAGAGAACGAGTCTCTGTTTCAATCACAAGAAAAGATTTTTGAAGATGAAAGGTTATTTCACGAAGAGGCGAAGAAGCTTGAAGATGATGTCAACATTGAGAAAGATGACAACGAGGTCATCGACACTGTTAAAACTTACAAAGGCGTGAAAGATATGAAGATCGATTGTGAAGTCAAAAAATTAATGGTAGTTGACAAAGTCGAGTATGCCAAAGTCAGAGACAGACTAGCAGAGAGAATCAAGAAGAACGAAGATAGAAATAGTGTTGAAGCAAAGATGGAAGTGAACAAAATCAAGGATCAAAAGAGAAGAGAGCAATCAACGATGGATGAAGCAGAACTAATGATGCTGATGAATTTTAAGAAGAGAAAGAAAAAGAGAAGATATTTGATGCAAGATTTGATAAGTCCAGAAGACAGTCTGGAATGACAACCAAACCGACATCAAGAGAGTAGTTGTTGAGGGGGAGTGTTAAAGTCAACAACTCCTCTAGAATTCTCTCATCTAGAATTCTCTCTAAACTTTATTATTTCTCTAGATTTTTCTTTCTCTAGAATTTTTCCTTAGTCTTCTAGTCTAGAAATCTCTCCAGTTTTCTCTTCCTAGATTATTCTTTAGTTTTCTATCTAGATGTTTCTCCAATCTTTTAGTTCTAGATTTTTCCTCTACTTAATGTAGATGTCTATATAAATAGACATATGTAGTGTGTGCTAGTGTAGAGGAGGTGAAGAGAGGTGTGTAGAGAGAAAAAGGAAGAAAAAGATATGAGTGAAAGAGTGAAGTTGTGAGTGCATATTAAAAGAGTGTGTCTAGTGTATATTTGGTCTTTTCTCATATTAATAAAAGAGTTGTTTTTTGGAAGTTACTGTAGCATCCCGAGATAAAGTTACTGTAGCGTCCCGAGAAAGTTACTGTAGCAAATCGGTACTGTAGCACAAAACTACAATTGGTACCGAGAGTCAAAAAATCAACAGTTATTTCTTACCCTAAAAATGTAATTAAACCGCAAAAATTACATATTTGTAGTTTTTTTATTTGGATTCCTAAATCAAAATTTTAAATCCAAAAGCTAATTTCTTTTTGTTGTTTAGGATTGAATTCCGGTGGAACCGATTTTTTGGCCTAAAAGCTTGATTCTATCTCAATGGTAAAAGAGGCCGGTCAAGTAATGTTGTGTTGAGATTTTGGCCTAAAATGCTTTTTTATTGAATTATTTTGCACTATTTTCAATTATTGATGTTTAGTTTGTACATTACTTATTTATTATTAAAGGTTTGAGGTGAGAAATTAAATGTTTCTAAAACTCCACCAAAATATTGAGAGAGTTTTGAGAAATTTACAATATAAGCTTTCTTTCTAATGAATAAAATACATAATCGAAATAGTAAGGGTGTGTTTGATAAATCAATTTAAAATATTAAAAATTTTAATTTTCAATAATTTAATTTATAAAACTACTTAATGAAATATTTTCAATCAAAAGCTGTTGGAAATCTTAATTGAATAGTTTTTAACTACTTATTTTATTCGGTCAATATATATAAGAAAAAATAATTATTATTTTCTCACAAGAATTATATCAATCTTATATATATTCTTTCCTGTTACATACTAGGTTTTTTTAACTTGTGCATTGCACGGTTAATTTTTTATTTATTATTTCAAATTAAAAGTTAAATAATTGACTTTCACATTATAACATTATTACAAATTTTTCAATATCATAAATTAACTATATAAATTTATATTTAAGAAAACTATGTAACTATTATAAACATATCTTTCTGTCAATTAGCAAGTTTAAAATTTATTAAACACAGATAGATGCATTTTACATGAAGATTTTATTATATAACTAATATGTCCAATATGAATATATATTACCTAATTTCTTTTTTATGTAAAAATTACCTCATTTGTTAAACTCATAAACAAGAAGGATTAAGAAAGAAGCTCACCCTTGTGCAAATAAATACTTAAAACACATTGGCATACCACTTTTACAACATTGTGCAAAACGTTTTATTGCTACAATATTGAGCAAACTATTAAGTTTCTAATTTCATGGGTTTTTTTATATATTAATATATATAATCCAAAACTTCTCAAATTAAAAATAAAATTTTCTCTTTCTAATTGAAAAAAGTACTAATTTCATGGAAAATCCTTATTTGATGCATGGAAAGCAAAACATATCAAAGTCAAAGGATAAAAAATATGTTAAATGATTAATCACATAGATTAAAACAGCCAATATTTGGAAGTATTTGGAAGTTTAAAATTTAATATGCATAGTAATCACACTTCTTTTGGAAAAGATAATCTTATAATCAGTCATGAGAATAAAAGTTAGTCAGATATCAAACTAAATAATAACATCAACCCTTCTCGATTTTTGACGTATGTAAATCATTATAAAAAGAGACAGAAGAAAAACAAAAGAAAAAGACATGTCAATTATGACTCGAATTCGATTTGACCATAAAAAGTTCGAATTCGCTCAATCCGAACTCAAAACGATCCAGACCCGAATAACCCGAACCTGAATAACCCGAATGTCCCAAATTATTCGAACCTGAAATGACCTAAATTTATATTATTTTAAGATTCGAATTGACCCAATCCGATTCGCCCGATTGACAAATCTAATTCCAATATATAAGAGTGAAAGTCCAATTTTTACACTCAAAACTAACATAAATTAAATTATTTTTAAATTTAAACTTAAACTTAAACTTAATTCATGTTACATCAATTCAAATACTATTTAAATTATTAAACAAATTAAAATTAATTAAATTAACTAAAAATTAAATAATTAGTAATAATTATTAATGAGCATATTAATTGTTCAGAATCAAATTATATATACATATTTCTTTCCTTTTTAGTTTTTACCAAAGCAAAATACTTATAAAATCAATTATCTCTTTTCAAAATGATTCAATAAAGAAATATATTCAAGATTTAATTTCAGTATCATGTAAAATAACTTTTACATCATTAATTTATTTAAATTAAAAATCTAATACTTAATTTTTTAAAATTAATAATCTAATACTTAATTTTTCAATCTTAAATTACAGTAACAAATGTACATATTAGTTTCGAAAATACAACAATAGCATTGATGTTGGCGTCTGCAATGTATGTATATAATGATGAATTAGAAAACAAGAAAAAAAAAATCACGGCAGAAAGGAGTTAAAGCCCCAATATTATTGGGTGAAGTTTTACCCTATTGATGACGGTGGAAGAAAATTGGAAATAGATATATTGATACAGTATTCGACTGTAAGTCTGGATGAATATGCATTAAATATTGATCATTTTTGGTAGTATTGGTTTAGATATTTAATTTCGTTCGAATCTTTTAAAATTAATTTTGATTTATTTCAAGTTGGTTCGAATTTAATATTTGAAGTAATTTTTTATGATTGTAATTTTGAATTTTTTAAATATCTTAAATTATTTATCTTTTTGAAATTTTAATTGATAAAACAAAATGATGCTTTAAGAATTATCCATTTTTAATTTCTAAATAAACTCGAGATAGAAAAAAAATTTGATCCGAATTTTAATGTTGATCTCTATTAAATGTTATTAAAATAAAAAGTATTTAATTAAAAATGTTTTAAAAAAGGTAAAAGAAAATGAAAAAAATATATATAAAAATATAAAAAAAAAAGGGGGTAACTTCTGATTATAACCATTTATTTTTTAATTCAAAAAACCACACAATTGGAAAATAAAAAAGAAAATTAAATGAAGGGCATGTTAAGAGAAAGAGGGGGAGCCTTTAGATCAAAGGATGCAAATCATCATAATAGTTAAAAAATATATAAATATTATGTTTTAGTTTAGGTTTTGAAGGAGGAAGAGATTGTTTTAAGAGTTTATATTTGATACACTGACAGTGTATAAGATTCATGTATTGTCAGTGAATTACAATAAGACATCTCATTAATGAACAAAATATAAACCAAGGAATGATCTATAAATAAATATAGATATAGAAAGAAATAAGACACCTCATTAATATTTATTTATAAGCCCTTTCTTATTTTTTGTTTTACTTATTAATGAGGTGTCTTATTGTGATTCACTGACAATGTATGAGTCTTATACACTGTCAGTGCATCAAATACAAACTCTTGTTTTAAAGGAAACGGGCAATTAAAAGCTAGTTAGAGGAGAGACACAAAATAGAAAGAAAAAAAATAAAAAAGGGCTTTTAGGTGAAACCTGCTCATGGGTCGGGTCACGGTCAAAATTTTTTCAAATATCTTTAATCCGGGCTCAGACCGTCAGCCCGGTTTATTGTTTAAAAAATAAAAAAAAATATTTTATATTAATATTTTTATAATTAAATTTAAATAAAAAAATAATTTTTTATTATGTAAACAGTGATTCAGGTCGGGCAGCGCCGAATCACAAAAAGTTCTATATAGGCCCTATCCAATATAAGTCGGGTAGGCTACTCGGTCCTTGAGCAGGTCTTTTGAAATGGGAGGATTTTGTTTTGAAAGGGGAAGAACTAAACCTGTCAATTCTGACCTAAATCCGAAATACCAACCTGATCGATCCGAACTTGATCGAACCCGATTTGACCATAAAAGGTCAACAACCCGAACCCGAAATAATTCAGACTCAAAATAACCCGAACCTGAAATGACCCAAACCCGAAATAATCCAAACTTAAATTAAGTCTAATTTTATTTTAAAAATATTAATTTAATAAAATAAATAAATATGACAAAATTATTAATTTATTTTAATTTTATAACTCTAATTATCTTTTAAAATCTTGTTTCTTTATTATTACAATTTTATGTAACTTTACTATTATTTTTTAATTATAACTAAAAATTAAATTTTAATTTTTATATTTATTAGTATATATTATAAATAATTTTTTTTTACTTTGATAAAATAATTAAATAGATCGATAATTACTATTTTAAAAATAAAATTAATTAACAATAATTCAATAAAAGTATATGTTATATTACTATTGATAATCTTATAATATAATATAATTTTAAACAAATTAATATATATTATATTACTTATGATAATCTAATAATATTATTTAATATAAATTATATATTTTTATTCATATAGTTATACATATGATTTATAATAACTTTTAGAATATTTGTTTCAACGTGTCAAATCCTAAATTCGATCGTTAGACATCTCCTCAATCTTTCGGTCATATTAGATTTTCAAAAATAATCTTAAAATCTCCTAGATCTAAATTTGAAAATAAGATCTGCCGTCATCTTTTGTTACCAAAACATCGAAATATCTTCTCTTTTTCATCGATTTAGAAAACCCACAAAGAAATCACTGCAAAACACCCTTAAATCGAAAACTCAAAAAGAAATCTCAAAGATTCACACAAAATCGAAAACCCCAAAAATGTCTTGGTGCTAATTTTTTTCCTTCGTAATTATTTTTCGATGATGATTGTTATGAGTTTAAATAAGAATTAGAATAAGAGTTTTAAGTTTTGTTAAATTTGGTTTTTTCTTTTCAGATCCAATTTTAATTTTTAAAAAAAATCTTTCTGTCTCGGATTAAATGATTGTTTTTTGTTTCAAAATATGTTTTTCTTTCTTTTGGTCTTTTATTTATTTTTTATTTTTTTCATTTTTCGAAAAATAAAGAAATAACAAAGGAGAATAAAAATAAAATTTAAGAAAATAAATGAAAAAGGAAAAACAAAGGAAAAAAAATAGATATGATCCAAATTGGGTCCAAAATCCAACTCTAAAACCCAAAAACATAATTAGATCTAAAAAGAAATATTGTGCTTAAAATCCAAAATAAATCGAAATCCTAAAGTTATTTGGACTAAGATCAATTTATAAAACAATATGACTATAAATCCAAAAATAAACTTTATTCTCGAATTCGATTTAGATAATATTTGATCAAGATTAAGATATTTTGAGCGATATTAATCTAATAATCAAACTCGATTTAAATCAGATTATCCCGAATAATGCTTTAACAGACCCTGGACAGAATTGAGTGTTTTGTAATATTTTATCATTATACATATTATTTAAAATAAATGTATTATTTTTAATTTTAAAAGTATAACGTCTTCTTATGTAATATAGAATAAAATACATAAATAAAGTTAATTGATAATGATAATGTTATTTTATCTTAATGATTGGCACATTACGTTATAATAATCTCTTATCATGTTACTTAAATTAAATTAGATAGTTTCTTATTAATATACATATTTTTGGAATAAATGTGTTGATTTTAATTTCAAATGTATAATCTATTAAGTCTTATTATGTAATTTTTAAAAAGTATATAAAATAGATCATTGATATGTGTATTTTATTATAATAATTTGTATACATTATAATAATATATTATCATGTGATATATAATAAATTAATTTTTCATTGTTATACATGTTATTTAGAATAAATTTGTTGTTTTTAATTTCAAATTTATAATCTCTTATCATATGATTTAGATTAGTTTCGTTAATAGTTATAATATTAGTCCTTTAACGATACTTGCTATTAAGTTAATAAAAAATGAATAATAATTTTATTTTATTGTAAAGAGCTACAAAGAAATATATATATATATATATATACATATAATCATATATGTATATATTAATATAATAAAAGTTATATATTATATAAAAATATTATATATGTCAGTACGATAATATGTTAAAAAATTATATCTTTATTTATTATAAAATTTTTATTAATTTAATTTCATACATTATGTTTAAAATTTAAAAATATTTACCATAATTAACTAATTTAATTTCATAATTAATTTATTATTATATTTTTATTTTGAATAAATATTTATTATTATATTTCATTACACTTGATAATTAAATTTTTAAGTAAAGTTATTAAATCTAATTTAATTTTAATAACAAATCATTATTTAAATTTAAAAAAATATAAATCTAAAATTAATTTAAATTAACTCAACTTGAATTGATTCGAACTAAATCCAATTCGACATGTCAATTGATATATTTTTTTATTCCAATGAACAGTAATTCGGGCTTAAACGGGCGGGCCTGGGCGACCTAGGCCCGGGCCTGGGCAGAATAGAAAAAAAATACTGGCCGCGGCCCGGCCCATGAGCACCTCTATAAAGGATATTGTAAAGACAAAATTATCCTTGATAAAAAAAACATTCTCTTCTCTTCCCTTTTTCTTTTATTTTTTAATTTAATTTTTAATTAAAAAATAAATATTCTGAAAATAAAAACTTTTTAATTTTAAAAAAAATTTAAAATTTTTATTTACTTTTTTTTATTTAAATATTTTATTTTTTAAATTTATTTTCAATTAAAATTTTTAAAAAATAATATTTCCTTAATGAAAGAAAAAAAAATAAGTTTTTTCATTAAGGGTAATTTTGTCTTTATAATATCCTTTATAATAATTTCTAATTATTCATTTCTCTTTTTCAAATAACTTTTATTCATTATACCATTTCACAATAAATTCACTATTGAGTCATGTTTTTTAAATTTTCCTAAGAATTGAAAAAAAAATATATCCATGAAGGGAAATCGCCACCCCCCATGGCGATTTCCCTTCATGTTTTTAGCAAATTTGGCTAAAAATATCAAGGGAAATCGTCATGGGGGGTGGCGATTTCCTTTGGTATTTTTTTGCAAAATTTGTAAAAAACACCAAGGGAAATCGCCATTTTTTACAAATTTTTAAATTTTAACGCTGGCGATTTCCCAGCTTGGAAAAAAGAAGCCATATTTTGGGAATTAATCCGAAACCAACGGTAATTTGAGTTTTTTTTTTTTTTTTGCTATATTGTAGTAAAAAACTCCAGCTTTAGGTGGTAGCTTTTTTTTAAAAAAATAAAAAAGGATAGGCAGTATTATAAGTACCACGGAGAGACAAAAGAGAAGAAGAGGAAGAAAAAAACAAAAGTAGTGAAGTTTTTTTAGGTAGTTTTTATTTTTTGTGATTGTATTAGTTTTGTTAATTTTAACTTTTCTTAATTCATTTTATTAAAAATGGTTTTCAAAGTAAAGAAAGGTTACGAGTGCGATGACTTATGATTATTTTGGCTTTGGATGATAGTTTGATCAGATTGAATTTTATGATTAGTTTTGAGCGAACTTGTTGTTCTCAACAAAAAAAAAAAATTTCAAAACCCCAATTGATTTTTAGTTAGAATTAAAGTTCGTTAATCAATGATCAAAGTCTGTTTAATTAAAACGTTAACAAATTGGATGAAAAGATTTTTGAGCTAAAATTTTCTTGTTTTCTAAAACAAATGATGAACCCTGAATCATCTCCTTTTCATGATAAAAATTGGTTTTTAAGGTGTTTTAATCAAAGTCTTAGAAAATAAGTTGATATTTTATTTTTAAAACTGAATTTGATTTTATTTTGCTAAGTTTTAAATTTAAAACATATTTTTCAATTTGATTTTTTTTCGATTTTCAAAATACAATTTTGAGGCAAAGTAGAAGGTATTTGAATACACTGTACATGGAATTCGGATGCCTTTATTTTGAATCAAAAATGCCTAAATTTATTCTCGAGTATTCGGATACCCATTGCATATCATCCAAATACCCTAATAAATTTTCAATATTGCTTCAAATTTGTTCATGGATATTCGGATACCCTCTCAATGGCATCCGAATGCCCCTTGAATTTTAGTAAAAGTGGTTTGTCCATAAAGATATTCGGATGTCTTCTCCATGGCATTCAGATACCTGATCCCTTTCCAATTTTGTTGAAGTTTTCTCTAAAGTATTCGGATATCCCTTTATGGGCATTCAAATTAGAGGTGTCCATGGGTCGGGTCGGGTTTAAGTGTGGTATCAACATCATATGTACTTGTTTAAGCCATACTAGAAATATGAGCCTCAAATTCTACCCAAGCCTACCTATATTTGTAAATGGTTAACCCAAACCCATCCAGACCCATCCATATTATTGTTTTCTATTTTTTTTTTAAAATCTTTTATTTTTTTATTTAATGTTTAGTAATTTAATTTTTTTTTCTTTTATTAAGTTTTATAACATAAACAATTTTACATATATTTTTAATGTTTATATTATAATATTTTATTTTTATTTTTTATGTGATATAAATTACATAATATATATAAATAAATTATATTATATTATATTATATAATTGAAAACTGCTCGGGCTGAGCCTTAAATGTTAGAGCCAAGGCCCGACCCGTTTTTTAAATGGACCCCATTTTTTTGCACAAACCCATTTTTCGAGCCTAATATTTTTGTCCAAATCCTCACAAATATTAGGCGGGCCTTCAAACTTAGACGGATAGCCTGATCCGTAGACAGGTCTAATTCAAATACCCTTATTTAAAAAAGAGAAATACATTTCTCCGTATTAGACCCATTTTATTATATTTATTTACTTTGCTATTTATTTGCTTATTAATTTGTTTTTCTATTATCTATTTTATTTATTTGCATTTATTTACTTTACCATGATTTACTTTATTTGCAATTGATTTTAACGCAATTTATTGGTGGAGATTCATTTATGATTTTTAAAATATCTTTTAAATATTTTAATTTTTCACATTTAACTATTGAAATTTATTGCAATTTATTGGTGGCGACTCATTTATAATTCTTAAAATATCTTTTTAGTTTTTTTAATTTTTAACATCTAGCGATTGAGAGATCGTTATAACAATTGTTCTCTAACTTTCGATTGAATTCCTCCATGTTTATGTATGAGTTGTATTGAGAAGAGTTTTCTGCTTAATTTGTTGCTTGCTTAGTGTATTCTCAGCAGTTCAATTTATTTATTCACCTTATTTCACAACCAATAGAAAGTAGTAAACTGTTTACAAGGAGCTCCTTTTTCAATCATGTATGAAGAATATATTGAGTAAAATGCACTAAACATTCGTGATTTTTATGCAATATTTTATTTCTATTCACAAATTTTAAGACAAAATTCTTGATTTTTTTTATTGAGATATAGCCCCCAAAAAAAAATACTAAAATATCGTTGTTTTTGGATTAATTCCCAAAATCTCCTTTTTTTCTAGCTGGGAAATCGCCATCCCGCATGGCGATTTCCCAGCGTTAAAATTTCAAAATTTGTAAAAAACACCAAGGGAAATCGCCATGGGAGGTGGCGATTTCCCTTGGTGTATTTTGCAAATTTTGCAAATTTAACCAAGGGAAATCGTCACCCCCCATGGCGATTTCCCTTGGTTAAATTTGCAAATTTGATGAAGGGAAATCGCCATGGGGGTGGCGATTTCCCTTCATGTATAATTTTTTTTAAAATTAATAAACAAAAATAAATTTATTTTTTAATTTGATAATTTTATTTTTTAATTTTAAAAATTATAAATTAAATTAAAATATTTTTTTTATATAATTTTAAAAAAAAATTTGTAAGGTATATTTTATGATTTTTAATATTATGAAACTTGTTTTTAAATTTTGTTAAAATATTAAAACAAATTAGATAAAAAAAAAATTTAATTTGAAAGAAGGCAATGGTCATATGACCGTTGCCTTCCGTCCCCCCTCCCCCCCCCCCCACACCCCCCACACACCATTTTTCTCTATAAATACCTCCCTCCCTTCCTTCATTTTTTCATTCTTCTTTCAACAATTACATCTCTTTCTACCAAAAAAATTTCTTTCTACAACAAATTTTTTTTTCTACAACAATATTTAGAAATGGCTTCATCATCACTATTGAGGTTACAAGAAAATCACATATCGGAGGTTATATTTAACGAGGTAAGTAAATTGTTATAATATTATTTGTATTACATTATACATTTTTAGTTATTTTTTATTGATTAGAATTTTGTAAATTTATAGTTTTATTGTTTTATAATTTTTATATTTTTAATGTTATAATATTCAATTATAGTTTTATCATTTATTAATTACTATTGTTTTTTGATTTCATAATTATATAATTATTTATTTTTTATATTGTTTAATTTTTTATTATTATAGTTATTTAATTTGTTAATTTTTTTTTTTCATTTTATAGTTTTATATAATTTTAATTTTTATATTATAATGGTCTTTTTATTATTATATAGAATAATAATTTTGTAATTATTACTGTTTTTTATTTTATAGTTTTATATAATTATAAATTTTATATTATATTATTTTGTATTATTATAGTTTTATAATTGTTTAATTAATATTATTTTTTTCATTTTATAGTTTTATATAATTTTAAATTTTATATTATATTATATTATTATTTTTTTATAATTTTGTAATTATTATTGTCTTTTAATTTTAATTTTATAGTTATTTATTTATTATATAATTGAATTATTTAATAATTATATAAAAAAATTGAAATTTTTTATTATTATTGTTTTGTTATTTTATAGTTTTATTTATTAATTTTTAATTGTTATAGTTTTATAATATATTAATTTTTATTATTATAACAGGAAACTCGTCGCGTGTTACGTTCGAGGAAATTTACATTGGAGGACCCGCATCCATCTATTATCGACCACTTAAGAAGAGCCGGATTTTATCACGCAAGTCAAATTCGACGATTTTTGATACAACCCGACTTAATCAGTGCGTTGGTCGAACGATGGGGACCCGAGACGCACACTTTTCATTTTCCATGTGGTGAATGCACGGTAACTCTCGAAGATGTTGCGCTGCAACTTGGACTTCCGATCCATGGCGATGCAGTTACAGGCGGAAGCCTGCTAGATTGCAATGAAGTGTGTCAAGATCTATTGGGCTCGGTACCTCCAGATGAGTATGTATCTGGCTCAACGGTGAGACTAACTTGGTTGAAATCGTTTCAAAATCTTCCATTACATGCAACCGAACAACAGATACAATATGCTGCTAGAGCATATATTTTACGTTTGATTGGAGGATTACTGATGCCTGACAAATCGAGCAGTCGGGTACATTTAATGTATCTTCCATTGCTACGTGATTTAGAGCATGCGGCAAATTATAGTTGGGGTTCTGCGTGTTTGGCGGTTTTGTATAAAGAATTTTGCCGGGCTACAGTTCCAAAAAGCCATGACATAGGTGGATGTTTAGTGCTTCTACAATCATGGGCTTGGTATCGGCTACCATTTCTTGCTCCGCGCGTGGATATTTCGGCTGTATACCCCCTTGCAAGCAGGTAATAATCTTTACTATTTTATTAATTTTGTACGAACTTGTATTTTTATAGGTCATTAAGATATTATATGCATTTTAATAGGTGGAGTAGGAGTACGAGTAGAGATTTTACAGAGACTCCGAGCGATCTTGCAAGTATAAGAGTACGACTAGATCGACTAGGATATGATAAGGTAAATATTTCGATTGTTACATTGAAGTTTTTTTTTATTTAATCCATATGAAACTAATAATTTGTAATAATTATTCGCAGTTTCTGTGGATGCCATATTCCTCGCGTGAAATTATGGCATGCCTCCCATCGGATGCGTACAATAATTTCAATATATGGAAAGCAAACACAGCATTGATATGCTTTTCATATATAGAGTGGCACCAAACTGACCGGGTGTTGCGACAATTTGGGATGCAACAATCAATTCCTGCAGCCCCGGTGAACCTTGATAAGCTTCACAAGGTCGACATGCGTGGTCGTAATGATGAATTCTGGCCTGCGAAGCATGAACATTGGATCCAATGGTGGAATATACGTTTTCAACGAATTCCGACAGGTTACCCGATTGTTGGTAATAATTTCAACCCATCTGCTGATTACATAAGATGGTATAGAAATGAAGGTCGGCCTTTCGTTTGTCCACCGTCGATGTATGAGGATGTTAGAAGTATGCCATTTACCGGACAAACTTCAGCTCCAGTCCCTCCTACACAGGATATGGATGCTCCTAGACAGGATATGGATGCTCCTAGACCTCGCCGACAACGTGGGCGAACGCGTCAACCGACCTCATCGGAGTTCACAGCACCGAGGATGTCATTTGATCATCCTGAACCTGAACGGGATCATGGAGTACCATCCAGTTATCGTTATTCCGTAAGTCACCCCGGATATGACGTCGATGAGTGTTACCGACCATCACCGCCAAGAACGAGGTTAGATGACCAGCTCCCCATCCTAAGTCCAAGTTCAGCATATCTAACATCAATGTATCAGTTTGGAACCCCTTCGTCAGCATTTGATGGTACATCATTTATGGGTGCATCTAGTAGTCAGGTTCCCATTATGGGTGAACTAGGTGTTGGCTCATCCAGCAGTGGGTTTCAAATTTTTGATACGGAAGAAATGACTGATGACATACAACCGGAACCAGTGGCGGTTATAGCAAGAGGTCGTGGTGGACCGCGAATACGTGCCACTGACGAGGTTGAACGACGGGTGCAACCACCACGCACTAGAAGAGCTCGACATTGTTGCTCTACACCACGCAATAATTAGAATAATTGTAATGTGTTTTAAATTTCTAATATATAAATTTATATGTTTTGCATTTCATGTTAATTATTTTAAATTTGTTTGGAAATTAATTGTTATATTTTATTTTAATTTATATCTTAATGTTGTTATTTAATTTTAATATAATAATCCAAATTACATGATAAGTTGATTTTCTTTTTTTCATTTTAATTTAATTTTCTTTTTAAATTTTAATAAGAAATAAAATTTTAATCATAAATTAAATTAAAATTATTTTATCAAATATCCAGTTTTAAACTGTAACAATCTATACTATTATTAAAAACAATGATTAAATTGATGTCACGAGTTAATCGAATACCAACTCAAAAAAAAATAATCAAATTAAAAAAATTATTTTACGATACCAACTTAAAAATAATTTCTTTATTTAAAAAAGTGACTCGATAAATTTCTTTAAAAAAAATTTATTTACATTTTACATCATTAAATTATTTTTGATATAAATTAAATTTTCCTTTTTATAATATTACAAAATTATAAAAAATACAATTTTTGATATAAAAATTTAATAAAAAATATAATCTTCTTTTTAAATTTTAATAAAAAATATATTTTTATTTTTTATAAAATTGTAATAATAAATTAAATTACATTTTTAATATATATTTAAAAAAATAAATAACCAAACCTATAAAAAAAATATTTTAATTTAATTTATAATTTTTAAAATTAAAAAATAAAATTATCAAATTAAAAAATAAATTTAATTTTTGTTTATTAATTTAAAAAAAAAATTATACATGAAGGGAAATCGTCACCTCCCATTACGATTTCCCTTCATCAAATTTACAAATTTTGCTATATTTATATAAAAAAACCTCTTTTAATCTCTCATGTCAAAATAAAAAAATTTTAGCAACAATATATTAAAGTGATTTATATCTCATGGCTCAGAGACTGTCTATTTTTTATCATCAATCAATCAACAAAACAAAACAAAACGTGTCGGTTGATGGGCCACTCCTATATCTAAACCAGTGGTTTGTAGTATTTTATCCACAAGCTACAATATCTTCACTCAAACATTAGAGATTAGAGAGACCAAAATTGTCGGACACTTTATCAAAAATAAATAAATAAATAAAATTTATTATAAATGTATCATATTATTAGTCATGTGGGACAAACATGCTCTGGCTCACCAGCTATCAATTCATTGTGACTAATGGCTTTGGGCTACCAGAAAATTTGGAATCAGGAGGTTTGCTTGGGTTCAAATTGGGTTCTTTTTGTGATGGAAAGGAAATAATTGCATCTTCGGAATGTCAATCATGTTTTGCTAAAATATACTACGGATTCATTAGAATTAAGTCTCTAAATAATGTTTTTTTTAAACTTTACAATCAAAATTAAAATATTATTATGTATTATTTTATTTATTATATTAATTTATTTAAATTTATTAATTATTTAAAATATATTTTAATAAAGTATGTAATAATTTTTAATTAGATCTATTCACAGATCAAATTATCGTCTAAATTCGAAAATCTATCTGATATTTGAAAGAATTTAAAGAAAAATATTAAATCCAAAAATAAGTTTAGAGAAAAAAAATAAGGCTCATTTAATAAGCGAACCGTATCTTTGGCTTCAACATTAAATGCTCGAACCTAATCCGACCTGACTCATTTTTCAATTATATAATATATATTCTTTTTAAAGAAGGGATCCACTTACATTAGTGTAAAACTAAATTAGTTTTACACACTTCCATAATTTTTTATAAGATTTATATTTTTATAACCGACCGTTGGATTTAACAATATAATTGTACTAATCGTGCACTTAAAGTTTCGAATCGATCCAATATTTCTATCATATCGATCGAGAATACTGTCTTTTTCAATATATATTTAACGGTTGAAAGTTTTTTACATCGAATAAATAGTTAGACTTTTCTAATTTACTCGAATTCGACGTGCATGATCTACGTGAATAGTAAATGAAATACGACTGTCGGATTAAACAAATATAAATTGTATAAAAAATTATGAAAGTGTGTAAAATTAATTTAGTTTTATACTAGTATAAGTGGATCCCTCCTCTTATGATTTTATATTTATATACAAGTATTAAAAAAATATGTTAAATTATGCATATTTTAAAACTTAATAAAACAATTAAAAATTAAATAAAAAATAATATTTTCATTTCTTTTGAAAAAAATAATTTGAGTTGATTTAGGTAAGTCTAAGGTATTCATTTACAAATATAAGTGAATCTAAATAAAATTTAAAATCCGAATTATTAAATTAAATATATATTATATTAATATCATATCTATATTCGATCCGAATCCAACTTCATCTCATAAACACTTCTATTTTTAACACAAAAAAAGAAAACTTCTAACCCTATGCTGTAATTTATTTGCTAACTATTTTCTAAATGTTTTAACTTTTATTAAATTCATGACAATCAATCACTCTACCTTCTTTTATCTACAGTATCTTCAATTAAAAAAAAAAAAAAAAAAAAGAAGACTGAAGCTACATGTAGGTATGCAACTATGCATTTGACAGTCAAGAATGTAGGGGGAAAAACCCAAAGAAAATTCTGAGGCTTCCATCCTTTTAAATGGCAAAATATCTTAATAATTAAACAAAACCCATCCTCTTTCCCGAAAAATGATTCTGCTTCTTTCATGTCTTTCCTCTCACTTTTTTCGTCAATTTTCTAGAAAGCAGAAAAAGAAAAGATACAATATATCTTCAACCTTAGTTTGATTCTCCGTACAGTAGTTCCCCTTTGCTTCCCTGCCTCATATTTTTTTCACTCGGGAAAAAAAAAAAAGGAACCGAAAGAAATGATCGAAAATGAAAGAAAAGAAGCAATTCTTAGTCCTTTATTCGTTGCTTAATTAAAGCTTCGGGACCTTCATTTTCTCTCGGCTGGTTACTATCACTTTTCATAGACGACTCTGAGGAAAAAAAGAGGTCTACCGCATCTGGCAATAGGCCCACGACAATGTTCTAGAGGAAAACAAATCTGAATTTACTTGCTATTTTTCATGATGAAAGAGCTAAAACTGTCATTTCAAGAGAATTAAAAATAAATAAATAAAAAAGCTAATGATGAAAAGTATTATTTGTTACCATTATAACAAAAACTTTATTAATATGAAATGAAAAAAATAAAATTTGATTAAATAAAATATTATCATTAGATTTATTCATGGATCAAGCTAATTATAAGCTTACGAGTTTGGCCAATTTGAAAATAAATTTGTTAAATTTAATCGAATTTATAATATTATTTTATTAATAAATATTTTTTATTTTAATAAACTTATCACATGTAGGTCTAGTAATTCGTGTATTTGTATCATATTCGTGTTATTTTACGTGTCATAATCGTGTTTATGTTTGTTATATGTTTATATATTTTAACACGTTAAGAATTCGTGTTATAATGATTTTCAAACGTTCGTGTATTCGTATCATGTTTGTGTAACTTTTTCGTGCCATATCGTATTTTGTATCGTATTTTAATTATTTTTTTCGTATCGTGTCCAACATTACCAACATGTTAATTTTAGTGGACACTTTTTTAAAATTTTAATCCATTTTATTTTAATGTTAAAACTACAAAAAATATTATATATTTTTTTGTACGATCAAGCGAGGTTCATGTTGGATCTAGGTATGGTATCAATACTTTACATGCTTACTCAAGTTTGAGCCGACAAAAAATCCAGGCTCAAAATTCTGTCCAAGCCAATCAAATACTACTAAATATTACAAATCTAGACCTATCCAAGGGTCAGGCTATTCCCCCAAGTTCGAAAGCTCGTCCGATATTTGAGTGGGTTTGGACAAAAATATTAAGCCAAAAAATGGGCTTGGACAAAAAAATAAAGTTCAATTAAAAAATGGGTTGGGCCTTGGTTCCAATATTCAAGGCCCGAGCTCGGCCTGGTCCGACCCATTTTTTCAATTATATAAAATATATTATTCTAATATTTATATATTATGTAATTTATATCATATAAAAATAAATATATTTATAATATTATAGTGTAAAGAAAAAAAAGAAAATGGTCTTAGGCTAGGCTACTCATTTACAAATATGATCGGACCTGTGCAGAATTTGAGGTTCATATTTCAGGCCGGGCCTGACTTGGGCAAATATATAGTGATACCATATTTATAAATAATTATTTTAATTAATTTTTTTGAAAAAATTATATTTAAAAATATTAAAATATTAATATTCAACTAGTTTTATATTTTAAATAATACTTTTGCAATATTAAAAATATTTAATACTAATATACACATATTTTTTAATATTTTAAATGGTACTATTATTAAAAAAAATTAATATTATTACATATTATACTAATATTTGAGTATTAAATCTCATTATTAATAATATATCCACTTTTTAAGATGATTTTAATATAATTTAAAAGTGGATGATTTTAATATATTTTTAATTATTTTTAAAATATCATATTCATTTCCTTTTAGTAAAATTTTTTGTGATGATACTAATTAATAAATAGATTTTAATTATGAATTTTTTTTATAATTTTCTTATGTTTTTAAGTGTTTGGCAGAATATAAATGTGTGGTTGTGATTATTTATATTAAATGTAAAGGCTAAAATTTAAAATGTTCTCTTGATTTTCATTATAAAAGTTTTTATTGTAGTAGATATTTTTTTCTATCTTTCTACTATAATTTCCCTATGCCAATTTCTGTTACCACTTTTTGAGCTATACTTTCAATCAAGTAAACCAAAAAAAAAAAAAAATCACAACATTTAATAAAGAGAGAATGTTTTTATTAATTAGAGTTTAATTTTTATGAGAAATAATTAAACTTATTCATAGATAGGATATAGAATAAAATTTTTGTAATTCGATATGGATCGAATTATTATTTAATCAATAAAAAATATTTTATTTAAATTTAATTATAAATATTTAATATATTTTGAATAATAAAACGGGCTTACAAGTTCGATGGAGCCAAACCCAGATCAGATCTGAACAAGCAAAAAAATTTATTATTCGAGTTTGGTCCGATCCAACTCGATCCATGAACATCTCCAAAAGCAATCCAAAAATATACGCTTTTTTGCTATAAAAAAATATAGGCTTTTAAAATCATTTAAAAAGTATATTTAGATCAAATTTGGAAATACCTCAAACGGTATTACAAAAAACCAAATATATATATATATATTCTTTGATTTACTAAAATTAATTTCTTGATTATTCGAAATTAATCAAACACGAATTTCTCACTCGTGACTGTTCAACATACATGGAAACAAAATTTCTCGAACTTCATTCGCAATTGAAATGCAAATTTTTTTTTAAAGAAAAAATTTGCTTTCACCTACAATTCACATGCATTTAGGTAAGATTTTGTTCACATCCTACATATCTAACTTGTAAGGTACTTGTAATTTGATCTAGTTCTATACACTCACATGACCAAAAAAATAAACATGAGTGTGCAAAGGTATTTTCTTTATTATTTACAAAAGAAAGATTGGGATTTAATTTTTTAGCATTGGAATTCATGCATTTACCAATATAAACCCTAATACTCGGTGCATGTAATAAATGACAAATTCTTTTTTTTCTTTCTTTCTGTCTTCATACAAATTCATACGTGAGGCAGTTGGGAATGCATCATTTCAATTTCCAAACTTATAATATGAATATAGAAATGATAGCATCCACAATATTAACCTTAGCTCAGGCTTTGGTTAAATCTGTAATTGTGTGGGTGAAAATGAAACAACTTTCTTTTCTTTTCCATTGCTACAAGTAAGCAAACACAAGAAGGAATTCTAAAGGAAGAACATTATGGCATAACTTTGAAAGAAGTTACAAAGAAACGGCAGCTCTTTCAAGTTTCAATTCAGAGGCTTCATCTGTCAACATTACATTTAGCCGGTTACATTTTTCTCTTCTCTTACAAACATTACGAACTAAACAAATTAATCTGAGTCACCATACAATTATGCTAGTTTTAGATTCAAGAAAATAACAATATCAACAGTTAGATATTTAAAATTTTGGACTTGGTGGTGACCTTACAAAGATACAGTTTTGGAAGAACCAAAACCTGAGAGTTGCAAGTATCTATGGGCAAGATTGAGGAATATTAAGCACTAGTAATGAACATGAATGAAGAGGTTAGAATATGAACATTAGATATTAGGTAAACCTCATGAGAGAAATGGCAAAATTCAGCGGGAACTTCCACCTGAAAAGTGTGTTATCTGTTAGCAGCCCCTTGAATTCATCAGGAAGTAGCCATTTTTTTTTTCTAGAATAGAGTTTCAAGCAGTTTCGGAGAAGAAAAGGTTGCCACGGATTTTAACTGGTATAACAAGAAGCTCATTAGAGAACATCTAGGAAACCAATAATACTAGAGTTCCTATAAAAGTTTAGGAAGATGCAAATTGACCTTAAAATATTTAATTTAGTATAATTCAAGTTCAAAGAAGCTAATTACCCTTTGTTGCCTATATTTCATGCGTATAGCATTTAGAGGACAACCGTTGGTGTTCAACTGTAAATCTTGCAATGCAAGAACTGTGGTTTTGAGATCTGATGCGTTGTACGCGGTGTAGTGTTCGAGAGTTGGATTCTGCCAAAAATGAAAAAAAAGATAAGCCCTAGATGTACAGAATAGAACCAAATGAAGGACCAATAAGGAATAGAATGCAGACCCATGGGTGACATGACTGATCCAATGTCCATCTGGCAAGAAATACAGCTGATGCAGCCGTGATAGAAGGAGCAAAATTTAAGAAACCATAGTCAATTAGTGTCAGTTCTGCTAGATAATTTGCTAAGTATTCCATTTCTACACTAGGGCTCTGCAATTGACAATTAGGTGGAGAAAATTCAGTCATATGCTAAAATAAAAGGAGCTTGGTACTGCCTGAATTAAGGCCAGTTCTATCCCAAACTAAATATGTTACCGTGTAAGAAGCTTGTGCTGCTCTCAGAAATCTCCTGAAAACCAGAAATTTGTGCAAGAAAGGGAATTAGGATAATAATGGAGTATTTTAAGACTGTCAGCATTTCATATGCATGCATTGCATATCTGGATTGGGCTAAAATACCTGAGAAAAGTTTTTGCAGTAGGTGCAAATAGTTGAAAACCAAAATACTTCAATACTTGACTCTCCATTTTTAGCACCTGCCAAGTTTTTAAGTAAGAAATATAACTAAAAGTATGTGGACAAGGGAAGAAAGGAAGAAAATAGCAAAATGTAATCCAGATTTTAAAACTTCAGTAGGCTCGTTTTAGTTCTGTCCAGGTAACAATGTCAATTTCATTAGCACAATATTTATGTGCAAAGTATACTACATAGCTACATGCATACATAAATATAGACATATACTTTTACATGCATTATAGCTGTTCATGTGGACCCTTAAGAACCCCAATTTGTTTAGCTCAAGATCAGAGCAAGTACCTAACTGCCAATGCAGAAAATCTGGGTCAAAAATTTTCAAAAGTCATTTAATTGCCATCAGGAAAAATAAAAGAACGAAAACCACCAGAATATAACCATCCTCCTCTTCCCACCAACTTTTTCCCTTTTTTTTTTTGAAGTCAGAAAAATTCCAGCTTCACGCCACATAATTGTTTTCTTTTCTAAGCTTTTTCCCTATATTGGTCCTTTCCCTCTCAAACAATGACGGCAAAAGCAATCCATACCCCATGTTCTCAACTATCACTGAATTGGCAACAAAAAAGTCCTACAGAGCAAAGTGAAAACTGTGTGCAAAATAAAGACCAAAAAAGAAATACTAACAGCCTATACCAAAAATTTCACAACTGTTTAAGTAGATGCCTGTTAATGAGATAACAGTGGCATACCTCCTCTCTAATGTAAGTGTTGTCTGTGATGAAGCAAAATTCTTCTACACAAGGTGCACATATTTCCTCATACTTGCTTCAAGTATAAAGAAAAAACTAATGTTAGATACAATAGGAAAGCAAATGAAGAAGTTTTTTTTTCGATGAATGCACAGTTGTAATAATGTGATTAAATAATATACACAGGAGAATAAGTTTAAGGCTCTGGTATGACAACAGCATGGGAATCACTTTCCCCTATTTGCAAGACTGCTGTTTGTCAAACTTGACAGGAAACTTTTCTAATCATTAGAATTTTGGATTGTCTCTCAAGCAATGTGATCATATTTCTAAATTTTTCAATGTTGTCCTTATGCAGCCATTTCCTTCTTCACAACATCACAGTCAGCGTCAGGCTATGCTCTGACATAGTAGTGCTTAGCATAAATGATGATTATTTAGATTCATTGGTGTTCATCTTCACTTTTCTAATTGCAGCATCTATTGTATTTGCAGTACTAAATGCAAACTAAAAGTTTACATTTTTTACTGAAAGAAATCATGCAACAAACTCTGATATGGATGCGAAAGCTTACGAGGCTATCAGCATGCAGGTGATCCCAAGAAGTTGAAGTCTCTGTCTTTCTATGTAGTTTTGAGAGAGAAACCAATCAATTAGATACACTGTGAGGTAAAGTGTGTCAGGAACCAACTTATATTCTTCAGATACCTGAAACCAAGATGGCACTTCCTTTGAACATTTGTATAGGAAACAAAGAAAAGAATTATTTCATTAAATAGATATTATAAACAGCCAAAAATATATCATTAGTTTTCAACCAGAGGTCAAGAGCATTTATCTGTATCGAAAAGCTAATACCTTTAATGTTGATATGCATCAGGAATAGTAATAAATAACTAGCAAAACATTTTTCATAACCACATCATAAACACTGGTGCCCCAAGACTATGTTGCTCCGACTCTTTATTTTTCTTGAAGTACCCGTGTCAGATGCATATCCGGACATAGGTATGAGGATATAACCCTCCAAGGACCCTCTAAATACGTGGAAAAACTTAGAAAAAAATTGAACATACCCACGTCGGGCACATACCAGTATCCGACACTCACAACCGTGTCCGAGTAACATAGCCCCAAGATATAACAATATATTATTAGGTATACCATTACCAGGAATATTTCTGGACAGAAATAACATTGAGACTCCTTGTTTGTACTTGATAGTTCAAACTCTAAAAGCCCAACTTTCATGACTGTACATTTCACACGATTAAACAATATTTAAATAGCAGAACTATACTAACCTCCACAAGCCAATCAACCAAAATTGCCCGCATGCTTTGAGTGATATCTTGCTGTATTGTCTCCATAAAATTAGGATATGGCCTGCGGACAAGCTGAAGAAATAAAAGAGATTAAATCAAATGCAAAGATTAAAAGGTCTAGCTAAGTAGAAGACAGTAGAAAGACAAAAAGTTCCCCTATTCACCCCTGACTGAAGCAGAGGAATTTAGAAGTGAAACCACTAATGTTATGGGCTGGAAATGAGTAAATACACCCACAAAACACATTAGAATTAAAAAAAAAAAGTATAGTTTAACTCATAGCCGAAAATCAGAATGAACAACATTACATAGCTTTGAAGTCTGCTACTGCATAGTGTTAGCTAGTAAAATCACACACTATGCAATCACCCAAACTTTTTCAAAAGAATGAGTCATCAACTCTAAAGTTTTCTGAAATCAGTTTTCATAACTTAAAAAGGGTTTTGACTTTTTGTGGATGATAATGCAGATTCTCTCACTAGGAAGTTGCCCCTCTTGGGGAGTTCTATTTGGTTCAAACTAAAGTTCAGCTCAAACTATGGCTGATACATATAATTTCCAAGTTAAATACAAGGAAAATAAGCCATGGAGAATACATGTTCCAAATGCAAGGAGTTGACTACTTGTCCTTTTTCATGTGTATCAGATCATAGCTCTCAATCAATTTTAATTTGTACACACCTTTGTTTCTTCCATCAAAAGTCAATCTATTAATTTCACAGACCACTCCAATTTTGGGGTTTCTAGCCCCAAGAAAAGTGCCTGCTTTGTTCCTTCCAGTTGATTGAGCACAGGAGCAAACAGGTCTCAAATACTTACAGTCAGGTAATGATAGAATAAGGGTTGTCAAATGCCTGACATGTTTCTGAGTAATTTTTTAAATGAATAAAGTCACAGGGGAACCAAGAACTGCAAAACCTACCAAGAGACAGGATGCATATGCACCCCAATTCACATAAATTAGATTTAGTTTGAGGCAGTTACTCAAGTTACCAATTTTGCAAGTTTGGGAAATGAAATTTATTAGTTCCGTAGTAGATCTGAAAGGAATAATAATGGATGTGGGAACATGAAAGAGAAATAAAGATAAGAATGACATCTGTAGAACATACCTCAGCAACACGCAAGTTGTTATAGATTTCTGGAGCATAGAGGCTGCACAGTTGAGGATCCTTCTTATCTGAATCAATGTCTATAAAGTCTGGATCACTAGAAGTTATTGAGGTCCCAGAAAAGCTAACCTTCTCTGCTGTAACCAATTCAAAAATGTTAGTATTTGCAGCACGAAGTTATATAAAACAAACAACGCAAGCATATGTCAACCTATATGGCTATATCTCCAAGCTTATAACCATTACTAATACAAGAAAGCAAGCAATGCAATGTACATTTAATTTTCCAATCTGGAAAGAAACACATTGCTTCGCAAATAAGTTTCCAAGACATTTAGTTTTATGAATGTATTACTAGGAGGAGTCTCCACAAGACTTTATATTTTACTAGATATGGATAATGCAACAAACTAACACAATAAATATATAAAGCTATCTTTTGGGTATTGTTTGGCTTTATAGAGTTCGGAGAAAAGCGAATATTGCTTGGCTTTGTTGTTTATGTTCTTCAAAAGATTGTCCATTATGCCACTCAGAAGGAATCCCACTTTGTACTGATGAGGAACCAACTATTTGGTTTTGAAAGCACCTCAGATTAAGCCTCAGAAAAATCAATTTAGCCCTTTCATAGTGTTGATGTCCCCACCTAATATCACTGAATGGATGTATAAACATGTCACCAATGATTTTCTTCCTTTTTCTGCCAATATCATGTCTCAGATCTTTACTACTAATATGAAATTTCATACTCATGTCCCATTTGGACTCAAATGCCTAAGATTGTTAAGCACACAATTCTCTCTCCAAAATGTACTTTCTCCCATGCTAACCAAACCTAATATGTATGCATTCTTTCATAAGTATCATCAACTTTGAAGGTAACGGTGAAGGAGAAGGCTAACCATTTCTTGGAGGACTTTGGGGTCGTGAAGGCATTGTGGATCTTTGATTTGCAAGCCAATGGTAGTGTATGCCATCATCCTTTATGCTATTTAATGAAAGAGTAGGATCTCCTCTAGCATTAACTGAGCATGTAACTTCTTCTAATATAGGTTCTATTTTTTCAGTCTCTTGAATGCCTTCTTTCTGTAAATTGGCTTCAGTTGGCTGGACTTGTGCTGCTACATATGGGGCCACTTTGGATGCATTGGCCTGCCCTTTTCTGGCCTGCTTGCTGCTCTTAGACTGGAAGTGACGAAATCATAAATAAGTAATAGGTGGTATTGTGCTTCTTACAATTTTGCAAGAAAAATATCTACCAACATGTGAAATTACAAACATCTGAGCAGTAAAATACATTTTCCATGAACAGATTGAATATTCATACCATAATACATTTAAAATATACATGTAAGACCACAATCGATATTATAATTGACTAAGGATAGCATATTAACCTGGATTTTGGTTGCATTAAAGCACTTCCTATATGAATTATTACAACAAACATTTGTTACATCCTGAAACACTGCTCTCTTCTTACGCTGAAGACATGCATTCTCAGGTGCATTGCTGTTGTTTTCGTCCAAGGCTGTTCTTTTTGTATTTGCTCGCAAAACCCGTTTCTGATCTGGTTGAGCAGGTGCATTTAGAGGTGGCAACTGTCCTGAAGCACAGAATGCAGCTGCTCGAGCACGTGTGAATCGACCATTAAATTCTCCAACATTAGCAGAAACTACATTTTCTTTCCTCATATTTACAAGTCTTGGAGAGTTACAACACAGAGCACTAAAATGAAGCTAGAAAAGTAAAACCTGCATCAGTGGTCAAAATCATACCAAGTGAATATCAGAATAAGGAGATCAAGCAACAAGATCTAATTAAAACTTATATATTAAACATAGATTGGTAAAAGTTATGGCAATGTCTAATAACAAATCTCACTGGCAGATAATGTAATATAGTAACAACATGGTGGGAGTTGACGATGCCATAACAAAGAAGAACTTTTTATACTTCAAATTCAAAATAAGAAAACACATTAGCACACTCATGACTCATCCAAAATATTGTTTCTCCATACTAGTATATTACTTATTTTTCAAACTATGTCTCTTAACACTTATGATTTGATCTGTTAGATTTGAACAGGAAATTACTATAACTTCACCAAACCATACACCACATAGTAAATCAGGCAGTGCATTTAGGGAACCTTTGCCCCTTTTAATTTGTTTGTAAGAAAATTTTGCCAGGTCTCAATGCTTTGTTCTATGAGAAATCCCATTTCACCTAACATTACAGACTACATTTAAAAACTAGAAATATGAACAAATTAAAAAGCTTGTACCCTCCCAAAAAACCAGACAAATCAAATGCTAGGACTATACAAAGAACTAAAAGACACCTTAAAATTTTGATAAAAGGAAACAAATCGAATATTGAATCTGAAATCTTTAAGAACCTAAACCTAGAAAATAAAGCATAGATTTGAAATCTTACAAGAAAGCTTTCTTCCAAATTGTGGCCATAATGTTTAAATATAAAGACTTTAAAATAGCAATCTAAACAACAATCTAAAAAAACTAGAAATCAAGGGTAAAAACACATGCAAAATTCAAAAACATTTGAAACATTCAACAACCAACAACAATGTACATGGAAATTTGACAACAACAAGAAACTAAACAATAAAAGGAAACAAAATTTTCTGTCTAAAACATGTTTCCAAATATAAAGTAGTTTGAAAAAAGATTCAACTTAAAAAGTCAATATCCTTAAAACCAAGAAAACAAAAAAGAACTACAACCCACATTTTCTTGAATACCCATTTCCCTAAAAGCTTCAAAATTTTCAAAAATTGAAGTAAACAAGTAAACCCAAATCGATCTGGTGACTTATAAACCATTATACATTGAAATTCAACAACAAAAAATGAAAAAAAAAAAAAACAAAAAAGGAAACTTTTGCAAATCGGTATTTTATAGAATTAAACGAATATCTAAAAATTTAAAATTTGACCTGATTTTTTATCCTTTTCTAAGCTCCAAAGAACATCTCTTAGAGCTTAGAAGGAAGAAAAGAAGGATTGTTTTTTGTTATCTCTAGAAAAAAGAAGAGAGTGAAGTAAGCGGGATAGACTGCCTGTGTGTGTTTAAACTTAGGAAAAAAGAAATTTAAAATAAAGTTTAAAAATATTATTTAAATTTGGGTTAAGAATATTTTAAAAAGAGTGTGAAGACAGACAGTTCGTTGTCTGAGGGTTTGTTAAATTAGTTTTGATTTTGTGGTTAGTGGGGAGTTGGATTGCCTTGATTGAATTGTCAGTGTTTTTACGTGTTTGACCCTTGGTGAGATTCGTTGGCTCTTTGACTTCTTGATCCGATTTGAAGGGTATTATGGTCACGTTTGGCACCAGATTGGATTTTTTTTGTTTGATGAGGTGGAAGAACTGAATTCTCTACGGGCGGAGCTAGGAATGTGGAGAATTTGGACCAATGGTTTAGCGGCATGTTTTACTTTTAAGGAAAACAAAGAATTTTATATAAATGAGATGTATCATAAAAGAAATATTAATAACGGTTTTTTTTTCCCTTAATATAGCAACAAAAAAAAAATTAATTCTCAAAGTACCGTTATTTTTTTTAAAATACCAAAATTTATTTACTTTTTAATTAGTTGGGAAATCGCAACGGCTCATGACGATTTCCCAACTAATATTTTAAAAAAAATTAAATTTTTTAGTTGAAAAATCACTATCCCTTGTGGCGATTTCCTAATTTATTTTATTTTTTAAAATAATAAAAATTATATAATTTATAATGTTAAAAATAAAATTTAAACAACAAAATTTACAAAAATTTACAAAAAAATTAATAATTATATTCGTAATATCAATCGGATTCTTTCAACTTGTATTCATAATAAATGGACTTTCTAGAGAAAGGCCAACCAAAGCGTTGTGGATTATGTAGAAATGAAAGATATAGCTAGACCTATCCAAGGACCGGGTAGCCCACCTAGCCCGATAAGCTCGGATCGTATTGGATCAAGCTTGGATAAGTGTGTTTTGTAATTCAGGCAGGTCGGTCGGCCTAGCCTGAATTATTATTTATTAAATAAAAATTATTTTTTATTTAACTTTAATTACAAAATATATATAAATATAAAAATGTATTTTTAATATTTATATAAAAATTTATATAAATTCGTAAATTGTTAATATTTAAATTTTTATTTAAAATTTACAATTTTTTAATTTTTAATTTTTTTAAAATTATAAATTAAATTTTATTTTTGGGCTTGGGCAAGGAAAATAAAAAAATTTCGGGCCTCAACCCGACCTGACCCATGGACGCCTCTGGACATAGCTGTCTAAAATTTCCTTATCAATCCGGTACATCGGGATAGATCCGAGCTTACCAGGCCAGGCGGGCTATCCGGCCCGTTGATAGGTCTAGCTATGACCTTCATTCCTGTATAATCCACAACGCTTTGGTTGGTTTTTCTCCCGGAAGTCCATTTATTACAAATACAAGTTGAAAAAATCTGATTGACATTACGAATATAGTTTTTAAAATTTTTGTAAATTATTATTATTTTTTAATTTTGTTTTTTTATTAAATTTAGTTGGGGTGGTGATTTTCCAACTAAAAAATTTAATTTTTTTAAAATATCAATTGAAAAATCGCCATGGCCCATAGCGATTTCCAACTTATTTTAAAAAATGAATTTTGATACTTTTAAAAAAAAATAACGGTATTTTGAGAAAATTTTTTTTGGCTATATTAAGATAAAAAAAAGTCTACTAATAACATAGCTAATTTATACTATTAATAAAAAAGCTAAGTTTGATATCATTAAGTTAAGTAATATCAATTTAGTTATACAAAATACAAAATAATTAAATTAAATTATGATATCAAATTAAAATATATATTTAATTTTCAACTTTTTATATAATATATTTTTAAAAATAAATTATTTACTTTTTAAAAAAAAAAAACTATTCATTTCTTAAAAACTATCATAAATAACTTTTACTTTCTTTTAAAATATTTTTTCACTTCACTCCCAATGTGGCTCTACATAACATAATTCTAATGATTATAAATGGAGTCAAATTGCAACTCCAAACTGGTACTATAAATTAAGACCAAAATCAATTATATGTAATAAAGATAATCTTAATTTTAACTTTGAAAATTTTAAACTTACAAATGAAATTGACAAAGACAATCTACAATGATCTTGAATTGAAATTTCATTAATTTCAAATGAGCATAAAAATTTTACAAATAACTCACTTAAATAAGCATAATGAAAAGATAAGTTAAATCATTGAAATATTAAATTAACATATTAAATAATAAAAAAAATATATAAAGTATAAAATTATATTCAAAATAAGAAAAAATGATGATGAAAGTCCAAAAACTACGGGTGTGTTTGTCAACATAGTGAAAATTTTCAATGTATTGAAAAAGAAAATTTTCAATAGTTTAATTTTTTCAATTTATTCGATAACTCGTATTAAGTGTTACTTAATAGAAATTTTTTACAAAAAAGTGTTGAATGAGTGCATGTTCTACCATATGCATGATTTTCACAAAAAAATGTTGAATGAGTGCATGTTCTACCATCTCAATCAAAATAGTGCATGTTCAAACTTAATTTTAATTTCTCACATGAGATACTCTCATGATTTTCACTATTTAAAGTAGTGGTAAAGTGTTTACACTCAATCAATCTCATGAAAACAGTTCTACCATATGCTTGCTTGTCCACCTATTCTCCACTACTAAGATCATGCAACTTTATGAATCAAGAGGTCTTTATTCAAGGTTGTAATGGGGCCAAGGGGTTGTAATGTGGTTAAAGAATAAAAAGGAAAAGATATCATAAAAGTTCCAAAGACTTCATAGAATTTAGAGACAAAATAAGATTTTGCAAATAAAATTTTCTCAATATTCTTTAGAAGTACATAATCACATAGGCTAAATATTTCATGTTGAGTCTTTGCTTCATTCTAATCAACTTTGTAACATTCTTTTCTTTTTCCAAAAGTTCAAGAGATGATTCAATATATATATATATATATATATATATATTTACATGGGAAAGTATTTTTACAATGTTCCCTGATCTTTTTCTGTTGACTTTTGACTTTTGCCTTCTTTCTTTCTCCCCCACATTTATCTTTTGTTCTAACCCAAATTTTCAACTAAAAATATCCCTTGTTTTTTGCAATATGTCTCAAACATTCTAATTCATCTTTAAAACAAGGATAAAGATATAAATGTGTTTAGGTTAAGTGTAAGACGTGGTTACCAATAAAATAGCATATTCAATGTAGACTCAAATTGGCTCACTAGGGGGATGTTCTCTTGGAACATCAATAGGGATGGCTATTTGCCCTGGTTATAATCCTAATGCCTCAATCATATTCATATTGTTACATGCATCAATATAGTCTCAAAAAGGTTTAAAGCAAGTTCTAGAGAATCATGTAATCATAAGAGCACTAAAGAAAGAAATTGGATTGATATGTGTAATGCATCAATCATATAGGCTCAACACTCACAAGAATGATTATACAAGTCAATATCAAGTCTAAACATGCTTATTTCTCAATCAACATATCATATTAACAATGGCTCACGAAAGATAGTGATATCAAGCTTGATTCTCATGAAAATCTTACCACTAATGATCAATTCCAGACCTATTCAATTCATATCTCATCATAGTAAAAAGAGTAACTAGAACACACTAAAAAAAACTAAAAACTAAAGGAAATCCTAAATTCTTCCCCCCACACTTAATTCTTACATTGTCCTTAATGTAATTCTATTATCCCCAAATATAAAAATCATGTGTAAAAGTAAATAATTACTAATAAAAAAAAACTAAAGATAAGTAATAAAAGATAACATGATGGAGAGTAAAGAATAGCAAATCTAATTATAATATATGTTCTCCATCCTTTTGGGTTGCCTCCCAAGAAGCGCTTGGTTTATTGTCCTCAGCCTGACTTAGACCCATGCCATAATTATTCAACATAATTAGGCTCATAAAGTTGTAACTCCTCTGCATCTTGTATTGGAAAGTTCTCATAGTAAGGTTTCAGCCTGTGTCCATTCACTTTGAAGCATTACCTATTTTTAGATTCTGAATTTCAACTGCACCATGAGTAAAAACATTAGTAATAACAAAAGGTCCCGTCCATCTAGAACGTAACTTACCAGGAAATAACTTAAGGCAAGAATAGAAAAGAAGAACTTTTTGTCCAACAACAAAATTCTTTCTTAAAATCATCTTATCATGAAAAGCCTTAGTCTTTTCCTTGTAAATTCTAGAATTCTCATAAGCATCATTCCTTATCTCCTCTAATTTTTGTAGGTCAAGTTTTCGTTGCTTACCTGCCTCATCCATTTCCATGTTGCATTGTTTGATAGCCCAATATGCTTTGTGTTCTAATTCAACTGGAAGATGACAAGGCTTACCATAAACAAGACGATAAAGAGACATACCAATAAGTATCTTGTATGCTGTTCTATAAGCCCAAAGTGCATCATCTAGACCTAAACTCCAATCCTTCCGATTTGGATTTACAGTCTTTTTAAGGATGGATTTTACCTCTCGATTTGACACTTTAGCTTACCTATTAGTTTGAGGATGATAGGATGTGAAAACCTTATGTGTGATGTTATATCTTCTTACAAGTGCTTCCATGGACCTATTACAAAAGTGAGTGCCTCAATCGCTAATTATGGCCTTTGGTGTTCCAAACCTTGCAAAAATGTTAGTCTTCACAAAATCTGAACCAACTTTAGAATCATTAGTCTGAGTGGCTTTTGCTTTCATCCATTTCGAGACATAATCAACAGCAAGTAATATATAAAGTTAAGAGCTGAAGCACTTACTTTTGATCTTTTTGGGCACTGCGGGGCCAGACTCCAGCACCGCTGCGTTGGTCGCTGATTTTTCTGACGCTTTCTTGCACTTCCTCGACTGTTTTGGATGACCATTTCTTATTCGATTTTGACGTGTAAACTATCGTTGGAGAGGTATTCAAGTCAGTTTCAAAATTCAAGAGGAAGTTTCTTTAAATAAAGACTTTAACATAATGTTTTCCTTGCAACAAGCTCCGGAGGTCAAATCTGACTTCTTGTTTTGCAACCAGAAATTGATCTTTTTGACTCCCAAGTCTTCTTCCATCTTGTGATTATGATTTTGTAAGCTCTTTACCATCATTATTGACATCTTTTCACTTCATTCTCTTAAATATACCTATAATTCAAAAACATAATATAAGTAAACAAGATAAAGATCGAAAACATAACAAAAACTAAAGGTAAAAAGGCATAAAATGTATATTTTATGAGCTTATCAGCGACAGCAAAACTCAATTTCTCCAAAGGTACAATTCTTGTTCTTTTCTATTCTGTATATGTTATTGTATTGATTTGGTAAGGATGATTTAGCAATGACAATTTTCTCACCATATGCGGTGGTCATGCTAGCTAGCTACTCATCTCTAATATTTGTTTCCCTGTCTTTCACTCTTTTTCTAGATTGAAAAGGTAACCAGAAACCAAAAAAATGGTGAGAATTACACTGTAGAATTATAAATTCATGAAGCTTACTCTTTTTCTAGAGGGACATAGATGAAAAAAGAAAAAGAAAAAGAGAGTAATGAAAGCCAAAAGCCACGTCTGAATAAATTTTTATTTTAAAGAGTGTATTTGGTGAGGATAAGTATATAATAATAATTACATGTTTTTAAAAGATTATAATGTGTCATTATTTTATTGGTGCCTAAAAACCTCACTTTTTAGGATGATCAAGTTATTCTCTATTACAATATGTTACAAAATAATCTTAAGAAAATTGAAAATCCAAAAAATTAATTAAAAGCATCGAAAGCTTCTTAAAAGAAAGTAAATGGAAGAAATTAAGTAGACCATTGATTAGTGAATATTGATTTGTAATTACCTAAAGAAGGAAAAAAAAACACCCATCATGTTTAAAGTCCAAACCTTACCTAGATAAAGCTCCATTTATCAATTTGATAAAATCGAATACTCTTCACATCAATCAAAAAGATGAAAAACCTATTAAATATTAGCAATATTTCTTTAAAAGCTTTCACCATTTTTCAAGCTTTTTTTAAAAATAAAAAATTAATTTTTTTTTCAAAAACTTTGCAAGCTTTTTAAAAGTAAATAAATTAAGTAAATAAAATTAAACTCTTTTTTTTCCTTTTCCTATCCCTACTTAACCTTTTTCCTCTTCTTTCGTAGTTTTCTTATTGCATGACAATGATCAGTTGACAATCTGTCACGAAAAGCGAGATCGAAACGTCAAGGACCTTCTTTCACATTTTTTGCATAAACATTAAATAAAAACATAAAATATTTCTACCTTTGTTTTTCTTTAAATAAAAAAAAAAATAAACAAAGAAAGAAAGAAAAATATTTGAAAAAAATGTAATCAAATCAAGATGATGGGATGAGAATTTAAAAATATATGAAATAGATTTTAGATCTTACCGATATAACAAAATTGCTAAAAGGTTAAAACTGTTTAAATGATTGCATTATCAATTTTAATTTTATCTAATATGCACCTCTAATCTTTATTTATAGTAATAAATAAAGGATATGTATTTAAATTTTGAATATGATTTTTGATTTTGAATTTAAAATATCCTGTATATTTGAAGAGTTATGTTTATTTAGTACAAAGATTAAAATATTTGAATAATTCTTTGTTTGAAAGATCTGAAATTTAATTTTAGATAAACAATTTAATTTTAAAAATTGGATAAACTAATCTTTGTGATTTTGAAATATTGAATAATTTATTAAATATATAAAATCATTTAATAAACAACTAAATTTTAAGAACTATCCTATTTGTCAATAATATAGATTGTTCATGTAGGATTACACATAAACAAACATTATCAGGTAACCATGTACCTTATTATGTAATATATATATATATATATATATATGATTTATGATAGATAGATAGATAGATAGTTAGATAGATTCTGAGCAAATCTATACTTCTTATAAAGTGTGTAACTGAATTTGATGTCACTAGTAAAATGACATCAATTCAATTATTGAAAGTATATAAAAAATTAAATAAAATTAAAATATTAAAAAATATATATTAATGTCTTTCAATTTTTATATAATATATTTTAAAAAATTTACCTATTTTTTCTTAAAAGACTACCCATTTGTCTTTGAAAAACTATTAAATAACTTTTTTTCAAAACATTTTCTTTAAAAATATTTTTTTTCCACCACATATTGGGTGTACATATTTCTAGTTATTTTTTGGATAGAGTTTGCAACATTCTAACATTCAATATTACTATCATATCATATGAGTTGTGAGGGGTGTATCTCAGGGATTAGAAGTTAATATTTCAATTTGAAGGTCGAGTTCGAATCTCATAGGATAATTTGATTTATGAAATGAAAAAAATTACTTTTCTTATATATATATATATATATATATATATATATATATTTCAATATCAAATAGAATTTAAAGAGTTGCTCAGCCCACTATAGATATTTATTGTAATTTAAAGTACAATCTTCGAAAAAAATTAAATAAAAAAAATTATCTTTCAGAAAAAATTGCTAGTTTTTATGACTTGTTCTTAAATTAAATAATTTTATACCTAAAATTTAGAATTTTTAAAATTTTTTGAAATTTGATCCAAATTTAGAAAATCTTAGAAATCTTGCAATTTAGTCCAAAATTTAGGAATTCTTAAAATTTGATCCAAATTTAAGAATTCTTGAAATTTAATCCCAAAATTGAGGTCAAAGTACTAAGAAGATCCTTGTATTATACCATCTAGTACAAATTAGTCCCTCTATTATAAAACTGGATAATTTAGTCCTTGTTCTTTTAAAAGTGAAACAAAAAGGTAAAATCACTAAATGAACCGTTAAAAAAATTGACGTGGCATTTAACTTGTATTTAATTAATGACGTGGATGTCAAATGCTGATGTGGCACTAATAAAATATATTATTTTAAGATGACGTAGACAAAATAAGTAATTAAGTTGTTGAAAATATTACATCAAATGTTGAAAATATATTATTTATTCTGTAAACGTCATCTTAAAATAATATATTTTATTAGTACCACGTCGGCATTTAACATCCACTTCATCAATTTAACACAAGTTAAATGCCACATCAGCTTTTTTTAATATTCATTTAATGATTTTATCTTTTTGCTTCAATTTTAAAAGAACATATTAAATTACTCAATTTTATAGTAGATGGACTAATTTACACTATATGGTATAGTACAGGGACCTCCCAAATACTTTGACCCAAAATTAAGGACTCTTGAAATTCTTGGAATTTGGTTTTAATTTAAGGATTTTCGGATTTTCGAACTTTAATCTTCAGATCTTCCTATTGGATTTGATTTGTTATAATTTTGGAGAATTTATTCTTCAATTTTTTTTTTTTGGAATTGTGAAAGCCTTGGAGGATTTGGTTCTTCAAATCTTCTTCTTCCCCCAATTGTCTTCTTGAACTTGTTTGTTGAAACTCCAGAGACTTTGTTATTTAGATCTTTTTTCTTAGACTTGTGGAAGCTTTGGAGACTTTGATTCTTCAAATCTTTGTTTCTCAATTGTTTTTTTTTCCAAATTGTTTTCAGATTTTTTTTTCCAAATTGTCTTTAGTTTTTTTTTTTTTCAATTGTCTTCAGTTCATCTTTCACCAAATTATGTGTCAAATGGCTTAGAGGAGTTATCTATTTATAGTGCTAGATGATACAATGTGAGAAAGTTCTCGAAAAACTTAATCTCTTCAATTTTTTCTCTAAATTATTTTAGTTTAAATAGAGATAAAGAAGATGATGACTCACGGGTAAAATTTAATTGGATGACCCATGAATCTTGAAATTTTGATTGATCAAAATTTAGTTTTTTATCCCAAAATTGTTTTAACTTACCCAGAAATAAAAATTATGACTCACAAGTGAAATTTAATTGATGGACTATGAGTATTTGAATTTTAATTGGTCAAATCATGTGTATTCATCTTGATCTGCTAAGTGACTTGATGAATCTTCAATTAATTTATTTAGTAACATAAAAAATTTAATTGGTCATTTATAGTTAAAAAAAATTAAAAGACATGTGGCATCTTATAATTGGTCAAAAAGATTCACCTTCTATAATATTATTCGTTTTAGGGTTTGAAGTGATCTCTTTCATGATTTTGTCCTTTAAAAAAAGCATCTCGATATGAGAAGAATGATCATTCCTATAATTACAATCGAACCTTGACTATTAAATGTAAAATCGTTTTGCCTACAACAAAGTTAAACTTGAAATTTTAGATTAAAAACAAATCTAACTCATATCATATATGATGTCACTACAACAATTTTGGGTTTTAGTGCCGTTTTACTGGCGGCGTTTCACTTACAAAAGCTGTCAGGTACCGTGTTTTTGTAAAGGGAGTGGCGTTTCTATCCCAAACGGCGCTCAAAATTAATTTAGCGACGTTTGTGTGGAACAAATGCCGCTAAATAAGATTAATTACCGGCGTTTAGAACTAAAAAACGCAGCTAAATGTTTGTCAAATTATGCGGTCTTTTTTTACCGTAAAAAAATTGTCCGTCATTTCTTTCAAATGTTTTTATCAGTGTATTTAGCGGCGTTTGTCCAAGCAAACGCCGCTAAGTATAAAACTTTAGCGGCGTTTTATATCACAAACGTCGCGAAAATAAGATAAATTCAAGGAGGAACACAGCTAAAAACCTACGGTTCGTTTTCTTTTTATAAGTCAAAATTTTGCCTTTTTACAACTTCAACAACAGAGAAGTTTCCTAACCTGTAAGTCTGATATATAATGCATGGTTTTCTTTTATTTTTGTTTTTCTTTGGAAAGAATTCTGAAAACATGAGATTTTCTTTGTGTTTTTCTTTTTTTTAGGGGGGTTCAGAAGCGCAATGGGTGTACCAGTGGACGAAGGACAGTTCTTATCTATGCTTTTGAAGCTGATGAAGGCCAAGAAAACATTGGAGATTGGCGTTTTCATAGGCTACTCTCTGCTCGCAACTGCCCTTGCATTGCCTGAAGATGGCCAGGTAGGTATTGATATTCTTGTGAAATGAATCTTAAAAAATCTCATCTGATCTCTTCATATTTTTTCTGGTTTAGATAACAGTAGTAGACACGACAAAAGAGTACTTTGATGTTGGATTGCCTTTCATTAAAAAAGCAGGCATGGAGTATAAAATCAATTTTATCGAGTCAAATGCCATCAAGGTTCTAAGTGAAATGTCCTGCAATGTAAGTAATTTATTAATTAATTTTCTAAGAAATAAAAAAGGATTTCCAATTTTGGATTTTGACAAGGAATTAATGATTGCAGGAGAAGCATGAAGAAGAATTCGACTTTGTTTTCGTGGATGCTGACAAAACCAATTACATAAAATATCATGAACATATAAAGGAACTTGTGAAGATTGGTGAGGAAAGTTGGGAGTGGGAAATACTCTGTTGGATATTATGAAGTTATTGGATATTATTAATTATAATTTTTAAATAAAATAAATAATATTTTTTAAATTCTGGAAATTTAGCGACGTTTTTAGAACAGAAACGCTACTAAATTTATTCATTTAGCGACGATTTTAGATAAAAACGCCGCTAATTTATTCTAGAAAAACCTACCGTGAAGATTAAAGAACAAAATTTTTAAAACTAGCGGCGTTTCTATAGACAAACGCCGCTAAACTTATTCATTTAGCGGTGTTTTATCTAAAAATGTCGCTAATTTGTTCTAAAAAAACCTACTGTAGTCTTACGCTGGCGTTCATAAACGTCGAAAAATATCACTATAAACGCCACTAATTTAGCGGCGTTTTTGTTTCAAACGTTGTTAAATTTCTCGACGTCGGTTTTCGCGACTCTTTTAGCGGCGTTTGCCGCTAAAAATTTAGCAATGTTTATAAACGTCGCTAATATTAAAAAAAATGTCATTACAGACCTATTCTGCTGTAGTGTATCTTGAAAGTCAAGATTTGAAAATTTATGACTAATCAATTCCGAAAAGTAAAAAGATTAGAACTAAAATCATAGGTTTTTTCCAAATTAAAAATGGTGAGAATAGGCAGCTAGGGGTGGGAACATTCTTTTGAATAAGCCATTGGTTCAAAATGAATCATTTGAAATTTTTGTCCCAATATTTAACAGGGTGGCATAGCATGCATTGCTACTAGGGTTGTAATCGAGCCGAACCAAGTCCGAATAGTGAGAAGCTAGAGTTCGAACTCGACTCGAACTCGATCGAATATTAATTTTTAAGTTCGAGCTCGGCTCGAGATAAAATCAAACTATTCGAACTCGGCTCGATTAAGCTCGTTTACTCAATTTACATACTCGAACTCGAGTTCGAATTCGAATTCGAGCTCGTTTCATATATAATTTTTTTTCTGCCATACTGATTAAACAAGAACAGCTATACCATAACAGAAATATAATACACAATTTTGATCAATATTAAAATAGTAAAAATTAAAATGGAGGGTTTTTTTTTTATCATCTAAATAACAAATAGCTCCATTAATACTAGATCAAAAGGCCAATATCACATATCCTTGTACCCAATCAAGAGAAAAGTAAGTAGACCAGAAGGAAAAACAATCGCCATTGAGGCCTTATATTTTGCAGGTGATGTCTCAATCTCTCAGATTGATTGATCAATCAATATATTACATCCTCGGTCTGGTAAAACACATACAAATCTCATCTCAAAATACGACACATTATATAAACAGAATATCAATGTAAAATACGTGCATGTGAAGTAGTACAAAGTTGTATTTGTCCACTCCAAATATGAAACTTCAACTTTGCTAACCTGCAATCAAACTCTCAAACAACTTAGTGGTCTCTATGGACCTTCAAGAGAGACAAATAGAAAATTTGCGTAGGGGAAGTGAAACCAAAAGAGAAGGAAATTGAGGTGTTGGTTTAGTGAGGAACAAAGAGAGGGGAAGACATGAGGTTGACTAATGACTAGGGCTGTGCCTGCCTGGAAATTGGATCGGATCGAAGACTAAGAGGTGGGTGAGGAAAGCAAAAAGTAAAGAGAGAAGAGAGGTGAGAGTCTGGAGCCGCATCTGAGAGGAGGTGAGGGGAAAAAACTAGGGTTGGGGGTTTTAAGGTTATATATATATAGTAAGGGTAAAATGGTAAATTAATATTGAAATATTAAAAATATATATTATAAAATAAAAAGCTCGATTAGGCTTGCAAGCCGCTCAAATCGAGTATTGAGATACTTGAACTCGGCTCGCTCAATAGCTCGAGCTACTCGAGCTCGAGCTCGGTTCGATAATGACCGAATCAAATTCGAGTTTTTTTCAAGTCGAACTCGAGTAGCTTGCGAGCACAAGTGTCTCATTTACACCCCTAATTGCTACTTGGTGGTCCAAAAAAAAAAATTCAAAAAAAAAAATCGATTTTTCATGAAAATAAAGTACAAGAAGAATATGGAAGCAATTTGAAGTCGGAGGCATTGCTTGAAGGCATGAGCTAAGATCTGATAATTTATGTATATGTATAATATTTGTATATTTTTTTGAAATAATTATATTTACAGTATTTTATATTTGTATAAATTTTGACGTGCTAATAATATGTGTTATATAAATTTTGACATGTTCGTGTATTCGTGTCGTGTTCGTGTTTTTTTTCGTGTCGAATCATATTTTAATTATTTTTTTATCATATTCGTATCGTATTCAGTATTATTATACCTAAGCTAGGCAAGACAAAAAAAGCAATGATTTTAAATTTTGAAAGAATAAAAAATTGTAAGAAAAGAGTTGATTTGGATTTGAATTTTGAAAAGGGTAGGAGAGGAAAATTTAATTAGGAAGAATTAACACATGAAATTGCAGCTTTTATGACACATTGATTATCTATGTTTCTTTTATCTTCCAAGTTGATTTGGACCCACATGATGGGAGAATACAACCCCTCTTAATCGCCAATTAATGCTCAACTTTAATCGTTGCTTTTTGAACATGTTCGAAAAAAAGTGAAAAGCTTTGCTTTGCTTGCTATTCAAACCTTTTATTAGTCCTTTGTCCAAAAAAATGAAGAAAGGCTTGCTTCCTTCCTTCTTTGTTTTCAATTTTTTATTTTTATTTTTATTTTTTACTTATAATAGAGAATTTAAATTCGATTCCTTGAATAAAAAATATATGTTATTTTCTACTAAAAAAAAGAATTCGAGTTTTATTTTTTGAATAAAAACACATACATATTATTAAACTAATATTTAAATATTTTTTACGTTTATTAATTATTACTAACTATTATCAAAACTCACCTTGCACATTTAAGTTTCAACTCACTAATTCAAGTCTAGCAACTTTTTTTTTTTTTGGATAAGTAAGTCTAGCAACTTTGCTAACCCATAGAAATGACAAACAAGGGTAGTCCTAGTAGTTAAAAGTTTTATAGGTATTTTGTTAAAATAAAAATAAATTATAGCTATATTTTTCGACAGTATATCAGGTTGCTATATATATGAAAGAAATTCATTGCAAATAATCAATAATAAGCATATGAATATTAGGAAAATGATTCGGAGTTCTTAGGTAGTTTGGAAGTTGGAACCATACAAGTAGGAGATAGATCTTTTAAGAAAATAGGTTTTTTTTTTTTCTTTTCAAATAAGTCAATTCATTTGATTTATAAGTTCACTCTTTTTTTACTTCAAATATTAGACCTTTGTCTATGTTTCTTCACATTAAGAATTCTTTGTAAATGAAGAGATGTAACATATATCCTTTCAAGGTATTGAGTATTAAAAAAGAAAAACTTTTGTAAAAAAAATAATTACTATAAAAATAATGGAACATGTGATAAGATTTTAACGGTTAAAGTATTTAGGTAATCTTTGTACAATAATCAAAAATATATTTTAGTTCCTATATTATAGAAGTGAGTAATTTAATCTTTATACGTTTGAAATTGATGCAAAAAAATAAAATTGATAACAGTGTTAATGAAAAATCGTCTAAATGCTGACGTGGACATGTGAAACTGACAGAATAAATGGTTTTAAAAAATGATGACGTGTCAACTTTTTTTGCTCAGGTAAAATTTAGAAACTAACAGAATAAATGACTTCGAAAAAAATGATGACATGTTTTTACCGATAAGGGAGGGATTTGGATAAAAAAAAATTTATTTTTTCTAAATTTCACTTGAGTAAAAAAATTGACATGTCATCATTTTTTAAAAGTCATTTATTCTGTCAATTTAACATGTCCACGTCAATATTTAGACTGTTTTTCATTAACACTGTTACCAATTTTACTTTTTTGCACCAATTTCAAACGTATAAGGATTAAATTACTCACTTCTATAGTATAGGGACTAAAATACACTTTTGATTATAGTACAAAGACCATTTAAGTACTTTAACCGATTTTAACATCCTTTATAAAATTAAAAATCACATTGATGATATATAAAAAATAAACTCTTTCATACCACATAAATCTAACTAGCATTAATATTTTCTTTTTATTTCATTTAATACTCTTTAATTTTAAAAATAATAAGAGTATTGAGTGTTAAAAATTTGGCTAATATATTAAAAAAGCCCTTGAACTAGTACACTTTGTTTAAATAAAACTTTTATTGTACCTAACTAACTTCTTATTCTTTAATTTTTATCCATGAAAACCCTTAATTCTATTTTTTTTTAAATCTATTGGCATTTCATACTCGGCTTGGTCTTTACAGAGATAAATTTAAGGGAAGGGAAGGGAAGGTTTGATGGAGAGAGATGCATACTTTCTGAGAGTGCTGGGTGTAGAGGAGGTTCCATCATTATGATTTTTTTCTTGGCTGGTAACAGGAAAGGAAAGGAAAGAAACGAGAAAAGAAAGAGAAAGAGAAAGAAACTATTACTACTTCCTTGTATATAATCTTCTTGATTTTTTACTGCTACTTCTCTTTATTTGCAACAACTTCAATATCTCTTTCTCTCACCTATTCGTATTTTTGCTTTGTCTGCTCTGCCGCTATCCATTCTATATACTTTTGGTTTTCTAAGATTTCTTTTTTCCTTTTCTTTTGCTACCACTTTTCATCATTCCCTTGTTTCCTTTATCTTTGGCCAACAATTTCATAATTTTATGTAACAGTAAACAATGTCTCTCACATGATTCAAGAAACTCCTTTCATTTTCCCACTATATTCATTTTCGAGTATGTTATTTTAAAACGAAACCTTTTATTGCTTTCTTTCTTTTTTTTTTTTTTTTTTTTACTTAGAATTAAGGGTTTTCATGAGTAAAAATCAAAGAATAAAGGCTTAATTAAGTACAATAAAAGTAGAAGGGTTTATTTAAACAAAATGTAGTAGTTCAAGGGCTTTTTTAATATAATAGCCTAAAAAATTATATAATTTTGTGACATTCAAAACATGAAAGAGAGACAAAAAAAAATAGAACGAAGAGAATATTTTGAAATCCTTTAACGGGTTTTAGTGCTATTTAGCTATTAGGAAGCAATGTGTACTAATTATTTCAGTACTGCATAACAGATAAATATATATATATATAAACAAAATTAAAAAATATATAAAACAGATTATTTTATTTCAGCGAAATATATATACGAACATTAATGTATATAATAAAATATACCACTTTATAAGCATAACCAAATATTACAAAGGACACTTACAGATTTGAAGAAATTATAAAAATTGAGTCAAGGTTGAACTTCTGATCTTAAAATGATTATAGCATGTGTTTCACGTGCTTACAGTGTATTACAATTCGTCTCCCAAGCTTCCTCGATAATGTTGCAGTCGATAGCACTGTCGAAGACAACACAACGAATCAAAAATGTACAATTCTCTCTCAACACAAAAAGGTACATCGGAGGAGGAAAAGAAAGTTTGTTTTTGAGTGAAGAAAACAGTGACTTGGCCTCTGGTATTTATAGAAAAATAAATGTATGTTCGGAACAGACAAACCACTTGAAGAGCCGGTTCGGTCAAGGTCCGAACCAACATGTCTGAAACCGAACAGTCAACGGAGAAGACTGTAGGAACATACATGAAACGGCTCAGTCAAGACCGAATGGACATGTCTTAAATCAGACAGTCGGTTGGGCAATGTCGGTTCGGTTCGGACTGAAAAACCATGTCTTAAACAGACAGGTTAAAAGGTTGGTCCGGGTGGGCAGTAAAAAATTAGTTAGCAACCCAAACCCGACCTGACCCAGCCCAAGTTAAACGATGCGCGTATATGTGTGGTAGCCCAAGTTCGTGTAGGTCTTCACCCTCCACAAAAACTTGGGACCCGACCTAACATGGAACCTAAGCCTATATAAACTACAAGCTCAAGCCTTTCTTTGTTCAATGTGAGATTTCATACCATACACAACATCAACCAACTTTCTTCCTCTTCAAATGAGTGTTTATGAGACAAATTTCTCATTCAATATTGATATCAATTGTGTACATTAATTATATACCGTGTATTTACTTATGACAACCTACATATTGATATACGTATTTCGTATTTATACACAATTATAAATCATTGATATCCAACAATATTACTATAAATTATGAAGATAGTTGAATTATGTTATGAAAAATGTAAAGATTTCGGAAGTATATTTGTATTTAATTACTTGTGCCATCTCTTAACTCTCTCATATTTCAAAGCCTTTTCGAGTTAGTTAAACATTCTATATTTGAATGGCAATTTATATCTTATATTTTTGTTTCATTGGAATTATATTTGTGAATTTGTTTACTTAAGAACTAAGAAGTTCCCTCTTCTTCAAAAGAAAGGAAATACCATGTCACATGTCCTTACAAGAACAAATTAAGCAATCAGATATACATCCATAATATATAATGCCATAAATATCAAGATTTTTAACATTAGCAACATGCTCATGAGTTAGATCAGGCCAAGATTGGATGGGTCATGTGGGATATTAACGAGCTTATAATGACTATTCAAGCTTGACCCGACTTAAAATATAGGTAAAATTTTATGTTCAGACCCAATTTGTATATGCAAACACAAAAGAATTCATCTCTTCGAATATTTATATTAGTAATAATAAAACGAGTCAGACATGAAAAAAAATACTATGTCCAAAGCCTGACCCATTTTTAAAACGGATTTTATTTTTTGTCCAAACTTTTTTTTCAGGTCAAATATTTTCATTCAAAGTCCAAATCTTCTTAAATATCAAATGAACTTTAAAATTTGAACAGGTAACCCAATTCAAGAACGAACACCATATCAATTATTTTGAACAAAGTTACACAAATTAATAATTATATAAAACTATCATAACAATTTCTCTATTATTCAAATCTACTTTGTGCAGTTCAAAAAAACATATACATCAGATGCATGTGCATGATAATATTTCTTGAAACATTTGAAGAAATAAAAAATGGTATAATAAATAATAATGGGTTTAATATTACCCTAAAAATGTAAAGGGATTTGCTGTCTCTTATTTGGAGAGAAAGGAAAACGGAAAGTGATCCTTGAGCTGAGAGGGGAAATGTTAAATGAGGCTATTTCTTTGATAACATTCTAAACGAACAAGGTGAAGTAAGGTAAGATAAGGAAAGGAAAAATGGGAATAAAATTTTAATAGATTCAGTCATAAAACAATATTGAATGTGGTAAGTGTCGTTCATCACGCTTTCAAATGGAGTATAAAACGATCCATTTTTCTATGACATTCATTGGATTTGTCAAAAAGGAGTACGTTGTTTTAGTTAACCAAATTCATCATGCATTTTGAGCATATTGGAATTGATTTCTTAACCCAATAATATAACGAGTTTAATACAATTGAGCTGAGTTATGTACTTAAACCTTCAATATTCATAAGATTAAAAAAAAAAGAACCAATAAGAAAGATCATTAATAAGTTGATTCAATTGATATAATTGTCTGTCTCAAGATAAATGATTTCAAATTAGAAACTTACATACTATTCGATGAAAGAGATAATTCTCAACATTTACATCATACACCCCAATCAAATTTTCACTAATTAAATTCTCGTGAGTATTTTTCATCATATCAAATGTACAAAGTTCAGAGGTTACAACACAATGGGAATGGCACCCACCGTGGCACATCAGGGTACCAAAATGGGTGCCCGGTGTGATTTGGATGCCAATGTCAACCCCATTGGGGACCATCCTTAATCCAAATGCATCCTTAATTTATTTTTTTAATATATGTGATATTTAGGCCTAGTTTAGTATTGTTATTGGAAAAAGCTTGGGTTGGAAAAAGCTTGAGTTGGAAAAAGCGTGTTTATAAAGTGTGGTGAAAAAGTGTGGTTTAAAAACCTTTAAGTGTTTAGTATTACTGTGAAAAAGTGTTGTAGGAAATTGAAATGTCAAAAAAAGATATGTTTAAAATAATAAAAGTGTAGAGATGTGAGGATAATAAAGTTATTTTATCCAAAAGTCAGCTTTTAAAGCCCAAAAGCTATATTTTTTGGCTTTTTGGTTTGGCTTTTCAAATCATGGTTTCAACAGCAGAAGTCAAATTTTTTTATCTGTTTAGCATTGCGTTTGCGGTGAAAAACAGCTTTTGACCTCAAAAGCTGTGCCAGAAGCAATGCTAAACGAAGCCTTAGTTTTATTATTATATGTTTTGATGTGCGTTCGCATGTAAAAATAAATTTATTTATTAAAAAATATACATTGATCATAAAGTAGCATGCTATATAAATAACCGGTTTTAGTAAAAGGCATATTAATCAAGTCAATTTTGCTTCATGTGTAAAATATATCATACTAACATTATTTTATTTTATTTTTTTAACAAATGTTCAATTTAAGATCAAAACTTTCATCAGTTGAATGAATCAAGATCAAACCTTTAATTTGAGTCTAATAAAAGTTAAATGTTTTCGATTTATAAAGACTTTTTTAACAATGTTAAAAATTTGAAATACATGCAACGTTAAAGATAATGATTTAAAAAATATGTTACTGATATATTATTTTATGCATACGTGGCAGTCACCATTTGTCTAAACTCAATTATTATTTTTTTTATTTTTCGTGTTTCCAGAATAAAACTTTTTTTTTTCCTTTATCCTCTCTCTCTCCATCCTCACTTCTCTGTTTTTTTTTTTTCTTGTTTTAGAACAAAACTTATTTTTCTCTTTCATTTTCCTTTATCCTTTCTCTCTATCCCTCATTTCTCTGTCTCTTTCTCTAAATCTCTTTCATTTTCCCTTATCCTCTCTCTCCATCCCTCAATTCTATGTCTCTTTCTCTAAATCTCTTTCATTTTCCCTTATCCTCTCTCTCTCTCTCCATCCCTCAATTCTATGTCTCTTTCTCTAAATCTCTTTCATTTTCCCTTATCCTCTCTTTCTCTCCATCCCTCAATTCTATGTCTCTTTCTCTAAATCTCTTTCATTTTCCTTATCCTCTCTTTCTCTCCATCCCTCAATTCTACTGAAACCACATCTCCATCATTTTCTAACGCAATTTGTAAAAAGAATCATTTTAAGGTTCAAGTCTATGAAAATTTTTGGGTTGATAGCAAGAAATGAGTAAAGATACTTCAAAAATGAAGCGTCGTCACCAGGTGTTATAATTTGTTATAATTTTAAGTTTTTCTTTCTTGTATAAATTACCAAAATTTTATCTTTTTCTAATTCTAAATTAATAAATGATTTTTTAATATTTTTTTATTATGATTATTTAAAAATAATTTTAATTGTTTCTAGCTTAAATTTATAAAAAAAATATAATTTTTTATCTCTGGGTTTTAAAAGGATTTTAGTTTTCTTTTTTAATGATCAGATTATTTTTTTAAAAAAAATTACAATCAGTTAATGATCCAAGAAAAGTAGGTTCTCTGAAAAAAGAAAAGGAGAAATGCTGCAAGTTATTTGGGTTTTGTTTTTATCTTTTTAGAATTAAAAAATAACCATAGCATGGGAATTTGATATGTATAATTAAGTTTTTGAGTATTTTGTTTGAAGAATTGAAAGATAAAATGAAGAGATAAGATTGAAGAGATTAATAGGTCTGGATTCTTTATTATTTGGTGTTTGATTGTTGAGAAAGTGAATAAAAAAGAAAGAAAAATTTTTGGGTTTTTTTTTTTTTTTTTTTTATGGTGTAATGTGAATTTGATTTGAAAAAAATAAAATTTTTTGTTTGGTTTAATTGCTGAGAAATTTTGAAGTTCATGAAAAGAAAAAAAATTAACTGAATTACATAAACCGATTATTTTTAGATTGTATGGAGGTTTTTAGTTTTTTTTTTTTTTTTTCAATTTTTGAAATGCTTTTAGAATATTTGATTTTGTCAGATATATTTTAAAACATCTGATTGTGACATCTGTCATCGATTGTGACACCTGTCATCGATAGATATTTTAACAACAATCAATCGCTTAACTTCGTTAAAAATATGTTTAACCCTGTTAAAAAGTCCTTCGAAAATGTTTAACTCTTATTTAACTCAAATTAAATATTTGATATCAATTCACTCAACTGATGAAAATTTTGATCTTAAATTGAACATTTAACCTAAAATTAATAAAAAATTAGAATTTTATAAATAAAAGCAATTCAATGTAAAGTTCTAACATTTTTATATTATTATTATTACCAAACAAATCCATCAAAAAAGTCTTTCAACGAAATTATTATTATTTTTATATAAATTGGATAAATTTTATTAAAAACAAGAAAGATTTAAAATGGTAATTTAAGAATATAATAATCAACAATGCTCATTTTCGTAAATTCAAAAGTTTTTCGACACTCGTGGTTTTATATATACCAGTGTAAATCCCGTGCTTCGCATCCGACATTCCAAATATCTGTAAAAAAAAAATTCTAAAAGATTGGGAGCAAAATTTGTAGAGAGAAAGAAAAAAACATCTATTTACATTGAGTGTAGTTTACTATTACAAGCAGAAGAACTTCAAAAACTTACTGAAGTTCATAACAAGGTCATAATAGGAAAAAACCAGTTTAGAGGTCAACATCTAGAGCTATTCTTGAAGTAGACTTACCTTTTATACATGAAAACATTTTTTTAAAAAAGAGCATAAAGTTCTTGATCATTGATTATGATAAGAGCATTCTCGAACTGTGATCTTACGACGAAGATTTCTTGGTAACGTACAGAAGAGCATCGTTGTCTCTACAATCACATAAGAAGAAGTTTAATTTACATCAAGTATATAAAACAGTAAGCATAATATTTAATCATTCATGAAAATGTAGATTACCATTGCACGTGATGACCTATGATGTCGTACTAATATGCGTAGTAACTGATTTTGGTGGCATTTCACATGTCATCTATTTCTTCCCTGGTTTAGCAATCGTTGCAGAATTATTTTTTGATGCTACATGATCACTTTGCAGGGACGTGGAACGAAAAGAGGGGCCAGCATTTGAAATAGAGTTTCTCAAATAGGTCTTGTTCGCCATTGAAGACGCTACAGGTGAGGCCAAGGTAGGAGATTGAGAAGTGGTATGTACATGCCCAAGTTCTTTAGCCATCTGACTTGTTTTATTTTCCAAAAGCTTGCCTGTTGAGACTTCCTGGCCATGTTTCACAACCTGCTCTATAGTAAAGCCATGTCCAGTTTCATTGGTTGACTCCGTTGTCAGTGAAGAAACTATAGGTGATGCCAAGGTCGGAGTTTGTGAAGTAGTATTTACATGCCCAAATTTTTTGGTGTTTGACTTGCATCATTCTCTAGAAGTTTGTCAACTGAAACCACCTAGACAGGTTCCTCAACCTGGTCCATAGAAGAATTATCTTGATCTCGAATGATATCATCCAACACAGCAATCTCATTTAGATCTTCAACATTCTCAGATGCATAATCATCATCAATATTTCTATCCACAGCAACTTTATTCGTACCCTCACATTCAGAACCATTCTCCATTTCCCTACGATCCCCCATTATTCGACTATCATTTCCAACATCTCCACCAACATTAGAATTCGAACTATTACCATCTTTCAGCACCACATTAAACACAACACCCCTTGTACTCATATCAGATGCATTGATGGTAAGAGGATTATGATCCATTGCAGAATTCACAAACGATTGTACTCTAAGAATAACATTTTTATTACTCTATTGAATCCTCATTTCCAAGCAACAAAGACCTAAGAGCATTCCCATATGGAAGCAAAACGGATTGAAACAATAAATGAGTAATAGCAACTACTCCAACTAAAAAAAACCCATCTCTTATTTTCATTACGGAATAGCTTTCTAAATCCATTAACTAACTCCATAACCAAAATAAGCCTCAACAAACTAACACTCAGAAATGCTTTACATAACACATTTGGTTCAACAACTTAGTATACAGTTGAAAAAATAAACATTGATTAATTAACTACCAAATAACGTTAAAAAAAAAAAAAAAAACACAAAATTTAGGATTAAGGAAAGGAAAGAAAGAAAAAAAAACCCTGCAAAACTCAAGGTCCACTAAAAGCAGCATAACATGTCATTATAAGATTAATAAATGGGAAAAGTCATTCATATTAAATTTAATATAACAACTATCTTAACTAATTAAAGAACATAATGTTAACAACTATACTCGAAACAAAGAGGAAAATCAAATGGCCATTTAAGTGAGTTACGCTTGAGCAATATCCCTAGTTTGCTTATATGCTCTTACAGTGTCCTATGTAAGCAATTAAATCAAAATAAACTGCTTGAGTAAGCAGTGCTCTGGTATGAGCTGTTGGAGGAAGAAGCGCTGCTAGTGAAAGCAACTTCTAAGGAGCAAGAGGAAGCATCTTTCATTTAAAGAGAGAAAGATGACTACAAGACATGTTCTTTAACTAAAAAACTAAATTCAATGTTACTCAAAATAGCTTCAACAAATTATGAAACAAACACTGAAAAAAAGTAACATTCAAAACAACTGCTAATTTTTTTTAGGTGAATAATCAAACCGTAGAGAAAAAAAAGAAAAAACAAAAACATAGAATAACAAAACTCAAAGTGCTGAAATCAAACATGCAAACACAATGAAGCTGAAAAAAGGGACCAAAATAACCTTGAATTCAAATTAGTTCATTTCTTCACCAATCTCCACTGAAAAATAAACATATGAAACACCTGTCAACATTTTTTTGCTAATTAAACCAATAGCGATCAACAAAATAAAAAAAACATATCAATTATCCAATTCATATGTCAACTAATTCAACAAATTATAAAATCAATATGAACTGCAGATGCCATATCATCATAATTTGATATTAGAGGAAATGATTTTCATTATGAATATTTGTTTAAAGGCATAATAGATATTAGAATTTGTTTAAAGGCAGCATAGATATTAGAATTTTCATTATGACATCAAATTATTTCCTCTAAAGTGGAAATATAGGTTGAATTTTTGAATTAGTTTAAAGGCAAAATAGATCTAGCATATAAAAAAAATAATGAAAGCTAAGAAAATGATCTGATACAAAATATATATTTTGTTGGCATATATCATATATAAATCAACATTTTTTTCTACTGTTACAGTTGCCTCTTCTTGTTCTCCTTTTTTGTCATCTTATTACTCATGTTCAGGTTCTTTGTATTCCTGTCTGTCTCATGCATCTTATTATGCTATCTTCATTATTGTTTAATGCAAGAATATACTCACTAAAAGTAATAGTAGATCAATAACTTTACTGCAAGAATGAGAAGCAACGAAAGTGATTATAAGAAAAAGAAAAATGGGTTCTTCTCAAAACTAATTCATCGAAGAAGTACTAAGAGGACCGAGGCTATTGGTTTGGTATATTCTAGGACTAAGAGAGAGATTTTGATCAGCAAGATTTATTAATGGTGGTTTTAATGGAGTTTTGTTTGTTTCATTCCTTTTCATGCATTAGTTTCCTTGATAGATTAGAGTTCAGCTAGCTTTTAACTTTGTAAAAAAGAACATTAAGCAAAATTACATTTGAAATATATTGTCTTTAGCAAAAAGAAAGAGTAAGACTTAAAATCTAAAAAAAAATCACAGGTAATAACCGACAATATAAAGAAAAAAATACGCATCACCTAAAAGCAAGAAGCAAAGGATTAGAAGGTAGTACAGAAGCTAAAAAGAAAAGAATCAAGCATTAGGCTCTATTATTGTAATAACATCAACATTAAATATAAGTAAGAAAACAACTCTTATATAAGAAGAATCATCTATCTTACAATTAATAACCGACAAAGAGACGAAATCACAAAATCCAAACTCATAATCTAAGTCAACAATAAAAAATCAATTCGCGAAACATAGAAACTTTAAACACAAACATAACTTTGATTGTAACACCAAAAAATTTAAACAAAGTAAATTGCTAAATTAAAACAACTTAGAGACATGATAGTAAAAAATTGATAAAGAATCAAATTAGGAACCGAGCTGAAAGTAAGAACATTATTAAGAATATAAATGTAATGGAAAAGAAGCAAACAAAAAAAAATTAAAAAGAAATAGAAATAGTAGTAATACCCTAAGGCCAACCATCTTCTACAACAGGTTGGGCAACTCAACAATTTAGTCCTGTAAATCACATACAACAGAGTACAATAGTTAGTTTATTTTGTAGAATATATTTCGTGGAACATAGTACAATAGTAAATCACTGTAAAATCTTTAAAATTAATTCAAACCGTTTTCTACTCTCTTTTTTTCTTTTCCACTTTGACCTTAATCTGATATTTCCACAACCGATTTAGAGATCCAATTCCATATTAGCATCTCCCTTTCGATTCCCTCTTCCACTCCTCTCCCTCTCTCTTGTGAGCTTTTCTCTCTCACTTCATCTCCTAGCCAACCCATCCTTCCTCCGTGTTGCTTCCCCTATCTTCTTCTTTGAATTCTCTTTCTCTCTCTTTCCCTTTCTGATCATTTTCTTTCTCTCTCAACTTTGAGAAGCTTCTCGACAGAAGCTTGTGTTTAACCCTTTTTTAGTCATTCAAATATAACTGCACACTTGTCAAAAGGTAAACATTTAGGTGACACGTTAAAAAAGATACCAAAACCTTCACGAGTTAATTTTGAAATAAAAAAAAGCTTAATAAATCATATAAAGTAAATTACCTTTTTAACCCCTTGACAGCTGTCAAAATCTAAATCCCTAAGGGATTCTTTTAATATAGAGTAGTATTGATTTGTTGGTTGATTTTTTAGGAAAATACTGCAATGATTTAACGACTCAGGCAATCAAAGGCTCTCACCCTCAATACCTCCTGCAAAAGCGAGAATAAACGACACGAAGAAGAAAACTTGGATAATTGATTAAATTAACAGTATATAATATTTGTGTTTGTGATTTCTGAAACTCATCTTATATCGTTCTAACTAACATTTATACTAGCAATATTGAAAAGAAGAAAGCAAAAAGTCTAACTATTTCGTTGGGCACACAAACTTCCAATCAAAAACAGTAAAAAATAAGAGAGAAAAAATTTAGAGTCAAATTTTATTTATTTGCCAGACGGAAAAGTTACAATCTTTTGATATTAAACAAAAAAAAAAAAAAAAAATTCCACAGGAAAAATCCGTTTCAAGTGTCTAAATGAGTTATTCTTGAATAAGAGATTTGTTTCAAAGATCTTGATAATTTGATCTTGAACAAATAATATTTTTTTTCTTGTAACAACACAAGATAGTCTCGAGAATTTATCTTGAGCAAACACAATTATTAGTTTTCTTGTAAAAACACAAGATCAAAGAGTATATTTTTTTATAAAAAAAAAAATTGGAACCCAAATGTGACGTTCTTTGAAATTTCTTTAATTTTTTAACAGATTTTTGAAGAGACTTTGAATCTTAAAAAATCTTCTTCTCTTCAAAATTATGAATTTAACTAAGAGAAGTGTTCTATTTATAATGCATAGTCTGCTAAGTGAGATAATTATAAAAGAACTTAAATCTCTTTTATCCTTATCTCTAAAGTATTTTGATTAGAGATAATAACTCATATGTGCAATTTGATAAATTCTTATAATTTAATTGATCAAAATTTAAATTTATTTTTAAATTTATTTTATTTAATTTAAAAGATAAATTGGATGACTCATTTATAAACTCTAATTGATCAAATTATAAAATATCTCCAACGTTTGCTGAATTTTCTCCAACACTAATCACTCAACAACGTCTCAAAGTGTTAAGAATTCATTCACGTTGAACTCTTCTTCAATTACTTAATTTTAGTCTTGCCTCAACAGCCGCATTGAATATCCTCTTAGCATCAGGTGCTCAATCGCTAATAACTGACCACTAATGCTAGATTTTCTCTAACAAAGGCCAATTATAGAGTTTCATATGAATTGGACTCTATAGCAAGCTATTCAGTATCGTATTTGTGAACGTATTATTTTTATTTTGATATTGGTACGTATCGATACTATTGTATTTCGACGTACCGTTTCGAATTTATCGATATTTTAATCAAATATTTTTTTCATATATATATATATATATATATCCTATTTTCAAGTTTCTTAATAACTATTTATTATATACACATGTAAATATATATATATATATATGTTTATATATATGCATATATATATATATGTTTATATGTAAATATAAATTTTAAAATTATAAATATTTAATATCCAAAATTTATAAATATCAAATAAATAAAATAAATATTAAAATATTAAAAAAATATATAGTAACTTATTATTAATTATGTTCAATAGTTTAATTGAATGAACATATTTTATTTTTAAATGTAATTATAAAAAAAAATGATCATGATATAAAAAATATTGAAATTGGTTTAAAAAATCAAATAAGTGATTTTTTAAAAAAAAAAATTAAAATCTTGCCAACCTGTATGGGTCGATATGTACCAGTATTGACCGATACAGGCCGGTATGACCGGTACAGATCGGTACAAAAACCGAAATGATACACTACTGATACCGTTTCGATTTACTTTAAAAATAGTACACATCAACAGATACAACCGATACTGATATGATAACGACTACATTGCTCTATAGGCTCTCTAATGTTGGGCTCCGTTTATATGGTTATGGACTCTTCCACTTACATCATCATTTTTTTAAGACTTATATATAAAATTACCTTCTATACTATATATCTTTTCTCATTTTGGTACTTAAATTTTTTTTTTACCATAATCATGTATCTATAGTATAATTACACCAATTAGGTACCTGATTTGGACCCGATTGGGTCAAAAAATTATATTACAGGTATCCGATTGGATAAAAAAAAATTTAGGTACTAAAATAAGAAAAAATGTATAGTATATGAGAATTTTATATATAAACTTTTTTTTAATCTAAAGCTGTTGAGCCGTTACAAGATTAGGCTTCTAACATGCCCATTACCTCTAATTAATTTAATTTATTTTTAATTAACCAATTTTAATCCAATTAACATTAATAACTTGAATTGGATTACAGATAACGAGAGATAATCTTCTTCCTTGCTTGAGTTACCACCCTTAGATTTGGAAATTTTTGAACAATTAATATTTATTTACTTTATTATGTATTTAGTTATCTACTTTAATTAATTACTTAATTATTAATATGTTTATTTTTTTCATTTATTAGTGATTTATTTGACAATAGAATTAATTATTTATTATGTATTTATTATTTTTAGATATTTATTTATTAATTAGTTTATTATATAATTATAATGAAGTTATCTCAAACACTTAAAAAAAAATTCTAAAAAAAAGAAACCAAAGGTTGTAAATGGAAAGGACATTTTCGTTCATGTACTACAAATTTGAGAGCGAAAAAGAAGAAAAAAAGAGAGCATGGGCATCTTTGGGAAGGAAGGTGCTGTGGAGAATAATTTTTTCACTGGACCCTTAAGGTCCGATCAAGAAAAGGAGGTGCAACTCGGTGGGAATGACACTCATCGTGGCACACCAGTAAACCTGTTAATAGATTGGATCCGTTTCATTATTTAAAAATATTAAAATATAAAAATTAATTTATTTTACCATTTATATATATATATATTTTATAATTAAATTTAAATAAAAAATATTTTTATTTAATTAATAGTAATTTAGATCAAATTAATCAAAATTACAAAAAAATTTACTTAAATTCGATCCAATTCAAGTCGAATATGTCCAATAGCCACAAATTTACACACCAGGGTATACCAAAATAATAAAACGGGGTCGGTCCGCCTCTTGAACACCGCAATAAAGAGGACAACTTTTGTATAAAACTTGTTTTTAGTTTCAGTTTGGATTCTGATATCTTTACTGCCAAATTTGTCCAAGACCAAGAATTGCTTAGCTCACATTTTGTCCACATCTTGCATGACTCGGTTGAGTGACTCGCTTCTCACCACCGAGACAGAGAGACTGAAAGCGGAGATAATAAATAAATGGGTTTTGCTAATGAATATGAATTTTTTAAAATTAATTAATATATTATTTATAATAATATTATATTAAATATAAAAATTGATAATTTTATTTATTATTTTTAATATAATAATTAAAAATATTATTATATTTAATAATTTTAAAATTTAAAACATTTGTTAACAAAATTTTAAATAAATAAATAAATAAAACATAAAGAAGAGCAGAGCATCTTTTATCTTTATCCGAAAACATCCAAATACTATTATCACTCACTCATGTCATTTTGTAAGGCTCTGATTTCATTGCGAGTCCAAAACACCATCAAAGATTCAAAATCCCCCCATTAATCAAACAACTCTTTTCTTAAGAATCTCTCACCTAGAGCCGCTAAAATTAACCCAAATAAAATTTTTGCAAATCAGAATTTGATCCAGTTTTATTTTATTAAAGGAATAAGGTGTAAATTTAGTATTATACTTAAGCTGATTCAAATTTATCATAAATTTTTAATGGATGTAAATTTATCATTACATTTTAATTTAAAAAAAGATTATCATCATACTTTAAATTTTATAATAATTAAAAATTATTCAATAAAAAATTATGTTAAAAACTATTTTACAATTCAAAAAATAATTTTGAATGGTAGAAGAAAAACATGATTTTTTTTTTCTTTTATCATAGTATTTCTATTAAATATATCGTCACATAATCCAAAATTTTCAATTATTATATTTTTCTTATTTCATCATGACATTTTTTACTATATATAATAAAACATCATACTTTTTCAATTGATTTTAACTTTTTTTTCCTGTCATTTTTTTTTCAACATTTTTTAAATCATAAAATAGTTTCGAACAAATATTTTTTAATTACTTTAAATTTTTAAATATAAATTTACCTTAAAATTAAAAATATAGTGATAAAATTACACCAATTAAAAAATTATGATAAACTTAGATTACTCACATCTCCTGATTTAAAGAAATCATAGGTTTGAATTTGCTGAACAAACGTGAAGTAATCTTAATTTCAACTTTCAATCCGAATAATTTGAGTATCAATCGGAATGATCCGATTTGATTAGTGCAGCGGTTACCTTTACTCTCAGCCCTCACCACTAAAATCAACAAATTAATTTTTTATTTTTTAAGTTGTAGTGATATTTTGTACTATATTTAATTTCCACGAATCATAATGTATGAACATCTAATTTTTTTTTTTAAGGAAAGCGAAATTTCATTAAATCAATCAGGATTAAATCCAATTCAGTAAAACATCATCTCAATTTTTTTATGATCAATTTGACATTCTATTTTAGCAATTTCATGAGCCAACATATTGACTTCTCGTCTTGTATGAATAAAACTGCAATCACATGAATGAGCTAACTGTGTGTTTAATTTTTAAAACTACACAAAAAAACAACTGAGCCAACACTATCCCTTAAAACCATCATAGAATTCAATGTATGATTATGAACATCTAAGTAATCCTAACATTTTAACAACTTTACCATAACCTATTCTTTCATCATAATTTCACCTTTTGATTATGGAAAACCTTTTGCTGTGACATCTAAACAACTTCATTTAAAATAATTAAAGTAAATATTTTATTCATTGTTAGTGAAGTTTTTAAACTTCACAAATGAAGTTAACAGGATGACAAATACTTATAAGATATATTTTAAAAAATAAAAAATAAATAAAATATGTAACAGTTTTTTAATTTATTAAATTAAATTTTTTTACTATCAATATAAAAGAAGAACTCAAATAATTATTCAAATGAAAAACTAATAACTAGATTTGATTTTCATTTAGTGATAAATAAATGTAGACTTAAAAGAATTTAATTCGAACCCCCTTCTCAATGAAAAAAATAATATAATGTCAAAAATAAAAATTCTTGTCAAGAATAAATCAACCAAATAGGCTGAATTCCTTATAATAAATAAAGTCACGTTGTATTTTTTTTATAAAAAAAAATTCTAATTTAAGAATACAATATTAAAATTTAAATTTATTAAATATCATTTTTTTAAAAAAATAATTATCTAAATAAACCGAATTAGATTCTGAATTAAACAATAATGACGAGTTCAAACTTCAAAGTCATGCTCTATTTTATCCTTGCATTAAAGGGTTTTGCTAACAAATGCACTTAACATTATTTAATTTTAGTTAATATACTATTTATACTAATAACATAGTATTAAATGAAGTAGTTATAACTTTATTCTTGTTATACCTTTTTCAATAGATTTTGTTAACGAGTGTCCTAAGGGTACTCTTTAAGGTTATTACATATAATAATATTTTCATTCAATGCATTGAAAAAGATAAATAAAATTATCAACTTTTATATTTAACAAAATATTTTTACTATGTTAATTAATCTTTAAGAGTGCTTTAATTAAGGGAATCTATTTTCAATATATTGAATGGTATTTAATAATGAATTTTGTTAACAAATGTCCTAACGGCATTTTTTAAGGTTACTAAATATAATAATATATTCAATTAATGCAATGAAAATGATAAATAAAATTGTTAATTTTTACATTTAATACAATGTTATTATTATAAATAATATATTAACTAATCTTAAAAAATGTCCTAAGAACACTTGTTAACAAAATCTTTTAATAATCTTAAAAATGGTCGTTAAGCTCTTGTTAAAATAATAATAATAATAATAATAATAATAATAATAATAATGAAACGTAGTTGTTGGAGAGTCCAACAACATTAAAAGTCCAGAAAAATATTTCTACCACTATGATTCAGAAGTTTTTTCTTTTTTACTAAAGAGTAAAATTTTTGTTTGGTTCGCATTAATTTGTTTTTTCTTAGAAAGGTGTAAAATTTCTGAAAGAGACAAAAAGCCAAAGTCAAGAAACGCACAAAAGCAAGATAGTTGGAGAAGAGAAGAAGTATTTGGTTTATCTCTTCCTTTTGGCTTTGTCTCTTCCTATTCTCTAGCGTAATACGCAAGGGAATTTGGTTTAGTATAGTATTTAAAAATATTTACAACTTTCATCACTAATATAATAATGTCTTAGATAATTAGTTGCCGTGGGGTTGTTGAGCCTGTGCCTAACTTAATCTTGCAACTGCAAAAAGGCAGCCATTCTTTGCTAATATCTTTGAAAGAATCAAACTTTTGGTATTTTTATTCTCAAATTTGGAGACTTAATTTTTGTGGGTTTTGATTGTTTAGTGGGGAAAAGAAGAGTTTTCAGAAGATGGGTTCTTTTGGAATGCTTGCCAGAAGGATTGTAGAGACTGAAATGCCTGTCATGGTTCAGGTATTCATTCAATTTTCAAATCTGGGTTTTCTTTGTTTTTGCCAATAAATCTGTTTACAGCTTCAATCCATGTACTTTTAATTTTTTTTTTTTGTATAGGGTGAAGTGTTCTGGAAGAAAGTGTTTGTTGGTTTTTGATGATGTTGAGTGTGGTTGGTGTTGTTGCAGATACAGGAATTGATCCGAGGAGCTAAAAATGCCATGTCACTAGCTCAGGTTTGCTTTTTTCCTTTTACCAATGTGTTTTATGTTTTATTGAAAGAACATTTTGTGTTTTTTTGGTTTTGAGGATTGTGGTATTGAGAAATTGGACGGTTTTTTTCTCGGGTCTTTACGTTCTAGGTGTCTTTTTTGGGTCAAATAACAATGAACAAGATATTGGGAACTGAGAACAGTTTCTTTAACCTTGAGATATATGGTGTGTTTGGCTGCAGGATTTAATAAAATCGTTCCCTTTTTCTTTCTTTCTCTCCTTCTCTATCTCGTTAATCTTAGTCTTTTGAAATTTGTGGAGACTAGACATGATGGCAGAAGTGCGATTGCAATGCATCTCGGCAAAATAATTACTTTTCTTTAATAGAATAAAATCTTGTTCCCCAACAACCCAAGACATAAAATTCATACTTGTCATTTCAGTTTTTGCTGAAAAGGCCGTAAAACAGTTGCATTTGAAAATCTGCATATGGTTTTAGATTCACTTCTGGACTTGTTCATTTAGATAATTGTGTTAGCTTTGATTAGATTGCATTTGTTATTGAATTGGCTTATCATAGTTGCATTTGGCTGAGGTTGAGTTGTTTCTGGAAAGTCTTCTCTGCTAATTGTGCTTCCTTTCATACTTTTTTCATTGAAATAATTGTAGGGAGTAGTATACTGGCAACCACCCAAACAGGCATTGGATAAGGTTAAGGAACTTGTTGCAGAGCCTTCAATTAGTCGCTATGGTGCTGATGAAGGTCTTCCTGAACTTAGAGAAGCATTGATAAGAAAGGTATACTTTCTTAAGAATTTGTAACTTTCTAATTGATAACATTGTGGTTCTCATGGTTGGCATCTAACGATGTGAAAATTTACAAGACACTGTAGATTGAGATTCTTTCCACTATTGTATTTAACAATATACGACACTTAGGCCTCTTGTCAGACTTTGGCAAAGCTTATAGGGGCTGTAACTTTGGTTGGTTGGGTTGGGATTGATGGCTAAACCAGCTTAATTCTTGTGGTTCAATTAGCCAATGGGCAGTCCAAGTTTGAGATTTCTGGTCTTGTTTTGTAGGATTAATAATCAATATATGAGTATCTGCTATGCATATGTATTATATCTATCAAGTTTTCCTACCCTCTAAATGCTTATCACCATCAAAATGTTTTTACTTAAAAGGAGAGTGATGTTTACAGCAGGATGTATATTTCAACAACATATAGGAAATAAATTAGACAAAATTAGTGCTTGGAAAAAGAAAGACAAATCTCAAAGATTTTTTTTTTTTTTGCTTATTTATGATAGATACTTGTTATATATACCTGGAATAGGACAGATTGCCCTAGAAAACAAGCCACAGTAAAGATGACTTTTCATAGTTGTTGCATCTTTCTGCATTTATGTATTTGGAGTTTGGACTTCCCCTAAAGTGTTAAAGGTTCAGCTTGAGCTTCCCTATTGGCCTTGTCTTGTTAGATTTGTGTTAAGTCTTGATCGACTTGCCCAAGTCATATCTTTACAATCTGTGTACAGTGTATATATGAACTCGGGGATTATTAGCTTGGTTCTTTTTCTTGACCTGTTATTCTGCTTGAGACTGTCAAGCATTGGCCCAATTATTTGAGTTGGCTATAATTGTCTTTGTTACTGTCATCATTGTCTCTGTTTTTTGCAAGTATTCTTTTCAACCACCCTCATATTGCTCAGATGCTGCTGCTCTAGCTTCTTAGAAATGCTAATGTAGTCACTGCCATCTTATACACCAATTTCTTATATTTTTAACAACCTACAGCATTGATGTGATGTAGAAATTGATACTCTAGACCCTATGTTCATGTAACTAGAAAGTAGTAAAAATATGCTGTAAAATGTTCCTATTTATTTCTATGCAGTTGCGTCAAGAGAATAATTTGCACAGGTCTTCAGTGATGGTTACTGCAGGAGCAAATCAGGTAAACTTTAGTGCCTTATAGAATTTTTGTTGTTTGTTTGTATTGAAGGTATAGAGAGACAAATTGCAACTACGTAGGTAGTATGTGCTTTACATATTTCTTTGCGTCACCTTATCATGAGATTAGTTGTAGAAGCGGTTACATGATTCACTTGCTGCTTATTCTGCATATATACCCTTTCCGGGCAGTTTATTGGTTTTCTAGTTTTATGTGTTCTGATTTTCACATATATAGGTGCTTCTTTTGCTTGGTCTTTCAGACTTCGTATTTTACTGTCGATGTTGTAGGCCAATGTTGCAACATGGCATCTTCTGAGCCATGTTGGAAGGCCATGTTCAAGATCAAATTGGATGTGAGGAACAATAGTTATGGAGTTTGAGGAAATGATTTTCTATTTAACTTGCTAAATCTGCTTTTAAGTCAATTTTAGAACTTTTGAACAGATTCTGGACAAGCGACTCCTTACTATGAGATTCTGCAATAAAACTAATTATGGTTGCATCCCTGGTAGAATGGATTAAAGCTTTTGAGCTAAATAATTTAAACTTTTTTGCATGATCTGCCTCCCAAGTGTCATACGTATGCTGCTTTATTATAATACCTTTTTGCATTGCACAATGGACGATAATTTCATTCTATTGTTGGTTTAAAATGTAAAGCTATGTTTCCTTTTCTTGGTCAAATGTATCAATTATATCTCTCTGGAATGCTCAAACTACCTTCTGCTTGTCTTTGTAACAGGCGTTTGTGAATCTTGTTCTCACACTGTGTGATGCAGGGGATTCTGTAGTCATGTTTGCTCCGTACTATTTCAATGCCTACATGTCCTTCCAGATGACAGGCATCACGAAGATACTGGTGGGTCCTGGTAATCCAACGACTCTTTATCCAGATGCAGGTGCGGATCATGATAAGCTGTTTATTAAATAACCTTTTAATTGTTTATTAGAGCTTTTGCATGTGTTTTAGGGGGTAGTGTAAGTTCTCTAATGATGTTCTCCAGATTATTGGTGAAAAAAGACATTTTGATTTGTTCACTTTCTGCTCAGGACTTGCTTTTGTTGGTTTTATTTGTTTGGAGAAATGAGGACACAACTTAGAGCCTATTTTCAATGGGTTTGCTGTTGTTCTTATCCTGTCTACGACATAAATTTGTAGTTGCATAATTGGTTGATTTTACTTGAAGAGCTTTATGTGACCATTATGATTAAGTAGTATAAGGGCAATAGATTTACATGCATAACAGAGCACATGATGTATTATTATTTGGACCAGGAATATCATGTGTATTGTTTATCAGTATTGTCTTCATGTTTCAGACTGGTTAGAAAGGACATTGTTGGAAACTAAGCCTGTTCCAAAGCTTGTTACTGTTGTTAATCCTGGCAACCCATCTGGGACCTACATTCCTGAGCCACTACTTAAGGTCTCTCTCTCTCTCTCTCTCTCTCTCTCTCTCTCTCTCTCTCTCTGTGTCTGTGTCTGTGTCATGTGCCTATGTAAGTGGGTGTGCAACATGCATTCACATTTTTGCTATGTTGCTCCGACTCTTTATTTTTCTTGAAGTACCCGTGTCCGACACCCGTATTCGACACATATCAGGACATGAGTATGGGGATATGACCCTCCAAATACATGGAAAAACTTTTTAAAAAATTGAACATACCCGTGTCGGATACATACCCGTATCCGACACTCGCACCCGAGTCCGAGTAACATAGCATTTTTGTATATGTATCTAAGGGTGTACTTCTGCTAGATCATGTTTTCTGGAAAAACTGGTTCAATTTCTTGTTTTACTTTAAAATTCTTAACTATTTCCTTTTCTTCTTCTTTAAAATAGAGGATCTCAAATCTATGCAAAAATGCTGGTTGCTGGCTGGTTGTAGATAATACATACGAGTAATTCTCCTCTGTGTTTTTTTTATAGAGGCATTCCATGTGATGGATCTTTGTTTTGTTTCAAGAAAGCCCTGCATCCTAACAAAGGTGTTGTTGACTTCTGATAGTTGAACTATAGCATACTTTGAGGCTCTAAGGATGTAGGTTTTTATGATAAGGATAAGGAACTATTCCCCACAGAGCTGTAGATTTAAATGACATGTACAATGAGTAGCTCAACATTAAGTAAGATATTGTGTCATACATACAGTCTAGATTAAACAAACTTTCGTTGAATCTCTGTTTTCTGCAGCTAGAATTATGTCACTTTTAGCTTAAACAGCTTTGAAATAAAGTATGCTTGCAATCTTATCTTGGGGGCCATACTCCTCCTATTTCTCCTTTCCCATGGATTATGATTTGAGCCTTAGTTTGTCAAGATAAATATCTAGTTGGCGAAGGATCAATTGAGATCAGGAGGATGAGAAATCAATAACCAAATCCTTGTGGGATAGTTGATGACTATGTTGCTTCGACTCTTCATTTTTCTTGAAGTACCTGTGTCCGACATCCGTGTCCGACACATATTCTGACATGGGTATGGGGATATGACTCTCCAAGGATGCTCCAAATACATGGAAAAACATAGAAAAAATTGAATATACCCGTGTCGGACACATACTCGTATCCGACACTCACACCCGAGTCCGAGTAACATAAGTTGATGATTTACCATGGATACAGGATACAGTTGCGGTTTAAGTATTCTTTAATTTCTTCGCATTTAAATAAGCAATGCTTTTAGATTATTTCCCTTTAGTGTGCAGTGTCTATATATTGTCTAAGACGACCCATATGCAGGTATTTTATGTATGATGGTCTAAAACACTCCTGCCTGGAAGGAAATCATATAGTCAACATCTTTTCTTTCTCAAAAGCCTATGGGATGATGGGATGGCGAGTTGGATATGTAAGTAACAACATTGCGAGACAAGACTTTTTTTTTTCTCCACAAGATAAATTGCATAAATCTTTGGTTATTAGATCGTTCATCCAGGAAATTATTCTATGATTATAAAACCATTTCTGTTTTTTCTTTTTCTTTTCTTAATGAAAATTGTTTTTCTTTTCTTGCTCATTGATATTCATCTCAAGTTCTAAAAGCAATTGCTACATTTTTTGGGTGATATTATATTTCCAAATAGAACTTACAAGTTACAATCATAATCAAGTAACTATATATATATATATATCACATAATTCATCGGCGAAAGTAATTACTTTTTGAGAAATGCTGCTTATCTAGTAGATTTCAAGAAGACCTTAGCACCAGAACAGAGTTATCTCATAGTCTTCTAGCCAAAGAAAGAAAAAAATGAATAAGGAAAGAAAACAAAAAGGTAAAAGGGTTCTCTTAATCAGGGGAAAGAACTGTTCCTCTCTTGTACATCCAAAAAGGGTAAAACAAAAAATTGTTTATTTGTGTATACTGATACTTTCATTTGAGGACAATACTTATCAAAATTGTTTTATCTTGTAACCGCCATATTCTTCATAATTTACCATGAAGTATTTGTATCTATTTTTTTTGCACTTAGTCAGCCAGCATGGATGCATGCAGATTGCGTACCCTGCAGAAGTAGAAGGTCTTGCAACTCAACTTCTGAAAGTTCAAGACAACATACCTATCTGTGCTTCGATAATTTCCCAGCGACTTGCCTTTCACTCTTTAGAAGTGGGACCTGAATGGGTTCTTGATCGAGTCAAGGATCTTGTAAAGAATCGCGAAATAGTTGTAGAAGCACTCTCACCATTAGGGGAACGTGCTGTACAGGGTGGAGAAGGTGCAATTTACTTGTGGGCAACGCTACCAGAGAAATACGTTGACGATGTCAAGGTTGTTCACTGGCTTGCTAACAGGCATGGGGTGGTTGTGATCCCAGGAACTGCATGTGGATCCCCAGGGCATTTGAGGATTTCCTTTGGTGGGCTGATAGAGGACGACTGTAGAGCAGCTGCAGAGAGGCTGAGGAGAGGATTAGACGAATTGGTGAAAGATGGAATTGTGCAGTAACTGTATTTTACATTTAATTGAAGTACATAATTGGATCCATCCACCAGTTTTAAGTTATAGAACTGGTTGATTTGAATAATTGGAGGGTGTCTACCTGCTAAGTTGCTCAAAGTTAGAGCTGCAGCTTCAGTTATGTATACTCGAAAAGTACTTCCACAGATCAGATGCATACGTAAATTGCGCAGATTGATGTTTAATACATGCAAACACTTTACAGTTTTTGAAGAGCTGAATTCCACGTAAACTCCAAAGTCTTAATGTTGGCAATGCCATGAGAGTGTAGCAGTGTAATATCCAGAAGGTGTTGCTACTCTACTCTGCCTTAGGCAAGTTGATGCTGGGAAAGCTGACCAATCTTCTTATTCTTTGGGGGCTAACGGCTAAGCATCTTTGATGGTGGTTCAGTTTCATTTTTTGCATTCACAAGTTGTCATTTGGTTGTTTGTTTTTCACATGGACAGCATCTGCCATCTAGTTTGTGTTTGTTTCTAGAACAGCAGCATGTTCTTGGGAAAATTCGCATCAGGACCAGTGAATAAAAAATCGGACCGGACCGGCCGGGCGGATTGGTTGAACCGGGAATCAGTGGCCTATCCGGTCTGGCGGGTGTAATAAAATTGGATTTAATCGAATCGGTCAAAAATCGGTTTAACCGGTAAAAAACCGGAAAAAATCAGGAAAAAATCATTTTTTTTAATTATTTTTTTCAAAAATGTTTTTTTTTGTAAGTAATGAGAATTGAACCCATAACCTCTTGGAATTATACTAAAGATCATATTATTTATTATTTACTATATTTAATATTTATTTAACATTAAAAATATTTAAAAATTTTATTTAAAGTGTTTAACCGATTCAACCGGTTGAATAAAAAATCGGAGGTCACGTCAATTTGACCTTCGGTCCTTTTTTTTCAACTTTGCATCAGGTTACACATTCTTATCTGATGAAGTAGATTGCAAGTTGAAAAGGGAAAAGAAAAGAAAACATTACTATAATCTTTGTTGAAGTGAATGGGGTGGGAGCTTGATTTCATTTACTCTTGTTTATTTGTATCAGTTAATGAGAAATTTAGAGGTCAAAAATTCAAATGTCCTTTGGCTATAGCTACCCCGCCAAAATATGAAAAGAAAAAAAATTGAACTAGATGGGCGGATTGGTTCAATTAGAAATCAAAGACATTTAATTTGGTATATATTTTAGAATCGATTATTTTGTGAGTTGGTAAGAATTGGGGTTTTTTCTATATAAATATAGCCAAAAAAAAAAATTTCCAAAATACCGATCATTTTAGATTATTTCCCAAAATACGCTGGTTTTAAAATTAGCTGGGAAATCGCCACCCCCCATGGCGATTTCCCAGCATCAAAATATTGATTTTGGCTAAAAATACCAAGGAAAATCGCCATGGGGGGTGGCGATTTCCCTTGGTGTTTTTTTCAAAATTTGCTAAAAATACCAAGGGAAATCGCCACCCCCATGGCGATTTCCCTTGGTATTTTTAACCAAATTTGTAAAAAGGATGAAGGGAAATCACCATGGGGGGTGGCGATTTCCCTTCATGTAATTTTTTTTTTAATTTATAAACAAATTTTAATTTTATTTTTTAATTTGTAAATTTTATTTTTTAAATTTAAAAATTATAAATTAAATTAAATTTCTTATTAAATTTAAATATGGAAAATTTTGTTTCTTATAAAAATTAAAAAAACAAAATAATATTTCTTCTTAAATTTGTATATCAAAAATTATATTTGTAAGTTTTGTTTTAATTTTAAAAATTTGTAAGTTTAGTTTTTTAATTTTAAAATTTATAAATTAAATTAAAATAATTTTTTTATAATTTTAAAAATAAAGAAATTTCGTAAGGTATATTTTATTATTTAAAATTTATGAACAAATTTTTTTAAATTTTGTTAATTGATTTGTATTAGATAAAAATAAAAAACAAACAAAAAAACTTGCATTACATTTTCATAAGCAAACAAGTGAAATTCTGGAAAGCAGAAAAAAAATTTTCTAGATAAGACTGATGATATAGGTTTTTAGACAGGTTTCAGCTATATTTCCAGTCCATCAAATGGTGCAGAAAATATTGGAACTTGATTCTTTCTGCAATGGATAAGACTGATGATATAGGTTTTTAGACAGGTTTCAGCTATATTTCCAGTCCATCAAATGGTGCAGAAAATATTGGAACTTGATTTTTTCTGCAATGGATAAGACTGATGATATAGGTTTTTAGACAGGTTTCAGCTATATTTCCAGTCCATCAAATGCTGCAGAAAATATTGGAACTTGATTCTTTCTGCAATGGATAAGACTGATGATATAGGTTTTTAGACAGGTTTAAGCTATATTTCCAGTCCATCAAATGGTGCAGAAAATATTGGAACTTGATTTTTTCTGCAATGGATAAGACTGATGATATAGGTTTTTAGACAAGTTTCAGCTATTTTCCAGTCCATCAAATGCTGCAGAAAATATTGGAACTTGATTTTTTCTGCAATGGATAATACTGATGATATAGGTTTTTAGACAGGTTTCAGCTATATTTCCAGTCCATCAAATGCTGCAGAAAATATTGGAACTTGATTCTTTCTGCAATGGATAAGACTGATGATATAGGTTTTTAGACAGGTTTAAGCTATATTTCCAGTCCATCAAATGGTGCAGAAAATATTGGAACTTGATTCTTTCTGCAATGGATAAGACTGATGATATAGGTTTTTAGACAAGTTTCAGCTATTTTCCAGTCCATCAAATGCTGCAGAAAATATTGGAACATGATTTTTTCTGCAATGGATAAGACTGATGATATAGGTTTTTAGACAGGTTTCAGCTATTTTCCAGTCCATCAAATGCTGCAGAAAATATTGGAACTTGATTCTTTCTGCAATGGATGAGACAAATGATGGGATTTATCAATCATATTTTGCATTGAATAAGTTATAACTTTTTCAGTCAAATAGTCCTAGGCAGAATATCAGAATCAGATTTCATCCTATACAAAGGATGGGATTTGTCATCTGGTACAACATAATGAACCATTATAAATTCATAATACTTATGAAGGTTTACAATACCCCCTACAACAGTTTTTCAATCAGATTTTTCCTGAGTGCTAAAACCTCCTCATTCTCATTCTCATCCTTCTATATTTCTTCTTTCTTTTGCTACACAACATGAGCAATAGAGTGATCGCATTGGTCTACTATAATGGCCAAATTCATAATACTGACGAAGGTGCTACCTTTGATTGTGAACGTCCAAAAAGTTTTCGTGTTGAAGACGACGTCACATTAGAGGAACTGAAGCTGCAAATTCATACAAAAATTAAAGCTGGAACTAGAAAAAGAGTTTCAGAGGTTAAGTACAGGCATCCTCTTTCTATTGGTGAAGGATGTGTCCGATATAGAACATTTCCACTTGAAGATGATGATGATTTCAGATGCATGTTTTATGCTCATGAGACATTTACAAATGTTGGTGTCCTTGAGTTATATGCTGACATAGATGATGTTGACGATGATTGCGGCCCTTCAAATGTTCGCACAACAGAAAACTTTCCCATAGAAGATTATGATTCTGGGTCGTTCTATGTTCACACTACATACGACGTTCCCACAAAAGAAGTCGTGCCCTTATCTCAAGCTACAACTTTTCAGACTTCATTAGTCTCACAAACCCTAATTCCTACTACCCTCGAAGATGAGCCAGCTGGTGTTGATCCTCTTCGTCCACGTGGAGTCCATGGTGAAGATGTTGGTGAATTTAGTGAGCAGGAAGAGGATGCTGAATTCGTAAGTGATGACAATACTGATTCTGACCCAGACGTCGTCCCTGCTGAGATCAACACTCATGGAGATATCAACACTCATGGAGATATCAACACTCATCGAGATATTCCCCCATATCATGCTGCATCCCATATGCATACACTGGATTTGGAGGCAATGCATGTGCTGGAATTTCCAGAGTATGCTCATACATTAGCTATGCCTCTGACATTTGATCCATCTGCAGTTGATCTGTGTGTTGGGTTATAATTCCCAACGAAAGAGGCTGTGCTTTCAGCTATCAAGCACTATAACATCAAAAACTCTGTAGATTACAGAGTAATTGAATCTGAGCCGACGAAATATTATGCCAAGTGCGTAATGTATGGGAATGGGTGTAATTGGAGAATAAGGGCAACTTTTATGAAGAAGAAACATCTATGGGAGATTAGAAAATATGAAGGGCCTCATACTTGCACATCGGGGAGGATTTCACAAGATCATTGCAAGTTAGATTGTAACATGATCTGTTCATGCATTTTGTCATTGGTCCAAGCAAATCCGGAGATTTCCGTTTCAGTTTTGATCGCTGAGATGCGAATCCGGTATGGATACATCACCTCCTACAAGAAAACATGGCAAGCAAAGCAAAAGGCAATTGTTCGAGTATTTGGCGATTGGGAAAGATCGTACAATGAGCTACCTAAATGGTTAGGTGCAATGCAACATTTCGTGCCTGGTACAATTGTGGAATTGCAAACGGTACCTGCATATCACGGTGATCGACTGGTCCAGGGTAAGAGAATATTCCATCGACTATTTTGGACATTTAAGTCGTGCATTGAAGGGTATCCGTATTGTAAACCTATTGTGCAAATAGATGGTACTTTCTTATATGGAAAATACAAATGCACATTATTGTTAGCTATTGCACAAGATGGCAACCGAAACATACTGCCAATTGCCTTTGCCATTGTGGAGGGTGAGACAACAGAGGCTTGGTCATTCTTTCTCAGTAACTTGCGCAGACACGTGACAAAACAGCCTGGCATTTGCTTGATGTCTGATCGACATGAAGCCATCAAAGCTGCGATTAGACGCGATGGTGGATGAAATCCTCCACATGCATATTCAGTGTACTGCATTCGACACATTGCAGCGAACTTTATGAAAAAGTTTAACAATAAGGAATTGCGTCGACAAATTGTTAACATGGGTATGGAATCAAATCATAGTTATTTTATCTCTTATATTTCGTTTAGCATATAAAATAATATTGAAATTCACAAGTTTTTTGTTTTAAAATTTATTAGGATACGAGTTGAGGCGACCGAATTTTCATTTCATGTATGACAATCTTTGTGGAGAAAATGCAGAGGCGGCTAATTGGCTTGATAGGATCCCCAAGGAGAAGTGGGCGCAGTCATATGATCAAGGAAGGCGTTATGGCCATATGACAACCAACCTAGCTGAATCTATCAATTCGGTGTTGAAGGGAACGCGTCATCTTCCCATTACTGCTTTAGTGCAATCAACATATTATAGGTTGGCTGCACTTTTTGTTAAGATGGGGAACAAGCAAATTGCCATGATGGAGGGAGGGCACACATATTGTGAAACAGTCACACAAGCTATGCAAGAAAATCGCAGGAAAGCTAACTCCCACATTGTTCGTAATTTTACGCGAACAAATCAATCTTTTCTGGTTGAAGAGTTAGTTGCCCCACAAATATAATTTTTGATATACAAATTTAAGAAGAAATATTATTTTGTTTTTTTAATTTTTATAAGAAACAAAATTTTCCATATTTAAATTTAATAAGAAATTTAATTTAATTTATAATTTTTAAATTAAAAAAATAAAATTTACAAATTAAAAAAAAAATTAAAATTTGTTTATAAATTAAAAAAAAAATTACATGAAGGGAAATCGCCACCCCCCATGGCGATTTCCGTTCATCCTTTTTACAAATTTGGTTAAAAATACCAAGGGAAATCGCCATGGGGGGTGGCGATTTCCCTTGGCATTTTTATCAAAATTTGAAAAAAACACCAAGGGAAATCGCCACCCCCCATGGCGATTTCCCTTGGTATTTTTAGCCAAAATCAATATTTTGATGCTGGGAAATCACCAGGGGGGGTGGCAATTTCCCAGCTAGTGTTAAAACCAGCGTATTTTGGGAAATAATCTAAAAAGATCGATATTTTGGGAATTTTTTTTTAGCTATATTTATATAAAAAAACCTAAGAATTGGTTGAACTAGTAAAACCCGTTCTTTTTTAATTTTTAATATTCTTTTGTAAGTGGTAACATTTGATAGTTTAGAGTATGTTTGTTTCACTGAAATGATTTAAGAAAAATGATTTTTACATTTTTTTAGTGTTTGGTTGACGAAAAATTGATTGTTCGACGAAAAATTGATTGGTCAACGAAAAACGATTTGCTAGTCAACGAAAAATAAGGTTTTTTTTAATTATAAAAATATAAGACTCGAGCCAAATATAAGATAATTTTTTGAAAAGAACAGCCATGAGTAGGGTTATTCAAATCGAAATTTGGACATCATATTTTAGATCGAAACTTAACTTGACTCAAACCAAATATTATTATATTAGTAAAAGTATTTATTTTTAATTATGAAATATATAAAAATATAAAAATATTAATATAAACATATTTTAATATTGTAATTTTCAATATTTTATTTAAATATTATTAAGCCTACATATTTATATTTTAATTATATAATATAATAATTATATTTTAATAATAAATAATAGATTATTAATATAATGATTATCATTTATTATTTTAATAAAAATACTATTTCATATAACAATATCATTATTTTAATAATAAATTGTAACACTATAAATATTTTAAAATTTAAATAATATTTTTAATATTTTATTGAAAAATGTTTTTATATTACTATTTTAATAATAAATGTATATAAATTATACTTTATAAATATTTAATAATAATTTTTTTTTGGTATAAAAAGATTATTATTTTAATAGTATAAATATTAATTAATAGAAATAATATTTTAATAATTATTAGAACACTTTAAATATTTTAAAATATTAATATAATTAATGTTTAATAATAAATAATATTAGTATTTTTTTAATAATAAATATTTAATATTTATGTCATATTACTATTTGAAAAAAGTAGAAGTAATATTTTAATAATAATTATATTAATATAAATAATATTTTAATATTTATATCAATATTACTATTTGAAAAAATAAAATAATATTTTATAATAATTATATTAATATAAATAAAATTTAATAATTATTATATTAATAGAAATAATATTTTAATAATAATTATAATATTTTAAATATTAATATAATTAATGTTTTAATAATAAATAGTATTATTTTAAGTATTTAATATTAATATAATATTTTAGTATTAAATATTATTATTAAAATATGAATATTTTAGTAATCTCTTAATCTTATACTAAATATCATACCATTTAGCCAAATGAATTTTTATTAAATATTTACTACATTTAATATTTAATTATTTTTAATATTTAATAATTTTAATTGAATTAATCAATTCAATCGATTGTTTAAACCGATGATTGAAAACTAAAAAGGAAAAAATCAAAATCGAAAGCGTAATAGCTTTGTGTTCATGATGGGCCCTGCCTTTAGTTCAACTTCCGTTATTGGGTCCACCAAAACCAACGGCCTAAAACTCCAATAATAAAAAAAAAAACCCAAAACTACATTTTCGTTATTTCCTCCCTCAATCTCCCCCCTCGCCCTCCTTCCCCACCGTTTAAAGTCGCCGTCAAAGCTCGCCATTCCACTAATCTAAACGGAAAACAGGAAAAAAATTTGTTCTTCAAATTACAAACCCTCGAATTTAGGAGTTTTTTTTTTTGGGTGGGGAAATCGAAATGGTAGGGAATTCGCTAGCTGGATTACAAGAACACTTGAAATTGGCTCGAGAATACGCTCTCGAAGGCCTCTACGACACTTCCATTATCTTCTTCGATGGCGCCATTGCTCAGATCAACAAGTACTTTTCTTCCTCTTTTTACTTTCATCTCATTTTCTGTAATTCCTGCCCTTCACAATTTTTTTTGTTTCTATCTTTTTCGGCTCTAAATTTGGAATTTTTATACCTTGTTTTGATTCGCAACTAGTTTAGTTGAACTGTTAAATAGTTCAGTTAATTTTTTTTTGTTTGATTTGTGTTTTTTTTGTTTGATTTGTGTTTTTTTTAAAGTGTTTGGGCGAAAAAAGCAAAAAAAAAATGTTAACTTTATCCGCTGAGGATTTTTTTTTTTCTTTTTTCAAGTTGCCAATTATAAGAAAATGAATTTTAGATACAAAGTTATAATGTTTTATTTTATTGGGTCATAATTTAGTTATTGCTTTCAAAATTTTGATTAAAAAATGTATTATGAATTTTTTTTTTTTCAGAACTATATTTGTTTCAGTATTCATACTGCATCATGTCAAATTGTCAATGGTATACACGAAATAAATGAAAAACCCAATTAAATTATGCAATGAATAAGTATCGTGATACGTTTTGCTACTGACCATTTTCAAGAAATTGATATTTTTGTAACTATTATTTGAGTTAATTCACTAAAATTATTGATTTCTGTTATACATTTAGGCATCTAACCACACTTGATGACCCGCTAAGTCGTGCGAAATGGATGAATGTAAAGAAAGCACTATCAGAGGAGACAGAAGTTGTGAAGCAATTGGATGCCGAGAGAAGGTCATTTAAGGAAGCTCCCAATGGGCGGCGTCCTTCTTCTCCACCTATTCATGCTAAGTCTTCTTTTGTATTCCAACCATTAGATGAATACCCGACTTCATCTGGTGCTCCAATGGATGATCCTGATGTGTGGAGGCCTCCAAGTCGGGACACTACAAGTAGAAGACCTGCGAGGGCTGGTCAAGTGGGCACAAGGAAATCACCCCAAGATGGGACTTGGGGTCGTGGTAATACGAGAACAGGTACAACTGGCCGTGGTGCGAAGGCTGGTGGTTCGAGTAGAACTAACACAGGGGTCAGAGCATCTACCACTGGGAAGAAGGGTACTGGTTCGGGGAAATCTAACAAAGGAGATTCGGCAGTAAGTTCAGTTGACAAAAAGTTTGCATGTTAATTTTAACTTATTACTATCTTTGGAGTTTGAGATTTCAATATAAAGCTTAACATGTTTCGGTTCACTTGTCATGTATGTGGCAAATTTGCTATTAATAACTGAAACCTCCTTAATGTAATCCCAAATAATTATTGTGACATGAACAGTTTTTGCTATTTTGAAGTTAAATTATTTTATTTTGATGTTCTCAACTTTCTGGTGATTGATTTTCTTGTGCAATTTTTTTAGAATGGTGATGCTGAAGATGGAAAGTCAAAGAGGTTGCAGTATGAGGGACCTGATCCAGATTTGGCTGCAATGCTGGAAAGGGATGTTTTAGAAACCAGTCCTGGAGTACGGTGGGACGATGTTGCTGGTTTGACTGAAGCAAAAAGGCTTTTAGAGGAAGCTGTCGTACTTCCTTTATGGATGCCTGAATATTTTCAGGTACTTGCTGCAGTTGCAGCTGAATTATTATTATAGTATCATTTGGTAGAGGGCATATAATATTGCCAGATCGATTCTTGTTTCTTTCACATAATACGGTGTAAATACTACATATATTATTTCTTATGACTTCATTGGCTTGATTTTGCATTCAATTAAGGGATATAATGACAGTAATCTAAGTCTATTTTTCTGTATATATATTTTTAGGGACTATGGAAAAGTCATTAAGACAGACTTAGTTTTGTTTCCAAAATTCTAGAAAATTACAAAAAATTACTTTTCTGCATATTTTTTTCTGCTATTTAAATATGTTTATTCTGACATGAACTGCTGGACAGGATGAATTATTTTATTATTGTTTTTGTCTTTAGGGAATTAGGAGACCATGGAAAGGTGTTCTTATGTTTGGGCCTCCTGGAACTGGCAAAACTCTTCTGGCTAAAGCAGTTGCCACTGAGTGCGGGACAACTTTTTTCAATGTTTCCTCTGCTACATTAGCCTCAAAGTGGCGTGGGGAGAGTGAGCGCATGGTCCGGTGCTTGTTTGATCTTGCAAGAGCTTATGCACCTAGTACAATTTTTATTGATGAGATTGACTCTCTTTGCAATGCCCGTGGGTAAGTTTGCTGCTTGCTACTATGCACTTTGGCTGTTATCTTGGCAGTAGCTTTCATTTCTTCTTGATGTTCAGAGTTCCTATATTTCTGTGCATATTTAGCATGAGGGGAGGAGAGGGGGGGGGGGGGGGGGCGGATGTGCGTGTCGGTATTTCAACGTTTAACTTAATATTTCATGGATATGCGTACTCCTTTTTTCTTCAACACTTCATTTGTGTATTTACTGATGCATTGAACTCTCTCTCTCTCTCCCTTTATGCCATCAGCTTTTGCATACCTTTAAATAAAGTCCTCGATGTTTGATTTATTCTTCCCTAATGTTGTCTGACTCTTGATTTTGAATGCATTTTTTTGTATAGGGCTTCTGGGGAGCATGAATCATCTAGAAGGGTAAAATCTGAACTTCTTGTTCAGGTAGATGGTGTAAATAATACTGGCACGAATGAAGATGGTAGCCGTAAGATAGTAATGGTTTTGGCTGCAACTAACTTCCCATGGGACATAGATGAGGCTCTCAGGTTGGTTCTGTTTATGTTTGATATGTTTTACTTTTAATTTTTTTTCTCTCCTTTTCAATTGACTGGATATCTTATTTGCACCAAGTCATATATTTGAGGGACTTATCATTCAAGTTAGTAGTTGACACTTGTTGTATCTAATTGTTCTTCATGCAATGTAGGAGGCGGCTGGAAAAGCGTATATATATTCCTCTGCCAAAATTTGAGAGTCGTAAAGAGCTTATTCGGATCAATTTAAGAACAGTTGAGGTAAATTACTCTCACTAATATATGAATAAGCATGTGATTGTTTTAAGGCTTTATGATATGATTATTTTCTTTGTTGTGTCTTTTGTCATGCCATATTGGATTTGTTTTATTGATATTTAGTTTTACTTTAGCTATAAGTTATTCATGTGATGGATCATGGATCAATAAGATAAAAAGTAGCTTTGGTAGCATAATGGGGATACTGGAACTTAAAATCTTTCTTTTGGGAGCCAAATAGAAGCTTATATATGAACCATCCGAAACGTAGATGATTTAAATGTTTTTAGAAATATTATAATAGATAGGTTATATCTCACATAAAACTAATTTCTTCATTAACTTGTCTAATGATTGCAAGAAATTCCACAGCAAAGTAGTTTCATTTTTTGGGTGACAGTGGTGGATGTGAGAGAATGAAGTGAAGAGGACAGTGAAAGCGCAAATTTATCATATCTAGTGCCCCCCTTGATTTCACCAAATTGTCACACTTAACTTTTATGTTGATATAATTAAACAATAAATATAATTTAAAAAATTTTAGTAGATTTTTTGCGCTGGTAGTATTGATTCTAGCATTATATCCGTCATTCGAAAAAACTAAAAATTGTTTTGATGGGTCCATGTCATTATGTCAACATAAAATTTTAATAGAAAACAGAAACATCGTAATGATTTTGTTTTTAGAGGAGGGAGGGAGGGAGGGATGGAGGGGGGGGGGGGAGATGTCATGCTACCGCCATGGAAGATCCACCACTGCATTTTGGCATTGCTGACAGAAACATTAGCAAGGCACACCTGAAGGCTGAAGGCTTTCTGTTACTCCAGTTTCCATGCAAATGATCCCTGAAAAGCGTTGGCTCAATGTTGTCAAGGGCACAAGGTGCACTCTAGGCGTTAGAATCCTTATATTGCCTCAGGCGCAAGGCGCAAAAAAAAAAAAAAAACGCTCGCCTGAGTGAAGTAAGACGCAATATATATATGTGTGTTTATATATATATATATAATAAGCTTAAGATATATAATTATGATAATAAACTCTAAAGAGTGATCCAATTTATCTACAAAACATGCACATTTTTTGTTGTGTAATATGTATGATTTTCTTATGGTTCCATGTCTGTTGTTGAATACTCAAATATTGAGAAGTAGAGAGTTTGATACTATGTCCTTTCTTACTAGTAAAGGTACATCTAATGAAAAAAGTTAAAATAAAAAAAATTAAAAATAACTTCAATCAGGCGGGTTTTTTTTTACGCCTATCGTCTTACCTGGTGCGCCTGATCAAATGCGCCTCGCCCGAAAGGGTCTGAGGTGTTTTTGTTATCTAATGCTAAGGCGTAAGGTGTAGGCGCACCTAGGTGCATGCCTTGACAACACTGCATTGGTCATTGGCCAGTATACTATGCTTGAGTTTCAGTCTGCCATTCATTGTGCTTTTGAACATCATACATCAAAGACTGTCTGTAGCTTGAAAAGGTTAGCTTGTCTGTTTATAATCTGCCAGGAAGATTACGAGGTCCTGAAAGCCAAACACTTGGCTTTTGTTTGTTTAAGCTGCTTTTTTACACCTCGATGCTACGTTAGTCTTTTCTAATTTAATATATATATTTGTATCCATGTACTCCTCCTCATTGTTGTTTAATTATACTATGAATTTTAATAATTTATGCTAACATTACGTTGTTTTCTATTTAATGATATTGGTATGTATATGTGGCAGGTGGCCTCTGACGTGGATATTGATGAAGTGGCTCATAGAACAGAGGGATATAGTGGGGATGATCTCACAAATGTTTGCCGTGATGCTTCCTTGAATGGCATGAGGCGTAAAATAGCTGGAAAGACACGTGATGAGATTAAGAACATGTCCAAAGATGAGATTTCAAAGGATCCCGTTGCCATGTGCGACTTTGAAGAAGCCTTGTCGAAGGTCCAGCGAAGTGTTTCTCAAGCCGATATTGAGAAGCATGAAAAATGGTTTGCCGAATTTGGATCAGGATAACGAAATTTGAAAGCCATTTTCAGGCTGATATGTTGTTTGCTTTCCTGATATGTTTATCGAAAGGGTGTTCATTGTTATTTCTTACATTTCCGGGCATTTTGTTTGTTCCTTTGAAGGTGGCTGATTGTTTGTAATCAGAGTGTCACGATAGTTCTTACATTGTTGTGCTGTTTGTGTCTATAATCTCATCGATGTAACCTCATCATTGTTCACTAATTTTATCAGTAAACTGTTCATTTTATCAAAATCCCATATTTGTAAACATCTAGAGATACTGCAAACATGCAAGAGTCCCTCTTTCTCCTTAGTTTGTTATTTCCTACAAGCAACATATCTGAAATGACCAGTGACACTGAACTCAGTCCAGATTAGTTTGAAAAATAGATGGACCATCGTCTTGTTTTTATTATTTTTTGGTACGAAGAAAAATCAAGAAATTTACAAGTATTAAGAATTGTTTTGCAAAAATCTATTTCTTTAAGAGAAGTGGATGAAACATTTGGTTAAGTCTTAATTAACCTTCGTTCTTTCGGCATATTAAGTTGGATAAGTAAGAGTTGAACCTAAGACTTAATTTGATACCCTTGGTTTATTGTTTTCCAGGAACAACAAAATTACGAAAAATCTCAGTCAGCCAAAGTGGAAGGCCCCTATGAGAATCAAGATAGATAAGCTAACACGCTTGTCTGGTCCCTTGATCTGCCTTTATTAACTATAAATACGTCTAAATGTCTTCACCAACTTGCTGCTCCCAACACCAATGGATAGTTGGAATATCAATCTCACTCTCTTTTCTTTCCTTCTTCTTCTTCTTCTTCTCTTCTCTTTCTCTACTTCAACTGTAACAGCCACAATTTCACATGTAACATTAAATCCATCCCAAGGTAACACCCCCTTTAATTAATTCTTCATAAACATTTCCAGATATAGATGGTGGGATTTGGATTCTGCTAAGCTTGATGTTTTTATCAGTTGATGATGATGATGGAACATGTTGCAGATAATATTGTTTGTTCGTTTATAAATTGTGGGCAAGGAACATGTAAGGCTTCCAACAATTCGCTGCTTGGATTTGACTGCCAATGTAAACCTGGTTGGAAAAACATTCAGATTGGTCCTTTGACCTTCCCCTCTTGTCTTATTCCTAACTGTCAGTTTGTTTCTCACCATCTCTTTAATTTTCTCTCTACTCATTTCATATATCTACATCTCTCTCTCTCTCTCTCTCTATATATATATATATATATATATGTTGTCTTCCTTAAATTTATATATTGCCAAAGAAATGTAAATTGTGGGGAATTAGGAAGATCAAAGGTGCATGGGGGAAAATAGACATGTTTGTTCGTCAAATTTTACTTAATTCCTTTCACTCTGCCTAACATTTGCCTAACTTTGGCAGCTTCTTAATTATCTTTACAAAAAATACTGGCATGATAATTGAGCTTGTGACATTTAAGTATATACAGCTCTTAATTCATAATCTTTACTAAATTTGGTACGAGGGTTTAGAGAAAGAACATTATTAGCTTGAATTTGCATATCTATTATTTTCAGAGGGAGCTCAAAGGAAGAAAATTAATACCATTATTTAATTATTTACTCAACAATTTGCAGGCACGGTTGATTTTCTTTGTGGCAAATTAGGATCTTCATCACCCCCACCACCCCCAGCTTCTCTTCCACCACCAGCAAATCAAACTAACCGTATATATAAATCATATTTTCATTTCCATGTTCGAAAAATACTATATATGCCAACTAAAGGACAAAGAAACTATATATATATATATATATATATATATATATATATTTCTTATTTTTTTTTTTACACAGATTGTGATCTTGTTTGGTGTGGTGATGGGAAATGTATGAGTAATGGAACTGGACATATCTGCCACTGCAATCAAGGCTCAGAGAATTTGTTTAATTCCTCTGGCCTAGCTTGTTTTAAACCATGTAAGTTGGCTTCTTCCCCCCCCCCCTTCCCCTCTCTTGATCTTATTAGGTTAAACCTAATCAAAAAATAGACTTTGTTTGGTGTTAAAAAGAGGTTTTTGGAAGGTGTTATGGATAAAGGGAAGTGTATTTTGTGTTGTTTAACCAAGCCAATAATTAAAGGATAATGGGAGTTTAAATATGTAATTTATGAAATTTCTTGCTCCAGGCTACTTTGGAGCTAACTGTCAGGGCCTTGGGTTAGACCTGCCGCTGGGGCATCGGCAACCACCACTACCACCATCTACTAGTTCAAGCCCATATGCCAAGGGTAACTATTTTTAAGCATTTAATTTTTTTTTTATTTACCTATTTTAAGCTTTACATATGTAGTAATCTAAATATTTTTTTTTATATAAATAAAACAAAAAATATGCTTAGATATCACTATTTATTTACATATTAAAAAAGGGTTCATTATTTCAAACCAATTGGGCCCAAAATTTAAGCCTATTCAATCCCTTTGGGCTAGTAGATTTACAATATTTAACCCATTTTAACTACCCTTGTGATATGTTACTAATATTATCATCATTATTGATCATTAGACTTGTCCAATGTTGGATTATTCATTTACTTCGGTCTATAAATTGGATCGAGTTTAAAATAAAATATTTTAAATCCTAGTTGACCTGTTTTGGTCTGAATTATTTTAATAAATAAAAAGTTATTTAATTTAAACTTAATTATAAAAATTTATAAATATCAATAATTTAATATATTTTAAACATAAAACAAAATTTTCAAACCCGATAAACCGGGCTAAGCAGAGCCTTAAACAAACAATTTTTTTACTATTCGAACCTGGCCCGACTCGACCTGACTCATGAACAACGTTATTGATCATTACAGCTAAACATGTTAACTAGATTTTTTTTTTTAACCCTATAGTTCTCAGTTTTATAGCCTTCTATTTTGATTATTACTTGGAATTTCGATATCGAAATCTTGCTTTCTACTGATCATTATAGCTAAACATGCATATATTATAGGATTGAAGAGTGTGTCAAATTGCTCCGGAAGTCTTTGCGGACTAACCGTAATAGCCGTTGTCGTAGCAGCCTTCCTACCATGGTTTTAGAGAAGAAAAATGATTTGCAGACATTCAACAACATTGGCAATTAATTTTTTTTTTTATAACAATTATGAGTTTTCCTTTTCTTTAAAAAATATGTTCATGATTACTATGATTTTATTATATGACAAGATCATATCGAAATGTTTGAGAGAAACATATATAAAGAATAAAATTTATTGATGCAAAAATTGTTGACTGATCTGTTATCAAAAATTGTCTATTTTAAAAGCCTGATAAATTATATTCACGATTTTATCTTTCAAAGGAAAATGATAAGTCATTATTCCACGATCCAAATTTTAACTATTGGCGATGTATAATTTATCTTTGTCGACAGGATTAATTTGGATTTGTGGCACAACAAATGACCTCTAGAATGCTGGGAAAAAGAAAAAGAAATGGCTTGTCTTCGAATCTTATATGCCCCAGGCTCAAACCCAGCCCAGCTTTATGAACATTATTATATTATTATATCCATCATCTCTACATCAACAAAAGTGTTCGGAAATCTTTTTGTTTTTTTTTTTTATAAAAAATTTACTACTGTTTAAATACTTTTTAATTAAGTTAGCGGTAATTTTGGTATTAAGCTTAAGCAATTTTTTACAAATTTTTTAGGCTTACAATTACATATCTTGTATCAATTATCATATTTGATCTCCTTAATAGGCCATGCGAGTTTGTTTTTAAAAGTCATAATAACAAAAAAATTATTAATTAAATGATAAACATCTTTTTTTTTTTTGTTGTACAAGAGCAAGTATTATGGCTTGAACCTATGATTTCTACCTCAATTTCAAATCCATCCTTGTTACGGTTTTATACATATTCGAAAATGAAATATTAGTTATTTTCCACTTTGATAAATTATTTGGTTTTAAAATTTTGTTAATTTAAAAAAAATAAAATAATAATAAAACAAGTTTTAGGGTTTCCTCTATCAATGCCCTGTAAAAAAGAGAGTGGCTAAATAAAGCTGATCACTGCAAATGCTGTAAAGTTTTGAACTGAAAAAAAAGTTTAGCAAAATTATTAAAAAAAAGAAAAAAAAGTTGACAAAGGCTTCCATTTAGGAACATTCAATCACCCTAGAGTTCATGTACTTCATCCTAGAACGATCCATTTTATTTTTTTTAACAGAGACCGAAGTAAAGTAATAAATATCGTATTGATGGACGTATAATTTTTATTTTGATGTTGATATATATTGATATCGGTGTATTTTAATATACCGTTTCAAATTTATCAATTTTTTTCAAATTTTTTTTTTTTCATATAGACTATTTTCAAATTCTCTAATAAAATATATATTATGTACATATGCAAATATAAATTTTAAAATTTTAAATATTTAATATCCAAAATTTTTAAACATCAAATAAATAAAATAAATATAAAAATTAAAAAAATAATAAATTATTATTAATTATATTCAATAGCCTAATTTAATGAACATATTTATTTTTAAATAAAATACAAAAAATAAAAAATGGACATGACAAAAAATATTAAAAAAAATTAAATAAGTGAATTTTTTTTAAAGAAATAAAAAAACTAAAATTTTGTATTAATCAATACGGAACGATGCGTACCGATACTGATCGATATATATCGATGTGAATAATACAAAAATCAAAATGATATAATACTGATATTATTTTGATTTTTTTCAAAATCAATATGTATCAATCGATAGCAATATGATAACGACCGAACTGCACTGAAGTCCCAGAGGAAAAAGATTAAAACTTAATGGGTTTGGGTACAAGAGCAATATCCAACGAAATCATCCTAGAAGAGGACAAGGCATGTCCCCAAGGAAGATCCTTTCCTTACTAATGGAAGAACCAGTTTTATCTCTACTTTTGTTCTTTCTATTGTCTTCTTCAATGCTTCTTGTCATTTCTTCTGTGTTTTGACATGGAAACCATTTGCCAGGAACTAAACTAATGTCATGTTCTCATCAAAAAACCAAAAAAATAAAATAAATCCTATTGTCATTAATTTTCTTGTGAGTTAATGTGCTTAATTTCTTCACCTTTGTTTTTTTTTTTTCATGCTTCTTTGTAGTGTTTTTTTTTTTTTTTAAATAATTAGTTTCTCTAATTAAATTATATATTAATAATAAATTAAATTTATATTTGATGCACTGACAGTGTATATACATTGTCAATAAATCAGATGATGCCATCTCATTAAAAATACAATTATATGTATTTATTTTTAAAAACTTTTAATGATGTGGCACTATTTAATTTACTGATAATGTATAAATATATACACTGTCAACGCATCAAATACAAATTTTAATAAATTGCATAAAGTAACTCAATTGCTTGACTTGTTCAATTACTCGAGGGAAAAAAATAAAAAATTAAAGACCTAACATGACATTTATTTTGTTGATTAGACATAATATATAGGTAAATAGAGAGGTATATATAGGTCTCCCACAAAGAAAGTATAGACATATCATACCATGGCTGAAATTTTCGCCTTCAAATAATTCACTTTAGGTCAAATGCCTAGCATGCTATAAAAGTTGTGGCAATTACCCCCCCCCCAACTCTTTTTTTTTTCTTCTTTGTTTAAAAACAATATTTACAAATAACATAATATATATATATATATATATAATATCTTGTTTCTCAAGATTCAAATCCAAAACCATCACAGATATAGTATATACTAGGTATCATTAAACCATCTTATATTGAAAGATATTTGTATCTAGTATGTAAATCTAGTTGATTATTTTCATATTCTGCACGAGACATAAAGATCAACTTAACTTACATTACTCTTTTGAAGTAAAAAGGAAAAGATTTTTGATTTGGCATAACTCAAAAATAGTAAGGGTAAAGTGAACTTTGGTTGTTAACTTGAGCTTGATTCTTGTAAAAAATATTACGAGAGTAAAATCTTAAATGCATAAAATTAATGTGAAAAAGTGCGTTTTTAAGATCGTCTAAAAAAAAGAATTAGGATTAGGCAAACCTAAAAAATAGGCAGATTGTATTACCAAAAAAGAGAATTAATTTGGATAAATTAAAATCTTAGAATACTTCCTTTTGTATAGATAGAAAAAGAAAAAAAAAAATTTAAGTGAGAGAGAAGCGAAAACGAGGAAATGATGAAGGGAAGTGGGAGAGAACCAATAATATTAATGGTTTGTTGGCTACTTGTTTGTCTACTTGCATTTGGTAGACCACAAGACAAAGGGCAAGTGGCTAAGAAGATTGCTATTCCTTGACTTCTTCTAATTGTCTCTTCCTTTGTGTTTAGTGCAAATCCTTTAATTTTCCTTTGTGCTACGGAATCTGAGTGCAATGCAAGTAGACAATCCTCTCATATGCTTTTGGTTTTTATGTTTCATTTTGTTTCTTTGCCTTTATTTTGTTCTTTTCTCCCCTTTTTTGTACCTGTTGTTCTTTTCTTCTTTTATGATTTTTGTTTTATTGGCTAATTAATAGCCCTGCTTGGGCATGTTTGGCAATTTATTTTTAGTGTTAAATTGAGGGGGGTTAGGAGATTTAGGTGTGGATGGGAAGAATTCAACTTCCCATCTTTATTTTGGAGAAGTTTCACAATTATATATTAAGATAATTTATACAAAAACTTAATTAGGTAATAATGTTTTATAAGTTATCATTCTAGGACTTGAGCCCGTTTGTTTCGCGAAAATTGGTTTTTTGAAAATAATTTTTAAAAAATAGACTTTTTTTTTTGGCTGAAAAAATTGATATTTTTTGTTATTTGAATGATTATGCAAAAAATATTTTTCGTTATTTGGCTGTTTTATCAAAAATCCGCATGGCATTTGAATGCCGTATGCAAAAAGATAATTTTTTTTTTTGAAAGGTTGAGTTTATTGAGGAAAATGGAAATTAGCCAATCATATGGCTACCAGACAGAAACCAGAAACAAAAGTCTCACAAAGCAGACAACCAACACAGATTACTTAAACATAGAAATTAAACAATTTGTTCTATTGACACCCGACTTAGCAAGCCCATCTGCATCAGAGTTTGCCTCCCTGTTTATAAGAGCAATCTACCACTTATTACTAGCCTGTTTCAGGACCTCGACGCTGAGGAAAAGCTTTCTTAACCCCCATGGAGCACTCTGAGGAGAAATGATCCAGTTAAGTACATTACGATAGTCACTTTCGATTATTAGTCTATGAGAGTTAACCCATTTTGTTGCTGTGAAGATGACAAGCGCTTCCTTTATCGCCATTAATTCAGCAAGAGCAGGGTCAGCCATACCAATAGATTTGGAGAAAATTAGCATGACAGATCCATACTCATCTTTTAACACTCCCCCAATGCCCACAGAACTATAGTTGCCTCGAACAGAACTATCAACATTGAATTTGACAGCATCCGGAGGAGGCAGAATCCACTCAACATTAGACCTTTTACTTTTCAGTTTCGAGGGGGGTATCACGGAGAGAAGAATGTCCTCAACCGAAACCTGAGCATTAAGCCACCTAGCTTTAAACCACATAGCAAGTCTCAGTTCACAGGGTCAATGATTTTATTAGTGTCCATTATTTTTTGTTAAATACCATATCATTTCTGTACAGCCATATAGACCAAGTTATGGCAAAGAAGGCCATACTCTATACCTTGGAAACTTGACTATCGGGGAGAGCCTGCTGCCATGCGAGGAAGAACAGAATTGGAGCTTTATGGCCAACTCACGATATCCCCCATAAAGCACACTATTGAGCCCAGACCTTCCATGCCTCCTGGCAGATAAAAAATAGATGTTCCACCGTCTCCAAACTGTTCTTGCAGAAAGTGCACGTAGCCAAGCTCCATCTAATAACACCCCTTTTTGCAAGCTCCTCTTTTACAGCAATTTTACCTCTCAATAATTGCCAGCAAAAGACTTCAACTTTAGGAACCCACAGCATTTTCCAGTGTTCACTTGCATTGTGTAATTAACTCTATACTAGATAGCAAAAAGTCTTAGCTGAACAGACACCGCTAACATTCATTTTCCAAAACACAGAATCCTTCAAACTATTACACAGTTTTTATTCCTCTAAAGTCTTCATGAACTCAGACCATTGATTACGTTCCCAATCGAACAAGCTTTTTCTGAGTGCGATCTTCCATATCCATTGGTTGTTCACCCTACAACTGAAATCTCTAATTTTCCCTTCTTTGTTCACTGCTAAGGCAAAGATTCTAGGAAACTTAGACTTAAGAATAACACCGTCAATCCATTCATCCGTCCAGTAATTAATGTTTCCACCATCTCCAGGGGAAAAACCAAGACCTGAGGAGAAAAAGAGAAAATAATTATTAGTTGGGGAGAGGGAAAGTGTGATTTTCCTCTATACTCTAGAGAACCGACTTTTGTTTTCCAAGGATGGAATAAGATTATCTAGGTTCGACTCATATTTATTAGCGATAACTGATCTCCAAAGATTGTTTTGTTCATTCCCATATCTCAAGATCCACTTGTTCAATAAAGCCCTATTTTTGAGCTGTATATCCACTAACCCAAGACCTCCGAAAACCTTATAGTTGCAAACTGACTTCCAATCCACCATGTGCATTTTCCTAACGAAAGAAGAGCTTTCCCATAGAAATCTTCGTTGAATTCTATCCAAGGATTCATAGACTGCGCATGGGATTTGAAACAAAGACATAAAGTATAAAGGCAGACTTGATAGTACGGATTTTATCAAAGTGATTCCCCCCCAAAAGGACAAGTACCTAGCTTTCCACCCTACCAACCATTTTTCAAACTTGTCAATGATTGGTTTCTAAGTCGCAGCATGATCGATAGTGACACCCAAAAGTAGTCCCAGATAATCAGTAGGCAATTGACCTGCCGAACAATTGATTTTCTCAGCCCATTGCATCACCCTCAAGTGCTCGACACCAATATCAAATAATATACTCTTCTTCAAATTGATTTTAAGTCCGTCATGGCTTGGAAGCATTTTAACACCTTGTAAATGTACTTGATCTGTTCCAAACTAGAATCGCAGAAGATAATTGTGTCATCGACATACTGTAGATGCGAAATCATTAAACCATTATTACCAATAGGAATACCCTTGAGGAGGCCCATGGAGACAGACTTATGAAACATCACACTGAGAGCTTCTGTAACCAAATTAAACAGCAGGGGAGATAACAGACATCTGTGTCTGAGACCCCTACTAGAAATTAATTGCCTAGTAGGAGCACCGTTAACTAAGACCGACATGGGCACTGATGAAATACATTCACTTATCCATCTTCTTCATTTTTCATCAAATCCCATTTTACACATGACTAAATCAAGAAAATTCCAGTCAATGCTGTCGTATGCTTTTTCAAAGTTGATTTTAAAAATCAAACCCATTGCGTCCTTTTTTTTTCATCAAATCAGTGACTTCATTAGCAACCAGGAAACAATCCAAAATCTGTCGACTCGGAATGAAAGTGAACTGATTAGTCCCCCACGACTTCCCCCACAACCAGTCTTAGGCGGTTGGCTAGCACTTTGGCAAAAATTTTGTAGATACTCCCAACTAAACTGATCGGTCTATAATCATTGAGACTTCGAGGTGCAGAGCATTTAGGTATCAAAGTGATAAATGAAGAATTAACACGTTTGTCAAAAGAGCCATGGTTGAAAAGTCATGCATGAAATTCATCACCTCTCTTTTAATCAAACCCCAAAACTTCTTAAAGAAATTAAGGTTATAACCATCTGAGCTCGGTGCTTTATTACCATCACTGTCGCGAATCACGGACCACACTTTTTCTTCTGTGATTGGATTTTCAAGTGACCGGGCACTTTGCTCTTTTAGCATCTTAAAATTGCAGTCAAACCCCTTCATCTTGGCACTTTGCTTCTTGTTAAAATGAGACTCGAAGTGCAAAGCAATTTTCTCCTTAAGTTCATCCGGATAATCCACCTCACCATCTCGGAAGTGTAACTCACCGATAAAGTTTTGCCTCCTTCTCGTGGTTGCCATCAGATGGAAAATCCTTGTGTTCCTATCCCCATCTTGAAGCCATTTTAATCTCGATTTTTGGAGCCACGAACTTTCCTCCACCCGATACAGTGACCAAAATTCAGCCTTTTTCAGCATAACCTCTTGCCTTTTCCTTTGATCGATAGAACCACCTAGCAAATCACCCTCCAAATTATCAATCTCCACCTCCAATTGATTGATCTTTAAAGGTTCCACTGGGCACTCTCGCCTCTGCCACTCTTTGATACAAGGTTTTAGGCTTTTGAGCATGGCCCAATAGCCGCCTGTCTTCCCAGTGCTTATTTTTGCAGTAGCCCATGCCTCTTTGATGATGTCTTCAAAACCCACAACCTCTAACCAATGGTTGAAAAAACGAAAAGGCTTTGGACCCTAATTCACCGCATCTTTACATAGGAGGATGGGATTATGATCGGATAGCGATCTAGGGAGAGCTTTTTGTACCAAATTGGGGCTTCTGACCACAAAATCAGTGGATAAAAGAAATTTATCTTTAAAAAAATATGAATGTCCTATATATGGCATCCGAATGCCCTTGCTGAAATAGGTGACACTCGAATGTCCAATATAGGATATCCGAATGTCCAAGGCATGTTTGCTCTGGAAATTGTTTTATGCTTTTGAAAAGAGTATGATAATTTTCGGAAAAATAGATGAACTTTTTGTTGATCCGATGTTCATTTTTTGTTGACCAAAACCAAACTATTTTTCGCAAAACAAATAGATCCTATAATTTTCAATATTTTCAAGTATAATATTTATCTTTTATTTTATTTTATTTTAATTTGAACATGCATTTGGTAGAAGAAGCCTTTACCTTCAATTTTTTCTCTCACAATATTGAGATTTTGGTAACATTTTCTAATATAGATAGATCAATATTATGTAAAAGAGTAGCTAATATTTATATTTATATACAAAAACTTAATAAATAGTTGATGAACACTAAAAATTTTACCATAAGTTTTAGTTAAAAGCAACATTTTTAAAAAATTGAAAAACTTAGTAATACTTTTTAAATTGTTTGAACTTATATTATAAAATCTTATTTAATATACTTTATCTATAGCACGAAGGAGAACCTAAGATTTGCTAAAGTTATATAAGGCTTTTTACTTATCTATTGGACTTTTGAGATATTTCACCTATGAAAAGATAATTAAATCATAATTAATTATATGATAAAAGAGATAAAAAGACCTGAGGTCTTTTACTACAAGACAACATTGTGCTTAACCAGACAAACAAACGTGAAAAATCACTCTCCCTCTTTAAAGAAAAAGTTTCCCCTTCACAAAAAAAAAAAAAAACCCTTTCCTTCAATTGTCAATAGCAAGTTTTTTGTATTGTGACTAGTGTAGATTTTACTCGATTTTGTAACAGTTTCTCATCGAGAGTTTGATCGAAGACCAAAAAATTCGTATTATGTCCGAATAAGAAAATCTTGTCCACAAAATGGTTTTATGAAACTAAATGTTGATAGATTAGCTTTTGGAAAGTCGGACCAGCAAGAATTGGGGGGGTTTTCTGTGATAAATTAGGATCAATTCCAAGAATTTTCTCCTACTCAATTGGTATGCCGAATTCAACTTAGCAAAATTCATGGCCATCCGCGAAGCATTTCTATTTTTTTTTTTTGTATCAAATTTTACCAACAATCATCAATTTCTCATTGAGAGTGATTTCGCAAATGCCCAAGGATGCATCAAAAGCCCCTTGGAGTATTAAGAAGTTAATTTTACATGTAAAAACCAAATAATAATAATAATAATAATAATAAAAGAGTTTATAAGCAAATGATATTTTGAAGAATAAAAAATAAGAACTTAACTTTTGTGAATAAAAAGATGTGAGAATTTGCTTTTGTAATAACTCTTATGTTTATTTTAGTAAATTTTTCATTTGTAATAACCAATGAATTTGATTTTAGCTAATTTTGTTTTTACTTTTATTGGCATCCAAATAATTTTTTTTTTATTATCGGTCGTTTAAGATCTTTTTGTTGTTGCTAATTCGAAGATTTTATTAAAAAAAGTTAGAAGCTCAAAAATAGAGCAACAATACTGCAACCAGATTCAAGCCAAACTACCTCAAACAACTTCACCCCATCCTAAACATCAACAAAACAAAGACAACAAAATTACAGCAAATATCTCAGTTAGCACAATGAACTCAACACCACTGCTTAAAATATGTCCCATATCTTCCACGGACTAGATTCATCAACACACCCGAAGAACTTGATAGAGAGACGCAGTGAGGCAACATTTGGTGTTCCACCAAAGCATAAAAAATTCCATAATTCTCGAATCCACATGCAATCAAATAATACATGATTTGCACATTCCATAACCAGCTTGCACCCGGACATATACATTGGAGGCTCGGTTAATAGAATTCCCCTCGCACGCAAGAAACTTTGCACATTCGCTTAGTTTAGATTCCTGTATACAATCATCTCCACATTATGTCTTATTACAAATCTTTTCACCATTTTCCCTTTAAACCACTAGAGTACCCTCTAATGTTCCATGATAAAATGTTCATCTCATCTCTTCACTTCAAACACTTACCCTCCCCTTCCACACACGCCCCCAACTCCTCTTCCTCTCCAAAAAAGAAAAGCTATTTTCCATCCTACTAATCACAACCCTCACTTCCGTTTACCCTCCCTTATTTTAATTCTCTTCTAATCCTTGATAATACCGACCTCACTGCACACCCTTTCCTCGATACCATGCACAGGTCTAAAACTCAAAACTCATCGACCAGACCCACTCCACTTATGAATAGCCAAGCTTGTTTCTTTCACGCTCCCCCAACCCCACAATTTCCAAATCAATTCTTTTTTTTATCCCCACAAATTAATAATACTGGATCCTAATATCTCTACTTCCCAACATCACAATCCCCTAACACCATATATCATTAACAATCCACCATCTACCTATAAAATAAACACACCCACCCCCTAAATTATCCCCTAAATTTTACTGCTTTCCCGATTCTCCTTGTATCATCCTTAGCTTATTGATGATTTCTTCTTCATCCCCTACCGCTTTGAGCCCCAATAGCTTTCCAAAATTCCACATTTTCACAGCTTCATCTTCGGTAGCTATTACCTCTTCATCCCAGTCCCTCTCTTCATCTTCCTTTATTATGACTCTATTTCTATTACGAAAATCCCCATGCAAGACAGAAAGATTAGCAAATTTTGAATGTTGCTTTCTATATATTTTTTTCTTTCCAACTTTGTTTTTTTCTCTTTTCTACCTTATTACACAGAAACTCTTCTAGATCTTCAAAGAATTTCCATTTAGTTCTTCTAATCCTATTTCTCATGTTTTAACTCTCATACCCCATCATCCTTATCTTCTTCCCATGGGCTTTCACTACATCAACATTCATTTCACCATTATCATGAACCCAGCCCGCTTCCCTCTCTTCAACATCTCCAATTGGGCTTGGCAAAGACAACAATCCAAGCCCAACGCTTGTACTTTTCTCCATCCCTTCTATTTCCTCATATGAATGCTCCCCTTCCACTTGTCTATATTCTCCAAGTCTGTCAAGCCCACTACCATTAATATCTTGTTGGAGACAGAATTGTCTATCCTCATTTACTAGCCGCCCATCATCAATGCTTTCCTTAATTTCTGCTCCCATCTCATGCTGCTCACATACTCCCAAATCATTTTTCTACACGTTCAATTCCACGTTACCTTCTTCTTCTTCCCTGATCTTGCCCGATTCAACCTCTTCATCTTCTTGTTGCTGAATTTTTTTCTTCAACACTGAGTCGCTGTTATTATTACACCCCAAATTCATGCTTGATTCTGTTTCATCGCTTGAGTTTTGATTATCCTTCATGCAGCAACATAGACGATTTGGCATAACAATTGGTTCTACTTCTACTACTCTAATCGAATGAACCACCTCTCCCACCTGTAACTTTATACATTCATCGATCTTCGCCTTTTCCTCTGTAATAATGTGAATATTGCCTATAACGAAAGACTTGAGTTTTATAGTGTCACTATCAAACCCAACGTACTCTCCCTATCTACTAGAATTATTTTGAAATGTACTAGTATTCCAGGCATGGTTAGGGATGCCATAACAAGATATCCAAGTGGACCTACCATTCCTGTTTCTCCAAAGATTCGAGCAATTCCATATTATCGAAATAAACCAGCATCTTTTTTTCGAAAATTCTTCTGAAGCATACATCCTTCATCCCTTCCTTTTTGACTTGTTCAGCAATTTCATCAACAGACGAATACTCCATCAACTACCCAACAAGACACCTTTCCAACCAATGCAAAATTTCCACATCTATCTGTCCCCTTATCACCTCTTCATTCTCGCCACATTCCTTGATAAGTTCCTCATTTCCAGTAACCTCTCTCAAGGATTCTTCTATACTTCCTTGAATATTACCCTTCAACACTTGAACATAAGATTTTATTTTTACCTCATTACTCTCCTTATTGTTCTTCATTCGATTCCTCATGTCCTTTTTCTTGTTGAGAAAAACTAAGAGTAGATAACTCTAATTTTACCACTCAAAGAAGAAAGTTTAGATTTTAGGAAAACTCATAAATGCTCACACTTCACTCTAGACTACACTCTTTAGAGAAGAACTCCTTAGGAAAACTTAGAACTTTTATTCTTATTGAAGCTTACTACTTGATGATTTACAAATGCAAGGGAGGGGGTATTTATACAATACCAAGACAAATACAAGCCACACAAATATAAAATCTAAATAAATTACAACCACCCATTGTTGTTTAATAACAACCACACATTTAAATCACACAACTACAACCACACATTAAACCACACAATTGCAACCACACATTAAACCACACAATTGCAACCACACATTAAACCACACAACTACAACCACACATTAAATCACACAACTACAACCACACATTAAACCACACAATTGCAACCACACATTGTTAGGCTTTTATTTTTTATTTTTATTTTTTTGGGCTGGTATTGGACAATTTAACACTCCCCCTCAATACCAGCTCTTCCTCTTTGCACCATGTTGAGTTGACGACGAAACATTTCAAATTTGTTGATACTCAAACCTTTTGTGAATAAATCTGCCATTTGATCATCTGTCTTGATCTGCTTCATCTCAATCTCTTCTTGTAGAACCTTTTCTCTGATAAAGTGATAATGCACTTCTATATGTTTGGTTCTTGCGTGAAAGACTGGATTTTCTGCCAAAAGAATTGCTGACTGGTTGTCGCAATACAACGGAACTGCATAATCTACTCGTTGATGTAGATCACTCATTAGTTGTATCAGCCACGTACACTCTTGAGCTGCCATTGCTGCTGCTCGATACTCAGCTTCGGTAGTTGACAATGATACCGTTGATTGTCTCTTACTGCACCAAGAAATTGTTCCAGAACCAAGTTTAAACATGTACCCAGTTGTTGATCTCCTGGTGTCATGATCTCCTGCATAGTCAGAATCCAATAACCAACTAACTTACAGTCTTCACCTTTCTTGTACAAAAGACCATAATCTATTGTACTTTTCACATATCTCAGTATTCGTCGAACTGCTTCTAAATGAGGCTTCTTCGGATTTTGCATATACCGACTCATCACACCAACTATATAAGAAATGTCAGGTCGAGTCAAGGTTAAGTAGATCAGGCTACCTACCAATTGTAGATACATAGTTGCATCTTCCAAGTCTTTGCCTTCAAGTGCACACATCTTGCCATTTGGTTCCATCGGTGTTGAAATTGGCTTGCTCTCGAGCATTCCAAACCTTTTTAGCAAATCTTTAGAATATTTTTGTTGACAGAGAAATATTCCTTCTTGTATGTGATCAACCTCTAGACCAAGAAAGTGCTTGAGTTGTCCAAGTTCTTTCATTTGGAAACGAACTGATAAATTCTCCTTGGTTTGAAGAATTTCTGCCTCATAATCACCAGTTATGATTAAATCATCCACATATATCAATACGATAGCTAGCTTTCCTCCATTAGCTTTGACAAACAAGCTGGAATCTGCAGGTGTCACTGAATAACCACTATGAGTTAAAAATTCAGCAATCTTACCATACCATGCTCTAGGTGCTTGTTTCAATCCGTAAAGTGCCTTTCGCAGCTTACACACATGCTCAGGATGATTTTGGTTTTGAAATCCCAATGGTTGAATCATGTAGATTTCCCGATCTAGCTCTCCATGAAGGAATGCATTCTTCACATCCATCTGCCACAAGTTCCAGTTTTTGTTGGCTGCAAGGGCAAGTAGGACTCGTACGGTTGTAAGTCTTGCCACCGGACTAAACGTTTCATCATAGTCTAGCTCATACTTCTGAGAGAAACCACGAGCCACCAACCGTGCCTTGTACCTTTCAATCGACCCATTTGGACGATGTTTTATCTTGTAAACCCACTTGCAGGATATGGGTTTCACATCTCTTGGTTTTGGCACTAGATCCCAAGTCTGATTCTGCTCAAGCGCAGTGATCTCTTCTTTCATAGCCATAATCCACTCAGAACTCTGTGATGCTTCTTCAAACGTCTCAGGTTCTGTTGCAATTGGTTCTTCCACTATGGCTGCATTAGCATATTTGGGATTTGGCTTCCGTGCTCTTGTTGTCCTTCGGATTTGTGATTGTGGAGATGGTTCTTCCACTTCACTCGATCTAACATCTGGTTGATACACACCAGTTTGCCAAGGACTCTGGACTAACACTTGCTCGTCATCGTCATCATCACATAGGTCTTCTACTTCATCTGAAGTTGATTGAAGTTGGACAATATACTCTCCCATTTTCTGTTGTAGCATGTCTTCAAATTCTTTTGAATATGACAACACCTCCTTTTCTGAGGACCACCAAGAAGATGCTTCATCGAATACCACATTGCGTGAAGTGTAACATCTTCCACTCGTAGGATCACAACATTTCCACCCTTTCCTTTGGTTGTCGTATCCCACAAAGATACATTTAGTTGCTTTCTTATCAAACTTGCTACGTAAATGATCAGGAACAAATACATAACATACACAACCAAATACTCGAAAGTAGCTGACTGAAGGTTTCATTTTCCACAATTTCTCAAAGGGTGAAACAAAGTCTAACCTTGGTTGAGGAAGTTTGTTGATCACATGGGCTGCGGTTCTCATAGCTTCGGCCCAAAATCTTCCGGGTACATTCTTTGCATGCAGCATACTCCGACAAATTTCTGCAAGATGCCGATTCTTTCTCTCTGCTACACCATTCTGTTGTGGTGTATTGACACAAGTATACTGATGACGTATGTTGCATTCTCGTAGGTATTGAGAGAATTCTCTTGAGCTATATTCTCCTCCATTGTCTGTGCGTAAGCAACATATCTTCTTTCCCACTTCTCTTTCAACTATCTCTTTGAACTCTTTAAACTTTGAGAAAGTGTCAGACTTTTCTTTCATAAAGAAAACCCACACATACCTGGAGAAATCATCAATAAACGTCACCATGTACCGCATTCCACTAATTGATGGTTGCTTAACGGGCCCAAATACATCAGAGTGAACTAACTCTAATGGTTCTTTTGCTTTAAACTTTGACTCCTCGTATGGCAATTGGTGTGCTTTACCATATTGGCATCCTGCACAAACTGTGTCTGTTCTTATGTCAAGCTGAGGAAGTCCCTTAAGCATCGACTTCTTCATCATCATACTTAGCTTGGAATAACTAACATGACCTAACCGCATGTGCCATAAATCTGCTGTATCGCTCCTTCTTGTCTTGTCTACATATGCTGACTCTGCTGACATCACGTAGACTGACTCCAGACGTCGTCCTTCTATCATCGGCTGTCCTGAGATTTTGAGATCACGATATACCTTCACATCCCTTGGACCAAACAGAATATGGTGACCTGACGATGTTAATTGTGCCACTGAAAGCAAATTTTTCTTCATGCCTTGGACATGGTAAACATCTTGTAGTGGTACCTGATTATGACTATATCGAGGTGCTACTACCGTCTTACCGATGTGAGTAATCGGTAATCTTGAATTATCAGCTGTCACAACAATGCGATTTCCCTTGTATTCTGACAGGTTCTGCAACTTCTGTTTATCGCCTGTCATGTGATTTGAGCAACCTGAATCGACAATCCAGTCATTCTCATAGTCAATTCGGTCAGCCGTTGTTACTGTGAGAGCTAACTCTTCCTCTTCCATAGCAAAAAATGCTTCAGCGTCCCAATCATCTTCGCTTTTCTCCTTTGTACTAGAAGTAGCAGCATTGCTCTTAGCGGGCCTTTTGTTAAACCAACAATCTTTTGCCATGTGACCTTTCTTGTCACAGTTGTAACAGTTACCTTCAAATCTTTTATTGTTGCTACGATTCTTTGAAGCTCCCCCTTGACGAGAGCTCCCTTCTCCTTGATGACTTTTTGTCTTGTCACCATACTTTTTAGATCCACCACCGACGTGCTGTTTGAATTTGCCTTTGCTTTTGTTGGTGTAGAGTGCTTCCTCTTCACTTTTCAACGAGACCCCTCCCATTTGCTTGGCCATAGATTCTTGACCAACAAGCAAATTTTCAAACTCTACAAGTGATGGTTGAGTTGGCCATCCTTGTATAGCGGCAACGAAGCTGCGATATTCGGGCCTCAAACCATGGATAATTATTCTTTTTACCCTGGTATCTCCAATAGTAGCTGTAGGATCTAAATCAGAAATTTCACGGCATAACGTTTTTACCTTGTGAAAGTATTGAGCAATCGGTATATCCCGTTGTGCAACTGATAACAATTCATTCTCAAGAAGTTGAAGTCTTGTGTCATTCTTTCTCGAAAAGAATGCATCTAAAGTATCCCACGCTTCTTTTGGCGTTTCTAGCTTTTGTATGTGTTCCAACATTTCTTCTTCAACTGTGGTCTTAAGGGCAAACATGGTTTTACCCACTTTAATCTTCCATTTGCGCAAGGTTCCTTGAGCATCTTCTTGCTCGGGCTTCGTAACTTCACTACCACCAACGACTTCCCAAAGGTCTTGACCTTGTAGGTAAGACATCATACACGTCTTTCACGTGTTGTAATTTTTGTGATTGAGCTTCTTGATTCCTCCAACTACTTGAAGATCACCCATCGTGTCGGCAAGACTCTAACAATACCGAACAAGCTTGATTTTGAGACACAAACTTGTAGAGTACAAACTCCTCACGACTCAAGAACGCTCAAACCAAAAATAGTACCTGAATAACTATTTCACCGTGAACAGTACCGTATACGTGAATAGTATCGTATACCATATACTTGAATAAATCTCGTATATGTTAACAATCACTATAAAAGTATATAGTGACACGTGTGAATAGTAACTATGGTAGTAACTCACAACCTGGCTCTGATACCAATTGTTGAGAAAAACTAAGAGTAGATAACTCTAATTTTACCACTCAAAGAAGAAAGTTTAGATTTTAGGAAAACTCACAAATGCTCACACTTCACTCTAAACTACACTCTTTAGAGAAGAACTCCTTAGGAAAATTTAGAACTTTTATTGCTTATTGAAGCTTACTACTTGATGATTTACAAATGCAAGGGAGGGGGGTATTTATACAATACCAAGACAAACACAAGCCACACAAATATAAAATCTAAATAAATTACAATCACCCATTGTTGTTTAATAACAACCACACATTTAAATCACACAACTACAACCACACATTAAACCACACAATTGCAACCACACATTAAACCACACAACTACAACCACACATTAAACCACACAACTACAACCACACATTAAACCACACAATTGCAACCACACATTGTTAGGCTTTTATTTTTTATTTTTATTTTTTTTGGGCGGGTATTGGACAATTTAACATTTCTCTTTATCAATTTCCTTCTAACCCTTTTTTTCCCATTTGATAAACTCCAATTTCTCTTCCCAAAATTTAATCTGAACCTTGAATTAAAAGTTTATGAAAAAGATCTTATTAGTAATTCATCTTTGAAACTTTAAAAGAAAGCAACTGAGTATATGAGACAAAAAGTAATCCATAGCATAATTAAATTTTAGGTGGGCATCATGATTTATGAGTAGAGGTGTTCATGTATCGATTTGGATCAAATTCAAAGAAGATATTAACGGATTTTATAAATGTTTAAATCTAGGTCAATCTGAAATATGAAGAAATTTTATGTGCAAGTCTGATCCGTATATATATAATATTATTTAGACCCACATAAGTCTATTAAAATTTTTCATAGAAAGATCGATCCATCTTTAAAAAAAAATCAATTCTTCTTAAATGTTATATTCAAGATCCAACCTGTTTTTAAAACGGGCATTTTTTTTTTACTTAAATTCATTTTTTGTGTCTTATATTTTTGTTTAAACTCGCTTTTAAATATCAGACAAAATAGTCCGACTATGAATAGGTCTATTATGAGTAGTACCAAGTCAATTCATTTTCTTTCTCTCTCCACATACTTGGGTTGATTCATTTGTTTATCAAAAGAACACTTCAACCTCCTGTTTTTCCATGAGGGCTATTAATTGAATTAATATCCAAAGCAATGAATATTCCATGAGAGAGGATCACATTGTCTATTTTTTGGGAATGTTAAAATTAAATCAAAATCACAGTTTATAAAATCAGGAAAAAAAAACACCGTTGCATTAGACATTTCTACGAGATCATATATGCATATTTAAATTGTTTGACTTTTGATATTTCAGTCTTGTTTAAAATTTAAAAAATTAAAAAATCTAGATGTTCATATATATATATATATATATAAATAAAAGCTTTGGAGAAGTTGCCCTTTCAATATAGGTGTAGGACTATCTTTTTGTGCACAAGAGTTGCCCTTTCAATACCTCCATATTGTAAAATGCAGGATTTTGAGAAACCCAATAGATAATTAAACCAATACCATGTAAAATAATTCATCTAATTCTACCATTGGACAAATATGTAAAAAGGCAACAAATAAAATACTAAAAAAACTAGAGAATTGTGCTTGATGTGATAGTATTCTATTTAGCTTTATTCAATATACAACTACAAGATAAGGGAGTTGGCCTCCCAACAGAGCAAATTTGTCTTACTACTGCATTAATTTAATTCTTAATGTCTTTTCCCCTTCATTCTAGGAGATTCCGATGGGTTTTGCTCTTTACATATCATGTAATTGGTTAAGAATTTCAAAAGTGAGGACGGCAATCTAGAACTAATAAATTATATATATTCATCACAAAATAGTAAAGGCTAAATTACTATTACTGTTTAAAGCTCAATTTTAAAAAAAAGTATTTTTAAAAAGTATTGTGAAAAATTAAAGTGAGGAGGGCAATCTAGAACTCAATAAACAGTATATATTCATCACAAAATCATGGCATAGTAAAGATTAATTTAGTAATGTTGTTGCAGTTAACAAAAGCTTAATTTAATAAATATAAGTTTGAAAAGTATTGTGAGAAATTATTGTGAGAAATTATGATTTAAAATTTTTGAGCATTTAACATTAGTGTGAAAAATGCTGTGGGAAAATAAATTTATTAAAAAAGACATCATAGTAAAAAGTAATGAATAAGTTATTTTTAATACTAATTGAATAAGTTAATAGTATTAAAATGTATAAAAAAAAATAAATTTTGAAATTTAATTTTGAAAATTTATATAAAAAAATATGATTTTAAAATTTTCTTAAAAAATAAAATTCTTTCATCCTAAAAATAATTATTATATATTTTTTATAATTCCAAAATATATAAATATATCATAAGTTGATCATATTTATATGTAAAATAAAATCTAAAAATAATAATTCTGTATACATCATATAAATATACAAAAAAAATATATAAATATGTAATATATGAATTATTAAATGGGTATAAGAATCATTATACTCACAAAATATAAATGTTCAACCACAAACACACCTTCAAAATATGTTTGCGATTGATTTAAATTCTGCTGCCAAAAAAACTTCTTCCACAAACTTTGAATTGTTTGGAATTGTGGTGACTGCCAAAAGCAGCCTTTGGACCGCAATCCTAAACTAAATCTAAATTCAAAAAGGATCTTCATTTTTATATAATTTTCTCACTCTTGATGAGTACTCTTGTCTTAAAAATTTGTAGATACTAAAAATAAATTAAATGAAGAATTTTGTCCCTTTTATGACAATATTGAATTTAGGAAACATTAGAGTGATGAATAGACTTATTCAAAAATCGAGTTATTCGTTTGAATTAATAAGTTCGACTCGAATTAAGTTGGATCTGAGATAAGATTTTTAAATTCAGATTGGTTTGATCCAACTCGGATTATTATTTAATTAATAATTTTTATAATTTAAATTTAATTATAAAAATATAAAAATATTTTTTAATATTTTAATATCTTTTAAACAATAAAACAAATTTTCGAATCTGACGAGCCAAATCGAATCTTGGGTAAGTAAATTTGTTTACTTTCCAAATTTGACCCAACCATGAACAACTTTAGTGATGAGATCATTATGTGTTAAAAACTCTATTCTTTCAAGGGTAGTTTTTTATAAAAAAAAAATATATATATATATATATTCATCTAAAAACCGGTGTTAATTGTCATTTTCTTCGTCAAGCTTTTGTAACGAATTTTGTTGGATTTTGAAACACAGATTTTTCCCCATATATGTAATGTATATAAACAAAGTGTATTACCCAACTTGAATTCCTTGTTGTAGTAATAAAATGCAATAATATTATACGCAACATATGTATAAAATCTGTAGACACCCGTTTTTGACTTGGACTCATAGTCCGGTTCTCGGGTTTGTTAATCCGAATATTGATTTTCATAACTCGAATGTAAAGAGAGCAGATTTCGCAAACCATTTCTCACTACGAGTTTTTCCATCAAAGAGTTTTGTGATAGTGTTTGGCCAGAGATAAAATCAAAAAAGAGTGATTGGGTACTTTTTTTGCAAAACTTAACAAGTCAAGAGGTGGTATGTAGAGCTCCTTGGATGCGACATGATTGGGTCTTATACAGTTGCGGCAGTCAGTCTTGGGTACCTCTTCCAGGATTATGGGGGGTTGTTAGTTATGCGTCGATCTTAGTCCGTAGGCAAGCAGGGTACGAGCAATTTATTCCTATGGCCCAGGGGCTTAACAACATAGAGTTCTCATATGTTGACGAAGGAGCTCCAAATAGGAGAGATGAAGTCATCAAGGCCTGGAAGCAAACTACTAGAGTAGGCCAAGGAAGACTTACGTTTGATACCACCCCTGAATACTCTGTATGCCATATCAGGCGAGCCAAAGATATTGTGGTGCCTAGATAAGATAACACCGAACATCCAATCCAATCAACACTGCTCGATCCTATGGTAAAGGTGGAATTATCCAAGAGAAATCTGCAAGGAGAAAAGGATGAATTGGAACAAGAAAATAAGAAACTTCGGGCCAAGATCAGAAAGATGGAAGAGGACCAGACTGGGTTGAAGGAAAAAAATCAAAAGCTTAATGATATGGCCTTACAAAAGGCATCGAAACTTGAGTACATGAAAGCAGAAAATAAAGAAGCATACTTGGCACGCATAAAATGGGAGAAAAAATGCCAAGAGTTGACTCACGAGCTGAGAGAACTGGATAGAAAATGTGAACATTATAGGACTTTGAGTGCAAAAATGCGAGATCATCTCAAGCACTTATTAGACCAAATGTGCATAGGGGCTCATAAAGCAGATGAAATGAATGAAAGAATTGAGGAGCTGAAAGCAAGTGTGCACCCTTTCCAACCGCATGGCCCACAGTTATTTGAATTACTAGAAGAAGCCCAAGGCCATTACCGCCAGATCATGAAGTTTGTTTGGAGGCCATAGTTTGTTAGGCTAAGATATTTTCTTAATGAAGTTTTCTTTTATCAATAATTGTTATACGGCAAGTTTTGCATCTAGCATTTAATGGAAATGATGAAAGCAATGAACAAAGGGAAAGAAAAGAATGACGAAGTTGTTACGCAAGAAGAAGGCCAAAATATTGGAGAGCCTACGTACCCACCAGGGTATGGTCCATATCCCCAATACGGGCCAACTATTGGGGAACCTATTGCCGCACCACCAAAATTTACTGCTCTTGCTTCTGGATCAAGACCATCAGAGCCAATTTATGTCCCAAATCTGGATGATCCGAAAGAATGGGAAAGGCTGAAATATAACCATGAATCCCAGAAGATGAATCTTCTGGAAGAAAGACTTCGAGCTGTGGAAGGAATGGATTTCTTTGGGTCCATTGATGCTGCTGGACTCTGCTTGGTGCCGGGTGTCATAATTTCGCTAAAATTCAAGACTCCAGAATTTGAAAAATACAAGGGCACAACCTGTCCCGTGACACATGTTACAATGTATTACCGAAAAATGGCTTCCCATGCTCACGATGACAAGCTGCTTATTCATGTCTTCCAGGATAGCCTTATAGGATTGGCTGCCAAATGGTACGTACAGCTTGACAAGAATCACATTCGTTCATGGAATGAGTTAGCTAGAGCCTTCATCTCACAATACAAGCCTATTATGGACATGGCCCCGGATCAAATGTCCCTCCAGGGAATGGAGAAAATTTCAATGGAAAGTTTCAAAGAATATGCTCAGAGATGGCGAGAAATAGCCACATAAGTTCAGCCATCTCTCACAGAAAAAAAAACTACTATGCTGTTCGTGAGTACTCTTCGCTCTTCTTATTATGACAAAATGATAGGGAATGCTACAAAAAATTTATGCGTTTCAACCAACCTTCCGCCCACAAGTACCCATTATGCCAACAAGAGCTATGGCCCAACTTGCCCAACCAACAAGCAACTAAAGAGCACCCCGAGAAAGGATTCCAATCGACCCCATCCCCACAACTTACACCGCTTTGCTTCCAGACCTCATTAAAAACCACCTTATTGCACCAGTATACCTCGAACCTTTGAAACCTCTATACCCCAGATGGTATAACCCCAATGTCCGATGTGATTATCACTCGGGAAATATTAGACATTCTGCGGAGGATTTCCAGGCATTGAAGTACAAGGTCCAAGGTCTGGTCAAGGCTGGCCTAATAAATTTTGAGACTAAAGGAGAGCCAAATGTAAATGGCAACCCCTTGCAAAATCATACGAGACCAACAGTCAATGCACTCGGTAATGATAAAGCCCCCTTTATCAAGAAAAGTGTGGACTTTATCAGAACCCCATTAAGGCATATTTTTGACGTCCTAGTTGAAGTAGGTATGATCCGTCCTATACCTGCAAATCTGGGCACACGTTATGGAAAGTATGAACTTTCCAAAAATTGCGATTATCACATGGGAATCACAGGCCATTCCATTCAGGAATGCCATGATTTTTGACGTGAATTGCAAAGGCTAATGGAGTCCTCGCAGATGGAGTTATCTAAGGAATACGGGGAAAGTGAAATAAGCGCGACAATTGGAGAGTCTTTTTCGAAAACACCTTTAAAGATAAAGCCATTTACCATCTACTATGAAGGGAAGCCAAAACCTACTCCTATTACCAAGCCTGTTGTTACAATCACTGTTCCAAGTCCTTTCCCTTATCAGAATAATAAAACAGTGCCATGGAAGTATGATTGTAAGGTAGTAACCTCAAACGATGAGCCAAGTCCAAACTACTATGAAACCATGGACTCGGCACACATCATCGGTGTAGGGGCCATGACTAGGAGTGGACGGTGTTACTCTCCTGAGGTGTTGGAGAAAGAGAAAGTGATAGCAAATGAAGAAGAATCAGAAAGTGAGAGGGATCCGATAAAGGTCCCGGATGCAGAGAAACAAAAATCGATGGCAGAAGAAGAGGCATATGAGTTTTTGAAGCTAATCAAGCATAGCGAATACAGTGTTGTGGAACAGCTGAATAAGACGCCTGCATGCATAACACTACTATCACTGCTTCTAAACTCTGAACCCCACTGAAACGCCTTAATGAGAATAATGAATCAGGCACACGTCGTCATGATATTTCTGTGGAAAATATGAGCCATATTGTTGGGAATTTGGTGTCCTCCAATTACATAGCCTTTAATGATGACGAGATTCCCCCAGATGGTCGAGACAATGCCAAGGCTTTGCACATCACAACAAGATGCAAAAGTCATACCATGGAAAAGGTCCTTATTGACAATGGGTCTTCGATCAATGTCATGCTGATGAGTACATTGGTCAAACTACCAGTTGATATGACCCATATAAAGGCTAGTCACATGGTTGTGAGACCTTTCGATGGCACTCGTAGAGAAGTGTTAGGGGACATAGAAATTCCCCTACAAGTTGGTCCATGTACTTTCAATGTAAGAATCCAAGTGATGGACATCTTGCCATCATATAGTTGTTTGTTAGGAAAACCATGGATCCACGCTGCAGGTGCTATCCCATCCTTGCCGCATCAGAAAGTAAAATTTGTTATGGGAGATAATCATGTTAGTGTTTCTGGAGAGGAAGATATATTATGACTCAACTATCATCTGCCCCGTATATTGAAGCTGCTGAAGAAGCCTTTGAGTGCTCTTTCAGGTACTTCGAGTTTATCAATGCAATATGCGCGGGGGAAAAATTTAAAGGACCAGGCATGCATTTTCCTAGAGTTGTCCAGATGTTTTTCAATCAAACAATTTGGAAATGATGGCATGTTGGTTCCGGTTTGGGGAAGAATTTACAAAGGATCGAGAAGCCGCTAGTTATTCCAGTAAATAGAGAAAGGTTTAGTTTGGGATATAAACCAACGTGGAAGGAAAAAGGAAAGATGAAGAATAAGAGGGAAAGTGTAATAACTCGTTTTGAGAGTTATGAACAGGAATCCAAATGGTTGACTATTCCTTACCTTTACGATACCTTTCGTTTGGGAGGATGTATCTATCCAGATATGGCAGTGATATTTGCTCAGGACTTAGGAGAAGCTTTTGCTGAGTTATCAGTCCAAATGGTGGGAAGCGGAGTTCGGCGAGAAGAATTGTTAGTGTATCTGATGCCTCTTGGGACTGAACTGAAGAACTGGGAGATGACGGAGCTTTCTGTTGTTCTTGAACCTCTTTCAAAGTAATGAAAATCCGATCCCTATTTGTTCAAGCCCAAGAACATTAGGGAGATCTCTTATGAATGGGCTAACTTATCTTTGTCATTTTGAATTTCATAATGAATGGAATGCATTTCAATACATTTTCTCTTTGTCTTATTTCATTTCCATTTCTTGCACATATATCAATGTCTACCATCTCAACCATTTTTAGGTCTTCAAGTAATGAACATACAAACGATCATGATAATAATCCAGGATTTGATTTTGAAAACTTCACCCATGTCAGTGAACTTGATAATGAGGAAGACTCAGATTATGATATCCTATCACCCGACCTGTTGGAATTAATGGAACAGGAAAAGAAAGCGATTGAACCCCATCAGGAAATTGTGGAAACAATTAATTTGGGAGATGATGAAAATAAGAAAGAGGTCAAGATCGCTCATCACTCCTACATGATGACAGGCAGAGACTACATGAGTTACTCAGAGAGTATGTAGGTGTGTTTGCATGGTCTTATCAAGACATGCCAGGTTTAAGTACAGACATCGTGGAGCATAGATTGCTTCTAAAACCGGAATACAAACCGGTAAAACAAAGAATGAGGCGCATGAAGCCTGAGATGTTATTGAAGATCAAGGAAGAAATCAAAAAGCAACTTGACGCGGGTTTCTTGGAAGTAGCCAAATATCTTGAGTGGGTAGCAAACATAGTCCCAATGCCTAAAAAAGATGGAAAAGTACGAATATGTGTGGACTATCGAGATTTAAATCGAGCAAGTCCAAAAGACAACTTTTCACTTATTGATACCCTTGTGGATAACACTGCCAAGTTCTCTACATTCTCTTTCATGGATGGTTTCTCAGGCTATAACCAAATCAAAATGGCTCCTGAAGACAAAGAGAAGACCACTTTTGTGACGATGTGGGGGACTTTTTGTTATAAAGTCATGCCTTTCGGACTAAAGAACGCAGGGGCAACTTATCAAAGGGCGATGGTGACACTGTTTCATGACATATGCATAAAGGGATTGAAGTTCATGTAGATGACATGATCGCCAAATCCCGTGAAGGAGAAGATCACATGGCTAACCTCAGAGCTATTCGAAAGGTTAAGAAAATTTCAACTTAAGTTGAATCCTGCCAAGTGCACATTTGGCGCTAAGTCAGGGAAGTTGTTGGGTTTTACAGTCAGCAAAAAAGGAATTGAGGTGGACCCAAAAAAAATACGAGCCATTCAAAACTTATCTCCTTCTCGCACACAAAAGGAGGTAAGATGTTTTCTGGGAAGGTTGAACTACATTGCTCGTTTCATCTCTTAACTTACTTCTAAATGTGACCCCATTTTTAAGCTTCTTCGCAAGCATGATACTAGTGAATGGAATGAAGATTGTCAAACTGCTTTTGAAAAGGTCAAAGACTACTTGTCAAACCCGCCAGTGCTTGTACCACCAGTCTCAGGGAAGCCGTTGATTTTGTACTTAACAGTTTGGGAGAGATCCATGGGATACGTGTTGGGACAATTGGATGAGACAGGCAAGAAAGAACAAGCCATTTACTACTTGAGTAAAAAGTTCACAGACTAAGAGTCCAAATATTCACCATTGGAGAAAATGTGTTGCGCGCTAGTTTGGACAACCCATAGACTCAGGCAGTATATGTTGTATCACACTACATGGCTTATAGTAAAGCTAGACCATTTGAAAATACATTTTTTAGAAACCATCGCTATCAGGAAGGATTGCGAGGTGGCAAGTTATGGTCTCCGAATATGATATCATGTATATATCTCAAAAAGCAATCAAAGAAAGTGTGATAGCAGGATTCCTCGCAGATAGAGCAACCGAGGACTATGAACCCATGAAGTTTGACTTCCCAGATGAAGATGTGATGATAGTCTCCCAAATGGATGAAGAAGAATGTAAGAAGAAAATATGGAAAATGTTTTTCGATGGTGCATCAAATGCCTTCGGACATGGGATTGGGGCAATCTTGATATCCCTAGAGGGAGATTACTTCCCTACCACAACAAGATTGGATTTTAGTTGTACCAATAATATGGCTGAATATGAGGCATGTGTTATGGGTTTGCAAGCAGCAATAGAAAAAATGATTGATGTGCTAGATGTGTACGGAGATTTGGCTTTGATTATTTACCAACTTCGTGGAGAACGGGAAACAAGGGATTCAAAGTTGGTTTTGTACCAAAAACATATAGCTAAATTGATCAAGCAATTCAAGGAGGTCCACTTCCAACATCTACCTTATGAAGAGAATCAAATTGCTGATGCACTCGCCACATTGGCTGCAATGTTCTAGTTAGGCACTAATGCTCAAATACAACCCATTAAGTTGAATGTGAAAGATTTGCCTGCACCTTGTTCTGAGGTCGAAGAAGAGATCGATCAGAAACCTTGGTACCATGACGTCATGCAGTATATCAAGTATCAACATTACCCGGAACATGCATCAGATAATGATAAGAAGTTTATACGGAGATTGGCTATGGGTTTTTTCCTTGACGGGGAAATTTTATACAAGAGAAGTGGGGATCAAGTACTTTTAAGATGTGTAAATGCGTCAGAAGCTCGGAGAATACTCGAAGAAGTACATGATGGAACTTGTGGGGCACATATTGGTGGGCACATGATGGTGAGACAAATTATGAGGGTAGGTTATTATTGGTCAACTATGGAAAGTGATGGCATTAAGTATGCTCGAAAATGCCATAAATGCCAGATCTATGCCGATAAGATCCACGTCCCTCCAAATGCTTTACATGTCCTAGCACCTCCGTGGCCTTTCTCAATATGAGGCATGGACGTAATTGGGCCAATCACGCCAAAAGCGTCAAATGGACATAAGTTCATCTTTGTTGTCATCGATTACTTTACAAAATGGATGGAGGCAGCCTTGTATGCGAGTGTGACAGAAGTAGTGGTCTGTAGGTTCATAAAGAGAGAAATAATTTGTTGATACGGACTTCCAGAGAGGATCATCTCAGATAATGCTCGCAATCTAAATAACACAATGATAAAGGAGGTTTGCGCTCAATTCAAAATCAAACACCATAATTCGGCACCGTACCGTCCAAAAATGAATGGAGCGGCAGAGACAGCTAATAAGAACATCAAGAGAATTGTGGAAAAGATGACGGATACGTACAAAGATTGGCATGAGAAATTTCCTTTTGCCCTACATGCCTACAGAACGGCAATACGCATGTCCACTGGGGCAACCCCATTTTCACTAGTGTATGGGATGGAGGCTGTATTACCAGTCAAAGTGAAAATCCCGTCTTTGAGAATATTGAGGGAAGTTGAATTAGAGGAAGCGAAGTGGACGCGAGATCGTTATGAACAGTTGAACCTAATCGAAGAAAAAAGGCTCACTGCACTCTGCCATGGTCAGTTATATCAGAAAAAGATGATGAGAGCTCATGACAAGAAAGTTCATCCACGATGTTTTCTAGAGGGAGAATTGGTTTTGAAGAAAATTCTCCCATATCAACATGATCACCGAGAAAAGTGGACACCGAATTGGGAAGGCCCATATGTGGTAAAGAAAGCCTTTTTAGGTGGGGCATTGATTTTAACTAAGATGGATGGGGATGATTTTCCAAATCCGAACAACTCAGATGCTGTGAAAAAGTACTTTGCTTAAAGGAAAAAAGAAGAAGAAGAAAAGGAGGGCTCAAATTGAAAACCCAAAAGGCCGATTTGAGCCATTGGAGGTGTCTAAAGCTGAAACTCGAAAGGGCGACTTAGATTGAAAACAACCGATGCCACTTAAAGATCCAATGATTGGGACAGGATCTGGTCAGAAACATGTCAAGGGAATTGATTGGGATTAGTTTTCAAGAAAGAATCAAGGTTTAGTTTGATTGAGAATATTTGAATGTTCATTATTTGAATGATGTCACCTTACTCAAACTCTCTTTGTAATTCATTGGCATGTTAAACCCTTATGAACGTTATTTCTTTTCTCATAATAATGGAGAACCATTTTTCCAATTGCCTCATTCCCGTTAACCTTGTTTTGCATTCTCATAGAGGAAATGTTCGATGCATTGTGTTGATTATTGAATTTGATAAAGATAAGTTAATAACATTAATCAAAAAAGTTTTTCTTACTTTGATAAGAAAGTCAAGAACCACACCAGCAGAAATAAGAGAAACAAAGATGACAAGAAATGCATCAAGAAATGGAAATCCTCATGAAAAAGGATGAAGGTACGGATGGTACAATGACACATGAAGGAAATGAGTAATCTAGCATGATCAATAAAAAGAAGAAGGAAGGAAACAATGGGAACGAAAAAGGCAATTCCCAAATTAAAAGGAAAAAGATAGATGAAATAGTGGGGATGAGTGAAATATCAAGAAAAAAGGATGAAGTAAGGGAATGAATGAGTCAATCAAAAGATGAAACAAGGGGCTTGAGAACCTTTCGCTACCAGGATTCTGAGTGCATATTACGTTCACATTACATTCATCGTAGACATGATGCATCGCATGGCATTATTCATCACATTCATCACATTAATTGCACTTTAGACAAGAGCTTTGAGTTTTACTGAAAAGTAAAATCTTCATCAAAAATGAATCTTTGAAAATGAAATTTTCACCGAGAATTGAGCAATCAGGTTCGTTTGGAAAATTTAAAGTTTAAGCCTCATTGGGTGGAGCACTTTCATCGTTTGGAAGAATTTAAAGTTTAAGCCTCGTTGGGAGGAGCACTTTCACGTTTGGAAAATTTAAAGTTTAAGCCTCGTTGGGAGAAGCACTTTCATCGTTTGGAAAAATTTAAAGTTTAAGCCTCGTTGGGAGAAGCACTTTCACGTTTGGAAAATTTAAAGTTTAAGCCTCGTTGGGAGGAGCACTTTCATCGTTTGGAAAATTTTAAAGTTTAAGCCTCGTTGGGAGGAGCACTTTCATCGTTTGGAAAAATTTAAAGTTTAAGCCTCGTTGGGAAGAGCACTTTCATTGTTTAGAAAAATTTAAAGTTTAAGCCTCGTTGGGAGGAGCACTTTCACGTTTGGAAAATTTAAAGTCTAAGCCTCGTTGGGAGGAGCACTTTCACATTTGGAAAATTTAAAGTTTATGCCTCGTTTGGAGGAGCACTTTAATCGTTTGGAAAAATTTAAAGTTTATGCCTTATTGTGAGGAGCATTTTCTTGTCTTCAAAAAAATAAAATTGATACCTCGATTGGAAGAGTATTTCTGAAAAACCGCAGCGATGTTTGAGGATAAGGTGTCTACGTCTTTGCAGACTTCCTATTTCACAGCAAATGCATAAAGAAGGGCAACTGTAGACACCCGTTTTTGACCCGGACTCATAGTCCAATTTTCGGGTTTGTTAATCTGAATCTTGATTTTCATATATATATATATATATATATATATATTATTTTATGTTATTATTGTTTATCTATTTTCGTTATTACTATATATATTTTTACTTTTTATTCTTATTATTTATTATTTATACTTTTTATTCTTATTATTTATTATTTTTCTTTTTCTCTCCTCTTGTCTGTTTCTGCCGATTTCTCCACTAGCTCGAGATGCTCAACCTCAACTCAGAAATGGAAGACAAATTTTGTCTCCCACCACCGAAAGCCACCGAAAGGAATTTGATTTCCTTCAAATCTAGAAATCAAGCCATCCAGATTTGGCTCCAAGTATATCCGAGACCCTATAAAAAAATGCATGAAAAAATCGAGCAAAAAGAAAGGCAGCAAGCAATAGACAGACAACAAAAGAATAATATTTTTTTTTTGGGATTTAGGGTTTTGAATATGTAGAGGAAGGTTTTTTGAAGGAAAAATCTAGGGAAGAACTAGGAGAAGAGTGTGCGAAGATCCGGTGGCCACCTGACGGCTACTAGAGGAGATTCGAAGTTTGGAAGGTCGAATGTTCAAACCTAGATCTAGGCGTTCTCGAGTCGATTTAGGAAAAACTAACTGGATATCGGGATAGAGGAGATCAAGACGAGCATTTTAGCTAATTTGGGAAATTTTTTGGGTTTTTGGCCTGCGATGAGCGGAGGCGACGGCGACGGTGAGAGGCGTTGGACGGCGGGGACAGTGGCCAAAATCTGGGTCTTTCGGTGGTTGTTCTTGGTCTGACAGGGAGAGAGGATTTTTTTAAGCTGAAAAGGTAAAAATGAAGAGAAAAAAAATGTAGTTTTATAATACACGGGTCGGGTCAGCCCAACCCGTGCCGGTCGCGCAGGGTCCGTGCGTTGACCCGCGCAGATCACGTACTGGACCCGACCCGTTTGTCCTTTTTATTTATTTATATAATTTATTCTAAATTTATTTTTTAATAGATTATTATATAGGTAAAATTTTTATTTTTATTATTTTTATTTTATTTTAAAAAAATAGTTTATTATATCTATATTTTCTTTTTATTATTACCATTATTATTATTATCATTTTAAACACTTTATTATTGTTATTATCATTATCTTTTTTTATAATTGTTCTCTATTTATTTTATTTTGTTTATTTATTAATCTTTAGATTGTTGTGTTTTTATGAATTTTTAATTGTTTATTTCCTATTCATTTATTATTATTTTTTTTCGTTGATGTTTTTATATATATTTTTATCTATTTATTATTTCTGTTTAATTAGAATATTTAAGTTTAATTGGTTCTCGTTACATATAACATGACTCCCTCATAATTTATAATAACATAGTTAAAATCAAGGAATTAAATCAAGATTTCCCCATGATGGAACTCGGAGGAGTCGCAAACGGTCGACTTCTAAGAATTTCTTAGGTGAGAAAAATCCGTTTAAATTCCACCAGTACGATGGAGAATTTAATCGAAAATTTCAATATAATAAATCAAGATTTATTGATCCTTGATGAATAAATAATAAAAAACTTAAATATCATAAATTTTAATCAAGAAAATAAATCAAGATTTTTCGATGAGAAAATTCGAAGAAGACGCAAACGGTCGACTTCTAAAAAATTTCTAGGTGCGAAAGATCCTCTAAATTCCACCAGTATGATGGAGAATTTAGGAAGAAATTTCAATATTACGAATCAAGATTTATTCCAAGATGATTATGAATGAAATGCACTTGATTAAAAAAATCAAGAATAAATCAAGATCTTCTGATGATGGAACTCGAAGTAGTCGCAAATGGTCGACTTCTAAGAATTTCCTATCTGAGAAAAATCCTTCTAAATTTCACCAGCACGATGGGAAATTTAAGAGGAAATTTCGATATCATGGTTCGAGATTTATTTTTCATTATTAATTCTTAAGTGTTCAATTCGTTTAGAAATTTCAAATCATAGAATTTAAACAACTTACTTTCTCTCCATAAAATATTAAAACGAATCTAACGACGGAGCCTCTTCGAAAAAGCAAATGGTCTTTCTTGAATACTACTGAGGTGAGGAAATCTTTCTCGAAATTTCGCCAGCATGATGGAAAATTCTTTGGAAATTTTCTCCAATATTTAAATATTAAATTAAGAATTAAAGACCATCGAATTTTAGGATCTACAGGATAATATTAGGCTAATTAGGTACTATCTTTGGATAGGTATTGTGGGGGTGCTAATTCTTCCCTACACGTAACCGTACTCCCGAACCTAGTTCTGAACGTAGACCAGAACCTATTCTTTTTAAGGTACCTTTGTCGAGCTTAGAACCACTTTAGAAAGGATAGATTCACATAGGTGACTAATCACACCTAATTAAGATAATTAGTGGCGACTCTATTGTCTGCGTCTGGTATGCCGAACTCGCGTTTGACATGTTATGACAACTTCAAGTATGTATTTGTAAATGAAAATGTTATAAGATCCGAAATTGTGTAGTTCGGATCCAATCCAACAAATTAAACATAAGAAATTATCCAAAAAATTACGCTAAATTATAATATTTGTGATTGTGTTTGTCAAACTAAAAAAAATTGATCCACGACTTTTCAATATAAATATAAATAATCGTACATTTAAATGGATGGTAAATTTTTATGTTTGAGCATTAAATATTCACCCCACATACAGAAACAAAATTTAGTAAAATTGTTCAACAAAAAGGCCAAAAAAAAAATGTAACTCAAAATTGGATAAAGTACATTGTACAGTCGAAAGTCGATATTGAAAGAGAGGGGGGGTGCATAAGGGGAGGGATAAACACCAAAACTTGCTTTTTCGATCAATAATGTCGACTAGCCAGGAATTGACACATATCTTGCATTCAAGCATGTCCAATATACATTGTACCGATTGATAAAAGTGACCAATCGTTCAATCTAGATTCAATAAATGGAAACATCATTTGACCACTCAAAGTTTTTTTCTTTTTTTTTTCTTTTGTACTTTGGGATTGATTACTTCAATCACTAGGTAGGACGGTCCAACTTTGATCAAGACACGTTGGCTTTATCCATTACATAGCTTTTTGTGTCATCTTCAACTTCAAATTAAGACAATATATTGTTCTTCATATTATTGAGCCAACACCCATGCATTAAATTCCCATTATATTGTCCTTTCTAGTTAGGACTCTCAAACTGCAAAGGATTGGGGTAGCTTTTATGACATTGTCTTGCACACTTTTTTTTTTTTTTGACAATGAGGTGAAAAGAATGAATTTGATGTTTACATCTACTCCAAAGATAGAGTTGCTCTTCCAATCATAGCATTGCTTGCTATCGACGGGGGCATGAATGATTTTAGATTTATTTAGATGGACAGTGAAATTAGTTTTAATAAAATTGAAAAAAAAAATTGTGATACTAAATTTATTTACTGTAGCAGTATTGAGATTTAATATTATAGCGGTAAAATTAAAATTAATAGTTGGATATATATTTGGATAATAAAATAACGATAGCGGATAGGTGAGAATAAAAAATAATTATTAAAAATATTAATCTAAGAATGTATTGATATAAATTATTTTTAAGTATATTTTAATAATATTTAAATATATTATTTTATATTTATTTAAATATTCTAATTAATAACTAATTGTTATATATTTATAAATTTTATTTATTATATTAAATGAATAAATAATTTGAAAATATTTAACTAAAAAAATTGAAAAATAAACTAACAAAATAAAAAATGAGAGAATTAAAATAATAATTTAAAAAATTTTAAATAAAAAATAAAAAAATTTGAAAAAAATATAAAAGTGAGAATTTTTTCCACTACTTGTCCCTCCAATCCTCAATTGGAGGGAAATGAGAATCAACTGCACTGTGAATGAATTCCAAATGCACTCACGGTGTAATTGGCTTCAAAAAGTGTGATGAAATCCAAACGAAACCAAAAAGATATATTAAAAATGTATATTAACTATGCAAAAAATTGTATAAATTAGTTAATTACATCTCATTGACCTTATGTATGTTTTTATTTATTTATTAAAAGTCTCTTTTGTTTTTTCATTTGAGGTGAATTTTAAGCAATTGTTTCTGTGGCAAGAACATGTAGGAAACTAGGATTCAGATCCCAATCTAGTATGTCCACTTTGTTGACTTAATAAGATCTTTAACTTTGCTTAAGATAGAGTAATAATGTATATTCGAAATATGAAAGTTTTTTCCATTTCTTACTAATGAAGCTTTGCTAAACATAAGTTGATACATCGAAAAGAGACCTTTTTTTTTTTATTTAAAAAAAAAATGGTTCATGTGGAAGTTTATTGGGTTTTTTTAATTGGATATTATAACAAAGGGTAAGTGTCTCTCTTTCGGTAAATCTCTCTGCTCGATCATTTCAAAATTCGAATATGAAAATTTTGAATTATTAAAAGGGTTATTATCTCATACATTAGCAGTAGAGTCTAAAGATTCTACAAGCGGAAGTAGTAGGATGACATATACCTCTTAGAATATATTTAAAAAAAAAAAAAGACATATGACAGTTTCTTAGAGTCAGTGTATTAAAGACGAACTCTTATTAAAAAACCAAAGTTAGAATAATTAAAACATTAATAGGAGTGATCTTTTGAGTAGTTAGAGAGTTTTTTTTTTTTTTTAATTTGTTCTTTTTTGTTAATAAGGACAAAATATTAATTCTTCATACCTTTTCAATCGCTATTGCATGAAATGAAAAGTAGACTTGATAATTTTAAATATGATACGAAAAAAATAATTAAAATATAACATAAAATATGATATGATATGACAAAGTAACACAAACACGGTATGAAAACACGAATATATCGAAATCTATATAACACAAATTATTAATATGTCAAAATTTATATAAGTATGTAACATTTTAAACACAATTATAATACGAAAAAATAATACAAATTGATATGAATACACGAATTGCCAAATCTAAAAGAAAGTCACTTATAACTTTATCATTAGTATTTTCTTATCCCTTTTGGATTCCAAATACCTGGTGATGGTGTGGAGATATGGTCTTAGGTCTAATTAAAGCCGGGAATAAGGGGGTAGAAGTTATGTAAGAGGTGACAAATTTAGCAAAAAAGAGTTTATATCACACAAATTTTGCTACACTTTTGACTCCAAAATCTTCTATATACTAGAGAAAACACCCCACTTCGTTGGGATACTTTTATTTTTTTTAATTAATTAATAATAATAAATTATATTATATTATATTGAATAATAATTTTCTATTTTACTTTTTTATTATTAAATTATAATTATATTAAAATATTAAATTTTGTTAGTTATAAAAATTAAATTTATAAAAATTATTTATTTATAAATTGCGTATTATAATACATTTTCAAATGTTATTTATCTATATATTTTTAAAAATATTTAGATTTTATTGTATACTGTATATTTTTATTTAAAGGAGGTAAAAAATAATAAATAAGAAAATAAAATTGTGATTTGTATTTTATTCTCTTGTAGGATCGATTTTCTCACATAGGTTAGTAGCAAATTCCTTTTTTTTTTTTTTACTTTTTTTCCCAAGCAGATTAGATACGAATCCTAAATCGACTCGCAACTCAACATGCGGACCTACGCCTTTAAATACATCATTTAAAATTAAAATTAAAATTAAAATAATTAATAAAATAATTTTTAAAAATTTTTTCCCCCGAGCCGATCGGGTACGGATCCTAAATCGACTCGCGAGTCAACATACGGAACCCCTTTAAATACATCATTTAAAATTAAAATTAAAATTAAAATAATTATTTTAACTTTATCCCCGAGCCGATCGAGCACGGATGCTAAATCGACCCACAAGTCAACGTGTTGACTTAAATATATTATTTAAAAATAAAAAAAAATTTCCGTTTTTCACTTTTTTTCGTGCGGGTCGGATACCGATCCTAAACCGACCCGCGAGTCGATGTACGGATCAACAACTTTAAATACATCATTTAAAAATAAAATAAAATAAAAAACTAAAAATAATTAATAAAATATTTTTTTTTAATTTTTTCCAAAGTGGGTCAATTACATATCCTAAATCGACCAACGAGTGACGGTATGGGCTAACCCTTTAATTACACCATTTAAAATTAAAATAAAAGTAATTAATAAAATAAATTTCTTACTTTAACTTTTTTTCTCGAGTGGCTTGGGTACAGATCTTAAATCGACCCGTAAGTCAACGTGCAAACCAACCCCTTTAAATATATCATTTAAAAATAAAAAATAAAAACTAAAAATAATTAATAAAATAATTTTTTTTTCCCGAGCAGGTCGAGTACTGATAAATCGACCTGCGAGTTAACATGCGGAACAATCTCGTTAAATACATCATTTTAAAAAAAAAATTAACTTTTTTTTCTGTGCAGGTCGAGTACGAATCCTAAATCGATCCGCAAGTCAACGTGCGGACCAACCCTTTTAAATACATCATTTAAAAAAATAAAAATAAAACTAAAAATAATAAATAAAATTATTATTTTTTTCAGCGAGTCGGGTATAAATCCTAAATTGACTCACGAGTGAACGTGTAGACCAACCCTCTTAAATATATCATTTAAAAATAAAAAACTAAAAATAATTAATAACTTTTTTTAAAAAAAAAAATTGTTTTCTTAAAAGGGTGGGTACTGATCTTAAAGGACCCATGAGTTATCGTGCAAACCAATTACTTTAAATACATCATTTAAAAGTAAAATAAAATAAAAACTAAAAAACTAAAACTAAAACTAAAAAACTAAAAAGAAAAGGACAAAATTGTTCCTAGACAATTTCAAAAAAGTCCCTTGAGTCCTAAGGACTCAAAAATTATATATAGTAGATATTATTAACGGAAAACCAAGCAAAGATTGTCCCGGCCTTAACAAAGCAAGACTGAAATTTTGCATTCAGATTTTCATCGTCGCTATTAAAACATGATTACGTAATGGCCAACATTAACTTTATTTTTTGTACAGATCAGGAAATAAAATAAAGACAAAAAAAGAAAAAGAAAAGAAGAGAAGAGAATGTATATTTGATATTTTAGAGACTTGGGTGTTGTACAAAATTGATGAAGGAACAAAGATGTTTAGGTTCAAAAAGGAGATATAAAGAAAGGAAATGGTTTCGAGGGCGTGTTGCAAAATGTAACTTTTTCTTTAGGCTTATTTCGTGCCATCCATTCTGGTATGCAATAAGGGTGTGTTGAAGTATCCTTAAGATACAACGAAACTTATGTTTGATTGCACCTTGCACTAATGAAAACAAACCACTAAACACTATGATAAGAGGGGCGAAAATATCTTTTTTATTCTAAGTTTTCTGAATAAAAAAAATTTAAAAGACTTGCTTTAGTAGGAGAACGGGAGAAAAGAAAATTTGGAACTTAGTTTTCTTGTAATGTCATGTGCCTTGCTATGATTTCTGACATCTCTTTGTATAGAGATTTAATTAAGAGTTTTGACTTTTCTTTTGTGTTGGTTGATTCAACCAATTTACTTTTTTAATAAGTTCCAACCTTTTGGATTTCATCAAATGTCATTGACAACATTTTACTAGTGAAAGATCATCTTTTAAAGATGTATCTTTTATTTTGAAATGAACTCTATTCTTTATGAACTTTCTGTTAAGCTTTTACACTTGGATATATTGATTCCCGAAAAGAACATTCGAATGCCCAAGAATAATTTTTACATAGAATTGAATTTACTCATATGAACACTTCTTAAATTGATTTCTTTTGTCTTGAAATTTCACTAAAGTCAATGTATAGCTTCTTTAATAATTAATTTCATTTTAATTGATTTGTTTAATCAATTAATAATTATTCTTTCATTATATTTTGAAAATTTCCAACATTGGGCAAATTAACTTAAATAGTTAAGAAACAACAAAATTGCAAAAAAATTATAATTGGTAGATATAATTTATCTTTTAGGTAAATGCTACTCAAAAGAATCGACCAAATTAATATTTATGTGCACTAACTTATTTACTTTTTCATTGTTGAGGTAAAAAGCTTATTGCTACTCAAAAGAATCGACCAAATTGATATTCATGTGCACTATTCACTTATTAATTGTTGAGGTAAACATTTTAAGAAAAAAAAAACAATTGAGTTAGTTAAGTTGATAAATAAAGATTGGATATTTTGTTTGTAGGTTTAGGTTTAATTTTTACTATCAACAATCTCTTTTGGTGGATAAAATCTGTAAATCCAATGTAAGTTCTTATTGAGTCTGATGGCATGTTCTGAACTTGAAATATGATAGCCTTTTCAAAGTGTTAATTATATATAAAAAGTTAAGCTAAAATTAGGGATGGCAATGGAGTAGGGTGAGGGCGGATTTTGCAGTATCCGCCCCCGCCCTGCCATAGCACTGCTCTGCCCCGTCTTCCGTCCCGCTCCGTCGTGGATGTTAAAATTTCAGTACCACTACCACCTTTATGGATGTCGGTTACATCCATAATCGCCCCGCTCCGCCCCATTCGATATTTATTAATTATTTTTATTTTTTTCAAATAATAAAGCATTGTAAAAAAATGTAAATATAAATTCAATATAAACATGTTTCTAATCTAGGAAGAGAAAAAAATAAAGTATTAGGTTTAGGTTTTTTTAGAAAAAAAAAATAAGTTTAATTATATTATTTTATTATTCTTGTAAAAGTTAAATATTTAAGGGTAAAATTGTAATTTCAGTATTCGGGGCGGGACGGTGCGGAGCAGGCAATTACCACAACTGCTCCATCCCCGCCTTTCAAACAAAAAAAAACCGCACCGTCCCGCTCCGCTTCCATTATTCAAAAAAAAAAAAAACCTCTCCATGCGGATCTGATCGGTTCGAAATCATCGGTCGGATCGGGTTTTGCCATCCCTAGCTAAAATGAAATGGTAAAGAATTAAAAAATAGTGATCCAAATTGGACCGGCTCATGGGCTGGGGAGTCCGCCCTACCCGTATTGGGTTGGATTTGGGCAGGTGTTTTTGTGATCCGAACCGGCTCGGTCCGGATCACTATTCATAGAATAAAATATTATTTTTATTTAAATTTAATTATAAAAATATAAAAATATTAATATAAAAATAATTTTTTATTTTTTAATATAGTAACCCGGGCTTGCCCAGAGCCGAGCCTGGACAAGCAAAATAAAAAAGTTCTAAGCCGTGACCATAAACAGGTCTAATTCAAATAGCCCAAATTAAATAAACATAAAAAACTATTATTTACAAACATTACCATCATTTCTGTTTTCTATTGGACCATTGTCGCAACCTAAAAAAATAACAAGTCTCATCGCGAGTCTTTATTATTCGTTAAGCGTGACATTAAAAAAAAACCGAGGAAAAGTCGACTTAATTCCTCTTGAAAAATGAAGGTTTTGAAAATGACCTTGAAAAAATATGGAGTCGCCACCAATCTTTTTTAGCTAGGTGTGATCGACCACCTATTAAAACCGGTTTTATAAAATATTTTAAAATTAATTAAAACATTTTTTTAAAACCAATTTCAAGTCTGCGTTTTAAACCAGAGAAATCAAAGAAGCGGGTTCGGAATTCGGTTACGTGTGGGGAAGGATTAGCACCCCCACAACGCCCGTATAAAACGGTACCTTATTAATCATGTGTTATCTCAAGTTTCGGTAAAAAGTCAGTTTTAAATTTAGTATTTCAAGTTAATTCCCAATTTAAAGAAAAGTAATTTCATTTTTAGTTGAAAATGATCCGGAATTTATAAATTCAAAATTTTCCTATATTCCCCAACAAACGTGGCAAAATAAGAAATTTTTATTAATTTAGAAAACTTTCCGAATCATTCTTATTTTAAAGAAGATATTCATTTATTAATGATAATTGATGATATCCTCTCTAGCAAACCCGACAAAGAACTCATGAATTATTTTAACTCGGAAATATCTTTATTTTATTGAAAATCATTACCTTTTTCAAAACATTTAAAAAAAATATATGAATATGTGTGACATAAATAAAATGACATAGCAAAGTCTAGATAATATAGTGCAACCTAAATGGTATGATATAATTTAAATGTCTTAGCATATTCTAAATGAAATGAAATATCCTAAGTTATATGATATATTCTAAATGAAATAAAATATCCTAAGTGACATAATATATTCTAAATGAAATAAAATGACCTAGGTAACATAATATATATTCTACATGAAATGAAATGACCTATGTAACATAATATATTCTATATGAAATGAAATAATTTAAATGACATGGCAGATATAAGTGATATGGCATATAATCTAAATGACATGAAACATAAAATAATGCTATCATATAATATACATGGAAATAAAAATAAAAATAATAATGCATGAACATAGTATATGCTAAATAATATGACAAAAATAACTAAATAAAAAGCATAGGATATCATGAAATATTCAAAACCATATAACAAATAATATAATATCAAAAATTTAAATCAAAGATAATAACACCATCATGAAAATTAAACATAGAAAAAATTACATATTATATAATATGCATGAATATGGAAAATGCAATGCATGAGAATGTATTTTTGTCTTTAATTAAGGAAATCCGTATATCTAAAAAGATATCCGGCTACCTTAGGAAAAATATCAAATTAAATATTCTAAAACCAAAATACTTTGTGATTGTTTGAAAACAATTTTGAAAAGCTTAGATTAAAAAATAAAAACCTAGCCATTTAGCACGACTTTTTAACCTATTTTTAAAAATCCAAAAAAAATCTAAAAACAATACTGGAGACTCAGGACATGTAAAACTACACGAAAAAAATCGGCTTAATTTTCTGATTAAAGATGACAACCCAGAAAAATCGGGAAAGTACGAGTACTGGGTGAAAAAACAGTTTTGCCAAAACACATTTTTTTGCCTTTGATAAAATTATTTAAAAATCAAAGTAAAAATATTAGAGACTCTATAAATGACTTACAAACAGTAGCTAACACTTTTGAAAAGGTAGGCAAAAATTGGTTAAGTAAAAAAAATCACAAAGGTAGAATAATCAATTTGATAACTCTTTAATTTTCCACAAGTATGCTCAAGTGAGCATGACTTTGAGCCATTGATTGGCCTAAGTCATAAATCAAGTGGCAAGGACATGAAATGTATGAAAAATACAGCAAATATGATGCAAAATGCATGATTTAAAACCTAAATGATATGAAAAATGCATGGCATCAATAAAATGATCTAGACCTAAATGAACTTGCATGACATTTAATACAACCTATGTCTAAAATGCATGAATATGCATGGCAAAACAAACCAATCCTAAACCTAAAATATGCATGGCAATAACACAAACATATGGCATGCTTAAACAAAATACTCAACCAAATATCATGAAAATGCAAACCTATCAACTAACATAACAAAAATGCACACACAAAGCATACAATATGAGGTGGCCGAATGTGGTGAATGCTTAAAATGAGCATGGCGTTTTCACAAACACATGATATACAAACATACATAGCTAAAAATAATGCTCAAATCATGCAAATATAAAGTAAAGGCATGAAAACCAATAGGCATTTTCACAAACACATGGATTACAAAATATAAAACATAAAATAACTTAAACATTTTGAAAACAGAAAATCAAAAATGCAAGACAAGTAAAATAAACATGATAACAAGATAATAGACTCAAAAACAGAAACAAGCAAGCAACCAAATTAAAAAAAAGCTTCATATTTATGTATTAGAAGAAGATTAAAGCATCAAAACTTGTTAAATATCAAGACCAACATGAAAAAAAAAATGCAAACATCAACTTTAAAAAATACTAGGCCATTCGGCCAACCATATAACAAAAGAAAAAAAAAATTCAAAGCTTTTTTCCAAGAAAGCATGAAGAAGAATATTAAAAACACTTATTTTAAAAGAAAAATCAAAAGAAACTCACCAAAATAGTGATCAAAACAGCAAATCAAGAATGGAAAATCAAAGAAAGTGCAAGAGTATGGTGCTTAAAGCAACCTCTAGAAGCTATCTTTCAAGCTTTTTCTCTTCTAACTTTATTTTCTTTTCTAAACTTTTCTTTTTGCTTTTCAATGATGGAGAGAAAAATCAGCCAAAACCAAGAGAGAATAGAGAGTGAATAGCTAAAAATGAAAGAGAGAATGACTCTCCCTTGTAGTGGCCGAATGGCCCTCCCTAGGCTAGGATGTTGTCATTTTTCATTCAACCAATTTCCATCCAAAGGCTATTGACCCAAGATGTTTAAAACATGAAATTATCACTTTTAGATTAGGCCATCAGCTATCCACAATTACAGTTGTTCAGGAATCTTAAGCCATTACGTTGACACTCTCCCTCTTCATGCATTGGTCCATGTGGCTTATTTGCAAAGGCTTGATAAAAAAAACTAATTTCCTCTTCATTGTTGGCCTTTTGATTAAAAATCAGAAAATATCTACCCACTCTTGGGCCTTGTCTTGGCCAACCCCTTTTCTTTTAGCCCATGTTTCATTTTTTAAAAGGCAAGAAAAGCCCTTTTCGGTTTCTTGGATAAAATAACCTTTTTGCCCCCCGAACATAAATAAATGGCAAACGGACTCCAAATTCAAATTTTCTTTTTTATATACTTTCAAAATAATAAAAAAATTGAATTCTGGAAGTTTTCAAAATTTTATGAGTCCATTTGCTATTTATTTGGATTTTTTCTTCCAAAATTGCCCTTTTATGCTCCCAAACTTTATCATTTTTTAAAAGAGCTCCAAATCCATATTTTTCTTCACCAATCTATTCCAAATAATTTAAAAGTGTGATCTAAAAGTTTTGATAATTTTTGGAACTCATTTGGTATTTTTCGGGATTTATCTGCTTGAATTACTGCATAAGGGGCCCGGGATTTGGCCATTTTGCAAACGAACTCCGAATCCAGATTTTCTTTCGCCAATCTCTTCCAAATAATTTAAACATGAGATTTGCAAATTTCCAAATTTTTGGAGTTCATTTGTTATTTTTTCAAGATTTATCTTCTTGAATTTCTTCATAAAGGACCCGGGATTTGGCCATTTTGCAAACGAACTCCGAATCAAGATTTTCTTTCTCTAATCTCTTCGAAATGATTTAAGAATGAGATTTTAAAATTTTCAGAATTTTTGGAGTTCATTTGCTATTTTTCTCAAATTTTCCAATTTTGCCCTTTTGCCTCCGAAACCCGGTTTTGCTCAAAACAAGTCCGATTTTTAGATTTTCTTCAAAATGAGCTTTAGGCTATCCTTTTTTAATCATTCCTCATCCATTAGGGGCTTTAGTCCTACCGAGTCGGGCCATTTTTGTAATTCTTCTCAATTTCACCGAAATCCACCAAAAACCCTAATTCTCGATTTTCTTTCGAATTGACTTTTCTTTCAGTTTTTCTTTCAAATGGCTTCTCCATTACCCGTAGTCAGTGCTTATATTTCATTTGGAACCTTCAATTTTGACCAATTCGATCGTTTAAGCACTTTTCCCCAAATTTCTCGGATTAGGATTTCCTTCCTACTGAATCTCCATAACCCATCTTCCAACTCCATATCTTTCGGTGTAGACCTCGGATTATCAAAATTCTTTCGCCATTTTCAATTGAACTTCAAATCTTGATTTTGAAAGTGGGTTGACTTTTTCAGTAGTTGACTTTTCGGGTTGACTTTTTCAAGTTTGACTTTTTATGCTCATCTTCTTAGGCTAAGTCCAGGAGTACCACTTGCAGGATAAAAAAGTCCTTTTACGTTCTGAAACATCAATTTAGGAAGAAAATCTACCTTTTTTAGTGGTCCGAACAAAATTAGTTGTCTACAGCTGCCCCTCTTTGGCTATTGCTGAGAATCAGGAATCAGGCAAAGATAAACAAATACTAATTTTGTCCGGTTAGTGAAATCACATGTGAAGGGAAGGGAAATGGGATTTTTTTTCTCATTTTCATTTTTTGTTGTTGAAAAAAACTGTAAATAGAAGATATTGTCCTTAAATTGAATTCCCTGACTAATCAAGGCTCGACCCGTCTTAAGGAAACGAGTTTGATTTGCAAGAGAAGAAAAGACCTCGACGAGGTCTCAAGGGCTTAACCTGTCTTGTGCTAAGCTGTGTTTAAAATTCTGGGTATCTCCTCCAGAACCTTAGGCTATATCACCACCAAATACTTGCTTAAGCACATGTAAAACTCTGGATATCTCCACCAGAGGCTTTGGCTATCACCACCAAAGACTTGTTCAAGAAAATGTAAAACTCTGGATATCTCCACCAGAGGCTTTGGTTATCACCACCAAAGACTTGTTCAAGCAAATGTAAAAACTTTGGAAATTATGCCTGGAGGTCTTAAAAATGGTGCCCAGAGGCCTTACCCGTGATTCGAAAAAAAAATGCGCTGTATGCGACTTTAACAATAATGCCCGGAGGTCTTAAGAATGGTGCCTGGAGGCCTTACCCATGATTTGGAAAAAAATGCGTTGTATACGACTTTAAAAGTGATGCCCGTAGATCTTAAGAATGGTGCTCGGAGGCCTTACCAATGATTTGAAAAAAATGCGCTGTATGCGACTTTAAAAATGATGCTCCGAGGTCTTAAGAATGGTGCCCGGAGGCCTTACCCGTGATTTGAAAAAAATGCGCTGTATGCGACTTTAACAATAATGCCCGGAGGTTTTAAGAATGGTGCCCGGAGGCCTACCCTTGATTTGAAAATACCTTGACGACGGTCTTAAGGCTCGACTCATTTGATAAACAGAATGAATTCGATTTAAAACAAAAGGAAATACCTCGACGGTGGTCTCAAGGCTCGACTCATTTGATAAAACAGAATGAATTCGATTTAAAACAAAAGGAAATACCTCGACAGTGGTCTCAAGGCTCGACTCATTTGATAAAACAAAATGAATTCGATTTAAAACAAAAAAAAAATACCTTGACGGTGTTCTCAAGGCTCGACTCATTTGATAAAACAGAATGAATTCGATTTAAAAAAAAAAGGAAATACCTCAACAGTGATCTCAAGGCTCGATTCATTTGATAAAACAGAATGAATTCGATTAAAACAAAAGGAAATACCTCGACGGTGGTCTCAAGGCTCGACTCATTTGATAAAACAGAATGAATTCGATTTAAAACAAAAAGAAATACCTCGACGGTGGTCTCAAGGCTCAACTCATTTGATAAAACAAAATGAATTCGATTTAAAACAAAAGGAAATACCTCAACGGTGGTTTCAAGGCTCGACTCATTTGATAAAACAGAATGAATTCGATTTAAAACAAAGGAAATACCTCGACGGTGGTCTCAAGGCTTGGCTCATTTGATAAAACAGAATGAATTCGATTTAAAACAAAAGGAAATATCTCGACGGTGGTCTCAAGGCTTGACTTATTTGAGAAGCAAAATGAGTTCGATTTGGAAAGGAAACGTACCTCGACGGTGATCTCGGGGCTCAACTAGTTTGAAAAAACAGAACGAGTTCACTTTGGGGAAGTCCAAGTTTTCCTGATTTCTGCAATGTTAGCTAAATGCAATGATGACAATGACATGCTTTGCAAATGCTTGTATGTTTCCTAAGAATGAATGCAATCAAATGATTGTGTCATAATTTCTAATCCATGGTTTCTTTGAGGTTCACAGATTATCCGACTTCATGACGGAGTCTTCAATTGTTCATTGATGCCCCCACTTAAGGAATCCTTCACTCAAGATAACTTGTCAAACAGTCTCTGTTTCTGACTTTCGCTGAAATTCACAAATTTTTTGACTTCATGATGGAGTCTCCAATACGTTCACTATTTTCTTTTCTTGGTGAACTGTCCAAACCTTTCCCAAGATTTAAATCTATTCCTTAGTAATACTATGAAATCCTTTTATTTAAAGATTTTTTTATTACTAATCATCATTCAATTTAATAACAATCATAATGCATCTCAAAAATGTATGAAAGAAAATATGAATCAAGCAAAAATGTCATAAAAAAGATGACAAGAATTTATTGCAAGAAATGTTTTAAAATAGTAAAAATAAATATCAAGGATATAAGAAACAAATTTAAAGTTACAGGTTGTAAATGCCCCGGATGGGGAATATCTTGGACCCTTCATTTTTCAAACCATCTGAAACTTCCCTTGAACGAGCAATTTACTTGGATAACCTCTTAGCTTCCGTAGTTATATCAGACTAAGTTGTTCCCCTTTCCTCTGATTGTCAGATACTTTTTCCTCCTTTACACAGAGCATTGATTTGAACTTTTAATTAGTACCTGAGCCGCCCTTTGCGGGTTTTCAACTCAAGTGTCCTCCATTCGGTATTAAGTCACCCTTTGCGGGTTTTCGGCTTAAACCTCTCCTTTTACATTCTTTTTTCATTTTCATTTTTTTTATATTCTACCATGCATCTGAGAATTCTAAATGCTTCCAAGGTAAAAATATCAATTCGAAAGATGGGATGAATTCTGAGAATAACCTTTCAAATTAAATATCCATGCTTGATCAAAATGGGCTTTTAAAGCACGTAATGTAGGCCAAGGTTCAATTTTAGAAAGAAAGGATAAAATAGGCCCAAAGTGTGTTTAAGGGTGATTGAATCAAGGATCATTTCCTGAGGAGAACTCATTCTTGAAACATTTGTCCCTTTTTTGGACTTTTTTTTTTGCTTTGTTGCTTTCATTTGCCACATTTTTCGATGGCTTTCTTTTTGCCATGATTTTTGATTATTTTTCCTCGCACTTGCCCTCCAGTGTAGAGGGTGATCCTTGATCAAGGTTTAAAGAAAGGAATAGTTCCTAAGGCTCAAAGGGGTGACTAAGGATAATTTCTTCTTAGTGAAAGGAATATGAAAGATGGCCACTCATCATATCAAGCATGAATATTTTCTTTGAAAAGCAATTCACAGGGGAGATAGATATATAGAATTTCCATTTTTTTCACTTGGAATCATTCGAATTTCCATGTGCATAGCATCACATTTTTTTTAAGCATAATACTTCTTCAGTTTATCAGCATTCACGGGATTTCTGAAATCCTCCCCGTCCATTCTAGTTAAAATCAATGCTTCTCCAGAAAAAGCTTTTTTTTACCACAGAGGGTCCTTCCCAATTCGGAGCCCACTTTCCTCGCGGGTCCTTCACTATAGGGAGAATTTTCCTCAGTACCAACTCCCCCTCTCGGAACTATCTAAGACGAACTTTCTTGTTGTGGACTCGAATCATCCTTTTCTGATACAACTGCCCGTGACAAATTGCTTTCAATCTTTTCTCCTTGATGAGATTCAACTGTTCATAGTGAGCTCTAACCTATTCTGCTTCCTCTAGGCCAACTTCCATCAAAATCCGAAGTGAAGAGATCTCAACTTCAATAGGTAGCACTGCTTCCATCCGTATACCAAAGAAAACGGCGTTGCCCCTGTAGATGTGCGGACCGAAGTACGATATGCATGAAGAGAAAAAGGCAAGATCTCATGTCAATCCTTGTATACATCGGTCATCTTTTCAACAATCTTCTGGATGTTCTTATTGGCTGCTACTACTGCCCCATTCATCTTCGGACAATAAGGTGCCGAATTATGATGTGTGATCTTGAACTGAGTACACACTTCTCTCATCATATTATTGTTCAAATTGAGAGCATTATCCAAAATAATTCTTGCTGGCAACCCGTAACGGCATATGATTTCTTTCTTAACAAATCTACATACCACCGACTTTGTTACATTCGCATAGGAAGCAGCTTCTACCCACTTTGTGAAATAATCTATGGTCACCAAGATGAAACAATGTCCATTTAAAGCTTTCGGGGTAATAGGCCCGATCATATCCATTCTCCATATTGAAAAGGGCTATGGTGCAGTCATGACATGCAATGGCGATGGCGACATATGAATCTTATCTGCATATATCTGGCATTTATGGCACTTCCGAGAATAACTGATACAATCTCCTTCCATTGTCAAGCAATAATACCCAGCCCTCATAATCTGCTTAGAAAGCATGTGACCATTAGCATGAGTGCCACATATCCCTTCATGGACCTCTTCTATAATTCTTCGAGCTTCGGCAGATCCGACACATCTCAATAAGACTTGGTCTTTTCCTTTCTTGTAGAGAATCTCACTGTCTAGAAAAAACCCATTGCTAGCCTTCTCAGAGTGCTCTTGTCATTTTCTGTTGCTTGTTCTGGATACTATTGACTCTTGATGTATTGCAAGATATCGTTATACCAAGGGAGGCCATCTGCTTCTCTTTCAATATTCAGACAGTGGGCAGGAGACTCATATATGCTCATCTTTATTCGCACAACTTCAGTCCCTTCATTCACTTTAAACATTGATGACAAAGTAGCCAGAGCATCTGTCATTCGGTTTTCTTCTCGAGGAAAGTAATTAAAATTCACTTCTTCAAATTCCTCCAATAAACTCAATATGAGTTCTCGGTATCGGATTAGCTTTATATCTCGGGTTTCCCATTCTCCTCATAGCTGGTATATCACTAAGGCTGAGTCTCCGAAAACTTACAATACTTTGATCTTTTTGTCCACTGCAGCATGAAGGCCCATAGTACACGCTTCATACTCAGCAGTATTGTTTGTACAATCAAAATCCAATCTAGCAGTGAAAGGATAATAATCTTCTTCTAGGGATATGAGGACTGCACCGATTCCATGCCCTATGGCATTAGATGCGCCATCAAAGTACATTTTCCATACTTTTTTTTTTCAGGGGAATCTCATCTGCTTGTGAAACATACATCAAATCTTCATCCGAGAAGTCAAAGTTCAACGGCTCATAATCTTCCACTGCCCGACTTGCTAAGAGTTCAGCCACTGCACTGCCCTTGATAGCTGATGGTGACTCAATTAAGAGTTGTAAACCCAAGTGCAGGTTATGTTCAAGTAATAAATTCTCGGGTGTCCGAGGTCGAACCACAGGGAAGCGTATTAATAAGTATAAGTTTATAAATATATAAGACAAAGAAAGTAAACAAGATATTAGGGAATCAACAACAAAATAAGATAAACAAGATATTAGAGAACAAAATAAACAAAATAACATAAAAACAATTAAACAAGATATAAAAAAACAATAAGAAAGGATGTTGAGGTTAGAGACTCCACTCTTGGTGTTATGCTAAGATTAATCTTGTTTTATTACACAATTGAAATCCACACATAAGGGAGGTTCCAATCGGAAGGTTTAGCAATTCAGTCCAACGTCCATAGCATATGATATTATGTTCATTTGGTGTCCTCAAAACTCATAAAAAGAGTCCAAGCATTCCTTATGCCAAGGTATATGTCTACAACAAATCAAGGTTATGAAACCAAGCATTTACTGTGCCATTTTCATTGTCAATAATGAATCAAGATCTCTACTTTGCAAGTATGATTTTAAACCAAAAGAAAATATTATCTATACTAGTGTTTATAAATGATGATTCATTTTAGCTCATGTTTAAGAGACTAACCTTAGCATTTACCAAGAGCTTCACCTCATCACCTCAACAATATGATTAGCAACACATACTAAAAATGAAAAGAAATGTAAGAAGCATAAGTAAATAAAGAAAAAGAAAACTAGAGAAAGGAAAAAAAGAAGAAAACTTAGAGAATTTTATTACAATGGCTATCCTACCAATGTATTAATGTATCCCAATACTCATCCAAGGCCCTCTATTTATACACATTTTGGAGGGCTAAATGACAAGAGACAAGCTTTACAAATTTCAAAGGTAGGTATAATAGGTGGGTGCATTTTTCTAACAATTTTCGTCATATTGTATGACAATTCTGATCAGCCAGCTTGATGGTCGATTTTGTCAATGTTGGAGGCTCGATCTGATAAAATGGTCTTCTAGAAAAATATACCCCTATCAGTTACGGATCCATAGCCGTTGGAATCAGATCATTTGCGCACGTGGATCGGGAGATATGGTCAAAATACCAAAACGGTGCAGAACAGACGTCATTGCACATCAGCCAACTTGATGGTCGATTTCGCTAGGGAAAACGACTCCGTTTCAAGAAGTGTAAAACATGAAAAAGATAGATATGCCTCTTAGCTTTGCAGGGATACAAAGTTCAGCCTTATTGCTTCAGTGAAACTCGAGATATAGCTGATATGGCAAAAGGTGTCGGAACTGGAACTGAACTGGATTTGCCCTTAATTCTAGTAATCTGAAATCACTCAAAGAAACTTGTGAAAAACACCAAATTACATAAAAATATAAAAGATCATAAACACAATTAGACTAAACAATAATAACTCGTATTTGACACAAAACAATAATAAAACATAACTAAAAACTATATAATTATACGAGTTATCACACCCCCACACTTAGATTGTTGCTAGTCCCTAGCAATGACTCAATAAAAATAAAATAAGAAAATCTAATCTAATCCATTTTCGTAGGAAATCACGGTGGCACTTAGCATGTGACACAAGCCTTTAAACCCCTAGGTGTCCCTAGTGGACGAGTTTAGTCTCGTGAGGGTTTACTAGGACGATACCCACAAACATTGAAAACATAAGAAAAACTAAGAATAATAATTATAACTAATCCTTCCAATATAAATTAGAGATAATCATTGGACAAGTCTTAAAAACTAATCAATAGCTTAAAGAATTTCACAAAAAATCTTGCTTGAATGTAAATAGTTTGAGTTAAGCCAATAATAACATAACATATTTCAATCAAAATAGTGTATATTCAAACTTAATCTCAACTTCTCACATGGGATACTCTCTTGATTTTCACTCTTTAAAGTAGTGGTAAAGTGTTTACACTCAATCAATCTCATGAAAACACTTCTACCATATGCTTGCTTGTCCACCTATTCTCCACTATTTAGATCATACAACTTCATAAATCAAGAGGTCTTTATTCAAGGTTGTAATGGGGCCAAAGGGTTATAATGTGGTTAAAGAACAAAAGGATAAAGATATCACAAAGGTTCCAAAGAGTTCATAGATTTTAGAGACATAATAAGATCATACAAATAAAACTTCTCAAAACTCTTATAAAGCACATAATAACATAGGCTAAATATTCATGTTGAGCCTTTGCATCATTCTAACCAACTTTGTAACATCTTTTTCTAGAAGTTCAAGAGAAGATTTTTTTTTTTTTTTTTTTTTTTTTAATATGGGAATGTATTTGACAATGATCCCTTTCTTTTTCTCTTGACTTTTTCTTTTCTTTTCTTTCCCCCACACTTATCTTTTGTTTCTAACCCAAATTTTCAACAAAAAATATCCCTTGTTTTTTTTTTGTTTTTTTTTTTTTTGCAATATGTCTCAAAATATAAAAATCTATCTTTAGAACAAGGGTAAGGATATAAGTATATTTAGGCTAGGTGTAAGTTGTGGTTACCAATAAAACAGCATATTTAATGTAGGCTCAAATTGGCTCACTAGTGGGGATGTTCTCTTAGAACATTAATAAGGGATGGCTGTTTGGCTCTGGTTATAATCCTAATGCCTCTATCATATTCATGTTGTCACATGTATCAATCTAGTATCAAACGGTTTAAAGCAAGTTCTAGAGAATCATGTAATCATAAGAGCACTCAAGAAAGAAATTAGATTGATTTGTATAATGCATCAATCATTATAGGCTCAAAAACTCACAAGGATGATTATACAAGTCAGATTAAATCTAAACATGCTTCTTTCTCAATCAACATATCATATTAACATTGGCTCATAAAAAGGTTGATATCAAGCTCAATTCTCATGAAAATCTTCTCACTAATAAATCTGTTTTAGACTTATGCAATTCATATCTCATTATAGTATTGAAAGTAACTAAAACACACTAAAAACACACTAAGTCTAAACATGCTTTTTTTTTTTTTTTTTTTTTTGTTTTTTTGTTTTTTTTGTTTTTTTGAAGAAGAAGATTAAATCAAACTGACAAGGTATGTCTCAAGTCTCCCTTACTCAGACCTTGTTCAGAATGAATACTTCTAAATGTCTTAAAACACAACAAATTTTTTTTTTTTTTTTAGCAAAATATGTCCCTTACCCCCTACTAAAATATGACATTGTCCCCAATGTCAAATTTTAAAGGTAGAATTTAGGAGATATTACCTGCAGAGGTTGCTAACCACTTATTATAACTGAGACACAACAAGCAAAATGTTAGATAATGTCACAAAGACAAAGTGCAATCCACTCCTTGCTCGTCCATATCTCTTTTTCTTTTTCCGAGCGTTTGCGAAACAACCGTAGCAGATAAACACTCATAAGCTTGTAGCTTTTTGAGTAAATCTTCAATGGTTGTAGCAGAAATTATGGTTCTCCTTGCCTCTGAAAACATGAATCCATTATCCACAGCATTATCTAAATATGAAAGTAAATTACTAAAATAACCATTAATATTAAGCAAACCAATGGGTTTCTTATTTGTGACCAAAGATGACCAAGAAGCCACGCAAGCTATTTCTTCCAATGTACCCAGACCTCCTGGTAAGGCAATGAATGCATCGGCAGAATGGTACATGATTGTTATCCGTTCAGGGATACTCCAGACTTGTATTTCCTTACCCACGGTAGGTCCACAAAAATCTGTGAATAGTTTTGGCACGATTCCTAGAACTGGACTTCCTCCGGCGTGTGCTGCTGTAGCGACTGCTCCCATTAAACCCGTACTACCGCCTCCATAAATCAAGTGGATCTTTTGTTGGGCAAGTATTACTCCAACTCTTATGGCTTCATCAGCGAATATGTTATTTTTCCCTGGATAAGCACCTCCAAAGACACAAATTTTTTTAATGCGCTGGGACGAAGTGCTTTCCATTTTTTTTTTTTCTTTTTCGAGTGCCTGAAAGAGAATGAGTACATGGTGTAATATATAGAGGACTGAGTAGTGAATCAGACAAGAGTAATAATGTCGCCGAAAGTGTATTTGACCTGTCAGAAGAAAATGTTAACCTAACAAAAGATTTTTGCGTGATTTCAGGAAGAAAATCAAAAAGAGAAGAAAAATCAACCGTAAAAGTCAAAAGTAATAATGTCGCCGAAAGTGTATTTGGCATCTTCCTCTGGTTTTACGTCCAGAAACGGCTTAAACGCCTTCTATGAGTCGAGGATATGCTTCCCATCCAGTTTTCTTACAAGCTGGCAAACAGGGTCTTTTATCATCAGATTCCCAAGATGTTGCCATTCCCTTTGGAATTGCGGCCATAAATCAAGAATTTCTCTTTGTACGTCTCCACTAGGATGCGTCTCAAGAGAAAGTTGGATATTACCCAAATTCTCCTTACTCAGTCCATCCTTAATGAATTCAATTTTATCATCTCGATTAGAGGACGGAATCCCAATAGAACGACATTTACCGTTACACGTCCATCGTGCACACTTGTGGCAATTTGAACTCATGCGCTTTGCTCGTCGCTTCTTTGCATAAGTGCTTCTACCTGTACCTGGTAAATGCAAAACAGGAAGATATTCATCTTCACGTACCTTGGCTTCAATTATCCAATGTATGTCTTCAGGAATCCCTTTGTGCATAAGCATTCTTAATCTTTCAAATCGAACTTGGTAAAGCTTCAGTAAAATATTTCGAGGAAAAGGAGGAAATCGTTTCTGCAATCTTGTGAGAATATCATCCATCTTGAAAAAAAATGAAAGAGAAAATGAAAGAGAAATTGAAAGAGAAATTTATATACAATATCAGTTTTGTGGGTAGCTGATGGAACCGACTTAAATAATCACGGAGTACCGTTATCCGCCATTTAACCGGGAAAAAAATGTATTTTTTTTTTTTTTGAAGATTAGTAAAAATTATATTTACATCTAGTTATTTTCAAAACAAGGATCAGAAAGAAAAACAACCTCTTCTTGAGTAACATGATTTTCCAAAAAGAGTTTGAGTCTTTGTCCATTTACCTTGAATACGTTACCATTTTTAGGATTCTCAATGTCAACTGCTCCATAATGATACACATGCTTAACCACAAATGGGTCAGTCCATCTTGATCTCAACTTACCAGGAAATATGTGAAGTCTAGAATTATAAAGTAGAACTTTTTGCCCAACATCAAATGTTTTTCTTGAAATTAACTTGTCATGAAAGGCTTTAGTTCTTTCTTTATGAATTTTAGAATTCTCATATGCATCTTTTCTGAGTTCCTCAAGTTTTTGTTTCCAACAATGCTTAACCTGAAAAGAATTTAACAAAGAATCAGTGTGTGAAATTTCTGAAGCATTATCAAACTCACATTCAATTAAATAAGCTTCTAAAGGATCATGGAATGTTGTAGTGGTGAGATGTTCATGAACAAGTTCTTCAATGAAATCCACTTCATGTACTTCTGAATCATCACCAGGTTGCTTGCAAGTGTTGAACACATTTAATTCTAAAGTCATATTTCCAAAAGAAATGTTCAACATACCATTCCTGCAATTTATCAGAGCATTAGAAGTTGCAAGAAATGGACGGCCTAATATAACAGGAATTTGAACATTTGGATTTGAAACAGGATGTGTGTCCAAAACAATAAAATCAACAGGGAAGTAAAAATTATCAATTTGAACCAAAACATCTTCAACTATCCCTCGAGGAATTTTTACAGAACGATCAGCTAGTTGAAGTGTAACAGGTGTTTCCTTGAGTTCACCTAAACCTAACTGTTGATAAACAGAAAAAGGCAAAAGATTAACACTAGCACCAAGATCAAGCAATGCACGTTCTATTCTAGTGTTTCCAATGATGCATGAGATTGTTGGACATCCAGGATCTTTGAATTTTGGTGGAGTAAGGTGCTGAATGATTGAGCTCACACTTTCCGTCAGAAATGCTTTCTTTTGTACATTATGTTTCCTTTTAACTGTGCACATGTCCTTCAAAAATTTAGCATAAGATGGAACTTGTTTAATTGCATCCAATAAAGGAATGTTAATCTTAACTTGTTTGAAAAGTTCATAAATTTCTGCATTTTGATTCAAATTCTTTATTGTTTGCAACCTTTGAGGAAAAGGAGCAGGATGCATACCTTTTTCTTTGTCCAAATTTTCAAGAAGTTCAGACTTACCATCATCCTTACCATTACTTTTCGGAGGGGAAAGAGGATCTTGGTCTTTTGATGGAATCTTTTTGTCAATTGCCTTTCCACTTCGAAGAGTTGTGATAGAACTGGCATTTTCCTGTTGAGTTTCATTGGAGCAAGAAACAAGACATTGAGTAGAAGGGTTAGGCTGAGGTTGAGCAGGAAACTTACCTTTTTCTTGAGTGCGTAATGAAGCTGTCAATGTGGACAAGGTGTTTTTGATCTCATTGATGTCCTGTGAAGTCCGGCTATTCACATTTGCTTGTGTTTGCATGAATGCTTGCAATGTTTCTTCCAAGGTTTGTACACGTGAAGGTTGATAGGAAAAAGTGTTGCCCGGCTTTTGAGATTGTGGTACCTGAACATGATTATTATTCCGCCAACTGAAGTTGGGATGATTTCTCCATTCAGGGTTATACGTTTCAGAGTAAGGAGAAGGAAAAGGCTTTTTAAATGTGTTTATGGAATTTACTTGATCATGCAACGCTTCTTTAAGAATGGGAATGTTTGGACATTCAGAAGTGGGGTGTCCCATGATTTCACAAATTCCACAACTTTCTTCATTTTTAACCGTTTTGACTTCTTTTACTTCTCTAAGTTCCATGGCTTCAATCTTTCTAGCCAAATTAGCTACTTTAGCTTTTATCTCATCTTCTTGACTAAAATGATATTTACCTCTGTTAGAAACAAGATTAGATCTATTGGAACTTTCAGAGGAATTATCTGTGTGCCAGGCTTGAGAGTTATCTGCCAAATGGTCTAGGTAGTCAAAGGCTTCTTCAGGTTCTTTTTCTAGAAACTCACCGTTACACATTGTTTCAACAAATTGTTTAGTTTCGGGAGTTAAACTTTCATAAAAGAAACTAATAAGACGCCATTTTTCAAAACCATGATGTGGACAAGAACTTAACAAATCTTTAAAACGCTCCCAGCACTGAAAAAATGCTTCATTTTGATTTTGATTGAAATTTTGAATCTGTCTTTTCAAAGCAGTAGTTTTATGTGCTGGGAAAAATTTCTTTAGAAATTCAGTTTGTAATTCTTGCCATGTGCCAATTGACCTTGGTTTTAAATTATGAAGCCAAATTTTTGCTTTATCTTTTAAAGAAAAAGGAAATAATTTTAGCTTGACAATTTCATTTGTACATTGTTGGTCATTAAAGGTGACACATACATCTTCGAAGTCTTTTAGAAACGAGTAAGCACTTTCCGATTCCAACCCATAGAAATTTGGAAGCAAAGCTATCATACCTGGTTTAAAACGAAAGTTGTTTGCATTGAGAGGAAAAATAAAACAAGAGGGTGATGAGCTTCGAGTTGGTTGCAAGTAGTCACGCATGGTGCGTACTTGTCTGTTCTCATCTTCAGCATGAACACTTTCATTGTCAGCCATGGTAGGAGTTGTATTAGAAAGATTACCTGAAAAAGTTTCACAATAAAATCTAACTAAACGACGAGATCTAAAATCACGTCGCCAAACAAGCATAAAACAAAGTTAATATACAAATTAGGCGGTATAACCAGCCAAACAAAATAAATATACTAAATTAGGCGGTATAACCAGCCAATAAAAACAAATATATACAAAATTAGGCGGTATAACCAGCCAATAAAAATAAATATACTTATAAACTTATATACTTAGTATTGCTTCCCCGGCAACGGCGCCAAAAACTTGATGGTGACTCAATTAAGAGTTGTAAACCCAAGTGCAGGTTATGTTCAAGTAATAAATTCTCGGGTGTCCGAGGTCGAACCACAGGGAAGCGTATTAATAAGTATAAGTTTATAAATATATAAGACAAAGAAAGTAAACAAGATATTAGGGAATCAACAACAAAATAAGATAAACAAGATATTAGAGAACAAAATAAACAAAATAACATAAAAACAATTAAACAAGATATAAAAAAACAATAAGAAAGGATGTTGAGGTTAGAGACTCCACTCTTGGTGTTATGCTAAGATTAATCTTGTTTTATTACACAATTGAAATCCACACATAAGGGAGGTTCCAATCGGAAGGTTTAGCAATTCAGTCCAACGTCCATAGCATATGATATTATGTTCATTTGGTGTCCTCAAAACTCATAAAAAGAGTCCAAGCATTCCTTATGCCAAGGTATATGTCTACAACAAATCAAGGTTATGAAACCAAGCATTTACTGTGCCATTTTCATTGTCAATAATGAATCAAGATCTCTACTTTGCAAGTATGATTTTAAACCAAAAGAAAATATTATCTATACTAGTGTTTATAAATGATGATTCATTTTAGCTCATGTTTAAGAGACTAACCTTAGCATTTACCAAGAGCTTCACCTCATCACCTCAACAATATGATTAGCAACACATACTAAAAATGAAAAGAAATGTAAGAAGCATAAGTAAATAAAGAAAAAGAAAACTAGAGAAAGGAAAAAAAGAAGAAAACTTAGAGAATTTTATTACAATGGCTATCCTACCAATGTATCAATGTATCCCAATACTCATCCAAGGCCCTCTATTTATACACATTTTGGAGGGCTAAATGACAAGAGACAAGCTTTACAAATTTCAAAGGTAGGTATAATAGGTGGGTGCATTTTTCTAACAATTTTCGTCATATTGTATGACAATTCTGATCAGCCAGCTTGATGGTCGATTTTGTCAATGTTGGAGGCTCGATCTGATAAAATGGTCTTCTAGAAAAATATACCCCTATCAGTTACGGATCCATAGCCGTTGGAATCAGATCATTTGCGCACGTGGATCGGGAGATATGGTCAAAATACCAAAACGGTGCAGAACAGACGTCATTGCACATCAGCCAACTTGATGGTCGATTTCGCTAGGGAAAACGACTCCGTTTCAAGAAGTGTAAAACATGAAAAAGATAGATATGCCTCTTAGATTTGCAGGGATACAAAGTTCAGCCTTATTGCTTCAGTGAAACTCGAGATATAGCTGATATGGCAAAAGGTGTCGGAACTGGAACTGAACTGGATTTGCCCTTAATTCTAGTAATCTGAAATCACTCAAAGAAACTTGTGAAAAACACCAAATTACATAAAAATATAAAAGATCATAAACACAATTAGACTAAACAATAATAACTCGTATTTGACACAAAACAATAATAAAACATAACTAAAAACTATATAATTATACGAGTTATCAATAGCTTTTTGACTCACATATACAATGTCGTACTCTGACAATAAAACCTGCCATCTTGTTGTCCTCCCTGACAAAGAAGGTCTTCCAACATGTACTTGATTGGATCCAACTTGGCAATCAACCACGTTGTGTGGTACAACATGTACTGTCTGAGTCTTCGAGCAGTCAAAGCTAAGGCACATCACAACTTTTCTACCGACGAATATTTCAACTCATAATCTGTGAACTTCTTGTTGAGGTTGTAAACTGTCTGTTCTTTCTTTCCAGTCTCATCAAGCTGCCCCAAAACACAACCCATGGATCTCTCAAATACTGATAAATACAGTATCATTGGTTTATCCGGAACAGATGGCATTAATACTGGTGGGTTGGATAGATAATGTTTAACCTTTTGATAGCAATCTGACAACCTTCATTCCATTCTCCTGGATCACTTTTTCGAAGTAACTTAAATATTGGATCACATTTGTCAGTTAATTGAGAAATAAACCGAGCAATGTAATTCAATCTCCCTAGAAAGTCTCTTACTTTCTTTTAAGTACGAGGTGGTTGCAAATTCTAAATGGCCTTCTCTTTATCCGGGTCAATCTCAATTCCTCTTTTGCTGACGACAAAACCCAACAATTTTCCCGAGGTGACTTTAAAAATGTATTTTGCTGGATTTAGCTTGAGTCTAAACTTCCTTAGTCGTTCGAAGAGCTTCTTAAGATTCGCAATATGCTCTTCTTCTCCTTATGACTTTGCGATCATATCATCAACATAGATCTCAATTCCCTTATGCATCATATCATGAAACAAAGTCACCATGGCTCTTTGATATGTTGCCCCAGCATTCTTCAACCCAAATGGCATTACCTTGTAGAAGAAGGTTCCCCACATTGTAACAAATGTGGTTTTCTCCATATCTTCCGGTGCTATCTTAATCTGATTGTATCCTGAGAATCCATCCATGAAAGAAAATAAAGAACTTTTTGCCATATTATCCACCAGAGTATCGGTATGGGGCAAAGAGAAATTATCTTTAGGGCTGGCCTTGTTCAAATCTCGGTAATCAACGCACATCCTTCTTTGGTACTGGAACAATATTTGTCACCCATTCTGGATATTTTGCCACCTCTAAGAATCCAGCATCAAATTGCTTCTTCACCTCCTCTTTTATCTTTAACAGCATGTCCGACCTCATTCTTCTCAACTTTTGCTGAATTGGTTTGCATTCTGGCCTTAAAGGGAGCTTATGAACCACAATATCCGGATCCAACCCTGGCATGTCTTGGTAAGACCATGCAAATACATCCATATATTCTTGGAGTAAGGCTATCAATTCACCCTTTATTGATGATGACAATGAAGATTCAATTTTGACTTCCTTTATCTCTGCACCATCTCCCAGATTTATCATTTCCAATAATTCCTTATGAGAAAGTACTTGTTTCTCTTCTTGTTCTATTTTTCCTTAATAGATCCGGAAGTAGACCATAATTCTCGGTATCTTCGTTAGCTTCAAAATCACCCATGCAAATGGGTCTTTCAAAATCAATTTCAAAATTACTGACAGGAATGTCCTCATATTCCGCATCCGTACACCTGTAAATAAGTGGAGAAGAAACAATATAAGAAAATATATATAATGAAAACAAAATAAATAACCAAAATGAAAGAATATGGACACATCAATATGAATAAAATGCATTGTGCTTGTTATTTATTGAATGAAAATGTTTAAACAAAAAGCCCATTACAGAAAGAAAAAAAAAACTCTTAATATCTCTGGGTAAAGATAATTAAGATTGTTTTTTAATGTATTACGTTATAATAGACTTAAAAACTATGGGAAACTCAGTCACACTCCAATTGCTTAGTCTATATCCTGGTGGACAAGGTCGCACCATCCAATTCACATTGTCACTTTTCATCCCTTCTTTCCCGGTCATGCAAATCACCATATCCTGAATCTGTACCCCTTATTCACATGGAATTTTTCAAAAGCTTGCTCGATCATTATGAGTACATCCTCTGAATTCTTTTCTCCGAATAGAAAACCAGTAGAGCGAAAGTTGTGAAGGATTGGTGGGAAAGTTATGGGTTCCCATTCAATATCCATACCCGCGAGACGAGCCATCCTTCTTTGTCGATTCCTTTCAACTTGTTTTCTCCTCTCACGGGCCTTCGAAAGATACCCTAAGCCAAACCGGTCTTTCTTTCCCACTGCTTCCATTGCTCGGGCCATCCCTTGAAGATATTTCCCAAGATCTTTTCTAGCCCTGCAGTCTTTTCCCACTGTGGTTCTTACTCCCAGCCATGTGTTCTTGGACAACCTTGGTTTTGGAATTTTTGGTCCTTCAGCGACGAAAACCGCATTTACGAATTCCAAAGACCGAAAAAAACATTCCACAGCATCTTCATTGGGTTCAACATAAGGAGATTTAGTATATGCGGAGGCTATTATGTCTTTTTCTCCTGATACAGTGACCAAACGGCCCTCCATCACAAATTTCAGCTTTTGGTGGAGAGATGAGGGTACAGCCCCTGCTGAATGTATACATGGCCTTCCCAACAAGCAATTATAGGATGGATTAATATCTATGACCTGGAAGTTCACCGTATAGGTGCATGGGCCTATCTCCAGAGGAACCTCAATAGTTTCCATTACCTATCTCCTGGTACCATCGAAAGCCTGACTACTGTGCAACTCGGTAACATATAAGACATATCAACTGGCAACTTAGACAGGGTTGCCAAGGGCATTACATTTAATGAAGAACCATTATCCAGAAGCACCCTTGGTAGTATATGCCCCTTGCAAGTTGTTGTTATGTGAAGAGTCTTTGTGGACCCAATACCATTAGGTGGTATTTCATCATAACTAAAAAATATATGGTCGTCTGCCGCAATGTTTCCCACCAGCCTGTCTAACTTTTCTACTGATATGTTAGCCACGTATGCCTGATTCAACACTCTTAATAGGGCATTTCTGTGTGGCTCTGAGTTTAATAGCAAAGATAAGATGGAGATTCTTGCTAGCTGACGCCGCAATTGCTCAACCATACTATACTCACTATGTTTTATGAACTTCAAAAACTCGCAGGCCTTCTTATTGTCTACCGACTCTTTTATCCTGTTTACCGGGGCTGATCCCCTCTCTACTTCTTTTGACAAATCCATTTCAATATGGATTAGTTCAACTACTTTTTCCCCTTGTCCAGTCCTCCATCCTTTCTTTTTGATCCCTGTTCAACAACCTCAGGGGCATAAGACCTTTCACTTCGTGTTAAGTGCCCCACACCTGTAATATCTTACTGACTTGATGACCCGGGCATAACCATGCTGCAGTCATATTTTCATGATGTAGTTTTGCTTTCCTTATATGAAAAGGAAGAAGGCAAATCTATGATTAGCTTGGGCACAATTTTCTTAACAACCGGAGTAGTCTTCTCTGGTTCATCATAATAGATGATCAAAGATCTTCTTATTCCATAGCCAGCCACATTCTCAATAACCTATACTTCCTCCTCTACCTCCTCGTAAAACTGGGCCTCTCCATCATCCATCATCTTTTGGACTTTAGCTAGAAAGTCCCCGCAGTCCTGTATGATATGACATGAACATTTATGGAACGGGTACCAATTCTGCACCCTCTTTGCAACCATGTTTAAACTGTCTGCATCCCCCACCATTCCTACCTTAACCATCTTGACCCATATTGTTAACATCGGAGTCTTGACTTCCCTGGAATCCCTTTTTAACCTTCTGACTTACCCTATCAATACTGCATTTACTCGATTCCCAGCATGATTGCGCAATGGGTTTCCCGCTACGTTCGGCCTATTCTTTGATCCAAACTTCACAACTCCGGTATTGATTAAACTTTGGACTTTCTTTTTGAAGGCAATACAATCCTCCGTTGAATGCCCCTGAATTCCTGCATGATATGCGCAGTTGGTATTTGCATTGTACCACCTTGGGTATGGTGGGGTCAAAGGTTTAAGATATACGAGCACGACAAGTTGGCCTTGTAGTAGTTTAGGATATAGCTCAGCATAGGTGGTAGGAATGGGATCAAACTGAGTTTTTGATCGTTCCTTGGTGAACGATAGTCATTGCGCGTGGGACCTTGAGTGTTTGGGACAGTGTTTCGAGGAAGGGTTATCTGTGGGGATATACCAGTTGGGAATGGCTGTTGTGGTATATTGGTATAGGGGAATGGATTTTGGGTAAGATGGTTCATATTGGGGTGGTAAGGATTATACCCCGGGTAAGGTTTGTAAAGTGTCGGAGGTGCATAAGATGTAGTATGAGTATAAGGCCTGGGAGGTGTGTATGGTGTAGGAGGTGTATAGGGGTATTGATTGAAACTGACTGCATATGTCTCCTCCTTCTTCTTTGCAGGGAAAACCCTCTTCGGGGTAGCAGACTCACCCCCTTCTAATTTTTTGTTATTAATAGCAGACTCTATCATCACCCGAGATATCACTATATCTGCAAAGTCCTTAGTGGCACTTCCCACCAATTTATCATAATAAGGTGCTTTCAGGGTATTTATGAAAAGCACTGTAGTTTCCTTGTTGGTTAAAGGAGGTTGCACTTGTGTAGCAAGGTCTCTCCATCTCTGAGAATATTCTTTAAAGCTTTCAGTAGCTTTCTTTTCCATGTTTTGCAGAGTTAGACGGTCAGGCACCATGTCTGTCGCATGCTTGTATTGTTCCATGAAAGCTTTGGCTAGATCCATCTGGGAACGGATTTTAGTACGGGTAAATTGGTTATACCACCGAGTTGCGGACCCTATCAAGCTATCTTGAAAATAGTGGATGAGTAATTTTTCATCTTCATCATGTCCAGTCATCTTCCGGCAATACATGGTCAGATGCGCTGATGGGTTGGTAGTTTCGTTATATTTGAACTTTGGAGGAATCACCAGACTGTGCACTAAACTCATCTCTTTGGCATCTAGATTGCCAAATAGCTTTGCTCCTTCAACTGCCCTCAGTCTTTCCTCCAGCAGCTGATATTTTTTTTGGTATTCTTCCGTTTCAACCCTCTTCAGCTCAGTCATCTTTGCCCTTTCCTTTTCGGCAATTTCTTCAAAGTCTGGAACGTCCACATCAATCGGATCAACCCCAATATTACCCCCTTTAGGACCAAAATTATGTGCTTCGACCGCTAGTTGGATGTAAATATAGGATGCTGCCCCAGTCGAAAGTTTATTTCCCACAGGTTGGGATATCTGGCCATTCTTCTGTACCACCTCTGGTCGATCTTCCTGGTTTACTGCCCCCATTCCGGTAATTGAATTTTCTCCTAGACACTTCTGCCTCATCATGGTACTCATTATCTCCATGAGTTTGGTCATTTGTTTCCGTGACTCCTCTTGAGACTTAGCCAACTGTTCCTGCAATTCTTTTTCAGTTCTTTCCATCCTTTCAATTCTAGCAAGCTGATCGTTCTCCATAGCTCTTGCTTGAGATCGAGTATTGTAGGGGTGTCGAAAGTCTGGTTCTTTCTGAGTGCGACCAATTGTACCTTTAGTTTTAAAAAACCATGGATTAGAAATTATTGACACATTTTTTATTTTATTTTATAAAAATGAATGAATGAATAAATGACTAAATGTTAATGAATGAACAAATAAGTAAATGACTAAATGTATGAACATGAATGACTAATTATAAAGAATAAATGAATGGACAAATAAATAAATGACTAAGTGTATGAACAATTTATAAAGAATAAATGAATGAATGATTATAAATATAAATGAATGAACAAAAAAAATATATAAAGGAAAGAACAAATGAATGATGAATGCATTTAAAAGTATTGGCCCCGTGATAATTCCAACCAAACGGTCTTTCATTGATTTCCTGGAACTAAATACATCAAAGAAAAAAGATCATGCTTAAGACAATCTAATAATCTGTCTATCCTAATTTAAAGATGCTATTACAAAACACCGGTCCTATAGTAACTCCCTCAGATCTTGGACCTTTTTCACTGTCCTCTTTTGATTGCCTTGCTCTTCAATCTGACCCCTACTTGTTCACGGCCCTTTGACATGTCAGCAGAAGCATCACCGTGTAAGCTTTCCTTAGCTTGTTTCCCCAGTTGATTGGCTCGGGCTTCCTCATCCTTTGCTCTCTCTGTCCAATAGTTCTTCTCCTTCTTGAGGTTTTTGACTTCTTACTCCCATTCCCCGGAAGTCTTGAGAATCCCCTCGAATCTGAGCTCGAAACGGTACCTCTTGTTCTCCAAGTGTAATTCCTGAAGATCGCTTTTAGCAGTGTCCCTTTCTCTCTTGATCTTTTCCTTTTCTCTTTCACGGGATGATTCCCTATTTTTCATATCCTCAAGCTCTTCTTGCAACCGGGCAATTTCCTTGCTCATTTGGGCCTTTTCTTTTTCGAATTATGCCCTTGATATTTCTAACTCCGATGGCGTTTCCTTAGGTGGCAAACTCAAGAGCTGAACTTCTTTCCCATCTGATGTCAACAACCTATCATTAACCCTCAATTCCCTCCATATCAGGTAATCAGGTGTGACGATGTCGGCATATCTAGCTACCTCCACCCGATGAGTTTCCTTCCATGCTACTACAATCTCACGTACCTTTCCCGAATATCCATCTTCTCCATAAGCAACTTCCAAATTACTAAGGTCATGGGTCATAGGAGTAAACTGATGGGATTTCGATTGTCTTAGTACCAGCAGTGGTGCATAGCTCACTCATCCCGATACTCCCAATAATGGAACAGAAGCTTTATCTCTGCACTTGTACAATGTCGACATAGGAGCTCTCCAAATTATCATCTCAGCCCTGATATTCCGGAATATGTTGATCTATTGTTCCTCAGTCCTATTTTCAAGCCAATCCCTCTTAAGAAATTCACCAATTGGTGCAAAAGACTTCCAATATGAGCGAAGAGGGAAATTCTACTGTTTACAAAAATAGCTCTGAACCCATATGTAAAGGAGCTGTATACAACCTATAAAACGCCCTTTTCCTTCTCGTCTACAGAAATTCAGGGATCGGATTGTTTCTGCTATAATTGTCGGGGCTGGGTTTATCTTCTGCTCAAGCCTCTCAAAAACATCAAATATCGCCACATCTACATACCCTAATATCTTTAGGAAGATAACTAAACCATAGATAGCCAAAGCAAAAATATTCCTAACTGTCTCCTTACTTGAATGGCTATGGATTAAGGCCCATAAAATATCCCATGATATACAATAGCTTACCCCCTTTTAGACATGGCTTTCGACACAATTTCTTTCCATTCCAAGAATTTTAGACACCTTTTTCTTGAAACCCGCGCGTCTTTGTATCCTTTAAATATTACGATCGGGAATAACGTTCTCAATATGCAGCAAGGTCAAATATTCCTCTACGGTTGGAGTCATATCCTCTCGGTTGAAGGTAAAACACCGATAAGCTAGATTCCAGAATTGCACCACAGCCCGGATCACCTCACCACTGACCTTAACCTGAGCTAACAGTGCTATGTCCCCATAAGTCTGAGTGAAGGCTTCTTTTTCTGATATGTTCCATTGATTCCATATATCCATCAATTCCCGGAGATCATTTTGCCTGATAATAAGATCAACCTCGGCTGGCAATGCTGACACATATCCCATCTTCAAACAATCCCCATTATCCTACTGACCTTTCTCGGACTATTTCCTAACCTCTAAATGCTTCTCGACCACTGAGACACTCTGACCCTCCATGAAAGACCTTCTATGTGCAAACAAATGATGACAATAATGCAAAAAAAAACAAAATCAACAACAAAAAGAAAATGAATTAGTAACGGGAATAAATTCGAATAATACAAAAAAAACATATAATTCAAAACAATAATTATCCCTGAGGATGCCAACAAAATTTATGCATTATAACACCCCTGGGACTAAATACCAACACTTATTACGGGCAATGTGATGTACGTTCATCATTGTCCAATTTTCAAAAATAAACTTATTCGAAAAGTAGAATAGAAGGTAAAAGGATTGGAAATATTCCTCCATGTGTTCTTAACTTCGGGATATCTAATTGGAAATCCGGCATGGCTTCGCCTAGGTTTACTATATGAAGGTGAATTAGATCTAAAAGCCCCGAATTGTTCCTCACTGTCGCTGGTGAAAGTTAGTAAGGCATCCCGATAAAAGCGGGTTCAATTCGTTAGAGTCTATTTTCCTAGCCCATGCGGATTGTTAATCACGAAGGCTTAGGTAATTTAGTACTCCGGAAGTGTTTCACTAGCCCATGCGGATTGTTAATCACGAAGGCTTAGTTACTTTGCTCCCACTTAAAAGGACGGAACCCGGGTATAGGATTCATGATATGCAAATGCACATGTAGTGTGTAAGGAAAAATAACAAACCTTTCACCACCTATTCTACATCCCTTATTCTAAATGCCCCAACAAGATTAAACAACAAAAGTCATCAATTAATCAATAAATGAATATATGCACCAAAATAACCAGAGAACAATTATAATGTGTATGGACATGAATATGGACATATTTAAAAACATTTTATTATTTTTGAAATTATCCTTATTTTTTAAAAAATGTGGGAATAAAAATCAAATACCAACGATTAATTTTCGGCCTGATTCTCTAATATGTCCCCAGCGGAGTCGCCAAGCTGTCGCAACCTAAAAAAATAACAAGTCTCATCGCGAGTCTTTATTATTCGTTAAGCGTGACATTAAAAGAAACCGAGGAAAAGTCGACTTAATACCTCTTGAAAAATGAAGGTTTTGAAAATGACATTGAAAAAGATATGGAGTCGCCACCAATCTCTTTTAGCTAGGTGTGATCGGCCACCTATTAAAACCGATTTTATAAAATATTTTAAAATTAATTAAAACATTTTTTTTAAACCAATTTCAAGTCTGCGTTTTAAACCAAAGAAATCAAAGAAGTAGGCTCGGGATTCGGTTACGTGTGGGGAAAGATTAGCACCCCCACAATATCCATATAAAACGGTACCTTATTAATCATGTGTTATCTCAAGTCTCGGTAAAAAGTCGGTTTTAAATTTAGTATTTCAAGTTAATTCCCAATTTAAAGAAAAGTAATTCCATTTTTAATTCAAAATGATCCGGAATTTATAAATTCAAAATTTTCCTATATTCCCCAACAAACGTAGCAAAATATAAAAAAATTTATTAGTTTGGAAAACTTTCAGAATCATTCCTATTTTAAAGAAGATATTCCTTTATTAATGATAATTGATGATATCCTCCCCAGCAAACCCGGCAGAGAACTCATGAATTATTTTAACTCGAGAATATCTTTATTTTATTGAAAATCATTACCTTTTTCAAAACATTTTAAAAAAATATGAATATGTGTGACATAAATAAAATGACATAGCAACGTCTAGATAATATAGTGCAACCTAAATGGTATGATATAATTTAAATGTCTTAGCATATTCTAAATGAAATGAAATATCCTAAGTTATATGATATATTCTAAATGAAATAAAATATCCTAAGTGACATAATATATTCTAAACGATATGAAATGACCTAGGTAACATAATATATATTCTACATGAAATGAAATGACCTAGGTAACATAATATATTCTATATGAAATGAAATAATTTAAATGACATGGCAAATATAAATGATATGGCATATAATCTAAATGACAAGAAACATAAAATAATGCTATCATATAATATGCATGGAAATAAAAATAACAATAATGTATGAACATAGTATATGCTAAATAATATGACAAAAATAACTAAATAAAAAGCATAGGATATCATGAAATATTCAAAACCATATAACAAATAAGATAATATCAAAAATTTAAATCAAAGATAATAACACCATCATGAAAATGAAACATAGCAAAAATTACATATTATTTAATATGCATGAATATGGAAAATGCAATGCATGAGAATGTATTTTTTTTCTTTAATTAAGGAAATTCGTATATCTAAAAAGATATCTGGCTACCTTAGGAAAATATATCAAATTAAATATTCTAAAACCAAAATACTTTGTGATTGTTTGAAAACAATTTTGAAAAGCTTAGATTAAAAAAAAATAAAACCTAGCTAAACCCTTTTTTTAATTGGCTCTAATTTTCTAAGTTCAAAATCCCGGACTTGACCACCCTTAACCCGAGATTTAAAAAATCATTTTTAGAGTTTAAAAAGGCTTAGAAACTATCCTAAGTCAGTAGCTAAACTTCCTAATCAGCCCCCTCTAAGTAACTTAACCAAAACAGAAAAATGATTTTCCTTCAAATTCAATTCTGCCTCCACTGTCCAGTTTTAAAGCAAACTTTTTTAACCTATTTTTAAATATTCAAAAAAATCTAAAAAAATAAATATACTGGAGACTCAGGACATGTAAAACTACACTGGAAAAAATAGGCTTAATTTTATGATTAAAGATGACTGCCCAGAAAAATCGGAAAAGTACGAGTACTAGGTGAAAAACCTGTTTTGCCAAAACACATTCTTTTGCCTTTGATAAAATCAGTTAAAAATCAAAGTAAAAATATTAGAGACTCTCTAAATGACTCACAAATAGTAGCTAACACTTTTGAAAAGTTAGGCAAAAATTGGCTAAGTAAAAAAAATCACAAAGGTAGAATAATCAATTTGATAACTCTTTAATTTTCCACAAGTATGCTCAAGTGAGCATGACTTTGAGCCATTGATTGCCCTAAGTCATAAATCAAGTGGAAAGGACATGAAATGCATGAAAAATACAGCAAATATGATGCATGAAATGCATGATTTAAAACCTAAATGACATGAAAAATGCATGGCATCAATAAAATGACCTAGACCTAAATGAACTTGCATGACATTTAATGCAACCTATGTCTAAAATGCATGAATATGCATGGCAAAACAAACCAATCCTAAACCTAAAATATGCATGGAAATAACACAAACATATGACATGCTTAAACAAAATACTCAACCAAATATCATGAAAATGCAAACCTATCAACTAACATAACAAAAATGCACACACAAAGCATACAATATGAGGTGGCCGAATGTGGTGAATGCTTAAAATGAGCATGACATTTTCACAAACACATGATATACTAACATACATAGCTAAAGAATAATGCTCAAATCATGCAAATATAAAGTAAATATAATGCTAACATACATAGCTAACACATGATATACTAACATACATAGCTAAAGAATAATGCTCAAATCATGCAAATATAAAGTAAAGGCATGAAAACCAATAGGCATTTTCAAAAACACATGGATTACAAAATATAAAACATAAATAAACTTAAACATTTTGAAAACAGAAAATCAAAAATGCAAGACAAGTAAAATAAACATGATAACAAGATAATAGACTCAAAAATAGAAACAAGCAAGCAACCAAATTAAAACAAGCTTCATATTTATGTATTAGAAGAAGATTAAAGCATCAAAACTTGTTAAATATCAAGAACAACATGAAAAAAAAATGCAAACAGCAACTTTCAAAAATACTAGGCCATTCGGCCAACCCTATAACAAAAGAAAAAAAAATTCAAAGCTTTTTTTCCAAGAAAGCATGAAGGAGAACTTGAAGAAGAATATTAAAACACTTATTTTAAAAGAAAAATCAAAAGAAACTCACCAAAATAGTGATCAAAACAGCAAACCAAGAATGGAAAATCAAAGAAAGTGCAAGAGTATGGTGCTTAAAGCAACCTCTAGAAGCTATCTTTCAAGCTTTTTCTCTTCTAACTTTCTTTTCTTTTCTAAACTTTTCTTTTTGCTTTTCAACAATGGAGAGAAAAATCAGCCAAAACCAAGAGAGAATAGAGAGTGAATAGCTAAAAATGAAAGAGAGAATGACTCTCCCTTGTAGTGGCCGAATGGCCCTCCCTAGGCTAGGATGTTGTCATTTTTCATTCAACCAATTTCCATCCAAAGGCTATTGATCCAAGATGTTTAAAACATGAAATTATCACCCTTAGATTAGGTCATCAGCTATCCACAATTATAGCTGTTCAAGAATCTTAAGCCATTATGTTGACACTCTCCCTCTTCATGCATTGTTCATGTGGCTTATTTGCAAAGGCTTGATCAAAAAATAACTAACTTCCTCTTCATTGTTGGCCTTTTGATTAAAAATCAAAAAAATATCTACCTACTCTTGAGCCTTGGCCGGCCAACCCCTTTTCTTCCAGCCCATGTTTCATTTTTTAAAAGGCAAGAAAAGCCCTTTTCGATTTCTTGGGTAAATGACCTTTTTGCCCCCCGAACATAAATAAATGGCAAACAGACTCCAAATCCAAATTTTATTTTTTCAATACTTTCAAAATAATATATAAAAAAATGAATTCTGGAAGTTTTCAAAATTTTATAAGTCCATTTGCTATTTATTTGGATTTTTTCTTCCAAAATTGCCCTTTTATGCTCCCAAACTTTACCATTTTTTAAACGAGCTCTAAATCCAGCTTTTTCTTCACCAATCTATTCAAAATAATTTTAAAGTGTGATCTAGAAGTTTTCATAATTTTTGGAACTCATTTGGTATTTTTTCGGGATTTATCTGCTTGAATTACTACAAAGGGGGCCCGTGATTTGGCGATTTTGCAAACGAACTCCGAATCCAGATTTTCTTTCATCAATCTCTTCCAAATAATATAAAAATGAGATTTGCAAATTTTCAAAATTTTTGGAGTTCATTTGCTATTTTTCCGGGATTTATCTTTTTGAATTTCTGCATAGGGGACCCAGGATTTGGCCATTTTGCAAACGAACTCCGAATCAAGATTTTCTTTCGCCAATCTCTTCGAAATGATTTAAGAATGAGATTTGAAATTTTTCAGAATTTTTGGAGTTCATTTGCTATTTTTCCCAAATTTTCCAATTTTGCCTTTTTGCCTCCGAAACCCGGTTTTGCTCAAAACAAGTCCGATTTTCAGATTTTCTTCAAACTGAGCTTTCGGCTATCCTTTTTTAATCACTCCTCATCCATTAGGGGCTTTAGTCCTACCGAGTCGGGCCATTTCTGTAATTCTTCCCAATTTCACCGAAATCCACCAAAAACCCTAATTCTCGGTTTTATTCTAAATTGACTTTTCTTTCAGTTTTTCTTTCAAATGGCTTCTCCATTACCTGTAGTCAGTGCTTATCTTTCATTTGGAACCTTCAATTTCGACCAATTCGATCGTTTAAGCACTTTTCCCCAAATTTCCCGGATTAGGGTTTTTTTCCTACTGAATCTCCATAACCCATCTTTTGGACTCCATATCTTTCGATGTAGACCTTGGATTATCAAAATTCTTTCGCCATTTTTCAATTGAACTTCAAATCTTGATTTTTAAAGTGGGTTGACTTTTTCAGTAGTTGACTTTTTGGGGTTGACTTTCTGGGGTTGACTTTTTCAAGTTTGACTTTTTATGCTCGCCTTCTTAGACTAAGTCCCGGAGTACCACCTGTAGGATAAAAAAAAGTCTTTTTACATTCTGAAACATCAATTTAGGAAGAAAACATACATGTTTTAGTGGTCCGGACAAAATTAGGTGTCTACATACTTAAACCAATCAAAATGGGGGAAAAATTCAACTTTTTCTACATGCATATGCCTCTTTTAGTATTTATATTGACTCCCAATGTTTTGATTTGCAATTTTAATCAGTATTTATACAATATGCAAACTTATTAAGTGCAGATAGAATTGGTCAGGCATAAGATATGATATTTTAAATTTGGATGGACTCGAACTAATTTGGATTATTATTTAATTAATAAAAAAATATTTTTTATTTAAATTTAATTATAAAAATATATAAATATTAATATAAAAATAATTTATTTAAAATTTTAATATATTTTAAATAATGAAACAAACTTTTTAAATTTGACGGACAATTTGGACTTTGGATAAGCAAAATTTTTTTTACCATTCGAATCTGATCCAGTCAAGACCGATCCATAAACAGATATAAGTGTAGATCATCCATCTGATTTCCTCTCTTACTTAATTTGGCTTATTTTCTTCCCATTTGTTTACCATAGTTTTTTTATTTCATCTCAAGTACTGGTTCTATAATTAATTAATAAAATGAAGTTAATTACATTCATAAAAGAATTTTAAGCCTGTTATTTTCAACTTTTAACTCATTGATGTCCTATTGGCTATCTTATTTGTCAATCATTTCAAATAGGATTTTTTTTTTTTTTTTGTTAAGCGAAAGATATTTATTCAAATACTGAGAGATTATAGCATTAGCCAAAACTAGAGAAGCAGAGAACAAAGTTCAATGCTTAGTAGAATATAAACGGGTAAAAAACACCTAAATCAAACATAGAGACAAAGTTCCCAAAGATAAAGCAATTTCACTCCCTCAAATAACATAAACAGAGAACTACCAACATCAGAAAAAGTTAGTTCTCGTGATCAGAGATCAAACTCTGACAATCTCAAATATAAAAAAAAAAAAAAAATCCATAATTTTGCAATAATGTCTTTGAGAGCAAATCATACACCAAAACACTTCAATCTCAATCACCAAAAAGCAAGATCATAAGATCAAACCAAACATTCAATCGAAAGACCAAACAAAGTTATTAATAAGGAATAAAGGAATCATTTTAGACCAAGAAAGTCAAGATTAGATTCCATCGTCATTTAAAGCATCAGGAACAGAACTTGGTGCCATGAACATTAAATCACCAACTTGTGCCAAGCATTCCCTAATCACTTGAACAAAATTTGAATCAATTTTATAAGAATTCAATCACAATCAAAGCATGAATACTCATGTAAGTTAAAGAAAACGCCTCTCCATCACAAAATCAAAAAGTTGTATTCTCCATTTTCATAAGCACGACAGACATAATCAAGCATTTTTCATCCGCAACTACATAAGTCTCATCCATATAACTTCATCAATAAAACTTCCATTATTAATCACAAACCTTATCCTTGATATTCAAGTTGGCAGCTGATTTAAACAGATACATCCTTGATTTCAAATAGGATATGATAGATAGAGCACTCACCATGCCTTATTTTTAGCAGAATATATACAAATAAGTATTAATATGTGTCAACATCCACAATGTATGCCTAAAATCTATAACATGGGCAGCTGGTGAATGAAAACGATGCCAACCAATGAGGTCCAAACCAAAAGCATCTTTCTTTTCTTTTCTTTTTTTTTCCTGGCTCTATATTAGAATGGTTTAACTCTGAAAAGAAAGTTAAAAAAAAGTAGGTAAATTCCATATTTAGACAAATATTGTTTGGTCCATCAACACTAAAATTCTCAATCATAAAAGGGAGGCCAAACCTACCCACATACACTCTCTTCACATCTAAATATAAACTTACTTTCTTATAAAAAATTTAAAAAATATTTATAATCAATGGAATTTTAATTACATTATATAAGTAAGAGGGAAAAAACCAAGGCAAGAGGAATATATGCATTTGATCAAATTGAATTTGATATGCATTATTAGGTATATAGACAAATATATAATTAGATTAACTTGTTTTTTTTTTTTTAATAAGGAGAAAGGGGTCTCGAACCTAATTAGGTTATTGAGCCAAATGCTTAGGTATAATAAATAGATTAATTTGAATTGCATAACTAAGTTTTATTGAACACTAAAAAAAAAAAGATTAATTTGAATTGCATAACAAAATTAATCGTATAATTTATATGGATAAATAATTATATTGAACTACTATTAATTTTGTGAAAAACCAATTGTGTACAAAGGTAATTTAGTCTTGGATCATGGTCTAGATCTGTTCACAAATCGAATTTGGTCTTGGACAAGATTTTCAAACTTAAAATTTATTTGACTTGGATTGTGAAAATATTTTAGTATTAAATAATTATTTTTATTCAATTTTAAAATATATTTTAAAATATTAATATAAAATTATTTTTTAATAATAAATTAAATTAATTGAATTCTTAATAGACAAATTAAGTCGAATTTTGGACAAACTTTTTAAAGTATTAATCGAATTTGGTTTGACTTGATTTGATCCATGGGCTGCCCTTATATATATATATATATATATATATATATATATATATATATATATATATATATATATATACCAATTGAAAAAAATAAACTAAACTTAGTCGTGGTTTTTTTCCTCAAACCTGAACTATTTTTGTGTGGCTTCTCAGGGATTTGATCGGTGCAAGGGAATTGGCACCTTGAGATGACTGCTTGTTTATGTGGAATAAAAAATTATTGTGTCAATTCCTCAATATATATTTGATCCTTAATTAATATATATATATATATATATGATTTTAAGTGATCTAGAATGAATTGAGGGTTGAACATGATTAATTAAGGTTTTATTTAAAATTTGCGGAAATTGAATTTAAATTGACTTAAAAAACCAACAATTTGATTGCAATATTAAAAATCAAAATTAATGGAGTTGAAATCAAAATGATCTAATAAAAATCGATTTGTTTGATTGTGCTTAATTGTCAAAACTCTTTCGAGTTATGACATGGTTTGACCAAATTATTTTTATCCCTTCATAAAAAATAAAAATAAAATTAATGATGTTTATGGTTGGAATCTCACTCCTTATAAAACTTTCTCGCTGTCAATGTGCCTAAACATGTGGTTTCAATCTTCAATAATGGAGGGGCAGGCTCTTACCATGAATTAAATCATTCTAATTTCTTCGTAGATGGAAGCATCATTTAGCTTCTCTCTATATGAACAAAATAATCCCTAGATCCTTACCCTAGAAAAATAAATATGAAAAATATTGTAGACACCCGATTTTTGCTCGGGACTCCTAACTCGATTCTCAGATATTGAATCGGGTTATCAAATTCGTTATTGACCTATGGAGTTAGCTCTCTTGAGTTGTAAGCCCAATTTCCGTTGGGCTTGGTACCCAAAGATAGAGGCCCACATTGTTATTTATTATTATTATTATTATCTCCTTACCTTTTATTATTATTATAATTTTTTCCTTTTTATTTTTCCTTATTTTGTTTTTACTCTATCTTTTATTTGAATTTCGTTCTATCATTTTCTTTTCCTTCCCTCGATAGAATTTGAACAACAATGTGAATGGATTGAAGTGGATCTTATTTTGGATTCAAAAGTCGAGTCAAATCAAATTAAAATATGATAAGAACTAGGAATTTAAAATCCTTCAAACGATATTCAAAAAGTACTATAAATAACAACATTCAACATCGGAGTAGGGGGATCAGATTCACCAAAAGCCAAACGTACAATACAACAATCGGATCACCCAATAGGGAGAAGTCATCACACAATAAAACAATAAAAAAAAAACACATTCATACACAGTAACCAACAACACAAATCGGCAAAAAAAAAAAAAAATTCAAAAACAGTTTTTGTGTTGGAGGTTTTTGATTCAGATTTCTAGGATTTTGATTTTGAGGTGTTATTTGGAGAATGCAAACGGTGAAAGCCTAGGGGAGGATTAGAGGGAGGTTCAATCAAAATTTGGCGGTCATCCGACGATTTCCGGAGGAGATCGAAGGTTAAAAGGTCGCAAGTTTTAAACTTAAATCTAAGGTTTTCGAGGCCGATTTTGGGGTTTAGCATATTGAGAGGAAGATTTCGGCTTATTTTGGCGGATTTCTGGGTTCATCGGCAGTTGAGATTAACGGCGATAGTGACGGTGTATGGCGAAAGACGATGGCCGATTTTTGGGATTGGCGATGGTGGTTGGAGGAAAGAGGAGAGACAGAGAGAAGTTTGAAGAGTGAGATTTTTTTTTTGTTCTTTTCTGGTAACAAATGAAGTGAAAAAAAAAATTAATTTTTATAATACTTACAGGTCATGGTGTAAGATCAGTACGTGGTTCCGCGCGTGGATCCGACTCGTATGTATCCCTTTCCTTTTTTTTATTATTTATTTTCATTTAATTTATCATGTTTAATTTTTTTTTTCTTTTTTATTATTTGCCTATTGTTATATTTTTATTTATATTTATGCCAATTGTTATTTTCAACAACTGCTAATTTATTGGATTGATTATTATTTTAACATATTATGCATTTACTTATCAAATTTGTCATTAGAATATATTTTTATGAAAAAGAAAATCTAGAAGATTGGAAGATTAAAATTAATTTATTAAGTCACTTTATTTTTACATAATCAAATTTAACAAAATCAAATAAAAAATACAATTTTTCCGAGGATGAAATTCTTGAAGGGTTACGTTTTAGTAGAATTTTAAGAAATTTTTAGGTGAGAGTTTATTTTTAAATTTTTCCAAATCGATGGAAGGTTTAAAAAATAAAATTTAATATTAAAGGTTAATATTTATTTTCTTATAAATCTTGGTAAAAATAACTATCTAAATTTTGGATATGAGAATGGAACGGATTAATATTTTCTCCAACAATGAAATTCTTGAGGGGTTACGCTTGAGTAGACCTTTAAAAAAAATTTAGGTGAAAATGCTCGTCTAAGCTTTATCAGATAGATTGAGGGTTTAAGCAAGTCATCTAATACACGAAAATTAATTCTTGTTTTCAAATAAAACATGTAGGAAATAATGACATTCTTAAGATTAGGATTTTCTTAGATATCACAAGATTAATTAGGTACTGTCTTCGAGACAGGCATTGTGGGGGTGTCGAACCTTCCCTGCACGTAACCGAACTCCCGAACCTAATTCTGAACGCAGGCCAGAACCTATTATTTTTAAGATACCTTAGTTGAGCTTAGGATTACTTTAAAAAGAATAGATTCATAAATATGACCTAATCACACCTCAAAAAAGATTAATGGCGATTCTGTAATTACGTCTAACGACCAAATTCACATTTCATGGTAAAATATCTATGCAGTCCTTGTACTATAGTCTCAAAACTGTATTTTAATCTCTGTACTATATAATGAGTAATTTAATCATTGTACGTTTGAAACTAGTGCAAAGAAATAAAATTGGTAACTGTGTTAATGGGAACATAGACATATGAAACTCACATAAAAGATGACTTGGAATAAAAATGATGACGTGTCAAATTTTTTTACTTATGTAAAATTAAAAAAAAAAACATAATTTTTTTTACCCCAAATCCCTCCCTTAACGGTAAAAACATGTCATCATTTTTTTTTCAAGTCATATATTCTGTCAGTTTTTAAATTCCACTTGAGCAAAAAAAATTTACACGTCATCATTTTTTTCCAAGTCATATATTCTGTCAGTTTCACATGTCCGCATCAGCATTTAGACGGTTGCTCAATAATACCATTACCAATTTTACTTATTTGCATAAATTTCAAACGTACAAAGATTAAATTACTCACTTCATAGTACATGAACTAAAATACACTTTTAACTATAATATAAGAACTACTTAAGTACTTTAATCCACATTTGACATGTTATAACAAATATTAATTGATATTTAATGACACTAATTAAGATGATATTTAAAAGAAATTATGATTAATATATATATATTTAAATTTAATTAAAACAATACATTAAATGTAAAAATATTTTAAAATCACCATCGACAACAATCGGTCTTTGATATGGACACCTTCTTCGAGCAGCATCGGCACCAATCAATTTTTGATGCGAGCAAATATTTTAACAACATCACACCGGTTAGTCGAATCCAATAATAATAATAAAAAAAAAGGTTCTACATATAGGGAAAGAGCAAATGCATGGTAGATTGGAGAAGTGAGATCCGGTGATTAGAAATTGGTTGAGACAGACAGGGTGTCACGTAATGCTAACTGCTTTACCAAAAATAGAAACTATAGTCGACATGTAATAAAGAAGTATCTCTCACTCTATTTTGGGGGCAAATTACGTGTCAGCAGTTAAGTCTACAAAGTTTACTTATCATTCAATGAAGATAGAAAGGGGAGATTTAGAGTAAGTTTCTTAGTATGAATTTAAAATAAGCTGTATTGTATATAAATATGATAAAATTATATATAAATATGATAAATTATATAAAATTATCATGTTTATATGTAAAATTTTTTATATATAAATATGATAAATTATATATTTACATGACAAATTACATATAAACATGATAATTACATATAAATATGATAAATTATATATAAACATGACATATATGTTATGTATTTATATAATTTTTTTTTTTACATATAAATATAACACAAATTACATATATAATAAAACTTAAAAAACCTCATTTTAAAAGGATTTTCTTAAAATTTTCAAGATAGATAGATATTGCCCAAGTATAAATTGACTCCAACAATTTTGTCCGTACGCTGATACTTGTTTGTTCCTTAATATTATAATATATATATATATATGTCATATAGTGATGCAATATATATATATATATATATATAATGAACTATATAAATTGATATGGTTGTGACACGTATTTTTTTGAAAGAAAAGAAAATAAAAAAAAAGGAAAGAAGAAAAAAAATGAAAGGGAAAGAAACACAAAAAAAAGAAAGAGAAAAAAAATTGTGTATTTGTATTCGTGTAATTTTTTGTATGTGTTTAAAATATTATAAATTTATATCAATTTTTATACTTTCATAATTCGTTTTATGTATATTTTGACACGTTCATGTATTTGTATTAGACATGCTCACGGGCCGGGCAACCTGCCCGGCCCGCCAGGCCCGACCCGTATTGGGCCGGCCATTGGCAGACATTTCTTGATCCTGGCTGGCTCGACCCGGCACGGAACAGTGTTTTAGGTATTAAAATAATATTATTTTATTTAATTATAATTATAAAAATAGTAATAAAAAATATTTTGTTTTAATTTTTAAATGGGATGAACAGTGCTCACGAGCCAGCTGGCTGGGCCTGGCAAGGATGTTGAAAAATTTTTGGGCCTCGGCCTGGCCCGGCCCATGAGCCCCTCTAATTTGTATAGTGTTTATGTTTTTTTGTGTGTTGTGTTTTAATTATTTTTCCTATGTTTTGTTTGTGTCATGTCTCAATTCATTTCATATTTTGCATAGTTTATCATTATGATTCAACTTAGAGAAAATTTTGTGTGTTCGTGTCGTGTCTCAGTTCATGACATATTTTGTATAATTTGTCATAGTGATTTAATTTAGAGAAAAATTTGTATGTTCGTGACGTGTTCGTGTTCATGTTATTTTTTGTGTGTTCAAAGTATTATAAATTTATATAAATTTTACACGTTAGTAATTCATTTTATATAGATTTTGACACGTTCGTATATTCGTGTCGTGTTTATATTATTTTTCGTGTCGTGTCGTGTTTAATTATTTTCTCATATTGTGTTTGTGTCGTGTCTTAATTCATCCCATATTTTGTTCTTGTTATTTTTTCATGTGTTTAAAGTATTATAAATTTTTACACGTTAATAATTCGTTTTATTTATATTTTGACACGTTCATGCATTCGTGTCATATTCATGTTATTTTCGTGTTGTGTCTTAATTATTTTATCTATGCTCTGTTCGTATCGTGTCTCAATTCATTTCATATTTTGTATAGTTTGTCATTATGATTTAATTTAGAGAAAAATTTATGTGTTCATATCGTGTCTTAATTCATGACATATTTTATATAATTTGTCAAAATGATTCAATTTAAAATATGTTCACAACGTGTTCGTGTTATTTTTTATTGTGTTCAAAATATTATAAATTAATATAAATTTTTTTTTTTTTGGCTAAGTGAAAATAGTTTTATTAATCAAAGGGAAGTGAGTAACATAGACTCACAGATACACAGGTAAGACTCCAACATCCAAACCTAGGCAACACTGGTCAAAACCCCAAAAGTACAATACCTACTTGCAAACAACAAAAAACTCCATGTAATTCCAGCCCAAAAAATCAAATCAACTGATCACTCATTACCACCTAACCCTAAAAGTGACAGAACTGTAAAAACCTTATTTTAGTCTATTCTAATGTTGTTACAATGAATCGATTTACTCAACGAATATCACTTCACAGGTCAATGATCCAACATGCGTCAATCTATCCCGGCTAAAAGAACAGAATCCCCCTGTAACCACCATGCCATAACAAATTAGACCACCCATCATCAGCTTTAGCCAACATCCGCCCTTCTTTTAGCTTCGTGTATAAATTTTTGTGCGTTAATAATTTTTTTTATAAATTTTGATATGTTCGTGTATTTTTGTCGTATTTATATTATTTTTTATTTTGTATTTTAATTATTTTTTCATGTTATGTTTGTAGCGTGTCTCGATTTATTTTATATTTTATATAATTTATCATAGTTTTTCGATTTTAACTTTAAATTCATCTACTTAGTTATTAAAACATAAAAAATTATTTAAATAAATAATAATTATTTAATATAATATAATATAATTTAATTTAAATTTATTTATAATTATTAATTTAATTAAAATTTTACAAATATTAAAAAAAATTCTCCAACGAAGTGGAAAAGAATTCTAGTATATATTATAATTATCGTATAATATTTTGAGGGAGCTTTGAAATTCACAAATGAATTTGCATAGTGGATTCACGTATAATTGGGTAAATATTTCTTTAATAATTATGTTAATTGTTTTTAATTTCCAATTAACTAGATATATAATAAACTTATAAATTCAATGGTAAAACTTAAAAATCTCAGCCATATATAAAATAATATATACATATAAGTTGGATTTATATTTGATATATTATACGTGTATAAATTTATATATTATTAATGAACCATATGATACTATTTATTAATTAAAGTTATTTATGTTTATTTTTAAAGATTTTATTTTTGTTTATTAATAAAGTAATATAATGTAATTTATTAACAATGTATAAATTTATATACCGATAATACATAAAATATAAAACCATATGAATTTGGTGTGACAGTTTCAAAAGTACTTTTCAACTATTTTCGGATGCTGAATTTGTGGTGTTATTAAATAAACATTAATGCTAGCAGTGAGTACTGAGCCATGAACTCTATTTGACTACTTGAGTCTTGATTTGTATATACTGTCTATTTTATGAGCCTTAGTCTTGGCCTATATTGATAATGGCCAGATGATCCGTTGAGTATTTTTTTGGTGCACTATGCATGGTTTTTTTCTTTTTTGTTGACATGCATGCACATTGAGCCAAGTGCTTAATTAAGTACAGTCTTTGGTTTTTAATCATGTTGAAAATTAATTATAAGAGACATCATTGTGAATGAGAATTTGATTACTGAGTTTTATATTTAGGCTGAAATATTACTAAATAAGTCCATGAATAATCCTATTTTTTTATTAAAAAAATATATTTTTATTATATTCAAATAAATCTTTATTTTGTAATTTTTATCCAAATAAAACTCTTATGTCAATAAAAAGATATCACATGACACATGCTTTAATCACAATTAAGCTCGACCAATTTGACATCCTTTGCCCTCATAGCATATGGCATTGTTTATATTTGATGTGGTGAAATTGGCTAACTTGAATGATCATATCTTCGGAAAAAAATTTCTACTCAACTAATTTTGTCACCTTAGAAAACACACATCAATGTTTATGCGTGTTAGAAAATGCTAACTGCTCATGGGCTTAAAGGCTGGTAATTAAGGTCTTGTTATTAGACCTGTCATGAGCCAGGTCTTAGACACGGGTTTGAAATCCGACTTTGATTTGAATTATTAATCAATTAATAAATTTGTTATTTAAATTTAAAATTGAAATATATATAAATATTAATATTTATGAACAATAAAAACATGTGTATTCAAACCTAATAGTAAGATTGGGCTGCAAGTAAAAATTTTGAAAAAATAATTGAATCTGGCTCAATCCGATTTGATCTATGAATATATCTATTTGACAACTTTACATGAATATAAAAACCTATTTGACTACAAATCATATATATGAAATAAACTTATCTGGTTACAATAGAATACTAGAGTCTTAGTTAAAGAAAGATAAATTGTTGAAAGTAGAAAGATTTATTTAATATTATAATCTATAATTTATGACTATAGCTAGGTAACAACAAATATATATGATGGCTAATAATTACCTTAGAGCAAATCAGACTTTTATCTTAAATCATTATTATATCCTGGGACCGTTTTGTAACGACCGGACCTCATCACGTTTGAGCCACGTGAACTGCATGTGTATGTGGAATGGACTATTGTGCTTGTGCATGTGTATGTGCGGGCTCTCACGAGCTCACAAGGATATAATGTCTCATATAATATATATAAATATATATTATTATACCATGGTCGCTTCATGGATAGGATAGAATATGATATGATATGATAGGGCAATACTACCACCCCCATCATGACATCACAATATTGTTGCTATTATGCTGTGTCCATCGTAACCACAAAAGGAGAATGAGACCAAACCAATGATGAAAAAAATTGAATCGAATTTATTTGGATAAGTTGAATTAAGAATTGATAATTTATATAGTTTGATGCATATAAAAAATTGAACATATAATGAATCTATAAAAAATTCATTCAATTGATTAAAAATTGATAAAAAAAAAAAAACCAAATTAAATTGATAAAAACTAAATTTTTTTGTTAATTTTATTATTTTTTATTAAAAAATTATTCATAAATAATGTGATTTCAACTTTTAACCTCTTAAACATATAGTAAAGAGATTGTATACCATTAAATCAAACATATTTTTTATTAACTAATTATTATATTTAATATTAAAATTATATATTTAATATTTAATTTACTTTTAAATTTAAATTGATCAATATAATTCAATCGATTACACCGATAACCCAAAAATTATACTGTTTTAACCTTCCATCCGTTTTTTTAACATTGAACCAATCCAAAGGGAAAAAAATATAAAGCAATTTTGAACTCCTTGTCCAAGGAGAAACAGTGATCAGGTTCATAAATCAAAAAACAAAATAATTAAAAAATAAAAATCCCTTAGATAATGGTTTGGGACACCCCCAAAATGTTGTAGTGTTTGTGTTTTAAAGAGAGATGTTTTAGGGAGCCCCACTTGGGTCATGTAAGACAAAACAATATAAATCTAACCGCAAAACACCAAAAGGAACTTTACTACTTTTCATGGAAATGACCAAATATATATATATATATACAAGTAAAAAGCATAGGAGCACTCATCCATTTTTTTCTTTTTTGGACAGAAATATCCTTGCATATGTTTCCAAAATATGTTTTTGTCTCGGTTCGAAAGGTAATCAGTATCGTATTATTTTTTTTTATATTAATATATATTTAATATTGATATATTTATATATATTTTTTTAACATTTTTTTATTATATAAAGTTTATTTTTAAGTTTTTTAATAAAATAAATATTATATACACATGAAATATACTTTCATTATATATATTTATAAATTTATATGTAAATATAAAATTTCAAAATTATAAATATTTAATATTCAAAAATTTTAAATATTAAATAAATTAAATTGAAATATTAGAAAAATATATTAAATTATTATTAATCATTTTTTATAATCTAATTTAATGAATATATTTTATTTAATGAAAATTTTAAAAAATAAAATGATTATGAGAGAAAAATATTAAGAATTTTTTTTAAAAGAATCATATAAATTAAAAAATTAAAAAAATCAAAATCTTATAACGATCGATAAAGGTGGTACTGACTGATACAGAGTATTATAGATCGATATAAATGATGCAAAATCAAAACGGTACAATATTAATATATCGTACTAATTTTTTTAAAACGAATATATATCGATCTATACTCAGTTTATTCTCCCTCCAATCGTCGACGATGAGGAGAATACCCCTAGCCCTACCCTGAATTTTGAGAGAAATCCATCCATTTTGCAAAGAGCAAGTGGGAGTGCAAGTGGGTCATATTAGGCAAGTGAAGGTGGGCAGTAGATTTAGATTTGATAATTTATGTATTTTTATCGTATTTGTATATTTTTTATAAATCATAATCATGTTTAAGGTATTTTATATTAATATAAATTTTAACGTGTTAATAATTTATATTATATAAAAATTGATATTCGTATATTCGTATCATATTCGTATTTTTTTATTTCGTATTATATTTTAATTATTTTTTTATATTATGTCCAATATTATTAAATCTGATATTAGTGTGAAGCAGTGGAGAGAGAGATTGGCTAGGGTGTGGAATGGGAAAGGGGGAAGGGGCCTTGTTGATATGGATGTTTTTCTACTCGAGGACAAGACAAAGGCACATGGAGAGAGAGAGGCCCCCTTTTTTTTTTTTTTTTGTTAATTTAAAAAATATGCTTTCAATAATTTTTTTATTATTTTTAAATAGTTTAATATGTTACAATTATTAAAAAAAAAAAGAAATTAAAAAATTAAAAATTGTTAAGAAGGATATTATAAAGATAAAATTATCCTTAATGAATTTTTTTTTTTCTCTTCTTATTAAGAAAATATTATTTTTTTAAAATTTTAATTGAAAATAAATTTAAAAAATAAAAAATTTAAATATTTATTATTTTTAAAATTAAAAAAATAATAATTTTAGAAAAATTAATTTTATTATTTTTTAAAATTTTTTAATTAAAAAAGTAAACTAAAAAATAAAAATATTTAAATATTTACTTTTTAAAATTAAAAAAATATTTTCAAAAAGTTTATTTTTTTAATTAAAAAATAAGAGAAGAAGAGAAAAGAAAGTTTTTTTATCACGGATAATTTTGTCTTTATAATTTTTTTAATAATTTTTTATTTTTTAATTTTTAATTTTTCTTTTTTAAATAATTTTTATTTATTATACTATTTAATAATTATTATATTATTGATGATATGTTTTTTAATTTTTTTTTTTTTAACCCTCTTTGGTTTTTGAGAGGCTGAGATGCTTTTTCATTTCTTTCAGTTTTATATTGGTTTTGCAGAGGACAAGATGGTCCTTTCCGCTTTTGTTTTTTCTCTTGTCCAATACAAAACTCTCACTCTCCTATCATTTCTTGTCCCCTTCTATCGGCACCTCCCCCAACACCACTCAACATACTTCAAAATGGAAATTAATAAAAAAAAATCATCCCCATTGCTCCCTCAATACTCATTCATTCTAATCTCACTCACTATGTCACCATCTTCTTCGTCCTTTTTTTTTTTTTTTCTAATAAATATTTATATGAGGAAAGATTTTCTTATACATATACTTTTTCATCTCGATAATGACTGATCGTTTCTTATGTCCTAATTCATTGATCATGAATTTTGTAATTGTGAATAAAATTTAATAATGAACATATTAGTAAATACTACACATGTCAATTTTGATTCAAATTCGAAAAATTCAATCAATTCATCTGAAACACGATTTGATCAGAAAAATCAACAATCTGAACTCGAATCCGATCAAACCAGAAATCGAAAATGACTCGAATCCTAAATGACCTAAATCTAAATTGATCCGAACCTAAATTGATTCGAATCCGAATTGACCTGAACAATTAACCATATGATCCGAACTTAAATTAAATATAATTTTATTTTAAAATTATTAATTTAATAAATTATTAATTTATTTTAATTTTATAACTTGTAATTATCATTTTTAATATGATAAAATATGCATCATGCAGTCAATGGTTGTGGAAAAAATTTTAAAAATGAAAAAAACTTGATATTATTATATAGATTTATATTTGATGCACTGTCAGTATATAAATCTATATACTAACAGTGAATCATATAACGCCACCTGTTAAATGGTATAGTTATCTATATTTATTTCTAAAGATTTTTAAAATTTTAAATTTATTTATTAATAAGGTATCATCATATGATTCACTGTCAGTATATAGATTTATACATTGACAATGCATCAAATATAAACTCTTATTATATGTAGTTAGGATATTATGAATTAAAATTTTAATCAATCGGTTATAAATCAATCTTAATATCTTTATTTTAAATCAAACCGTTGGATTGGATAAATAGTAAGTTTGTTGTATTTTTTTTATAAGTAAATTTGTTATATTATTACCATAATAACCTTTTTAAATTAATTGTTCAAGACTTCAAAATAATTGTTCAAAGACTAAAATAGTCTTTTAAATACATAGTAATCTCTTAAATAAATAATAAAATATTCTATCAATTATGATAATTTTATAATAAAATTTTATATATTTTAATTATCATTGATATACTTATGACAATCTCATAATATTCTTTATCGTTATACATATTATTTAAAATAAATATATTATTTTTGTTTTAAAAGTATGATCCATTCTCATATAATTTAGAATAAAGTGTTAATAATGATACGTGTATTTTATCATAATAATTTGTATGCTATATTATAATAATATCTTATCATGTAATTTAGATCAAATTATATAATCTCTTATCGTTTTACATGTTATTTTTAGGATAAATGTATTGTTTTTATTTTAAATGTTTAATTTCTTAAGTTTTATGACGTGATTTTTAAAAAGTATGTAAAATAGGTCATTGATATGTGTTTTGTATTATAATGATTTGTACATTGCGTTATACTAATACATTTATAAATATGTAAATGGATTGGGTTAACGATTTCAGGTATACAATAATACTCCTTTAAGTAAAACAGATCTCGAATTTGAAAATTTTTCCGATTATGCTCGAATCCAAAAAAATGGGTTAGATAGATATTTATTTTTAAATTAAAATTTACAATATCTATATCTATATTTATTTTTAAATATTATTCATTACTTATTTTTTATTTTCAATAAATTTCTAATTAAATCTGACTCAATCAAATAATTTATTTAAATTTGATCTGATTTGACTTTAAAATTAAAAAATTGAACCCGAATGACCTGAACCAGAATAACTCGAGTGTTAATCCAGAATGATCCGAACCCAAACAACCAGAGTGCCAAACCCGAATAACCCGAACCCAAAATGTTCCAAACCCAAAACCATCCGAACCTGAAACGACCTGAGCCCGAAAATGACTTAAAATTTTTAACACCTGAATTGACCCAACCCAAATTGACCCGACTCGAAATCAATCCGACCTGCCCAATTAACAAATTTAGTTAATACTACTATAAAACCGAAAAACCAAGTAATTAAAAAATTTAGTAGATAAATACTAAGTTACCATATTTATTTACACTCTTAGTACAATATTCAAACTAAGGGTTGGTTTGGTAGAGGTGCCGATTGGGAGGGTTTGGGTCTTTACGAGTTCGGTCCTTTTCGAGTTTAGATCTTTTAGGATTCGGGTCTTTTGAGTTCGGTTCGGGTTCGGGTTTTGCATCATTTTTTATTTTGTGCTAGATGTAACCATTATTATATATTTTAAATGTTAAAATCCAAAATAAACTATAAAGGCTGGGTAGCCCGTCCGGCCCGACAAGCTCGGCTCGGGCCGGGCGTAAGAGTATTTGTAATTCGGACCTGCTCGGCCAAGCCCGAATTACTATTCAACAATTAAAAAATATTTTTTATTTAAATTTAATTATAAAATATATATTAATATTAATATAAAAATAAAAATAAAAATATTTTTTACTATTTTAATAACTTATGAATAGTAAAATAGGCTTATGGCCCGGCCCGGGCCTGGCCCGAAACTGGTTTGGGTAAGGAGAAATATTTTTTTCCGACCCTAGACTCGGCCCATGAGCATCTCTAATATATAGTCACTGTATTATTTTATATACAGAGAAGATAACAAATATAAGATCAATTTATATCAAATGGTAATTGAATACTTTATCATACTTCAAAGTGATAATTACAAGTTATAAAATTAAAAATAAATTAAAAATTTATGTTATAGTTATTATTTTTTGTTAAATTAATATTTAAAAAAAAAATAAACTTAATTTAAGTTTGGGTCATTTTAGATTAATTGTTCGTGTTATTTTGAGTTTGGATCATTTTGATTTTGTATCATGTTGAGTTTGGGTTGGTCGGATTCGGATTATTAACTTTTTTTTGTTGATCAAATCGGATTAAATCTGATTTGAATTCAAATGAGTTAATCAAAATTTTTAAATTTGGATCAAAATTGATAGATGTATATAAGATATTCACTTTTGTAAAATTTCTGCAAACAAGTACAACCACAACTGTCAACACTTGAGCTGTCCTTAACTCTGAGCCACCGTATGTCTATTGGAGGCAACTGCCTCCACTCGACTATATCGGAAAAAGTTAATATATTTGTGTTATAAACAACAAGAAAATAAACAAAGAAATTTCCTAGATTGACCCTACCGACTAATTTAGTTAAGAACAATGTATAATGTATAATATAAGAAGGTTTTTGGCGATTCAAAAAAGTAACATTTGGGTGTTTATAGAAAATTTTGTTGCTAAGAGTTGATTTTGTTTTATATATATTTATTTTTTAATTTTGAGATTCAATCCCAAGTTCAAATTCAAGTAATATAAGATAAAATTTCAAATTGTAACGGTTGAATTATTTTAATTTTAAAGTCTTGAGTTTAAAATTTTGATAATTCTGATAAATTGAATAAAGATTATTGTGAAAAACCTAAATTTCTCTTAATTCTCAAGGATGTTAATTACGTTTTTGTTTTTAATTTAAAAGTTCTTTGCGGTGAAATTTTTTAATTCACGAATAGCTTAAAAAATTATAACATATTTTATTTTGTTAATTTTTTTACTATACCTTAAATATGTGTGCCACCCTATTAATTAACTTTCTTTTATGAAGTATGATAATTCTAACCACTAGATCATTTGATAATTTCTCTTAATTGATATGATAACTAATTATATGCATGATTAAAATTACTGTTTTTAACTTTATGTAAACTTCAACATTCCATAAATATCACAACCTTTTAACCTATAAAATCAAAATTTCTCTTATTTTTTTATTAGAAAATCTCTCTCTCTCTCTCACTCCTTTTCCCCTCTATATATACTCACTAGAAGCCATCATATCTCTTCGCTCATTTTCTCTGTTTCTTCACTGCAAAGTACACCTCTACTCTTTTAACTCATTAAAAACCAACACATACTTTTATTTTTTTTGCTAAACTTTCAGTTCCTCTCTTCTTTTCCAAGTACAAATTCTTTCTTTCCCTTTCTTGAACTTTCAACTATGCCTTCGAGGCTCTCAGACGCCTTTAGAGCCCACCCTGTCCACCCCCAACAACAACTCAAACACCCTGACTTTACCTCACTCAATGAACTACCTGACTCTTACGCTTGGAATCAACGCGACGACGGCGACTACGGCCCCTCCGGTGAAGCCTTCCTCACTGAATCCGTGCCAGTTATCGATCTTAATGACCCTAATGCTCTTCAAGGTATTGGCCATGCATGCAAAACTTGGGGAGTTTTCCAAGTCACCAACCATGGCATCCCTACTAGCCTCCTTGATATGGTGGAGTGCACTAGCCGGACCCTTTTCTCTTTACCAGTCCACCAAAAACTTAAAGCTGCTAGATCACCTGATGGTGTCTCAGGCTATGGCTTTGCAAGGATTTCCTCCTTTTTTTCTAAGCTTATGTGGTCTGAGGGCTTCACTATTGTTGGGTCACCAGACGAGCATTTTCTTCAACTTTGGCCCCAAGATTACAGCAATTACTGGTGAGACCCAATTGCACACATGCTCATGCTCATGCACGTGCAAAATCTTATTATTATTGATTATATTTGTTTTGATATCTTCTCTTGTGGCAAAACACAAGACCCATTTACTTTACTCAATGCAATTAGCAAAGATTACAATGAAATTCTATGGACCCACGACGTGGATTTGGAGTAGGAATGGAATCAATAAACAAAAAAACCCACTTGTCAAGTGTTTGCTTTGTTTTATATCCAGCATAATAGCAGCTTCACTGTTCCATACAGTATTTTGTTTTTTTCTTTTTTTTTTTTTTTGATTTGTTTCTTCCGCAGTGATGTGATTAAAGAATACAAGAAAGAAATGAAAAAGCTAGCAGGGAGATTGATGTGGCTGATGCTGGGTTCCCTAGGCATAATAGCCCAGCAAGATATAAAATGGGCTGGCCCAAAAGGTGACTTCAAAGAAGCCTCAGCAGCCTTACAGTTGAATTACTACCCAGCTTGTCCGGAGCCAGACCGGGCCATGGGTCTCGCAGCGCATACGGACTCGACCCTCCTCACCATCCTCTACCAAAACAGCACCAGTGGGTTGCAGGTCTTAAAAGAGGGAACCGGATGGGTCACAGTCCCTCCGTTACGGGGCGGGCTTGTGATCAACGTAGGGGACCTTATGCATATACTGTCCAACGGGTCATACCCGAGTGTTCTTCACCGGGCCATGGTGAACCGTACCCATCACCGGATATCCATAGCCTATTTATATGGGCCACCATCTAGTGTCAAAATATCACCCCATCCGAAACTAGTAGGCCCAACTCACCCACCCCTCTACCGACCGGTTACTTGGAATGAATACCTTGACACCAAAGCAAAGCATTTCAACAAGGCACTGTCATCAGTTCGGGTTTGTGTTCCTCTAAATGGATTGGTTGATGTAAATGAACACAATAATAGCGTAACAGTTGGCTAAGAGAGAGTCTTTTTTGTTGTTAATCTCCATTTTTGTTTTCTTTCTCTTATATTATTCCTTTCCAAATCTTGATTTGTTTGGACATTTTATGGGGACCCTAACATTTTGGAGGATAGTGTTGGGAGTGGCAAACTAATTAAAGGGAAGAATAATGAGGTTAGTTCCCATCAAAAGGCCCAAGTGGATAAGTTATATCAAATCATATAAAAAGGGGATTAGACATGTCAATTGGATGGGTCGGGTTGGGTCAATTCGGGTTTTAAAAAAATCAGATCATTTTGGGTTCGGATTATTTCGGGTTTGATCATTTTGGGTTCGGATCATTTCGGATTCGGGTTATTCGCGTTTGACACTCAGGTTAATCGGGTTCGGATAATTCTAGTTCGGGTTATTTTGGGTTTGATACTCAGATTATTCGGGTTTGGATCATTTCGAGTTTGACACTCGGATTATTTGAATTCAATTTATTAATTTTTAAAATCGAATCAGATTGAATTTAAACAGATTATTTGATCGAACCAGATTTTATTAAAATTTTCTTAAAGATAAAAATAAAATAAAATTATATTTAAAAATAAATAGGATATTATCGTGTATCTGAAATAGTTAAATGAATCTATTTAGTTATTTGAAAAATATATAATATTATGTTTGTTGAAATGTTACAACCTTGATAAGTAATCCTTAGTACTAAAAGTTTACCAAGTGAACCAATCTTAGAAGTTGAAATAATTTTCTACTAAAATTAAATTACATTTAAGAACTTTACATAAAAGTTTGATTATCAATTGTAATGAAATATAATAATAATTTCTTGTTCAAAATAAAAATATAATAATAAATGTTATGAAATTAAATTAGTTAATCATGCTAAATATTTTTAAATTTTAAACATAATGTATAAAATTAAATTAATAAAAATGTTATAATAAGCAAAGGTGCAATTCTTAATATATAGAAATACTGATATATATAATATTTTTGTATAATGTATAATTTTTATTAGAGGAGTGATCCACTTACACTAGTATAAAACTAAATTAGTTTACACACTTTCATAACTTTTTATACGATTAATATTTTAACAATCCGACCGTCATATTTCATGTTCTATTCACTTAGATTATGCACGTCGAGTTTTAAGTAAATTAAAAATGTCTAACTATTTGTTTGATGTAAAAAATATTCAATCGTTAAATAAATATTGAAAAAGACAGTATTCTCGATCGATATAATAGAGATATCGGATCGTTTTGAAACTTTACGTGCACGACGAGTATATTTATATTTCTAAATCCAATGATCAGTTTGTTAAAATATTAATTTATTATATATCACATAATAAAGTATTATTATAATGTATACAAATCATTATAATAAAACACATTTCAGTGATCTATTTTATATGTATTTTAAAATATATATATATAATACGCATTATCATTGAACGTTTAATTCAATGATAATGCACGCTTTTTTATTTTAAAATATTAGGATTCAATTTTTTTTTTCAAGTAAACATTTAGTTTTTTTTTTTCAACTAAATTGAGAGTGAATTACTTTAACTAGATCTGTTCACAAGTCGAACTATTTGTACAAATTCAGATGTAATATTTTTTCAAGTTCAAACAAATATTTGTTTTTACTTCCAGACATTGATTAAAAAATTCAATTCAATTTCATTCCAAATAATCTAATATATTTTAAAATTATAATAACAATTCAAAAAATTTAAACTAATCACATGATAAAAAAATTATCATAAGTAAAATTATAGATCTTGTACTATACTTGTATTGTACATGTATAGTCACTACACTATTTTACATATAGAGAAGAGAACAAATATAGGAATATGGTTAATTTATACATACCAAAGGATAATTGTATCTTTTATCACATTTTAAAAAGGTAATTACAAGTTATAAAATTAAAACAAATTAATAATTTGTGGTATAGGTATTATTTTTATTAAATTAATATTTTCAAAATAAAATTATACTTAATTTAAGTTCAGGTCATTTCGGGTTAATTGTTTGGTCATTTTGGGTTCGGGTCATTTCGGATTCGGGTCAATTCAGGTTTCGGGTTATTTTGGGTTCGGGTCATTCTGAATTCGAGTCATTTCAGATGCGGGTCATTTCGTTTTCGAGTTGGTCGGGTTCGGGTTGTTGACTTTTTCTTACCAAATTGGGTTAGGTCGGGTTTGGATTCGGGCAGGTTGAACGGATTTTTCGGGTTCGGATCAGAATTGATTGATCTAGATGGGATGCACACAAAGAAACATTTCGTTTGCAATTCTTTTTATTATAATCTTTCAGTTATATAATCACAAGGAGTCGATCATTTATAAGTATGAATTTTACGTAATATTTTGATAAATTTTACGTAATTTTGAATTCTGATTGAGTAATTGTAGTGCAATTATTATAAATGATATCTTTAACATATTTCTATTCCGTGTTTTTTCTTTGTGCTTAAAGAGATGGAGGCAAATTTTCTCAGTTGAATATTCGTGTAAAAAGACATTAGAACCGACATCTTTTAGCCCCGGATATGGAGGAAGATACCCATCCAAAGAATAAGACAGTAATCAAGTTAAAAAGTCAGTTAAATCATTGGATGAAACATAGAAAATGATGCAAAACTATTACTCCATATACTCACCCAAACTAAAATATTGAACCCCGGACAAGTTTTCCTGTGAACATATTCTCTCTCTCTCTCTCTCTCTCTCTCTATATATATATATATATAACTCGAATAGCCTTAAGAAAAGCAAGAAAATGCGGCCAAGATTAGATTAACAATCAATCTTTTTAAAGATTTTTTTTTCTTGGAATTTGAGCATTATTGCAGAGACAGAGGTGTCAGTCATTTCGATTCATGAAAATGTTCTGAAAACTGAAGATGATAGCTCCTCTGCAACCACGTGCAATTCCACATTGGCTAGTCAGGTTTGAGAACCCTACCTTATCAAAGAGGATGTGGCAGTTTTTACCCTTTTTTGATTTGTTTGCTTCTTCCTTTCTTCTTGTGGGCTGGGCAAGGTTAACCGCTTAAGTGAAGCCTTATATCCATAAGGAAACCAAAGAAACACACATTCCTTTTCCCTGTCGACCCTCTTCACTCAACTTCTTTACCTGAAACAACAAAGGGATTTTTCAGTATAGGACATTAACAAAAGCAGAAAGAAAAAAGGAGAGGGAATTTTCAACTTCCTAACATGAGTCTGGTTCATTCTAAATTTCAGATAATTTCCATAACATTTCTCAATTCATAATTGAAGAAAGTATGGTTGAATGGTCCCATCAGAAATATGATTGAAGGAACCTCCAATAACATTAAAAATATGGCTTCAGACTTCGGATAGTACATTTATTTTTATGTTTCTCTTCTAAGTATCATTAAAAGCAATTTCATTGACAGCTATAATTAGAACTTATTTAGAGGGAAAAAAAAAAAAAAAAAAAAAAAACCAGCTAAACTCCAAGTTTTCAGCTAAATCTAGGTGTGAGGAGCCAATTAGCTAGTCTGTAAATCATTTGTAATGATTTTAGAGATAAGAGCCAACTTCTAATAGCAGCCAAAGTTCATGATTCTTCTTCGTGCTAAGAATCTATATTATCGAGACTTGGATGAGTGTCGAATAATGGTATGCAGCCAAAATAGGTATATTCAAATTTTTTAATGTTTTTCATATATTTTTAGGATATTACCCATATTCATTTTTAAATATGTATTGGACATGAATATTTAAAAAAAAAAAAAAGAATCCGGGTAACATAATTAAGAACTAACTACTTTAAATTCTTATCATTAGCTAAATAATTAATGTGCACCTCATCGTCTGCTGTCTCCACAATCTAGCAGCATCTTATAACAGGGGATTTTATCAAATCAGAATCCAACTTCTTAAGTTGCAGATGATATCAGAATCAATCTATGGTAACATCATATAGAAGCCAGGTTCCGTGATTTAATAGATATGATGTTTTATTAGGTGTAAAATCTATATCTCATTGTGATTTCGATAAATTCAGATTCAAATCCATAAATCACTTCACCACACAGTCCAAATTGGATTAAAACTAATCAAAGCATTTTTTTTTATCAGAATGGGAATATTTTTGCGGGTAAGATCCCACTTTAGTGGAGTGTATATGCAGTGCGCACCCATTTATATATTCAAAGACTTGCCTTTTGCTATCTTTCTTTTCTAATCTATGTGACATTCTCACCTATCCAATTTCATCACGCCCGTTTCTTCATTTTTTGCCTACTCTCATTTTTACCTACCCTGCCTCTTGGGGTGTTCGGCATGGAAGCACGGTGGTCCATCTTGCCTACCTCACCTGTTGAGAGGTTTGGCGTAAAATCGAGCAGTCAATGGTTGACCATAATACCATTCGTGATCATTACTCTTTTTTAAAAAAAAAAACGCCTGGTGAGACCTGGTGAGATTAATGCAACTATCTATTTTTTAGAGCGTTTTTCGACGTGACATATTCATCAGCTAATCATGTGATTTGTTCTATTCATATTGGTTGTCTTCGAAAAACAATATGATCTTTTCATTTTCACAGGAATGATATACAGCTTCTGCGGTGGCAAACATGCAATAATGAAAAATATCCTTGTAATGGATCCTCCCTTAAGGCCAATGTCTTTTCAAAAGATAGAAAATATTAATTCTGAGTTTGACTAAAACATCACTCAACCACCGAGATTCAATGTAATATTGCAGAAGAAGTAACTGTTGGAGATATTTTAGATGGTAGAAGGAAATAAAATTGGAATCAAAATTTTGAGACACGACGAATCATTTTTTTTAGAGAATTATTTGCCCTCACATAAAGTTTACAAACGAGTAAAGGCAATAACACTCCCAGAATACAACGAAACTGTACGAATTCTGCAATTAGCAATATTAAAAAATTCTCTAATCTCTTATTCTTGTGTTTTCTTTTTCTTGAATTAATTGCAATCTTTAACAATGAGATATGCTATTTATAGATAATCAAAAGACATCATTAAAGAGACATGTCTTAATTGAGAACACATTTCCATGAATAATCATGTCCTTACCAAACCAAAAGTCACCAACATTATTACCTAAGTGGTGCAATTAACACTTTTTGTCCAAGTGTTAGTTCGGTTGAAATGTTGCAAACTAATATTTATAACAATTCCCCACTATATTGCAAAATTTAAAATATTAATATAAATTATACTTTTATGCATAAAGAAAGGTATTGTTAGATTTAAACCTTTCATTAGTGTAGACATTTTAAAGTTCCAATAAAGTAATTGGTGACTAATTGCTTAAACCATTACTCTAGAATTAGAACTGGAAAAATCACACACACAACCATATTTAATTTTGAATAAGAGGTTTTGTATTACTTCAGCACTATTATGGCCATAAGCTTATCCTGGTTTCATGAATATTTACAAGAGTAAAACCTTTAAACTCTTATTAGAAGCGGCACCACTTCTATATTCATATAGGTGAAATTTTACGATAATATAATTATCGATCCATTAAGAGTTTAACTCATCCTCTTAATATATTCAGCACTAAATCCTAATTCTTAGTGCCTAATCATTAAAGTAACTTGTTATTACCCTTTAAACCTTAAAACTAACATTTGCTAGAATAAGGTAGGGTTCCCGTCAGCAATGACTATTTTAATAGAGGTTTTACTCCCATTTTAGCAGCGATATCTTTTACCATATCCCTTGACAGACCTTTTGTCAATGAGTTTACTAAATTGTTACTCGACCTAACATAGGTGATGGTGACTATACCATCTCATATTAATTGCATTATATACTCATGTCTCAAGCTAATGTGTCTAGACTTTCCATTATAAACCTTGCTATAGGCTCGAGACATGGTAGATTCACTATCACAAAATATGGAAATGGCTGACATAGGTTGTGGCCACAACTTAATATCTAATAAGAGATTCCTTAGCCATTCCGCTTCTTTTCTTGCGGCTGCCAAAGCTATAAATTCAGCTTCCATTGTTGAATGAGAGATGCAAGTTTGCTTTTTAGATGCCCAACTAATAGCTCCACCATCGATGGTAAAAATCCAACCCGTAGTTGATTTATTGTCACTAAGACTTGTGATCCAACTTGCTTCCGAATATCCTTCTAGTACAGCAAGATAATCACTATAGAATAATCCCAAATTTATGGTTTTCTTTAGATAACCAAAAACCTTAGAGATAGCTTTCCAATGATCTGTACTAGGTTTATTTCTAAAACTTGACAATTTGCACAAAGCAAATGCAATATCTGGTCTTGTGCAATGCATTGCATACATTAGACTCCTTATAACACTAGCATACGCTAATTGTGCTATTGCCCTTCCAAAATTCTCAAATAACTTGAATTTCGGATCATATGGAGTATTGAAATCGTTAAACTTGAGATGTTTAAATTTCTCCAATACTTTCTTGATGTAATGAGGTTGGCTTAATGTAAAGCCCCTATTGTGCCTTTGCACTTTGATACCTAAAATAGTGTCTACTTCATTTAGATCTTTCATCTTAAAATTTGAAGTTAACTCCTTAGTTTCACGAACACCTTCCCAATTCGTTCGAAAAATTAATAAGTCATCCACATAGAAACAAATAATCACTCCATAATTTTCTGTAAATTTGGAGTAAATGCATTTATAAGCATTATTATGCATGAATCCATTTGCCAAGATTATCGAGTCAAATTTCTCATGCCATTGTATAGGCACTTGTTTTAAGCCATATAATGACTTAATTAGTTTACAAACTTTCTTTTCATTTTCGGGCAGCACATAACCTTCCGATTGCTCCATATATACTTTTTCATTGAGTTCACCATTTAGAAAGGTCGTCTTAACATCCATTTGATGCACATGCAACTTATAAATAGATGCTAATGCTAAAGATCTCGAATTGAAGTCATCCTAGCCACCGGTGCATAGGTATCAAAACAATATAGACCTTCTTTTTATCTAAAACCCTTGGCTATTAATCTAGCCTTAAATGTTTGTAAAGAACCATCGATGTTGTATTTCCTTTTGAATACCCACTTGCATCCAATTGGTTCTGATCCCAGAGGCAAATCTACTAGAACCCAAGTATTGTTTGACAATATCGAATCCATTTCATCATTTATTGCCTCTTTCCAAAATGCGAAATCTCTAGAAGACATTGCTTCAATATAGGTTTGTGGATCTCCTTCCACATTAAGCATTATAGGGATCTTATTAATTATGGAATCCTTGTTTCCTTTAACAAGGAAAACTATAGATTGTGAATAAATAAAGTCCAGACCTAGGTTTTTTTCTTTCCTCACCGTTTGACTTTTCCTTGGTTCCATAATAATTTCATCACAAAGACGTTTATTGTTTTAATCAACTGAGATTCTTCCAATAGAACTTTGTTGATCCAATTGTGAATTTTCTAAAGTAGGGGTTGGCTCATAACAAAATTTATTCTCAATAAATTATGCATCTCTAGTTTCAATAATTGTATTAGACGTCAAGTCTAATATTCTATATGCTTTAGAATTTTGGGCATATTCTACAAATACACCCTTTATAGCTCTCGGCCCTAACTTAATTCGCTTTTGAACAGGAGCCTTATAAAAAGGCCAAGCACCTCCACTTTTGAAATATTTCAAATTCGATTTTCTTTCTTTCCATGTCTCATATGGAGAAACCTTAATTTTTCTAGACGGGATCCTATTATGGATATAACAGGCTGTCAATAATGCTTCACCCCATAAATTATAGGTAACTTTGCATGTAAAATCATTGAATTAACCATATCCACTAAGGTATGTTTTTTCTTTTCTGCTAAACCATTTTGTTGTCGTGTGTTAGATGTAGAACATTGATGTAGTACACCATGTTCCTTAAAAAAAACATCAATTCAGTAGAAAAATATTCTCCACCTCTATCGATGCGAAGAAATTTAATTTTCTTTTCATGCAAATTTTCTACTTCAGATTTATAACGTTTAAACATTTCAAATGCTTCATCTTTATTTCTCATTAAATACACATATGTATATCTAGAGCAACCATCTATGAATACTATAAAGTATCGCTTTCCGCCTCTTGTGAGGATTCCATTTAATTCACAAATATCTGAATGTATTAATTCTAGAATTTGTGTATTTCCTACGGCCTTAGGAAAAGATTTCTTAGTGATTTTTGATTGAATGCATATTTCACATTTATTCTTAAAATCATTATCACTAAGAGCAATATAGTTATTCTTATGCAAATACTGAAGAGATTTAAAATTTAAATGTGCTAATCTAGCAAGCCATAATGAACAAGAATCAGTAATATAAGCAGAAGAATTAACTTTATTAATATCAATACTGAGTTTGAACATACCCTCACTACAATATCCCTTTTCCCACATATACACCATTCTTAAGCAAGATAGCCCTATCGGATTCTAGGATAACCTTGAACCCTTTCTTACAAAGCAAACTAGTAGACACTAAATTCTTCCTCAAATCCAGAACATGAAGAACATTTATTACAGTTAATTTCTTTCCGAAAGTAAATTCAATTCTACCATACTTTGATCTAGCACTTTGGCTAAATTGTTGTTGCCCATAAGCACCTCTCGGGGTTTGCAACTTCTTCATAGTTTTTGAATTGCTCTCGGTCATTGCATACATGGTGTAGACACCTAATTTTGTCTGGCCCCCTAAACTAGGTGAATTCTTCCTTGTACTTTTTGTTAGAATGCAAAAAATCTCTTCTCATCTTGCAGATGGTCCTCCAAGACTTGTGATTCGGAGTTCAGCATGAAAAGTCAATCCAAAAAAGTCAACTTCAAAAAGTCAACCCCAAAAAGTCAACCACTAAAAAAGTCAACCCTTAGTCAAAATCAAGATTTGAAGTTGAATTGAACAATGGTGAAAGAATTTTGATAATCCAAGGTCTACAATGAAAGATATGGAGTTCGAAAAAGGGATTGCGGAAATTTCAGTCTAGAGGAAGCCCCTAATTCGGCAAATTTTGGGAAAAATGCTTAAACGATCAAATTGTTCGAAATTGGAGGTTCCAAATGGAGTATAATTAATGACTATGGGTATTGGAAGGGCCAATTAGAAGCAGAACCAAAGGAAGAGTCAATCTGGAAGGAAAACCGAAAATTAGGGTTTTGGTTAAAAAGGGTAAATTCTGTAAATTTGGGAAAAACTGTAAAGATGGCCCAATTCGATGAAATTGAAGCCCCCAATTGATAAAGAATGAGTAAAAAAGATAGCCCAAGGCCCAGTTTGAAATGAATCAAAAGGAAGAGCCGATTAGAGCAAAAACGAAAAAACGAGAAAATTCTCGAGTTTGAAAAGGGGAAAACAAAATCGGAGGGGGATTTGATCGTAAAAATTGGGCATTTTCGGACCAACTCAAATTCAATATATGGAAAAGGCAGTAGAAAAAGAAAATCCGAAAATCAGACCTGTTTTGAGTACAACCGAGGTTTCGAAGGTTGAAGGGCATTCTTGGAAAATCCCAAAGAAAATTTTGGAAAAAATAGAAAATGAGCTCAAAAAATTATGAAAACTTCCAGATTTGAGTTTTATAATTTTTGGAAGTGATCGGTGAAGAAAATCCGGAAAAAGAGCTCATTTGAAAAATGGCAAAGTTCGGGTGCACTAAGCTGAAATTCCAGAAGATAATTCCGGAAAAAATAGCAAACGAGCTCCAAAAATTATGAAAACTTTCAGTTCTGATTTTATAATTTTTTGAACAGATCGGCAAAGAGAAATCCAGTATCGGAGCTCATTTGAAAAATGGCAAAGTTCGGGTGCACTAAGCCAAAATTCCAGAAGATAATTCTGGGAAAAATAGCAAACAAGCTCCAAAAATTCATAAAATTTGCAGTTCTGAGTTTTATAATTTTTGGAAGATATTGGTGAAGAAAAATCCAGAATCAGAGCTCATTTGAAAAATGGCAAAGTTCGGGTGCTCTAAGCCAAAATTTCAGAAGATAATTTCGAAAAATAGCAAACGAACTCCAAAAATTCTGAAAACTTCCATATCTGAATTTTATAATTTTTGGAAGAGATCGGTGAAGAAAAATCCAGAATCAGAGTTCAAATGAAAAAGGTGAATTTGTGGTGCCACTAACCAAAAAATCCAAGAGAAAATTCCGAGAAAAATAGGAAACGAGCTCGAAAAATTTTGAAAATCTCAAGATCTCAATATTATATTTATTTGGATGGATTGGAGAAAGAAAAACCGGATTTGGGGTCCCTTTGCAATAAAATCAAGTTTGGGGAGCCAAAATGCAATTTTACCGAAGAAACCAAAAAAGGCCAATTTTGCAAAATTAAAAGGTGAAAAAATTAAGGAAATTCTACATACCAGACCTTGGCCGGCCATGCATAGGGGAAGGGTTCGGGTTTAATTAATTTCATCAAGTGGTCCATATCAAGCTACAAGATCTCATTTTTACTATCTTGAAATGTCCTTCCTCATTCAATGGCCTAAATACCTTATGAAAAGATGAGTACAACCTTGAATGGCCAAGATCTAATTGCAAGATGGCATTTTTATTGTCATGAAAATGTCCTCATCCAATGGACAATATTGGTGGAAGAAAGATGAGCACAAGTCATCCAATGGTTGGAAATACATGTAGCCAAATAAAATATCCTTGCTCATCTAATGGCCTAAAAAATGAGTACATTCTTGAATGTCTAAGATCAATTTGCAAGATGACATTTTATTGTCATGAAAATATCTTGGATCCAAGGGCTTAGGTTGTGCAGGAGAATTAAATGATTTAATCTCCACCATTCACCAAGAGAGGGGGTGGCCGGTCAAGGGGTATTGAAGGGAGGGGTTTCATTTTATTCAAACACAAGTTGGCTGATTTTGAAAACAAGGCAGTAGCTAAACCTTAGAAAAAAAGATTTTTGAAAGGAAAGAAAGAAAGTTTTTGCTAAGGTAGCTATTCCTCTTTGGTTCTTACATTTTTTTCCTTATTCTTTTTCTTCATGTTATTCTTCATTTTTTCATGTGATTTCCTACTATTTTCTTTGCTTAATAAAAGTTTTATGAAAGCTTTCTTATTGTTCTTGCTTTTTCAAAACAAATAAAACAATGGTTAGGCTTCATGATCTTGATAAGAATCAAGTGATAATGGTTAGGGTGGGCTTTGTCCAATATACCAACCATGGAGTTCATTTCCATATTTTTTCTATTTTTATTTATTTATTTGCTACTTTAACTTGCTTATTTCTATTATTATTTATTTTTATATGTATTTATTATTCTTACTAACCATTTTGTTCTTTTGATTTATGATATACTTTTGCATATTGTGGCATTTATCATATAGTTTAGGCCATTTTAATATGCTATGTCATTTTACATTTCATTTAGACATTTAGGCCGTTTTCATATGCTATGTCATTTAAGTTCTAGGTCATTTTTATTATCTAGGTCATTTTACATTTCACTTAGACATTTAGGCCATTTTCATATGCTATGTCATTTTACATGTCATTTAAGTTCTAGGTCATTTTTATTATCTATGTCATTTTACATTTCATTTAGACATTTAGGCCATTTTCATATGCTATGTCATTTTACATTTCATTTGGGCATTTAGGCCATTTTCATATGCTAGGTCATTTTCATTTAGGCCATTTTCATATGCTATGTCATTTTACATGTCATTTAAGCATTAGGTCATTCTCATTATTCCATGTCATTTGCCATGTCATTTTAGACACTAGGTCATGCATATTCCATGTCATTTATTTCATGCATTTTGGCATTTCCCACTTGATCATTGACTTAAGCCAATCAATGGCTCAATGCTAAGCTTTAATGAGCATACTTGTGGAAAATTAAAATTTGTCAAGTTGGTTTTTCTAATTTTATGATTTTTTTCTCATTAGGCAATCTTGTCCAAATTTTTAGAAAATTTTACCACTGGTTGTAGGACCTTAGAGGATTCTCTAATATTTTTATTCTGATTTTTGGACGTTTTTATCAAAGGTTTAAAAATGTTTTTTGGTTAAGCAGTTTTTTACCCACTGTTCTATATTTCATGAATTTTCGGGTAGGTCATCCTTAGTCTAAAAATTAAGCCAATTTTTTTCCATAGAGGTTGATATGTTCTAAGTCTCCCATAATTTGTTCCTATTTTTTTGACATTCTTTAGAAGGTAAAAAAATTGATTTCCAAAACTGGTCATAGTTGTCAGATTTGTTTTTAAGAACCAATAATTTTCTGTTTTGTTCAAGGCACTAAGAGGGGGCTGATTTAAAACACTAGTTGTTGTCTTAGGTTAATTTCCAAGTCATTTTAATCTAAAATTTTATTTTATAAAAGTCGGGTCAAAGGTGGTCAATCTCGGGTTTCAAAACTAGGAAAAATTAGAGCCTTTTGAAGGGTATTTTCGGCCAAGTGCTATTTTATCCTAAATTTTTTATTTTTTTTTTAAATCCGAGTTAGAAAATCCCACTTAGGTCTCTTCCAAAGGTAGTCGGATGTCATTTTAGATATACGAATATCCATATTTTGTGGGAGAAATACATTTTCATGCATTTGCATTTTTCATATTTATGCATATTTTATGACATTTAATTTTTGCTATTTTGGTTATATAAATTCCATATATATATGAATATTCCATAGTGATGTCATTGCTTTGATTTAGATTTTATGTTGTCATTTTGATTATGGCACAATTATTAATATGTTTTCCATTTAATTTAGATTTTTGCTATGTCATATAGATTTCTAATATGTTATCTAGGTTTTATCATGTCATTAATTCTTGCCATTTAATTTAGATTTTTGCTATGTCATATAGATTTTTAATATGTCATCTAGGATTTATTATGTCATTAATTCTTGCCATTTGATTTAGATTTTTGCTATGTCATATAGATTTCTAATATGTTATCTAGGTTTTATCATGTCATTAATTCCTGCCATTTAATTTAGATTTTTGCTATGTCATATAGATTTTTAATATGTCATCTAGGATTTATTATGTCATTAATTCTCGCCATTTAATTTAGATTTTTCTATGTCATATAGAATTCTAGTACGTCATCTAGGTTTTATCATGTCATAAATTCTTGTCATTTTTTTAGATCTTTGCCATGTCATTTAGATTCTACCATGTCATTTAGATTATGCCATGTCATCTAGATTTTTTCATGTCAAGCATGCCATGTCATTAATCCATATGCCATGTCATTCATTCATTCATATGCCATGTCATTAGTAGTAATTTGCATATTCATAACTATCTCTTTTAAATGTTTTTAACGTAATAAGAATAATGATTTTCAATAAAATAAAGTTATTTCCGAGTTAAAATAATTCATGAGTTCTCCTTCGGGTTGCCGGGGAGGACATCATCAATTATCATTAATAACGGAATATCTTTTTTTCAAAACGAGAATGATTTGAAAACTTTTTCACATAAATAAAAATTTCTATATTTTGCCGGGTTTGCCGGGGAATGTAGGAAAATTTTGAATTAATAAATTTCGAATCATTTCAAATCAAGTGAAATTATTTTTTTTTAAAATGGGAATTATTTTTAATACCAATTTCAAAATCGACTTTTTTATCGAGACTCGAGATAATACATGATTAACAAGGTATCGTTATACACGGGCATTGCGGCGGTGCTAATCTTTCCCCGCTTGTAACCGACTTTCGAACCCAATTTTGATTTTCTTTGGTTTAAAAGCACAGACTTCGAAATTGATTTTAAAAAATATTTTAATTAATTTAAAAATGTTTTACAAAATCAGTTTTAATAGGTGACCGTTCACACCTAGCCAAAAAAAGATTGGTGGCGACTCCATTTCTTTTTCGAAGTCATTTTCAAACCCTCACTTTAATTTCAAGAGGAATTAAGCCGTCTTTTCCTCTGTTTCCCTAATGTCACACTTAACGAGCAATGTCTCTCAATGAGACTTATTGTTATTTTTTAGGTTGTGACAGCTTGGCGACTCCGTTGGGGACTATTAGAGAGTCAGGCCTAGAGTTAATTGTGTGTTATCGATAGTCTCAATTTTATCGGTTTTATCTGGTATTAATTTTAATTCCCACATTTTTTAATAAAAAGGAGAATTTTAAAAATAATAAAATATTTTTGAAAATGTTCATACTCATGTGCATGCATAGTATTGTTATTATTCTCTGGTTATTTTCTTGTATATTGTTACTCTTTGCTAGATTAATGCTTGTCATTATTTAATCTTGTCTTTAATATTTTGTCGGGATACTTAGCATAGGGGCAGATTAGGTGGTGAAAGGTTTGATTGTTCTTCCTCACACATGACACTTACATTTTGCATAACATGAGCTCCATATCCGAGTTCCGTCCCTTTAAGTAGAAGTAAAGTACCTATACTTCGTGTGGCAATAGCCTCCGCATAAGCTAGCGAAACACTTTTGGAGTATCAGATTACCTACGCTTCGTGTGGCAATAGCCTCCGCATAAGCCGGGGAAATGAACTCTAACGAATTGAACCCGCTTTAATCGGGGTGCCTTACTAGACTTCACCGGCGACAGTAAGGAACAATTCGAGGCCTTTAGAACTGATTCACCCTTATATAGTGAACTTAGGCGAAGCCATGCCCGATTTTCGATTAGATATCCCGAAGCTAGGAAACACTTGAAGGAGCACTTCTTACCTTTTACTATTTATTTATTTTATTTTATTATGATTTTTGATCTTATTATCCCATTACTAACTCATGTTTTTTTTTGTTTTGTTTTTGTTTTTGTCTTCATTTCATGGATCATGGTCATCTAGGGATATTTGCCTTAAACCGGGTGTCAACCGATGAGTTCTTCGTTATAGTCATGGAACGCTGGGAACTTCTATTAGTATCAGTGGTTAGCAAGACATACCAAGAGGTCAGAACTGAGTCCGAGATGAATCAGCACGATAAGGGAGACTGTTTGGCCATGGGTTTTGTGTCTGTACTTCCTGAGTCAGTTCACTTGGATTTTGTTCGAAATGACTTAGTGGAGTTAAAGGAAATTTGCAGATAGTTGGGATTTGAGAGGAAGAATGAGTTTACTAGGAAATCTGGTGACATAGCTTTACTTCTCCCGATCGAGGTGGATGAGCAGCTGATTAGGGCCACAGTACAATTTTGGGATCCTTCGTACCAGTGCTTCACTTTTAATCAGGAAGATATGGTGCCCACCATTGAGGAATATTCTATCTTGCTCTATGTTGAGTCAACAAATTCGGATAAATTCTATTGGAAAGAGCATAAAACATCGAGCTATCAAAAGAGGCTTTCCAAAGTGATGGGTATAGATATCCCGATAGATTCCCCATAGATAAAAAAGAAGGGTTCGAGCGACTACATTCCTTGGGTATTCTTGCGGAATTATATCAAGAGCAACCCGGATGATGATCATGTGGTGGATGTCTTTGCTCTGGCGATTTACGGGTTGGTCCTATTTTCGAAAGTAGAAGGTCATGTCGAAGTAGCCGTGGTGGATTTCTTTGACCGGTTGGACAAACATATTGATCCTTCTCCTGCCATTCTTGCTGAGATGATCAGGTCACTTTGTCACTGTCGAAGAAGAGGTAAAGGGCGTTTCGAGGGTTGTGTACAACTTCTGTATGTCTGGATTCAATGTCACTTTTGGGGAGATGATAATGGGAAGCTCCACCTCACATGAAGACGTGCGTTCCTCTTACAGAATTCAACAATAAGAAATGGTGAAAGAAAGGGGATAAGAAGCAATGGATCAGGACTCTCCGTCACTTAGGAAAGGAGGATATAACTTGGAGGGCTCCGTGGATGCCACTTGGGTCGATCTTGTATCGTTGTGGTGAGGATTTATGGGTTCCAAAATTGGGAATTTGGGGGGCCATTAGCTATGCACCATTACTAGTACGAAGGCAGTATGGATCCGAGCAGTTTATCCCGATGACTCATGATCTTATCTCGATGGATTTCTCTATGGTGAACCCGGATATATGGGAAGAATACGTGAAGTCATCATGGCATGGAAAAAGTTATACCAGTCATGAGTGGGTAGGTATACCGACAATGCCACTCTAGCGTAGCTAGTATGGAGGGCCAAAAAGTTTTGCGACATTGTGCTTCCCGCCGAAGATGCCTCTGTTCATCCAGTCGTTCTTCAGCCTAAACCGATAATACCGTCAGAAGTTGAGCTGGTTAGGCAGGAATTGGAAAAAGACAAAGGGAAACTAAAGCAAGAATGTGATAAGCTTCAAGAAGGTGTCAAGGACTTGAAGACTAGGGTTGAGATCCAAGAAACCAAGACAAGAAAAGTGGTCAAAGAGAGAGATACAACATTGTCTGATATATTAGATCTGCACTGGGAAAACAAGAAGATAAGGGCCATGGGAAGATTTATGGGAGCTAGCATTTCTTTTAAAGCACACGAGAAAGAAATGAAGAAACTCTAAATAGAATTAGACTATTGGAAGAGTAAGGCCAAGGAAGGTAAAGAAAAAGAGTCTGGGTTTTCTCATGAGCAACAGAAATGGGAGGATACGCATTCTTTGATGTCAACCAAGTTAGAGAGATGTCAGCAAGAAAACGAATAGTTCAGGTTCAGGTTGGGAAATGAGAAGGGAAGAACATCCCTGATGCGCAAGGATAATGACTCACTCCATGCAACTATTCAGACAATAGAGTAGCAGCCGCAAGACGAGAAAGTCGACATTGCTGATATCGTCCGAGAATACCGACAGGGCAAGTGAGATGGTTGAAAGGGTAAAGACTTCAAGAAGTATGATCAGCGACTGTTGCATTTCTTGGAAGAAACTCAAGACTAGTATGAGCAAATATTTCTATATAACTCGATGTTGAGAAATGTTTTGTATGAAATTTTCTATGAATTAATGAAAAAACCTTTAGTTTTGGGATCCGATTTTAAGGCAAATACCATTAGTTTCATCTTCATGAAAGCATTCTCCATTTACCAACTCATTCATCACATTCATTTATTTATTTGTTGATAAACTTGTACATTTCAATCATTCATACTTTCATACAGTCAATAAATACTTTAAATAAATCACAGAGTTCTAATTCATGATTTTTGAACTGAAGGTAAAAATTAGGCGTTCTCCAAAAGAACCAGATTTTCAGCGCCGTTATAATACCAGATCTTAGGCCAGAATTATGGAAAATGACAGATTGCCAGTATCGAAAGAATGGAAAGGGCTCAGAAGGAACTACAAGAGCAATTGGATAAATCCCAGGAAGAATAAAGAGAGTAGATGGTTAAGCTTAAGGAAATGATGAATGCCATGCTTAGGCAAAAAGGGCCGGTTGAGAATTCAGTTGCGAAAGGAGTGGTAGTAAATCAAAAGGGCCGACTTAAAGCCGTGCAATTAAGTGGCCAAACATCCCAAAATGCTGGGAATGAGCTTCCGACAGGGGCATCACCTTTTGTTTATGTCCAACCGATGGCAGAAGCATAGAACCATGCTCCCGGAAATGTTAACATTTGGGCTGACCCAACTGATCCTGTTGATGTTCCGGATTTTGAAGAGCTTGCCGAGAAAGAGAAAGCAAAGATGGTCGAATTGAAGAAGATTGAATCTGTTGAGTCACAAAAAAAGTATCAATTATTAGAAGAGAGGTTAAGGGCCGTGGAAGGTGTAGAATTCTTTGGCAGCTTGGATGCCAAGGAAATGAGTCTGGTGCATGGCCTGGTAATTCCCCCTAAGTTTGAGAAGTATAATGGGACCACCAACCCGTCAGTACACTTAACCATGTACTGTCGAAAAATGACTGGACATGATGAGGATGAAAAGCTGCTCATTCACTGCTTCCTAGACAGCTTAACAGGTTCTGCAACCCGTTGGTATAATCAGTTAACCCGGACTAAGATCAGCTCTTGGATGGATTTGGCCAGAGCCTTTATGGAACATTACAAGCACGTATCTGATATGATACCTGACAGATTATCGCTGCAAAACAAGGAGAAAAAAGCTACTGAAAGCTTCAAGGAGTATTCTCAAAGGTGGAGAGATTTGGCCACCCAGGTACAACCCTCTCTGACCAGTAAGGAAACTACGGTTCTTTTCATCAACATTTTAAAGGCACCGTACTATGAAAAATTGGTGGGTAGAGCCACTAAGAATTTTGAGGATATTCATATCTGGTGAAAATGATAGAAACCGCCATTAAGAGTGGGGAGAAGGAAGGTGGAGAATCTTCAACTCCAAAGAAGGCAATCCCCGCCAAAAAGAAAGAAGGGGAAACTCATGTAGTCAGTTATAACCATTGTCCCTATACACCTCTCTCACCTTATACACCTTACTCGGCATACAATCCCTACTACACTGCCGTGAACCACCTTACCCAAAACCCTTTTCCTCACACAACCATACTGCAACAACCATACCCAACTGGCATATCCCCGCAAATAGCCATTCCCCAAAACACCGTACCAAACACCCAAAATATTATTTGCAATGACCAAAGACCACCAAGGAATAATCAAAAGTCTTAATTTGATCCCATTCCTACAACCTATGGTGAGTTATACCCTAAATTATTATAGGGACAGCTCGTTGCACCTGTATACCTCCAACCTTTGAAACCACCATATCCCAAATGGTATAACGCAAATGCTAACTGCGCATATCATACGGGAATTCAGGGGCATTCGACCGAGGACTGCATTGCTTTTAAACGGAAGGTCCAAAGCTTGATTGATATTGGGGTCGTAAAGTTCGGATCTAAGAACAGGCCTAATGTTGTGGGTAACGCATTGTCCAATCACACGGAGGCCAAGGTGAATACGGTTTTGTCAGGGGAAAGTGGCAGGGTAAAAATGGATATCAGTAAGGTGAAAATGCCAATGATAAAAGTATGGTTTGAAATGGTCAAAGATGGGTTAGTTCAGGATAAAGCCAGTTTGAAAATGGTTGCGGGCAAGACAGGGGATTTTTGTCCGTTTCACAGATGTGAGGGTCATACTATACACTGGTGTGAAGGTTTTTTAGCCAAAGTTCAAAAAATGATGGATGAGGGCGAGGCCCAATTTTATGAAGAGAAAGAAGAAGAGGTAGATACAACTAAGAATACAGTTGGTTATGGGGTGGACAGAGCTTTGGTTATATCTATGATAAGCCGGAAGAAAAGGCTATCCCGGTTGATAAAGAAATCGTGCCAAAGTTGATTATAGAGTTACCATTTTCTTTCTCATACAATGAAAATAAGGCCGCACCTTGGAGATACGATTGTAGTATGGTAACGCCGGGCTCTTCAAGTCAGCAAACAGCAATCGATATAACAGGTGTAGGACATCCAACTCGCAGTGGTAGATGCTATGCCCCCGGAACCGTTGAACAAAGTTCGATGGAAAAAGTAGGGGGATTTGAAAAAGGTAAAAGAATAGCGAAACTGGTCCATCAGAGATGGATCAGTAAAAGGGAATTGAGAAAAATTCAACCCCGGTTAACAAGATGAAGGAGTCGGTGAATGAGAAAGAGGCTTGCAAATTCTTGTAGTTTATAAAACACAGCTAGTATAGTATGGTAGAACAATTGCACAGTCAACCAGTAAGGATTTCGATCCTTTCACTGTTACTAAACTCAGAGCCGCATAGAAATGCCCAGCTAAGGCTTTTGAATCAAGCATATGTGGCCAACAACATACCAGTGAAAAAGTTAGATCGGTTGGTGGCGAATATCATAGTAGATGACCACATTTCCTTCAGTTATGAAGAGATACCACCCAATGGTGTAGGATCTACTAAAGCCCTTCATATCACGATAGGTCGACATGTCCTACATGCTACCAAGCCACACTATTATCAGAGCCTTTGATGGCACTTGACAGAAAGTGATGGGAACCATAGAAGTCCCACTTGAGATAGGTCCCTGTACCTATAAGGTTGATTTTCAAGTTATGGATATTACCTCGTCTTACAACTATTTATTGGGAAGGCCATGGATCCATTCTACTAGGGCAGTACCATCATCTCTCCACCAAAAATTGACGTTTGTAATGGGAGGACGCCTGGTCAACGTATCGGGAGAGGAGGACATCATAGCCTCTACGTCTACTGACTCCCCCTACATAGAACCGAATGAGGATGCTGTAGAATGCTCATTCAGGTCACTGGAATTCGTTAATGCTGTGTTCATCACTGAAGGACATAAAATTCCAGAGCCGAAGCTGTCCAAGATACCAAGTTGAGGGTGAGAACGACAGTTAGGAAAGGCTGCAGAGCAGGAAAGGGACTAGGGAAATATCTCTAGGGGATGGCCAGAGCAATTGAAGTGACCAGGAAGAAAGACAGATTCAGTTTCGGATGTCTCCCAAAAGCTCACAAAAGAGGAAACAAATAGAGAAAAATCGAAAGAGGAGGATGGCCCGTCTCTCGGGTATGGATATAGAGTGGGAGCCCATGACTTTTCCACCAATCCTTCACATCTTCCTTTCGACTGGTTTTGAGTTTGGGGAGAAGGATCTCGATGATGTGTTAGTAATGATAGAACAAGCCTTTGAGAAGTTCTACATGAGCAAGGAAGAATAGATGCATGACATGGAAATCCTCATGACTGGGGAAGAAGAAATGGGAAATAGAAATGCAAGTTGGGTGGTGCGTCCATGTCCACCGAGCTATGAATTAACAAACTGGAGAGCGACCAAGCTTTCTATAGTTTTAAGGTCTACTCCAGAGTAATACTCTGAAACAATCTTAATTGTCTCTGCCTAATGACATTAAGAATTTTTTTGTACGGGCTTATGTTTAAAACTCTTCATTTAATAAATAACAATCAAGATGCATTTTCTTCATATTGATGTGCCCATATTCTTTCATTGCCTATATACCTTCCTATATTGTTTCTCCCTCACCTATTTACAGGTGTACGGATGCAGAATATGAGGACCGTCCTGTCAATAATTCTGAAATTGATTTTGAAAGACCTATTTGCACGGGTGATTTCAACGTCAACGAAGATGCCGAATATTATGGTCTGCCCCCAGATTTATTGAGAATAATAGAACAAGAGGAGAAGTAAGTATTGCCTCATAAGGAGCCATTAGAGGTGGTAAACCTAGGAAGTGGAGAAGAAATAAAGAGGTCAAAATTGGGACCTTAGTGTCACCATCAATAAAGTGTGAACTGGTAGCCTTACTCCGAGAATAGGTCGATATATTTGCATGGTCATACCAAGACATGCCAGGTTTGGATCTCGATATTGTGGTTCACAAGCTCCCTCTAAGGGCAGATTGCAAGCCAATTCAGCAGAAATTGAGAAGAATGAGACCTGACATGCTGTTAAAGGTGAAAGAAGAGGTAAAAAAGCAGTTCGACGTCGGGTTCTTTGAAGTGGCAAAATATCCGAAATGGGTAGCGAATATTGTCCCATTTTCGAAGAAGGATGGCAAAGTACGGATGTGTGTTGATTACGGGATCTGAATAGGGCCAGTCCTAAAGATAATTTCCCTTTGCCTCACATTGATACCTTGGTGGATAATACGAGAAAGAGCTCTATGTTTTCCTTCAAGGACGGATTCTCAGGGTACAATCAGATTAAGATGGCATCGAAGGATATGAAAGAAACCACGTTTGTGACAATATGGGGAATGTTTTTCTATAAAGTGATGCCGTTGGGATTGAAAAATGTCGGGGCAATATACCAGAGAGCCATGGTAACTTTGTTTCATGATATGATGCGTAAGGGGATCGAAGTCTATGTCGATGACATGATCGCAAAGTCACAAGGAGAAGATGAGCATGTTGCGAATCTTAAGAAGCTCTTCGAAAGATTAAGAAAGTTTGGACTCAAACTAAACCCGGCAAAATGCACTTTCGGAGTCACTCTGGGAAGTTGTTAGGTTTTGTCGTCAGTAAGAGGGGAATCGAGATTGATCCAGATAAAGTAAAGGCCATCAAGAACTTGCCATCGCCTCGTACTCAAAAGGAAGTGAGAAGCTTTCTAGGAAAATTGAATTACATTGCTCGGTTTATTTCTCAGCTAACCGATAAATGTGATCCAATATTTAAGCTACTTCGGAAGTGTGATCCAGGAGAATGGGATGAAGGGTGTCAGATCGCCTTTGATAAAGTTAAGCACTATCTATCCAACCCACCAGTGCTAATGTCGCCTATTACGGAGAGACCAATGATACTGTATTTATTAGTATTTGAGAGATCTATTGGGCTATGTATTGGGGCAACGTGATGAGACCGGGAAGAAAGAACAAGCAATTTATTACCTCAGCAAGAAGTTCACAGAGTATGAGCTGAAGTATTCATCGGTAGAAAAGCTTCGTTGTGCCTTAGCTTGGACTGCTCGAAAGCTCAGACAATACATGTTGTAGCATACGACGTGGTTGATTGCCAAGCTAGATCCCATCAAGTATATGTTGGAAGCACCATTCCTGTCAGGAAGAACGGTAATATGGCAAGTTTTGTTGTTAGAGTACGACATTGTGTATGTGAGTCAAAAAGCTATAAAGGGCAACGCAGTAGCCGAGTTCTTATCAATTAGGGCGGTTGAAAATTATGAGTATTTGAACTTTGATTTCCCTAATGAAGACTTGATGTTTGTCTCGCAAGAAGATGAGATTCCCCCTAAGAAGAAAATATGGAAAATGTACTTTGATGGCGCACCTAATGCCATGGGGCACGGGATCGACACAATGCTCATATCCCTAGAGGAAGATTATTATTCTTTCACTTCCAGATTGGATTTTTGATTGTACAAATAATACCGCTGAATATGAGGCGTGTACTATGGGTCTTCGTGCTGCCCTAGACAGAAAGATCAAAACACTGGAAATTTTTGGAGATTCAACCCTAGTGATATACCAACTACGGGGAGAATGGGAAACTCGAGATTAAAAATTAATCCGATATTGAGAGCTCATACTGACTCTGATAAAGGAATTCGAAGAAGTGAGTTTCAACTACTTCCCCCGAGAAGAAAACGAATGGCGGATGCTTTAGCCACTTTATCATCAATGTTTAAAGTAAATGAAGGGGTCGAAGTTGTTCCATTAAAGATGAGCATATACGAGTCTCCTGCCCATTGCCTGAGTATCGAAGAAGAAGCGGATGGCCTCCCTTGGTATTACGACATCTTGAAATAAATTAAGAGTCAACGGTATCTTGAACAAGCAACAAAAAATGATAAGACGACAATAAGAAGCTCGGCAATGGGTTTTGTCCTAGATGTTGAGATTCTCTACAAGAAAGGGAAAGACCAGGTTCTATTGAGGTGTGTCGGGTCTGTTGAAGCTCGAAGAATCATTGAAGAAGTCCACGAAGGGATATGTGGCACTCATGCCAATGGTCACATGCTTGCTAAACAGATTATGAGGGCAGGATATTATTAGCTAACGATGGAAGAAGATTGCATTAGTTATTCTCGGAAGTGCCATAAATGTCAAATAAGATTCATGTGCCTCCATCACCATTGCATGTCATGACTGCACCTTGGCCATTTTTGATGTGGGGAATAGATATGATTAGGCCTATTACCTTGAAAGCTTCGAAAGGACACCGTTTCTTCCTAGTGGCCATAGATTACTTCACAAAGTGGGTGGAAGCCGCTTCTTATGCTAATGTAACGAAGTCAGTGGTATGCAGATTCATCAAGAAGAAAATTATATGCCGGTATCGATTGCCAAAGATAATCATTTCAGACAATGCTCTCAATCTAAGCAATAAGATGATGAGAGAAGTGTGTACTTAGTTCAAGATCACGCATCATAATTGTCATAACTGTTTTTTCGACCGCTAAGACGATCTTAAAAACACAAATGGAGTCGCCACCAATCTTTTTTGCTAGGTGTGATTGGCCACCTATTAGAACCGGTTTTAGTAAAATATTTTAAAAATTAATTAAAACATTTTGTAAAACCAATTTGGAAGTCCGCGTTTTGAACCAGAGAGTAAAACATAATTGGGTTCGGGAGTCGGTTACGTGCGGGGAAGGATTAGCACCCCCGCAACGCCCGTTTAGAAAACAGTACCATTTAATCATGTGTTATCTTAAATCTCGATTTAATGGACTTGACATCACTATTTAAAAATAATTCTCTTTTATTTTTATTTTATTTTTTTTTTAAAAAAAAACATGTTTATTATTTTTTTTTTGAATTTTTTGAACCGTTATTATTTTTTCAAAAATGAAAGTGAACATAAATTTGTTATCGAAAATACTCATTAAATATTCCCAACACTCTTGGTGGTATTTAACGAGATCTTCTCACCTCGAGATATCTTAGGAGTCACAACCGTGATATCCTTCGAATTCCATCGTCGACAATTTACATCCATTTTTTATTTAAATGCGTATAATGCGAATATTTAAATATCGGATGCATACGACTTAGCATACAACTATAAAATTAAACGTGCAAATCATAATATTAAAAACACGAGCATGGCAAGATATCAAATACGTAAATATTCATTTTGTATTCGTTCTTTTTATTTTAACTATTTCCATTTTTTTTTATAAAATGAAAACGAATTTTTGTATCGAGCATATCGCTAAATACTCCCACCAGTCGTGGTGATATTTAATAAAATTCTCTCACCTCAAGATATCTTAGGAATCACTACCGTGACGTCCTTCGAATTCCGTCGTCGGTAATTCACATTTCTTAAAACCTTTTTTCTTTTTTGAAAAGTAAATTAAAATTCTTTTAATAATTATTTCCGAAATAAAAGAAATTATCTATGTAAGAATAATTTTCGAATCACTCCGATATTTTCGATAGTATTTCGATTATTATTCTTACTCGGACCATTTCAAAGAACGATTGATGCTCCGACCATCCTGAGAAAGAGATCCGTTTTTAGAGAATTTTATTTATCGAAAATAATTTAAAAAGACATGTAATAATTAAAAGATTTATTATTTTATGATTTTTAAATCGAAACAGAACAACAAAAATACGTCGAATACTGAACAAGAATAAATAATCAAAAATAGTAATATAAATAAATGAGGAAATTAAAACCATACTTGAAAAATGTCGAGAATCCGAAAATTAGAATGCTGAACTTGATCTTCGTAAAATTCTTTGCTCGTTCTCGACCACCTTTGTTAGGACTTTTTTTCTTTTTTGCATGGGGTTCGTGGTTTTTTTTTTTGCAGGGTTTGAATGCCCTTTTTGTGTAGGGGTTTCTGATCGGGGGGTCCCGATCTGGGTTTTTTGGTATGGGGGTCCGGTTTCGGAGAGAAAAGGAAGGAGCTCGATCTCGTTTTTTAGGGTCCGAATCTGTGGGCCTCCTCCTTTTTTTCTTTGATCTGATTGGGGTTTTATGAAGGGTGGCGTGTGCAGGTGGGTGGCGTGGTTGGTGGTGGTGGCAGAGGGGTGGTTGTGGCAGAGGGGTGGTTGCCTGGGGGGTTGGCGTGTCTGGGTGGGTTTGGATGGTTGGTGGTGGTGGCAGAGGGGTGGTTGTGGTAGAGGGGTTTGGCTTGGGCTAGGGTTAGGGAAATGGGCTAGGGTTTCTGGTTAGGGTTAGGTTGGGCCAGATTGGGCCTGGGCATTGGGCCTGAGATTGGGCCTGGACAGCAGGCCTGGTAGGCCCGCAGATCGGGCCTGCTGAATAGCGGGCCCTGTTTGCAAATAGCCCGGGTCGAATTCGAATCCGACCCGAGCTAAAAACTGTTGCTACAATAATTTGGCACCTTATCGTCCGAAAATGAATGGGGCAGTAGAAGCAGCCAATAAGAACATCAAGAAGATCGTTGAAAAGATGACCGATGTGTACAAAGATTGGCATGAGATCTTGCCTTTTGCTTTTCACGCATACCGTACCTCGGTCCACACATCTCTAGGTGCCACGCCATTTTTTTTGGTATATGGAATGAAGGCAGTGTTACCTATTGAGGTTGAAATCCCTTCCCTTCGTGTTTTGATGGAGGTTGGTTTAGAAGATGCAGAATGGGTTAGAGCTCGCTATGAACAGTTGAACTTATCGAAGAGAAATGGATGAAAGCAATTTGCCATGGGCATATGTATCAGAGAAGGATGATTCGAGCCCACAACAAGAAGGTTCATCCTAGGCAGTTTCAAGAAGGAGAGTTGGTACTAAGAAAAGTTCTCCCTATAGTGAAGAATCCGCGAGGGAAATGGGCTCCAAACTGGGGAGGGCCCTACGTGGTAAAGAGAGCTTTTTCTGGAGGAGCATTGATTCTGACTCGGATGGACGGGGATGACTTGAGAAATCTCGTGAATGCTGACGAATTGAAGAAGTACTATGCTTGAAGAAGAAAAAAAATGAAAAAAAAAGAAAAAGAAAAAAATGAAAAGAAAAGTGTGATACTATGCACATGGAAATTCAAATGATTCCAAATGTAAAAATGAAAATTCTAAATATCTATTTCCCCTGAGGATTTCTTTTCAATGAGAATATTCGTGCTTGATATAATGAATGGCCATCTTTCATACTCCATTCACTAAGAAGCAATTATCCCTAGTCACCACCCCTTTGAGCCTTAGGAATTCTTTCTTTCTTGGAACCTTGATCAAGGATCACCCTTTACACTGGAGGGCAGATGCGAGGAAAATACCCTCCCAAAAATCATGGTGAAAAGATCCATAAAAAAAAAGAGAAAAAAAGAAAAGATGTATGAAATCAAAGAATGGCAAATGAAAGCTAAGAATGAAAGAAACAGATTCCAAAAAAAAAAAAGAAAAAGAAGAGGAAAGTCCAACAAGGACGAATGTTTCAAGAATGAATCCTCCTCATGAAATGATCTTTGATCCAATCACCCTTAAACACATTTTGAGCCTATTTACCCTTTCTTTCCAAACCTAAACCTTGGCCTACATTACGTACTTTTAAAAGTCCATTTTGATCAAGCATGGATATTTAATTTGAAGGGTTTTTTCTTATAATTCATCCCACCTTTAGAATTGACATTTTTACCTTCGAAGCATTTAGAAATCTCAGATACATGGTAGAACATAGAAAAAAAAATGTAAAATGAGAGGTTTAAGCCAAAAACCCGCAAAGGGCGACTTAATACCGAATGGGGGACACTTGGGTTGAGAACTCGCAAAAGGCGGCTCAAGTACTGATTAAGGATTGAATCAATGCTCCGTGTAAAGGGGGAGAAAGTATCAAAAAATTAGAAGAAAGGGGAAAAACTCAGTCTAACGCACCTACGAAAGCCGAGAGATTACCCGAGTAAATTGCTCATTCAAGAGAAATTTCAGATGAATTGAAGAAGGAAAGGTCCACGATATTCAGTATCTGGGGCATCTATAACCTACAACTCTACATTTGTTTCTTGTATCCTTGATATTCACCTTTGTCATCTAAAACACTATTGCAATAAATTCTTGTTATCCCTTTTATGACATTTGGTTGTTTCATACCTTCTTTCATAAATTTTGTGATGCATTTTGATTGTTATTAAATTGAATGACGCTTAGTAAACATAAAAATCCTTAAACAAAAGGATTTCAATGTACTACTAAGGAGTAGGTTTAAATTGTAGAAGAGGTTTGGAAACCACTAAAATTTGGAAACGCAACAGCACATTATGATGGGAAAATTCACCAAAAAGAGGAAAATAGCGAATGTGTTGAAGACTCTGTCATGAAGTTAGAAAATTTGTGAATTTCAATGAAGTCATAAACTGGGACTTTTTGACAATTTATCTTGATTGAAGGCACCTCAAGTGGGGGCATCAGTGAAAAATTGAAGACTCCGTCATGAAGTCAGACAGTCCGTGAACCTTAAAGAAATCATGGATTAGAAATCATGACACAATCATTTAATTGCATTCATCCTTAGGGAACATACATCCTACAAGCATTTGTAAAACATGTCATTTTCATCACTGCTTTCGGCTAACATTGCAGGAATCATGAAATTTTGCTTCCCCAAATCGAACTCATTCTGCTTCCCAAATGAGTAGAGCCCTGAGACCACCATCGAGGTATTTTATTTTCAAATAGAACTCGTTCTGTTTCCCAAATGAGTCGAACCCCGAGACCACCGTCGAGGTATTTTGATTTTAAATCGAACTCGTTCTTCTTCCCAAATGAGTCGAACCCTGAGACCACCGTCGAGGTATATTGTTTTTAAATCAAACTCGTTCTGCTTCTCAAATGAGTCGGACCCCGAGACCACTGTCGAGGTATTTTGATTTTTAATCGAATTCGTTCTGCTTCTCAAATGAGTCTAGCCCCGAGACCACCGTCGAGGTATTTTCTTTTGTTTAAATCAAACTTGTTTTTAAAAATCGAACTTGTGTTTAATCGAACTTGACGTTAAGGCATTCCTTTTGTTTTTAAATCGAACTCCTTCTACTTCTCAAATGAGTCGAGCCCCGAGACCACCGTCAAGGTATTTCCCGTTTAAACCCAACACAGCTGACACCAAGACAAGATAAGGCCCCGAGACCACCGTCGAGGTATTTTCTTCACTTGCAAATCGGACTCGTTTCCTTAAGATGGGTCGAGCCTTGATTAGTTAAGGAACTCAATTTAAGGACGAAATCTTCTATTTACAGTTTTTTTCAAAAAAAAAATGATGAAATAAATGGAAATGAAGAATAAAGCAAAGTCTCTTTCCTTTCTTTTACATGTGATTTCACTAACCGGACAAAATTATTGTCTATTTATCTTTGCATGATTTTTGATTCTCAGTAATAGCCAAAGAGAGGCAGCTATAGACACCTAATTTTGTTCGGGCCCCCTAAACCAGGTAAATTCTTCCTTGTACTTTTTTAGAATGCAATCTTCTCATCTTGTAGATGGTCCTCCAAGACTGTGATACGGAGTTCAGCATGAAAAGTCAATCCAAAAAACTCAACTCAAAAAAGTCAACCCCAAAAAGTCAATCTCTAAAAAAGTCAACCCTTAGTCAAAATCAAGATTTGAAGTTGAATTGAACAATGGTGAAATAATTTTGATAATCCGAGGTCTACAACGAACGATATGGAGTTCGGAAGAGGGATTGTAGAAATTTCAGTGTACGGGAAGCCCTAATTTGGCAAATTTGGGGAAAATGCTTAAACGATCAAATTGGTTGAAATTGGAGGTTCCAAATGGAATATAATTAATGACTACGGGTATTGAGAGGGCCAATTGGAAGTAGAACCAAAGGAAGAACCAATATGGAAGGAATACCAAAAATTAGGGTTTTGGTTAAAAAGGGTAAATTATGCAAATTTGGGGAAAACTGTAAAGATGGCCCAATTCGGTGAAATTGAAACCCCCAGTTGATAAAGAATGAGTAAACAAGGATAGCCCAAGCCCAGTTTGAAGTGTATCCAAAGGAAGAGCCGATTAGAGCAAAAACGGGAAAACGAGAAAATTCCCAAGTTTGAAAAGGGGAAAACAAAATCGGAGGGGGATATGATCGTAAAAATTGGGCATTTTTGGACCAAATCAAATTCAGTATATGAAAAAGGCAGTAGAAAAAGAAAATCCAAAAATTGAACTTGTTTTGAGTAAAATCGAGGTTTCGGAGGTTGAAGGGCATTCTTGGAAAAACCCAAAGAAAATTCTAGGAAAAATAGAAAATGAGCTCAAAAAATTATGAAAACTTTTAGATCTAAGTTTTATAATTTTTTGAAGAGATCGGTAAAGAAAAATTCAGAATCGGAGCTCATTTGAAAAATGACAAAGTTTGTGTGCACTAAGCTGAAATTCCAAAAGATAATTCCGAGAAAATAGCAAACGAGCTCCAAAAATTATGAAAACTTGCAGTTCTGAGTTTTATAATTTTTGGAATAGATCGGAGAAGAAAAATTCCAGAATCGGAGCTAATTTGAAAAATGGCAAAGTTCGGGTTCACTAAGCCGAAATTCCAGAAGATAATTCCGTGAAAAATAGCAAACAAGCTCCAAAAATTTTGAACACTTGCAGTTCTGAGTTTTATAATTTTTGGAAGAGATCGGCAAAGAAAAATCCAGAATTGGAGCTCATTTGAAAAATGACAAAGTTCGGGAGCACTAAGGTGAAATTCCAAAAGATAATTCCGGAAAAAATAGCAAACGAACTCAAAAATTTTGAAAACTTTCAAATATGAGTTTTATGATTTTTGGAAGAGATCAGTGAAGAAAACTCTGGAATCGGAGTTCAAATGAAAAAAGGTGAATTTTGGGTGCCACTAACCGGCAAATCCAAGAGAAAATTCTGGGAAAATAATAAATGAGCTTGAAAAAATCTGAAAATCGCCAGATCTCAAAATTATATTTATTTGGATGGATTGGAGAAAGAAAAATCGGATTTGGGGTCCATTTGCAATAAAATCAAGTTTGGGGGGGGGCAAAATGCAATTTTACTAAAGAAACCGAAAAAGGTCAATTTTGCAAAATTAAAAGGTGAAAAAAATGAAGGAAATTCTAGAACATACCAGGCCTTGGCTGGCCATGCATAGGGAAGGGTTCAGATTTAATTCATTTCATCTAGTGGTTCTATGTCAAGCTACAAGATGTTATTTTTACTATCTTGAAATGTCCTTGCTCATCCAATGGCCTAAGCACCTTATGAAAAGATGAGTACATCCTTGAATGGCCAAGATCTAATTGCAAGATGGCATTTTTATTGTCATGAAAATTTCCCCATCCAATGGCCAATATTGGTTGAAGAAAGATGAGCACAATTCATCCAATGGTTGGAAATATATGTAGCCAAATAAAATATCTTTGCTCATCCAATGGCCTAAAAAGATGAGTACATTCTTGAATAGCTAATATCAATTTGCAAGATGGAATTTTTATTGTCATGAAATATCTTGGATCCAAGGGCTTAGGTTGTGTAGGAGAATTAAATGATTTAATCTCCACTATTCACCAAAAGAGGGGGTGGCTGGCCAAGGGGTATTCAAGGGAGGGGTTTTCATTTTTTTTCAAACACAAGTTGGCTGATTTTGAAAACAAGGCACTAGCTAAACCTTAGAAAAAAAAGAGTTTTGAAAGGAAAAAAAGAAAGTTTTTGCTAAGGTAGCCATTCCTCTTTGGTTCTTACATTTTTTCCTTCTTCTTCTTCTTCTTCTTCATGTTATTCTTCATTTTTTCATGTGATTTCCTACTATTTTCTTTGCTTAATAAAAGTTTTATGAAAGCTTTCTTGTTGTTCTTGTTTTTTCAAAACAAATAAAACAATGGTTAGGCTTCATGATCTTGATAAGAATCAAGTGATAATGGTTAGGGTGGGCTTTGTCCAATATACTAACCATGGTGTTCATTTCCATATTTTTTCTATTTTTATTTATTTATTTTCTACTTTAACTTGCTTATTTCTATTATTATTTATTTTTATATGTATTTATTATTCTTACTAACCATTTTGTTCTTTTGATTTATGATATACTTTTGCATATTATGGCTATTCGTCATATAGTTTAGGCCATTTTCATATGCTATGTCATTTTACATTTCATTTAGACATTTAGGCCATTTTCATATGCTATGTCAGTTTACATGTCATTTAAGTTCTAGGAAATTTTTATTATCTATGTCATTTTACATTTCATTTAGACATTTAGGCCATTTTCATATGCTATGTCATTTTACATTTCATTTGGGCATTTAGGAATTTTCATTTGCTAGGTCATTTTACATTTCACTTAGACATTTAGGCCATTTTCATATGCTATGTCATTTTACATGTCATTTAAGCATTAGGTCATTCTCATTATTCCATGTCATTTGCCATGTCATTTTAGACACTAGGTCATACATATTCCATGTCATTTATTTCATGCATTTGGCATTTCCCACTTGACTGTTGACTTAAGCCAATCAATGGCTCAAAGCCAAGCTTTAATGAGCATACTTGTGGAAGATTAAAATTTGTCAAGTTGGATTTTCTAACTTTATGATTTTTTCTCATTAGGCTATCCTTGTCCAAATTTTTTGAAATTTTTACAATTGGTTGTAGGACCTTAGAGGAGTCTCTAATATTTTTATTATGATTTTTGGACGTTTTTATCAAAGGTTTAAAAATGTTTTTTGGTTAAGCAATTTTTTACCCACTGTTCTGTCTTTCATGAATTTTCGAGTAGGTCATCCTTAGACTAAAAATTAAGCCAATTTTTTCCCATAGAGGTTGACATGTTCTGAGTCTCCATAATTTGTTCAGATTTTTTTGAAGGGTAAAAAAAATCAATTTCCAAAACTGGTCAGAGAAGTCAGATTTATTTTTAAAAACCAATAATTTTTTGTTTTGTTCAAGGCACTAAAAGGGGGCTGATTTAAAACACTAGTTGCTGCCTTAGATTAATTTCCAAGTCATTTTAATCTAAAATTTGATTTTATAAAAGTCGAGTCAAGGGTGGTCAATCCCGAGTTTCTAAACTAGGAAAAATTAGAGCCTTTATGAAGGGTATTTTCGGTCAAGTGTTATTTTATCCGAAAATTTTGATTTTTTTAATCCGAGTCCAAAATCCAAGTTAGAAAATCCCACTTAGGTCTCTTCCAACGGTAGTTAGATGTCTTTTTAGATATACGAATATCCTTATTTTGTGGGAGAAATACATTTTCATGCATTTGCATTTTTGATATTCATGCATATTTTATGACATTTAATTTTTTTCTATTTTGGTTATATAAATTCCATATATATATGAATATTCCATAGTGATGTCATTGCTTTGATTTAGATTTTATGTTGTCATTTTGATTATGGCACAATTATGAATATGTTTGCCATTTAATTTTGATTTTTGCTATGTCATATAGATTTCTAATATGTTATCTAGGTTTTATCATGTCATTATTTCTTGCCATTTAATTTAGATTTTTGCTATGTCATATAGATTTTTATATGTCATCTAGGATTTATTATGTCATTAATTCTTGCCATTTATTTTAGATTTTTGCTATGTCATATAAATTTCTAATATGTTATCTAGGTTTTATCATGTCATTAATTCTTGCCATTTAATTTAGATTTTTGCTATGTCATATAGATTTTTAATATGTCATCTAATATTTATTATGTCATTAATTCTTGCCATTTAATTTAGATTTTTGCTATGTCATATAGAATTCTAATATGTCATCTAGGTTTTATCATGTCATTTTATTTAGATCTTTTCCATTCATTTAGATTCTACCATGTCATTTAGATTATGCCATGTCATTTAGATTTTTCCATGTCAAGCATGCCATGTCATTAATCCATATGTCATGTCATTCATTCATATGCCATGTCATTAGTAGTAATTTGCATATTCATAACTATCTCTTTTAAATGTTTTTAACGTAATAAGAATAATGATTTTCAATAAATTAAAGTTATTCCCGAGTTAAAATAATTCATTAGTTCTCCTCCGGGTTTCCGAAGAGGACATCATCAATTATCATTAATAACGGAATATCTTTTTTTTTTTTCAAAACGAGAATGATTCGGAATATTTTCCAAATAAATAAATTTTTTTGTATTTTGCCGGGTTTGCCGGGGAATGTAGGAAAATTTTGAATTAATAAATTTCGAATCTTTTTCAAATCAAGTGGAATTATTTTTCAGCAAAATGGGAATTATTTTTAAATACCAATTTCAAAATCGACTTTTTTACTGAGACTTGAGATAATACATGATTAACAAGGTACTGTTTTACAAGGGCATTGCGGGGGTGCTAATCCTTCCCCGCGCGTAACCGTCTTTCGAATCCGCTTTTTGATTTTCTCTGGTTTAAAAGCGTAGACTTCGAAATTGGTTTTAATAAATATTTTAATTAATTTTAAAATGTTTTACAAAACCGGTTTTAATAGGTGGCCGATCACACCTAGCCAAAAAAAGATTGATGGCGATTCCATTTCTTTTTCGAGGTCATTTTCAAACCCTCATTTTAATTTAAAGAAGAATTAAGCCGTCTTTTCCTCTGTTTCCCCAATGTCACACTTAATGAGTAATGTCTCGCGATGAGACTTACTGTTATTTTTTAGGTTGCAACACAAGGAAAATAGCCACTGAATCAAGTCACAATCACTAGACTTAGCATGTGATGCCATATTAATTTCGGTAATCATACCGATATGCAGGCTTTGGATTCCTCCAGTGACCATCGCCACTAAATCCCTTTCCTCGACAATATTTGCCTTGGAAATGGAAACCTCCTTTGAGTTATTGTCTTTCTTAAGAAGTTTGCAGTCTTTAATGTAATGTCCCTTTTTGTTGCAATGATAACAGAACCCTTTCTTTTTCTTATCTTGCTTGTCCTCCAAATCAGACGAGAATTTTCGTTTGCCTTTCCAAGCATTCTTTTTCTCGCCTTCACATACATAATTAACTTTAGAATTTGGAGGAAGATACACTTATCACGCTTTCGAGTTTCTTCTTCGATGCACAAGTGCCTTAGTATCTTTTCAATAGTGAAATCTTCAGCCATATGTAAGAGTTTCTTCTTATACTCATTCCAAGTAGAAGGCAATTTAGAAATTATTGCACCGACTTTTAAGGATTCAGGAACTATAACCTTTAGGTCACGAAGCCTACTAACGAGAACTTGTAGTTCATGAACTTGATCCATAATGGGTATGCTATCAACCATTTTGAATTCAAAATATTTCATCATAAGAAATTTATCTGTACCTTGCCTTTTGTTGTTGTATTTCTCCTCCAATGACTTCCAAATCTCAATAGGAGACTTGACTGACATGTAGAGATCATATAGATGATCAAACAGAGTGTTCAGGATGTGTCTCCTACAAGTGAACTCGTCCTCCTCTTGTTTTTTTTTTGTGCCACTTTCTCATTTTCTTCGGGATTTGCATCGTTGGCAGGATCATCTATTGGCTTTAATTTTGGATCTAGGACATAAGCGATATTCAACACGGTAAGAAGAAACATCATCTTATCCTTCCATCGGTTGAAATTAGTTCCATCAAATCGATCCAATTTCACAAAGTCTTGATTCATCATTTTGTAGGCGGTATTCGTCTCATTGGCCATCTTTAATAGTTCTCTAAAATTGTTGGGGATATTTTAGATGGTAGACAGAAATAAAATTGGAATCAAAACTTCGAGACACGGCGAATCGCTTTCTTTAGAGAGTTATTTGCCCCCCACAAAGTTTACTAACGGGTAAAGGCAATAACACTCCTAGGATACAACAAAGCTTTACGAATTCTGCAATTAGCAATATTGAAGAATTCCCTAATCTCTTATTCTTGTATTTTCTTTCTCTTGAATTAATTGCAATCTTTAACAATGGGGTGTGCTATTTATGACATTCAAAACACATCATTAAAGAGACATGTCCTAATTGAAAACACATCTCCATGAATAATCATGTCCTTACCAAATCAAAAGTCACCAACACTATTGCCCAAGTGATGCAATTAGCACCTTTTGTCCAAATGTTAGTTCGGTTGAAATGTTGCAAACTAATATTTATAACAGTAACAATTCTTCAGAAAAGTGTCTGTTATCCATTGAAGACTTCAAATCATTCAACCCAAGTAGCATCTGCTATTAGTATATAATTAACAAAATCAGGTTGCCATGGTATTGGACCCTGAGAGATCATGCATGAGATCAATCATCAATCATCAATCACCATCTGATGCCAAAAGTCCGAATTATTTTGACTCTCTAGATATAACTTGTTATCAAGTTAGAGTAATCACCCATAGACTCACTACAAAAATATAAACTTTAAGGATGAGAAAAGGGGACGATAAAAAAAATCCTATGTCATAAATCTACGATTATTGATTATTAAATATGTTTTTGGATTTCGTCCTCGGTTCCTATGTCAAAATACTTTGGACGAAAAAATTAACTTTTATAAACATAATAAAACTAATGCTTAAACCCCAATATGTTACAACAACAAAAGCTCTTTATCAATTTATAAATCACCTGATAAAATAATAAAAAAAACCTCGACATCCTCTGTCTCACGCTTAAACCAAAAAAATATATCCATCTCTCAACCCAATCCTCGACAGTCTCACCACCATTATCCCCAAATCCTTCACCACCGTCGATGCTGCGTTGTCGTCGTTATCGTTGGTCCTTTTCGCCTTCATTTTTTTTTCATGTTTCTTTCTCATCTTTCCTTTAAAGCAACAAATCTACGATTTTGATCTTTTTCTATTTTCCAAGAAAATATTAAGAATACTTTTCTTTAAATGTATTGTTATAATTGGTTATTTTTTAGATTTCTACTCAGTTTGGTAACTACCAATCAAGGGTTTGCTGTTTTTGAATGCATAAGCGTGATGACTTTGTTGGTAACCAAGACTAGGACTTGTTATTATTATTATTTTACGGTTAACATATGATCTTCTCTCCTTTTTGGTCTTTGTGTACGCATAAATTTTCTCGTCTGAAAAGAAGACAAAGAAAATTTGGAGTAAAATATTATTTATGAGACGTGAAAATTAAATTCTTTGGATATTCTTAGAGATCCTCTGATTCTTTTCTTCACAGGAAAACTAGAACTTTGCTTCAAAGGTATTGGAGACTTGTTCTTGCTTCAAGGGTCTTTGTGTACAGACAAATTTCGCATTTGAAAATAAAAAAAAAAGAAATTTTGAAGTCAAATAATAATTTTAGTTATCAGACGTGAAAATTACAGTCTTTTGTTATTCTTAAAGATCTATTCATTCTTTTCTTCACAGGAAAACTTTGTTTCAAGGGTCTTGGAGGCTTGTTCTTGCTTCAAGGGTCTTTGAGACTTAATCTTGAAAATTGCTTTGAAGATTTTTGAGACTTGATCTTGAAATTTGCTACGCGGGGTTTTGAGATTTGATCATGCTTTAGGGTCTTTAAGACTTGATCTTGCTTCGAAGGTCTTTGAGACTTGATCTTGAACTGAATCAATTTGATCCCAAGATTAGGGAGTCCTAAAATTTGATTCCAAATTTAAGGAGTCTTGGAATTCTGTTTCAATGTAGGGATTCTTGGAATTTGGTCCCAATGTAGGGATTCTTGGATCTTTAGACTTTGATCTTCAAATCTTTCTTTTTGGATTTGTTTGTTGGAACGCTAGAGTCTTTAATTCTTCAGATATTCTTTCCCCAAATTGTCTTTAGGTCTTCTTTTCTCAAATTATGCTTCAAAGGTATTGATGACTTAATCTTGTCTCAAATTGTGCTTCAAGGGTCTTGATTAGACCTGGTAATTCGTGTATTCATGTCGTGTTCGTGTTCTTTCTCATGTCAAAATCGTGTTTAAGGTATTTTATATTTGTATAAATTTTAACGTGTTAATAATTTCTGTTATATAAATTTTGACATGTTCGTGTATTCGTGTCATGTCCGTGTTTCTTTTTCGTGTCATGTCATGTCCGTGTTTCTTTTTCATGTCGTGTAATCCTCTCGTGTCCAGTATTACTAGGTCTAGTTTTGATAATTAACTTGATCTTGAACATACATGACTTGCTTCAAGAGTCTTTGGCGACTTGATCTTGAGAAAACATGATTTATCTTTTTTCTTGGATCAACACAAGATCGAAGAGCAACTTCTTTAAACTTTTTGAAACCCAAATGCGACATTCTTGAAAAAGTTTCCAATTCTTCAGAACTTGATTTTTGAAACTTTGGAGAGACTTGGATCTTCAAAATATTTTTCTCTTTAGACTTGTGAATTATGAATTGTATCTTGAGGGAGCATTCTATTTATAGTACTTCTAGCTAGCTAGGTGAGGTTGATTCGAACCCGTGGGGTTGAACCCTTTGAACCCACTAACAATTTAGGATACCTAACCCAGAAAAGCCAAGATTCAGGTAATGAAAACTTAAACCCAGTGAGATCCTGTTTCAAAGAACCTAGATAAGCTAAGCTAGCTAGACCCCAAGAACGCTTGTTTCAAGAACCTAAGTTTGAAGGTGTTGAATGCCACAAAGAAGAATTCTTTGATAAGCTCTAAGTTCTTTCAGAACTAAAAGAGAAAACTCCCACTGAATAAAATCAGACTTAATTGATCAAAAGATAATTGAAGTAGGCGGCTAAGACATATATTTATAGCCTCCCTACAATAACCCTAATCAGCTAACCTAATAATCCTAGTATAATTGCAAGTCCTTGGCAACCAAGGAATCCTCTCCTAATTACATGAGTATTCGGCCAAGCACTCTCAATCCCTTAGAAATGCCTTGGTCGGCTAGCCCTAATCTACTAAGCAATAATATGTAAAATATGGGTTGAACATGCTCAAGCCCAAACCTAAATAATTAAAAGATATCCATGTTACATAATATTGGCCTAAATGCCTAAGTAATTATAAGACTTAAAATAAGCCCTCTCTTAGGCGCCACATCAATAAATAAAATGGTCCCCACAATTGTCATGTCAATTAATGAATGAAAGAATATGCCCACTTCTTTAAACATGAAGCCGCCATTTGTAAGCCCTCTTAATGTGCCACCTTGTGTTCTTGAATCACATGGACCAAACTTGGATGCAAGCCCATCTTGCATGTTGAAGCCTTTCTTGAATAACTTGCAACATGGCCCAAGTGAATTCCACCCATTCTTGCCATGTTTCCTAAATCTTCTTGGATCTTGACCCATATAGAAATTGCCATGGGATTGAGCCATCTTGCATCCTATCATTCCTCCTTTCCTTGGAAATATTTGCCCTCGAATTTTAGCCTTGTGTGTGAGAATGACAACGCTAGGTACTAAATCAAGGTGATGTGCAATGCCTTTTATGGGTGGAAACCTATCCTGAATCTGCTCCGAAAAGAAATCCTCAACATCCTCCAACAAAGAAGCAGTCAAAATAGGAAAAGATTGGTTAGGGGTATCAAGAATAAGAACCTCACTTTCCTTTGCATCTATAAAAAAATTCTCAAATTCTTTGTTTTCCTCTGTAGGAATTGTCTCATTTTCCACTAATGGCTCATCTTTTTCTTCTTTAATTTCAACCACCACTTCCTTTTCTTTTTCACTTTCTTTTTGACTCTCTTTTTCCTCTTGTGGCTCCACTTGTTTTTCAGTCACCTCTCTTTCTTTTTCACTTTTTTTTTTGTTCTCTCTCTTTCTTCCTCTTCTTACATAAACTTCCCAAACAATAAGGTGAACTCTTTCGTCTCTTGCAGAGCCTGCTTTACTTCGTCGCCACTTGTCAGAGACTTCTTAAAGTTGCTGCAAAACAATTTTGGTTAGTAAAAAAAAAAAAATTGAATGTCGATTCTTTCCTCTTCTTATCAATCTTTTTCGAATTTTTTTTCTTCTTTTTTCTATTCGAACAGTTTTCTTTCTTTTTTTTTCACGAAACTTTCTTGATTTTCTTGAAATCTTGGATGAATTTTGTCTATACGTGATCCACCCTTCACGGTGAGGGAGAACCCGCTTGAGTGAGGTGAAGGAAAAAAATACATGCAGAGAAAAAGATGACTTAATTCCTCTTGAAATAAAGGGTCGAGGGTATGAAAACGACCTCGAAAAAGAAATGGAGTCGTCACCAATATTTTTTGGCTAGGTGTGATCAGCCACCAATTAAAACCGATTTTTATAAAACATTTTAAAATTAATTAAAATATTTTTAAAACTAATTTTTGTAGTCTGCGCTTTGAACCAGAGAAAAACAAGTGCGGGTTCGGGAATCGGTTACGTGAGGCGAAAGATTAGCACCCCCACAACGCCCGTATAAAACGGTACCTTATTAGTCGTGTGTTATCTCGAGTCTCGGTGAAAAGTCGGTTTTAAAATTGGTGTTTGTAAATAATTCCCTTAAAAATTTATTTTTTATTTGAAAATAATCCGAAATTCGCTAGCATAAAATTTTCCATATTTTTCGGCAGACTCAGCAAAATATGGGATTTTTCCTTTAAAACTCTCCGAATCATCTTCATTTTAAAAAGAATACTCTGTTATTAATGATAATTGATGATATCCTCATCGGCAGACCAGTAGAGAATTCATGAATTATTTTAACTCGGGAATAATCTTGATTTATGAAAAATACCATTTGTTTTTCAATGTGTTTCAAAACTCATAGAAAATGACCATGAATATGCAAAAATGCTACTAAGATAAAAATTAAATAAGCATGCTCATTTATCATGATATGACAAACATTTTATTATGACCTAGTAAAAGAAATAATGACATGACAAATTATTGACATAGCATACAAAATGACATGTGAATGAAATCGACATGGCATATAGATGACGTGGCATAAGAATGAATGTCATGTGAATGAAATCGACATGGCATACAAAATGACATGGCATATGGATGACATGGCATAAGAACGAATGCTATGTGAATGAAATCAACATGGCATAAAATGGTGACATGGCATATGGATGACACGGCATAAGAATGAATGTCATGTGAATGAAATCGACATGGCATAAATAATGACGTGGCATAGGTAACATGGCATATGAATGAATATCATGTGAATGAAATCGACATGGCATACAATATGACATGGCATATGGATGACACGGCATAAGAATGAATGTCATGTGAATGAAATCGACATGGCATAAATAATGACATGGCATAGGTAACATGGCATATAAATGAATATCATGTGAATGAAATCGACATGATATACAATATGACATGGCATACAGATGACATGGCATAAGAATGAATGCTATGAGAATGAAATCGATATGGAATAAAATGATGATATGGCATATGGATGACACGGCATAAGAATGAATGTCATGTGAATGAAATCGACATGGCATACAAAATGACATGGCATATGGATGACATGGCATAAGAATGAATGCTATGTGAATGAAATCGGCATAACATACAAAATGACATGGCATACGGATGACATGGCATAAGAATGAATGTCATGTGAATGAAATAGACATGGCATGCTAGATGACATGGCATACATGATGACATGGCATATGTGACATGGCATAGGTGACATGGCATATATGATGACATGGCATAAGAATGAATGTCATGTGAATGAAATCAACATGGCATACAAAATGACGTATTAATGACATGGACAAGTGTCACAGCATGAGGATGAATTTATTTGACAATGACTCAGAATTTATTAATACCAAAATCTTTTCATGTTCCCCGACATTATTTTTTGGAATTTCGGGTTAGTGCACCCGAACTTTGCCATTTTTCAAATGAGCTCCAATTCCGGATTTTTCTTCACCAATCTCTTCCAAAAATTATAAAACTCAGATCTAGAAGTTTTCATAATTTTTCGAGCTCATTTGCTATTTTTCCCATAATTTTCTTTGGGATTTTCCAATATTGCCCTTCAACCACCAAAACGTCAGTTTTAGTCAAAACGGGTCCGATTTTCGGATTTTCTTTTTCCACTTCCTTTGTCCTATACTGAATTTGAGTTAGTCTGAAAACTCCCTGGTTTTACAACCAAATTCTCCTCCGATTTAGTTTTCCCCAAATTTGCCGGATTAGGTCTTTCTTTGCACTAAATTTTCGCAATCCATCTTCTGAACTCTATATCTTTTGTTGTAGACCTCGGATTATCAAAATTCTTTCTCCATTTTTCAATTCAACTTCGAATCTTGATTTTGACTGAGAGTTGACTTTTTCAATAGTTGACTTTTTGGGGTTGATTTTTTTGGAGTTGACTTTTTATGCTGACCTCTGAAACAAAGTCTTGGGGACCCATCTATGGAACGGGAGAAGTCTTTTTGCATTCCGGGAAGTTGAAAAGGAGAATATGGCCGGTTTAGGGAGCCTGGACAAAATTAGGTGTCTACAACTTTCTTTTTTCTTTCTTTAGACTATTCGAATGCCCCTCTCAAGTCTTGATTTTTTTTTTTAAGAACGGATCAAGAACATTCAAGAACAAATTTTTTTTTAATAGATCAAGAATTCAAGAAGTAGAATTTTGATCTAAACCAATTTCCAAGAATAAAACCCCAAACGAAACTGCCTAAAACTATAACCCTAGGGCATGGATTGCCTAAAGCTATAACCCCAACACAAGAATGCCTAAAATCCCAAAATCTTGTTATTGATTTTGCTGTGATAGTATCTGAAACCCCAAAAAAAAGTAACAAACAACAAATCAAAGCGGTAACTATAGAAAACCTGATTGGAAGCTTAAGCTCTGATACCAAATGATGTGAAACCTTAGGATTGAAACCCTTTGAACCCACTAATAATTTAGGATACCTAACCCAGAAAATCCAAGATTCAGGTAATGAAAACTTAAACCCAGTGAAATCCTATTTCAAAGAACCTAGATAAGCTAAGCTAGCTAGACCCCAAGAACGCTTGCTTCAAGAACCTAAGTTTGAAGGTGTTGAACGCCACAAAGAAGAATTCTGTGATAAGTTCTAAGTTCTTTCAAGAAGTAAAAGAGAAAACTCTCGCTGAATAAAATCAGACTTAATTGGTCAAAAGATAATTGAAGTAGGCGGCTAGGACATATATTTATAGCCTCCTTACAATTACCCTAATCAGCTAATCTAATAATCCTAGTATAATTGCAAGTCCTTGGCAGCCAAGGACTCCTCTTCTAATTACATGAGTATTCGGCCAAGCACTGCCAATCCCCTTAAAAATGCCTTGGTCGGCTAGCTCTAATATACTAAGCAATAATATGTAAAATATGAGCTGAACATGCTCAAACCTAAACCTAAATAATTAAAAGATATCCATGTTACATAATATAGGCCCAAATGCCTAAGTAATTATAGGACTTAAAATAAGCCCAAATAAGTCCTCTCTTAGGCGCCACATCATTAAATGAATTGGTCCCCATAATTGACATATCAATTAATGAATGAAAGAATAGACCCACTTCTTTAAACATGGTGCCACCACTTGTAAGCCCTCTTAATGTGCCACCTTGTGTTCTTGAATCACATGGACCAAACTTGGATGCAAGCCCATCTTGCATGTTGAAGCCTTTCTTGAATAACTGCAACATGGCCCAAGTGAATTCCACCCATTCTTGCTACGTTTTCTAAATCTTCTTGGATCTTGGCCCATATAAAAATTGCCATGGGATTTGGCCATCTTGGATCCTAGCAGAGGTAGAATTTAAACTCTTTGCAAAGAGTTCTAAAAGAACTTTAATTGGACGACTTATGAATCCTTGCAATTTGATTAGTAAAATTTTGAATTTATCTTTAAATTATTTAAAGATAAATTGGTGGTGATGCATAATTTAATAAAACATTTCTTAATTAAAAAAAAATTTCAATTAACATGTGCCAATTTTTAATTAGTCAAAATTTTCTCATTCTACACATTTATAAACACAATTAAAAAAAAAAAAAAAACTAATGCTTAAACCCCCACTATGTTACAACAACAAAAGGCCATTATCAATTTATAAATCATATGATAAAATTTAAAAAAAAAAACCTCGACATCCTCTATTTGTCTCATGTTTAGAACAGAAGAATCTCTCCATCTCTCAACCTAACCCTCGACAGTCTCACCACCATCATTCTCAAATCCTTCACCACCATCGATGTTGCGCTACCGTCATTGTCGTTGGTCCTTTTCGCCTTCCTTTTTTTTTCTCTCTCTCTCTCTCTCTTTTCTCAGATTTCTCTCTCACATTTTTCTTTTAAAATAACAAATCTAGAGTTTTCATCTTTTTTTTTTGGTTACCAAGAAAATATGAAGAATATTTTTCTTTAAATGTGTTGTTATAATTGGTTATTTATTTAGATTTATACTCAGTTTGATAACTATCAATCAAGGGTTTGCTGTTTTTGAATGCATAAACGTGATGGCTTTGTTGGTAACCAGGACTAGAAATTGTTATTATTATTATTTTTGCGGTTAACATGTGATCTTCTCTCCTTTTGGGTCTTTGTGCACACACAAATTTCTCGTCTAAAAATAAGACAAAGAAAATTTATAGTCAAATAATAATTTTATTTATCAGACGTGAAAATTACAGTATTTGGGTATTCTTAAAGATCCTCTAATTCTTTTCTTCATAGAAAAACTTGATTGGACTTATTCTTGCTTCAAGGGTCTTTGCATACACACAAATTTTGCATCTGAAAATGAGGCAAAGAAAATTTGAAGCCAAATAATAATTTTATTTATCATACGTGAAATTACAGTATTTGGGTATTTTTAAAGATCCTATCTTCTTCACAGGGAAACTTTGCTTCAAGGGTCTTGGAGACTTAATCTTGAAAATTGCTTTGAATATCTTTAAGACTTGATCTTGAAATTTTCTACAAGGATTTTTGAGACTTGATCTTACTTCGGGGTCTTTGAGACTTAATCTTACTTTAAGGGTTTTTGAGACTTGATTTTGAATTGATCAATTTGACCTTAAGATTAAAGAGTCCTGAAAATCTTGAAATTTGATTTCAAATTTAGGGAATCTTGAAATTTTGGAATTTGATCCAAAATTTATGGATTCTTGGAATTTGGTCTCAATATAGGGATTCTTGGATCGTTAGACTTTGATCTTCAGATTTTCCTTCTTGGATTTGTTTGTTGGAACTCTAGAGTCTTTAATTCTTCAGATATTCTTTCTCCAAATTGTTTTTAGGTACCTAACTGATAGAAGGTGTATAGTTCAGGAGATAAATATATAATGAATCCAATATTTTATTAATACAATTAAATGACAGATTTTCATCAATTAGGGATGAGCATTCGGTCGGTTCGGTTCTAAAATTTTGAAAATCGATTAAACCGATTAAACTTATAAAATCGATCGAACCAACCGACAAAGAATCCTAAAATCAAAAAAACCAAAACTAACTTAAGTCGGTCTTTTTTATCAGTTTTAACTATTTAAAAAATAATTTATTTATAATATATTATTATATAATATAAATGATATATTATATTTATATAATAATTTAAATTATTATATAAATACATTTTATTTATATTATATATAAATAAAATTAAAACGGTCGGTTTGTTCGGTCTATTCGATTATCAATTTTAAAAACCGATAAGCTACCAAACTAACCGAATAAACTGATTTTCATAACCGATTCATTTCAAAATCGAATAAATCGAACCGAATTAACCAAATTTGATCGGTTCGGTCGGTTAAATCGGTTCAAACCGATTAATGCTCCCCCCTATCACCAATTTCATTACTTTATTTAAAAAATCAGCAAAATTAAAAATGCAATGGTAAAATTTAATGAAATTGAAGTAATAAAAGAAAAAATATTGGTGCATAATACAATAGCAAATTTGATCTTAATCCATTAATAATTATACCATGGACAAATATATTAAAAATGTATGTATGAAGAAAAAGACTAATACATTTAAAATCAAACGATTTTTTATTTTTATTTTTATTGGGGATATTAAGAGGATTCGAACCTAATTTTTTAGCAAAATAAAGCATGCACAATTATTGATCTAAATGCTCGGATGCAAGAAAATAATAAAATTATTGAAATTTGATTTATACCCATCATGTTTTATTTGTTTGTAGCATGTGAATTCACGTTTATTAAGAAAGCGAATGTGAATCTTCAAAAATTGGATTTTAAGAAAGTCACAAGAAGTGATTCCTAATAAACATTTAGGTGAGAAAATTCCTCTAAATGTTGTTAGTATTGGATATTTAGAAGATTTTTCAATACAAAGAATTCCCATTTACTTATCAAATGAAATAAACAAATTTGTTTTTTAAAAAAGAGTAAAAAAAAGTTGATAAAGAAATAAAATGATTTTGATTGTAATAAAAGAAATTAAGGGAATTAAATTTAAGACAATTTAATCAAAGGTAATGGATAGTATGTGATTAATTGATACTGTTTTTAAACGAATGTTGTGGGGGGGGGGTGTTGATACATTTCCAACACCTAATCATATTTTCGAACTCAAACTCTGTTATATTGTAGATAATGTTTTTTAATAAATCTTAATTTTAAAATTTTATTAAGAATATAAATTTTCTTAGATGAGTAATCACATTGAAACAAGAAAGATTGATAACTATTCTTATGTGTTTTAAAACCATCGAAGCAGACAGATTTTTGGACCCGAACGTTACACCAGCTGAATTACACGAACAACTAAATCGATTAAAAAGACAACAAACACTAAAGTGCAATTTCGCTAAAATACAAATACATCTGACATTCGTATATAATCTTTTAAGGGGATAATGGAAATAAATGAACAAATAATTAACAACAAGACATTTTCATTTTAACTTACACAAATTTAGCCAAGTTTTGACTCTTATTTTAATCACACACACACATATATATATATATATATATATATATATATATATATTACTTAACTTTCAAATCTAAATCCAGTTTCTAATTGATCCTTGCTAGACACCGCAATAAGCTGAAAGAGCGCATTCAGCAGTTTGGCCAGCCTCGGTGTAAAGGAATCCCAAAAATTGGTCGTGGGTAAAGGGTTTAAAGAGCAAGGGATGTTGTTCATCCACTAGCTCTTCGGGCGCCTTTATTGTGTATCCGGCTTTTGGGATCGAAAATAGTCCCGTTGAGTATCTTGTCTGGTTTCCCTTCATCATCACACGATGAAACGCCGAGTGCATGTGACCATTTAACCATGCCTGCAAATTTATTTATATATGATACAAACTTAACTTCAGTACAAAAAATGTTTATTTAGTAGATTGTTTTTTCTATCCAATAAATATTGTTTTAGTTTGACTTTTAATTATTTTTTTCTTTCAATTTTTACTTTATTTTATTTTAAATACAATATTTTCGTTATACGTGCATTACACATGAATGATTTAATATATGAATGTCATTAATTTAGAAACATATTTTAAAAGAAGATGTGAAACAATTAAAAAATAACAAAAAAATAAAATTCACTTCAACTTGATATTGAATATTAAGACATAATTAATCGTAAGTTATGCAATATTATTTTATTTATACTAACAAATTACAATATTGTAAGTTGTTGTCACAATGTAGTAATCAATAAAGTTTATTTTAGTATTTATAAAGAATTTACTAAAATTACTTTTAATATCAAATCTTGATATCTTAGAAATCTACCAATACAAATTTTAATCATAAGTTACAAAAATACGTTACAATAAGAGTATGTATACCTAACAAACTTGCACTTAAGGGTATAATGTTAATCAACTAGTTGTTTTTTGTAGTTTCTTAAATCTTGAAATATCTACCTCAATTAACTTTGGTTTCTTATTATTATTATTTGATGAAGAACGAAAGTAAGAATATAAAATTAATAAGGTATGACATACCTTAAACAACTGTCAAAAATATATTTTTATATCTCGAAGGTAAACCATAAACTTCGTTTAATCCATTTCTTTAGACTTCAAAATTTACAGTAATATATATATTTTTTAATTTTTTAATTAGAATCAGCTTATATTTTTTTTATTTGATGAGCACTTAATTATTTAGTATAAGTCGTATAAAAAAAATTCATCATCTAGCTCATACTGTAATTAAATCATAAGTCATAAAATTCATACTATTATGATATATTTATGATATATTTTAATTTAAAAGTATTACCTAGGCAAATAACTTATAGGTTATATGTAATTTCTTATGATATTTTTACAAGAAGTTTAGGCTTGTTTCTCTCTTTCATTTTAAATTATAAATTATAAAATTCATACTATTATGATATATTTATTATATATTTTCATTTAAAAGTATTACCTAGGCAAAATAACTTAGAGGTTATAGGTCATTCTCCTATGGTATTTTTAGAAGAAGTTTAGGCTCATTTCTCTCTTTCATTTTAAAGATGTCCCTAAGAATAATAATATTTGGTTTAGTTGCTATCCTTATTTTCTTTTTTTTTTTTTGATAATTGGGTAAGGGGAGGGGTTGCTTGGGTTTGAACCCAAGACTTCATGCCCCCAAGTCTCTTGGCCACTCAGCCAAGAGCTTGTTGGCAGTTGCTATCCTTATTTTCACTAACACTACACAGTACAGTTTTTTTTTTTTAGATAAAACAACATAACCGTTTATTTTAATAAAGAGTTCAATTTAATAAGGAAATAAGTAATAAGAAGAAGAGCATCTTGGATTTTTGAAGGTGAAGAAACTCTCTACCTATTTCCAATTAATTTTAAATTGGATGTCTCATAAAAATTTCAAAAAATTTCTTTGTTTTGTGCTTTTATGTTTTTATTTTATTATTTTAGTCTATATGCTCAATTTAAACAATCAATGTTTGTCTTTCACCTTTTTTGTTTTTTTTTTTCTTCACCTTCAATAAAAATTTAATTAGATCGCTTTTTCAAACTCATTATTGTATCAAATGAATCGTCTTATTTTTTTTGTATTTTGATAGCATTTAATCTAGTAATTACAATTGATATATTATCAAAGTAAATAATCAATAAGTTGACATACACTATTAAATAAAATCATTCCAATTTTTTACTTTAAACATTGGTTTAATTTCAATAAATATATGTTTACTCTCTTTACAAAATTTTAATATATATATATATATATCGAAACTAAAGAGACCAACTTAATTTTAATTTATTTACTCTCTTTACAAAATTTTATGTTTTTGTCGGTTTTATGAAAATTAAAATCTTTATATGTTACTTCAAATCATATAATATAACATAAATGTCAAAATATAATATTAAAGGAAAACTACAGAGAAAGATCCTGTGATTTGAGGCAGAATAAATTTGCCTCCTGAGATTTAAATCTTGACACATTATTCTGCTAGTTTCAATATACTTAGATTGTTAACCCAATTTTAATTTTGTTTAGAACTTTTTCTTGTTATTCTTCCTTCAATTTTCACTTTCTTCTCGACTATTACATCCATTATTTTAGCAATCTTCCTACAGCTATTACCAATTATTAGCCATCAAATCCAACTTTAACCATGTAGTTATTACCAATTAATTTATTAAAATATTTAAAATATCCATAGCCAAAGTTAAAAAATATACTGCAAAAACATAACCCAAACATTATTTATGGAATGGAGAAATAGTTTATTATATATAAAGTCAGAAGGGTAAATTAAGCAAAATACGAAAAGTGACATTTTGATTGGGACAAGTTTTATGGGACGGTGAAATGGTTAATTATATATATCACAAGGGTAAGTTAAGCAAAATAATGAAGAGTGACATTTCACAATCTATACTATCTATACTACTATATTAAAAAAATCCCCTAAGGGGATCAATACTTGCCACGTTGTTAATCTTTTTTGCTTGACACGTGGCAAGCATTTTTATTTTTATTTATTTTTTGTTTTTTAGTTTTAATTTCTAATTTTTTAGTTTATATTAATTTGTTTTAGTTTTAAATGATGTATTTAATTTAATGGGATCAATCCGCACGTTGACTCACGGGTCGATTTAAGATCCGTACCCAACCCGTTCGGAAAAAAAAAATTAAAAAGAATTTTAAGTTTTTTTAGTTTTATTTTTAAATGATTTATTTAAAAGAATTGATCCGAACATTGACTCGCGGGTTGATTTAGGATTCGTACTCGACCCGCTCGAAAAAAAGTTTAAAAAAGAAAAAACGAACTTGCTGCTAATCAGAGTAAGAAAGCCGATCAAATTTTATTTTATTTTATTTTTTATTTATTATTTGAATAATTAAATATGCAAAATAAAATATAAAAAAAAAGTTAGTAGTTCATTAATTTAACAAAAAAAAAAAATTGCTGCTAAATTATGTAAGAAAGTCGACCTAACAAGAGTATAAAATACAAACTGTAATTTTATTTGGTTATTTATTATTTTTTTACCTCCTATATAAAAAATATACACTATACATATAAATAACAATTGAAAATATATTTGTATTACGTAATTTATAAATAAATAATTATCATAAATTTAATTTTTATAATTAACAAAATATAATTATATTAATATTAATATTATTAAACATTAAAAATTAAATAAATGATTATTATTTAATAAAATTTAATTTAATTTAATTTAAAATTAATTATTATTATTAATTAATTAAAAAATTATAAAAAAATTTGAAAAACCCCAGTGAAACGGGGCTTAATTCTAGTTTTAAGTAAAAACAGTGACAACAGAATGGAAGAAGAAAAGTATATTTTTGAAACTAAATTTTCGATTATTTTTTAGCTTCTCAATCATAAGATTTTGTCCAACCTATATTTCAAAGTTTAATAAACATTTGAACATCATCTTAAATATAAACTTTAAGTTATATTTGTTTACTTTCTCTCTCTTTTTTGTTTTTTTTTCTTTAAACAGGTTTATTTTAAGAGAAATTATTTGATTTACTGTCAGTAAAATTTTAGATTTCATAAAAGGAATTGGGTATAATAAAAAAAATTAATTAAAAAAAAGTAACACATGTGGTAAATTTTTAATCCGTTTATAGACTTAAAAAATTTCACCTTCAATATATTAAATACAAACTCTTACTCAAAATAGGAATGGGAAATTAAGGGACTTACATTGATAGAATCCCCAATCATCACGATGAAAGAGCCTGGGGAAGGTTTGACAAGGATCCATTCGCCATCCTTGGTTCGAACCTCTAATCCATCGACATCATTTTGGTACAATATGGTCACTATATTCTTATCCGTGTGACCATATAGTCCAAGCTTTGTCTCAGTGGTTTCAGCCCCTTTATATTTCATGAGTCTAAGAAGGTCATAATTCGACTCCATGTGCTCATCCATGTATTTCCCAAGACTTAAGCTCTCCAAAATCATCCTCCTAACCATTCGTTCTAATCGCAACATTTGTTTCGACAAAGATTGTATCGATTCGCTGCAAAAATCGAAAAGGAAAAAGATCAATTTAAAGAGTGATCACTCGCATAGTTTTGTTGCAAATTAACAAAATTATTAACATGATTTTATATATGATCGATGTTTCTTATAATAGAAAATTTGGTAATTTTGTTTTTTGTTGCGAAAATTAGAGTTGTTATAGAATTAAAACCTGAAAGCTGCATTTCCTTTGGGGGGCCATAAGATGTTAGACAGGCCTTCTACATTCTGGATGAGGTTTGGTTCATCAATGCCAAAGCTTTCATATAGTGGCGACCTATCAGGGTGTTCCCCGAGATATCCATGATAAGGCTTCTCAGAAACATTGAGCTTTTTGGTTTCAAATGGGAGATCAAACACGTCTTTCAATGCTCTAAATACTGCTTCTCGAAGCTCTAGATTAGGAACTTCATCGACCAAAGCTTCAAAGCAACCGAATTCTTGGAGTGCCTTTCGGACTCGAACTTTCACTGAATCCCATTCAGGGGTGCCTTGCTTCAGGTCTTTGTTAGAGAAATCTATGATTGGAAGCCTAAGTGGTGTGTCGCAACTTATTTCTTCTCCCATGGCGTGGTAAACAACAATGGCAGATGTAGGTCCTTTCTTTGGCTTAATTAAGCTAGCATTTCAATTAAAATGCTTATATAGTTTAATTGGATGCTTATATTAATAAAATTTTTAGGAGACAAATGAAGGATCGTGAGTTTGTTTCTCCTTTTTTTAATAAATTCGTTTTGTTTAAGGAAGGTCAAAACTCAATGATCATGTGTTTTTTTAAGGAATAGGATAACATCAATTCTCTCAGCAAAGATATTCTTTGCAATAGAATCACTTTGTATGAAACTTACTAATCAAATTTGAGAGGCTTTGTTCTGACCTTTTATGTAGTATCTTCAATACTAATAAAATTTCTTTGGCTTAGCAAAAAAAAAAAAAAAAGAATCACTTTGTATGAGCTGGTAATTGGTTATAAACAACTTACTAAAAAGTCAACTCCCAACTTCATAATTAAAAAGGATTTTTTTTATTGCTTCTCTTACAGATGATGATCCAAAAGTACTTAGTGATGGCTTAACTGTTCAGCTAACTATTATTTAATTTTATTTCAATCAACAATCAATTTCCAGCTTTTATAGTTGAAGGAAATGGGGAATTATTTACATTTTGTATGATGATAAACAATTATCCATCCACGTTTCTGTGGTTGTTTTCTTTCTATATGGTGTACAGCCTTTTGTTTTAAGATCAAGTTTCTTATAGGTACAATATTTGATTAATTAATTAATGCCACTAGACACTCCAATTTTTTTTTGGGTACAAAACGGGACACTCGAGTTGGATGAAATAAATTAAATAATTGTTCGACTAAATGTTTTAGTAGGTTTTTATTAGAGCAGGAGGATTTGAATTTGTTATTTGAGTAGGAGTAAAATGCACTTTTATACGATATTTCATTTTTATTCATGCTTTTTTAAATTAAAAATTTTCATCTACCATTTTTTAAAATGTTTTTTAAATTCATTCATTCCGTCAATTATTGTTAAAAATTTAATAAAATATACCAAATCAACACTACATATATGTTCGTATGAAAAAATTTAGCTTAAGAAATCAAAAGAATTTACCTTTTTTCTCACATAGACATACACAGGGACATAGACGTTATTCTCAAGTGATAAATTTTGTCAAATTTTAATGATAATTGATAAAATGAATTAATTTGAAATAATTGAATTCTGAAAATCTTGAGTAAAAATAAAATATTACTCAAAGATCATAAATTAAATGTACGATATAATTGACTCTCACTAGGAGATATACGGAACTGCATGCTATTGAGTCAATTAAAGCTTGAGTGCCAAAAAATGTTTTCTGATTTCGTTTGAATCTGTAATTTTGCATCGAGGACAATAGACCCACGCATCCCAGCTCATATTTTGAGAAACCAGACTCTTATAAATTGACCTGCACATGGATACGGATCAAGCTTATGATCCGGTCCGATCTGACTTAAATTAATGTTCAAATAATAAAAAAAATATTTAAATTTAATTATAAAAATATATAAATATTAATATAAAAATAATTTTTCTACAACGTGTTTTGTCACGTTTTTGTTGTGTGTTTCGTCACGTCAAATTTTTCTATACTTGCTGTATGTTCCGTTACGTCAGATTTTCCTGTACCTGCTACATATTCCGTCACGTCAGGTTTTCTTATACCTGCTGCAAATTTCGTCATGCCAGAATTTTCTGTACCTGTTGCGTGTTCCATCACGTCAGATTTTTGTGTTATGTGTTCTGCCACACGATCATTTATTAGTTAACAAACTCAAGTTAGTATTTACAATACCATCTTGAGTTCAAGAGAGGGTGTTAAACTAATAAATGTAATTACATATATTAGGGATTACGATACTATATATTAGAGATTACGATACAATATTCTTGCTTAGTTCATTCTTAAATAGGTGATAATCTTTTATATAAATAGGGTACTCTTGTACAAACTAACAAAAAAATTCATAATATCAACAATGTAACTTTTGGGGTCTTTACCTAGAGATGTAGGCCACCATAATCGAATCACGTATTCTTTTGTGTTATTATATTATCCATTTTCTTGTAACATGATATCAGTGCTTCTTATTTTCTAACATAGTATCAAAGCTTCTTTTCTTTTAACAATATGAATAGTAATCCGGGTTGGTAGGCTGACCCGGGCCAGCCCAAGACCCAACCTAAATAAGGTAGAAAAAAATTCAAGTCGCGGCTTGGTCCATGAGTAGATCTACTTATAAAACAACATGAAAGTAAAAAATTTTAGTAGCTCAAGTTAAGGTTGGAGTTAAAATTTAACGAAAATTATACCTATTTTTCATCTTTGTTGAATAACATCTTCGTATTTTTTAGGCAGATATATCAGACTTAGCGCTAGTTTAACATTTCTGTTAAAAAAACTTGGATTAAAAAAAATCTGGGTTAAAAAAAGTATGTTTAAAAAGTGTGGTTTAAAAACTTTTAAATATTTGACATTGTTGTGAAAAATGTTGTGAAGAATTGAAATGTCAAAAAAAGATATGTTTAAAATATTAAAAGTGTAGAGATATGAGAAAAATAAAGTCATTTTATCCAAAATTCAGTTTTTAAAGTTCAAAAACTTTATTTTTTGGTTTTTTAGTTTGAGTTGCTAAATCATAATTTCAACCGCAAAACTAAATTTTTTTATTCATTTAATATTATATTTATGATAAAACTTAATTTTTGATTTAAAAATTATGTGAAACGCAATACTAAACAATGTCTAACTCGATTTGTTTTGTGTTTGACTTCGAAAAATTTAAAACTATATTTCAAATGAAAAAAAATAAAATAGAGAGAGAAATGAATGATAGGAGAATGCATGTGACTTTACCATCAAATCAGCACACAACCGTTAAGCAACATATAATTGATTATGCTTATCCAAAAAAAAAAAAAAACATATAATTGATTATTGAAGAAATAAATAACTTCAATTAGCAAAAATATTGCAACCATCACAAGCAGCCAAAAGGGTTTTCTTAAAAAAATTTAGAGACTTCTCTTACTTCTATTTTTTTTTGGAGTTTCAGAGTAAGCTCCTTTATAGTAAATTCCTTTATGATAAATTTAAATAAATTTCATTACATATAAATATGAAAAAAATTATATATAAATATGATAAATTTTATAAAATTATCATGTTTATATGTAATTTTTTTTACATATAAACATGATAAATTATATATATACATGACAAATTACATATAAATATGACAAATTATATATAACATGACAATTACATATAAACACGAAAAATTACATATAAACATAATAAATTACATATAAACATGACATATTTATCATGTTTATATGTAATTTTTTAAATAGAGTAATTTTTTTTTTTTACATATGTATTTTTTTTTTTACATATAAACATAACACAAATTACATATAAACATGATAAATTACATATATAATAGAATCTACGAAAAACTCACATAAGCTTTCTTTAAAATTTTTCCTCTTTTCCAGCACTGCTGAAACTGGTCAATCCTAGCTAGGTAGCTGTAATGACGTAGAAACACACAAATGACAACCACATTAGTCTGTAAATCCTAAAATTTCTATAATTGTATATAGTTTTTTTCCAGCAATATTTATATCTATATTATTAAGTTTGATGTTATAAATTGACATAAATTTTATTTAAAAAAAATCATAATAGCTGATAATAAAACAGAGTTATTCATATTTTTTTATATAATATTTGTTTTTGAAAAAAAAAAAATTCTAATTCTTCTTATAAAACTTCTTACACCTTTTAAAAAAAATTATTCATATGTAACTTTTCTTCTGTATCAAAATACTTTTTAGGTGCTTTGAGTTTCTGTATTGTTGTGAGACTTTACTCTCTTGCTTTACTAATATAACTTGACTTAGCAAAAAAAAAATCAAAATACTTTTTTTCACAATTTTTTTTTTTTCTTTCACCCATGGGTGTGCCTATTTCTAGTAATTATAGTTTAGAAACAACACTGTTTTCGAGAATTTTGCTTCTCTCTTGTGTTTTTACCTGTAGGCACTTTGGCTCTATGTGGATCTGATGATTCTTAGGCATTAGCCAATTACCTTGCTGCTGTTTGATGTTTTAATTGAATGAGGTTGCTATATATATATATATATATATATATATATATATATATATATATAATCAGTCTCACTGTCTATATGAAAAAATTTCTATTAATATTAGAATATTTTTAATTATATTTTATGTTGAAATTTGATATCGGGTCCGATCATATATCATTGTTGATATCCGACCCAAAACAACATATGTTAACTGCCTAAGGCAGTTTAATTAATACTTTCATAACGGTTTTTCTGACGCTAGGATGATTTTGAAAAAAATAAAATGGAGTCGCCACCAATCTTTTTTGTTAGGTATGATTGGCCACCTATTAAAAATCAGTTTTAGTAAAATATTTTAAAATTAATTAAAACACTTTTTTAAAACCAATTTCGAAGTCTGCGCTTTAAACCAGAGAAAAAAAAAAAAAACAAAATCGGGTTCAGAAGTCGGTTACGTGCGGGGAAGGATTAGCACCCCCGCGACGCCCGTTTAGACAACGGTACCATTTAATCACGTGTTATCTTAAATCTCGGTAAAAATTAGTTTTTAATTTTGGGTATTTAAAAATTAATCCCCTTTGAAATGATTGTGTCATTTGTGAATGAACCGGACCCTATTAATGCAAAAATTTTCATATTCCCCGGCAGACCCGGCAAAACATGAAAAGTTTTTTTTTTACTCATTTTGAAATTCTCCGAATCACTTTTTCTTTTTAAAAAAAAAAAAATATTTCGTTATTAATGATAATTGATGGTATCCTCTCCGGCAGACCTAGCAAAGAACACATGAATTAACTAAACTCGAAAATAACCTTGTTTTGTTAAAATCATTATTTTTATAAAATAATTTAAAAATGAACATGCTAATTATTAAAATATAAATATAATTTAAGCAAAATGCATAATCATTGAAGAATGGTAAACATTTTAATTTCAACACGGTACACATGACATTGCAAAGAATTCATGGCATTCCTACGGAAAATTCGTACGCATGGCATTATAGCGATCAAGGTCAAGATGACAAATATAACTCTTAATTATGAAAGGAGCCCAAAGTATACGTATTTTTTTATATTTTATTATTATATTTTTTGATAATTATTGATGAAACCATACAAATGACGTACATCAAAATATTTTACCAAACTTCTCGGCAGACCCGGCAAAGTTTTGAAAATATATCTTCTCGCACGATACATACCTAACTTTCTAATCCCCCTGGCAAACCCGGCAAAGACTTATAGTTAAGTCGTCTGACCATGTATTATTTTTAAAAGTCGGTTTAAGGAACACAATAGTGGTATTTAAAATTGGCGTCCTTGGTCATTTGTTTATTTTCAAAAAGGTATCATTTTTTTTAAATAAAAGACATTTTTCATTTTCACTATTATTATTTTTTATTATATATATATTTTTTATCTTTCATTTTCACTATTGTCATTATTTTTATTATTGTTGTTTTTTATCTTTCATTTTCACTTTTATCCTTGTTTTTTTTATATATATTTTTTTCATTTTTATTATCATTATTTTTATTATTATTATATTCATTTATTATTATTATATTCATTTTTTATTTTTATTTTTTATTTTTTTATCTCTCTTTTTTTTATCTTTCATTTTTACTTTTATCATATTTTTTTATTATATTTTTTTATTTTTTCACTTTTACCCTCTTTTTTTTATATATATATTTTTTATTTTTACTATTATCATGATTTTTTATTATTATATTTTTACTTTCATTTTTACTAATATCATATTTCTTATTATTTTTTTTATTTTCATTTTTACTACTATCATATTTTTTTATTTTTTTTTTACTTTTATTTTTACTAATATCATATTTTTCATTATTTTTTATTATTATAATTTATTATTATTTGTGTTTTATTATAGTCTTTTTTTAAAAATAAATAAATATATGCATATATATAAATATATGCATAAAACAAAAACATTCGGGTCGGGTCCACACGCAGACCCATGAACGAGTCCCGAGACCCGACCCGCTAGAACCCCCAACCTAAAAAAAAACATCTGGGTCGGGTCCACATGCGGACCCACACGCGGGTCCTGGGACCCGACCCGCTAAAGGTCTATTTAAGGACCTCTTTTTTTTTTTCATTTTAAATGGTTTCAAAAAAAAAAGTTTTTTTTTTCCTTTTACCTTTCTCTAAACTCTCCCACACCGATCACCACCGCCGCCATCTGCTCCGCCGTGCCGGAGCTCCGGTGAGCTCCAAAATCCTCACCTAACCTCGGTTTGGTCTCGCCTCTTCAATTCCGGGCTTCGTTTTGCCCGGATCGGAGTCGAACTCCTTAGATCTAGGAAGAGACCTTTCGACTGCGAGGTCTCCAATCTAGCCTAGATCGGTGCCGGTTTGAGTTCGATCGTTCTCTGACGATCTCCGCTGTTCTAAACCCTTCCGCAAACGGTTTGAATCGTTTCCGAATCCTTTTTTTTTGCTGTCGTTTTTTTGGTTGTTGGTTTTTTGTTTGCGATTGTTGTTTTTTTTTGGAGGGATTCTTCCATCTTTTTTTTTTCGGGGGGTTCGGGGGTTTTATGGGAGGGGTGCCGTGTACGCTGGGGTTGGCTGTTGGTGGCGTGGGGGCCCGGGTTAGGTTCGAAAGGGATAGTTTGTGTAGGGTGTTCGTGGCTAGAGTGGCTGGAGGGTTCGATTTTAGGGGGTGGCGTGTATGGGGAAAAGGCTAGGTCTGAATGGGGGATTGTGTAACTAGGGTGGCTTGGGTCGAAGCCACTGGTGGCCTGTTTTTGGGTGGTGGCATGTTGCTGGTTTTGGGGTGGCTTGTTGGCTGTAGGGGCTAGGGTGGCAGGCGGCGGTAGGGAGGCTGGTGTAGGGGGGCTAGGGTTTGCTAGGGTTTCTAGGTTAGGGTTTGGGAATGGGCCTGCTTGGTAGCAAGCCTTGTTGGGCCCAAAATGGGAAGGGCCTTAACAGGCCTTGTTGGAGGCCAGCAGGCCTGATTTGCCTAGCAGGCCCAAAGGGCCCTGGGTGGGGCCTGCAGATCGGGCTTGCTAAATAGCAGGCCCTGTTCCAAATGGCCCGAGTCGTATTCGAATCCGACCCGGGCTAAAAACAGTTGTTACAGCTGCCCCTCTTTGCACATTGCTAAGAATCAGGAATAGGGCAAAGATACGAGCAACGTTTTTGTTTAGAAATGGTGTATGCGTGCGTTCTAAAGGTTTTCTCCATCAGAGGTTTTGTCATTTGAAGAATAAACTGCTCCTCTTATCAGAGGCTCCATCACTCGGAAGATAAATTGCTCCTCTTATCAAAGGCTCTATCACTTGGAAAATAAATTGCTCCTCTCATCAGAGGTTCTATCACTTGGAAAATAAATTGCTCCTCTTATCAGAGGCTCTATCACTTGGAAAATAAATTGCTCCTCTCATCAGAGGCTCTACCACTTGGAAAATAAATTGCTCCTCTAATTAGAGGCTCTATCACTTGGAAAATAAATTGCTCCTCTCATCAGAGGCTCCATCACTCGAAAAAATAAATTGCTACCTTTTTCCTCATTATCATGATGATTTTCAACTCCCTATTGTAGTCGGTTTCCATTTTTCTTGTCTATCTGTCATTCATACCTTTTTTTTTGTACAATGTTAATTCCTTATTGTTAGCAATGTCATGATGATGCAATGCATGTTTATGATAATGAACTGTATGATTTAAGGCTCGAATCATGATTCGATGCCCCTGTGTGTATCTTATCAATTAGCAGTTCTCCCAAAGTTGACTTGACTAAGCTTCTCATGCTTTTCTATTTTTCCAGTTTCCTTTCTTTTCTTTCTTCGACTTGACTAACTGTCCACAACTTACTTTTTCACGATCTTTTCTTAGCCGGAATCAGAGCTTCGTACACTTCCCTCAAAACAATTTCACATGTCAATCATTACTTTCTTTACTTCCAAAGAGTATAAATAAATCGATGTCTCATACTGCCCCGTCGTCTCCTTATCATCATTTTTTTTCTTTCTGATTTTCCAATTATCAAATTTCCCTAGAGTAATCGTGAAAGCTCCATTTATGCCGTGTTCATTTATTTATCATCATTCACATTTCATGTCAACATAATGCATTATTTTAAGAAAATTTCAAACAAATAAAGATAACTCAATGACAAAACTTTATAAATTGGGACAAATATTTTCATTCTTAGAGAAAAAGGAACATATTGGCATTAATCAAAAAGAGAAATAAAGATAGAATAAGGATAGATCTCCTCCATAATGAATACTCAAACGAACTCATTGATCTAATGCAGATTTCTCTTTCGAGAAAGAAATATCCATCAATGTCCTTGACTCTTCTGAGAGCATCAAACCACGAATCACCCTCCCTGTTTTGCATAGTTCAAACACACTGCATTTTGCTACTTCCTCAAATTTTCTATCCCGCTTTGATCTTTTCCCCCACGTAATTACTTCAGACGAGTTATTTCCTATTGCTCCAACTTTTATCCTTCATCTAGGCCGCCCTTTAGGGTTTTCGACCTAGATCCTTCCTTTGATTTGAACCGCCCTTTCGGGTTTTCAGTCCAACTCTCTCCCTTTTTCTTTTTTTTTTGACTCAAACCACCCTGTTGGATTTTCAGTTTGATTTTTTGATTTTTTTTGATGCATAATATTTCTTCACTGCATCAGCGTTAATTGGACTTGAAAAATCTGCACCGTCCATTTCGGCTAAAATCATTGCCCCTCCCGAAAATACTCTTTTCACCACGTATGGACCTTCCCAATTCGGTGCCCATTTTCCCCTTGGATCTTGCTGATTAGGAAGGATCTTTTTCAAAACCAAATCACCTTCTCGAAACTCTCTTGGGCGAACCTTTTTATTGTGTGCCCTCATCATCTGTCTTTGGTATAATTGGCCATGATACAGTGCCGTCATCCTTTTTTCCTCAATCAAATTGAGCTGCTCATAGCGGGCTCGAACCCATTCTGCTTCTTCTAGCTCGATTTCCATCAAAATTCTCAAAGAGGGGATCTCAACTTCAATTGGCAAAACAGCTTCCATCTCATACACCAGGGAATAAGGAGTAGCTCCCGTAGAAGTACGCACCGATGTTCTATAAGCGTGCAGAGCAAACGGGAGTTTCTCGTGCCAATCTTTGTACTTATCAGTCATTTTAGCCACGATTTTCTTTATATTCTTGTTAGCAGCCTCCACTGCCCCGTTCATCTTGGGACGATAAGGCGTTGAGTTGTGATGTCTGACTTTAAACTGGGTACAAATCTCATTCATCATGGCGTTTAGATTAAGAGCATTATCTGTAATGATTTTCTCTGGGAGACCGTATCGGCAGATCACTTCCTTCTTCAAGAATCTACACACCACTGACTTGGTCACACTAGCATAAGAAGCAGCTTCAACCCACTTCATGAAATAATCAATCACCACCAAAATGAAGCGATGCCCGTTTGAGGCCTTAGGGGTAATTGGCCCAATCACATCCATTCCCCACATAGAAAAAGGCCACTGCGTTGTTATGATGTGCAAAGCTGTCGGAAGAGCATGTATCTTATCCGCGTATATTTGGCACTTATGGCATTTCCGAACATACCTGATGCAATCCCTCTCCACTGTCATCCAATAATAACTTGCTCTCATAATCTGCTTAGCCATCATGTGGCCGTTCGCATGTGTTCCACAAACCCCTTCGTGAACCTCCTCAAGTATTCTTTTAGCTTCATTTGCTTCCACATACCTTAGCAATGTATGATCTCTACTCCTTTTGTACAATACTTATTTATCTAGAAAGAATCCCATAACCAATCCTCTCAAAGTTCTTTTTGTCATTTTCTGTGGCATGTTCTGGGTATTGCTGATGCTTTACGTATTGCAGGATGTCATGGTACCATGGCCTCCCATCTGGCTCTTCTTCAACATGCATACAGTGTGCGAGCAACTCTCGTATGCTCATCTTAATGGGCTGGACGTCAGCGCTTGTATTTATCTTGAACATTGAGGCTAACGTAGCAAGAGCGTCGGCCATTTGATTTTTCTCTCGGGGTAGATAGTTGAATTCGATCTTTTCAAATTGTTGAACCAATTCAACTATGAACTTGTGGTACAGGACCAACTTTGAGTCCCCTGTCTCCCATTCCCTTTTTAACTGACAAATGACTAGAGTTGAGTCTCCATACACCTCTAACTCGCTTATTTTCTTTGCAATAGCCGCTTGAAGTCCCATGACACAGGTCTCATACTCCACCACATTGTTGGTGCATTTGAAAGTCAATCTTGCAGTGATTGGGCAGTAGGTCCCTTTTGGCGATATCAAGACCGCTCCAACACCGTGCCCCAGAGCATTCGATGCACCGTCGAAATACATCTTCCACACATCTTTCTTTGATTCTTCGTTTTCATCTTCTTCTGAAATAGCCATCAAGTCCTCATCCGGGAAATCAAACTTCACTGGCTCATAACCTTCGGTGGCTTTATCTGCCAGGAATTCAGCCACTGCACTTCCTTTTATGGCTTTCTGCGAGATATAGGTGATGTCATATTCAGAAAGCAGAACTTGCCATCTTGCCAATCTTCCTGATAACGAGGGTTTCTCAAAGATGTATTTAATGGGGTCCAATTTAGCAACAAGCAATGTGGTATGGTATAACATATATTGTCGGAGCCTATGAGCAGCCCAGGCCAGCGCGCAACATATCTTTTCTACTACCGAGTACTTGGCCTCATAACCTGTAAACTTTTTGCTCGGGTAGTAAATGGCATGTTCCTTCTTGCTTGTCTCATCTTGCTGTCCCAAAACACACCCCATGGATTTCTCATGTACTACCAAATACAAAATGAGCGGTCTTCCTGGTGTTGGTGGTACCAGTACCGGTGGATTGGTAAGATATTCTTTTACTTTGTCGAATGCCTCCTGGCAATCCTCATCCTATTCACCTGGATCACGTTTTCTGAGGAGTCTGAAAATTGGATCACACTTAGCGGTGAGCTGAAAAATGAAACGGCCAATGTAATTCAATCTTCCCAGGAATCCTCGCACTTCTTTCTGTGTCCGAGGCGGAGATAAATTCTGGATAGCTCGTATCTTGTCAGGATCTACTTCAATTCCTTTCTCATTAACAATGAAACCCAGAAGTTTGCCGGATGTTACACCAAAAGTGCACTTGGCTGGGTTGAGCTTAAGTTGGAACTTCCTTAATCGCCCGAACAACTTTCTCAGATTAACCATATGATCTTCATCTTCACGTGACTTTGCAATCATGTCATTGACATAAACTTCCACCTCTTTGTGCATTATGTCATGAAAGAGGGTCACCATTTCTCTTTGATAAGTTGCGCCGGCGTTTTTTAACCCAAACGGCATAACCTTGTAACAAAATGTTTCCCACATTGTCACGAAAGTGGTCCTCTCCATATCTTCTGGTGCCATCTTGATTTGGTTATAGCCCGAAAAACCGTCCATAAATGAGAACAGTGAGTGTTTGGCAGTATTATCAACCAAGGTACGATATGGGGTAGCGGGAAGCTATCTTTTGGACTAGCTCTGTTTAGGTCCCGATAATCAACACACATTCGTACTTTTCCATCTTTCTTCTGGAGTGGGACAACTTTTGCTACCCATTCAGGATACTTAGCGACTTCCAAAAATCCGACGTCGAACTGCTTTTTTACTTCCTCCTTGACTTTTAGCAACATTTCAGGCTTCATTCGTCTCAATTTCTGTTTCACAGGCTTGTATTCTGGCTTTAAAGGCAAACGATGCACCACAATATCCGTATCGAGCCCTGACATATCTTGATAGGACCATGCAAACACATCCGCGTACTCGTGGAGCAGTTCTACCAACTCTCGATTCTTTTCCAATGGTAGTGAAGTGCCGATTTTTACTTCTTTCTTATTATCCTCATTTCTCAGATTAACAACTTCCGTTGTCTCCTGATGAGGCATAATTTGCTTTTCTTCTGATTCTATCAATCTCAATAGGTCGGGTGGTAAGTCGTAGTTCTCTGCAGTCTCTTCATCGTCAATTTCACCAATATCAATACATTTCTCAAAATTGATTTCTGAATTACTGATGAGATTGTTTTTGCATTCATTATTAGGAGACTTGGAAAGGTGTAAGCAAAATAATATAGATAGTTGTACAGGAAGACAAAATATAATGATGGACTATAAAAGAAATGACGAATGAATGGAGACATAATGCATCATAATTGTCATTTATTTGAATGATAAGTTCATAAAAGAAGCCCGTGCACAAAAGAAAATCTCATAACACTCTTGGGCAGAAGTGTCTGAGAACTTAGTTTGTTAACCAGAAAGAAACCTAAATACAGCAGGTAAATCTACAACACGCCAATTCTTCAACTCAAATCCCGAAGGACACGGGTAGATGGTGATTTCTTCAGCTTTGTTTCCCTTTTCTCCTTCTTATTCCATCATTTGGATGCAGAAACCCGCAAACATTCCCTCCAAAGTCACGGCAGGTTTGGTCCCAACTAGTGAATCAGGAAAAACCCGCTGACTGAAATGTCTCATAGAGATGGGGGATGTATATCCTCGGGGTCTCTATCTCGTATTCCCTAAGCCTTGCGAGCCTCTACTCTTTCCTTTCTCTTATCAGTTTCTCCTAGTCTTCCCTGGTCGGCTTGTATCCCAACCCGAACTTGTCTTCCTTTCCGATCACACTTATGCTCTTTCGAATTCCTTGTAGGTTCTTCCCTAAACCTGTCTCGGCTCGACAACCCTTTTCTACGACTTGAGCAAGGCCGCTTTGAGTAGCAGAGGATAGCTGAAGTATAGGCATCTTAGGACCTTCACTTACAAGTGCAGCGTTCACAAACTCTAAGGTTCGAAAAGAGCATTCTCCTGCTTCTTCAGTAGCTTTTATGTAGGGAATATTCGAGGGCTTGGATACAAGGAGATCTTCTTCTCCGTCGACGATTATCAATTGCTCTTCAACCCTGAACTTCACCTTCTGATGCAAAGTGGATGGAATAGCACCAGCCATGTGGATCCAAGGTTTTCCCAACAAGACATTGTACGAAGGAACGATATCCATGACTTGAAGACAATGTCGAATGTGCAAGGACCAATTTGTATTGGCAACTCAATTTGCCCCGCAACTTGTCTACGGGTTCCATCAAATGCTCGCACTACCATATGACTGTTCTTCATGTGGGATCCATCAACGGGCAGTTTGGCCAATGTAGTCATTGGCATGACATTTAGCGCAGAGCCGTTATCAATGAGAACTTTTGCAATGATATGGCCCTTGCAGCGTGCAGTGATGTGAAGGGCTTTGGTACTACCTGTCCCCTTAGGCATAATCTCATCGTCACTGAAATCTATGAAGTTGTTAATAGCCACATTCCCCACTACTTGGTCAAACTTCTCTACAGACACATCATGAGCCACGTATGCCTCATTCAGCACTTTTAAAAGCGCCCTTCGATGGGTCTCTGAGTTCATCAATAATTCCATGATGGATATGCGAGTCGGTGAGTGTTTTAATTGTTCAACAATGTTGTACTCGTTGTGCTTGATAAATTTGAGGAATTCACTAGCTTCTTCCTCTGTCACAGGCTTGCTTGTTTTTCGCTCAACAACTTTTTCTGAGACGGTCTCCTCTTCATCAGCCTTAGCTTTCCCTTTTCTGACATTTTCTGATGCTTCCGGTGTATAGCATCTCCCACTCCTAGTGAAACCCTCAACACCAGTTATGTCTACGGCAGCCGCAGAGGCGTTGGAAATTGGTGTATCATTAACAGGCTCTGGTGACGCAAATTTGCATTCATACCTCCAAGGTACAGCCTTATCATTCTTGTAGAGGAACGGGTTCGGCACTTCGATAGTCACCATCGGCCTTAGTACCCTTGGTATTTCCCTTATCGGCGAATTTTGGCTTTCCCCATAGTAGATAACCAATGGTTTCGGCTTAACCCATCTTTCAGGGGCCTTTGGGGTTTCTTCGATTACCACATCCATGGATTCTTCTTCCCATTCAGTGGAGAATTCTGCTACGTCGATATCCATTAATTCTTGAATTTTGGCTCAGAAGTCGGAGCATTGGTTAACAGTGTGCCCCACCAAACCTCCGTGATACCTACAGAAGCGTTCAAAATTTGGTTCCAACCCTGAGGATTTCTTCCCCATGTTGACTGGTTTAAACAGCCCGGCCTCAATCATAGCATCCAACACTTTTCCCATATGAGTCCGGACATCCTCAATCCTAGATATTACCCGACAACCTTTTTCCTCCGTTATCACATTTGCTCTTGTTTTCCCATGGTCGGGTAACGGATTTGCAGTAACATTAGGCTCCTCCTTGGTTTTGAAACTCAAAACACCGGCCCTAATTAGGTGTTGCACTCTGTGTTTAAGCGTAGTGCAATTCTCCGTGGAGTGACCCGGGTTGCCTCCATGGTAATCGCAGTTCACGTCTGGGTTGTACCATCGTGGGTATGGGGGTTTCATGGGTTCGAGGAACATGGGTGCCAACAGATGGTTTTGAACTAACTTGAGAAATAGATGGGCGTATGTCATAGGAACCGGGTCAAACTGGGGTCTTTGTTGGATTGGCTGAGGTGTTCTTTGATTAGTGCTCACATTGTTTACTGGACTGGTCGGGTCGGAAGCAGGTACAGATGCTGTGTATACAGGTGCTGGCATGGCTGATGGTGTAAACACTGGCGCTGGTGGTCGATAACTCATTGAATGTTGGGGTTGTGTAGGAGGGTAGGAGTATGGGTTAGGGGGTAACTGTAGGGTCTGTGTGTTGGATAATGGGTATAGCTTTGTGGTGGTCGGTTCTCATATGAAGCCGCTTGCACTTCTCTTTCTTTCTTTTTTGTTGCCCCTACCTTCTTACTGTTGGCGATTTTGTTTCCCTCAATCTTGCCACTTTTTATGGCACTTTCTATCCTCTCGCCAGAAATGACCATAACGGCAAATGTCTTGGTAGCACTGTCGACCAACCTGTTGTAATACGGTCATCGCAGTGTATAGATAAACAACACGGTGGTCTCTTTTTTCTGTCAGAGGCGGTTGTACTTGAGCAGCCAGGTCCCTCCATTTTTGGGCGTACTCTTTAAATCCTTCTCCTGCCTTTTTCTCCATGTTTTGGAGGGATAACCTATCCGGCGCGATATCAGCCATATGCTTGTACTGGGCCAAAAAAGCTCTCGCCAAATCTGTCCAAGTATGAATGCGACTGCGATCTAGTTGGTTATACCATCTTGAGGCTGATCCTTGCAGATTGTCTTGGAAATAGTGAATTAATAATTTGTCATTATGAGTGTGCCCGACCATTTTGCGGCAGAACATGATAATGTGAAATGAAGGGCATTTGGTCCCATCATACTTCTCAAATTCCGGGACTTTGAACTTTGGCGGTATTACCAAATCCAGAACTAAGCTCAGTTCACTAGCATCGACTTTTTCGAAGGCGTCCATCCCTTCTATTGCTTTGAGTCTCTCTTCTAAAATATCATACTTATGCTTTGTCCCAGCATCCTCTATTTGTTCTGTCACGCTTCTTCTCAACTTTTCTTGTTCGAAGGGGTCATCCAAGTTTGGGATGTGGACTGGGTTTGAAGGATGGGTCCCTGGGTTAGATGCGAACTGTCCTTGGGTTTGTTGACCTGTGGGACTTGACGTGCTAATGTATACATAAGGTTGTTCTCCCACTGGAGGTTCCCCTTGTGGGTGCCCATCTTGTGTCACTTGGGCGTGGGTCGGGGTAAAACCCGGTGGGTATAGAGGATCATCGTTATTACTTTCTCGGGGTCAGGGTTCTCCCTTCATCATTGAGCTTTCAGCTGGCCCTTTTCCTCTTATCATACTCATCATCATTTCCATCATCTTGGCCATTTGTTCTCGTGACTCTTCCTGGGACCTTGCTATCTGTTCCCGTAGTTCCTGTTGAGATCTGCCCAGCTGTTTTTGCAATTCTTTCTGTGCCCTTTCCATTCTCTCAATTCTTGTTGCTTGTTCGTTGTCCATGGTCTTTGCGTGTGCTCGTGTATTATACGAGTGTGGAGCATTTTTGTTCGGATACTTTAGTCGGCGCTCAATTTTTATACCTTTGTTCAAATACCTTGGATTAGAACCTTATGATATATTATTCTTTATTCTTTATTAAGTGCATGAACGAATGAAAATATAAATTGATGAACCAATAATTAATTAAGCAAATGAATAAATGGCTAAATGAATGCGTATGAATGTATCGAAAGTATTGGTCTTGGGATAATTCTAACCGAACAGTCTTACATTAAACACTGAATTTCATTACATCAACGATAAAAACGTTGAACTTATTCGTACTGCCTAATAGCCTCGTCCAGGAATTCTAACATTTGTTACCTATGTGTCCCTAATGGAATGACCTGACACCTTAGGTCTTTGGCCCTATCAGCCATTTCTTCAGCTTTCCAACCCGCTTCATGGACCTGAGCCATGATGTGCTCAATGAGGTCATTCCTTTTTAAGCAGGCTTCGGTGGTCATCTGGTGGATGACTTGCCATTCTCTTTCCTTCTCATCAAATGCTCTTAGCAGAGTATCAATGTGACTTTTGTGGTCTCGAAGTGACCCTTCTAATTCTTGTACCTTCCTCCAAAGGGCTTCTTTCTCGGATTGCTGCTCTTTTTCAATCTTCAAACTAGCTTGCAGTCTCTCGTTCTCTTGTTGGCATTTCAATAATTCAGCGGACACAGCAGAATTCATGGCTTCTCTAGCTTGCTTCTCCCGTGAAAGCCTAACAGTTTTGGCTTCCTCTTTCTTGGCTTTATCTTTCCAGTGGTCTCCTCTTTTTTTGAGTTCATCGATTTCTTCTCCCCATTCTTTGGAAGACTTAACGGCCCCTTGATATTTCATTTTGAACCGGAACCTCTTGTTCTCTAAGTTTAGATCCCAGAGATCTTCCTTTGTTATGTCCCGGTCTTTTCTAACATCTTTCAACTTAGCTTCCTGGGCTGAGCCTTTAACCTTCAAATCACTAATTTCTTCTTGGAGTCGGAGGATTTCCTGGTTCATTCGGGCCTTTTTCCTTTTTGAACTCCAATTTTGCTATCTCTAACTCAGATGGTACCTTTTTCGATTGCGGATCCATTTGTGGAACATCTTCCCCATCGGGTGCCAATATTTTGTCGTTAACCCTCTCAGCTCTCCACACCATATAACCTGATGTGACATTATCGGCATACCGAGCCACTTCTATCCGATATGTCTGCCTCCATGCTTCTATAATCTCTCGCACCTGTCTCATATACCCGTATTCCCCATAAGAAAATTCCAACATACCGAGTCCATGAGTCATGGGAGTGAATTGGCAAGATTCGAGCTGCCTTTGCACCATCAGTGGTACGTAACTCACACCCCCCCATATTCCTAACAAAGGAACCCAACCCATGTCTCCATATTTGTACAACATCGGCACGGGACATATCCACGGTGCTCTCCAAGTTATTTCCTCTTTCTTGAGATTTCGGAGAGTGGCAATCCATTGCTTCTCAGTCTTAGTTTCGGGCCATTCTTCCTTTAGAAATTCTTTTATCGGTGCAAACGATTTCCAATATGGGCGAAGTTGGGCCTTCCAAAAATGGCTCTGGATCCATACATATAGAAGTTGTGCACAACCTATGAACCGCTCTTTTCCGGCCCTTCTACAGAAATTCAAGGATCGAATCGTTTCCTCCACAATTGCGGGGGATGGATCTATTTTCTGCCCCAATCTTTCAAAGACATCGAATACGGCTATTTCCACATGTCCCAAGGTCTTCGGGAAGATAACCAAACCATACACGGCCAAAGCGAAAATATCTCGGGCTCTGTCCTTACTTGGGTAACTCTGAATCAAGGCTCGTAGAACATCCCACAAGACGCATTCACTTTTTTCTTTCTTTACCACATGGCTCTCGACCCAGCTCATATTCACGCCTAAGATCTTGGCTATCTTTTTCTTGGACCCCGATTTTTTTTGTATTTTTTAAATAAATTCGATCTGGGATGGAATGCTCGATACAAAGCAGGACCGAGTATTCTTCGATGATGGGAGTCATGTCTTCTTGGTTGAAGGTGAAGCAGCGATATGCCGGGTTCCAAAATTCTACTATGGCTCGGATTAACCCATCATCGACCTTAACCGGGATTAATAGTGCTATGTCCTTGTATAGTTGAGTGAAAACTTCTTTTTCTGCGGTGCTCCATTGGTTCCATATACTTATCAACCCGCTGAGATCATTGTGTCGGATAACAAGGTCGACCTTGTCCGGTAGTGTTGACACATAACCTTTTTTTAGACAATCCACATTCTTCTCCTGTGCTTTTTCTGAACGTTCTCTAACCACTGCATGTTTCTCGACCATTGAGACAACTTGTTCTTCCATGAAGGACCCTTCGGTTGAAAATTATCCTGATACCAAAGACTTTCGACGTGTATGGATGATAACAATGATGCATGACAAAAGAAAGAAATGAATTAGTAGGGAAATGAATCCAAAAGTATGAAGTAAATTAGTGCAGAAATGAATTCAAAGGCGCGACACATATTATGCATGGTACAACAGTTATTTGTCCCCAACACTACTTAGGCGTCATGATGCCTCCGGGGTTAGGTATTGAATTTATTACGGGCAAAACGATGTACGTTCATCATCGCCCGATTCATGAAACTAGTTCGGGGTGAAAAGTAGATAGCAAAAGATTGGAAGCATTCCTCCATGTGTACCTAGTTCTGGTACATTTAACGAAAATTCGGCATGGCTCTACCTAGGTTTGACTTTGTAGGGTTCTCTATATGCGGTTTGGTTGAATTCTAAAGGCCCCAAATTGTTCCTCATTGTCGCCCGTAAGGGCTAGTAAGGCACCCCGATTCGAAGAACAGGTTCAATTTGTTAGAGTATTTATTCATTAGCCCATGCGGATAGTTAATCACGAAGGCATAGGAATATCATACTCCGGAAGTGTTTCGCTAGCCCATGCGGATTGTTAGTCACGAAGGCATAGTTTACTTTACTTCCACTTAAAAAGGACGAAACTCGGGTATAGAGTTTATGTTATGCGAATGCAAGTGTAGTGTGTGAGGAGGAACAAACAAACCTTTTATCACCTACTCTATAACCCATATTTCGAATACCCCGATAATATACCAAGGCAAAGAATAAAAAATGTAAGATAATAATTTAATCAAAGAGCAACAATAATATATAAAATTAAGTAACCAAAGAACAATAGTAATGTATGCACATGAATATGGACATATTTAAAAATATTTTATTATTTTCAAAATTCTCTTTATTAATAAAAATATGGGAATTAAAATTAAATATCAATTAAACCAACAAAACCGAGACTTTGATAACACATGATCAATTTTAGGCCTGACTCTCTTGTGGGTCCCCAGCGGAGTCGTCAAGCTGTCATAACGGTTTTTCTAACCGCTAGGACAATTTTTGAAAAAAACAAAATGGAGTCGCCACCAATCTTTTTTGCTAGGTGTGATTGGCCACCTATTAAAAATCAGTTTTAGTAAAATATTTTAAAATTAATTAAAACACTTTTTTAAAACCAATTTCGAAGTCTGCGCTTTAAACCAGAGAAAAAAAAAACAAAATCAGGTTCGATAGTCGGTTACGTGCGGGGAAGGATTAGCACCCCCGCGTCGCCCATTTAGAGAACGGTACCATTTAATCACGTGTTATCTTAAATCTTGGTAAAAATTGGTTTTTAATTTTGGGTATTTAAAAATTAATCCCCTTTGAAATGATTGTGTCATTTGTGAATGAACCGGACCTTATTAATGCAAAATTTTTCATATTTCCCGACAGACCCGGCAAAGCATTGAAAGTTTTTTTTACTCATTTTGAAATTCTCCGAATCACTTTTTCTTTTAAAAAAAAAAGAATATTTCGTTATTAACGATAATTTATGGTATCCTCCCCGGCAGACCCAGCAGAGAACCCATAAATTAACTTAACTCGAAAATAATCTTGTTTTGTTAAAATCATTATTTTTATAAAATAATTTAAAAATGAACATGCTAATTATTAAAATATAAATATAATTTAAGCAAAATTCATAATCATTGAAGAATGGTAAACATTTTAATTTCAACACGGTACACATGGCATTGCAAAGAATTCATGGCATTCCTACGGAAAATTCGTACGCATAGCATTATAGCGATCAAGGTCAAGATGACAAATATAACTCTTAATTATTAAATAACTTAATTATGAAAGGAGCAAAAAGTGTACGTATTTTTTTAATTTTTTATTATATTTTTTGATAATTATTGATGAAACCTGTAATACAAATGACGTACATCAAAATATTTTACCGAACTTCCCGGCAGACCCGGCAAAGTTTTGGAAATATATCTTCTCGCACGATACATACCTAACTTTCTAATCCCCCCGGCAAACCCGGCAAAGACTTATAGTTAAGTCGTTTGACCATGTATTATTTTTAAAAGTCGGTTTAAGGAACACAATAGTGGTATTTAAAATTGGCGTTCTTGGTCATTTGTTTATTTTCAAAAAGGTATCACATTTTTTTTTAAATAAAAGACATTTTTCATTTTCACTATTATTATTTTTTATTATATATATATATATATTTTTATCTTTCATTTTCACTATTGTCATTATTTTTATTATTGTTGTTTTTTATCTTTCATTTTCACTTTTATCCTTGTTTTTTTTTTTATATTTTTTTCATTTTCATTTTTATTATTATTATTATATTCATTTTTCATTATTATTTTTTTTTATCTCTCTCTCTTTTTTTTTTAATCTTTCATTTTACTTTTATCATATTTTTTATTATATTTTTTTTTTTATTTTTTCACTTTTATCCTCTTTTTTTATATATTTTTTATTTTTACTATTATCATGATTTTTTATTATTATTTTTTTTACTTTCATTTTTACTAATATCATATTTCTTATTTTTTTTTTCATTTTTACTACTATCATATATATATATATATATATATTTTTACTTTCATTTTTACTAATATCATATTTTTCATTATTTTTTATTATTTTTTATTATTATTATTATTTGTGTTTTATTATAGTCTTTTTTTTTTAAAAAATAAATATATATATGCATAAAACAAAACATTCGGGTCGGGTCCATACGCGGACCCATGAACGGGTCCCGAGACCCGACCCGTTAAAACCCCCAACCTAAAAAAAAATTTGGGTCGGGTCCACACGCGGGTCCTGGGACCCGACCCGCTAGAGGTCTATTTAGGGACCTCTTTTTTTTTAGGTTCATTTTAAACGGTTTCAAAAAAAAAAGTTTTTTTTTTCCTTTTACCTTTCTCTGAACTCTCCCACACCGATCACCCCCGTCGCCGTCTGTTTCGCCGTGCCGGAGCTCTGGTGAGCTCCAAAATCCTCACCTAGCCTCGGTTTGGTCTCGCCTCTTCGGTTTCGGGCTTCGTTTTGCCTGGATCGGAGTCGAACTCCTTAGATCTAGGAAGAGACCTTTCGACTGCGAGGTCTCCGATCTAGCCTAGATCGGTACCGGTTTGAGTACGATCGTTCTCCGACGATCTTCACTGTTCTAAACTCCTTCGCAAACGGTTCGAATCGTTTTCGAATCCATTTTTTTTTGTTGTCATTTTTTTTGTTGTTGGTTTTTTGTTTGCGATTGTTTTTTTTTTTTTTTTTTTGCAGGGATTCTTCCATCTTTTTTTTTTTGGGGTTCGAGGGTTTTATGGGAGGGGTGCCGTGTACGCTGGGGTTGGCTGTTGGTGGCGTAGAGGCCTGGGTTAGGTTCGAAAGGGATAGTTTGTGTAGGGTGTTCGTGGCTAGGGTGGCTGGAGGGTTCGATTTTGGGGGGTGGCGTGTATGGGGAAAAGGCTAGGTCCGAATGGGGGATTGTGTAACTAGGGTGGCTTGGGTCGGAGCCACTGGTGGCCTGTTTTTGGGTGGTGGCGTGTTGCTTGTTTTGGGGTGGCTTGTTGACTGTAGGGGCTAGGGTGGCAGGTGGCGGCGGCGGCAGGGGAGGCTGGTGTAGGGGGGCTAGGGTTGCTAGGATTTCCAGGTTATGGTTTGGGAATGGGCCTGCTACCGGGTTTGCTAGGATTTCCAGGTTAGGGTTTGGGAATGGGCCTGCTTGGTAGCAGGCCCTGTTGGGCCCAAAATGAGAAGGGCCTTAACAGGCCTTGTTGGAGGCCAGCAGGCCTGATTTGGCCTGCTTGGCCAGCAGGCCCGAAGGGCCCTGGGTGGGGCCTGCTAAATAGCAGGCCCTGTTGCAAATGGCTCGGGTCGGATTCGGATCCGACCCAGGCTAAAAACAATTGTTACAAATACTTACACATGTTTCATTTGTGCCGTCCATATCTCTTCAATAATTGCCAATAGGCAGTTCAATTGTTTTTAAATATTAAAAAAAAAAAAGTTCCATAGGAAAGTTATGAGATAAGTTCATATGGCCAAGAAAAGAAACAAGAAATGGGAAGAAAAAAAAATTTATTCGCCGAAAAGGAAATGGAGAAATAAGTTTCTTTAGTAAAAGCACAATATTTTGAATTTGAAACTCTCTCAATTCTCAAAAAATTTAGTGTTGTGGCAAATAGATAATTTCTGATTACGTGATCTTATTTCAGATCAGTGAATCAAAATCGGATTCATCATCAAACAATCCTATAAATTATTTAATTTCGCATTTATTATAGATTATTTACGTGATAATTTTTGATAAGCTCATAAAATACACATTTTATGTATTTTCTATTCTTAGTTTTAGTTATGTTTTCGATCTTTATTTAGATTACTTATATTATGTTTTTGAATTTTAGGTATATTTAGGAGAATGAAGTGAAAATATGTCAATAATGATGGTAAAGTGCTTACAAAATCATAATCACAAGATGGAAAAAGACTTGGGAGTCAAAAAGATCAAAATCTGGTTGCAAAGCAAGAGGACAGATTTGACCCCTGGAGCTTGTTTCTAGGAAAACGTGATGTTAAATTTCTTATTTAAACGTGATGTTAGGTTAAGGGTGATTTCAAAGCCCTAGACATTTTTTGTAATTGATTTTCATATTCTATCTATTATTGGTTTTCTATCAAAGTTGCTTATGTTCTTCTATAAGAATTGTTCATGATGTTGTCTTGATTTGTTTAGGTGGCCCACTAGATAGATCTTGATAATTATCTACTGCTAGTTTAAGAGTTTCGATACGTAGCTTATCTTGATTTCTATTTAATAGTGGCAATTTGTGGTGAATAATTATGTTAAAGTTTTCACTAATTGCAAAGTGGAATATAATCTAAGTTAAATGAATCCATATTTATGTGTTTGTTGCTTAGATCAACCTATCTTTCTCATCTTAAAACTGCTATCACTTTGAATCTATAGATGTTTATCTTAGGTTATTTGATATTAGAGATTAAGTAGTGGCGTTTGTTATGCTTAACGACGAACTAAGGAAGGATTGGGGTAACACGGAAGATTGTTATCTACGGTTGTTAACTTTGATAGATCATTGATATTGATAGGTCTGGAATTGATTCTTAGAATTGTCTAATGGTGGAGAATGAAACTTTAACCATACTTTATCATATTTGATTACCTCTCTTTATTTATTTACTTGCTTGCTTTGTATTTTCTTGTTTATTTTAGTTTTAAAATTATTTAAAAACCCCATTTTTCCTTTGTTTTTCTTGAATTTAATTATAAACCAATAATTTATAAATTAAAATTCAATCCCTGTAAATTCGACCTTACTAACTACTATACTTATAATTGATATTTTTAGTACAAAATTAAATAAAAATATACTATTTTGAGTGCATCAATCTTCATTTTAAAACTAAAGTAATTAGGTCTTAAGTAGGATCTAAACCATGAAAACTAGACTTTAGGACCCAAGACCGATAATTTGCCACTGGAAGCCCTATTATTCCTTAGGGATATTCTGGCACTAATAATAAAAATCCATTTTTTATTCATTGTGGAAACTTAAAATACAAAACCAACATAGCTTTCATTATTAAATTAGAATAACCCTTATTTCATCTCACAAAGTATTATTTATTTATAGAAAAATTATCTAATTAAGTTGAAAACTATATATAGCCTAATTTTAGACACCACAATAAACTTTAAGACTAGATTGAGCTTTTTGACCATCCTCGGAGTAGCAGAATCCCAAGAATTCAGCGTAATCAAAGGGCTTATAGAGCACGGGGTGTGCTTCATCCACTAGCTCCTCTGGTGCCTTTATTATGTTACCTCCTTTTGGGACTGAAAACAGTCCAAGCGAGTACCTTGGCTTGTCTCCGCTCATCATCACGCGATGATAAGTAGCGTTCAATCGCCCATTTAACCATGCCTGCAACATTATCACACCAACTTAATTTATGTACAGTCATTGTTTTTCTTTTTTCACTTCTCAAATTTATTGCATATATTTAATTGTTAAAGAATGAACTCCAGAAAGGAACTTTCCTTTAGTTACAGGTTAAAGTCTATCCTATTTTTCTATAATATTAAAAGTCATTGCATTACATTTCTAGTAATACGGGTTTTAATAAAATATATAAAAAAAATACTATATTATATAAAAATGTTCATAGATCCGGTAGTGTCATCAAGTTGACATTTTTAACAGTTAAGCTTAGGTTTTAGCTGGCCCTTCTATATATGTAGTATTTTATGATCAAAATAATGATTTTTTTATTCTAAATTTTCACAATATAAATTAAAATTAAATAAAATATATCATTTAAGACCAACTAGATCAAGTTATAATCTAAAAATCTAAGTCCAAATTTGGCACAATTCAAGTCAAGTCTATGAGCCTGGATGGTAAGCTCTGTTGTTAGACACCTCTACTCGAATATCTAGTGTGTGTAGTGTTTACTTTAACATAATATATAACTAATTAGCCTATACATGTTAATTATAAGTGGTCTATATATATGATGCAAAGCTAAATCATAAAAATATGAATTCCAATAATTTTGTTAGCTTTTTTTTTTTTTTTTTTTTTTTTTTTTTTTAACGAATTCATCAACAGCAGCAACTGGAAGAAACTTACATGGAGAGATTCCCCAATGGTGACAATGAAAGAGTCTTTGGAGGGTTTCGCATCGATCCATTCTCCGTTTTTGCTCTGTACCCACAACCCATTAACCTCATTTTGGTACAATAAGGTCACTATGTTCTTGTCTGTGTGAGCTTTTAGTCCAAGCTGTGTTTCAGTGGTTTTTGGCCCTTCATATTTCATTACCCTAAGAAGGTAGTCCGTGGAGTCCATGTGCTCATCCATATATTTCTCAAGATGGAAACTCTCTAATATCATTCTTCTTATCATTCGATCTAACTCCGATAATTGCTTTGAGAAGGATTGTATAGTTTTGCTGTCAATAATAAGTAGAGGTGTTACGGACCAGCATATATATACTATATGTCTGTCGATAGAATATTAGATTTTAAATTTTAATGATCAAAGTTGTTCAAATTTTGATAATCTCAAATACCAAATTATATATATGGATAAAAAACATATAATAAGAAATAAGTATATGTATATATAGACTATGCTATTTGGTGGAAAAATATGTAAGTTGCATTATTTAGCTGACAATATGTATGGTACTATTTTGGTTTTATGCCAAATGAAGAGTTTGACGAGAAATTACTGGAAAATTAGGTATAAGGAAATTTATGAACCTGAAACTTGTATTTCCTTGAGGCCAAAATGTAGTAGTCTGGGCTTCAACTTTTTCAATAACGTCTGCATCATCAATGCCCATGCTCTCAAACAATGGTACTTGAGGGTGTTGGCCAATATACCCATGAAAAGGGAATTTGGAAACATTGCGAGTTTTGATTTGTAAAGGGAGATCAAAAAGCTCTTCCATGGCTCCAAACATTGCCTTCCGAATCTCGAGAGGGATCTTGTCGAACAAAGCCTCAAAGCAACCGTACTCTTGAAGGGCTTGTTGGACTTGCTCTTTCACTAAATCCCACTCATTGGTGCCCGGTTTTAGGTCTGACTTAGTGAAATCAATGACTGGAAGCTTTAGATGTGTTTCGGAGCCCATTTCTGATCTATAAAGCACAATGAAGGTTTTTCTTTTTTCTTTTTTGCGACTAGTTCGTTGTGAAGCTTTTTCATGTAAATGACCCAACTTATACACAGCTCTAGCCAGAGATGCGTGTATCCCTATGGGCACATGAATGATCAAGAAATTGTCGTTTTAATTTCAAGAATTCCTTTACAAAAAGATACTTTGAATGTACTCTGTCCAGCCAAGTTTACTTATGTAACCCTTATTTTATTGCGGTTTTGAATTATGAATCACGTTTGACGCTTGATAAATTAATAATAAAAATACTTCTAGTAAATAAAATTTGTTTGGAGGCAGCATATTTTCAGGACCATCACGTGATTTCTTTTTATTGGTATCTTCTTTTCAGGGGTAAGACTCAATTAAGGTGGATTTGTATTTAAGGTAACAACATGAGATCGTTGCTATATGTGTCGTGTAGGAACCCCACAAATTTTAACTTGGGTAAATTTAAAAAAATCTCTCAATAGTCAAATAATTATTAAATTATTTAATAGGTAAAAATTATTTAAAAAAGTGAAATAAAAAAATTAAAAATTGTTAAGAAGGATATTGTAAAGACAAAATTACTTTTAATGAAAAATCTTTTTTTTTCTTTCTCCTCTTATTAAAAAATATTATTTTTTTAAAATTTTAATTAAAAATAAATTTTAAAAAAAATAAAAAAGTATTATTTTTAAATTTTAAAAAAAAAATTAGAAATATTATTGTTATTATTTATTTAAATTTTTTAATTAAAAAATAAAAAATATTTAAATATTTAATTTTTAAAATTTAAAAAAATATTTTTTTAATTAAAAAAGTAAATTAAAAAATAATAGGAGAAGTGAGGATAATGTTTTTTTTTATCAAGGGTAATTTTGTCCTTACAATTTTCTTCTTAACAATTTTTTATTTTTTATTTTTTTAAATAATTTTTTTATATTATATTATTTAACGATTATTGTATTGTTGATGGTATGTTTTTCAAATTTACTCTTTTCATGTTTAAGTGAATTATTGATTGGATTTGTAGTAAGAATCTTTCTTATCAGTTACCATATAACGATGCAATGCATTTAACTAAAAATAATTATTTTTAGTAAAATATATATTTTTTTCGAAACGTGACATGTATTAATTTTAAATTAACTCGCGAGTTAACGTGCGGACCAACGTTTTATATATCATTTAAAATAAAATAAAATTTAAAAGCTAAAAATAATTAATAAAATAATTTATTTTTTTAATTTATCTTTTCGAACGGATCGGGTATGGAGGATCTTAAATCAATCCATGAGTTATCGTACAGACCAAACCTTTTAAATATATTATTTAAAAATAAAATATAAAAAAAAAACTTAATACTAAAAATTTAAATATATATATATATATAAAAGGACCCACCAATTTTTTTTTGTATTATAAAGTAAGACAAAATTGTCTTTAAGATATTTCAAAAAAAGTTCCTTGAGTCTTAAGGACTCGAAAATTAAATGTAGTAGATTGATTTGCTTTAAAAGAAAATTAAATGATGTATTTAAAAATGTTGGTCTATACGTTGACTTACGGATCGATTTAGGATCCATACCCGACCTGCTCCAAAACAAAGAAATTTATTTTATTAATTATTTTTATTTTATTTTAAATGATGTATTTAAAGGGTTGGTCAGTATGTTAACTAGCAGATCGATTTAGGATTCGTACCTGACCAGCAAGAAAAAAAGTTAAAAAAAGAAAAAAAATTATTAATTATTTTTTAATTTTAAATTATGTATTTAAAAGGGTTAGTTCGCATGTTGACTCACAGGTCGATTTAGGATTCATACCCGACATGATCAGGAAAAAATAAAAATAAAAATATTTTATTAATTATTAATTATTTTAAGTTTTTAATTTTTATTTTCTAAATGATGTATTTAAAGGGGTTGGGTCTGCATGTTGACTCCCGTATCGATTTAAGATCTGTACCCGACCCGCTTGGGAAAAAAACTTACAAAATAAAATTTATTTTATTAATTACTTTTATTTTAATTTTAAATGGTGTATTTAAAGGTTTGGCACATACGTTCACTCGCAGATCGATTTAGGATCCAAAATCAACCCGCTTGAAAAAAGCATTAAAAACATTATTTTATTAATTATTTTTAGTTTTTAATAATTATTTTATTTTATTTTATTTTATTTTATCTTACTTTATTTTATTTTATTTTAAAATGATGTATTTAAATACGTTGATCCGCACATTGACTCGCAGATCGTTTTAGGATATGTATCCGACCCGCACGGAAAAAAAGTTAAAAAAAAAAATAAATTTTATTAATTAGTTTTTATTTTAATTTTAAATAATGTATTTAAAAGGGTTAGTCTGTACGTTGACTCGCGGGTCGATTGAGAATCCATACCCTATCGGCTCGGGAAAAAGTTAAAAAATTTATTTTTATTTTAAATGATTTATTTAAAGGGTTGGTCCGCACGTTGACTCACGGGTCGGTTTAGGATCCGTACTCAACCGACTCCGGAAAAAAGTTAAAAAAAAAGTTAAAAAAAAGTTAAAAAAAAAGTTAAAAAAAAAGGTAGATCCGCACATTGAGTCGCGGGTCGATTTAGAATCCAGACCCAATCCGCTCGGGAAAAAAAGGAAAAAAAGAAAAAAGAAAAAAAGAACTTGCTGCTAATCTATGTGAGAAAATCGATCTTAAGAGAGAATAAAATACACACCACAATTTTATTTTCTTATTTTTTACCTCGTATAAATAAAAATATACTGCATGCAATAAAGTCTAAATATTTATATATATATTTATAAATTTTAAAAAATGCATTTATATTACGTAATTTATAAATAGACAATTACCATAAATTTAATTTTCATAATTAACAAAATATTATTACAATTTGAAAAAAAAAATTAAATAAAAAGTATTATTTAATAAAATATAATTTAAATTTAATTTATTACTATTATTAATTAATAAAAAAATTTAAAAGTACCCTTGCGAAGCAAGGTTTTTTTTTCTAGTTTCATTTATGAATCTGTGGGAGTACAACCTGTTTGTATAGCAGGTACAATCATTTCTGGACAATGTTCAATCCAAATTTTTTCCCCTTGGATTTGTACCATGCCTAGCTAATAAATGAGAAACTTCATTCCCTGGTCTTGCTATGTGCCTCACATTACAATTATGAAAATTTTGCATTTTCAATCTTGCTTCATCAATTATAGTTCCAATTGGAGACAAATCTCTTTCCTTTGATTGAAGTTGTTTGATTATTTGTAGAGCATCACCTTCGAGTATTATCTTTGTGAATCCCATTGCATGTGCAAATTGCAAGGCTTTTGTTGTTGCATATGCTTTTACCAGCAACGCACTAGTTACATCAGGGATATTATTGGCAACTGTTGCTAATACAACACCTTCCCCATTTCGGATCACCACTCCTATACACCCTGTATCAAAGTTAACTTCAAAGAAATCAGGGTTTGGTGGTTCCCAGACTTGTTTTTGTTTAACTCCAGTTGTCGTTCAACTTGTGCTGCATTATAATCTGAGGCGTATTTCTGCACAAACATCATAGTATCTTGCACACCTCTGCATTGTCTTCCATGAAGCTCCGTATTTCTTTCACCCCATATTATCCAAATCGTGAGCATAAACAACTGAAATTTAGTCGGATCAATGGTTTGACAGACCTGCTTCAGCCAATCAGTAGTGTCAGGATACTCATTAGTGTCAGGTGTCCAACTGAAACCAAGATGTGACCAGATGTTAGAAGCACATGAACACTCTCGTATTGCATGTATAACAGATTCATTGGCCTCATCACATCTAAAGCATACTTTATTTACATCTAGTCCTCTTCTGTCCAAATTAATCATCACTGGTAGTCCTCCATAATATATTCTCCAGAGCTACACCTTGACTTTAGTTGGAACCTCGCTTGTCCAAATACGCTTCCATACTACTCCAGTCCTTGCATTAGGTTCAGCATTGTCTCCAAGTGGTCCTTCATGCAGGTGGCTTAGTAACAGTTTGTATCCAGTCCTGACCGTATATAATCCTTTGTTATCATAGTGCCAGACTAGCTCATCTGGGGATCCCAACTTACTAATCGGCATTTCACAAATCATCTTGACTTCTGGAGGTGAGAATATTCTACTTATTAAATCTTTTCTCCATTGCATTGTGGTTGAGTCTATAAGTTCACTGACTAAACTGTCTTCTCCCCAATCTCCTTGTGGCGAATGAATCATGAAAGAGTTTGGATTTGGTAACCACTTCTCCTTCCATATTTTAATGCTTTGCCCGTTTCCTACTCTTCATCGAATGCTTTTCTCTAACAAATCCTTTGCCCCTCAAATGCTCCTCCAAGTGAAGGATGGATTTTGTCCCAGTCTTGCCTTTAAAAACGGAACATGTGGAAAATATTTAGCTTTGAGTACTCGATAAGCCAGAGTGTTTTTTTCCTTCATCAAACGCCATCTTTGGTTGGCCAAAAGAGCCTTGTTGAAACAATCCATTTCTCAAAAGCCCATGCCTCCTATGTACTTTGAATGGCACATGTCTACCCATTTTCTCCAATGTATACCCCTCTTGTCCTTGTTATGGCGCCACCAATAGTTGCTAAGAATGGAGTTTATTTCATTGCATAGAGTCTTTGGGAGTTTAAATACGTTCATGGCATAAAAAGGAACTGCATACAAAATAGCTTTTATGAATACTTCACGTCCTCCTTGAGATAAGCATCTGCTACTCCATCCTCGTATTTTGGTCTGAAGCCTTTCTTTAAGTTCTCGGAATGCCTATTTTCTCTCTCTACCGGCCATTGTGGGTAACCCCAGGTATCTTTCTAGACTGGATGTTGCATGAATGTTAAATATGCTATGTTGTTCATTTTTTCATAGTTGCAGTCATGTTGCCACGGAAGAACAAAGCTGATTTGTCAAAATTAATCTTCTTGCCAAAGCTTTCTTCATAACACTGTAGCAAGTACCTCATCTTTTCACTTTCGCTACTAATTGCCTTGGCAAACAGCAGGCTGTCATCCGCTAAGAATAGATGAGTAACTCTCGGCCCATATCTACTTGCTCTCACTCCATGTAGCAGTCCCTCTCTCTGGGCTTTAGCTAGCAAGGCAGATAAACCTTCACTGCAAATCAAAAACAAATAAGGAGATAACAGGTCTCTTTGACGGAGCCCTCTCCCTGGGAAAAATTTATCCATGATGCATCCATTAACAATAAGTGAATATGAGACTGAGGTAACACAATGCATTATGATATTAATCCATCTATCATGGTACCCCATTTTTTTCATCATAGCCCATAAGAAGGACCATTCCACCCTATGCTTTGCTCATATCGAGTTTAAGGGCTAAATATCCATCTTTACCATGCTTTCTGGATTTCAAGGTGTGAAATAACTCATATGCAACTAATACACTGTCAGTTATCAGTCGACCAGGGACAAATGCACTCTAAGTCTCACTGATGCAAATGGGAAAAACATATTTAAATGTATTAACCAATACTTTTGCTATAATCATATAGAGAACATTGCTAAGGCTAATAGGTCTAAATTGGTGATGTGTTTTGGGTCTTTTGTCTTAGGAATAAGCACAACATGAGAATGGTTAATCAATGACAGGTCTGTTCCTTCATTTAGAAAAGAAAGACGGAAATTAATCATATCATGTCCAATAATATGCCAATTTTTTTTTTTTTTTTTTTTTTTTTTTATAGAAAAGAGCAGGCATACCATTTGATACTGGTGCTTTGGTTGGGTGCATTTGCTTTATTGCTAAAAGAATCTCTTCAACTTTGAATTCTGATAAAAGGAGATTGTTTATTTCATTAGTGGCTCAGGTTTCGACTGCCTCAAGCATATAATCAAGTTGGCTTGTTCCTTGAGATTGAAAAAGTTGTCGACAGTAACCTGTAGCAATCGCCTTAATTGATTCCTCATCATCACACCATTCACTAACCTCATTCTCCAGTCCTCATATAGCATTAAATCCTCTTCTCTGGGTAGCCTGTAAATGAAAGAGTTTTTGTCTCCTTCTCTGAACCAACTGAGGTGAGATCATTGTGCCCGAAATAATTCTTCTTGTTCAAGTAAAGTGTTCACTTGATTTCAGCTACTTTGTTCCTTCATCAGGGTGGTTGTATTCATTGGGTCATCTCTGAGGTTTTTTAGTTCTTCCATCAGTCCATCAATTTTACCCCTTCTATCCTGAAGTCGTCTCTGTTGCCACTATCTAAGGTGAGATTCCGTATTATCCAGCTTCTCCATAATATTCACGCTTTCTTTACTTTGCCACGCTTTCATGATTTCCATTTCAGAATCCTACTCCTTCACCCACATGGCTTCAAAGTGTTTTCTGCTCTCTTTTTTCCCTTGTCATTTTGGTGGTTGTTTCTCAATTGTATTAAGTAAAATTGGATAATGATCCGAAATCGGTGCTGCCATATGATAAACACCATACATAGGAGACAATGATACCCAGCTACTAGTTGCCACCGCTCGGTCTAGCATCTCTTTGACATTATTGTCTTCCCGATTACCTCGTTCCCAAGAATACCAGGCGCCTATAAATCCAATGTCTTCCAACCCACTGTCTTCCAAAGCCTCCTTAAATGCTGCCATTTGAGTTTCTCTCCTCAAGCCACCCCCTTATTTTTTCATGACTCCACATGATTTCATTAAAATCACCTAAGCATATCCACGGTTTAGATGATCTTGTTGCCAAATTCCAAAGTAACTTCCATGAATCTCGGCGTCTTTGCATATCTGGTTCTCTATAAAATCCTATCAGCCTCCATTCCTCCGTATCCTATTCTCCTTCAACCTTCATATCAATAGGGTTTTTTGAATAATTGAGAAGTTTAAGGTTAACATCCTCCTTCCATAACATAGCCATTCCTCCACTACTATTGTAGACACCTAATTTTGTTCGGACCACTAAAACAAGTATCTTTTTTGTCTAAACTGATGTTTCAGAATGCAAAAAAGCTTTTCTCATCCTACAGGTGGTACTCCGAGACTTAGTCTAAGAAAACAGACATAAAAAGTCAATCTTGAAAAAGTCAATCCCAGAAAGTCAACCCCAAAAGGTCAATTACTAAAAAAGTCAAGCCACTTTCAAAATCAAGATTCAATGTTCAATTGAAAAATGGTGAAAGAATTTTGATAATCCGAGGTCTACATTGAAAGATATGGAGTTCGAAAGTTGGGTTACGGAAATTCAGTAGAAAGGAAACCTTAGTTCAGAAAATTTGGGGAAAAATGCTTAAACGATCAAATTGGTCAAAATTGGAGGTTCCAAATGAAAAATAAGCACTGATTACAGGTAATGAAGAGGCTACTTGGAAGAAAAACTGAAGGAAAAATTAATTCGAAAGAAAACCGAGAATTAGGGTTTTTGCTGGATTTCGGTTAAATTGGAAAAAATTGCAAAAATAGCCCTATTCGGTAAAACTAAAACCGATTTTATAAAATATTTTAAAATTAATTAAAATATTTTTAAAACCAATTTCAAGTATGCGTTTTAAACCAGAGAAATCAAAGAAATGGGTTCGAGACTCGGTTACGTGTGGGGAAGGATTAGCACCCCCACAACGCCCGTATAAAATGGTACCTTATTAATCGTGTGTTATCTCAAGTTTCGATAAAAATGTCGGTTTTAAATTTAGTATTTCAAGTTAATTCCCAATTTAAAGAAAAATAATTCCATTTTAAATTGGAAATGATCCGGAATTTATAAATTCAAAATTTTCCTATATTCCCCAACAAACGTGGAAAAATATAGAAATTTTTATTAGTTTGAAATTTTTTTGAATTATTCTCATTTTAAAGAAGATATTCCGTTATTAATAATAATTGATAATATCCTCCCCAGCAAACCCGGCAAAGAACTCATGAATTATTTTAACTCGAGAATATCTTTATTTTATTGAAAATTATTACCTTTTTGAAAATATTTAAAAAAATATGAATATGTATGACATAAATAAAATGACATAGCAAAGTCTAAATAATATAATGCAACCTAAATTATGATATAATTTAAATGTCTTAGCATATTCTAAATGAAATGAAATATCCTATGTTATATGATATATTTTAAATGAAATGACCTACGTAACATGATATATTCTATATGAAATGTAATATCCTAAGTTATATGATATATTCTAAATGAAATAAAATATCCTAAGTGACATAATATATTCTAAATGAAATGAAATGACCTAGGTAACATAATATATTCTACGTGAAATGAAATGACCTAGGTAAGATAATATATTCTATATGAAATGAAATAATTTAAATGACATGGCAAATATAAATGATATGGCATATAATCTAAATGACATGAAATATAAAATAATGCTATCATATAATATGCATGAAAATAAAAATAAAAATAAAAATGCATGAACATAGCATATGCTAAATAATATGACAAAAATAACTAAATAAAAAGCATAGGATATCATGAGATATTCAAAAACCATATAACAAATAATATAATATCAAAAATTCAAATCAAAGATAATAACACCATCATGAAAATTAAACATAGTGTAAATTACATATTATATAATATGCATGAATATGGAAAATGCAATGCATGAGGATGTATTTTTTCCTTTAATTAAGCAAATCCGTATATCTAAAAAGATATCCGGCTACCTTAGGAAAATATATCAAATTAAATATTCTAAAATCAAAATACTTTGTGATTGTTTGAAAACAATTTTGAAAAGCTTAGATTAAAAATAAAAACTTAGCTAAACCCTTTTTAAATGGCTCTAATTTCCTAAGTTTTAAAATCCCCAACTTGACCACCCTTAACTCGAGACTTAAAAAATCATTTTTAGAGTTTAAAAAGGCTTAGAAACTACCCTAATTCAATAGCTAAACTTCCTAATCAGCCCCTTCTAAGTAACTTAACCAAAATAGAAAAATGATTTTCCTTCAAATTCAATTCTAACTCCACTGTCCAGTTTTAAAGCACGATTTTTTACCCTATTTTTAAAAATTCCAAAAATATAAAAAAAAGAAAAATATTGGAGACTCAGAACATGTAAAACTACATGGAAAAAAATTAGCTTAATTTTCGGATTAAAAATGACTTCCCAAAAAAATCGGGAAAGTACGAGTATTGGGTGAAAAAATTGTTTTGCCAAAACACATTATTTTGCCTTTGATAAAATCATTTAAGAATCAAAGTAAAAATATTAGAGACTCTCTAAATGACTCACAAACAGTAGCTAACACTTTTGAAAAGTTAGGCAAAAAATTGGCTAAGTAAAAAAAAAAAAATCACAAAGGTAGAATAATCAATTTGACAATTCTTTAATTTTCCACAAGTATGCTCAAGAGAGTATGACTTTGAACCATTGATTGGCCTAAGTCATAAGTCAAGTGGCAAGGACATGAAATGCATGAAAAATACAAAAAATATATGCATGAAATGCATGATTTAAAAGCTAAATGACATGAAAAATGCATGGCATCAATAAAATAACCTAGACCTAAATGAACTTGCATGACATTTAATGCAACCTAAGTCTAAAATGCATGAATATGCATGGCAAAACAAACCAATCCTAAACCTAAAATATGTATGGCAATAACACAAACTTATGGCATGCTTAAACAAAATACTCAACCAAATATCATGAAAATGCAAACCTATCAACTAACATAACAAAAATGCACACACAAAGCATACAATATGAGGTGGCCGAATAGTCTCATGCTTAAAATGAGCATGGCATTTTCACAAACACATGATATACTAACATGCTTAACTAAAGAATAACACTCAAATCATGAAAATATAAAGTAAAGGCATGAAAACCAATAGGCAGGCATTTTCACAAACACATGGATTACAAAACATAAACAAACATAAACATTTTGAAAACAGAAAATCAAAAATGCAAGACAAGTAAAATAAACATGATAACAAGATAATAAACTAAAAAAATAGAAACAAGCAAGCAACCAAATTAACACAAGCTTTATATCTATGTATTTGAAGAAGATTTAAAGCATCAAAACTTGTTAAACATCAAGAATAACATGAAATAAAGAATACAAACAGCAACTACCCAAAAATCAGACCATTCGGCCACCCCTATAACAAAAGAGAAAAAAAAAATTCAAAGCTTTTTCCCAAGAAAGTATGAAGTAGAACTTGAAGAAGAATACTAAAAAAACTTATTTTAAAAGAAAAATCAAAAGAAACTCACCAAAATAGTGATCAAAACAGCAAATCAAGAATGGAAAATCAAAGAAAGTGCAAGAGTATGGTGCTTAAAGCAACCTCAGAAGCTATCTTTCAAGCTTTTTCTCTTCTAACTTTCTTTTTTTTTCTAAACTTTTCTTTTTGCCTTTCAACAATGGAGAGAAAAATCAGCCAAAACCAAGAGAGAATAGAGAGTGAATAGCTCCAAATGAAAGAGAGAATGACTCTCCCTTGTAGTGGCCGAATGGCCCTCCCCAGGCTAGGATGTTGTCATTTTTCATTCAACCAATTTCCATCCAAAGGCTATTGATCCAAGATGTTTAAAACATGAAATTATCACCCTTAGATTAGGCCATCAGCTATCTACTATTATAGCTGTTCAAGAATCTAAAGCCATTATGAGGACACTCTCCCTCTTCATGCATTGGTCCATGTGGCTTATTTACAAAGGCTTGATCAAAAAATAACTAACTTCCTCTTCATTGTTGGCCTTTTGATTAAAAATCAAAAAATATCTACCCACTCTTGGGCCTTGGCCGGCCAACCCCTTTTCTTCCCGCCCATGTTTCATTTTTTAAAAGGCAATGGGTAAAATGACCTTTTTGGCCCCCGAACATAAATAAATGGAAAATGGACTCCAAATTCAAAATTTATTTTTTACATACTTTAAAAAAAAAAAAAATTGAATTCTGGAAGTTTTCAAAATTTTCCGAGTCCATTTGTTATTTATTTGGATTTGTTCTTCCAAATTGCCCTTTTATGCTCCCAAACTTTACCATTTTTTAAACGAGCTCCAAATTCAGATTTTTCTTCACCAATATCTTCCAAATAATTTAAAATTGTGATCTGGAAGTTTTCATAATTTTTGGAACCCATTTGGTATTTTTTCAGGATTTATCTGCTTGAATTACTACATAAGGGGCCGGGGATTTGGCCATTTTGCAAACGAACTCCGAATCCAGATTTTCTTTTTCCAATCTCTTCCAAATAATTTATAAATGAGATTTGCAAATTTTCAAAATTTTTGGAGTTCATTTGCTATTTTTTCGGGATTTATCTTCTTGAATTTCTACATAGGGGACCCGGGATTTAGCCATTTTGCAAACGAACTCCAAATCAAGATTTTATTTTGCCAATCTCTTCGAAATGATTTAAGAATGAGATTTGCAATTTTTCAGAATTTCTGGAGTTCATTTTCTATTTTTCACAAATTTTCCAATTTTGCCTTTTTACCTCCGAAACCCGATTTTGCTCAAAACAAGTCCGATTTTCAGCTTTTCTTCAAACTGAGTCTTGGGATATCATTTTTTAATCACTCCTCATCCATTAGGGGCTTTATTCCTACCGAGACTGGCCATTTCTGTAATTCTTCCCAATTTCATCGAAATCCACCAAAAACCCTAATTCTCGATTTTCTTTCAGTTTTTCTTTCAGTTTTTCTTTCAAGTGGCTTCTCCATTACCCGTAGTCAGTGCTTATCTTTTATTTGGAACCTTCAATTTTGACCAATTCGATCGTTTAAGCATTTTCCCCTAAATATCCTGGATTAGGGTTTCCTTTCTATTGAATCTCCATAACCCAATTTTCGAACTCCATATCTTTCGATGTAGACCTCGGATTATCAAAATTCTTTCGCCATTTTTCAATTGAACTTCAAAAATTGATTTTGAAAGTGGGTTGACTTTTTTAGTAGTTGACTTTTTGAGGTTGACTTTTCAAGTTTGACTTTTTCAAGTTTGACTTTTTATGCTCGCCTTCTTAGACCAAGTCCTAGAGTATCACCTGCAAGATAAAAAAAGTCTTTTTACATTCTGAAACATCAATTTAGGAAGAAAACATACCTGTTTTAGTGGTCCGGACAAAATTAGGTGTCTACAATTTCATTTAGAATATTTCATGTTACTTAGGACATATCATTTCATTTAGAATATATTATGTCACATAGGTTATTCCTTTCATTTAGAATATATTATGCCACATAGGTTATTCATTTTATTTAGAATATATTATGTCACATAGGTTATTTCATTTCATCTAGAATGTGTTATTTCATTTCATCTAGAATGTGCTATGTCATTTAAATTATATCATATCATTTAGATTGTATTATATTATTACATCATCTTTACTATGTCATACATGTAGACATCTAATTTTGACCGGATCCCTAAATCAGGTATGTTTTCTTCCTAAATTGATGTTTCAGAATGCTAAAAGGCTTTTCACATCCTGCAGTCAAACTCAAAAAAGTCAACCTTGGAAAAATCAACCCCAAAAAAGTCAACCCAAAAAAGTCAACTATTAAAAAAGTCAACCCACTCTCAAAATCAAGATTTGAGGTTCAATTGAAAAATAGTGAAAGAATTTTGATAATCCGAGGTCTACATTGAAAGATATGGAGTTCTGAAGTTGAGTTACGAAATTTGAGTAGAAAAGAAACCCTAGATCGAGAAATTTGGCGAAAAATTCTTAAACGATCAAATTGGTCAGAATTGAAGGTTCCAAATGAAAGATAAGTATTGACTACGAGTAATGAAAAAGCCACTTGGAAAAAAAAACTGATAGAAAAGTCAATTCGAAAGAAAATCGAGAATTAGGGTTTTTTGGTGGATTTCGGTAAAATTTGAAAGAATTACAGAAATGGCCCAATTCGGTAGGACTAAAGCCCTTAATTGATGAGGATTAATTAATCAAAGATAGCCCAAGGCTCAGTTTGAAGAAAATCTGAAAATCAGACTTGTTTTGAGCAAAATCGGGTTTCAAAAGCAAAAGGGCAAAATTGGAAAATTTGGGAAAAATAGCAAATGCACTCCAAAAATTCTAAAAATTTGCAAATCTCATTCTTAAATCATTTCGAAGGGATTGGAGAAAGAAAATCTTGATTCGGAGTTCGTTTGCAAAATGGCCAAGTACCGGGCCCACTATGTAGAGATTCAACAGGATAAATCCCGAAAAAATAGCGAACTAGTTCCAAAAATTCTGAAAATTTTCAGATCTCATTTTTTTATTATTTTGAAGAGATTGGCGAAAGAAAATCTTATTTCGGAGTTCGATTGCAAAATGGCCAAATCACGGGTCCCCTATGCAGTAATTCAAGCAGATAAATCCTGAAAAATAGCAAATGAGCTCCAAAAATTATGAAAACTTCCAGATCACATTTTTAATACTTGGAAGAGATTGGTGAAGAAAAATTTGGATTCAGAGCTCGTTTAAAAAATGGTAAAGTTTGGGTGCATAAAAAAGGTAATTTTGGAAATAAATCCGAAACAAATAGCAAATATACTCGAATGTTTTTGAAAACTTTCAAAATTCAATTTTTTATTATTTTGGAAGTATTGAAAAAAGAAAATTTGAATTTGGAGTCCGTTTTCTATTTATTTAGGTTCGGGGGGCAAAAACGTTATTTCGTCGAAGAAACCAAAAAAGGGCAAATTTGTAATTGAGAAAAATATGAAAGAAGAAGGAATTGCTGGGATTTTTCTTCCCTTGGTCAGCCAGCATAGAGGAGAAGAAGGAAGCTTGAACAATTTAATTCCTTAGTCACTATCAAGCCACATGCTACCACTAACACCTTGCAAATGGTCCCCCCTTCATCCAATGGCTTAGGTGCCTTGTAGGAAAGTTGAATGCACCATCCAATGGCCAAGTTTAAATGCCAAGATGACATTTTTATTTTTCATGAAAGAACCCTCATCTAATGGCCAAGAATGGAAGAAAAAAGATGAGCACAATTCATCCAAGGGTGAGCATACATTCGGTTAAGCAAGGGAGTGCATGGGATTGTCTCTTTTCATCCAATGGATTAGGTCATCTACAAGGGATGAGTACACATTTTGAGGGCTGGATTTAATCTACAAGATTTCATTTTTATGTTGTCCTCATCCAATGACCAAGACTGGAAGAGCACCACTCATCCAAGGGTAGGCACTCAAGGGGGCAAGCAAGGGAGTGCATGGGATTGGTCCTCTTTTGCATCTAAGGACTGAGGTTACTACAAGGGCTGAGTACACATCTTAAGGGCTGCTATCAATTGGCAAGATGTCATTTTTATGTTGTCATCAAAATATCTTAATCTAAGGGCCAAGATTGGAGGAGAAAAAGTGCAAATTCCATCCAATAGTGAAGAGGCCATTCAGCCAAGATTAGGGGAGGGGGGTTGATTTCATTTTTTTTCACAGGTTTTTGGCTGAAGTGAGAAGCTAATTTGGCAAAGAAAAAGGTTTTGAAAGAAATAAAAAAAAAAGGTTTTCAACAGAGAGCTTGAAGGTAGTCATCTCTACCAAGCTTTAGCATAGCTTTCTTCTTGTTTTCCATAGTGATTTCTTGATTTTCTATCTTGTTTTCCTACTACATTTTTTATAAAAATAAAGTTTTTTAAATGTTTACTTGAGTTTTCATCTCTTCTTCTTCATCAAAAGGGTTTAAAACAATTTTTTTTTACATATCCTTGCTTTGGCCGAATATGGCATGATTGTTTTCCTTGGTCTTCTTTTTTTCTTCCTTGCATGTTGTTATGGAAAAATGATTTTTAGAAGGTTTTTTAAGTATTTTATATTCTGATTTTTTTTACAAAAAGATGAAGCAAAAAAGGTTGAAATGGCTACATGATCTTGGCAAGACTAAGTGACCATGGTTCGAGGAGAGGCTATGCCCATTTTTACCTACCATGAAGCTCACTTTAATTTTGTTATTTAGCATGGTTTATTTTCTGATTCTTGAAATAGAAAGGCTTCATGAGCTTGGCAAGACCAAGTGATTATGGTTAGGTGAGAGGCTATGCCCATTTTATACCAGCCATGAAGCTTAACTTTCCTTGTTTTATTTACTAGTTTTGCTTGTTATTTGCTTTGCATCTCTATGTTTAATTTTCTATGCTATATTTACTTATATATTTCTATTCCATGCTTAATAATTTTCCATTGCATATTCGGCCATTGTATTCATATGCTCATATTGTGCATCTTTTTATGTATCATGTCTTATATTATAAACATGTTTGCATTTTTTATTTTGTCATATGGCCATTCGGCTACTCCATGTTGCCATGCCTTATATGTGTATTTTCATCTTGCTTCTTGGCTTGTTTGCATCTCCATGCCATGAGTTAGTATATCTTGATATTTAGTATGCCTTGCATGTGCATTTTCATCTTGCTTCTTGACTTGTTTGCATCTCCATGCCATGAGCTTATGCATTTTGAGTTTAGTATGTCATATGCTTGTGAAAAATGTCATGACATTATGCATCTTGATATGATTTGTCATATATTTGTGTCATTTACTAGATAGGAGTGCATTAGAGTATCATGTGACCATTCGGTCTCTTCATGCATTCCTTGCCTTGTCATGCATTTGCATTTTGTTTAGGTAACATGCTTTCTATTATCATATCTTGAAATTGTTTATTAGTTCCTGTTTGTTCCAGCATTAGCATTAGTTTCATTGGTCATTGTATGTTCATAGTATTGCTATGCATTTTCACTACATGTTAGGTCTAGGCCATATTGGTATTGCCATTCATATTGGGTCTTAAATCATATTGGTATTGCCATGCATTGCTATGCTATTTAGGTCTTAGGTTACATTAGCATTTTCATGTATATTCATAACATATTAGGTCCAAGTCATAGTTGCATTATCAAGCATTGCATGCATATTAAGTTAGGATAGCATTTATTGCCATGCAAACTCATGCTAGGCATTTAGGTTATCTTGAATTGTCATGCATTTCCTTTACCATTTAGGCTTTAGACCATGCATTCCATACATTTCATTTGCTGTATGTTCATGCATTCCATGTCATTGCCACATGATTTATGACTTAGGCCAATCAATGGCTCAAAGTCATGCTCTCTTGAGCATACTTGTGGAAAATTAAAAGGTTGTCAAATTGATTATTATACCTTCGTGATTTTTTGACTTAGCCAATTTTTGTCCAAGTTTTTTAAATGTTTTGGCTACTGTTCTTAGGTCTTTAGGATGGCCTCCAACAATTTTTACTTTGATTTTTGAATGACTTTATCAAAGGCAAAAAATGTGTTCTGACAAAACAGTTTTTTCACCCAGTACTTGACCTTCTCCAATTTTTATGGGTAGTCATCTTTAATCATAAAATTAAGCCAATTTTTTATCATGTATTTTTACATGTTGTGAGTCTCCAATATTTTTTTTATATTTTTTTGAATTTTTAAAAATAGGTTAAAAAATCGTGTGTCAAAACCGGACAGAAGAGGCAGATTTGAATTCAAAAGAAGAATAATGGTTGAATTTAGCTAAGGCATTTAGAGGGGGTTTTGTTAGAAGCTTTAGCTACTGTCTTAGGGTAGTTTCTACGCCTTCTTAAACTTTAAAATGATTTTATAGATATCGGGTTAAGGGTGGTCAAGTCCGGGATTTTAAACTTAGGAAATTAGAGCCATTTTAAAAGGGTTTGGTAGGGGTTTTAATCTTTATTCAAGTTTTTCCTAAAAATTGTTTTCAAACAATCACAAAGTTTTGTTTTTTAGAAAATCTAATTTGACATATTTTCCTATGGTAGCCGGATATCTCTTTAGATATACGGATTTCTTTATTTAGAGGAAAAAATACATTTTCATGCATTGCATTTTCCATGTTCATGCATTTTATTTAAATATGTGATTTTTGCTATGATATCTTCCATGATATTATTATTATTTTGATTTACATTTTATGATGTTATATTGTTTGCCATATGATTTTGAATATTTCATGATATCCTATATTTTTTATTTAGTCATTTATTTTTGTCACATTATTTAGCATATAATATATTCATGCATTTTTATTTTATTTTCATGCATATTTTATGATAGCATTATTATGTTTCATGTCATTTCATCATATTCGATGTCATTTAGGTTATATTATTTAGAATATGCCATGTCATTTAAATATGCCATATCATTTAAAATTGCCATGTCATTTAAATCATTTTATCTCATTTAGAATATACCATGATACTTAGGATTTTTCATTTCACCTAGAATATACTATGCCATTTAAATTATGTCATATCATTTAGGCTGCATTATATTCTCTAGACTTTGCCATGTCACTCTATTTATGTCATACATGTTCATGTTCATATTTTTAAATGTTTTGAAAAAGATAATGATTTTCAAATAAAAATAAAAATATTCCCGAGTTAAAATAATTCATGAGTTCTCTACCGGGTTTGCTGGAGGGAATGTCATCAATTATCATTAATAAAGGAATATCTTTCTTTCAAAAACCGAGAATGATTCGGAAAGTTTTCCAAATGAATAAAAATTTCTATATTTTGCTGATTTTGTCGAGGAATATAGGAAAATTTTGAATTAATAAATTTCGGATCATTTTCAATAAAAAAATGGAATTATTTTTCTTAAAATTGGGAATTAACTTGAAATACTAAATTAAAAACCAACTTTTTACCAAGACTTGAGATAACACATGATTAATAAGGTACTATTTTATACGGGCATTGTGGGGGTGCTAATCCTTCCCCGCACGTAATCGAGTCCCGAACCCGATTCTTCGATTTTCTCTGGTTTATAACGCAGTCTTGAAATTGGTTTTGAAAATGTTTTAATTAATTTTAAAATATTTTATAAAATCGGTTTTAATAAATGGCCGATCACACCTAGCTAAAAAAGATTGGTGCCGACTCCATGTCTTTTTCAAGGTCATTTCCAAAACCTTCATTTTTCAAGAGAAATTAAGTTGACTTTTCCTCGATTTTTTTTAATGTCATGCTTAACGAATAATAAAGTCTTGCGATGAGACGTTGTCTTTTTTTTAGGTTGCGACAGCTTGGCGACTCCACTAGGGACATTTTAGAGAGTCAGGCCTAAAATTAGTCGTGTGATATCAAAGTCTCGGTTTTGTTGGTTTAATTGGTATTTTAATTTAATTCCCACATTTTTAAAATAAAGGAGAATTTTGAAAATAATAAAATGTTTTAAATATGTTCATATTCATTCACATGGATTTATTATTGTTTTCTAGTTATTTAATGTCGTATATTACTATTGCTTGTTGGTTAATGCGTTACACTATTCTTGATCGTTGTTTTAATAAATTATTGGGGTATTTAGGATAAGGGGTGTAGAATAGGTGGTGAAAGGTTCGTTGTTCCTCCGCACACACTACATTTGCATTTGCATAACATGAACTCTCTACCCGCGTTCCGTCCTTTTAAGTGGGAGTAAAGTAACTACGCCTTCGTGATGATCCTCCGTTTGGGCTAGTGAAACACTTCCGGAGTATAAAGTATCTAATGCCTTCGAGATAATCCTCCGTATGGGCTTAGGAAAATATACTCTAACGAATTGAACCCGCTTTTATTGGGGTGCCTTACTAGCCTTCACTGGCGACAGTGAGGTGCAATTCGGGGCCTTTAGAACCGATTCACCCTTATATAGTGAACCTAGGCGAAGCCATGCTGGATTTTCATTAAATACACCGAAGATATGAACACATGAAGGGACATTTCTAACCTTTTGTTACCTATTTTACAGTCTGAATAAGGGTTGTGGATCGGGCAACGATGTACGTACATCGCCCGTAAATAAATGTGATACTCAGCCCCAAAGGCACCGTGATGCATATATAAGTAGATATTGTTGGGGCAAGTGTTCACTAACTTTTTAAAATTCAAAATACAAACATTCTTTTTCAAACATTTTTTTTGCATTTTTCATGCATGTGTGAATAGAACATGTTCATTCATGGTTGTATCTTTTTATCTCATTCTTTGCAATAAACAGTTGGTAATAATCTCATTTGATGATTATGAACAGGTAGTGTTACATGAACATTTGCATATTATACCATATTAGGATCCACTACCTCGAAATTCTTTTGAAAATAATATGTTTGGCTTTTCATAGAGAAAACATGTTTCAAAAAATCATAGATTAAATTTGGAGGCAAATTTTGCATAGTGAGTGTCGCAACCTAAAAAATAACGACTTCTTATCGCAAGATTTTATTATTCGTTAAGCGTGACATTTAAAAAAAAAAGCCGAGGAAAAGTCAACTTAATTCCTCTAGAAAAACGAAGGTTTTGAAAATAACCTTGAAAAAGACATGAAGTCGCCACCAATCATTTTTAGCTAGGTTTGATCGGCCACCTATTAAAATCGATTTTATAAAACATTTTAAAATTAATTAAAATATTTTTAAAAACCAATTCCATGTCTGCGTTATAAACCAGAGAAATCAAAGAAGCGGGTTCGGGAGTCAGTTACGTGCGGGGAAGGATTAGCACCCTGACAACGCCCGTATAAGACGGTACCTTATTAATCGTGTGTTATTTCAAGTCTCGATAAAAAAAAAGTCAGTTTTAATTTAGTATTTCAAGTTAATTCCCAATTTTAAGAAAAATAATTCCATTTTTAATTGAAAATGTTCCAGAATTTATTAATTCAAAATTTTCATACATTCCCCAACAAAATCGGCAAAATATAAAAACTTTTTATTCATTTGGAAAACTTTTCGAATCATTCTAGTTTTTTGAAAGAAAGATATTCCTTTATTAATGATAATTGATGATATTCCCTCCAGTAAACCCAGTAGAGAACTCATGAATTATTTTAACTCGGGAATATCTTTATTTTTATTGAAAATCATTATCTTTTTCAAAATATTCAAAAATATGAACATGATCTTGTATGACATAAATAAAATGACATGGCAAAGTCTAGATAATATAATGCAACCTAAATGATCTAACATAATTTAAAGGGCATAGTATATTCTAGGTGAAATGAAAAATCCTAAGTATCATAGTATATTCTAAATGAGATAAAATGATTTAAATGACATGCCAATTTTAAATGATATGGCATATTTTAAATGACAAGGCATATTATAAATAAAATAACCTAAATGACATGGAATATGATCTAAATGGCAATAAATGACATGAAACATAAAAAAATGCTATCATAAAATATGCATGAAAAAAAAAAATTTAAAAAAAATGCATGAACATAGTATATGCTAAACGATATAACAAAAACAAATAAATAAAAAGGATAGGATATCATGAAACATTCAAAATTATATGGCAAACAAATATAAGATCATAAAATGTGAATTAAAATAATAATAATTTCATGGAAAATATCATAGCAAAAATCACACATTTAAATAAAATGCATGAACATGGAAAATGCAATGCATGAAAATGTATTTTTTTTCTCTAAATAAAGAAATCCGTATATCTAAAAAGATATCCAGTTACCTTGGGAAAATATGTCAAATTAGATTTTCTAAAAAAAAACAAAACTTTGTGATTGTTTGAAAACAATTTTGAGGAAAACTTGAATAAAAATTAAAACCCTTACCAAACCCTTTTAAAATGGCTCTAATTTCCTAAGTTTAAAATCCCGGACTTAACCACCGTTAACTCGAGATTTATAAAATCATTTTTAAAGTTTAAAAAGGCTTAGAAACTAGCCTAAGACAGTAGCTAAATCTTCTAACCAACTCCCGCTAAATGCCTCAGCCAAATTCAACCTTTATTTCTCTTTTGATTTCAAATCTGCCTCTACTATCCGGTTTTTGTCACACGATTTTTTTGCCTATTTCTAATATTTCAAAAAAATCTAAAAAAAAATATTGGAGACTCAGAACATGTGAAACTACATGAAACAAAATTAGCTTAATTTTCTGATTAAAGATGACTGCCCAAAAAAATCGGAGATGTTCGAGTACTGGGTGAAAAAAACTATTTTGTCAAAACACATTTTTTGCCTTTGATAAAGTCATTCAAAAATCAAAGTAAAAATTGTTGGAGATCATTCTAAAGACCTAAGGACAGTAGCTAAACATTTAAAAACCTTGGACAAAAATTGGCTAAGTAAAAAAAATTACAAAGGTAAAATAATCAATTTGACAATTCCTTAATTTTCCACAAGTATGCTCAAGAGAGCATGACTTTGAGCCATTAATTGGCCTAAGTCACAAATAAAGTGGCAATGACATGGAATGCATGAACATACAGCAAATGAAATGTATGGTCTAAAGGTCTAAATGGTAAAGGAAATGCATGACAATTCAAGACAACCTAAATGCATAGCATGAGTTTGCATGGCAATAAATGCTATCCTAACTCAATATGCATGCAATGCTAGATAACGTAAATGTGACTTGGACCTAATATGTTATGAATATGCATGAAAATGCTAATGTAATCCAAGGCCTAAATAGCATAGTAATGCATGACAATACCAATGTGATTTAAGACTCAATATGCATGGCAATACCAATATGGCCTAGACCTAAATGTAATGAACATGCATAGCAATACTATGAACATACAATGACCAATGAAACTAATGTCAATGCTGGAACAAACAGCAACTAATACACAATTTCAAGATATGATAATGCAAAGCATATTACCTAAACAAAATGCAAATGCATGACAAGGCAAGGGATGCATGAAGAGGCCAAATGTAGCTACATGATTCTCTAATACAACCCTATCTAGTAAATGACACAAGTACATGACAACTCATATCAAGATGTATAATTTCATGACATTTTCATAAGCATATGACATACTAAAATCAAAATGCACAAGCTCATGGCATGGAGATGCAAACAAGTTAAGAAGCAAAAGGAAAATGCACATGCAAGGCATACAAAAATGGAGTTGCCTAATGGTCATGGAAAAAATGATGGCATTTTATCATAGCATTTTCATAAGCACATGGCATACTAAAATCAAAATGTACAAGTTCATGGCATGGAAATGCAAACAAGTTAAGAAGCAAAGGAAAATGCACATGCAAGGCATACAAAAATGAAGTTGCCGAATGGTCATGGAACAAAATAAAGAAAATGCAAACATGTAAGACATGATACATGAAAAAAATGCACAACATGAGCATATGAACAACAATGGCTGAATATGCAAGGATACGATATCAAGCATGGAAATGAAATATATAAGTAAATATAGCATAGAAAATAATGTAAAGAACATATATATAAAAATTTTAACATAGACATGAAAAACAAATAACAAGCAAAACTAGTAAATAAAACAAGGAATTAAGCTCCATGGTTGGTATCAAATGGGCATAGCCTCTCACCTAACCATAATCACTTGGTCTTGCCAAGATCATGAAGCCTTTCCATCTCAATAAAACAAAAAATAAACCATGTTAAACAAAAAAAATTAAGGTGAGCTTCATGTTAGGTAAAAATGGGCATAGCCTCTCTCCTAACCATGGTCACTTGGTCTAGCCAAGATCATGTAGCCATTTCAACCTCTTTGCTTCATCTTTTGTAAAAAAATCAGAACCTTAGAATACTATAAAAAACCTTCAGAAAATCATTTTTCACAACAACATGCAAGGAAGACGAAAAAAAAGAAAAAGAAAACCAAGACAAGTAAATAAGCCACATTCGGCCATAGCATGAAACCATAAAAAAAAAATTATTTTCTGCCATTTTAATGAAGAAGAAGAGATGAAAACATAAGTAAACATTAAAAAAATTTATTTCTATGAAAAATGTAGTAGGAAAACAAGATAGAAAATCAAGAAAACACCATGGAAATCAAGAAGAAAGCTATGCTAGAGCTTGGTAGAGATGACTACCTTCAAGCTCTCTATTGAAAACATTTTTTTTCTTTCTTTCAAAACCTTTTTATTTTCCAAATTATCTATTGTTTCCAGCCAAAAAACATATGAAAAAATGAAATCACCCTCCTCCCTTTAGCCTTGGCCGAATGGCCCTCTAACCCTTGGATGGGAATTGCACTTTTTCTCCTCTAATCTTGGCCTTTAGATTAAGATATTTTGATGACAACATAAAAATGTCATCTTGCCAATTGATAGCAGCCCTTAAGATGTGTACTCAGCCCTTGTAGTAACCTTAGCCCTTAGATGCAAAAGAGGACCAATCCCATGCACTCCATTGCTTGCCCCATTGAGTGCCTACCTTTAGATGAGTTGTGCTCTTCTATTCTTGGTCATTGGATGAGGAAACATAAAATGACATCTTGTAGATTAAATCCAGCCCTTAACATGTGTACTCAGCCCTTGTAGATGGCCTAAGCCATTGGATGAAAAGAGACAATCCCATGCACTCCCTTACTTAACAGAATGGATGCTCATCCTTGGATGAATTGTGCTCATCTTTTTTCTTCCATTCTTGGCCATTATATGAGGGTTCTTTCATGACAAATAAAAATGTCATCTTGGCATTTAAATTTGGCCATTGGATGGTGCATTCAACTTTCCTACAAGGCACCTAAGCCATTGGATGAAGGGGGGACCATTTGCAAGGTGTTAGTGGTAGCATGTGGCTTGATAGTGACTAGGGAATTAAATTGTTCAAGCTTCCTTCTTCTCCTCTATGTTGGCTGACCAAGGGAAGAAAAACCCCAGCAATTCTTTCTTCTTTCATATTTTTCTCAATTACAAATTTGACCTTTTTGGTTTTTTTGGAGAAATGACATTTTTGCCCCCCGAACCTAAATAAATAGCAAACGGACTCCAAATTCGAATTTTCTTTTTTCAATACTTCCGAAATAATAAAAAATTGAATTCTTGAAGTTTTCAAAAATTTTCGAGTCCATTTGCTATTTATTTCAGATTTATTTCCAAAATTTCCCCATTTATGCACCCGAACTTTACCATTTTTTAAACGAGCTCCGAATCCAGATTTTTCTTCACCAATATTTTCAAAATAATTTAAAAATGTGATCTGAAAGTTTTCATGTTTTTTGGAGCTCATTTCCTATTTTTGCAGGATTTATCTGCTTGAATTACTACATATGGGACCCAGGATTTGGCCATTTTGCAAACGAACTCCGAATCAAGATTTTCTTTCACCAATCTCTTCCAAATAATTTAAAATTGAGATTTGCAAATTTTCATAATTTTTGGAGTTCATTTGCTATTTTTTCAGGATTTATCCTGTTGAATTTTGCATAGTGGGCCCAGTATTTGGCCATTTTGCAAACGAACTCCGAATCAAGATTTTCTTTCGCCAATCTCTTCGAAATGATTTAAGAATGAGATTTGCAAATTTTCAGAATTTTTGGAGTTCATTTGCTCTTTTCCCCATATTTTCCAATTTTGCTCTTTTGCCTCCGAAACCCAATTTTGCTCAAAACAAGTCCGATTTTCAGATTTTCTTTAAACTCAGCCTTGGTCTATCCTTTTCTAATCATTTCTCATCAATTAGGGCTTTAGTCCTATCGAATCGGACCATTTCTGCAATTCTTCCAAATTTCACCGAAATCCACCAAAAACCCTAATTCTCGGTTTTCTTCCGAATTGACTTTTCCATCAGTTTTTCTTCCAAGTGGCTTCTCCATTACTCATAGTCAGTGCTTATCTTTCATTTGTGACCTTCAATTTTGACCAATTTGATCGCTCAAGCACTTTTCCCCAAATTTCCTGAACTAGGGTTTCTTTTCTACTGAGATTCTGTAACCCAACTTTCGACCTCCATATCTTTCAATGTAGACCTCGGATTATCAAAATTCTTTCACTGTTTTTCAATTGAACCTCAAATCTTGATTTTGAAAGTAGGTTGACTTTTTAGTAGTTGACTTTTTTTAGGGTTGACTTTTTTGGGGTTGACTTTTTCGAGTTTGGCTTTTTCTGTCTGCTTTCTTAAACTAAATCTCGGAGTACTATATGTCTTTCCTTGTCAATGTAGGATTAGTGGCTGTCAACTTGCATTAATTGCAAGAATCTTTCCTTAAAGCTAATCCTTGTCAAAGTGAGAGATTTAAATCAGGTGTGACTTTTCTTATTTCTATATGCTTTGGCTGCAAATAAAACATCTTTCCTTTAAAATAGAAACCTAGTCAAAGTAGAAGAACCAGGCAGCCAAGACTTTTCTACTTTATTCAAACTTGGCTACCAAGCTTTTTAACCTTTCCTTACAATACAAAGTCAGCCGCAAGTCAGCTTAATGAAGGAGAGAGAGCCCTAAATCTCTTAATTGATGCCCTCGCTTTTGCCTATAAATAGAGACAAGAGGGGGCAGCCGAATTCATGACTTCTACAAGCTTTCATTTTTTGTTTTCTTCTTTGTTTGAGAGAATTTGAGAGAGCAAGAGGTTGAATAATTAATATTCTTCTTCTTTCTTTCTTTAGTTTTTCTTCTTATTTTCTCTTTAATTTCATGTTTATGTTTACAATGCCTATGTTAGGCTAAACTTCTATTTGGTTAAGGGTGATTTCAAAACCCTAGACATGTTTTGTAATTAATTTTCAGAATCTATCTATCATTTTTTTCTATCAAAGTTGCTTATGTTCCTCCATTAAAATTGTTAACGATGATGTTTTGATGTGTTTAGGTAGCCAACTAGATGTATCTTGATAATAATCTAATGCTAGTTTAGGAGTCTTGATCCGTAATTGTCTTGATTTCCTATTCATAAGTAGCAATTTGTGATAATGATTATGGTCAAGTTTTCAATAATTGCAAAGTGGAACATAACCTAAGTTGAACAATCCATGTTTATGTGTTTTTTACCTAGATCAACCTATCTTTCTCATCATGAAGCTGCCATTAAATTGAATTTAGAGAGCTTATTCTAGTTTGTTTGATGGTTAGAGATTAAATAGAGAGCTTGCTCTATTTAACGACGAAGGAAAGATTGGGGTAACAGAGTTTATTGTTATAAAGGGTTGATAACTTTGATAGTTGATTGATGTTAAATTGAATCTCAACGATGTCTAGTGGTGGCGAATGACCTCTTAACCATACCTTTCTCATATTTGAATTATTCTATTTTTTACTTGCATTCTAAATTTTATTATTTGCTTTAGTTTAAAACATCTTAAAACCCCCTTTTCTTTTCTTGTTTTTGAACTTAAGTGATAAACTAATAACTTAAAAATTAAAACAAAAATCCCTATGGACTCGACCCCTACTAACTACTATACTTACAATTGATCTTTTTAGTGCAAGGTTAAATATACACTGATTTGAGTGCATCAGAAATCAACATGGAAAAGAAGAAAACAAATACATGAAAATAAGAAGGAAATAAAGAACAAGAGAATAGAAGGAAATTTACCTAGCAAAGCTTCCAAAATCCTCTCAAACTTCTCCTCCTTTCTCTTTTTTTTTTCTCTTCCTTTCCTTTCTCCTTAGGGTATTTTCTTTGCTAATGCCCTTGTTTCAAAATGTAGTTAATGCCTTCCTTAAAAATGAATTCTCCCCTCTCTTTCCATGCTGGCTGAAAATGGCCTGGAACCATTCCTCTTTTTTTATTTATTTGCAAACCGATCCTTTTCGATTTTTTCGATAAAATTGTATTTTTGCCCTCAAACTTGATCTATTTGCAAATGGATCCCAATTCTGGATTTTTCTTTTTCAATCCATCCCATCCAATATAAAACTCAGTTTTGGAGGTTTTCATAATTTTTCGAGCTCATTTTCTATTTTTTCTCGGATTTTCTCTAAAATTGCTGATTAATCTGCCCCAGACTTTGCCTACTTTCATTTTATCCCCGTTTTTGGATTTTTCTTCTCTAACCCATCCTATCCAATATAAAACTCATTTTTGAAAGTTTTTTTCAAAATTTTCCGAGCTCGTTTTCTATTTTTCCAGGATTTTTCTCTAAAATTATGGATTAGTCCCCCAAATTTAGCCTATTTGCATTTCGATCCCAATTTCGGGTTTTTTTCTTCTCATTTCCTTATTTCCATCCTAACACTTAATTCTGGAAAGTTTTGCAATTTTTTGAGCTCGGATTCTATTTTTCCTGGATTTTCCAAAATTGCCCTCTAGCCCTGAAACCTCGATTTTACTCGAAATAAGCCAATTTTTCTGATTTTCTTTTTCCATTGCCTTTGTCAAATATTTAATTGGAGTTGAACCGATTTTGCTCAATTTTTACATATGAATTCCTCTCCGATTTAGTTTTCCCTTTTTTTCCTCAAAATTAGGAATTTTCTTGATTTTCCTGTTTCTCCTCCAACCGGCTCTTCCTTTAGATCCACTTCAAATATGAACTTGGGGTATCTTTATTTATTTATTATTTATCAACTAGGGACTTAAATTTTACCAAATTGGACCATCTTCGTAGTTTTTCTCAAATTTATGATTTTCCATTTATCCACTAAATCTTTATTTTTCCTTTTTCTCTTTAAGTTGATTCTTCCTTCAATTCCACTTCAAATTGGACCTTCAAATATCCTTATTTATTGATCTTATTCCATTCTAAACCTTCAATTTTGTCCAATTTGATCGTTTACGTACTTTCCCTAAATTTGCCAAATTTCTTTTTTTTCCCAAAAATGACAATTTCCAATTTTGTCCAATTCTTCTTCCAATTGATTCTCTTGGTGAAATTGGACCTTGAGATATTTCTTTCTATTGATTATCCTTTAATTTGAGGTTTCAATTTCATCCAATTTGATTGTTTATGTACTTTTGCCCAAATTTGGAAAATCCATGTTTTTTCTCCTACACTGAATTTTGCAAATTTGTCTTTCCACTTTCAATTTTCCTCTCTATCTTCAATTGTGGATCTCCAATTGTCAATATTTCTTCACCATTGTTCAATTCTCCTTCAAATCTTGATTTTCCTTAAAAGTTGACTTTTTTAGTGGTTGACTTTTTGGGGTTGACTTTTTTAGAGTTGACTTTTCCATGTTAACCTCCGAATCAAAGTCTTGGAGACCCATCTGTGGAATGAGGGGAGATTCTTTGCATTCCGAGAAGTTGAAGGAAGAACTTACCTTGTTAAGGGTCCCGAATAAAATTAAGTATCTACAGCTGTCTCTCTTTGACTGTTGCTGAGAATCAAGAATCAAGAATTAGGCAAAGATAAAATAGACAACAATTTTGTCCAGTCAGTGAGATCACATGTGAAGGAGAGAAGAGAGAGTTTTCTTCATTTCACTTTTCATTCATTTTTTTTGGTACTATAAATAAAAGGATTTGTCTTAAATTGAGTTCCTTGACTAATCAAGGCTCGACTCGTCTTTATGGAAACGAGTTCGATTTGCAAGAGAAGAAAATACCTCGACGGTAGTACCGGGGCCTAACCTTATCTTGGTGAAATTTTGTTTAAAATTCTGGGTATCTCCTCAAGAAGTTTCGGCTATCACCACCAAAGGCTTGCTCATATTTAAAAAAATTTTAAAACAAATAAAATTATATGCCAAAAACTTGTTGTCAGATTTCACTACGCAAGTGCACGTATCGTTGACAAGTAATATAATGAAAAGTAGAGTGTCGAACCCACGAGAAATTGCTACTAAATTTGCTAAGTACTAAAATTAACACAACTTAATCTTATCTAAACAACTAAATAAAGATGATAATCAAAAACTAAAATTAAAAGAAACTAATAGTGCAAGCAAGTAAATTAAAAAGATAAATTCAATTAATTATAAAAGCCTAGGATTACAACTTTCCTCAACACTTCGCTTGAATCTCTCTCTACCTCTTCACTTGATTAATGATCGTGAGTTATTAACCTAGAGTTCTATCTTATTTATAAGCATCTGTCGATGGTCTTATAAAAATATCCTTCCTAACCAATTAACTATATGTCTATGATAATTGAATTAAAGAAGAACTCATTAAGCTTAGGCTCTAACAATGGTTACACATGACAAGTAAGTATATTTCTATCCTACTTGCAGATCAATTCATCCTAATAAATGAATATGAAACATGTGTTATTCAATCCATGTCTAACACTAAACTCCCTATGTCTAGTTGTATTTAGGTTAACAAATCAATCTAATTGGTAGCTAAGTAATTAGAAGCATTAAGAACAAGAATGAACAAACAACTTAACAAACCATTAAATCAAGCTAAAGAGAGAAAGTACATTCAGAATATGTGTTGAGTTCCATTGAAATCCTAGTAAAATAGATTTAGTTCATGATAATTAATAAAACAAATATTCAAATAGTTTCACCATCATCAACTACATAAGACAAATAAAGAAGAGAAAAGAAGAAACTAAGAGTTGTCAGTTCTTGAGTCTTCAATCTTCAAGCTTTCGATCTTCTTGAGAGAATTTGATGGTGTCTATCTTCTTTTTTGGAGAGAATTAGGTTTCTAGGTATCCAATCCTCTTTATTTTGACCTAAAAGAGTCATATTTAAAGTGTCCAAGGCCTCCGGAAGTTCGAAACTTCTCTCCCAAGTAAAACAGGTAAGTTTTGCCTTTTTTTTTACATTTTTGCGGTACTGTTCACAACCCCCGGCGCTGTAGCGCTAACTCTCGAATTGCTGCACTTCGCCGATGTCGTCTTCTCGAACTTCATCAGCTATTTTGACTAAGCAAATATTGTCCAGTTTTGATGCGCCTTATACCGTTGGAAAGGTATGGAAGTCAGTTTCAAAAGTCAAGAAGGGAGTTTTCTCATTTGAAGTTTTAATATCAAGTTTTTCTTGAAAAAAGCTTCGAAGGTCGAATCTGCCTAATCATTGGAATGCACCGATTTTTGTCGTTTTGCACCTCGAAGCTCCAGATCACCTTGGACCTATAAAAACACATAAATAACAGCTAAATAACTATTTTAAACATAAAATGGATAATTAAAATAAATATAAAAACATCTAAAACTAATAAAATCTTCAAAGACTTAGCCGATTTAAAAGCATAAAAGGTGGCAAAATAACTATAATTCCTAGAGTTATCAGGTATCTTCTCCAGAAGTTTTGGCTATCACCACCAAAGACTTGTTCATTTCTTTTAAAACAGTAAAATTCTTGATGTCTTTTCCAGAAGATTCGGCTATCACCACCAAAGACTTGTTCACTTTAAAAACGGTAAAATTCTGGATGTCTTTTCTAAGAGCTTCAGCTATCACCACCAAAGACTTGTTCACTTTTAAAACAGTAAAATTCTGGGTGTCTTTTCCAAAAGCTTCAGCTATCACCATCAAAGGCTTGTTCATTTTTACAATGATAAAATTCTGGATGTCTTGTCCAGAAGCTTTGGCTATCACCACCAAAGACTTGTTCACTTTGAAAATAGTAAAATTATGGATGTCTTTTCCAGAAGTTTCGGCTATCACCACCAAAGACTTGTTCATTTTTACAACGATAAAATTCTGGATGTCTTGTCTAGAAGCTTCGGCTATCACCACCAAAGACTTGTTCATTTTTAAAACGATAAAATTCTGGATGTCTTGTCTAGAAGCTTCGGCTATCACCACCAAAGACTTGTTCATAAAATTCTGGACATTGATTTTTGAAAATGTGTTGAAAAATTATACCCGAAGGTTTTGGGAGAGGATGCAAATGCTTCATGATGCAGATGCAGTTGTCTTTAATTGATGCAAATGCTTCATGATGCAGATGCAGAGATTAAACAAGATGCACATGTTTCATGATGCAAATGCTTATGAATGATGCAAATGCAAATATCCTCAAATGATGCAACTACTTCATGAAATGATGCAGATGCAAAGATCAACAATGTGCAAATGCTCCTAAATGATGCAAATGCAAAGATTAGCAGTGTGCAAATGCTTCTGAATGATGCAAATGCAAATATGATGCAACTACTTCATGGGATGATGCTGATGCAAAGATGAATAGTATGCAAATGCTTCTAAATAATGCAAATGCAAAGATTAACAATGCGTAAATGTTCTGAATGATGCAAATACGAATATTAGCAGTGTGCATATGCTTCTGAATGATGCAACTACTTCATGGAATGATACAGATGCTAAGATCAACAATGCGCAAATGCAAAGATTAACAGCGCGCAAATGCAAATATCCTCAAATGATGCAACTACTTCATGACATGATGCAGATGCAAAGATCGACATTGTGCAAATGCTTCTGAATGATGCAAATACAAAGATTAGCACTGCGCAAATGCTTCTGAATGATGCAAATATCCTTGAATGATGCAACTACTTCATGTGCAAAGATCAACAATGTGAAAATGCTCATGAATGATGCAAATGCAAGGATTAGCAGTGTGCAAATGCTTCTAAGTGATGCAAATGCAAATATCCTCGAATGATGTAACCACTTCATGGAATGATGCAGATGCAAAGATCAACAATGTGCAAATGCTTCTGATTGATGCAAATGCAAAGATTATCAGTGCGCAAATGCTTCTGAATAATGCAAATACTCTCAAATGATGTAACTACTTCATGGAATGATGCAAATGCAAAGATCAATCAATGTACAACTGCTCCTGAATGATGCAAATGCAAAGATTATCAGTGCGCAAATGCTTCTGAATGATACAAATGCAAATATGCTCGAATGATGCAACTATTTCATGGAATGATGTAGATGCTAAGATCAATCAATGTGCAAATGCTTCTGAATAATGCAAATGAACATGTCCCTAATTGTATTCTTTCATTTTGGCTTAGTTTTTCTAATTCATTCTTCTTCTTCAAACCAGAGTGTATGCTGGACATTCTTGCCCCATAAAGGATCATTCCCTTGTCAATCCTTGGTCATCTTCTTACCTCGACAATTTCTCAAACTTTTATTTACGGAAGCCTGTTTGTTGTACCCTATACATTCGTGCCTCATAAGGGATCATTCCCTTGTCAATCACTGGTTATCTCCTTGCCCCGACAATTTCTCAAACTCTTATCCACGGAAGCCTGTTTGCTGAGTTCTATTTTTTTCTTCTAATATCTGGAAGTCAAGGTCAACCCCTAGTAGTTCCATACCTTTGGGTTAGAACAATGCTTGTCTTATGTCAACATCAAAAATGGTTATTTCAAAAATATTTCTATTTCTTTTATTTGTTTTCCCCCTTTTAGAAAAAATTGCTTTTTTAATGAAAACTTATGAGCCAAAAATATTAACTCCATAGTGTGTGATGTATGAATCTCTTGAAGACTGATGATCATTGTTAGAAATTTTTCTAAATGTCAATTTGGGTTTTTCAACTTGAATTGAAAGGCTTGGTACAACAGGATTTTGGTTGGTCCAAGAAAACTTCACAACAAGAAAAATATATGTCCCTTCTAGGCTCACAAATGGAATAGGTTTTATAAAACACGAATTCCTTGAGAATCAAACAAATTCGACATTCTTTTAGTTTCCAAATCATGGCATTTTGACAAGCGTCAAGATTGGCCGGGATGTTTAAACTGGAAAGTTAATTTTGGAGGGAAAGAATAGATTCAGTTTTCAAAGTCAATCCTGCAAATGGGAGCTGACAGTTTGGGAGGTTCAAGAATTCCTAGATGTTCCTCGATTTCTTCAAGATAACCTCCTCTTTCGTGGTATCGGCACTAACATAGATGGCATCAAAAATTCTCGTTTTACTCTAAACCGCATATTTTTGGGTTTTCGCCCTAGAGTCTCATTCTTTCCATTTTTTCATTTCATCATTTTTTTGTTCCACCATGCATCTAAGAATTCTAAATACTTCCATAGTGTAATGATAATTCAAAAAGATGGGATGAAATCTGAGGAAAAACTCTTCAAGTTAAATATTCGCGCTTGATCAAAATGGATTTTTAAATCACGTAACATGGGCCAAGGTTCATGGTTCAGAAAGAAAGGATAAATATGTCCAAACATGTATTTAAGAGTGATCAAATCAATGATCATTTCATGAGAAGGATTCTCTTTGAAACATTTATCCTTTCTGAGCTTCTCTCTTCATCTGATGATTTTTTCATCTTTTTTTGTTTTTAGGCCATTTTGCCCTCTTTTTCACCTTTTCCTATTTTTTTCACTTTGATAGAGTAAGCTAATACTTTCTCGCATTTGTCCCCCAGTGTAGAGGGTGATCCTTGATCAGGGTTCAAAGAAGAAATAATTTTTTTCGGCTCAAAAGGGGTAACTATGGATAATTTCTTTTTATGAAAGGAATATGAAAAATGGCCATTTCTCATACCAAGCACAAATATTCTCATTGAAAAGAAATCCTCAGGAGAATAGATAATCAGAATTTCATTGTACACTTTGGAATCATCCGAATTCTCATATGCATGATATCACAATTTTCCCTCTTTTATTTTTTTGTGTCGCATGCCCCAATAATTCATGCGTTAATTCCCCCTTATCCACCATGTATCCATCATTTCTACATATGGTGCCCCAATTTGATTAATCATGAGAATTTGTATCATTACAAGGAACATTGCAAGTCTAGGTCTATACTGAAAAGGCTGAGTTTCAATCTTAGGTTTGCTTGAAGTGACGAGGACGAATATGGCCCAAAATAGGTTTTCTCTAGGACATAGGATAATCTGGTTCAGTCATTGTGCGCCGAGGTGTCAATCATGAAGTGATGGTTGGGAAATTGGTGTTTTATGGTTATTGGAAAAGATGTGAATGGTTTTGGCACAAACTTGACACACATCAAATTTCCAAGATCTAGATTCTTGAAAGAATGTCTCATTTGTTTGAGTTTCCAAGGAGCTCCAAAAATTTTCAAAAAGTTTGTTCCTTTGTTCATAGCCTAAGCTATATCTGCATATTTGCTTATTTTGGAGTGACAATGGTTTATGAAGTTTAGAATTCTTCTCCCTTGAAGCAATAGGTCTTTCAAGAGGTCTCAATTTAAAGAATAGAGGTCTCAATTTAAAGAATTTAGGCATGGGAAAGCCTTAAAGATAAAAGCGTCGATTCATCTCTAACAAAGATCATCAATGTTCTCGAGACCCTCTATCATTTCTTAAAGTGAAAAGAATTTTCTTTTAAAAGACATCATTATTGAGGATTTCCTCGGTGTTTTTTTTTTTTTTTTTTTTTTGCAAACTCAAATTATTGCTAAAATTATTATGACATAAAGCATTTAAAGCTCAACATTTATTTATTTATTTCATATAGATGTCAACATGAGACAATTGCCTTCATCATCACAGTGTATAGAACTACATGCATTAGAAATCCTAATATGATCATGCACCATGTTTCTTATGACACTTGGCTTTCCCTTCTTCAAAACTTATCAAACCAGCCTTGATGAGATCCCTGACCTTGTATTTTAAAGTGGGGCAGTTCTCCATTTAGTGGCCTTGATTTTTGGAATGATAATTGCAACACTCATTAGCATCATACCAGCTCGGGTACGGGGGCTTCAGAGGCTTTAATTGCATGGGCGTCAAGAGGTGATTCTGAATGAGTTGAGGTAACAACTCACTATATGACACAGGAATCGGCTCAACCTGATTTTTTTACTTGCTTTTTGTGCCCTCTTTGATTATTCCCAAGGGTGTTTGATTGATAGACAGATATAAATGCTGGCGCAGTTGCAGGCATTGGTTAATAGGGATAAGAACCTTGAGAAACGTTGTTCAGGGTAAGGTAGAATGGCTGAAACGAGGAGAATTAGGATATGGGGCAAAGCCTTCCATAGCTTGGGCATCTTTCTATTTCTTTTCAGGTGCCCTATTTCTCTCAGCACTGGACGTTTCATATCCTTTGAGTTTCCCAGTCTTGATAGCATTCTCAATCATCTCTCTTGAGATTACCATATCCGCAAAATTCTTTGTGGCATTGCTGACGAGTCTATCATAGTACGCGGCCCGCAGAGTATTCATAAAAAGGACAGCGATTTCAGTCTGAGTCAAAGGCAGTCGAACTTGGATGGGCATGTCCATCCACCTCTGAGCATATTCTTTGAAGCTCTCAGTAGCCCTTTTCTCCATATTTTGCAAGGTGAGACAGTTAGGCGCCATATCGGTCACATGCTTGTATTGGCTTAAAAATGCATTAGCCAAGTCATTCCAAGAGCGAATCTGACTTAAAAATACATTAGCCAAGTCATTCCAACAGCGAATATGATCCTTACTCAACTGATTATACCACCTAATTACGGATCCGCTGAGACTTTCCTGAAAATAATGGATCAAAAGCTTATCATTATCTGTATGGCCCGTCATCTTTAAGCAAAACATAGTGATATGGATTGATGGATTGGTTGCCCCATCATATTTCTCAAAGTTGGGAACCTTGAATTTAGGAGGAAGGACAAAATCGGGGACCAAGCAACGTTTGTTTGCATCTACACTCCCAAATATATCTGTACTTTCTACTGCCCAAAGTCATTCCTCTAACAGCTGATATTTTCTTTAGGAATCTTCCGACTCAGCCCCATTCAACGCAACCATTTTCAAATTTGCCTATTCAGCTGGATCATCTAAGTTCAAGACCTTGATGGGATTAACTTTGTTCTGAAAAGACTGGCCATCTAACATTACAACCTCATTTTGACCTTTTTGTGCCTCCAACCCTTCTCTGGCGGCCAAATTTTCAGTGTATCCCTTTCCCTTGATTGCGGCGGACACCAGTTCCATGAGTTTAGTCATTTGTTCTCTCGATTCTTCTTGGCACCTTGCCGATTCTTCTTGTGACTTTGCCCATTATTCCTGTAATTCTCTCTATGCTCTCTCCATTCTATCCAGTCTATTTTGCTGCTCATTATCCATGATCCTGGCATGTATTATAAAAGTGCTCAGTACTTTTTATACCTCTGATTTGAAAGAGAAACTGCTTCAAAGCTCTTAAAGCCAAGCCAATTTCTGTTTTATCCCCCCAAATGTGTTTCATGATGAATGAGCCATAAATGTCGTAAATGAAACAGGATGCCCATATATTGCATGTAAAGAATAAACAAATTAATGCATGAACATATACAGAGAAATCATGCTAACTATATATGTCATGCGTGTAACCTGATTCCAACATGATGCATGTAAAGAATAAACAAATTAATACATGAACATATACAGAGAAATCATGCTGACTATGTATATCATGAATGCAACCTGATGCCAACATGATGCATGAAAAGAATAGACAAATTTATTCATGAACATATACAGAGAAATCATGCTGACTATATTTGTCATGAATGCAACCTGATGCCAACATGATGCATGTAAAAAATAGACAAATTAATTCATGAACATATACAGAGAAATCATGCTGACTATGTTTGTCATGAATGCAACCTGATGCCAATATGATGCATGTAAAGAATGAAAAAATTGATACACGGGTATATATACAAATAATGACTATATATGTCATAAATGTATTTTACAATGAATGACCATGCATGCTATGACTGCAACATGATGTCAATATGATGCATGTAAAAAATAAATGAATTAACACAAGGGTTTATACAAAGAATGACCATGTATGTTACAAATGTATTCTACAATAAATGACCATGCATGTTAGGACTGTAACATGATGTCAAAATGATACATGTAAAGAATAAATGAATTACCACAAGGGCATATACAAATAATGACCATGTATGTCACAAATGTATTCTACAATGAATGACCATGCATGTTATGAAGTCAATATGATACATATAAAGAAAAAATGAATTAACACAAGGGTGTATACAAAGAAATTAATTAATGATTAAACGAAATTAGTGGGACCAACTTGATTATTCAAAAATCTCATTATGCAAGATTTGCCCCCAAATTTAACCCACGATTTTTTTGAAACATGTTTTCCCTGCAAAAATCAAAATATTTTTTTTCCAAAACCAAATTTTAAAAACTTTTGGGGTAGTGGGTCTTATTATGACACGGGTGTCCAAATAGTTATTCAACACTACCGGTCTGCGATTCTTATTTAATCAATCATCAAATGTTTATGCAATTAACAAATGAGATTATTATCACCATGAAATCAAAAATACAATTATAAATGTACATGCTTTATTTACATATGCATGAAATGTACAAAATGCAAAAATGTTTGAAACAAGAATTTTTATTTTCAATTTCAAAAAGTCAATGAACATTTGCCCCAACAGTATCTACTTATTTAGGCATCAAGGTGCCTTTGGGGCGAAAATTTAAACTTATTGCTAGCGGTGTACGTTCATCCTTGCTCAATGTACAATGTTTATTCATAATGTAAAATAGATGGCAAAGGATTGGAAATATTCCTCCATGTGTTCCTAGCTTTGGGATATCTAACAAAAATTCGGCATGGCTTCGCCTAGGTTCACCACATGTGGTTGAATGAGGTTTTAAAAAGGCCCCGAATTGTTCCTCACTATCGCCTGTGAAGGCTAGTAAGGCACCTGATGAAAACGGGTTCAATTCGTTAGAGTATATTTCCCTAGTCCATGCGGAGGATTATCACGAGAGCTTAGGTAATTTATACTCCAAAAGTATTTTTCTAGCCTATGCGGAGGATAATCACGAGAGTGTAGCTACTTTACTTCCACTTAAAAGGACAAAACTCGGGTATAGAGCTCATGTTATGAAAATGCAAGTGTAGTGTGAGGAGGAACAACAAATCTTTCACCACATATTCTACACCCCTTATTCTAAATACCCTGACAAATTATTAAAGACAAGATTAAACAATGTAAAACATTAATTAAGTAGAGAACAATAATATTCAACAAAATAACCAGAGAAAAATAATAATATACATGTACATAAGTATGAACATATTCAAAAACATTTTATTATTTTCAAAACTCTCCTTATTAGTAAAAAATGTAGGGAATAAAATTAAATACCGGATAAAATCGACAAAAATCGAGACTTTTGATAACACACGACTAATTTCAAGTCTGACTCTCTAAATGATTCCCTAGTGGAGTCGCCAAGCTTTCGTATCGAATCTCGTGACTGTTAAGCGACGTTTAAAATAATAATAGGTGTGGGGAGAAGAAGAGGAAAAGACGACTTAATTCCTCTTAAATTAAAATTAAGGGTTTGAAATCAACCTCAAAAAAGAAATGAAGTCGCCACCAATCTTTTTTGGCTAGGTGTGACTAGCCAACTATTAAAACTGATTTTTGTAAAATATTTTAAAATTAATTAAAACATTTTTAAAACCAATTTCGAAGTCTGCGCTTTGAACCAGAGAAAACAAGTGCAAGTTTGGGAGTCGGTTACGTGTGGGGAAGGATTAGCACCCTTACAACGCTAAATGGTACCTTATTAATCGTGTATTATCTCAAGTCTCAGTAAAAAGTTGGTTTTAGGTTCGGCATTTAAAATTAATCCCCTTTTAAAAACAATTATATTATTTGAGAACAATCTGGAATTTATTAACACAAAATTTTTCTATATTCCCTGACAGACATGGCAAAACATAAAAAAATTTATTTATTTTGAAAATTCTCCTAATCATCCTTGTTTTTGAAATATATATATATATATATATTCCATCGTGAATGATAATTGATGATATCCTCCCCGACAGACCAGCAGAGAACTCATGAATTATTTTAACTCGGGAATAACCTTGTTTTATTAAAAATCATTAATTATTTTTCATGCATTTTAAATCATAAAAAAAATTGATCATGAATATGCAAATCAATACTAAGATACAAATGTAATTTAAACAACAAGTACAATTATCATGGCATTGCAAACATTTATTATGATATGGCAAAAGAATTAATGACATGGTAAAATCTAAATGACATGGCCAAAAGAATGAATGACATGCATGCCAGACATGGCAAAATCTAAATCACATGGTAAAAAAATTAATGACATGGCATATGAATTAATGACAGGGCAAATCCTATTATGACATGGCAAAACAATTAATGACATGGCATGCTTGACATGGTCAAAAGGATGAATGACATGGTATGTTTGACATGGCAAATCCTATTATGACATGGCAAAAGAATGAATGACATGACATGCTTGACATGGCAAAATCTAAATGACATGGCCAAAAGAATTAATAACATGGCATGCTTGACATAGCAAAATCTTATTATGGCATAGTAAAATAAATCATGACATGGCATACAAAGAGATCATATAGGCAACAATCACAAATGGACATTATCATAGAATATTCACATCCATCAACACATCATGATCAAGATAGCAACATGAATATCAATAAAATGACACAATCATGGAATATTCATAACATAGAATTTTCATGATAAAAATGGCAAATGAAGACATTAATTAATAAATGATCTCATCATGGAATATGCATGAACATGAAATATGCACATATCATCATTTTGAAATTCTTCTTTTATGAATTTTTATTTTTATGTGAAATTTCATAAATGGCATACGTCGAGACATTAAACTGAACTCCCCGGCAAACCCGACAAAGCTTTGGAAAAATATCCTTTCGCATGACACATACATAATTTCGGATAAAACGAAAACTAGACCCCACGATTCCATAAACACATGTGTTGAATCATTTCCTAACCTCCTCGGCAAACCCGGCAAAGATTAAGAACTAGTTCTCGCCAAATGTCTAAGAAACCGAAAAGACACGTTTTTATACTGAATTAAGCAAAAACGTTTTAAAATATGCAATGCATGAAAATGTGTTTCTCCCTTGAAGTAAGGACATCCGTACACCTAAGACGGTATCCGACTACCTTTGAAAGAAACTTAAATTGGATTTCTAAGTTGAATGATTTTGGGCTCGGATTAAGGGAAATGCTATTTTTTTGAAACCCATATGAAGTACCCATGCTCGATTTTTGTAAAAAAAAAAAAAAATTTATCTTTGAGATAACATGGAAAACATCCCAAAACAGTAGCTAATGACTCCAACCTGCCCCTCCCTTTTACGAATAAAATAAAAAATTTGCTAGTTTAGAAAAAAACTCATTTTGACTCCAAAAACAAGTTTTAGAAAACTATTTTTCTACCCTTTATAAAAAATTCAGTAAATTCTGAAAAAATCAGTTTTGACTAGATACATGATGGAATTTATGATGAAAAATCAATTTTTAATTCGAAGAAAAAATGACTAGGCCAAAGTTGCCTAAAAAATAGAACACTAGTTAAAGATAGCTCTACCGAAAATGATTTTTCTACCCTTGAATAAAAATTCAAAAAATTCTGGAAAAATTGATTTTGACTTAAAATATGATGAACTATATGAGAAAAAATCAGTTTTTAATTCGGACCAAAAATGCCTAGTCCAAAGTTGCCTCAAAAACATAATACTAGTTAAAGATAGCTCTACCGAAAATGATTTTTCTACCCTTGAATAAAAATTCAAAAAATTCTAGAAAAATTAGTTTCGACTTAAAACATGGTGAACTATATGAGAAAAAATTAGTTTTCAATTCGGACCAAAAATACGTAGTAAAAATATTGCCCAAAATCAAACTATCCAATCTACAAACCATCATTTTTCCAACTAGTTTGCACAAGAGACTTTGTCTATAGACCATTGATTAGTCTTAGCCAAAAATCAAGTTGAGAATGCTATGAATACATGATTTTCTAGAAAATACAAACATATAAAGATGATCAAATATGAGCTAAAAAAATAAAATAAATAAATAAACAAGCAAAGAAAATGGAGGTTAGCTCAATGGTTGGTTCTTTGGACATAGTCCTACCTAACGAAAATCACTTGATAAAAATCAAGATCCTCAAGCCTTTTAACCTCATTTCTTTTTAAAGAAAAACCAAGGAAAAGATCTATCCTACCAAATAGTGAATCCCATAATCAAGAGCAACCAAGAAAAATGAAGCCAAGACACAAGCACAAAGGAGGCATGCCATTCGACCAACAAAGAAAATGAGGGGGGAAAATGTTGTTTTCTTTATTTCTTTTCAAAAAAGGGAAGGGGAAGAAGCTCTTTAAAACCTTTTCAAAAACCATTTATTTTCAACAAAAAGAAGATGAAATCAACATGGAAAAGAAGAAAACAAATACATGAAAATAAGAAGGAAATAAAGAATAAGAGAAGAGAAGGAAATTTACCTAGCAAAGCTTCAAAAACCTCTCAAACTCCTCATTTCTCTTTTTTTTTTTCTCTTCTTTTCCTTTCTCTTTAGGGTATTTTCTTAGCTACTGCCCTTCTTTTCAAAATGTAGTGAATGCCTTCCTTAAAAATAAATTCTCCCCCCTATTTCCATGCTGGCTGAAAATGGCCTGGAACCATTCCTCTTTTTTATTTTATTTGCAAATTGGTCTTTTTTGATTTTTTCGATAAAATTGCATTTTGACCCTCAAACTTGATCTATTGCAAATGGAACCCAATTTCGGATTTTTCTTTTTCAATCTAACCCATCCAATATAAAACACAGTTATGGAGGTTTTCATAATTTTTGGAGCTCGTTTTCCATGTTTTCTATATTTATCTCTAAAATTGCGGATTAGTCTCTCCCGAACTTTGCCTATTTTCAATTTAGCCCCGTTTTCAGATTTTTCTTCTCCAACCCATCCTATCCAATATAAAACTCAGTTTGGAAGTTTTCATAATTTTCTAAGCTCATTTTCAATTTTCTAGGATTTTTCTCTAAAATTGCGGATTAGTCTCCCGTATTTAGCCTATTTGCATTTCGGTCCCAATTTCAGGTTTTTTTCTTCTCATTTCCTTCTTTCCATCCTAACACTTAATTGTGGAAAGTTTCACAATTTTTTGAACTCGGATTCTATTTTTCCTATATTTTCAAAAATTGCATTTTAGCCCTTGAAACCTCGATTTTACTTGAAACGAACCAATTTTTTGGATTTTCTTTGCCTTTGTCATATATTGAATTCAAGTTGGACCAATTTAGCCCAATTTTTACATCCAAATTCCTCTCCGATTTAGTTTTTCCCTTTTTTCCTCAAAATTGGGAATTTTCTTGTTTTTTTCGTTTCTCCTCCAATTGGCTCTTCCTTTGGATCAACTTAAAATTGGAACTTGGGATATCTTTATTCATTTATTATTTATCAACTAGGGACTTCAATTTTATCGAATTGGACCATCTCCGTAGTTTTCCCCAAATTTATGATTTTCCATTTATTCACTAAATCTTTATTTTCCCCTTTTCTCTTCAAGTTGATTCTTCCTTCGATTACACTTCAAATTGGACCTTCAAATATTATTATTTATTGATCTTATTCCATTATGAACCTTCAATTTTGTTCAATTTGATTGTTTACGCATTTTTTCCCAAATTTCCCAAATTTTCCATTTTCCCCCAAATGGCAATTTCCAATTTTGTCCAATTCTTCTTCCAATTGATTCCTCTTGGTGAAATTGGACCTTGAGATATTTCTTTCTATTGATTATCCTTTAATTTGAGGTTTCGATTTCATCCAATTTGATCGTTTACGTACTTTTGCCCAAATTTGGAAATTCCATGTTTTTTCTCCTACACTGAATTTTGCAAATTTGTCTTTCCACTTTCAATTTTTCTCTCTATCTTCAATTGTGGATCTCCAATTGTCAAGATTTCTTCATCATTGTTCAATTAACCTTCAAATCTTGATTTTCCCTGAAAGTTGAATTTTTCAGTGGTTGACTTTCGAGGTTGACTTTTTTGGAGTTCACTTTTTTTAGGTTGACTTTTCTGTGTTAACCTCTGAATCAAGTCTTGGAGACCCATCTGTAGAATGAGGGGAGATTCTTTGCATTCTGGGAAGTTGAAAGAAAAACTTACCTTGTTTAAGGGTTTGGACAAAATTAGGTGTCTACAATGATAAAAATAAATTGACATCTAAACATGAAAGAAAAACATTCAAGGATCCACCTACATTACTTTAAAAGAAAAAGAGTCCAAGTATAATCAACAGCTTCAATCTTTCACCATCATGCCTCTGTGTAGTTCAACCACCATTGATGTTGGATTCCCTTTATTTATCAAAATTTAACAAGCCAGCATTGACCAAGCTTTACACATTATGCTGAAAAGATAGGCACGTTTTTATTGAATGGCCTAAATTCCCAGAATGATATTCACATCGAGTATTGGCATCATATCATTTTGGAAAAGGAGGTTTCAAAGGCTCTAGGTAAACAGGTGCAACGAGTTGATTTTTTATGAGATGTGGGAATAAATCAGGGTAGGACATAGGAATTGGGTCAATATGGTTTCTTTCTCGATTGTTTCAAGGTTCTCTCTGATTATTCACTTGGGATCTAGGTTGAGCTACAGGTCTATGATGGAGACTCAATTAAGAGTTGTAAACCCAAGTGCAGGTTATGTTCAAGTAATAAATTCTCGGGTGTCCGAGGTCGAACCACAGGGAAGCGTATTAGTAAGTATAAGTTTATAAATATATAAGAAAAAAAAAGTAAACAAGATATTAGGGAATCAACAACAAAACAAGATAAACAAGATATTAGAGAACAAAATAAACAAAATAACATAAAAGAAATTAAACAAGATATAAAAAAACAATAAGAAAAGATGTTGAGGTTAGAGAATCCACTCTTGGTGTTATGCTAAGATTAATCTTGTTTTATTACACAATTGGAATTCACACATAAGGGAGGTTCCAATCGGAAGGTTTAGCAATTCAGTCCAAATTGTCCAACGTCCATAGCATATGATATTATGTTCATTCGGTGTCCTCAAAACTCATAAAAAGAGTCCAAGCATTCCTTATGCCAAGGTATATGTCTACAACAAATCAAGGTTATGAAACCAAGCATTTACTGTGTCATTTTCATTGTCAATAATGAATCAAGATCCCTACTTTGCAAGTATGATTTTAAACCAAAAGAAAATATTATCTATACTAGTGTTTATAAATGATGATTCATTTTAGCTCATGTTTAAGAGACTAACCTTAGCATTTACCAAAAGCTTCACCTCATCACCTCAACAATATGATTAGCAACATATACTAGATATGAATACAATGAAAATAAATGTAAGAAGCATAAGTAAATAAAGAAAAAGAAAACTAGAGAAAGGAAAGAAGAAGAAAACTTAGAGAATTTTATTACAATGGCTAATATCGTACCAATGTACAATAATACTCTTACAATCATCCAAGGCCCTCTATTTATACACATTTTGGAGAGCTAAATGACAAGAGACAAGCTTTATAAATTTCAAAGGTAGGTATAATAGGTGGGTGCATTTTTCTAACAATTTTCGTCATATTGTATGACAATTCTGATCAGCCAGCTTGATGGTTGATTTTGTCAATGTTGGAGGCTTGATCTGATCAAATTGTCTTCTAGAAAAATATTCCCCTATCAGTTTGTGATCCATAGCCGTTGAAATCAGCTCATTTTATCATGTGGATCAGAAGATATGGTCAAAATACCAAAACAAGTCAGAACAGACGGCATTGCACATCAGCCAACTTGATACCATATTTCGCTAGGGAAAACGACTCCGTTTCAAGAAGTGTAAAGCATGAAAAAGATAGATATGCCTCTTAACTTTGCACTGTAAAGGTTTCAGCCTTACTGCTTCAGTGAAACTCCAGATATAGCTGATATGGCAAAAGGTGTCGGAACTGGAACTAAACTGGATTTGCCCTTAATTCTTGATTTAACCTAGTAATCTGAAATCACTCAAAGAAACTCGTGAAAAACACCAAATTACATAAAAATAGAAAAGATCATAAACACAATTAGACTAAGCAATAATAACTCGTATTTGACACAAAACAATAATAAAACATAACTAAAAACTATATAATTATACGAGTTATCACAAACCCACACTTAGATAGTTGCTAGTCCTTAGCAACAACTCAATCCTAGAAAAAATAAACAGGAAACAAGTTAAAGGGATCTCAAACAAACAAGCAAGATCAAGCGTAAGAATTGGCAAGATCTAATTAAGTATTATTGGCATATTAAGTTCGAGTAAAGGGTCAATGAGATTAAAATTGAAAGCATTACCGTACGATTGAGGAACTTCCTTCTTGGTGAGACTTTAGCTAGCCATGGAGGACTAGGCAAACTATAGCTTCATAAGTACACATGCTAAGATCCTTGTCACCGCAGTTCACAAGTGAACTCGACAAATCTGATCGGTACAGAGATGAATCTGAGGCTTATGGACAAGTGAGGGGTGGAATGTTCAAACATAATATGAGGTTTATCACAAGTTAGGCTCAAGAAATATAATAATAATGTGATCAATCCTCTCAAAATATTTCCATTCTCACTCATCCTTAGTCCTATGTTCAACATAAATATTTTGAAAAGAAAACAAAAAGCAAGAAAAGACTCGATCCAAAGAAAATAGAAAAGTAAAAACCTCTCTATAATGAAGAACCTCGAATCTTGAATTTTGATTTTTTTTTAAGCACAAGTGATTTTCTTTTGATTTGTGCCCTCATTGGTACATCTTTTATGCACAATCACATCTATTCATAATCATCATTCTTGTTTTTTTTTTTTTTTTTTTTCAGAAATCACATTGGATTCCATACTTTCTTTTTCTTTCTTTTCATTCAATTGATCAAACAAGACAGATTTTCATCAACTCTTTTTTCAGCATCTTTTTCTCAACTCATCACAACATTGTTTTGGCATCAATAAGTTCGAAGTTCACGACTGATAACTCGTATAATTATATAGTTTTTAGTTATGTTTTATTATTGTTTTGTGTCAAATACGAGTTATTATTGCTTAGTCTAATTGTGTTTATGATCTTTTATATTTTTATGCAATTTGGTATTTTTCACGAGTTTCTTTGAGTGATTTCAGATTACTAGGTTAAATCAAGAATTAAGGGCAAATCCAATTCAGTTCCAGTTCCGACACCTTTTGCCATATCAGCTATATCTGGAGTTTCACTGAAGCATTAAGGCTGAAACTTTTACAGTGCACAGTTAAGAGGCATATCTATCTTTTTCATGTTTTACACTTCTTGAAACGGAGTCGTTTTCCCTAGCGAAATCCACCATCAAGTTGGCTGATGTGCAATGACGTCTGTGCTGACCCGTTTTGGTATTTTGACCATATCTTCTGATCCACATGAGAATATGATCTGATTCGAACGGCTATGGATCAGTACCTGATAGGGGAATATTTTTCTAGAAGACCATTGGATTAGATCAAGCCTCCAACATTGACAAAATCAACCATCAAGCTGGCTGATCAGAATTGTCATACAATATGACGAAAATTATTAGAAAAATGCACCCACCTATTATACCTACCTTTGAAATTTATAAAGCTTGTCTCTTGTCATTTAGCTCTCCAAAATGTGTATAAATAGAGGGCCTTGGATGATTGTAAGAGTAGAATTGTACATTGGGAGGATATTAGCCATTGTAATAAAATTCTCTAAGTTTTCTTCTTCTTTCCTTTCTCTAGTTTTCTTTTTCTTTATTTACTTATGCTTCTTACATTTCTTTTCATTTTATTCATATCTAGTATGTGTTGCTAATCATATTGTTGAGGTGATGAGGTGAAGCTTTTGGTAAATGCTAAGGTTAGTCTCTTAAACATGAGCTAAAATGAATCATCATTTATAAACACTAGTATAGATAATATTTTCTTTTGGTTTAAAATCATACTTGCAAAGTAGGGATCTTGATTCATTATTGACAATGAAAATGGCACAGTAAATGCTTGGTTTCATAACCTTGATTTGTTGTAGACATATACCTTGGCATAAGGAATGCTTGGACTCTTTTTGTGAGTTTTGAGGACACCAAATGAACATAATATCATATGCTATGGACGTTGGACAATTTGGACTGAATTGCTAAACCTTCCGATTGGAATCTCCCTTATGTGTGAAATCAATTGTGTAATAAAACAAGATTAATCTTAGCATAACACCAAGAGTGGATTCTCTAACCTCAACATCTTTTCTTATTGTTTTTATATCTTGTTTAATTTCTTTTATGTTATTTTGTTTATTTTGTTCTCTAATATCTTGTTTATCTTGTTTTGTTGTTGATTCCCTAATATCTTGTTTACTTTCTTTTTCTTATATATTTATAAACTTATACTTACTAATACGCTTCCCTGTGGTTCGACCTCGGACACCCGAGAATTTATTACTTGAACATAACCTGCACTTGGGTTTACAACTCTTAATTGAGTCTCCATCAAGTTTTTGGCGCCGTTGCCGGGGAGGCAATACTAAGTATATAAGTTTATAAGTATATTTATTTTTATTGGCTGGTTATACCGCCTAATTTTGTATATTTATTTTTATTGGCTGGTTATACCGCCTAATTTAGTATATTTATTTTTATTGGCTGGTTATACCGCCTAATTTTGTATATTTATTTTTATTGGCTGGTTATACCGCCTAATTTAGTATATTTATTTTTATTGGCTGGTTATACCGCCTAATTTTCTATATATTTATATTTATATTGTAAAGTTTATATTTATATAAATATATTATCTGTATATTAACTTTGTTTTATGCTTGTTTGGCGACGTGATTTTAGATCTCGTCGTTTAGTTAGATTTTATTGTGAAACTTTTTCAGGTAATCTTTCTAATACAACTCCTACCATGGCTGACAATGAAAGTGTTCATGCTGAAGATGAGAACAGACAAGTACGCACCATGCGTGACTACTTGCAACCAACTCAAAGCTCATCACCCTCTTGTTTTTCTTTCTGATCCTTGTTTTGAAAATAACTAGATGTAAATATAATTTTAACCCCGGTTAAATGGCGGATAACGGTACTTCGTGATTATTTAAGTCGGTTCCATCAGCTACCCACAAAACTATTATTGTATATAAATTTCACTTTCATTTTTTTTTTCAGGATGGATGATATTCTCAAAAGATTGCAGAAACGATTTCCTCATTTTCCTCGAAATATTTTACTGAAGCTTTACCAAGTTCGATTTGAAAGATTAAGAATGCTTATGCACAAAGGGACTCCTGAAGACATACGTTGGATAATTGAAGCCAAGGTACGTGAAGATGAATATCTTCCTGTTTTGCATTTACCAGGTACAGGTAGAAGCACTTTTGCAAAGAAGCGACGAGCAAAGCGCAAGAGTTCAAATTGCCACAAATGTGCACGATGGACGTGTAACGGTAAATGTCGTTCTATTGGGATTCCGTCCTCTAATTGAGATGATAAAATTGAATTCATTAAGGATGGACTCAGTAAGGAGAATTTGGGTAATATCCAACTTTCTCTTGAGACGCATCCTAGTGGAGACGTACAAAGAGAAATTCTTGATTTATGGCCGCAGTTCCAAAGGGAATGGCAACATCTTGGGAATCTGATGTTAAAAGACCATGTTTGCCAGCTTGTAAGAAAACTGGATGGGAAGCATATCCTCGACTCATAGAAGGCGTTTAAGCCGTTTCTGGACGTAAAACCAGAGGAAGATGTAAGCCACAATCACAACTACAATAAATGACTTCTCAGCTTTTGGTTTGATTTGCAATAACTTCATTTCGGTTTAATTTATGTGTTGTTCGATTTGTGTAATTATTCTCGTTTTTTTTTTGCATTGGTCTTTTACGATTGATTTTTCTTCTCTTTTTGATTTTCTTCCTGAAATCACGCAAAAATCTTTTGTTAGGTTAACATTTTCTTCTGACAGGTCAAATACACTTTCGGCGACATTATCTAACATTTTGTTTGTTGTGTCTCAGTTATAATAAGTGGTTAGCAACCTCTGCAGGTAATATCTCCTAAATTCTACTTTTAAAATTTGACATTGGGGACAATGTCATATTTTAGTAGGGTGTAAGGGACATATTTTGCTAATTTGTAAAAAAAAAAAAAAAAAATTGTGTTTTAAGCCATTTAGAAGTATTCATTCTGAACAAGGTCTGAGTAAGGGAGACTTGAGACATACCTTGTCAGTTTGATTTAATTTTTCAAAAAAAAAAAAACATTATCTGGTCCGTTTATTACCTGCATGTGTTTTACTACTTTCGTGTATGTATTTTTTTTTAGTATTAGTATAATCTTGGCAAGGATGTGGATAAAGCAATAGAGTTACAAAGGCTTTGATTAAGTTATCTAGGTTATTTTCAAATTTGGTTTTCTGAAAATTGAATATTTTTGATGATCAAATGTCTTTGAGATTGTTTTTGGCAGATCGGTTCGATTTTTGTTGGAATGTGAATTCATGGTGAGCCTTTGGAAAGCCACGGAAAACTGGGAAGATATAGTAAGTTTACTTTTTCTCTTCATTCCACATGCAGATTTAAGTCATCACATAGATGCTTGCATCTATACATGATCTGATCTTAGAACAAAGTCACTATCCAGAAAGCCCATTATCTTGCCCCCCTTACATTAGGAGCCCATAGGTTGTAAACCTTCGGGTTGGATCCCTAGATATGAACTCCAGAAATTATGCCAAAGTGAACGGATACGATTCCGACCCCCATTCCCTCTTTATACTTTTTATGATAATATTTGTGATCATTGGGTTTGGGATTGTGTGTTTCCTTCTTGTTTATTTTGTTATCTTTTGAAATCTGAAAAAAAAATGGGAATAATGCAAAATAGGGTAGTTAGAATGAGTGACAGTTTTTAGAGTCGTGAACTTCGAACTTATTGATGCCAAAACAATGTTGTTGAGAAAAAGATGCTGAAAAAAAGAGCTGATGAAAATCTGTCTTGTTTGATCAATTGAAAGAAAAGAAAGAAAAAGAAAGTATGGAATCCAATGTGATTTCTGAAAAGAAAAAAAAAACAAGAATGATGATTATGAATAGATGTGATTGTGCATAAAAGATGTCCCAATGAGGGCACAAATCAAAAGAAAATCACTTGTGCTTAAAAAAAAAATCAGAATTCAAGATTCGAGGTTCTTCATTATAGAGAGGTTTTTACTTTTCTATTTTTGTTGGATCGAGTCTTTTCTTGCTTTTTGTTTTCTTTTCAAAATATTTATGTTGAACATAGGACTAAGGATGAGTGAGAATGGAAATATTTTGAGAGGATTGATCACATTATTATTATATTTCTTGAGCCTAACTTGTGATAAACCTCAGATTATGTTTGAACATCCCACCCCTCACTTGTCCATAAGCCTCAGATTCATCTCTGTACCGATCAGATTTGTCAAGTTCACTTGTGAACTGCGGTGACAAGAATCTTAGCATGTGTACTTATGAAGCTATAGTTTTCCTAGTCCTCCATGGCAAGCTAAAGTCTCGCCAAGAAGGAAGTTCCTCAATCGTACGGTAATGCCTTCAATTTTAATCTCATTGACCCTTTACTCGAACTTAATATGCCAATGATACTTAATTAGATGCCTTGCCAATTCTTACGCTTGATCTTGCTTGTTTGTTTGAGATCCCTTTAACTTGTTTCCTGTTTATTTTTTTTCTAGGATTGAGTCGTTGCTAGGGACTAGCAACAATCTAAGTGTGGGGGTGTGATAACTCGTATAATTATATAGTTTTTAGTTATGTTTTATTATTGTTTTGTGTCAAATACGAGTTATTATTGCTTAGTCTAATTGTGTTTATGATCTTTTATATTTTTATGCAATTTGGTGTTTTTCACGAGTTTCTTTGAGTGATTTCAGATTACTAGGTTAAATCAAGAATTAAGGACAAATCCAATTCAGTTCCAGTTCCGACACCTTTTGCCATATCAGCTATATCTGGAGTTTCACTAAAGCATTAAGGCTGAAATTTTTACAGTGCACATTTAAGAGACATATCTATCTTTTTCATGCTTTACGCTTCTTGAAACGGAGTAATTTTCCCTAGCGAAATGTGGTATCAAGTTGGCTGACGTGCAATGCCGTCTTTTCTGACCGGTTTTGGTATTTTGATCATATCTTCTGATCCACATGAGGAAATGAGCTGATTCCAACGGTTATGGATCACAAACTGATAGGGGAATATCTTTCTAGAAGACCATTTGATCAGATAAAGCCTCCAACATTGACAAAATCAACCATCAAGCTGGCTGATCAGAATTGTCATACAATATGACGAAAATTGTTAGAAAAATGCACCCACCTATTATACCTACCTTTGAAATTTATAAAGCTTGTCTCTTGTCATTTAGCTCTCCAAAATGTGTATAAATAGAGGGCCTTGGATGATTGTAAGAGTAGAATTGTACATTGGGAGGATATTAGCCATTGTAATAAAATTCTCTAAGTTTTCTTCTTCTTTCTTTTCTCTAGTTTTCTTTTTCTTTATTTACTTATGCTTCTTACATTTCTTTTCATTTTATTCATATCTAGTATGTGTTGCTAATCATATTGTTGAGGTGATGAGGTGAAGCTTTTGGTAAATGCTAAGGTTAGTCTCTTAAACATGAGCTAAACTGAATCATCATTTATAAACACTAGTATAGATAATATTTTCTTTTGGTTTAAAATCATACTTGCAAAGTAGGGATCTTGATTCATTATTGACAATGAAAATGGCACAGTAAATGCTTGGTTTCATAACCTTGATTTGTTGTATACATATACCTTGGCATAAGGAATGCTTGGACTCTTTTTGTGAGTTTTGAGGACACCAAATGAACATAATATCATATGCTATGGACGTTGGACAATTTGGACTGAATTACTAAACCTTCCGATTGGAATCTCCCTTATGTGTGAATTTCAATTGTGTAATAAAACAAGATTAATCTTAGCATAACACCAAGAGTGGATTCTCTAACCTCAACATCTTTTCTTATTGTTTTTATATCTTGTTTAATTTCTTTTATGTTATTTTGTTTATTTTGTTCTCTAATATCTTGTTTATCTTGTTTTGTTGTTGATTCCCTAATATCTTGTTTACTTTCTTTTTCTTATATATTTATAAACTTATACTTATTAATACGCTTCCCTGTGGTTCGACCTCGGACACCCGAGAATTTATTACTTGAACATAACCTGCACTTGGGTTTACAACTCTTAATTGAGTCTCCATCAACGACTCTAAAAACAGTCACTCATTCTAACTACCCTCTTTTGCATTATTCCCACTTTTTTTTTTTTCAGATTTCAAAAGATAACCAAATAAACAAGAAGGAAACACACAATCCCAAACCCAATGATCACAAATATTATCATAAAAAGTATAAAGAGGGAATGGGGGTCGGAATCGTATCCGTTCACTTTGGCATAATTTCTGGAGTTCATATCTAGGGATCCAACCCGAAGGTTTACAACCTATGGGCTCCTAATGTAATGGGGGCAAGATAAGGGGCTTTCTGGATAGTGACTTTGTTCTAAGATCAGATCATGTATAGATGCAAGCATCTATGTGATGACCTAAATCTGCATGTGGAATGAAGAGAAAAAGTAAACTTACTATGTCTTCCCAGTTTTTCGTGGCTTTCCAAAGGCTCATCATGAATTCACATTCCAACAAAAATCGAACCGATCTGCCAAAAACAATCTCAAAGACGTTTGATCATCAAAAATATTCAATTTTCAGAAAACCAAATTGAAAATAACCTAGATAACTTAATCAAAGCCTTTGTAACTCTATTGCTTTATCCACATGCTTGCCAAGATTATACTAATACTAAAAAAAAAATACATACACGAAAGTAGTAAAACACATGCAGATAATAAACGGACCAGATAGTTTTTTTTTTTTGTTGAAAAGATTAAATCAAACTGACAAGGTATGTCTCAAGTCTCCCTTACTCAGACCTTGTTCAGAATGAATACTTCTAAATGGCTTAAAACACAACAATTTTTTTTTTTTTTTTTTACAAATTAGCAAAATATGTCCCTTACCCCCTACTAAAATATGACATTGTCCCCAATGTCAAATTTTAAAGGTAGAATTTAGGAGATATTACCTGCAGAGGTTGCTAACCACTTATTATAACTGAGACACAACAAACAAAATGTTAGAGAATGTCACAAAGACAAAGTGCAATCCACTCCTTGCTTATCTATATCTCTTTTTCTTTTTCCGAGCGTTTGCGAAACAACCGTAGCAGGTAAATACTCATAAGCTTGGAGCTTTTTGAGTAAATCTTCAATGGTTGTAGTAGAAATTATGGTTCTCCTTGCCTCTGAAAACATGAATCCATTTTCCACAGCATTATCTAAATATGAAAGTAAATTACTAAAATAACCATTAATATTAAGCAAACCAATGGGTTTCTTATTTGTGACCAAAGATGACCAAGAAGCCACGCAAGCTATTTCTTCCAATGTACCCAGACCTCCTGGTAAAGCAATGAATGCATCGGCAGAATGGTACATGATTGTCATCCGTTCAGGGATACTCCAGACTTGTATTTCCTTACCCACGGTAGGTCCACAAAAACCTGTGAATATTTTTGGCACGATTCCTAGAACTGGACTTCCTCCGGCGTGTGCTGCTGTAGCGAATGCTCCCATTAAACCCGTACTACCGCCTCCATAAATCAACTGCATCTTTTGTTGGGCAAGTATTACTCCAACTCTTATGGCTTCATCAGCTAATATTTTATTTTTCCCTGGATAAGCACCTCCAAAGACACAATTTTTTTCAATGCGCTGGGACGAAGTACTTTCCATTTTTTTTTCGAGTGCCTGAAAGAGAATGAGTACATGGTGTAATATATAGAGGACTGAGTAGTGAATTAGACAAGAGTAATAATGTCGCCGAAAGTGGATTTGACCTGTCAGAAGAAAATGTTAACCTAACAAAAGATTTTTGCGTGATTTCAGGAAGAAAATCAAAAAGAGAAGAAAAATCAACCGTAAAAGACCGATGCAAAAAAAATGAGAATAATTACACAAATCGAACAACACGTAAATTAAATCGAAATGAAGTTATTGCAAATCAAACCGAAAGCTGAGAAGTCATTTATTGTAGTTGTGATTGTGGCTCACATCTTCCTCTGGTTTTACATCCAGAAACTGCTTAAACGCCTTCTATGAGTCGAGGATATGCTTCCCATCCAGTTTTCTTACAAGCTGGCAAACAGGGTCTTTTAACATCAGATTCCCAAGATGTTGCCATTCCCTTTGGAATTGCGGCCATAAATCAAGAATTTCTCTTTGTACGTCTCCACTAGGGTGCGTCTCAAGAGAAAGTTGGATATTATCCAAATTCTCCTTACTCAGTCCATCCTTAATGAATTCAATTTTATCATCTCGATTAGAGGACGGAATCCCAATAGAACGACATTTACCGTTACACGTCCATCGTGCATATTTGTGGCAATTTGAACTCATGCGCTTTGCTCGTCGCTTCTTTGCAAAAGTGCTTCTACCTGTACCTGGTAAATGCAAAACAGGAAGATATTCATCTTCACATACCTTGGCTTCAATTATCCAACGTATGTCTTCAGGAATCCCTTTGTGCATAAGCATTCTTAATCTTTCAAATCGAACTTGGTAAAGCTTCAGTAAAATATTTCGAGGAAAAGGAGGAAATCGTTTCTGCAATCTTTTGAGAATATCATCCATCCTGAAAAAAAAATGAAAGAGAAATTGAAAGAGAAATTTATATACAATATCAGTTTTGTGGGTAGCTGATGGAACCGACTTAAATAATCACAGAGTACCGTTATCCGCCATTTAACCGGGGTAAAAAAAATTATATTTACATCTAGTTATTTTCAAAACAAGGATCAGAAAGAAAAACAACCTCTTCTTGAGTAACATGATTTTCCAAAAAGAGTTTGAGTCTTTGTCCATTTACCTTGAATACGTTACCATTTTGAGGATTCTCAATGTCAACTGCTCCATAATGATACACATGCTTAACCACAAATGGGCCAGTCCATCTTGATCTCAACTTACCAGGAAATATGTGAAGTCCAGAATTATAAAGTAGAACTTTTTGCCCAACATCAAATGTTTTTCTTGAAATTAACTTGTCATGAAAGGCTTTAGTTCTTTCTTTATGAATTTTAGAATTCTCATATGCATCATTTCTAAGTTCCTCAAGTTTATTTATTTGTAATTTCCGTAAATTAGAAGCGTCATCAAGGTTTGAGTTGAACATTTTAATGGCCCAATATGCTTTATGCTCAAGTTCCACAGGTAAATGACAAGGTTTTCCATAAACTAGCCTATAAGGAGACATGTCCAATGCTGTTTTAAAAGCTGTTCGATAGGCCCATAATGCATCGTTAAGTCTAAGAGACCAATCTTTGCGATTTGGATTAACCGTCTTTTCCAAAATTTGTTTAATCTCCCTATTTGCTAATTCTACCTGTCCATTTGTCTGCGGGTGATAAGGGGTTGTAACTTTGTGTGTAATGGCATATTTCTTCATTAATGTTTCAAAAACCTTGTTGCAAAAATATGTTCCCCCATCACTTATGATAGATCGAGGAATTCCAAATCGACTCAAAATATTTTCTTTTAAAAATTTAATCACTGTTTTGTGATCATTATTTCGACATGGAATTGACTCTATCCACTTTGAAACATAATCTATTGCAACTAAAATGTATAAGAAACCAAAAGATGGTGGAAATGGTCCCATGAAATCAATACCCCAACAGTCAAAAATTTCAATTACAAGAATTGGGTTCAAAGGCATCATGTTTCTTTTCGAAATGGAACCTAATTTTTGACAACTTTCACATGACTTGCAAAAATTATATGCATCTTTGAATAAAGTTGGCCAGTAAAATCCACACTGTAAAATTTTTGCAGCAGTTTTCTTTGATGAAAAATGACCACCACATGCCTCGGAATGACAAAACTTAATTACACTACTTACCTCATTGTCGGGAATGCATCTTCGAAAAATCTAATCAGGACAATATTTGAACAAGTAAGGGTCTTCCCAGTAGAACTTCTTTACCTCATTCAGAAACTTCCTTTTATCTTGGGGGCTCCATTGAAAAAGAATTTTTCCCAAAAAGGAATATTTTAGCTTGGATGGCAATGGTTTTAAATCCAGCTTGGGTGGTTCAATAGTTGATGGTACAGTGATATTTGTGAGTGATGGAAGTTCCTCAAACTTTTGTTTCCAACAATGCTTATCCTGAAAAGAATTTAACAAAGAATCAGTGTGTGAAATTTTTGAAGCATTATCAAACTCACATTCAATTAAATAAGCTTCTAAAGGATCATGGAATGTGGTAGTGGTTAGATGTTCATGAACAAGTTCTTCAATGAAATCCACTTCATGTACTTCTGAATCATCACCAGGTTGCTTGCAAATGTTGAACACATTTAATTCTAAAGTCATATTTCCAAAAGAAATGTTCAAAATACCATTCCTGCAATTTATCGGAGCATTAGAAGTTGCAAGAAATGGACGGCCTAATATAACAGGAATTTGAACATTTGGATTTGAAACAGGATGTGTGTCCAAAACAATAAAATCAACAGGGAAGTAAAAATTATCAATTTGAACCAAAACATCTTCAACTATCCCTCGAGGAATTTTTACAGAACGATCAGCTAGTTGAAGTGTAACAGGTGTTTCCTTGAGTTCACCTAAACCTAACTGTTGATAAACAGAAAAAGGCAAAAGATTAACACTAGCACCAAGATCAAGCAATGCACGTTCTATTCTAGTGTTTCCAATGATGCATGAGATTGTTGGACATCCAGGATCTTTGAATTTTGGTGGAGTAAGGTGCTGAATGATTGAGCTCACACTTTCCGTCAGAAATGCTTTCTTTTGTACATTATGTTTCCTTTTAACTGTGCACATGTCCTTCAAAAATTTATCATAAGATGGAACTTGTTTGATTGCATCCAATAAAGGAATGTTAGTCTTAACTTGTTTGAAAAGTTCATAAATTTCTGCATTTTGATTCAAATTCTTTATTGTTTGCAACCTTTGAGGAAAAGGAGTAGGATGCATACCTTTTTCTTTGTCCAAATTTTCAAGAAGTTCAAACTTACCATCATCCTTACCATTACTTTTCGGAGGGGAATGAGGATCTTGGTCTTTTGATGGAATGTTTTTGTCAATTGCCTTTCCACTTCGAAGAGTTGTGATAGAACTGGCATTTTCCTGTTGAGTTTCATTGGAGCAAGAAACAAGACATTGAGTAGAAGGGTTAGGCTGAGGTTGAGCAGGAAACTTATCTTTTTCTTGAGTGCGTAATGAAGCTGTCAATGTGGACAAGGTGTTTTTGATCTCATTGATGTCCTGTGAAGTTTGGTTATTCACATTTGCTTGTGTTTGCATGAATGCTTGCAATGTCTCTTCCAAGGTTTGTACACGTGAAGGTTGATAGGAAAAAGTGTTGCCCGGCTTTTGAGATTGTGGTACCTGAACATGATTATTATTCCGCCAACTGAAGTTGGGATGATTTCTCCATTCAGGGTTATACGTTTCAGAGTAAGGAGAAGGAAAAGGCTTTTTAAATGTGTTTATGGAATTTACTTGATCATGCAACGCTTCTTTAAGAATGGGAATGTTTGGACATTCAGAAGTGGGGTGTCCCATGATTTCACAAATTCCACAACTTTCTTCATTTTTAACCGTTTTGACTTCTTTTACTTCTCTAAGTTCCATGGCTTCAATCTTTCTAGCCAAATTAGCTACTTTAGCTTTTATCTCATCTTCTTGACTAAAATGATATTTACCTCTGTTAGAAACAAGATTAGATCTATTGGAACTTTCAGAGGAATTATCTGTGTGCCAGGCTTGAGAGTTATCTGCCAAATGGTCTAGGTAGTCAAAAGCTTCTTCAGGTTCTTTTTCTAGAAACTCACCGTTACACATTGTTTCAACAAATTGTTTAGTTTCAGGAGTTAAACTTTCATAAAAGAAACTAATAAGATGCCATTTTTCAAAACCATGATGTGGACAAGAACTTAACAAATCTTTAAAACGCTCCCAGCACTGAAAAAATGCTTCATTTTGATTTTGATTGAAATTTTGAATCTGTCTTTTCAAAGCAGTAGTTTTATGTGCTGGGAAAAATTTCTTTAGAAACTCAGTTTGTAATTCTTGCCATGTGCCAATTGACCTTGGTTTTAAATTATGAAGCCAAATTTTTGCTTTATCTTTTAAAGAAAAAGGAAATAATTTTAGCTTGACAATTTCATTTGTACATTGTTGGTCATTAAAGGTGACACATACATCTTCGAAGTCTTTTAGAAACGAGTAAGCACTTTCCGATTCTAACCCATGGAAATTTGGAAGCAAAGCTATCATACCTGGTTTAAAACGAAAGTTGTTTGCATTGAGAGGAAAAATAAAACAAGAGGGTGATGAGCTTCGAGTTGGTTGCAAGTAGTCACGCATTGTGCGTACTTGTCTGTTCTCATCTTCAGCATGAACACTTTCATTGTCAGCCATGGTAGGAGTTGTATTAGAAAAATTACCTGAAAAAGTTTCACAATAAAATCTAACTAAACGACGAGGTCTAAAATCACGTCGCCAAACAAGCATAAAACAAAGTTAATATACAGATAATATATAAATATAAACTTTACAATATAAATGTAAATATATAGAAAATTAGGCGGTATAACCAGCCAATAAAAATAAATATACTTATAAACTTATATACTTAGTATTGCTTCCCCGGCAACGGCGCCAAAAACTTGATGGAGACTCAATTAAGAGTTGTAAACCCAAGTGCAGGTTATGTTCAAGTAATAAATTCTCGGGTGTCCGAGGTCGAACCACAAGGAAGCGTATTAGTAAGTATAAGTTTATAAATATATAAGAAAAAGAAAGTAAACAAGATATTAGGGAATCAACAACAAAACAAGATAAACAAGATATTAGAGAACAAAATAAACAAAATAACATAAAAGAAATTAAACAAGATATAAAAAAACAATAAGAAAAGATGTTGAAGTTAGAGAATCCACTCTTGGTGTTATGCTAAGATTAATCTTGTTTTATTACACAATTGGAATTCACACATAAAGGAGGTTCCAATCGGAAGGTTTAGCAATTCAGTCCAAATTGTCCAACGTCCATAGCATATGATATTATGTTCATTTGGTGTCCTCAAAACTCATAAAAAGAGTCCAAGCATTACTTATGCCAAGGTATATGTCTACAACAAATCAAGGTTATGAAACCAAGCATTTACTATGCCATTTTCATTGTCAATAATGAATCAAGATCCCTACTTTGCAAGTATGATTTTAAACCAAAAGAAAATATTATTTATACTAGTGTTTATAAATGATGATTCATTTTAGCATTTACCAAAAGCTTCACCTCATCACCTCAACAATATGATTAGCAACACATACTAGATATGAATAAAATGAATAGAAATGTAAGAAGCATAAGTAAATAAAGAAAAAGAAAACTAGAGAAAGGAAAGAAGAAGAAAACTTAGAGAATTTTATTATAATGGCTAATATCCTACCGATGTACAATAATACTCTTACAATCATCCAAGGCCCTCTATTTATACACATTTTGGAGAGCTAAATGACAAGAGACAAGCTTTATAAATTTCAAAGGTAGGTATAATAGGTGGGTGCATTTTTCTAACAATTTTCGTCATATTGTATGACAATTCTGATCAGCCAGCTTGATGGTTGATTTTGTCAATGTTGGAGGCTTGATCTGATCAAATTGTCTTCTAGAAAAATATTCCCCTATCAGTTTGTGATCCATAGCCGTTAGAATCAGCTCATTTTCTCATGTGGATCAGAAGATATGGTCAAAATACCAAAACTCATCAGAACAGACATCATTGCACATCAGCCAACTTGATACCACATTTCGCTAGGGAAAACGACTCCGTTTCAAGAAGTGTAAAGCATGAAAAAGATAGATATGCCTCTTAACTTTGCACTGTAAAAATTTCAGCCTTACTGCTTCAGTGAAACTCCAGATATAGCTAATATGGCAAAAGGTGTCGGAACTGGAACTGAACTGGATTTGCCCTTAATTCTTGATTTAACCTAGTAATCTGAAATCACTCAAAGAAACTCGTGAAAAACACCAAATTACATAAAAATAGAAAAGATCATAAACACAATTAGACTAAGCAATAATAACTCGTATTTGACACAAAACAATAATAAAACATAACTAAAAACTATATAATTATACGAGTTATCAGTCTACCTGTAGGGCCAGGCATAGGAACAAGTGTTTCAGGGTAACAGTTTGTTGGAAGGTTGATGGTGGTGCAGGTGGGTAGACGTACAAGCTGTGGGCTATGTTGTTTGAGCTTGGGTAGCATGGCTGGTACATGGGGTAAAGGCTGTAGGACATGGATCCTCTTACTTATTGTCCTTTACAAGCGATAGCTTGTATATCAACATCCTTCTTCTTGGGCACTCCACTCTTCTCTGACCCAAACGATTTATCCATTTCTAACTTCCCATTCTTAATGGCGTTCTCAATTATCTCACCTGAGATCACCATATCAGCAAAATTCTTTATAGCATTTCCGATCATTTTGACATAATAAGGAGCTTGTAGAGTGCTCACAAATAGCATGGTGGTCTTTTTCTCCGTGAAAGGTGGCTGGACTTGTGCGGCTATATCTCGCCACCTCTGGGCATACTCCTTAAAACTCTCTGTCAACTTTTTCTCCATGCTTTGCAAGGACATCTGATCGGGCGCCATGTCCACAATGTGCTTATATTATGCAATAAACACCCTAGCTAACTCCTTCCATGAGCGGATGCGTTTCTTGTCAAGCTGAAGATACCATTTGGCGGTCAATCCTATCAAGCTGTCTTGGAAGACGTGGATCAGTAACTTGTCATCCTGTGAATCTATTTTCCTGTAGTACATTGTGACATGTGTAACGGGACAAGTTGTGCCATTATATTTCTCAAAATCTGAGGTCTTGAACTTTGACGGGATAACGATATCAGGTACCAAGCAAAGTCCAGCAGCATCTATGGACCCAAAAAAGTACATTTCTTCAACGGCCCGTAGCCTTTCTTCTAGGAGATTAATCTTTTGAGACTCAGAATCTCGTTTTGAACCAAGCTTCATTTTCTCCCATTCTTTTGGATTATCTAGATTATGGACATAAATCGAATCTGATGGCCTCGACCCAAGTATAGGAGCAGTGAACCCTGGGAATTGAGGAGGTGCCGCTGTAGATGGCATTCCTGGGTGTGCAATGAGATGTTCTCCAGTGATCGGTGCATATTGTGATTGCGACCTTTACTCAACCCCCTAATCATTTCCATTAACTGGGCTAACTGCTGTTTCATCTCCTCCTGTGCCTTTTCCATCCTCTCGACCTTGTTCTTCGGCCATTGTTCTAGCTTGTGAGCGAGTGCCGTAATGATGTTGAGCAAACTGCTCTAAGAATTTCAATCGTCGAGCTATCCTTGAAACTTGTTACCACAGTTTTTTAAAACATAGGCCTCATGTTTTTATGAATTGCACATGTATGCATGAACTATGAATGTGCAAGAGAGTATTTAATGATGCAAATGCATGAGAGAATAAAGTTATTTTAAATGTCAGGCACAAGAAATACAGATTAAAACACATACAAACAAAGTAAAAAGTAAAACTGAAATTCATAAAAAATTTACACGAAAAGAAAAGGACCTTCCTTCATGTGTCCTATTTCGGGTTATTTCCTACAAAAAAGATGTGCATGGCTCTATCCTAAGGCTGGTTTCTTAGGTTTTGTCTATATGATGGGTAAGGTCTTTGGCTAATCTAAAAGGTCCCCAAATTGCTCCTCACTGTCATCCGTGTTGAATTAGTAAGGCACCCTGATCCTCACCCATTACAGGCTACAAGCGAAAACGGTTCAATTCGGGTGGACGTGTTTCCCTTAGCCCATACGGAGGTTATCACCCTACGAAAGCTTAGGTACTTTACGCCCTGAGAGTGTTTCGTTAGCCCATATGGAGGTTATCACCTCACAAAGGCCAGGTACTTTACCCCCTTCTAAAGGGAAGAGCTCGGGTATAGAGCTGATTTGCATGCCTTGTGCAATGTGTGTGAAGGAATGCATCAGACATTTGACTTTTGTACAAGAAGAAGAAATAAAATTGTCAATACAATAAAAGGATAAATAGAAAAACTAAAGTGAGTAAAAAATTAATAAATAAATAAACTATTTCAAGACCAATTATTAGGACCTAAGGTATCACAAGACTAACCTATGGCTCGACTCTCAAAAATCTCTAGTGGAGTCACCAAACTGTCATAATGTGCCAAATGCAAATTCGGCCGCTAGAAGTAAACATGGAGTCGCCACTATTCTTTTTTAAGGTGTGATTAGGTCACCTATATGAATCTATTCTTTCTAAAGTAGTCCTAAGGTCGACTAAGGTACCCTAAAAAGAATAGGTTCTGGTCTACATTCAGAACTAGGTTGGCGAGTTCATTTACGTGTGAGAAAGGATCAGCACCCTCACAACTCCTATCTCAAAGTTAGTACATGGTTAGTCTTGTGATATCTAAAAGGGTCCTAATTTAAAAAGTCTTAATTTCCTAAATATTTTATTCGGGAACAAGTGTTGATTTTTCGTGCATTAAATGACTTGCCTAAATTTTTCATCAATCTGGCAAAGCTTAAGCGAGCATTTTCACTTAAAAATTTCTTAAAGGTCTACTCAAGCGTAGTCCCCAAGAGTTTCATCGTTGGAGAAAAAACTCAACTTGTTTAATTCTAACATCTAAATTTGGGATATTTATGAGATTATAATTAAGTTTTATCGAGAGAAGAAATAAATACCAACATTGAATATTGAATTTCATTTTTAAACCTTTCATCAATTTGGAAAAAAAAAAAAAAAACTCTCACTTAGAAATTTCTTAAAGGTCTACTCACTCAAGCGTAACCCTCTAAAAATTTCATCATCGGATATGGTCATATTTATTCTTAATTTAATTAATTATTAATTATATAAAATAAGCTATGCGGGTATTCATTTAATTTTTCCAAATTCATTCCTATCATTTTTGAATTTATGATAATCTAATTATGAATTAAAATAAAACATATATATATATATATATATATGTAAAGAATTTCAATTGTTGATAATAAAAAGAAAGAAATAAGAAAAACAAGTAAAAGTAAAGAAAGTAATAAAACATGAAAAAGGATTTAAATAAACGAAAAAAGAAGAAGGTAAGATTATACATTTTGAGCGGGTCCAAAAGCAAACCTGTGCTGGTCGCGTCTGATCCGCCTTTCATTTTATAACATCTTTTTTTTTTTTTTTAATTTCATTCTTTTTGACCTTTCCACCAAAAAAATTCTAATTTCTCACCAGCTTATCTCTTTTCTATCCAAATCTGGCCGTCGCCTCCGCCATATTCACCATTGCTAGCTGTCGGCGACCGCCATCGCCACCGCTGATGGTGGTGCTTAGAAATTTCCCAAAATCGCCAAAAATATTCTTTTCGACCTCCTAAACCACGAAATCAACTCGATTTTTCCAAAATCATACCCAACAACCCTAGATCTATGATTTTAGTCCACGACTTTCTAAGCCTCGATCTTCTCCGGCAATCGTTGGATTGCACCCAAAATAAAAAGAAAGAAATAAGTAAACTCATAACTCAAAGCTCAAAACAAGAACAAACACCAGACAGCTCATGTACAACCAAGCATAAAATAACTGAGAACTGTCAAAACCCATGCGAGCGAGGAAGTCAGCAAAGAAATTCGCACAAAATAAACAGTTCCAATCTTATCTCTGAGGTTATCGATTTCATTGAATAGCTTCCATTGTTGCGAACCCAGTTGATAGCATTTCTTGAATCCGATTCAATGATCAGCATTTTGTTGTTAAACCAGGAAGACAACGAGAAAACATACAGAGTTGTTTTAATGGCCATAAGTTCCGCTTTGTTTGAATCCATAGTTCCCAGAGGGCCAAAGAAAATCTCACAAACATTACCCTGTGAATCTCTTAAAACACCACCAACCCCTGCCAAACCAGGATTCCTCCTCGCAGCTCTGTCAACGTTAAACTTCATCACATTAGCCATGGGACATTCCCAGTTAACACCTTCTCTGCTGTTCTGCGTCTTAATGAAATCAGACCACCATATGGTATTCCACCAATCAATCTCATTAAAAGGCTTATCCTTCTCTAATGCCTTAATCAAATAGAAAACTCTCAATTTATATAAGAAGATAACTATCTTGTTAATCAAAGAGTCCACATTGTGACAGCGCAAACCACCATCCATCTCTTTTTGGTGTAGCCAGAAAAATGAATACCACCCCTTTGATTTATAAAATCTTCAATTGAATTGGGCAAAACCCATACCAAGCCCCACCATTTAAGGATATCACCCCAAACAGCCCAAGCAAAATCACAAGATATAAGAATATGGACAGCATCCTCTTCCCATTTCTTGCACCAACTGCATAAACTTTTACCGTCTCCAACCAAGACACCCCTGAACCTCAAAAAGCACTTAAAAGGAATGCTATTGAGAATAGGCAGCCACATGAAATTCTGGATTTTAGGCGGAACAGTGAGTTTCCAAATAGCAGTATGCCACACCCATGATTAGATGAGACCAAATTATGCTTTTCCAGATTTCATACCAGTTTCTTCAAAGAGAAATTTCCTTTGGGATTAGCCTCCCAAACAAGTTTATCTTTAATAGATTGATTCACTTGAATGCTGTAATAACCAATTTTTGCCCGGGTCGGATCCGAACCCGACCCGGGCAATGTGCGAACAGGGCCTGCTATTTAGCAGGCCCAATCTACAAACCCAGCCCAAGCCTACCAGGCCCAAACCTGGCCCATTTCCCTAACCCTAACCTAACCCTAACCTAACCCTAACCCCTGCTGCTAACCTAAACCCTAGCCTCCCCTGCCACAAACCCTACCCACTGACACACGGCGAAGACCCCCACATGCCACCACCAACCCACACTCAACCCCAACAGCAACCCCCACCCCACCATCCATAAAACCCCTTTCAGAACCCAGATCCAAAAAAAAAGGCCCCCTCACCAAAAGAAGGAAAAAATTGAGATCGCCGAGGACCCCAAAGACCAGATCGGACCACCGCTGGTTCGGATCTGATCCTCCACACACAAACAAAAACCAGATCCAGCCCCATTTTTCTCTCCGAAATCGATACCCCCAAAACAAACACAAAAAAAATAACCCCCCCCCACAAAGAAAGACACCCAAAACCCTACAAAACAACAAACAACAGCCAGCAACAGAAAAAAAAAAAAAAAAAAAGGTCGAAATTTTTTTCGAGAAGAGGAGATCAAAATCTCTCTGGCTGTGAAATTTGAAGACCATCGACCGCCGGCGAACGGCGGCCAACGGCGAGGCACGGCGGCCGACGCGGTGGTCCGACCGCCGGATTTTGGGCTGAGGGGTTTCTTGTGAGAGAGAAAGAGAGAGAGAAAAGAGGAGAGAGAGAGAGAAAGAAAAAAATGAAAAAAAAGTGAAAAAATAAAAAAGGGGGCTATTTATAGCCCCCTGAAGCGGGTCAGAAGACCCGCGCGTCGACCCGGGTTCCGCGCGGTTCACCCGCTTCCAAATATATATATATATATATATATATATATATATATATATATATATATATATATATATATATACGACGCCAAACCGGCGCCGTTTCGCCCAGGGTCCGCGCGTGGACCCGGATCCGACCCTGGTTAAAAAAAAAAAAAGAAGATCCGGCCCAAATCGGATTCGACCCAAACCGGATCCGGCCTGCGCCGAACCGGCCCAGGCCTTGGGCCCAACAGGCCAGGGATGAGGGCCAAAAAAATAGGGGAAAGAAAAAGAAAAAGGAAAAAAAAGAAAAAAAGGAAAAAATTAAAATATAAAAAAAAGAGAAAAATAAAAAATAAATTTTTAAAATAAAAAAAAAGAAAGAAAATTGAATAAAAAAATAATAAGAAAGAAATAAAAAAAAGGGAAAATTAAATAAAAAAAAAATTACGATTATCGATTTTGAAGTTTTGATTTTTTTGGTTTTTGACATTTTTCAGGTGATTTTACGAAGATCAAGTCCGGCATTTTAATTTTCGGATTCTCGACATTTTTCAAGTATGATTTTAATTTTCTTATTTATTTTCATTACTATTTTTGTTTATTTATTCTTGTTCAGTATTTGACGTATTTTTATTATTTTGTTCCGGTTTTAAAAATTATAAAAATAATTTTTTAATTAATACATGTCTTTTAAAATTATTTTCGGTAAATAAAATTTTCTAAAAACGGACTTCTTTCTCGGGATGGTCGGAGCATCAATCGTTCTTTGAAATGGTCCGAGTAAGAATAATAATCGAAACATTATCGAAAATATCGGAATGATTCGAGAATTATTCTTACATAGATAATTTCTTTTATTTCGAAAATAATTATTAAAAACATTTTAACTTTCAAGAAAAAAAGATTTTTAATAAATGTGAATTACCGACGACGGAATTCGAAGGACGTCACGGTAGTGATTCCTAAGATATCTTGAGGTGAGAGAATTTCGTTACATATCACCACGAGTGGTGGGAGTATTTAGCGACATGCTCGATACAAAAATTCATTTTCAAAAAAAAAAATGGAAATAATGGAAATAATAAAAATGAATAAATAATGAATGTTTATGCGCCCGATATTCGCTATGCTCGTGTTTTTAATATTATGATTTGCATGTTTAATTTTATAGTTATATGCTAAATCGTATGCATCCGATATTTAAATATTCGCATCATACGCATTTAAATAAAAAATGGATGTAAATTGCCGACGACAGAATTTGAAAGATATCACAGTTGTGATTCTTAAGATATTTTGAGGTGAGAAGATCTCGTTAAATACCACCAAGAGTGTTGGGAATATTTAACGAGTATTTTCGATAACAAATTTATGTTCACTTTCGTTTTTGAAAAAAATAATAACAGCTCAAAAAAATAAAAATAAAATAATAAACATGTTTTTTTTAATAAAATAAAATAAAAAGAAAAGAGAATTATTTTTAAATAGTGATGTCAAGTCCATTAAATCGAGATTTAAGAAAACACGTGATTAAATGGTACCGTTTTCCAAACGGGCATTGCGGGGGTGCTAATCCTTCCCCGCACGTAACCGACTCCCGAACCCGATTTTGTTTTCTCTCTGGTTCAAAGCGCGGACTTCGAAATTGGTTTTACAAAATGTTTTAATTAATGTTTTACTAAAACCGGTTTTAATAGGTGGCCAATCACACCTTGCAAAAAAGATTGGTGGCGACTCATTTTGCGTTTTCAAAACCGTCTTAGCGGTCAAAAAAAACCGTTATGACAAATGCTTTCTAACAATAATAACAAAGACCTCATAGATTTTTTTTTCCCACTAAATCATGAGATGGGTTGATGGAAGTAATTTTTTTTAAAAAAATTTATGCTGAAATAAAAAAATGTATATTATGATGATTAAATAATTAAAAAAAATATTTTAAATAGTGTTATAAGTTATTAGTTATTGTATGATAATTGTTAGGTTTATATTTTATTTTTATTTCTTAATCTGAATAAAAATGATGGATATCAATATAATCTAAATGAATTAAATTTTTATATTCATCTTAATGTTTTTTTACATATAATGTACATATAATGAATTGATTCGTGTATTCGTATTGTATTTGTGGTATTTTATATATATAGCTTACTTTAAAAGTTATCATCAAGTTCGGATATTTTGCATAGTTTATCATAGTAATTCAATTTTAATTTTAAATTAATATTATTTTTTATGTCATAATCGTATTTAATACATTATCAATGATAATAAAACCGAAGCAACGCCAAAATTCGAACACTAATAATTTTAAATTTTATCTCATTCCTGTAAATTTTATTCTCAGTTTTGCATAAGTTATTATGTCCACACTCGAGTTGGGCTTAAACATGATTGTTGCGCCCCGAATCCAACTTCGAATATTTTTTTATTAATTGTAGTTCTAGAATATATTAAAAATATTCAAATAATAATAATTTTTATATTTTAATAATAAATATATAGTGGATTCGAATAGATTTGGACTAAAACTTATATTTTTTATATGTCACCAATGGCGGCTCCTAATAAAAAGCCACGGGGCCTTGCCCCCAAAATTTTAAATTCCTTTAATATATATATATATATATATATATATTTTAAATAAATTTAAATGTTTTTTTTTTAAATTAATATTGTTATTTTTGTTTATTTATGTAATTTTTTATTTAATTTTATGAATTGTCATTTAAGAATTATTTTTTGTCTATTTATTGTATTAACTAGTCATAACTCAATAAATTTTTAAAATCAAAAGGTTGGTGATAAAAGTTAAATCACATTTATGTAAATTTTAAAAAAAGCTAAATTGACTTTCTAACTTCTTAAATAACACTCTAAGTCTCCAATTAATTACCAAATATGTTTTTTTTTTTCATATTTAGATGACTACAATTTTTTCTTTTCATATAATCTTTCACTTTTTATTTTATCTTAAATTTTTTTCTTGTGTTACCATACAACTTTTCATTAATACAAAAGTCATATTGGAACCCTTTATAAACTATTATAAAAATATCCTAATTTTTAAACTCAAACTTTGAACTTTATTATTTTAATGAAATATTTTATTTTTCTTATTTTGATAAAAAATATATTGTTTAGCAATTGATATATTTATATTTTTTTAAAAGAAAGTTGTCCATAATTTTAAATAAGATTATTTATTTGATATATTATGCATAAAATTATTTATTTTATTTATTATGTTTTTTTATACATTTTTTATGAATTTATAAAATTTATAATTTTGAAAGCATATTTATTTTTGCTAGTATATTGCTTGCATATATATATATATATATATATTTATATTAATATAATAATATAAATTTTATAAAAAATTAAGATTTAATAATATATAAATTGATACTCTCAAAATCAAATGTCAAAATCCGTATGTCACTCGATTAGTAAATATCTCTAATTCTATCCATTAATTGAAAAACTAACTCATTAATGAAAAGATAATCTCTAACTAAGTTGGGTTCTCTCTCGACCTCATTGCTAGGCGGAAACTTCTAAATAATATGTAACTAGAATTAAGTCCCTCGGTACTTAAAAACTTTTTTTTATAAAATTTTAATTAATTAATAATAAATTGATTTTAAATTATATTTTATAAAATAATATATTTTTTATTTTTAAATTGTAATAATATTAATATAATTATATTTTGTTAATTTTGAAAATTAAATTTATGATAATTGTTTATATATAAATTACGTAATACAAATGCATTTTTCAATGTTATTTATATATATATATTTTAAAAAATATTTAGATCTTATTGTATACTGTATATTTTTATTTATTGGAGGTAAAAAAATAATAAATGAAAACAATAAAATAAAATTATGGTTTGTATGTTATTCTCTCGTAAGATCGATTTTTTCATATAGGTTAACAGCAAATTCATTTTTTTTTTAACTTTTTTTTAAAAGCTGGTCGGTACGGATCCTAAATCGACCTGCAAGTCAACATGCGGACCAACCCCTTTAAATATATTATTTAAAATTACAATTAAAACAATTAATAAAATAAATTTCTTTTTTTAACTTTTTCTCTGAGTCGGTCGGGTATGAATCCTAAATTGACCCGCGAGTCAACTTGCAGACTAACCCTTTTAAATATATTATTTTTAAAAAAAATTAATAAAATAAATTTCCAATAAGTGAAAGCATCGAGCTTTTTAAAGGAATAATTTTTCATAACAGATTTAAAACAAATCAATTTATATAACATTATAACAAAAATTAAAAAAGAACTATCTCGAATTTTTGATAAAACACAAAAGGTACATATATATATATATTTTTTATATGAAGACAAGAATATATATGTATATATATATATATATATATTTCAAAATCTTTAACAACAATTTTAGCTTTTTAAAGACGGTTGGGAAGTGGTTACTCAAATGATTAAGTAAAACAAATTGAAAATGATTACAAAAATATAGAATAGAACTAAAATATATAAGAAGAGAAGTTATGTTGAAAAAACTAGAAAGTCAATTTGGTTTTTCTTAAGTTTACATGATTGTGACTTAATATTTGTGACAATTTTATTGATCTTAAGTGTTTATATATAATGTCCGTTGAATTCAATAAATAGTTAAACAACAATGTTATTTAGCTTATTTTGTCAATGCATAAAATTAAGATAAAATTAAAAAAAAAAATTAATTTGGAGAAGCCAATTTTAATATATTTATTGTCGCAACCTAAAAAAAAAACGACGAGTCTCATCGCAAGACTTTATTATTCGTTAGGCGTGACATTAAAAAAAATCGAGGAAAAGTCGACTTAATTCCTCTAAAAGTGAAGGTTTTGAAATGACCTTAAAAAAAGACATGGAGTCGCCACCAATCTTTTTTAGCTAGGTGTGATCGACCACCTATTAAAACCGGTTTTATAAAATATTTTAAAAATTAATTAAAACATTTTAAAAACCAATTTCAAGTATGCGTTTTAAACCAGAGAAATCAAAGAAGCGGGTTCGGGAGTCGGTTACGTGTGGGGAAGGATTAACACCCCCACAACGCCCGTATAATTCGGTACCTTATTAATCGTGTGTTATCTCAAGTCTCGGTGAAAAGTTGGTTTTAAATTTAGTATTTCAAGTTAATTCCCAATTTAAAGAAAAATAATTTCATTTTTTTTATTGAAAATGATCCGGAATTCATAAATTCAAAATTTTCCTATATTCCCCAACAAACGTGTCAAAATATAGAAATTTTTATTAGTCTTGGAAAACTTTCCAAATCATTCTCTTTTTTGAAAGAAAGATATTCCTTTATTAATGATAATTGATGATATTCCCTCCAGCAAACCCGGTAGAGAACTCATGAATTATTTTAAGTCGGGAATATCTTTATACTTTTTATTGAAAACTATTATCTTTTTTTGAAAATATTTAAAAGAAATGAATATGTATATGCATGACATAAATAAAATGACATAGTACAGTCTAAATAATATAATGCAACCTAAATGACATGACAAATATGAATGGTATGGCATATAATTTAAATGACATGGAATAAAATAATGCTATCATATAATATGCATGAAAATAAAAATGCAATGCATGAAATGTATTTTTTCCTTTAATTAAGGAAATCCGTATATCTAAAAGATATCCGGCTACCTTAGGAAAATATGTCAAATTAAATATTCTAAAACCAAAATACTTTGTGATTGTTTGAAAACAATTTTGAAAAGCTTGAATTATCAATAAAAACTGGGCTAAATTTTTTTAAATGGCTCTAATTTCCTAAGTTTAAAAAATCCGGACTTGACTACCCTTAACCCGGGACTTGAAAAACCATTTTTAGAGTTTAAAAAGGCTTAGAAATTACCCTAAGTCAGTAGCTAACCCTCCTAATCAGCCCACTCTAAGTAAATTAACCAAATCAGAAAAATGGTTTTTCTTTAAATTCAATTCTGACTCCACTGTCCAGTTTTAGTCCACGATTTTTTACCCTATTTTTAAAAATTCCAAAAATTCTGAAAATATTATTGGAGACTCAGGACATGTAAAGATACACGAGAAAAAATCGGCTTAATTTTGTGATCAAAGATGAATTCCCAGAAAAACCAGAAATGTACGAGTTTTTAGAGGAGCAAAAAAAAACTGCTTTGTTTTTCTTTAAATTCAATTCTGACACCACTGTCCAGTTTTAATCCACGATTTTTTACCCTATTTTTAAAAATTCCAAAACTTCTAAAAAAAATACTGGAGACTCAGGACATGTAAAACTACACGAGGAAAAATCGGCTTAATTTTTTGATCAAAGATGAATTCTCAGAAAAATCAGAGATGTACGAGTTTTTGGAGGAAAAAAAAAACTGAAAAAAACTGCTTTGCCAACACATTTTTTGCTTTTGATAAAAATCATTTAAAAACCAAAGTAAAAATATTTGAAACTCATAAAATGACTTGAAAGCAGTAGCTAAGACTTTTTGAAAGTTAAATAAAAATTGGCTAAAGTAAAAAAAAAATCACAAAGGTAGAATAATTAATTTGACAAACTTAATTTTCCACAAGTGTGCTCAAGAGAGCATGACCTTGAACCATTAATTGGCTCAAGTCATTATTCAAGTGGCATGAACATGAAATGCATGAAACAATGCAACAAACATAATGCATGAAATGCATGGATCTAAACCTAAATTTAAGGAAAATGCATGACATAAATAATATGGCCTAGACCTAACATGAACTTGCATGGCATTTAATGTAACCTAGACCTAAGATATGCATGGCATTTTCACAAACACTTGGCATGCTAGCATGAAAAACTAAGTCATAACACAAAAAATCACACAAGCATTTTCACAAACACCTAATATACTAAATCTAAAACATGCTCAAATTTAAACAACATAAAAACAGAAAATTAAAAATGCAAAAACATGATATCTAAGACATAAATGGCAATAAACAAAGCAACCAAATTAAATATAACTTAAGAACATGAAATAACATAACATTTAAAACATCAAAAACAAAGAAAATAGCACAAACAATATGGTAAAATGAATCAAAAACAGCAACTTAAAATAAATAATGTAGGCCATTTGGCCATGGTGAGTTTATTGTAAAAACAAAATGTAAAAAAAATATACTTAAGAAAGGAAATGAAGGAAGAACAAGAAACATTATTTTAAAATGAAAACTCACCAAGTAGCTTTTGAACGGATTAAGCTATAAACCCTCAGAGTAGCTTTTGAACGGATTAAGCTATAAACCCTCAGAGTAGTTTTTGAACGGATTAAGCTATAAACCCTCACAGTAGCTTTTGAACGGATTAAGCTACAAACCCTCTCAACAAAAACACTATGACTCACCACCCGGATAATCCTAATACAAGTGTATAGACTATCTCACAAGGGGTAGTGGGTGATTTCAACCGAAGGCCAAGACTCCTTATTTATAAGGTAAGCACCTCCTTGGCTTGACATTACAAAGGGATGTGGGATTGGGACTTAGGCTCAAAAATGAAAATGTCTAACTTAACTCTTGATTTTTAATCACTTATTTAAAAAAATCCTAAGCTTCCTCCTTACTTTGGGCTTGGGCAGGCCAGCACTTCTCTTTTCCAGCCCAGCTCTGATTTTTGAAAGGCCCAAAGAAGCCCTTTTCGGTTGCTTGGGTGAAACGACCATTTTGCCCCCCGGATGCAAAATAAATATCAAACGGGATCCAAATTCAATTTTTCTTTTTTTAATACTTCCAAAGTAATAAAATATTGAGTTCTGGAAGTTTTCAAAATTATCCGAGTCCGTTTGCTATTTATTTGGATTTTTTCTTCCCAAAATGTCCTTTTATGCCCCTACTTTTTACCATTTTTTAAACGAGCTCCAAATCAAGATTTTTCTTCACCAATCTCTTCAAAATAATTAAAAAGTGTGATCTGGAAGTTTTCATAATTTTTGGAGCTCATTTGGTATTTTTTCGGGATTTATCGGCTTGAATTACTGCATAGGAGGCCCGGGATTTGGCCATTTTGCAAACGAACTCGGAATCAAGATTTTCTTTCGCCAATCTCTTCCAAATAATTTAAAAATGAGATTTGCCAAATTTCAGAATTTTTGGAGTCCATTTGCTATTTTTCCGGGATTTATCTTTTTGAATTACTACATAAGAAGCCCGGGATTTGGCCATTTTGCAAACGAACTCGGAATCAAGATTTTCTTTCCCCAATATCTTTCAAATGATTTAAGAATGAGATTGACAAATTTTTCAGAATTTTTGGAGTCCATTTGCTATTTTTCCCAAATTTTTCCAATTTTGCCCTTTAACCTCCGAAACCCGGTTTTGCTCAAAACAAGTTCGATTTTCAGATTTTCTTCAATCTGAGCCTTGGGCCATCCTTTTTAATCATTCCTCATCCATTGGGGGCTTTGGTCTTACCAAGTCGGGCCATTTCTGTGATTCTTCCCGATTTCACCGAAATCCACTAAAAACCCTAATTCTCGGTTTTCTCCCGGATTGACTTTTCTTTCGGTTTTTCTTGCAAGTGACTTCTCCATTACCCGTAGTCAGTGCTTATCTTTCATTTGGAACCTTCAATTTCGACCAGTTTGATCGTTTAAGCACTTTTCCCCAAATTTCTCGGATTAGGGTTTCTTTTCTACTGAATCTCCAAATCCCAATTTCCGAACTCCATATCTCTCAATGTAGACCTCGGATTATCAAAATTCTTTCTCCATTTTTCAATTGAACTTAAAATCTTGATTTTGAAAGTGGGTTGACTTTTTCAGTAGTTGACATTTTTGGGGTTGACTTTTTCGAGGTTGACTTTTTTTCAAGTTTGACTTTTTATGCTCGCCCTCTTAAACTAAGTCTCGGAGTACCACTTGCAGGATGAAAACAGTCTTTTTATACTCGGAAACATCAATATGGGAAGAAAACATACCTGTTTAGTGGTCCGGACAAAATTAGGTGTCTACATTTATATTAGAAGATTGCAAAAATTTTGGGGGGCCAGGGCACCCCAGGCTCCCATTACCCTCCGCCATTGCTTGTTATGTAGTGAAATCAGACTTCCACTCTTATAAAGAGGACTTAAAGGGACTTAAGTGTTTGGCGTGTGGGTTAAGTGTCAATGAGCCAGCAATCCTCCAAAGTTGGTCCAGCAAGGTCCTATTAGAAAAACAAGAGGCCAGGAGTACCGGTGTCATAACGTGCAAATCTGAAGATTCTATCGCTAGATACAAACAATGAAGTCGCCACTAATCTTTTTTAATAGGTTTAATTAGTAATCTATATGAATTTATCATTTTTAAAGTATTCATAAGCTTGACTAAGGTATCCTAAAAAGAATAGGTTATGGTTTATGTTTTTAGAATTAGGTTCGAGAGTTCGGTTACGTGTGAAAAATGATTAGCACCCCCACAATGTCTATCCTAATGACAGTACCTAATTAGTCTAGTTTTATCCTAAAATGATATTTTATTATTCTTGATTTATCCCTTATTAAAATATTATGGAAAGTTTTAATTTTTTTATTTGAGAATAAATATCAATCTTAATATTGAAATCTTTTTCTAAACCCTCCATCATATTAGTAAAATTTAGAAAAAGCTTTCTCACCTAAAGATTTGTTAGAAAACTGCCTAATTGCAATTTCTTAAAATTTCATCGTTGGGAATATCTCAATCTATTTAGTTTTATTAGTTAGAATGATTTGATTTTATAATTAGGAGTAACTATGGATCATTAATATTGAAAATCATTTTCTAAACCTTTCATCATGTTGGTAAAATTTAGAAAAAAAATTAGCACCTAATTAATTTTTTTTTAGAAAGTTGCTTAATTGCAATTCTCTTGGAATTTTATCATCAGAAAGATCTCAATTTATTCATTATTTTTGTTAATTGCAAGATTTGATTTTACAATTAGGAATAAATATTGATTTCTAATATTGAAAATATTTTTCTAAACCCTCCATCATGGTGGTAAAATTTAGAAGAAAAAAAAAATTAACCTAGAAATTTCTTAGAAAACTACCTAATTGCAGTTCCCTCATAATTCCATCATTGAGAAGATCTCAATTTATTCCTTAATCTTATTAATTATAAATTATGTAAAACTAAAATTCGTTGGGTGAATTGATTTTTATTTTAATTTTCCTTAATATCTTAATTTTTATTCTTATTTTCTAAAAATTTGTATCCTAATCTAGCTTCAATTAACCTTAAAATAAATAAATAAATGCCTAATATGTTAAACAAAAAATAATCCAAAATAAATAAAAAACAAATGGATTAGTACTTAGTCAAGATAAATAATTTATGAAAATAAATAAGTAGAATAAAAATGAATAAATAAATAAAAAGAAAAATAGTGCGTACGAGTCAGGCCAACGCATGATTGTTTTGTGTTTAGATCAAATTCGATTTGGATTTTTTTGGAAAAATGGTACTTGACCTTTTTGCTGTCAATTCGAATCTGAGCAGGTTCAACATTGACACCAGCTAAAAGAACTATATGAAAACTATCCTCTTTCCCTCACCAGCAAGTAAGTAGTCGTTCTTTTAAGGATTAATACACAAATTGGCCCCTATACTATACTCCTTTTTACCATTTGGTATCTAAAGAAAAAAATTCATGATTAAGTACCCGAAGTTGTATTCCGTCATACACGTTGGTCCAATGCCTAATGGCATGCTAACATGCACATTTTTACCCAATAAAAATGTGAGACGTGGTAATTTTGACACGTTAGCATTTCAGAACTCTTTTTCATTTTTAAAAGTTTTTATTTCTTTTTTTGAATTAAAAGTTTTTAAAAATAATTTTTTTTTCTAAATTTCAAATAAATTTTTTTTAAAAAACTTCTCTCTTCCTTCTTTTTCTCTCTCTTTCTCTCTCTTCCCCTATTTTCCCCGACCTATCGATAGCCGGCCGACATGAGGGAGACCGACTGTCAACCGACCCTTCCTCTCTCTTCTTGTTCCTTCTTTCTTTTCTCTCTTTTACTTCTCCTCTTCCTCTTTCTTCCTTCTTCTCCTCTCTCTTTCTCTCTCTAACCGGCATGCCCTCGATCTCGCCGGCCCTAGGCTGATCGACGATCGGTCGGCCAATCCTCTCCCTTCTTCCCTTTCTCTCTCTTCCTTCTCTTCCTCCCTCTTTCTTTTTCTTCCTTTTTTTTCAAATTTTTTTTTATTTCCCAGATTTTCCCATAATTCTTTTATTTAATTTTAAGTTTTTAAATATGAAAAAAAAATGTATAATTTTTTTTTCCATAAAATTTTTTATTTTAAAAATGAAAAAAAAATCATATTTTTTTTATTTTTCCAGAAATTTATTTCATTTTCCAGATTTACATTCTAGATTTTTTTATTTTTATTTTTATTTCAAAAAATGAAAAAAATGCATATTTTTTTTATATTTTTTTTATTTTCCAGAATTTTGTTTTATTTTTATGAATTTTTTCCAAATTTTTTATTTTTTTATTTAATTGTTAATTTTTACTTTAAAAAATGAAAAAAAATTGCTACTCTGGAAATGCTGACATAGCATTGACTGGGACATGTGTCGGCTTTCTATTAGTCAAATCAGGCAACGTTAGCACCGTTAATCATTTGGGGAGGTTGAAGGAATACAATTTCATGTACTTGATTGTGAAATTTTTTTCTTTAGGTACCAAATTGTAAAAAGAAGTATAGTACAGGGGCCAATTTTTGCATTAACCATTCTTTTAAATATCTATAAAAATTTACTAAGCAAATTAACACTTACATGAACAAATTTTGATGTAAACTCAAAGCATATGAACCTAATTTGAATGTCACTTAATATAATTGAGTGGATTCGGATGGGATTGCATCTGTTAATTTTTTAGTTTGGTTATTTCAGATTTGGATACATTTCGCTTTCGGATCTGTTCAGATTCATATATTTTCATATTCAAATTATTTCAGATTTGTCGATTTAAAACTCATCTTTTTGTATATTTTCAAATATATAATCATATTGAAGTTTAACTATTTTTGGCATAATATGTGCATTTCATTCTCACAATTTATATAACAAATTAAATCTAAATCCACTCTCTCAAATTCTTCTTTCCATACATTGTATAATATAATTTTAAAATTTATTTCATTCAGGTAAAATTTATTCTTATTTTTGCATTAGTTATTATGTCCATATCATTGTATAAAATAAAATGAACTAATGCAACCAAGTAAGAAAAATGAAGAAATGGTTTAGCAAGGCACTTCCAGGAAACTATTTTAAGAATAATAGCTTCCCCACTTAGATGCAAATGGACTCTTGGAAACATTATTCCCGGGATACAAGGGCAATACGAAGAAAAACTCGATTGCACTTCAATTTTTTCTTGAACACACTTGAACCAAAACCAGAAAAAATTGAGAGTGAGAGAGAATGAGTATTTGAATGTGTAAATTTTTGAATTTAGTGTAAAAGAAAGTATTTATAGGGACTACACCTTTTCATGAAAACTTTAACTATTGATGAAAAATAATCACTTTTTGGAATAAATACAATTTCATGAAAAGTCAATTGTTCGATGAAGAATCATCACTCTTGAAATGAATATCTCTTCATGAAAAGTCAACTATTGGATGAAGAATCATCACTCTTGAAATGAACATCGTCCCAAATAGATACAATATTTCCTTCAAATACACTTAATTCTTAAAAATATGCAATCTATATGATTTCCAACCTTTGTCATAAAGCACTTAGAAAATTTTGAAATATTTCATTATTTTGTAATATATATACAACAATCTCCCACTTATTACCTAATAATGCAAATGTATGCATCCTAAAGAAAATTATGCAAATTGGTTCTTATGCAAAGTGTATGTCTAAAAGGTGGCCAAGGCTTGAACCTTTAGATTGAATATAAACACAAGAAAACATATTCACACTCTACACTGGTTCGTGTGTTCCTCCAAAAGGCTGCGCAATTTAATACGTGGGCCTTCGCTTTATCCTATGCTAGCAAGTATTCTACGATTAACTGAAAATTTATAGGAAGCGACCTCTGACTTCTATACTTGCATAGGTAGACTTTATCAAGAGTGTTCACAACCATTTTTTTTTTTTTTACATATCACTCTACTCAATGAGCTATAAATCTATTAAGGAGTTTATGTACAACCTCTTTATTGTGGGTAACAATGCATCTAGATATGAGACTTTATAAAGAATAATTCTTTTTTTTCTTTTACCCCATTATTCCAAAAAATTATGCATTGAGAATATTATGTGTCTCATACATAAATTCCTCGGACAATTCAAGATTGATATCCATTAAACTCTCATACACAATGATTATCAAATGAGGAGATTATCCTTTATAAATAAAGGACCAATTTCTTAAGTGACATCAATGAGAAAGAGTTGATATCAATCAAGATCATCTCTAGTTGATATCAATCAAGATCAAGATCAAATGCATTAGTTCCATTTATCTCATTGTGTTAGCAATTTTTGTAAATAGATCCGCTAACATTTGATTTGTAGGTAATACCTTACCTACTTTTGTTAGTATATTCCCAAGAGCCAATCAGATTGGACAAGGGATATATATTTAATAATGCAAACCCATCACTATTCCTTAGTAATACAAGGTTTTTCTTCATGTTAGTATGATAGTAAAGACTTAATAAGTACTAATTGGATGAAACCCATGAAACATAAAGGCATTCAAAGGAATTATAAAGAGTTATAATTGTGATATCCTTATGCATCAAAGTCATGTTCCTAAAACAGTTTCCGGTCATCGTATTACCAAGACGGGGAATTGGCAATGCTCAAAGACTAATACATGTTAAACTTTCTTACTTATGAAGTAAATAACCGATCTCATGGGTTGAAGTATGAGGGATACTTGGGATAACATGTAGGTGCTTATCTGTTGAACAAGTTCACTGAACATGGCCTGTCGTGAGAACTCCATTTGGTATTGTCACTCTAGTGTCTATGGAAATGTTCTAATGTGCCAGTCGTATAAATAGTCTTCTGACTTGTGATACCAAGTCATCTTTTAAGGGGAGTGTCATACTTTGATTTCATCTGAATGGGTCCCAAGAAGGGATGCTTATGGTAGGGCGATTTTGGGTATGACATGAACCATGCGAAGATGGATGAGATATCTAGAGAGGATTCACCACTCCAAGTGTCATCGAAGATATATCTCATCTGTTCTTGACTTGGATTAACTGAAAAAAGTCTTCGACCGAAGCATGATGGATTTAGGAGAAATTGTTTCTCTAAATTCATAAGGTTAACCATAAGCTGCAAGTAATAATATGGATTGAACATGAGTAGACACTACATCATGCTCATGGTCCTTCCGGTACACTGATAGGCTGGTTACTGAAAGCTTTAAAAGAGGTCACTTTGACTTTTCAATATTTGGGTGGTGATGATGAGTTACTAGATCCCGCTCTTGATCTATGGGTATAGGTTAAGATTAACTTATACGCATTGCCAACATGTTGGGAACCTAATGGGTCACACACAATAGGACGGTAATGTTGGATTAAACTTGGATTTGATTAAGTAGGACGTAATTGAATAAAGGGTTAATTTGGAGGACCTAATTGAATAGGTTCAATTTAGGAAAGGTTAAGACATAATTTGGATTTGAGAAATCCAAATAAGGATGTCTTAACATGACAATATGGATAAGCTTGTCTTAAGTAGACAATTACTAAATGTAGACATGTCTTAAGATAAGTTGTCTTGGCTGAAAATTTGAAGTTATCCGAAATGAGAAAAAGTTTTTCATCTTCAAGGAGTTTGATTGTGAATCAAATTCTATCTTCTCGTATTTCACTAAATCGAACATTGCTTCGATTATGTCTAAGTCCAAGCTCGGCACTAAGAGTTAGTGTTTGACTACGACTCTAACACTTGCTATGTGAAAAAGTTTCAATTGAGCAAGGAGTCTAATTATGAATCAAACTTTGTTAAACCGAGCTGGTTGAATCCAATTAAGACTCTAAGAGGTTGATTGAGAATCAAACTCTTGCTCATGTGGAACCGACCAATGAACATAGACATAATCTGGGTTAGGTTCGGTCACGACTTTAAGAGTTTGAGTTTTGGTTGAATTGGGATGCTTGAGGATGAAAGAGTTTCTCCTTAACTAGGACTTTGATTGAGAATCAAACTCCTATCTTCCCTATTCCCAGGCAACCGAATATGGACTAGGTTCGGCCAAGTTTTTAAGAGTTAGAAGTTTAACCAAACCATGTCACTTGATAGAGATAGAGTTTCTCTAGTGATAGGAGTTTAAAACAAGTTTAAACTCTCATCACATAAGCATTATAGTGGCCGGCCAAGGTGATGGAGTTGGATTAGAATTCTTCACTTGGTAATTTCAGTTTTTGAAGAGAGTTTTACTAGAGAGAAAAACCAGTTTTCTCCCTTGAGTGAAAAGAACCATTCGGCCAAGACACTTTTCTATTGCAACCGAACACCTTTCATCTTCCTCCATTCTCCTTTGTTCTAACCGTACCATTAGAAGTGTTCTTAGTTTTCGGTTTTGAGAAAAAGAAGAGAAAAACCTTTTGATTTTGATCGAAAGATCAGCCAACTAGCATTGGTGAATCCCCGAGCCTTGAGAAGGTTCAAACATCCATTCGTGTGGATCACCGTTGGAAGCAAGACAATTGTGTGACCTTAGAGAGATTGTGTAGTGACTGTCCCATTGCTGAATTCTTGTAGGGAAAGACACACTCTAGATCTTGAGTAGGTATGATCCGAGTCATATGGATGATTTAATTATTTGTTTTGAAACCCATGTAAATCACGATCTAAAGATCTTGAGGGATCCGACTGTTTCTTTGTATTTGGCTTAAAACTTGTTTGAGCATGAGGTCGTATTTCACTTCAAATTTCACAATATATGATTGTTTCTTATAGCAATGCTTTTTGATATAAACAATTATTCAACCTTTATGTTATAAATTGTAGCCTGATTATCATAATGTAAAGTGATTTGCTTCACTTAAGATAAAGAATCAACCACTTGTGGATTTGAAACTCATTTTATCCAAGTATAATTAGTTTTAATCTCATTAATTTGTATAATGATAGATATGAAATCAATCTTCTCAAATTGACATACCTTATAATAGGAAGGCTTTGATTCTAGCCTCTTCATTTGTCTTACCTTGTTTTCTTGTCTTGAATACTTACCTTTTCATTTGATGAATTTAAAGCTCAACCATATCATCATTAAGAATAGCATCTCTATAGTTCCACTTGATGTAATCCAAGCTTATAGCTTAAGTTATAACAAATGAAACTCCTATAGCTTTAATAACAAGAGAAAAGATTTCAAATAATTTATATATTCTTTTGTATTTATCAATTGACCATTCGATTTGAAATTGTATTTTCAAACTCACACTTATATCTCATCAAGTTTAATGTTAAAAAGATGGTCTCATTGTAACTCTTAAAGGCAACACTTAAATAAGTGACATGACATAATGCATGTAAATTTAAATAATTTACTAATGTTCATCATTTTTCATATTCACTAAATTAATTTTAGTGAACATTGCAATTATGTCATCTTTATTTGTCACCATATTAATTTGTTTCAGTATTAATTATCTTTATAGAAACAATACACTTTTGCTAAGTGTTCATTTTCATCACACATATAATATGGACATTTATATTCACTTAAAATTTCTCATGAAAATGTTAGTATAAAAAATATCATATATAAATCTCAATCACGTATCAATCACAATACATGTATATCTCAATTTTAAAAATAAAATAAAAAACCTTGATCATGCACCAAAAATAATCATGATTAAGACTATGTTCACTAATATATTTCATAAACACATATATATCTCATTCTTGTAATTTTCTCAAAACTCATAAAAGATTGAGCTAATTATGCATGATCTCATGAAACAATTATCAATTACTCTAACATAATTTTAGAATTAGAGTTATGCATGTTCACGCCAAGCAACTATAGACATTCTAAAATAAATTTTAGAACATTTATCAAACTAACATTGTAGACACCTAATTTTGTCCGGACCACTAAACAGGTATGTTTTCTTCCCATATTGATGTTTCCGAGTATAAAAAGACTGTTTTCATCCTGAAGGTGCTACTCCGAGACTTAGTTTAAGAGGGCGAGCACAAAAAGTCAAACTTGAAAAAAGTCAACCTCAAAAAAGTCAACCCCAAAAAAGTCAACCCCAGAAAGTCAACTACTAAAAAAGTCAACCCACTTTCAAAATCAAGATTTTAAGTTCAATTGAAAAATGGAGAAAGAATTTTGATAATCCGAGGTCTACATTGAAAGATATGGAGTTCAGAAGTTGGGATTTGGAGATTCAGTAGAAAAGAAACCCTAATCCGAGAAATTTGGGGAAAAATGCTTAAACGATCAAACTGGTCGAAATTGAAGGTTCCAAATGAAAGATAAGCATTGACTACGGGTAATAGAGAAGTCACTTGCAAGAAAAACCGAAAGAAAAGTCAATCCGGGAGAAAACCGAGAATTAGGGTTTTTAGTGGATTTCGGTGAAATCGGGAAGAATCACAGAAATGGCCCGACTTGGTAAGACCAAAGCCCCCAATGGATGAGGAATGATTAAAAAGGATGGCCCAAGGCTCAGATTGAAGAAAATCTAAAAATCGAACTTGTTTTGAGCAAAACCGGGTTTCAAAGGTTAAAGGGCAAAATTGGAAAAATTTGGGAAAAATAGAAAATGGACTCCAAAAATTCTGAAAAATTTGTCAATCTCATTCTTAAATCATTTGAAAGAGATTGGCGAAAGAAAATCTTGATTCCGAGTTCGTTTGCAAAATGGCCAAATCCCGGGCTTCCTATGTAGTAATTCAAAAAGATAAATCCCGGAAAAATAGCAAATGGACTCCAAAAATTCTGAAATTTGGCAAATCTCATTTTTAAATTATTTGGAAGATATTGGCGAAAGAAAATCTTGATTCTGAGTTCGTTTGCAAAATGGCCAAATCCCGGGCCTCCTATGCAGTAATTCAAGCCGATAAATCCCGAAAAAATACCAAATGAGCTCCAAAAATTATGAAAACTTCCAGATCACACTTTTTAATTATTTTGATGAGATTGGTGAAGAAAAATCTTGATTTGGAGCTCGTTTAAAAAATGGTAAAAAGTAGGGGCATAAAAGGACATTTTGGGAAGAAAAAATCCAAATAAATAGCAAACGGACTCGGATAATTTTGAAAACTTCCAGAACTCAATATTTTATTATTTTGGAAGTATTAAAAAAAGAAAAATTGAATTTGGAGCCCGTTTGATATTTATTTTGCATCCGGAGGGCAAAATGGTCGTTTCACCCAAGCAACCGAAAATGGCTTCTTTGGGCCTTTCAAAAATCAGAGCTGGGCTGGAAAAGAGAAGTGCTGGCCTGCCCAAGCCCAAAGGAAGGAGGAAGCTTAGGATTTTTTCAATCAAGTGATTAAAAATCAAGAGTTAAGTTAGAGATTTTCATTTTTGAGCCTAAGTCCCAATCCCACATCCCTTTGTAATGTCAAGCCAAGGAGGTGCTCACCTTATAAATAAGGGGTCTTGGCCTTTGGTTGAAATCACCCACTACCCCTTGTGAGATAGTCTATACACTTGTATTAGGATTATCCGGGTGGTGAGTCATAGTGTTTTTACTTTGAGGGTTTATAGCTTAATCCGTTCAAAAGCTACTTTGAGGGTTTATAGCTTAATCCGTTCAAAAGCTACTCTGAGGGTTTGTAGCTTAATCCGTTCAAAAGCTACTCTGAGGGTTTGTAGCTTAATCCGTTCAAAAGCTACTCTGAGGGTTTGTAGCTTAATCCGTTCAAAAGCTACTCTGAGGGTTTATAGCTTAATCCGTTCAAAAGCTACTTGGTGAGTTTTCATTTTAAAATAATGTTTCTTGTTCTTCCTTCATTTCCTTTCTTAAGTATATTTTTCTTACATTTTGTTTTTACAATAAACTCACCATGGCCAAATGGCCTACATTATTTATTTTAAGTTGTTGTTTTTGATTCATTTTACCATATTGTTTATGCTATTTTCTTTATTTTTGATGTTTTAAATATTATGTTATTTCATGTTCTTAAGTTATATTTAATTTGGTTGCTTTGTTTGTTGCCATTTATGTCTTAGATATCATGTTTTTGCATTTTTAATTTTCTGTTTTCATGTTGTTTAAATTTGAGCATGTTTTAGAGTTAGCATATTAAGTGTTTGTGAAAATGCTTGTGTGATTCTTTGCATGATTCTTGTTTTATATCTTAGTGAGCATGTTTTAGATTTGGTATATTAGGTATTTGTGAAAATGCTTGTGTGATTTTTGTGTTATGACTTAGTTTTTCATGCTAGCATACCAAGTGTTTGTGAAAATGCCACGCTTGTTGGAGCTTGGGGCTATTTGGCTACTCCATGTGTTTTGCATTGTGTGTTGTATTTTTGTCATGCTAGTTGTTAGGTTTTTGCATTTGCATGATATTTGGTTGGATTTTTGAATTAAGCATGCCTTGTGTTTGTGAAAATGCCATGCATGTCTTAGGTCTAGGTTACATTAAATGCCATGCAAGTTCATGTTAGGTCTAGGCCATATTATTTATGTCATGCATTTTCCTTACATTTAGGTTTAGATCCATGCATTTCATGAATTATGTTTGCTGCATTGTTTCATGCATTTCATGTTCATGCCACTTGAATAATGACTTGAGCCAATTAATGGTTCAAAGTCATGCTCTCTTGAGCACACTTGTGGAAAATTAAGTTTGTCAAATTGATTATTCTACCTTTGTGATTTTTTTTACTTAGCCAATTTTTATCTAACTTTCAAAAAGTCCTAGCTACTGCTTTCAAGTCATTTTATGAGTTTCAAATATTTTTATTTTGATTTTTAAATGATTTTATCAAAGACAAAAAAAAAAAGTGTGTTGGCAAAGCAGTTTTTTTTTCTCCTCCAAAAACTCGTACATCTCTGATTTTTCTGGGAATTCATCTTTGATCAGAAAATTAAGAAATGTTTTTCTCGTGTAGCTGTACATGTCCTGAGTCTCCAGTATTTTTTTCAGAATTTTTGGAATTTTTAAAAATAGGGTAAAAAATCGTGGATTAAAACTGGACAGTGGAGTCAGAATTGAATTTAAAGAAAAACAAAGCAGTTTTTTTTTTTCCTCCAAAAACTCGTACATCTCTGATTTTTCTGGGAATTGATAGTTGATCAGAAAATTAATCCGATTTTTTCTCGGTTATTTTTACATGTCCTGAGTCTCTAGTATTTGTTTCAGAATTTTTGGAATTTTTAAAAATAGGGTAAAAAATCGTGGATTAAAACTGGACAGTGGAGTCAGAATTGAATTTGAAGAATAACCAATTTTCTATTTTGGTTAATTTACTTAGAGTGGGCTGATTAGGAGGGTTAGCTACTGACTTAGGGTGATTTCTAAGCCTTTTTAAACTCTAAAAATGTTTTTTTCAAGTCCCGGGTTAAGGAGAGTAAAGTCCGGAATTTTTAAACTTAGGAAATTAGAGCCATTTTAAAAAATTTTAGCCCAGTTTTTATTTTTATTCAAGCTTCTCAAAATTGTTTTCAAACAATCACAAAGTATTTTGGTTTTAGAATATTTAATTTGACATATTTTCCTAAGGTAGCCGGATATCTTTTTAGATATACGGATTTCCTTAATTAAAGGAAAAAATACATTTCATGCATTGCATTTTTATATTCATGCATTTTATATAATATGTGATTCTTGCCATAATAATTTCTATGATATTGTTGTTATTTTGATTTATATTTTTTGATGTTACATGGTTTCTTATATGGTTTTGAATATTTCATGATATCCTATGCTTTTATTTAGTTATTTTTATTCGGTATATACTATGTCATGCATATACATATTCATTTATTTTAAATGTTTTCAAAAAGATAATGGTTTTCAATAAAAATAAAGATATTCCCGAGTTAAAATAATTCATGAGTTCTCTACCGGGTTTGCTGGAGGGAATTTCATCAATTATCATTAATAAAGGAATATCTTTCTTTCAAAAAAGAGAATGATTCGGAAAGTTTTTCAAAACTAATAAAAATTTCTATATTTTGCCACGTTTGTTGGGGAATATAGGAAAATTTTGAATTTATAAATTCCGAATCATTTTCAAATAAAAATTGAATTATTTTTCTTTAAATTGGGAATTAACTTGAAATACTAAATTTAAAACCAATCTTTACCGAGACTTGAGATAATACACGATTAATAAGGTACCGATTTATACGGGCGTTGTGGGGGTGCTAATCCTTCCCCACACGTAACCGACTCCCGAACCCGCTTCTTTGATTTCTCTGGTTTTAAAAACGCAGACTTGAAATTGGTTTTTAAAATGTTTTAATTAGTTTTTAAAATATTTTATAAAACCGGTTTTAATAGGTGGCCGATCACACCTAGCTAAAAAAGATTGGTGGCGACTCCATATCTTTTTTAAGGTCATTTTCAAAACCTTCATTTTTCTAAAGGAATTAAGTCGACTTTTTCTCGATTTTTTTTAATGTCACGCCTAACGAATAATAAAGTCTTGCGATGAGACGTCGTTATTTTGTTTTTTAGGTTGCGACAAACATAATGCTCATAAGAATTTAAAGAATTCAAATTTCAAAAATCATGCCACTACAAGAGGACGTCGATTTACCGACGAAAACATCACCGACGGAATGTTTTCGTCAGTAAAACAATTCTTTACCGACGGAATGTTCATTATTACCGACGGAATTCTTCGGTAATGTATTTGCGTATTAGCGATGGAATTTTTCAGAATTTCCTATGGAAAAGGAATACTACCGATGAAATATTAGCGACAGATTCATTTCGTCGGTAAAACTTTGGCTCGAACGTCCTTGATTCCCGCCAAAGTTTCACCTACGGAATTACCAGCATTATCGATGGAAATTTCGTCGACGGATTTTTCTTTATCGACCGAATTAGTATCACCGACTTAAGTATCACCGACAGAATTTTTCAATGGTATTTTTCGTCGGTAATACGTTTTATGGAAAATGGACTTTTACCGATGGATTATTCCGTCGGTAAAAGTCCGTCCTCTTGTAGTGTGCATTATACTATAAAGTAGATATGCAAGAACAATGAATTCATATCAAAGCTCATAGTAATCCATAAAATTATTTAATAACATCACAAATAAATATAAACTAATCAATAACACTCTCATATCACTAAATATTTAGCAAAAATATTTAGTAAATTTTTATTCAAAGAAAAATGGATAAACATTGTCATTATATTTTATAAAACTTGGTGTCCATTCACACACCAAATCATCTTTGCACCAAATCATTTTTTTTGTGATTTATCACACAAATATTCTTAAGTTGTTTTTCAACCTTTTTTCTTTCTTCATTTTGCTTGAACATGAATCTTTGATCAAGTATCAAATCATAGTAAAATGAAATCCCAACTAATGACATATATATATCCACTTCTTGAAAAAATTTCAATCAAATATATTTAATAACAAGTATTTCAAATGCCAACATACAATTAAACACACACACACACACATATATATATATATATGTATATATATATATATATATCTTACTATTATCACATAAAGTAGTACTAAGAATTAATTGCGTACTTGATACTCTGAAAATGTGTCTTACTCTTATGAAACTTACCCATTTGCTTATTTGTTTTCGAAAACATACTCATTGATTAAAATGATTCTTCGAAAGAAACAATTTTCTAATTTTGGTTCAACATCAAGAACAACCTTTAGTGTCTTTTTTAGACATTCTTCACTTAAAAAACATGAGGCTTGATTGCAGAAGTTGCCAAGGAAAATAACTATTATTCTTAAATTGTTGTATAAAATAAAATGAACTAACGCAACCAAGTAAGAAAAATAAAGTAATTGTTTGACAAGGCACTTCCAAGAAGTTATCTTAAGAATAATAGTTTCTCCACTTATGTGCAAATGGACTCTTGAAAACGTTATTCCCAGGATACAATATTAATATGAAAAAAAATCGAAATGCACTTCAAGTTTTTCTTGAACACACTTGAACCAAAACCAGAAAAATAAAGAAATTGTTTGGTAAGACACTTCCAAAGAAGCTATCTTAAGAATAATAGTTCCCCAATTAGGGGCAAATGGACTCTTGAAAACATTATTCCCAGGATACAATACCAAGACGAAGAAAAATCGGATTGCACGTCAAGTTTTTCTTGAAAACACTTGACCAAAAACCCAAAAAAATTGAGAATGAGAGAGAATGAGTATTTGAATGTGTAGAATTTTGAATTTAGTGTAAAAAAAGGTGGTACACCTTTTCATAAAAGTTAACTATTAAATGAAGAATCATCACTTTTTGGAATAAACACATTTTCATGAAAATTCAATTGTTGAATAAAAAATCATCACTCTTGAAATGAATATATTTTCATAAAAAATCAACTATTGGATGAAAAATCATCACGCTTGAAATGAATGATCATCCCAAACAGATACAATATTTCCTTCAAATACATTTAATTCTTAAAAATATGCAATTTGTATGATTTTCAACCTTTGTCATAAAACACTTAATTTTTTTTGAAATATTTCATTATTTGGTAATATATATACAACACATACTCGAGTTGGGCTTAAACATGACTGTTGCATTCCGAATCTAGCTTTGAAATATTATTACATTAATAAACAATATTTTTATTAATTTTAGTTTTAGAATATATTTAAAATATTCAAATAATAATATATATAATATTCTTTTACATTTTAATAATAAATATAAATATATAATGGATTGGATTTGGACTCAAACTTATATTTATCATATGTCAATTCATGCTTAATCCATGAACATATCTAATTCTAACAATTAATGGAAAAGCTAACTCATTAATTTAAAGATTAATCTCTAAAGAAGTTGGGTTCTCTCTCTCAAATGACCTCATTGTTAGGCGGTAACTTGTAAATAATATTGGTATTTGAATTCTTGTGTTGCTTTAGTTTTATTGTCATTGATAATACATTGTGTCGCAACCTAAAAAAAAATAACGACGAGTCTCATCGCAAGAGTTTATTATTCGTTAGGTGTGACATTAAAAAAACATCGAGGAAAAGTCGACTTAATTCCTCTAGAAAAATGAAGGTTTTGAAAATGACCTTAAAAAAGACATGGAGTCGCCACCAATCTTTTTTAGCTAGGTGTGATCGGCCACCTATTAAAACCGATTTTATAAAATATTTTAAAAATTAATTAAAACATTTTAAAAACCAATTTCAAGTCTGCGTTTTAAACCAGAGAAATCAAAGAAGCGAGTTCGGGAGTCGGTTACGTGTGGGGAAGGATTAGCACCCCCACAACGCCCGTATAAATCGGTACCTTATTAATCGTGTGTTATCTCAAGTCTCGGTAAAAATTGGTTTTAAATTTAGTATTTCAAGTTAATTCCCAATTTAAAGAAAAATAATTCAATTTTTATTTGACAATGATCCGAAATTTATAAAATTCAAAATTTTCCTATATTCCCCAACAAACGTGGCAAAATATAGAAATTTTTATTAGTTTTGGAAAACTTTCCGAATCATTCTCTTTTTTTGAAAGAAAGATATTCCTTTATTAATGATAATTGATGAAATTCCCTCCAGCAAACCCGGTAGAGAACTCATGAATTATTTTAACTCGGGAATATTTTTATTTTTATTGAAAACCATTATCTTTTTGAAAACATTTAAAATAAATGAATATGTATATGCATGACATAGTATATACCAAATAAAAATAACTAAATAAAAGCATAGGATATCATGAAATATTCAAAACCATATAATAAACCATGTAACATCAAAAAAATATAAATCAAAATAACAACAATATCATAGAAATTATTATGGCAAGAATCACATATTATATAAAATGCATGAATATAAAAATGCAATGCATGAAATGTATTTTTTCCCTTTAATTAAGGAAATCCGTATATCTAACAAGATATCCGGCTACCTTAGGAAAATATGTCAAATTAAATATTCTAAAACCAAAATACTTTGTGATTGTTTGAAAACAATTTTGAAAGCTTGAATTAAAAATAAAAACTGGGCTAAATTTTTTTAAAAAGGCTCTAATTTCCTAAGTTTAAAAAATCCGGACTTGACTACCCTTAACCCGGAACTTGAAAAACCATTTTTAGAATTTAAAAAGGCTTAGAAATCACCCTAAGTCAGTAGCTAACCCTCCTAATCAGCCCACTCTAAGTAAATTAACCAAAACAGAAAAATGGTTTTTCTTTAAATTCAATTCTGACTCCACTGTCCAGTTTTAATCCACGATTTTTAACTTATTTTTAAAAATTCCCAAAAATTCTGAAAAACATACTGGAGACTCAGGACATGTAAAACTACACAAAAACAAATCGGCTTAATTTTCTGATCAAAGATGAATTCCCAGAAAAATCATAGATGTACGAGTTTTTGGAGGAGAAAAAACTGCTTTTTTTTTTCTTTAAATTCAATTCTGACTCCTACTGTCCAGTTTTAATCCACGATTTTTTACCCAATTTTTAAAACTTCCAAAAATTCTAAAAAACATACTGGAGACTCAGGACATGTAAAACTACACAAAAACAAATCGGCCTAATTTTCTGATCAAAGATGAATTCCCAGAAAAATCATAGATGTACGAGTTTTTGGAGGAGAAAAAACTGCTTTGTTTTTCTTTAAATTCAATTCTGACTCCACTATCCAGTTTTAATCCACGATTTTTTACCCAATTTTTAAAACTTCCAAAAATTCTAAAACAAATACTGGAGACTCAGGACATGTAAAACTACACGAAAACAAATCGGCTTAATTTTCTGATCAAAGATGAATTCCCAGAAAAATCATAGATGTACGAGTTTTTGGAGGAGAAAAAACTGCTTTGTTTTTCTTTAAATTCAATTCTGACTCCACTGTCTAGTTTTAATCCACGATTTTTTACCCAATTTTTAAAACTTCCGAAAATTCTAAAAAACATACTGGAGACTCAGGACATGTAAAACTACACGAAAACAAATCAGCTTAATTTTCTGATCAAAGATGAATTCCCAGAAAAATCAGAGATGTACGAGTTTTTGAAGGAAAAAAAACAAATGCTTTGCCAACACATTTTTGCTTTTGATAAAATCATTTAAAAACCAAAGTAAAAATATTTGAAACTCATAAAATGACTTGAAAGCAGTAGCTAGGACTCTTTGAAAGTTAGATAAAAATTGGCTAAATAAAAAAATCACAAAGGTAGAATAATCAATTTGACAAACTTAATTTTCCACAAGTGTGCTCAAGAGAGCATGACCTTGAACCATTAATTGGCTCAAGTCATTATTCAAGTGGCATGAACATGAAATGCAAGAAACAATGCAGCAAACATAATGCATGCAATGCATGGATCTAAACCTAAATGTAAGGAAAATGCATGACATAAATAATATGGCCTAGACCTAACATGAACTTGCATGGCATTTAATGTAACCTAGACCTATGACATGCATGGCATTTTCACAAACACAAGGCATGCTTAATTCAAAAATCCAACCAAATATCATGCAAATGCAAAAACCTAACAACTAGCATGACAAAAATACAACACACAATGCAAAACACATGGAGTAGCCAAATGGCCCCAAGCTCTAACAAGCATGGCATTTTCACAAACACTTGGTATGCTAGCATGAAAAACTAAGTCATAACACAAAAATCACACAAGCATTTTCACAAACACCTAATATACCAAATCTAAAACATGCTCACTAAGATATAAAACAAGAATCATGCAAAGAATCACACAAGCATTTTCACAAACACTTAATATGCTAACTCTAAAACATGCTCAAATTTAAACAACATAAAAACAGAAAATTAAAAATGCAAAAACATGATATCTAAGACATAAATTGTAACACCCTGTCCGGATAATCTACCTAAAATCCGGCAGAGTTTCCTTTATATCTCAACTATAACCCTCCTGCAAATAACACTCAAATTCATATCCTCAACCAGCAATATTTCTCAATACTATTACCACATATATCCATACATATTCAAAAATTATTCATGATCAATTTATGCTCAAATCAAAACATATTGATCTATTGTCTCATATCTTCAAATATATACAATATATCTAGAAATAAACCTATCTCAGCAAAGTTTACTAGATAAAAAAATACCAAAAGACCAAATCTTCTAGAAATTTAGATATGATGCCCACCACGTCAATATACTCTTGAAACAGAGAGTAGAGGAAGGCAGCAATCCCGACACCTAAATGTGTCCTGAAAATGAGAAATAAGAGGAGGTGAGATATATGAATATCTCAATGAGTAGACAACATTTAAAGCGTGTGAAAACCATAATGGAAATCTGTAATGTATAATTGACATTTTCAAAATAAATAATAATAAAACCATAATGAGTAATTCAAAGACGTAGCAAGCTTTTCAAATGTATAACAATATTATAATATTAAATCAATGAATAAAATCCGTAAAGTAAATCAAGTTTCGTATAATTGGGCTCCAACTTTCTGTCATGCACAAGAATACATCCATGAAATAACCAGGCAATATCCATGTAGGCATACTAGTAGCCGGCCCCAAAGGCCAATACCACCATAGGACGCCCCAAAGGCATATGTGTCACTATGATGTGCCCCCAAAAGGCAATTATAACGGGATAGGGACTCTGGAGGTGGCTCCCACCACAAAGGCGTAGCACGCAGCTCCCATACCCCAGTCTAATATCACGGAATAGGGACTCTGGAGGTGGCTCCCGCCACAAAGGCGTAGCACGCAGCTCCCGTATTCCGGTCTAATATCACGGAATGGGGACTCTGGAGGTGGCTCCCGCCACAAAGGCGTAGCACGCAGCTCCCGTATTCCGGTCAAGGAAATAATCTCATACATTAAGTCAGGTGGAGCCAAAACCATGTACGTCAAATTCTATGTAAAATCATATTTCATAAATCAACCAACTTACTCGATATAATATTTCTTGAAATAAAAATACTTTAATAACAAATCAATTCATATGATTAAATATCGTATATACCTTTAATACGTAAAATAAATATTATGTTAAAAAAATATATAATTATAATTAAAAATATTTCAAATAACTATAGTTGTTGTCTACTCACAATCCTTTGGATGATCTCACTGTACACCTCGACCTGAAACTTCGGGATCCACAGGTGACGTCGGATCTACGTGGCCTAGAGATTAACAATAATTAGTATCTATACATGCTCAAAGCATTACACAATTTTGAATGTAACTTAAGTCCCATAAATCTACCCCATATACTAATTTCTCATACTCAAAACAACATATCCTTAATTGTTAATATCATTTCCATAATCATTTTCTCCATAATTCAACTCCATAATCATGTCCTTATCAAATTCGTTTCTAGTATTCCATGCCTTAGAGATTTTCATAATCCATAACCATCCTTTGATACTATATTTCTCTTAGGCAATAAATTCCTTAATATCAAGTTAGATTAGAAAATCATAACTTGAGTTTGGTAAGGAATTTGGAAGTGATCCCAATTGTTTTATTTCAACCAATATATCTAATTTATGAATAAAATAACTAACTTATACAACTAGAACAAAATTTTGATCAAATTTGATAAATCCCGAAACCATGCTGAAACAGAGATCAACACAGAACAGTAAACTTCACCGAATTTTATCTTTTTAACCGCTTATCGGTTTTGGGTGATTCAAAAACCAAAATTCTCATATTGAAGTCTAGTTTCTAGGAAAAATATCAAAAAAATACAAACCCTAATGTACCGAACCCAGAAAATCCGAACAGCAAGCATGCTCAGTTTTCCCTGTTTTGCTTTTTCTTCCCATTTTCTTGTTCATGCTTTCAAATCCTTTTAATTCTTACCAAGAATGAGTAAAATTCATACTTAATAGATGGACTTCAGAACTTAACATGTTTATGGAGCTATGATCTTAGCATGCCCAAGTAGATATCTAAAGAAAATGAAGAATTTATCAAGAAACTAACCTTGGATGTAATTGTTGTTGAGATTTTTGGTGTTGTTGTTTGAAGAAAATTTTGAGAGAAAGAGAGAGTGGGATGATGGGAGGCCGGCTGAACTTGAAGAATGAATGAAAAATGTGTAGAATTTTCGGGAGAAAAGATGAAGTCAAAAGATATTTTTCTTGTTTTTGGGATAATTGCATATTAGTCCCTCAACTTTTTATAAATAACCATTAAGCCCCTAAACTTTTTTAGTATGTTCAATTTGATCCTTTCTTCTTTTATTTTCTTCACTTATAACTTCTTACTAATTTCCAAGTTTGTCCTTAAAATTTTCGGGATTTAACTTTACATGATTATACGTAACCTCGGTTGTTACAACTTACCCCCCATAGAAAAATTTCGTCCTCGAAATTTACTTACCAACTTGATTGAATAAGTGAGGATATTGAGTCTGCATATCTTCCTCCCTTTCCCATGTAGCTTCTTCGTATAAATGATTCCTCCAAAGAACTTTCACTAATGGAATAGTCTTAGTCCTTAGAACTTGGTCCCTTCTGTCCAAAATCTCAACCGGCTGTTCTTCATAAGTTAAGTTTTCCTCAATTTCCATAGGCAAATCCTTCAATATATGTGAAGAATCGAAAATGTACTTTTGGAGCATGGAAACATGGAACACATTATGAATTCGTGACAATTCTTCTGGTAAGGCCAATCTATAAGCAACTGGGCCAATCCGTTCAATGATCTCATACGGCCCTATATATCGAGGGCCCAACTTTCCTCTTCTTCCAAACCGGATTACTCCTTTCCAAGGAGTCACTTTTAAAAACACCATATCACCAATTTCAAACTCTAAATCTTTTCTCCGATTATCTGCATAGCTCTTTTGTCGATCTTGAGCTATTTTTATCTTTTCCCGAATTACCTTAACTTTGTCTGCAGTCATCATAACAATTTCTGGACCTAGTAATTTCCTTTCATCTGTATCATCCCAACACACTGGAGTTCTACACTTTCTTCCATACAAAGCTTCAAACGGAGCCATGTCGATACTGGACTGATAACTATTGTTATACGCAAACTCTGCTAGGGGCAAGTGTTCATCCCAGTTTCCTTTGAATTCCATAATACAAGATCTGAGCATATCTTCCAAAATTTGAATTGTCCGTTCAGATTGTCCATCTGTCTGAGGATGAAAAGCAGTACTGAACTTGAGTTTAGTGCCCATAGCATTCTGCAAACTTGGCCAAAATCGAGATGTGAATCGGGGGTCTCGATCAGATACAATCGATACTGGGGCACCATGTAACCTAACAATTTCATTCACATAAAGTTTAGCCAATCTTTCCATGGAAAAAGTCTTCTTAACTGGCAAAAAGTGAGCTGATTTTGTCAGACGATCAACAATCACCCAAATGCTGTCATAACCAGACTGTGTTCTTGGCAATCCCGAAACGAAATCCATAGCAATATCTTCCCACTTCCATTGAGGAATAGGTAGGGGGTTCAATTTCCCAGAAGGTTTTTGATGCTCGGTTTTAATTTGTTGGCATACCAAGCATCTAGAAACAAACTCAGCTATGTCTCGTTTCATACCTTGCCACCAATAATGTTCTCTTAAGGTTCGATACATCTTCACGCTACCGGGATGTAACGCATATGGTGCATTATGAGCTTCCTCCAAAATCACCTTCCGGAGTTCTTTATCCTGAGGCACACAAAGCCTATTTCTCATTATCAGTACATCATCATCCTTTAATTGATAGTCAGTCCTCACACCATCCCTTACTTCTTGCTTTAACTTTACCAGCATAGGGTCATTATTTTGTGCTTCACGTATCCAATCAATATGAATCGGTTTAACCTTCAAGTGGGCTATCAGAAGATTATTCTCATCAACCATCAATTCTAAAGGTAAAGACTTCAACTCATTTTGTAAGGGTTTCTGAATTGCTCGGATATGAGCAAGAGAACTAGAAGACTTTCTACTAAGAGCATCGGCCACTACATTGGCCTTTCCTGGGTGATAGTCAATTACACAGTCATAATCTTTTATCAATTCCAACCATCTCCTTTGCCTCAAATTTAATTCTTTCTGATCCATCAGATATTTCAGACTCTTATGATCAGTGTAGATTGTACATTTTTCTCCAAATAAATAATGCCTCCAAATTTTCAGTGCAAACACCACTGCCGCTAACTCTAAATCATGAGTGGGATAGTTTTGCTCATGCTGTTTCAGTTGTCGAGAAGCATAAGCTATCACCTTCCCATGTTGCATCAAAACGCAACCCAAACCTCGCCTCGAGGCATCACTGTATACCACAAAGCTTCCATTCCCTGATGGTAGTGTAAGAACTGGTGCTGTGGTCAATCTACGTTTGAGCTCTTGGAAAGCTTGCTCACATTCATCAGTCCACTCAAACTTAGCATGCTTCCTTGTTAATTTTGACAAAGGAGAGGCAATCATGGAAAATCCTTCGACGAATCTTCGATAGTACCCTGCCAATCCGAGAAAGCTCCTAACTTCTGTGACATTAGTGGGTCTTTCCCAAGCAACTACAGCTTCTATCTTTTGTGGATCTACAAAAATACCTTCCTTAGATACTACATGACCAAGGAATGCTACTTTGTCTAGCCAGAATTCACACTTGGAAAATTTAGCATAAAGTTGCTTTTCACGCATAGTCTGCAACACCGTTCTCAAATGGCTTACATGATCATTCTTATTCCTGGAATAAACTAGGATGTCATCGATGAAAACAATAACAAACTTATCTAAGTAGGGCCGAAACACCCTATTCATCAAATCCATAAAGACTGCAGGTGCATTAGTTAGCCCAAAAGGCATAACTAAGAATTCATAATGACCATATCGAGTTCTAAAAGCAGTCTTTGGAATATCAGATTCTTTAATCTTCAATTGATGATAACCCGATCTTAGGTCTATTTTGGAGAACACACTTGCACCTTGCAACTGATCAAACAAGTCATCAATCCTTGGCAAAGGATACTTATTCTTAATGGTGACCTTGTTCAATTGTCTATAGTCGATACACAATCGTAAAGATCCATCCTTTTTCTTTACAAATAAAACCGGTGCTCCCCACGGTGAAGTACTAGGCCGAATGAAACCTCTGTCAACTAGGTCTTGCAACTGCACTTTCAATTCCTTTAGTTCCGAAGGTGCCATTCTATAGGGTGCCTGAGAAATAGGAGCACTGCCAGGGATTAAGTCAATAGTAAAATCCAATTCCCTGTCAGGAGGTAAACCGACCAATTCTTCAGGAAAGATCTCAGGAAACTCTTTGACCACAGGTATAGTTTCCAACTTTGCCTCATGTATGTCCTTGTTAATCACATAAGCAAGGTAAGCAGAATACCCTTTTTGCAAGTATCTATTGGCTGCCATCTTGGAGATAAGGCAAGAAGGTAAAACTTTCCTTTCTCCATGAAAAGTAAACTCCGAGTCTCCTGACTTCTTAAAAGTCACAGTTTTGGAAAAACAATCTATCAGTGCATTGTGTTTAGACAACCAATCCATTCCCAAAATCACATCGAAATCATACATTCCTAATGGAAACAAATTAACTGGTAATTCATGCTCCTGAACCATAACGGTACAATCCGGATAAACCACATCAATTTTTAAAGTTTCTCCCACTGGGGTACTAACGACCATAGGGATATCTAATCTCTTAGACTCTCTACCCAAATGCATGACATATGAATTAGCAACAAAAGAATGAGTTGCACCTGGATCTATTAAGATCCTAGCATTTGCCTTAGAAATTGGGAGAGTACCTGTAACCACTTCAGGAGTAGCCTGAGCCTGTTGTTGGGTCATAGCATAAATTCTGGCTGTAGTTCGAGGTCTACCAGGCTGTCCACTCTGTTGAGGGCCAGTAGATGAACCAACTTGAGATTGTACCCCAATTCTATCTCTAACTGCTGTCGGCTGATGTGCAGCAGTAGGTTGGGTCCTTTCTCTTTGTCCCACTGACAACTGACTAGTAACTCCCTTGTTCTCCAGCTTGGGACAATCCCGTTTCATGTGTCCCGGTTCTTTGCAGTAAAAACACACACCCTGTAGTCTCCAACATTCACCAGGGTGATTCTTCCCACAATGGGGACACTGAGGATAAGTCAATGTACGAGATCCTCCTGACCTCCCAGGTGGCAATCTAGTCTGCTGTTGAGGTCCAATGATAAATCTACTAGAAGAACCACTAATAGGTTTTCTGTCTAATCCCTCCTGAAATCTCAAGGGTTTGGAACCACTCACACTACTTTCTACATAACTTTTCTTAGGCCTCACGTCCTCACTGGAGAATTGCCCTTTTCTTTTTCTGAACATCTCTTCTCTATCTTTCATTTCTTTCAGATTCTGTTCAGCTTTAATTGCCATGTTGACCCATTTATTAAAGTCATATGTATCTAGGGTCGTCAACCTATCTCGAATACTAACATGTAGCCCATCTTGGAATTTCTTGCATCTATCAGCATCGTTGGCTACTATCGATGGAGCAAATTCTGATAGTTCACTGAATTTTTGCTCGTACTCTGCTACTGACATACCACCCTGTTTTAAATTCATAAACTCAGTCCATTTCTTTTCCCGCAAGGCCCGAGAATAGTATTTTTCTTCAAACTCTCTTCGAAAATCTGCCCAGGTTATGGCAGGACGTCCAACATACCTTTGCACTGTAGTTTTCCACCATGTGTGTGCATGATCCTCCAAAAATTGCACCGCACATGGTAATCTCATAGGCTCGGGAATCTGAAGAGTTATGGAAGTAGTCTCAAATTTTTGTAGCCATGACCAGGCTAAATCTGATTCCAAAGACCCTGTGAAAATCTTGCAACCCATATTCTTCAAATCTTTACAGTAATCAACTATCCCCTTTTCAGTAGGGGCAGTCAAAGCGGGAATTACTCTTGCCAAGGCCGCAACTGCCTCAGCTAAATTACGATCAGCTGCTGGAGGTGCTGCTGAGGGTGCAGCAACAGAAGATGAACCAGCAGCTGAAGCTTGTTCTCCAATTTGCTCATCAACATTCACATTTCTATTCCTATCCCTATTTTGGGGTAGGGGATTGATTCTAGGCCTTCCTCTTCGACGTGGTGGCATCGTGTCTGATTTCCTGCACAAGTGACCATATTTTAATACTTCAACAAACAGTTTCTAAGTCTACAGAACCTATAACCTTGCTCTGATACCAAATTGTAACACCCTGTCCGGATAATCTACCTAAAATCCGGCAGAGTTTCCTTTATATCTCAACTATAACCCTCCTGCAAATAACACTCAAATTCATATCCTCAACCAGCAATATTTCTCAATACTATTACCACATATATCCATACATATTCAAAAATTATTCATGATCAATTTATGCTCAAATCAAAACATATTGATCTATTGTCTCATATCTTCAAATATATACAATATATCTAGAAATAAACCTATCTCAGCAAAGTTTACTAGATAAAAAAATACCAAAAGACCAAATCTTCTAGAAATTTAGATATGATGCCCACCACGTCAATATACTCTTGAAACAGAGAGTAGAGGAAGGCAGCAATCCCGACACCTAAATGTGTCCTGAAAATGAGAAATAAGAGGAGGTGAGATATATGAATATCTCAATGAGTAGACAACATTTAAAGCGTGTGAAAACCATAATGGAAATCTGTAATGTATAATTGACATTTTCAAAATAAATAATAATAAAACCATAATGAGTAATTCAAAGACGTAGCAAGCTTTTCAAATGTATAACAATATTATAATATTAAATCAATGAATAAAATCCGTAAAGTAAATCAAGTTTCGTATAATTGGGCTCCAACTTTCTGTCATGCACAAGAATACATCCATGAAATAACCAGGCAATATCCATGTAGGCATACTAGTAGCCGGCCCCAAAGGCCAATACCACCATAGGACGCCCCAAAGGCATATGTGTCACTATGATGTGCCCCCAAAAGGCAATTATAACGGGATAGGGACTCTGGAGGTGGCTCCCACCACAAAGGCGTAGCACGCAGCTCCCATACCCCAGTCTAATATCACGGAATAGGGACTCTGGAGGTGGCTCCCGCCACAAAGGCGTAGCACGCAGCTCCCGTATTCCGGTCTAATATCACGGAATGGGGACTCTGGAGGTGGCTCCCGCCACAAAGGCGTAGCACGCAGCTCCCGTATTCCGGTCAAGGAAATAATCTCATACATTAAGTCAGGTGGAGCCAAAACCATGTACGTCAAATTCTATGTAAAATCATATTTCATAAATCAACCAACTTACTCGATATAATATTTCTTGAAATAAAAATACTTTAATAACAAATCAATTCATATGATTAAATATCGTATATACCTTTAATACGTAAAATAAATATTATGTTAAAAAAATATATAATTATAATTAAAAATATTTCAAATAACTATAGTTGTTGTCTACTCACAATCCTTTGGATGATCTCACTGTACACCTCGACCTGAAACTTCGGGATCCACAGGTGACGTCGGATCTACGTGGCCTAGAGATTAACAATAATTAGTATCTATACATGCTCAAAGCATTACACAATTTTGAATGTAACTTAAGTCCCATAAATCTACCCCATATACTAATTTCTCATACTCAAAACAACATATCCTTAATTGTTAATATCATTTCCATAATCATTTTCTCCATAATTCAACTCCATAATCATGTCCTTATCAAATTCGTTTCTAGTATTCCATGCCTTAGAGATTTTCATAATCCATAACCATCCTTTGATACTATATTTCTCTTAGGCAATAAATTCCTTAATATCAAGTTAGATTAGAAAATCATAACTTGAGTTTGGTAAGGAATTTGGAAGTGATCCCAATTGTTTTATTTCAACCAATATATCTAATTTATGAATAAAATAACTAACTTATACAACTAGAACAAAATTTTGATCAAATTTGATAAATCCCGAAACCATGCTGAAACAGAGATCAACACAGAACAGTAAACTTCACCGAATTTTATCTTTTTAACCGCTTATCGGTTTTGGGTGATTCAAAAACCAAAATTCTCATATTGAAGTCTAGTTTCTAGGAAAAATATCAAAAAAATACAAACCCTAATGTACCGAACCCAGAAAATCCGAACAGCAAGCATGCTCAGTTTTCCCTGTTTTGCTTTTTCTTCCCATTTTCTTGTTCATGCTTTCAAATCCTTTTAATTCTTACCAAGAATGAGTAAAATTCATACTTAATAGATGGACTTCAGAACTTAACATGTTTATGGAGCTATGATCTTAGCATGCCCAAGTAGATATCTAAAGAAAATGAAGAATTTATCAAGAAACTAACCTTGGATGTAATTGTTGTTGAGATTTTTGGTGTTGTTGTTTGAAGAAAATTTTGAGAGAAAGAGAGAGTGGGATGATGGGAGGCCGGCTGAACTTGAAGAATGAATGAAAAATGTGTAGAATTTTCGGGAGAAAAGATGAAGTCAAAAGATATTTTTCTTGTTTTTGGGATAATTGCATATTAGTCCCTCAACTTTTTATAAATAACCATTAAGCCCCTAAACTTTTTTAGTATGTTCAATTTGATCCTTTCTTCTTTTATTTTCTTCACTTATAACTTCTTACTAATTTCCAAGTTTGTCCTTAAAATTTTCGGGATTTAACTTTACATGATTATACGTAACCTCGGTTGTTACATAAATGGCAATAAACAAAGCAACCAAATTAAATATAACTTAAGAATATGAAATAACATAACATTTAAAACATCAAAAACAAAGAAAATAGCACAAACAATATGGTAAAATGAATCAAAAACAACAACTTAAAATAAATAATGTAGGCCATTTGGCCATGGTGAGTTTATTGTAAAAACAAAATGTAAAAAAAAATATACTTAAGAAAGGAAATGAAGGAAGAACAAGAAACATTATTTTAAAATGAAAACTCACCAAGTAGAGATTAAAATAGCAAAAAATAAGAATAGAAAATGAAAGTGCAAGAGTCGGTGCTCAAGAGCAACCTCAAGAAGCTAATATTTCAAGCTTTTCTCTTCAAGCTTTCCTTTTTTTCTAAACTTTTCTTTTTTTTGCTCTCAACCAAGAAGATAAAAACTAAGAAAAACTAATAGAAATCAGCCAAAATGGAAAAGAAAAAACAAAATCTGCCTCCCTCCCTTTAGGGCTACCCTTAATGCATGGTTATATAGCCTCCAAGATGTTGTCATTTTTGTGTAACCTAATTTCCATCAAATGGCCAATAATTCAAGATGAAAAGTCATGAAATTACCACCTTTAGATTAGCATCTCAGCCCTCTCAAATTACAGCTATGCAAAAATAATGTTGACATCTTTCTTAACCTATGTGGTTTAATCACCATGGCTTGATCAAAGAGAATGGTTAACTAACTCTTGATTTTGAACCACTTGATTAAAAAAATTAGAAGCTTTCTCCTTTCTTTGGGCTTGGGCATGCCAGCACTTCTCTTTTCCAGCCCAACTCTGATTTTTTGAAGGGCCAAAAAAGCCCTTTTCGGTTGCTTAGGTGAAATGACCATTTTGCCCCCCGGATGCAAGTAAATATCAAACGGACTCCAAATTCAATTTTTCTTTTTTTAATACTTCCAAAATAATAAAATATTGAGTTCTGGAAGTTTTCAAAATTATCCGAGTCCGTTTGCTATTTATTTGGATTTTTTCTTCCCAAAAATGCCCTTTTATGCCCCTATATTTTACCATTTTTTAAACGAGCTCCAAATCAAGATTTTTCGTCACCAATCTCTTCAAAATAATTAAAAAGTGTGATCTGGAAGTTTTCATAATTTTTGGAGCTCATTTGGTATTTTTTCGGGATTTATCGGCTTGAAATACTACATAAGAAGCCCGGGATTTGGCCATTTTGCAAACGAACTCGGAATCAAGATTTTCTTTTACCAATCTCCTTAAAATGATTTAAGAATGAGATTGACAAATTTTTCAGAATTTTCGGAGTCCATTTGCTATTTTTCCCAAATTTTTCCAATTTTGCCCTTTAACCTCCGAAACCCGGTTTTGCTCAAAACAAGTCCGATTTTCAGATTTTCTTCAATTTGAGCCTTGGGCCATCCTTTTTAATCATTCCTCATCCATTGGGGGCTTTGTTCTTACCAAGTCGGGCCATTTCTGTGATTCTTCCCGATTTCACCGAAATCCACTAAAAACCCTAATTCTCGGTTTTCTTCCGGATTGACTTTTTCTTTCGGTTTTTCTTGCAAGTGACTTCTCCATTACCCGTAGTTAGTGCTTATCTTTCATTTGGAACCTTCAATTTCGACCAGTTTGATCGTTTAAGCACTTTTCCCCAAATTTCTCGGATTAGGGTTTCTTTTCTACTGAATCTCCAAATCCCAACTTCCGAACTCCATATCTTTCAATGTAGACCTCGGATTATCAAAATTCTTTCTCCATTTTTCAATTGAACTTAAAATCTTGATTTTGAAAGTGGGTTGACTTTTTCAGCAGTTGACTTTCTGGGGTTGACTTTTTCGGGGTTGACTTTTTCGGGTTGACTTTTTTTTCAAGTTTGACTTTTTATGCTCGCCCTCTTAAACTAAGTCTCGGAGTACCACCTGCAGGATGAAAACAGTCTTTTTATACTCGAAAACATCAATATAGGAAGAAAACATACCTGTTTAGTGGCCCGGACAAAATTAGGTGTCTACAGCTGCCCCTCTTTGGCTATTGCTGAGAATCAGGAATCAGGCAAAGATAAACCAACACTAATTTTGTACGGTCAGTGAAATCACATGGAAAGGAAAGGGGTTTTCTTTTTCATTTCTTCCTTCATTTTTGCATTTTGCATTTTTTATTTTCTTTTTTCATTTTCTATTATTTTCATTTTTTCTCTATTTTTTTCAATTTTTTTTTTGAAAACAGTAAATTGAAGATTTGTCCTTAAATTGAATTCCCTGCCTAAACAAGGCTCGATTCGTCTTAAGGAAACGAAATCGATTTGCAAGAAAGGAAATGACCTCGACGATGGTCTCGGGGCCTTAACCTGTCTTGTTCTCAGCTGTGTTTAAAATTCTGGATATCTCCTCGAGAAGCTTCGGCTATCACCACCAAAGTCTTGCTCATTTTTTTTTTTAAAATGTAAAAATTCTAGGTATCACCTCCAGAAGCTTCAGCTATCACCACCGAAGACTTTCTATCTTTTCAAAGGATTTTAAAACTCTGGATATCTCCACCAGAGGCTTCAGCTATCACCACCGAAGTCTTGCTCATTTTTAAAACTGTAAAATTCTGGGTATCATCTCCAGAAGCTTCAGCTATCACCACCGAAGACTTTCTACCTTTTCAAAGGACTTTAAAAAAACTCTGGATATCTCCACCAGAGGCTTCAGCTATCACCACCGAAGACTTGTTCATAAATAAAAAAAGTACCTCGACGATGATTTCGGGGCTCGACTCGCCTTAAGGAAACGAAATCGATTATACCTGAAAGCTTTAAGAGATGATGCAAATGCTTCATGATGCAAATGTCTTTTGTTGATGCAAACGCTTCTTGATGTAGATGGAAATGACTTAGATTGGTGCAAATGTCTTTGACGCAAATGTAAATGACTTGATTTGATGCAAACTTTCTTGATGCAGATTTAACTAACTTAGATTGATGCAAATGCTTCTTGATGTAGATGCACATGTTGAAAAAAATTCTGGATAACTCCTTCAAAAGAAGATTTCTCATTTTTCAAAATTCAAAAACCCTGGATATCTCCACCAGAGGCTTCAACTATCACCACCGAAGACTTCTTCATTTTTAAAACTGTAAAATTCTGGATATCCCCACCAGAAGCTTTGGCTATCACCACCAAAGACTTGCTCAATATAAAATTCTAGATAACTCATCTAGAAGAAGATTTCTCATGTTTCAAAATTATAAAACCCTGGATATCTCCACCAGAGGCTTCAGCTATCACCACCGAAGACTTATTCACTTTTAAAACTGCAAAATTCTGGATATCATCACCAGAAGCTTTGGCTATCACCACCAAAGACTTGGTCATTGTAAAATTCTGGGTAACTCCTTCAGAATAAAATTTCTCATTTTTCAAAATTATAAAACTCTGGATATCTCCACCAGAGGCTTCAACTATCACCCCCGAAGACTTGTTCACTTTTTAAAAACTGTAAAATGATGGATATCACCACCAGAAGCTTTGGCTATCACCACCAAAGACTTGCTCATTGTAAAATTCTGGGTAACTCCTTCAGAATAAAATTTCTCATTTTTCAAAATTATAAAACCCTGGATATCTCCACCAGAGGCTTCAGCTATCACCACTGAAGACTTGTTCACTTTTAAAACTGCAAAATTCTGGATATCACCACCAGAAGCTTTGGCTATCACCACCAAAGACTTGCTCATTGTAAAATTCTGGGTAACTCCTTCAGAATAAAATTTCTCATGTTTTCAAAATTATAAAACCCTGGATATCTCCACCAGAGGCTTCAGCTATCACCACTGAAGACTTGTTCACTTTTAAAACTGCAAAATTCTGGATATCACCACCAGAAGCTTTGGCTATCACCACCAAAGACTTGCTCATTGTAAAATTCTGGGTAACTCCTTCAGAATAAAATTTCTCATGTTTTCAAAATTATAAAACCCTGGATATCTCCACCAGAGGCTTCAGCTATCACCACCGAAGACTTGTTCACTTTTAAAACTGTAAAATTCTGGATATCCCCACCAGAAGCTTTGGCTATCACCACCAAAGACTTGCTCATTGTAAAATTCTGGGTAACTCCTTCAGAATAAAATTTCTCATGTTTTAAAATTATAAAACCCTGGATATCTCCACCAGAGGCTTCAGCTATCACCACCGAAGACTTGTTCACTTTTAAAACTGCAAAATTCTGGATATCACCACCAGAAGCTTTGGCTATCACCACCAAAGACTTGCTCATTGTAAAATTCTGGGTAACTCCTTCAGAATAAAATTTCTCATGTTTTCAAAATTATAAAACCCTGGATATCTCCACCAGAGGCTTCAGCTATCACCACTGAAGACTTGTTCACTTTTAAAACTGCAAAATTCTGGATATCACCACCAGAAGCTTTGGCTATCACCACCAAAGACTTTCTCATTGTAAAATTCTGGGTAACTCCTTCAGAATAAAATTTCTCATGTTTTCAAAATTATAAAACCCTGGATATCTCCACCAGAGGCTTCAGCTATCACCACCGAAGACTTGTTCACTTTTAAAACTGTAAAATTCTGGATATCCCCACCAGAAGCTTTGGCTATCACCACCAAAGACTTGCTCATTGTAAAATTCTGGGTAACTCCTTCAGAATAAAATTTCTCATGTTTTAAAATTATAAAACCCTGGATATCTCCACCAGAGGCTTCAGCTATCACCACCGAAGACTTGTTCACTTTTTAAAAACTGTAAAATTCTGGATATCCCCACCAGAAGCTTTGAGAAATGATGCAGATGCACATGTCTTTTAACAAGGTGCTCATGCTTCATGGTGCAAATGTAAAATATTTCTTAGTGCAAATGCAAATGGCCTGGATTGATGCCCATGTTTCATGATGCAGATGCCCCTACTAATTGTGTTCATGTAACTGGTTTATGAATGGTGTAACTACAATTACCACACAGTAATGAAAATTCAATGATTCTAGAAATGATGCAATTGCTTGAGATGACACAAATGCGAATTTCATGAAGAATGTAAATGTAAGGGTAAAATGCAGATGCTTATGGAATAATGCCAATGCAAATACCCATGAATGATGCAAATGCTTGCCGACACTGTGCAGATGCAAAAGCTCGATAAAGAGATGAGTGCTCATGAGTGATGTAAATGCCCCCGGTTGTTTTTCTAGACTTTGGCTTAGCCTTTCAAATTCATTTTTCCTCTTCAAATCAGAGTATATCTTCAATTCATTTTGGCTATTCTCTTTGCCCCAAAAGTTTTTCAAACTTTCATCAATAGAGATCTGAACTGAGTTCGATTTCTTCTTCTCATATATGGAAGTCAAGACCTATCCTGGCAGTTCTATACCTTTGGGTTAGAAAAACCCTTGTCTCATGTCAACATCAAAAATGGGTATTTCAAAAATATTTTTATTTTCCCTTTTTGAAAAACAATTTTGCTTATTTAAGGAAAACTTCTAAGCCAAAAATTTTAACTCCATAGTGTATGATGTACAAATCTTTTGATGACTGATGATCACTGTTAGAAAATTCCCTAAGTATTAATTTGGGTTTTTCAATTTGAATTGACAAAGCTCGATACAACAAGATTTTGGTTTTTTCAGGAAAACTTCACAACAAAAATGTATGTCCCTTCTAGGCTCATAAATGGAACAGATTTTATAAATCATGAATTCATTGAGAACCAAGCAAATTCCACATTCTTTCCATATCAAGGAATTTTGACAAGCGTCAAGATTGGCCGGGATGTTTAAACCGGAAAGTTTAATCTTGGAGAAAAAAAGTTTCAGTTGGCAATTTGGGGGTTCAAGAATTCCTAGATGTTCATCGATGACCACTCCTTTAATAAGATCTTTTCTTTTGGGGTATCGGCACTATCATAGATGGCATCGAAAATTTCCAAATTTACTCTAGACCGCCCATTTTTGGGTTTTCGCCCTAGAGTCCCCTTCTTTCCATTTTTTTTATACACTTGAGAATTCTAAATTCTTCCTTAGTGAAATGATAATTCGATGAAATGGGATAAAATCTGAGGAAAAACCTTTCAAATTAAATATTCATGCTTGATCAAAATGGACTTTTAAAGCACGTAATGTAGGCCATGGCTCAGGGTTCAGAAAGAAAGGATAAATAGGCCCAAAATATGTGTTTGAGGGTAATCAGATCAAGGATCTTTTTTTTTTTTTTTTTTTGAGGAGGATTCTCTTTGAAGCATTTGTCCCTTCTTGGACATTTCTTTCCTTTTGACTTTGCTCTTTTTCTTCCTTGCTCTTGGCTTTCAATTTGCCATGTCTTTCACACATTTTTTTTTGCTTTCATTTTGCCCCCTTCTTTTTCAACATAGTGAGCCCGTCTTTATTCGGGGCTCCATTTGCTTTGCATCTGTCTTTGAGCTAGGACACATTTCTCAATGATCTTTAAAACAATCTTTCCTTGTATTTGCCCCCTAGTGTAGAGGGTGATCCTTGATCAAGGTTCAAACAAGAAAGAATTCTTTTGGCTCAAAAGGGGTGACTATGGATGATTTCTTTTTTGTGTGAAGGGATATGAAAGATGGCCATTCCTCATGTCAAGCACGAATATTCACTTTGAAAAGCAATCCCCAGGGGAAATAGATATTCAGAATTTCATTTTGCACTTTGGAATCATCCGAATTCTCATATGCATGATATCACAAATTTTTTTTATTTTTCATTTTTCATCACATGCCCCAACGATTCATGCGTTTAATCCATCCTTATTCACCATGTATCCATCATTTCCACTTATGATGCCCCAATTTGATTAACCATGAGAATCTGTATCAACGAGGAACATAGCAAGTCTAGGTCTATTTTGAAAAGGCTGAGTTTCCGATCTGAGTTCTTTGAAGAGATAAGGAAAATATGACCCAAAAATGGGTTTTCTCTAGACAAGGGATAATCTAGTTTAATCATTGTGCCCCAGGATGTCAATCATGAAGTGATGTTTGGGCAATTAGTGTTTTGTGGTTATTGGGAAAGGTCATGAATGGTTTTAGCACAATCTTGACACACACCAAATTATCAAAATCTAGACTCTTGAAAGAATGTCTCATTTGTTTGAATTTCAAGGAATTCGAAAAATTTGAAAAAGTTCGTTCCTTTGTTCATAGCCTAGACTAGGATTTACATCCTTGCTTATTCTGCAATGACAATACTTCTATGAAGTCAAATCATTCATATCCCTTGAAGCATTAGGTCTTTCAAGTGCTCTTGGTTTAAGAGATTTAGGCTTAGGAAAACCTAAAGAGAATGGAGAAGGTATTGGGTCATTTGTAACACTGATCATCAATCTTCTTGAGACTATCCATCACTAAAAATTCCTTAATGCTTGTTTTTGCAAATTCAAGTTATTGTTGAAACACAACAAACACAAAGCATTTAAAATTCAAAATTCATTTAATTCATGTAGATGTTAACATGAGACAAGTGCTTTCATCATTACAGTGTATAGAACTACATGTGTCAAAAACCTAATATGATCATGCACAATGTTTCTTATGACACTTGGCTTCCCCATCTTCAAAACTTATCAAACCAGCCTTGATGAGATCTCTGACCTTGTACTTCAAAGCGGGGCAGTTCTCTGTTGAGTGACCTTGATTGCCAGAATGGTACCCACAACATTCATTAGCATCATACCAGCTCGGATAAGGGGGCTTCAGAGGCGCTATTTGCATGGGTGTCACAAGGTGATTCTGGATGAGTTGAGGTAGTAGCTCACTGTATGTCACAGGAATCGGGTCAACCTGATTTATTTTTCGCTTTTTATGCCCCTTTTGATTATTCCCAAGGATGTTCGATTGATAGACAGATGTAAATTCTGGTGTAGTTGCAGTCATTGGTTGGTAGGGATAAAAACCTTGAGAGACATTGTTCAGGGTAGAGTTAAATGGCTGATACAAGGAGAATTGGGGAGGTGGGGCAAAGTCTTCCACGACTTGGGTATCTTCCTTTTTATTTTCAGATGCCCCCTTGTTCTTGGTATTGGATGTTCTTTCTCCTTCAATTTTCCCATCCTTGATAACATTCTCAATCATCTCCCTTGAAATTACCATGTCCGAAAAATTCTTCACGGTGTTGCCGACAAGTCTATCGTAGTATGGGGCCTGTAGTGTATTCACAAAAAGGACAGTGGTTTCTTTCTGAGTTAAAGGCGGTTGTACTTGGACGACCAGGCTCATCCACCGTTGCGCATATTCTTTGAAGCTCTCAGTAGCTCTTTTCTTCATATTTTGCAAGGTGAAACGGTCAGGCGCCATGTCGGTCATATGCTTGTACTGGTTTAGAAAAGCCCTAGCCAGGTCATTCCAAGAGCGAATCTGATCCTTGCTCAACTGACTATACCATCTAATTGCGGATTCGCTGAGGCTATCTTGAAAGCAGTGAATCAAAAGCTTATCATTATCTATATGACTTGTCATCTTCCGGCAGAACATAGTGATGTGGGCTGATGGATCGGTCGTCCCGTCATATTTCACAAAGTCAGGGATCTTGAACTTAGGAGGAATGACTAAATCGAGGACCAAGCATCGTTCTTTCGCCTCCACACTCCCGAATACATATGTTCTTTCTATTGCCCTGAGCCTTTCATCTAACAACTGATATTTCCCTTGGGAATCTGCCAACTCAACCTCATTTACTGCAACCCTTTTTAACTTTGCCTGTTCAGCTAGATCATCTGAGTTTAGGACATTGACGGGGTTAACAGTATTCTGGGCATCACTTATTGCGACCTCATCTTGGCCCTTTTGTACCTCTAACCCTTCTCCGGCGACAAAGTTTTCGGTGTATCCTTTTCCCTTGATTACAGCAGACATTAGCTCCATCAGTTTAGTCATCTGATCCTTAGATTCTGCTTGAGATTTTGATAGCTGTTCTCGCAATTCTCTCTGTTCCCTTTCCATTTTTTCCATTCGGGCAACATGTTCATCCTCCAAAGCACCAGCCTGTATTAAAAGTGTACTCAGTACTTCTTCTGATTTGAAATGGAAATTCTTTCAAAGACTCCTAAAGCCAAGCCAACTTCTATTCTATTTCCCCCAAATGTATGTCATGATGAATGAGCCATGAATGCAATTTGATGCATGTGAAGCCTAAACAATATGATGTATGGACATGTATAATGGAAACATGCTGACCATATATGTAATAAATGCAATCACAATGCCAACATGTTGCAAACAAAGAATAAACAAATCGACACATGGATATATGCAATGACTGATCATGTGCATTTTAGCATATTTCCCAATAAATGTTCATATGCTCTATGAATGCAACATGGTGTCAATTATGATACATGCAAACAATGAATGATTGATACAGAGTATATACAAAGAAAATCATACTAACCATGTGTGTCATGAATGTGACCTAATGCTAATCATGATGTATGTAATAAGCAAATTAATGCATAGATATATACAGAAAAATCATGCTGATTATGAATGCATGAATGCAACCTGACAAATAATTGATGGGATGCAAAATGCAAAGGGAGAGATATCAAGGAGGAAATAAGAATCGGAGGAACTTAATCATCAACCTCTCATAAATTTGAAACATAATCAATTCATTCCCACATCAACATTCACAATGGTATAAACCATGTTTTACAAAATTTGAACAGTGGTTAAGACTGTCCTTACAAGCACTTTATTCTTCCTAACATCCTAAGACTATAAGAGCCGGCTACTGAAAAAGTGAAATCCTATTACATCATATAAGACCGAAGTCTTTCCACCTCAATGATGTAAATCTCCCAATCCTAATGACGCTTTCCCAGTCCTCTATCAATCAGTGTCGTGGGATCCAACCACTTGGCATTTATAAGAGTTTGCACTTTCTTTTTGAATGCCATACAGTCTTCAACGTTATGGCCAACAATTCCACAATGATAATCACATTTTGCATTTGGATTATACCACCTTGGATATGGTGGTAACAGGGGTTTCAATGGGACACAGGCAACCATGTGATTTTGGATCAGTATAGGGAGGAGCTCTTGGTAGCTGATTGGAATGGGATCAAAAGGCATTTGGCTCTTATCCTGGGGTCGTTTCTTAGTTACACATGGCCTAGGAGTTGGGGCACTTGGTGGTGGCACTAAGGTCCGAACCGGAGTGTTTACATGGAGATGTGGCGGAACAGCATGGTGAGGGTATGGATTCGGACACGGGGCCTTTAGAGGTTGTACATAGCTCGAGGTTCCTATCCCAGATGCTGGATAAGGTGGTTGATGAGGGAAATAGTATGAACTGGTAGTTGTTGGTGATGGAGTGGGATTCAGGAATCCCGTAGTGGTCATCCCAATGGACGATTGGACCATGGTAGGGTGGGGATACTGGCTTGGACCTCGAACAGTTTGCAGGTATGGTACAGGATCCAAGGTTTCTATCTTTGGTATCAGGCTCTCAGGTTTAATCATTTTCACGATTTTGTCCATAATTTCATCAGGATTGCAACCTTTGTGGCATTGACAAGCGCAGGATCCAGCAAGGATTATGTGTTCTGGGCCTAATGGTTTTGGTTGATCCGAAGATGATGCGAAGCCCTGAGAAAGTTCACCTTTACTGTTACCCATATCCTCAACCATTTTCAGCAATTTGGCAAGTTGTTCCTTCACCTCTCGGATTTCATGTCCATATTCCTCTTGATTGCGTTCCAAAGCACCCAATCGTTCCTCCGATTCATTCCTCATATCTCGAACCCCTTTCATGCAAATGAAAATGTCATGAGATTAAGACTACAATTATGAATGTACATGCTCTATTCCTATGTGCATGAATAAACTGATGATTAATGCATGAACATATACAGAGAAATTATGATGACTATGTATGCTATGGATGCAATCTAATGCCAGGTATATACAGATAATGACTATGCATGTCATAAACGTGTCCTACAATGAATGATCATGCATGCTATGACTATAACATGATGTCAAAATGATACATGCAAAAAATAAATGAATTAACACAAAGGTATATACAAAGAAATCAATGATTACACGAAATTGATGGGACCTAATCTTAATTATTCAAAAATCTCATTATGCAAGATTTGCCTCCAAATTTATGATTTTTTTTAACATGTTTTTTTTTTTTACATATTTTTTTGTTTTTTTTTTTTGTTTTGAAAAACCAATCACATTATTTTCAAAAGAATTTTAGGGTAGATCCCACTATGGTACAATATGCAAATGTTCATGTGATACTACTGGTTTTATGAAATCATGAAATAAAACTATTATCACCATCCATTTTTTGCAAAAACGAGATCAATAATACAACCAAAATGTACATGCTCTATTCACACATGTATGAAATGTGCAAAATGCAAAAATGCTTGAAAAATGTTTTTTTTTTTTTTAAAACAGCTAATGAACATCTGCCCCAACAATATCTGCTTATTTAGGCATCACGATGTCTTCGAGGCGGAGTATCACATTTATTACGGGCGATGTACGTACATCGTTGCCCGATCTTCCACACTTATTCGGAGTGTAAAATAGGTAACAAAAAGTTTAGAAATGTCCCTCCATGTGTTCCTATTTTCGGTACATCTAACGGAAATCCGGCATGGCTTCGCCTAGGTTCACTGTATGAGGGTGAATCGGTTCTAAGGCCCCGAATTGTTCCTCACTGTCGCCGGTGAAGGCTAGTAAGGCACCCCGATAAAAGCGGGTTCAATTTGTTAGAGTATATTTTCCTATGCCCGTACGGAGAATTATCACGAAGGCATTAGGTACTTTATACTTCGGAAGTGTTTCACTAGCCCATACGGAGGATCAATCACGAAGGCGCAGTTACTTTACTTCCACTTAAAAGGACGGAACCCGGGTAGAGGATTCATGTTATGCAAATGCACGTGTAGTGTGTGTGGAGAAACAAAACAAACCTGTCACCACCTATTCTACACCCCTTATTCTAAATGCCCTAGCAATTAAAACATTCAAGAATAGTGTAACGCATTAACCAACAAGCAATTATAATATACAACCTTAAATAGCTAGAGAACAATAATAAAATGCATGCACATGAGTATGAACATATTTAAAAATATTTTATTATTTTCAAAATTCTCCTTATTAAAAAAAATATGGGAATTAAAATTAAATACCAATAAAACCAACAAAACCGAGACTTTGATAACACACGACTAATTTCTAGGCCTCACTCTCTAATATGTCCCCAGCGGAGTCGCCAAGCTGTCGCAACCTAAAAAAAAATAACGACGAGTCTCATCGCAAGACTTTATTATTCGTTAGGTGTGACATTAAAAAAACATCGAGGAAAAGTCGACTTAATTCCTCTAGAAAAATGAAGGTTTTGAAAATGACCTTAAAAAAGACATGGAGTCGCCACCAATCTTTTTTAGCTAGGTGTGATCGGCCACCTATTAAAACCGATTTTATAAAATATTTTAAAAATTAATTAAAACATTTTAAAAACCAATTTCAAGTATGCGTTTTAAACCAGAGAAATCAAAGAAGCGAGTTCGGGAGTCGGTTACGTGTGGGGAAGGATTAGCACCCCCACAACGCCCGTATAAATCGGTACCTTATTAATCGTGTGTTATCTCAAGTCTCGGTAAAAATTGGTTTTAAATTTAGTATTTCAAGTTAATTCCCAATTTAAAGAAAAATAATTCAATTTTTATTTGAAAATGATCCGAAATTTATAAAATTCAAAATTTTCCTATATTCCCCAACAAACGTGGCAAAATATAGAAATTTTTATTAGTTTTGGAAAACTTTCCGAATCATTCTCTTTTTTTGAAAGAAAGATATTCCTTTATTAATGATAATTGATGAAATTCCCTCCAGCAAACCCGGTAGAGAACTCATGAATTATTTTAACTCGGGAATATTTTTATTTTTATTGAAAACCATTATCTTTTTGAAAACATTTAAAATAAATGAATATGTATATGCATGACATAGTATATACCAAATAAAAATAACTAAATAAAAGCATAGGATATCATGAAATATTCAAAACCATATAATAAACCATGTAACATCAAAAAAATAAATCAAAATAACAACAATATCATAGAAATTATTATGGCAAGAATCACATATTATATAAAATGCATGAATATAAAAATGCAATGCATGAAATGTATTTTTTTCCTTTAATTAAGGAAATCCGTATATCTAACAAGATATCCGGTTACCTTAGGAAAATATGTCAAATTAAATATTCTAAAACCAAAATACTTTGTGATTGTTTGAAAACAATTTTGAAAAGCTTGAATTAAAAATAAAAACTGGGCTAAATTTTTTTAAAAAGGCTCTAATTTCCTAAGTTTAAAAAATCCGGACTTGACTACCCTTAACCCGGGACTTGAAAAACCATTTTTAGAATTTAAAAAGGCTTAGAAATCACCCTAAGTCAGTAGCTAACCCTCCTAATCAGCCCACTCTAAGTAAATTAACCAAAACAGAAAAATGGTTTTTCTTTAAATTCAATTCTGACTCCACTGTCCAGTTTTAATCCACGATTTTTAACCTATTTTTAAAAATTCCCAAAAATTCTGAAAAAACATACTGGAGACTCAGGACATGTAAAACTACACAAAAATAAATCGGCTTAATTTTCTGATCAAAGATGAATTCCCAGAAAAATCATAGATGTACGAGTTTTTGGAGGAGAAAAAACTGCTTTGTTTTTCTTTAAATTCAATTCTGACTCCTACTGTCCAGTTTTAATCCACGATTTTTTACCCAATTTTTAAAACTTCCAAAAATTCTAAAAAACATACTGGAGACTCAGGACATGTAAAACTACACAAAAACAAATCGGCCTAATTTTCTGATCAAAGATGAATTCCCAGAAAAATCATAGATGTACGAGTTTTTGGAGGAGAAAAAACTGCTTTGTTTTTCTTTAAATTCAATTCTGACTCCACTGTCCAGTTTTAATCCACGATTTTTTAGCCAATTTTTAAAACTTCCAAAAATTCTAAACAAAATACTGGAGACTCAGGACATGTAAAACTACACGAAAACAAATCGGCTTAATTTTCTGATCAAAGATGAATTCCCAGAAAAATCATAGATGTACGAGTTTTTGGAGGAGAAAAAACTGCTTTGTTTTTCTTTAAATTCAATTCTGACTCCACTGTCCAGTTTTAATCCACGATTTTTTACCCAATTTTTAAAACTTCCAAAAATTTTAAAACAAATACTGGAGACTCAGAACATGTAAAACTACACGAAAACAAATCAGCTTAATTTTCTGATCAAAGATGAATTCCCAGAAAAATCAGAGATGTACGAGTTTTTGAAGGAAAAAAAACAAATGCTTTGCCAACACATTTTTGCTTTTGATAAAATCATTTAAAAACCAAAGTAAAAATATTTGAAACTCATAAAATGACTTGAAAGCAGTAGCTAGGACTCTTTGAAAGTTAGATAAAAATTGGCTAAATAAAAAAATCACAAAGGTAGAATAATCAATTTGACAAACTTAATTTTCTACAAGTGTGCTCAAGAGAGCAAGACCTTGAACCATTAATTGGCTCAAGTCATTATTCAAGTGGCATGAACATGAAATGCATGAAACAATGCAGCAAACATAATGCATGCAATGCATGGATCTAAACCTAAATGTAAGGAAAATGCATGACATAAATAATATGGCCTAGACCTAACATGAACTTGCATGGCATTTAATGTAACCTAGACCTAAGACATGCATGGCATTTTCACAAACACAAGGCATGCTTAATTCAAAAATCCAACCAAATATCATGCAAATGCAAAAACCTAACAACTAGCATGACAAAAATACAACACACAATGCAAAACACATGGAGTAGCCAAATGGCCCCAAGCTCCAACAAGCATGGCATTTTCACAAACACTTGGTATGCTAGCATGAAAAACTAAGTCATAACACAAAAATCACACAAGCATTTTCACAAACACCTAATATACCAAATCTAAAACATGCTCACTAAGATATAAAACAAGAATCATGCAAAGAATCACACAAGCATTTTCACAAACACTTAATATGCTAACTCTAAAACATGCTCAAATTTAAACAACATAAAAACAAAAAATTAAAAATGCAAAAACATGATATCTAAGACATAAATGGCAATAAACAAAGCAACCAAATTAAATATAACTTAAGAACATGAAATAACATAACATTTAAAACATCAAAAACAAAGAAAATAGCATAAACAATATGGTAAAATGAATCAAAAACAACAACTTAAAATAAATAATGTAGGCCATTTGGCCATGGTGAGTTTATTGTAAAAACAAAATGTAAAAAAAAATATACTTAAGAAAGGAAATGAAGGAAGAACAAGAAACATTATTTTAAAATGAAAACTCACCAAGTAGAGATTAAAATAGCAAAAAATAAGAATAGAAAATGAAAGTGCAAGAGTCGGTGCTCAAGAGCAACCTCAAGAAGCTAATATTTCAAGCTTTTCTCTTCAAACTTTCCTTTTTTTCTAAACTTTTCTTTTTTTTGCTCTCAACCAAGAAGATAAAAACTAAGAAAAACTAATAGAAATCAGCCAAAATGGAAAAGAAAAAACAAAATCTGCATCCCTCCCTTTAGGGCTAGCCTTAATGCATGGTTATATAGCCTCCAAGATGTTGTCATTTTTGTGTAACCTAATTTCCATCAAATGGCCAATAATTCAAGATGAAAAGTCATGAAATTACCACCTTTAGATTAGCATCTCAGGCCTCTCAAATTACAGCTATGCAAAAATAATGTTGACATCTTTCTTAACCTATGTGGTTTAATCACCATGGCTTGATCAAAGAGAATGGTTAACTAACTCTTGATTTTGAACCACTTGATTAAAAAAATTAGAAGCTTCCTCCTTTCTTTGGGCTTGGGCATGCCAGCACTTCTCTTTTCCAGCCCAACTCTGATTTTTTGAAGCGCCAAAAAAGCCCTTTTCGGTTGCTTGGGTGAAATGACCATTTTGCCCCCCGGATGCAAGTAAATATCAAACGGACTCCAAATTCAATTTTTCTTTTTTTAATACTTCCAAAATAATAAAATATTGAGTTCTGGAAGTTTTCAAAATTATCCGAGTCCGTTTGCTATTTATTTGGATTTTTTCTTCCCAAAAATGCCCTTTTATGCCCCTACATTTTACCATTTTTTAAACGAGCTCCAAATCAAGATTTTTCTTCACCAATCTCTTCAAAATAATTTAAAAGTGTGATCTGGAAGGTTTCATAATTTTTGGAGCTCATTTGGTATTTTTTCGGGATTTATCGGCTTGAATTACAGCATAGGAGGCCCGAGATTTGGCCATTTTGCAAACGAACTCGGAATCAAGATTTTCTTTCGTCAATCTCTTCCAAATAATTTAAAAATGATATTTGCCAAATTTCAGAATTTTTGGAGTCCATTTGCTATTTTTTCGGGATTTATCTTTTTGAATTACTGCATAAGAAGCCCGGGATTTGGCCATTTTGCAAACGAACTCGGAATCAAGATTTTCTTTCGCCAATCTCTTCCAAATAAATTAAAAATGAGATCTGAAAAATTTCAAAATATCTGGAGCTCATTTGCTATTTTTTCGGGATTTTCCTTTTTGAATTACTACATAAGAAGCCCGGGATTTGGCCATTTTGCAAACGAACTCGGAATCAAGATTTTCTTTTACCAATCTCCTTAAAATGATTTAAGAATAAGATTGACAAATTTTTCAGAATTTTCGGAGTCCATTTGCTATTTTTCCCAAATTTTTCCAATTTTGCCCTTTAACCTCCGAAACCCGGTTTTGCTCAAAACAAGTCCGATTTTCAGATTTTCTTCAATTTGAGCCTTGGGCCATCCTTTTTAATCATTCCTCATCCATTGGGGGCTTTGGTCTTACCAAGTCGGGCCATTTCTGTGATTCTTCCCGATTTCACCGAAATCCACTAAAAACCCTAATTCTCGGTTTTCTTCCGGATTGACTTTTTCTTTCGGTTTTTCTTGCAAGTGACTTCTCCATTACCCGTAGTCAGTGCTTATCTTTCATTTGGAACCTTCAATTTCGACCAGTTTGATCGTTTAAGCACTTTTCCCCAAATTTCTCGGATTAGGGTTTCTTTTCTACTGAATCTCCAAATCCCAACTTCCGAACTCCATATCTTTCAATGTAGACCTCGGATTATCAAAATTCTTTCTCCATTTTTCAATTGAACTTAAAATCTTGATTTTGAAAGTGGGTTGACTTTTTCAGCAGTTGACTTTCTGGGGTTGACTTTTTCGGGGTTGACTTTTTCGGGTTGACTTTTTTTTCAAGTTTGACTTTTTGTGCTCGCCCTCTTAAACTAAGTCTCGGAGTACCACCTGCAAGATGAAAACAGTCTTTTTATACTCGGAAACATCAATATAGGAAGAAAACATACCTGTTTAGTGGCCCGGACAAAATTAGGTGTCTACACATTGAATACGATTATGACATAAAAATAACATGAATTTAGAGTTAAAATTGAATTACTATGATAAACTATGCAAAATATCACAACTTGATGATAACTTTTAAAGTAAAATATAGATATAAAATAACACAAATACAATACGAATACACGAATCAATTCATTATATGTACATTTATGTAAAAAAATTAAGATGAATATCAAAATTTAATTCATTTAGATTATATTGACATCCATCATTTCTGTTCATATTAAGAAATAAAAATTTAAAATATAAACCTAACAACTATCATATAATAACTCATAACATCATTTAACATAGTTTTTTTTTTTTAACTATTTAATCATCATAATATTTTTTCTTTTGATTCCACGGCAAAAGTTTTTAAAAAATTTTACTTACATCAACCCATCATATTATTATTCAATATTTTAATTTTTACCAATAATTTATCAATACAATAATTTTTCATTCAATAATATAAAAATAAAAAAATAATATGACTTTATTTTTCAAGAAAAAAAAAACCATTCATTATACAACGCGTGAAACAAATAAGAGTTATCTGAATAGTATCACACACGAACATGACATGTAAAAATAACTAAAATACGACACGAAAAAATAACATGACCACGACATGAATACACGAACTTGTCAAAATTTCTATAAAACGAACTTGACATAAAATTGATAATTATTTTAATAGTGCAAATTAGGCATAGCAATTTTGGACATAAAATGAACATTAAAAAATAATTAAAATACAATACAACACGAAAAAATAACACTAACATAACATTAATGCACAAATATATCAAAATCTATTAACACGATAGAAAAAAATAGCGGGACACAAAATGGGAGTTATTTGAATAGTGTTAATTAGACCTGACAATTTTGGATCCGACACAAATACGAAAAAATAACTAAACACAATACAACACAAAAAAAAAAATACTAACACAACACGAATACACGAATATGTCAAAATCGATAGATAATGTGTCAAAATTTATATATATGTAATACTTTTAATACGATTATAATAAAAAAAATATCATAAATACAACTAGAATAATTATAAAAAAAATTATAAAAAAAATTATAAAAAAATAAAATAATATTACTTGCCACGTGACAAACAACTCCCCTCGAGGGAACTCCTTTTATTTAATTTATAAGATAAGATATAATATAATACGGTTATTTTTTCCTTTTCATTAATCAGTAAATATTTTTCTTCTAATAAAAAATAACTTCAAAGGATAATCTACATCAAAATAAAAATTTAATGATTAGATTTTATAACTGTTTTCTTACCTTTTTTTTTTTTTTTTTTTTTTGCTTAGCTATTGAATTAAATACTTTTAGATAAAATACTAAAATATCAATGAATTATTTTATTTTTAAATAAGTTTTTATACTTTTATTGTAAATAAATAAATGTTTATCTTTTGATTTGTACCCAAATAAACTTTTATTTCAAACGAAAGATTGATTTATATTAAGGGCCTATTTAGGTACAAATTAAAATTTAAAAGTTTATTTGGGTACGAATTAAAGATTAAGTGTTTATTTGAGTGCAAATTAAAGATTAAGGGCTTATTTGAATACAATAAAAATATATAAAGTTAAATAAATAAAGTTAAAAAGTAAAAAAAAAAAAAAAAAAAATCTTTGTTATTTTAGCCTATATTTTTCCATCATTATCTCTTCCTACCCTTCTAATCAGCAAGCAAAGCCTAAAAGCGCTGTTTTTCCATTACCAATATTGTCGCTAGCATTGTGCACAATTCGATTAAAATCAAATTAATCGACTGAAATTGAATTTCGGTTAATCAGTTAAGTAATAAATTTTTGATCGATTATCGGTATACGATTTTTAAAAATTTTGATTATCGATTAATTCGATTCGAAAATAACCGAATTAATCGAATTACCCAAAAAATATAAAAAATATTAAAATATTAATCTTTATTAGATGTTTTAAGTTTTATAATGTTGAAGTTTTTGACTTATCATGGATGTACCTTTTGCTTATATTTAATATTTGAATATTTGTTGGATGATTATGCTTATATGAATTATGAAAAATTAGGAATTTAAGATTTTAAAATATATTTTTAACTTATTGATGGTAGAACAATTGAAATTTGGTTAACCAATCGAATTAATCGAAATTTTTTTGATCGATTATTACTAAATTTTGTATAAATCGATTCGGTTAATGGTAAAAAAAAATGACAATTCGGTTACGATTTTAACCGAACCGGACGAATAAACATCCCAAATTTGTGGCACTCGCAATCATAATCCATTTTTTTATACATTGTAGAAATTTAAAATCACAAAACCAACATTTCTTTTAATAAATTACAAACCAGAATAAGCTAGATTAACCCTTATTTCATCCCACAAATTGTTTATAGAACAAGGTTTTGACATTAAACAAGTTGCAAACTATTTTATAGCCAAATTAATCCTAGACACCACAATAAACTTTAAGAGCAGATTCAGCTTTTTGACCAGCCTCCGTGTAGTAGAACCCCAAGAATTGAACGTGATCGAAGGGCTTAAAGAGCAAAGGGTGTGCTTCATCCACTAGCTCATCTGGGGCCTTTATTATGTAACCAGCTTTCGGGATTGAAAACAGTCCAACGGAGTACCTTGCCTTGTCTCCGGTCATCATGACGCGATGATATGGAGCGTGCATTCGACCATTTAACCATGCCTGCAAGATTATGGCACAAATTTTATCTATAGAGACTGTTTGTTTAGTATTTCTCAAATTTATTCCCTATATAATTTGTTAATTAATTAGAGTGAACTCCGAAAAGCAAATTCATTTTCATTACAAAGATCAAATTAAATTTAAGCTTTAAAATGTTTTTTTTTTCCTTTTTTATCTTCAATGTTGTTGCATTAAATTTTTAATAATGCTGGTTTGAACAAAATATAAGAATATTTATCCTGCTATCCATTGCTATAGTATTGAGGTTTTCATAGGTTGCACATGGCCATCAGTTTCATTATAGTATATATCAGTTAATTATAAATGGTTTGTAGGGGACAATGTTAAATGATCAAAGATATGAATTCCACGAAATTTGTTAGCTTTTCTCAACGATTTCATCAAAATTAAGGAAAATTAGAAGAGACTTACATAGAGAGATTCCCCAATCATAACAATGAAAGAGTCTTTGGAGGGTTTCACATCGATCCATTCTCCGTCTTTCCTCTGTACCTCCAACCCGTCAACCTCATTTTGATACAATATGGTCACTATGTTCTTGTCTGTGTGACTGTTTAGTCCAACCTTTGTTTCAGTGGTTTTTGGCCCTTTATATTTCATTACCCTAAGAAGGTAATTCGTTGAATCCATGTGCTCATCCATATGTTTTTCAAGATCGAAACTCTCCAATATCATTCTTCTAATCATTTGATCTAACTCCGATAATTGCTTTGAGAAAGATTGTATAGTTCCGCTGTCAAGATTAAGTAGAGCTATCAGGCACTACAAATAAAAAATATAAGAGAATAAGTATATGTATCAGGGATTTAAATTAAGGTCACGAACGTGTTTTTGGTCACATTGCGTTTATTGCAGTTACGAACGTAACGAATGCTATCGTGGTCAATTACGGTGAATATCGACGACGGCAAAATAACGATCGTAACATCGCGTTGCAGTCCCTATTTAAATACTTGATCTGTATATTATGAACTATGCTGTTTTGTGGTAACTTATGTAATTAAGTTGCATTATTTATCTGACAAAGTAATTTTGTTTTCAATTTTTATGCCAAATTAAGTGTTTGATGACAAATTATTGGAAAATCAGGTAGAAGGAAATTTTATGAACCTGAAACTTGAGTATCCTTGAGGCCACAAGGTACTAGTCTGGGCTTCAACTTTTTCAATAATGTTTGGATCATCAATGCCCATGCTCTCATATAATGGTACTTGAGGGTATTGGCCAACATAGCCATGGTAAGGCTTCTTGGAAACATTGCGAATTTTGATTTGTAAAGGGAGATCAAAAAGCTCTTCCAAGGATCCGAATATTGCCTCTCGAAGCTCGAGAGGAATGTTGTCGAACGAAGCCTCAAAGCAACCGTACTCTTGAAGGGCTTGCTGGACTTGCCCTTTAACCAAATCCCACTCTATGGTGCCTGGTTTTAGGTCTGGCTTAGTGAAATCAATGACTGGAAGTTTTAGAGGAGTTTCGGAGCCCATTTCTGATCTAAAAAACAAACACTGGAGAAAGTTATTTTCTTCTGAGTAGTTAGGTGTGAATCTTTTTCATGTAAATGGAACCATTTATATAGAGCTGCACCGATGAGATTATCCTTAGGGGTCAATTGAAGATCATGATCAGTTTCCATCCAATAATAAAATTAAAAAAAAAAAGAAAAAAAGATTGAGCTAGAAAATTATTGTTTTTAGTTTAAAGAAATCTTGGCAAAAAGATTCTTTGAAATGTGTCCTGTCCTGGCAAGTTCACATACCTAACCCTTATTTTTATACACATATTTTATACACATAATTGTATATATATGCATTATTTTTTTATAAAAATATTTTTTTAATTTAATCTTTATATTATTATATGCGTGCAAAATTTATGTATTCTAGGATTCTTCATCTTTTCCAGTAAATATATAACATTGTATAAATCCAATTCCTAATTCCTACTCAAATTCTCATCTTCAATGAAATTAGAAGCAGACCTGTGCTACGTTGCGGATTAATTTTTTTCACTATGCTAATAGATTATAACATTTTTATGTATTTGTATCTTGTTCGTGTTTTTTTTTGTGTGTCATGTTTTGGCACCCTCTTTAAAATCTCTTATTTACAAAATTTATCTTATGAATATATAATAACTCAAACACAATTATAACACATAAAAAATTAAAAATACACAAATACGACATAAATACACGAATTACAAAATCTAAAATAACTTAAATTTTCTCATCAAATTCTCACAAAATTTTTCATTTATCTTCATCATATTTTTTTAATATTTAATAAAATCACTTAACTTTAAAAAAAAATTTAAACTTAAATTTAAATTTAAAATGATAAAAAAGGAAAAAAAAAAAAAAGGGGACTAAAATAATAAGAAAAGAAAAGAAAGGGACAAAGTGGAGACGAGTTTAAGGTGTTTTATATTTGTATAAATTTTGATGTGCTAATAATTTGTGTTATATAGATTTTGACATGTTCGTGTATTCGTATCGTATCCGTATTTTTTTTTCGTGTTGTGTTTTGACACCCTCCCTAAACTCCGTCATCTACAAAATTTATCTTATGGATATAATACTTTAAAGACGATTATGGCACAAAAAATGAAAAATACACGAACACTACATGAATATACGAATTACAAAGTCTAAATTAACTTAATTTTTTTCACCAAATTCTCACCATCACTTCCATTTATCTCCATCACATTTTTTTATTTTTAAAATATTTAATAAAATAACTTAAATTTAATAAATTTTGATGTGCTAATAATATGTTTTATATAGATTTTGACATGTTCATGTATTCGTATCGTGTACATGTTTTTTCATGTTGTGTCGTGTTTTGACACCTTCCCTAAATTCTCTTATTTATAAAATTTATCTTATGAATATAATATTTTAAACACGCACGAACATACATAAATACACGAATTACAAAATCTAAAATAATTTAAATTTTCTCACCAAATTCTAACAAACTCTTTCATTTATCTACATAATATTTTTTTAATATTTAATAAACTAACTTAAATTAAAAAAGTTTAAATTTCAAAAAAAAAACTTAAATATAAAATTAAAATTTAAAAAAAAAAAATTTAATTTAAAAAAAAAAAAAGAAATGGACAAAGTGGAGAAGCCGGCCCTCCACTTTGTTCTTCTTTATTTTTTATCAAATAAGAAAAAAAAAAAAAAAAAAAAGCCAACAAAGTTAAAAGGGCGACGTGTCATCCAAAATTTATATATAGGATATAATCTTTCACAGCATAAAACGATTAAATGATACTACTAGGAAATAAATTTGATTGGAGGCAGCATATTTCCGGGGCCATTTTCACGTTGTTTTCATTTGATTGGCTTCTTTTGTCAGGGCCAAGCTCCTTCAGAGTACGAATTAATTAATTAATGCATTTGGACAAAAGATTTAGCCAAAAAAAGTTCTATTTAAAGATTTGTTTTCTGATTGAGATTGGCTAATTTAATATTACTGTTAAAAAAAATTTAGATTAAAAAAATATGATTTAAAAGTTTTTAATTGTTTGACATTGTTGCGAAAAAATGTTATGAGAAACTAAAATATGAAAAAATATATGTTTAAAATAATAAAAGTGTAGAAATGTAAGGATAATAAGTTATTTTATTCAAAAGTCAGTTTTTAAAATTCAAAAGCTATATTTTTTGACTTTTTGGGTTGGCATTTCAAATCATAATTTCAACAGCAAAAGTAATTTTTATTTTTTTTACCTATTTAGCATTGATTTTACGGTGAAAAGCAGCTTTTGATCTAAAAAATTATACCAAAAACAATGCTAAACAAAGCCTAAAGCTATTATATTTAAGAGTCTATATTTATCGATATATTAAATTTATATATTGATAGTAAATTATATTATTTTATTTTATTAATGAGTAAATAATTTTTTTTTTAAAATTTTCAAAAATAAATATAAAAAAATTTGTTTATTCATGTAATGACATCATATGATTCACTGATAATTTATAAAATCTATATACTGACATTGCATTAAAAATAAATCTTATCTTTAATATGTAAACTAAGTATAAGATTTTACTTTATCAATGTTTGTGGGAAAGTAATTTTAAAAAAAAAAAGTTACATTATAAGAAAAAAAAAAGTGAGTATTTTTTAACTTACCAAATATAAAAATCAGATTCCCACAAATTAAATTTTTAAAAAAGTTAACACTTTTTATCATATCAAATGCCCTCTGATAATAAAGTATTAATATTCTTACTTCCTTTTGTAAATTAATTGAATTCTCGAAAATACAAATTTATTAAACACTTAACAAAAAATAGATACTATCATAATAACATTAAAGATATTTTTAATGTTAATTCAAAAAATATATATTTTTAAATAATTATTAATCTTGTAGCGTGGCGAAAGTACTTTCTAATTATATATGAAAAGTAATTTTAATTTCTTGGATTGTGTAGTTTGCAATTGTTAATTTGCCTTGTTCTTTCCAAGCAGACCTGTTTATGAGCAGGTGGGCCAAGGTCTGAAATATTTTTATTCTCCTATTCAGGTTTGATTTGAATTATGATTTATTTTATTAATAAAAATTAAAAAATTATTTTTATATTAATATTTTTATATTTTATAATTAAATTTAAATAAAAATAATAATATTTTAATGAGTAAACAGTTATCCGTACTGAACCAGACCAACCCGAAAAAAAAAAAAATCTCATTCAAGCCCGACTCAATGAATTAAACGAGTTATCCGACCTTTTAGCAGGTCTCCCTTAAGTCCAGAGGATTATTTGAAAGCCGTTAGAAGCTGCCGTGCCACTGTTTAAAATGATGGTAGACTAGTGTAATATGTAGTGTTGCCACGTTATATATCTATAATCTATGATTTATATTATTATTAAAAAGAATGACTGAGTTGATATCGCTGAGTCAAATGACACCAACTCAATTACTAAAAATATAAAAAATACATTAAGTATTAAACAATAAAAAATTAAATAAGGATATATATATGCTTTTTAATATTTTTTATAATATTTTTTTACAAAAAAAAAATCTAATTATTTCTAAAAAGCTACCCATTTTCTAAAAAACTACCCACTTACAAAAATTATCCACTTACAAAAATTATCCATTGTTTTATATTTAATTTTTTTAAAACACAATTTATTATATTTTAAAAAATATAATTTCACTCACATTGTGAGTGTAAGGAATTCTAGTATTAATAAAATGATTAATTGAGTTTGATGTCACTGAATCAAGTGATGACACCAACTCAGTTGATGAAATAACATTAAAAATTGAATTAAATTATAGTAAATTTTTAAAATAAAAAATATAGATATCATTTTGTATTAAATTTAAATATTTTTAATTAATTTTAGTTCTTAAAATATTCACGCATGAAAAACATTACCTTCCTTATTTTTTTTTCTTCATTTTTTTTTCTTTCATCCACATATCAGATTTGATGAAATGGCATAAAATCTAAATTAAAATTATAGTAAATCTATAAAATAAATGATAAAAATATCATTTAGAAAGTTTTAATTAGTTTTTTTTTATAAATATTCACACATTAAAAAAAAAAAAAAAAAAACTACTCACTATTTTCATAATTAGAGAACTTCTTTTATTTTATTTTTCTTTCACTAATTGATATGTCACAATTTAGTTAAGTTACTATATGATGCACCCAAAAAAGTGTATCTTTATTAAACCTTGCACTTAATATGATCAATTGTAGTAAAGTAGCATGCAAGGGTCGAATCCACCGAGATTGGGTTTTAGTTTATCAATCATTAACTTAAAATTTAAATTCAAAGAAAACAAAAATTAAAGGGGTTGTTTAAACTTAAGCAAACAATAAAAATAAGAAAACAAGTAAACAATATGTAATCAGATATGAGACATATGGCTAAAGGTTCATTCTCCACCACTAGACATCATTAAGAATTAAATTCAGATCTATCAACATCAATTAGCTATCAAACTTAACAACCGTAGATAACAACCTCCCGTGTTACCCCAATCCTTCCTTAGTTCGTCGTTAAGCATGACGAACACCAATACTTAATCTCTAACTATCAAAAAACCTAGGATGAACATCTCTAAATTTAATTTGACAACAACTTTATGATGAGAAAGATAGGTTGATATCAGCAACAAAAGCATGAACATAAATTGTTTAACTTAGATTATGTTCCACTTTGCAATTAGTGAAAACTTGACCATAATCATTAATCACAAATTGTCACTTATGAATAGGAAATCAAGACAATTGCACGGATCAAGACTCCTAAACTAGCAATAGACAATTATCAAAATCTATCTAGTTGATCACCCTAAATAAATCAAGACAACATCATGAACAATTTTAATGGAAGAATATAATCAACTTTGATAGAAAACTAATGATAGAAAATCTGAAAATCAATTACAAAACTTGTCTAGGGCTTTGAAATCACCCTTAACCAAAGAGAAGTTTAGCCTTGCATAGGCTTAATTAACATAAACATGAATATTCAAAAGAAACTAAGAAGAAAAATATAATAAAACTAAAAGATTAGAGAAGAAGAAGAAGAGGATTGATAAAATAATCAAAACATGTCCTAGTTTGTGGCTCAAAAGATGGTATTTATAGAGTTTTAAAACCTTGGAAACCCTTTCTTACTGATCAAGAAAGCTAGGAGGCAAAATAGTGCAAATTTGGCAAAATTCGAATTTTTTGCGGTTTTTGCAGATTCAGGGGCAATAGGGTGGGCGCCGTGGTGCCAACTTCCAGCGCCGCAGCGCCAACCTTGCCGACTTGTGTGTCTTTTGGTCGCCGAGATCCCTGTCTTTGGTTTCTTGGCTGCTGCATCTTCTTGTATTGTGTCGGCTGATTTGGATTATTATTTCTTATCCGATTTGGGCATGTAAACTACCGTTGGAAAGGTATTCAAGTCAGCTTCAAAAGTCAATAAGGAAGTTTCTTCAAATAAGGAATTTAACATCATGATTTCTTAGAAACAAGCTCCGGAGGTCAAATCTACCTGATTACTTTGCACTAAGAATTTGATCTTTTTGACTCCCAAGTCTTTTTCCATCTTATGATTGTGACTTTATAAGATCTTTAACATCATATTTAACGTATTTTGACTTTATTCTTCTTATTGTACCTAAAATTCAAAAACATAATATAATTAATCAAAATAAAGATATAAGACATAACTAAAACTAAGAATAGAAAGGGCATAAAATGTGCATTTTATGAACTTATCAAATACCCACACACTTAGCATTTTGCTAGTCCTCGAGAAAAACAAAATAAGAATAAAATAAGAAAATCTAATCTAATCCACTTTTGTAGGAAATTACGATGGCACTTAGCATGTGACACAAGCCTTTAAACCCCTAGGTGTTCCCAGTGGACGAGTTTAGTATCGTGAGGGTTTACTAGAACGATACCCACAAACATTGAAAAACTAAAATAAAAATAAAGTAACATATACTAAAAAAAGTTACTCCTAATCCTTTCAATATAAATTAGAGACAATCTTTGAACAAGTGTTATGAACTAATCAATAGCTTAAAGAATTTCACAAAAAATCATGCTTGAATGTAAATAGTTTGAGTTAAGCCAATATTAACATAACATATTTCAATCAAAATAGTGCGTATTCAAACTTAATCTCAACTTCTCACATGGGATACTATCATGATTTTCACTCTTTAAAGTAGTGGTAAAGTGTTTACACTCAATAAATCTCATCAAAACAGTTCTACCATATGCTTGCTTGTCCATCTATTCTCCACTATTTAGATCATGCAACTTCATAAATCAAGAGGTCTTTATTCAAGATTGTAATGGGGTCAAGGGGTTGTAATGTGGTTAAAGAATAAAAGGAAAAAGATATTACAAAGGTTCCAAAGATTTCATAGAGTTTTAGAGACATAATAAGATCATACAAATAAAACTTCTCAAAACTCTTATAAAGCACATAATAACATAGGCTAAATATTCATGTTGAGCCTTTGCTTCATTCTAACCAACTTTGTAACATCTTTTTCTTTTCTTTAACTAGAAGTTCAAGAGATGGTTCAATTTTTTTTCTTCTTTCTTTTCATTTTTTTTTATGGAAATGTATTTTTACAATGACCCCTTTCTTTTTCTCTTGACTTTTTCTTTTCTTTTCTTCCCCCACACTTATCTTTTGTTTTCAACCCAAATTTTCAATAAGTATCCCTTGTTTTGCAATATGTCTCAAAATATATAATCCATCTTTAGAAAAAGGGTAAGGATTTTTTCTTCATTAATTGGGCATTGCAATATGTCTCAAAATAACTTGAGTTAATGTTTTGAACCTAACCAACACCTCTTCTTGGCTTTTTAGGATTTTCAGGCTTATACAAGAAACTTCTTGGATTTATGCATTTTTTAGGGAAGTTTCTTTGCACAATAATGGATGCATTCTCCATTATAAGTATTATTCCATCATCATTTATGGTGCATAGCTCATCAAGGAATGGTGCATCTTTTGGTACTTGTTGAATGGCATCTACAAACAAACTGTTTAATGTTTCCAGCATGTCTTGTTCATGTTCCTCCTCCTTGAACTTTGCGAATCTACTAGAAAAAGGTGGAGAAGAAACATTAGTAAAAATTAGATCCTTAAACGTTACCTCAGGTGCCAAAGTACTCTTATTTAGATTTGTGGCTTCATTATCCTCAAGAATAAAATCCATCTCTAATTTTGTCTCATCCTCGGGTTCTCTTGGACTTTCTGCTTCATCCTCAAGTTGTTTTGACTAGTATTCTCCTTTGGATCATGTTCATGTAGTTCTTCAGATCTTTGTTCTACCCATCGCGCCATGCCACTAGCCAATTGGCTCAATTGCGTTTCCAAACTCAAGATACTTGCCCTTTTTTTTTTTCCTGTTGATTGGCCCTTGTTTCCTCTTGCAATGCCTTTGTTTTAATAGAAAGGGTTTTAACAAGATCTTCAACAAAAGTATCTGAATTTTGAGTGGGTGGCACTTGTTGTCGGGTTTGATATGGTTGTTGAACCCTTTGTTGAAAACCCGATGGTCTATTTTCAAATGGTGGAGGAGCAGCTTGTGATTGGTTTCCTCCATAATTGAAGTTTGGATGATCCCTCTATCTTGGATTGTAAGTGTTAGAGTAGGGATCATACTTCCTTGGTTGGTTCTGAAATCCACCCATGGCATTCACATGTTCATTGGTATTCTCTTGTAGTGTTGGGCACATATCAGTTTGATGCCCCATGGTAGAACATATGCCACAAGCCTTAATTTGCTGTATATTACCTACAACCAATTGTTGCACAGGAGAAGTCAATTGAGAAATTGTTTGTTCAAGGGCTGATGTACTTACCTCATTGACTTTCTTGGGTTGTGGTGGTGGATCTTGTCTCATTGAGAATTGTTGGGTGTTGGCTACCATGTTGGAGATGAGAGATCTAGCCGCTCCGGGTGTAGACACCTAATTTTGTCCGGACCTCTTAAATCGGGCAGATTCTCCCTTTCAACTCCCCGGAATGCAAAGAGACTTTCACCATTGCATAAATGGGTCCTCAAGACTTCGTTTCGGAGGTTAGCACAAAAGGTCAACTCCAAAAAAGTCAACCCTAAAAAGTCAACCACTAAAAAAGTCAACTTCTAGTCAAAATCAAGATTCAAAGTTGAATTGAACAATGGCCAAATAATATTGACAATCCGAGATCTACAATGAAAAATATGGAGTTCGGAAGATGGGTTGCTAAAATTCAGTGCAAAGAAAGACCTAATCCGGCCAATTCAGGGAAAACCAAAACGGAAGGGAATTTGGTCGTAAAAATTGGGCTTTTTTGGACCAACTCAAATTCAATATATGACGGGGGGGAGTAGAAAAAGAAAATCCAAAAATCGGACTCGTTTTGAGCAAAATTGAGGTTTTGGAGGTTAAAGGGCAATATTAGAAAAATCACAAAGATAATTTCGAAAAAAATAGAAAACGAGCTCGGAAAATTATGAAAACTTTCAGATCTAAGTTTCATAGTTTTTGGAAGATATCGGTGAAGAAAAATCCGAAATCGAAGCTCATTTCAAAAATGGCAAAGTTCGGGTGCACTATCCCGAAATTCCAGAAGATAATTTCGAGAAAAATAGCAAACGAGCTCGAAAAGTTATGAAAACTTCCAGATCCGAGTTTCATAATTTTTGGAAGATATTAGTGAAAAAAAATCCGAAATTGGAGCTCAAATGAAAATATTGAATTTCGGGTGCACTAATCCGGAAATTCCAAAAGAAAATTTCAGGAAAAATAGCAAACGAGCTCGAAAAATTATGAAAACTTCCAGATATGAGTTTCATAATTTTTGGAAGAGATTGGCGAAGAAAAATCTAGATTCGGAGCTTGTCGCAACATAAAAAATAACGAGTCTTATCGCAAGACTTTATTATTCGTTAAGCGTGACATTAAAAAAAACCGAGGAAAAGTCGACTTAATTCGTCTAAAAAATGAAGGTTTTGAAAATGACCTTAAAAAAGACATGGAGTCGCCACCAATTTCTTTTTAGTTAGGTGTGATCAGCCACCTATTAAAACCGATTTTATAAAATATTTTAAAAATTAATTAAAATATTTTTAAAACCAATTTCAAGTATGCGTTTAAACCAGAGAAATCAAAGAAACGGGTTCGGGACTCGATTACGTATGGGGAAGGATTAGCACCCCCAAGACGCCCGTATAAAACGGTACCTTATTAATCGTGTGTTATCTCAAATATCGATTTAAAGTTGGTTTTAAATTTAGTATTTCAAGTTAATTCCCAATTTAAAGAAAAATAATTCCATTTTTTAATTAAAAATGATCTGAAATTTCTAAATTCAAAATTTTCCTATATCCCCCAACAAACGTGGCAAAATATAAAATTTTTTATTAATTTGAAAAACTTTTCGAACCATTCTCGTTTTTTGAAAGAAAGATATTCCTTTATTAATGATAATTGATGATATTCCCTCCAGCAAACCCGGTAGAGAACTCATGAATTATTTTAACTCGGGAATATCTTTATTTTTTTATTGAAAAATCATTATCCTTTTGAAAACATTTTAAAAGATATGAATATGTATATGCATGACATAAATAAAATGACATGGCAAAATCTAAATAATATAATGCATCCTAAATGGCATGATATAATTTAAATGCCTTAGCATATTCTAAATGAAATGAAATATCTTAAGTTACATGACATATTCTAAATGAAATGAAATGACCTAGGTGACATAATATATTCTATATGAAATGTAATATCCTAAGTCATATGATATACTTTAAATGAAATGAAATGAACTAGGTAACATAATATATTCTATATGAAATGTAATATCCTAAGTCATATGATATATTCTAAATGAAATGAAATGACCTAAGTAACATAATATATTCTATATGAAATAAAATAATTTAAATGACATGGCAAAATATGAATGATATGGCATATAATTTAAATGACATGGAATATAAAATAATGCTATCGTATAATATGCATGGAAATAAAAATGCAAATAATAATGCATGAACATAGTATATGCTAAATAATATAATAAAAAAATAATTAAATAAAAAGCATAAGATATCATGAAATATTCCAAATCATATAATAAACAATATAACATAACTCAAAATCATAACAATATCATAGAAATTATCATAACAAAAATCACATCTTATATAAAATGCATGAATATGGAAAATGCAATGCATGAAAATGTATTTTTTCCTTTAATTAAGGAAATCCGTATATCTAAAAAGATATCCGGCTACCTTAGGAAAATATGTCAAATTAAATATTCTAAAACCAAAATACTTTGTGATTGTTTGAAAACAATTTTCAAAAGCTTAGATTAAGAATAAAAACTGGGCTAAACCTTTTTTAAATTACTCAAATTTTCTAAGTTTAAAAATCCCGGACTTAACCACCCTTAACCCGAGACTTAAAAAATCATTTTTAGAGTTTAAAAAGGCTTAGAAACTATCCTAAGTCAGTAGCTAAACTTCCTAATCAGCCCCCTCTAAGTAACTTAACCAAAACAGAAAAATGATTTTTCTTTAAATTCAATTCTGACTCCACTGTCCAGTTTTAAGCCATGATTTTTTACCATATTTTGAAAAATTCAAACAATTCTAAAAAAAAAAAATACTAGAGACTCAAGACATGTAAAACTACACGGGAAAAAATCAGCTTAATTTTTTGATTAAAGATGAATACCCAGAAAAATTGGGAAAGTACGAGTACTGGGTGAAAAAACTGTTTTGCCAAAATACATTTTTGCCTTTGATAAAATCAGTTAAAAATCAAAGTAAAAATATTTAAGACTCACAAAATGACTCACAAACAGTAGCTAGGACTTTTTGAAAGTTTGATAAAAATTGGCTAAGTAAAAAAAAAAATCACAAAGGTAGAATAATCAATTTGACAAACTTTAATTTTCCACAAATGTGCTCATGAGAGCATGACTTTGAACCATTAATTGGCCTAAGTCTTTAGTCAAGTGGCATGAACATGAAATGCATGAAAAATTGCAGCAAATATGATACATGAAATGCATGAGCTTAAACCTAAATGTCATGAAAAAAAATGCATGGCATCCATATAGTGACCTAGACCTAAATGAACTTGCATGGCATTTAATGCAACCTAGGTCTAAATGCATGGACATGCATGGCAAAATAAACCTAACTTAACCTCTAAAATATGCATGGCAATAACACAAACACAAAGCATGCTTAAACCAAAAACTCAAACAAATATAATGCAAATGCTAATCTATCAACTAACATAGCAAAAGTACACACATGATGCTAGAATACAAGGTAGCCGAATGGCCTATGTTCCTAACAAGCATGGCATTTTCACAAACACTTGGTATACTAACATGCAAAACTAAATCAAATGTCATGCAAATGCAAAACCTACTAACTAACATGTCAAAAATGCACATACAATGTAAAACACATGGAGTAGCCGAATGGCCTCAAGCTCCAACAAGCATGGCATTTTCACAAACACTTAATATGCTAACATTCTCAACTAAAATATATCACTCAAACCATGCAAATACTAAAACCAAACAAGCATTTTCACAAACACTAGATATACTAACATGCTCAACTAAAATATAAAACTCAAATCATGCAAACACAACACATGCATTTTCACAAACACTTGATATACTAAATATAAAACATCAACAAATTTAAACATTATGGAAACAGAAAATTAAAAATGCAAGAACATGATATTTAAATCATAAATGGCAACAAACAAAGCAACCAAATTAAAATATGACTCAAGTATATGAAGTAGAATAACACTTAAAACATCAAGATTAAAGAAAATAACATAAATAACATGATAAAATAAACAAAATAGCAACATTAATAAAAAATATAGGACATTCGGCCATGGTGAGAAAAACGTAAAAAAAAATTGTAATAAAAATATTTAAGAAAGAGATGAAGAAAGAACTTAAGAAGAACAATAAAAAACACTTATTTAAAAAAGAAACTCACCAAATAATAATTAAAATAGCAAAAGAAAGAACGGAAAATCAAGAAAGTGCAAGAGTTGGTGCTCAAGAGCAACCTCAAGAAGCTATATTTCAAGCTTTATCTCTTCAAACTTTCCTTTCTTTTCTAAACTTTTTCTTTTTGCTTTCAACCAAGGAGAGAAAAAACCAAGAAAAACTAAGAGAAATCAAAAAAATATAGTGAATCAAAATCAATTCTGCCCTTCCCTATTAGTGCTGGCCGAATGCCCATCTCTCATGCAAGGATGTTGTCATTTTCATCCTAACCAATTTCCATCAAATGGCTAATAATTCAAGGTAAACAAATCATGAAATTATCACCCTTAGATTAGCATATCAGCTGTCCCAAATTACAGTTGTTCAAGAATAATGTTGACACTCTCCCTTGGCCTATGTGGCTTAATCACCATGGCTTGACCAAATTAATTCTTGGCCATTTGATTGAAAAATCAGAAGCTTCCTCCTTCCTTTGGGCCTTGGCAGGCCAGCACTTCTCTTTTACAGACCAAGCTTGATTTTTTGAAAGGCCAAAAGAAGCCCTTTTCGATTGCTTGGGTGAAATGACCGTTTTGCCCCCCGGATGCAAATAAATGGCAAACGGACTCCAAATTCAAATTTTATTTTTTTAATACTTCCAAAATAATAAAACATTAAATTCTGGAAGTTTTAAAAAATTTCCGAGTCCGTTTGCTATTTATTTGGATTTTTTCTTCCAAAAATGCCCTTTCATGTCCACACATTTTACCATTTTTTAAACGAGCTCCAAATCAAGATTTTTCTTCACCAATCTCTTCCAAACAATTTAAAAGTGTGATCTGAAAGTTTTCATAATTTTTGGAACTCATTTGGTATTTTTTGGGGATTTATTTGCTTCAATTATTGCATAGGAGCTCGAATTTGGCAATTTTGCAAACGAAGTCCGAATCAAGATTTTATTTTGCCAATCTCTTCCAAATAATTTAAAAATGAGATTTTCAAAAGTTTAGAATTTTTGGAGTCAATTTGCTATTTTTTCGGGATTTATCTTCTTGAATTATTGCATAGGTGGCCCGAGATTTGGCCATTTTGCAAACGAACTCCGAATCAAGATTTTCTTTAGCCAATCTCTTCCAAATAATTTAGAAATGAGATTTTAAAAATTTCAGAATTTTCGGAGTCCATTTGCAATTTTTCCCAAAATTTTCAATTTTGCTCTTTTGCCTCCGAAACCCAGTTTTGCTCAAAATAAGTCTGATTTTCAGATTTTCTTCAAGATGAGCCTTGGGCTATCCTTTTTTAATCATTCCTCATCCATTGGGGGCTTTGGTATTACCATGTCGGGCCATTTCTGTGATTCTTCTCGATTTCACCGAAATCCACCAAAAACCCTAATTCTCGGTTTTCTCCTGGATTGACTTTTCTTTCGATTTTTCTTTCAAGTGGCTTCTCCATTACCCGTAGTCAGTGCTTATCTTTCATTTGGAACCTTCAATTTTGACCAATTCGATCGTTTAAGCACTTTTCCCTAAATTTCTCGGATTAGGGTTTCCTTTCTACTGAATCTCTAAATCCCAACTTCTGAACTCCATATCTTTCAATGTAGACCTTGGATTATCAAAATTCTTTCACCATTTTTCAATTGAATTTCAAATCTTGATTTTGAAAGTGGGTTGATTTTTTTAGTAGTTGACTTTTTGGGGTTGACTTTTTTTGGGGTTGACTTTTTTTTTAGTTTGTCTTTTTATGCTTGCCCTCTTAAATTAAGTCTCGGAGTACCATCTGCTTGATGAAAAAAGTCTTTTTACATTTTGAAACATCAATTTAGGAAGAAAACATACCTGTTTTAGTGGTCCGGACAAAATTAGGTGTCTACAGCTGCCCCTCTTTGGCTATTGTTGAGAATCAGGAATCAGACAAAGATAAACCAACACTAATTTTGTACGGTTAGTGAAATCACATGTGAAAGAAAGGGAAAATGGGGTTTCTTTTTTCTTTTCTTTTCTTTTCTTTTTTTCATTTTTCATTTCTTCATTTCTTCATTTCTTCATTTTTTCATTTTTTCATTTCTTCATTTTCATTTTCATTTTCATTTTTTTTGTTTTTTTGTTTTGTTTTTTTGTTTTTGTTTTTGTTTGAAAAAAGCTGTAAACTGAAGATTTTGTCCTTAAATTAAATTCCCTGACTAATCAAGGCTCGACCCGTCTTAAGGAAACGAGTTCGATTTGCAAGAAAAGAAATGACCTCGACGATGGTCTCGGGGTCTTAACCTGTCTTGTTCTCAGCTGTGTTTAAAATTCTGGGTATCTCCTCAAGAAGCTTCGGCTATCACCACCAAAGTCTTGCTCATTTTTAAAACTGTAAAACTCTGAATATCTGCACCAGAGGCTTTGGCTATCACCACCAAAGACTTTCTAACTTTTCAAAGGATTTTAAAACTCTGGGTATCTCCACAGAGGCTTCAGCTATCACAACCGACGATTTTCTCACTGTTTAAAATTTTTAAAATTCTGGGTATCTCCTCCAGAAGCTTCAGCTGTCACCACCGAAGACTTTCTCACTATTTAAAATTTGTAAAAATTCTGGGTATCACCTCCAGAAGCCTTAGCTATCACCACCGAAGACTTTCTACCTTTTCAAAGGATTTTAAAACTCTGGATATCTCTACAGAGGCTTCAGCTATCACTACCGAAGATTTTCTCACTGTTTAAAATTTGTAAAATTCTGGGTATCTCCTCCAAAGCTTCAGCTGTCACCACCGAAGACTTGTTCATTTTTTTAAAAAAAAGTGTTAAAATTATGGGTTCGGCGAGTTCAAAATAAAAGAAAGTACCTCGACGGTGGTCTCGGGGCTCGACTCATTTGAAAGCAAAACGAGTTCGATTATACCTGAAAGCTTTAAGAGATGATGCAAATGCTTCATGATGCAAATGCAAATGTCTTTAGTTGATGCAAACGCTTCTTGATGTAGATGCAAATGACTTAGACTGGTGCAAATGTCTTTGATGCAAATGTAAATAACTTGATTTAATGCAAATTTTCTTTGATGCAGATTCAAATAACTTAGATTGATGCAAATGCTTCTTGATGTAGATGCAAATGTTGAATAAAATTCTGGGTAACTCCTCCAGAAGAAGATTCCTCATTTTTCAAAATTATAAAACCCTGGATATTTCCACCAGAGGCTTCAGCTATCACCACCGAAGACTTGTTCACTTTTAAAATTTGTAAAATTCTAGATATCCCCTCCAGAAGTTTGGCTATACCACCAAAGGTTTGCTCATTGTAAAATTCTGGGTAACTCCTCTAGAAGCTTTGGCTATCACCACCAAAGGTTTGCTCATTGTAAAATTCTGGGTAACTCCTCCAGAAGCTTTGGCTATCACCACCAAAGGTTTGCTCATTGTAAAATTCGTGTTGAAAATTATACCCAAAAGCTTTGAGAAATGATGCAGATGCACATGTCTTTAACAAGGTGCTCATGCTTCATGGTGCAAATGTAAATGGCTTGGATTGATGTAAATGTTTCTTGGTGCAAATACAAATGGCCTGGATTGATGCCCATCTTTCATGATGCAGATGCCCCTACTAATTGTGTTCATGTAACTGGTTTATGAATGGTGTAACTACAATTACCACACAATAATGAAAATTCAATGATTCTAGAAATGATGCAATTGCTTGAGATGACGCAAATGCGAACTCCATGAAGAATGTAAATGTAAAGGTAAAATGCAGATGCTTATGGAATAATGCCAATGCAAATACCCATGAATGATGCAATTGCTTGCCGACACTGTGCAGATGCAAAAGCTCGATAAAGAGATGAGTGCTCTTGAGTGATGCAAATGCCCCCGGTTGTTTTTCTAGACTTTGGCTTAGCCTTTCAAATTCATTTTTCCTCTTCAAATCAGAGTATATCTTCAATTCATTTTGGCTATTCTATTTACCCCAACAGTTTTCAAACTTTCATCAAAAGAGATCTGAACCGGGTTCTATTTCTTCTTTTCATATCTGGAAGTCAAGACCTATCTTGGCCGTGCTATACCTTTGGGTTAGAAAAATCCTTGTCTCATGTCAACATCAAAATGGGTATTTCAAAAAAATATCTTTATTTGTTTTCTCATTTTGAAAACTTCTGAACAAAAAATATTAACCCCACAATGTGTGACGTACAAATCTTTTGAAGACTGATGATCATTGTTAGAAATTTCTCTAAGTATCAATCTGGGTTTTTTCAACTGGGATTGGCAAGGCTTGGTATAACAAGATTCTGGCTTTTCCAAGAAAACTTCATGACAAAAATGTATATCCCTTCTAGGCTCACAAATGGAACAGGTTTTATAAATCATGAATTCATTGAGAACCAAGCAAATTCAACATTCTTTTAGTTTCCATATCAAGGCATTTTGACAAGTATCAAATAGCTGGGATGTTTAAACGGAAAGTTTAATCTTGGAGGAAAAAAAGTTTCAGTTTTTGAAAACAATCCTCCGAATGAGAGTTGACAATATGGGAGGTTCAGGAATTCTTAAATGTTTCTCGATGACCACTTTTTAAGATGACCTTCTCTTTTTGTGGTATCAGCACTTTCATAGATGGCATCAAAAATTTTCATTTTACTCTAGACTGCTCATTTTTGGGTTGTCGCCCTAGAGTCCTATTCTTTCCAATTTTTCTCTTTTTTTTTGTTCTACCATACACTTGAGAATTCTAAATTATTCCTTAGTGAAATGATAATTCGATGAGATGGGATAAAATCTGAGGAAAAACCTTTCAAATTAAATATTCATGCTTGATCAAAATGGACTTTTAAAGCACGTAATGTAGGCCATGGCTCAGGGTTCAGAAAGAAAGGATAAATAGGCCCAAAATATGTGTTTGAGGGTAATCAGATCAAGGATCATTTCTTGAGGAGGATTCTCTTTGAAGCATTTGTCCCTTTTGGACTTTTCATTCTTTTTGACTTTTGCGTCTTTTCTTTTTCGTTCTTGGCTTTCAATTTACCATGTCTTTCACATTTTTTTTTTGGTTTTCATTTTGCCCCATTCTTTTTTTTTCGACAGAGTGAGCACGTATTTATTCGGGGCTCCATTTTCTTTGCATCTGTCTTTGAGCTAGGATTCATTCCTCCATGTTCTCTAAAAGATCTTTCCTCGCATTTGCCCTCCGGTGTAGAGGGTGATCCTTGATCAGTGTTCAAAGAATAAAGAATTCTTTTGGCTCAAAAGGGGTGACTATTGATAATAATTTTTTTCTTGTGAAAAGGATATGAAAAAAAAGGCCATTTCTCATATCAAGCACAAATATTCTCATTGAAAAGCAATCTTCAGGGGAAATAGATAATCAAAATTTCATTTTGCACTTGAAATCATCCGAATTCTCATATGCATGATATCACAATTTTTTTATATCGCATGCCCCAATAATTCATGCGTTAGTCCATCCTTTTTCACCATGTATCCATCATTTCTACATATGATGCCCCAATTTGATTAACCATGAGAATTTGTATCAACGAGGAACATAGCAAGTCTAGGTATGTACTGAAAAGGCTGAGTTTCCAATCTGAGTTCTTTGAAAAGACAAGGAAAATATGACCTAAAAATGAGTTTTCTCTCGGATATGGGATAATCTGGTTTGGTCATTGTGCTCCAAGGTATTAATCATGAAGTGATGTTTGGGTAATTGAAGTTTTATGGTCATTGGAAAAGGGCATGAATGGTTTTAGCACAATCTTGACACACATCAAATTATCAAAATCTAGATTCTAGAAAGAATGTCTCATTTGTTTGAATTTTAAGGAATTCGAAAAAATTTCAAAAAGTTCGTTCCTTTGTTCATAGCCTAGACTAGGATTTACATCTTTGCTTATTCTGCAATGACAATGCTTATATATTTTTTTGTGAAGTTCAATCATTCATATTCCTTGAAGCATTAGGTCTTTCAAGTGTTCTTCATTCAAGGTTTAGGCATAGAGAAGCCCAAAAAAGAGGGGGAGGATGTTAAGTCATGTCTAACAATGATCAACAATATTCTCGAGACTGTCCATTATTAAAAATTCCTTAATGCTTGTTTTTGAAATTTCAAATTATTGTTAAAACACAACAGACACAAAGCATTTAAAATTCAAAATTCATTTAATTCATGTAGATGTTAACATGAGACAAGTGCTTTCATCATCACAGTTATAGAACTACATGTGTCAAAAACCTAATATGATCATGCACCATGTTTCTTATGACACTTGGCTTTCCCATCTTCAAAGCTTATCGAACCAGCCTTGATGAGATCGTTGACCTTGTACTTCAAAGCAGGGCAATTCTCTATTGAGTGACCTTGATTTCCAGAATGATAACCACAACACTCATTAGCATCATGCCAGCTCGGATAAGGGGGCTTCAGAGGCTCTAATTGCATGGGTGTCACAAGGTGATTCTGGATGAGTTGAGGTAATAGCTCACTGTATGTCACAGGAATCGGGTCAACTCGATTTCTTTTTCGCTTTTTATGCCCCCTTCGATATTCCCAAGGGTGTTCGATTGATAGACAGATGTAAATTCTGGTGTAGTTGCAGTCATTGGTTGGTAGGGATAAAAACCTTGAGAGACATTGTTTAAGGTAGAGTAAAATGGCTGATACGAGGAGAATCAGGGAGGTGAGGCAAAGCCTTCCACGACTTGGGTATCTTCCTTTTTCTTTTCAGATGTCCCATTTTTCTTGGTATTGGATGTTCTTTCTCCTTCAAATTTCCCATCCTTGATAGCATTCTCAATCATCTCCCCTGAAATTACCATGTCCAAAAAATTCTTTGTGGTGTTGCCGACAAGTATATCATAGTACGGGGCCTGCAGTGTATTCACAAAAATGATAGTGGTTTCCTTCTAAGTTAAGGACGGTTGTACTTGGGCGGCCAGGCTCATCCACCGTTGCGCATATTCTTTGAAGCTCTCAGTAGCTCTTTTCTTCATATTTTGCAAGGTGAGACGGTCAGGCGCCATGTCGGTCATATGCTTGTACTGGTTTAGAAAAACCCTAGCCAGGTCATTCCAAGAGCGAATCTGATCCTTGCTCAACTGACTATACCACCTAATTGCGGACCCGCTGAGGCTATCCTAAAAGCAGTGAATCAAAAGCTTATCGTTATCTATATGACTTGTCATCTTCCGGCAGAACATAGTGATGTGGGCTGACGGATCGGTCGTCCCGTCATATTTCACAAAGTCAGGGGTCTTGAACTTAGGAGGAATGACTAAATTGAGAACCAAACATTGTTCTTTCGCGTCTAAACTCCCAAATACATCTGTACTTTCTACTGCCCGAAGCCTTTCATCTAACAACTGATATTTCCCTTGGGAATCTGCCAACTCAACCTCATTTACTGCCACCATTTTCAACTTTGCCTATTCAGCTGGATCATCTGACTTTAGGACATTGATGGGGTTAACTGTGTTCTGGGCATCAATCATTACGACCTCATTCTGACCCTTTTGTGGCTCTAACCCTTTCCTGGCGACAAAGTTTTCAGTGTATCCTTTTCCCTTGATTATGGCGGACATCAGCTCCATCAATTTAGTCATCTGATCCTTAGATTCTGCTTGAGACTTTGCTAACTGTTCTCGCAATTCTTTCTATTCCCTTTCCATTTTTTCCATTCGGGCAACTTGTTCATCCTCCATAGCACTAGCCTGTATTAAAAGGGTACTCAGTACTTCTTATACCTCTGATTTGAAATGAAAATTCTTTCAAAGACTCCTAAAGCCAAGCCAACTTCTATTTTATTCCCCCCAAATGTATGTCATGATGAATGAGCCATGATTGTTATTTGATGCATGTTAAGAATAAAAGAAATGATGTATGGACATATATAATGAAAACATGCTGACCATGTATGTAATAAATGCAATCACGATGCCAACATGTTGCAAGCAAAGAATAAACAAATCAACGCATGGATATATGAAATGAATAATCATGTACATTTTAGCGTATTTCCCAATGAATGATCATATATCCTATGAATGCAACACGGTGTCAATTATGATACATGCAAACAATGAATGATTGATACAGAGTATATAAAAAGAAAATCATGCTGGCCATGTGTGTCATGAATTCATCCTAATGTTAATATGACAGATTAATGCATGAGCATATACAAAGAAATCATGTTGACTATGTTCGTCACGAATGCAACCCAAAGTCAACATGATGCATGTAAAGAATAAACAAATTAATGCATGGATATATAGAAAAAATCATGCTGATTATGAATGCATGAATGCAACCTGATGCTGACATGATACATGTATGAATGTATTGTATGACAAATAATTGATCAGATGCATAATGCAAAAGGGAAGATATCACGGAGGAAATAAGAATCGGAGGAACTTAATCATCAACATCTCATAAATTTGAAGCATAGTCAATTCATTCCCATATCAATTATCCACCATGGTATAAACCATGTTTCACAAAATCTGAGCAATAGTTAAAACTGTCTTTTACAAGAACTTTATTCTTCCTAGCATTCTAAGGCTATAAGAGCCGGCTACTGAAAAAGTGAAATCCTATTACATCATATAAGACTGAAGTCTTTCCACCTCAATGCTGTAAATCTCCAATCCTAATGATGCTTTCCCAGTCCTCTATCAATCAGTGTCCTTGGATCCAACCACTTGGCATCTATAAGAGTTTGCACTTTCTTTTTTAATGCTATATAGTTTTCGATGCTATGGCCAAGAATTCCACAGTGATAATCACATCTTACATTTGGATTATACCACCTTGGATATGGTGGTAACAGGGATTTCAATGGGACACAGGCAACCATGTGATTTTGGATTAGTATAGGGAGAAGCTCTCGATAGCTAATTGGAAGGGGATCAAAATGCCTTTGGGTCTTATCCTGGGGTTGTTTCTTAGTCACACATGGCCTAGGAGTTGGGGCACTTGGTGGTGGCACTAAGGTCGGAACCAGAGTGTTTACATAGGGATGTGGCGGAACAGCATGTTGAGGGTATGGATTTAGATTTGGACACGGGGCCTTTGGAGGTTGTACATAGCTCAAGGTTCCTATCCTAGATGCTGGATAAGGTGATTGATGAGGGAAATAGTATGAACTAGGAATTGGTGGTGATGGAGTGGGATTCAGGAATCCCGTAGTGGTCATCCAAATGGACGATTGGACCATAGTAGGGTGGGGATATTGTCTTGGACCTAGAATAGTTTGCAGGTATGGTACAGGATCCGAGGTTTCTATCTTTGGTATTAGGCTCTCGGACTTAATCATTTTCATGATTTTGTCCACAATTTTATCTGGGCTGCACCCTTTGTGGCATTGACAAGTGCAAGATCCAGCAAGGATTGTATGTTCTGGACCTAACGGTTTTGGTTGATCCGAAGGCGATGCAGAGCCCTGAGAAAGTTCCCCTTTACTCTTACCCATATCCTCAAACATTCTCAACAATTTGGCGAGCTGTACCTTCACCTCTCGGATTTCATGTCCATATTCCTCTTGATTGCGTTCCAAAGCACCCAATCGTTCCTCTGATTCATTCCTCATATCTTGAACCCCTTCCATGCAAATGAAAATGTCATGAGATTAAGAATACAATTATGAATGTACATACTCTATTCCTATGTGCATGAATACACTGATGATTAATGCATGAACATATACAGAGAAATTATGATGACTATTTATGCTATGGATGCAATCTAATGCCAACATGATGCATTTAAAAAATGAATAAATTGATGCACAGGTATATACAAATAATGACCATGTATATGAATGACCATGCATGCTATGATGTCAAAATGATACATGCTAAGAATAAATGAATTAATACAAAGGTAAGTACAAAGAATGACCACGTATATCACAAATGTATTCTACAATGAATAATCATGCATGTTAGGACTGTGACATGATGTCAAAATAATACAAATAAATTAACCAATGATTACACAAAATTGGTGGGACCTGAATCTTGATTATTCAAAAATCTCATTGTGCAAGATTTGCCTCCAAATTTATGATTTTTTGAAACATGTTTTTTTTTTTTTTTTTTTTTATGAAAAACCAATCATATTATTTTCAAAAGAATTTTGGGGTAGTCGATCCTACTATGTTACAATATGCAAATGTTCATGTGACACTACCGGTTTTATGAAATCATCAAATGAAATTATTATCACCATTCATTTATTGCAAAAAAACGAGATCAATAATACAATAAAAAATGTACATGCTCTATTCACACATGCATGAAATGTGCAACATGCAAAACTGTTTGAAAAACAATGTTTGTATTTTGAATTTCAAAAGGTTAGTGAACACTTGCCCCAACAATATCTACTTATATAGGCATCACGGTGCCTTTGGGGCGGAGTATCACACTTATTAAGGGCGATGTACGTTCATCTTTGCCCGGTTATATAAAACTTCTTAAGATTGTAAAATAGGTAACAAAAGGTTTAGAAATGTCCCTCCATGTGTTCCTATTTTCGGTATATCTAACAAAAATCCGGCATGGCTTCGTCTAGGTTCACTATATGAAGGTGAATCGGTTCTAAGGCCCTGAATTGTTCCTCACTGTCACCGGTGAAGGCTAGTAAGGCACCCCGATAAAAGCGTGTTCAATTCGTTAGAGTATATTTTCCTATGCCCGTACGGAGGATTATCACGAAGGCATTAGATACTTTATACTCCGAAAGTGTTTCACTAGCCCATACGGAGGATCATCACGAAGGCGTAGTTACTTTACTCCCACTTAAAAGGACGGGACCCGGGTAGAGGATTCATGATATGCAAATGCACGTGTGGTATGTGTGGAGGAACAACAAACCTTTCACCACCTATTCTACAAACCTTATTCTAAATGCCCTAGCAATTTATAAAAAAACATTCAAGAATAGTGTAACACATTAACCAATAAGCAATTATAATATACAACCTTAAATAACAAGAGAACAATAATAAAATGCATGCACATGAGTATGAACATATTTAAAAACATTTTAACATTTTCAAAATTCTCCAAAAAAATGTGGGAATTAAAATTAAATACCAATTAAACCAACCAAAACCGAGACTTTGATAACACACGACTAATTCTAGGCCTGACTCTTTAATAGTCCCCAGCGGAGTCGCCAAGCTTTCGCAACCTAAACAATAACGAGTCTTATCGCAAGACTTTATTATTCGTTAAGCGTGACATTAAAAAAAAACCGAGGAAAAGTCGACTTAATTCCTCTAAAAAATGAAGGTTTTCAAAATGACCTTAAAAAAGACATGGAGTCGCCATAAAACTTTTTTTAGCTAGGTGTGATCGGCCACCTATTAAAACCGATTTTATAAAATATCTTAAAAATTAATTAAAACATTTTTAAAACCAATTTCAAATCTGCGTTTAAACCAGAGAAATCAAAAAAACGGGTTCGGGACTCGATTACGTATGGGGAAGGATTAGCACCCCCAAAACGCCCGTATAAAACGGTACCTTATTAATCGTGTGTTATCTCAAATCTTGATGTAAAATTGGTTTTAAATTTAGTATTTCAAGATAATTCCCAATTTAAAGAAAAATAATTCCATTTTTTAATTAAAAATGATCCAAAATTTATAAATTCAAAACTTTCTATATCCCCCAACAAACGTGGCAAAATATAGAAATTTTTATTAATTTGGAAAACTTTCCGAATCATTCTCTTTTTTTGAAAGAAAGATATTCATTTATTAATGATAATTGATGATATTCCCTCTTGCAAACCCGGTAAAGAACTCATGAATTATTTTAACTCGGGAATATCTTTATTTTTTTATTGAAAAATCATTATCTTTTTGAAAATATTTTTAAAGATATGAATATGTATATGCATGACATAAATAAAATGACATGGCAAAATCTAAATAATATAATGCATCCTAAATGACATGATATAATTTAAATGCCTTAGAATATTCTAAATGAAATGAAATATCTTAAGTTACATGACATATTCTAAATGAAATGAAATGACCTAGGTGACATAATATATTCTATATGAAATGTAATATCCTAAGTCATATGATATACTCTAAATGAAATGAAATGACCTAGGTAACATAATATATTCTATATGAAATGTAATATCCTAAGTCATATGATATATTCTAAATGAAATGAAATGACCTAAGTAACATAATATATTCTATATGAAATAAAATAATTTAAATGACATGGAAAATATGAATGATATGGCATATAATTTAAATGACATGGAATATAAAATAATGCTATCATATAATATGCATGGAAATAAAAATGCAAATAATAATGCATGAACATAGTATATGCTAAATAATATAACAAAAAAATAATTAAATAAAAAGCATAAGATATCATGAAATATTCCAAATCATATAATAAACAATATAACATAACTCAAAATCATAACAATATCATAGAAATTATCATAGTAAAAATCACATCTTATATAAAATGCATGAATATGGAAAATGCAATGCATGAAAATGTATTTTTTTCCTTTAATTAAGGAAATCCGTATATCTAAAAAGATATCCGGCTAACTTAGGAAAATATGTCAAATTAAATATTCTAAAACCAAAATACTTTGTGATTGTTTGAAAACAATTTTCAAAAGCTTAGATCAAGAATAAAAACTGGGCTAAACCTTTTTTAAATGGCTCTATTTTCCTAAGTTTAAAAATCCCGGACTTAACCACTGATGGAAACTCAATTAAGAGTTGTAAACCCAAGTGCAGGTTATGTTCAAGTAATAAATTCTCGGGTGTCCGAGGTCGAACCACAGGGAAGCGTATTAGTAAGTATAAGTTTATAAATATATAAGAAAAAGAAAGTAAACAAGATATTAGGGAATCAACAACAAAACAAAATAAACAAGATATTAGAGAACAAAATAAATAAAATAACATAAAAGAAATTAAACAAAATATAAAAAAAATAAGAAAGGATGTTGAGGTTAGAGAATCCACTCTTGGTGTTATGCTAAGATTAATCTTGTTTTATTACACAATTGAAATCCACACATAAGGGAGGTTCCAATCGGAAGGTTTAGCAATTCAGTCCAAATTGTCCAACGTCCATAGCATATGATATTATGTTCATTTGGTGTCCTCAAAACTCATAAAAAGAGTCCAAGCATTCCTTATGCCAAGGTATATGTCTACAACAAATCAAGGTTATGAAACCAAGCATTTACTGTGCCATTTTCATTGTCAATAATGAATCAAGATCTCTACTTTGCAAGTATGATTTTAAACCAAAAGAAAATATTATCTATGCTAGTGCTTATAAATGATGATTCATTTTAGCTCATGTTTAAGAGACTAACCTTAGCATTTACCAAGAGCTTCACCTCATCACCTCAACAATATGATTAGAAACACATACTAGATATGAATAAAATGAAAAGAAATGTAAGAAGAAAAAGAAAACTAGAGAAAGGAAAGAAAAAGAAAACTTAGAGAATTTTATTACAATGGCTATCCTACCAATGTATCAATGTATCCCAATACTCATCCAAGGCCCTCTATTTATACACATTTTGGAGGGCTAAATGACAAGAGACAAGCTTTACAAATTTCAAAGGTAGGTATAATAGGTGGGTGCATTTTTCTAACAATTTTCGTCATATTGTATGACAATTCTGATCAGCCAGCTTGATGGTCGATTTTGTCAATGTTGGAGGCTCGATCTGATAAAATGGTCTTCTAGAAAAATATACCCCTATCAGTTACGGATCCATAGCCGTTGGAATCAGATCATTTGGGCACGTGGATCGGGAGATATGGTCAAAATACCAAAACGGTGCAGAACAGACGTCATTGCACATCAGCCAACTTGATGGTCGATTTCGCTAGGGAAAACGACTCCGTTTCAAGAAGTGTAAAACATGAAAAAGATAGATATGCCTCTTAGCTTTGCAGAGATACAAAGTTCAGCCTTATTGCTTCAGTGAAACTCGAGATATAGCTGATATGGCAAAAGGTGTCGGAACTGGAACTGAACTGGATTTGCCCTTAATTCTAGTAATCTGAAATCACTCAAAGAAACTTGTGAAAAACACCAAATTACATAAAAATATAAAAGATCATAAACACAATTAGACTAAACAATAATAACTCGTATTTGACACAAAACAATAATAAAACATAACTAAAAACTATATAATTATACGAGTTATCAACCACCCTTAACCCGAGACTTAAAAAATCATTTTTAGAGTTTAAAAAGACTTAGAAACTACCCTAAGTCAGTAGCTAAACTTCCTAATCAGCCCCCTCTAAGTAACTTAACCAAAACAAAAAAATGATTTTTTTTTAAAATTCAATTCTGACTCCACTATCCAGTTTTAAGCCATGATTTTTACCATATTTTTAAAAATTCAAAAAATTCTAAAACAAATACTGGAGACTCAAGACATGTAAAAATACACGGGAGAAAATCAGCTTAATTTTTTGATTAAAGATGCTGGGTAAAAAAACTGTTTTGACAAAATACATTTTTGCCTTTGATAAAATCATTTAAAAATCAAAGTAAAAATATTTAAGACTAAAAAAATGACTCACAAACAGTAACTAGGACTTTTTGAAAGTTTGATAAAAATTGGCTAAGTAAAAAAAATCACAAAGGTAGAATAATCAATTTGACAAACTTTAATTTTTCACAAATGTGCTCATGAGAGCATGACTTTGAACCATTAATTGGCCTAAGTCATTAGTCAAGTGGCATGAACATGAAATGCATGAAAAATTATAGCAAATATGATGTATGAAATGCGTGAGTTTAAACTTAAATGTCATGAAAAAAATGCATGGCATCCATATAGTGACCTAGACCTAAATGAACTTGCATGGCATTTAATGCAACCTAGGTCTAAATGCATGGACATGCATGGCAAAATAAACCTAACCTAACCTCTAAAATATGCATGGCAATAACACAAACACAAAGCATGCTTAAACCAAAAACTCAAACAAATATCATGCAAATGCTAACCTATCAACTAACATAGCAAAAGTACACACATGATGCTAGAATACAAGGTAGTCGAATGGCCTATGTTCCTAACAAGCATGGCATTTTCACAAACACTTGGTATACTAATATGCAAAACTAAATCAAATGTCATGCAAATACAAAACCTACTAACTAACATGTAAAAAATGCATATACAATGTAAAACACATGGAGTAGCCGAATGGCCTCAAGCTCCAACAAGCATGGCATTTTCACAAACACTTGATATGCTAACATGCTCAACTAAAATATAACACTCAAATCATGCAAATACTAAAACCAAACAAGCATTTTCACAAACACTAGATATACTAACATGCTCAACAAAAATATAAAACTCAAATCATGCAAACACAACACAAGCATTTTCACAAACACTTGATATACTAAATATAAAACATCAACAAATTTAAACATTATGAAAAAAGAAAATTAAAAATGCAAGAACATGATATTTAAATCATAAATGACAACAAACAAAGCAGTCAAATTAAAATATGACTCAAGTATATGAAGTATAATAACACTTAAAACATCAAGATTAAAGAAAATAACATAAATAACATGATAAAATAAACAAAACAGCAACATTAATAAAAAATGTAGGCCATTTGGCCATGGTGAGAAAAATGTAAAAAAACAAATTGAAAAAAAAATATTTAAGAAAGAGATGAAGAAAGAACTGAAGAAGAACAATAAAAAACACTTATTTAAAATGGAAACTCACTAAATAATAATTAAAATAGCAAAAGAAAGAATGGAAAATCAAGAAAGTGCAAGGGTTGGTGCTCAAGAGCAACCTCAAGAAGCTATATTTCAAGCTTTATCTCTTCAAACTTTCCTTTCTTTTCTAAACTTTTTCTTTTTGCTTTAAACCAAGGAGAAAAAGAACCAAGAAAAACTAAGAGAAATCAGAAAAATGATGTGAATCAAAATCAATTCTGCCTTTCCCTATTAGTGCTGGCCGAATGCCCCTCTCTCTCATGCAAGGATGTTGCCATTTTCATCCTAACCAATTTCCATCAAATGGCTAATAATTCAAGGTAAAAAAATCATGAAATTATCTCCCTTAGATTAGCATGTTAGCTGTCCCACATTAAAGCTGTTCAAGAATAATGTTGACACTCTCCCTTGACCTATGTGGCTTAATCACCGTGGCTGGATCAAAGAGAATCTCTAACTAACTCTTAAATCTTGGCCATTTGATTGAAAAATCAGAATCTTCCTCCTTCCTTTGGGCCTTGGCAGGCCAGAACTTCTATTTTCCAGCCCAAGCCTGATTTTTTGAAAGGCCAAAAGAAGCCATTTTCGGTTGCTTGGGTGAAATAACCGTTTTGCCCCCGGATGCAAATAAATGGGAAACAGACTCCAAATTCAAATTTTCTTTTTTTAATACTTCCAAAATAATAAAATATTGAATTTTGGAATTTTTAAAAATTTTAAAAATTTTACGAGTCCGTTTGCTATTTATTTGGATTTTTTCTTCCAAAAATGCCCTTTCATGTCCACACATTTTACCATTTTTTAAACGAGCTCCAAATAAAGATTTGTTTCACCAATCTCTTCCAAATAATTTAAAAGTGTGATTTGGAAGTTTTCATAATTTTTGGAACTCATTTGGTATTTTTTTGGGATTTATTTGCTTGAATTACTGCATAGGAGCTCGGGATTTGGCTGTTTTATAAACGAACTCTGAATCAAGATTTTATTTTGCCAATCTCTTCCAAATAATTTAAAAATTAGATTTGCAAAATTTCAGAATTGTTGGAGTCAATTTGCTATTTTTGCGGGATTTATCTTCTTGAATTATTGCATAAGAGGCCCGGGATTTGGCCATTTTGCAAACGAACTTCGAATCAAGATTTTCTTTCGCAAATCTCTTCCAAATAATTTAAAAATGAGATTTTCAAAATTTCAAAATTTTTGGTGTCCATTTGCTATTTTTCCCAAATTTTTCAATTTTGCCCTTTTGCCTCTGAAACCCGGTTCTGCTCAAAACAAGTCCGATTTTTAGATTTTCTTTAAGATGAGCCTTGGGCTATCCTTTTTTAATCATTCCTCATCCATTGGGGGCTTTGGTCTTACCAATTCGGGCCATTTCTGTGATTCTTCTCGATTTCACCGAAATCCACCAAAAATCCTAATTCTCGGTTTTCTCCCGGATTGACTTTTCTTTCGGTTTTTCTTTCAAGTGGCTTCTCCATTATTCGTAGTCAGTGCTTATCTTTCATTTGGAACCTTCAATTTCGACCAATTCGATCGTTTAAACACTTTTCCCTATATTTCTCGGATTAGGGTTTCTTTTCTACTAAATCTCCAAATCCCAACTTCCGAACTCCATATCTTTCAATGTAGACCTCGGATTATCAAAAGTTTTTCACCATTTTTAAATTGAACTTCAATTCTTGATTTTGAAAGTGGGTTGATTTTTTCAGTAGTTGACTTTTTGGGGTTGACTTTTTCGGGGTTGACTTTTTTCGAGGTTCAATTTTTTTTGAGTTTGACTTTTTATGCTCGCCCTCTTAAACTAAGTCTCGGAGTACCACCTGCAGGATGAAAAAGTCTTTTTACATTCTGAAGCATCAATTTAGGAAGAAAACATACTTGTTTTAATGGTCAAGACAAAATTAGGTGTTTACAGAGCTCATTTAAAAAATGCTAAATTTGAGAGGCACTAAATCGAAATTTCAGAGATAAATCATAGAAAAATAGCAAATGAGCTTGAAAAAAATGTGAAAACCTCCAGAATAAAGTTTTACATTGAATGGGATGAGTTGGAAAAGAAAAATCCAAAATTGGGTTCCATTTGCAATTAAATTAAGTTCGGGGGCAAAAAAGTAATTTTACCAAAGAAACCGAAAAGGGACAATTTTCAATTAAGAAAAATATGAAAGATGGAGGAAATTCTTGAACACTCCAGGTCTTGGCCGGTCATGCATAGAGGGGAAGGAGAGGCTTGATCAATTTAATCCAGTGGTTACTATCAAGCTAAAAATGCCATCTTTATTGCCTTGCAAATGGTCCCCCCCTCATCAACGGCCTAGATGCATTGTAGAAAAGATGAGGACACCCTTCAATGGCTAAGATCAGATGGCAAGATGACATTTTTATTTGTCATGAAAAGATCCTCATCCAATGGCCAAGATTGGAGGAAGAAAGATGGCACAAACCATCCAATGGTGAGGGATGATTCGGCCAAAAGGGGGAAGCATGCAAGTGACTTTGTGTCATCCAATGGCCTAGGTTATTTGTAAAAGATGAGTAAACATTTTAAGGGCTAAGATCAATTTGCAAGATGATATTTTTATGTTGTCATGAAAAGATCCTAATCAAAAGGCTAGAATTGATGGAGAAAAGGAGCACAATCCATCCAATGGTTGGGAGGCCAACCGGCCAATCTTGAGAAAGAGAGGGGGAATGTTTTATTTCCTTAAGAGGCTGGTCATTTTAGAGAGGGAGGTCAGTAGCTAATTTGGCAAGAAAAAGGTTTTTGAAAGAAAGGAGAAAAGGTTTTACCAAAAGGCTTGAAACGTAGCCATTCCTACCTAGCTCTAACATGATTTTCTTCTTCATTCTCATGTAGTTTTCTTTATTTTCTGTGTGTTTTCTACTTATTTTCTCATGAAAATAAAAGTTTTGAAATGTTCATTTAAGCTTTCATCTTTTCTTTTTCATTGAAAATGGAAGAAAACAAATTTTCACAATTTTTTTGACATGGCCAAATGCTTCTATTTGTGCTTGCCTTGATATTTGTTTTGCATTTTTGTTATGGGAAACATTATTGTGGAAGGTTTACTATTTGTTTTATGTTTTGAGATTTCAAAATAAATGAAGCAAAAGAGGTTGAAATGGCTACATGATCTTGATAAAAATCAAGTGACCAGGGTTAGCGGAGGGCTATGCCTATTGTACCAACCATGGAGCTCACCTCCATTTTTGTTGTTAGCTTGGTTTAAAGGCTTCATGATCTTGACAATATCAAGTGATTATGGTTAGGGGAGGGCTATGCCCATTTGTACCAACCATGGAGCTCAACTTTCCTTGTTCTTTGTTTACTTGTTTTTCTTATGACTTCCTTGCATGCCTATACATATTGTAGTCATGTTCTTTACATCATTTTATGTTATATTAGTTTATAAATCATTTTCATGTTGTAATAAGCTTTCTATACCATTCGGCCCTTGTATTTTTATTATTATTTTGTTATGTCTTGCATTTTGCCATGCATTATATCTTGCATGTTAAGCATGTTTGCATCTTGCATTTTTACCATATAGCATTCGGCCTTTGCATTTTTTTTGTTATGTCTTGCATTTTTCCATGTATCATATCTTGCATGTTAAGCATGTTTGCATCTTGCATTTTGGACATATAACATTCGGCCATCCTTGTATTTTTTTACTTTGTTATGCCTTATATTTTGTCATGCATCATATCTTGCATTTTAAGCATACTTTACCTTTTGTATTTTTGCCATGTATAATATCTTGTAATTTTAGCATGCTCCATATTGTGCACAAGATCATGTACTATTCGGCCCTTCTATGTATTTTAGGTCTAGGTCATGCCTTGCATAAGATTTGGTTATGTAATGCATATTAGGTCATATAGCTATGTCATGTATTCTTGGGTCATTTTCCATGCCATCTATGCCATGTCACCTACGCCATGTCATCTATGCCATGTCATCATTTTATGCCATGTCGTCATTTCATGCCATGTCACTTATGCCATGCCATCATTTTTTGCCATGTCATTTATGCCATGCCATCATTTCATGCCATGTCACATTCCATGTTATCTATACCATATCATCATTTTATGCCATGTCACTTATGCCATGTTATCATTTTATGCCATGTCATTTATGCAATGTTATCATTTCATTTCATTTCATGCCATGCCATGCCATTCATTTCATGTCATGTCGTATCATTTGCCATGTTATTTATAGTCTAGGTGCATTTTCATGCCATGTCATTCATTTCATGCCATTCGGCCATCCATATGCCATCACCATACATTCAGCCATTCACATGCCACTACCTTGACCATTCGGCCACCTTGATGTTTACTACATATCATTGCATTTTTATGCCATAACATGTAATCCTATAGCATATTTTTTTATCTTCTTTGTTTGCCATGTCATTTAGCATGCAAAGCTCATGTTTGCCATGTTGATTCCACTCACATGACATTCAATCTCATGTTATGTCACTTGGTTTGTCATGTCATTATGCTTATCATTTTGTTTGCTATGTCAATTCCATTCACACGTCTTTATTATCATGTTATGCTATTCATAACATTTTTAATAAATAAGACAATATTCCCGGGTTTCAATAATTCATGGTTTTCTTTGCTGGGTCTGTCGGAGAAGATATCATCAATTATTAACGAAGGAATACCCTTTTCTAAAACAAAAATGATTCAGAAAATTTCAAAATGAATAAAACTTCCTATGTTTTGCTGGGTTTGCCGGGAAACATGGAGAGATTTTTAGTATTAATAAATTCCGAGTCATTCTCAAATAGAGTCACATGCCATGTCATTTTATGTCATTTTATGCCATTTCATATGCCATGTCATCTTGTTTGCCATGTCGATTTCATTCACATGCCATGTCATTTTATGCCATATCATTTTATGCCATTTCATATGCCATGTCTTCTTGCTTGCCATGTCGATTTCATTCACATGCCATGTCATTTTATGCCATGTCGATTTCATTCACATGCCATGTCCTTTTATGCCATTCACATGCCATATCATCTTATGACATGTCACGTGCCATGTCATCTTATGTCATTATATGTCATGTCGATTTCATTCACATGCCATGTCATCTTATGTCATATCACATGCCACGTCATTTTATGCCATTTCATATGCCATGTCATCTTGCTTGTCATGTCGATTTCATTCACATGCCATGTCATTTTTGCCATGTCACATGCCATGTCATCTTGTGTCATCACCTTATCCCATGCCATTCATATGCCATGTCATCTTGCTTGTCATGTCGATTTTATTCACATGCCATGTCAGAGGCCATGTCATCTTATGTTATTATATATGCCATGTCAATTTCATTCACATGCCATGTCGATTTCGTTCACATGCCATGTCATTTTATACCATGTCACATGTCATTTTGCTTGCATAATCATGGTCATTTTCTATGTTTTTACAAGGGATGTTTTTTGTAAATCAAGATTATTCCTGAGTTAAAATAAATAATGAATTCTCTGCTAGGTCTGTCGGAGAGGATATCATCAATTATCATTAATAACGAAAAGTTCTTTTTAAAATGAAAATGATTCAGAGATTTTAAAATCAATGAAAAATTCCATATTTTGCTGAGTCTATCAGAAAATATGAGAAATTTTATGCTAGTAAATTCCGGATTATTTTTAAATAAAAAAATGATTATTTTTAAAAGAGAATTATTTACAAACACCAATTTTAAAACCGACTTTTTATCGAGACTCGAGATAACACACGACTAATAAGGTACCGTTTTATACGGGCGTCATGGGGGTGCTAATCCTTCCCCGCGCGTAACCGACTCTCGAACCCGCACTTGTTTTCTTTGGTTCAAAGCGCAGACTTTCAAAATTGGTTTTAAAAATGTTTTAATTAATTTTAAAATGTTTTTATAAAAACTGATTTTAATAAGTGGCCAATCTTACCTAGCCAAAAAAGATTGGTGGCGACTCCATTTCTGTTTTGAGGTGTTTTCATACCCTCAACCCTTTAACTTAAGAGGAATTAAGTCGTCTTTTCCTCTGCTTATGTTTCCTCCTCACTCGAGCGGGTCCTCGCGACGGGATCATGTATCGACAACTGGAGTTTTATCAACTAGAGCTCCCCTACTTGCTGCATCTATCTTACTTCTCTCCATGGGCATGAGTCCTTCATAGAAATATTGGATGAGAAGTTGTTTACTTATCTGATGGTGTGGACATGATGCACAAAGTTTCTTGAACCTCTCCCAATATTCATATAAGGACTCTCCGTTGTATTGTCGAATCCTACATATCTCTTTTTTAATGTTGGTAGCCTTAGATACCGGGAAATACCTTTCCAAGAATGCTTTCTTCATACCATTCCATGTAGTTATGGTCCTAGATGGTAGATATTAGAGCCATTCCTTTGCCGAATCAGCTAGAGAGAATAAGAAGGCTCTCAACTTAATTTGCTCTTTCGTCATCCCGGTTGGCCTCAAGCTTGAGCAAACTACATGGAATTCCTTGAGATTTTACTTGGATCCTCTTCTGCAAAACCATGAAATATTGGGAGAAGATGAATCAAACCAGATTTTAATTCAAAAGCTACCTCAAGATTAGCATATTCAATGCATAATGGTTGTTGACCCAAGTCCGGAGCAGCTAGCTCCTTGAGAGTTCGGTTGTTAGCAGCCATCTCTCCTTGTGCCTCTTGGATGGTTTAGATCAACTCTTCATTTGTTCTATGGGTGGAAGCTATGAATTTCCGAATTCTCCTAAGTCCTAAATGAGGTTCTTCTTCTTTGGGAGATTGGGACATTCACTAAAAAATAAAACAAGAAAATAAACTAATTAAAACATAAAATAAGAATAAACCAAATAACTAATAAACTAAATAAAGCAATCCCCGGAAACGGCGCCAAAAACTTGTTGCCCCCAAAAGAGTGTATCTTTATTAAACCTTGCACTTAATATGGTCAATTGTAGTAAAGTAGCATGCAAGGGTCGAATCCACCGAGATTGGGTTTTAGTTTATCAATCACTAGTTTAAAACTTAAACTCAAAAAAAACAAAAATTAAAAGGGTTTTGAAATCAGTTTAAACTTAAGCAAACAATAAAATTAAGAAAGCAAGTAAACAAGAAGTAATCAAATGTGAGAAATATGACTAAAGGTCCATTCTCCACCACTAGACATCATTAAGAATCAAATTCAGATCTATCAACATCAATTAGCTATCAAGGTTAACAACCGTAGATAACAACCTCCCGTGTTACCCCAATCCTTCCTTAGTTCGTCGTTAAGCAAGACGAACGCCACTACTTAATCTCTAACTATCAACCAACCTATGATGAACATCTCTAATTTTAATTTGACAATAGTTTTATGATGAGAAAGATAGGTTGATCTAAGCAACAAAAGCATGAACATGAATTGTTTAACTTAGGTTATGTTCCACTTTGCAATTAGCGAAAACTTGACCATAATCATTAATCACAAATTGCCACTTATAAATAGGAAATCAAGACAATTACATGGATCAAGACTCCTAAACTAGCAACAGACAATTATCAAAATCTATCTAGTTGATCACCCTAAAAAAATCAAGATAACATCATGAACAATTTTTATGGAAGAACATAATCAACTTTGGTAGAAAATTAATGATAGATAAATTGAAAATCAATTACAAAACTTGTCTAGGGCTTTGAAATCATCCTTAACCAAAGAGAAGTTTAGCCTTGCATAGGCATAGTTAATATAAACATGAATACTCGAAAGAAACTAAGAAGAAAAATAAAATAAAACTAAAAGATTAGAGAAGAAGAAGAAGAGGATTGATTAAATAATCAAAACATGTCCTAGTTTGTGGCTCAAAAGATGGTATTATAGAGTTTTAAAACTTTGGAAACCCTTTCTTGCTGATCAAGGAAGCTAGGAGGCAAAATAGTGCAAATTTTGCAAAATTCGAATTTTTTGTGATTTTTGCGGATTCAGGGGCAGTAGGGTTGGCGCCGCGCCGCCAACCTTGCTAACTTGTGTGGCTTTTGGTCGCCGAGCTCCCTGTCTTCAGTTTCTTGGCTGCTGCATCTTCTCGCACTTCGTTGGCTGATTTGGATTATCATTTCTTGTCCGATTTGGGCATGGAAACTACCGTTGGAAAGGTGTCATCTTCAAAAGTCAAGTTGGAAGTTTCTTCAAATAAAAACTTTAACATCATGATTTCTTAGCAGCAAGCTCCAGAGGTCAAATCTGTCTGATTACTTTGCACTAAGAATTTGATTTTTTTTACTCCCAAGTCTTTTTCCATCTTATGATTGTGACTTTATAAGCTCTTTAACATTATATTTGACATATTTTGACTTCATTCTCCTTATTGTACCTAAAATTCAAAAGCATAATATAATTAATCAAAATAAAGATATAAGACATAACTAAAACTAAGAATAGAAAGAGCATAAAATGTGTCTTTTATGAACTTATCACTATATATATGAACTTTCCTATGGTTTTAATTTAGTGATATCAATTACTGTGTTCACAATCATATAATTCCCGAATTTTATCTATAGATCTATATTTCTTGAATTTGACCTTCCATTAAAAGTGTTTTTTTTTTTGTTTTCTAAGGTTACGTTTGAAAATTTGGATAGAATGGATTTAAATTTAAAATTTAGTATAAACTATATGATAAAACACATATAAATAGCACTTCAATATTATTTTTAAAAGGATAAAGTACACTAATCCCCTAAGGTTTACTAAAAAATATACTTATACCCTATAGTTTCAAAAATACCCATTTATCTCCTAAGGTTTGAAGAAAAACACATTAATCTCCCTAAGGTTTATTTACTATGTAAATTTTAAATAGAAAGATAAGTATACCCCTACTAATTATTAATCATATATTTTTCTATTTATTTTATTTATTTTACTTATTTTTTAATTACAAAATAATGAGAATTTAATTAATTTTAAAATTATCTTTAATTCAATAGAAAAATAACATATCTTTAATTTAATATATTAACTTTGAGATGAATGTATTATTTTTTTATTTGAAATAAATTAATAAAATTATTTTAAAAAGTTTATTGATAAAGAAATTGATTAAAACAAAAAAAAAATGAAAAAAATGGACGAAAATGAGAAAAATAAATAAAATTAGGGTCTTAATATTTAAAGTCAAATTTAAACAAATATAAATTTGATTAGTGAAATCCTAACATTAGTTACTTTTTTAGAGAGATAAAATGTACTTTTCAAGTTAATATATGTAAGTTTATTTTTAATAAAATCTCATGGATGATAATTATTATTAATTTTTTTCTTCTCCTTTATTTCTTTTTTTAATCAATTTTTATGCAAGTACATGTTAAATATTTTAAACTTATTTTTAATTCAATTATATATTAACTTTGAGATGAATTCATTAAATTATTTCTATTTAAAATAAATAAAAATTATTTTTAAAAGTTTAATGATAAAAAATTTAATTAAAACAAAAAAGAAAAACACAAAAATAAGGAAAAATAAATAAAATGAGGTTATTTTTAATATTTAAAATAAAATTTGAATAAATATTAGTTTGATCAATGAAATCCTAACATTAATTATTTTCTAGAGAGATAAAACGTGGTTTTCAAACTAATAGAGGTAAGTTTAATTTCAATAAAATCTCATTGATGATACTGATAGTTATATTTTTATTTTTATTTTTATTTTTATTTTCTTCTCCTTTATTTCTCTCTTTTTATTTTAATCAATTTCTTTAGCATTAATTTTTTTAAACAATGATAATTAATTTATTTTAAATAAAAATAATTTAATGAATTTATCTCAAAGTTAATATATAATTGAATTAAAGATAAGTTTAAAATATTTAACATTTACTTGAATTAGAATATAATTTTATAGTAATTAAATATAATTTTAAAATTAATTAAATTATCATCATTTTGTAATTAAAAATGAGTAAAATGAATAAAATAAATAGAAATATATATGATTAATAATTAGCAAGAGTATAATTGCCATTTTATTGAAAATTTACTTACTACTTAGTAAATAAACCTTAGGAGGTTAGTGTGTTTTTCATCAAAGCTCAAGAGGGTAAGTGGGTATTTTTCAAATTATAGGGGGTAAGTGTATTTTGTAGTAAACCTCAAGGGGTTAGTGTACTTTTCCCTTTTTAAAATTATGGATTTGTTAAATATTTATTCTTGAGAATTTAAATTTATCTTCTTTTTTTTTTAATTTAGAGGATATTGAATCTTAATTAATTTGTATATAATGTATCCATTTAATTTTCGTAATTTACACACAAATTAAATTTAAACTCATTCTTTTACATTTTATCTTTCCAAACATAACATAAAAGTATTTAATTATGTCAATTTTGCTTTCACAGGATGCTGCATTAAGATGCAGCAGTGATGAGAAAAGTTTATGATCTAAAATCTCGGAGCATAAAACTTGTGATCTAAGAAATGGACCCATAAAATTACAGCTATCTTTGTTAAAGAAGAATCCAATATTGAGCCTCATCTTTGACATGAAAGAAAAGTTAAAAGGTTGGTTGGAGTGGTTAAGTGGCTCCAATTATTGGATGAGAATCAATGTTCGAATCCTGATAGTCTTCAATGATGGGAGAGCTTTACCATTACACTCCTAGCCCGACAAGGATTAATTTTCCATCAACCATAAAATTGAGATGGCGGGTAACCCTGGGTTTAAAAAAAAAAAAAGTTAAAAGGCTAATCAACATTACTTGTAACTTGTAAGGGCAGCATTTAAAATATAGCTGAAGGATAGTTCACTCTACATTTTATATGTCACTAGGTTTAAAAAACAATATAAAGGTCATATTCTTGAAAAAATGTCTTTCAAGTAATTAATAATAAACTGCTATATCACAATTCTTCTTTTTTTTTTTTTTTTTTTAAATGATCATGATATTATTTGTCCCAATTTTTTAAGAAATCCAATTATTGTGCAAGCTTTGAAATTTGCACTTGCATGTGTTATGAAACCTTATAATAGGATGGAGTGGAAGCGTAAAGCAATAATATCTTTGCTTTGTTTGCTTAACGTGATTCCCTTGTTAGATCTCAAAGGGCTGCTAGCGGATCAATTTCTACATTCCACCATTTCTTCCTTGAATGGGAAAAATGGTCAATGGTTGAATAGAGCGTTGTTCTTGTTACAAGGGATAGATGAGGAAGGATGAAGGAGAGAATTAGTCTTTGTTGTGGAAGTCAAGTTCTTCCGTTTTTTCTGTTCTATATTAATTACTTGTTGTTTTAGATAAACTAACTAGGTTAAGGGTTAAAGGTAGTCTAACTAAAACCATGGTAAACTTGAAGATTTTACTGCCCCTTAATCCAAAACAACCGATTTTGATGTTAATGGCTAGTACTGTCACTAAAAATAATAAAAAAAAAACAAATGTTCCTGCCCCAACTTGGTAACTCTTGAACTTTCACAAAACATATATATGAGAATCGCTTGGTTAAAGAACTTTTGCTGCCAACTTTTGATTTTTATAATTTGTTAAAAGCTAATCATGTTATATAATGATTAATTTTTGGAACGTGTCTACTACGTCGGTGGGTCCTTTTTATTGGGTCTTGGGTTTTAAGACCTGCCTTTCTTTTGGATATTCAGAAAGTTCTCTGTTTTTTGGTAGTGGTAAATGGACGTGTCGAATGCGATTGAGTTCAGTTATTTTTGAATTTGAATCATTTTAAATTTAAATTTATTTTGGGTTTAAATTATTTTGGATCTGGATAATTTTGAATTCAGATTGTTTTAGATTCGGATGATTTTAGATTTAAGTTATTTCGAGTTCGGATCATCTCTAATACGAATGTTTTGAGTTCGGATTATTTTGAATTCGATTCGGTTCCATGTCGAACGAGTCTAGATGGGTTCGAATAATTCTAAAATTTTATAAATTATAGACATTTTTATAATTTTGAATGTAGTAATTAATTTTCATAGTTAAATAAAAATATATAGATATACTAAAATTAAAAAAATTAAAATTAAAAAATATTTATATTTATATAAATATAAATTAAATAATAATTTTATTTATACATTGTTTATCAATATTTTTGTCTTTGAATATTACTCATTACTTTTTCAGTCCCATATCTTTTAAGTTCAAATAAAAGATGTTACAAGACAAAGAGTTCTTGTATATTGAATTGTAAATAAGTCTATACAGGAGTGTCCTATTTATACATAAGGGTTCTCACCATCTAAGGAAAGAAGCACCATAGTAATAATTACAATAATAGCAGAACCGTAATCTGAATCCCTAAGATTACTTTAATAACCTAATTACAGTTGACTATACAATTTATACATTAACACCCCCTCAAACTCAAGGTGGTATTGTAGATATCAACTTGAGTTTGGAAACCAAATCTTGAAAACGACTAGGAAAATGTGTCTTTGTGAAGATATCAGCTGGTTGATCCAAGGAAGACACAGAAGTCAGAAGAACATTTCCTTGTGTAACATGATGACGGATAAAGTGACAATCAATCTCAATATGTTTGGTGCGTTCATGAAACACATCGTTATGGGCAATCTGAATGGCACTACGGTTATCATAGTGAAGTTGGGTACCAGAAGATAAGGACATACCCATATCAGCAAGTAATAGGCGAAGCCAAAGTAACTCTGAAGTGACATCAGCAAAAGCACGGTATTCAGATTCAGTACGGGATCAAGCAATAACAGTTTGTTTCTTGCTTCGCCAAGAGATGAGAGAATCTCCTAGGAAGAAACAATATCCAGTAGTGGAACGGCAATCTGTAGGATCTTCGGCCCAATCGGCATCAGAATTCCCCAATGGTACCAAAGATGTATGAACAGAGAAGTGAAGCCCATGAAATAGTGTACCTTTGATGTATCAAAGAATCCAAAGAACAACTTAAAAATGAGTGGATCGAGGAGCAGCCATAAATTGGCTAACAAGATGAACAGCATAGGCAATATCAAGCTGAGTTACCGTGAGATAGACCAAACTTCCAACGAGTTGACTGTATAATGTAGGATCAGAGAGCAGTGTACCATCCATTGGAGTAATTTTAACATTAGCCTCAAACAGAGTAGAGACAGTTTTACTGTCAGTAATGCCAGCTCAAGAAAGCAAGTCAGAAGCATATTTAGCCTGAGAGAGATAATAGCCATCAGAATTAGAAGATACCTCAAGCCCCAAGAAATAATTAAGAGATCCAAGATCCTTCATTTCAAACTGTCGATGAAGAAACTCCTTTAATTTAGCAATGCAAGACTGGTCATCACCAGTGATTATCATTTCTACATATAGTAGAAGTAGAACAATACCATGACTAGTTTGCCGGATGAATAATGCTAAATCATGAGGACTAGAAGTAAAGCCAAGTTGAGCTATGATCGAACTGAATTTTGCAAAACAAGCTCTGGGTGCTTGTTTCAAACCATATAAAGCCTTTTGAATCTTGCAAACTCTGTGAGGAGAGTGAGAATAACCAGGAAGGGGTACCATATATACTTCTTCCTGTAATTCACCATTGAGAAAAGCATTTTTAACATCCATCTAAAGAAGTTTCCATCGTTTAACAACAGCAACGGCTAATAAGCTACGCACAGAGGTTATCCGAGCCACTAGAGCAAAAGTTTCCTTATAGCCTATCCCATATTCTTGTTTATACCCCTTGGTTACAAGACGAGCTTTATATCGTTCAATAGAACCATTAGAACAAGTTTTGATTTTGTATACCCATTTGCAACCAATAGCAATCTTGCCATGAGGAAGATCAACTAAATTCCAAGTGTGAGTTTTCTCAAGAGCCTGAATTTCTTCAGCCATAGCTTGCTTCCAATGAGGGTCAGTATTGGCCTCATGATAAGATTGAGGTTCATGCAAGTTAGTAATAGCAGAAAAACAATGATAGTCATTAAGATGATGTGGAATTTCTCTTACCCGGGTAGACCGATGAGGAGCAGGTACATTATCAACAGTTGGATTAGATTCAATGGGAACAGGCGCAAGAGCAGGAGCTTGATTTGGCTCATCAGATGTAGGTGTCTATGAACTGGGAAATAACTCAACAGATGGAATAGTAAAGAACTGGGATGAAGTGGAAAAGGAAGAATGAAACTTTGACAAAGAAGAGAACATAGTATCCTTCCAAAAAATGACATGTCTAGAGATTCGTAATCTATTAGAAATAGGACCCCAACAATGATAACCCTTGTGTTTAATCCCATAACCAAGAAAACAACAAAGACGAGCACGTGGTTCCAACTTATTGTATTCATGTGGTTGAAGTAGAACAAAACAGGCAGACCCAAAAGGTTTAAGAGCAGAGTTATCAGGAAGTTTACCAAACAGACGTTCAAAATGAGAGAGATTATGAAGAATCTAAGTTGGAGTACAATTTATTGTATGCACAACTGTTAAGGCAGCCTCACCCCAAAAGTTTTTAGGACAGTTAGCAGAAAGAAGAAGAGCATGAACGAAATCAAGAATGTGACGATGTTTACGTTCTGCTCTACCATTCTGCTGAGAGGTACGAGGACAAGACTGTTGAACTAAGGTACCCTGTTGATCAAGGAACTGAAGAAGATAAGTTTCTTTATATTCCATGGCATTATCAATTTGAAGTGTTATAATGGTAGAAGAAAACTAGGTTTTAACCATGGTGGCATATTTAATGTATATTTAGGGTAACTCAGATCGCTGTTTAAAGAAATAAATCCATGTAAATAGAGAATAGTCATCAATAAATATAACAAAATACTTAAATCCATTGACTGATGAAATAGGGGAAGGACCCTATATATCTGAATGGACAAGATCAAAGGGAGACTGGGACATAGAATGAATATTATTAAAAGACAAAGCTGACTGTTTAGCAAGTTGATAGTGCAAACAATGAAAAGACTCAAATTTAGTAGATCCTAACAACCCATGAGAGACTAGAGGACGTAATTTACTTGCGGAAGCATGACCAAGACGAAGATGCACTTATAAATAAAAGAATCAGTTGTGGCAGTAGAGACTTATTTAACAGGAAGATGAAGAGAGACAAGCTCAAATAAGCGTCCTGTTTTGCGCACCGTCCCAAGAATCTTCCCCGTTTGTGGATCCTGTACCTATCAACCAGAAGAATAAAAGATAATAGTGAGACCGATCACATAATTGTCCTACAGAAAGAAGATTTAAGGCTAAAGTGGGAACACAATAGGTATCAGGAAGACTAAGGTGTGTATTAGAAACATGACCAATATGGGTGATATGTATTTTTGTATCATTTGCAGTATGGATAGGAGGAAGACATGTGGTGGACATTTTAGTGGAGAAAATAGAAGAATTAGGAGTTATATGATTACAACATGCAGAATCAAGGAGCCAAGAAGAAATACCCGGGGTGATAGATAGTGCAATGTTAGAAGAATAATTGGAAGAGATAACCTGTTTAAAAAAGCCTCAAGATCATTAATAGTGAGACTAGTATTTCCCTCAAGAGCAACAGCAGTAATGGATGAGGAAAATCTGGATGTAGAAAACTTTCCTTGAACTTTAGGATTCCCTTCCCTAGGCCAAGATGGGCACTTAAGATAATTATCAATGATATGTCCAGTCTCATGACAGTAGCGGCATTTAATTTCTGGACAATTCGGAAGAAGATACCCTGTTTTACGACAATACTTGTAGAATTTGTTGTCTAATCTCTGAAGTGAAGAATTTGGTTTCTAATATGATGGCTTTTGGTAGGATGGTTTTGATCTCTGGTAAGATGGCTTGGAATGAGTCACAAGAGTCGGTGACAGTTTACTAGTCCAAGGCATGTTTTCTCAAATAGAATCTCCTGAATAGCAGTATCTAATGATGGAAGTGGATTCCGATGTAACAATGAAGCCTTGACATATTCATATTCTGGACGAAGAGCCATGAGTACATGAATAAGATGAAGATGATCTTCACTAATCTTGGCTTGAGTAAGCTGATTCCATAAAGGCTGGACTTTGGCTAAAAGTACATTCACGGATTAACCAGGTTCTTGTTTGAGATTATGAAGAGTCGCCCACAATTGATAACAGTGAGCAAGACCATAAATTTTATAACGAGTAGCCAGAAAATCCAAGATTTCTTTTGCTGTCTCAAAATCAGCAAACTGAACATGAGTATATTCAATAGAGGTATTGTTAAACCATGTTATAACTTGATGGTTTTTGCTATCCCAATCTTCAAGGCGATCTGCAAATTTCTCTTTAGGTTCACCAATTTCATGTGTCGGCTGAACAATGTCTCTAGTTACAATACGCCATAATTTTCGTCCAATCAGGAAGCTTTTCATACCTTGACCCATAAATTATAATTGGTTCCATTGAGAACAGTGGTAATTGATCTAGAAAAATCAGATTTCTCCATTTTAGAAGCAAAATCAACAAAAACAGAGACCGAAATCAAAATCGAAATCAGGACGTCGAAAATAGATGAAAAGATGGTATGGAAAAAAATAATGACGTGGTAGGTGATGACGTGGTAGAGCTGATGTGACATGGAAGATCAAGGCTGTGACACGTGGCAAGACATTGGTGACGTGACAGGACAATGATGACGTGGTAGGACACGTGGAAAATAGTGATGATGTGGCGTGACACGTGGTAGAACAGTGATGACATGGCAGAACACGTGGCGCAATTGATGACAAGTGGCTAGACACATGGTGGTTTTGAATTGGCTAGAAAGGTGGTAGGTCAATCCCACGCGTAAAAAGAAGATTTTGGCCGAAAAACTTTAACCATCTCGTAGGGGCGCGTGCGGGAACGAATCTCGATGCGGTGGTCGGCGATTGAAAGACGGGAACACAAGGAGTCTTTTGGTGGTTGCGGTGCCGTGTTTGGGTGTCTGGAAGTATAGGAAAATTTGACGAAATTTGAGATTTTAGATCGGAGAGTGCAAAAGTTTTCAGAGGTTCCGAACGACGAAAATTTACCAGAATGCTCGTATTAAGGTGGGAGATAGGTATGTGGGGTGGTGTAGGTGAAGGTGATGTTTATCTCAGATTTTACTAGGACAAGATAATAAACACAGATCCCTAAGCAGGGTTTCAGAAAGAAACTAGACCGAAAACCAATTGGTGAAAGGTGGAGAGGCCCAACTTGAATACAATACCACAGGCAATCTAAGACTTAATCGATGTGGGATAACCCCACTTTAACAGGCCCCCATCATGTGTAGGCAGTGACACAGGACCCTATCACGTGATAAACACAGAAAGGGTAACTGGCAGGAACAACATAACAGAACGTGGGCTCTGATACCATGTTACAAGACAAAGAGTTCTTGTATATTGAATTGTAAAGAAGTCTATAAAAGAGTGTCCTATTTATACATGAAGGTTCTCACCATCTAAGGAAAGAATCACCATTGTAATAATTACAATAATAGCAGAATCGTAATTTGAATAGTAATCTGAATCCCTAAGATTACCCTAGTAACCTAATTACAGTTGACTATACAATTAATACATTAACAAAAGATAAATATATAATTGCATTATATCTATTTATAATATCAATAAAATTAAAAAATTGTACATTTTGATATTTCTTATTATTTTACAATAGTTACATACTTATATATTTTTAATTTTATGATATTTAATATCGAATATAACTATAATTACTGATTATGTAAGAATTCATTTTTTTTGTTTTATAAGTGAGCTACAAGAACTACGATGTAACAGTAAAAAATAATAAAAACCAAAACCATTAGACTACATTAAAATATCATTTGAAGGAAAATAACAAATAAGTTACAAATAAAACTTACTAAAGATTTATATAAATGGCTTTTTACTCTTAACCTAATAACCTATTGAGCACTTAGACACTTAGTTCAATAATTTTTTATTTTTATTTTTCTTTATTAGTCATTGTATTATAATTATTTTAACAGTATTTTAAAATTTCAAGAATTTTTCTTATATATATATATATATATATATATATTGGTGTGTACATAATTATAAATAACATAACAACATTAAATCTAATATACTAATTGACCAAATGTTAAATTAAATGTTGAATAATAATAGACATTAAAAGAGTACCAATTAATTGGTTTAATCCTCTCCTCCTCTTCATGCCTTTAACCTTCTATCCTTTTCATTGTTCCATTCAAATGAATAAGACCCAGAGATTTCTCTCCTCATCGACCCTCATTGATTTCCTATATGCCATTTGAAGCTAGCTCTTGTGCCTTGAAAAAGGCTATTTTGCTTTGAAAATTTATTCTTGTTGGATCTATTGCCTTTATGCTATTGAAAGCCATTCTGTTGATGCGCAGACTCAATCATCACTATAGGATTCAAAAATGTCTCTTTCCTAACTTACTTATACCAGATATATATTTTGTTTGTTAAGTCAAAAATATTTATCAATTAACCAAGAGATTACAAGACTAGTAAAGATCTATTAAAGCAAAAAAACATAGTTCATGCAAGTTTAAAACAAACTGACAAAATATCGTCTAAACGAAAACATAAAGATTAAACATCAAAAAAGAAGTTACAACACTTCTTCCTAAAAAAAAAAAAGATGATCATATGGTTACAACACTATGCATCTAAAAAATATTTTGATCATAATTTACAATAAACTCCGACAAGATAAGCTTATAATAAGTTGCAAAGCAACAAGTAATAGCAAAACCACCTCAATAGGAAGAACCCGTATGGGTTAAAAGGCCCGAATTGAAAAAAAATCTATGTCCAAGCTTGGCCCTTGGACAGGTCTAACTGGTAGGCCGTGAAATGGATTCTTATAAGGTATTTGAGCGGTATTGCGGTTTATGGTTAGTGTATGATCAGAGTGATTGTTCTATAAGTATCACTAGTTTTGTGGACTCTGATTATGTCGGGGATTTGGATAGAAGAAGAGATCTGATGGGTTATGTATTCACTCTTTTAGTGGAGCCAATTGTTGGAAAGCTTGTTAGAGTCTACCGTGGCCTTGTCTACAACTAAGGCGGAATATATGGCGATGATAGAAGAAGTGAAAGAAGCATTGTGGATGAAAGGTCTAGTAACTAGTCTGTGTTTGCAACAGGATTCTACTATTGTGTTTTGTGATAGCCAAAGCACCATTCATCTGACCAAAAATCAGATATGTCATGAACGAACTAATCACATTGACGTCAGATATCACTTTGTTCGCGATCATATTACGCGAGATGATATGTGATCAGTAAGGTTGCTATCGAGGAAACTCCTATGGACACGTTGACAAAGGTGATCCCTACCTACAAGTTCAAGCATTGCTTGGACTTGGTTGACATCCGTGATTGGTAAACGCTCTAAGCGGCACTTGGAAGAGGCGGTCTAGTTTTGAGAAATTTGCTATAAAGCTGGCTTGATAAAATTTCAAGCCAAGCTGGGGATTTGTCAAAATATGGCTTGAATTTCAAACAAGTTGACTCCTATAAATTGGTTGAAAATTGGGGCATCGAAGGCTGTTGAAGTTTGGCAAATTTTTTAGCTCACAAAGTTAAGCCAAATTAAATGGCTATTGACATATCAAAGTTTCCATAAATGCAACGCCATCAAGAGATTCTATAAATAGGCCTTTCGACCTTTTGGTCTTAAAAAAAAAAAGAGATGATTAAGTGGGTGAAAGAGTCAAGCAAGTGAGAGTTCTAAAAGCACAACTGATGCACTCAGAATAGTGTATCTATTAAATCCTTGCACTAAGTATGATCGATGTTTAGTATAGTAGTAAGCAAGGGTCGAATCCACAGAGATTGTTCTTAATCTATAAGTTATTGATTTATAACTCTAACTCTAATCTAATTAGGGGGGTTGAATTAATTTTGAAAATTTAAGAAAACAAGAAACTAAGATTTAAAGAAATAATTTAAGATCAAATAAGTAAAAGTATGGTTAAGGGGTTATTCTCTACCACTAAACATAACTAAGAATCAATATCATAATTATCATTATCAATTATCCATCGAAACTATCAACAGTAGATAACAACAAGCTCTACTACCCCGATCCTTTCTAATTTCATCGTTTGATAGAACAAGCTCTCTATTTAATCTCTAACCATCAAATAACCTAGAATAAGCTCTCTAGATTTAACCTGACAGCAGCTTTATGATGAGAAAGATAGGTTGCTCTAAGCAACACATACAAGCTCGGATTGTTTAACTTACGTTATGTCCCACATTGCAATCACTGAAAACTTGACCATAACCATTGATCACAAACTGCTACTAATGAATAGGAAATCAATACAATTACATGGATCAAGATTCCTAATCTATCAATAGATAATTATCAAGATCTTTTTAGTTGTACACCTAAACAAATAATGACAAATATCATGAACAATTTTAATGGAAGAACATAAGCAATCTCAATAGATAATCAATATAGATAATATCTGATAATCAATTACACAACCATGTCTAGAGCTTTGAAATCACCCCTAACCAAAAAAAAGTTTAGCCTAACATAGGCATAGATAACATAAACATAAAACTAAATAGAAAATAAGAGAATGGAGAAGAAGAAGAAGATTAATGATGATCTTCAAGAAATCAGCCAATTGAGTCTCCTTTTGTTTCATCTCTACCTCTTCTTTTTCTCCTCTATTTTTGTTCTCAAAGACTCCTCAAAACATGTCTACTTTATTCCTCAAAAGATGCTATTTATAGAACTTCAAAACCCTGAGAATAGTTTCTTCCCACACAAGTAAAATCAAAAAGGCATAATTTTTTATGGCAAGTCGGCCAGCGCTGCCCTCTTGGGTTTTTGAATGGAGTGGGTGCAAGTGCTGGTGCTGCAGTGCCAGCCTTGTGCTATTGCTTTGTATTGTACTTTCTCAGCCGATTTGGATGACCAATTCTTATCCGTTTTGGGCTAGTAATATACGGTTCGAAAGCTTTTCAAATAAGCTTCAAAAGTCAAGGAGAAAGTTTCTTTGAATAAAAACTTTACAATGTTTTCCTTGCAACAAGATCTAGAGGTCAAATCTGCCTTCTTGCTTGGCACTAAAAATTTGATCTTTTTGACTCTTACATCTTCTTTCATCTTGTGATTGTGATTTTGTAAGCTCTTTAACATCCTAATTGACATGTTTTTGATTCATTCTCCTAAATATACTTGAAATTGAAAAACATAACATAAGTAAGTAAAATAAAGATAGAAAACGTAAAGTAAACTAATAATAGAAAGGCCATAAAATATGTATTTTATGAATTTATCAAATACCCACACACTTAGCTTTTGCTAGTCCTCGAGAAAAACAAAATAAAAAAAAGTAAGAAAATCTAATCTATTCCACTTTCGTAAGAAATCATGATGGCACTTAGCATGTGACACAAGCCTTTAAGCCCCTAGAAGTCCTTACTGGACAAGTTTAGTCTCGTGAGGATTTACTAGGATGATACCCACAAACATTGAAATCATAAGAAAAACTAAATATACTAAAAATAATTACTCCTAATCCTTTCAATATAATTTAGAGAAAATCCTTGGATAGGTCTTATAAACTAGTCAATAGCTAAAGAATTTCACAAAGAATCATGCTTGAATGTATATGGTTTGAGTTAAGCCAACATTAACATAACATATCTCAATCAAAATAATGCACATTCAAACTTAATCTCAACTTCTCACATGGAATACTCTCATGATTTTCACTCTATATAGTGGTGGTAAAGTGTTTACACTCAATCAATCTCATGAAAATAGTCCTACCATATGCTTTCTTGTCAACCCATTCTCCACTATTTAGAACATACAACTTCATGAATAAAGAGGTCCTTATTCAAGGTTGTAATGGGGCTATGGAGTAAAGGTAAAAACAAAAAAAAAATGGTTAGGAACTTACAAATAATTTTAAAGAACTAGTAGAGCAAGGAAAAAAAACTAGAGCATATATCATCTTGTTAGCTCATATGTTTGTAGCCACCTAATTTTGTCCAGGTAGTCCAAATATTTTTCGGTAATTATAACTAAATTTTAATAATAATAATTTAATAACTTTAAAAAAAATTAAAAAAAAAAAACTGGCAGCGTAAATTACGCTGCCAACCTATCTCCACCAATACCACCCCCATGCCAGTACATTTCCCACTTCCCATTTTCCCTACCCACCGACACACTTATCACCAACACACCCCACTCCCATAACCTGCCAGCCATCAACCCAACACACACCATCTCCATAAAAAAAAAAACCCTACAAAATATTAGAAGGGGGTTATCTCTCTGCAAAAAAACCCTACTCCCCCCACTCTTTCATTTTGGTCAGTAGCAAACACAAACCAAAAAGGGGGGACTCTCTCTTCTTCCCCAATGGTCTTTCCCATTTCTGAGCAACAAAGACAGATAAAAAAGAATACGAGAATTTTTGGATTTTCTGGGATTCATGGGGTTCGCGATGTTTGTTTCTAGATCAAACGGTGAAAGTGGAAGGCCTTGGACGGAAGAATAACATACTTAAATTTGGGCCAAATCAGACGACGAAAATGGCGGTTTCAGACAAAAGAAGCCGCGACCTTTTTGGTTCGATCTAGAAAAATTGGAACATCTTTTGGGAAAACCAAGGCCGAAAATGGAACGAGGAGGGCAAGGAGAGTAAATCTGGAAGTTTCAAAAAAAAAAAATTTGGCCCCAGTGAATAGGGACCGACCTCGATGAATAGAGACCGACAGCGGCGGCCGATGCAACAGCAGGTCGTCGGATTCTAGGCTGTTGGATTTTGGCCAGGAACATGAGAGAAAAAAGAAGAGAGAAGGGAGAGAAAAAAAAAAGAAAGAAGAGAGAGAAGAAAAAGAAAAAGAATAAAGAATAAAAAAGGGTTTTTTGTTTTACCATGGAGAAGGGGTCAGCATGACCCGCGCGTGGACCCGCGAGTCAACCCGGGTCCGTGCGCCCGACCCACCAGAAAAGAAGAAAAAAAAAGAAAAAAGAAAAAAGAAAAAAAAAGAAAGAAAGAAAGAAAAGAAAGAAAAAAGAAAAAAAAATAAAGAGAAAGAGAAAGAGAAAAATAAAGAGAAAAAAAGAAGAAAAAGTTTAAAAAATAATAATAAATTAATCCCCTTGGAAAATTTATTCGAGCACTAAGCCTCGACTTTACACATTTTTCGAAAGTAATTTCTATTTTATTTTTGTTTTTTATTATCTAATTTAATTTTATGTTTAGGAAAAAAAGAAGAAAAAACCCCGGTCGATAATACTGTAGCATCCCAGGGACGATCCTGTAGCAGAAATGGTACTGTAGCATCACGATACTATAGCAAAGCGGCTTAGTAGCAGCACGACACTATAGCAAAACAGTCCTGTAGTGACACGGTAAGAACAACTGTAGCAGAAGTGACACTGTAGTAGTTGCTCGAAAACATGAAAAAATAAATAAATTCACTCGAAAAATCCAGCCGAGCACTAAGCCTCGACTTACGCATTTTGCCGAAGGTAAGTTTTTATTTTATTTTATGTTAATTTTCTTTATTATTTATGTTATTATTATTTTTTTAAATATTATTTTATTAATGTTTTTCCCTTTATTTATTTTATTAAAGAAATTGTTATTATTATTGCTATCTGTGATTTTATTTTCTTTTTCTCATACTTTTATCTATTTGTTCATTTTTGTTTATTAAATGTGTCATCATTGTAAAATAAAAATGATTTTCAAAACTCCCCCGGGGATTCTTGGTTCGGATTAATTAATAGTCCCCAACCAAGTTTGTTTTTATTCTCATGATATACTGGGGCATATCAATTTTTTTGGATTACCTTATTACGGACTCAAGTTTTCAACCACCCTTTGTTTTTTTGAAAACGTTTTTATTAAAAAATTCAAAAACAATTTTTATCAAGGCTTACTAGCATCGTGTTTTTAAAACATCCAGTTTACAAAATTTTTTTGACCTTCGGGCACTTTTTTTAAAAAATTTCCAAGTCCTTCGGGTATCGTGTTTTTAAAAAAATTTCCTGTTTACCATTTTAAGATCTTCGGGCACCCTTTTTTCGAAACCTCTGGTTTACAAAATTTCAAATCCTCCACCATTTTTTAAAAACCTCGAGTTACAACTTTTAAGACCTCTAGGCACCGTTTTTTAAAATCTTCGGGTTACCATTTTCTTAAAACCTCTCGATTACCGTTTTTCCAAAAAACTCTGTGTGCCACTTTTTAAAACCTCCAGGTCCATTTTTGCTGAGTTCGATTTAAAGTTTATTCAAAGGTATTCTGATATCTCTACATAGGTATTTAGATGCCATCTGCTCAAGGGAGAAACACATTTTGATAATCATCTCGTTTGTGTATATTCCATGATCATGCATATTTCATGATATCAACGTTTGCCATTTTAATTATGCATATTTCATGATATCAACGTTTTCCATTTTAATTATGCAAATACCGTGTTTATGAATATTCTATGATGATGTCATTTTTATGATTGATGCTTATGTCATATATGTCGCATCATGTATGCCATGTCATGAAAGTTGCCATGTTATGTATTCCATGTCCTTAATTCTTTTTCCGTGTCACAATAAAATATTTGCCATGTTTTTTTTTCAATGCATAAAAATTAATGATTTTTAATAAACAAGACAATATTCTCGAGATAAAATAATTCATGAGTTCTCTGCTAGGTTTGCCGGGGAGGATATCATCAATTATCATTAACAACGGAATACCCTTCCTTTTAAAAGAAAGTGATCCGAAGGATTTCAAAATAAAAAAAAAAACTTCTATGTTTTGTCGGGTTTGCTGGGGAATATAGAAAATTTTGTGCTAATAAAGTTCAGATCATTTTTAAAAAATATGATTATTTTTTTATTGGGAATTATTTTTAAATACCGAAATTAAAATCAACTTTCATCGAGACTCGAGATAACACACGATTAATAAGGTACCATTTTATAAGGGTGTTGTAGGGGTGCTAATCTTTCCCCGCTTGTAACCGTCTCCCGAACCCGCCTTGTTTTTACTTTGGTTTAAAGCGCAGACTTCAAAATTGGTTTTCTTAAAATATTTTGTAAAAAAATCGATTTTAATAGGTCACTGATCACACCTAGCCAAAAAGATTGGTGGCGACTCCAATTTTTCGAGGTTATTTTTCAAACCCTCAATTTTATTTACGAGAAATTAAGTCATTTTTTTCTTGTTCCCACCATACCATCTTTTATATTTTAACGTCAGCTAACGTGTCCCGCAACGGGATTTTTACGTTGCGACAGATTGGCGACTCCACTGAGGACATTTAGAGAGTTGGGCATAAAATTAATCGTGTGTTATCAAAAATCTCGGTTTGTTGGTTTTATTTGGTATTTAATTTTAATTCTCACATATATATATATATTTCAACAAAAAAAATAATTTCCTTCAAAAAAAAATGTTTTTTTAATATGTTCATGTACATGCATTTTATTTTTGAACTTTGGTTAATTAATGTTGTATATTATTTAATTTATTGCTTTAATAAATTGTTGGGGTATGTAGAATAATGGGTGTAGAATTGGTGGTGAAAGAATAGTTGTTCCTCCTCACGCACCAAACTTGCATTTGCATAACATGAGCTCTATACTCGAGTTTCGTCCCTTTAAGTGGAAGTAAAGTAGCTACGCTTTCGTGATGGTCCTCCGCATGGGCTAGCAAAATACTTTTGGAGTATTAATTATCTAAACTCTCGTGATAATCCTCCGCATGGACTAGGAAAATATACTCTAATGAATTGAACCCGTTTTTATCGAGGTGCCTCACTAACCTTCACCGGCGACAGTGAGGAACAATTTGGGCCTTTAGAACCCGATTCAACATCATATAATGAGTCGTATGAAGCCAGTCTAGGTAGAGCCATGCCGAATTTTCGCTAGGCACACAAGGAGGAACATTTCCAACCATTTGCTATTTATTTTCCCAAATAAGTATTGTGGATCGGGCAAGGATGAACGGACATCGCTCGCGATAAAGCTTATTATTTTGCACCCAAAGGCATCGTGATGCATGAATAAGTTGATATCATTTGGGGCAAATGTTCATTAACTTTTTGAATTTGTAAATATGAAAAAATTCATTCAAACATCTTTGCATTTTGTACTTCTCGTATATTTCATGCATTAACGCTTATATAAATAGAGAATGTATATTTATAGCTATACTTTGATCTTAGGGTGATAATAATTTCATTTGTTAGTTGCATAAATATTTGTTGAATGACAAAATAAAACTTATAGGCCGGTAGTGTTGAATAAACATTTGGACACTGTGCCATAATAAGACCCATTATCTAAATTTTTTATAGAAAATTGATTTGTTTTGTAAATAATATTTTTGACAAGTTTGAATTTTTTTCGGGGAAAATATACTTCAAAAACAATCATGGATTTATTTTGGAGCAAATCTTGCATAATAAATTTTTGGCCTCACCAATTTAGTTTGATTTAATTTTGTATGATTTTTTTCTATGTATGCATGCGTCAATTCTTTGCATGCATCATATTTACATTGTGTTTATTCAAAACATATATGATCATTCATCATGAATACATTTGTGACATACATGGTCATTCCCTGTATATACTCATGTATTAATTCGTCAAATTTTTGCATGCATCATATTGACATCATGTTGCATTCATAACATGTATGATTAGTCATCATGAATACATTTCTGACATACATGATCATTTTTTGTATATACATTGCATTAATTTACATCATATTGACATCGTGCTGCATTCATAACATGTATGATCATTCATCACGGAATATGGTTGTGACATACATGGTCGTGCCTTGTGTAAATCCATGAATTAATTCGTTTATTCTTTGCATGCATCATGTTGGCATCAGGTTGCATTCATAACATATATGGTCATTCATTGAAGAATGCATTTGTAACATACCTAATCATCCACTGTATGTATTCATGCATCAATTCTTTACATGCATCATAATGACATTGTGTTGCATTCATTAACATATATGGTTATTCGTTGTAGAACGCATTTGTGACATGCATGATCATTTACTGTATATATTCATGCATTCATTCTTTACATGCATAATGTTGGTATCAGGTTGCATTCATGACATATAAGGTTAGCATGCTTTCTCTGTGTATATGCTCACGTATTTATTTGTTTATTTTTCACATGTATCATGTTGGCATTAAGTTGCATTCATGACATACATGGTCAGCATGATTATACTGTATGTGTTCATGCATAAATTCTTTACATGCTAATTCACATGTATTATGTTGGCATGAAGTTACATTCATGACATACATGGTCAGCATGATTATACTGTATGTGTTCATGCATAAATTCTTTACATGCATTTATTCTTCACATGCATCATGTTGGCATTAAGTTGTATTCATGACATACATGGTTAGCATGATTATACTATATATGTTCATGCATAAATTCTTTACATGCTAATTCACATGCATTATGTTGGCATGAAGTTACATTTATGACATACATGGTCAGCATGATTATACTGTATATGTTCATGCATAAATTCTTTACATGCATTAATCTTTCACATGCATCATGTTGCATTCATGACATACATGGTCAGCATGATTACTTTGTATATATTCATGCATTAATTCTTTACATGCATCATGTTGGCATCATGTTGCATTCATAGTATTCATGGTCATTCATCGTGAATTGCATCTGTAATATAGAAAAGAAGGTTTTGAGGACAAAAAGGGACAATGAGGAATAGCCGGTTTTGGATTAAGAGAAATCATGTCAATAGGAGAATTTTTGATGTGTGTAGTTCTCTACCTTATGAAAAAGAAATCATTTGTCTCATGTCAACATTCTTTTGAAATAAATAAATTTTGAGCTTTAAAGGCTTTGTATCATATTGTGTTTTAGCATTAATTTGAATTTACCAAAAAAAAAATTGAGAATTTTTTTTGGAATTAGTAAAAATTGAACAATAATGTGTTTTTTAAGAAAAGTCATTTTCACATTAAGAAATAATGGAGAATCTTGAGAATATTGATGATCATTGTTAAAAATGTGCCAATAACTTCACATTTCTCTTTCGGGCTTTTTTATGCCTAAATCCTTTGAACTGAGATAACTTGAAAGACCCAATGCTTCAAGGGACATAAAGGTTGAATTTCATAAACCATGGTCATTGCAATAAAGAAAAATGTAGATTCTAGCCTAGGCTATGAGCTATGGAACAAACTTTTAAAAAAAAAATTGAACTCCTTGGAGTTTCAAACAAGTGAAACATTTTTCAAAAAAAATCTAGATCGTGATAATTTGATGTGCATCAAGATTATACCAAAACTATATCAGAATCATAAAACATGAATTGCCCAAGCATTACTTCATGATTGATATCTCGGGGCACTATGACCAAATCAAATTTTCCCATGTCCCAGAAATCTATTTTTGGGGCCATATCCATTCTTGTCACTTTGGACCACCCAAAATCCGATGTTCCTCGTACAAATACGAATTCTCATTTGAGTGGCTAATCAAATTGGGGTATCGTTTGTAGATATGGTGGATAAAGAAAAGTAATGCACGAATTTTTTGGGCATCCATCAATAAAAAAAATGCAAAAAAATAGTGTGACATCATGCATTTACGAAATGGTTTCAAGAAAAACTTTTCAATATCTTCCACTAAGGAATGACTCTTCAATTTAAGTGGTCGTGTTTGGGATGAAAAATGACCATCTTTCATTATTCCTTCACTAATATAGAAAAATTTCCCTTTCCTACCCCTTTTGAGCCGAATGAATTCTTTTTCTTTGAACCTTGATCAAGGATCACCCTCCACACTAGGGGGCAAATACGAGGATGGATCTTTTCAAAGATCACAGATAAATGAGTCCTAACTCAAAGACAAATACAAGGAAAACTGAGCTCCCAAATAAGTACGAGCTTACTCTGTCAAAGTGAAAAAAAGAGAAAAAAATAAAAAAAAAGGCAAAATGAAATCCTTAAAACAAAAAAAAAAAGATGAAAAATCATCAGATGAAAGGAGAAGCTCAGAAAAGACAAATGTTTTGAAGAGAATCCTTCTCATGAAACGATCATTGACTTAATCACCCTTAAACACATGTTTGGGCCTATTTATCCCTTTTTTCTGAACCCAGAACCTTGGCCTACATTACGTACCTTAAAAAGACCATTTTGATCGAACGTGGCCATTTAAATTGATGAGTTTATTCTTGGGGAAATAAACGAGGCTTTCGGTTTCATTTTTTGCTAAAACTATTCTTTCTAGATAAGTTTTGACTTTCTTAAATGCATGATGAAGCATTCAAAAAATGAAAAAAAAAATGGAAAGAATGAGACTCTAGGGTGAAAACCCAGAACGGGCAGTCAAGAGTAAAATGGGAGAATTTTCAATACCACCTATGTTAGCACTGTCGCAATCTAAAAAAATAACAAGTCTCATCGCAAGACTTTATTATTCGTTAAGCATGACATTAAAAAAAATCAAGGAAAAGTCGACTTAATTTCTCTTGAAAAAATGAAGGTTTTGAAAATGACCTTGAAAAAGATATGGAGTTGCCACCAATCTTTTTTAGCTAGGTGTGATCGGCCACCTATTAAAACTGATTTTATAAAATATTTTAAAATTAATTAAAACATTTTTAAAACCAATTTCAAGTTTGCGTTTTAAACCAAAGAAATCAAAGAAGCGAGTTCGGGACTCGGTTACGTATGGGGAAAGATTAGCACCACCACAACGCCTGTATAAAACGGTACCTTATTAATCATGTGTTATCTCAAGTCTCGGTAAAAAGTCGGTTTTAAATTTAGTATTTCAAGTTAATTCCCAATTTAATGAAAAATAATTCCATTTTTAATTGAAAATGATCCAGAATTTATAAATTCAAAATTTTCCTATATTCCCCAACAAACGTGGCAAAATATATAAATTTTTATTAGTTTGAAAAGCTTTTCGAATCATTCTTATTTTAAAGAAGATATTCGGTTATTAATGATAATTGATGATATCCTCCCAGCAAACCCGACAGAGAACCCATGAATTATTTTAACTCGGGAATATCTTTATTTTATTGAAAATCATTACCTTTTTCAAAATATTTTAAAAAATATGAATATGAATATGTATGACATAAATAAAATGACATAGCAAAGTCTAAATAATATAATGCAACCTAAATGGTACGACATAATTTAAATGTCTTAGCATATTTTAAATGAAATGAAATATCCTAAGTTATATGATATATTCTAAATGAAATAAAATATCTTAAGTGACATAATATATTCTAAATGAAATGACATGACCTAGGTAACATAATATATTCTACATGAAATGAAATGACCTAGGTAACATAATATATTCTAATGAAATGAAATAATTTAAATGATATGGCAAATATAAATGATATGACATTTAATCTAAATGACATGAAACATAAAATAATGCTATCATAAAATATGCATGGAAATAAAAATAAACATAATAATACATGAACATAGTATATGCTAAATAATATGATAAAAATAACTAAATAAAAAGCATAGGATATCATGAAATATTCAAAACCATAGAAAATTAATATAATATCAAAAATTTAAATAATAAATAATAACAACACCATGAAAATTAAACATAGCAAAAATCACATATTATATAGTATGCAATGCATGCGAATGTATTTTTCCTTTAATTAAGAAAATCTGTATATCTAAAAAGATATCTGGCTACCTTAGGAAAATATATCAAATTAAATATTCTAAAACCAAAATACTTTGTGATTGTTTGAAAACAATTTTGAAAAACTTAGATTAAAAATAAATAAAAAAACTAGCTAAACCCTTTTTAAATGGCTCTAATTTCCCAAGTTTAAAATCTCGGACTTGACCACCCTTAACCCTAGACTTAAAAAATCATTTTTAGAGTTTAAAAAAGCTTAGAAACTATCCTAAGTTAGTAGCTAAACTTCCTAATCAGCCCCCTCTAAGTAACTTAACCAAAACAGAAAAATGGTTTACCTTCAAATTCAATTCTGCCTCCACTGTCTAAAGCACGATTTTTACCCTATTTTTAAAAATTCAAAAAAATCTAAAAAAATACTAGACACTCATGACATGTAAAACTACATGGAAAAACATAGGCTTAATTTTCTGATTAAAGATGACTGCCCAAAAAAATCGGGAAAGTACGAGTACTGGGTGAAAAAACTGTTTTACCAAAACACATTCTTTTGCCTTTGATAAAATCATTTAAAAATCAAAGTAAAAATATTAGAGACTCTCTAAAAAACTCACAAACAGTAGCTAACACTTTTGAAAAGTTAGGCAAAAAATTGGCTAAGTAAAAAAATCACAAAGGTAGAATAATCAATTTGACAACTCTTTAATTTTCTACAAGTATGCTCAAAAGAGCATGACTTTGAACCATTGATTGGCCTAAGTCATAAGTCAAGTGGCAAGGACATGAAATGCATGAAAAATACAGCAAATATGATGCATGAAATGCATGATTTAAAACCTAAATGACATGAAAAAATGCTTGGCATCAATAAAATGACCTAGACCTAAATGAACTTGCATGGTATTTAATGCAACCTATGTCTAAAATGCATGAATATGCATGGCAAAACAAACCAATCCTAAACCTAAAATATGCATGGCAATAACACAAACATATGGCATGCTTAAACAAAATACTCAACCAAATATCATGAAAATGAAAACCTATCAACTACCATAACAAAAATGTACACACAAAGCATACAATATGAGGGTGGCCGAATGGTCCCATGCTTAAAATGAGCATGGCATTTTCACAAACACATGACATACTAACATGCATAGCTAAAGAATAACACTCAAATCATGCAAATATAAAGTAAAGGCATGAAAACCAATAGGCATTTTCACAAACACATGGATCACAAAATATAAAACAAAAACAAACTTAAACATTTTGAAACAAAAAATCAAAAATGCAAGACAAGTAAAATAAGCATGATAATAAGATAATAGACTCAAAAATAGAAATAAACAAGCAACCAAATTAAAACAAGCTTCATATTTATGTATTAGAAAAAGATTTAAGGCATCAAAACTTGTTAAATATCAAGAATAACATGAAATAAAAATGCAAACAGCAACTACCCAAAAAACTAGGCTATTCGGCCATATCAAAAACAAGAGGGAAAAAATTTTCAAGACCTTTTTACAAGAAAGAATGAAGAAGGAACTTAAAGAAGAATATTAAAAAAACTTATTTAAAAAGAGAAATCAAAATAAACTCACCAAAATAATAATCAAAATAGCAAATCAAGAATGAAAAATCAAAGAAAATGCAAGAGTATGGTGCTTAAAGCAACCTCTAGAATCTATATTTCAAGCTTTTTTCTCTTATAACTTTCTTTTCTTTTCTAAACTTTTCTTTTTGCCTTTCAACAATAGAGAGAAAAATAAGCCAAAACCATGAGAGAAGAAAGAGTTAATAGCTGAAAATGAAAGAGATAATGCCTCTCCCTTGTAGTGGCGGAATGGCCCTCCCTAGGCTAGGATGTTGTAATTTTTCATTCAACCAATTCTCATCCAAAGCTATTGATACAAGATGTTTAAAACATGAAATTATCACCCTTAGATTAGGCCATCCGCTATCCACAATTACAGCTGTTCAAGAATTTTAAGCCATTATCTTGACACTCTCCCACTTCATGCATTGGTCTATGTGGCTTATTTGCAAAGGCTTGATAAAAAAATAACTAACTTCCTCTTCATTGTTGGCCTTTTGATTAAAAAGCAGAAAATCTCTACCTATCCTTGGGCCTTGGCCGACGAACCCCCCTTCTTTCAGCCCATGCTTCATTTTTTTAAAAGGGAAGAAAAGCCATTTTCGGTTTCTTGGGTAAAATAACCTTTTTGCCCCCCGAACATAAATAAATGGAAAACGGGCTCCAAATTCAAATTTTATTTTTTCAATACTTTAAAAATAATAAAAAATTAAATTTTGGAAGTTTTCAAAAAATTTCGAGTCCATTTGCTATTTATTTGGATTTTTCTTCCAAAATTGCCCTTTTATGCGCCTAAACTTTACCATTTTTTAAATGAGCTCCAAATCTAGATTTTTCTTCACCAATCTCTTCCAAAAAATTTAAAAGTATGATCTGAAAGTTTTCATAATTTTTGGAACTCATTTGGTATTTTTTCGAGATTTATCTGCTTGAATTACTGCATAGGGGGCTCGGGATTTGGCCATTTTGCGAACGAAATCTGAATCCTGATTTTCTTTTTTCAATCTCTTCCAGATAATTTAAAAATGATATTTTCAATTTTTCAAAATTTTTGGAGTTCATTTGCTATTTTTTCGGGATTTATCTTCTTGAATTTTTGCATAGGAAACCAGGGATTTGGCAATTTTGCAAACGAACTCCGAATCAATATTTTCTTTTGCCAATCTCCTCGAAATGATTTAAGAATGAGAGTTGCAATTTTTCAGAATTTTTGGAGTTCATTTGCTATTTTTCCCAAATTTTCCAATTTTGCCTTTTTACCTCTGAAACTTGGTTTTGCTCAAAACAAGTCCGATTTTCAGATTTTCTTGGGCTATCCTTTTTTAATCACTCCTCATCCATTAGAGGCTTTAGTCCTACCATGTTGGGCCATTTCTGTAATTCTTCCCAATTTCACCGAAATCCATCAAAAACCCTAATTCTCGTTTTTTTTTTTCGGATTGACTTTTCTTTTAGTTTTTCTTTCAAGTGGCTTCTCCATTACCCGTAGTCAGTGCTTATATTTCATTTGGAACCTTCAATTTCGACCAATTCGATCGTTTAAGCACTTTTCCCTAAATTTCTCGGATTAGGGTTTTCTTTCTACTGAATCTCTATAACCCAACTTTCGAACTCCATATCTTTCGATGTAGACCTCGGATTATCAAAATTATTTCGCCATTTTTCAATTGAACTTCAAATCTTGATTTTGAAAGTGGGTTGACTTTTTTAGTAGTTGACTTTTCGGGGTTGACTTTTTAAAGTTTGACTTTTTATGCTCGCCTTCTTAGAGTAAGTCTCGGAGTACCACCTGCAGGATGAAAATGTCTTTTTACATTCTGAAACATCAACTTAGGAAGAAAACATACCTGTTTTACTGGTCCGGTCAAAATTAGTTGTCTACAGTTATCCCTCTTTGGCTATTGCTGAGAATCAGGAATCAGACAAAGATACACAAATACTAATTTTGACCAGTTAGTGAAATCACATGTGAAGGGAAAGGAAAGGGGATTTCTTTTCTCATTTTCATTTTTTTTGTTGAAAAACAATATAAATAGACTATATTGTCCTTAAATTGAATTCCCTGACTAATCAAGGCTCGACCCGTCTTAAGGAAACGAGTTCGATTTGCAAGAGAAAAAAAAAACCTCGACGACGGTCTCGAGGGCTTAACCTGTCTTGTGCTAAGCTGTGTTTAAAATTCTGGGTATCTCATCCAGAAGCTTCGGCTATCACCACCAAAGACTTGCTCAAGCAAACGTAAAACTCTGGATATCTCCACTAGGCTTTGGCTATCCCCACCAAAGACTTGTCCAAGCAAATATAAAACTTTGGATATCTCCACCAGAGGCTTTGGTTATCACCACCAAAGGCTTGTACAAGCAAATGTAAGAACTCTGGAAACTTATGCCTAGAGGTCATAAAAATGGTGCCTGGAGGTCTTGAAAATGGTGCTTGGAGGCCTTACCCGTGATTTGAAAAAACTGTGCTGTATGCGACTTTTAAAAATGATACCCGCAGGTCTTAAAAATGCTGCCAGGAGGCCTTACCCGTGATTTGAAAAAAATGCGCTGTATGCGACTTTGAAAATGATGCCCGGAGGTCTTAAGAATGGTGCCCAGAGGCCTTACCCGTGATTTGAAAATACCTTGATGACGGTCTCAAGGCTCGACTAATTTGATAAACAGAATGAATTCGATTTAAAACAAAAGGAAATACCTCGACGGTGGTCTCAAGGCTCGACTCATTTGATAAAACAGAATGAATTCGATATAAAACAAAAGGAAATACCTCGACGGTGGTCTCAAGGCTCGACTCAATCGATAAAACAGAATTAATTCGATTTAAAAGAAAAGGAAATACCTGGACGGTGGTCTCAAGGCTTGACTCATTTGATAAAACAGAATGAATTCGATTTAAAACAAAAGAAAATACTTCAACGGTGGTCTCAAGGCTCGACTTATTTGATAAAATAGAATGAATTCGATTTAAAACAAAAGGAAATACCTTGACAGTGGTCTCAAGGCTTGACTCATTTGATAAAACATAATGAATTCTATTTAAAACAAAAGGAAATACCTCAACGGTGGTCTCAAGGCTTGACTCATATGATAAAACAGAATGAATTCGATTTAAAAACAAAAGGAAATACCTCAACGGTGGTCTCAAGGCTCGACTCATTTGATAAAACAGAATGAATTTGATTTAAAAACAAAAGGAAATACCTCAACAGTGGCCTCAAGGCTCGACTCATTTGATAAAACAGAATGAATTCGATTTAAAACAAAAGAAAATACCTCGACGGTGGTCTCAAGGCTCGACTCATTTGATAAAACAAATTGAATTAAATTTAAAACAAATGGAAATACTAAGAATGATTCTGGATTTGGTTCATTTGGAAAAAATAAATTTAACTTGAAAATGAAAGGAACATACCTCGACAGCGATCTCGAGGCTCGACTCGTTTGAAAAGCAGAACGAGTTTACTTTGGGAAAGTCCAAGTTTTCCTGATTTTTGCAATGTTAGCTAAATGCAATGATGAGAATGACATGCTTTGCAAATGCTTGTATGTTTCCTAAGAATGAATGCAATCAAATGATTGTGTCATGATTTCTAATCCATGGTTTCTTTGAGGTTCACAGATTATCCGACTTCATGACGGAGTCTTCAATTGTTCATTGATGCCCCACTTAAGGAATCCTTCACTCAAGATAACGTGTCAAACAGTCTCAGTTTCTAACTTTCGCTGAAATTCACAGATTTTTTTATTTTGTGATGAAGTCTCCAACACGTTCACTGTTTTCTTTTCTTGGTGAACTTTCCAAACTTTTCCCAAGATTAAAATCTATTCCTTAGTAATACTCTGAAATCCTTTTAAAAATTTTTATTACTAATCATCATTCAATTTAATAACAATCATAATGCATCTAAAAAATGTATGAAATAAAATATGAATCAAGCAAAAATGTCATAAAAAAGATGACAAGAATTTATTGCAAGAAATGTTTTAAAATAGTAAAAATAAATATCAAGGATATAAGAAACAAATGTAAAGTTATAGGTTGTAGATGCCCCGGATGCGGAATATCTTGGACCCCTCATTTTCAAACCATCTAAAATTTCTCTTGAATAAGCAATTTACTTGGGTAACCTTTCGGCTTCCGTAGTTACATTAGATTGAGTTGTTCCCCTATCTTCTGATTTTTAGATACTTTCTCCCCCTTTTACACGAAGCATTGATTCGAACTTTGATTTGTACCTGAGCCGCCCTTTGCAGGTTTTCAACTCAAGTGTCCTCTATTCGGTATTAAGTCGCCCTTTGCTGGTTTTCGGCTTAAACCTCTCCTTTTACATTTTTTTCATTTCCATTTTTTTTTTGTATTCTACCATGCATCTGAGAATTCTAAATGCTTCCAAGGTAAAAATATCAATTCAAAAGATGGGATGAATTCTGAGAATAACCTTTCAAATTAAATATCCATGCTTGATCAAAATGGGCTTTTAAAGCACGTAATGTAGGCCAAGGTTTAGGTTTAGAAAGAAAGGATAAAATAGGCCCAAAGTGTGTTTAGGGTGATTGGATCAAGGATCATTTCCTAAGGAGAACTCATTATTGAAACATTTGTCTCTTTTTTGGACTTTTTTTTTTGTGCTTTGTTAGCTTTCTTTTGCCACATTTTTCTATGTCTTTCTTTTTCCCATGTTTTTTTGATTATTTTTCCTCATATTTGCCCTCCAGTGTAGAGGGTGATCCCTGATCAAGGTTTAAAGAAAGAAATAAATCCTAAGGCTCAAAGGGGTGACTAAGGATAATTTTTTCTTAGTGAAAGAAATATGAAAGATGGCCATTCATCATATCAAGCATGAATATTCTCATTAAAAGGCAATCCATAGGGGAAATAGATATATAGGATTTCCATTTTTAACCTTGGAACCATTCGGATTTTTAGGCTAAATACTTCTTTAGTTCATCAGCATTCACGGGATTTCTGAAATCCTCCCCTTCCATTCTAGTTAAAATCAATGCTCCTCCAGAAAAAGCTCTTTTTACCACATAGGGTCCTTTCAAATTCGGAGCCTATTTTCCTCTCGGGTTCTTCACTATAGGGAGAATTTTCCTCAGTACCAACTCCCTCTCTCGAACTGTCTGGGATGAACTTTCTTGTTGTGGGCTCGAATCATCCTTTTCTGATACAACTGCCCGTGATGAATTGCTTTCAATCTTTTCTCCTCTATGAGATTCAACTATTCATAATGAGCTCTAACCCATTCTGCTTCCTCTAGGCCAACTTCCATCAAAACCCAAAGTGAAGGGATCTCAACTTCAATAGGTAGCAGTGCTTCTATCCAGTATACAAAAAAAAATAGCGTTGCCCCTGTAGATGTACGGACCGAAGTACGATATGCATGAAGAGCAAAAGGCAAGATCTCATGCCAATCCTTGTACACATTAGTCATCTTCTCAACAATCTTCTTGATGTTCTTGTTAGCTGCTTCTACTGACCATTCATCTTCGGACGATAAGGTGCCGAATTATGATGTGTGATCTTGAACTGAGTACACACTTCTCTCATCATCTTATTGTTCAAATTGAGAGCATTATCCGAAATAATTCTTGCTAGCAACCCGTAATGGCATATGATTTCTTTCTTAACAAATCTATATACCATCGACTTTGTTACATTCGCATAAGAAGCAGCTTCTACCCACTTTGTGAAATAATCTATGGCTACCAAGATGAAACGATGTCCATTTGAAGCTTTTGGGGTAATAGGCCCAATCATATCCATTCCCTACATTGAAAAGGGCCATGGTGCAGTCATGACATGTAATGGCGATGGTGGCACATGAATCTTATCTGCATATATCTGGAATTTATGGCACTTCTGGGAATAACTGATACAATCTCCTTCCATTATCAACCAATAATACCCTACCCTCATAATCTGCTTAGCAAGCATGTGACCATTAGCATGAGTGCCACATAACTCAATAAGACTTGGTCTATTCCTTTCTTGTAGAGAATCTCACTGTCTAGAACAAAACCCATTACTAGCCTTCTCATAGTCCTCTTGTCATTTTTTGTTGCTTGTTCTGGATACTGTTGACTCTTGATGTACTACAAGATGTCGTTATACCAAGGGAGGCCATCTGCTTCTTCTTCAATACTCAGATAGTGGGCAGGAGACTCATATATACTCATCTTTATTGGCACAAGTTCAGCCCCTTCATTCACTTTAAACATTGATGACAAAGTAGCCAGAGCATCTGCCATTCGATTTTTTTCTCGAGGAAAGTAATTGAATTCACTTCTTCAAATTCCTCCAATAAACTCAATATGAGTTATCGGTATCGGATTAGCTTTGTATCTCGGGTTTCCCATTCTTCTCGTAGCTGGTATATCACTAAGGCTGAGTCTCCAAAAACTTCCAATGCTTTGATCTTTCTGTCCACTGCAGCACGAAGGCCCATAATACACGCTTCATACTCGGCAGTATTGTTTGTACAATCAAAATCCAATCTAGCAGTGAAAAGATAATAATCTTCTTCTTGGGATATGAGGACTGCACCGATTCCATGCCCCATGGCATTAGATGCGCCATCAAAATACATTTTCCACACTTTCTTTTTCAGGGGAATCTCATCTCCTTGTGAAATATACATCAAATCTTCATGCGGGAAGTCAAAGTTCAACGACTCATAATCTTCCACTGCCCGACTTGCTAAGAATTAAGCCACTACACTGCCCTTGATATCTTTTGACTTACATATACAATGTCATATCTGACAATTAAACTTGCCATCTTACCGTCCTCCCTGACAAAGAAGGTGCTTCAAACATGTACTTTATTGGATCTAGCTTGGCAATCAACCACGTTGTATGGTACAACATGTACTGTATGAGTCTTCGAGCAGTCCAAGCTAAGGCACAACACAACTTTTCTACCGACGAATATTTCAACTCATAATCTGTGAACTTATTGCTGAGGTAGTAAACTGCCTGTTCTTTCTTTCCAGTCTCATCAAGATGCCCCAAAACACAACCCATGGATCTCTCAAATACTGATAAATATAGTATCATTGGTCTATCTAAAATAGGTGGCATTAATACTGGTGGATTGGATAGATAATGTTTAACCTTTTCAAATGCAATTTGACAACCTTCATACCATTCTCCTGGATCACGTTTTCGAAGTAACTTAAATATTGGATCACATTTGTCAGTTAACTGAGAAATAAGCCGAGCAATGTAATGCAATCTCCCCAGAAAGCCTTTTACTTCCTTTTGAGTACGAGGTGGTGGCAAATTCTGAATGGCCTTTACTTTATCCGGGTCAATCTCAATTTCTTTTTTGCTGAAGACAAAACCCAGCAATTTCCCCAAGGTGACTCCAAAAATGTATTTTGTCGGATTTAGCTTGAGTCTAAACTTCCTTAGTCATTCGAAGAGCTTTTTAAGATTTACAATATGCTCCTCTTCTCTTTGTGACTTTGTGATCATATCATCAACATATACCTCAATTCCCTTATGCATCATATCATGAAACAAGGTCACCATGGCTCTCTAATATGTTGCCCAGCATTCTTCAACCCAAATGGCATTACCTTGTAGCAGAAGGTTCCCCATATTGTAACAAATGTGGTTTTCTCCATATCTTCCGGTGTCATCTTAATCTAATTGTATCGTGAGAATCTGTCCATGAAAAAAAATAAAGAACTCTTTGCCGTATTATCCACCAGAGTATCAATATGGGGAAAAGGAAAATTATCTTTAGCGCTGACCTTGTTCAAATCTCTGTAATCAACGCACATCCGCACCTTGCCATCCTTCTTTGGTACTGGAATAATATTTTCCACCCATTCTGGATATTTTGCCACCTCTAAGAATCCAGCATCAAATTGCTTCTTCACCTTCTCTTTTATCTTTAACAGCATGTTCGACCTCATTCTTCTCAACTTTTACTGAATTGGTTTGCATTCTGGCCTTAAAGGGAGCTTATGAATCACAATATCCGGATCCAGCCCTGGCATGTCTTGGTAAGACAATGCAAATACATCCACATATTATTGAAGCAAGGCTATCAATTCACCCTTTATTCATGATGGCAATGAAGTTCCGATTTTGACTTCCTTTATCTCTTCACCATCTCCGAGATTTATCATTTCCAATAATTCCTTATGAGGAAGTACTTGTTTCTCCTCTTGTTCTATTTTTCTTAATAAATCTGGAGGTAGACCATAATCCTCAGTATCTTCGTTAGCCTCAAAATCACCCGTGCAAATGGATCTTTCAAAATCAATTTCAGAATTACTGACAGAAAGGTCCTCATATTTTGCATACGTACACCTGTAAATAAGTGGAGAAGAAACAATATAGGAAAATATATATAATGAAAACAAAATAAATAGCAAAAATGAAAGAATATGGACATATCAATATGAATAAAATGCATTGTGCTTGTCATTTATTGAATGAAAATGTTTAAACAAAAAGCCCATTACAAAAAAAATTCTTAATGTCTCTGGGTAAAGATAATTAAGATTGTTTTTTAAAGTATTAGGTTGGAATAGACTTAAAAACTATGGGCACTCAGTCGCACTCCAATTGGTCAGTTTATATCCTGGTGGACAAGGTCGCACCATCCAATTCGTACTGTCACTTTCTATCCCTTTTTTTCCCAGTCATGCAAATTACCGTATCCTGAATCTGCCCCCCTTTATTCACATGGAATTTTTCAAAAGCTTGCTCGATCATTATGAGTACATCCTCTGAATTCTTTTCTCCGAATAGAAAACCAGCAGAGCAGAAGTTGTGAAAGATTGGTGGGAAAGTCATGGGTTCTCATTTAATATCCATACCCGTGAGACGGGCCATCCTCCTTTGTCGGTTCCTTTCAACTTGTTTCCTCCTCTCATGGGCCTTCGAAAGATACCCTAAGCCAAACCAGTCTTTCTTTCCCACTGCTTCCATTGCTTGAGCCATCCCTTACCTTTTCCAGCCCTACAGCCCTTTCCAACTGTGGTTCTTACTCCCAACATTGTGTTCTTGGACAATCTTGGTTTTGGAATTTTTCATCCTTTAGCGACGAAAATCGAATTTACGAATTCCAAAGACAGAAAAGAACATTCTACGACATCTTCATTGGGTTAAACACAAGGAGATTCAGTAGATACGGAGGCTATTATATCTTCTTCTCTTGATACAGTGACCAGACGGCCCTCCATCGCAAATTTCAGCTTTTGGTGGAGAGACGAGGGTACAGCCCCTGCTGAATGTATCCATGGCCTTTCCAACAAGCAATTATAGGATGGATTAATATTCATGACCTGGAAGTTCACCGTATAAGTGCATGTGCCTATCTCACCGTATAGGTGCATAGGCCTATCTCCAGAGGAACCTCAATAGTTCCCATTACCTTTCTCCTGGTACCATCGAAAGCCCTGACTACTGTGCAACTCGGTAACATATAAGACATATTAACTAGCAACTTAGACAGGGTTGCCAAGGGATTACATTTAATGAAAAACTATTATCCAGAAGCACCCTTGGTAGTATATGCCCCTTGTAGGTGGTTGTTATGTGAAGAGCCTTTGTGGACCCAATATCGTTGGATGGTATCTCATCATAACTGAAATATATATATGGTTGTCTGCCGCAATGTTTCCCACTAGCTTGTCTAACTTTTCTACTGGTATGTTGTTAGCCATGTATGCCTGATTCAACACTCTCAACAGGGCATTTCTGTATGGCTTCGAGTTTAATAGCAGAGATAAGATGGAGATTCTTGCTGGCTGACGCTACAATTGCTCAACCACACTATGCTCACTATGTTTTATGAACTTTAAAAACTCGCAGGCCTCCTTCTCGTTTACCGGCTCTTTTATCCTATTTACTAGGGCTGATCCATTCTCTGCTTCTTTTGACAAATCCATCTCAATATGGATTGGTTCAACTGCTTTTTTTCCCTTTGTCCACTCCTCCATCCTTTCTTGTTGATCCCTGTTCAACAACCTCAGGGGCATAACATCTTCCACTTCGTGTTAAGTGCCGCACACCTGTAATATCTTGCTAACTTGAAGACCCGGGCATAACCATGCTGTAGTCATATTTCCATGGTATAGTTTTCTTTTCCTTGTATGAAAAGGAAGAAGGCAAATCTATTATGAGCTTAGGCGCAATTTCCTCAACAATAGGAGTAGTCTTCTTTGGTTTATCACAATAGATTATCAAAGGTCTTCCTATTCCATAGCCAGCTGCATTCTCAATCACCTTTACTTTCTCCTCTGTCTCCTCGTAAAATTGGGCCTCTCCATAATCCATCATCTTTTGGATTTTAGCTAGAAAGTCCCCATAGTCCTGTATGATATGACTTGAACATTTATGGGACGGGCACCAATTCTGCACCCTTTTTGCAACCATTTTTAAAATGTCTGCATCCTCCACCATTCCTGCCTTAACCATCTCGACCCATACTGTTAACACTGGAGTCTTGACTTCCTTGGCATCCCTTTTTAACCATCTAACTTCCCCTGTCAATACTGTATTTATCCGATTCTCAGCAGGATCGGGCAATAGGTTTCCTGCTACATTCGGCCCATTTTTTGACCCAAACTTCACAACTCCGATATTGATTAAACTTTGGACATTTTTTTTAAGGCAATGCAAGTTTCCTTTGAGTGCCCCTGAATTCCTGCATGATATGCGCAGTTGGTATTTGCATTGTACCACCTTGGGTATGGTGGGGTCAAAGGTTTAAGATATACGGGCGACAAGTTGGCCTTGTTGTAGTTTAGGATATAGCTCACCATAGGTGGTAGGAAAGGGATCAAACTGGGTTTTTGATCGTTCCTTGGTGAACGATAGTCATTGCACGCGGGACCTTGAGTGTTTGGGATAGTGTTTCGAGAAAAGGTTATCTGTGGGGATATACTAGTTGGAAACGGCTGTTGTGATATATTGGTATAGGGGAATGGATTTTGGGTAAGTTGGTTTACATTGGGGTAGTAAGGATTATACCCCGGGTAAGGTGTGTAAGGAGTCGGAGGTGCATAAGATATAGTAGAAATATAAGGCCCCGGAGGTGTGTATGGTGTAGGAGGTGTATAAGGGTATTGATCGAAACTGACTGCATGTGTCTCCTCCTTCTTTTTTGCAGAAAAAACTCTCTTCGGGGTAGTAGACTCACACCCTTCCATTTTTCCTTTCTTAATGGCAGACTCTATCATCTCCCCAGATATCACCATATCTGCAAAGTCCTTGGTGGCACTTCACAGCAATTTATCATAATAAGGTGCTTTCAAGGTATTGATGATAAGCACTATAGTTTCTTTGTTGGTTAAAGGGGGTTGCACTTGTGTAGCGATGTCTCTCCATCTCTGAGAATATTCTTTAAAGCTTTTAGCAGCTTTCTTTTCAATGTCTTGCAGAGTTAGACGGTCTGACACCATGTCTGTCACATGCTTGTATTGTTCCATGAAAGCTTTGCCTAGATCAATCCAGGAACGGATTATTATACGGGTAAGCTGGTTATACCACCGAGTTACGGACCCTATCAAGCTATCTTGGAAACAGTGGATGAGAAATTTTTCGTCTTCATCATGTCCGGCCATCTTTCGGTAATACATGGTCAGATGTGCTGATGGGTTAGTAGTTCCATTATATTTTTCAAAGTCTGGTACTTTGAACTTTGGAGGAATCACTAGACCGTGCACTAAACTCATCACTTTGGCATCTAGACTGCCGAATAGCTCCGCTCCTTCAACTGCCCTCAATCTTTCCTCCAGAAGCTGATATTTTTTCTGGGATTCTACCGTTTCAACCCTCTTCAGTTCAGTCATCTTTGCCCTTTCCTTTTCGGCTAATTCCTCAAAGTCTGGAACATCCACATGAATTGGATCAACCCTAATATTACCCATTTTAGGATCAAAATTTTGTGCTTCGGCCGCTGGTTGGATGTAAATATAGGATGCTGCCCCAGTCGGAAGTTCATTTCCCACAGGTTGGGATGTCTGGTCATTCTTTAGTACCAACTCTGGTCGGTCTTCCTGGTTTACTGCCCCCATTTTTGTAACTGAATTTTCTACTGGCCATTTCTGCCTCATCATGGTGCTCATCATCTCCATGAGTTTGGTCATTTGTTCCCGTGACTCCTCTTGAGACTTAGCCAACTGTTCCTACAATTCTTTTTGAATTCTTTCCATCTTTCAATTCTAGCAAGCTGATCGTTCTCCATAGCTCTTGCTTGAGATCGAGTATTGCAGGGGTATCGAAAGTCTGAATCTTTCTGAGTGCGACCAATTGTACTTTTAGTTTTAAAAACCATGGATTAGAAATTATTGACACATTTTTTTATTTTATTTCATAAAAATGAATGAATGAATAAATGCCTAAATGTTAATGAATGAATAAGTAAATGACTAAATGTATGAATATGAATGAATAATTATAAAGAATAAATGAATGAACAAATAAATAAATGACTAAGTGTATGAATAATCTATAAAGAATAAATGAATGAATGATTATAAATATAAATAAATGAATGAACAAACAAAATATATAAAGGAAAGAACAAATGAATGATGAATGCATTTAAAAGTATTGGCCCTGGGATAATTCCAACCAAACGGTCTTTCATTGATTTCTTGGAACTAAATACATCAAAGAAAAAAAGATCACTGTTTAAGACAATTTGATAATGTGTCTATCCTAATTTAAAAATGCTATTACAAAACACCGGTCCTATAGTAACTCCATCGGATCTTAGACCTTTTTCACTATTCTTTTTTGATTACATTGCTCTTCAATCTGACCCCTACTTGTTCACGGCCCTTTGACATGTCAGCAGAAACATCACCGTGTAATTTTTCCTTAGCTTGTTTCTCCAGTTGATTGGCTCGGGCTTCCTCATGCTTTTCTCTCTCTGTCTAATAGTTCTTCTCCTTCTTGAGGTTTTTGACTTCTTGCTCCCATTCCTCGGAAGTCTTGAGAGTCCCCTCGAATCTGAGCTCGAAGCGGTACCTTTTGTTCTCCAAGTGTAATTCCTGAAGATCTCTTTTAGCAATGTTCCTTTCTCTCTTAATCTTTTCTTTTTCTCTTTCTCGAGCTGATTCCCTATTTTTCATATCCTCAAGCTCTTTTTGCAATCGGGCAATTTACTTGTTCATTTGGGCCTTTCTTTTTTGAATTCTGCCCTTGCAATTTCTAACTCCAATGGCGTTTCCTTGGGTGGCGAACTCAAGAGCTGAACTTCTTCCCTATTTGATGTCAACAACCTATCATTAACCCTCAATTCCCACCATGTCAGGTAATCAGGTGTGACGATACCGGCATATCTAGCTACCTCCACCCGATGAGTTTCCTTCCATGCTACTACAATCTCACGTACCTTTCTCGAATATCCATATTCTCCATAAGCAAATTCTAAATTACTAAGGTAATGGGTCATAGGAGTAAACTGTCGGGATTCCGATTGTCTTAGTACCAGCAGTGGTGCATAGCTCACTCCTCCCCATACTCCCAATAATGGAATAGAAGCTTTATCTTCGCACTTGTACAATGTCGGCATAGGAGCTATCCATGGAGCTCTCCAAATTATCATCTCAGCCCTGATATTCCGGAATATGTTGATCCATTGTTCCTCAGTCCTATTTTCAAGCCAATCTCTCTTAAAAAATTCACCAATTGGTGTAAAAGACTTCCAATACGAGCGAAGAGGGAAATTCTCCTGTTTAAAAAAATGGCGCTGAACCCATATGTAAAGGAGTTGTATACAACCTATAAAATGTCATTTTCCTTCCTGTCTATAGAAATTCAGGGATTGGATTGTTTCTGCTATAATTAACGGGGCTGGGTTTATCCTCTGTTCAAGCCTCTCAAAAATATCAAATATCGCCACATCCACATACCCTAATGTCTTTGGGAAGATAACTAAACCATAGATAGCCAAAGCAAAAATATTCCTAAATCTCTCCTTACTTGAATGGCTATGGATTAAGGTTCGTAAAATATCCCATGATATACAGTAGCTTACCCATTTTCAGACAACATGGCTTTCGACCCAATTTCTTTTCACTCTCAGAATTTTAGACACCTTTTTCTTGAAACTCGGCATCTTTATATCCTTCAAATAAATATGGTCGGGAATAACGTTCTCAATATGCAGCAAGGTCGAATATTCCTTTATGGTTGGAGTCATATCCTCTCGGTTGAAGGTAAAACACCGATACGCGGGATTCTAGAATTGCACCACACCTTAGATCACCTCACTACTGACCTTAGCCTAAACTAACAGTGTTATGTCCCCATACGTCTGAGTGAAGGCTTCTTTTTCTGGTATGTTCCATTGATTCCATATATCCATCAATTCTCGGAGATCATTTTTCCTGATAGTTAGATCAACCTCAGCTAGCAATGCTGACACATATCCCATCTTCAAACAATCCCCATTATCCTGCTGATCTTTCTCGGACTGTTTCCTAACCTCTAAATGCTTCTCGACCACTGAGACATTTTGACCTTCCATGGAAGCCCTTTTGGTTGAATATTATCCCGAGACCAAAAACCTTCTATGTGCAAAAAGAATGATGACAAGATTGCAACAAAAAAAAAACAAAAAACAAAAAACAACAACAAAAAGAAAATGAATTAGTAATGGGAATAAATTCGAATAATACAAAAAAAAAACATATAATTCAAAATAATAATTATCCCTGAGGATGCCAACAAAAGTTCGGCATTATAACACCCCTGGGACAAAATACCAACACTTATTACGGGCGTTGTGATGTACGTTCATCATTGTCCGATTTTCAAAAATAAACTTATTCGAAAAGTAGAATAGAAGGTAAAAAGATTGGAAATATTCCTTCATGTGTTCTTAACTTCGGGATATCTAATTGGAAATCTGGCATGGCTTCACCTAGGTTTACTATATGAAGGTAAATTAGTTCTAAAAGCCCCGAATTGTTCCTCACTGTCGCCGATGAAGGCTAGTAAGGCACCCCGATAAAAGCGGGTTCAATTCGTTAGAGTCTATTTCCCTAGCCCATGCGGATTGTAAACCACGAAGGCTTAGTTACTTTGCTCCTACCAAAAAGGACGAAACCTGGGTATAGGTTTACAATCCGCATGGGCTAAAAAGTTAGTTTACAATCTGCATTAAAGAAAAATAATTCCATTTTTAGTTTACAATATGAATATGTATTTAAATTTAGTATTACAAACCTGGAAAATATTTAAATACGGTACATTATTAATCATGTGTTATCTCAAGTCTTGATAAAAAGTTAGTTTTAAATTTAGTATTTCAAGTTAATTCCCAATTTAAAGAAAAATAATTCCATTTTTAATTGAAAATGATCCGAAATTTATAAATTCAAAATATTCCTATATTCCCCAACAAATGTGGCAAAATATAGAAATTTTCATTAGTTTGAAAAACTTCCCGAATCATTCTTATTTTAAAGAAGATATTCCGTTATTAATGATAATTGATGATATCCTTCCCAGCAAACCCGACAGAATTGAAAATCATTACCTTTTTCAAAATATTTTAAAAAATATGAATATGAATATGTATGATATAAATAAAATGACATAGCAAAGTCTAAATAATATAATGCAACCTAAATATTATGACATAATTTAAATGTCTTAGCATATTCTAAATGAAACGAAATATCCTAAGTTATATGATAAATTGTAAATGAAATAAAATATCCTAAGTGACATAATATATTCTAAATGAAATGAAATGACCTAGGTAACATAATATATTCTACATGAAAGGAAATGACCTAGGTAACATAATATATTCTATATGAAATGAAATAATTTAAATGACATGGCAAATATAAATGATATGGCATATAATCTAAATGACATGAAACATAAAATAATGCTATCATATAATATGCATGAAAATAAAAATAATAATAATATGCATGGAAATAAAATAAAAATAATAATGCATGAACATAGTATATGCTAAATAATATGACAAAAATAACTAAATAAAAATCATAGGATATCATGAAATATTCAAAACCATAGAACAATTAATATAATATCAAAAATTTAAATAATAAATAATAACAACACCATGAAAATTAAACATAGCAAATGAGAATGTATTTTTTCCTTTAGTTAAGAAAACCCTATATCTAAAAAGATATCCGGCTACCTTAGGAAAATATATCAAATTAAAACCAAAATACTTTGTGATTGTTTGAAAACAATTTTGAAAAGCTTAGATTAAAAATAAAATAAAAAACCTAGCTAAACCATTTCTAAATGGCTTTAATTTCCTAAGTTTAAAATCTCGGACTTGACCACCCTTAACCCGAGACTTAAAAAATCATTTTTAGAGTTTAAAAAGGATTAGAAACTACCCTAAGTTAGTAGCTAAACTTCCTAATCAGCCCCTTCTATGTAACTTAACCAAAACAGAAAATGGTTTTCCTTCAAATTCAATTCTGCCTCCACTGTCCAGTTTTAAAGCACGATTTTTTACCCTATTTTTAAAAATTCAAAAAAATCTAAAAAAATACTGGAGACTCAGGAGACGTAAAACTACACGGATAAAAATCTGCTTAATTTTTTGATTAAAGATAACTGCTCAGAAAAATCAGAAAAATATTAATACTCGGTGAAAAAACTGTTTTGCCAAAACACATTCTTTTGCCTTTGATAAAATCATTTAAAAATCAAAGTAAAAATATTAGAGACTCTCTAAAAGACTCACAAATAGTAGCTAACACTTTTGAAAAGTTAGGCAAAAAATTGGCTAGGTAAAAAAATCACAAAGGTAGAATAATCAATCTGACAACTCTTTAATTTTCCACAAGTATGCTCAAGAGAGCATGACTTTGAATCATTGATTGGCCTAAGTCATAAGTCAAGTGGCAAGGACATGAAATGCATGAAAAATACAACAAATATGATGCATGAAATGCATGTTTTTAAACCTAAATGACATGAAAAAATGCATGGCATCAATAAAATGACCTAGACCTAAATGAACTTGCATGGCATTTAATGCAACCTAGGTCTAAAATGCTTGAATAAGTGATGGAGACTCAATTGAGATTTGTAAACCCAAGTGCAGGTTATGTTCAAGTAATAAATTCTCGGGTGTCCGAGGTCGAACCACAGGGAAGCGTATTAGTAAGTATAAGTTTATAAATATATAAGAAAAAGAAAGTAAACAAGATATTAGGGAATCAACAACAAGATAAGATAAACAAGATATTAGAGAACAAAATAAACAAAATAACATAAAAGAAATTAAACAAGATATAAAAAACAATAAGAAAAGATGTTGAGGTTAGAGAATCCACTCTTGGTGTTATGCTAAGATTAATCTTGTTTTATTACACATTTGAAATTCACACATAAGGGAGGTTCCAATCGGAAGGTTTAGCAATTCAGTCCAAATTGTCCAACGTCCATAGCATATGATATTATGTTCATTTGGTGTCCTCAAAACTCACAAAAAGAGTCCAAGCATTCCTTATGCCAAGGTATATGTCTACAACAAATCAAGGTTATGAAACCAAGCATTTACTGTGCCATTTTCATTGTCAATAATGAATCAAGATCCCTACTTTGCAAGTATGATTTTAAACCAAAAGAAAATATTATCTATACTAGTGTTTATAAATGATGATTCATTTTAGCTCATGTTTAAGAGACTAACCTTAGCATTTACCAAAAGCTTCACCTCATCACCTCAACAATATGATTAGCAACACATACTAGATATGAATGAAATGAAAAGAAATGTAAGAAGAATAAGTAAATAAAAAAAAAAAGAAAACTAGAGAAAAGAAAGAAGAAGAAAACTTAGAGAATTTTATTACAATGGCTAATATCCTACCAATGTACATAATTACAATCAGCCAAGGCCCTCTATTTATACACATTTTGGAGAGCTAAATGACAAGAGACAAGCTTTATAAATTTCAAAGGTAGGTATAATAGGTGGGTGCATTTTTCTAACAATTTTCGTCATATTGTATGACAATTCTGATCAGCCAGCTTGATGGTTGCTTTTGTCAATGTTGGAGGCTTGGTCTGATCAAATGGTATTCTAGAAAAATATTCCCCTATCAGTTTGTGATCCATAGCCGTTGGAATCAGCTCATTTTCTCATGTGTATCAGATGATATGGTCAAAATACCAAAACTGGTCAGAACAGACGGCATTGCACATCAGCCAACTTGATACCACATTTCGCTAGGGAAAACGACTCCGTTTCAAGAAGTGTAAAGCATGAAAAAGATAAATATGCCTATTAACTTTACACTGTAAAAATTTCAGCCTTAATGCTTCAGTGAAACTCCAGATATAGCTGATATGGAAAAAGGTATCGGAACTGGAACTGAACTGGATTTGCCCTTAATTCTTGATTTAACCTAGTAATCTGAAATCACTCAAAGAAACTCGTGAAAAACACCAAATTACATAAAAATATAAAAGATCATAAACACAATTAGACTAAGCAATAATAACTCGTATTTGACACAAAACAATAATAAAACATAACTAAAAACTATATAATTATACGAGTTATCACACCCCCACACTTAGATTGTTGCTAGTCCCTAGCAACGACTCAATCCTAGAAAAAAAATAAACAGGAAAACAAGTTAAAGGGATCTCAAGCAAACAAGCAAGATCAAGCGTAAGAATTGGCAAGGCATCTAATTAAGTATCATTGGCATATTAAGTTCGAGTAAAGGGTCAATGAGATTAAAATTGAAGGCATTACCGTACGATTGAGGAACTTCCTTCTTGGCGAGACTTTAGCTAGCAATGGAGGACTAGGCAAACTATAGCTTCATAAGTACACATGCTAAGATCCTTGTCACCGCAGTTCACAAGTGAACTCGACAAATCTGATCGGTACAGAGATGAATCTGAGGCTTATGGACAAGTGAGGGGTGGAATGTTCAAACATAATCTGAGTTTTATCACAAGTTAAGCTCAAGAAATAAAATAATAATGTGATCAATCCTCTCAAAATATTTCCATTCTCACTCATCCTTAGTCCTATGTTCAACATTAATATTTTGAAAAGAAAACAAAAAGCAAGAAAAGACTCGATCCAAAGAAAATAGAAAAGTAAAAACCTCTTTATAATGAAGAACCTCGAATCTTGAATTCTGATTTTTTTTAAGCACAAGTGATTTTCTTTTGATTTGTGCCCTTATTGGGACATCTTTTATGCACAATCACATCTATTCATAATCATCATTCTTGTTTTTTTTTTTTTTTTCAGAAATCACATTGGATTCCATACTTTCTTTTTCTTTCTTTTCTTTCAATTGATCAAACAAGACAGATTTTCATCAACCCTTTTTTTCAGCATCTTTTTCTCAACTCATCACAACATTGTTTTGGCATCAATAAGTTCGAAGTTCACGACTCTAAAAACAGTCACTCATTCTAACTACCCTCTTTTGCATTATTCCCATTTTTTTTTTCAGATTTCAAAAGATAACAAAATAAACAAGAAGGAAACACACAATCCCAAACCCAATGATCACAAATATTATCATAAAAGTATAAAGAGGGAATGGGGGTCGGAATCGTATCCGTTCACTTTGGCATAATTTCTGGAGTTCATATCTAGTGATCCAACCCGAAGGTTTACAACCTATGGGCTCCTAATGTAAGGGGGCAAAGATAAGGGGCTTTCTGGATAGTGACTTTGTTCTAAGATCAGATGATGTATAGATGCAAGCATCTATGTGATGACCTAAATCTGCATGTGGAATGAAGAGAAAAAGTAAACTTACTATGTCTTCCCAGTTTTCCGTGGCTTTCCAAAGCCTCACCATGAATTCACATTCCAACAAAAATCGAACCGATCTGCCAAAAACAATCTCAAAGACATTTGATCATCAAAAATATTCAATTTTCAGAAAACCAAATTGAAAATAACCTAGATAACTTAATCAAAGCCTTTGTAACTCTATTGCTTTATCCACATGCTTGCCAATATTATACTAATACTAAAAAAAAAAAAATTACATACACGAAAGTAGTAAAAACATGCAGATAATAAACGGACCAGATAGTGTTTTTTTTTTTTTTTTTGAAAAGATTAAATCAAAATGACAAGGTATGTCTCAAGTCTTCCTTACTCAGACCTTGTTCAGAATGAATACTTCTAAATGGCTTAAAACACAACAATTTTTTTTTTTTTTTTTACAAATTAGCAAAATATGTCCCTTACCCCCTACTAAAATATGACATTGTCCCCAATGTCAAATTTTAAAGGTAGAATTTAGGAGATATTACCTACAGAGGTTGCTAACCACTTATTATAACTGAGACACAACAAACAAAATGTTAGATAATGTCACAAAGACAAAGTGCAATCCACTCCTTGCTTGTCTATATCTCTTTTTCTTTTTCCGAGCGTTTGCGAAACAACCGTAGCAGGTAAATACTCATAAGCTTGGAGCTTTTTGAGTAAATCTTGAATGGTTGTAGCAGAAATTATGGTTCTACTTGCCTCTGAAAACATGAATCCATTTTCCACAGCATTATCTAAATATGAAAGCAAATTACTAAAATAACCATTAATATTAAGCAAACCAATGGGTTTCTTATTTGTGACCAAAGATGTCCAATAAGCCACGCAAGCTATTTCTTCCAATGTACCCAGACCTCCTGGTAAAGCAATGAATGCATCGGCAGAATGGTACATGATTGTCATCCGTTCAGGGATACTCCAGACTTGTATTTCCTTACCCAAGGTAGGTCCACAAAAATCTGTGAATAGTTTTGGCACGATTCCTAGAACTGGACTTCCTCCGGCGTGTGCTGCTGTAGCGACTGCTCCCATTAAACCCGTACTACCGCCTCCATAAATCAACTGGATCTTTTGTTGGGCAAGTATTACTCCAACTCTTATGGCTTCATCAGGGAAAATTTTATTTTTCCCTGGATAAGCACCTCCAAAGACACAAATTTTTTCGATGCGCTGGGACGAAGTACTTTCCATTTTTTTTTCGAGTGCCTGAAAGAGAATGAGTACATGGTGTAATATATAGAGGACTGAGTAGTGAATCAGACAAGAGTAATAATGTCGCCGAAAGTGTATTTGACCTGTCAGAAGAAAATGTTAACCTAACAAAAGATTTTTTCGTGATTTCAGGAAGAAAATCAAAAAGAGAAGAAAAATCAACCGTAAAAGACCAATACAAAAAAACGAGAATAATTACACAAATCGAACAACACGTAAATTAAACCGAAATGAAGTTATTGCAAATCAAACCAAAAGCTGAGAAGTCATTTATTGTAGTTGTGATTGTGGCTCACATCTTCCTCTGGTTTTACGTCCAGAAACGGCTTAAACGCCTTCTATGAGTCGAGGATATGCTTCCCATCCAGTTTTCTTACAAGCTGGCAAACAGGGTATTTTAACATCAGATTCCCAAGATGTTGCCATTCCCTTTGGAATTGCGGCCATAAATCAAGAATTTCTCTTTGTACGTCTCCACTAGGATGCGTTTCAAGAGAAAGTTGGATATTACCATTTGCTATCAGAGATAGGATAAATGATTCCATTATCAAGAAGTTTAATGACTTCATTTCTCACTACTTCTTTCATATTAGGATTAAGCCTTCGTTGCATTTGTCTAGAGGGTTTAGCATTTTCCTCTAAATAAATATTATGTGTGCAGATTAATGGGCTTATTCCCTTTATGTCAGCTAAGGTCCATCCTAATGCATTTTTGTGCATTTTCAAAAGTTGTAACAACTTACCTTCTTGTAGTTCATCAAGATGTGAAGAAATTATGACTGGAAAAGTTTCATTCTCACCCAAAAATGAATATTTTAGCTCGGATGGCAATGGTTTTAAATCCAGCTTGGGTGGTCCAATAGTTGATGGTACAGTGACATTTGTGAGTGATGGAAGTTTCTCAAACTTTTGTTTCCAACAATGCTTATCCTGAAAAGAATTTAACAAAGAATCAGTGTGTGAAATTTCTGAAGCATTATCAAACTCACATTCAATTAAATAAGCTTCTAAAGGATCATGGAATGTGGTAGTGGTGAGATGTTCATGAACAAGTTCTTCAATGAAATCCACTTCATGTACTTCTGAATGATCACCAGGTTGCTTGCAAATGTTGAACACATTTAATTCTAAAGTCATATTTCCAAAAGAAATGTTCAAAATACCATTCCTGCAATTTATCAGAGCATTAGAAGTTGCAAGAAATGGACGGCCTAATATAACAAGAATTTGAACATTTGGATTTGAAACAGGATGTGTGTCCAAAACAATAAAATCAACAGGGAAGTAAAAATTATCAATTTGAACCAAAACATCTTCAACTATCCCTCGAGGAATTTTTACAGAACGATCAGCTAGTTGAAGTGTAACAGGTGTTTCCTTGAGTTCACCTAAACCTAAATGTTGATAAACAGAAAAAGGCAAAAGATTAACACTAGCACCAAGATCAAGCAATGCACGTTCTATTCTAGTGTTTCCAATGATGCATGAGATTGTTGGACATCCAGGATCTTTGAATTTTGGTGGAGTAAGGTGTTGAATGATTGAGCTCACACTTTCCGTCAGAAATGCTTTCTTTTGTACATTATGTTTCTTTTAACTGTGCACATGTCCTTCAAAAATTTAGCATAAGATGGAACTTGTTTGATTGCATCCAATAAAGGAATGTTAATCTTAACTTGTTTGAAAAGTTCATAAATTTCTGCATTTTGATTCAAATTCTTTATTGTTTGCAACCTTTGAGGAAAAGGAGCAGGATGCATACCTTTTTCTTTGTCCAAATTTTCAAGAAGTTCAGACTTACCATCATCCTTACCATTACTTTTCGGAGGGGAAGGAGGATCTTGGTCTTTTGATGGAATGTTTTTGTCAATTGCCTTTCCACTTCGAAGAGTTGTGATAGAACTGGCATTTTCCTGTTGAGTTTCATTGGAGCAAGAAACATGACATTGAGTAGAAGGGTTAGGCTGAGGTTGAGCAGGAAACTTACCTTTTTCTTGAGTGTGTAATGAAGCTGTCAATGTGGACAAGATGTTTTTGATCTCATTGATGTCCTGTGAAGTTTGGTTATTCACATTTGCTTGTGTTTGCATGAATGATTGCAATGTCTCTTCCAAGGTTTGTACACATGAAGGTTGATAGGAAAAAGTGTTGCCCGGCTTTTGAGATTGTGGTACCTGAACATGATTATTATTCCGCCAACTGAAGTTGGGATGATTTTTCCATTCAGGGTTATACGTTTCAGAGTAAGGAGAAGGAAAAGGCTTTTTAAATGTGTTTATGGAATTTACTTGATCATGCAACGCTTCTTTAAGAATGGGAATGTTTGGACATTCAGAAGTGGGGTGTCCCATGATTTCACAAATTCCACAACTTTCTTCATTTTTAACCGTTTTGACTTCTTTTACTTCTCTAAGTTCCATGGCTTCAATCTTTCTAGCCAAATTAGCTACTTTAGCTTTTATCTCATCTTCTTGACTAAAATGATATTTACCTCTGTTAGAAACAAGATTAGATCTATTGGAACTCTCAGAGGAATTATCTGTGTGCCAGGCTTGAGAGTTATCTGCCAAATGGTCTAGGTAGTCAAAGGCTTCTTCAGGTTCTTTTTCTAGAAACTCACCGTTACACATTGTTTCAACAAATTGTTTAGTTTCGGGAGTTAAACTTTCATAAAAGAAACTAATAAGACGCCATTTTTCAAAACCATGACGTGGACAAGAACTTAACAAATCTTTAAAACGCTCCCAGCACTGAAAAAATGCTTCATTTTGATTTTGATTGAAATTTTGAATCTGTCTTTTCAAAGCAGTAGTTTTATGTGCTGGGAAAATTTTCTTTAGAAACTCAGTTTGTAATTCTTGCCATGTGCCAATTGACCTTGGTTTTAAATTATGAAGCCAAATTTTTGCTTTATCTTTTAAAGAAAAAGGAAATAATTTTAGCTTCACAATTTCATTTGTACATTGTTGCATTAAAGGTGACACATACATCTTCGAAGTCTTTTAGAAACGAGTAAGCACTTTCCGATTCTAACCCATGGAAATTTGGAAGTAAAGCTATCATACCTGGTTTAAAACGAAAGTTGTTTGCATTGAGAGGAAAAATAAAACAAGAGGGTGATGAGCTTCGAGTTGGTTGCAAGTAGTCACGCATGGTGCGTACTTGTCTGTTCTCACCTTCAGCATGAACACTTTCATTGTCAGCCATGGTAGGAGTTGTATTAGAAAGATTACCTGAAAAAGTTTCACAATAAAATCTAACTAAACGACGAGATCTAAAATCACGTCGCCAAACAAGCATAAAACAAAGTTAATATACAGATAATATATTTATATAAATATAAACTTTACAATATAAATATAAATATATAGAAAATTAGGCGGTATAACCAGCCAATAAAAATAAATATACTTATAAACTTATATACTTAGTATTGCCTCCCCGGCAACGGCGCCAAAAACTTGATGGAGACTCAATTAAGAGTTGTAAACCCAAGTGCAGGTTATGTTCAAGTAATAAATTCTCGGGTGTCCGAGGTCGAACCACAGGGAAGCGTATTAGTAAGTATAAGTTTATAAATATATAAGAAAAAGAAAGTAAACAAGATATTAGGGAATCAACAACAAGATAAGATAAACAAGATATTAGAGAACAAAATAAACAAAATAACATAAAAGAAATTAAACAAGATATAAAAAACAATAAGAAAAGATGTTGAGGTTAGAGAATCCACTCTTGGTGTTATGCTAAGATTAATCTTGTTTTATTACACAATTGAAATTCACACATAAGGGAGGTTCCAATCGGAAGGTTTAGCAATTCAGTCCAAATTGTCCAACGTCCATAGCATATGATATTATGTTCATTTGGTGTCCTCAAAACTCACAAAAAGAGTCCAAGCATTCCTTATGCCAAGGTATATGTCTACAACAAATCAAGGTTATGAAACCAAGCATTTACTGTGCCATTTTCATTGTCAATAATGAATCAAGATCCCTACTTTGCAAGTATGATTTTAAACCAAAAGAAAATATTATCTATACTAGTGTTTATAAATGATGATTCATTTTAGCTCATGTTTAAGAGACTAACCTTAGCATTTACCAAAAGCTTTACCTCATCACCTCAACAATATGATTAGCAACACATACTAGATATGAATGAAATGAAAAGAAATGTAAGAAGCATAAGTAAATAAATAAAAAAAGAAAACTAGAGAAAAGAAAGAGGAAGAAAACTTAGAGAATTTTATTACAATGGCTAATATCCTACCAATGTACATAATTACAATCAGCCAAGGCCCTCTATTTATACACATTTTGGAGAGCTAAATGACAAGAGACAAGCTTTATAAATTTCAAAGGTAGGTATAATAGGTGGGTGCATTTTTCTAACAATTTTCGTCATATTGTATGACAATTCTGATCAGCCAGCTTGATGGTTGCTTTTGTCAATGTTGAAGGCTTGATATGATCAAATGGTATTCTAGAAAAATATTCCTCTATCAGTTTGTGATCCATAGCCGTTGGAATCAGCTCATTTTCTCATGTGGATCAGAATATATGGTCAAAATACCAAAACCGGTCAGAACAGATGGCATTGCACATCAGCCAACTTGATACCACATTTCGCTAGGGAAAACGACTCCGTTTCAAGAAGTGTAAAGCATGAAAAAGATAAATATGCCTCTTAAATTTGCACTGTAAAAATTTCAGCCTTAATGCTTCAGTGAAACTCCAGATATAGCTGATATGGCAAAAGGTGTCGGAACTGGAACTGAACTGGATTTGCCCTTAATTCTTGATTTAACCTAGTAATCTGAAATCACTCAAAGAAACTCGTGAAAAACACCAAATTACATAAAAATATAAAAGATCATAAACACAATTAGACTAAGCAATAATAACTCGTATTTGACACAAAACAATAATAAAACATAACTAAAAACTATATAATTATACGAGTTATCAATAAGCATGGCAAAACAAACCAATCCTAAACCTAAAATATGCATGGAAATAACATTTAAACAAAATACTCAACCAAATATCATGAAAATGCAAACCTATCAACTAACATAACAAAAATGCACACATAAAGCATACAATATGAGGGTGGCCGAATGGTCCCATGCTTAAAATGAGCATGGCATTTTCACAAACACATGACATACTAACATGCTTAGCTAAAGAATAACACTCAAATCATGCAAATATAAAGTAAAGTCATGAAAACCAATAGGCATTTTCACAAACAAATGGATCAAAAAATATAAAACATAAACAAACTTAAACATTTTGAAAACAGAAAATCAAAAATGCAAGACAAGTAAAATAAGCATGATAACAAGATAATAGACTCAAAAATAGAAACAAACAATCAACCAAATTAAAACAAGCTTCATATTTATGTATTAGAAGAAGATTTGAAGCATCAAAACTTGTTAAATATCAAGAATAACATGAAATAAAAATGCAAATAGCAACTACCCAAAAAACTAGGCCACTCGGCCATCTCAAAAACAAGAGGAAAAAAAAATTCAAGAGCTTTTTACAAGAAAGAATGAAGAAGAAACTTAAAGGAGAATATTAAACACTTATTTAAAAAGAGAAATCAAAAGAAACTCACCAAAATAGTAATCAAAACAGCAAATCAAGAATGGAAAATCAAAGAAAGTGCAAGAGTATAGTGCTTAAAGCAACCTCTAGAAGCTATATTTCAAGTTTTTTCTCTTCTAACTTTCTTTTCTTTTCTAAATTTTTCTTTTTGCCTTTCAACAATAGAGAGAGAAATCAGCCAAAACCAAGAGAGAATAGATAGTGAATAGCTAAAAATGAAAGAGAGAATGACTCTCCCTTGTAGTGGCCGAATGGCCTTCCCTAGGCTAGGATGTCATTTTTCATTCAATCAATTCTCATCCAAAGGCTATTGATCCAAGATGTTTAAAACATGAAATTATCACTCTTAGATTAGGCCATCATCTATCCACAATTACAGCTGTTCAAGAATCTTAAGCCATTATGTTCACACTCTCCCTCTTCATGCATTGGTCCATGTGACTTATTTGCAAAGGCTTGATAAATAAATAACTAACTTCCTCTTCATTGTTGGCCTTCTGATTAAAAATCAGAAAATTCTACCTATCCTTGGCCTTGGCCAGCCAACCCCCCTTCTTCTAGCCCATGCTTCATTTTTTTAAAAGGCAAGAAAAGCCCTTTTTCAGTTTCTTGGATAAAATGACATTTTTGCCCCCCGAACATAAATAAATGGCAAACGGGCTCCAAATTCATATTTTCTTTTTAAATACTTTCAAAATAATAAAAAATTGAATTCTAGAAGTTTTCAAAAAATTTCGAGTCCATTTGCTATTTATTTGGATTTTTCTTCCAAAATTGCCCTTTTATGCTCCCAAACCTTACCATTTACTAAACGAGCTCCAAATCCAGATTTGTATTCACCAATATCTTCCAAATAATTTAAAAGTGTGATCTAGAAGTTTTCATAATTTTTTAAACTCATTTGGTATTTTTTTTGGGATTTATCTGCTTGAATTACTACATAGGGGGCTCGGGATTTGGCCATTTTACGTACGAACTCCGAATCCAAATTTTCTTTTGCCAATCGCTTCCAAATAATTTAAAAATGAGATTTTCAAATTTTCAAAATTTTTGGAGTTCATTTTCTATTTTTTTGGGATTTATCTTCTTGAATTTCTACATAGGGGACCCGGGATTTGGCCATTTTGCAAACGAACTTCGAATCAATATTTTCTTTCGCCAATCTCCTCAAAATAATTTAAGAATGAGATTTGCAATTTTTCAGAATTTTTGGAGTTCATTTCCTATTTTTCCAAAATTTCCAATTTTGCCTTTTTACCTCTGAAACTCGGTTTTGCTCAAAACAAGTCCAATTTTTAGATTTTCTTCAAACTGAGACTTGGGCTATCCTTTTTTAATGACTCCTCATCCATTAGGGGCTTTAGTCCTACCGAGGGTCATTTCTGTAATTTTTCCCAATTTCACCGAAATCCACCAAAAACCCTAATTCTCTGTTTTCTTCCAGATTGACTTTTCTTTTAGTTTTTCTTTCAAGTGGCTTCTCCATTACCCGTAGTCAGTGCTTATCTTTCATTTGGAACCTTCAATTTCGACCAATTTGATCGTTTAAGCACTTTTCCCCAAATTTCTCGGATTAAGGTTTTCTTTCTACTTAATCTCCATAACCCAACTTCCGAACTCCATATCTTTTGATGTAGACCTCGGATTATCAAAATTATTTTTCCATTTTTCAATTGAACTTCAAATCTTGATTTTGAAAGTGGGTTGACTTTTTTAGTAGTTGATTTTTGAGGTTGACTTTTCGAGGTTGACTTTTTCAAGTTTGGCTTTTTATGCTCGTCTTCTTAGACTAAGTCTCGGAGTACCACTTGTAGGATGAAAAAAGTCTTTACATTTTGAAACATCAATTTAGGAAGAAAACATACCTGTTTTAGTGGTCACGACAAAATTAGGTGTCTACAAGCGCCTAGGCCACAACGAAAATGAAAGTCATCTTGAAGAATTCGAGGATCATCTAGGAATTCCTGAACATTCCAAACTATCAGCTCTCATTTTGAGGATTTACTTCGAAAGTTAAACTTGTTTTTTTCCTTCAAATTGTCCAACCCTAAACTCTCATGTGGAGGATTGACTTCGAAAGTTAAACCTGTTTTTCCTCCAAATTGTACAACCTTGAACTCTCATTTGGAGGATTGACTTCGAAGGCTAAACCTGTTTTTTTCCTCCAAATTCTCCAACTCCCGGCTGACCTTGACGTTTGTCAAAATGCCATGATTTGAAAGTTTAAAAGAATGTCAAATTTGTTTGATCTCCGAGGAATTCATGTTTTATAAAACCTGTTCCATTTGTGAGCTTAAAAGAGATATACATTTTTCTCGTTGTGAAGTTTTTAGGATCAACCAAAATCCTTTTGTACCAAACCTTCCAACTCAATTTGAAAAAAACCAAATTAAATCTAAGAAATATTTCTAATAGTGATCATCGGTCTTCAAGAGACTTTGATAACATTTTGACTAAAAGTTTTTCAATAAATGAGAAAAAACTAAAAAATGATAATATTTTTGAAATAACCATTAAAAAAAAATTAGATGTTGACTTGAGAAGGGTTTTCCTAAACCAAAGATATAGAACTACTGAGGTGGATCCTGATTTCCAGATATGAGGACCAAAAATAGAACTCGGCAAACAGACTTCTGTGGATAAGAGTTTGAGAAATTGTCGAGGCAAAAAGAGAGTACAAGATCTCTGAAAATGAATTATCTCTTATAGGGCACGAGTGTTTAAAAAGAAAAATGATTTGGAAAAGTCAAGCCAAATTCTAGAAAACCAATTAGGGTATTAAGAATTGTGATCCTCATATGCATCTCATTTAGGGGCATTTGTATTTGTTGTCAAATTTCAATACGCAAGTGCACGCTATCGCAAACAAGTAATAAAGTGGAAGTGGAGTGTCATACCCACGAGGAATTGATATTAAATTTGTTAAATACTAAAATTAAAACAACTTACTCTTATCCAAATAATTAATTAAAAAGTGTGTAAATTAAAACTAAATTAAAGAAAATAATAAACGAAGAAAGTAAATAAAAATTGGGTTTAAATCAATGGAGAAAAGACTAGGATTACAACTTCCCTCAACACTTCGCTTGGATGTCTTTTACCTCTTAATTTGATTAATTATCTTGGGTTGTTAATCTGGAGTTCTAATCTATTTATAAGAATCTGTCGATGGTCTTACAAAAATATCTCTCTTAACCAATTAACTATATGTAGATGATAATTGAAGTTAAGAGAAACTCATTAAGCTTAGACTCTAAAAGTGATTACACATGACATGTAAGTGTATGTCTACCCTACATGCAGATCAATTAATTCTAATAAATGAATATGAAACATGTGTTATGCAATCCATGTCTAACACTAAACTCCCTATGTCTAGTTGTATTTAGGTTAACAAATCAATTTAATTGGTGATCAAGCAATTAAAAGCATTGAGTACAAGAATGCATAAACAACTCAAATATCATTAAATCAAACTAGAGAGTAAAATAATCCAAACTACGTGTTAAGTTCCATTGCAATCTTAGAAAAGAAATTTAGTTCATGCTTGACATTGAAAACAACGACCAAAGGAGTTTCACCAACATCAAATTACAAGAAAATAAAAGAAGATTAAGGAAGAAGAAAAAACTAAAAGTTGTTAGTTCTTCAGTCTTCTAGTCGCCAAAACTGTTCTTGGCTTCTTGCAAGATGGTGGTGGCTGCTCTCCTCTTGTTAAAACAAATAAAAACTGACTAAGAAGCTAAAATAAAGCCTAAGGGTTCCTATTTATAGAGCCTTGAAAGCCTGAAGAAGGGAAACTTAGTGGCCAAGTAACTGCCTCCAGCTTGGACTTTCCATATATGAGTTGAGCTTTTCCTTCTAGCTTTAGGACTCTACAAAATTACAAAAGACATTAATTAATAACTAAATAAAACATAAAATAAATAAATAAGAAATAAATAAAAACAACTAAAAATAGTAAATTAATAGTTTAAACTACAAGGACTTAGTTATTTTAAAAGCACAAAATAGGATTAAATAACTCTATGTTATAGAGTTATCACACCCCCAAACTTAAGATTTTGCTAGTCCTCGAGCAAAACAAAACTAAATAAACTAAATAAATAAAATGACTCAAAACGTCACTCAAGATAAATGCAGTCAAACAATGATTTCTTAATTTTTCTCAAAAGTTACCTCAAAATCCTGATTCAAAGTAGAACATAAACATAATCCAAATCTATGATTCAATTCAATCGTAAACTTCATGCTTGAATGGATTTTCAGCGTGTGTATGTATAATCTCTTTGCAAATCATCACATGCAATCTAAATAAGTTTATATCAATGCAAAATATGAATTAGTACTAGATTCTCATATGTTTGCTTTTCATCTCTTTCCACTAATGTAGACTAACACTTCATCAAGGATCAAGTAGGTCTTTATTAAGCCTGTAATGTATGGCTAGGGTCAAGGTATGATAAACATATATTTCGGTTCAAGTTCACCTATAGACACTTTACATTTTTTCAGGATTTTTGAGAGCCATAGTCTTTTCCTCAAATTACATTCTCCATTCTTTCTTTGAATATACTTACTTTCTGCTTCACCAATTTATTCACTTTTTTTTTCACCACCAATTCACCCAAATTCAACATGGCTCATAATTGTTTCCTGTAATATCATCACATGCCTATGTAGTGAAAATTAATCATGGTTTTTCTTATTTGGCTAGGCTAAAATATGGCAATCAAAGAAAAGAGATATATTAATTAGGCACAAAGAGGTAGACTAAGGATAATCATATATAAAGGTAAGCTCGAAAGGCTCAAACGATCCAAAGATGGCCTAAATCACTTCCTCAACTTAGTCTCATCTAGGATTTCACCTCGAGAGAGAATCAAACAAATTCTATGTTCTAGACATAATTGCAATTCACATCAACATAAGCAGTTTTTAAATAAGCAATGCAAATCTAAGCAAGAGATTAAGTGCTCAATTTGTTGAGAATCACATCCTAACATGAAACTAACAAAAGAATTTAACACAAATTCTTCTCATGCTTATATTTTCCCAAGAATCAAGATAAATCAATAACTAAAGTTCATGACTCCATCATAGTAAGTGCATAATATCTAAAAAATTATTTTTTTACTCATAAGCATAACATAATAAAACTAAAAACAAATAATAATAACTAAAAAACAAATAAATACCCCTCCAAACTTAAATCAAACATTGCCCTCAAGGTTGGAAAAATTAAAAGAGTAAAAAAAAAAAACTCCCCTGTCATTGAAGAAAATCCGGGAGAACTCTAATCTTCCTCGTCTTCTTTCGCTTCTTCTTCCGTTGCTTGGGTAGCCAAAGATGTTGGTGGTGGTGGGATAGTGGGTCGTGTCAGCACCCATATGACGAGAAACAAGATGGATTAGTTGCTCAACAGTTTTGAAGCATATAGTTTGATGGGCGTGATATGCAAGGTGGTGCGCATTTTGAAGTTCAAGTCTGGTTATGCGCTCTGCCAAGGTTAAGGATGAACTTGCACCAGGTCCGGATGGGGGATGGTCAATTTCTCGGGTCAAACAATACATAATAGTGTCATCAATGGGACCCTTAGGATGTAGCAACTCTTCACCATTATCCCATCGGACACCAGCCTGGTCACACAGCTGAGTGATTAAGAAGGGGAACCATAGGCCCTCCCATGGTGTTCTGACACTATGCATTACGGCCCTGTAGATAAGCTGCCCGATGTCAATCGATTTGCTTGTAGTAATAGCATAGAGCAGCATTGCTCTATCTTTGGTGACATCGCGAACATTCTTACATGGAAGCATATTGGCTGCTAGAAAATACATCCACAGCTTAACCTTTTTATCCAGTGTGTTGGCCTTGAACGATACAAGCTCCCCTTTGGATATTTTCCAAGTAGTCCTCTGTGGGCATAAATGTGTTGTGACGACAGTCATGTCAATTTGGCCATTCAAATACTGACTAAAGTCATCATCCATAATATTCAGTGTATGATAATATTGATTAATTGTCTAGGGATCAAACAGTACTAGACATCCTCGGACAAAAATCGTATCACCATAGGATTCGACCGCATTAGCATAAAATTCTCTAACCACCGGTAGCACGAGGAATTGAGGTGGAGCACAAAATTTATGCCAATTGCGCAAATTAATTACCTGTTGATACTCATGATGATGCGAATCCAGATCCAACCCTATCCGGAATAGGGCATTTTTGTAAGAGAGATTGGGTATGCTGTAACACTGCCGCTCCGACACAAACTTGTTACTATCAAAAGTCGGAGTATTAGTGCTTGCTTTGAATTTCTTCTTGAGTCCTATGACACTAATTCGAAGTTCGTTAATAGCAACCAAGTTCAACAAGTATCTTCAAGCAAACTAATAGTTGCTTCCAAAAGTTTCCCCAAATTGTTCTACTCAACCAATTTATAATTCTAGACAAATCACTACCAAAAACTAAACCCAATTTAATCACTAACAAATGCTTCAATCTTCAATAAAATTCAACAAAACCCACTCCAAAATTTTGAATATTTCTCCATAATTTTCACAATTTTCCATAAATTTTCACAATACTCAAAATAACCCAATAAACAATAACCACCAATTTTGAATTTCAGCCCCCAACAACCAAATAAATAGAAACCCAATCCACAATTGATGCAAAAACAATCTTCAACACTAAATCTCAACCAATAATCAACCAAATATGAAGAAAAAGTAAAAACTTACTTGAAGAGATTAGAACTTGGGTGAGAAATTCCTTTGCTGGAAGATGAGGGATATGAAGTTGGTGTTGGGAAAGATATGGAGAGAAAGAGTTATGGAGAAAAAGAAGGTGGGAGAGTGAGTAAATGGGTGTGTATAAGAATGGGTAATTTTGTTGGGAAAGAGTTGGGAGAGATGAGATTGTAGAGAGAGATGAAGAGTTAGAGAAGAAGAAGGGTTGAGAAATTGTTGGAGAAAAGAAGAGTTTGGTTTGATGAAAGGTTGGGTATTGTTTGAGAGAGAGAAGTGGCTGAAAAAAACATGAAAAAAGTTGTTGGGGTTAGGGTTTGAAAACCCTAACTCTTTTTTTTTCGGGCGTCGCGGCGCCAACTTTTTGTTTCCAAGGAATTTTTTTTTTGCAGGGCGGCATGGCGCTAACTTTCTGTTTCTATTTTTTTTGGTGTCTACGATGCCGACTTTTTGTTTCTAGGCAGAAAATGGAAAGTTTCATGGCACCGTGGTGCCATTTTTTTTTATAAATCCCATTAAAGAGTAAAGAGCTTAGGTTGCCTCCCAAGAAGCGCTTGATTTATAGTCGTCGACTTGAATATCTCGAGATCATCCTGGATCGGCTAAGATGATGGAGGACTTTTGGCGTTCAAAATCGCTGCCCCAGTAATACTTGAGTTGGTGCCCATTCACTTTAAAGTTGAGATTGGTCTTTTCATCGATTAACTCGACTGCTCCATAAGGGAATACTTTTGTGATTTTGAAAAGGCCGGACCATCGAGATCTTATTTTTCCTGGGAATAGTTTGAGTCGAGAGTTGTAGAGTAAAACATATTGGCCTAGTTCAAACTGTCGCTCAATGATCTTCTTGTCATGCCATCTCTTAGTCTTTTCCTTGTAAAGCTTTGCATTTTCGTAGGCTTGAAGATGAAATTCATCCATCTCATTGAGTTGCAAAAGACGCCTCTCTCCTGCTACTTGAAGATCAAAATTCAACTTCTTGATGGCCCAATATGCATTGTGTTCCAACTCTACTGGAAGATGGCTTGCTTTCCCGAAAATAAACTTGTAAGGGGACATCCCAATTGGAGTTTTATAAGCCGTCCTATATGCCCACAATGCATCATCCAATCTCTTGGACCAATTTTTTCTAGTTGGACTGACAGTCTTCTCCAAAATCATTTTGATTTCTCTGTTAGAGACTTCGACTTGACCACTTGTTTATGGATGGTAAGCGGTGGCAATTTTGTGCTTGACTCCATATTTAGCAAGGAGGGCTTCAAAATATTTCTTGCAAAAGTGAGACCCCTTATCACTAACAATTGCTCTTGGAGTGCCAAAACGGATAAAGATTTTCTTTTTCAAGACGTTTAATACCACCTTGGAATCATTGGTTGGCAAGGCTGTTGCTTCCACCCACTTAGATACATAATCAACCGCAACTAAAATGTAAAGATTGTTGTATGAGGAATTAAATGGACCCATGAAATCAATTCCCCATACATCAAAAATCTCTACCTCAAGAATGTTGTTGAGAGGCATCTCGTTTCTCCTTGAGATATTGCCTACTCTTTGACATCCATCACATCTGGCAACAAACTGGTGAGCATCTTTAAAGAGAGTGGGCCAATAAAAACCTGATTGTAGCACTTTGCTGTAGTCCGTTCTCCTCCAAAATGTCCTCTATAGTCCGAAGAGTGACAATGTTGCAAAATATCATCAATTTTTTCCTTGGGTACACACTTTCTAATAATCTGATCATTGCATTACTTAAACAAGAAAGGTTCATCCCAGTAATAATGTTTATCATCATGCAAGAATTTCTTCTTTTGTTGAGAATTTAAATCAGGTGGAAAGATTCTACTTACAGTATAGTTCACATAGTCGGCATACCATGGTGATTCCTGTTGATGAACTAGAAAGAGTTGCTCATCAGGAAAAGTCTCATTGATTTGGATTGCATCGCCAACTTGTGCCCCATTATCCAATCTTGATAAATGATCTGCCACTTGATTTTCTATTCCTTTTCTGTCTCGGATCTCTAAATCAAAATCTTGCAAAAGAAGTATCCAACGCATCAAGCGAGGTTTTGCATCTTTCTTATCAATCAAGTACTTGATAGCTGAATGATCAGTGTAGACAATGACTTTGGTGCCCACAAGATAAGATCAGAATATATCAAAAGCAAATACTACTGCAAGCAATTCTTTTTCAGTGGTGGTGTAATTCAACTGAGCATCTGTCAAAGTTTTGCTTGCATAGTATATAGAATGAAATATCTTATCTTTTCGTTGGCCTAAGACTACGCCAACTGCAATGTCACTAGCATCACACATGAGCTCGAATGGCAAGTTCCAATTTGGAACAATAATGATAGGTGCTGAAATCAGTCTCTCTTTCAATGTCTTAAAAGCTGTTAGACATGCATTATCAAACTTGAAAGGGACATCTTTTTCAAGGAGGTTGCAAAGTGGCTTTGAGATCTTGGAAAAGTCTTTAATGAACCACCTATAGAACCCGGCATGACCAAGGAAACTCCGAATACCTTTAACAGAGATTGGAGATGGGAGCTTCTCAATTGTTTCAATCTTTGCTTTATCTACTTCAATCCTTCTACTAGAAACTTGATGTCTTAAAACAATGCCTTCTTGAACCATGAAGTGGCATTTTTCCTAGTTTAACACCAAGTTCTTTTCTTCACATCTCTTAAGCACTCTAGCAAGGTGATGTAGACATTCATCAGAAGAATCTCCAAAAACTGAAAAGTCATCCACAAATACCTCTAAACCTTGCTCCACCATGTCGGAGAATATGGCCATCATGCATCTCTGAATATAGCAGGAGCGTTGCAAAGTCCGAATGGCATTCTCCGAAAAGCAAAAGTTCCATAGGGGCAAGTGAAGGTAGTCTTTTCTTGATCTTCAGGAGGTATTGCAATTTGATTGTAACCTAAATATCCATCCAAAAAACAATAAAACTCCTTACCAGCCAATCTGTCTAGCATTTGATCAATGAATGGCAAAGGAAAGTGGTCTTTCCTAGTGGCTTTGTTAAGCTTTCTATAGTCCATGCAAATCCGCCAACCAGTCACTGTTCTAGTTGGAATGAGCTCGTTATTAGCATTGGCAACCACCGTTATTCCTCCTTTCTTGGGCACACATTGAACTAGACTTACCCATGAACTGTCGGAGATAGGATATATGATGTCTGCAACCAACCACTTAATAATCTCTTTTTTTACCACTTCTTTCATGATGGGATTAAGTCTCCGTTGATGCTCTATGGTAGCCGTGTGATTGTCTTCAGGAAGGATTTTATGCATGCAAATTGAAGGACTAATCCCCTTAATATCGACAATCGACCAACCCAAATCTCTCTTGTGTTCTCTAAGTACTCTAAGGAGTTTATTTTCCTGCTCAACATTAAGACAAGATGAGATAATAACAGATAATTCAGATTTTTCACTAAGAAAAGCATACCGCAAATATGAGGGTAACTGCTTAAGCTCCAGGGATGATGGCTCTTCAATGGATGGCTTGGTAGATGATGTTTCGCTTGTCTTAAGTCCCAATTGTTCAAATTGATGAATGGATCTTCCAATACGTGGATGAGCATTCAATAAATGTACACATTCAATAAAATCATCATCATCCCTTTCTGAAGTACTTATCAAGGATGCCTCAAGTAGATCAACAAGATAGCTATTTTCAAAAATCTTAGTTGTAGCACTATCCACCACATTAACTGCAAAACACTCATCAAATTCATTAGGAAATTTCATAGCTTTAAAAACATTAAAAGTTACCTCTTGATCTTGAACTCTCATGGTAAGTTCGCCTTTTTGCACATCGATGATAGTTCTACCAGTAGCTAAGAAAGGTCTTCCAAGAATAATTGGTATTTCGCGATCTTCCTCCATATCCAATACAATGAAATCAGCTGGAAAGATAAATTTATCTACCTTAACAACACATCTTCAACAATGCCTATTGGATATGTGTAAGATCTATCCGCCAATTGTAGTGTGACTGTAGTAGGTTTAACTTCCCTAAACCCAGTTTTTTGATAGATTGATAAAGGCATAAGATTAATGCTTGCTCCCAAATCACATAAAGCTTTATCAATGAACTGATTTCCAATTATGCATGAAATGGTGAAACTTCCCGGATCTTTAAGCTTTGGTGGAAGTTTCTTTTGGGGGATAGCACTGCACTCCTCAGTAAGTGTAACAGTCTCAAATTCACCCAATTTCCTTTTCTTTGACAATATGTCTTTCATAAACTTGACATATTTTGGCATTTGTTCCAAAGCTTCAGCAAAAGGTATATTAATATGGAGCTTTTTAAATACCTCAAGAAATTTCTGGAATTGCTTGTCAAGCTTATTCTTTTGCAGGCGCTGAGGAAAGGGTGTTGGTGGATAACATTGCTTATTTTCCTTTTGAGTCTTTTCAACTTCTGGTTCCACCATATCTTTTTCTTTAAGAGGCTTAGGAGGGAAATCTGGCTTCTTGCTCTCCTCTTCTAACTCTCTTCCATTCCTAAGTGTGATATCTTTGCAATGCTCTTTTCCCTCTTTCCTAGGATTGGTTTCAATATCACTTGGAAGAGTTCCCAGGGGACGATTGTTAATTGCATTAGCAAGTTGGCCTATTTGTGTCTCAAGACTTCTAAGTGTGGCATTGTTTGATGCCATGTATTGCATAAACATTTCTTCCATAGATGGCTTCTTATCTGGGACAGGAGAACAGGCTTGTTGTGAAGAAAACCCAGGAAAGGGTGCTTGCTTAGTGGTAGAAATGGGCTCTTGATTATTATTCCAAGAAAAGTTTGGATGATTTCTCCAACCTGGATTGTAATTGTTGGAATAAGGATTGTTTTACTGTCTATTGTAGTTTCCAACATATTGAACTGATTCGGCATTGGTTAGGCATCTATCACTGGTATGTCCTTCACCACATAATTCACATGATACAAACGGGCTTCGAACTGCTTGTACACTCAAGGTTTCAACTTTCTTGGATAATGCTTTCATCTGTGCCGATAAGGCACTGATTTCATTCAACTGATAATTGCCTGGAGATTTCTTTAGCAAAATTCTTTCAGTGGACCATTGATAATTATTGGAGACCATCACTTCAATTAAATTGTAAGCCTCATCAATTTGTTTCCCTATGAGTGATCCACCTGCTGCAGCATCTATAGAACTTCTAGTATGACCTATTAACCTATTGTATAAGGTGTTTACCTGAATCTAGTCAGGTATCTCATGATGAGGACATAGTCGAAGCAAATCTTTGTACCTTTCCCAAGCTTCATATAATGATTCTGAGTCATATTGCATAAAAGATGTGATATCATTCCGCATTTTAGTTGTCTTGGCAAGAGGAAAATATTTGGCAAGAAATTTCTGGGCCAGATCAGCCTAAGTGGTAATGGAGCCAGCAGGAAGAGAGTTCAACCAACTCTTGGCCTTATCTCGAAGTGAGAAACGGAAGAGTCTCAATCTTATGCATCATCAGTAGCACCATTTTGTTTGAAAAGATAGCAAACTTCCAGGAAATTTACGATGTGAGCATTAGGATCATCGTTCGGTAAGCCGCTGAACTGAACTGATTTATTGATCATCTGAAGGATGGCCAGCTTTATCTCGAACGTATTGGCCTGGATGGCAGGCCTCTAAATGCTAGTTTGAAGGTCTTGCATGGGAGGAACCCCATACTCTCGCAAAGTCTTATGCTCATTAGCTTCAGCCATTGTATGGTTAGTTGCGACTTGTAAATTATCCCTTCGATGTTGATGAAAAGTTCTTTCTGGTTCTGTATCAAAAAGAACAAGTTCGAAACTTCTAGATCTCCGCATTCAACAACCAAAAGTACCTGGGAATAAGAAAAATAAAAATTGAATTAAGACTAAGTATGCTTGGTATTAATATTAACAAAAATAATAAAACAAATCCCCAGCAACGGCGCCAAAAACTTGTTGTCAAATTTCAATACGCAAGTGCACGCTATCGCAAACAAGTAATAAAGTGGAAGTGAAGTGTTGTACCCACGAGGAATTGATATTAAATTTGTTAATATTAAAATTAAAATAACTTACTCTTATCCAAATAATTAATTAAAAAGTGTGTAAATTAAAACTAAATTAAAGAAAGTAATAAACGAAGAAAGTAAATAAAAATTAGGTTTAAATCAATGGAGACAAGTCTAGGATTACAACTTCCCTCAACACTTCGCTTGGATGTCTTTTACCTCTTAATTTGATTAATTCTTGGGTTGCTAATCTGGAGTTCTAATCTATTTATAAGTATCTACCGATGGTCTTATAAAAATATCTCCCTAAACCAATTAACTATATGTCTATGATAATTGAAGTTAAGAGAAACTCATTAAGCTTAGACTCTAAAAGTGATTACACATGACATGTAAGTATATGTCTACCTTACATGCAGATCAATTCATTCTAATAAATGAATATGAAACATGTGTTATGCAATCCATGTCTAACACTAAACTCCCTATGTCTAATTGTATTTAGGTTAAAAATCAGTTTTAATTGGTGATCAAGCAATTAAAAGCATTGAGTAAAAGAATGCATAAACAACTCAAATATCATTAAATCAAACTAGAGAGTAAAATAATCCAAACTATGTGTTGAGTTCCATTGCAATTCTAGAAAAGAAATTTAGTTCATGCTTGACATTGAAAACAATGACTAAAAGAGTTTCACCAACATCAAATTACAAGAAAATAAAAGAAGATTAAGGAAGAAGAAAAAACTAAAGGTTGTCAGTTCTTCAGTCTTCTAGTCTCGAAAACTGTTCTTGGCTTCTTCCAAGATGGTGGTGGCTGCTCTCCTCTTGTTAAAACTAAAACAAAACTGACAAAGAAGGTAAAATAAAGCCTAAGGGTTCCTATTTATAGAGCCTTGAAAGCCTGAAGAAGGGAAACTTAGTGGCCAAGTAACTGCCTCCAGCTTGGACTTTCCATATATGAATTGAGCTTTTCCTTCTAGCTTTAGGACTCTACAAAATTAAAAAAGACATTAATTAATAACTAAAATAAATAAATAAACTAAATAAGAAATAAATAGAAACAACTAAAAATAGTAAATTAATAGTTTAAACTACAAGGACTTAGCTATTTTAAAAGCATAAATAGGATTAAATAACTCTATGTTATAGAGTTATCATACGAACAATTGCATCATTTTTCATTTTTTTTCTTTACATCTACATCAGGACGCATTTGTATCTTCATCAATCTCTGCATCTGCATCAGGAAGCATTTGCATCATCTTTGTTAATCTCTGCATCTGCATGAAAACACATTTGCATCATCTTTGTTAATATTTGCATCTGCATCTGTAAGCATTTGCATCATCTTTATCAATCTCTGCATCTGCTTTGGGAAGCATTTGCATCATCTTTATTAATCTTTGCATTTGCATCAGAACGCATTTGCATCACCTTTGTTAGTCTCTGCATCTGCATCAGGAAGCATTTGCATCTTTGTAATCTCAGCATATGCATCATTCATGAGCATCTGCATCATTGTTAATCTCTGTATTTGCATCATTAATGAGCATTTGCAACGACTCGAGAATATTTGCATTTTTCATAAGCATCTGCACCATGAAGCATTTTATCTTTGCATTTGCATCAGTCCATGAAGTAGTTGCGTTGTTCGAGGATATTTGCATCTCCATCATTCCATGAAGTAGTTGCATCACTCGAGGATATTTGCATTTGCAACATACAGAAGCACTTGCACACTGTTAATCTCTGCATTTGCATCACATCGTAAATCTTTGCATCTGCATCATTAAGAAGCATTTGCATCAATCCAATATTTACACCATGAAGCATGTACATCTTGTCAAATCTTTGAATTTGCATCATGAGGCATTTGAATCAATTAAAGACATTTGCATTTGCATCCTCCCTCAAAACCTTCAGGTATAATTCTCAATAGATTTTCAAGAATCAATACCTAGAGTTTTAAAAATGAACAATTCTTTGGTGGTGATAGCCGAAGCTTTTGGACAAGACATCCAGAATGTTTTAAAAGTGAACAAGTCTTCTATGGTGATATCCGAAAATTCAGAGAACAAGCCTTTGGTGGTGATAGCCGAAGTTTCTAGACAAGACATCCAGAATTTTTTTTTTTTGAAAAATGAACAAGTCTTTGGTGTTGATAGCCGCAGCTTCTAGACAAGACATAGAGAATTTAAAAAAAAACAGAAAACAAGTCTTTGGTGGTGATAGCCAAAACTTCTAGACAAGACATCCAGAATTTTAAACAATATTTCGCCAAGCCTCTCTTGAGGATATCTTGCTAATCCTCTCTCAAGGATATTTCACTAAGCCTCTCTCGAGGATATCTCGCCAAGCCTCTCTCGAGGATATTTCACTAAGCCTCTCTTGAGGATATCTTGCAAAACCTCTCTCGAGGATATCTTGCTAAGCCTCTCTTGAAGATAACTCGACATTCGGTTTCACCCAAGTCGTTTCAATTTCTAGTTCACCAAGATAAGATAAGGCCCTGGGCTTACCGCCGAGGTATTATCTTCTCTTGCAAATTGAACTCGTTTCCTTAAGATGAGTCGAGCCTTGATTAGTCAGGAAAATCAATTTAAGGCAAATATTTTATTTATGCTTTATAAATAAATAAAAACAAAAAATGATGGAAAAAAACGAAAAATGAAAAAAGTGTAAACTTTTATGGATAGAAAATTTTGAAAGTTGAGCGTATCAGAGGATTTTTTTTCACAAAAATGTTTTAAGTCCAGTGAAGTTGGCATCTTAGATTTAAGCCCAATATGGCTGGCACCAAAATGTTGTAAGCCCAGTAAGATTGGCAAAAGGTAAGATAAACCATTTTCTTTTCGAAAATTATGGATAAAACCTTCGGGCACCATTTCAAAGTTTATGGATAAGTCCTCCGGGCATCATTTCTAATTCATGGATAAGTCTTCCGGGCACCATTTTCAAAATTTGTGGATAAGTCTTCCGGGCACCATTTCAAAAATTATGGATAAGACCTCCGGGATCTATTTTCAAAATTTATGGATAAGACCTCCGGGCACCATTTTCAAATCACGTCTGGTTTCGCCCAGATCACTCTTCGACCTTCAGTTTCACCAAGGTCATCTCATTCAAAATACTTCTGATTTCGCTCAGATCACTCTTCGACCATTGGTTCAGCCCAGATCACCATCAAAATTTCAATTTTATTATGACTTTGGTTTCGTCCAGGTCTCTTTTAGATATTGGTTTTATTCAAACCCCTTGTGCCATGGAATTTATTTCAGATTAATCTCGACTTTGGGTTCGTCCAAGTCCCCTTCAGGTATTGGTTCCGCCCAAGCCAAAAAAAAAGAATTAATCTTTCGTTAATCTTGACTTTGGTTTCACCCAAGTCACCTTTACGATGGTTCCATCCAACCCACAAAGCTGTGAAATTATTTTTGATTATTGGTTTCACCCTGGTCATATTTTCGACTATCGATCTCGCCTTAGTCATCTTTTCGACTAAAAAATTATGTAAGACTATCACCCCAAATGAAAAAATTATGTGCAGGAAAAATGAACTAAAAATAGAATAATAAAAATAATTAAGGAAAACAATAAAAGATAGAATGATGGAGAGTAAGAAGTATCAAATCTGTTTATTATGTGTGCTCTTCATCCATTGGGTTGTCTCCAAATAAGCGCTTGGTTTAGTGTCCTCAGTCTGACTTGGACTCATGCTATCACTTATCAACATATACTGGCTCGTAGAGTTGTATCTCATTTACATCCTACATTGTGAAGTTCTCATAGTATGGCTTCAGTCTATATCCATTCACCTTGAACTCTTTAATTGTCTTCGGGCTCCTAATTTCAACTGCACCATGAAAGAATACATTAGTAATAATAAAAGGTCCAATCCATCGAGAACGTAACTTACCTGGAAATAACTTAAGGCGCGAATGGAATGGAAGAACTTTTTGTTCAACAAAAAAGCTCTTCTTTGAAATCATCTTATCATGGAAAACCTTAGTCTTTTCCTTGAAAATCTTGGAGTTCTCATAGGCATCATTCCTTATCTCCTCAAGCTCTAGCAATTGAAGTTTTCTTTGAGTACCTGCTGCATCCATCTCCATGTTGAATTGCTTTATAGCCCAATTGCCTTATGTTCTAATTCAACCGGGAGATGGCATGGCTTGCCATAGACCAACTGGTAAGGAGACATACCAATGGGTGTCTTGTATGCTGTCCTGTAAACCCAAAGTGCATCATCAAGGCGTAAACTCCAATTCTTCCGATTTGGATTAACTACCTTTTCAAGGATAGACTTCATTTCTTGATTTGACACTTCAGCTTGCCCACTGGTTTGTGGATGATATGATGTGGAAACCTTATGTGTGATGTTGTATTTCTTCAAAAGAGCTTCCACAGACCTATTACAAAAGCGTGTACCTCCATCGCTGATTATAGCCTTAGGTGTTTCAAACCTTGTAAAAATATTAGACTTCACAGAATCTGAAATAACTTTAGAGTCGTAAGTCCTGGTGGCTTTTGCTTTCACCCATTTTGAGACATAATCAACAGCAAGTATAATGTAAAGGTTACCAAAGAAAGAAGGGAAAGGTCCCATGAAATCAATGCCCCATACATCAAAATTTTCTACAATAAGTATTGGATTTTGAGGTATTTGATTCCTAGCATGTAAGTTACCTGTTCTTTGACAACGATCACAAGACTTGCGAAAGAGGTATGAGTCTTTAAACAATAAAGGCCAATAGAATCCACAATCAAGTACTTTCAGGGCTATTCTTTTTTATCCAAAGTGCTCTCCACATGCATAAGAATGACAAAAGGTTGAAATAGAATGAAATTCAGTTTCAAGTACACACTATCTTATAATTTGATCAGAACAATATTTCCAAAGATATGGATCATCCCAAATGAAATATCTTGCATCACTCTTGATCTTGTTCCTTTGAGCTCTAGTCAACTCTTTCGGCAACTTCTTGGTGACTAAATAATTGACAATGTCTGTATACCAAGGAGTTGTCGTGCCAACCGAAAGGAGTTGCTCATCTGGAAAGTTTTCGTGCAATGGAAGGGCATCCTCTACATGAACTAGGTGGTTAAGATGGTCTGCAACCAAGTTTTCACTACTTCTCTTATCTTTTATTTCCAAATCAAACTCTTGCAAGAGAAGTATCCTCATAATCAGTCTTGATTTTGCATCCTTCTTTGTGAGCAAGTACCTAAGAGCTGCATGATCAGAAAAGATAATTACTTTAGTGCCAATCAAATAAGAACAAAAATTTTCTAAAGCAAAAATAACTGCCAAAAGCTCATTTTTAGCTGGGGAATAGTTTAGCTGTGCATCATTAAGAGTACGGGAGGCATAATAAATGGCATGTGGTGCTTTGCCAACCCGTTGCCCCAAAACAGCTCCTACAGCATAGTCACTTACATCATACATGATTTCAAAAGGTAAGTTCCAATTAGGTAGTTGTATCACAGATGCTGAAGTCAAGAGTTCTTTCAATGTCTCAAATGCCTCTTTGCATTTATCATCAAAGTGGAAGGCCACATCTTTTTGTAACAGTTTGCATAGAGGTAATGCTATCTTTGAAAAATCTTTAATAAATTGGCGATAGAAACCTGCATGACCAAGAAAAGAATGAACCTCTCACACACTTGTGGGAGGTGGTAAAGAATGCATAAGATCTATTTTATGTTTATTAACTTCTATTCCCCTAGAAGAAATAACTTGTCCTAGAACTATACCTTATTCCACCATAAAATGACATTTCCCCAATTTAACACAAGGTTAGTTTCCATGCATCTTTCAAGCACAAGTGTAAGGTTCTTTAGACATTTATCAAAAGAATCTCCATAGACACTAAAATCATCCATAAATACATCTATGATGTTCTCTACATAGCCAGAAAATATGCTAACCATACACCTTTGGAATGTGGCCGGTGCGTTGCAAATATCGAGTGGCATGCGCCGGTAGGCAAATGTCCTAAACGGACATGTGAAGGTTGTCTTCTCTTGGTCCTCCAGAGTGATGACAATCTGATTGTAACCTGAGTAACCATCAAGAAAACAATAATGAGAATGATCAACTAACCTTTCAAGCATTTGATCAATAAAAGGTAAAGGAAAATGGTCTTTGTGAGTTGCTAAAATCAATTTGCGGTAATCAATGCAAACTCACCACCCTGTTTAAACCCGAGTAGAAACAAACCCATTCTCTTCATTTTTCACAATAGTGATGCCTGACTTCTTAGAAACCATTTGTACTGGGCTTACCCACTTGCTGTCTGAGATTAGGTAGATCGCCCCAACATCTAGGAGCTTCAATATCTCCTTCTTCACAACCTCATCATAGGAGGATTCAATCAGCGTTGTGCTTCTCTTGTTGGTTTTGATCATTCCTCTAACAAAACCCGGTGCATGCACATGGATAGGCTTATTCCCTTGATATCAGCAATTGTCCAACCAATTGCAGTCTTATGAGCTCTAAGCACACAGATAAGTCTCTCTTCCTGCAATGGTATGAGATCTTTAGCAATGATAATTGGTAACTTATCCTTCTCACCTAAGAACACGTATTTGAAATGATCCGGTAGTGGTTTTAATTCCAAGATTGGTGCTTACAAAATAGAATGTAGAAGTTTCTCATCAGATATAGGCAAACTAATAAATGAAACATCAAACCTTTTATAACTAGGTGGCAACAAGTGTAGAGACACCAGTGCCTCCTCCACATGTACTCTCAAAGCTAGTTCCTCTTTGCATTTAGAGTTCTCCATTCCAAGGTATTGCAAATGGCTACTTCCAAACTATCTTTGCCACCTAACTTAAAAGCTTGCTGCACTAAAGAGTCAAATATATCAATTGTAAAAATAAAATGTAAGTCACTAGGATACCTCATGGCCTCAAAAATATTGAAACGAATCACCTCGCCATCAAATTTCATAGTGAGGGTGCCATCATGAACATCAATCTTGGTCTTGGCTGTCTTTAAGAACGATTTTCCTAATAAAATAAGTGTTGGATTGGAAGACATCTCATCTTCCATCTCAAGAACATAAAAATTAGCTGGAAAGGCCAATTCATTTACCTGCACAAGAACATCCTCTATAACTCATTTTGGATAAGTATTAGAACGATCAACGAGTTCTATAATAACAGCAGTTTCCTCTAATGGTCCTTGATTCAAAGAAGCATAAATTGAGTATGGCATAACATTAATAGATGCTCCTAAATCTAACATAGCACGTTCAAACCTAGTGTTACCTATTTTACAAGGAATAGTGAACATACCTAGGTCCTTGCACTTGGGTGGGAGTTTTCTTTCGAGAACTGCCGAGACATTCTCCCCCATACTTACCTTTTCATTGTTTATGAGATTCCATTTAGAGGTGCATAATTCTTTCAGAAACTTTGCATAAAGGGGCACCTGCTTTATTGCATCTAATAAAGGAATGTTTACCTCTACCTTACGGAAAGCCTCTAAAATCTCCTTCTGTTACTCATCCTTTTTGGACTTTGCAAACCTGAATGGAAAATATGGAGGAGTAATATAAAAAGAAATAGAATATTTAGGGCTTACCTTAGCAGATAGTGCATGAGCAGAGATGATGCATTGGTGTTTTCTTTCTATTGAGCACTCTCCTTAGTAGGCACCAATGGTAGTGCATTAAGTGATGTCTCGAGCTTTTTTTCACTTCTTAGAGTTACAGTGCTTGCATTTTCTCTAGGATTCACTACAGTTTGAGAAGATATCTTGCCTGAATCCTTTGCTTCCAATCGGTTCACTGTTGTTGCCAATTTTCCCATTTGAGTTTTCAAACACTGGATACTTGCCCTTGTCTCTTATTGAAATTGCAAAGTATTAGTAGCAAGGGATTTTACAATATCTTCTAAAGACGTACCTGAGTTTTGAGGTGGTGGAAATTGTTGCCAGGTTTGATATTGTTGTTGCATTCTTTTCTGAAAACCCGGTGGTCGATTAATAATCGGCAAAGGAGCAGCTGGTTGTTGATTCCATGCATAGTTGAAGTTTGGATGATCCCTCAATCTTGGACTATATGGGTTTGATAATGGGTTATACTTGCATTGTTTGTTCATTGGAACCATCTTGAAGCGTTGGGCACATATCAGTTGTGTGCCCCATTAAGGAACATATGCCAGAGGCTTTAACTTTCTGCAAATTACCTACAGCTATTTGTTGAACAAAAGAAGTAAGATGAAAGAGTTGTTGTTCAATAGAAGATGTGCATACCTTATTTACCTTCTTGGGCGGTGGTGGTGGTTCATGTCTTATGCTGAATTGTTGGGAATTGGCTATCATGTTGGAGATAAGAATCCTTGCAGCTTCAGGAGTCTTATCAACTAGAGCTCCTCCACTTTCAGTATCAATCATGCTTCTCTGCATAAGCATGAGACCTTCATAAAAGTACTGGATAAAAAGCTGTTCACTTATTTGATAATGTGGACAACTTGCACAAAGCTTCTTGAACCGCTTCAATACTCATATAAAGACTCTCCATTATATTGCCGAATCCCAAAAATTTCTTTTCTAATGTTGGCAGCCTTTGATGCAGGAAAATATCTCTCTAGGAACAATCTTTTCATCTTATTCCATGTCGTGATGGTCCCGAATGGTAAATAGTAGAGCTATTCCTTTGCAGTGTTTGCCAGAGAGAATGGAAAGGCTCTCAACTTGATTTTCTCTTCAGAGATCCCGGTTGGCTTCATGCTTGAGTAGACTAGATGGAATTCCTTAAGGTTCTTGTTTGGATTTTCTCCTGCAAAACCATGAAATATTGGGAGAAGATGAATCAAACCAGATTTAAGCTCAAAAGCTACCTCAAGGTTAAGATATTCTATGCATAATGGTTGTTGATCCAGATCTGTAGCTGCTAATTCCTTGAGAGTTCGGTTGTTCAATACGATCTCTCCTTGCTCAGATTGAACTGTTTGGGTTAACTCCTCCTTTGATTTATGGTAAGAAGATGTGAATTCCAAGATCCTCTTAAGCTTCAACTGATTTGTGTCTTCTTTGGGAGTTTGGAACATTCACTGAAAAGAAAACCTGGATAAACAAAAAAAAAATAATTAGAACTAAAAATAAAAATAAACCAAGTAACAAATAATTAAAGAAAACAACCCCTGGCAACGACGCCAAATATTTGATGCACTCAGAATAGTGTATCTATTAAATCCTTGCACTAAGTATGATTGATGTTTAGTATAGTAGTAAGCAAAGGTCGAATACATAGAGATTGTTCTTAATCTATAAGTTATTGATTTATAAATCTAGCTCTAATCTAATTAGTGGGGGTTGAATTGTTTTGAAAAATTAAAGAAAACAAGAAACTAAGATTTAAAGAAATAATTTAAGATCAAATAAGTAAAAGTATGGTTAAGGGGTTATTCTCTACCACTAAACATAACTGAGAATCAATATCAGAACTATCATCATCAATTATCTATCGGAACTAAGACCCTTCGCTAGCAAGGCAGCTATTACAGAGGAAGGAAGAATAAGGGGGAGGGGGTACCGAGGAGACAAAGATAACTATGTAAGGCTTAGACCTCGCGTATACTGCTCCTCCTTTGGGTAGCTCTCTCTTCAAGCACTCTTGCCCCCAATTCACCGATAGAGAAGAAAGAGTTGAAGATAACATCAAGCTCTGCTACCTCGGTCATTCCTTAGTTCGTCGTTAAATAGAACAAGCTCTCTATTTAATTTCTAATCATCAAATAACCTATAATAAGCTCTCTAGATTTAACATGACAGCAGCTTTATGATGAGAAAGATAGGTTGATCTAAGCAACAAACACACAAACTAGGATTGTTTAACTTATGTCATGTTCCGCATCACAATCATTGAAAACTTGACCATAACAATTGATCACAAACTGCTACTAATGAATAAGAAATCAAGACAATTACACTGATCAAGATTCCTAATCTAGCAATAGATAATTATCAAGATCTATCTAGTTGTACACCTAAACCAATCAAGACAAACATCATTAACAATTTTAATGGAAGAATATAAGCAATCTCAATAGATAATCAATATAGATAATATATGATAATCAATTACACAACCATGTCTAGGGTTTTGAAATCACCCTTAACCAAAAGAAAGTTTAGCCTAGCATAGGCATAGATAACATAAACATAAAACTAAAAAGAAAATAAGAGAATGGAGAAGAAGAAGAAGAAGAATAAGATTAATGATGATCTTCAAGAAATCAGCCACTTGAGTCTCCTTTTGTTTCGTCTCTGCCTCTTATTTTTCTCCTCTATTTTTGTTCTCAAAGTCTCCTCAAAACATGTCTACTTTATGCCTCAAAAGATGCTATTTATAGAGGTTCAAAACCCTGAGAACAGTTTCTTCCCGAATAAGTAAAATCAAGGAGGCAAAATTTTTTATGGCAAGTCAGCCAACGCTACAGCGCTAGCCTTCCAGCGCTGCTCTTTCGAGATTTTGAATGGAGTGGGTGCAAGTGCTAGCGCCAGCGGCCAGCCTTGTGCTGCTGCTTCTCTCGTACTTCCTCAGCTGATTTGGATGACCAATTCTTATCTGTTTTAGATGAGTAATATACCGTTGGAAAGCTCTTCAAACCAATTTCAAAAGTCAAGAAGGAAGTTTCTTTGAATAAAGAATTTAAATTCATTTTTCCCTTGCAACAAGCTCCAGAGGTCAAATTTGTCTTCTTGCTTGGCACCAGAAATTTGATCTTTTTTACTCCTACATCTTCTTCCATCTTGTGATTGTGATTTTGTAAGCTCTTTAACATCCTAATTGACATGTTTATTTATTCATTCTCCTAAATATACCTGAAAAATTGAAAAACATAACATAAGTAACTAAAATAAAGATAGAAAACATAATGAAAACTAAGAATATAAAAGATATAAAATGTGTATTTTATGAACTTATCAACAACGTTGATTAGCTCTCGAATACTTTTAGGGGTGTGAAGTGGTGAGTGTTGTCGGATTTATCCACGCAAGTGCACGTATCGTTAACAAGTAATAAAGTAAAAAGTAGAGTGTCGAACCCACGAGGAATTGTTACCAAATTCGTTAAGTACTAAAATTTGAACAACTCAGTCTTATTCAAACAATTAGTTAAAGAATGTAAATTAAAAACTAAATAAAAGTAAATAATAATTAAATCAATAGAGAAAAGCCTAGGATTACAATTTCGTTAAGTACTAAAATTTGTTACCAAATTTGTTACCAAATTCGTTAAGTACTAAAATTTGAACAACTCAGTCTTATTCACACAATTAGTTAAATAATGTAAATTAAAAACTAAATAAAAGAAAATAATAATTAAATCAATAGAGAAAAGTCTAGGATTACAATTTCCCTCAACACTTCATATGAACCTCTCCTACCTTTTTAACTTCAATAATGACCTTGAGTTGTTAACCTAGAGATCTAATCTATTTATAAGCATCTGTCGATGGTCTTATAAAAATATCTCTCTTAATCAATTAACTATATGTGTATGATAATTGAATTAAAGAGAAACTCATTAAGCTTAGACTTTAAAATTGGTTACACATGACACGTAAGTATATTTCTACCCTACATGCAAATCAATTCATCCTAATAAATGAATATGAAATATGTGTTATTCAATCCATGTCTAACACTAAGCTCCCTATGTCTAGTTGTATCTAGGTTACCACATCAATCTAATTGGTAGCTAAGCAATTAGAAGCATTAAGAACAAGATTGAACAAACAACTCAAAAACCATTAAATCAAGCTAGAGAGAGAAAGTAAATTCAAACTACATGTTGAGTTTCATTGCAATCTTAGTAAAATAAATTTAGTTCATGATAATGAAAGAAAACAAATATCTATGGAGTTTCACCATCATCAACAATACAAGAAAAATAAAGAAGAGAAAACTAAGGGTGTCAAGTCTTGAGTCTTCAATCTTCACAAATCTTTTTATCTCCTTGAAAGCATTTTGGTGGCTACTCTCCTCTCAAGAGAATTAGGTTTTTAGAACTCCAATCCCCCTTATTTCAGCCTAAAAGAGTCTTATTTATAATGCCTTAAATCCTTGGAGTCAGAAACTTCGCGTCCAAGCAACAGGTGAGCAATCAAGATTTTTTTTATTTTTTTTTTTCACAATCTAGCGCTGCAGCGCTGGGTCTCGACCTACAGCTCCTCGAACTGATGCATTTCACTTCTGTCATCTTCTTGTATTTCCTCGGCTGATTTGGATGGGAACATCTTATCCGATTTTGATGAGTAAACTACCGTTAGAAAGGTATGGAAGTCAACTTCAAAAGTCATGAAAGAAGTTTTCTCAAATGAAGATGTTAAAATTATGCTTTCCTTGAAAAAAGCTTCGGAGGTCGAATTTGCCTGCACGTTGCTTTGCACCATTTTTCATCGTTTGGCACCCCGAAACTCCGGATCACTTTGGATCTATAAAAACACATAAATAATAACTAAATAAATATTTTAAACATGAAATGATAAATAAAATAAATCTAAAAACATCTAAAACTAATCAAATCCTAATAAAAGCCTCAAGGACTTAGCCGATTTAAATGCATAAAAGGTGGTAAAATAACTATATTTCCTATAGTTATCAGTGAGCTTTTGTGTTGTGTTTTGAGTGTCAAAACACTTGTAATTTTCACCTTGTTTATTATAGTGAAAATTTTCTTCGCATTTGTCCGTGGACGTAGGCTTAAAGACGAACCACATAAATTTTGATGTCCTCGTTGTTTATTCTTCTCGCATCTTATTTCTTGCTGCATGTCTGGTTTATATTTTTGGTGAATTTATTTATTATCATATTGACGTGCTCAGGTTGGTTTATACCCAACAAAACTTAACATGGTCATTTTATATATCTTTTGAATACCCAAATATATATTAGTCTCGAGACAAAAACCCAAAAATTTTATTACCACGATAATATATCAAAACTAGGAACCAAACACAATTACTTCTATTCTAGTAAATATTCATACCCCTAAATCATATGAGTAACTAGCAACCGCAACTATAATCATATAGCTTGATGGTATTTTTCTTTTTCTTTCCATAAAAGTTTGAAAGTTTTTTCAGTTCAAAGTTTTGACGTCTGAATAATAATTAGATAAACGGAAAGAAGAAAGATAATTACCTGTAACAAATAATTGAATATATGGCATGATTAGACATGCTCAAGGACCGGGTAGCCTACCCGGTAGGCCCGTGTTGAGTATATTGAGTTTAAGTCCCATAACGAGTAACTTGGTTAAGCCAAGAGGAGTTCTCATCCCATATCGAGTAACTTGGTTAAGCAAAGGGGAGTACTCATCCCACATTGAGTAACTACGATGAGCCAGGGGGAGTGCTCACCTATAAGTAGAAGCCTTGGCTTTTGGGAAAACTCTACCACCACCACTTGTGAGAGATAGTCTATACACTTGAGAGATGTTGTATTGGTACTCTATGGGTAGTGAGTCATAATATTTGTGAGGAGGATTTGTAGATTTATCTGTGCAAAAGTTACAATATTTGGAGGAAAGTTTATAGCTTTGTCCGTGCAAAAATTACAATATTTGTGAGGAAGGTTTGTAGCTTTATCCATGCAAAAGTTACAAGTTGTAATATTCTTTTTTAGTGGAGTATTTTTATCCCTTTAGGATCATGATATAGGCCAGAGGGGCTGAACCACGTTAAACATTGTATTCTCTTTTTTCTTTCTACTCGAGTGCTTGTTGTGGACTGCCACGCTATTTTCAACAACTGGTATCAGAGCTTTTGGTTCGAGTGAGGAGAGTTGCTATCTAGAAGCTTTTGATTTGAGCGAAGAGAGTTGCTGCCGAGGAGCTTTTGGTTCGAGAGAGTAGAGTTGCTGCCAAGAATGTTTTTGTTCGAGAAAAGAGATTTGCTGAGTTACTGCCCAGAGGCTTTTGGTTCGAGGGAGGAGAGTTGCTGACAAGAGATAATTGGGGCTTTGATTCAAGGGAGGTTTTGTTGAGTATATTGAGTCCAAGTCCCACATCAAGTAACTTGGTTAAGCCAAGGGGAGTTCTCATCCCATATCGAGTTACTTGGTTAAGCAAAGAGGAGTACTAATCCCATATTGATTAACTAGGATAAGCCAAGGGGAGTGCTCACCTATAAGTATGAGCCTTGGTCTTTGGGGAAACACCACTTCCACCACTTGTGAGATAGAGTCTATACACTTGAGAGATATTGTATTGGGACTCTTGGTGAGTCATAATATTTGTGAGGAGGATTTGTAGCTTTATCCGTACAAAAGTTATAATATTTGTAAGAATATTTGTAGCTTTGTCCGTGCAAAAGTTACAATATTTGTGAAGAAGGTTTGTAGTTTTATCCGTGCAAATGTTATAAGTTGTAATATTCATTTTTAGTGGAGTATTTTTATCCCTTTGGGATCATAGACGTAGGCCAGAGGAGCTGAACCACATTAAACATTGTGTTCTTTTTTTCTTTCTTCTCAAGTGCTTGTTGTGGGCTGCCACATTATTTCTAACAGTCCGGTCCGTATTGAACTGGGTTTGGACAAAGGTTTTAGTGATTCGGGTCGGCCCGAATCACTATTCACAAAATAAAAAAAATTAAATTTAATTATAAAAATATATTTAATACTAATATAAAAATAATTTTTTTTTATTTTTTTTGAGCAATGAACGCCGGCCTGGGCCCGTCCAAGATCGGACCTGGATAAAGATATTTGAAAATTTTTGAGTCACGATCCGGCTCGATCCATGAGCAGGTCTAGGCATAATTTCTTTCTTTTATTTTTTTAAAACAATTTATTTAGATGTCATACCTCATAATCAATGTTGATTCTGGACCACGAATCGACATTGTGACAATTTTTCTAAGATCAGAGATACGGTTGATGTCTCTTTCGGTAGATTGAAATATATGGTCCATTGCAACATGCAATTTAACCCCACAAGAGATGAATAAATAAATCTATCCGTTTCATTTGGCTCCCGTACTACAAACTATACTATATTCTTAAACTTGATAGGAGCCAGTAGGGGACCGAAGAGGAGTTGGATTCAACAGTCTCACTAATTGAGCCACAAAATACAGGCGTAATCGATTAGTTTAATCACGTTAAATATTGAATTAATTAAAAAATAAAAAGATTACATCTCCATATATATATATATATATATATATATTCAATAGCCAAGCCACATCCATCAAGATAATAATAATTAATCCACAAATTTGCAATACATAAAATATGTCACTTCATGTGTTTCATGCACTTATTATAATTTTACTTATAAAGTTATAATATTACTATACTATATTATTAAACTTGATAAGAGCCAGTAGGGGACCGAAGAGGAGTTGGATTCAACAGCCTCACTAATTGAGGCACCAAATACAGAAGTAATCGATTAGTTTAATCACGTTAAATATAGAATTAATTAAAAAAAAATTACATCTCCATATATATATATATATATATATATCCAATAGCCAAGCCAAATTCATCAAAATAATAATAATTAAGCCACAAATTTGCAATACACAAAATATGTCACTTCATGTGTTTCGTGCACTTATAATATTACTTATAATATGGAAGCTGATAAATTATTTAATTAAAACTTTGTAAAAAAAAAAACTAATTAGGACCGCATTTAAAAAAAAAAATACAATGATAAAAGAAAGAAAGAAATAAGACAGAGGGAAAGGGAAAGGGAAAGGGAGAGGGAGAGGGAGATCAGGTGTAGACCATATATATCTTGTCACACCAACTAATGAAATTGATGGAAAACGAAACAATACCATCTACATTGTTTTTCTCGATCTTTATTTGTTTTTTCCAGTCGACTCGACGGCTTGTACTTTTCAGTTTTCATCTTTAGGACCACTTTTATTTTTTTAACACAAAGCCAAAACCTGATGATCACCCCCAATGGCAATGGGCAACGGTGAAACTTTGATTTAAAACTAAACTTTCGCAAACATCCTCAATATTCAAACACACTTAACTATAGTAAAGTAATTAATTAATGATTGATGTTTCTTATAGTATTATTACTTTAACAACAAGCAAATGTAAATAAAAAGAAAAATTAATTCACAGCATGATTATACCGGTAAGAAGTAAGAACTACAAGTATAAAAAATGTGAGATATCCTTGAATTTGGCCTATGATTACAAACAACATTACTGTGCCTTAGTTTCAATTCTTATTGTACCAAATTTATTGGCCTATTTTAATTAAAACTAAAATCCCATCACTGAATTCCTGCCTGGTTGAAGATTGTTGATTTTTCTCCATTTTGAGTTTTTAAGAGTTCATTCTTTCTATGTTGCTTTAGTATCTTAGTGATGGGAGGGCCTGGCTTTTGTTTCTTTAATATGTTTCTTCTTGTTATAATTGGCATTGGCACTGCATGTTTTTTATTCTTTTCGGGTTGCATTTAGAAATTTGGATTTAAAAAGAGAAATTTTGATTTCAAATTTAATACAAATTGTGTGATAAAACATATGTAAATAATATTTTCATGATTATTCTAAAATTTATAAATTTGTTGTATGCTTATTTGGTGATGAGTTTCAAATTCTTATAAGTATTTAAAAATTTGAAATTCATTTTCTTATACATTTTCAATTTTATAGACATAATAAATCTTAACTAATTTGTGCATTATATATGCATTTTATTCTTTTAATTTATATAATAAATTAAATTCAAATTCACTCTTTCAAATTTATTTTTCCAAACATAGAAATTTTTGTTGATAAATTCTTTTATTATTTATTACTAATTGAGAAAAAATCACAAGAAAAAAAATTTAATGACATATATTTCCCTTTCACATCTCTTATTATTTGGCAGAAAACACTTTCAAAGGTGAACCTTAATCAATTAAGGGTTTAAAGAAATCGAGAATTTAGTGGTATTAAATTTTTTTTTTCTTTTTTGAGGAGGGGAGATCTGAACTTGACTGTCCGAATACATGCACTTGTAATTGAGGTAAATGCTCAATAGGTGAAGACTACCATTATTTTGAAGTCCATTACTATATTAATAGAGTAGTTGCAATTTGCAATCACTTGCAAATTAATTGCAATATTAAAGTTTACAAAGCCATTGCAGCATTCATACAGGCTTGAGGAGCTATGCAGAAGCAGACCCAGAAATTTACCAAATTTACATTAGAGATTTCACACGACAAAGTTCTAGTATTACAATAACTAAAAAATTCAAACACCACAATAGGCTTTGATAGGACATTTAGATTTGTAACCCTCGTCTGTGCGAAAGAAGCGTAGGAGCCCCAAATGTTCGAAGGCTTTATATTTTAGTGGATGTTCCTCGTCAACAAGCTCTTCGGGCACTTGAATTGTTCCATTGTTGAAGGCAAATTGCCCCAGAGAATACCTGTCTATGTTCCCGCTCATTACCACTTGGTGGCTAGGAGAAAGTACCCGGTCATTGCTCCATGCCTAATTATACCCAAAAAAGGAAAAACAAGATTACAAATACCATATATTACTATATTACTTCTCTTCAATTCAACAAATTAACCCCTTTTGACAAATTCATTCCATAAATCAGAATTTGGGCAATGACCCATCGCCTGCTTTTAACTTTCTTCAGCGTACAGCCGTATACTGTTCTCTAAATAACCATATAGGGGTGACATTTGGATTGGTTGGATTAGATTTGGATTGGATTGGATTGGTTTATTTCAAATTTAGATCACTTAGGTTTAACATTTGATTTATTTGGATTCAAATCATTCGTCTCTAAATTATCGAGTTTTAAAATGAAATCAATTTAAATTCGTATGATTTTAGGTTGAGATTAATTTGGGTTTGAGTTTAACAGATTCAAATTATTGATTTTTTTAATCAAAATCGAATTGGGTTGGACTTGAGTTTAGACACTTCAGATGAATTTTTCAAATTCAAATCAATTTTATCAGCTCTAATTAAACTTATGGTAAAAAAAAATCACTAATTACTCTTTTTATTCTGACACTTTTTTTTTTTGTTGCCAAAAACATATAAAACTTCTGACAGAAATGTTTGTGTGTGGATATGGCTTTAACTAATTAACCACCGACACTTTAATAAGTTTTCTTTACTAATTTGTTTCATTAAAAAGTTGAAGCTGCTAGCTAGATTCTTAGTGGAATTTTAATTAGTAAAATAGGAATGGAACTTTAAACCATCAAGTCAAAAACAGTAACTACTTAAGCGTAAAATTAATGAAAGAATGAGTTTTAGTTTAACACTCACCATTAGTGCATCACCCGCAATGACCACAAAGGATGAAGGAGATGAGAAATCTACATTAATCCGATTACCGTCCCTCTTTTCGACCTCTAAAGCATTGACTTGGCTTTGATGAAGTATCGTTGTGAAACTCTTGTCAGTATGAGTAATAAAGCCTAGATTAGGCTCATTCCCCCGTGGTGCTCGGTTCTTCAAGAGTCGTAGAAGGTAGGTAGTTGTATCAATATAAGCATCATAGTATTTCTCCACACCATAGCTCTCAAATATCATTCTGGTCACCATTTGATCTATCTCCGCTGCTACCTTTGCATACTTGCAAATATATTCACTAAGTACCAATAAAGAGAAAAGCCGATTAGTAACAAATTAAACATATTTTAGTATGAGAGAGAAAAAAAAAGTTTGATGATTTGATGAATACCAGAAAAGATCATTTCCTTGAGGCCACATTAAATTTGTGAAGAATTGGGTTCCCTCTAGAGTAGTAGCGTTGTCAATGCCCATGCTTTCATGTAGAGGTAGCTTGGGAATTTGTCCGACATAGCCATTCAAGGGCTTTTCGTATCGGTTTTTCATTTTTGTTTCTGTTGGGAGATCAAACAATTCTTCCAACAGGGAAAACACTTGATTGTGAAGTTCTAATGGAAATTTATCGTATTCTACTATAAAACAACCGTACTCTTCAAGTGCTTGTCTAACCTTTTTGCATGCTAGCAGCCAAGAGTCTGTTCCAGGCTTCAGATCTACATCGGAAAAATCTAGAATTGGAAGACTGGGCGATGATTCGGAACCCATAATTGATGCCTTCGTCTGCTTCAAACCCGGACAAGATTAAGATTTCTGTAAGTTTCCTGATTCTTATATAGGAGCATATGTGTCAATAAAAAAACAAATAAAATCTGAATTATTTTTTACTGTGTAGAAGTTTACGTGAGGGATTATATATTCCTATTATGTCCGAAGTACTGGTAGGTAATCATATTATAATGAAATTGTCTTCGTTCATTATAGATGGCGGCCAATCCTTGAAACTGAATTCCTATAATGTTTTACATGCATGTATATTGGGAAAGGCATTAAAACTTGAATTAAAGATAAAGAAAATGTTAATCAGTATTTAGTAGTTTAAGAAAATACAAATATAATTAATGAATTTTTTTTAAATTTAATAAAAGTAATAAATTAAATGTAAATTTTTTTTTTAAAAAATAATTAAATAATTCTTAATTATTATTTATAAACAATGATTAACTGAATCCAAAGATAAATATGATTTTGGTTTCAAGGCATATTTCGAATTCTAAAGAAAGAGAAATGGAATTTAAGAGATTTGAATGTAAATCAAGATCATATATATTTCAAGAAAGGTACGTAGAAGACAATATATATATATATATATATATATAATATGGTCAAGCAAATGCATGATATGTTTACTATGAATCCGTCGAAATTATTTGAATCATTGACTATCAATGACGTGGTTAGAGGAAAGAAGTGAATGTCGCTAATGGACACGTAAATTCCGGGTTTTTTCTTTTTTTTCTTTCTAAATTGGAATTCTTAATATTTTTCCTATATTCTTCTTATCTTTTAGTATTTGCGAAACAAAAAGCTAAAGGTGGGTTATGTAAGAGTTTTGATTATTATCAGAAAATTGCTTCGCATATTTTGTTGATACACGAGTACAATTTATACAGAATAATGTATTTACACTAGAATAATCTAAGAGTATGAATCAATGAATTTCTTTAGAGAGTAATAATTGTAATTGAGGGAGTGATTTTTGGTTAGTTGAATTTGTTGACTTTGAATGTCATATGAGTTGTTTGTCCTTGATTAAAGGATGATGTTGGTTGGCTATGTTCGCTTTGATAATGAAGGTGGGTCCTTGATTGAAGGATGATGTTGGCTGGCTGTGTTGGCTTTGATAATGGAAGTCGGTTCATGATTGAAGGAGGATACAGGCTGGCTTGACTATTCTTAACATGCCCCCACAAGATGGTGGAGCCATCAACAACACCAATCTTGGATTTTAAGTACAGAAATCGTTGGCGAGCAAGAGGTTTGGTGAAACCATCGGCAAGTTGATCAGTGGTGGATATGTAGGGAACTTTGAGCTTGCCATCTTGAACATGCTTACGTACAAAGTGATAATCGAGTGCTAGATGCTTCATCTTGGAGTGAAAGACTGGATTAGCACTGAGATAGGTGGCACCAATGTTATCACAATGAATGATTGGTGTGTGTTGTGAAGGAAAATGTAATTCTGTCAGGAGATTTTGAATCCAAATTAGTTCAGCTGTGGTGTTAGCAATTGCTCGATACTCGGCCTCTGTTGATAAGCGAGCGACTGTCCTCTGTTTAGAGGTTTTCCAGAATATAGGATTTCCACCTATGTAGATGATAAAGGCAGAGGTAGACGTTCGATCATCCAAAGAACCTGCCCAATCTGAATCACTGAAGGCAGAAAGAGTTATGGATGAATTTTTCTTGAGAAAAAGTCCATGATAGATGGAACCTTTAAGATATCTGAGAATTTTTTTCAAGCTTGACCAATGATTTTGACTTGGAGCATGCATGAATTGAGAAAGTTTGTTGACAGAGAAGGCAATATCTGGTCGAGTGATAGACAGATATTGGAGGGAGCCAATTAGTTTCCTGAAGTTTGTGGCATTTGCTGGTCCAATGCCATCTTTTAGTTGAAGTTTCCCATTTGTGGCCATAGGAGTAGGAGCTTCTTTGGCATTTTTCATGTAAAAGTTGTCAAGGACATCTTTGATATACTTGTGTTGAGAAAGTAGTATGCCATTAGAAGTAGGAATGACTTCCACTCCCAAGAAATAATGTAATTAACCAAGATTTTTTAGAGAGAATTTGGAAGATAGTTGATGAAGAAAATCTTGCATAGTGGTAGTGTCATTACCTGTGACCAGGAGATCATCAACGTAGACCAAGAAATAAATAATGATAGAATTCTTGGAGTAGATAAAAAGAGAAGAATCAGACACTGAATTTTGGAAGCCATAACTGATTAGAAATAAACTCAGTGCTTGGTACCATGCTCTGGGTGCCTACTTTAGGCCATAAATAGCCTTTCGTAATTTACAAACATGATTAGGTTTGCCTTTGTCAATAAAACTTGATGGTTGCATCATGTAAACTTCCTCATATAGTGTGCCTTGAAGAAATGCATTGTTGACATCCAATTGTACAATTGGCAACCAGAGAGCAAGGCAGAGGACCACTCTGATGGTGGTAGGTTTAATCACATGACTGAATCAATTCCTAGACGTTGATAAAATCCTTTGGCTACAAGCCTGCTTTGTATCTGTCTATTGTTCCATCTGATTTTCGCTTAATTCTGAACACCCATTTACATCCAATGATGTTGTAAGTGGATTGTAGTGGAACTAAATCCCAAGTATGGTTTGTAAGAAAGGCATTGAACTCTGAGGACATTGCAGCTCTCCAAGAGGGATCAGTTGATGGCTTTACGAACATAGGTAGGTTCTAAAGATGCTGGTGGGGAATGTCTTGAAGCTTGAAAGAGTTTCTTTGGCTTGAAGATGTTATTCTGTGATCTGGTGGTCATTGAATGGGTTCTAGTATTGTGTGTAGTGGAAGTATTGAGTGGATAGTTCTGAGAATTTAGAGTGGAAGAAACAATACCTTCTGCAGAAAAAGCAGTAGAAGCTATCTGATGAGTAGTCTGAGCAGAAGATGTTGAATTAGTGGTTGTTGCAGTATCTGAACATGTGCCAAGTGAAGAAATAGGAACACTGGAAAAAAAATGATGGTTGTAATGCACCAAGGAATTGCTGCCATTGTTGAGAATTAGCTTTGGAGGTCTCCATAGTGGTGAAAGGAAATTGTGATTCATGAAATTTGACATGGCGAGAGACATAAACTTTTTAGGTGTCAGGATCAAAACATGTATAACCATTCTGAGAAGTTGAGTAACCCAAGAAAACACACGGTCGAGACTTTGGTTGTAATTTGTGACTGTTATAGGGCTTGAGCCAGGGGTAACAGAGACAACAAAAAATTTTTAGCTTGGTGTAGTTAGGTGTGTTGTTGAAGAGAGCTTCATGGGGAGATTTAAGATTGAGTATTGGGGTAGGCATTCTGTTGATGAGGTAAACTGCTATTTGAAAAGCATATGACCAGTGTTCAATAGGCATAGATGCTTTATGTAAAAGAGTCAATCCATTTTCCACAACATGCCTGTGTCTCCTTTTAGCTATGCCATTAAGTTCAGGGGTATGAGGTGGTGTAGTAAAGTGAGAAATACCATGGTGTGATAAAAATGTGGATAATTTTTTGTACTCTCCCCCATTGTTAGAGTATAGTGAGATGATTGAGGTTCCAAATTTTTTCTCAAGAGTGGCTTTGAATGATGGAAATAACTGATGAACATCTGATTTGTTTCTGAGGGGAAATAACCAAATGTATTTTGTGTAATGATCAATATAAATGACATAGTATCTGAATCCATTGACAGATGGAGTGTTTGTTGGACCCCAAACATTGGTATAGATTAATTCAAGTAGTTTGGAGCTAGATAAACTGGATTTAGAAAATGGTAGTTTGTGACTTTTATTACATTGGCATGCGTCACATAGTGACAATTTATTTTGTTGGTCACAAGACAAGTTAAAGGTGTGCAACATATGACTAAGGATTTTGGAGGATGGATGACCAAGTCTACTGTGCCAAAGGTCTCGAGAATCTTTCACACTATGTAGAGCTGTAGCAGGAGATTTGGAGGCTTGTGTTGGAGTTGGAGTTGGAAGTTCATAGATATCATTCTTGCTCAGACCGTTCATCAGTGTTGCCCCCGTGCTTAGATCCTTCACCAGAAAATGTTTGGGGAAAAATTCCACAGAAACATTATTAGTTTGCAAAATTGAGAAACTAAAATGAGATTTCTGTGCATATGAGGTACATGTAAAACATTGGACAACTTGAAAGTCTAAGATGATGTGGAAATAGAGGAAGAACCAATGTTATTGATTTTCAAACCTGTACCATTGGCAACTAGGATTTCATCAGGTCCTCCATAATCTGAATAAAGAGACAGATTGGCAAGGTCATTGGTGACATGATGCGAGGCTCCCGAGTCGATTATCCAATGTGGAGTAGCTTTGGATTGAGATGAGGCATAATTGGCAACTGCTGGTTCTTTCGTGGAGTGTTTAATGAATATGTATTTTCTAGCAATGTGTCCAATTTTGTCACAAAATTGACAAGTAGGCTTGAATGTAGAGTGACTAGAGTTGTAGTTGGAGAAAGACTTTTGTTTGGGATGAAAAAAAATTGGTTTGTTGATGTTGGGGAAATAAGCACCTCTGGACTATCCTCCTTTAGGGGAAGAGTAGCCTCTTCTTCTCCTAGAGTGATGAACATAGTTGGCAGTAATGGTGTGAACAGGATATGTATTTTTCTTGTTTGATAGCTTCCTCAAAGTCTATCAATTTGTCATGTAGTTCTTCAAAGGAGATGGAGGATTCTCGAGCTCTAATAGCTGTTGCAAGTTCTTTGAATTCTGAACCAAGGCCATTTAATATGAAAATGATTAAATCATCTTCAGCTATTGGTGCCTGTGCCAGTGCTAAGTCATCTGCAGTGCTTTTCATCAACTGTAGGTAATCTGCCACTGTTTTGCCAACTTGCATTGTGAGAGTAAGCTTCTTTTTTAAGGACATGACTCGAGATCATGTTTTGCTAGCAAAGGTTTTGGAAAATGTTTCCTAGGCTTCCTGGGAGGTTTGTGTAGTGGCAATAAGAGGTACAATAGCTTCACTTACTGAAGCTACAATGGCATGAAGTATAAATTTATCTTGTCTATGCCATAAAGCATAAGCTAGGTTTAGGACTTGTTTATTGTTTATTGTGATCATAACTTCTGGTGGTGGAGTGTCACTAGTTAGGTAATTTGTGAGGTCATAGCCAGCAAGGAGAGAATGAAGTTGAATTTGCCATGAAGAAAAATTTGTAGAGGTGAGTTTCAAGGGTTGAGCAACAACATTGATAGAGATAGGTTGAGAAATGGAATTAGTGGACGAGGGATTTGCTGCTGCCATGGTGGAGTAAAAAAAAAAATGGATCACTAAGATGTTAAGCTCTGAAGCTCTGATACCATGTAAGAGTTCTGATTATTATCAAAAAATTGTTTCGCATATTTTGTTGATACACGAGTACAATTTATACAGAACAATGTATTTACACTAGAATAATCTAAGAGCATGAATCAATGAATTTTTCAGAGAGTAATGATTGTAATTGATGGAGTGATTTTTGGTTAGTTGAATTTTTTGACTTTGAATGTCATATGAGCTGTTTGTCCTTGATTAAAGGATGATGTTGGCTGGCTATGTTGGCTTTGATACAGAAAGTGGGTCCTTGATTGAAGGATGATGTTGGCTGGCTGTGTTGGCTTTGATAATGGAAGTCGGTTCATGATTGAAGGAGGATACAGGCTGGCTTGACTATCTTTAACAGGTTATTAGATTAATAAAAGAAATATATATATATATATATATATCTACAAAGAAATAAGAAATATAAAAATTAACAATTATGTATAGGAACATATCTTATTTTATTTTTATTTAACATAATGAAGAAAAATTGTGTGAGGTTCACTTGCAAGCATCTTCTCTTCCCTCGAAGGATGATAAGTATTCTTCTAGCAGTGATGAGTTTTCAGTTGATCTTATTGCAATTCTTGATCATGAATGTGGTCATAGGGATGGTCTAAATACGAATAATAAAATGAAAAGTCCAGAAGAGTTTTGTAGTAATGGTGATTGTCTACAGATAGCTAAAGTTGAAAATATGGATGTGGTTCATGGGGATAAAGATATATTAGAGTATCGCTTGACGTCAGATCCTTTCTATTTATGTGCTGAAGTCGAGGATGGAAAGTTGATGACTATAGTCAACAAGATGAGTGTGATTTTGATAAAGAGTCTGAAGAGTGTGATGCCAATTATAATGTTGTTGAAGATTGTGTTGAATAAGTATCTAGTAAATTGCTAAAAACATCTTTAAAAAAAAGAAGAAACATAAGAATTTAAGTGGAGCAGGAAGAAGTTCCATTCAAAGACATCTGTTTGTATTCCTACTCCTCCTGTGATTCTTAAGAATGATATTTGTATCTCTAATACTGATATCCGACTAAGAAATTCTTTGCATAGAGATGAGGCTATAAAAACTTGGGATCTTGGAAAACGTCTTGGGTTATCCTTTGCAGGTGACGAAGAAATCATTATTAATAAATTGGTTGAAATGAAACAAAGGGAACGGGCTGACATAGTTAATGTTTAGTGGTTTATAGTTGGTTCTTGGAGGTTCTTTTGACTTCTTTGATGTGGTTAGTGAGTATGGTTTTCTTATGTTTCTTTGGTTGGTATTAGCTATGTTGCCTTGGTCTTGGGTTGTTGATGTTTCATCATTGTTTTTTTTTATTTTAAAATTCGGATTATTGTCCGATTTTCCTGTAAGTTAGTGTGGAGCATGAACTCATTCTAGGCTACAATTTTTGGCTATGTTGGTGGAATGTTTGGAGTTGGATTTTGTCATTGCATATGTTCTTAGGATGGATTTTGTAATCATTGTTCTTAGGATGGAGTCTAGGGATGTTCATGGGCCAGGTCGTGGCCTGAAATTTTTTCTAACTCCTTGCCTAGGCCGGCCCGCGGGCTCGAATCACTTTTCATTTATATTTTAAAAATATTTTTTATTAATTTTTATATATTTTTATAATTAAATTTTAAAAAATATTATTATTTTATTATGTGAACAGTAATCTGGGCCGGCCCGGCCCAGATTACAAATATTCCTGCCCAGGCTCAGTCCAGTCCGAGCCGAAGATGCCCGACCCATGAGCAGGTCTAATAGAATCTAATAGATGCTTAGGCATTTTTTATTTTCTGGCTATGGTTGTCTTTGTTATCTTTGAGATTTGTACTTCAACTATGTTCTCTTATATGCTAGCTTTGTAACCTTTCGATTGCTTTAATATATTTTGGCTTAGCAAAAAAATGAAGAAAAATAAATTTTAAAGTTAAGCTTGACCTCTTCACCCTACTTTCGCCGACAATTCTCAAACCGACAAGAGAGAGAAGATATAGAAAAGAGAAGAAAAGAAAATAGAAAAAATTTGGACACTTATTTTTTTTTTAAAAAAATTAATATATTTTATCAAATATTATAATATAAAATATTTTTTTATTTTTTTTTGATAATTTTATTTTTCAAATATAATATTGACTTTTATCTATTTATCAAATAGAATAATTTAAAATAAATAATTTCAAAACTTTCTACTTTTCATACGTTTTTTTTTTATAAATATAATATACATTTCTAATATATTTTATCAAATATTATAATTTAAATTATACATTACAATTTTTTTTAATATTTTAAATGTAATATAATTTTTAATATACTTTATCAAATATTATAGATTAAAATAAACAAATTTTAAAATTTTCTATTTGTAATAATTTTCTTTTTCAAATTAATATAAATTTTAATATAAAATTAAATAAAAATCGAGTAAATAAATAATATATACGTTAGCTTATACATGTTTGTCACGTGTCAGACACGTGGCGTCCGCTAATATTTAAGGTCATACTTAATGAAATTATAGATAGAAAGATCATTTCGTTACAATATTGAAAAGGATTAATATATAAATTAGCTCTTGTATTTTAGGTTTTTTGTCTGTTTAGTATCAGAAGAAATTTTTTTGTCACTTTGGTCTCGAACTTTCATTCCGTCAATCATATTGGCCCTTTGCCCTAACACCGTTAGTTAAAAGCTGACTAGGCAAAAAAAAAAACACCCAATCAGAGCCTGACACATGCCAAAACTGTTATATCATTAGTGCCACGTCACCATATAAGAAAACAATTCAAAAAACAAAATTCAAAAAAGTTCAAAAGATTTTAAAAAATCAAAATTAAAATTTGAAAATCTCATTTTTTTTTTAAAATTATAAAATAAAAATAAAAAACCAAAATTCAAAATAAATTATAAAAATTGAAAACTTTATATATATATTTAAAAATCTCTAAAAATTAAAAAATAAGAAAAAGAAATCTGAATATTTTTAATAAAAATGAAAAAAGAATCTATTTTAAAAATTTTAAATTCTATTTTTTTTTAATTTCGAATTTTCTTATATATTATAAAAGTAAAAATAAAAATAAAAAACCAAAATCAAAATAAATTATAAAATTGAAAACTTTATATATATATTTAAAAATCTGTAAAAAAAAATTAAAAATAAAAGAAAAAAATTGAATATTTTTAATAAAAATTAAAAAAAAAAGTTTCTATTTTTAAATTTTAAATTTCTTTTTTTTTTTTATAATTTCAAATTTTAGTATATATATATTTTTTAATTTGTAATTTGTAATTTCTATATTTTAAAATTTTCTTTTTTATTTTTCTTTTTAATTTTTAATTTTGAATTTTTAAGATTTACCTTTTGATTTTTCATAATTTTTTTTTTTATAATTTTTATAATTTTTTAATTTCTAAATTTCTAAAAGAAATTTAAAATTTTGATTTTTAAAAATAAATCAGTTTTTTATTTTGATTTTTATAATTTTTTTTGAATTTTTTAAAAAAATGTGATTTTCAAATTTTAAATTTTGATTTAAAAAAATAATAATTTTTGTATGTTTTTATTTTTTGAATTTTTTGAATTTTATAATTTTTTTGGATATTTTTTGAAGTTTTTTGGATTTTTTTGAATTTTTTTCTTATATGATGACATAGCACTAATGATGTTGCAGTTTTTGCCATGTGTCAGCCTCTAATTGGTTGTTTTTTGCCTAGTCAGCCATTAATTAACGGTGTTAGGCAAAAGGCTAATGTGATTGACGGAATGAAAGTTCAAGTACAAAAGTGACAAAAAAATTTATTCAAGTACCAAACGGATAAAAGGCATTAAATATTAACTCTATTGAAAATTATAGATATTAACAAGTGACTTTTAGAAGTATAGGACTGGAATAAGAATGACAACAGGTAAGGTACCAATACTTGAACCCTGTTATTTGTTAAGGTACTCGAACCTGTCAATTACCCAAATATTTTTGAACTTTACAACATGAACCCTACCCGAAGTAAATAAATGATACTCGTTAAATATCTGAACCCATTAAATATCCGATTTTGGAGATAAAATCGATGCTCTTTCAAGAGAATGAAAAAAAAAAAAAAAAATCAAAGAAAAAGTTATGAACAAGAAAAGAGAAAGTCAGCTGGCACCATCTGATCTGGTTCCCACTCAAGGTACCTAAATGTTCCTTTATTGCATGGCTTGTTATCCTTAATAGACTGAGTACGTGTGACAGGATGGTCTCCTGGGGATCATAGATGCATTCAACCCTTTGTGTTCTCTGTGGAAATACTGAGGAGGACAGAGAGCACCTATTTTTTGCATGCAGCTTTTCTTCAAATGTGTGGAACAAAGCACTGGAACTTTCATTGGTCAGCAGACAAGCGGTCTCCTGGGATGCAGATCTGCAATGGGCTATATCATATTTCAAGGGTAAGCCTTTCAAATCTACCCTGCTCAAGTTGGCTTGGACGTCTTCAATCTACTTCATATGGGAGGGAGAGGAACTCAAGGAAGCACTCTACAGCAAGGAAAACTCCAGAGGCCATTTTTCAAATGGAAGCAGCAAATGTTAAGTACAGATTTTGTTTTTTCAAAAGATAGAACATTCGCCTGTAAATATTACCTTGTGTCAACAGTGGGGTATTAGCTACATGTAAAGCTATACTCATGTCATTTTGTAGCAGATTTATTCTGCTTCTTTTTGGATCCTTTGAATGAATTTCAATTATCCAAAAAAAAAAAAAAATTCTTTTGTTTTTTGCTTGGAAACTTTGCCAAAAAACAGTCTTTTTCTTGCTTTATTGAAAAAAATATATATATAAAATTAAATATAAAAACAAAGAACAATAATCTTACTCTTTCATAGCAACTATGAGTATAATGAAACTCCTATGATTTATTTATAACACATCCTAAAAATCACATTTTACACTTCCAAAGCAAAAATGTAACATTATCAACACACAAAAAAAAGACGATGAACAAAGAAAAAAATTAAATAAAAAAAAAGGAAAAATTATATATAAAATCCTGAGCAAAAACAGTGAAGTAGAAGAAAAAATTAAAAGAAAAAAAAAGGATATATAAAATCCTTAGTTCCTACTCCTCCTTTGATTCTTGAGAATTTGATATTTGTATCTCTGATAATGATATCCGACTAAGAAATTCTTTGCATAGATATGAGGCTATAAAAACATGGGATCTTGGAAAACATCTTGGGTTATCCTTTACAGGTGACGAAGAGATCATTATTAATAAATTAGTTGAAAGAACAAAGAGAGCGGGTTGACATAGTTAATGTTTAGTGGTTTATAGTTGGTTCTTAGAGGTTCTTTTGACTTCTTTGGTGTGGTTGCGTATGGTTCTTATGTTTCTTTGTCTGGTATTACCTATGTTGCCTTGGTCTTGAGTTGTTGATGTTTCATCATTGTTTTCTTAAAATTTGGATTGTTGTCCGAATTTCCTGTAAGTTAATGTGGGGCATGAACTCATTCTAGGCTACAATTTTTGGCTGATCTGTTGGTGAAATGTTTGGAGTTGGATTTTGTCATTTTCATATGTTCTTAGGGTGGGTTTTGTAATCATTGTTCTTAGAATGCAGTCTAGTAAATGCTTGGCCATTTTTTATTTTCTCAATATGGTGGTCTTTGTTTGTTATCTTTGAGATTTGTACTTCGACTATGTTCTTTTATGTGTTAACTTTTGCTAGCTTTGTAATCTTTCGGCTGTTTTAATATATTTTGGCTTATAAAAAAAAACAATTATATATATATATATATATATATATATATATAAACCTGAGTAGAAGAAATGTAGAAGCAAATCGGAAAATCTAGAGCAAGCGGCGTTGCTCCAAATAGGTAGCAACATTTCTAACTTTGAGTTTTTAGAAATCAATTTAGAGTAAATAGATAAGTGGCTTTGTCTCGCTTTTGTTAAATTGACATAGAAAAAATGGATATTAAATTCTCAGTAACTATATTATTATTAGAGTTGCCTGTGTTCAATTCTTCTCGTAAGCAAATATAAAATTTTTCTTAATTATATTTAGAACATAATTAGGTTGGGATAACGGATATTCAAGGCAAGATACTCGTAAACCTGAGACGAGTAGTACTCTACTTACCCAAAACCATCCCAAACCTGATTATAAGAGATCATAATTGTCATAACGAAATCCTTTTGCGGGACTCCTCTAGATGACGTTAAAAAGTGGGAAAGAGGAAAAGAAAAGTTGTTCTTCTAAATTAAAATAGGAGGGTTTTAAAACAACCTCGAAAAAAAATGGAGTCGTCACCGATCTTTTTTTGGCTAGGTGTGATCGGTCACTTATTAAAACCGGATTTATAAAACATTTTAAAATTAATTAAAACATTTTGAAAAACCATTTTTAAAGTTCGTGCTTTAAACCAAAAAATAAAAACAAAGGCGGGTTCGAGAGTCGGTTACGTCACGGGGAAGGATTAGCACCCTATAACGCCCGTATAAAACGGTACCTTATTATTACGTGTTATCATGAAGTCTCGACGAAAGTCGGTTTTAGTTTCGATATTAAAAATAATTCCATTTTTTAAAAACAATCACATTATTTGAGAATGATCTGAAATTTATTAATGCAAAATTTTTCATGTTTTTCGGCAAACCCGACAAAACAGATAAATTTTTATTTATTTTGGAATTCTCCCTAAACCCCCGTTTTGAAAAAAAGAATATTTCGTTGTTAATGGTAATTGATGATATCCTCCCTGGCAAGCCTAATAGAGAACTCATGAATTATTTTAACTCGGGAATAATCTTATTTTGTTAAAATCATTAGTTTTTATACATTTAAAATCATTTAAAAATGATCATGGATATGCTAATTATTACTAAGATACAAATATAAATTAAACAACATGCATAATTATCATGGCATGGCAAACATTTTAATGATATGGCAAAAGAATTAATGACATAGCATACATGGCATGGCAAATAATTCATGACATGATATATATGATATGGCAAACAGCTCATGACATGGCACCAATCATAGAATGACATCATCATCATAGAATATTCACATCTAAAAACACATCATGATCAAAATAGCAACATGAATATCAATATCATAAAATGACATCATCATGGAATATTCATAAACATGGAATTATCATTATCAAGATGGCACATGTAAACATTAATTATTAAATGACCTCATCATGGAATATGCATGAATATAGAATATGCACACATCATTATTTTTACAATTCTTTTTCATGGATTTTCTTTTTGGTGGAATTATATAAATGGTATGCGTCGGGACATTTTAACGAATTCCCTGGCAAACCCAGCAAAGCTTTGGAAAAATATCTTTTCACAATACATGTATATAATTTCGAATAAAACGAAAATTATACCTTTCGATTTCATAAACACTTGCGTTGAATAATTTCCTAACCTCTCTAGCAAACCCGGCAAAGGTTAGGAACTAATTCTCGCCAAATGTCTATGAAATCAAAAAAATACATTTTTATGCTAAATTAAATAAAAACATTTAAAAATATGCAATGCATGAAAACGGAATGTGTTTCTCTCTTGAAGAGAGGATATCCGAACACCTAAAAAGATGTCCGACTACCTTTGAAAGAAACTTAAATTGGATTTCTAAATTGAAAAATTTCGAGAACGAATTTTGGCTCTGATTAAGGGGTATTCAAATGCCCTTGATTGGCATCCTAATACCTCTAAATGAGTCTCGAATGCAAACATTTTGAAAACCAAAAGAAGCTAAAAAAATATGCGATTTTTGAAAAGGAAGCCAAAGTGACCGAATCCCCTAGTGTAGAAATCATAGTTTTTGCTCGATTTTGAAAGCTCGGATTACCTACCCATGACCCGATTTTCTTAAAACCAATTTTTTTTCCTTGAAATAGCATGGAAACAACGTTAAAACAGTAGCTATAGGTTTCGGCCAGCCCCTCCCCTTTGGTGAAAAAAAACTAGACCTTTGCTAGCTTAAAAGCTTTGTTTTGACTCCAAAAAAACAACGGTCTTAGAAAGTTATTTGTTTTACCCTTATAAAAAATTCAAAAAATTTTGGAAAAATCATTTTAGGTTTTGCAAATGATAAACTAAATGAGGTAGAAACAATTTTTTATTTTGACAAAAAATGCATGGTGAAAATATTTCTCAAAATCAGCATATCCAACTTGCAAAACATTGTTTTTTCCAACTAGTTTAAAAAATAGGTTTTGGCTATGGATCATTGGTTGGTCCTAACCAAAACCATGCTGGAAATGAGTTGAAAACATGTTTTTACAGCAAGCAAAATGATTGGCTCAAGGCTAGCCCCTTGGATGTAAATCCGACTATAGCAATCACTTGGTGAAAACCAAGATCATCAAGCTCAATATCATTTTTCAAAGAGAAATAAGCAATATAAATCACACAACCAAAACGATATCTATATGGAAATAACAATATATAAGCAATAAAATGTAAACAAACATGAAAATGAGGTTGGCTCAAAGTTTGGCCTCTTGGATACTAAATCCAGCTCAAACTATCACTTGGTAAAAACAAGTTCATCAAGCTCAAAATCTTTCATTTTTAAAGAAAATAAAAGGGAAAAATCTACCCTACCACAATAGCACATCCCACATCAAAATGACAACCAAGAAGAATGAAATAAACACAAGCACAATAAAAGCCCTTAGGTTCGGCCAAGAGGAAATAGAGGGGAAAAATGTTGTAAACTTTGCTTTCTTTGAAAAAAAAAGAGAAGGAAAGAAAAACCTTTAAGAAAAACCATTTTGAAACCTTTGTTTTTAAGAAAATGAAATGAAAAACAACATAGAAAAGAAGAGGAAAAGAACATAAAAATGAAAAAGAAAATAAAGAACAAGTAGGGAAGAGGAAGCTACCCAGTAAAACTCCTCCAAAAAGCTCTCAAACTCCTTTTTCTTCCTCTTTTTTCTCTCATCCTTTCCTTTTCTCCTTAGGTGATTTTAGCTACTGCCTTAAGCTCTCCAAATGAGTGTTGAATGTGTAAAAAATGAAGGCCCCTTACCTCTAATATTATGCCTTGGCCGAATCTAGCATGGGGGGAGCTCATGCTCTCCTTATTTTCCCATGCTTTCTTCATGCACCCATGGTCCCCCTTTCCACATGGCTATCTCTCCTGAAATTGGGGATCGATTATCATTCCTATTGGCTCAAAATGCCATGTCATATATTTGTTGGTATATGCCCTAAAGCCAATCGGTTCGGTCAGGCATATACTAATAATAATGTAAACCCATCACTATATCTTAGTGATACAAGGTTTTCCTTCATGTTAGTACAATGATAAAGAGTTATTAAGTACTAATCGAATGAAGCTCATGGAACATAAAGGCCTTGTAAAGGAATTATTTATAATTGTGAGATCCTTATGCATCAAAGCCCTGTTCCTAAAATGGTTCCTGGTCATCGTATTGCCAAGACGGGGCATTGGCAATGCTCAAAGACTAGTACATGTTAAACCTACTTACTTATGAAGTAAGCAATAGATCTCACGTGTTGAAGTATAAGGGATACTTTGGGATAACATATAGGTGCTTGTCTGTTGAACAAGTTCACTGAACATGGCCTGCTGTGAGAACTCCATTTGGTATTGTCACTCAAGTGTCTATGGAAACGTTCTCACGTGTCAGTCGTGTAAGTAGTCCTCTGACTTGTGATACCAGGTCACCTTATATGTGAATTGTCATGCTATGATTTCATCACGATCAGGTCCCAAAGAGTGATGTTTATGGTAGGGTGATTTTGGGTATGACATGAAGCATACGAAGATGGATGAGTGATCCAGAGAGGATTCACCACTCCAAGGATTCACCACTCCAAGTGACATCGGAGACATATCTCGTATGTTCTTGGCTTCGGTTAACTTAACGGAATCTCTGGCCAGAGTATGATGAATTTAGAAGAAATAGTTTCTCTAAGTTCACAAAGTTAACCAATAGCTGTAAGAACTAATATGGATTGAACATGAGTAGACACTGCACCATGCTCATGCTCTTTTCGGGATATTTGGTGAAATGACCGAATTACACAGATGGACTGAACACGAAAGGTTATGTCGAGACTAACTTGACTCTCTAGTATTTGGTTGGTCATGATGGCTTGCTAGAGTCCGCTCATGATCTATGAATATAAATTAATTATCCTAGGATTATAATTTATATTTATTGCCAACATATTGGAAGCCTAATGGGTCACACATATAAAGGTGAATTAAGAGATTAAAATGGAATAAGCTTAGTTGATTGAATTGAGAATTTAATCAATAAGGACTTAATTAAAAGGTTTAATTAAATGGAGGGACTTAAGTGCAAATAACATAAGAGTTATGTTATAACCCTAAGCCCTATGTCCAAGAGTGTTGCCGCCCCCTATATAAACAACATGATAGCTTGGCCGAATATGACTAATGGCTAGCCGCATATTGTATGCTTGGCTTTATGGTGTCTTCTTGATTTCTTTCTGCCTTCTTGCCTCTTTATGGATTGCTAGAGAGAAAATGTTTCTCTCAAGAGAGCAAAGGCTTAGAGTGAGAAGAAAAAAGATCAAGATCTTGCCTTAGGTTAATGCTCCAAACCCTATGAAAAGAAAGAAGATCAATATCTTCATTCTTGGTTGGCACACCAAACCCTGTGGAAGTAGAAAAGCGTTTTCTTCTTCATGATGCTTATAAAGCATTCGGCCATGGTTGTTCTTGTTGGAGAGAGGTTTATGAAACCTAACCACTAGCATGGATTTCGGCAGGACTCTATTCCTACCTTATGAAAGTTCTCTTGATTATCTTGTGTAGATCACCGTTAGAGGCCGAACACTTGTGAGGCTAAAGTTTCGGCATTACCTTCTTGGTGTTCAAGATTGAGTGGGCTGTTTGTAAACTCAAGATTACTAGATCTTTGAGTTAAGGTATGAATCTTAATCAAATGTATGCTTTATAATTACAAGATCGCATTAAAATTTTACAAGCATGATCCTAAAAGATTCGACTATCTCTTTATTTATTTTTTCGCTGCGTTCATGTTCTTCTTTAATTCGATTGATGTTTGAGCATGAGGTAGAATCCCAACAATATTCTTTTTCCCTTTCTCATTATTTCTTTTTAGCCACTTGGCATGATCATGTAGCTTAGCCAAAGATATCTTCCTAGTGTCATCTTTTTTATCCACTTGGCTTCATCACATGCCCTTCACATGGCCTTAGCCAATGATTTTTCATCCTTACATTTAAAATGCCTCTCATTGGCAAAAAATGCCACCTAAGGTACTAAATGGTGACTCATGTCCTTGCTTTCAAAAATATCTATCTTTTCCTACATCTTAGCCATTGATCATCTTTTCCCTCTCCCTTTCTCTCTCCTATCTTCCTAGTGTCATCTTTTTTATCCACTTGGTTTCATCACATGCGCTTCACATGGCCTTAACCAATGATCTTTCATCCCTACATTTAAAATGCCTCTCATTGGCAAAAAATGTCACCTAATGTACTAAATGGTGACTCATGTCCTTGCTTTCAAAAATATCTATCTTTTCCTACATCTTAGCCACTGATCATTTTTTCCCTCTCCCTCTCTCTCTTTTAGCTGAAAATGGCCTGGAAAATTCTAGTGTCTTCCTCCATTTTTATTTTGCTATTTGGACCCTTATCGGATTTCTGTAAAATTACATTTTGGCTCCCAAACTTGACCTATTTACATTTGGGCCCCAATTTTGGGTTTTTCTTATCCAATTTTAAACTCAATTTCAGAAATTTTCATAATTTTCTACGCTCGAATTCCATTTTTTCTGGATTTTTCTCTAAAATTACAGTTTAGTCCTCGAATTTAGCCTATTTGTATTTTGGTCCCAATTTTGGGTTTTTTCTCTCTCCTTTCCTGATTTCCATCCTAAAACATAATTAAGGAAAGTTTCACAATTTTTTGAGCTCGGATTCTATTTTGCCTGAATTTTTCTAAAATTGCAGTTTAGTCCCTGAAATCTCGTATTTGCTCGAATTGGGCCAATTTTTTGGATTTTCTTTTTCCATCCTCTTTCCCCATGTCGAATTGGATTTGAGCCCATTTTGCCCAATTTTGATACCCAAATTCCTTTCCAATTTGGTCTTCCCTCTTTTTCCCACAAATTGGAATTTTCAATTTATCTGATTTTGACCTCAATTTTCCAATTTCTCTTCCAATTGACTTTTATTTTCATCCTCCTTCAAATTGGACCTTTAGATATCTCTATTTATTGATTGTTTCTCAATTTGAACCTTCAATTTTGCCCAATTTGATCATTTACATACTTTTTCCCAAAATTGCAAATTCCCAATTTTTTCCCAAAATTGCAATTTCCAATTTACTCACTTTTGTCCAATTCTTCTTTCAATTGATTTCTCTTTTCATTTCCCTTGAAATTGGACCTTGAGGTACCTCTATTTATTGGTTATTCTTCAAATAGAAGTTTATCTAATTTGATTGTTTTCATACTTTTCCCAAAAAATTGAAGTTTCCAATTTGTCCAATTTATCTTTCAATTATATCCTCTTTTCATTCGTTTTGAAATTAGACCTTAAGGTACTTCTATTTATTGATTATTTATCAAATTGAAGATTTATTTTTATCCAATTTGATTGTTTACCTAATTTTTCCCAAGATTGGAATTTCCATGCTTTTCTCCAAAATTGAAATTTTCAATTTATCTTTCCTCCTTCAATTCTTCTTTCTATTTTTAATTCTGGATCTTCAATTATCAAGATTGCTTCACCGTTATTTAATTCTCCTTCAAATCTTGATTTTTCCAAAAAATTGATTTTTTTGGTTTTGACTTTTATGAGGTTGACTTTTTCATGTTGACCTCCAAATCAAAGTGTTAGAAACCAAATAATGGAATTAGGGGAGATTCTCGGAATTTCATGGAGTTGAAAGAAAAACATACCTTGTTTAGGGGCCCGGACAAAATTTGTCTACACTGATATTATATAATTGGATCAGGTAGGATTCGGCATCCAAATATTCACTATCCATTGCTATTATTAGACCAAAATAATATTGGCATAATAACAAATTTCATCCTCGAACTATATCATACTGGTCAATTTAGTCTCCACCTTTTATTTGAGTCATTTTAGTCATCGATCTTTTATTCGAAACCTATTTAATCCAAGTTGAACGAAATCCGTTAGAATCCCATTAAATGTGATCGAAATCCATGTTGAAATACACATCATTTGCTTGCATGTACAGTTTAAAAAATATGTAAACAAAATTTAAATTTGAAAGGTTTAAGATAGCATAAACTTATTATTTTTGTTGCCAAAAGAAAACCAAATCCCTAAATACTAAATAATTTTCCTTTGCCAAATCCTCTATTAATTTCCCTGATTTCTTAGGCTTTCTTTGTAGGTTTTAATTTCTTGAAATCTTGTTGTGTTTTTCTCTTTGAATTGCGTGGACAAGCATTTGGAATTTAGGAATTTGGTTTTTTTCAACAAAAATAACAAGCTTCTCCCTTTTTTGTGTTGAGATTTCTATTGCCTTTGTTGTTTTCCTCCCAAAACAAAAAAAAATGTTACTCTTTATTTCTGCTCTCTACTCCCTGCTCCAAAGAACCAAAGAAATCCCTCCCATTTTTCCTTTTTGTTTTGACGCTCTTTTTCTTTCTTTTTTTTTCTTTTTTTTTTGCTCAAGCTCAACCCTAAAATCAATTCCCCTACTAAACTCTCTCATTTTCTTATTGCCAAGCTCCCCCCCATCCTCCCAAAAAAAATCCTTGACTCCTTTTTACACGCTCTCATGCTCTTCACCCATGTCTGTGCTCCATTTCTCTTACGCCCAGCTCTCTTTTTTTACCGCCTTTTCCTTTGTCTCGTGCTCCTTTTCTCTCACACCAGCTCTCTCTTTTTTCCTTCTTTTCTTTTTGGTTCCTGTCTCAAGGGATCAGCTTAGGACTCAATCCATTTTTGAAGCCTTTTGAGAGCTGTAAGAAAGGAAGAACCTCACTCTACTATTAGAGGACTTGCTTCAAAAAGAGGGAAAAAGGGATCTATCCTTAGATATAGACGGGTGGAACTCACCAAGATCAATCATCAAGCTACCAATGGTCAAAGAGGCAGTTAAAGGGACGAAAACCATATTTTTGTTGACCCATGGGCTAATTATTTGAAAAGAAAGACCAAGGGAGTGCAATGAAAAGGCTATTGTTGTGACTAAAGGTGACGACTAGCTATCTCGAATCTATAGGATAGAGAGGCTTGATAGGTACCGCAAATTGCAAGGTCTTTCTCCACTGTCTAAAAAAGCCATTGATTCACACTACCATGCCTTTGCTCTCTACCCTAAATCCTATAAATAAAAATTTTACTTGTATTTTTTAAAATCGTTTGATGACATGTACTTTCATATAAATTTTAGTCACATTTAAGGGTATTTTAAAGGGTTCCATTTAATTCAGGTTAAATTGGCTCAAAATAAAAGGACGAAAATTAAATTGACTCAAATAAAATGTGAGGGACTCAAATGACCAATATGATATAGTTCGAGGGCAAATTTTATCATTATGCCAATAATATTTATCTCAAAGTTTAAGAATCAAGGTATTATTACTCTTTATGATTTGTATGTTTCAATACTTTTATTATCTTTGAAGTTACAAGTAAAATTATAATCAATTATTACTTTTCATATAAGAAATCAATTAATTAAATAAAAGATACAAACCAACCAAGAAATCATTATATATAATTAAATAAATATAATATAAAATTGAATCAAATTCACACATAATTAAAACTTAACCGAAAGCATCAAGATTTTAGAATCTTCTTCATGTCACTTCTAAGAAAACGCCTCGTCAATGCTTCATGTTTCTTGATTATCTTTATTTGTGCATGATTTGGGTAGTTGACAAATTAAAAAATTTGGCAATGAGTTGGTTGACATGGAAATAATTCAAGCCTCATTATAAGTTATAGGTTGCAAGTGCAATAGAGAAAAATTAAAGAAATAAGACATATATTCGATCCATAATTGAAAAAAAAAAAACAATTGACGGGAATGACCTCTATATTATTAATTAATTTTTCTAGCTTTCATCTAATAAAAGCAAAAAAATTAGAATTGAAAACTCCCTTGTAATGCTTAAAACAAAATCAGGATTATGATATTAGATTTATCGTATCTCCTAATGGTTCCACACAACACAATCATCACTAAACATATTTATTTGTTTGCACAAAAAAAAAATAATAATAAATAAATAAAAGATAATTTTATTCCCATTTTTTTTTTAAATTTGTTATTCTGTACTAATCTTGTGACCTCGCTTTCAATCTTAGAAAGATCAATCAATTAATGCTTATTAGGAAAAATTCCGACTGTTAAAAGTTTGAGACTTTATTTTGAAAATCTCAAATTCCATATATATATATATATATATATATATATAAAAATTCAATATTACATGTATATAAAAAAGTAGTTATCATGTAACTAAATATAATTAATAAATTATGTGTTGGAAATAATAGATGTTATATACTGTAAAATGTAAACAGAGAGTAAAAGAAGAACTGAATATATATACGAACAGATTACAACAAATATGTTGAAGCGAACAAAGACATTTACAGTAATTGATTTGAAAAAATCAATATCGAGTCAAGATTGGACCTCTAACCTTAAGACGTTTTTTCCCTGTCTAAGGTGCTTACAGTATCGATGCAAATCGTCTCCCAGGTTTCCTCGATATACGTTGCAAATGAGAGCACATCCGGATGCAACACAGCGAACAAAAGAATGTTGAAGTCTCTCTCAAAAGACAAGAATATTTTCAGTGAATTAGTTATTTGAAACATATACAAACACTCCTATTTATAGATACAGAGAAGTCTGTTCGGTCAGACACATCTGTTGGATAGGAACCGGTTCGTTCAATAGACAAGTCTGTTACAATGAATCGGTTCAATCCAACAGGCAAAGACACAACTGAAAAGGCAAAGAACGGTTCAGACAACCGAACAGACACATTCTAGAAGAAGAATTATTCGGACAAACATAAAGCTGGTTGCTGTTGAGCTGGTTCGATTTGGACAAAAAATTAAGCCGGTTGGATAGTAAAAAATTAATTATTGACCCAAACCCGACCCGACCAAGCCCAAGCCCGGCTCGGCGCCGGTGCGCGCGTGTGGTCCAGCCCAAGTTGTGTAGGTCCTCACCTTTCACAAAAACTTGGGTGCCCCTTGGGGCCCAACCCACCATGACACTCTATCTTATATAAACTATAAGCTAAAGTCATTCTTAGTCCTATGTGGGATTGACTACCACACATACCTTCAACCAACTTTCCTTCCTTTTCAAGTGGGTAAAAAATGAGACTAATTTCTCATTCACTTTGATATCATTTGTGTACATAAATGTACACCGTGCATCTAACTACGATAACCTACGTATTAGAATATGTATTTCGTATATATGCACTTAATATATACTATGATATCCAACATTATGCACAAAGCCGAAATCTAAATTTGTCTACGGATTGGATTATTCGTTTGACCCGTGAACCTGACTTGATTCTAGACAAAAAAATTCAAGCACGGTTCAATTCGAAACATTATTTAATTAATAAATAAGACTTTTATTTAATTTTGACTGTAAAATATATTTTAAAATATTAATATTTTAATATTTTTAAAAGATTATTAAATCTATTCGTACTTGATAGGATCGTGTTGGGCTGAATCTTAAACAAGGTTTTCAAAGATCAATCAAACCTGATCAAACTCAATCTATGAAACCTCTACGAAAACTTCATGCATGCATGCTTGGATCAATCAATCAATCATTCTCTTGACTCATGTAATTGCTTGTCAATTCTTTATGTCATGTTAAGAATAATAAAAATAACATTATTTACTTTTGAAAAAAAAAAAAAATCTTAAACAAAATTTTCAAAAACCAATCAAACTTGATCAAACTCAATCCATGCGTGCATGCTTGGATCAATCAATCATTCTCATGACTCATGTAATTGCTTGGTCAATTCTTTATGTCATGTTAAGAATAATAAAAATAACATTATTTACTTTTGAAAAAAACAAAAAACTTAAACAAAGTTTTCAAAGATCGAAAAACTTGATCAAACTCGATCCAGGAAACCTCTACGAAAACCTTGATGCAGGCATGCTTGGATCAATCAATCATTCTCATGACTCATGTAATTGCTTGGTCAATTCTGTATGTCATGTTAAGAATAATAAAAATAACATTATTTACTTTTGAAAAAAAGAAATCATGTGACATTCAATATTCAAATCATATTTGTCTTATTGTATGCATCACAGTCGGTTTTTTATCTGAATATAGCCAATTTGTTTTTTATTTAGCGAAATACCGATGTTGTAAAATTAATGATCGAAATTCGTTTGTTTTAAAACATGCTGGGAAATCATCATGGGTGATGGCGATTTCCAGCATGTTTTTAAAAGAATTTGGAAAAAACCACAAGGAAAATCGCCATCACCCATGACGATTTCTCTTGTATATCTTTTACAAAATTTGGAAAAAACCATAAGAGAAATTGCCATCACCCATGGCGATTTCCCTTGTGGTTTTTCCAAGTTTTTTAAAGATATACAAGGGAAATCGTCATGGGTGATGGCAATTTCCCCTGTTATTAGGGTTTTTTTTATTTATATAATTTATAAAAAAAATTAATTTATAAATTTTTTTAATTTTATATAAAATAAAAATTATATGACATGATAAAAAAAATTAATTTTAAAATTAATTTATAAAATAAATGAATTATATAAAATTCATGGCAATTTTTTATCTGAAGATAGCTTTTTTTTATTTATTTAACCAAATATCAATGTTTCAAAATTAATGACCGAAATACCGATGGCAATTTCCCAGCATGTTTTAATTTATTTATAAAATATATAATTCATGGCTCTTGACAGCATACTGAAATAAAGCTAACACATTAATATAAAACAGTTGACATAAAGCTAAAGCAACAAAGCACTGTCTTTTTTTTTTCAGAGCTCTTCTTTTGAGGAGAATGAGAATCGAAAAGATTCTTCTGCTAATGTAGACACCTAATTTTGTCCGGGCCCTCTAAACCTGGAAGATTCTCCTTCTCAACTCCCCGGAACGCAAAGAGACTTCCACTAGTCCATAAGATGGATCCCCAAGACCACGTTTCGGAGGTCAACACAAAAAGTCAACTAGAAAAAAGTCAACTTTGAAAAGGTCAACCCAAAAAGTCAACCACTAAAGAAGTCAACTCTTAGTCAAAATCAAGATTCGAAATTGAATTGAACAATGGCAAATGAACTTTGATAATCCGAGGTCCACAACGAAAATATAGAGTTCTGAAGATGGGTTGTGGAAATTCAATACAGAGGAAGACTTTAATCCGGCAAATTTGGGGAAAACTAAATCGGAGAGGAATTTGATCATAAAATTGGGCATTTTCGGGCCAACTCAAATTCAATATAGGACAAAGGAAGTAGAAAAGAAAATCCAAAAATCGGACTCATATTGAGCAAAACCGAGGTTTTGAAGGTTAAAGGGCAATCTCGAAAAAATCCCAAAGAGAATTTCGAGAAAAATAGCAAACGAGCTCGAAAAATTATGAAAACTTCCAGATCTGATTTTCATAATTTTTAGAAGAGATTGGTGAAGAAAAATCCGGAACCGAAGCTCATTTGAAAAATGGAAAAGTTCGGGTGCACTAAATCAAAATTATAGAGATAAATCCAGAAAAAAATAGCAAATGAGCTCAAAAATATGTAAAAACCTCCAGAATCAAGTTTTACATTGAATGGGATGAGTTGGAAAAGACCAATCCAAAATTGGGGTCCATTTCCAATTAAATTGAGTCCGGGGGATAAAAAGGTAATTTTACCAAAAACTGGAAAGGGCCAATTTGTAATTAAGAAAAATATGAAAGATGGCGGAAACTTTTGAATGTTCTAGGTTTTGGCCGGCCATGCATAGGGAAGAATGGGAGGTTTGATCAATTTAATTCAATAGTCACTATCAAGCCAAAAAATGCCATTTTTATTGCCTTGCAAATGGTCCCCCTTCATCCAATGGCCTAGGTGCCTTGTAGAAAAGATGATTAAACCCTTCAATGGCCAAGATCAAATTGCAATATGACATTTTTATTATCATGAAAATATCCTCATCCAATGGCCAAGATTGTTGGAAGAAAGATGAGCACAATTCATCCTATGGTGGAGAGGGGTTCAGCCAAGGGGGCATGAGGAAGTGTCTTTGTGTCATCCAATGGTCTAGGTGCTTTGTAAAGGATGAGTACACCCTTTGATGGCCAAGATCAAATGCAAGATGATATTTTTATTTGTCATGAAAAGATCCTAATCTAAGGGCTAAGATTGGTGGAAAAAAGTAGCATATTGCATCCTATGGTTGGGAGGCCAACCGACCAAGCATGAGAAAGGGAGGGGGAATGTTTTATTTCCTTCAGTTGACTGGTTATTGATGAGGGGAAGTCAGTAGCTAATTTGGCAAGAAAAAGGTTTTTGAAAGAAAGCAAGAGAAAGTTTACTAAGAAAGCTTGGAAAGTAGCCATTCCTACCTAGCTCTAGCATGATTTTCTTCTTCATTCTCATCTGTTTTTTTTTTTCTATGTGATTTCTACTTCTTTTCATGAAAAAAATAAAAGTTTTGAAATGTTCATTATAGCTTTCATCTTTTCCTTTTCATCAAAAATGGAAGAAAACAAATTTTCACAAATCTTTTTACCATGGCCGAATGCCTTGTTTATGCTTGCCTTGGTTTTTGTTTTGCATGTTTGTTGTGGGAAACATAATTGTTGAAGGTTTATTGTTTGTTTTATGTTCTGATTTTTCAAAATAAATTAAGCAAAAGAGGTTGAAAGGCTACATGATCTTGAAATCAAATGACCATGGTTAGGGGAGGGCTATGCCTATTGTACCAACCATGGAGCTCACCTCTATTTTTTAGTTAGCTTGGTTTATTTTCTGATTTGTGAGTTGAAAAGGCTTCATGATCTTGATAATAACAAGTGATTATGGTTAGGGGAGGGCTATGCCCATTTGTACCAACCATGGAGCTCAACTATCCTTGTACCTTGTTCCTTGTTCTTTGTTTACTTGTTTATCTTATTACTTCCTTGCATGTCTATGCATATTTTGGTCATGTTCTTTGCATCATTTTTATGCTATACTAGTTTTTACATTATTTTCATATAGTGATAAGTCCCCTATACCATTTGGCCATTCTTGTATTTTTTTACTTTGCCATATCTTGCATTTTTGCCATGCATCATATCTTGCATTTTAAGCATGTTTTGCATCATGCATAATGCCATGTAGCATTCGGCCATGTCTTGCATTTTTCCATGCATCATATCTTGTATTTTAATCATTCTTTGCATCTTGCATTTTTTTCATGCATCATATCTTGCATTTTAAGCATGTTTTGCATCATGCATAATGCCATGTAGCATTCGGCCATGTCTTGCATTTTGCCATGCATCATATCTTGCATTTTAAGCATGCTTTGCATCTTGCATTTTTTCCATGCATCATATCTTGCATCTTTAGCATGCTCTACATTGTGTATAAGATCATGTACCATTCGGCCCCTCCCATGCATTTTTGGTCTAGGCCATGCCTTGCATAAGATTTGGTTAGGTCATGCATATTAGGTCATATAGCTATGTCATCCAATCTTGGGTCACTTTCCATGTCATCTTCATATAACATGTCACTTATGCAATCTCATCATGTCATGTCATGTCATCCATAATATGTCACCATGCATACCATTCGGCCTTTCCATGCATTATAGGTCTAGGTTATGTCATGCGTTACATTTGCTTATGTCATGCATCTTAGGTCATGTAGCTATGTCATGCAATCTTAGGTCATATGCCATGTCATCATTCTATGCCATGTCATTATTCTATGCCATGTCATCCTATGCCATGTCATTATTCTATGCCATGTCATCATTCTATGCCATGTTATCTTATGCCATGTCATCATTCTATGCCATGTCATCTTATGACATCTCATCATTCTATGCCATATCATCACTCTATGCCATGTCACCTATGCCATGTCATCATTTCATGCCATGCCATCTATGCCATGTCATCCATATAACATGTCATGCCATGTCATTCATAGTTTAGGTGCATTTTCATGCCATTCGACCATCCACACCATCACCATGCATTCGTCTATTCACATGCCATCACCATGACCATTTGGCCACCGTGATACTTCATACATGTCATTGTATTTTTTATGTCATATCATTCATATAGCATGCCATTTGCATTGTCATTTAGTGTTTGTGCCCATTTCATGTCATGATTAAGCATGCCATGACCATTCGGTCACCATGACTTTTCATCCATGTCATTTTATTTTCATGACACAATATTTTCATGCCATGTCATTTGGTTTGCTATGTCATTGTGATTGTCTCATTTTGGTTTGCCATGTCGATTTCATTCACATGGCATTCATTACCATGCTATATCACTTTATGCCACGTCATTCTTATGTCATGTCATCATCTCATCTTCCATATTACAATGAGAATGCTTATCATGTTTTGGTAATCATACATGCCGTAATGTCAATTTGCACATTCATGACATTTTAATAAATAAGGCAATATTCCCAAGTTTAAATAATTCATGGTTTTCTCTGTTGGGTCTGCCGGAGAGAATATCATTAATTATTAACAAAGGAATACTCTTTTCTAAAACAAAAATGATTCGAAAATTTTCAAAGTAAACAAAACTTTCTATGTTTTGTCGGGTTTGCCCGAGAACATGAAAAGATTTTGGTATTAATAAATTTCGAGTCATTCTTAAACAAATTCATCTTCATGCCATGTCACTTATGCCATGTTATCATTTCATGCCATGTCACCTATGCCATATCATCATTTCATGACATGCCATCATTTCATGCCATGTCACCAATGCCATGTCATCATTTCATGCCATGTCACCTATGCCATGCCATCATTTCTTGCCATGTCATCATTTCATGCCAGTCGATTTCATTCACATAGTATTCACTTTTATGCCATGTCCTTCGTATGCCATGTCATCTTGAATGTCATGTCGATTTCATTCACATGATATTCGTTCTTAGGCCATGTCATCCATATGCCATGTCATTTTGTATGCCATGTCGATTTCATTCACATAGCATTCACTCTTATGCCATGTCATTTTGTATGCCATGTCGATTTCAGTCACATGACGTTCATCCTTATGCCATGTCATCTATATGCCATGCCATCCATATGCCATGTCAATTTTATTCACCTGTCATTTTGTATGCTATGTCAATCATTTGTCATTATTTCTTTTACTAGGTCATAATAAAATGTTTGTTATATCATGATGAATGAGCATGTTTATTTAATTTTTATCTTGGTAGTATTTTTTTCATATTCATGATCATTTTCTATGATTTTTAAAGCACATTGAAAAACAAATGGTATTTTTTTTTAAATCAAGATTATTCCCGAGTTAAAATAATTCATGAATTCTCTGTTGGGTCTGTCGGGAAGGATATCATCAATTATCGTTAATATTCTTTTTAAAATGAAAATGATTTCGGGTTATTTTTCATATTTTGCTGAGTCTATCGAAAAATATGAAAAATTTTATGTTAGTAAATTCCAGGTCATTTTCAAATAAAATATGAATTTTTAAGGGAATTATTTACAAACACCAATTTTACAATCGACTTTTTACTGAAACTCGAGATAACACATGACTAATAAGGTACCATTTTATACGGGTGTCACAGGGGTGCTAATCTTTCCCCGCGCATAACCGACTTTTTATATTTTAATATTGTTTTAAACAGTGATATGAGTTTTCGGGTCGGCCTGGACCCGATCTGACCCAAATCTAGGTAAGAAAAATAAAAAAAAAAAATTAAATCGCAACTTGGCCAATAAGCAGGTCTACTCAACGATAAAGGTTATTGATTATAAATCTCAATAGATGATAGTGAGACTTACCCTAACGGTTCATTATATCATTTTAAGGATATATAAGATAATCGGAATCTCCTTCCCTCATTCCTTCAACTTTTTCTAGGGATGTTAATGACATGTGTTTGGAGCAAAGAGTGCATTCTCCGTCCTCATTTCCGTTTTCTCAATCTCTCCCCGTCCTCGCCTCAAGGAGAAACTTTTTCCCCATCCTCGTTCCCTTATCATGTTTTTAAATTAAAAAATTATTTTTTAATTTATCATATAAAAATTCAAACAATAACAATGAAATAAAAATACTGATAACATGTACAAATCCAAAAAAAACAAATACAAATGGAAATTACAAAAGGTCGCCAAATAAAAATGTTTACTCTTCTAATTTTGATTTTTACTCTTTTTAGCTTTTAATGTTGCTTTGTTCTTTGAATTTATCAAATTATATTTATTTTCTTTTTATTAAATATTTTTAAGTGGTATTTTTTTATTTGATAAATATATACATATTAATAATTTATAAAACTATAATATATATATATATATATATAACGTGGGCGAGGCAGCAGCTATGCTCCCATCCCTATAACTGATAGGGAGTTAAAATTTCCCTCAATCCCGGATTTTAATCCCTATACTTGCCCCTGTCGGGACGGAAGATCGGATTTTCCATCGAGTTCTGGTGAAATATATATGGCGTACGTGGTAAAAAAAATCAGAATCAATTAAAGTGAAAAAAAGACGAAGATAATATATATAATTTCTAGCTCAGGACCATTTCAACTTGGACCACTAATATTTCATTGATCATTGATAATTGTTCAATCTATTATTTTAGGGCTGCAAATTTGGTCCCCGATAAGAAAGACAAGAAAAAGATACAGAAAGAAGAGCTGAAATGACGTGTTGTGTTTTGTTTATTATTATTAAATAAAATCAAGGTTTCAATATCGAAAGCGATTAAAATGGTATCTTTGAAAGTCTTCATCATGTGTTCATTATAATGTATAATAGTGCAGACATGCATTCTGGAGCTCAGTTCTTAAATTATGTGAATAAAATCATATGTATGATGATAATTGATAGGACATTTAATCAGAAAATAAAGTTATTGAAAGAAACTTTAAATTATCTCTATTGACAAGCCTTCGTCAATCTTGCCTATTAGTTCTTTTTCAGCGCGCGCGCACATATATATATATATATATATATATATATATATAATCTTTTGGTGAAAAAACCCTAGTAGACTTAAGTCAGAAGAAAGCACAATCTTCTTCTTTTAATTTGTTTGTATTCTCTCTTTTTTGTTGCTTAGCAATCAGGAGTATCTTTTGATGACTTTTTTTTTTTTGCTTTGTGATTGTCTGCATTGTTTCGGGTTCTATTTCGTTTTCAACTATTGGAGCTAAGAATTTGTCATAATAATTACAATATAGTGTACGATCAAATATTTTAAGGCAATATAATGTCTTTATTTACAAAAATATATATCAATCAACCATTAGATATATACTAGTGGTTGGCCTCGTTTTGCATGATCAATATTTATACATCAATAAATTATAGAGATATAAAATTAAGGATTATAATACAATAAATTATTATCAATACTTGAAATTTAAATGTATTTTATATATTAATACATACAAAAGTCATAAGTTATATGTTAAAAAAGATATAATGAAATTTATATTATCAAACTTAATTGATGTAGATTATATTCATATATATGCCAATAGCTATGTGATTTGTTAATAAAATGTTGAACACTTAATTTTAATTATCAAGATTTAATCTCAGACAACCTCAATTATAAAATATAAAAAATGAAAAAACAAATAAGAGGAAAAAAGAGAGACTATATTGACATGTACTATCATTTATATTGAAAGTTATGAAAAAATAATAAAACATAAATGTCATAATGTGCCAAATCGTAAGACCAACAACTTCACATACATATATCCCTGCAACAATGAATTTTTAGACCAACAAACTAAAAATTTACTATAAAAATTAATATGAAAAATTATATTTATAAAAACCAAGGTTCAACAAGCTTATAACAATAAAAGACCAACAATCTTCACGCATACAAATATCAAATAAACTCAATTGAAAAAATTCTATACTAAACCTATTATAATTCATAATAATCCACAAAAAAACCAACAAAATATCAAATGTCAAACACTTTGAGATAAAAAAATATATATATATATTATAATTCATAATAATCCACAAAAAACCAACAAAATATCAAATGTTAAACACTTTGAGATAAAAAAAAAAAAATTACTAAGTGTCGACCTACATAATACCATATGTCATCCATAAAGACCACTTGAGTTGGTTTTGGAGACAATTTTTATATATTAACAAATCAAGAAAGCTCCAAAATTATCTTGTTATATAATATAGATATAAATATAGATCTAGATATTTTATAAAAAAAAATTTAAATTTTAAAAGTCACATAGTAAAAAAATAATTCTCTACATGCCAACTAGACCTGTTCAAGGGCTGAGTTACCCGTCCAAGCTCGAAGGCCGCCCATATTTTGGAGGGTTTGGACAAAAATATTAGATCCGAAATATGGGATTGGGCAAAAAAATGAGGCCCATTTATAAAATGGGCCGGGCCTTGGCTCCAACAATTAAGGCCCGAGCCCGGCCCAGCCCTTTTTTTATTTATATAATATATTATTTTTATATTTTATATATTATGTAATTTATATCATATGAAAAATAAATATATATAATATTATAGTGTAAACATTTAAAAATATGTTAAGTTATCCAAGTTTTAGAACTTAATAAAAGAAAAAGAAAAAGATAAAATTACTAAAAATTAAATAATAAAAAATATTTGTTTAAATTTTTTTAGAAAAAAAAAATATGGGCGGGCATAAACGGGTTTGGACTACCCATTTATAAATATGGGCAGACTTAAGCAGAATTTGATACTCATATTTCGGGCCGGGTTGGACTTGGACAAATATATATAGTGTTAATATCATATTTAAACCCGGCCCAGCCCGACTCATGAGCATCTCTAATGCCAACAAAGGAAGGCGCAAAACCTTCCTTTTATATATATATATATATATATATATATATATATACCATTATTTTATTCTAAGTTCCCTATTACAAGTATATTAAAGTTCATAAAGCTCTGCCCTTAACTAGGACTCAATCATGGGTTTTGCCTATGTAGATACTCTAAAATCAATTCTCAAGAGGACACTTTAGGGTGTTTGGTAGAATAGGAAAGTAGAAGTATGGATAGAGGGTGAAAAAAAAAAGAAAAAGAAAATGAGTGTTAGATATATTTAGTAGTTGGTAGAAAAGAAAAGTGGAAAAAAAAAAAAAACATACATAAACAACTAAGTGGACTCAACCATAGTTTGGGCTATCAGCCTTTGGACCTTGCCCCATAAATTTGGTGAAGAATATGGTTTTTATTTTGTTTTATCTCTTATGTTTTTTTATTTATTTTATCATTTTTTCTCACATTTATATATGTCCAAAATTTTTAATTTATAATTTTATTATCAACCAAATTTATGTCATGTTATCAACCAAATATAATATCATTTTTTCTTAACTGACGATAATTTATCAATTTAACATAAATAAAATATTTTTTAAAAAAAAATCCGTAAGGTAGGGGTTTCAATTTTAGTTAATTGTTAAAAGTATCAATCAAAGAGTTTATTTTTTATTTTTTTTTTTTCAAATCAGTAGAATATAATCTCCTTTTGATAGTAAAATCAGACCATATGTGCTAGCATATGTAAGTGTTAAAAGGAGTGGATTTTAGCCCACTCCAATGGGTTAACGGACCATTGGCCAAAAAAATGGGTTAACGGAGCAGACTGAACCTATATTCATAGACTTGAACTTGGGTTGCAATACCTAAGCCTCATCAAAATTATTATCACCTTTTAAAGCTGAGCTTAAGAATCAATTTCTCATTCATTTCATTGTTGCCTTCTTGTTTAAAAAAGAGGTTTTATGTTTGAATTCAATTATTCAACCCATTAGGAAAAGAAAAGGAATTCAACCCATTGGAAAGAAGAATTGGAAAGAATTTTGGGGGGCAGGTTGCTATGTTTACAGGGTTTAATCACCAGGATAAACTCTTTTCAAAATGAGGAAATGAACAAGTGAGCCATCAGCCATAGTAATGGAGGTAAGGAAAGTTGCATTCTTGTTGTCAATTGTCATAGCACACAAGCGACCCTAATTAGCTAGTTAGGCAAGGCTGTTGGGGAGGTGTTGGCTAACAGGTAAGTTAATTTTTGAGGCCATAGGTGGGTTAGGCAGGGCATATTTTCCATTTTTTAAGTAGTAACTGGAAAGATGGAGAATGGGAATTTGCTACTTTGAGTGAATTTATTCATAAGGTTGAACTCCCATAGTATATATATAAATACAAAATCCTCTCATTGCATCAAAAACCACCTGTTTGATTGCAGAAATTCATATGAGAGAAAAAAATACGAATTCGGGATTTAGTTCAATTTGCTCATGCAACCATCCTTAAGAGGTGACATCTAACCAATAGATTTCCTTTGCCCCCATTTGGTGCCCCTCTTTGTGCCTCTCCAATGATTTTTTGCCATGTGTCCAAATAAAAAACACTTGTGTTTAACTGTTTATAAATTAAAGATAACTTTGAACACATGTTAAAAAATTATTAGAGAGGCATCAAATGGGACATAGGAAATCTATTCTTCAAGTCTGAGATTCCAATCTCAGCATTTACAATTTTTTTTTATTCCCAAGCTGTGGTCTTCTTTGTACCAAATAAAAGAAAGAAAAAAAAATACCAACATGATATCTTGATATTTTGATTTAATTGAGGGGGAAGAATCTAAAAGATAAATTTTGTTGCTTTTGCTGCAAAGAGAGAGTGGCCACGTCGCCCTTATTATTTAGTTTTTTTTTTTTTTTTTGTTGAGGGAAGATATAGAAAGAAAAGGAGAAAGGAAAGAAAAAAGGAAAGAAAAGAAAGAGAAAAAAAATAAGAAAAATTTATGTGTTTGTTTTTAAAGTTTTATAAATTTATATAAATTTTTAAACATTATAATTTATTTTATGTATACTTTTACACGTTCGTGTATTCGTGTCGTGTTCATATTCTTTTTCCTGTTGTGTTTTAATTATTTTTCCTAGAGGTGGCAAAATGAACACGAACCCGAAAACCCGCCCAAAAAAACCCAAACTCGCCCAAACCCAATTTGACCAAAAAGTCAAAAATCCTAACCCGAAAAAACCCGAACCCGAAATGGCCCGAGCCCGAAAGAGCCCGAACCCAAAAAGACCCGAACCCGAAATTACCCGAACCCGACCCGAACCTGAATTTAATACTAAAAATAAAAATTACCAAATTGTAATTAAATAATTTTTTTATAAAACAAGAACTTTATTTATTAATTTTATTCTAATATTTTTTTTAATAATTTAATTAAAATTTAATTTAATTTATATTATATTATATACATATGATAAAATAATAATTTTATTAAAAATTAAATTATATTTTGTACTTATAACTTTAATCTCTCATATCTTGATGAATCCACTATCTAAAAATTCTAAACTCATGAAAATTTTAGATTTGTAATTTTTTTTTTTACATAAAATATTACTTTTCCTTTATTTATGTTATTTTGATAGCACCCTTATAATAGTATTTTCTATATATTAAAATTAATTAATAGTAATTCATTCATTTAACTTATCTATAGTATAATAGTATTTCTTATATTAAAAAATAAATAAAAACTACTTTTAAAAAAAATATGTGTTCCTCTTTGTAACATATATATAGTTTTCTTAGGCATATTATTAAATTAAGTCATCAACACCATATTCACTTGCCCAAGCTCGGACCGATCTTAAATATAGGCTTCAAATTCTGTCCAAACTCGCCCATATTTGTAAATGGGTAGTCCAAGCCCATTTAGGCTTCAAAGTTGAATGCCAGGGTTCGTCCCTAAAAATCTCTTATTTTGTAGTGAATATAAATTATAATGTATTTACATGTTGAAATTCGAGTTCATCGAATCAATTATTTTAAATATTAATATGATTAATTTATAATATATCATATTTTTTATAATAAATTATTTTAAAATTTTATTTTATATAAAAAATTAATTTTATATTCTTTTGGTGCTAATAAATATTGATTTTAATAAATAAATATAATTAAAAATATCATATTATAATAAAAGATTATTTTTAAAAGTAAATATTTAAATTATGTAAAAATGATTACATCTAACATAAAATAAAAGTGATGTAAAACAAACCCGAACCCAAATGGACCCGAACCCAACGAACCCGAACCCTGACAGACCCGAACCCGATCGGATCCAAACCCGAATGGGCCCGAACCTCATTGAACCCGAACCCGAATGAGTCCTAACCCGAATGAGCCCGACCCTGAATGAGCCCGACCCGAACCCGCCCAATTGCCACCTCTAATTTTTCCTATGTTATGTTCGTGTCGTATCTTAATTCATTTTATATTTTACATAGTTTGTTATTGTGATTAAATTTAGAGACAAAATTGCGTGTTCGTATTATTTTTTGTGTTTTCAAAATATTATAAATTTATATAAATTTTTACACATTAATAATTAATCTTACACGTTAATAATTAATCTTACATATTAATAATTTATATAAAGTATTTTTTTTTTTAAAAAGCGCTTGAATTTTATTATAAGATTTAAAGATCACTACATAAGAAACAGACCATGACAGACCTTCAAAGTCATAAAAACAATTGCCCAGCAGCAAAATATTTTGCAAAATGTAAACCTTGCAGGTATCCCCTTATCTTAATCCCAAAACTCACCTAATCCAAAACTGGACAAAGATCACACAAGACTCATTCATGCATACATACTAATGTCGCAACCTAAAAAAAAATAACGTCTCATCTCAAGACTTTATTATTCATTAAGCGTGACATTAAAAAAAACCGAGGAAAGATCGACTTAATTCCTCTAAAAAAATGAAGGTTTTGAAAATGACCTTGAAAAAGACATGGAGTCGCCACCAATCTTTTTTAGCTAGGTGTGATCGGCCACCTATTAAAACCGGTTTTATAAAATATTTTAAAAATTAATTAAAACATTTTAAAACCAATTTCAAGTCTGCGTTTTAAACCAGAGAAATCAAAGAAGCGGGTTCGGGAGTCGGTTACGTGCGGGGAAGGATTAGCACCCCCACAACGCCCGTATAAATCGGTACCTTATTAATCGTGTGTTATCTCAAGTCTCGGTAAAAGTTGGTTTTAAATTTAGTATTTCAAATTAATTCCCAATTTAAAGAAAAATAATTTTATTTTTTTATTGAAAATGATCCGGAATTTATAAATTCAAAATTTTCCTATATTCCCCAACAAACGTGGCAAAATATAGAAATTTTTATTAGTTTTGAAAAAACTTTCCGAATCATCCTCTGTTTTGAAAGAAAGATATTCCTTTATTAATGATAATTGATGAAATTCCCTCCAGCAAACCCGGTAGAGAACTCATGAATTATTTTAACTCGAGAATATCTTTATTTTTATTGAAAACCATTATCTTTTTGAAAACATTTAAAATAAATGAATATGTATATGCATGACATAGTATATACCAAATAAAAATAACTAAATAAAAGCATAGGATATCATGAAATATTCAAAACCATATAATAAACCATGTAACATCAAAAAAATATAAATCAAAATAACAACAATATCATAGAAATTATTATGGCAAGAATCACATATTATATAAAATGCATGAATATAAAAATGCAATGCATGAAATGTATTTTTTTCCTTTAATTAAGGAAATCCGTATATCTAACAAGATATCCGGCTACCTTAGGAAAATATGTCAAATTAAATATTCTAAAACCAAAATACTTTGTGATTGTTTGAAAACAATTTTGAAAAGCTTGAATTAAAAATAAAAACTGGGCTAATTTTTTTTTAAAAAAAAAGGCTCTAATTTCCTAAGTTTAAAAAATCCAGACTTGACTACCCTTAACCCGGGACTTGAAAAACCATTTTTACAATTTAAAAAGGCTTAGAAATCACCCTAAGTCAGTAGCTAACCCTCTGATATCTCGTATAATTATATAGTTTTTAGTTATGTTTTATTATTGTTTTGTGTCAAATACGAGTTATTATTGTTTAGTCTAATTGTGTTTATGATCTTTTATATTTTTATGTAATTTGGTGTTTTTCACAAGTTTCTTTGAGTGATTTCAGATTACTAGAATTAAGGGCAAATCCAGTTCAGTTCCAGTTCCGACACCGTTTGTCATATCAGCTATATCTCGAGTTTCACGAAGCAATAAGGCTGAAATTTGTAGCCGTGCAAAGCTAAGAGGCATATCTATCTATTTCATGTTTTACACTTCTTGAAAAGGAGTCGTTTTCCCTAGCGAAATCGACCATCAAGTTGGATGATGTGCAATGACGTCTGTGCTGACCTGTTTTCGTATTTTGCCCATATCTTCTTATCCACATCAGCAAATGAGCTGATTCCAACGGCTATGGATCCGTAATAAAATTATCTAAGTTTTCTTCTTCTTTCCTTTCTCTATTTTTCTTTTTCTTTATTTTTCTTTTCATTTTCTTCATATCTAGTATGTGTTGCTAATCATATTGTTGAGGTGATGAGGTGAAGCTTTTGGTAAATGCTAAGGTTAGTCTCTTAAACATGAGCTAAAATGATTTATCATTTATAAACACTAGTATAGATAATATTTTCTTTTGGTTTAAAATCATACTTGCAAAGTAGAGATCTTGATTCATTATTGACAAGGAAAATGGCACAGTAAATGCTTGGTTTCATAACTTTGATTTGTTGTAGACATATACCTTGGCATAATGAATGCTTGGACTCTTTTTATGAGTTTTGAGGAAACCAAATGAACATAATATCATATGCTATGGACGTTGGACAATTTGGACTGAATTGCTAAACCTTCCGATTGGAATCTCCCTTATGTGTGAATTTCAATTGTGTAATAAAACAAGATTAATCTTAGCATAACACCAAGAGTGGATTCTCTAACCTCAACATCTTTTCTTATTGTTTTTATATCTTGTTTAATTTCTTTTATGTTATTTTGTTTATTTTGTTCTCTAATATCTTGTTTATCTTGTTTTGTTGTTGATTCCCTAATATCTTTTTTACTTTCTTTTTCTTATATATTTATAAACTTATACTTACTAATACGCTTCCCTGTGGTTCGACCTCGGACACCCGAGAATTTATTACTTGAACATAACCTGCAATTGGATTTACAACTCTTAATTGAGTCTCCATCAAGTTTTTGGCGCCGTTGCCGGGGAGGCAATACTAAGTATATAAGTTTATAAGTATATTTATTTTTTATTGGCTGGTTATACCGCCTAATTTGTATATTAACTTTGTTTTATTTTTATTGGCTGGTTATACCGCCTAATCTGTATATTAACTTTATTTTATTTTTATTGGCTGGTTATACCGCCTAATCTGTATATTAACTTTGTTTTATGCTTGTTTGGCGACGTGATTTTAGATCTCGTCGTTTAGTTAGATTTTATTGTGAAACTTTTTCAGGTAATCTTTCTAATACAACTCCTACCATGGCTGACAATGAAAGTGTTCATGCTGAAGATGAGAACAGACAAGTACGCACCATGCGTGACTACTTGCAACCAACTCGAAGCTCATCACCCTCTTGTTTTATTTTTCCTCTCAATGCAAACAACTTTCGTTTTAAACCAGGTATGATAGCTTTGCTTCCAAATTTCCATGGGTTAGAATCGGAAAGTGCTTACTCGTTTCTAAAAGACTTCGAAGTTGTATGTGTCACCTTTAATGACCAACAATGTACAAATGAAATTGTCAAGCTAAAATTATTTCCTTTTTCTTTAAAAGATAAAGAAAAAATTTGGCTTCATAATTTAAAACCAAGGTCAATTGGCACATGGCAAGAATTACAAACTGAGTTTCTAAAGAAATTTTTTTCAGCACATAAAACTACTGCTTTGAAAAGACAGATGCAAAATTTCAATCAAAATCAAAATGAAGCATTTTTTCAGTGCTGGGAGCGTTTTAAAGATTTGTTAAGTTCTTGTCCACATCATGGTTTTGAAAAAAGGCGTCTTATTAGTTTCTTTTATGAAAGTTTAACTCCCGAAACTAAACAATTTGTTGAAACAATGTGTAACGGTGAGTTTCTAGAAAAAGAACCTGAAGAAGCCTTTGACTACCTAGACCATTTGGCAGATAACTCTCAAGCCTGGCACACAGATAATTCCTCTGAAAGTTCCAATAGATCTAATCTTGTTTCTAAGAGAGGTAAATATCATTTTAGTCAAGAAGATGAGATAAAAGCTAAAGTAGCTAATTTGGCTAGAAAGATTGAAGCCATGGAACTTAGAGAAGTAAAAGAAGTCAAAACGGTTAAAAATGAAGAAAGTTGTGGAATTTGTGAAATCATGGGACACCCCACTTCTGAATGTCCAAACATTCCCATTCTTAAAGAAGCGTTGCATGATCAAGTAAATTCCATAAACACATTTAAAAAGCCTTTTCCTTCTCCTTACTCTGAAACGTATAACCCTGAATGGAGAAATCATCCCAACTTCAGTTCGCGGAATAATAATCATGTTCAGGTACCACAATCTCAAAAGCCGGGCAACACTTTTTCCTATCAACCTTCACGTGTACAAACCTTGGAAGAGACATTGCAAGCATTCATGCAAACACAAGCAAATGTGAATAACCGGACTTCACAGGACATCAATGAGATCAAAAACACCTTGTCCACATTGACAGCTTCATTTCGCACTCAAGAAAAAGGTAAGTTTCCTGCTCAACCTCAGCCTAACCCTTCTACTCAATGTCTTGTTTCTTGCTCCAATGAAACTCAACAGGAAAATGCCAGTTCTATCACAACTCTTCAAAGTGGAAAGGCAATTGACAAAAACATTCCATCAAAAGACCAAGATCCTCCTTCCCCTCCGAAAAGTAATGGTAAGGATGATGGTAAGTCTGAAATTTGGACAAAGAAAAAGGTATGCATCCTGCTCCTTTTCCTCAAAGGTTGCAAACAATAAAGAATTTGAATCAAAATGCAGAAATTTATGAACTTTTCAAACAAGTTAAGATTAACATTCCTTTATTGGATGCAATCAAACAAGTTCCATCTTATGCTAAATTTTTGAAGGACATGTGCACAGTTAAAAGGAAACATAATGTACAAAAAAAAGCATTTCTGACGGAAAGTGTGAGCTCAATCATTCAGCACCTTACTCCACCAAAATTCAAAGATCCTGGATGTCCAACAATCCCATGCATCATTGGAAACACTAGAATAGAACGTGCATTGCTTGATCTTGGTGCTAGTGTTAATCTTTTGCCTTTTTCTGTTTATCAACAGTTAGGTTTAGGTGAACTCAAGGAAACACCTGTTACACTTCAACTAGCTGATCGTTCTGTAAAAATTCCTCGAGGGATAGTTGAAGATGTTTTGGTTCAAATTGATAATTTTTACTTCCCTGTTGATTTTATTGTTTTGGACACACATCCTGTTTCAAATCCAAATGTTCAAATTCCTGTTATATTAGGCCGTCCATTTCTTGCAACTTCTAATGCTCTGATAAATTGCAGGAATGGTATGTTGAACATGTCTTTTGGAAATATGACTTTAGAATTAAATGTGTTCAACACTTGCAAGCAACCTGGTGATGATTCAGAAGTACATGAAGTGGATTTCATTGAAGAACTTGTTCATGAACATCTCACCACTACCACATTCCATGATCCTTTAGAAGCTTATTTAATTGAATGTGAGTTTGATAATACTTCAGAAATTTCACACACTGATTCTTTGTTAAAATCTTTTCAGGTTAAGCATTGTTGGAAACAAAAGATTGAGGAACTTCCATCACTTACAAATGTCACTGTACCATCAACTATTGAACCACCCAAGTTGGATTTAAAACCATTGCCATCCGAGCTAAAATATTCCTTTTTGGGTGAGAATGAAACTTTTCCAGTCATAAATGAACTTGAGGAACTCAGAAATGATGCATATGAGAATTCTAAAATTCATAAGGAAAGAACTAAAGCCTTCCATGACAAGTTAATTTCAAGAAAAACATTTGATGTTGGGCAAAAAGTTCTACTTTATAATTCTAGACTTCACATATTTCCTGGTAAGTTGAGATCAAGATGGACTGGCCCATTTGTGGTTAAGCATGTGTATCATTATGGAGCAGTTGACATTGAGAATCCTAGAAATGGTAACGTATTCAAGGTAAATGGACAAAGACTCAAACTCTTTTTGGAAAATCATGTTACTCAAGAAGAGGTTGTTTTTCTTTCTGAGCCTTGTTTTGAAAATAACTAGATGTAAATATAATTTTTACTAATCTTCAAAAAAAAAAAAAATACATTTTATTTTTTAACCCCGGTTAAATGGCGGATAACGGTACTCCGTGATTATTTAAGTCGGTTCCATCAGCTACCCACAAAACTGATATTGTATATAAATTTCTCTTTCAATTTCTCTTTCATTATTTTTTTTTCTTCAGGATGGATGATATTCTCAAAAGATTGCAGAAACGATTTCCTCCTTTTCCTCGAAATATTTTACTGAAGCTTTACCAAGTTCGATTTGAAAGATTAAGAATGCTTATGCACAAAGGGATTCCTGAAGACATACGTTGGATAATTGAAGCCAAGGTACGTGAAGATGAATATCTTCCTGTTTTGCATTTACCAGGTACAGGTAGAAGCACTTTTGCAAAGAAGCGACGAGCAAAGCGCCTGAGTTCAAATTGCCACAAATGTGCACGATGGACGTGTAACGGTAAATGTCGTTCTATTGGGATTCCGTCCTCTAATCGAGATGATAAAATTGAATTCATTAAGGATGGACTGAGTAAGGAGAATTTGGGTAATATCCAACTTTCTCTTGAGACGCATCCTAGTGGAGACGTCCAAAGAGAAATTCTTGATTTATGGCCGCAATTCCAAAGGGAATGGCAACATCTTGGGAATCTGATGTTAAAAGACCCTGTTTGCCAGCTTGTAAGAAAACTGGATGGGAAGCATATCCTCGACTCATAGAAGGCGTTTAAGTCGTTTCTGGACGTAAAACCAGAGGAAGATGCCAAATACACTTTCGGCGACATTATTACTTTTGACTTTTACGGTTGATTTTTCTTCTCTTTTTGATTTTCTTCCTGAAATCACGCAAAAATCTTTTGTTAGGTTAACATTTTCTTCTGACAGGTCAGATACACTTTCGGCGACATTATTACTCTTGTCTGATTCACTACTCAGTCCTCTATATATTACACCATGTACTCATTCTCTTTCAGGCACTCGAAAAAAAATGGAAAGTACTTCGTCCCAACGCATTAAAAAAATTTGTGTCTTTGGAGGTGCTTATCCAGGGAAAAATAACATATTCGCTGATGAAGCCATAAGAGTTGGAGTAATACTTGCCCAACAAAAGATCCAGTTGATTTATGGAGGTGGTAGTACGAGTTTAATGGGAGCAGTCGCTACAGCAGCACACGTCGGAGGAAGTCCAGTTCTAGGAATCGTGCCAAAACTATTCACAGATTTTTGTGGACCTACCGTGGGTAAGGAAATACAAGTCTGGAGTATCCCTGAACGGATAACAATCATGTACCATTCTGCCGATGCATTCATTGCTTTACCAGGAGGTCTGGGTACATTGGAAGAAATAGCTTGCGTGGCTTCTTGGTCATCTTTGGTCACAAATAAGAAACCCATTGGTTTGCTTAATATTAATGGTTATTTTAGTAATTTGCTTTCATATTTAGATAATGCTGTGGATAATGGATTCATGTTTTCAGAGGCAAGGAGAACCATAATTTCTGCTACAACCATTGAAGATTTACTCAAAAAGCTCCAAGCTTATGAGTATTTATCTGCTACGGTTGCTTCGCAAACGTTCGGAAAAAGAAAAAGAGATATGGACGAGCAAGGAGTGGATTGCACTTTGTCTTTGTGACATTATCTAACATTTTGTTTGTTGTGTCTCAGTTATAATAAGTGGTTAGCAACCTCTGCAGGTAATATCTCCTAAATTCTACCTTTAAAATTTGACATTGGGGACAATGTCATATTTTAGTAGGGGGTAAGGGACATATTTTGCTAATTTAAAAAAAAAAAAAATTGTTGTGTTTTAAGCAATTTAGAAGTATTCATTCTGAACAAGGTCTGAGTAAGGGAGACTTGAGACATACCTTGTCAGTTTGATTTAATCTTCTTTAAAAAAAAAAAAAAAAAAAAAAAAAAAAAAAAAAACATGTTTAGGCTTAGTGTGTTTTTAGTGTGTTTTAGTTACTTTCAATACTATAATGAGATATGAATTGCATAAGTCTAAAACAGATTTATTAGTGAGAAGATTTTCACGAGAATTGAGCTTGATATCAACCTTTTTATGAGCCAATGTTAATATGATATGTTGATTGAGAAAGAAGCATGTTTAGACTTAATCTGACTTGTATAATCATCCTTGTGAGTTTTTGAGCCTATAATGATTGATGCATTATACAAATCAATCTAATTTCTTTCTTGAGTGCTCTTATGATTACATGATTCTCCAGAACTTGCTTTAAACTGTTTGAGACTATATTGATACATGTGACAACATGAATATGATAGAGGCATTAGGATTATAACCAGAGCCAAACAGCCATCCATTATTAATGTTCTAAGAGAACATCCCCACTAGTGAGCCAATTTGAGCCTACATTAAATATGCTGTTTTATTGGTAACCACAACTTACACCTAGCCTAAATATACTTATATCCTTACCCTTTTTCTAAAGATGGATTATATATTTTGAGACATATTGCAAAAAAACAAGGGATATTTTTAGTTGAAAATTTGGGTTAGAAACAAAAGATAAGTGTGGGGGAAGAAAAGAAAAGAAAAAGTCAAGAGAAAAAGAAAGGGATCATTGTCAAATACATTCCCATATTAAAAAAAAAAAAAAATCTTCTCTTGAACTTCTAGAAAAAGATGTTACAAAGTTGGTTAGAATGATGCAAAGGCTCAACATGAATATTTAGCCTATGTTATTATGTGCTTTATAAGAGTTTTAAGAAGTTTTATATGTATGATCCTATTATGTCTCTAAACTCTATGAACTCTTTGGAACCTTTGTGATATCTTTATCCTTTTGTTCTTTAACCACATTATAACCCTTTGGCCCCATTACAACCTTGAATAAAGACCTCTTGATTTATGAAGTTGTATGATCTAAATAGTGGAGAATAGGTGGACAAGCAAGCATATGGTAGAATTATTTTCATGAGATTGATTGAGTGTAAACACTTTACCACTACTTTAAAGAGTGAAAATCAAGAGAGTATCCCATGTGAGAAGTTGAGATTAAGTTGAATATACACTATTTTGATTGAAATATGTTATGTTAATATTGGCTTAACTCATTTATTTACATTCAAGCAAGATTTTTTGTGAATTTCTTTAAGCTATTGATTAGTTTTTAAGACTTGTCCAATGATTATCTCTAATTTATATTGGAAGGATTAGTTATAATTATTATTTTTAGTTTTTCTTATGTCTTCAATGTTTGTGGGTATCGTCCTAGTAAACCCTCACGAGACTAAACTCGTCCACTAGGGACACCTAGGGGTTTAAAGGCTTGTGTCACATGCTAAGTGCCACCGTGATTTCCTACGAAAATGGATTAGATTAGATTTTCTTATTTTATTTTTATTGAGTCGTTGCTAGGGACTAGCAACAATCTAAGTGTGGGGGTGTGATAACTCGTATAATTATATAGTTTTTAGTTATGTTTTATTATTGTTTTGTGTCAAATACGAGTTATTATTGTTTAGTCTAATTGTGTTTATGATCTTTTATATTTTTATGTAATTTGGTGTTTTTCACAAGTTTCTTTGAGTGATTTCAGATTACTAGAATTAAGGGCAAATCCAGTTCAGTTCCAGTTCCGACACCATTTGCCATATCAGCTATATCTCGAGTTTCACTGAAGCAATAAGGCTGAAATTTGTAGCCGTGCAAAGCTAAGAGGCATATCTATCTTTTGCATGTTTTACACTTCTTGAAACGGAGTCGTTTTTCCTAGCGAAATTGACCATCAAGTTGGATGATGTGCAATGACGTCTGTGCTGACCTGTTTTCGTATTTTGCCCATATCTTCTTATCCACATCAGCAAATGAGCTGATTCCAACGGCTATGGATCCGTAACTGAGAGGGGTATGTTTTTATAGAAGACCATTTGATCAGATCGAGCCTCCAACATTGACAAAAGCGACCATCAAGCTGGCTGATCAGAATTGTCATACAATATGACGAAAATTGTTAGAAAAATGCACCCACCTATTATACCTACCTTTGAAATTTATAAAGCTTGTCTCTTGTCATTTAGCTCTCCAAAATGTGTATAAATAGAGGGCCTTGGATGAGTGTAAGATACATTGATACATTGGTAGGATATTAGCCATTGTAATAAAATTCTCTAAGTTTTCTTCTTCTTTCCTTTCTCTAGTTTTCTTTTTCTTTTTCTTTATTTTTCTTTTCATTTTCTTCATATCTATTATGTGTTGCTAATCATATTGTTGAGGTGATGAGGTGAAGCTTTTGGTAAATGCTAAGGTTAGTCTCTTAAACATTAGCTAAAATGATTTATCATTTATAAACACTAGTATAGATAATATTTTCTTTTGGTTTAAAATCATACTTGCAAAGTAGAGATCTTGATTCATTATTGACAAGGAAAATGGCACAGTAAATGCTTGGCTTCATAACCTTGATTTGTTGTAGACATATACCTTGGCATAATGAATGCTTGGACTCTTTTTATGAGTTTTGAGGAAACCAAATGAACATAATATCATATGCTATGGACGTTGGACAATTTGGACTGAATTGCTAAACCTTCCGATTGGAATCTCCCTTATGTGTGAATTTCAATTGTGTAATAAAACAAGATTAATCTTAGCATAACACCAAGAGTGGATTCTCTAACCTCAACATCTTTTCTTATTGTTTTTATATCTTGTTTAATTTCTTTTATGTTATTTTGTTTATTTTGTTTTCTAATATCTTGTTTATTTTGTTTTGTTGTTGATTCCCTAATATCTTTTTTACTTTCTTTTTCTTATATATTTATAAACTTATACTTACTAATACGCTTCCCTGTGGTTCGACCTCGGACACCCGAGAATTTATTACTTGAACATAACCTGCACTTGGGTTTACAACTCTTAATTGAGTCTCCATCACCCTCCTAATCAGCCCACTCTAAGTAAATTAACCAAAACAGAAAAATGATTTTTCTTTAAATTCAATTCTGACTCCACTGTCCAGTTTTAATCCACGATTTTTAACCTATTTTTAAAAATTTCCAAAAATTTTGAAAAAAATACTGGAGACTTAGGACATGTAAAACTACACAAAAACAAATCGGCTTAATTTTCTGATCAAAGATGAATTCCCAGAAAAATCATAGATGTACGAGTTTTTGGAGGAGAAAAAACTGTTTTGTTTTTCTTTAAATTCAATTCTGACTCCACTGTCCAGTTTTAATCCACGATTTTTTACCCAATTTTTAAAACTTCCAAAAATTCTAAAAAAATACTGGAGACTCAGGACATGTAAAACTACACGAAAACAAATGGGCTTAATTTTTGGATCAAAGATGCATTCCCAGAAAAATCAAAGATGTACGAGTTTTTGGAGGAGAAAAAAAACTGCTTTGTTTTTCTTTAAATTCAATTCTGACTCCACAGTCCAGTTTTAATCCACGATTTTTTATCCTATTTTTAAAACTTCCAAAAATTCTAAAAAAACTACTGGAGACTCAGGACATTTAAAACTACATGAAAACAAATCGGCTTAATTTTCTGATCAAAGATGAATTCCCAGAAAAATCATAGATGTACGAGTATTTGGAGGAGAAAAACAAAACTGCTTTGCCAATACATTTTTGCTTTTGATAAAATCATTTAAAAACCAAAGTAAAAATATTTGAAACTCATAAAATGACTTGAAAGCAGTAGCTAGGACTCTTTGAAAGTTAGATAAAAATTGGCTAAATAAAAAAATCACAAAGGTAGAATAATCAATTTGACAAACTTAATTTTCCACAAGTGTGCTCAAGAGAGCATGACCTTGAACCATTAATTGGCTCAAGTCATTATTCAAGTAGCATGAACATGAAATGCATGAAACAATGCAGCGAACATAATGCATGAAATGCATGGATCTAAACCTAAATGTAAGGAAAATGCATGACATAAATAATATGGCCTAGACCTAACATGAACTTGCATGGCATTTAATGTAACCTAGACCTAAGATATGCATGGCATTTTCACAAACACAAGGCATGTTTAATTCAAAAATCCAACCAAATATCATGCAAATGCAAAAACCCAACAACTAGCATGACAAAAATGCAACACACAATGCAAAACACATGGAGTAGCCAAATGGCCCCAAGCTCCAACAACCATGGCATTTTCACAAACACTTGGCATGCTAGCATGAAAAACTAAGTCATAACACAAAAATCACATAAGCATTTTCACAAACACCTAATATACTAAATCTAAAACATGCTCACTAAGATATAAAACAAGAATCATGCAAAGAATCACACAAGCATTTTCACAAACACTTAATATGCTAACTCTAAAACATGCTCAAATTTAAACAACATAAAAACAGAAAATTAAAAATATAAAAACATGATATATAAGACATAAATGGCAATAAACAAGGCAACCAAATTAAATATAACTTAAGAACATGAAATAACATAACATTTAAAACATCAAAAACAAAGAAAATAGCATAAACAATATGGTAAAATGAATCAAAAACAACAACTTAAAATAAATAATGTAGGCCATTTGGCCATGGTGAGTTTATTGTAAAAACAAAATGTAAAAAAAAAAATACTTAAGAAAGGAAATGAAGAAAGAACAAGAAACATTATTTTAAAATGAAAACTCACCAAGTAGAGATTAAAATAGCAAAAAATAAGAATAGAAAATGAAAGTGCAACAGTTGGTGCTCAAGAGCAACCTCAAGAAGCTAATATTTCAAGCTTTTCTCTTCAAACTTTCCTTTTTTTCTAAACTTTTCTTTTTTTTGCTCTCAACCAAGAAGATAAAAACTAAGAAAAACTAATAGAAATCAGCCAAAATGGAAAAGAAAAAACAAAATCTGCCTCCCTCCCCTCTAGGGTTGGCCTAAATGCATGGTTATATAGCCTCCAAGATGTTGTCATTTTTGTGTAACCTAATTTCCATCAAATGGCCAATAATTCAAGATGAAAAGTCATGAAATTACCACCTTTAGATTAGCATCTCAGCCCTCTCAAATTACAGCTATGCAAAAATAATGTTGACATCTTTCTTAACCTATGTGGTTTAATCACCATGGCTTGATCAAAGAGAATGGTTAACTAACTCTTGATTTTTAACCACTTGATTGAAAAAAAAAAAAAAACAAATTAGAAGCTTCCTCCTTTCTTTGGGCTTGGGCATGCCAGCACTTCTCTTTTCCAGCCCAACTCTGATTTTTTGAAGGGCCAAAAAAGCCCTTTTCAGTTGCTTGGGTGAAATGACCATTTTGCCCCCCGGATGCAAGTAAATATCAAACGGACTCCAAATTCAATTTTTATTTTTTTAATACTTCCAAAATAATAAAATATTGAGTTCTGGAAGTTTTCAAAATTATCCGAGTCCGTTTTCTATTTATTTGGATTTTTCTTCCCAAAAATGCCCTTTTATGCCCCTACATTTTACCATTTTTTAAACGAGCTCCAAATCAAGATTTTTCTTCACCAATCTCTTCAAAATAATTAAAAAGTGTGATCTGGAAGTTTTCATAATTTTTGGAGCTCATTTGGTATTTTTTTTCGGGATTTATCGGCTTGAATTACTGCATAGGAGGCCCGGGATTTGGCTATTTTGCAAACGAACTCGGAATCAAGATTTTATTTCGCCAATCTCTTCCAAATAATTTAAAAATGAGATTTGCCAAATTTCAGAATTTTTGGAGTCCATTTGCTATTTTTCCGGGTTTTATCGTTTTGAATTACTGCATAAGAAGCCCGGGATTTGGCCATTTTGCAAACGAACTCGGAATCAAGATTTTCTTTTGCCAATCTCCTTCAAATGATTTAAGAATGAGATTGACAAATTTTCCATAATTTTCGGAGTCCATTTGCTATTTTTCCCAAATTTTTCCAATTTTGCCCTTTAACCTCCGAAACCCGATTTTGCTCAAAACAAGTCCGATTTTCAGATTTTCTTCAATCTGAGCCTTGGGCCATCCTTTTTAATCATTCCTCATCCATTGGGGGCTTTGGTCTTACCAAGTCGGGCCATTTCTGTGATTCTTCCCGATTTCACCGAAATCCACTAAAAACCCTAATTCTCGGTTTTCTCCCGGATTGACTTTTCTTTTTGTTTTTCTTGCAAGTGACTTCTCCATTACCCGTAGTCAGTGCTTATCTTTCATTTGGAACCTTCAATTTCGACCAGTTTGATCGTTTAAGCACTTTTCCCCAAATTTCTTGGATTAGGGTTTCTTTTCTACTGAATCTTCAAATCCCAACTTCCGAACTCCATATCTTTCAATGTAGACCTCGGATTATCAAAATTCTTTCTCCATTTTTCAATTGAACTTAAAATCTTGATTTTGAAAGTGGGTTGACTTTTTCAGTAGTTGACTTTTTGGGGTTGACTTTTTTGGGGTTGACTTTTTTTCAAGTTTGACTTTTTGTGCTCGCCCTCTTAAACTAAGTCTCGGAGTACCACCTGCAGGATGAAAACAGTCTTTTTATACTCGGAAACATCAATATAGGAAGAAAACATACCTGTTTAGTGGCCCGGACAAAATTAGGTGTCTACAACTAAAAAAAAAATTATAGGATCTACCAACTTTTGCTTTTGCAAGCCTATCTGCTTGGTCATTTGCTTCCCTTGGAACGTATATTTTTACACGTTGGTTTATTCGTGTCGTGTTCATGTTATTTTTTGTGTTGCGTTTTAATTATTTTTTCATGCTATGTTCGTGTCGTGTCTCAATGCATCTCATATTTTACATAATTTGTCATTGTGATTCAATTTAGAGAAAAAATTGTGTGTTCTTGTCGTGTCTCAGTTCATGGCATATTTTGCATAATTTGCCATGGTGGTTCAATTTAGAGAAAAATTTGTGTGTTCGTGACATGTTCGTGTTCGTATTATTTTTTGTATTTTCAAAATATTATGAATTTATATAAATTTTTACACGTTAATAATTTATATAAATTTTATAAATTTATATAAATTTTTACAAGCTAATAATTCATTTTATTTATATTTTTTACGAGTTCGTGTATTCATGTTGTGTTCATGTTATTTTTTATGTTGTGTTTTAATTCTTTTTTCTATATTGTGTTCATGTCATGTCTCAATTTATCTTATATTTTACATTATTTGTCATTGTGATTCAATTTAGAGTAAAAATTGTGTGTTAATGTCGTGTCTCAATTCATGACATATTTTGGATAATTTGTCATAATGATTCAATTTAGAAAAAAATTTATTTGTTCGTGACGTGTTCATATTCGTGTCATTTTTTTTATGTTTTCAAAGTATTATAAATTTATATAAATTTTTACACATTAATAATTTATATAAAGTATTATAAATTTATATAAATTTGTACACGTTATCATATCTCAATTTATCTCATATTTTACATAATTTATCATTATTATAAATGCGACAATAAACCAGGCAATTCGCTCCGAAATCTTCTAAATCTTCCAAATCTCTTGACATTACTGACATTTTCTTTTCTTTTTTGTTTTTTCTCCCTGATTTCACTGTCTCTTTTTGACTTTCATGATTTTTTAAAATAAAAAATTCTAAACCCTACAACTGAAGCATGAGAACAAGAATGGATGGAAAAGTTTTCATTACCTTCTTTCTTTTTTTTTTTTTTTTTTTTTATAAACACAGAGCTTTAAATTTTTCCTTTTTTGTGTTTGATCGATTGATGAATTAAGGTAGGGTGGGTGGGGTGAGTAGAAGAGGGTTAGTAGAAGAAAGGATAGCAATTTATTTTTAAATAAACAAAGGATGAATCGGGTAAGTGGGTGGGTACAACAAGAACATGTGCTTGGTTCAGAAGAACTAAAATATTGAGGAGAGACAGAGGGATGGGTAAAGAGTAAAAGTGGGAAATATGTGGAGGATAGAAAAAAAGAGAGATGGAGGAAGCAAAAATGGAAGAAAAAAAAAATTGAGCAAAAAATGAAAGCAATGCCGAGAAAGATTGAGGGGGAAGTAAGGTAAAGAAAAAAAGAAACGAGACAAGCAAGAGAAAAAAGACGCAATTAAAAATCAGAACAAAGTTTTGGTTTTTGGGCAAATATGCTGAGATCTGGAGTCTTCAAGACTATTCTTCACCAAATCTATGTCAAGTCTGATCTCCATTTGTTAGATCCGATCAAAAATTTTATTTTAATTTTTGTAAACAAATTTTTTTGATAAGTACACTTTTATAACGAATTGCTCATTGGTATAAAGGGAATAAATATTGTTATTGTTATAATTTTTTATTTTTTACGAATTTCTATTGACAAAATTCTTTCAAAAGGGAAAAATCTTTTTCTTTTGCTTTCTTTGAAAAATATATATTTGTTATTTTAAAAAAAATAATTAAAAGCATCATTATTTTCGGTTTTATTCTTTGGTAATTTTTTTTTTCAAAAATCTCATATTTGTTTTAAAATGAAATTTTTTTGACTATTTTTTTTATTTCGTTTCTCTACTTTTTTTTTTTAATGTTCAACTTCAGATTATTTTTTGCATATTTTTATTGATTTTTTTTGACGTTACAATTTTGCTGTGATTTTTCATAGGTATGCAACAGGTTTGAATATATGATTTGTGATAATTTTTATTTATTTACATTATTTTATTTATATTTATTTAAAATTTTGTACTTTGCCTTTATTGTTTTTCATTGTATAGATGGTTCATGATTCAACATGTAATTTTAAATTATCCATTACATAAGTTTATTTGGTTTTGTATTTATAGAAGCGAAATTCTCTTGATGTTAGAGAAAAATAAAGTCAAAGTAATTATGTGTACCCACTACATAAGATAGTTTTGTTTTTGTATTTGTAGATTTCGATTTCATTTTGTAGATTTTTTTTTTTTATTATTTTGATCAAGTAATATGCTCTGATTTTTTTATTATTTAAACTGTCTTCCTTATTATTTGTTGGATACAAATTAAATTTTGTTGATTGTTTTGAATTTTAATTTCCTATTTGGTTCTTAAGAAAGTTTTTTTTTTTACTGTGTTTGATTAAGCAACAAATTATCAATCCTAAGCATCTTTAATATTCGACAATTTATTGGCAAGTAAAGAAATTCATGAAATTCTTTTGATTAATTATGTGACATCTTTCTTAACCTATGTGGTTTAATCACCATAGCTTGATCAAAGAGAATGGTTAACTAACTCTTGATTTTTAACCACTTGATTGAAAAAAAAAAAAAAACAAATTAGAAGCTTCCTCCTTTCTTTGGGTTTGGGCATGCCAGCACTTCTCTTTTCCAACCCAACTCTGATTTTTTGAAGGGCCAAAAAAGCCCTTTTCAGTTGCTTGGGTGAAATGACCATTTTGCCCCCCGGATGCAAGTAAATATCAAACGGACTCCAAATTCAATTTTTCTTTTTTTAATACTTCCAAAATAATAAAATATTGAGTTCTGGAAGTTTTCAAAATTATCCGAGTCCGTTTTCTATTTATTTGGATTTTTCTTCCCAAAAATGCCCTTTTATGCCCCTACATTTTACCATTTTTTAAACGATTTTGCTGTGATTTTTCATAGGTATGCAACAGGTTTGAATATATGATTTGTGATAATTTTTATTTATTTACATTATTTTATTTATATTTATTTAAAATTTTGTACTTTGCTTTTATTGTTTTTCATTGTATAGATGGTTCATGATTCAACATGTAATTTTAAATTATCCATTACATAAGTTTATTTGGTTTTGTATTTATAGAAGCGAAATTCTCTTGATGTTAGAGAAAAATAAAGTCAAAGTAATTATGTGTACCCACTACATAAGATAGTTTTGTTTTTGTATTTGTAGATTTCGATTTCATTTTGTAGATTTTTTTTTTTATTATTTTGATCAAGTAATATGCTCTGATTTTTTTATTATTTAAACTGTCTTCCTTATTATTTGTTGGATACAAATTAAATTTTGTTGATTGTTTTGAATTTTAATTTTAATTTCCTATTTGGTTCTTAAGAAAGTTTTTTTTTTTTTTGACTGTGTTTGATTAAGCAACAAATTATCATTCCTAAGCATCTTTAATATTCGACAATTTATTGGCAAGTAAAGAAATTCATGAAATTCTTTTGATTAATTATGTGAGGCCTTAATGTATATTTGCTTTGTAAAAATATATAAACTCTCATCATCTCTTTCTTTGCATTATTAAAGTCCAAGTATTAAAAACAAGTTATTTTATAGGTGTGAAATCACTCCTTTTTTTTTTACTTTGTAATTAGAAGTTACATTATCCAGTATTTTAAAAAAAGGAAAATCATATTTTTGCTCTTAATCTCATATCAGAACTTGAGTTGTGGGTTTTAGAGGTTCTATATTTCATGGCTGGAATTTCTTATATATGTGATTTTTTATATGTTTATAGGATTCTTTCATTAATTAAGGATGTATTTTGAAATTTAATTGTCCGATGCATTATGTACTAATATTTGTGTTTTTCGAAGAACGACTCTTCCAAGCTTCCAAGGCCACATGATATTTTACAAATACAACTTTTTTCCTTTTTTGAACATAAAGTGGTTCTGATATAACGTATAAATGTTTATAGATCTTGATATAAAGTTCAAAATTTTGTTTTTATATTTATTGATAGAATTATATGTTTCTTCTTTGGTTTATGATTTGCTTATTTAATTATTTTAATATCATTCAGATTATCTTGATATATCTTGATTAATCAATATATTTAAAAAAAAATATTCATAGGTTTGCAATTTGAGAAGTTAGTAAGACTGCAAATCAAATTTCCAAGCATCGAAAAATGAATTTTTATGATTATTTAATTTGTAATACACTTTTGTTGTGAGTGTTCTATATTTAGTGGAATTATTAGCTCAACTACTCAGAGGGCTTTCATGCAGTAGTTAAATGATTAAATTGTTTCTTCTCATGATTTAGATATTTTTATTATAATGTTTAAAGTGCTTAATGAAAGGAAAAAAACCCCATGTGACTCATAATTGCAAAACCTGCAGCGAATATAAGTATATTTTTTTTTTTGCAAGTCTTAAGTATATTTGATTTGGTAGCATATATGTATATTTATAAGTATTAAGTATATTTGATTCGCTAGAATATATGTATATATAAGTCTCTTAGTGGCTTTGTTGTTAGGTGAATTCAAGTACATATAGCTCAAATCAAAAAAGGTCATAAGAAAATTCTTAGTATATTGAGTTTGGAATTATATCATGAATCTTTGGGAGCTAAATTTTATTGTTTTGACCTTCTGTTTGATGTGTCAGGTTTGCTTTGCTTGCTTTGTTTGCTTTCAATTTTAGTTTATTGTGATGATAATTTTGGAATTCTATTTTTTTTTTATTTTCTTATGCATGCAGTCTTATTAAGGTTTTTTTATTCAGATATAGCCACACAAAAAAATACCAAATTATCGTTGTTTTCGAATTAATTCTCAAAATACGCTCTCTTTTTTTCTAGCTGGGAAATCGCCATCCCCCATGACGATTTCCCTTGGTTAAATTTGCAAAATTTGCAAATTTGATGAAGGGAAATCGCCAGGGGGGTGGCGATTTCCCTTCATGTATAATTTTTTTTTAAAAAATTAATAAACAAATTTTAAATTTATTTTTTAATTTGTAAATTTTATTTTTTAATTTTAAAAATTATAAATTAAATTAAAATTTTTTTATAGGTTTGGTTATTTTTTTTAAATATATATTAAAAATGTAATTTAATTTATTATTACAATTTTATAAAAAATAAAAATATATTTCTTATTAAAATTTAAAAAGAAGATTATATTTTTTATTAAATTTTTATATCAAAAATTGTATTTTTTTATAATTTTGTAATATTATAAAAAAGAAAATTTAATTTATATCAAAAATAATTTAATGATGTAAAATGTAAATAAAATTTTTTTTTAAAGAAATTTATCGAGTAACTTTTTTAAATAAAGAAGTTATTTTTAAGTTGGTATCGTAAAATAATTTTTTTAATTTGATTATTTTTTTTGAGTTGGTATTCGATTAACTCGTGACATCAATTCAATCAGTATTTTTAATAATAGTATAGATTGTTACAGTTTAAAACTGGATATTTGATAAAATAATTTTAATTTAATTTATGATTAAAATTTTATTTCTTATTAAAATTTAAAAAGAAAATTAAATTAAAATTAAAAAAAGAAAATCAACTTATCATGTAATTTGGATTATTATATTAAAATTAAATAACAACATTAAGATATAAATTAAAATAAAATATAACAATTAATTTCTGAACAAATTTAAAATAATTAACATGAAATGCAAAACATATAAATTTATATATTAGAAATTTAAAACACATTACAATTATTCTAATTATTGCATGGTATAGAGCAACAGTGTCGAGCTCTTCTAGTGCGTGGTGGTTGCACCCGTCGTTCAACCTCGTTAGTGGCACGTATTCGCGGTCCACCATGACCTCTTGCTATAACCGCCATTGGTTCCGGTTGTATGTCATCAGTCATTTCTTCCGTATCAAAAATTTGAAACCCACTGCTGGATGAGCCAACACCTAGTTCACCCATAACGGAAACCTGACTACTAGATGCACCCATAAATGATGTACCATCAAATGCTGACGAAGGGGTTCCAAACTGATACATTGATGTTAGATATGCTGAACTTGGACTTAGGATGGGGAGCTGGTCATCTAACCTCGTTCTTGGCGGTGATGGTCGGTAACACTCATCAACGTCATATCCGGGGTGACTTACGGAATAACGATGACTGGATGGTACTCCATGATCCCGTTCAGGTTCAGGATGATCAAATGACATCCTCGGTGCTGTGAACTCCGATGAGGTCGGTTGACGCGTTCGCCCACGTTGTCGGCGAGGTCTATAAGCATCCATATCCTGTCTAGGAGCATCCATATCCTGTGTAGGAGGGACTGGAGCTGAAGTTTGTCCGGTAAATGGCATACTCCTAACATCCTCATACATCAACGATGGACAAACTAAAGGCCGACCTTCATTTCTATACCATCTTATGTAATCAGCAGATGGGTTGAAATTATTACCAACAATCGGGTAACCTGTCGAAATTCGTTGAAAACGTATATTCCATCATTGGATCCAATGTTCATGCTTCGCAGGCCAGAATTCATCATTACGACCACGCATGTCGACCTTGTGAAGCTTATCAAGGTTCACCGGGGCTGCAGGAATTGGTTGTTGCATCCCAAATTGTCGCAACACCCGGTCAGTTTGGTGCCACTCTACATATGAAAAGCATATCAATGCTGTGTTTGCTTTCCATATATTGAAATTATTGTAGGCATCCGATGGGAGGCATGCCATAATTTCACGCAAGGAATATGGCATCCACAGAAACTGCGAATAATTATTACAAATTATTAGTTTCATATGGATTAAAAAAAAAAAAATTCAATGTAACAATCGAAATATTTACCTTATCATATCCTAGTCGATCTAGTCGTACTCTTATACTTGCAAAATCGCTCGGAGTCTCTGTAAAATCTCCACTCGTACTCCTACTCCACCTATTAAAATGCATATAATATCTTAATGACCTATAAAAATACAAGTTCGTACAAAATTAATAAAATAGTAAAGATTATTACCTGCTTGCAAGGGGGTATACAGCCGAAATATCCATGCGCGGAGCAAGAAATGGTAGCCGATACCAAGCCCATGATTGTAGAAGCACTAAACATCCACCTATGTCATGGCTTTTTGGAACTGTATCCCGACAAAGTTCTCTATACAAAACCGTCAAACACGCAGAACCCCAACTATAATTTGCCGCATGCTCTAAATCACGTAGCAATGGAAGATACATTAAATGTACCCGACTGCTCGATTTGTCAGGCATCAGTAATCCTCCAATCAAACGTAAAATATATGCTCTAGCAGCATATTGTATCTGTTGTTCGGTTGCATGTAATGGAAGATTTTGAAACGATTTCAACCAAGTTAGTCTCACCGTTGAGCCAGATACATACTCATCTCGAGGTATCGAGCCCAATAGATCTTGACACACTTCATTCCAATCTAGCAGGCTTCCGCCTGTAACTGCATCGCCATGGATCGGAAGTCCAAGTTGCAGCGCAACATCTTCGAGAGTTACCGTGCATTCACCACATGGAAAATGAAAAGTGTGCGTCTCGGGTCTCCATCGTTCGACCAACGCACTGATTAAGTCGGGTTGTATCAAAAATCGTCGAATTTGACTTGCGTGATAAAATCCGACTCTTCTTAAGTGGTCGATAATAGATGGATGCGGGTCCTCCAATGTAAATTTCCTCGAACGTAACACGCGACGAGTTTCCTGTTATAATAATAAAAATTAATATATTATAAAACTATAACAATTAAAAATTAATAAATAAAACTATAAAATAACAAAACAATAATAATAAAAAATTTCAATTTTTTATATAATTATTAAATAATTCAATTATATAATAAATAAATAACTATAAAATTAAAAGACAATAATAATTACAAAATTATAAAACAATAATAATATAATATAATATAATATAAAATTTAAAATTATATAAAACTATAAAATGAAAAAAATAATATTTATTAAACAATTATAAAACTATAATAATACAAAATAATATAATATAAAATTTATAATTATATAAAACTATAAAATAAAAAAAAACAGTAATAATTACAAAATTATTATTCTATATAATAATAAAAAGACCATTATAATATAAAAATTAAAATTATATAAAACTATAAAATGAAAAAACAAAAATAATTAACAAATTAAATAACTATAATAATAAAAAATTAAACAATATATAAAATAAATAATTATATAATTATGAAATCAAAAAACAGTAGTAATTAATAAATGATAAAACTATAATTGAATACTATAACATTAAAAATATAAAAATTATAAAACAATAAAACTATAAATTTACAAAATTCTAATCAATAAAAAATAACTAAAAATGTATAATGTAATACAAATAATATTATAACAATCTACTTACCTCGTTAAATATAACCTCCGATATGTGATTTTCTTGTAACCTCAATAGTGATGATGAAGCCATTTCTAAATATTGTTGTAGAAAAAAAAATTCTTGTAGAAAGAAATTTTTTTGGTAGAAAGAGATGTAATTGTTGAAAGAAAAATGAAAAAATGAAGGAAGGGAGGGAGGTATTTATAGAGAAGAGTGGAGGGGTGGGGGGACGGAAGCCAACGGTCATATGACCGTTGCCTTCTTTCAAATTCAATTTTTTTTTATCTAATTTGTTTTAATATTTTAATAAATTTTAAAAAACAAATTTTATAAATTTAAAATCATAAAATATACCTTACGAATTTTTTTTAAATTATAAAAAAATATTTTAATTTAATTTATAATTTTTAAAATTAAAAAATAAAATTTACAAATTAAAAAATAAATTTAATTTTTGAATATTAATTTTAAAAAAAAAATTATACATGAAGGGAAATCGCCATGGGGGGTGGCGATTTCCCTTCATAAAATTTGCAAATTTAACCAAGAAAAATCGCCATGGGGGGTGACGATTTCCCTTGGTTAATTTTGCAAATTTTGCAAAATTAACCAAGGGAAATCGTCACCCCCCATGGCGATTTCCCTTAGTGTTTTTTACAATTTTTGAAATTTTAACGCTGGAAAATCGCCATGGGGATGGTGATTTCCCAGCTAAAAAAAAAAAAAAAAGATTTTGGAAATTAATCCAAAAACAACGATATTTTAATTTTTTTTTTGTGTGACTATATCTCAATAAAAAAACCGTCTTATTAATTTGTGGTTTGAATTTAAAAGCTGTTTTGAAATAACCGATGCATTTATTTATTGTTCGCTTTGTCTTTTTCTTTTTGCTCTGTATTCTCTTTTTCACATTTTACTTTTGTCATGTGATTTATTTGTTGTGCTCCTGAGTGTTTAAATATTGATGAATCTAAAGTTGCCTATTATAATCTCTTTGGTGCCTTAGTCCCAACTAATTTAATTTACATTGCTTTAGTATTATATTCTTGAAAAACTTGAGCACTGAAAAGAATGGTTACAAGACCTATTTCAGTTATTAAGTTGTCAAGTCATTTTATTTTCTTTGTTTTCCTTTTCACTTCAGTTATCATGTTTAGGGTTATCATGATGGTTACAAGACCTATTTCAATTATTTTAGAAATGGTTACAAGACCTATTTCAATTATTATGTATGCAAATATGTGTGAAATTTGTGTTTTAAAGTTATACCCTTTTCTTACCATTATATACAACCCAAGAACATGATCTAATGTATAATAACTTCGACTGACTTTTTTAAAGCATGATGAGGTAGTTGATCTGCTTCATACTTAGGAACATGATCTAAGTAGTTATTGTTCTGATTTGGTTGTTGTTGGATGATATTTCCTTTTTTTTCTCTAAAGGTGAATATGTTGAACATTCTAACCCCATAAGCAATCAAAATAAATTATGAATTTTATTTGCAGACATAGTGAAACATTCATTTTCCATAGCAATCAAAAGTTGTTGCACCCGCAGCGTAGCTCGGGGTCGATACTAGTAATTATGAATTTTATTTGCAGACATAGTGAAACATTCATTTTCCATAGCAGTCCATTGCCTGCCTTGAATACATGTGATCAGATACGCAAATTTCACATGATTTCTACACCAATGATCTTCTCACCTCCTTTGGAAATTCAGCACTTTAATCGAAAAAGCAAAGAGGAGAGCATAGAGTGCAGGGAATGCAACCATTACAGCAGCAACCACCCCGAGGAAATCATGTCTGAAACCAAACTTCTGATAAAACTTTGCACAGTTTCATTTGTGTCAAGCATGTCTTTCACATCTCCGAATTGTGAGGCAATCAATCCATATAAAGTCCAAGCAAGTGGAGATACCCAATAATACCATCTCCACCAAACTGGAATTCGCTGTATTTCAATAAAAGATCATAATACAAATTACCGGAATTCAATATTTAAACTTTGAGAATAAGAATGAAGTTTAAAGGAGTGCAAGGCTCATGAATTTCATGTACAAAAAAAGAAAGAAAGAAGAGAATATGAAACATTAAAGAATAATGAGGTTAAAGAAACTCACAGGTCTTGGGATCAAGAATCCACCAAACAGGCTCCATAGTCCATACATTGCAGTGGAAACTATATATGCAACTTGCTGGTTTGGTGTAAAGGCTATGACCATCATACCATAGTAGGTGAAGCCCAACAAGTTGAAATACATGATGAACATATACCAGAAGAATTTAGCAGCATTCCATTGAAATCCAATCATTGCATAGATGATAACACCATACACCATTGTTTGTACAAAAAGATAAGGGAGCTCAAACACAGCCTAAAACAAAAAGGAAAAAACATGATTTTGTTTTAGTCCAAGGGGAGCTGATGGGCGAATAATGTTGAGTTGTATAACTGTGTTTGCTTGTTTAACCTATGATTAAAAGAAAAAAAATAAAAAAAAAAAGGTAATTCTAAGGAACTAGCTAGTTACCTGTGCAAGTGCATATGCCATGGCTGAATACATTCCAGCGGCTCTTTCTCTATAAAAAACTGTTCGTTCCACAGCAATTACTGGTATCACTGAGTAGGTGTTTGTAACACCCATGAGGACAACAGAAATGTACATAGCACCCATTGCATTAAATATCTTCTTGCCTCTTCCTACCAACAATGGTTCCAGAATTATATGAACAGAGCATTAGTATAATCCTTTTAAACTCCAACCCAAAAAAAAAAAAAAATTCTTTGGTCTCACCTTTTGGAGCCCAGGTCCAAAAACATACTTCCAAATATTAAAGCTACACATGCTGTAAACAAAAGCTTGTAAGCAGTGTATGTTGTATTGCGCCAATTGAACGATGTTGTTTCCATATGCAAGCTTTGAATTGGGTGAAGAATGGCTGTGAGTATTTTGTAAGGAAATATAGGTCCTTCGATCCTGGAGAAGGGGTACTTAGTTCTTTAATGAGAGCTTTATTTCTCCTGTTTAGAATGCAAGAACAGATTAAAGCTTCAGAAATTAATACATATAGCTTATTCTGACTATAAGGTTCAGTTTAAGCTCATTATTGATCATTCTCTTTATTTAATGTATCTGTAAACACACACCTGAGGACCGAGCTAATAGTCTAAAACAAACCTGTATAGTTCTGAATTCCGATACACATCATTGAAATTTATTCCAAGAATGGCTTGTGCTGATGTTGTGACCTCTAGAGCCCATGTTGCTGGATTATAGCCATCCTTGATTTTACTTACTCCTTCAATTCTCTGGAATATGAAAATTTATACATTTGCTTGTCAAATATCAAAAAAGGGAAAACAGTCGCAGAATTGAAACTTGAAGAAAACACTAACATTTTATTGTCAAAGTGTTTGAAACTTTTTACCTCAAAATACTTAATTAGGTGGCAAGAATGCTGTCCCAATGGCCCAACATATATTTCTTGTCCCCCTCGTGCCATTAGAAATAGCTGCATTCTCAAGAAAATATTTCAAGATCTCATAAAATCAATGGTATGCACTATATACTTATTGAAAGTACTCTCTAGTGAAGCTAACCTCATCACAAGATTCAAAGATGTCAATGCTTGGCTGATGTATTGTACACACAACTGTTCTTCCAGTGTCAACGGTATTTGTAACTGTTCTCATGACAATGGCTGCTGCTCTTGCATCAAGTCCTTAGGTTGGCTCATCCATGAAAATTATAGAGGGGTTTGACATAAGTTCAACTGTAACAGTAAGTATCTTGCGCTGCTCCAGCGACAGGCCATTCACACCTGGCAACCCAACAATTGCTTCCCTCAATGAGGACAGTTCCACAAGTTCCATTACCTCCTCAACAAAGATCTGCTGCCACTAATAATTGACCACAGTTAGCACACTCTTTAAAGACAATATTATAGCAATTTAACGTAGTTTCCTTTGATAGAAAACCTTGAACTCATCCATCTAGCTAGCAGTCTATCAACAACATAAGTTTAACTGAAGCATGTACCTAGCTAGTTCATGAGACAAGTTTAACTAGAAACACTCACCAGTTAACCAAACAAAGCTAACTCCGGCAAAAATGTATAATTTTAGGAATTCAATTGGCTTGTTGGACAAGTAATAATGTTATCATGTTTTAACCTCCATCAGTCGCAGAAGAAAAAGATTACTATTTCAAAGTAATTGACCTTTCGAGTTTCGGAATCAACTTCAAGAGGTAGCCTAAGCCAAGCTGAGTAGACCAAGGACTCGTAGACAGTAACATGGGGAGAGTGAATGTCATTCTGTTCACAGTAACCGAAAATTCGAGCAAATATTTCTTGCTTCTTTGGGTAACCAGAAACTGTTATGGTACCCTCAATGTATCCACCAGTTTTTCTACCAGCCAGAACATCCATCAAAGTGGTTTTACCAGCGCCACTAACTCCCATTAAAGCTGTAAGAACACCAGGCCTAAAAGAGCCACTCACACCCTTTAACAGCTCCAATCTGTCTTCATTAACACCTTGTTCTTTCATTTCCTGAAAGTCCAATTACAACAGAAAGTTTTCAGTTCCTAAATATATACATCAAGCTAGTATGTAGCTTCTGAAAATGTTGTCTGTCAAATTGAAGTTACCTGGGGCATGTCTATGAAGTATCGAATTTCATCAAAAGTGATTGAATGTAGTTCAAATGGAAGAATCATTCCTCTTCTCCTGGTTTGTGCTTGGTGTATCTCCATATTGCTTCCAGTCTTTGTCAATGTTAGGGCAGAAAAGACTTGTCTCATCATACCATTTCCTCCCTCTAAAAGTTGTATATGATAGGTTAATCGCTAAAGAATCGTATGTGTTAACATATTCATAGTGAAAGGAAAATAAAAATTGACTGACAAATATCAGTCATTCTTCAGGTGATGACTAGACAAAAAGAAAGAGCAGATTCATGATCACCTGCAGATTCAGTCCCACCAACAGATCTACTCCCTTGATGAGGGAACTCAGTTGTTGCCCCAATATCATCATACTGTCTACTTTTCAATGTTTCTTCTGATATAAAGGACTCACGTTTCTCAATTGCTGAAAAAATCATCCACAAGAGGAAAAAGAAAATGAAAAACAAAATTAATGCAAAGTCAGTGCCTGTTGGGAAAGTTACAGAAATATGGATCTGAGCATACGTTTGAGATAAGTGAGGGCAATAGTATTATAAATTTTTGTGTTGTGTTATTTTTTTTATTTTGTGTTTGTGAAGTGTTCGTGTTCGTTTTTTTTCAAAGTATTATAAATTTTTATACGTTAATAATTCGTTTTATGTATATTTTTAGACGTTCGTATATTCGTGTCGTGTTCATGTTATTTTTTATGTTGTGTTTTAATTATTTTTCATTTTTGTGTTTGTGTTCATGTTATTTTCCGTGTTGTGTTTTATTTTTTTCCTATGTTATGTTCGTGTCGTGTTTCAATTCATTTAATATTTTACATAGTTTTTCACTGTGATTCAATTTAGAGAAAAAATTGTGTGTTCGTGTCGTATCTCAATTCATGACATATTTTGCATGATTTGTCATAGCGATTCGATTTAGAGAAAAATTTGTGTGTTCTTGACGTGTTCGTGTTTTTTTCTCCTTCAAAGTATTATAAGATTTTACACGTTAATAATATATATAAAGTACTATAAATTTTTACACGTTAATAATTTATTTTATGTATATTTTTACATGTTCGTGTATTCTTATTGAATTTTTCGTGTTGTGTTTTAATTATTTTTTCTATGTTGTGGTCGTGTCTCAATTCATTTTATATTTTACATAGTTTGTCATTGTGATTCAATTAAGGATAAAATTTGTTTCACTTAGATTTATCTTTTAAGCTGACTTTATAAATTATTTATAACTTTAAATTGTTATGATAGTTCTCTTTTGCTATTTTAAAAAATATTAATTTTTTTGTTTAATTGTTAATTTTTGTTTTTAGAAATGTTGTCATCGTATATTTAACATTTGATTTCCGCGGCATCGTGCGGGGGTCTAATCTAGTTTAAATAAATTTTTTAAAAATTAAATTATTTATAAAAATATTTATTTATATTAAATTTATAAAAGAATATTTTTTTTTCTTGATTCTTATTATTAATTTTTCTCTTCTTTATAAATAAATACAAAAAATATAATTTATATTATAATTTAAATCGATTTTTTAAAATTACATAATTTATAAATATATAAATTTATTTATTTATTTTATAAAATCAAATTTTATTATAAAAAATATGATATTTTGTTTGTTAATTAATTATCCACACGTGTACTAGAGATTAGTATTTACAAAAAGAAAAAGATTGAATCCCTTTATTGGATTGTTTGATTACTACTATTTTTCTTTGTCTTCCTTTATTTTTTAGAAATAAAAAACAGACAAAAGCTTATATACCATCGACTGAAGGCAAACTTTCCTGCTTAATTCATAAAGTAAAAAATGGAGGAATTCCCCTGAGTGTATGGAAAAGCAAAAACAAGTTGCCATTATTCAGAGAATTAACAAGCATCAACCAAATATAATTAATCCTGAGACATGTTGGGGAGACAACATCCAAAAAGTGACAATCTGGTTTGGTATGGAGTTCTAGCCTTCACTGCTTAAAGGACCGGTTTGGGAGGGAAGGGTTTACGTATTTTATATAGCCTTAAAAGGACATCGTAGTGCCCAACACCCTCGAAAAAATTCTATATCATGGACCACAATTAGATCTCTCCATAGACTTGCATTCCTTTTTTTTTTTTTTATCCAAATTCATTTTGAACCGGGCCCATAAACTTATTTTATTGTTCATAAATTATCAAAATCTTAAAAAATTATTTTTATATTAATATTTATATATTTTGTAATTAAATTTAAATAAAAAATATTTTTTATTTAATTAATAATTATTCGGACCGGGTCGATTCAAATTACAAAATATCTTACTCAAACTCGATCAAATACAGGTTAAGCCCATCGGATTGGACGAGCAACCTGATTTTTGGACAAGTCTAACCACAACTAGATTGGTGTCAAATTGGGTTATTAAACCTATGCATACTCACCACCTATGAGCATGTATATAAGACATCCTCCGAATAATTCAAATCGAAGCAATTGGATGTCCGACTCAGGTCTATATGACATGACCGATCAATAGAAATACTCCAACACTCCATCTTTATCATATATTCCATACATCACACTAAATAAATATCATATTCATGGAATACGATTCAATTGAATCAAGGGAAAATAACAAGGAAAAAAAATAAAGTATCACATGTTGTTTAGTGAAAAAAAATTTATAATGTATAATGTTTTAAATTTTTCATTATTTTTTTCTATACAAATGAAAATTTCTAAAACGAGGATAAATTTAAACCTTACACTTTATGGCTTCTAATTATCAGGAGAATGTAATTTTATTGTTAGTAGATTTGATAATTTATGTATGTGTGTTGTGTTTTGTATTTTTTTTATGTCAGGTTTGTAAATATGAATACCACACAAATTATTAAGTGTGTTAAAATCGTAAATATAAATATGATACTTATATTAAACATGATGTATTAATCATATTAATCGTATTTAAACATATTATTTTTGTATCATATTTAATATCGTATTCAAAATTATAAAATCTAACTACTAATTATTTGAATAGATAGATCGTATATGAAACTTTTTTTCATGGTTAATTAAAAAAAAAACAAAAAGTTGGCAATCCTATTTTAGGGTGGAGAGACTGAAGAAGCCTTGAAAGGATACTTTGACACTAAAAATTATGGCATTAGGTGGGGGATGCACCTCCCTATTATTTTTACATTTCCACACAGTGTCACCACTCATTTATGAGATATTTAGATCTTGTGATCATTAATTATGATTTACTCTTTTCTTTATGGAATCATTTACTATGGTTTTTGGTTTTTAGGCATATTAATATGCATTTACTCAAAGTTTGATAAAAAAAAAAATTATCATTAAAATTTGTTCATATATAACAACATAGATCTACACATTTTTTTAAGTTCCGTTTGTTTCACAAAAATTAGCTTTTAAAAAATACTTTCTAAAATGAGAAGATTTTTTAGAAAAATAAAGATTTTTTTTTATGTTTGGATGACTCAATGAAAATATTTTTTGTTGTTTGGTTATTTTTTGAGAAATCAACTTTTTTCAAATAGCAATATTGACAAAAATATTTAATTATCAATTATTAAAAATTTTAAAACTATTTATTATTAAAATATTAATATTTCAAATAGTAATACTTTAATAATAATATTTAATGCTAAAATATTATATTAATATTAAATCTTTAAAATAATACTATTTATTATTAAAACATTAATTATATTAATATTTAAAATATTATTTCTATTAATAGAATAAAATATTATTTCTATTAATATAATAATTATGAATACATTATTTATATTAATATAATTATTATTAAAAATTATTCCTACTTTTCAAATAATAATACTGACATAAATATTAAATTATTAATTATTAAAATATACATGAAATATTATTTCTAATTTTTTAAATAGTAATACTGAAAAATATTAAATTATCAATTACTAAAATATTAAAAATATTTATTTTTAAAATATTAAAATATTAATTTTTATACTAATATTTCAGATAGTAGTATTTTAATAATAATAATAATAATACTAAAATATTATATTAATATCAAATTCTTAAAATCATACTATTTATTATTAAAAAATTAATTATATTAATATTTTAAAATATTTTAAATATTATAATAATTATTAAAATATTGTTTATATTAATATTTATACTATTAAAATAGTAATATTTTTATACTAAAAAGAATTTATTATTAAATATTTTTAAAGTATAATTTATATATATTTATTATTAAAATAGTAATATAAAAATATTTTTCAATAAAATATTAAAAGTACTATTTAAAATTTATAATATTGATAATGTTACAATTTATTATTAAAATAATAAATAATATTTTTTATATGAATAATTTATTATTTTTTGATATTTTTAATTATTTTTAAAATATTAAAATATTAAAATATTTTTATTTTAATATTTTAAAATATTTTTTAAAATTAAAATATAAATATTTTTATTAATATAATAATATTTGGCTCGAGTCAAATTAGGTCTGGATCTAAAAAATTATGTCCAAATCCCGATTCTATTCGAATTAAGTTTACGAGTTTAGTGAGTAGCCTTACTCATGGGTTGCTCTTTTCTAGAAATTGCCTTCCCCTTTTAAAAAAGGAAATACAATTTCTAGAAGAAAAAAAATCTTGATTTTTCGTTGTTTAGCAAGTCATTTTTCGAAAGTCATTTTTTACGATACAAACGGTGCCTTAATGTGATAAACTTTTTTCTCATAAAGTTTCTATTACATGTGTTAAACTAATAAATATAATTAGATAAATTAGGGATTACGATACGATTATAATACGATATATTATGGATTACGATACGTTGTATTAGAGCTTATGATACAATATTTTTGCTTAATTCTTTCCGAAATTGGTGAGAACATTTTATATATAGGACACTCTTGTACAAACTTATACAATTCATAATATCAACAATGTAGCACTTTGGATCTTTTTTCCGTCAATGTTGGCCACCATTGCTGAACCACGTATTCTTCTTGTGTTCTTGTGATCTTGCATTCTCTCTTATTATTTTTTATTCACACATAATTGAGAATACAAGAACCCATTTTTCTTGTAACATGGTATCAGAGCTAGGTTTGGTGTGTTCTTCTACTTGTTGCGTATTCCACCACGTTAGTTTTTCTGCTCCTGTTGCGTATTCTACCATGACAGATTTTCTTGTTCCTATTGCGTGTTCTATTGTGTCAGATTTTCTTGCAACGTGTTCCTTCATTTCCTGTCACATGTTACGTCATGTCAAATTTCTCGCAAGATGTTAACTCACGTCTGTCACGTGTTACACCACGTGTTTTGTCAAATTAGATTTTCCTGTTCTATGTTACATCACCTCAGATTCTTGTTGTCAGGTGTTCGTCACATGTTCCTTTATTAGTTAACAAACTCAAGTTGATATTTACAATATCATCTTGCGCTTGAGAGGAGGTGTTAAACTAATAAATGTAAATAGATATATTAGGGATTATGATACAATATATTAAGATACGATATTCTTGCTTGATTTTTTTTCTAAATTGGTGAGAACCTTCTATATATAGGGCACTCTTGTACAAACTTATACAATTAAAAATATCAACAATGTAGCCTTTTGGACTTTTTTTTTCGTGAATGTAGACCACAATGACTGAACCACGTATTTTTTGTGTTTTTATGATCTTGCCTTCTCTTTTACTATTTTCTATCCACACATATATTGAAAATATAATAATCCATTTTCTTTGTAACAACATGGTCTACACTTCAATAATTTGAAAACTAAAATTTTCAATCTAGAAATCTCAAATATTTATGCTAGCTCAAGTGTAGAGATTAACCAAGAGGGATGAATTGGTTTTTAAAAAAATTCACTAATAAATTTAAATTTTTAATTTACGAAAATTAAGAAATCAAATTTAATATGAAATAAATGAACAACACAAGTAATTAAAATAAAGAGTAAGGAAAGAGGATCAAACACTCGATGTATAGAGGTTTGGCACTTCCACTTGGTGCCTACGTCCTCTTTTCTTAGCACTTCCTTGCCAAGATGCTTCACCAATCCACTAGTGAAAAATTACCTTTGAGGTTAAGGTATAACCTTACAATCACTATTTTTTGAGGCTTGGATAGAACCCTCTTGACCCCTTAAGAATTCTACCCAAATCCTTAAGAACAAGTCACTCAAAATCTCAAACCCCTTTAGAGAATGAATATTTGTTTTCAAACTAAAATGATCCTCTAATAGGAAAGTGTTTGCTGAGTTTAAGCACAATGTGTGAAGAGACTATTACAATGATAAAATGAATACAATGTGAATTCAAGCTTAAGCACAATGAACACTTGAAAGTTTAGAGAGAATATGAAAATTCTTTCTTTGATTTGCTTATCTTGGAGTCTCTTAGTGTTTAAAGTGTTAGGAAGTCCCTTCTATACCTTGAATATCAGATATGGCCGTTTGGGATGATTTAATGCGGAATAGAGCCGTTTTTTCTTCAAAAAATCGTACTTTGAAGTCAGTACAGCACGCATGGGATCGATCCCCTCCTTGTAGGGATCGATCCCCTCCCTGTTCCAAGTTGAAAAATATGATCGTTGGAGGCAAGGGATCGATCCTCTCCTTGTGGGGATCGATCCCTTACTGTCCTGCAAAGTTCATTAGCTACTGACTCTTATGGGATTGATCCCAGATCGATCCTCTCTTACTAAAAATGCTTTCTTTGGTTTTCAAGAGAGGTCAACTTGTCTCAAAAACATTTTAAACTTATATATATATATATATATATATATATATATAAGAACATGTATTTTTTAGAAAAACAAGGAGTTTAAAATATTTAAGCATTTTCCAAAATGTTATCAAAATTATTCATCGAAAAATGCTAAACTAAAAATAATTTAATCTCAAGCTAATTAAGCTTAAGAGTTTGTCTTTTCAAAATTAAGATCAATTCAAAGCTAATATAGCTAAAAATCTCTCCCTTTTTGATATGACAAAACTTAAGATAACTTTGCTTGTAAAAACTCCCCCTTAATTAAAGAGATAAGGATTTTCAATCAAAACTCCCCTTGATTAAAGCATTCCTTTTAACTTTGCAAAAGACAAATAAGGAACAAGCAAGGATCTCAAATCACAATGTCTACAAACATTTAAGCACATATGAAATAATTGCTTTTATCAAATGTTTCATTTTTGTTCACTTAAAGCAAATTTGGTAATGTGAATTTTCTCCCCCTTTTTGTAATATGAAAAATAAAATCAATTCAAAGCTAAGGTGAATGCAATATAGCAATCCAAGAGCAATATATCAATATGACAAAAGAATATTGCAATTCAATATCAACATATCAATATAGCCAAAAAAATAGCATTCCAACAACAAAGCAATATCCATTCAACAAAGCAAGATCCAATCAACAAAACAATATCCAACAAAGCAATATTCACCATATGCACAAAGTCTCAATTGCATAAACATATATATATATATATATGAAAGAGATAGTTGTAAGTTCAAAGATAAAAACATGAGAATACCAAAATTACATAGATAATGTCCAAAGTGAAAATACGAAAGCATTGAAGTTCAAATACATATAATAATGTGCAAAAGCCAAATTTAGTCCAAAATATATCGAAGCCAAGCCCGAAACATCCTATGGAGATTGATCACCGTGATCGGAGGGTGAGGGAGGTGCAAACCATGGGGGCATGTCCCGAAATCGGGTGTCCATGTTGTTGACGATTGCCTACATGGTTTGATAGTTGTTTTGCATGTCCCATAACCTCGTATCGACGTCGAAGAGATGTAGATTCGGTGGCGACATGTTGACAAAGAGAGACAAGTTGTTCGTCAAACCTATCCATCTGTGTATCAAAATGGTGCAACTGTGTATCAAAGTGAGTTTGAAGGGAGTCAAACCTGCTCATAAGAGCGTCAAAGACCGCTTGATTGTCAAAAGGCACAGAAGAGGAGGAGGAAGCACCAACTGTGGGTGGCACTTGTTGAGCATTCGGTGGTGCATCAACATCATCATCATCATGCTCGTCTACACGTTCAGCATGAACTCAGATCCATTCACCATTTTCGTTTTGTTGATAGCCTATCTTGTGAATCGTTTGGAGTCCAATTGTCCCAACCTAAAAAATAAAAAGTCTCATCGCGAGATATTTTACTCGTTAAGTGTGACATTAGGGAAACAGAGAAAAAGATGACTTAATTCCTCTTGAAATAAAATGAGGTTTTGAAAATCACCTCAAAAAAAATGGAGTCGCCACCTATCTTTTTTGGCTAGGTGTGATCGACCACCTATTAAAATCGATTTTGTAAAACATTTTAAAATTAATTAAAACATTTTTTTAAACCAATTTTAAAGTCTGCGTTTTAAACCAGAGAAATCAAAGAGCCGGGTTCGGGAGTCGGTTATATGCGGGGAAAGATTAGCACCCCTACAACTCCCGTATAAAATGGTACTTTATTAATCACGTGTTATCTCAAATCTCAGTAAAAAAACCGATTTTTGATTTGGCATTTCAAAATAATTTCCAATTTAAAGAAAAATAATTCCAATTTTTAATTGAAAATGATCCGGAATTTATTAATTCAAAATTTTCCTATATTCTCCGAAAAGCGCGGCAAAATATAGAAATTGTTATTTATTTGGAAAATTTTCCTAATCATTCTCGTTTTGAAAAAAAGATATTCCGTTATTAATGATAATTGATGAAATCCTCCCCGGCAACCCAGAAGAAAACTCATGAATTATTTTAACTCGGAAATAACTTTATTTTATTTAAAATCATTATCTTTTTTCAAACACATTTTAAAAAGATGAATATGAACATGTATGACCTAGTAAAGATGACATAGAAAAATCTAGATGACAAATTATAACCTAAGTGACATGATATAATCTAAGTGACATAGTATATTCTAAATGACATAATATAAATGACATGGTATATTCTAAGTAACATAGTGTATTCTAAATGACATGATATAATCTAAGTAACATGGCATATTCTAAGTGACATAATATAATCTAAATGACATGGCATAATTTAAATGACATAGCAATATAATTAATAACATGAAATGATATAAATCATAAAATAATATTATCATGAAATATGCATGAAAATAAAAAATAATGCATGAACAAATAAATCCTAAATAATGTGACAAAAATAAATGACTAAGCAAAAAACATAGGATAACATAGAATATTCATAACCATATAATAAACAAATAACATCATGAAATATAAATCAAAACAATAAACTAGCCATAGAAATATTCATAGCAAAAATCATATATTATACAATATGCATAAACATGAAAAATACAATGCATGAAAGTGTATTTTTTCCTTTAAATAAGGAAATCCGTATATCTAAAAAGATATCCGACTACCTTAGAAAGAGACATCAAATTAAATTTTCTAAATAAAAAAACACTTTGTGTTTAATTTGAAAACAATTTTGAAAATTTTGAATGAAAAATAACACCATGGCCGAAACCCTCTTGAAAAAGGCTCTATTTTCTAACTTTGAAACCCTGACTTGACCACCCTTGATCGACCTTTATAAAATCATTTTTTACTCTACGGGAAAAAATTGGCTTAATTTTTAGAGTAAGGATGACCTACCAATAAAAACACGAAAGACAGAACACTGGGTGAAAAACTGTTTAGCCAAAAAAAATATTTTTAAACTTTTGATAAAATCATTCAAAAATCAGAATAAAATTATTGGAGACTCCTCTAAGGACCTACAAACTGTAGTAAACATTTCTAAAAATATGGACAAGGAGTGCCTAATGAAAAAAAAAAAAACCACAAAGGTAGAAAATCTAACTTGACAACTTCTTAATTTTCCACAAGCATGCTCATGTGAGCTTGGCTTTGAGCCATTGATTGGCTTAAGTCAAACATCCAGTGGTATGATATGAAATGCATGAACAAACAGAAAGTTAAGTGCTTGAAATGCATGATCTAAGGCCTAAATGACACAGAAAATGCATGGCATAAAAGATGACCTAATAGAAAATGCCTAACATGAAATTGCATGGCAATAAATGCAACCTAGACCTAATAAGCATGAAATGCATGGCAATGCAAATGTGACCTACACCTAATGAGCATGAAAATTCATGGCAATACCAATATGATCTAAGACCTAAATAGCATGGAAATGTGTATGGCATACAAAGATGACCTAGACTAATGGACATGAAAATATGTAAGGAAATATAGCAAGGAAATAACACAAACACAATGGCATAGTAAATCAAATACACAATATCATGGCATAAAGATGAAAGCATGTCAATTAAACTAGATGAAAATGCACAGACAAGGCAAAAAACATGGTGGTAGCCGAATGGACACTTAATGAACATGTGAAATTCTAGCATGGCAATAACACAAACACATGGCATAGCATATACAAGACTTAAAAGGAAACATGTTAGACCAAACAAACATGATGCAAATGCAAAGATGTAGCTAGGAAAATTCACAAACACATAGTATGGCAATAACACAAAGCATGAACAACTTAACATGGTGAAAACAAAAAATTAAAAATAGCAAATAAAGTAATTAGACATGAAAATAAATTATAAAATCAACAAAATAAGAACAAATAAGTAAAGAAGGTTAAAAACAAGCTCCATATCTTGATTATATTAAAAAGCTAGAACATCAAAACAAGCCAATATATCACAACCAACATGGAAAATAGATCAAATTAAGACACGCACAAGGAAGGTAGTATTCGGCCAACATGAAAATGGGTAAAAAAATTTGTTTTTTCTTTGATTTTTTCATGAAAACCTAAGAAAGGAGCCTTGCAAAGAAGTTTTAAAACCTTTATTTCATAACCAAAAACAACAAGAAATCACAAAATCTCAATGGAAAAGGAAAGAAAATTCAAGAGTTAAGTGCCTTTAGGCTACCTTCAAAAGCTATTTTTCAAGCTTTTCTTTTCTTTTCTTCTCTTCTCAACTTTCTTTGCTTTTCAACACTTAGCTCTTTTCTCTCAAATGAAAATTTATCAGCCAAAAGAACCCCCAGCAAAATGAAAACCCCCCTATATGGTAGCCAAATGGTCACTAAATGGTGTTAGGACGTTGTCATTTTTTTCTCTAGCCAATTTGATCCAAAGGCCACTAATCCAAGATGCTAAAAATGTGAAATTACCACCTTTAGATTAAGTGATCAGCCCCTAACAAATACAGCTTTTCAAAAATATGTAACCATAATTTTGACATCCTTCCTCTTCATTCATTGGACCATGTGGCAAAATCACAAAGGCTTGATAAAAAAAAAATAACCATCTTACTATCCAATTTTAGCCTTTGGATGAAAGAAGCTCAGCAAAATTTATCCTCCCCTTGGGCTTGGCCGAATGGCCCTTCACATTTCAGCCCTCTCCCTATTTTTTAAATTGCAAAAAAAGGCCATCTTCTGTTTTTTCGGTAAAATTGCACTTTAGCCCTCCAAACTTGATTAAATAGAACACGGACTCCAAATCTGAATTTTATTTTTTCAATACTTCCTAAATAATATAAAATTGAGTTCTGGATGTTTTCATAATTTTTCGAACCCATTTGCTATTTTTCTCGAATTTATCTTCCAAAATTGCCCTTAATGCACCCGAACTTTTGCCATTTTTCAAACGAGCTCCGATTCCAATATTTTCTTCTCCAATATCTTCCAAATAATATAAAATAGAGATCTGAAAGTTTTCATAATTTTCCAAGCTCATTTGCTATTTTTCCTAAATTTATCTTCTGGAATTTCAGCTTAGTGGCCCCAAAATTTGCCATTTTGCAAACGAGCTCCGATTTTGGATTTTTATTTGCCAATCTCTTCCAAATAATTTAAAATTGAGATCTAGAAGTTTTCATAATTTTTCGAGCTCATTTGCTATTTTTTCGGGATTTATCTTCTGAAATTTCAGTTTAGTAGGCCCAAAATTTGTCATTTTGCAAACGAGCTCCGATTCTTGATTTTTCTTCGTCGATCTCTTCCAAATGACATAATATTGAGATCTGGAAGTTTTGGTACTTTTTCGAGCTCATTTGCTATTTTTCTTGAATTTTCCAAGTTTGCCCTCTAACCTCCGAAGCCTCGGTTTTACTCAAAACTAGTCTGATTTCCATATTTTCTTTTTTGTGCCTTTTTTATATATTGAATTGGAGTTGGTCCAAAAACACCCAATTTTTACGATCAAATTCCCCTCCGATTTGATTTTTCCAATATCGAAAATTTCCTCATTTTTTCGTTTTTCTTCCAATCGGCTCTTTTCTCGGAATTACTTCAAACTGAGCCTTGGGGTATCTTTATTTACCCACTCTTCATCAATTAGGGACTTTAATTTTACAGAATCGGGCCATTTCTATAATTTTCCCCAATTTTGCCAAAATTCACCAAAAACCCTAATTTTTGATTTTCTTCCGAATTGACTCTTCCTTTGGTTTTTCTTCAAAATGGCCTCACCAATACCCGTATTCATTGATTATATTCCATTTGGAACCTTTAATTTTGACCAATTTGATCGTTTAAGCATTTTCCCCAAATTTATCGAACTAGGGTTTCCTTTCCACTGAATCTCCGTAACCCATCTTCCGGACTACATATCTCTCGTTGTAGACCTCGGATTATCAAAATTATTTCACCATTGTTCAATTAAACCTTGGATCTTGATTTTGAATGAGGGTTGACTATTCAATGGTTGACTTTTCAAAGTTGACTTTTTCAGGGTTGACTTTTCCAACTTGACTTTTTCGGGGTTGACTTTTTCCAAATTGACTTTTCATGCTTGCTTTCTTAAACTAAGTCTCGTAGTACCACCTGTAGGATGAGAAAAGTTTTTTTTGCATTCTAAAACTTCACAAGAAATAAAATTTTACCTGATTTAGGGGTCCAAACAAAATTAGGTATCTACAGCTGCCCCTCTTTGGCTATTGCTGAGAATTAGGAATCAGGCAAAGATAAACAAACACTGATTTTGTCCAGTCAGTGAAATCTCATTTAAAGGAAAGGGAGTTTTCATTTTTCCATTTTTTCATTTTTTTTTGTTAAAAAGCTGTAAATAAAAAATTTTGTCCTTAAATTGAGTTCCTTGACTAATCAAGGCCTGACCCGTCTTAAGGAAACGAGTTCAATTTGCAAAAGAAGAAAATAGAAAATTTTGTCCTTAAATTGAGTTCCTTGACTAATCAAGGCTCAACCCTTCTTAAGGAAACGAGTTCGATTTGCAAAAGAAGAAAATAGAAAATTTTGTCCTTAAATTGAGTTCCATAACTAATCAAGGCTTGACCCTTCTTAAGGAAACGAGTTCAATTTGCAAAAGAAGAAAATACCAGGTCTCAACTCATTTGAGAAGCAGAACGAGTTCGATTTTCAAAATGACGACTTAGGCAGAACCAATCTAAAATGCCAACTTCACTGGGCTTACTTCCCTTTGTGCCAGCTATATTGGGCTTAATCACATCTAACATGCCAAGTTCACTGGGCTTAAACCATAATTGCCAGCTTACATTGAGCTTAATCACATCTAACATGCCAACTTCACTGGGCTAAACCATAACTGCCAGCTTACATTGGGCTTAATCATATCTAACGTGCCAACTTCACTGGGCTTAAATCCTAACTCCCAGCTTACATTAAGATTAATCACATCTAACGTGCCAACTTCACTAGGCTTTAAACCATAACCGCCAACTTACATTGGGCTTAATCACATCTAACGTGCCAACTTCACTGGGCTTAAACCATAACCGCCAGCTTACATTGGGCTTAACCATATCTAATATGCCAACTTCACTGGGCTTAAACCATACCTGCCAGCTTACATTGGGCTTAATCATATCTAACGTGCCAACTTCACTGGGCTTAAACCATAACCGCCAGCTTACATTGGGCTTAATCACATCTAACGTGCAAACTTCACTGGGCTTAATCACATCTAAGGTGCCAACTTCACTGGGCTAAACAATAACCGCCAGCTTAGATTGGGCTTAATCACATCTAACATGCCAACTTCACTAGGCTTAGATCATAACTGCCAACTATATTGGGCTTAACCATATCTAACATGCCAACTTCACTGGGCTTAAACCATAACCTCCAGCTTACATTGGGCTTAATCACATCTAACATGCCATCTTCACTGGGCTTAAATCATAACTGCCAGCTATATTGGGCTAAATCAGAACTTTGATGCTTGGGGAAGTGTAAATTTCGTTTGCCCCCTTGATCTCTATTTATAGGCAATAGCTAGGGCATCAAACAAGTGAATTTCAACTCTCTCCCTTCAATAAATGCTGACTTGTGGCTAAAGTTAAGGAAAAGTGACTGACTTTTATGTTTCAAGGAAAGATATAAGCCTTGGCAACCAAGTTTGAATAAAGTAGGAAAGTTTTAATCAAAGCACTCTTTAATGAAGAGAGATTACAAACTTGCAGGCAAAGTAAGTGTAAGGAAGGAAAGTCTTGGCTGATTTAAATCTCCTACTTTGACTAGGATTAGCTTTAAGGAAAGATACTTGAAATTAATGCAATTAATGCAAGTTGACAGCCACTAATCCTTCTTTGGCAAGGATAAACATAAATGTCAGCTAGGGTATTAAGAAAAAGATGTGATTTACGGCTAGGGTTTTTTCTACCACTAGGGTTTTTAAGGAGAAATTCCAATGCCGATTTGGATGACCATTTCTTATCCGATTTAGGCGCATGACCAACCGTTGGAAAGGTAATCAAGTTATCTTCAAAAGTCAAGAAGGACGTTTCTTCGAATAAAGAGTCTAACATCATTCGTTCTTTGCAACAAGCTCCAGAGGTCAAATCTGTCTTCTTGCTTTGCACCAAGAATTTGATCTTTTTGACTCCTAATTCTTTTTCCATCTTGTGATTGTGATTTTGTAAGCTCTTTAATATCCTAGTTGACATGTTTTGACTTCATCTCTTCCAAAATACCTACAAAGCATAAAAACCTAGTAAAATGTCAAGGAACTAAAGAATCAAAACAAAAAGTATAAGGAAATTCAATAGGAAAATGCATGAAATTAAGCACTTATCAAACTCCCCCACACTTAATCTTTTGCTAGTCCTCAAGCAAAATCAAATAGAGACAAAGTAATAAACCTAATAACTTATCCTCTTTCAATAAAAATTAGAGATAATCATTGAACAAGTCTTATAAACTAATCAATAGCTTAAAGAGTTTCACAAAAAATCATGCTTGATAGTAAATGGTTTGAGTTAAGCTAAAATTAACATAACATATCTCAATCAAAAGAGTGCATGTTCAAACTTAATCTCAACTTCTCAAATGGGATACCCTCATGATTTGCACTCTTTAAAGTAGTGGTGAAGTGTTTACACTCAATCAATCTCATGAAAACAGTTTCTACCATATGTTTGCTTGTCCACCTATTCTCCACTACTTAGATCATGCAACTTCATGAATCAAGAGGTCTTTATGCAAGGTTATAATGGGGCCAAGGGGTAATAATGTGGCTAAATAATAAAAGATAAAGGATATTACAAAAGTTCCAAAGATTTTATAGAGTTTAGAGACATAATAAGATTCATACAAAGAAACTTCTCAAAACTCTTTACAAGTACATAATCACATAGGCAGAATATTCATGTTGGGCCTTTTCTTCATTCTAAACAACTTTCTAACATATTTTTCTTTTTCCACAAGTTCAAGAGATGATTCATATTTTCATTTTCATTTTTTTTCACATAGGAATGTATTTGGCAATATTCCCTTTCTTTTTCTCTTGACTTTTCTTTTCTTTTCCCCCACACTTATTTCTTGTTTCTAACCCAAATTTTCAATAGATCTTCTTTGTCTTTGCAATATGTCTCAAAATATTCTAATTCATCTTTAGAACAAGGGTAAAGATATAAATAAGTATATTTAGGTTAGGGACAAGTTATAGTTACCAAAGAAATAGCTTATTCAATGTAGGCTCAAATTGGTTCACTAAGGCGGATGTTCTCTTGGAACATCAATAAGGGATGGTTGTTTAGCCCTGGTTAAAAATCCTAATGCCTCTATCATATTCATGTTGTCACATGCATCAATATAGTCTCAACAAGGTTTAAAGCAAGTTCTAGAGAATCATGTAACCATAAGAGCACTCAAGAAAGAAATTAGATTGATATGTATAATGCATCAATCATATAGGCTCAAAAACTCACAAGGATGATTATACAAGTCAGATTTAAGTCTAAACATGCTTCTTTCTCAATCAACATATCATATTAACATTGGCTCAAAAAAAAATGACATCAAGCTCAATTCTCATGAAAATCTTCTCACTAATAAATTAGTTTTAGACTTATGCAATTCATATCTCATCATAGTATTGAAAGTAACTAAAGCACACTAAAAACAACATAAAAAGAATCAAAAACAAAACACACTAAAGAAAATCCAAAATTCTCCCCCCCCCACACTTAATTTTTACATTGTCCTCAATGTAATGCTATTATCCCCAATGCAAGAATTATATGTAAGAGAAAAGAACTACTAAACAAAACAAACTAAAGAAAAACAATAAAAGATAGAATGATGGAGAGTATGGAATATGCAAATCTGATTATAATGGAGGCTCTCCATCTTTTGGGTTGCCTCCCAAGAAGCGCTTGGTTTATTGTCCTCAGCCTGACTTAGACCCATGCCATTATTATTCAACATAATTTGGCTCAAAAAATGGTAACTCCTCCACATCTTGTATTGGAAAGTTCTCATAGTAAGGCTTCAATCTATGACCATTCACTTTGAATGCCTTATCTGTTTTTGGACTTTGGATTTCAACTGCACCATGAGTAAATACATTAGTAATAACAAAAGGTCTAACCCAACGAGAACGTAACTTACCTGGAAATAACTTAAGACGTGAATGGAAGAGAAGAACTTTTTGTCCAACAACAAAGTCCTTTCTTGATATCATCTTGTCATGGAATGCCTTAGTCTTTTCCTTGTAAATCCTAGAATTCTCATAAGCAACATTCCTTATCTCCACTAATTCTTGTAGGTCAAGTTTTCTTTGTTTACCTGTCTCATCCATCTCCATGTTGCATTGTTTGATAGCCCAATATGATTTATGTTCCAATTCAACCAGAAGATGACAAGGCTTACCATAAACAAGTCGATAAGGAGACATACCAATGGGTGTCTTATATGCTGTCCTATAAGCCCAAAGTGCATCATCAAGTCGTGAACTCCAATCCTTTCTATTTGGGTTAACTGTCTTTTCAAGGATGGACTTTACTTCTCGATTTCACACTTCAGCTTGCCCACTAGTTTGAGGATGGTATGAGGTTGAGACCTTGTGTGTGATGTTATACTTCCTCAAAAGTGCTTCCATAGTCCTATTGCAAAAGTGAGTACCTCTATCGCTGATTATGGCCTTTGGTGTTCCAAACCTAGCAAAGATGTTAGTCTTGACAAAATCTGAAACAAATTTAGAGTCATTAGTCTTAGTGGCTTTTGCTTCCACCCACTTTGAAACATAATCAACGTCAAGTAAAATATAAAGATTACCAAAAGAAGGAAAAGGTCCCATGAAATCCATGGCCCATACATCAAAAATTTCAACAATAAGTATTGGAGTTTGAGGCATTTGATTTCTAGCACCTAAGTTACCTGTTCTTTGGCAACGATCACATGACTTGCAAAAGAGGTATGCATCTTTGAATATAGTAGGCCAATAAAATCCAAAATCAAGAACTTTCATGGCTGTTCTTTTGGATCCAAAGTGTCCTCCACATGCATAAGAGTGACAAAAGGTGAGAATAGATTGAAATTCAGATTCGAGTACACACCTTCTTATAATCTGATTGGAGCAATGCTTCCAAAGGTAAGGATCATCCCATATGTAGTATTTGGCATCACTCTTGATCTTATTTCTTTGAGCTTGTGTCAAATCTTGTGGCAACTTCTGGGTAACTAAGTAGTTAACAATATCGGCATACCAAGGAGTTGTTGTACTTATAAAAAGAAGTTGCTCATCCGGAAAGTTCTCATTCAAGGGTAGTGCATCCTTTTCATGAACTAAACGGCTAAGATGGTCCGCAACCAGGTTGTCATTACCTCTCTTATCTTTTATCTCCAAATCAAACTCTTGTAAGAGAAGTATCCATCTAATCAACCTTGGTTTGGCCTCCTTCTTAGTGAGTAAGTACCTAAGGGCTGCATGGTCAGAAAATACGATTACTTTAGTACCAATTAAATAAGATCGAAATTTTTCTAAAGCAAATACAACAGCTAAAGGTTCTTTTTCAGTAGTGGAATAGTTTAATTGAGCATCATTAAGAGTTCGGGAGGCATAATAAATGGCATGTGAGGCTTTGCCAACCCGTTGGCCCAAAACAGCTCCAATGGCATAGTCACTAGCATTACACATGATTTCAAAAGGTACATTCCAATCTGGTGGTTGCATGATAGGAGCTGATGTCAAGAGTCCCTTCAATGTTTCAAACGCCTCTTTGCATTTATCATCAAAGTGGAAACCACATCTTTTTGTAGTAGCTTGCAAAGAGGTAATGTGATCTTTGAGAAGTCTTTGATAAATCTCCTATAAAAACCTGCATGTCTAAGAAAAGAACGAACCTCTCTCACATTTGTGGCAGGTGGTAAAGAATGCATAATATCTATTTTAGATTTATCAACCTCTATCCCTCTAGAAGAAATAACATGGCCCAAAACTATTCCTTGTTCTACCATAAAGTGACATTTTTCCCAATTCAAAACAAGGTTAGTTTCCATGCATCTTTCAAGTACAAGTGTAAGGTTCTCTAGACATCTATCAAAAGAATCACCATAGACACTAAAATCATCCATAAACACCTCTATGATGTTCTTTACATGATCTGGAAATATGCTAACCATACACCTTTGGAATGTAGCTGGTGCATTACAAAGACCAGATGGCATACGCCGGTATGCAAAAGTACCAAATGGACATGTGAATGTTGTTTTCTCCTGGTCCTCCGGAGCAATGGCTATCTGATTATAACCTGAAAAACTATCAAGAAAACAATAATGAGAATGGCCAGCTAACCTTTCAAGCATTTGATCAATAAAAGGTAAAGAAAAGTGGTCTTTGCGAGTTGTGGAATTAAGTTTACGATAATCAATACAAACTTGCCACCCTGTTTGAATCCTAGTAGGAACAAGTTCATTCTCATTATTTGTTACCACCGTTACACCTGATTTTTTTGGAACCACTTGGACCGGGCTCACCCATTTGCTATCCGAGATAAGATAGATCACTCCAACATCTAGGAGCTTCAGTATCTCCTTTTTCACAACCTCCATCATAGGAGGGTTCAATCTTCTTTGTGCTTCTCTTATTGGTTTGGACGCCTCCTCTAACAAAATCCGGTGCATGCACATGGATGGGCTTATTCCCTTGATATCGGCAATTGTCCAACTAATTGCTATTTTATGCTCTCTAAGCACCCGGATAAGTCGCTCTTCTTGCAAAGGTGTGAGCTCTTTGGCAATGATGATCGGTAGTATGTTTTTTTCACCTAAGAACACATATTTCAAGTGGTTCGGTAGTGGTTTTATCTCTAAAGTTGGTGCCTGCAAAATGGAAGGTAGAAGTTTCTCATTAGATAAAGGCAAATCAATAAATGAAACATCAAACTTTGCATTTTTAGGTGGTAGTGAGTGTAAAGATTCTAGTGCCCTTTCCACATGGTCACTTAAGGCTAGTTCCCCTTTAGCATTCCCCATTCCGAGATGTTTGCTAAAGACTATCTCCGCACTATCTTCACCATCTAGCTCATAAGCTTGTTGCACTAGTGAGTCAATTATATCAATATTAAAAACAGAATGCACATCACTAGGATATCTCATGGCCTCAAACATGTTAAAGCGAATTATTTCACCATCAATTTCCATAGTTAAAGAGCCATCATATACATCTATTTTAGTTCTTGCTGTTTTCAAGAATGGTCTCCCTAATAGAATAGGTGTGGGATTAGAAGGCATCTCATCTTCCATCTCAATAACATAAAAGTCAGCGGGAAAAACCAATTCATTAACCTGTACAAGAACGTCTTCTACAACTCCTCTTGGATAAGTGTTAGAATGGTCAGCAAGTTGTATTATAACACCGATTTCCTCTAATGGTCTTAGACTCAATGAAGCATAAATTGAATATGGCATGACATTAATAGATGCCCCTAGATCTAGCATAGCACGCTCAAACCTGGTGTTGCCTATCTTACAAGGAATGGTAAACATACCTGGATCCTTGCATTTAGGTGAGAGTTTCTTTTGAAGAACAGCTGACACATTCTCCCCATACTTACCTTTTCATTCCATTTCAACTTTCGTTTAGATGTGCACAACTCTTTTAGGAACTTGGCATATCTTGGCACTTGCTTGATAGCATCTAGTAAAGGAATGTTCACCTCTACATTTCGGAAGGTTTCCAAAATTTCCTTCTCTTGCTCCTCCTTCTTGGACTTTTCTAACCTGCTAGGAAAAGGTAGAGGAGTTATATAAGAAGGAGAGGATGGTTTAGGAGCTACCTTTTGTAATGGTTCATTGGGATGTGAAGATTATGCCATGGTGTTGTCCTCCCCTTGAGCACTATCCTTTTGTGGTGTCTCAAGCTGTTTCCCACTTCTTAGAGTTATAGCATTGGCATTCTCTCTTGGGTTCACTATGGTTTGGGAAGGTAATTTCCCAGAATCCCTTGCTTGCATTTGACTCATGGTTGTTGCCAATTGCCCAATTTGAGTCTCCAAATTTCGGATACTTGTCTTTGTTTCATGTTGAAATTGAATTGTATTAGTAGAGAGAGCTTTAACAAGATCTTCAAGAGAAGTACCTGAATTTTGGGTGGGTGGCACTTGTTGTCGGGTTTGGTATGGTTGTTGCACTCTTTGCTGAAAACCTGGTGGCCTGTTGTCAACTGGTGGAGGAATAGTTTGTGATTGGTTCCCTCCATAATTGAAGTTTGGATGATTCCTCCATCCTGGATTGTAAGTGTTTGAGTAGGGATCATATTTCCTTAATTGGTTCTGAAATCCACCCATGGCATTCACATGTTCACTGGTGTCCTCTTGAAGTGTTGGACACATATCGGTTTGGTGCCCCATGTTTGAACATATGCCACAAGCCTTTATTTGCTGTATATTACCTACAGCCAATTGTTGAACAAGAGAAGTCAGTTTATCAAATTTTGTTCAAGGGATGATATACTTACCTCATTGACTTTCTTGGGTTGTGGTGGTGGATCATGTCTCATTGAGAATTGTTGAGAATTGGATGCCATGTTGGAGATTAATGTTATAGTAGCCCCGGGAGTCTTATCAACTAGAGCTCCCCCACTAGCGGCATCTATCATACTTCTCTCCATGGGCATGAGACCTTCATAGAAGTATTGGATGAGAAGTTGTTCACTTATCTGATGGTGTGGACATGATGCACAAAGTTTCTCGAACCTCTCCCAATATTCATATAAGGACTCTCCGTTGTATTGCCGAATCCCACATATCTCTTTTCTAATGTTGGCAGCCTTAGATGCTGGGAAATACCTTTCCAAGAATGCTTTCTTCATATCATTCCATGTAGTGATGGTCCCGGATGGTAGATAGTAGAGCCATTCCTTTGCTGAATCAGCTAGAGAGAATGGGAAGGCTCTCAACTTAACTTGCTCTTCCGTGACCCCTGTTGGTCTCATGCTTGAGCAAACTACATGGAATTCCTTGAGATGCTTATTTGGATCCTCTCCTGTAAAACCAAGAAATGTTGGGAGAAGATGAATTAAACCAGATTTTAATTTAAAAGCTACCTCAAGATTAGCATATTCAATGCATAATGGTTGTTGACTCAAGTCCGGAGTGACTAGCTCCTTGAGAGTTTGGTTGTCAGCTGCTCCCATCTCTCCTTTCTCCTCTTGGATGTTTTGGATCAACTCCTCGATTGGTTGTTGGTGAGAAGTTATAAATTTTTGAATTCTCCTAAGTCTTAAGTCTTCTTCGGGATCTTGGAACATTCACTAATAAACAAAAAAAAAGTAAATAATTAGAACAAAAAATAAGAATAAACCAATAAACTAATAAACTAAATAAAGCAATCCCCGACAACGGCGCCAAAAACTTGATGCACCCAAAAGAGTGTATCTTATTTAACCTTGCACTTAAAAAGAATCAATTGTAAAGTATAGTGATTAACAAGGGTCGAGTCCTCAGGGATTGGGTTTTAGTTTATAAGTTAATAGTTTATCACTTAAAAACAAGTAAACAAAAGTAAAAGGGTTTTGAAATCAGATTTAAACTAAAGTTAACAATAAGAATGAGAAAACAAGTAATTAAGAAGAATCAAGTATGAAAAATATGGTTAAGGTTTCATTCTCCACCACTAGACATCATTAAGAATCAATTTCATATCTACGACCATTAATTAGCTATCAAAGTTAACAACCGTAGATAACAACAAGCTCTGTTACCCCAATCTTTCCTTACTTTGTCGTTAAATAGAACAAGCTCTCTATTTAATCTCTAACTATCAAACAACCTAGAATAAGCTCTCTAAGTTCAATTTAATAGCAGCTTTATGATGAGAAAGATAGGTTGATCTAAGCAACAAACACATAAGCTCGGATTGTTCAACTTAGGTTATGTTCCACTTTGCAATTATTGAAAACTTGACCATAATCATTAATCACAAATTACTACTTATGAATAGGAAATCAAGACAATTACACGGATCAAGACTCCTAAACTAGCATTAGACAATTATCAAGATTTATCTAGTTGGCCACCTAAACAAATCAAAACATCATCATGAACAATTTTAATGGAAGAACATAAGCAACTTTGATAGAAAACAATGATAGATAGATTCTGAAAATTAATTACATAACATGTCTAGGGCTTTGAAATCACCCTTAACCAAATAAAAGTTTAGCCTAGCATAGGCATTGTAAACATAAACATAAAATTAAAGAGAATCTAAGAAGAAAATAAAAGAAAGAAAGAAGAAGAAGAAGAAGAATATTAATTATCCAGCCTTTTGCTCTCTTAAAAACAAAGAAAAAAAGAAGAAATCAGAACTTTGATGCTTGGGGAAGTGTAAATTTCGTTTGCCCCCTTGATCTCTATTTATAGGCAATAGCTAGGGCATCAAACAAGTGAATTTCAGCTCTCTCCCTTCAATAAATGCTGACTTGTGGCTAAAGTTAAGAAAAAATGACTGATTTTTATGTTTCAAGGAAAGATATAAGCCTTGGCAGCCAAGTTTGAATAAAGTAGGAAAGTTTTAGTCAAAGCACTCTTTAATGAAGAGAGATTACAAACTTGCAGGCAAAGTAAGTGTAAGGAAAGAAAGTCTTGGCTGATTTAATTCTCCTACTTTGACTAGGATTAGCTTTAAGGAAAGATACTTGCAATTAATGCAAGTTGACAGCCACTAATCCTTCTTTGGCAAGGATAAACATAAATGTCAGCTAGGGTGTTAAGAAAAAGATGTGATTTGCGGCTAGGGTTTTTTCTACCACTAGGGTTTTTAGGGAGATATTCCAATGCCGATTTGGATGACCATTTCTTATCCGATTTAGGTGCATGACAAACTGTTGGAAAGGTAATCAAGTGATCTTCAAAATTAAGAAGGAAGTTTCTTCGAATAAAGAGTCTAACATCATGTGTTCTTTGCAACAAGCTCTAGAGGTCAAATATGTCTTCTTGCTTTGCACCAAGAATTTGATCTTTTTTACTCCCAACTCTTTTTCCATCTTGTGATTGTGATTTTGTAAGCTCTTTAATATCCTAGTTGACATGTTTTGACTTCATCTCTTCCAAAATACCTACAAAGCATAAAAACCTAGTAAAATGTCATGGAACTTAAGAATCAAAACAAAAAGTATAAGGAAATTCAATAGGAAAATGCATGAAATTAAGCACTTATCAGACGCCGTTTAACCCTAGAAATTCAGGAACCATCATTTTTTATTCGAGATTTTATTCTATTCCACTTTTTTTAGTCGTTGCTAAGGATCAGTCCTAAACAGAGGGAACAAACCACCTTGAAGACCTAGCTGAAGAATAATGGGTTGAAGATTTTTGAGACATTAAATTTGCAAGTCAGAGATAGGTATGGAATCGGCGTTTGAGAGATAAGAACTGAATTTTTTTTCCAAGCTGAAGAACAATGGCTTCAATTTTTACCCAGATCAGAAGAGAGAGGATTGAACTGATTTTAGAGATTTTATGTTTTTTTTTTCTTGATTTTTATGTTTCGTAATAAGAATAAACAATGTTATTTTTTTTTTCTAATAATTGCAGGTGGATAAAATAAAATTCATGTAAGCATTATTTAACATCACTCGCTGTTCTGGAACGTGTCATTCAAACGCATATGTAGGATATCAAAAGTTCTTAATTGGCACAATTCGAAAAGGTTGCATCTTTGATAGATTCAAATAAACGATTTAAGTTTGATTCACTTAAACGGTAATAGGTTTAGTCCTAAATTGTACATTTAGAATTTAGTTTTTATCCGGAGGTTATGGTACGGTGCCAAACTCTACGTTTTCTGTTATATTAGACTAGACCTGGAAATTCGTACATTCAAGTATTTTCTCGTATCATAATCGTGTTTAAGGTGTTTTATATTAATATAAATTTTGACGTGTTAATAATTCATGTTATATAGATTTTGACGCATTCGTGTTTGTGTTATATAGATTTTGACACAATCGTATTTTAGTGTCGTGTCCGTGTTTCTTTTTCGTGTCTTGTCGTGTTCATGTTGTGTTTTAGTTATTTTTCTTCTGTCGTATTTCTGTCTTATAATCGTGTTGTGTCTAATATTATCAAGCCTGATTTAAGCTTTGCCCTTAAAAACTTTAATTGGAATACGGTTGTGTAACTTTTAGGACTAATTATGCAATTAGTTCTTGTATTTGGACGAATTTTGAAACTTAGTCCCTATAATATAATTCATGTTACATTTAGACTTGACAATTCGTATATTCATATATTTTCTCGTATCATAATAGTATTTAAGGTGTTTTATATTAATATAAATTTTAATGTGTTAATAATTATTTGTGTTATATAGATTTTGACACATTCGTGTTTGTGTTATATAGATTTTGACACATTCGTATTTTTGTGTAGTGTCCGTGTTTCTTTTTAGTGTCATGTCGTGTTTCGTGTTACGTTTTAGTTATTTTTCTTGTGTCGTGTTGCTATCGTGTAATCGTATTGCGTCCAATATTGCCAGGTTTGATTTAGACTTTGCCTTTAAAAACTTTAATTTGAATATGGCTGTGTATCTTTTAGGACTAATTATGCAATTAGTCTTTGTATTTGGCGAATTTCAAAACTTAGTCCCTATAATATAATTAATGTAAATTGAATTTTCTTATTGTATCGATTTAACAATTTCGGTTCAATTGATAACTCTAATTTTTTTTTTTTAAATATTGACATGACATTTTTTGTTGGATAAAAAAAAATGCTGAGATGAAATTTTTATGCCACATGAACATTTACTATAAAAGCCAAAAATAAAATCTCTTTTATTATCTTTCCCTTTCTCTCTATCCCTTCCTTCCTCTCTAAGCCACTTCCTTCAATATCTCAAGAATATTGACTCATATACCCAGAATCCAGTAAAAACTTATTGCTGTCGTTGCCGCAGCCCAAAAATTCCTGAAATTTTTTCTAAATTTTATTTTCCACCTCCTAAACCCCAAAATCAAATCGATTTTCTCAAAATCAATCCCGAAAATCCTAGATCTAGGTTTGAAACCCACAGCCTCCAACTCCAACATCTCATCCGGCTATTGTTAGATGGCCACCAAATTCTAACCGGACCTACAACTAACTCTTCCCTAGGTTTTCTTCGTTGGGATCTTCCAACAACAAACTCAAACCCGAAATCCCAAAATAAATCTTTTGCCGAATCCCAAAATAAAATCTTTTGCCGAACCCCCCAAAAAAAGCTATCAAAGTATTTTCTTTTTTATGATTCTTGCCTTTGATTTGTGTTTATTTTCTGATGTTGATTGTTGTTCGTTGTGAATGTGTGTTGGATTTGTGTGAATGAATCGGATTCACCTCTGATTGCTTGTTGTTCCTATTTATAGGAATTTTTTGATAAAATTTAATTTGATTTTGATTTTATCTTGTTTATATCGTTTTGATTGCTCAAATCTTCTTGTTCTCATCTGCAAATTCGGATTTCTGATTTATCTGATCTGGTTTATTTGATTTTTGATTTTATCATTTTCTGTTTTTTTTTTTCATGATTTTCGGGAGAGTAATAAAAAGCATAAGAATAAAAAGAAAAAGAAAGGAAAAATAAATAAGAGAGAAGGAGAAAAAATTAAAATAAATTAATTGAAAACTTTGACTTATCCTTATTAGGTCAAAAAGTCAAATTAGAGCAAGGCCCAAGAAAAAATCGAAATTGGGCAGGGCTCAAAATAAATTCAATCATTAATTAGACTCAAGACTCGAATATAAAATGTTCAAACATTAACTCAAAATTTGGAATAAAATCAGTTACATATCGAAAAATCGATTTTGATTTCGAAATTGAATTAAATTTTATTTTCAAGATTCGAATAAAATTGGGTGTCTAAAATTATGATATAAGAGTTTAAAATATTTATTATCATTCAAAAAGTACAAAAAAATATTAAGCTTACAAAGATTTTTTTTTTTTTTTTTACTTTTATGTATTTTTTTAGTGAAATGATGAAAGACTCAATAATTAATACGGAAAAATTAAATTAGGTGTGATTTTATAATTATATTTAATTGATCCATATCCTTAAAAACTCGACGGATTATCGATTTTTACATAAACTTAGTTATTAATACGAATTTTCACAAGTCAATTACATAAACGATCTAATTAAAGAACCGATCTGAATCAAAGACCATATCACTAAGTTAATCATTCGACCACCTGGCCTATCCAATTCTGATAATTATGCCCCTAACTCATGAATAGACCTGTCCAAGGGACGGGCTACCTTCCCAAGCCGGAAGACCCGCCTGATAATTGGGAGGGTTTGGACAAAAATATTAGGCCCGAAAAATGGGCTTGGGCAAAAAAATGAGACCCGTTTAAAAAATGGGTCGGGCCTTGACTCCAACATTCAAGGTCTGAGCCCGGCCCCATTTTCCTATTAAATAATATAATATAATAATTTTATTTTTATATATATTATGTAATTTATGTCAAATAAAAATTAAATATATATAATATTATAGTGTAAATATTAAAAAATATGTTAAATTGTCTATATTTAAGAACTTAATAAAAGAAAATTATTAAATTACTAAATATTAAATAAAAAATAATATATTTTTTTATTATTTTTTTAAAAATAATATGGATGGGCCTAAACGGGCTTGGAGTATCTATTTACAAATATGGACGGGTTTGGGAAAAATTTTAGGCCCATATTTCGGGTCGGAATGGACTTGGACAAGCATATATGGTGTTGATACATACCATACAAAAACCCGACCCGGACTCAACCTGACCCGGCCCATAGACACCACTACTCATGAACAACATTGTCCATAGAGGTTTGCAAGGGTTGAGCATAGACAAGGATTTTTAAGCTCAATTGTATTTTATTTTATTAATATATAAATGTATTTTTATTAAATTTTAATTTTATAATATAGTTAAAATATTAAAATATTAATGTACCCTAGCACTTGACTTTTTAAACTTGGTAAGTCTGACCTAAACTCGGCTTAACCCAACCCATCATGGACACAATTTGTCAACCTTTTGTTGGATATCAATGATTTATTTTGTGTATAAGTACGAAATATGTATACCAATACGTAGTTATCGTAAGTAGATACATGGTGTATAATTCATGTACACAATTGATATCAATTTTGAATGAGAAATTTGTCTCATAAACACCCACTTGAAGAGAAAGAAAGTTGGTTGATGTTCTGTATGGTATGGTATGGGATACCACATAGAACAGAGAAAGGATTAAGCTTGTAGTTTATATAGGCTTAGGTTCTATGTTTGGTTGGGCTCAAGGGGCACCCAAGTTTTTGTGAAGAGTGAGGACCTACCCAAAAATGGGCTACCACACGCGCGCACCGTCGAGCTGGTCCGGGTTGGGTTTGGGTTTGGTCTGTAATTAATTTTTTACTACCCAATCTACATGTTTTTTCGGTCCAAACCGAACCGGTTCAGCATCTTCCAACCAAAAGACTTGTCTGTTTAAGAAGTATCTATTCAAATCATTTTGTTTTCAAACATTTCTCTACTATTTTGAACCGAACCGACACGTTCCTTTTATATTCTGACCGAATCGGTTCTTTTCTATCTGGTACGTCCGTCCGAACATTCATCAGATTTTCTATAAATACCCAAGAGCAGTGCCTGTCTAAAATACGAAAATTCTCTCTTCTGCTCTCGGTTTTCATACTGTCTTGTGAGAGAGACGAACACCATCTTTTCTGGTTCGTTGTGTTATTTTGAGTGTGCTCTCAACAGCAGCGTTATCGAGGAGGCCTGGGAGACGAGTTGCAATATACTGTAAGCACCTGATAGACCAGCAATAATCGTCTTAAGGTCAGAGGTTTTACCTTGACTCGATATTAATTTTCTGTTCGTATTAAATATGTAGGTATATACTTACATCAACTTTTTGGTTCTATCGAAACTGTGAGTATATTCGTATTTGAATAATTTTATATATTCTGTTTACATTAATTATATATATATATATATATATATGCAGTAATGAAATATTGCTAAATGCATACAAGATGTCTAACAATCTTAAGACGATTATCGTGGTTTTATTTCTTTATTGTTTGCATATAATAAATAGTTTTCAGAGCATATATATATATATTTATATATATGTTAACTATATATATGAATTCTTTAATTTTTTGTGTAGTTACACAAAAGAAAAAATTACCTTTGATAATGAAAAAGGAAAGAATTTTTTATTCTTTATATGAAATCTGAAGTCGCTAAAAGGAAAATATGGATTCCTTTTGATTTAGTGGGCTACACTTAAAAGTTATAATAGAGGGTTCTTTGCTTTAAGAATTTCATTCGATAACATATATATGCTTACTGTTGTAGCCTAATTTTGTCCGGGCTAAACCCTGGACCACGGCCAAGAACACCAGACCTACCAGCCAAGGCCACCAAACCCAACACGTCTTTTCCCATCCAAATTGGGCCTGCCTAGCAGCAGGCCCACTGATTAGCTCAGCAGGCCTAGGCCTTCACCAAACTCCCCCTTCAGTTGCAACCAAACCCTAGCCTGCGAGCAACCCCCCTACACCAGCAGGCAGCCACCCTAGCCCCCTGCCGTACACGCCACCCTCTGCCCACCCTAGCCTTTACCATACAGCCTCCCCCTTAGCCATCAAACCTACATGCCAGCCCCTACCCAGCCACCTAGTAAACCAACCACACACGCCACCATCAACCCCCCAACCCATCATAAAATCGAGCCCCACAAGACCCCCCCTGTTTGAGCTCGGATCCGAGCCCCCCAATCGGAACCCTCACTAGAACACCCCTCAAAATCGAAAAGAGGAAAAAAATTGACCACAACAGGCCCCCACACCCCTCGACTTTGACCCCTATTCGAGACCACCATCTACAACCAAGACCCCTATACCCACAAACCACCATCAACACCAAAAACAAAAAAGGGCAGCAGGAACCACAACTAGAAAAGAAGAAAAAAAAATAAAAAGAGGAGGATCCATGGGTCAGCCACCGACCCGATCTGACCCGCACCCAACCAGGTTTGACCCGCATACCCAGTCGGTCTCTGCCCCAGGCCCAGCAGCCCACTTCACTGATTTTGGGCCAAGCAGGGAAGAAGAAAGAAAAGAGAAAAAGAAAGAAAAAAAAAGAAAAAAAAGAAAAAAAGAAAAAAAAAGAAAAAAAGAAAAAAAAAATAGAAAGAAAAAGTAAAGGAGGAAAAAAAAAGGAAAGAAAAAGAAAAGGAAAATAAAGGAGGAGAAAAAGGAAAAAATAATATTAAAAAAATAATAAAATAGAAAGTAAAAAAATAAAAATAAAAGGAAAAGGAAAAAGAAAAAGAAAATAATAACAAAATCTTAAAGCCTTTCTTCCTTTTGGAAATTGACCCGAGCGTCCGAGCCTTATATTTCGCAATTTCTCGAGGTATGTTTTTATTTCCGCCCATTCATTCATTTATTTATTCTTATTTATTTCTTTGTTATTACCTATGTTTTTTTTTTATTTACTTCTTTGTTATTATTTAAGTTATTTTTATCTCTTTTTGTTTGATTGAATATCTTTTTATTTATTTCTTTTGCTATTTTAATTATTCTTATTATTATGTTTTTACATTTGGCTTTCTATTTTATTTCATTTATATTATTTTTATTGTTATATTTATTCTGTTTTGTTCGTTTTTCTAAATGTGTTACTAATCGTTTTTTTTAAAAGGGAAGAAAAAATTGAAAATAAATAATGGCATTCCAGTGCACGCACAATAATTTGTTAAATGCGGATGACGAAATTACCGACGACAGATTTCGAAGGATGTCATAGTGATGATTCCTAAGATATCCCGAGGTGAGAGAATTTCGTTAAATATCACCACCAGTGGTGGGAGCATTTAGCGATGTGCTCAATAAAAAATTTCGTCTTCATTTCAAAATGAAAATAATCAAAAATAAATAAGAATGAATAAATAATGAACGTTTACGTGCTGGATATTTTGTCATGCTCGTGTTCTTTTTTTTAGTATTATGCTTCGTATGTTTAATCGTGTAATTATGTATTTAATCACATGTTTTACATGCTTAATTGTGTGCATCCCATGTTTAAATATCCACACCATACACATTCAAAAAAATGGATGTAAATTGCCGACGACGGAATTCGAAGGATGTCACAGTTGTGATTCCTAAGATATCTTTGAGGTGGGAGGATCTCGTTAAATAACACCAAGAGTGTTGGGAATATTTAATGAGTGTTCTCGATAAAAGATTTGTGTTCGCTTTCATTTTCGAAAAAAATAATAAAAATTCCTTTTTAAAAAAATAAAAAGTAAAAAAATAAAAAATAAACATGTTTTGGAAAAGCAATAAAAAGAGAAATAATTTTAAATACTGCTGTTGAGTCCATTAAATCGAGGCTTAGGATAACACATGATTAAATGGTATCGTTTTCTAAACGGGCATTGTGGGGGTGCTAATCCTTCCCCGCACGTAACTTATTCCCGAACTCGATCTTGTTTTCTCTCTGGTTTAAAACGCAAACTTCGAAATTGGTTTTGAAAATATTTTCATTAATTTTAAAATATTTTACTAAAACCGATTTTAATAGGTGACCAATCACACCTAACAAAAAAAGATTGGTGGCGACTCCATATTTGTGTTTTTAAAATCATCTAGAGGTCGAAAAACCGTTATGGCAGCTTGGCGACTCCACTGGGAACTTTTTGAAAGTCGAGCCATTAATTAATCATATGTTATCTTAAAATCTCGATTTAATGGATTTAATTGGTCTTTAATTTTAATTTTAATTCTCTTATTTTTAATTTTATTTATTTATTATTAATATTCTTTTTATCTTTATTTTGCTTGCATTTATGTCTTAATATTTGTTAATTCTTTATTCATGTTTTTTAATTATGTTCTTTATTTATTATTTTTTATTGATTCTAATAATTATGGGATGGTAGAATAAAGGGTCATAAACAAATAGTCAAAGGTTTGTTTATTCCTTCTCACACACGAACACGTGCATTTCATACATAAGCTCTATACCCGGGCTTTATCCCTTTAGGTGGAAGTAAAGTAACTGCGCTCCGTGAGGTGCTAACCTCCGTATGGGCTAGGGAAACACTTTCGAAGTAATAAAGTACCTACGCTTTTCGTGAGGTGGTAACCTCCGCATAAGCCTGAAAAATATACTCCAACAAATTGAACTCCAACAAATTGAACCCGTTTAAATCGGGGGTGCCTCGCTAGCTTTCACAGGCGACAGTGGGGAGAAATTTGGGGCCTTTAGAACCCGATTCAACCTCATATAATGAACCTAAGAGGCCAACCTTAGGTTGAGCTATGCCCATGTTTTGTAAAAATTACCCAGAATTAGGACACGTGAGGAGACACTTTTGTAAAAAATCATACCCCACATAATCAGTATGGATTCAAAAAAAAATCTTGAACAATTGAAATTTTTATTTTTGTCTTTTGGATATTGCAAAATGTAAAGTAAATTACCTTGAGTTTGCTCAAAGTTCATATTTTTTTTTCTTTCCAAAATTTTTGTACATTTTCAAAAAAGGAATTTTTAAAAAAAAGTTCATTTTCAAAATATTTAATATTTCCTTCCTTTATCTTAGGAAAAAAAACAAAAAAAAAAAGATTTTATTTTCTTCAAAATAAATAAAATGATAATTTCTTAATGTTTTTCCCTCTTAATTCTAATTTTGTTTTCTTCCAAAAAATAGATGAAAAAAAGAATTTTTTTTCCTAATTTAATTTCACAAAATAAAAAAATTCATTGATTTTTTTTCTTTTTTCAGAAAAATAAGTAAAAAGTTAAAGAAAAGAAAATTTTAATTTCTTCTTTTTATAAAAAAAGAACTAAAAAAAATCTTTCATTTCATTTTTAAAAAATAAAGTATTTTCTTTAATCATTTTTTTCTTTTTTTAAAAAAAAAAAAGAGAGAAAGGCAGAGATGTTTCCATTGCTCTCACATTTTCAAAATTAAACAAAAATAAAATGAAAAAATGAGTTTGGATATCCTTTTATTATTATTATTTTTTTACATTATGTAGTGCTCGATTTCATATTATTTTAACATTTTTTTTCATATTCACAAATGACATGATTTTGAAAGACAAAAAAAATTGATCTTCATCATATTTGCATTGTACATAATATCGCTTCATGTAAACATGTTTCACCACCTACATAAATATCATTGCATCTCATGTAATTCGCATCACCCATTCATTTGACTTGCATACATGTGAAACATTGTTCGATTTCACAGACCTAGTGAAGAGGGATAAATCGATGATTTAGGAAGTAAAGAAGATTTCGAGAAAGGCAAAATCGTAGCAGAATTTCAGTTGAGCTGTAAATATGTTTTTGAAATGTCTAGATTTAGTCCATCCTTGGCACCTTAATTCGATGCGTCAAGACTTTAACTTTTGGGTTGTGCCAAGTAAGGGGCAGTTTTCTATATGTATATATTTTTGTATAGATTTACACAATTATGTCATGATATATTTTTTGTAAGTAAAGTTTTTGAAAAATAATGGAATTTTTTGAAAAAATCTCAGTTTTGTATTTTTTTCATTCTTTCATGTTGAAATTAGGGTGAATATATATTTTTTACTACATTTTTTTCATGTATAAAAGAAATCATATCAAGGGTTTGTGTGTGACACTAATTGATTATTTTCCTTTTTTATGCTTTTGGAAATATTTTCTTTGAAAATTGAAAAGATTGTTTCCAATAAAGTCTCATATAATTTGTTTTCAAAATAAATAAAAAAGTCATGGCCAAAATAAATAAAAAATCTCGAAAGAATTGGTGATTACTGTTAAGAATGAAGTCACCCCTCCCAAATACTTAAACCTTTCATCCAGTATTCTCACGTCTTGAACCACTTGAGTAAAGACAATTCAAGAACTTCGAACCTTATGGACTTTGGCACACTGTCGTACCAAATGATGAAATATTTATCTAAACAATGAAGCAATGAAATAATTAATTTGAAAAAAAAAAAACTCTTTCTTGAATTCCTTGGGAACCAAGTGGATAGAATATTTTCTGAAGAATCTAGATTTTAGTAATTTGAGATGAGTTAAGATCATGCCGAAACTTTAAACCAAAAAAAAAAAAAAACTCACATACCTCTTCGAAAGACTATAAAGCATGAATTCCTCGCCTTTTTTCTCCAACTTCTTGACTAACCTTTTGGGGCATATTGATCAATAAATCCAGATACTCAACATTTATGAAAATATCCTAGTTTGTGAAATAGCCATTTATCTTTCTTGTTTGGTGGAAATGGCATGTGAAACTTGAGTCTAAAATAAGTTCCTACAGTAAGAAGCTTAAGATGAGAACACGGGATCTTCCTCAAAGCAAGATGAGGCATTCTCCATGAAATGTGATATTTGAAAAGTTATGACGAAAGAGAAAAAAAAAATGGTCAAAAAAGTGATAGTAATGTCATGTACTTGGGACATTCAAAGGAAGAAAAAGAAAACAAAAATAAAAAAGGAAGAAAAAGAACCCAAAAAAATAAAAAAATAAAATAAAAAATAACAGTTTTAAGCCTCTTACACGATCACTCTTCAATGTAACTGACCATGTTTGAAATGATGAATGACCATCTTTCAATCTCTTTTTACATGAGTAAAATTATCCACTTGCTACCATTTTGAGCCTAATGAATTCTTTCAAATGAACCCTGATCAAGGAGCACCCTCCACATTGGTGGGCAAATACGAAGGAAAATTTATTGTAAGAATCACAAATGATGGAATCCAATTTCAAGAACAAAAATAATGCATTATGTTGACGGCATACATGAAGTGAATTGAGATCTGAGAAATTTGAAATCACTCAAAAAGTGGGAACACACGAAGAAAAAGCAAAAAATGAAAGAAAAGGCAAGAAATGAAAAAAAATGAAGAAGTAAAAGAAAAAAGGAGGAATAAAGAGAAAGGGGATGAAAGAATTGAAAATAAAGAGAAATCTGAATGATATGATCCTTGGTTCGAGCACCATTAAACACATTTTCGGCCTATTTATCCTTTCTTTCGAAACCCCTAGTCCAATCCTACATTACATACCTTGAAAAGTCCATTTGGATCAAATGTGGATACTTAAATTGAAGAGTCTTATCCTTGCAAAGGTCTATATGAGGCTTGAACCCGTTATATTGAATTCCAGGTCATTGTTGGAAATTTTTGAATTCCCAAGTGCATCATGAAACTAAAAAAAAAAAAGAATGAGACTCTAGGGTGAAAACCCTAAAGGGTAGTCTAGAGCAAAATTGAGAATTTTGAAGTCACGATGTTGCCAAGGCCATCAAAAAAATGAGAGATCATATTGAAAGAACCAATGAGTATTGAAGACCCTTGAGAGATTTCAGAATGTCAATTCCAGTTAAAGCTCGTTATCAATTAAAAGATTAAATTTGAAATTTCAACCTTCTCTCCCTTCGAAAATGACCTTCCAAAATCTTGAGCCTACCATGGCTGGTTTTAACGCATATCAAGGTACCATGTCTAGAAACCAAGAGAATGTCAAAATTGATTATGCTTGAAAAAAAATATTTTTCTAAATGCTTGATTATTAAGGAATTAATGTTTTTGAAAAAAGTCTTATTTCAATTCTGAGTTTGGATAAAGATTCATCTCCCTTATCGAGTTGTGATTCCTGTAAAACTTTAATGGTCGAGATCTTAATATGTCAGACTATCACTCACTGGAAAAGCTAAACCCTTAGTCACATTTTTCAAGGACATCCCAAATGGTAATCACCAATTTTCAAGAGATTCAATGTCGCATTTTTGGGGTCATTTTATTACCTTTGATCAGGGAATATTAGTTATGTGGGGCAATTTTGTTGTCACTTTGTTATGATTCGAAAGTTTTGAATTGGGAGACAAATTTCTTTTTGTAAAGAATAAAGAGAATATATATTTTTTTTTCAAATTTCTTTGGATTTGAAAAGAGATTACCTTGTCTCAAAAATGTTTTGATCATAGATATACATTTAAGAACATGTATTTTTGAGAAAGATAAGGAGTTCAAAATATTTTAGCATTTTCCAAAATATTTTCAAAATAATTAAAAGAAAAATGCTAAATTGAAAACATTAATTATCAAGCTAATTAAGCTTAATATTTTGTCATTTCAAAATTGAGATCAATTCAAAGCTAACAATTTGTAATATATATTTATAACTTTTGGCAGCACATGCATATATATACATTTGTTGTTATGCATAGTATAACATATATATATACTGTTTGTAATATATATATATATATATTCTATTTATATATATATGTGTGTTTATATATATATTCTATATAAATATATATATATATATAAAGTCAATCATGTTATTTTAAATAACAGATGGCAGAACGGTCTACCGTAAATGCGAGTGCGACTTTAGCGCCAATGCCACCATATATTATACATGGTGACAAACCCGAGAAGTTCAGTGGTTTGGACTTTAAACGTTGGCAGCAAAAGATACTATTTTATTTTACCACTCTGAACCTAGTCCGGTTCTTACGGGAGGAGGCCCCGGTTCCCAAATAAGGAGATACGGATCCTATGGCTGTAGCCTCGGTGAAAGCATGAAAGTTTTCTGACTTCCTATGCAAGAACTATATCCTCAACGGTTTGGACAACACGTTATACAACGTGTATATTTAGCCGATCAAGACAGTGAGAGAGCTGTGAGAGTTCTTAGAGAGAAAAATACAGAATCGAGGATGCCGACACGAAGAAATTTATGGTTCGCCGATTTTTGGATTTCAAAATAGACTCGAAAACCGTGATCAGCCAAGTCCAAGAGTATCAGTTGATCCTCCATGGAATGATTCTTAGTGAATCATTTGGAACGGTGACTTTGATAGAGAAATTACCTCCTTCATGGAAAGATTTTAAGAACTATCTAAAGCACAAGAGAAAGGAGAAGACTTTAGAGGACTTGATCGTTCGGTTAAGGATCGATGAGGATAACCGTGGTTCAGAGAAGAGGGTTAAAGTTCAGACCATGGAAGCCAAGGCAAATGTTGTTGAACATTTGCACAAGACCAACAAGAGGAAATATGTTGGTTCTAGTTCTTCCCAAGATAATAAGGGAACGAATTTCAAAAAGTTCACGGGAACTTGTTTCATATGTAACAAGCTTGGTCATCGAGCAAAGGACTGCCGTCAGAACAAGAAAAGAACTCAAGCCAACTTAGTTGATGATAATGAGATTGAGCTCGCTGATGTAGTGTCACAAATGAACATGGTAGAAAACCCTAAGACATGGTGGGTTGATACCGTTGTCACTTGTCACGTTTGTTCTAATAGAAAGAGTTTCTCCGAGTATAAAGAAGCTACTGTTGATAAGCAACTATTTATGGGGAAGTCTTCTATCTGCAAGGTACGAGGCAATGGAAATGTGGTGCTCAAGATGACAACCGGGAAAGAACTAACTGTGAACAATGTGGTTCATACTTTTGAAATTCGAAAGAATTTGGTTTCCAGCTCCCTATTGAGAAAGAATGGGTTTAGGCTCGTATTTGAGTCTGATAAATTTGTACTCACTAAAAGTGACATGTTTGTGGGTAGAGGATATTTATGTGATGGGTTTTTTAAGCTCAATGTAATGGATGTTGTGCCAAAGAACAAAGAATAATAATAAGATTATTTCTTCTATTTATTTGGTGGTATCCTTTAACTTATGGCATGGTAGATTAGGTCATGTAAATTACAAGACCTTGTGAAGAATCAGCAATTTGGTTTTGCTTCCGAAAATTGTTTGTAATCCAAATTGGCTAAGGCTTCTTTCTATTCGGTAGAAAAAAGTACTGCACCTCTAGATTTAATTCACACTGATATTTGTGACTTAAAATTTTGTGCAAACTAGAGGTGGTAAAAAGTATCGAATACTTTTATTGATGATTGCACAAGATATTGTTATGTCTGTTTGCTAAGAAGCAAAGACGAGGCCTTGGAAGCTTTTTAAGCTCTTTAAAAATAAGGTCAAAAATCAACTAAGCAAGAAAATTAAGATAATAAGGAGTGATAGAGGTGGTGAATTTGAATCATTATTTAATGTATTCTATTCAAAAAATGGTATCATCCATCAAACCACTGCTCCTTATTCACCTCAACAAAATGGTATTACAGAACGCAAGAACCGAAGGTTGAAAGAAATGATGAAAGCTTTGTTGATAAATTCAGGGTTACCTCAGAACTTGTGGGGGGAAGCTATTTTAATAGCTAATTATATTTTAAATAAAATACCCCACAAGAAATCAGATAAGACACCGTATGATTTATGGAAGGGTCGAAGACCATCCTATAAATACATGAAAGTGTGGGGATGTCTTGCTAAGGTATCGGTTCCTCCGGCTTAAAAGGTCATGATAGGACCTAAAACTGTGTTCGGTGTCTCATTTGATGGGATCATGACCCAGTCCTTGAGGGTAAGAGAAGGACATGTGAGAAGATGTCAACTTTCTGTAACAAGGGTACTCAGGTGTGATCTTGGCGTCGATGAGGATATCGGCATAGTAAGTGAAGAAGAGTGTCATGGTCTGGTATCGACATGCATTGGTGCTACCATGACTACACCATTGTGAATCGGAGGATGAGACCTTGTCCATGGGATCGGTGATCCCTGATGGTCCCAAAAATGGCACGGACCCTGGAAACAAACCATTAGGTTGTAATATGAATGAAAAGACATAACATACTCAGTTGGCAAACGGAGTAGATTTACAAGTAATCTTGGAAAAAATCAGTGGAAGGCCATTGTAAAGGTACTTAGATATTTGAGATACACCTACAGTTATGGACTGCACTATACAAGATATCCAGCTGTGCTTGAAGGGTACAGTGATGCAAAATGGATATTCGATACTAAAGATTCGAAATCCACTAGCGGATTTATCTTTACTATTGGAGGAGTTGCAGTGTTTTGGAAATTTTTCTAAACAAACGTGTATTGCTAGATCCACTATGGAATCTGAATTTATAGTTTTAGATAAAGCTAGAGAAGAAGTGGAATGGCTTCGAAAGTTTAGAAGATATTCCAAGTTAGCTGAAACCTGTGCCTGCAATTTGTATACATTGCGATAGTCAATCTGCAATTGGTAGGGCACAGAGTAGTTTGTATAACGGTAAATCTCGACACATTTTTCGAAGATACAATATCGTTAAACAGTTGCTCTCAAATGAAATTATCTCTATTGATTATGTAAAATCAAAGGATAATGATGCGTGCTTACAAAAGGTTTAACAAGAGAGCAAGTAAATAAATCATCGAGGGGAATGGGTGTTAAGCCTATAATTAAAGTTACATAATGGCAACCCAACCTAGTTGACTGGAGATCCCAAGATCTAGGTTCAAAGGGACAACCGAATTATGTTAACTTAGTGTGAGCACTAAAAGAGTTAAACACTCTAGTCCATTCCTATGATGAATTAGTGCTGCCTGCAAAGAAATTAGGATAAGCTATGCTTTTAATGATTCTTATAGCTAGATAAAATCTAGTGGGGTCTTGTAGTATACTCTTCATAAGAAATCACCTATATGAGTAAGAAATGTGACCATTTATATGAGAATTGATCAGGATAAATTCTCTAGAGTACTCATAGAAATCAAGACATTTTTGGGGCTAAAATAGACACAACTGTGAGAACCAAAGATGTTCAAAGAGGAATTGCATGATACCTATTGTCTTGGTTTACACGAAAGGCTGAATAGTTCAAGACATCATGTTCACTAGTTAGCAGAGTAAATTCAATAGTTGTTATTATAGAAGGTTCAAAGTCAAAAGCTACCTATCTTGATGCAATAACTCTTCAAAGTTATTCTCTCTCATAATCCGAGTTAGTTCGTCGTTTTAATCAGACAATTCTCATTCATGTGGGGGATTGTTGGATATCAATGATTTTATTTTGTGTATAAATACGAAATACCTATACCAATACGTAGGTTGTTGTAAGTAGATACACGGTGTATAATTTATGTACATAATTGATATCAATTTTGAATGAGAAATTTGTCTCATAAACACCCACTCGAAGAGAAAGAAAGTTGGTTGATGTTGTGTATGGTATGGGATCCCACATAGAACAAAGAAAAGGCTTTAACTTGTAGTTTATATAGGCTTAGGTTCCATGTTGGGTTGGGCCCAAAGGGCACCCAAGTTTTTGTGAAGAGTGAAGACCTACACAAAAATGGGCTACCACACACGCGTGTCGCCGAGCCGAGCCAGGTCGGGTTTGGTTTGGTTTGGTCAGTAATTAATTTTTTACTGCCCAGCCTACATGTTTTCTCGATCCAAATTGAACCGGTTCAGCATCTTTCAACCAAGAGACTTGTCTGTTTAAGAAGTACCTGTTCGGATCATTTTGTTTTCAAACGTTTCTCTACTGTTTTGAACCGAACCGACACGTTCCTTTTATATTCTGACCGAATCGGTTCTTTTCTAACTGGTACGTTTGTTCGAATAGTCATCAGATTTTCTATAAATACTCAAGAGCAGTGCCTATCTAAAATACGAAAATTCTCTCTTCTACTCTCGGTTTTCATACTGTCTTGTGAGAGAGACGAACACCATCTTTTCTGGTTCGCTGTGTTGCTTCGAGTGTGCTCTCGACAGCAACGTTATCGAGGAGGCCTGGGAGACGAGTTGCAATATACTGTAAGGACCTGATAGATAGGCAATAATCATCTTAAAGTCAAAGGTTCTATCTTGACTCGATATTATTTTTTTGTTCGTATTAAATCTATAGGTATATGCGTACACTAACTTTTTGGTTCTGCCGAAACTGTGAGTATATTCGTATTTGAATAGTTTTATATATTCTATTTACATTAATTATATATATATATATATTAATGAAATAATGCTAAATGCTTACGAGATGTCTAACACCTTTATCAACTTTTTACCTTTATATCAACCTTACAATTATACTGAAAATTTAGAGCATCCTTAATTAGTCTTGCCAAATGAAGTAAATTTCAACTAATTGATGAATACTGGTTTGCGATTCATTAATTCAAGAACTCAGAACTCATTCAGATTAAAACAAATTTAAAGAAAAATAGATTTCATGCTTGAAAAAGGGCATATATAATATATATAATTATATCATCTAAAAGAACACAAGGAAAGATATACCTTTTCATCCAAACATCATTGATATTATATTCTTTAATACAAAGTGATAAATTACATAATCCATCTTAATTCATCTTTGCTTATCTTTCTATCAATATACTATCCTATTAATTTGCTAGATGCTACTCAACCATTTAATTAATTGTTTGGTGATTTTTTTTTTTAAAAATTATATTAAAATACTAATAAAACTCATGAGCAATTTCAATTTTTTTTAAGTAAGTTCATATATTTTTATTGTACCTAAATAAATTCTTATCTTTTGATTTGTACTTTAGTAAACCCTTATTTCAAATGAAAAATTTATTTATTTTAAAGGCTTGTTTGGATATAAATTAAAAATTAAGGGTCTATTTGGATACAAATTAAAATTAAGAGCTTAATTAAATATAATAAAAGTATAAAAAATTATTTTGGATAAAATAGTAAAATTCAGAAAAAAAAATTCTTCATTATTTTAGTCTTTAAACTAATTTATTTTGTATATATTTAATAGCTAAGCTGTATAGGCAAAGAGGCTTTGGTTTAATAGTTAGGTATTTCCCCTTCTTAGGGGCGGTAGGACGGAGTTCAGGTACTTGAAGGTTGGTTCCCCCTTTGATTGCCTTAATATGGTGTAATTAATAAATACTTAAGACTCAACTTCTACATTGTCAAGTTTTTGTACCAAATCTTTAATTTTGTCCGGTTGGAGAATGTTATAGCTTGCTACTTTAATTGTATTTTTTAAATTTAATTAAAATACTAACTAAAATCCTGAATTTTTTTATTTATTATATTTAAATAGGTTTTATTTTTTTTTACTTCACTCATATAACACATTTATCTTATAATTTCCACTTAAATAAATTTTATGTTGATGGAAAAATATCAATTTTATCGCATGACCTTGACTGTTAAGTCTTCAATTATGGCATCTTCTGCATAAGTGTAAAGATGTTGATGTAAATTTTTTGATTTGACAGAATTGGTTGAATAAAAAAAAATTTCTCGCAAGATGTGATCAAGCCGTTCAATAATTCCAACATATTAGCAAAGTCACATCATACTTAAAACTCAACTCCTTCATTGTCTAGTTCTTATACCAAATCTTTAATCTTGTCCGGTTGGAGAATGTTAAAGTTTACTACTTTAATTGTACTTTTGCTATTTTAATAATTAGTTGTATTTTTTTAAAATTTAATTAAAATACTAACTAAAAACTCTGAATTTTTTCATTAGACTTAAATAAACTTTAATTTTTTTTGCTTCACTCAGACAAAACTTTATTTTATAATTTGCACTTAAATAAATTTTTATGTTAATGAAAAGATATCAAGTTTATCGCGTTATTTTAATTAATGATTGTTAAGTCCACATTTTCTGCACATGTGCAAGGATGCTGACATCTATTTTTTGATTTGACAAATTGGTTCACCAACATATTAGCAAAATCACATCACACTTAAGATTCAATTCCATTGTCAAGCTCTTATACCAAATCTTTAATCTTGTCACATTGGAGAATGTTATAGTTTGCTACTTTAATTGTACTTTTTTAAAATTTAACTAAAATACTAACTAAAAACCCTGGTTTTTTTTTTTTTTTTTCATTATACCTAAATAAAATTTAATTTGTTTACTTCTCTCAAGTAAACTTTTATTTTATAATTTACACCTAAAAATTTTTTATGCTAATGAAAAGATATCAAATTTATTGCTTGATCTTTAATGGCAGTTAAGTCGTCAACTATGGCATCTTCTGCACATATACAAGGATGCTGACGTGAATTTTTTGATCTGGCAAAATTAGTTGAATAACTAATTTTTCCTCCCAAGATGTGATCAATCCGGTCAATCAATTCCAACATGTTAGCAAAGTCACATCATACTTAAGACTCAACTCCTTCGTCTCAAGTTCTTATACCAAATCTATAATCTTGTCGGTTGGACAATGTTATAATTTGCTACTTTAATTGGGTTTTTTCCCCCCCACTAAAATACTAACCAAAATACTTTAATTGTCACATTATCTTTCACGAGTGCGAATGAAGCCAATTAGCTATGAGCGTTAAGATCAAGTGTTCATGTGACATCTTTTCGTTGAACATAAAAACTTATCTAGATAGAATTCATAGAATAAGATTTTTTTATATACAATAAGAAAGATATGAGCGTTTTTGAAAAAATTGAGATAGTTCAATGGTTCATTTCGTATTTTAAACTTTAAATTTTGATGTATTTTTTTTTCTAATATACATGTATGAATATGTAAATCTATACTATTATTAAAGTTTTTAACCAAATTTAATGGTATGAGTCAATTAGACCAACTCAATTAAAAAAAAAAAAAAAAAAAACAAAACTGAAATAATAACAAAAATATAATAATATGAGAGTATTTACATCTTTTAAAATTTTAATTATTTAAAAAGTTACAAAAACTACCTACTACTTTTAATCTTCTACAATAAAAATTATTTAAATAATTTCTTATTTTAAATTAAAGAAAAAAAAACCCACCTGCATGGGTGTACCAAATTCTAATATTAAAGTAACAATCTGTCTAATTTAAATTTTACTTTGAACATTAACTTCGAAGTTTAGTTGAATTAAGCTTCTTGCCACATTAATCACCCTCGTAGCCCATATAAAACGAATTATACGCTCATTTACACATGTCATCTCATTAATCAATTTTCATTAATTTCTTATAATCAAGTCAAATAAATCAATTGACTTAGGCCTCGTTTAGCACTGCTGTTGGCACAGCTTTTAAAGTCAAAAGTTGCGTTTCACCACAAACGTAAAGCTAAACGGATATAAAAATTTGACTTTTGCAATTTAAATCATAATTTGGCAATCCAAATTAAAAAGCCAAAAAATAGAGCTTCTGGGTTTTAAAAGCTGGTTTTGGATAAAATGATTTTATTTTTCTCATATCTCTACATTTTTATTATTTTAAACATATCGTTTTTCGACATTTTAATGTCTCACAATATTTTTTTACAGCAATGCTAAATACTTAAAAAAATTTAAACCACAATTTTTCACAATATTTTTTTCAACACAAACTTTTTCTAACTCAAACTTTTTCCCACAACAATGCTAAACTAGTCATGCTAAACTAGTCCTTAGATTAAATGATAGAGATATATAGGATAGAATTTCGGTAGAAATCTTAAATTCCAGCAGTAAACTTTTTCTTTATAAAAAAAATAAAATAAACCATAACTCTATACCAAAGTTTTGAACTTTACTATAATACATTTCTTGTGTATCTTTTATGAGAAGGAGGGTTTAGAGAAGTGATCAACGTATATAGAAAGAGCCATTTGTTTTTCTTTTTGTTTCCCAAGATTGGGAGTTTTTTTTTTTAATCTTTATGTGATTTCTAAAGTTGGCAGGTTTCTGTATTGGTCATTGGCTATGGAGGGAAGTGATCTATATCAAGTAAGTAATAGTTTACGATCAAACAGTTCTTCCATATGGAGGGACACTGGTTTGAACGTTTTCTCGAGATCTTTCCGAGAAGAAGATGATGAAGAAGCACTAAAATGGGCAGCCATTGAAAGACTTCCCACATTTGCACGTGTAAGGAAAGGTCTATTGACCACATCAAATGGTGAGACAAGCGAAGTTGATATACCTAAACTTGGGTTTGAAGAAAGGAAGAATTTGATGGAGAGGTTGATCAAAGATACTCAAGAAGACAATGAAAATTTCTTGTTAAAGCTCAAACAGCGCCTTGATAGGCAAGAACATTCTTCCTTGTGCTGTTTTCTTGGCACTGCTGCGACAGAGTGGAAGCATAGAACTGTGCTAAATTTTTATTTACTTTGCATTTTCTTAGGTTATTGACATGCCATGTTTTCCTGTTTCTTGAATATTTGTCAGGGTTGGTATTGGAATTCCCACTCTTGAAATCAGATTTGAGCATCTAAGAGTTGAGGCAGAAGCATATATAGGAAGCTGGGCCTTGCCTTCATTTTTCAATTTCTTTATCAATAAACTAGAGGTAACTACCAAAATCCATGGATTACTATCATTTTCTATTTAAAAAAAGGTAAATTAAAAGGAAAAAAAACCCTTAAATACCAATCTTGATATTCTTGTTAGTTTTGACTTTGCTTTCATTTTTTTTTTGTTGGTTTTGAAGAGCATCTTGCATTACCTGCATTTGCTTTCTAGTAGAAAGAAACATTTGTCTATACTTCGCGATGTAAGTGGAATCATCAGGCCTTGCAGGTGAGAAATGAGAAGCCATGCCCTGCTATATTTGATGAAGCAGGCTCTTAATTTCTGTAAAAATATTAGCTTGTTGAAATTTTGGATTTTGATCCAAGATTCGGATTTTCTTAGAAACTGGCATTTCTCATTTTGTTTACAAATATGCAGAATGACATTGCTTCTGGGTCCTCCAAGTTCTGGGAAAACCACTCTCTTGTTAGCATTGGCAGGAAAGCTTGATCCTGACCTAGAGGTTGAAATTCTGAACTCTGTTTGCATTGCAATTGCATATTTTAGTACAGTAACATAAAAGGCTGCAATATCTCTTACAGGTTTCAGGAAGGGTGACTTACAATGGCCATGAAATGAATGAGTTTGTGGCACAGAGAAGTGCTGCATATATTGGTCAAAATGATGTGCATATTCCAGAATTGACAGTAAGAGAAACCTTGGCCTTCTCTGCTAGGTACCAGGGGGTCGGACCACGTTATGGTTAGTTAAAAGTATCCCAAAGTTCTTTTCTTCTTCGATTCATAAAATTTTAATCTGATTGGGCAAATACTATGAACATATTGCATGATTGTGTTAATTAATAATTAAAATATGGAAATTTAGAATTTTTGTGTATAATTCTGTTTCATATATGTCTTGTTATACTTTTTATATCAATATTATTCATCATTGTCAATGTTAAGTTTTCTTGTACTTCATTTGCATGTCATTACCATCAAAATAATCAAATTAGCTTAAATATGAAAGTTTGCCGAAATCCAAGGTTTAGCTCAATTTGTTCATACAGTCACTTTTAAGATATGACATCTAACTGTTGTGGGTTCCAATCCCAAAATCTACAATTTTTTTCTTAATTTCCAGGCTGCAACCTCTTTTATACCCAAAAAGAAAATTTTGCTCAATTATTTTGGACCATTCTTATTGCATCAAACAGAATGTTTCAAGTCAAGCTCCACAAATAAAGTAATTTGTAAAATTAACTATAGGAAGCTAAATCTCACCTTTCGGGTAAGATTGCATTTGATTGGTCAGAAACTCCGCATGCATGCCACTAGATTTTTTACCACACCACCTCATTAAAAAATTTAAAAAAAAATATATATAACTTTATTTTTAGTGAGGTAGCATTATTTTATTCATTGACAGTATATAAATTTATATACTGTCAGCGCATCAAATATAAATCTTTAATGCAATATATTATAATTGAGCAAATATTAAAATAATTAACAGAGATATAATGTTTGAAACACTGTGGACACCATGCATGCTTTGTTTTTTTTATGGCACTCAGGTTTAGTTTTCAAGTTATATTATAGTCAAAAGTGGCCCTGTAACTTGTAGCTTAGATTCTTTAATTAGTATTATCTAGTTCGCCATCTTAAGTTTAGTTTGTCTAGTTTAATGAATTTGAGTTGTAAGCAGAAATAATCAAATGAAGAGGAAATTGACAATAATTAATCCAAGAAACTGTTTAAGTGGGTCTTAATCATTTTAACTGAGTTTTTTTTTAGTTATTGTAAAAAGTTCCTCATTTTTAAGTCAATTTCTATGTGCACACACACACACATATATATATATATATATATATATATATATGCATGCACGTGTGAATAATTTTTCTTGCAAAATGTAATTGATCAATATGCTGATGATTGCAGAGATGCTAGCAGAGTTGGCAAGAAGGGAGAAAGCTGCAAATATTAAACCTGATCCTGATATTGATGTCTTCATGAAGGTAAGAAATTTATGTAGTAACTTATGAAGATTGGTACTATTTAGCTTCGTTGTTTTAACTTTTAAGAAAGAAGTTAAAGGCAGACAACTAGTGTTACAGTTGAACTGAATGCACAGGTAGCCTAAAATTGTTTTTCTAGCATTTTCTGAGTTTGTTTGAACAGGTGCTGGAAAAATTTGGGGTTCTAAAATTAATTCAAAAATCGATGATTTTGGTTTGAGTTTGACAGCTACAACCATAGTTCTAAATCGCGGATGCGATTGCGGGTGTCGCGTGCGTTACGATAAAGGCGTTGCGATTATCGCGGACGGTAGTGTTTCAATGTTGTGGGAGTTACGTAACGGATAAAATGCGATGCGAAAGTCTTAATTTGTTAAATCGCGACCGTTACGCTGCGTAACAACCACATTTTAAAACTATGGCTACAACTTTCTAATGTTGTGTAATCAAAACCATGGCCTTGAATTGGGGTGGCTTATACTCTATTTTATTAGTTCTAACAATATTCTAATATTCCAGGCAGCATCCATAGAGGGTCAAGAAACAAGTGTGATCACAGATTACATTATCAAGGTATTATGATATAGATCACTTGATTCTCATCAATGGACCTCAAGAATCCCCCCCTGGGCTTCGTACCTAATTCCTTTATTTGGCGCTTTCAGGTATTGGGACTAGAAATTTGTGCAGATTCTCTGGTGGGGGATGAAATGATTAGGGGTATCTCTGGAGGACAAAGGAAGCGAGTAACAACCGGTAAACATTGTCCAAATTTCTCATAATTTTGGAGAATGACTATTGCTAATTCAGCTCAGTACGTAAAGTGAAAACTCTCTATTGATTGAGTTATAGGTGAAATGCTTGCCGGACCAGCAAAGCTCCTGCTCATGGATGAGATATCCACCGGTCTGGACAGTTCAACCACATATCAAATTGTCAAAACGTTGAGGCAATTTATTCACATTCTGACTGGAACTGCCTTCATTTCTCTCCTCCAGCCAGCACCAGAGACTTACGAACTCTTTGATGATATCATTCTCCTATCTGATGGCCAGATTGTGTACCAGGGTCCCCGTGAACATGTGCTTGATTTTTTTGAATCCATGGGCTTCAAATGTCCTGCAAGAAAGGGTGTAGCTGACTTCTTGCAAGAAGTAAGAGTACATGTAGCTTTTGCCCGTTAAACCTCTCATGCATCATTAGGAATCATCAATGAAATATTTCATTGAAAACTTCATAAGCTATTATGTTTATCAAGTAACTTTATTTTATATTGATAGTACTGTTCTCATTAAGGTATTCGATCGATGTTAATTTTCTTAGAATCGTCCAATCACCATATCCATATTGTATAGCTACCTGTATCTTGTGTCTATATTCATGCTTCTTAGTAAAGAATGTCTTATTTAAGATATTGAGCCACACTTGGAACTGGAGTGTCATATTATTTAACCTTAAAAGTAATATACTGCATTGCAGGTTACATCAAGGAAAGATCAAAGACAGTATTGGACACAAACTGACAGAGCCTACAGTTTTGTCACAGTGAAAGAATTTGCAGAGGCCTTCCAATCATTCCATGTGGGAAAAAGATTGCAAATTGATCTTGCAACTCCATTCGATAAGACTCGAAGCGATCCTACTCTTTTGACTACCAAGAATTATGGTGTCAAGAAGATGGAGCTTCTCAAAGTTTGCTTCTCAAAAGAACTTCTGTTGATGAAGAGGAACTCATTTGTATACATCTTCAAGCTTGTACAGGTTGGATTCCGCAGTGCAGTATCATTTTTTGAGTATTAATTTAACACATTTGATTATGACTAGGTTTTCTCTTTCTGCTAGTAGCTTGTAGTGATGGCACTGATAGGATCAACCATCTTTCTAAGGACTGAGATGCATAAGAAGACTGCAAGTGATGGAGTAATTCAGATGGGTGCTCTGTTCTTCTCTGTATTTATGATCACGTTTAATGGATTAGTAGAACTTGGCTTGACTGTTTTCAAGCTTCCAGTCTTCTTCAAGCAAAGAGACAACTTATTCTATCCTGCATGGGCATATGCCCTTCCTACATGGATTATGAAGATTCCTATATCATTCATAGAGGTTGGCATCTGGGTACTAATCACCTATTATGTCATGGGCCTGGATCCCAATATTTTCAGGTAACCTGAAAACATAAAGAAAAGAATAAAGAATTATACTAATGTCATGACAAGAGTTGTATTTTGTTTCTCATTTTACTTCATTTTCACTAGAAGGTAACTTGCTGCAGGTTCTTAAAGCAGCTCCTCTTACTGCTGCTGACGAACCAGATGGCTTCTGCATTGTTTCGACTTATTGCAGCGTTGGGTAGGGAGTTGACTGTTACTAGCACGTTATCATCATTTTCACTGCTTGTTCTTTTTGTGAATTGTGGATTTGTCTTGTCACGAGGTATAATAAGTGAATAACTTTACTTTTACATATATACATGATGGTAGTGTGTCTATATAATCAGATAGGCTCTCTAAACATTAATATTGATACCTTGTCTTTGTCACCTATGATGTACTCACAGAACGCAATAGTAATTAATGAATTCCTTGGAGAGAGCTGGAATCATGTATTTTCTTGAACTGGCTAGCCGTTTGAGCATTTCAGGGTGTGCCTTGGTCAAGGGTTCAAGTCGTGCTGACAGCATCTCTGCGAAGGAGGGCTGTCTACATTTGACTCTTCCCAGACCCCGCAGGCCGCAACGCTGAAGCCTCTTGCACTAGGCTACCCTTTTCCTCTATCCATTGACAGGTTTTCAGGTTATCAAGTAAAGCTAATGCCTTAATAACTAATTTCTGATAGGTTATTCCGTTGACAACAGAACCGCTAGGAGTTTCAGTTTTAAAGGCTCGCGGGTTCTTTACTGAAGCGTACTGGTATTGGATAGGAGTAGGCGCATTGGTCGGATTCATATTAGTATTCAATTTCTTTTATACTCTGGCTCTCACTTATCTCAACCGTGAGTTTCTTTACATGCCTACTGATCAAAGTCACTAAACTGAAGTCATATATACTGATATTCACAATATTTTTTGTGCAGCCTTGGATGAATCCCAGGGTGTAAAATCAGAAGCTCAAAGCAATGAAGATCATCATCTTCATAGAAGTGGAGAAGATGCTCAGTTTCTGTCCCAGGGAAGTAACACTGGTAATCAAACATCATAGACAATGACATAAGCTATAGTGTGTGTTTATTATGTGCGAGCATATGTCTTAAAATCAACACATTTTGATACCTTATGCACCAAATAATTTGAGCAGAACTATTGAGATCAAAAACTGAGTCAGATGCAATACGAGACAGGAAAAAGGGCATGATTCTTCCATTTCAACAACACTGCATTACCTTTGAGGAGATTACATATGCAGTAGATATGCCACAGGTGAACTTGAAATATATTATAGAATGAGAAATTAATTAAAAGTTGGAAAGCTTGTTTCTGAAGTAAAAATATATATGAGCAATAACAATTAGAACTGAAATTTCAGGAAATGAAAGCCGAGGGTGTGACTGAAGATAGATTGGTGCTTTTGAGGGGGGTAACTGGTGCTTTCAGGCCTGGTGTTCTCACTGCCCTGATGGGTGTTAGTGGAGCTGGTAAAACCACTTTGATGGATGTCCTGGCTGGTAGGAAAACCGGAGGATACATTGAGGGAAGCATCAAAATTTCTGGGTTTCCCAAAAAGCAAGAAACATTTGCTCGTATATCTGGATACTGTGAGCAAAATGACATCCATTCCCCTTATCTTACGCTCTATGAGTCATTGCTCTACTCTGCTTGGCTTCGGTTAGCTCCTGAAGTGAATTCTGAAACCAGAAAGGTAGTGTCCAAAAGCTTACTATCTACGATCAGTTGCATAATATACATTCACTCTTTTTCATATAGTTCAACTGAACAAATTACAAATGGTTGCTCAATTGGTTGCAGATGTTCGTGGAGGAAGTCATGGAGCTCGTTGAACTGACCCCCTTGAGGCAAGCTTTAGTTGGACTGCCAGGTGTAAGCGGTTTGTCTACCGAGCAGCGCAAGAGGCTAACCATTGCAGTTGAGCTAGTGGCCAACCCCTCAATAATATTTATGGATGAGCCAACTTCAGGGCTTGATGCAAGAGCTGCTGCAATTGTTATGAGAACAGTTAGAAATACAGTGGACACTGGAAGGACAGTTGTATGCACTATCCATCAACCAGGCATTGATATATTTGAAGCTTTTGATGAGGTAAGAAATGTTAAAGCACCAAAAAGAGTCTGCCCTGATCAGCCATATATAATGAGTCCTTGCCGAAATATAACCAAGCATGATTGTAACCGATATATATATATGGATGGCATTGCAGCTATTGTTATTGAAGCAAGGAGGACAAGAGATATATGTAGGGCCATTGGGTCACAATTCCTGTGACTTAATAAAGTACTTTGAGGTAAACTTCAATGTTGATCCTTATTAAATTCATCAGTGAATGTAAAACTTTTAAATCATATATAATTCATGGTTAGTACTTGCTAATGGAAATGCTTAATTTGTTGTTCAATGCAATCACCAAGGGAATTGAGGGAGTCAGCAAAATAAAAGATGGCTATAACCCAGCAACTTGGATGTTAGAACTTTCCGCTCCAGCGCAGGAGATGGCTTTGGGGGTTGATTTTGCTGACTTGTACAAAAATTCAGAGCTGCACAAGTAAGTGTAAAGATAAGATTTCAGACATAAAACAGTAGCTTAAAACCTGTTTCTGCAACTTTTACCATTTCATGGGATATATTTCAGGAGAAATAAAGCACTTATTAAACAATTGAACGTGCCTTCTCCTGGTTCAAAGGAACTTCGTTTTCCTACTCGGTACTCGCAGTCATTTTTCTCCCAATTCTTGGTTTGCTTATGGAAACAACGATGCTCATATTGGCGAAATACATCATACACTGCTGTAAGATTTTTCTTCACGATCGTCATAGCCTTAATGTTTGGAACAATGTTCTGGAACATTGGCTCCAAGAGGTAAATAACTATGGGAAAACTAAAGGCAAATAAGTGTTAGAACCTTAAATTTCTTTCTGGCTTTTAATCTAATCGCTACATTTTAAAACCGCCGCGCAAGGCAGCAAAACCTCTTTAATGCAATGGGTTCTATGTATGCTGCTGTTCTCTTTCTTGGGGTCCAAAATGCTGCAAGTATACAGCCGGTAGTGAATGTTGATTTTTGACTCTCGATACCGATTGTAGTTTTGTGCTACAGTACCGATTTGCTACAGTAACTTTATCTCGGGATGCTACAGTAACTTCCGAAAAACAACTCTTTTATTAATATGAGAAAAGACCAAATATACACTAGACACACTCTTTTAATATGCACTCACAACTTCACTCTTTTTCTTTCTTTTTCTCTCTACTCACCACACACCTATCACACAACACACATCTCTATTTATAGCTCTTCAAGTTGGTGTTGTAGCCAACTTAGAATTCTCTAGATAGCTAAGACTTTGATTATTCAATGAAGAAAACTGAAGAGATTTCTGGAACTAGAAGACTAAGGAGAAATTCTAAAGAAAAATCTAGAGAAAGAACAAAGAAGAGAAATCTAGAAAACTTGAGTAGAAGAAAGATAGTGATGATTCTAGAGATAAGAGAGAGGAGTTGGTGTAACTTTCAACACTCCCCCTCAACGACTACTCTCTCTTGATGCTCGCTTTGGTAGTCATGCCAAGTTGTCTTCTGAACTCATCGAATTTTGCACCGCTAAGTCCCTTGGTAAACAAGTCAGCTACTTGTTCTTCAGTCTTGATGTATTTCAGTTCAACATCCCGTTGAAGTACTTTTTCACGTACAAAGTGATAATGTATTTCTACGTGCTTGGTTCTGGCATGAAAGACTGGATTTTCAGCTAAGCTTATTGCTGACTGATTATCGCAATAGAGTTGTACTGGAGAGTCAATCGGTTGGTGCAGGTCCTTTAACAGCTGTATCAACCACGTGCTTTCTTGTGCTGCCATAGCTGCTGCTCTATATTCTGCTTCTGTAGTTGACAATGATACCGTAGGTTGTCTTTTGCTACACCAAGAGATTATGCCGGATCCAAGGCTAAACATGTAGCCAGTTGTTGATCGTCTTGTATCATGATCTCCACCATAATCGGCATCACAATATCCTATAACTTGGCACGGAACTCCCTTTTTGTATAGAAGTCCAAAATCAATAGTTCCTTTTACGTACCTCAAGATTCGTCGAACCGCATCTAAGTGAGGTTTCCTTGGTTTCTCCATGAATCGGCTAGCTACTCCAACAGCGAATGCAATGTCGGGCCTTGTTAATGTAAGGTAGATTAGACTACCCACTAGTTGCCTATAACTTGTTGAGTCTTCCAATTCTTTGCCTTCTTCACTACAGAGTCTTGCATTGGCTTCCATAGGCGTAGATATTGACTTGCAATCAGTCATCCTGAATTTGTGTATAAGATCTTTTGCATACTTGTGTTGACATAAGAATATTCCTTCTTTGGTACGGATTACTTCTAGCCCAAGAAAGTGATTCAGCTCTCCAAGCTCTTTCATTTGAAAACGTACTGAGAGATTGCCTCTAGTTTGTTTGATTTCTTCTTCGTTGTCTCCGGTGATGATTAGATCATCCACGTAAACCAAGACTATTGCCAACTTACCTTCTTTTTCTTTCACGAACAAGTTCGAATCTGCTGCTGCAACTGAGTAACCACTTTGTATTAGGAATTCGGCAATTTTACCGTACCATGCTCTCGGTGCTTGTTTTAATCCGTAGAGTGCCTTTTTCAACTTACACACATAATCCGGATGAACTTTACTTGTGAATCCTTCAGGCTGCTCCATATAGATCTCTCGATCTAGCTCTCCGTGTAAGAAGGCATTTTTCACATCCATTTGCCATAACTTCCAAGATTCGCTTGCTGCAAGGGCAAGTAATACTCGTACTGTTGTAATCTTTGCAACCGGACTAAAGGTCTCATCATAGTCCACCCCATACTTTTGAGAGAATCCGCGAGCCACCAATCGAGCCTTATACCTTTCTATCGATCCATCGGGTCGAGTCTTTATTTTATAAACCCATTTACATGAGATGGGTTCAATCTTCTTCGGCTTTGGCACCAACTCCCATGTCTCGTTTTGTTTCAGGGCTTGAACTTCTTCTTCCATGGCTTTTCTCCACTCCAATTTCTCAGATGCCTCTTCATAAGTTGTTGGCTCTATTTCTTCAATTAGAGCAGCATTAGCATACTTAAGATTTGGTTTGCGTTGTCGTGATGACCTGCGCAGAAGTGGCTGAGAATCTCTTTCATCGAACTTATTTTCTCGAAATGACTTTTCCTCATCAAGGGCCTTTTCTGAATACTCGTCACTTGGTTGAGTCTTTTCAAGCTCAATTTGTTCTTCCATATTTTCTTGAAGTTTTTCTTCAATTTCTTTTGAGTCTGGCAACAGAACTGCTTGTGGTGACCACCATGACGAAGCTTCATCGAACACAACATTTCTGGATACATAGCATCTGCCACTTGTTGGATCACAACATCTCCACCCTTTTCTTTGGTCGTCATATCCCACAAATATGCAACGAATTGCCTTTTTGTCGAATTTGCTGCGTAGATGATCTGGTACAAATACATAACATACGCAACCAAATACTCGAAAGTGACTCACCGTGGGTTTGATGTTCCATAGTTTCTCAAAGGGTGAGATAAAACCAAGCCTTGCTTGTGGAAGCCTATTAGTCACGTGAGCTGCAGTCTTCATGCATTCTGCCCAAAAACGAGGTGGCACATTCTTCGCATGTAACATGCTTCGACATATCTCAGCCAAATGCCGATTCTTTCTCTCGGCAACTCCATTTTGTTGTGGAGTGTTCGGACATGTCAATTGTCGGCGTATCTTGCATTCCTGTAAGAATTCTGAAAACTCCTTGGATGTGTATTCTCCCCCGTTATCTGTGCGTAGGCATTGTATCTTTCGGCCTACTTCTTTTTCCATCTTTTCTTTGAACTCTATAAATTTAGTAAGTGCCTCTGATTTTTCTTTCATAAAATCAATCCAGACGTACCTTGAAAAATCATCAATGAAAGTTATCATGTATTGGCAGCCACTGACAGAAGGTTGCTTTATCTTCCCGAACACGTCTGAGTGAATTAGCTGGAGAGGCTCCTTAGCTCTAAACTTTGACTCCTCGTATGGCAACTGGTGAGCTTTCCCATATTGGCACCCGGCACATACTGTGTCATCTTGAATGTCTAATTGAGGAAGACCTTTGAGCATAGACTTTTTCATCATTACCTTTAACTTGAGGTAACTCACGTGCCCAAGCCTCGCATGCCACAAGTCAGCTGTTTCATTCTTTCTCGTCTTGTCCACATATGCAGTCTGAGCGGACATAACGTAGACTGACTCCAGACGCTTCCCTTCCATTATTGGTGTACTTGTTGGCTTTAAGTTTGGATATACTTTCACATCATTTGGACCAAACACGACATAATTTCCTGAGGCAGTGAGTTGTGAAACCGATAGTAGATTTTTCTTCATACCTGGCACATGGAATACGTTTTGCAGCTCGATTTGGTGTGGGCTAAATCGTGGCACAATAGTTGTTTGGCCGATGTGAGTAATAGGTAACTTTGAATTATTTGCAGTTACCACAACTCGTTCTCCTTTGTATGTTGAGGTATTAGTCAACTTCTCCTTATCTCCAGTCATGTGATTTGAGCATCCAGAATCAACTATCCAATCATTATTATAGTCGATTAATTTACTCACCGATGCGAGTGAACACTCTTCTTCTGACTCGGTGATGCAAGCAGCTGCAAGTTCTTCGCATTCTTCAATAGCAATTGATGCTTGAAAATCCCACTCTTCTTCGCTATTATTTTCTTCTCGTGACGAGGTTGCCGCGTTGCCTTGGACTTGCTTAAACCGACAGTCTCGAGCAAAGTGACCAGATTTTCCACAGTTGTAACACTGATTGTTTTGACGACGATACCTATTTTCATTTTTGTCTCTTTCTCGAACATGCTGGGCTCCCTCTTGCCGAAAGCTCCTTCCCCCTTGCTTTGACCATGTTTCTTGCCTTCGAAATTTATTTTCTTCCACGCCTGGCTTTGTAGCAACTTTGCTTCTTTTATTAAAGCCTCTTTTATTACTAAAGAGTGCTTTCTCGTCATCTTTTATCGAGACTTTAGACATTTGTTTATCTAAAGTCTCTTGATTGGCTAGGATATTTTCCAACTCAGTTAAAGTTGGTTCTTTGCTCCAACCACGGGTTGCAGTAACAATCCCGTTGTATTCAGGTCGCAAGCCATGGATGATAATTCTTCTCATCCTCGTTTCGGTAATAGCATTTTCTGGATCTAATTTTGAAATTTCCTCACAAAGAGTTTTAACTTTAGAAAAATATTCGCTTACCGACATATTTTGCTGCGAGATTGACAGGAGTTCATTCTCCAATTGTTGGAGCCTAGCATCATTTTTCCTCGCGAACAGCATTGTGAGTGTGTCCCAGGCTTCCTTCGGTGTCTTTGCATCCTTGATGCGTTGTAATAAACCATCCTCAATGGTGACTGATAACACGTACATGGCCTTACCGGCTTTGATCTTCCATTTTCTTAGTTCTCCGGCATCAGTTGGTGGTGTTGAAGCTTCACCGTTAACAATATCCCATAAATCTTGCCCGAGCATGTAATATTGCATCCGGATGCTCCACGTATTGTAATTGTTTTCATTGAGCTTCTCGATGTTGCTAGCGGAATTAGAAATATCTGCCATAGTGTCTTGAGAGTGCCCTGCACTTACCTCAAATTTGATTCTCGTTCACTTAATTTCACAGTCCCTCACCGTGTACTGGCAGAATTTCCACGTCTCCACGAACTACGATCCTCGATCGTCTTGGTCCCAGACCAATAATCTTCACAGTCCCAGACTGTCTTTCTCCGATATGCGTACTCCGGTCCCTGACCGTCTAGCTCTGATACCACTTTGTTGATTTTTGACTCTCGATACCGATTGTAGTTTTGTGCTACAGTACCGATTTGCTACAGTAACTTTATCTCGGGATGCTACAGTAACTTCCGAAAAACAACTCTTTTATTAATATGAGAAAAGACCAAATATACACTAGACACACTCTTTTAATATGCACTCACAACTTCACTCTTTTTCTTTCTTTTTCTCTCTACTCACCACACACCTATCACACAACACACATCTCTATTTATAGCTCTTCAAGTTGGTGTTGTAGCCAACTTAGAATTCTCTAGATAGCTAAGACTTTGATTATTCAATGAAGAAAACTGAAGAGATTTCTGGAACTAGAAGACTAAGGAGAAATTCTAAAGAAAAATCTAGAGAAAGAACAAAGAAGAGAAATCTAGAAAACTTGAGTAGAAGAAAGATAGTGATGATTCTAGAGATAAGAGAGAGGAGTTGGTGTAACTTTCAACAGTGAACGTTGAGCGAACCGTCTTTTACAGGGAAAAAGCTGCTGGAATGTATTCACCTATGGCCTATGCTTTTGCGCAGGTAAAACATACGTTGTGAACTTTAAAATTCATCTGGTTTTTTGACTACATGTTTGAGCATTGCCCTTGAAAAGATTTGCCATTTTTCCGCCCAGGTTGTTGTTGAGCTCCCATATATCTTTGTGCAAGCAGTGACTTATGGCATCATCGTTTATTCAATGATGGCATTTGAATGGAGTGCTGCTAAATTCTTATGGTTCATATTCTTCATGTATTTCACATTGCTGTACTTCACCTTCTTTGGCATGATGTCTGTGGCTATAACGCCAAACTTCCACATCGCTGGAGTCATTTCTACTGCATTTTATGCCATTTGGAACCTTTTTACTGGATTCTTAGTCCCACGCACTGTAAGTGATTAAGCTCTTGGCATCCATTGTTGTTGTTTGCAGTCTTTTATCATCTAAATATCCCATTAATTACAACTAAATATCCCATTAAATACAAGAACAACAACTTAAATAAGAAAATAACAATTCCAAAATACATAAAACAACTTAGGTAATACAAGGAATTAGTTCCATAAACTTAAGTATTTGTTCCATAAACTAAAAACAAACATAAAACTTAGTTATATCAACTATGAAAGATTACTCCTCTTCCTCAATAACACATGTGCTAGCTGAATCTCCAACTGAATTGGATACTACATAAAGAAAAAATTAAACATTAATTTAACTCTTTAGATGAAATATAATAGATTGAATGTTTCTTTTTTAATCCTTAAATAAAAAATTGAATGTTTCTTTTTATTATGCTTTTTTATATTGATTTTTTCTTTTATTATGCTATTTTATAATGTTAAAATAAATAAATAAATCCTTAAATTTTATCTTTTTATTTAAATATATTGATAAATATTAAAATACTAAAAATACTAAAAATATTGATAAATATTATTAACATATTTTATATTAATATTCAAGTCAAATCAAACATGATTTAAGAAGTTATATTCAAAACTTTGATCTGAATCAAGTCAAACACGTTGACATGGAACACGATTAGACGAAATGCATACAATATTTTTTCATAAAATTTAGAATAAAGCACATAAAATAGGTAATTGAAAATTAAAGGTGGCAATTGGGCGGGTTCGGGTCCAATTGACTTCAGGTTCGTTCGGGTTCGGGCCCGTTCGGGTTTGGTTCGGGTTCGGATTTGTTTTACATCATTTTTATTTTATGTTAGATGTAATCAACTTTACATGATTTAAATATTTACTTTTAAAAATAAATTAAACATTTTATTATTATTTTTAAAAATAATCTTTTATTATAACATGATATTTTAAATTATATTTATTTATTAAAATTAATATTTATTAGCACAAAAAGAAAATAAAATTAATTTTTTATATAAAATAAAATTTTAAAATAATTTATTATAAAAAATATGATATATTATAAATTAATCATATTAATATTTAAAATAATTGGTTTGATGAACTCAAATTTCAACATGTAAATACATTATAATTTATATTTACGACAAAATAAGAGACTTTTAGGGACGAACCCTGGCATTCAACTTTGAGGCCTAAACGGACTTGGACTACCCATTTACAAATATCGGCGGGCTTGGGCAGAACTTGAGGCCTATATTTTGGATCGGTTTGGGCTTGGGCAAGTGAATTTTGTGTTGATACCATACCTAAACCCAGCCCGAACCCGGCCTGACTCGACCCTTGAGCACCTCTATACCAAGTGAACCAATCTTGAATTTTGATATGATGTGTTACTAAAAGTAAATTATATCTTAAATTATATCAAGTGTAATAAAATAATAATAATTTAAAAAAATACTTATCCAAAATAAAATAAATAATAAATTAATTACAAAATTAAATTAGCTAATTATGTTAAATACTTTTAAATTCTAAAAAGACATAATACTTTTATAAATCAATATTTGATGACTTAATTTAATAATGTGCCTAAGAAACTATATATATATTGCAAAGAGCAACACATTTTTTTAAAAGTAGTTTTTATCTATTTTTTAATATAAGAAATACTATTATACTAGAGGTAAGTTAAAATGAATGAATTGCTGTTAATTAATTTTAATATATAGAAAATACTATTATACTATTATAAGGGTGCTCTTAAAATAACATAAATAAAGGACAAGTAATATTTTATGTCAAAAAAAAAATCACATTTCTAAATTCTTCATGAGTATAGAATCTTTAGATAGTAGATTCATCAAGATATGGGACATTAAAGTTATAAGTACAAAATATAAATTTTTTTTTTGATAAAATAATTATTTTATCATATATATATAATATAAATTAATTTTTAATTAAATTATTAAAAAAGAGATTAGAATAAAATTGATAAATAAAGTTATTGCTGTATAAAAAAAATTATTTAATTACAATTTGATAATTTTTATTTTTAGTATTAAATTTGGGCTTGGGTCGGGCTCGGGTATTTTCGGGTTTGGGTTTTTCGGGTTCGGGTTTTTTCGGGTTTGGGTCATTTCGGGTTTGGGCCCTTTCGGGTTCGTAATTTCGGGCTCGAGCCATTTCGAGTTTGAGTTTTTTTCGATTCGGGTTTTTGACTTTTTGGTCAAATCGGGTTTGGGCGAGTTCGGATTCTGGTTTTTCTGGGTGGGTTTTCGGGTTCGGGTTCATTTTGCCACGTCTATTGAAAATGATATGTGTATTTTATTTAGACCTGTCAATACGTGTATTCATATCGTTCATGATCGTGTACTTTAACGTTTCATAATCGTGTTTACGGTATTATATATTAATATAAATTATGACACATTAATAATTCGTGTTATATAGATTTTGACACGTTCGTGTATTCATGTCGTGTTTGTGTTATTTTTATATCGTGTTTTAATTATTCGACTCGTTGCCATCCTTAATCGTATTCATGTCATGTAAAGGGTTTCAAAGAAATATATATATATATATATATATATATATATATATATACATATATGTATATAATTTGTCAAAGTTTATACATTTATATAAAAATATCATGTATATTTAGAATTTATAAATGTTTAACATATATTAACTAATTTACTTTTATAATTATTTTATCATTATACTTTTATATTGTCCAATGAAATTAAAGAATAAAACATGAAAGATGATTTTATGTATAATATTTTAAGCTAATAAAAGTTTGATTCTTAAGATTTATACTTAAAATATATATATATATTTATGTCGTATTAAACAAAATTTACTTTTATATTGTCGAAGTTAAAGAATAAAAAACGAAAAAGGATTTTATATATAATTTTTTAAGCTAATAAAAGTTTGATTCTTAAGATTTATACTTAAAACATCTCTCTCTCTATATATTTATGTCGTATTAGAAAAAAAATTATATTTTAATATTTATTTTAATTAACATAAGTACTAAAGTACATAACTTTGTTACAAGGTCATTTTGTAAAAAATAAAATAAATATTGTCATTAGAGCGATTTAACTACTTAAGCTGATTAAGTTATCAAATATTATTTTATAAAAGTACCATGTATTTTTTAAATTTAAAGGTATTTAACATAATTAATTAATTTATTATTATATTTTATTTTGAAAAAATATTTTTAAATTATTATTATATTTCATTATACTTGATATAATTTAATTTTAATAGAATGTTATTTCAAAATTGAAGCTTAGTTCACTTGATTAAGTCTTTGGTGGATAACTTTGTAGGCCAAGGTTTAAGTCTCTGCAAGAGCAAAACTTTATGTGTTTTACAAAAATCGAATTCGGATTATCCAAATCCGCTATCCGAATAACTTATGCGGATTCGGATAATGGATATCCGAGGGTTCATATCCGCATCAGCTCCGAATCTGCTGCGGATAGTAATTATAATATCCGAATCTGACTTTTATTCGAATTCGCAAATCCGAATCCGCAAAAAACGGACCAGATATCCACGGATATTCAAATCCATAGTACAAATTGCCATCCCTAAATATAAGGCTGTGGCCACATATACAACACATGAAATTTTTTTGTCTTATCTTACAGTAGCATTTTTTTTTAGTTTTCGCAACATTTCACAAATGCTATTATATGTCAAATTTGGCGTAGTGAAATTTAATTTTAATACCATTATTTAATTAAGTTTGATTATAATAATGACATTTAAGTAAATTTATATTATGTATTATTTAATTAAATTGTTAATATCAATCATTATTATGAACGTATAAAAATTTATTTATCAAACTAATTTTTGAAAATATAAACAAAAAACTAGTATTCTATAAATATCTCTAGGTCCTAATTTACTATTTAAATTGTTAGCTATATTAGCTTTGAATTGATCTTAATTTTAAAATGACAAACTCTTAAGCTTAATTAGCTTGAGATTAAATTATTTTTAGTTTAGCATTTTTCAATGAATAATTTTGATAATATTTTGAAAAATGCTAAAATATTTTAAACTCCTTATTTTTCTCAAAAATACATGTTCTTATATATATATATATATATATATATATATAAGTTTAAAATATTTTTGAGACAAGTTGACCTCTATTGAAAACCAAAGAAAGCATTTTTAGTAAGAGAGGATTGATCCCCTTAGAGAGAAAATCGATCCCGGGATCGATCCCATGAGAGTTAGTAGCTAATGAACTTTGCAGGACAGTAAGGGATCGATCCCCACAAGGAGAGGATCGATCCCTTGGCTCCAACGATTATATTTTTCAACTTGGAACAGGGAGGGGATCGATCCTATGCGTGTTATACTGACTTCAAAGTACAATTTTTTTGAAGAAACAATGTCTCTATTCCACATTAAATTATCCCAAACGGCCATATCTAATATTCAAGGTATAGAAGGGACTTCCTAACACTTTCAACACTAAGAGACTCCAAGAGAAGCAAATCAAAGCAAGAATTTTCATATTCTCTATAAGCTTTCAAGTGTTGCTTGAATTCATATTGTATTCATTTTATCATTGTAATCGTCTCTTCGCACATTGTGCTTAAACTCAGTAAACACTTTCCTATTAGAGGATCATTTAAGTTTGCAAACAAATCTTCATTCTCTAAAGGGGTTTGCCATTTTGAGTGACTTGTTCTTAAGGATTTGGGTAGAATTCTTAAAGGGTCAAGATGGTTCTATCTAAGCCTTAAAAGATAGTGATTGTAAGGTTATACCTTAACCTCAAAGGTAATTTTTCACTAGTGGATTGGTGAAACATCTTGGCAAGGAAGTGCCAAGAAGAGAGGACGTAGGCACCAAGTGGAAGTGCCGAACCTCTATACATTGAGTGTTTGATCCTCTTTCCTTACTCTTTATTTTAATACTTGTGTTGTTCATTTATTTCATATTAAATTTGATTTCTTAATTTCCATAAATTAAAAATTCAAATTTATTAGTGAAATTTTTTAAAAATCAATTCACCATTTCTTGGTTAATCTCTACACTTGAGCTAACAATTGGTATCAGAGCTATTGGTCTCTTTTGTAGGTCTAATAACCTTGAGAAAAGATCCTTCTAGGTTCAAAGATGTCTCAAGTTTGGAGGAAAGAGGAAAATTATGAATTCCAACATGAAGCTTGTCTTATGGCCTTTGAATCCAATGCCACATCCATGGGTCTTAAAGGTCACTCCACTATGATACCACATCTCTTCAATAGTGAGAACTATACCTATTGGAGAACAACGATGAAGCTTTTTGTTCAAGCAAATGATTATGAAGTTTGGAAGGTTATCATGAATAATTCATTCCAAAGAAAAAAGTTGGAGAAACGCAAGTGCCTAAGGATGAAGATGAATGGGATGAAGTAGACATCAAGATGGTTCAATTGAATGCCAAAGCAATGCATACTCTATTTTGTGCTTTGGGTCCAAGTGAATATAATAGGGTTTCTCTTTGTGACAATGCTAAGCAAGTTTGGGACAAATTGACAATCACTCATGAAGGAACAAACCAAGTGAAAGAATCAAAGATTAGTATGCTCACTCTTGATTATGAACTATTCAAGATGAAATCCGAGGAAAGTATAAAAGAGATGTCCGATTGATTTACGAATGTCATCAATGGCTTTAAGGGTCTTGGAAAGACATATCCCAACAAAGAAATGGTCAAGAAGTTGTTAAGTAGTATTCCTAAATCTTGGGAAGCTAAAGTGACCGCCATTAAAGAATATAAAGATCCTAATACTCTTTCCTTAGATGAACTCATTGGTTTTCTCTAAATCTATGAGATGAAGATCAAGCATGGGCAAGAGTCAACAAAGAAATTTGGTTTTGCCTTCAAATCAACCATTCAAGAAGAAATAATGAAGAAAATGAAAAGGTGGATGAAGATGAAGAAATGGCTATGTTTGCAAAAAGATTCAAAAGGTTTATGAGGATGGACAAAGGAAGAAGACCTCAAAGAAGAGATATGGTGAGAGGTAAATCAAGTAAAAGGGGGAAGGACCAAATCATATGCTATGAATCAAGTAAAAGTCACATCAAGTTTGAATGTCCCTTATTGAAGAAACAAAACTCAAAGAAGCCAATGAAGAAAGCTATGGTGGCTACATGGAGTGATAGTGACACATCCGACAATGATAAGCCATATGATGATGAAGTGGCCAACCTATGTCTCATGGCTCTTGAAGAGCCCAAGGTATCTTTTAACTCTACCAATTTGAGTTCATATACTTTTGATGAATTGCAAGATGCCTTTGATGATTTAGCTTTTGAATTTGATTCAATGAGTCTACAGTATAAGAAAATGATTTCAAAGTTGAAAGATGAAAATGACTTTTTGATTAAAATCAAGAATGATTGTGAAAAGAAAGTTGATGATTTGAAAATTGAAATAGATGATTTGACAACAAAGAATGTAAACTTCCATAATTCCTTTTCTAGATTCTATATGGGACATCAAAAGCTTAATGACATGCTTGAAACACAAAGGGTTTTCTTTTAGGTTATGATGGTGATGAAAAGGAAACTCATTTCAAAAATTTCTTTGTTAAAAGTCATATGAAGCATGTAACACCCTGTCCGGATAATCTACCTAAAATCCGACAGAGTTTCCTTTCTATCTCAACTAAAACCCTCCTGCAAATAACACTCAATTTATATTCTCAACCAGCAATATTTCTCAATATTATTACCACATATATCCACGCATATTCAAAAATTATCCATGATCAATTTATGCTCAAATCAAAACATATTGATCTATTGTCTCATATCTTCAAATATATACAATATATCCAGAGATAAACCTATCTCAGCAAGGTTTACTAGATAAAAACATCAAAATACAAAGACTTCAAGAAATTTTTCATATGATACCCACCACGTCAAAATACTATTTGAAGCTGAGAATAGAGGAAGGTTGCAATCCCGGCACCTAACTGTCACCTGAAAATGAGAATATGAAAGGGTGAGATATATGAATATCTCAGTGAGTAGACAACTTTTAAAACATTTGAAAATTATGATTATAATCCTTTAAAACATAATTGATGTTTTCAAAATAAATATTAGTAAAACCATAATGAATAATTCGAAGATGTAGCAAAGTTTTCAAATGTATATCAGTATTATAATACCAAATCAATGTATAAAATCTGTAAAGTAAATCAAGTTTCGTATAATTGGGCTCCAACTTTTTGTCATGTACAAGAGTACATCCATGAAATAACCAGGCAATATCCATGTAGGCATACTAGTAGCCGGCCCCAAAGGCCAATACCACCATAGGACGCCCCAAAGGCATATGTGTCACTATGATGTGCCCCCAAAAGGCAAATATAACGGGATAGGGACTCTGGAGGTGGCTCCCACCACAAAGGCGTAGCACGCAGCTCCCATACCCCAGTCTAATATCACGGAATGGGGACTCTGGAGGTGGCTCCTGCCACAAAGGCATTGCACGCAGCTCCCGTATTCCGGTCTAATATCACGGAATGGGGACTCTGGAGGTGGCTCCCGCCACAAAGGCGTAGCACGCAGCTCCCGTATTCCGGTTAAGGAAATAATCTCATACATTAAGTCAGGTGGAGCCAAAACCATGTACGTCAAATTCTATGTAAAATCATATTTCATAAATCAACCAACTTACTCGATATAATATTTCTTGAAATAAAAATACTTTAATAACAAATCAATTCATATGATTAAATATCGTATATATCTTTAATATGTAAAAAAAATATTATGCTAAAAATATATACAATTATAATTAAAGAAATTTCAAATAACTATAGTTGTCGTCTACTCACAATCCTTGAGACGATCTCACTGTACACCTCGACCTGAAACTTTGGCATCCATAGGTAACGTCGGATCTACGTGGCCTAGAGATTAACGATAATTAGTATCTATACATACTCAAAGAATTACACAATTATGAATGCAACTTAAATCTCATAATCTTCCCTCAAGGTCAATACTAATTTCTCATACTCAAAACAACATATCCCAAAATTTTAATATCATTTCCATAATCATTTTCTCCAAAATTCAACTCCATATTCATGTCCTTATCAAATTCCTTTCTAGTACTCCATGCCTTAGAGACTTTCATAATCCATAACCATCAATAGTACTATATTTCTCTTAAGCAATAAATTCCTTAATATCAAGTTTGATTAGAAAATCATAACTTGATTTTGGCACCAATAAGTCTAATTTATGGAGAAAATAACTAACTTAGACAATTAGAACAAAATCTTGGTCAAATTTGATAAATCCCGAAACTATGCTGAAATAGGGGTCACACTGAACAGCCAACTTCACCGAATTTTATCTTTTTAACCGCTTATCGGTTTTGGGTGATTCAAAAAACCAAAATTCTCGTATTGAAGTCTAGTTTCTAGGAAAAATATCAAAAAAATATAAACCCTGATGTGCCGAACCCAGAAAATCCGAACAACAAGCATGCTCAAATTCCCCTGTTTTGCTTTTTCTTCCATTTTCTTGTTCATGCTTTCAAATCCTTTTAATTCTTACCAAGTTGAGTAAAATTCATACTTAATAGATAGATTTCAGACCTTAACATGTTTATGGAGCTAAGATCTTAGCATGCTCAAGTAGAATATCTAAAGAAAATGAAGAATTTATCAAGAAACTAACCTTGGATGTAATTGTTGTTGAGATTATGGTGGAATACTTGAAGAGAAATGTTGGAGCAAATGAAGAGAATTTGAAAGGGGTGGGTGCCGGCTAGCTCATTTAGAATGAAGAAAATTTTCTAGAAATTTCAAGATGACTAAAAGATATTTTTTAACTTTTGGTATAATTGCACATTGGTCCCTCAACTTTTTATAAATAACCATTAAGCCCCTAAACTTTTTAATAAGTTCAATTTGATCCTTTCTTCTTTTATTTCCTTCACTTATAACTTCTTACAAATTTCCAAGTTTGTCCTTAAAATTTTTCGGGATTTAACTTTACATGATTATACGTAACCTCGGTTGTTACAACTTACCCCCCTTAGAAAAATTTCGTCCTCGAAATTTACTTACCAACTTGATTGAATAAGTGAGGATATTGAGTCCGCATATCTTCCTCCCTTTCCCATGTAGCTTCTTCATATGAATGATTCCTCTAAAGAACTTTCACTAATGGAATAGTCTTAGTCCTTAGAACTTGGTCCTTTCTATCCAAAATCTCAACCGGCTGCTCTTCATAAGTTAAATTTTCCTCAATTTCCATAGGCAAGTCCTTTAATATATGTGAAGAATTGAAAATGTACTTTCGGAGCATAGAAACATGGAACACATTATGAATTCGTGACAATTCTTCTCGTAAGGCCAATCTATAAGCAATTGGGCCAATCCGTTCAATGATCTCATACGGCCCTATATATCGAGGACCCAACTTTCCTCGTCTTCCAAACCGGATTACTCCCTTCCAAGGAGTCATTTTCAAAAATACCATATCACCAACTTCAAACTCTAAATCTTTTCTCCGATTATCTGCATAGCTCTTTTGTCGATCTTGAGCTATTTTTATCTTTTCCCGAATTACCTTAACTTTGTCTGCAGTCATCATAACAATTTCTGGACCTAGTAATTTCCTTTCATCTGTATCATCCCAACACACCGGAGTTCTGCACTTCTTTCCATACAAAGCTTCAAATGGAGCCATGTCGATGCTGGACTGATAACTATTGTTATATGCAAATTCTGCTAGAGGCAAGTGTTCATCCCAGTTTCCTTTGAATCCCATAATACAAGATCTGAGCATATCTTCCAAAATTTGAATTGTCCGTTCAGATTGTCCATCCGTCTGAGGATGAAAAACAGTACTGAACTTGAGTTTAGTGGCCATAGCATTCTGTAAACTTGGCCAAAATCGAGATGTGAATCGGGGGTCTCGATCAGATACAATCGATACTGGGGCACCATGTAACCTAACAATTTCGTTCACATAAAGTTTAGCCAATCTTTCCATGGAAAAAGTCTTCTTGGCTGGCAAAAAGTGAGCTGATTTTGTCAGACGATCAACAATCACCCAAATGCTGTCATAACCAGACTGTATTCTTGGCAATCCCGAAATGAAATCCATAGCAATATCTTCCCACTTCCATTAAGGAATAGGTAAGGGGTTCAATTTCCAGAAGGTTTTTGATGCTCGGCTTTAATTTGTTGGCATACCAAGCATCTAGAAACAAACTCAGCTATGTCCCGTTTTCATACCTTGCCACCAATAATGTTCTCTTAAGGTTCGATACATCTTCACACTACCGGGATGTAACGCATATGGTGCATTATGAGCTTCCTCCAAAATCATCTTCCGGAGTTCTTCATCCTGAGGCACACAAAGCCTATTTTTCATTATCAGTACTTCATCATCCTTTATTTGATAGTCAGTCCTCACACCATCCCTTACTTCTTGCTTTAACTTTACCAACATAGGGTCATTATTTTGTGCTTCACGTATCCAATCAATATGAATCGGTTTAACCTTCAAGTGGGCTATCAGGAGATTATTCTCATCAATCATCAATTCTAAAGGTAAAGACTTCAACTCATTTTGTAAGGGTTTCTGAATTGCTCGGATATGAGCAAGAGAACTAGAAGACTTTCTACTAAGAGCATCGGCCACTACATTGGCCTTTCCTAGGTGGTAGTCAATTACACAGTCATAATCTTTTATTAATTCCAACCATCTCCTTTGCCTCAAATTTAATTATTTCTGATCCATCAGATATTTCAGACTCTTATGATCAGTGTAGATTGTACATTTTTCTCCAAATAAATAATGCCTCCAAATTTTCAGTGCAAACACCACTGCCGCCAACTCTAAATCATGAGTGGGATAGTTTTGATCATGCTGTTTCAGTTGTCGAGAAGCATAAGCTATCACCTTCCCATGTTGCATCAAAACGCAACCCAAACCTCTCCTCGAGGCATCACTGTATACCAGAAAGCTTCCAGTCCCTGATAGTAGTGTAAGAACTGGTGCTGTAGTCAATCTACGCTTGAGCTCTTGGAAAGCTTGCTCACATTCGTCAGTCCACTCAAACTTAGCATACTCCCTTGTTAATTTTGACAAAGGAGAGGCAATCATGGAAAATCCTTCCACGAATCTTCGATAGTACCCTGTCAATCCGAGAAAGCTCCTAATTTCTGTGACATTAGTGGGTCTTTCCCAAGCAACTACAGCTTCTATCTTTTGTGGATCCACAAAAATCCCTTCCTTAGATACTACATGACCAAGGAATGCTACTTTGTCTAGCCAGAATTCACACTTGGAAAATTTAGCATAAAGTTACTTTTCACGCATGGTCTGCAACACCGTTCTCAAATTGCTTACATGATCATCCTTATTCCTGGAATAAACTAGGATGTCATCGATGAAAACAATAACAAACTTATCTAAGTAGGGCCGAAACACCCTATTCATCAAATCCATAAAGACTGCAGGTGCATTAGTTAGCCCAAAAGGCATAACTAAGAATTCATAATGACCATATCGAGTTCTAAAAGTAGTCTTTGGAATATCAGATTCTTTAATCTTCAATTGATGATAACCCGATCTTAGGTCTATTTTGGAGAACACACTTACACCTTGCAACTGATCAAACAAGTAATCAATCCTTGGCAAAGGATACTTATTCTTATTGGTGACCTTGTTCAATTGCCGGTAGTCGATACACAATCGTAAAGATCCATCCTTTTTCTTTACAAATAAAACTGGTGCTCCCCACGGTGAAGTACTAGGCCGAATGAAACCTCTGTCAACTAGGTCTTGCAACTGCACTTTCAATTCCTTTAGCTCCGAAGGTGCCATTCTATAGGGTGCCTGAGAAATAGGAGCACTTCCAAGGATTAAGTCGATAGTAAACTCCAATTCCCTATCAGGAGGTAAACCGACCAATTCTTCAGGAAAGATCTCAGGAAACTCTTTGACCACAGGTATAGTTTCCAACTTTGCCTCATGTATGTCCTTGTTAATCACATAAGCAAGGTAAGCAGAATACCCTTTTTGCAAGTATCTATTGGCTGCCATCTTGGAGATAAGGCAAGAAGGTAAAACTTTCCTTTCTCCTTGAAAAGTAAACTTCAAATCTCCTGACTTCTTAAAAGTCACAGTTTTGGAAAAACAATCTATCACTGCATTGTGTTTAGACAACCAATCCATTCCCAAAATCACATCAAAATCATACATTCCTAATGGAAACAAATTAACTGGTAATTCATGCTCCTGAACCATAACGGTACAATTCGGATAAACCACATCAATTTTCAAAGTTTCTCCCATTGGGGTACTAACGACCATAGGGATGTCTAACCTCCTAGACTCTCTACCCAATTGCATGACATATGAATTAGCAACAAAAGAATGAGTTGCACCCGGATCTATTAAGATCCTAGCATTTGCCTTAGAAATTGGGAGAGTACTTGTAACCACTTCAGGAGTAGCCTGAGCCTGTTGTTGGGTCATAGCATAAATTCTGGCTGCAGTTCGAGGTCTACCAGACTGTCCACTCTGTCGAGGGCCAGTAAATGAACCAACTTGAGATTGTACTGATGGAGACTCAATTAAGAGTTATAAACCCAAGTGCAGGTTATGTTCAAGTAATAAATTCTCGGGTGTCCGAGGTCGAACCACAGGGAAGCGTATTAGTAAGTATAAGTTTATAAATATATAAGAAAAAGAAAGTAAACAAGATATTAGGGAATCAACAACAAAACAAAATAAACAAGATATTAGAGAACAAAATAAATAAAATAACATAAAAGAAATTAAACAAAATATAAAAAACAATAAGAAAAGATGTTGAGGTTAGAGAATCCACTCTTGGTGTTATGCTAAGATTAATCTTGTTTTATTACACAATTGAAATTCACACATAAGGGAGATTCCAATCGGAAGGTTTAGCAATTTAGTCCAAATTGTCCAACGTCCATAGCACATGATATTATGTTCATTTGGTGTCCTCAAAACTCACAAAAAGAGTTCAAGCATTCCTTATGCCAAGGTATATGTCTACAACAAATCAAGGTTATGAAACCAAGCATTTACTGTGCCATTTTCATTGTCAATAATGAATCAAGATCCCTACTTTGCAAGTATGATTTTAAACCAAAAGAAAATATTATATATACTAGTGTTTATAAATGATAATTCATTTTAGCTCCTGTTTAAGAGACTAACCTTAGCATTTACGAAAAGCTTCACCTCATCACCTCAACGATATGATTAGTAACACATACTAGATATGAATAAAATGAAAAGAAATGTAAGAAACATAAGTAAATAAAGAAAAAGAAAACTAGAGAAAGGAAAGAAGAAGAAAACTTAGAGAATTTTATTATAATGGCTAATATCCTACCAATGTATCAATGTATCCCAATACTCATCCAAGGCCCTCTATTTATACACATTTTGGAGAGCTAAATGACAAGAGACAAGCTTTATAAATTTCAAAGGTAGGTATAATAGGTGGGTGCATTTTTCTAACAATTTTTGTCATATTGTATGACAATTCTGATCAGCCAGCTTGATGGTCGATATTTTCAATGTTGGAGGCTCGATCTGATAAAATGGTCTTCTAGAAAAATATACCCCTATCCGTTACGGATCCATAGCCGTTGAAATCAGATCATTTTCTCATGTGGATCGGAAGATATGGTCAAAATACCAAAACAGGTCAGCACAGACGTCATTGCACATCAGCCAACTTGATGGTCGATTTCACTAGGGAAAACGACTCTGTTTCAAGAAGTGTAAAACATGAAAAAGATAGATATGCCTCTTAACTTTGCACTGTAAAACATTCAGCCTTATTGCTTCAGTGAAACTCCAGATATAGCTGATATGGAAAAAGGTGTCGGAACTGGAACTGAACTGGATTTGCCCTTAATTGTTGATTTAACCTAGTAATCTGAAATCACTCAAAGAAACTCGTGAAAAACACCAAATTACATAAAAATATAAAATATCATAAACACAATTAGACTAAGCAATAATAACTCGTATTTGACACAAAACAATAATAAAACATAACTAAAAACTATATAATTATACGAGTTATCACACCCCCACACTTAGATTGTTGCTAGTCCCTAGCAACGACTCAATAAAAATAAAATAAGAAAATCTAATCTAATCCATTTTCGTAGGAAATCACGGTGGCACTTAGCATGTGACACAAGCCTTTAAACCCCTAGGTGTCCCTAGTGGACGAGTTTAGTCTCGTGAGGGTTTGCTAGAACGATACCCACAAACATTGAAAAACTAAAATATAAGTAAACTACATACACTAAAAATATTTACTCCTAATCCTTTCAATATAAATTAGAGACAATCTTTGAACAAGTCTTATAAACTAATCAATAGCTCAAAGAATTTCACAAAAAATCATGCTTGAATGTAAATAAATGAGTTAAGCCAATATTAACATAACATATTTCAATCAAAATAGTGCATATTCAACTTAATTTCAACCTCTCACATGGGATACTTAAATTCAACTTAATAAATGAGTTAAGCCAATATTAACAAAGAATTTCACAAAAAATCATGATTTTCACTCTTTAAAGTAGTGGTAAGTGTTTACACTCAATCAATCTCATGAAAATAGTTCTACCATATGCTTGCTTGTCCACCTATTCTCCACTAAAAGATCATGCAACTTCATAAATCAAGAGGTCTTTAATCAAGGTTGTAATAGGGCCAAGGGGTTTGTAATGTGGTTGAAGAACAAAAAGATAAAGATATCACAAAGGTTCCAAAGAGTTCATAAAGTTTAGAGACATAATAAGATCATACAAAGAAATTTCTCAAAACTCTTTACAAGTACATAGTCACATAGGCTAAATATTCATGTTGAGCCTTTGCTTCATTCTAACCAACTTTGTAACATCTTTTTTTTTTTTTTTTGAATATGGGAATGTATTTAACAATGATCCCTTTCTTTTTCTCTTGACTTTTTCTTTTCTTCCCCCACACTTATCTTTTGTTTCTAACCCAAATTTTCAACTAAAAATATCCCTTGTTTTTTGCAATATGTCTCAAAATATATAATCCATCTTTAGAACAAGGGTAAGGATATAAGTATATTTAGGCTAGGTGTAAGTTGTGGTTACCAATAAAACAACATATTTAATGTAGGCTCAAATTGGCTCACTAGTGGGGATGTTCTCTTAGAACATTAATAATGGTAGGCTGTTTGGCTCTGGTTATAATCCTAATGCCTCTATCATATTCATGTTGTCACATGTATCAATATAGTCTCAAACGGTTTAAAGCAAGTTCTAAAGAATCATGTAATCATAAGAGCACTCAAGAAAGAAATTAGATTGATTTGTATAATGCATCAATCATTATAGGCTCAAAAACTCACAAGGATGATTATAAAAGTCAGATTAAGTCTAAACATGCTTCTTTCTCAATCAACATATCATATTAACATTGGCTCATAAAAAGGTTGACATCAAGCTCAATTCTCATGAAAATCTTCTCACTAATAAATTTGTTTTAGACTTATGCAATTTATATCTCATCATTGTATTAAAAAGGAACTAAAACACACTAAAACAAATAATAATAATAAAGACTCATAAAAAAATAGTAGACAAAAATAAAAGAAATCCTAAATCATTCCCCCCACACTTAATTCTTACATTGTCCTCAATGTAAGTCTATTAACCCAAATGAAAGAATCATGTGTAAGAGAAAAGAACTAATAACATAAGAATAGGAACAACTAAGACTCAAAACAAAACAAACTCATGCAACCTAAATAATCCTAAAATACTAAACAAAAATTAACAAGTAAACATAAAAAGATTAAAATCAAACTGACAAGGTATGTCTCAAGTCTCCCTTACTCAGACCTTGTTCAGAATGAATACTTCTAAATGTCTTAAAACACAACAAATTTTTTTTTTTTTTTAGTAGGGGGTAAGGGACATATTACCTGCAGAGGTTGCTAACCACTTATTATAACTGAGACACAACAAACAAAATGTTAGATAATGTCACAAAGACAAAGTGCAATCCACTCCTTGCTCGTCCATATCTCTTTTTCTTTTTCCGAGCGTTTGCGAAACAACCGTAGCAGATAAATACTCATAAGCTTTGAGCTTTTTGAGTAAATCTTCAATGGTTGTAGCAGAAATTATGGTTCTCCTTGCCTCTGAAAACATGAATCCATTTTCCACAGCATTATCTAAATATGAAAGCAAATTACTAAAATAACCATTAATATTAAGCAAGCCAATGGGTTTCTTATTTGTGACCAAAGATGACCAAGAAGCCACGCAAGCTATTTCTTCCAATGTACCCAGACCTCCTGGTAAAGCAATGAATGCATCGGCAGAATGGTACATGATTGTTATCCGTTCAGGGATACTCCAGACTTGTATTTCCTTACCCACGGTAGGTCCACAAAAATCTGTGAATAGTTTTGGCACGATTCCTAGAACTGGACTTCCTCCGGCGTGAGCTACTTTAGCGACTGCTCCCATTAAACCCGTACTACCGCCTCCATAAATCAACTGGATCTTTTGTTGGGCAAGTATTACTCCAACTCTTATGGCTTCATCAGCGAATATGTTATTTTTCCCTGGATAAGCACCTCCAAAGACACAAATTTTTTTAATGCGCTGGGACGAAGTGCTTTCCATTTTTTTTCTTTTTCGAGTGCCTGGAAGAGAATGAGTACATGGTGTAATATATAGAGGACTGAGTAGTGAATCAGACAAGAGTAATAATGTCGCCGAAAGTGTATCTGACCTGTCAGAAGAAAATGTTAACCTAACAAAAGATTTTTGCGTGATTTCAGGAAGAAAATCAAAAAGAGAAGAAAAATCAACCGTAAAAGTCAAAAGTAATAATGTCGCCGAAAGTGTATTTGGCATCTTCCTCTGGTTTTACGTCCAGAAACGGCTTAAACGCCTTCTATGAGTCGAGGATATGCTTCCCATCCAGTTTTCTTACAAGCTGGCAAACAGGGTCTTTTAACATCAGATTCCCAAGATGTTGCCATTCCCTTTGGAATTGCGGCCATAAATCAAGAATTTCTCTTTGTACGTCTCCACTAGGATGCGTCTCAAGAGAAAGTTGGATATTACCCAAATTCTCCTTACTCAGTCCATCCTTAATGAATTCAATTTTATCATCTCGATTAGAGGACGGAATCCCAATAGAATGACATTTACCGTTACACGTCCATCGTGCACATTTGTGGCAATTTGAACTCATGCGCTTTGCTCGTCGCTTCTTTGCAAAAGTGCTTCTACCTGTACCTGGTAAATGCAAAACAGGAAGATATTCATCTTCACGTACCTTGGCTTCAATTATCCAACGTATGTCTTCAGGAATCCCTTTGTGCATAAGCATTCTTAATCTTTCAAATCGAACTTGGTAAAGCTTCAGTAAAATATTTCGAGGAAAAGGAGGAAATCGTTTCTGCAATCTTTTGAGAATATCATCCATCCTGAAAAAAAATGAAAAAGAAATTGAAAGAGAAATTTATATACAATATCAGTTTTGTGGGTAGCTGATGGGACCGACTTAAATAATCACGGAGTACCGTTATCCGCCATTTGACCGGGGTTAAAAAATATATATTTTTTTTTTGAAGAAGAAGATTAGTAAAAATTATATTTACATATAGTTATTTTCAAAACAAGGATCAGAAAAAAAAAACAACCTCTTCTTGAGTAACATGATTTTCCAAAAAGAGTTTGAGTCTTTGTCCATTTACCTTGAATACGTTACCATTTTGAGGATTCTCAATGTCAACTGCTCCATAATGATACACATGCTTAACCACAAATGGGCCAGTCCATCTTGATCTCAACTTACCAGGAAATATGTGAAGTCTAGAATTATAAAGTAGAACTTTTTGCCCAACATCAAATATTTTTCTTGAAATTAACTTGTCATGAAAGGCTTTAGTTCTTTCTTTATGAATTTTAGAATTCTCATATGCATGATTTCTGAGTTCCTCAAGTTCATTTATGACTGGAAAAGTTTCATTCTCACCCAAAAAGGAATATTTTAGCTCGGATGGCAATGGTTTTAAATCCAGCTTGGGTGGTTCAATAGTTGATGGTACAGTGACATTTGTGAGTGATGGAAGTTCCTCAAACTTTTGTTTCCAACAATGCTTAACCTGAAAAGAATTTAACAAAGAATCAGTGTGTGAAATTTTTGAAGCATTATCAAACTTACATTCAATTAAATAAGCTTCTAAAGGATCATGGAATGTGGTAGTGGTGAGATGTTCATGAACAAGTTCTTCAATGAAATCCACTTCATGTACTTCTGAATCATCACCAGGTTGCTTGCAAGTGTTGAACACATTCAATTCTAAAGTCATATTTCCAAAAGAAATGTTCAACATACCATTCCTGCAATTTATCAGAGCATTAGAAGTTGCAAGAAATGGACGGCCTAATATAACAGGAATTTGAACATTTGGATTTGAAACAGGATGTGTGTCCAAAACAATAAAATCAACAGGAAAGTAAAAATTATCAATTTGAACCAAAACATCTTCAACTATCCCTCGAGGAATTTTTACAGAACGATCAGCTAGTTGAAGTGTAACAGGTGTTTCCTTGAGTTCACCTAAACCTAACTGTTGATAAACAGAAAAATGCAAAAGATTAACACTAGCACCAAGATCAAGTAATGCACGTTCTATTCTAGTGTTTCCAATGATGCATGAGATTGTTGGACATCCAGGATCTTTGAATTTTGGTGGAGTAAGGTGCTGAATGATTGAGCTCACACTTTCAGTCAGAAATGCTTTCTTTTGTACATTATGTTTCCTTTTAACTGTGCACATGTCCTTCAAAAATTTAGCATAAGATGGAACTTGTTTGATTGCATCCAATAAAGGAATGTTAATCTTAACTTGTTTGAAAAGTTCATAAATTTCTGCATTTTGATTCAAATTCTTTATTGTTTGCAACCTTTGAGGAAAATGAGCAGGATGCATACCTTTTTCTTTGTCCAAATTTTCAAGAAGTTCAGACTTACCATCATTCTTACCATTACTTTTCGGAGGGGAAGGAGGATCTTGGTCTTTTGATGGAATGTTTTTGTCAATTGCCTTTCCACTTCAAAGAGTTGTGATAGAACTGGCATTTTCCTGTTGAGTTTCATTGGAGCAAGAAACAAGACATTGAGTAGAAGGGTTAGGTTGAGGTTGAGCAGGAAACTTACCTTTTTCTTGAGTGCGTAATGAAGCTGTCAATGTGGACAAGGTGTTTTTGATCTCATTGATGTCCTGTGAAGTTTGGTTATTCACCTTTGCTTGTGTTTGCATGAATGCTTGCAATGTCTCTTCCAAGGTTTGTACACGTGAAGGTTGATAGGAAAAAGTGTTGCCCGACTTTTGAGATTGTGGTACCTGAACATGATTATTATTCCGCCAACTGAAGTTGGGATGATTTCTCCATTCAGGGTTACACGTTTCAGAGTAAGAAGAAGCAAAAGGCTTTTTAAATGGGTTTATGGAATTTACTTGATCATGCAACGCTTCTTTAAGAATGGGAATGTTTGGACATTCAGAAGTGGGGTGTCCCATGATTTCACAAATTCCACAACTTTCTTCATTTTTAACCGTTTTGACTTCTTTTACTTCTCTAAGTTCCATGGCTTCAATCTTTCTAGCCAAATTAGCTACTTTAGCTTTTATCTCATCTTCTTGACTAAAATGATATTTACCTCTGTTAGAAACAAGATTAGATCTATTGGAACTTTCAGAGGAATTATCTGTGTGCCAGGCTTGAGAGTTATCTGCCAAATGGTCTAGGTAGTCAAAGGCTTCTTCAGGTTCTTTTTCTAGAAACTCACCGTTACACATTGTTTCAACAAATTGTTTAGTTTCGGGAGTTAAACTTTCATAAAAGAAACTAATAAGACGCCATTTTTCAAAACCATGATATGGACAAGAACTTAACAAATCTTTAAAACGCTCCCAGCACTGAAAAAATGCTTCATTTTGATTTTGATTGAAATTTTGAATCTGTCTTTTCAAAGCAGTAGTTTTATGTGCTGGGAAAAATTTCTTTAGAAACTCAGTTTGTAATTCTTGCCATGTGCCAATTGACCTTGGTTTTAAATTATGAAGCCAAATTTTTGCTTTATCTTTTAAAGAAAAAGGAAATAATTTTAGCTTGACAATTTCATTTGTGCATTGTTGGTCATTAAAGGTGACACATACATCTTCGAAGTCTTTTAGAAACGAGTAAGCACTTTCCGATTCTAACCCATGGAAATTTGGAAGCAAAGCTATCATACCTGGTTTAAAACGAAAGTTGTTTGCATTGAGAGGAAAAATAAAACAAGAGGGTGATGAGCTTCGAGTTGGTTGCAAGTAGTCACGCATGGTGCGTACTTGTCTGTTCTCATCTTCAGCATGAACACTTTCATTGTCAGCCATGGTAGGAGTTGTATTAGAAAGATTACCTGAAAAAGTTTCACAATAAAATCTAACTAAATGCCGAGATCTAAAATCACATCGCCAAACAAGCATAAAACAAAGTTAATATACAGATTAGGCGGTATAACCAGCCAATAAAAATAAATATACTTATAAACTTATATACTTAGTATTGCCTCCCCGGCAACGGCGCCAAAAACTTGATGGAGACTCAATTAAGAGTTATAAACCCAAGTGCAGGTTATGTTCAAGTAATAAATTCTCGGGTGTCCGAGGTCGAACCACAGGGAAGCGTATTAGTAAGTATAAGTTTATAAATATATAAGAAAAAGAAAGTAAAAAAGATATTAGGGAATCAACAACAAAACAAAATAAACAAGATATTAGAGAACAAAATAAATAAAATAACATAAAAGAAATTAAACAAAATATAAAAGACAATAAGAAAAGATGTTGAGGTTAGAGAATCCACTCTTGGTGTTATGCTAAGATTAATCTTGTTTTATTACACAATTGAAATTCACACATAAAGGAGATTCCAATCGGAAGGTTTAGCAATTCAGTCCAAATTGTCCAACGTCCATAGCACATGATATTATGTTCATTTGGTGTCCTCAAAACTCACAAAAAGAGTCCAAGCATTCCTTATGCCAAGGTATATGCCTACAACAAATCAAGGTTATGAAACCAAGCATTTACTGTGCCATTTTCATTGTCAATAATGAATCAAGATCCCTACTTTGCAAGTATGATTTTAAACCAAAAGAAAATATTATCTATACTAGTGTTTATAAATGATAATTCATTTTAGCTCATGTTTAAGAGACTAACCTTAGCATTTACCAAAAGCTTCACTTCATCACCTCAACGATATGATTAGCAACACATACTAGATATGAATAAAATGAAAAGAAATGTAAGAAACATAAGTAAATAAAGAAAAAGAAAACTAGAGAAAGGAAAGAAGAAGAAAACTTAGAGAATTTTATTATAATGGCTAATATCCTACCAATGTATCAATGTATCCCAATACTCATCCAAGGCCCTCTATTTATACACATTTTGGAGAGCTAAATGACAAGAGACAAGCTTTATAAATTTCAAAGGTAGGTATAATAGGTGGGTGCATTTTTCTAACAATTTTCATCATATTGTATGACAATTCTGATCAGCCAGCTTGATGGTCGATTTTGTCAATGTTGGAGGCTCGATCTGATACAATGGTATTCTAGAAAAATATACCCCTATCCGTTACGGATCCATAGCCGTTGGAATCAGATCATTTGCTCATGTGGATCGGAAGATATGGTCAAAATACCAAAATAGGTCAGCACAGACGTCATTGCACATCAGCCAACTTGCTGGTCGATTTCACTAGGGAAAACGACTCCGTTTCAAGAAGTGTAAAACATGAAAAAGATAGATATGCCTCTTAACTTTGCACTGTAAAACATTCAGCCTTATTGCTTCAGTGAAACTCCAGATATAGCTGATATGGAAAAAGGTGTCGGAACTGGAACTGAACTGGATTTGCCCTTAATTGTTGATTTAACCTAGTAATCTGAAATCACTCAAAGAAACTCGTGAAAAACACCAAATTACATAAAAATATAAAATATCATAAACACAATTAGACTAAGCAATAATAACTCGTATTTGACACAAAACAATAATAAAACATAACTAAAAACTATATAATTATACGAGTTATCATGTACCCCAATTCTATCTCTAACTGCTGTCGGCTGATGTGCAGCAGTAGGTTAGGTCCTTTCTCTTTGACCCACTGACAACTGACTAGTAACTGCCTTGTTCTCCAGCTTGGGACAATCCCGTTTCATGTGTCCCGGTTCTTTGCAGTAAAAACACACACCCTGTAGTCTCCAACATTCACCAGGGTGATTCCTCCCACAATGGGGGCACTGAGGATAAGTCAATGTACGAGGTCTTCCTGACCTCCCAGGTGGCAATCTAGTCTGCTGTTGAGGTCCAATGATAAGTGTGCTAGAAGAACCACTAATAGACTTTCTGTCTAATCCCTCCTGAAATCTCAAGGATTTGGAACCACTGACACTGCTTTCTACATAACTTTTCTTAGGCCTCACGTCCTCACTGGAGAACTGCCCTTTTCTTTTTCTGAACATCTCTTCTCTATCTTTCATTTCTTTCAAATTCTGTTCAGCTTTAATTGCCATGTTGACCCATTTATTAAAGTCATCTGTATCCAGGGTCGTCAATCTATCTCGAATACTAACATGTAGCCCATCTTGGAATTTCTTGCATCTGTCAGCATCGTTGGCTACTATCGATGGAGCAAATTCTGATAGTTCACTGAATTTTTGCTCATACTCTGCTACTGACATACCACCCTGTTTTAATTTCATAAAACTCAGTCCATTTCTTTTCCCGCAAGGCCCGAGAATAGTATTTTTCTTCAAACTCTCTTCGAAAATCTGCCCAGGTTATGGCAGGACGTCCAGCATACCTTTGCACAGTAGTTTTCCACCATGTGTGTGCATGATCCTCCAAAAATTGCACTGCACATGGTAACCTCATAGGCTCGGGAATCTGAAGAGTAATGGAAGTAGTCTCAAATTTTTGTAGCCATGACCAGACTAAATCTGATTCCAAAGACCCCGTGAAAATCTTGCAACCCATATTCTTCAAATCTTTACAGTAATCAACTATCCCCTTTTCAGCAAGGGTAGTCAAAGCGGGAATTACTCTTGCCAAGGCTGCAACTGCCTCAGCTAAATTACGATCAGCTGCTGGAGGTGCTGCTGAGGGTGCAGCAACAGAAGATGAACCAGCAGCTGAAGCTTGTTCTCCAATTTGCTCATCAATATTCACATTTCTATTCCTATCCCTATTTTGGGGTAGGGGATTGATTCTAGGCCTTCCTCTTCGACGTGGTGGCATCGTGTCTGATTTTCTGCACAGGTGACAATATTTTAATACTTCAACAAACAGTTTCTAAATCTACAGGACCTATAACCTTGCTCTGATACCAAATTGTAACACCCTGTCCGGATAATCTACCTAAAATCCGGCAGAGTTTTCTTTCTATCTCAACTAAAACCCTCCTGCAAATAACACTCAATTCATATCCTCAACCAGCAATATTTCTCAATATTATTACCACATATATCCACGCATATTCAAAAATTATCCATGATCAATTTATGCTCAAATCAAAACATATTGATCTATTGTCTCATATCTTCAAATATATACAATATATCCAGAGATAAACCTATCTCAGCAAGGTTTACTAGATAAAAACATCAAAAGACAAAGACTTCAAGAAATTTTTCATATGATGCCCACCACGTCAAAATACTATTTGAAGCTGAGAATAGAGGAAGGTTGCAATCCCGGCACCTAACTGTCACCTGAAAATGAGAATATGAAAGGGTGAGATATATGAATATCTCAGTGAGTAGACAACTTTTAAAACATTTGAAAATTATGATTATAATCCTTTAAAACATAATTGATGTTTTCAAAATAAATATTAGTAAAACCATAATGAATAATTCGAAGATGTAGCAAAGTTTTCAAATATATATCAGTATTATAATACCAAATCAATGTATAAAATCTGTAAAGTAAATCAAGTTTCGTATAATTGGGCTCCAACTTTCTGTCATGTACAAGAGTACATCCATGAAATAACCAGGCAATATCCATGTAGGCATACTAGTAGCCGGCCCCAAAGGCCAATACCACCATAGGAAGCCCCAAAGGCATATGTGTCACTATGATGTTCCCCCAAAAGGCAAACATAACGGGATAGGGACTCTGGAGGTAGCTCCCACCACAAAGGCGTAGCACGCAGCTCCCATACCCAGTCTAATATCACGGAATGGGGACTCTGGAGGTGGCTCCCGCCACAAAGGCATAGCATGCAGCTCCCATATTCCGGTCTAATATCACGAAATGGGGACTCTGGAGGTGGCTCCCGCCATAAAGGCGTAGCACGCAGCTCCCGTATTCCGGTTAAGGAAATAATCTCATACATTAAGTCAGGTGGAGCGAAAACCATGTACGTCAAATTCTATATAAAATCATATTTCATAAATCAACCAACTTACTCGATATAATATTTCTTGAAATAAAAATACTTTAATAACAAATCAATTCATATGATTAAATATCGTATATACCTTTAATATGTAAAAAAAAAAAAATATTATGCTAAAAATATATATAATTATAATTAAAGAAATTTCAAATAACTATAGTTGTCGTCTACTCACAATCCTTGAGACGATCTCACTGTACACCTCGACCTGAAACTTCGACATCCATAGGTAACGTCGGATCTAAGTGGCCTAGAGATTAACGATAATTAGTATCTATACATACTCAAAGAATTACACAATTATGAATGCAACTTAAATCTCATAATCTTCCCTCAAGGTCAATACTAATTTCTCATACTCAAAACAACATATCCCAAAATTTTAATATCATTTCCATAATCATTTTATCCAAAATTCAACTCCATATTCATGTCCTTATCAAATTCCTTTCTAGTACTCCATGCCTTAGAGATTTTCATAATCCATAACCATCAATAGTACTATATTTCTCTTAAGTAATAAATTCCTTAATATCAAGTTTGATTAGAAAATCATAACTTGATTTTGGCACCAATAAGTCTAATTTATGGAGAAAATAACTAACTTAGACAATTAGAACAAAATCTTGGTCAAATTTGATAAATCCCGAAACTATGCTGAAACAGGGGTCACACTGAACAGCGAACTTCACCGAATTTTATCTTTTTAACCGCTTATCGGTTTTGGGTGATTCAAAAAACCAAAATTCTCGTATTGAAGTCTAGTTTCTAGGAAAAATATCAAAAAAATATAAACCCAGATGTGCCGAACCCAGAAAATCCGAACAGAAAGCATGCTCAAATTCCCCTGTTTTGCTTTTTCTTCCCATTTTCTTGTTCATGCTTTCAAATCCTTTTAATTCTTACCAAGTTGAGTAAAATTCATACTTAATAGATAGATTTCAGACCTTAACATGTTTATGGAGCTAAGATCTTAGCATGCTCAAGTAGAATATCTAAAGAAAATGAAGAATTTATCAAGAAACTAACCTTGGATGTAATTGTTGTTGAGATTATGGTGGAATACTTGAAGAGAAATGTTGGAGCAAATGAAGAGAATTTGAGAGGGGTGGGTGCCGGCTAGCTCATTTAGAATGAAGAAAATTTTCTAGAAATTTCAAGATGACTAAAAGATATTTTTTAACTTTTGGTATAATTGCACATTGGTCCCTCAACTTTTTATAAATAACCATTAAGCACCTAAACTTTTTAATATGTTCAATTTGATCCTTTCTTCTTTTATTTCTTTCACTTATAACTTCTTACAAATTTCCAAGTTTGTCCTTAAAAATTTTCGGGATTTAACTTTAAAGAAAAAATGTAACATCGGTTGTTACAAAGCATCTAGCTTGTGCACATATTGTCATAAATTGGGTCATTCAATCCAATCTTGTCCTTTGAAGGTTGTCATATAGAAGTAAGCTCACTAGGAGTGTGTGGATTCCTAAAGAAGTTAGCACATCTCAAGATGAGATTACTAAAATGAAGTGGATCCCTAAAGGCACAAGAATTGTGAACACTAATGCTCAAGGACCCAAGAAAATTTGGATACCCAAAACCAAAACTTGACTTTGTATTTGTAGGTGGATGAACATTGTTTCAAGGTAAATTCAACAAAAGGAAATCCCTGGTACCTTGATAGTGGATGCTCAAGACACATGACTGGAGACAAAAGTCAATTCTTGGATTTAAATCCCAAAGGTGGTGGAGATGTTATCTTTGGAGACAATTCTAAAGGAAAAATTGAAGGCATTGGCCCTATTGGTAACAACTCTTCAACTAATATTGAAAATATTCTCTTTGTTAAAGGTCTTAAGCATAATTTACTTAGTATTAGTCAATTGTGTGACAAAGTTTTAAGAGTCATAGTTGAGTCTATGGGTTGTCAAGTGATAAACATAAAGACAAATGAACTTGTTTTTATTGGTCATAGACAAGGAAATATTTATGTAGTTTATTTGAATGACTTGTCTTCACAAAATGTTTGGCTTATGGCTAAAGATGAAAATGACTCTTGGATTTGGCATAGAAGACCAGGTCATCCTAGTATGCATGAAAATGGTATTAGTCATAACTTTTCGGCACCTAGAACTCCTCAACAAAATGGAGTAGTAGAAAGGAAAAATAAAACCTTAGAGGAAATGGCTAGGACCATGCTTTTTGAAAATAACATACTAAGATATCTTTGGGCGGAAGCCATTAATACTTCTTGTTATATCATAAATAAAGCTATGATTAGGCCATTTTTGAAGAAAACACCATATGAGTTTTTTAAAGGTAGAAGGCCTAACATAAGCTACTTCTATCTTTTTGGTTGCAAATGTTTTATTTTAAATAATGGAAAGGATAACCTTGGCAAATTTGATGCAAAAAGTGATGAAACTATTTTTTTGGTTATTCCATGAGTTCCAAAGCTTTTAGAGTCTTTAATAAGAGAACTCTAGTTGTAGAAAAATCTATTCATGTTATATTTGATGAAACTAATTCACCTTCGAGAAAGGTATCTTTTGATGATGATGATGTAGGCATATTTCAAGAAAATATAGATGATACATCATTATCCAAGGAACAAAATCAAGTGGAAGTGGGTCAAGAACTTACAAAAGAAGATGACTTTCTTGAACCTATACAAGTTGAAAAGGAGGCAAGTCATCTAAGAGAATTTGGCTATGTCAAAGATGGTGAAATCTTTGGTGATCCAACTCAATGGGTAATTACTATATCTTCTCTTAGAAATACTTGTAATTATGTTGCTTTTCTTTCTCAAATTGAACCTAAGAACATTGATGAAGCCTTAGGAGATGATAATTGGATTATGGCTATGCAAGAAGAGTTAAATCAATTTGAAAGAAGCAAAGTTTGGAACTTAGTGAAAAGATCTAGTAATTATCCAACTATAGGTACCAAATGGGTCTTTAGATACACTTGATGAAAATGGAAATATTGTTAGAAACAAGGCTAGGTTAGTTGCTCAAGGATATAGTCAAGAAAAAGGAATTGATTATGATGAAACCTATGCCCCGGTAGCTAGATTAGAAGCTATTAGATGCTTTTAGGTTTTGCTTGTTTTAAAGATTTCAAACTTTTTCAAATGGATGTTAAAAGTTCTTTTCTTAATGGCTTTATTGATGAAGAAGTATATGTTGAACAACCTCCCAGTTTTGAGAATCCTCATTTTCATAATCATGTCTTTAAATTATCAAAAGCTTTGTATGGTTTGAAACAAGCTCCTAGAGCTTGGTATGAGAGACATTCAAAATTTTTGATTGAAAAAGGTTTTAATAGAGGTAAAGTTGACACTACCCTTTTTATCAAGGTTCAAGGTAAAGACATTCTAATAATTCAAGTTTATGTTGATGATATCATATTTGGTTCCACTAATGAATCTCTTTGTCAAGAATTTTCTAAGCTTATGCAAGTTGAATTTGAGATGAGCATGATGGGGGAGCTTACTTTCTTTTTGGGATTACAAGTTAAGCAAACTAAAGATAGCATCTTCATCAGTCAAGCAAAATACATAAGGGACTTGCTCAAGAGGTTTGGCATGGATGGCTCAAAACCCTACTCAACATCCATGAGCACTTCAACTAAGCTTGAGAAGGATGAATAAGGAAAATGTGTTGACATTAAACTCTATAGGTCTATGATTGGCTCATTGCTTTATCTTACCGCAAGTAGACCCGATATTATGTTTAGTGTATGCTTATGTGCTAGATTTCAATCATCACCTAGAGAGTCATATTTACTTGCCGTTAAGCGAATATTTTGTTACCTTAAGGACACACCTAGTCTAGGCTTATGGTACCCAAAAGGATCCTATTTTGTTTTGCATGCTTATTCGGATGTGGATTTTGGTGGTTCTAAAATTGATAGAAAAAGCACTTCCGGTACTTGTCAATTTCTTGGGAATATGCTCATATCATGGTTCTCCAAGAAACAAAATAGTGTTTCTTTATCTACAACCGAGGCGAAATATGTATCCGCAGGTAGTTGTGCTCAAATCTTGTGGATCAAACAACAAATGGAGGATTTTGGACTTACCATGGATCACATTCCTATTAAATGTGATAATACTAGTGCTATTAGTCTCACTAAAAATCCCATTCAACATTCAAGGACTAAACATATAGAGATAAGACACCATTTCATTAGAGATCATGTTCAAAAAGGTGATATTGTACTTGAATTTGTTGATACCTTGCATGAATTAGCGGATATATTCACCAAGCCACTTGATAGAGATAGATTTTGCACTATTAGAGGTGAACTTGGATTAATGAATGCACCTTGATTATATTCAATGTTTTGTTCTTAATTGGTATAAGCATGTTTAATGATATTGATTTTGTTTATAAACTTGTCTCAATGATGTTTGAACATTGAATGCATTGTTTGATATTTCAAAGTTTGTTTTATTGTTGGAAATGATACACATGTTGGACTTTAACTAGTGCTTGTGTGTTATATGTGTATTTGATGAGTATGTTTGATTGGTTCATTCATTTTAGACACTTTTAGATGCATTTAGAATTATAAAATTGCATAAATAATGTTGAAATTTTGAAAATTACAAGTTTTGAAATGAAAAATCAGAAGTTTTCAAAGGTGTTTTTGACTGCAAATGCATATGGACTCGATCCCATATGAATGAAATGGATCCCTCTTCCCAAAATTGCAAAATTCAAAGCCCAAACCCAGTTCTTTTAAGGTTGGGATCGATCCCATTTAAATGAGGGATCGGTCCCATTTGAACGAGGGATCGATCCCATAAGGAAGGGATCGATCCCCCTCTGCTTGGTCACGTATAACGCGCGCGACCAGCCCCTGCCTTGGCCATTTTCTTCCTTGCTTCTTCTCTCTCTCGCACCTCTCACCACCCACACCATCAAAATCTTCAACTCATTCATTTTTCTTCATTTTTGCTTCAATCAAACAAACCAATACTATCAAATTTCATCTTCTCGTCATCTTTCTCCTAATTTCAATGACCAAATCACCAAATTCCTCTCAAATTTCAAAAACCCCCTTTCAAACCCTAACCCATTTTTTTTCAAACCCCAACCGAAAATCCCTCATCCATTCACATTTTCTTAATTTTTCTACACAAATTCATCTTATTTTTCACTTCTCTACAAAATTTCATCCAAAACCTAACTCAAAACCACCTCTAAAACCCACCACCCACAAAGTGTTTAACAAAAAGCCTCACCCAAAAATCTTACACCACCCAAATTTGGCCCTCTCCAAGAAAACCCATTCAAATCCGTTGTTTTGGAGTTCGGTCACCTCAAAACACCTCTTTTTATCATTTGGCATGAATTCCTTTCAACCATTTTGTCCAAAATACACCCAAATTCGACACCCGCCAAGTGTTTGACAAAAGTCATCAACCACTGTCCACTCTTCAAATGGCTCCCAAAACAAAAACCACCGCTAAATGCAAATCAACTATCGGGGCATCCTCCTCTTCCAAGAGAGTAGCACCATCCGAGCCACAAGCTTTTGACTCGTGCTTTCCAACTCTTGGGCTCGAACAAAATTCTATGCTTCGATCGCTAAAGTGCCAGTTAAAAAGACTCGTGTGATTGATGTGAACTTCCTCCGGGTGTTCGACTTCCATTATCTCACACATCTTGAGACGTTCGGATGGTTGCCATTCATTTCCCTAAACTATCCCGTGCATGAGAACCTCGTCCGCTTATTCTTTAGCAATGCCACGTTCAACCGTGAGGACAATGACATCGACGATGGGATTGTACGTGAGATCAAGACCTATCTAATGGGTCGAGAAATAATCGTTACACAAGAATCTTTGGCACAGGTGCTTGAAATTTCGAACGAGGGAGGAACCCATGAGGAAGGTTTATTTTTCGATGATGTGCGCACACTAAAAAAGGTTGCCTCACTATGTGCCATTGCATGACCGGCTACTACATATTATCATCTCGCATGTCTTTCGGCCATTCAGCACCAAGTACTTCATCCTCCACAATACTGACTATTGGTGGCTCCACATGTTCCGTTCTAATCAACAGCCCAACCTTGCACATTTTATTTTCATTGATCTCTTCCGCGTCATCAGAGGCTCGGAACGCACATTAGTCTTTGGTATAGTCTTAAGCTATTACATCAAAGCGATTAGGATCAATGTCTCTTGTGATCCGGGAGTCTCGCACTCCAAAAGCACCATGATTGGTGTAGACACCTAATTTTGTCCGGACCCCTAAATCAGGTAAAATTTTCTTCCTTGTGATGTTTTAGAATGCAAAAAAGCTCTTCTCATCCTGCAGGTGGTACTCCAAGACTTAGTTTAAGAAAGCAAGCATGAAAAGTCAATTTGGAAAAAGTCAACCTCAAAAAACTCAACCTCAAAAAAGTTAACTCTAAAAAGTCAACCCTCGTTCAAAATCAAGATCCAAGGTTTAATTGAATAATGGTAAAAGAATTTTGATAATTCGAGGTCTACAACGAGAGATATGGAGTCCAGAATATGGGTTACGGAGATTCAGTGAAAAGGAAACCTTAATTGGGTAAATTTGGTGAAAAGTGCTTAAACGATCAAATTGGTCGAAATTGGAGGTTTCGAATGGAATATAATCAATGACTACGGGTATTGGAGGGGCCATTTGGAAGCAAAACCAAAGGAAGAGTCAATTCGAAAGAAAACAGAAAATTAGGGTTTTTGGTGAATTTTGGCGAAATTGGGGAAATTGCAGAAATGGCTCAATTCGATAAAATTAAAGCCCCTAATTGATGAAGAGTGGGTAAATGAAGATATCCCAAGGCTTAGTTTGAAGTAATTCAGAGAAAAGAGCCGATTGGAGGAAAAACGAAAAAACGAAGAAATTCTCGATATTAGAAAAAGGAAAAATCGAAGGGGAACTTGATCGTAAAAATTGGGCGTTTTTGGACCAACTCCAATTCAATTTATATCAAAGGCATAGAAAAAGAAAATCTGGAAATCAGACTTGTTTTGAGTAAAATCGAGGCTTCGGAGGTTAGAGGGCAAACTTGGAAAATCCAAGAAAAATATCAAATGAGCTCATAAAATTACCAAACGTTCCAGATCTCAATCTTATGTCATTTGGAATAGATCGGCAAAGAAAAATCCAGAATTAGAGCTCGTTTGCAAAATGGCAAATTTCGGGCCCACTAAGTTGAAATTCCAGAAGATAAATCTCGAAAAAATAGCAAATGAGTTCAAAAAATTGTGAAAACTTCTATATCTCAATTTAAAATTATTTTTAAGAGATTGGAGAAGAAAAATCCATAATTGGAGCTCGTTTGCAAAATGGCAAATTTTTGTCCCACAAAGCTGAAATTCCAGAAGATAAATTCGGGAAAAATAGCAAATGAGCTCAAAAAATTATGAAAACTTTCAGATCTCAATTTTATATTATTTGGAAGAGATTGGAAAATAAAAATATGGAATCAGAGCTCATTTGAAAAGTGGCAAAAGTTCGGGTGCACTCAGGGAAATTTTGGAAGATAAATCCGGGAAAAATAGCAAATAGGCTCAGAAAATTATGAAAACTTCCAGAACTCAATTTTATATTATTTAGGAAGTATTGAAAAAAGAAAATTCGGATTTGGAGTCCATTTGCTATTTAATCAAGTTTGGGGGGCTAAAGAGCAATTTTATCGAAGAAATTGACGAGGGCCTTTTTTGCAGTTTAAAAAAATAGAGAGAGGGCTGGAATGTGAAGGGACATTCGGCCAAGCCCAAGGGGAGGATAAGTTTTGCTGAGCTTCTTTCATCCAAAGGCTAAAATTGGATAGTAAGGTGGTTATTTTTTTATCAAGCCTTTGTGATTTTGCCACATGGTCCAATGAATGAAGAGGAAAGATGTCAACATTATGGTTACATATTTTTGAATAGTTGTATTTTGTTAGGGGCTGATCACTTAATCTAAGGGTGGTAATTTTACATTTTTAGCATCTTGGATTAGTGGCCTTTGGATAAAATTGGCTAGGGAAAAAAATGACAACATCTTAACACCATTTAGTGACCATTCAGCTACCATATAGGGGGGTTTTCATTTTGCTGGGGGTTCTTTTGGCTGATAAATTTTCAATTGAGAGCAAAGAGCTAAGTGTTGAAAAGCAAAGAAAGTTGAGAAGAGAAGAAAAACTTGAAAAATAGCTTTTGAAGGTAGCCTAAAGGCACCTAACTCTTGCATTTTATTTCCTTTTCCATGCTTAATTTGCGGATTTTCCTTAAGATTTTGTGATTTCTTGTTATTTTTGGTTATGAAATAAAGGTTTTGAAACTTCTTTTCAAGGCTCCTTTCTTAGGTTTTCATGAAAAAATCAAAGAAAAAACATTTTTTTTTGCCCATTTTCATGTTGGCCGAATACTACCTTCCTTGTGCATGTCTTGTGTTTAATCTATTTTTCATGTAGGTTGTGATATATTGGCTTGTTTTGATATTCTAGTTTTTTAAAATAATCAAGATATGGAGCTTGTTTTTAACCTTCTTTACTTATTTATTCTTATTTTGTTGATTTTATCATTTATTTTCATGTTTACTTACTTTGTTTGCTATTTTTAAATTTTTGTTTTCACCATGTTAAGTTGTTCATGCTTTGTGTTATTGCCATACTATGTGTTTGTGAATTTGCCTAGCTACATCTTTGCATTTGCATCATGTTTGTTTGGTCTAACATGTTTCCTTTTAAGTCTTGTATATGCTATGCCATGCGTTTGTGTTATTGCCATGCTAGAATTTCACATGTTCCTTAAGTGTCCATTCGGCTACCACCATGTTTTTCTGCCTTGTATGTGCAATTTTATCTAGTTTAGTTGACATGCTTTCATCTTTATGCCATGATATTGTGTATTTGATTTACTATGCCATGTGTTTGTGTTATTGCCTTGCTACATTTCCTTACATATTTTCATGTCCATTAGGTCTAGTTCATCTTTGTATGCCATACACATTTCAATGCTATTTAGGTCTTAGATCATATTGGTATTGCCATGCATTTTCATGCTCATTAGGTCTAGGTCAAATTTGCATTTCCATGCATTTCATGCATATTAGGTCTAGGTTGCATTTATTGCCATGCAATTTCTTGTTAGGCATTTTCTATTAGGTCATCTTTTATGCCATGCATTTTCTATGTCATTTAGGCCTTAGATCATGCATTTCATACATTTAACATGTTGGTTGTTCATGCATTTCGTATCATACCACTTGATTTTTTACTGAAGCCGATCAATGGTTCAAAGCCAAGCTCACATGAGCATGCTTGTGGAAAATTAAGAAGTTGTCAAGTTAGATTTTCTACCTTTGTGATTTTTTTTTTCATTAGGCACTCCTTGTCCATATTTTTAGAAATTTTTACTACTATTTTTAGGTCCTTAGAGGAGTCTCCAATATTTTTATTCTGATTTTTGAATGATTTTATCAAAGGTTTAAAAATGTTTTTTGGCTAAAAAGTTTTTCACCCAGTGTTCTAACTTTCGTGATTTGCTGGTAGGTCATCCTTAGTCTAAAAATTAAGCCAAATTTTCCCATAGAGTTTGACGTGTTCTGAGTCTTCCATAATTTTTTCAGATTTTTTTTGAAATGTATAAATAGGTTAAAAAAATCATGTTTTAAAACTGGATAGAAAAGTCAGATTTGATTTCAAGAAGAAAATAATTTTCTATTTTGGCTAAGGGATTAAGAGAGGGTTGATTTAGAACCTTAGCTATTGTCCTAGGTTGATTTCTAAGTCATTTTAATCTTAAAAAAATGATTTTATAAAGGTCGGGTCAAGGGTGGTCAAGTCTTGGTTTTCAAAGTTAGGAAAACAGAGCCATTTTCAAGAGGGTTTCGGCCATGGTGTTATTTTTCATTCAAAATTTTCAAAATTGTTTTCAAATTAATCACAAAGTGTTTTTGATTTAGAAAATTTAATTTGATGTCTTTTCTTAAGGTAGTCGGATATCTTTTTAGATATACGGATTTCCTTATTTAAAGGAAAAAATGCACTTTCATACATTGCATTTTCCATGTTCATGCATATTGTATAATATATGATTTTTGCTATGAATATTTCTATGGCTAGGTTATTGGTTTGATTTATATTTCATGATGTTATATTGTTTGTTATATGGTTGTGAATATTCTATGTTATCCTATGCTTTTTGCTTAGTCATTTATTTTTGTCCCATTATTTAGGATTTATTATGTTCATGCATTGTTTTTTATTTTCATGCATATTTCATGATAATATTATTTTATGATTCATATCATTTCATGTTATTAATTATATTGCTATGTCATTTAAATTATGCCATGTCATTTATATTATATTATGTCACTTAGAATATGCCATGTTACTTAGATTATATCATGTCATTTAGAATATACTATGTTACTTAGAATATACCATGTCATTTATATTATGTCATTAGAATATACTATGTTACTTAGGTTATATTTTGTCATCTAGATTATACTATGTCATCTTTAGTAGGTCACACATGTTCATATTCATTTTTCTAAAATGTCTTTGAAAAAAGATAATGATTTTAAATAAAATAAAGTTATTCCCCAGTTAAAACAATTCATGAGTTTTCTTCAGGGTTTCTATGGAGGATATCATCAATTATCATTAATAATGGAATATCTTTTTTTCAAAATGAGAATGATTCGGAAAATTTTCAAATAAATAAAAATTTCTATATTTTGTCGCGCTTGTCGGGGAATATAGAAAAATTTTGAATTAATAAATTCCGGATCTTTTTCAATTAAAAAATGGAATTATTTTTTTTTAAATTGGGAATTATTTTGAAATGCCAAATCAAAAACTGACTTTTTACCGAGATTTGAGATAACACATGATTAATAAGGTACCGTTTTATACGGGCGTTGTGGGGGTGCTAATCTTTCCCCGCACTTAACTGACTCTCGAACCTGCCTCTTTGATTTCTCTGGTTTAAAACGCAGACTTTAAAATTGATTTTTAAAAAAATGTTTTAATTAATTTTAAAATGTTTTTACAAAATCGGTTTTAATAGATAGCCGATCACACCTAGAAAAAAAGATTGGTGGCGACTCTATTTTTTTTAAGGTCATTTTCAAACCCTAATTTTATTTCAAGGGGAATTAAGTCGTCTTTTTCTTTGTTTTCCCAATGTCACACTTAACGAGTAAAATGTCTCACGACAAGACTTGTTATTTTTTAGGTTGCGACAGCTTGGCGACTCCACTGGGGATATTTAGAGAGTCAGGCCTAGAATTAGTCGTGTGTTATCAAAAGTCTCAGTTTGTCGATTTTTACTTGGTATTTAATTTTAATTCCCATATTTTTTTTAAATAAAAAAGAGAATTTTCAAAATAAAAAAATGTTTTTAAATATGTTCATATTCATTCACATGCATTTTATTATTGTTTTCTAGTTATTTAATGTTGTATATTACTATTGCATTCTTATTTGTTAATGCGTTACATTATTCTTGATCTTTGTTCAATAAATTGTCGGCGTATCTAGGATAAAGGTTGTAGAATAGATGGTGAAAGGTTTGTTTGTTCCTCCTCACATACGACACTTGCATTTGCATAACATGAGCTCTCTACCCGATTTTCGTCCCTTTAAGTGGAAGTAAAGTACCTACGCTTCGTATGGCTATAGCCTCCGCATAAGCTAGCGAAACACTTTCGGAGTATTAGATTACCTACGCTTCGTGTGGCAATAGCCTCCACATAAGTCGGGGAAATGAACTCTAACGAATTGAACCCCCTTTTATCGGGGTGCCTTACTAACCTTCACCGGCGATAGAGATGAACAATTTAGGGCCTTTAGAACTGATTCACCCTCATATAGTGAACCTAGTCGAAGCCATGCCGGATTTTCGTTAGATGCAATTAAGCTAGGAGCACATGGAGGAACACTTCTGATCTTTTGCTATTTATTTTACAGTTCACATAAACCTCGTACACCGGGCAAGGATGAACGTACATCGCCGTAGTAAATTTTAAATTCTCGCCCCAAAAGGCACCGTGATGCCTAAACAAGTGGATATTATTGGGCCACACATTCATTAATTTTCTTACTTTGCATTGATTATTCCACTCTTTTATTGCTTTACTATTTTTTTTTTCTATGTAATAATGCTGGAAAGTAGTATCTTTTGATCATTTTAAAAATAAAAAAAAAAATCTTTACAGGAATTTGAAAAAAGAGAAAAGATGATAGAAAAAATATTTTCTCTTTGAAAAGTGAAAAAATGAGAACAAAAATGAGGAGAAAATGATGAAAAAATTCTTTTGTAGTGTAGTAGTGATGTGAAAATAATAAAAATCTCCTTTTAGTTTTAGACTTTTGAGAAAAATGAGAAAATAAAAAAAAATGTCAAAAAAAGTAGTTGTCAAATTCAAGAAAAATAGAAAGAAGAAAAAAAATGATGTTAGGATCTTCTTTTCCTTGATCTTTTCATTTGTATTTTTGCATAACATGGAAGCAGTTGTAAATATGAAAATCCATCCCCTCAAACATCTTCGCATCTTGTATATTTAATGTATTAATCATCATCACATTCATGCATATGTGAATAGAGCATGTATATTTATTTGCATTTTATATCTTGTAACAATAATGCTAATTTCATTTGCATGAAAGGGGTTCGAGATATGAGGAATGAATCGGAGGAACGATTGGGTGTTTTGGAGTGCAATCAGGAAGAATTCGGGCATGATATCCGAGAGGTAAAAAAGCAGCTCTCTAAGTTGATGAAAATGGTTGAAGACCTTTACAAAGCCAAAGGGGAATCCTCTCAAAGGTCTTCATCGCCTTCAGTGCAACCAAGCCTTGAGAAACAATCGAGCCCAGATCGAAGGATCTCCGTTGAATCCTGTATTGGTCAACGCCATCCACGTAAGGAGTTAAACCTGGATGAAGTTGTGGACAGTATCATATGAATGGTCGAATTCGAAGACTCACAGTTCAAGGCAGGATCTACGAAATCCACCTGACCCTTGCTAACTGTTCCAAATTTGAACTCGTGCCTTTGTTCCGCTGACATCCAACCTTATTCTAAGACAACAAACGAGAGGCCTTTGGGTCCATTCCTACCACCACAAATTGGCTCAAATTCATACCCGTGCCCTCGTCTTACTAACTTTCAATCATCCCATCAGGTACATGGGATAGAAACCTCGAGCTTTGTGCAACCTTCAAGGACCCAATATCCAAATCCACACCATCACCCTGTTATCGTTCGACCACCTTTTCGTCCAACCTTTCCAGTTCAAACCTTCGCATCGACACCAAATTTCCCAACTCCTAGGCCATGTGCGACTAAGAAACAACCCAAGGACAAAACCCAAAGGCATTTTGATCCCATTCCAATCAACTACAAGAGCTTTTCCCTATGTTGATCCGAAATCATTTGGTTGCCTATGTGCCATTGAAACCCCTGTCACCACCATATCCCAAGTGGTATAACCCGAATGTAAGATGTGATTATCACTGTGGAACTGTTGGGCATAGCATTGAGCATTGCATTGCACTCAAGAACAAAGTACAATCTCTTATAGATGCCAAGTGGTTGGATCCAATGACATTGATTGATAGAGGACTAGGAAAGGGTAATTAGGATTTAGAGATTTACGAAAATGATGTAAAAGGACTTCGGTCTGATATGATGTAGTAGGATTTCGCTTGTTCAGTAGCCGGCTCTTATAGCCTTAGGATGCTAGGAAAAATAAAGTGCTTGGAAAGAAGTTATAATCACTGCTCATATTTTGTAAACATGGTTTATACCTTGTGAACATTGATATAGGAATGAATTGGTTATGCTTTAAATTTATGAGATGTTGATGATTAAGTTCCTCCGATTCTTATTTCCTCCATGATATCTTCCCTTTTGCATTTTGGCATCCGATCAATTATTTGTCATACCATACATTTCATTCCTACATGCATCTTGGTGGCATCAGGTTGCATTCATAACATACATAGTCAGCATGATTTCTCTATATATGTTCATAAATTAATTTGTCTATTCTCTACATGCATGATATCGATATCATGTTGCATTCATAGAGTCATTCATTGGAAAATGCATCTATAACATACATAGTCATTTATTGCATATATCCATGCGTTGATTTGTTTATTCTTTGCTTGCATCATATTTGCATCATGATTGCATTTATTACATACATGGTCAGCATTGTTTCCACTGTATATATCCATACATCATATTGTTTATGCTTCATGGGCATCAAGTTGCATTCATGGCTCATTCATCATGACACGTATTTAAGGGATAAAATGGAAGTTGGCTTGCTTTAAGAGTCTTTGAAAGAATTTTCATTTCAAATCAGAGGTATAAGAAGTACTGAGTACTTTTTTTAATACAGGCTAGAGCTATGGAGAATGAACAAGCTGCCCGAATGGAAAGATTGGAAAGGGCATAGGAAGAATCGCAAGAACAGTTGGCAAAATCTCAAGCAGAACCGAGAGATCAGAGGACTAAATTGATGGAGCTGGTACCCGCCTTAGTCAAGGGAAAATGATACATAGAAAACTTGCCCGCCAGAGAAGGGTTAGAGGCACAAAAGGGTCAGATTGAGGTCAAGATGTTGGATGGGCAGAATACGGTTAATCCCAGCAACATCCTGAACTTAGATGATCCAGCTATACAGGAAAAGTTGAAAATAGTTGAATCGAATAGGGCTGAGTCGGTAGATTCCCAAGGGAAGTATCAGCTGTTAAAGGAAAGGATTCGAGCTGTTGAAGGTGGAGATGAAGTAAGTGTGGGAGAGTTTTTTTTATCCCTGATCTGGTCATCCCACCAAAATTCAAGGTTCCAAAATTCAAAAAGTATGATGGACTTAAAAACCCCAAAACATATTTGTCTGCATATTGTAATAGGATGGTGGGGCACGCGCATGATGAGAAATTGCTTATCTATGTTTTCCAATATAGCCTGACAGGAGGAGTAGCTAATTGGTATTATCAGTTGAAAAAAGGCCAAGTGCATACATGGAGAGACTTAGTCTGAGCATTCCTGAAACAATACAAGCATATGTTGGAAATGGCTCCCGATCGATTGACACTCCAGAACATGAGAAAGAAGCCCAGTGAGAACTATAAAGAATATGCTCATAGATGGAAAGATGTAGCCTCGCAAGTCCAACCACCTCTTATTGATAGAGAAATGAATGCTTTGTTTGTGGATACCCTCCCACATCCATATTATGACAAGTTTATCGGCAATGTCTTCTCGAAATTTGTAGATATATTGTTTGCAGCGGGTAAGATTGAGGGTGGGATAAAGAAAGGGAAAATTGTGGGTACTAATGCCGAAATGTTTTTCGAGAAGAAAAATGATGTTGCTAAGGGGCACGTTCAAGTAGTAAATATTGACGACAAAAATAAAAGAGGGTTCAGTGCAATGCAAGACGATCTTTTTGGTGGTTATTTACATCCCCGATCCTATGTCGACCATTGGATTCAACACGGTCATCATCATGCTTCAAGGCCTTTCACATCACCTCAGGGTTCCGTCATGCCAAATGATCCAGAGTTTAATTCAGTCTGTTCTCAGAGCAGTAAGAGAAAAAAGGCAAAGGTGTACCATTCAATTTCGATGACCTACACAGAACTTCTTCATTGCTTGTCCAAAGCCAAATGATCTCTGTTGTACTTGCAAAGCCCATGAAGTCTCCTTACCCGAAATGGTATGATCCTAATGCTACATGCGAGTATCATAGCGGGGTTAAAAGGTATTCCACGGAGAACTGCATTGCATTCCAGGACAAAGTTCAGGCCGTAATTGATGTAAAGCCGACAAAGTTCAAAGAGCTCATGGATGCTTATTAAAGACGATGGGGCTAAGGATCATTTGTTCTCAGGGTAGCATGCTAATTAGGGGCAATCCTTAACCTTGTTTTAAGTTTTGTACCTACTTTCAATTTATTTGAATGAACGAACTTTAAATTCTAAGCATCATATATCATATTTCGTTTGAAGTTTTGAATATTCTTCTTAAGCCTTGTTTATATGATTTGTGAAAGAAAAAAAAGGCTGGAAATAAAAGTCCATACGGATAATTTTCCATTTTGAAAATAAAAGGATACTCATTTGACTAGTTAAATGAATTTCGAAAGAATGGGTGATCATCATGGGGGATGGATTCCTAGGAAACACTTTGTCTCTACACATACATAGATCATAGACCAGTTGAATAAATACCACTCAAAAGTCACAAAGAATAACCTTTATTGAGGCCGTGAGTAATGAAAATTTGAAAAATTCTTTTGTGGATTTCTTGAAAGTCAAGCAAACATGACAATCTTCCAAAAGATCTAGATTAGGTAGTTTGATATATGTTAAAGTTATGCTATGTTACAAATCATAGCAAAAACTTAAAGATTCAAAACCTTCGAATCCCTTTGAAAGAATCCAAATGCCAAATCTCTAGGCCTTTTCCCAAACCTTAATTTACGAGCACAGGAACCAAAGGATGAACTAAAACACCTTTCCTTTTCTCTCCCCATGTGTTGGAAACACTTTGAAGAAATTGAAACCCAAACAAGTTCATTTAGCAAGAAGCTCAAAGATAAAATCTAAGATGTTCCTTCACAGCTCGATTCTCGCAAACCAAAAGACCTTCACTTCAATGGCAAATCAAAATAAGATATCATTTGTGGCTGAAAATGAATCACGCATGAATTTTTTGGGGCATGCAGCAAAAAGGAAAAACAAGAAAAAATATTGTGACATCATGAATGTGAGAATTCGAATGATTCCAAATGCAAAATGAAATTCTAATTATCTATTCCCTTGAGGATTGCTTTTCAAGGAGAATATTCATACTTGATATGAGAAATGGCCATCTTTCATATCCCATTCACAAAGAGAAATTATCCATAGTCACCCCTTTTAAGCTTAAGGAATTATTTTTCTTTGAACCCTTATCAAAGATCACTCTCCACACTGGGGGGTAAATATGAGAAAGGATTTTCTCAAAAATCATGGTGAAATAAGTTCCTACTGGAAGATAAAAACAAAGCAAACTGAGCTCCTAAACAAGTACGAGCTCACTCTGTCAAATGGAGATACAAGAAAAAGAAAGAAAAAAAGAGAGAAAGATGGCAAATTTAAAGCCAAGAACGAAACACACACAAAAAATGTGTGAAAGAGATGGCAAATTGAAAGCCAAGAACAAAAAAGAAAAGAAGCAAAACTCAAAAGAAGGAAAGAGAAGTCCATAAGGGATAAATGTTTCAAAGGGAATCCTCCTCAGAAAATAATCTTTGATCTGATTACCCTCAAACACATATTTTGAGCCTACTTATCTTTTCTTTCTGAACCCAGAACCTTGGCCTACGTTACATGCTTTAAAAGTCCATTTTGATCAAGCGTGGATATTTGACTTAAAGAGTTTTCCTCAGATTTTATCTCATCGAATTATCATTTCATTGTGGAAGAATTTAGAATTCTCAGATGCATGGTGGAACAATAAAAAAGAGAAACAATGAAACTCTATGGTGAAAACCCAAAAACGGGCAGTCTAAAGCAGAATAAGAAGAAATTCTAATGCCACACATTGGTATTGCTGAAGCCATCAGTTTGAGGAATACAAGGAGCATCAAGGAACTCCTAGACATACCAAAAAGATAGTTTTTTCTTTAGAATTGATTTTGAAAGTTAAATCTTTTTCCTTCCAACATTGAACCTATCATGGCTAAGGTTAACACTTATCAAAATGCCATATTTAGAGATTGGAGGATTGATGAGATTTAATTAAAACTTTTTCCAAAAAAGTTTGGTTTTAAGGAATTCATGTTTTGAGAAAACTTACTCATGAGCCGAGACAAAAGGACATTCACCTTCTCCTTTTTGTCAAGATGAAAATCTTTCCTAGACAAATCTGGACCTTATTGCATCAACCCATTGACCTTGTTGCATTAAACCATTCAAATCACTCGAAAAAGTGAGGCTGATTTCTCATCTCCTTTAGAAGTGTCTCTAATAGTGATCACCAATTTCTGAAAGACTTCAATTTCACATGTTTTGGAAGAAATAAAATTAAAATGACTTAAGAAGAACAAACTAAAATTGAGATGTGGATATGCTCTAGAAAAAAGTTCATATTGTTCAGGGGCATGAAATTTTGAGTTTGAATGAAGTTTGACTCCATTGGTTTTGACCAGATAACTGAAAAGAAATAATTTGCTGGAGCAATGACAAATTGGGAATACAAAACCATGCGATTTCTTCCAACAAGATGAATTTGAAAATATAGGCAAGGGACAGGAATCACTCCCTCCAATAGGAAACCTCGCCAAGATACTAGGAAAAAGGGAGATGATCAACCCTCTTAACATTCTCTTAATGTGAATTGGTGTCATGAGCATTCATGCATCATGTAATGAACATGTGCATCTGCATCTTCGCAAGTTACATTGATTTTTGCATCCCTACATTTGATCATTACATTCGCCAAGCATTGAAAAGATGCAAAGAAAAAGAAGATAGGTTTCCTAAAAGGGGAAGGGCCTTCTTTCGATTTAGAGGAAATAATCTGTTGAAGAAAAGAAGAAAAACAAAAGTTTGTTGATAACTCGTATAATTATATAGTTTTTAGTTATGTTTTATTATTGTTTTGTGTCAAATACGAGTTATTATTGCTTAGTCTAATTGTGTTTATGATCTTTTATATTTTTATGTAATTTGGTGTTTTTCACGAGTTTCTTTGAGTGATTTCAGATTACTAGGTTAAATCAAGAATTGAGGGTAAATCCAAGGACTAAATTGAAGAAATCAAAACATTGGAATGCTAAACTGTAATATGAGTGAATAAATTGGCAATTGGACAAAGAAATAAGAAAAGCAAGAACACAAAGGAACAATTTTCCACAAGTTGCATTTGTCTGAAAAGAAAAGATGTGAGTATTGAGATATTTTGGGATGATGAAATCAAAAAATGTTGAAAAATCCCAAGATGATGAAAATTTTCGAAAAATGAAAATGATTTTAGATGAGATATTTTTTTAAAAAGATGTAGAGCCTCGAAAGAGGAGTTTCTCAAAAGAAAGATTTGTTTAAGCCCGATGAAGCTGGCATAAAAGTGATTAAGCCCAGTAAAGTTGGCATTCTAAACTTGGTAAAGCCCAATGTAAGCTGGCACAAAAATGAGTAAGCCCAGTGAAGTTGGCATGTTAGATGTGATTAAGCCCAATGTAAGCTGGCGGTTATGGTTTAAGCCCAGTGAAGTTGGCACGTTAAATGTGATTAAGCCCAATATAGCTGGCACAAAATGATTAAGCCCAGTAAAGTTGACATTTTAAATTTGATTAAGCCCAATGTAAGCTGGCGGTTATGGTTTAAGCCAAGTGAATTTCGTATGTTAGATATAGCTAAGCCCAATATAGCTGGCAGTTATGATTTAAGCCCAGTGAAGTTAGCATGTTAGATTTGATTAAGCCCAATGTAAGCTGGCGGTTATGGTTTAAGCTCAGTGAAGTTGGCACGTTAAATGTGATTAAGCCCAATATAGCTAGCACAAAATGATTAAGCCCACTAAAGTTGACATTTTAAATTTGATTAAGCCCAATGTAAGCTGGCGGTTATGGTTTAAGCCAAGTGAATTTCGCATGTTAGATATAGTTAAGCCCAATATAGTGGCAGTTATGATTTAAGCCCAGTGAAGTTGGCATGTTAGATTTGATTAAGCCCAATGTAAGCTGGCGGTTATGGTTTAAGCCCAGTGAAGTTGGCACGTTAAATGTGATTAAGCCCAATATAGCTGGCACAAAATGATTAAGCCCACTAAAGTTGGCAATTTAAATTTGATTAAGCCCAATGTAAGTTGGCGGTTATGGTTTAAGCCTAGTGAAGTTGGCATGTTAGATATGGTTTCTTTGTTTTTAAGAGAGCAAGAGGCTGGATAATTAATATTCTTCTTCTTCTTTATTTCTTTTATTTTCTTCTTAGATTCTCTTTAATTTTATGTTTATGTTTACAATGCCTATGCTAGGTTAAACTTTTATTTGGTTAAGGGTGATTTCAAAGCCCTAGACATGTTATGTAATTAATTTTCAGAATCTATCTATCATTGTTTTCTATCAAAGTTGCTTATGTTCTTCCATTAAAATTGTTCATGATGATGTTTTTATTTGTTTAGGTGGCCAACGAGATAAATCTTGATAATTGTCTAATGCTAGTTTAGGAGTCTTGATCCGTGTAATTGTCTTGATTTCCTATTCATAAGTAGCAATTTGTGATTAATGATTATGGTCAAGTTTTCAATAATTGCAAAGTGGAACATAACCTAAGTTGAACAATCTGAGCTTATGTGTTTGTTGCTTAGATCAACCTATCTTTCTCATCATAAAGCTGCTATTAAATTGAACTTAGAGAGCTTATTCTAGGTTGTTTGATAGTTAGAGATTAAATAGAGAGCTTATTCTATTTAACGACAAACTAAGGAAAGATTAGGGTAACAGAGCTTGTTGTTATCTACGGTTGTTAACTTTGATAGCTAATTAATGTTGGTAGATATGAAATTGATTCTTAATGATGTCTAGTGGTGGAGAATGAAACCTTAATCATATTTTTCATACTTGATTCTTCTTAATTACTTGTTTTCTCATTCTTATTGTTAACTTTAGTTTAAATCTGATTTCAAAACCCTTTTACTTTTGTTTACTTGTTTTTAAGTAATAGACTATTAACTTATAAACTAAAACTCAATCTCTGAAGACTCGACCCTTGCTAATCACTATACTTTACAATTGATTCTTTTTAAGTGCAAGGTTAAATAAGATACACTCTTTTGGGTGCATCAGTGTCGTTCTTGTGTCGTTGCTCTTAGTTTTTCTGGTAATCTGGCAAAGTTGAGGAATGCTGCGGCAAGGAAAGAGGAGGTTACGAGGCTGCTCGAAATGGTCTCACATGAAGCCGTCGTAGTGGAGGCTCAAGCCGCTGTCGAGTACGGTTACTATCCCAAGTACTAGTGTGCTGTTTGCTTTGCCTCTACCACCACGCTATGTTCTCAGTGCAAATTTGTTCGTTACTGGTTAGTTTCTATTTTTCCCTTTTTATAGTTCATTCAATTTTGACTTAATTTGGACAATTTTTGGGCATTTTTGTTTGTGATTGGTAAAGAGTAGGAGCTACTGAGTTAGTTTTGAGAATTTATAGTTAGATTAATTGCAGCTGTTGAAGGTGAACTGATTTCAGATTGAAATAAGGGATTTTTCAATTAGGGATTTACAATATAAGTTTTTTCAGATGATTTTTTGAAAGACAAATAAAGTTAATGAAAATTGTTTTTTTAAAGACAAATAAAGTTAATGTTTTAAGTTAATAGAATTTTTTTTTTTTTTTTAGAATGCCACATGTACAAAACAATTGTTTGTCAGCATTTATGGTTGATAAATTAGGCGTGTGCCATTCAAACGCATTTTAAGAAGTCAAAATTCTTTAATTGTCACAATTCGAAAAAATTAAATCTTTAATAGATTAAAATAAAAGGTTTAACTTTGATTCATTAAAACGGTAATAACTTTAATTCTAAATTAAGCATTTAACCAAAACTAAACTAGTAATTGCCCGGCTAGGGCAGGAAATTATCAACATTTCAACACTATATTTAATTAGTTTGGTTTTTCATCTCCCATTTACCAAATCATTTGATTTAATTTCTATCAAATAAGCTTTACGTACAAAGCATTACAATTACATGTGTATATATGTGTTCAGATTTTCTTGACCTTGCTACTAAATTAACATAAGTTAACTCATACTCTATCCTATAAATGTTGTTTTAGTTTGACTTTTGGGATCATTTTTTTTTTTTACTTTTATTAATTGAAAATTAGACAAATACTTTAAAATTTTTGAATGAAGAGTAAATCTAAATATGAACCAAGCCGGACTGGAGGTCGAGAGAATTTTTATGAAAGCCTTTCATTTGCTTTTCTCCAATGGAAGTTTTATTTTTTTAGAATGTATCCTTTTTATCTAAAGACACAAAAGAGTAAAAATCCGAAAGCTCTTCGGAATTGGTCACAATATAAAAGATCTTTTAGAAGCCAAATAGTGTTGATTGACTCTATTTCATCATTGTCCTGGTACTAATCTAAGCCATCTACTCTGAAATAAATCGTATTGACAACGACTTTTTTTTTTAGTAATATTTTTTTGAAAATATCAATTATTATTTATTATTATGTATTACAATAACAATAACAATAATTTATATACATCGATCAACCTATGCCTAGATCGTGGATAAATGAAAATTTTATTGATAAGACTTTTTCAATCGTAGCCAATATCTTATTACGAATAATTCCGACGAATCTTTGGACTTAGTTTGAAGGTTTTATTGAATCATCGCGGTTCTGATATGAATTCTGAAATTTTAATCGATTAGTTATAAAATACCATTAACTCTATGTGTTTTATCAGTATCTCTACGTACGATTCATTGAAATATAAAGGCATGAAATTAAAATCCAAGTACTTTCTCAAGTCCAATCCAACCAAGTCATTCGGACTTGAAATTCTTTCCAAACCCAATAAAAAAACAGAGATAAGGTCCATCCAATTTTTTTTTTCTAACCAAAATTAAAATATTAAATATCTAAAATAACGAGTAAATCACACTAAAATGTAAGACAACAACATTCATTTCAAATTAAAACCCACGCGAATTACCAACACAGCAGCTTTCTTAATCTTCAAATTAATAATAAACATCTTAAATAATGAGAGAATCACACCAAAATGCAACACAACAGCCTTCAATAGCCTTCAATTCAAACTAAAATCCAAGTAAATTACCAACACAACAGCCATACTAAAATTTAACACAACCACCTTCATTTCAATAAAAAAATCGAAGCAAATTACCAACACATATATAGTAGCCACTAGTCAACACATTACACATAAGCAAATTTCAGCAGTCTTCAATCTCAAGTTGAAACTTCAATCTAAAGCCAAATACACAAGACTACAAGAGCTTCATAGTCTAAAAAACACAATAATATTAAATCAAATTTCACAAAATAAGTCCAAACTAATTGAAAAAGAGCATTGATGATTTCTTCTTTTTCAATAGCTTCCTTCTTCACAAATCTTAAAGAAAATCCTCAAAACCTACAAGAGGACAAAACAAAAATAATAAAATATCAAATCAAACTAAGTTACAAAAGAGGATTGTAAAATTTATTTCAAGAACCCAACCTAAAAGGCCATGGCAGCATTACTGTCTTCATTATTGTCATCATCCCTAGAGCCAGATCCTTCATCTTCCAATCCTAATGTAAAAATGGACAAGCAATTAGGAACTAAGAAACTAGTAATAATGATATTATAATAATCAGTGTTGTTGATAACAATAAGAAAAAGATTACTTGCCGAAAAAACTTCTAGCATGCATCCAATCATCCAAACAAACAATATCTTGAAACATTTGTTATTTAATTGAACTCCTCAAACAATTAAAAAAAATTCCCATGTTAAAAGTAAATTCAAAAGTCACGTTTGATATTGAAATTACCAAAAGATCACAAGCCAATACTGAAAATTTAAAATATCGCTTTTATTCCAATAGTTCAAGACATAAACATCACTATTTAACTCAAGTGTTTGTTCTTCCAGGTAAAGTTGTCCATGGATTGGATTAAGCCCGATCCATTTAGTCCTTGGAAACCTTTATCCAAGACTCGACTATTGAGCCCAATAAGACCAATTTTTTTAAAAAAATAAATATATTAAAAAAATTTAAAATTTAAAATTTTAATTATTTTTTAGAATTAAAATTAAATTAAAATATTTTTATTTATTAAATAATAATCTAGACCAGGCAAATCGAGTCTGAGCTTCAAAAACCTTGTCCAAAACCCGACTTAAATCGGGCCAAGTCCACCTGCACGAATAGTGGATAGGTCTGTTTCTAAGTAAAAGTCCAATTGTGATTATTCATTTTCAAGTTTGGATTTACTTAAAAACAAATTGTAATCTTCAGCCTCTCACAATTTAAACCCATATCAACCATACTTGCATTAGAATCAAGATTTCTAGATTCAGCAAAATTAACCTCTGTAACACTAAAAATTTCCAACTAAAGATGAAGAATTCGATTTGAAGTTTTTCACATACTCATCAAACAAGATTTTAAGAGTATTTAATACTGATTGCACAAACTTCAAGGTATGACAATATAGAGTTTAGCAATAATATTCTACATAATTTAAATGATAGCACATGTTAAGAACAAATTATACTCAGTCCAATATTTATTTAATTTTTATTGCATCTCCTTAAACATAGAACACAATAATGAATGTGGAGCTTTCATAGTATCTACCAAACAATTAAGGACCTTTCAAATTCCTCTAAACTAAATGTTTGGAGTCAGGTATCTAGAACCAGAAAATAAACATGTGACATTATAAAAAAAAATTCAAAAAATTTTTTTTGGGTACAAAAGAGGTCTTAGCCTGAGGATAGGGGAACAGATTGCAAATACTGTGATTCGAATCCCAGACCTGCTGGATGGTACCTTAAGAGTGACTGCATGAACCAAATGGATTGCAGATAATGTGAATATTTTTTTCACTCTTCATTAGAAAACTGCAAAAATTTGGAAATCTGTCATTGTCTCAAATAAACAAGCATTTCATTGTAACCAGTGTTGAAAAAATTCGATCTGTTCAATCAGAATCGGTGACTTGTTCGGTCCGATACATATCAAAAACTCGGGAGTTTGGAGAGCCGGTAGAAAACCGGTTCAACCGGTAAAAACCAAAAAAGATTGGACTAAACCGAAAAAAAAAACTGGTTTTTTTTTGTAAGTGATGAGATTTGAATCTTTAACCTCTTAGCCATATATTAAACATCATACTATTAAGTCAAATATATATTTTTATTAATTAATTACTATATTCAATACTTATTTAATATCAAAATTATATATTTAATATTAATTTATTTTTTAATTGAACAATCCGATTAAACAAGTTGGACCGGTTGAACGGTGATCCAAAGGTCTCATCAATTTGACCTTCGATCTGATTTTTTATTCGTTGATTGGAATAAATAACATATTCAAACATCAAATATGTAGAGTTCCACCTCATACAGACATCTTAACACAATTTCTTAGTTTCCTTCAATTGAAATTTTTTTTGAGCAATATCATAAAACGTTTCTTACAAAGGCCAAATTTCTTTATGTACTTGATACCGGTACAAGTTTGACTAATAACATCATCAATAACACTCAAATCCAATGATTAAAAAATCAGACCGGATCGGCAGGTTCAACCGGTTGAATCGGGAACCGATAAGTCCGGCGGTTCAATGATATTAGTAGAACTGGAATTAGCTTGAACAGATTAAAAATCGGGAACCGAAAATTGGTTAAACCGGTTAAACCGTCAAAACCGAAAAATGGTAAATTTTACTGTTTTTGGGCTCTTTTTTAGCTCAATTAATTAAAATTTTGAAAGGCCCAAACATTGGGCTTACATTTCCCTCATCAAAATGGGGTTCAATTCCAAAGAATGTGTTTAAGCCTAAGCCTTAGCCCTTAGGGCATCATTTGGCTTTTTTTTTTTTTTCCTAACATTCCCAGACGGGTTACTTTTCGACTCTTTTCTCCTCCATTTAGTTTCAACTAAACACTATGCACTGCTTCTTCATTCATTCATATCAGTTGCCGTTTCTTGTCCTCAATTCAGTTTCCGATCAGCACTGCTTCTTCATTGATCACTTTGTATGTTTAATTGTTTATTCATAAACCATAATCTGTAATGGAATTGTTCTTTGATGTTTTGCATTGCCTTTTTGAATTGCTGGTTGGCCAGAGGCAAAGATAGCCTGGTCCCTACTCCCTAAGTATGCTGCGCATGTAAGAAAAAGTATTTGATTTTGTGTTTGTAAACCCATATTCCAATCACGAATGCAACCTCTATTTTCAAGTGGAATAAGATTGATTGTCTTTCACTTGTCTATCCATCATCTTCTAAGCAACAGAAATGGGTGCTATTCAAATAAAATCTTTTTATACCGATCAGTTCAACCGGTTGAATCGATTAAATCGAAAATCGATGATTTAACTAATTCTACTTTCGATTCGATTTTTTATTCCTTACTCAAATCTGTTTGCGCAATGAAAACAAAAAAGTAAACTTGAGGAAGGGGAAAAGAAAGAGAATTGAATGTGGGTCGAGTGTGGGTGGAAATGAAATGGACCAACCACCTTTACTTAAATCTGCATCTGCTCAATGTCTAAAGTGCTCTAAATGCTATAGTTTTCAATTATTAAAAGACTTTAATATCAAATTTTTTGCATTTCTTTTAGGATACGTTTGAAAATTTAAATTTTAAAAAATAAATTTAAATTTTAAAATAATATAATATAATTTGTCTAATAAAACATACATAAATGTAATATTGATGATTATTTTTCAAATTCATAATTTGTTAGATACATATTTAGCCAAAAATTTAAAATATTTATAAATTTAAAATTTATGATTTTATACCTTTTAAATATATAATTATATTGAATCTTAATTAATTTATAAATAATATATACATTTCATTCTCAAAATTTATATATCAAATAAAATCCAATTCTAAAATTTTAAATTCATATTTTCAAACATAATATTATTATTTAATTGTGTGATTTGATTGTCAGCAAATCAATTTCTGATTACATAAGGTTGCCTTCCTCATTGATTTTCGTTTAAGGCAATAAACGAATTTTTTGCCAAAGAAGCAACCTTACTCAAAGCCAACTCAGCTGCTGACAACTTAAGCCCCATGGGCTTATTTTATGTAATAAAGCAGGTTTCCCCCAAACCCCTTTCTGTCCCATCATCGCTCAAGCAGGTTGTAACGTTACTAATGTTTTTCTGAACTTGGTTTTTAAGTCTCTTTACTGTTCAGGAATAAAAACATATGCCATTACCATTTTTTAAGAAGAAAAAAACAACAAAATTAGAAAATATAAGAAACAACTTTCACAATTCACACCAAACACCAAGAACTTTTATTTGGTTGTGGGCTTTGGTCCATTTATTTGTGGGTTTTTGACAATCCAACATTTTCATTAATCAAACTATGTATGAACAGGGAATCTAACTTATTACACGAGTTCCTGTTACTAGGACCACAACAAACTCAAACCTGGGACAGCTGCCACCGACTGATAGTAGACACAATCACACAAGTAACTCAGCTCTGAAAGAACAATAACCATAGATTTGCCTGGTTTGCACAGCTAGCAATGGCTTAGCTTTTCGCATAGTGAGTCCTGTCCCTTGGGTCAAGTCCCCCTCCTCTTCACTAACCCTTTCCCACTCAAAGCATTGATGCAGCCAATGGCAGCCCCATCACCCTGTGAGCAAGGCCAGCTCCAGGGCATCCCCTTCTCCCCATTCTAAATGGTATGAACTTACATGCCTCACCTTCCAATCCTTCAAATCTTTCTGGCCTGAAACTTGTAGAGTCATCCCACAGCTTTGGGGTCCCTGTGAATTGCATGCCCAGGCATTTACAAGCAACATTGTGCCTCCAGGGATATTAAATTCTCCAATTGTGCAGTCTTCGGATGATTCATGAGCTGGGATTAGACCTATCAATTGAACGGGTTAAGTTGGATTTAGATCCGATCTCAATTTTGGGTTTGGATATTATTCAGGTTTGACCTATCATTTGATTTATTTGAATTCGAGTCATTTTGGTTCGGGTTATTCGGGTTCGAGTCATTTCAGATTTGACACTCGGGTTATTTGGATTAGGGTCATGTTGGATTCAATTTATTAATTTTTAAAATCGAATTAGATTAAATTTAAACAAATTATTTGATCGGATCATATATTATTAGAATTTTATTGAAAGATAAAAATAAATAAAATATTATCATGTATCTGAAATCTTTACATGAATCTATTTAGATATTTGGAAAATATATAATTTTATGTTTGTTGAAATGTTCGAAGCTTGATAAATAACACTTAATACTAAAAATTTTACCAAGTGAATCAATCTTAGAAGTTGAAATGATTTTCTACTAAAATTAAATTAGATTTAAAAACTTTACTTAAAGTTTAATTATCAAGTGCAATGAAATATAATAATATATGCTTATTTAAAATAAAAATATAATAATAAATGTTATAAAATTAAATTAGTTAATTATACTAAAACATTTTAAATTTTAAACATAATGTATAAAATTAAATGAATAAAAAATTTATAATTAGTAAATATGCAATTCTTAACATATTGAAGTATCGATATATATAATATTTTTGTATAATGTATAATTCTCATTAAAGGAGTTATCCACTTATACTAGTGTAAAACTAAATTAATTTTACACACTTTCATAATTTTTTATACGATTAATATTTTAACAATCCGACCGTCATATTTCATGTTCTATTCACTTAGATTATACACGTTGAGTTTTGAGTGAATTAAAAATATTTAACTATTTGTTCGATGTAAAAGAATTTCAACCATTAAATATATATTGAAAAAGATGGTATTCTCGATCGATATGATAGAGATATCACATAGACTCGAAACTTTACGTGCACGACGAATACAATTATATTGCTAAATCCAACAGTCGGTTTGTTAAAATATTAATCGTATAAAAAGTTCTGAAATTGTATAAAACTAATAGACTAATAAACATAAAATTAAAACTAAATTATAATTATAATAATAAAAATAATTTATTTTAATTATAATTTAAAAAGATAATATTAAAAAAATTTATAAAATTGTAATAGTAAAAAAATTAAAAGATAATTTAAAGTTATAAAATAAAAATAAATTAATAATCTTGTCATATTTATTTATTTTATTAAAGTAATACTTTTAAAATAAAATTATACTTAATATAAGGTCGGGTTATTCCAGGTTATTTTGGATTCGGGTCAATTCGGGTTTGAATTATTTCGGGTCTGGATCGTTTCGCGTTCGGATCATTTTAGGTTTGGGTTGTTTTTGCATTCAGCAGGTTGGGCAGGTTCAGGTTGTTGACTTTTTATGATCAAATCGGATTGAATTGGATTCAAATTTGGGTTCGGGTTGGTCGAGTTGATTTTTTTAATTCGGATCAAAATTGTCAAATCTAATTGGGATGATTGGTTCTGGTGGAAACAACAACCGTAAGCAATAACAGAGGCAGGCAAAACCGCTACTGTTTGAACATAAGCAAAAACAAAACGAGAATCAGGTATATATATATATATGAATTATTATTATGTGTACTGATAGTGAAGTTTTTTAATTTCATAAGTGGGATTAAAAAATTGTCATATGTTTTTAGATTATATTTAAAAAATAAATAGGATATATGATAGTTTTTTAAGATAGTTTTTTAACTCCACTTGTGGAGTTAAAAAATTCACTGTCAGTTAGACTTGTTCATGGGTCGGGCCGGGTTGCGGTCTGGTTTTTTTTCAAAATTTTTATCCACCCGGGCCGGGCCGGCCCGACAGGCCCGAATTCACTGTTCATAATATTAAAAAAAATATTTTTTTTATTTTTTTAATATATTTTTATAATTAAAATTAAATATAATAATATTATTATAATTAAAAAACACTGTTCCGAGCCAGGCCGAGCCTGCCCAGATTAAAAATATTATGCCCAGGCCAGACTCAATACTGGCCGGACCTGTCGGGCCGGGCAAACTTCTCGGCCCATTAACAGATCTATGTCAGTGTACAAAATAATATATATATATATATATATATATATATATATATATATATATATATAAAAGAGCATTTCACTTACAATTTTTTTAATTTAATCTTACGATTGTTCAATCACATAAAAAAAATTAGATAAGACACCATTTATAAGTGCGAGTTCCGTATAAAATTCTGATGAATCCACATAATTCTAAATTATAATTAATTAATTAATTAATTATAATACAATAATTACACGTAATATCTTGGCTAAAGGATTTATTTTAAGTGTTGGATAAAATTAGAAGACATATTTGAGTTACTGAGTATTATACCAATAACTGAGAGTTTGTACCTTTACTTACATGCAATATATATGGACTTATTTTCATTTTTAGGTAAAATAGAAAGACATATTATTTAGTAATATATATATATATATTTAAAAGAAAGATATATTCATTTACCTATGAGAATAAATAAACTCTATATGTGAGTATGTCAACATAAAAAACAATAAATTAACAATATTAAAAATTAACATAGAATATTTATATTATAATAAATTAAACTTATTTTTTTTCCTTTTTGATCTTTATTTTATTTTCCAAGTCTTTCTTTCATAAAATAAAAGTTCTATGTTAATTTTTAATATTTTTAAAAAATTAATTTATTATTGTTAATTATTAAAATTAAAATTTGAAGAAATATTTTTTTTATTAAATTTTATCTTCAAATCATCAAAAATCAATATTAAGTGACAAAATTCAATCAAAAATCAAAGTTTAGTTACAAAATTCAATCAAATAAAAGTAGAGTGACATTTACTTGTAGTTTCGAAGTAGAATGACAAATATAAATCAAAATATAGTATACTGACAAATTTTAATATTCACATGTAGTACGGTGAAAAATTTTCCTTTAACTTTTTTTTAAAGAGAAATAATTATTTTCTATCATTCAAAATGTATTAAACTTGTAGACCATATAGGTTTTGAATGAAAAAAATATTTTCTCTATTTTTCTTCTCTGATAGTGCCAAAGTCGAGCACCCTTCTAAAGATGAAAAGATAATTTTTTTTAAGTAAGCTATTCTGTTATATCCATATGTTACTAAATAAGTTGACAAAAATTAATGCTTATTTTAAAGATAAAGTATTACTAATTAATTTTTTTAATTTTCATATTGATTATTTGGATATAGACTCCTTATTTTCTTGTACATAAATATTTCTAGACTATTTACAACATTATTTTAATGAAAATTAATGTAAATATTATTATATAATATGAGCCAAACAACAAATAACTATTGTAAGTGAAAAAAAATTAATTGCTATACATTAAAAAAGATAACCGTATGAGAAAAGCATGGTATCCAAGTCCACTGTAATAGATGATTTCTAGTCGGTACAATCAAGGATAGTGCATAGGATGCAACATGCAAGTATTGAACATATAGGATTGTATTTTAATAGGACTCTAATAAAAAAAATTAATTGATAAATGAAATAAGTGATAAGTGCTAAAATTGTTAATTTAATAAATTGAAAGGGGTATTTAAGTCAAATCATTTTTATTATTTTTGGAGTTCACACTTTTATATAGGGATGGCAATGGAACAAGAGCGGACAAGAATTGTATTATCCACTTTCGTCCACACTCTTATATAGATGTTGAAAACATCTACCTCAATAGATGTCGGTTACATCTATAATCGTTTCATACTGTTCCCATTGCTCCACCTCACTTTTTTACTAATTATTTTTAATTTAATATTATAAAAAAAAATTATAATTTATTCAAGAACATAATTTTAGTATATATATATATAATATTATAGAGATTATGATCTCATTCATTTTCGGTGGCAAAACTTCTACCATCATAATTGGAGGAGTTTATTTACTAGAACATTACTAGAAACGAAGATTCTTTGGTTCATTGATATGGTCGCAAGTGTTGAAGGAGTTCATTTGATGCCATTGAGAAAAGATCGAATTGTCTAGGAGTAGGATAGATTTACAGGGTAGTAAATGGGATGTCTGATGCACTAGCGAAGGGAGGTGTGGATCGAGAAGAATTAAAACTTTTTAACTGGTAATGTCTTTCTCATTTATTGTTTTGGTATTTCGCTGGTGGCTTGATATGTGGGTGTGTATAACTGAGTAGGTTGCCCGAATAGTATATTATATATGCTAGTGCTAGCACCTACCAGATTTTCTGCTCTTTTCGATGCAATTGTCCAATAAAAAATAAGCACAAGTTTTTAAGCTTCTTCAAGTGGCTTCACTTTCTTGTCTCTTTCCAGCAAGAATGAGTAAAAATAGACTTTTTGTCCTAAGGTAGAGCTAGTGTGGGTCCAAGGTCTGAAAAGCAAATGTAATGTCAGCTTGGGTTGTGGTGAAAAGGAGAGGAAAATGTGTGATACGGCAAAAAAAACGTTAAGTACGAATGAAAATTTTGGACGGGCCGGGCCTAAGTATTTCTTTGATAATTAGGTATGGGCTTGATAAAAAAATTTGCCTGTATTTCGGACCGGGCCGGGCCTAGACTGACACAAAAAGCCTTAGTATCTTACATGGGCCCGGCCCGAATTCAGTCCATGAACAGGTCTAGTAGTTATGCTAACTTTTATCTTTATTTTTTTTAATTTTTATTATAAATTTATTTGTTTTTTCTGTCACTGTCAACTTTTTTACAAAGCAAAAATAACAAGATTCTTGTTAAGATTGTTATTTTGTTTTTTAAATTCTATGTTGATATAATCTTGTTGTTATATGCATGAATAATGTTAAAACTTTTCTGATTAGTCAAAAATTTGATATATTTTTTTGTTAATTTTTATTATAGTACAATATTATATTGATTTGCCTTAACTATTTATGATATGCCTCAAATAAAATTTTACACACAAATTTTGTGTCGAAAACATGACAAAGAAAATGTGGAATCAAATAAATAAATTTTATTTATCAGAATTTAAGGTTACAATATTTGGGAATTCTTAAAATAAAGAAATCTTTTGATTCTTTTCTTTAGTAAAATTTTGATTCAAGGGTCTTTACGACTTGATCTTGAATCGATGAGATTTGTTTCAAGGGTCTTCTAGACTTGTTCTTGAAATTTGACTTCAAGAGTCTTTGATAACTTGATCTTGAACACACGTGGTTTGCTTCAAGGGTCTTCGAGACTTGATCTTGAGCAAACAAGATTTATCTTCTTTCTTGAATCAACACAAGATCGAAGAGCAACTTCTTGACAAATCTTTAAGAACAAACACAGATGGTGTTCTTAAGAATTTCTTCAATTCTTCAGAGATTTCTTCTTGAGACTTTGGAGAGAATTTAACTCTTCCAAATCTTTTTCTTCTTGAGACTTTGGAGAGGATTTGACTATTCCAAATCTTCTTATTTTCTTCAGGCTTCTAAGTTGTGAAGTTGTGTTAAGGGGAGGTCTCTATTTATAGTGCTAGCCAGCCAGGTGAAAAAGAGTTCTAAAAGAACTTGTCTTCCTTATCTATGTCTTCCTTATTTATGTCTTAATTAATTTAATTTAATTAGAGATAATATGTCCTTATTTATCTATTAATTAATTTAATTTAATTAGAGCTAAAACTTCATTATTTATCCCTTAATTAATTTAATTTAATTAGAGATAAAACTTCATTATTTATCTCTTAATTAATTTAATTTAATTAGAGATAAAATACTTATCTTATTTATCTTTTAATTAATTTAATTTAATTTAATTAGAGATAAAATAATTATGACACATGGGCGAAATTTGATTGGATGACCCATGAATCCTTGCAATTTGATTGATAAAAAATTTTCTCCTCCTACAAAAATATATATAGATTTAGTCTTTTAATTGGCTCCCCTAAAATCAAATATCAAGATCCGCCGCTGGTAGTCCCACTCATGCGCAATCTTTTCTAGAAATTGTCTTTCCCTTTTGAAAAAGGGAAGACAATTTCTAGAAGAAAAAAAAAGTCTTATTTTTTGTTGATCAGTAAATCAATTTCCATTGACCAATCAATTTTTTTGTCAAACAAACACCAAAAAATGCAATAATCATTTTTCGAAAGCTATTTTTTGTGAAACAAACTTACCCTTAGTGAAAAAAATTGGTGAAAGAATAGATTGAAAAGAAAGAAGAGTTGGTGGGAAAGTATTCTTTTTTTTTTCCTTTTTATTTTTACCCAAAATACACTCCAAACTTATTTAGAAAAAAAAAATTAGAAAGGGAAGTGAGAATCGGGATAAGAAAGGGACATGATAGGTAGAAATACAGAGGGTAAAAAGAAAGAGAATAACGAATATAGAGAAAAAAAAAGGGAAATGATGAAACTTTGTAACTTTTTTTCCCTTTTTTTATTTTCTTTTTCCTTTCTTTTTCTTCTAACTACATTTCTCTCATTTAGATTTCCCAAAATCCTTTGTTGTCCAGATCACCGTTGTTGCCGTTGTCGATAGCCTCTTGTGAATGACGAAAAATGCCCAATAAGCCTTTATCTGTTTCTTCCATATCCCTCCCTCCCTCAATCCTCTATTTTCTGACTAAGAAATCACCATCAAAATCCTCTAGAAAAGGTATCATCTAATCTCACAATGAGTTTTTGTTTTAAATTTTTAGTTATTTCTTATTGTGTTATTTGTGGTGCTTGTAGATAGGAGACCCTTTGGTGGATGATAAGCAATGGATGCAAATTTTGAAGGTGAATAAATCAATGTTTAATATTTATTTTTCTTTTTTTTTTGTTTGAATTTGTATTTGCTGTTGATGGTGTCAAAAAGAAGGTGCAGATCAAGTTCCAAAATAAAATTTGATTTATCCTTTTCAGAACTTATTTCACTATTTCTGAATTTAATTTGTTACTGCTTATCGTTATCCCTTTCAATATTTTTGGAGGGTGGTAGGGTTTATATTTTAAATCAAGAGATGTATGTTTAAATTTTCTTATAGATGCTTTCGGTGGTTGTAAAACGATTTTTGGATGGAATCTTGATTTTGAAAAAATGCATTACTTTAGTTTAGGTTTTTTTTATTTATTTTAGTAACATTCCAGTCTATAATTTTTTTTTAAAGATACTTTGTACAGTTGCTTTGATTGGTTACTGTGCTGATGGGAGCTCTTGCATACTTGTTTATGACTTGCATCTAATGAAAAACTCATTCATCGAATTGAGAATGAAACTCTTTTGGGTTTGTTAAGAATACTAAAAGCCTTATGTAAACACCTAATTTTGTCCGGGTTCCCTAAACAAGGTAAGTTCTCCTTTAACTTCCTCGAATGCATAGAATTTCTCCTAATTCCACAGTTGAGTCTCTAAGACTTTGATTCGGAGGACAACACGGAAAAGTCAAGTCTGAAAAAGTCAACTACTGAAAAGTCAACTTTTTGGAAAATCAAGATTCAAAGGTGAATTGAACAATGGTGAAGAAATCTTGGCAATTAGAGATCCACAACTGAAGATAGAAAGAAAATTGAAAGTGGAAAGACAAAATTGCAAATTTTAATGTAGGATAAAAGCATGGAATTTCCAAATTTGGAGAAAAGTACGTAAACGATCAAATTGGATGAAACTGAAATATCAAATTGAAGGATGATCAATAAATAGAAGCACATCAAGGTCTAATTTCACAAAGATTTGAAGAAAAATTGGGCAAAAGTGAAAAACTGGAAATTGTCATTTTGCGAAAAAGTATGAAATTTTGCAAATTTGAAAAAAAGTGTATAAATGATTAAATTAGACAAAATTGAAGGTTCAAAGTGGAATAGGATAAAAAAAATAAAGGTATCTACAGGTCCAATTTAAAGTGGAATCAAAGGAGAAGTCAACTTGAAGAATAATTGGCAAAATAAAAATTTAGTGAATAAATGGAAAATCACAAATTTGGGGAAAATAATAGAGATGGTCAAATTGGGTAAAATTGAAGTCCCAAATTGAAGAATAATCAATAAATAAAGATATCCAAATGTTCAATTTGAAGTGGATTCAATGGGAAAGTCAATTAAAAAAAAAAAAGAAGAAACTAAAATGAGGAAATTCCCATTTTTTGGGAAAAAAGGGAAAATCAAATCGGAAGAGAATTCGGATATAAAAATTGGGAAAAATTGGTCTAACTCCAATTCAATATATGAAAAAGGGGATGGAAAAATAAAATCCAAAAAATGGGCCCGTTTCGAGTAAAATCGAGGTTTTAGGGGTTAAAATGCAATTTTAAAAAAATCAAGGAAAAATAGAATCCGAGCTCGTAAAATTGCAAAATTTTCTAAAATTAAGTTTTAGGATGAAAAGGAAGAAATGAGAAGAAAAAACTCAAAATTGGGGCTTAAATGCAAATAGGCTAAATTCGGGGGACTAATTCGTAATTTTAGAGAATAATCCGAAAAAATGGAAAACGAGCTCAGAAAATTATGAAAACTTCTAGAACTGAGTTTAATATTGGATGGGATGGATTGGAAAAGAAAATTCCAAAAATGGAGCTGAAATGGAAATAGGCAAAGTTCGGGAAAGCTAAAATGCAATTTTGGAAAATAATCCGGGAAAAATGGAAAACGAGCACGAAAAATCATAAAAACTTTCAGAACTGAGTTTAATATTGGATGGGATGGATTGGAAAAGAAAAATCCTAAATTGGGGCTCAAATACAAATAGATCAAGTTTAGGGGCCAAAATGTAATTTTATCGAAAAACCGAGAAAAGACCAATTTGCAAATAAAAAAATAGGAATGACCTCGAATATTCCAAGCCATTTTCGGCCAAAGAGAGAGAGAAGGCTGAGAGACGTGATCCAATGGTCAAGATGGAAGATAGAGTAGATATTTTTAAAGAAAGGACATGATTCTATATTGCATTTTTGGCCAATAAGAGGTATTTTAATTGTAAGGATGGGAGATCATTGGCCAAGGCCATGTGATAGACATGTGAAGACCATATGGTAGCCATAGGATGAGGCTAAATGGATTAAAAATGTCAACTAGGAAGATATTTTGTTATTAAGCTACATGATCATGACAATTGGCTTAAGAGAGGTTGTAGAGATAAGGGACAAGAATAATTGAGGTGGTACTTAGAGCCAATGAGAGGTTAGTAGATCCTTAATTTTATGAAATGGCTATGAGGAAGGGGGACAAGAAATAGCCATGTTGAAATGATGTTGGAGAGCATTGATGGAGACTCAATTAAGAGTTGTAAACCCAAGTGCAGGTTATGTTCAAGTAATAAATTCTCGGGTGTCCGAGGTCGAACCACAGGGAAGCATACTAGTAAGTATAAGTTTATAAATATATATGAAAAAGAAAATAAACAAGATATTAGGGAATCAATAACAAAGAAAGTAAACAAGATATTAGAGAACAAAATAAACAAAATAACATAAAAGCAATTAAATAAGATATAAAAAACAATAAGAAAGGATGTTGAGGTTAGAGAATCCACTCTTGGTGTTATGCTAAGATTAATCTTGTTTTATTACACAATTGAAATCCACACATAAGGGAGGTTCCAATCGGAAGGTTTAGCAATTCAGTCCAAATTGTCCAACGTCCATAGCATATGATATTATGTTCATTTGGTGTCCTCAAAACTCATAAAAAGAGTCCAAGCATTCCTTATGCCAAGGTATATGTCTACAACAAATCAAGGTTATGAAACCAAGCATTTACTGTGCCATTTTCATTGTCAATAATGAATCAAGATCTCTACTTTGCAAGTATGATTTTAAACCAAAAGAAAATATTATCTATACTAGTGTTTATAAATGATGATTCATTTTAGCTCATGTTTAAGATACTAACCTTAGCATTTACCAAGAGCTTCACCTCATCACCTCAACAGTATGATTAGCAACACATACTAGATATGAATAAAATGAAAAGAAATGTAAGAAGCATAAGTAAATAAAGAAAAAGAAAACTAGAGAAAGGAAAGAAAAAGAAAACTTAGAGAATTTTATTACAATGGCTAATATCCTACCAATGTATCAATGTATCTCAATACTCATCCAAGGCCCTCTATTTATACACATTTTGGAGGGCTAAATGACAAGAGACAAGCTTTACAAATTTCAAAGGTATGTATAATAGGTGGGTGCATTTTTCTAACAATTTTCGTCATATTGTATGACAATTCTGATCAGCCAGCTTGATGGTCGATTTTGTCAATGTTGGAGGCTCGATCTGATAAAATTGTCTTCTAGAAAAATATACCCCTATCAGTTACGGATCCATAGCCGTTGGAATCAGCTCATTTTGCTGATGTGGATAAGAAGATATGGGCAGAATACGAAAACCGGTCAGCACAGACGTCATTGCACATCAGCCAACTTGATGGTCGATTTCGCTAGGGAAAACGACTTCGTTTCAAGAAGTGTAAAACATGAAAAAGATAGATATGCCTCTTAGCTTTGCACGGCTACAAATTTCAGCCTTATTGCTTCAGTGAAACTCGAGATATAGCTGATATGGCAAACGGTGTCGGAACTGGAACTGAACTGGATTTGCCCTTAATTCTAGTAATCTGAAATCACTCAAAGAAACTTGTGAAAAACACCAAATTACATAAAAATATAAAAGATCATAAACACAATTAGACTAAGCAATAATAACTCGTATTTGACACAAAACAATAATAAAACATAACTAAAAACTATATAATTATACGAGTTATCACACCCCCACACTTAGATTGTTGCTAGTCCCTAGCAACGACTCAATAAAAATAAAATAAGAAAATCTAATCTAATCCATTTTCGTAGGAAATCACGGTGGCACTTAGCACGTGACACAAGCCTTTAAACCCCTAGGTGTCCCTAGTGGACGAGTTTAGTCTCGTGAGGGTTTACTAGGACGATACCCACAAACATTGAAGACATAAGAAAAACTAAAAATAATAATTATAACTAATCCTTCCAATATAAATTAGAGATAATCATTGGACAAGTCTTAAAAACTAATCAATAGCTTAAAGAAATTCACAAAAAATCTTGCTTGAATGTAAATAAATGAGTTAAGCCAATATTAACATAACATATTTCAATCAAAATAGTGCATATTCAAACTTAATCTCAACTTCTCACATGGGATACTCTCTTGATTTTCACTCTTTAAAGTAGTGGTAAAGTGTTTACACTCAATCAATCTCATGAAAACACTTCTACCATATGCTTGCTTGTCCACCTATTCTCCACTATTTAGATCATACAACTTCATAAATCAAGAGGTCTTTATTCAAGGTTGTAATGGGGCCAAAGGGTTATAATGTGGTTAAAGAACAAAAGGATAAAGATATCACAAAGGTTCCAAAGAGTTCATAGAGTTTAGAGACATAATAAGATCATACAAATAAATTTCTCAAAACTCTTTACAAGTACATAGTCACATAGGCTAAATATTCATGTTGAGCCTTTGCTTCATTCTAACCAACGTTGTAACATCTTTTTCTTTACTTTAACTAGAAGTTCAAAAGAATATTTTTTTTTTTAATATGGGAATGTATTTGACAATGATCCCTTTCTTTTTCTCTTGACTTTTGCCTCTCTCCTCCCCCACACTTATCTTTCGTTCTAACCCAAATTTTCAAAAAGTATCCCTTGTTTTTGCAATATGTCTCAAAATATGTAATCCATCTTCAGAACAAGGGTAAGGATATAAGTATATTTAGGCTAGGTGTAAGTTCTGGTTACCAATAAAATAGCATATTTAATGTAGGCTCAAATTGGCTCACTAGTGGGGATGTTCTCTTAGAACATTAATAATGGATGACTGTTTGGCTCTGGTTATAATCCTAATGCCTCTATCATATTCATGTTGTTACATGTATCAATATAGTCTCAAACGGTTTAAAGCAAGTTCTAGAGAATCATGTAATCATAAGAGCACTCAAGAAAGAAATTAGATTGATTTGTATAATGCATCAATCATTATAGGCTCAAAAACTCACAAGGATGATTATACAAGTCAGATTAAGTCTAAACATGCTTCTTTCTCAATCAACATATCATATTAACATTGGCTCATAAAAAGGTTGACATCAAGCTCAATTCTCATGAAAATCTTCTCACTAATAAATCTGTTTTAGACTTATGCAATTCATATCTCATCATTGTATTAAAAGGAACTAAAACACACTAAAAAATAATAATAATAATAATAATAAAGACTCATAAAAAAAATAGTAGACAAAAATAAAAGAAATCCTAAATCGTTCCCCCCACACTTAATTCTTACATTGTCCTCAATGTAAGTCTATTAACCCAAATGAAAGAATCATGTGTAAGAGAAAAGAACTAATAACATAAGAATAGGAATAACTAAGACTCAAAACAAAACAAACTCATGCAACCTAAATAATCCTAAAATACTAAACAAAAATTAACAAGTAAACATAAAAAGATTAAAATCAAACTGACAAGGTATGTCTCAAGTCTGCCTTACTCAGACCTTGTTCAGAATGAATACTTCTAAATGTCTTAAAACACAACAATTTTTTTTTTTTTTTTGAAGATTAGTAAAAATTATATTTACATCTAGTTATTTTCAAAACAAGGATCAGAAAGAAAAACAACCTCTTCTTGAGTATTCAAGGATTCTCAATGTCAACTGCTCCATAATGATACACCTGCTTAACCACAAATGGGCCAGTCCATCTTGATCTCAACTTACCAGGAAATATGTGAAGTCTAGAATTATAAAGTAGAACTTTTTGCCCAACATCAAATGTTTTTCTTGAAATTAATTTGTCATGAAAGGCTTTAGTTCTTTCTTTATGAATTTTAGAATTCTCATATGCATCATTTCTGAGTTCCTCAAGTTCATTTATTTGTAATTTTCGTAAATTAGAAGCGTCATCAAGGTTTGAGTTGAACATTTTAATGGCCCAATATGCTTTATGCTCAAGTTCCACAGGTAAATGACAAGGTTTTCCATAAACTAGCCTATAAGGAGACATGCCCAATGCTGTTTTAAAAGCTGTTCGATAGGCCCATAATGCATCGTTAAGTCTAGGAGACCAATCTTTGCGATTTGGATTAACCGTCTTTTCCAAAATTTGTTTAATCTCCCTATTTGCTAATTCTACCTGTCCATTTGTCTGCGGGTGATAAGGGGTTGCAACTTTGTGTGTAATGGCATATTTCTTCATTAATGTTTCAAAAACCTTGTTGCAAAAATGTGTTCCCCCATCGCTTATGATAGATCGAGTAATTCCAAATCGACTCAAAATATTTTCTTTTAAAAATTTAATCACTGTTTTGTGATCATTATTTCGACATGGAATTGCCTCTATCCACTTTGAAACATAATCTATTGCAACTAAAATGTATAAGAAACCAAAAGATGGTGGAAATGGTCCCATGAAATCAATACCCCAACAGTCAAAAATTTCAATTACAAGAATTGGGTTCAAAGGCATCATGTTTCTTTTCGAAATGGAACCTAATTTTTGACAACTTTCACATGACTTGCAAAAATTATGTGCATCTTTGAATAAAGTTGGCCAGTAAAATCCACACTGTAAAATTTTTGCAGCAGTTTTCTTTGATGAAAAATGACCACCACATGCCTCAGAATGACAAAACTTAATTACACTACTTACCTCATTGTCGGGAATGCATCTTCGAAAAATCTGATCAGGACAATATTTGAACAAGTAAGGGTCATCCCAAAAGAACTTCTTTACCTCATTCAGAAACTTCCTTTTATCTTGGGGGCTCCATTGAGAAGGAATTTTTCCTTCTTGTAGTTCATCAAGATGTGAAGAAATTATGACTGGAAAAGTTTCATTCTCACCCAAAAAGGAATATTTTAGCTCGGATGGCAATGGTTTTAAATCAAGCTTGGGTGGTTCAATAGTTGATGGTACAGTGACATTTGTGAGTGATGGAAGTTCCTCAAACTTTTGTTTCCAACAATGCTTATCCTGAAAAGAATTTAACAAAGAATTTATCAAACTCACATTCAATTAAATAAGCTTCTAAAGGATCATGGAATGTGGTAGTGGTGAGATGTTCATGAACAAGTTCTTCAATGAAATCCACTTCATGTACTTCTGAATCATCACCAGGTTGCTTGCAAATGTTGAACACATTTAATTCTAAAGTCATATTTCCAAAGGAAATGTTCAAAATACCATTCCTGCAATTTATCAGAGCATTAGAAGTTGCAAGAAACGGACGGCCTAATATAACAGGAATTTGAACATTTGGATTTGAAACAGGATGTGTGTCCAAAACAATAAAATCAACAGGGAAGTAAAAATTTTCAATTTGAACCAAAACATCTTCAACTATCCCTCGAGGAATTTTTACAGAACGATCAGCTAGTTGAAGTGTAACAGGTGTTTCCTTGAGTTCACCTAAACCTAACTGTTGATAAACAGAAAAAGGCAAAAGATTAACACTAGCACCAAGATCAAGCAATGCACGTTCTATTCTAGTGTTTCCAATGATGCATGAGATTGTTGGACATCCAGGATCTTTGAATTTTGGTGGAGTAAGGTGCTGAATGATTGAGCTCATACTTTCCGTCATAAATGCTTTCTTTTGTACATTATGTTTCCTTTTAACTGTGCACATGTCCTTCAAAAATTTAGCATAAGATGGAACTTGTTTGATTGCATCCAATAAAGGAATGTTAATCTTAACTTGTTTGAAAAGTTCATAAATTTCTGCATTTTGATTCAAATTCTTTATTGTTTGCAACCTTTGAGGAAAATGAGCAGGATGCATACCTTTTTCTTTGTCCAAATTTTCAAGAAGTTCAGACTTACCATCATCCTTACCATTACTTTTCGGAGGGGAAGGAGGATCTTGGTCTTTTGATGGAATGTTTTTGTCAATTGCCTTTCCACTTCGAAGAGTTGTGATAGAACTGGCATTTTCCTGTTGAGTTTCATTGGAGCAAGAAACAAGACATTGAGTAGAAGGGTTAGGCTGAGGTTGAGCAGGAAACTTACCTTTTTCTTGAGTGCGTAATGAAGCTGTCAATGTGGACAAGGTGTTTTTTATCTCATTGATGTCCTGTGAAGTCCGGTTATTCACATTTGCTTGTGTTTGCATGAATGCTTGCAATGTCTCTTCCAAGGTTTGTACACGTGAAGGTTGATAGGAAAAAGTGTTGCCCGACTTTTGAGATTGTGGTACCTGAACATGATTATTATTCCGCCAACTGAAGTTGGGATGACATCTCCATTCAGGGTTATACGTTTCAGAGTAAGGAGAAGGAAAAGGCTTTTTAAATGTGTTTATGGAATTTACTTGATCATGCAACGCTTCTTGAAGAATGGGAATGTTTGGACATTCGGAAGTGGGGTGTCCCATGATTTCACAAATTCCACAACTTTCTTCATTTTTAACCGTTTTGACTTCTTTCACTTCTCTAAGTTCCATGGCTTCAATCTTTCTAGCCAAATTAGCTACTTTAGCTTTTATCTCATCTTCTTGACTAAAATGATATTTACCTCTGTTAGAAACAAGATTAGATCTATTGAAACTTTCAGAGGAATTATCTGTGTGCCAGGCTTGAGAGTTATCTGCCAAATGGTCTAGGTAGTCAAAGGCTTCTTCAGGTTCTTTTTCTAGAAACTCACCGTTACACATTGTTTCAACAAATTGTTTAGTTTCGGGAGTTAAACTTTCATAAAAGAAACTAATAAGACGCCATTTTTCAAAACCATGATGTGGACAAGAACTTAACAAATCTTTAAAACGCTCCCAGCACTGAAAAAATGCTTCATTTTGATTTTGATTGAAATTTTGAATCTGTCTTTTCAAAGCAGTAGTTTTATGTGCTGGGAAAAATTTCTTTAGAAACTCAGTTTGTAATTCTTGCCATGTGCCAATTGACCTTGGTTTTAAATTATGAAGCCAAATTTTTGCTTTATCTTTTAAAGAAAAAGGAAATAATTTTAGCTTGACAATTTCATTTGTACATTGTTGGTCATTAAAGGTGACACATACATCTTCGAAGTCTTTTAGAAACGAGTAAGCACTTTCCGATTCTAACCCATGGAAATTTGGAAGCAAAGCTATCATACCTGGTTTAAAACGAAAGTTGTTTGCATTGAGAGGAAAAATAAAACAAGAGGGTGATGAGCTTCGAGTTGGTTGCAAGTAGTCACGCATGGTGCGTACTTGTCTGTTCTCATCTTCAGCATGAACACTTTCATTGTCAGCCATGTTAGGAGTTGTATTAGAAAGATTACCTGAAAAAGTTTCACAATAAAATCTAACTAAACGACGAGATCTAAAATCACGTCGCCAAACAAGCATAAAACAAAGTTAATAAATAGATAATATATAAATATAAATTTACAATATAAATATAAATATATAGAAAATTAGGCGGTATAACCAGCCAAAAAATATATATACTAAATTAGGCGGTATAACCAGCCAATAAAACAAAGTTAATATACAAATTAGGCGGTATAACCAGCCAATAAAAATAAATATACTTATAAACTTATATACTTAGTATTGCTTCCCCGGCAACGGCGCCAAAAACTTGATGGAGACTCAATTAAGTGTTGTAAACCCAAGTGCAGGTTATGTTCAAGTAATAAATTCTCGGGTGTCCGAGGTCGAACCACAGGGAAGCGTACTAGTAAGTATAAGTTTATAAATATATATGAAAAAGAAAATAAACAAGATATTAGGGAATCAATAACAAAGAAAGTAAACAAGATATTGGAGAACAAAATAAACAAAATAACATAAAAGCAATTAAATAAGATATAAAAAACAATAAGAAAGGATGTTGAGGTTAGAGAATCCACTCTTGGTGTTATGCTAAGATTAATCTTGTTTTATTACACAATTGAAATCCACACATAAGGGAGGTTCCAATCGGAAGGTTTAGCAATTCAGTCCAAATTGTCCAACGTCCATAGCATATGATATTATGTTCATTTGGTGTCCTCAAAACTCATAAAAAGAGTCCAAGCATTCCTTATGCCAAGGTATATGTCTACAACAAATCAAGGTTATGAAACCAAGCATTTACTGTGCCATTTTCATTGTCAATAATGAATCAAGATCTCTACTTTTCAAGTATGATTTTAAACCAAAAGAAAATATTATCTATACTAGTGTTTATAAATGATGATTCATTTTAGCTCATGTTTAAGAGACTAACCTTAGCATTTACCAAGAGCTTCACCTCATCACCTCAACAATATGATTAGCAACACATACTAGATATGAATAAATGAAAAGAAATGTAAGAAGCATAAGTAAATAAAGAAAAAGAAAACTAGAGAAAGGAAAGAAAAAGAAAACTTAGAGAATTTTATTACAATGGCTAATATCCTACCAATGTATCAATGTATCTCAATACTCATCCAAGGCCCTCTATTTATACACATTTTGGAGGGCTAAATGACAAGAGACAAGCTTTACAAATTTCAAAGGTATGTATAATAGGTGGGTGCATTTTTCTAACAATTTTCGTCATATTGTATGACAATTCTGATCAGCAAGCTTGATGGTCGATTTTGTCAATGTTGGAGGCTCGATCTGATAAAATTGTCTTCTAGAAAAATATACCCCTATCAGTTACGGATCCATAGCCGTTGGAATCAGCTCATTTGCTGATGTGGATAAGAAGATATGGGCAGAATACGAAAACAGGTCAGCACAGACGTCATTGCACATCAGCCAATTTGATGGTCGATTTCGCTAGGGAAAACGACTCCGTTTCAAGAAGTGTAAAACATGAAAAAGATAGATATGCCTCTTAGCTTTGCACGGCTACAAATTTCAGCCTTATTTCTTCAGTGAAACTCGAGATATAGCTGATATGGCAAACGGTGTCGGAATTGGAACTGTACTGGATTTGCCCTTAATTCTAGTAATCTGAAATCACTCAAAGAAACTTGTGAAAAACACAAAATTACATAAAAATATAAAAGATCATAAACACAATTAGACTAAGCAATAATAACTCGTATTTGACACAAAACAATAATAAAACATAACTAAAAACTATATAATTATACGAGTTATCAAGCATGCACAAGGCAAGACTAAGGCAAAAAAAAAAAAAAAAAAGATGAGCACACTTACACTAAATGAGGGTTTCGGCGAAGAGGGTATATAAGTTGTCTCTCTTTATTTTTTCATACACATTCACATCATTTTGAAAAAAATGACAGTAGCTAAAACCTCTCAAGGAGAAAAGGAAAAGAAGAGAGAAAAAAGGAGAAAGTTGGAAACGATTTTTTGAAGCTTTGCGTGATAACTTGCTTCTCTTCTCATGTTCTTCATTTCCTTTTCACTTCTCATGCATTTGCTTCTTTATTTTCTATGTTAGTTTCATTTTTTTATTCACAACAAAGGTTTCTTAAAATGTTTTAAAAAGGTTTACTACTACTTCTTTTATTTTCTACAAAATGGCAAGGTTTACAAAATTTTCGTACACTTCCTCCTTGGCCGAAACTTGTATTGTTCATTGTGCTTGCATTTTGTTCATTTTTCGTGTTTGCATGTTGGATGTGGGATCTACTATTGTTTCATGCTTTTGAGGTTTCTCTCAACTTTCTTGTTTCATACTTAAAAATAAATTTAAAAGCTTTCAAAACCCTAAAACATGATAAGCATCAATTTGATTAAAAACAAACAAGAATCAAATCAATCTAACAAAATTTTGGGGTTTTTCTCAACTTTTTTGTTTCATTCTTAAAAATAATATCAAAAGCTTACAGAACCCAAAAACATGATTTTATGTTAGATTAACATAATCTAACAAGATTTTGGGATTTCTTTCAACTTTTTTTGTTTCATGCTTAAAAATAAAATTAAAAGCTTACAGAACCTAAAACATGATTTTATGCTAGATTAACATAACACAAGTATCAATTTGATTAAAAACAACAAGAATCAAATCAATCTAACAAGATTTTAGGATTTCTCCCAACAATCTAACAAGATTTTGGGGTTTCTCTCAACTTTCTTGTTTCATGCTTAAAAATAAAATTAAAAGGTTTCATAACCCTAAAAGATGATTTTATGCTAGATTAATATAACCCAAGTATCAATTTGATTAAAAACAAAAAGAATCAAATCAATCTAACAAGATTTTGGGGTTTCTCTCAACTTCATTGTTTCATGCTTCAAAAATAAAATTAAAAGCTTACAGAATATGATACAAGAGCATGTACATTTAATCAATTCATTGATTTCAATCATAACATCATAAACAATAATCAATAAGCAATTTCACAATTTCGGGTTAAAAGAAAAAATTCATGTAATACTCATTTTACATGCTATTGATTTATGATATTTTGATAATTTTAATTTTATTTAAACTAATGCGAATTAGATTTGAAAAAGCCATATATTAATATATCAAATTAGCATGAAACAATTTGATACTACAAATCATTATCTCAACGAAAAATTCATATATGATATATATTGTCAAAAAATAGAAATATGATTCTGAAGCAAATCAATACATGCATGCTTTAAAAAACATACTTAAGAAGAAATTAAAAGTATGTCTTTAAGATCTGAACAACATAGCTAGAGAGATAGCTCTGATACCACATGTTAGATAATTGAAATCTAAAACGTACCTCCAGCCATTGTTGATCAAGAAAAACAATCTTGCTTCAAACATTCAAATAAACTCTCTTCCTTTACACTACAAACAAATTGCCATATACTGACGGTCCAAAAACCGTTGGTAAAACCCAAAAATCCGTCGCTATAAGTTCAAAAACCCTATATCGACGGTAAATATGGCTATTCCGACAAAAAATTAAGCGTCAGTAAAACCCTCGTCGGTATATACCTATACCAACGAAAAAGTGACCATCGGAATAGGGTGTATAGTCTATACCGACGGTTGTAGGCGTCACTATTGTTACTACCGTCGGTATAAACTCCGTTGTGTTAGTTAATTTTGTTTTTGTCTGTACCGACGGCGCGTCCGACGGTATAGATATACCGACGGACCTTTGGCTCGTCGGTATAGGTCTAATTGTTAAATTGTACATTACTGTTGATATATGATCCGTCGGTATAGGTTTAAAGCGTTGGTAAAAGTAAAATTTTACTATATTTTCAATTACTAATATTGATTTATTTATAATCCTATTCCAACATATTTCATATAAAACAAAAAACATCATAAGAAAGTACAAAATGTTTAATAATATTAAAAATAAAATTACAAATAAATTGTCTTAATTGTACCATTTTCAAAAACTAAACAGATGTCACAAACTAAAACAATAACATAAAGTCTTAATAAAAAAAAATCATTAAAATTGAAAATAAGTATTCCAAATAAATGAAGTAAATAAGCATTTTTCTAAAGGTACGTGATCCCATGCATATTCCTATAGAGCAACATCTGCATAAAATTGACAAATATTGTACAATTAAAAGCAATTAAATAGTGAAGTCAATATAGAAAAAATACCACATAATTATTAAAAACTTGTATGAAACACTAAAATTGATTACATTAATAAATAATAGTATAGATGCCATGCCAATTGCCATGAATGAAGTTTTAGCTTGATAAGGTCTTCACTCTCCAGCTTCATAATAATTCATCAATTCCAAATCAAGATGAAATCATTGGGTAATCTACTTTTACAATTTCTTATGTAATGCAAAGTTGGAACTAGTACATATACTTGTGCTATATTATTAGATAATCATTTTTGTGGGTCAAGTCAAGCATGGGAAACAAACAAAACAATGTTTAGAATAAGCTTTGCTATTGGGCTATCGGACAGGGTATATGGCCTATCATTTTTGTAGTTCACTGATAGTACTACAAAAATGTAATTAAAAAATTATGCCCCACAACCCCAAAGGGCCAAATGAGTACGGGAACCCTTATTATCCTTATTATCATCCAACAGGCTGGCTGACCTACCTATAATGGAATGTTGAGAGTAGGTGAGACACTATTTGTATTTGATACTCCTACTAATTTGCAAATCATTTTGCACCACTGACCAGCTCAAATAAGAGTAACTATCTAATAATGCAAATAACATAGGCTTTGCAGAATAGACATGTATCATTCAACATCATAGTAGCAAATCAAACACTATAATCCCTGTTACATAGGCAATTCGAAAAACTAGGTACTACTTACCTCAACTAAGGCACTAAATCTTCTATCCAACTTGGATGTCATGTGGAGGGCCTCAGAATGAAAAGGTGAGTTATCCCCAACAAAGATTAAGGTACGGCATCTGAGCCTCTTCAACCCACCGATAAGATCAGGTCTTCTGCAAGTTGGGGAAACAAAGTTTTGAGCACTTGAAAACTATTTATTTAATGAAATAAAGACAAATAATATGCAAAAACAAGAAGTGACAATACCAAAGTAGTCACATTATCTTGTATTGTACCTATTAATTGATTGAAGAAATTGTATCACATTTGATCCCTCTCTCTTATCCAGCAACTAAGAAAACAAGCATGCCATAGGAATAAGTCATGTCAACTTTCGAAAATTCTCCGTTTAAAAGGTGGCGAAAAAGAAACAAAGAGAATCCAAATCCAGCAGACAGGCTATTCATGAAAGAAGAAAAAACCAAAAGAAACTTAAAAGATAGATTACTAGGATGGAAATGCTAGGATACCTTGCTAAAGCAACTTGAAGCAAAAACTCTTTAAGCAGTCCACACATTCCATGAAAATATAACAAATTTGATATCACCTACAGATTATAAGTAAGTCATTTTAGTTATACAATAGAAATTTATGCACAAAGGATGTTAGTTATAACCAACAATATTAGGAAGGAAACTTGTTATAAAACCATTCAGTCTAAGAGGGTGCTCTGCAAAGAGGGGATATAAGAATCAAACCAAGAACACATTCTCTGCATTTCATCTGCAATGCAAAAGCTTTGTCAATGAACTCACATTAAAAACATTTAAATAATACTACTCAAAGGATTCATAAGGAAACCTAAAGCAAATAGAGTAACAATGTAAGCACCCGATATTGTCATGTATCATATCCTATTCCTAATCGCAACTAATATTTCCCTGATCTGGTCCTCCTCCCTGCTTCAAGAGCACATGTCAAGTGCTTGTTTTTGCATCAACTGCTTTGCCAACATTTAAAATAGATCTTATTTAGATGAGGATCTCATTGTTTTTATTGCCTTTAAATTTGCGATGCAGCAGTATATCATACTATCTTAAATTAAATCTCTAGTGTGAAATATATACAAAAGTTATAAGATGACACTTGTTTCTGGATAAATAAGGTTTGGCCATGGGAAAAAAAACCTTCTTTTCTTTTCCATATTGCATTATTATGCATTACATCAAATTAAAGGTTAGAGATATAAAGTATATGCTTATATTGGTCAGATTCAGAATTGTCTAATCTAAAAAAGTTGGGAGAGTCTAACATCAACTAACTAGCTAGCTATAGCACTTTATAATAAGTAGTATATAGATAGTGCATATACAACAGACTCTCATTACACCAGGAAATGCAGAAAATCAAAATGCAATAGCAAAAACTAGTATAGCCAAATTTGAATGGTATATTGACATAGCAAAACCCATTTATCAAACTCATTTAAATTTAAAAGAAATTATTTTTAAAATCCAAAAAAGAAAAAGAAAAAAAAACTAACCTCATCAAAATCAACTCCACATTCGGTAGCAATGTTCTTAATCAAATCAAACGCAGATCCATTAGCTGCAACTATCAAATCGTGACCTAAGACAATGAAGTCAAGCACTGCCTCCAAATCCAAAGATCCACCAAACCCTAACCAAGAGAATTCAAAATTACAATTAAGATAATACAGAATATAGCAAAACGCGTAGAAACGAATGGAGGGAAAAAGAAACGGCTCTATTTTCAAGTTGTGAGATTACTTTCGATGGAATGAGAGAAAAGGATCAAGGCGTCGTAGAGGTACTGGCCGTAGCGTTGGAGGGAGAGAGATGGATCGTCGGCAAGTTGGAATTTGAGGTTGAAGCCGCGAGATTTGAGGGAGTTGAAGAAAATGGAATGAGACGATTTGGAGAAAAATAAATGGAGGAGGCAGTTGAAACTTCAAAGAAGCAAAAAAGCTCTCACCTGTTGAGAAAAGAAAAAGCCCTTGCAAGCAAAGAAGAAAACACCTGTTGATTTAGAAAAAACACAACCAGATTTGGAGAAAGAATCTCCTGCGATTGAATTTGGGGTTTGGAGAACAAAAGAGTCAAAGAAAATAGGGTTGAGAGAAAAAAGGATCTGATGATTTATTCCCCAAATAAAATGTACATGACCTATAGCAGCGGTCAAAATAAAATAAACCGTTGCTATAGGACATTTTTTTATAAAAAAAAAAAAAATTGAAAAAAAAAAATAAATTCGCCAAATGAAAAAAAAAAACGGGTTTTTTTTTTTCTTTCTATGATGGGTATATACTGACGGTCGAAATAAAACCGTCAGTATACATTAGACCTATACTGATGAAAAAAGGTTAACTGTTACAATAGATGTAATCTATACCGACGGAAGAAATAAGTGTCGGTATATATTGTATATTTTCTGACGGACCAAAAATCCGTCAGTATAGACTTGATTTACTGACGGATTTTGACCGTCAGTAAAAGTCGATGTCAGTATATGGCAATTTGTTTGTAGTGTTAGTATCTGCCTTCTAGTCTATTTCTTTTGTTTTCTATAAGTTACCCTTAGATGATTTTACAGTCAATTTATAGACTAGACTAGGGACCTATACTAGATAAAAGAGTTAAATCCTACCATCAAGGAATCCTTATTCTTATCAATTACTGAGATAGAGAAGTTATCTTTAACTTTATCGTTAAAGTAGTTTATCTTGAATAAGATTTATTAGAATAATATCAACTAAGTATTTATCAACATAATTAAATAATTATCTTGGTTTTATTGAATTATCATGTGGGCCACAATATTATCCAACAAATATCACCCGCATAAATATCATGGCATCTCATATAATCATCTTTTACAAAAAAATATTTATGTTTCGATGGAGTATTATGAAAATTTCTAAACGAAAGAAGTTTTCTATAGTCTGCCTAGACATTGGGGGAGTTTAGACAAATATTTCAACTTTGAAGATTCTCGTAATATTCTTAAAAAAGAAAACAAATTTTGTCGAAAATGATTTTTTTATTGTTCTAATAACGGCATTAAAGGGAATAATTTTTAAATATTGAATTTAAAATTATTTCTTTCAAGACTAAAAATAACACATGATTAAATGGTATCGTTTTTTAAACAGGCATCGTGAGGGTGCTAATACCTTCCCCGCGTATAACCGTACTCCCAAACGCAAGTTTTGTTTTTCGCATATCAAAAATTATTTTTTTAATAAATTTTAATTGATTTTAAAATTTTATAAAGAGAATCTTTTTCTAAGTGGTTAATCACACCTAAACAAAAAAATATTGATGGCGATTCTTATCTATTTTTAAAATCGTCGTCTAGCGATTGAGAATTTTTTTATGACAATGAAAACAAAACGTTTGTGGCCTAAAAATAATTATCAATCTAAAACATGCACTTTATAAAACACCTAAAGAATTTATTTATCTCCCTAATTTCTTCATTTATGCAAAATAATAAGCACAAATATAATATAATATTTATTTATATATATATATATATATATATATATATATATAAAAGTAGCATTTCTATCTAAGGAGATTTGAGACATAAATTTGTTTCAGAAAGGAAACAAAAAGAAAAGAGAAAACTAAAAATTAAGGTAATACTAAAAGAAGAAAGCTTACCTTGACTTATACACCAAAATATATAACGAAGTGGAGATAAAAAATCATGCAAATATTGAGAAATTGAAGACCCGGACCAATTTGATACAAAATCACATATCATTAAATCTAACGGAAGAATTTTTTTTTTATAAAAAAAGAACAAGATCATAAGGATTATTTGTATGCATTTTTCATGGATTTTTTTTTTAATAAAAATAACTCATAAAATCCAATTCAAGAGGGAAAAGAACCCAAAAATAAGCATCCAAAAATACAATTAGGAAAATATGCGAGAACAAAAGAAAAAAAAAACATACAAATGAAGGGCAAAGAAATGGAGAAAAAAGTTAAAAAAAAAAAAAAAAAAGAGAGAGAGAGAGAGCATCTAAATTTTTAAATTCATATTTTCAAACATAGCATAAATATCATCATAAACTTTACCCAACTCTCTCTCTTTTATGTATACAAAAACTAAAACCTAAAAACCTAAATACATACAAAAAACGAAAACCCAAAATAAACTAATCTTCTTACACCTCCCAAACTTCCTTGCATCTTTCCAAATCAATTCATTTATTCTCAGGTCCTTACATCTTTCCAAAGGAGCCCATTTATTCTCAGGTCCTTACATCTCTCTCAAATCAGCCCATTACACCTACTTACATCTCACCAATAAAAAAATACCAAATGTCAAACACTAAAGGCTGAACATGTGTCATGATCCTTTCTATGTGTAATTTGTTGAAGTCACACCGACTACTCTAGCTTTGTCTAGAATTCTCCTTAAGTCATATTTGTTAAATTTTTTCTTAGTGTTCTCTCTAGGCCTTTCTCAAAGTCTTTAGACTTTTCTCTACCACCACAACCGACAATGATAAGTCGGTTTAGTATGGTTATAAATAGAGATTGTGTGTGTTGTGTAAAAGGTGTGGTGGAAAGAAAAAGAAAGAAAGGAAAAATAAGAAAGAGTAGTGGTGTCACGTAGAGAAAAGAAAGAAAAAGATGTGAGTGATTAGGGAGTGTGATGTGAGAAATTATAAGGTGTATGTATGAGTATAGAAAGTTGTATGTGAGTGAATAGTAAAGTGAGAAAGAGTTTGTGTGAGGTTGTCTCTATTGTTAGTTGGTGTTCACACCAATTGTATTTGGTCTTTTCTCATATTAATAAAAGAGTTGTTTTTCGGAAGTTACTGTAGCATCCCGAGATAAAGTTAATGTAGCAAATCGGTACTGTAGCACAAAACTACAATCGGTACCGAGAGTCAAAAATCAACATAATTAATAAATTTATATTAATGGGAAAACTATATATGAAAAAAATACTTGAATTTAAGACTATATAGAAAATAAAATTGGGTTTTTTTGCTACATATGAGAATAGGGTGGTGTAAGAGGAGAGGTGGGGATTCAAACTTTGGGTCTTAATCCTTGTAAAGAGGATAATAACCATTAAGTCAAGTTTAAGAAAAGAAACTAATAACCGACCAATAACGAAACTTATTCGATTCTAAGAAGTTGCATACTGAATCTCATATTTTCTCATGATTGTGGTGTCATCTCTGTCATTCTCACCATAATCTGTTGTTGAATTTGAGCTGCTAACCATATGCATGAAGGTACAAACCTATACGAGTTGGCCCATCAACCGATACGTTTTGTTTTGTTCATTGATGATAAAAAAAATAGACATGGTCTGAGGCTCTGAGCCATGAGGATATAAATTTACAATTGAAATTTTTTGATATTTTCATTCTTGGGCTGATCAAAGTTGGATATTACAAATGATGTATCAGACCAGTTCTTTTCTCTCCAGCAAAGGGTTAGGCTAGGCCCGTTCGTCTTCACCAATCATCACCAGATCAAGAGTTAAAAGCGAGGCTATCGGGGCAAAACTTGGGAAAATTTGGACTCCCCTGCCGCATAAGATTTCACTCAAGGCCAATCCAAAAATTTTATGTTTGGGAGATCAAGATAATAGAATCAAATTATAAATTTTTGAAAAATTAAAATTAATTTTTATTATTTTTAAATTAGACAATTGTTAAAACCTAAAAAGTTTGGAGGAATTCAGGAGGAGCCAAAGCCCCTAGTCCTCTCCTCCTTGGATCCGCCCCTGACCTCACTCCATTTCTTTACTTCATTTTTCCAGTGATTTGTTTGAAATTCAGACACTAATATTAGTTCATAAACCTATATAATAAACACTCTGATAATAGAGTCAATAAAAGTGTATGATCATTTGGAGGAGCACTACTTGCTAAATTTTAGCACCCGGTTTGATTAGTTTTTGCATGTTTTTGGCTTTCACATTGGTTGTTTGATAAATGAATGAATTTTAAATATTTTTTAAAAAAAATATGAATGAAAGAATTGAATTTTAAAAATCGTAAATGAAAATAAGATATTACACAAAAATCATAAATATTTAGTGCATTTTATTCAAATATTCGCCGTACGTGATTGAAAAAGGAGTTCCCTCATTAACAGGTTACTACTTTTATTTATTGTGAAAGAAGGTGAATAAATAAAATGAACGGCTGAGAAAACACTAAAGCAGCAAATTAAGCACAAAACTCTTCCCAATATAACCCATACATTAAACATGGAGGAATTCAATCGAATTTAATGCAAATTCATCCAGACTTCCAATTTTCTTCCCCCGTCAACAATAGGGTAAAGTTCGTCCAAAATTAGTGCTTAAACTCCTTTCTGCCGTGGATTCTTTTCTTGTTTTCTAGTATCAAATGGACACCTATAATCCTAAGGTTGATATATATACCTTCAAAAGAATCTATGGTAAATTATTTTCTTTTTTAATCAATTAACTTTTATTTATTTTCCTACTTAATTTAAAATCATTAAATTTCAATCACATATTAATTTCAATACGCTTTCTTTAAAATGGAGTAAATTCATTAATCAAAGAGCTGGATAGAGGTATTAATGTACCAAATCAAATCGGATCGTGTTAGGTTCAATTAGTCTTTGAAAATTTTTATCTAGACTCAATCCATGTCCTTGGACTCAATAGGTCCTTTTTTTTTAATATTAAAATATTAATATTTTTAAATTTAAAATTAAATAAAAAATATTTATTTATTAAATAATGTCTCAAATTAGGTCTGGAGTCGGTTCCTAGAACGAGGTGACCGTCACTATTAATAATGAAGAAAAAAAATCAGTATAAAGATGACAACAAATTAAATATTTGTAATTTTTGAAATATTTAAATCTCAATTCGCCTAGTTTATATGATATATGAATTTATTTATTATTCGTTTAATATCTGAATATTACTATTCGAATCCGCATCCGATTTAAATAACAATATTCGTTAAATATTTGAATCCGTTAAATATCTAAATTTATTAAATCAATTTTTTAAAATATAAAATTAAATAAGAATTAAATATGCAAACGCATATTGGATTCGGATATCTAAATCCGTTATCTGTATAAGTAAAACGAATTCGAATTCCGACACTATCCAAAGCAAGAATAAAACGGATTAGAATATCGAATATCCAAAAATTCCTATCAAATCTGAAAGGTATATCAAATATATAAATCTGAAATTATTCAAATCCCACAAAAATAAAATAAAATAGTATCAAATATCTATTTTTTTTTTATTATCTATTACCATCGTAAATCAAGAATATCTTCTATCCAATAGGTATCCGTATATACTAAGGGCTAGTTTAGCATTGCTATTGAAAAAATCTTGGGTTGGAAAAAGCTCGAATTGAAAAAAGTGTGTTTATAAAGTGTGGTGAAAAAGTGTGGTTTAAAAACTTTTAAGTGTTTAGCATTGCTGTGAAAAAGTGTTTTAGGAAATTGAAATGTCAAAAAAAGATATGTTTAAAATAATAAAAGTTAGAGATGTGAGGATAATAAAGTCATTTTATCCAAAAGTCAGCTTTTAAAGCTCAAAAGCTATATTTTTTGGCTTTTTGGTTTGGCTTTTCAAACCATGGTTTCAACAGCAGAAGCCAATTTTTTTTATCTGTTCAGCATTGCGTTTGCGATGAAAAGTAATTTTTAACCTCAAAAGCTGTGTCAAAAGCAATGTTAAACGAGGCCTAAGCTAATAGCTACCTCATGAGCTGCTTTGTCCCCTACAGTACCCCTAGTATGTGCTAGACATCATTGGTGGAAAGATTTCATATATGCACGAACCCCTTCAATAATAACACCAATTAGATTGAATCCTTACCCTAAAAATAAATTCGAGACTAATAATACATAACTCCAATGATCAATTTATTGAGTCATCAATCGAAATATTTAATAATTTGAAGATAGAATATAAGTACTTATTAATAATAAAATATTGCTTTTTAATTTCCTTCATGAATTATTAGGATAACAGCAAGTTATAAGCCAATGGGCTAATTAGCTTAAGTTTGCAGGAGTACTTTAGTTTCAGCAGGCTGACTAGATTCAAGACAATTAACCCTTATTAAAGAGCATAAAAAACTGGCAAAAAAGGGGGCAAGAAAATAAAAAACAGATTCCATGCCTGAGAAAGGCAAAATAAAAAGTGGCATTTTTAAGCGGCAAATTTCAAGACTTAATGAATCTTAATGTGTAAATAAATAAATAAATATATAAACATTAATATAAACTCTTTGATTGAATTTGATCTTATAAATTAAGTGACACCACTCAATTTGAGAAATTATTTAAAACCCAAATAAAAAATTACAATAATAAAATGAAGGTAAAGGCATTTATATTTTTTAAATGTTAACAATAATATAAAATTTTATATTCACATGCATTTAAAAAAATCCTACTCAAATAATTTCTATTTTTATAAAATAATTTTTATTTATTTTTTCACTCACATAATGATGTGCGTCAAATCTAGATAATACAATGTGTGATTGAGTTTAGTTCGCACCTACACAATTAAAAAAAATTCTTAAAAATCAAATCAAAATTATAATAATAAAAATGAAATTAAAAATATTTGTTTTTTTTTTTCTTGAAAAAATATAAACGCATGATCGTTTTTAGTTTAGAATTTACCCTTTAAATAAATTTTTTTTTTATCTTTTTTGTTAATATACTTTTTAATATTGCCCCAAATTATAGTACTCCACGTGAGGTGGTTGTAGAATATTTATCAACAGATATAATTAGACAATAGTTTTGTTAAAATAATTAATTAACTTCTTGTAAAAGCTCATGCTCATTCAAAGTTACTTTCTCATGAATAAAAAATTACAAAAAGATAATGTATTACTAATATTTGATTGGTTGGAGTAATTAAGTGGCTCAAATTCTCTAGATGAAAATTAAAGTTCGAATATTGAGAGTCTCCAAAATTGAGAGGGCTTTATCATTACACTCTCAGCTTGACAGGGATTAATCTTTCATCAACCATAAAATGAGAGTCAGAGATACCCTGAATTTACACACAAAAAAAAATAATGTATTCCTTTAATTTACATATATAAATCACTAAAATGAATAAACAACTTTATTAAAGTTACCAAAATTTTAATACTATTACTTTTTAATAAAGTAATAATTATATTAATAATTTTTATGAAAATAATTTATTAATACATAGATGTTTCAATTCATATATGAGTGTCTTGTGATTTTTTTTCGTGTCAGTTATATAGACATAAATCTAAAAAAAAAAAACTATTAAATGTATCAAAATTATAAATAAGAATACAATAATGGATTAAACTTATTGTGTTTAAATATATCATATTATATTTATTATATTATTTTCGTATTTATTAAACATGTCGTGATTAAGTCTAGCGATACGTCAATATGTGTATACTAAACATTTAAATTTTGGGCAGGGCTGGTATCCTAAAGAACCAAAAAAAGAAATGCTCTCAAAGACAAAGTGCAGCTTGTAACCTTTATTAAAAAAACCCGAGTTACGTTGTGAGTGAAATGATTCATTTTTTATCTTTATAATAGTAATAACAATAATGTTATGAACACATATATTAATAACGTATAAAATTAATTATTAACATGAAAAATTTTATATGAATTTATAATATTTTGGAAAATATAAAAAAATAACACAAACATGTGATGAAAACACAAATTTTTCTTTAAATTGAATCACTCTGACAAATTATGCAAAATATATCATGAAATGAGACATGATACGAACACATAATTTTTTTTTTTTTTTTTGTAAAATTAAATCACAATGACAAACTATGTAAAATATGAGATGATTGAGACACGACACGAACACAACATAGAAAAATAATTAAAACACAATACGAAAAATAACATGAACACGACACAAAACATGAATGTGTAAAAATTTATATAAATTTATAATACTTTAAAAACACACAAAAAAATTACACGAGCATGAACACACAAATTTTTCTCTAAATTGAATAACTATGAAAAATTATGTAACATATGTCATGAATTGAGACATGACACGAACACAACATAGAAAAAATAATTAAAAAACAACACAATAAATAACATGAACACGACACGAATACACGAACGTGTGAAAATATACATAAAATGAATTATTAACGTGTAAATTTTTTTTTATAAATTTATAATAGTTTATATAAATTATTGGGTAAAACTATTAATGTATAAACATTTATATAAATTTATTTGAAAATACAAAAAATATACAAATACGTTACGAACATAATTTTTTCATTAAATTGAATAACTATAATAAATTATCAAAATATGTCATAAATTGAGACATGGCACGAACGTACAAATTTTTCTCTAAATTTAATCACAATGACAAATTACGTAAAATATGAGATGAATTAAAACATGAGAAGAACACAAAATTAAAAAAAATTAAAACACAACACGAAAAATAATATGAACACGACACGAATATACGAACGTGTAAAAATATACATAAAACGAATTATTAACTTGTAAAAATTTATATAAATTTATAATATTTTGAAAAAAAAAAAAACACGAATACGTCACGAACACAACATACAAAAAATTATTAAAACACAACACCAAAAATAACACAAACACGATATGAATATACGAATGTTTAAAAATATACATAAAATGAATTATTAACGTGTAAAAATTTATATCAATTTATAATACTTTAAATACAAAAAAAAAATACAAACACATAAATTTTTCTAATTTTTTTTTTCCTTCCTACCATATATATATATATATATATTCTTTCTCTATTTTTAACAGCTCAAATAATGGAAGGTCAAAAAAAAAAAAAAGCCACGTGCCCACCAATGAAGAGGGCAACGTGGCTGCACAAAATTTGTGCAAAAAAAATTTAAAATCTATCTTATGGATATTGTATTCTTTAAGAATACTTTTCCTCTTTCTTCTAAGGAATAAAAGCCGAAGTCTATTTCAATAAAGACGAATTTAAGATTACATGTGAAATTAACATATTGATCTACCAAGTAGCTCACTGGTGCAGCTTTTGGTTTAATTGGAATTAGGAATAAAACTCGCGCTACATTGCAGGTGAAATGATTCGTTTTTAATTTTTTTTATTAAATTGAATCATTATGATAAATTATGTAAAATATATCATAAATTGAAATACGACACGAACACACAAAATTTTCTCTAAATTGAATCAAAATGTCAAATTATGTAAAATATGAGATGAATTAAGACATGACACGAACACAAAAATGAAAAAATAATTAAAACACAACACGAAAAATATCACGAACACTGCACGAATATACGAACGTGTAAAAATATATATAAAACGAATTATCAAAATGTAAAAATTTATATAAATTTATAATACTTTCTAAAACCAAAAAATAAAATCAATACGAATACGAACGCGTCACGAATATAATATAGAAAAAAATAATTAAAACACAATACGAAAAATAACACAAATACGATACGGATACATGAACGTTTAAAAATATATATAAAACAAATTATTAACGTATAAAAATTTATATAAATTTATAATATTTTAAATAAAAAAAATAACACAAACACACAAAATTTTTTAATTTTTTTTCTCTTTCCTTCCTACCAATTTTTTTTTTTTTTTTTTACCCCTACCCAACAACTTAAAAAAAAAAAAGTGAGACCCATATAACCAAAAAAAAAAAAAGACGTGGATGCACAAATTTTGTAAAAGAAATGGGGGTGACGTGTCGGATTATTTTGGTGAAAAAATGAAAAATTTATTGTATGGATGTTGGAAATTAAAATGTGAGTGCCAATGCAGAAATGGCTTTTTTTCCCTGATGGAATAAATCCTCAGCCATGAACTTCCTTCTCTTATGATTTACAGACTCAAATGAAAAAAACTGGACTTTGGTACAAAGAAATATTGCATCTGTTTAATCAGAATTAAAGAGTTTTATTCATTCATTGATTCATAGTTACATACAACACAATCTTCAACTCCAATGAAAGAATTTGAATCTTGTAATAATAAATGTATAAAAATTCAAATATCACAGATTTGATAGGAAGGAAACATACAGGAACCTTTTAACTTGTTCCTTTCCTAATATCTTAGCATTACAAAGATGGATCTTTTTAACACTCAAGTATGAAGTTAAAAAATTCTAGCGTCTTTGGAAATTAAACACCTTTATGGACACAGTAAAGATTGCTCCAAAGAGTACTGTGAAACCAAGAATTACAACTGCAACTACTCCAAGGAAATCATGTCTGAAGTCAAAATAATTTCTCAAAAACTGTTCAACTGTCTCACCGCTGCCATCCTCAAGGATATCTTGTATATCTCCAAATTGTGAAACAACCAATCCATACAAGGTCCAAGATACTGGACAAATCCAGTAGTACCATCTCCACCATATAGGAATACTCTGTAATTTAAAGAGTTGGAAAGAGTGGGAAGAAAGTTAGTCATCAGGAAAATGTGTGTGTATAAGGTATATACTAAGAACTTGAAAAAGAAAAATTATGTGAAAGCAGCACTTACAGGTCGTGGGATGATGAATCCTGAAAAGACATTCCATATTCCATAGAATGCTGAGGAAACTATGGATGCAATGTGGTAGTTTGGTGTGACAGCCACAGCCATCATGCCATAGAAGGTGAAGTAGAGTAAGGTGAAGTACATAAAGAAGAGATACCAGAAGAACTTAGCAGCAGTCCATTCAAACCCGATCATCGCATAGACTATAATGCCATACACAGCAGATTGAACAAAAATATAAGGTATCTCGATTAAGACCTGCAGTTGCAAAATGTGAAGTCAATTATAATGTACTAAAACTTTGTACAACTTTCTTTACAGATTGAACTCTTCAAATTGAGAAAAAACTTGCCTGGGCAATGGCATATGGCATGGCAGAATACATTCCAGCAGCTCTTTCTCTATAAAAGACTGTCCTTTCAACGGCCACAACTGGCTGCACTGATGTACAGTTTTGGATACCAAGGAAAAGAACAGCAGCATACATTGAACCCATTGCATTGGCCAGATCTTGTCTCTTTTTCCTGTAATTTCACAATGTGATAATTAGATATATAAAGATGATAAAAACCAACATTTAAGCTTGAGCTTTTGTACTTGTAGCTTACGTTTTAGTGCCAAGGTCCCAGAACAGTGTCCCAAACATCAATGCTATGATGGTTGTAAAAAGAAATCTCACAGCAGTATATGGTGGGTTGCGCCAATATGACCAGTGCTGCTTCCATAAGCAAGCTGTACACTGAGTCAAGAATGACTGAGAGAACTGAGATGGAAAATAGAGTTCCTTTGAACCAGGAGGAGGTTTGCTTAAATCTTCAATAAGAGCTTTGTTTCTCCTGAACAAATGACATTCATTAGTAGCGAATTCAAGGTAGCTAAGATAGCTAGGCCATATATAGATCTTATGCTGAATTAAAGTAATTAGTTTATCAGTTTACACTTTTTGTTGCAATGTTGTGTCTGAGTAGCTTATTACCTGTACAGTTCTGAGTTTTTGTAGATATCAGCAAAATCAACACCTAAAGCTAATTCCTGTGCTGTTGTGGTAACTTCCAACATCCAAGTTGCTGGATTGTAGCCATCTTTGATTTTGCTAACTCCTTGAATTCCCTGGAGGAGATGACCATTTGTAGTATTAGATATAGTACATATGAACTGAGAAATGAATAAGTTAATTAACTTTGTAATTTGTGGTCTTTCATTTCATCTCACCTCAAAATACTTGATAAGATGTTTTGATTGGTGTCCTAATGGCCCAACATATATCTCTTGTCCTCCCCGCTTCATAAGGAATAGCTGCAAAGGCATGTTTATTCAGTTATACAATTACATAAAGAACCACAACTATTTTTCAAATTAATTTTCAAGTTTCTCACCTCATCAAATGCTTCAAATATGTCAATACTTGGCTGATGGATGGTACACACAACTGTTCTTCCAGTGTCAACTGTGTTCCTAACTGTTCTCATAACAATTGCAGCAGCTCTTGCATCAAGCCCTGAAGTTGGCTCATCCATGAAAATGATAGAGGGGTTTGCCACAAGCTCAACTGCTATAGTAAGCCTCTTTCTCTGCTCAGTTGATAAACCATTTACACCAGGTAAACCAACTAGTGCTTGCCTTAATGGATTCAGTTCCACAAGATCCATGACTTCCTCGATAAACATCTGATAACATATGTTGAAATAAAATCATCAATTTAATCCAAGCCAAAGTGATCATTAGGAAAATGTGTTATTTTGTTGGCCTCTGTTGTCAGGATTTCAATCTAGATAAACTGGCCTATATAGTCGATGGTCAACCCTATAAACAAGTTATTTGAAACAAGACAAAAAATGGTAAAAAAAAAAACTCCTTTTCTTTTTCAACTCAGTTAATGTGTGTTGACTTTATTGAATTTATCCTACTCAGTAGGCCATGGTGGGGTAAATGAAAAGAAGTTTTATCAAACTCAAAACTTCTCAACTTGAACAAGCCCTGTGGAGTTTAAGATCGAATTGTCTATTGGCTTTGTAAAAACCTCTAACATGTAGCAAAGTAGAATAAGAACTTGAAAAAGCTTAGGGTTTCATGAATTCTGACCTTTCTGGTTTCAGCATCGACTTCGGCCGGTAGTCGAAGCCAAGCAGAATAGAGCAAGGATTCATACACAGTGACATGAGGAGAGTGAATGTCATTTTGCTCACAATATCCAGATACTCGAGCAAATGTTTCTTGCTTCTTCGGGAAACCTGAAACAGTGATGTTCCCATCGATATAACCACCAGTTTTTCTGCCAGCAAGCACATCCATCAGAGTGGTTTTGCCAGCACCACTAACACCCATTAGAGCAGTGAGAACGCCTGGTCTAAAAGAACCACTAACACCCTTCAATAGCACCAATCTATCTTCAGTGACACCTTGTTCTTTAATTTCCTGCGAAGTTTCAATTCAATCAAATAAACTCTCTTATATCTGGATTCTGGACCACATTAAACTGAAACAAGATACAATCCAACCATTGAACTTATATGGTATTTGTACATGGAATCTTATGATACCTGTGGCATATCAACAGAATAGATAATGTCATCAAATGTGATGGAGTGTGGCTCAAATGGAAGAACCATTCCCTTTTTCTTGTTCCCAATGGCCCCAACAGTTGCCTCAGTCATAGACGAGGACTCGGATGAGATGCTTCTTTGAATGTCATCTTGAATCTCTGCATGTCAATTAATATTTAGTATAGTACATAACGGCTTGTACACAAACACACCGACGCAAAAATAAATGAGCTCTAATACCTGATCCAGTTACACGACTTGATAACTGAATCCTTCCGCCAACTCCAACTCCATTGACTTGCTCGTTGCTTTCAGGTTCTTCTGATATTACAGCCTGAGGCTTCTCAAATGCTGCATATTTATTTGCAAAATGGTAAAAGATTAGCTCTCCCTTCCAAAGAAGCATAAGTTTAAGTAGGTAAAGTTATACTCACGGTTTAGATAGGTAAGAGCCAGAGTATAACAAAAGTTGAACAATAATGTGAATCCAATCAATCCCCCTACTCCGATCCAATACCAATGCGGATCTTGGAAGAAACCCCTAGACTTCAAAACTTCAATTCCTAGTGATTCTGTTGAGTTCGGAAGAACCTTCGATATGAAAGAAAATATAAAATATCAGCAGATTGTTAAGAGATAAAAGAAGAATCTTAGACATTGAAAATTCAAAGCATTACTCGTCTCCACTGGTTCCCAAGGAACTCATTAACCATCAATGCATTTTGCCCATACATCATAGGCGAAATCCAGTAACCCCATATCCACCATTTCTTTATGTCCTCTGTGACATTAAACAAAGAAAATTGATTAGAACTGTTTGAAGTTTAATTTTCATTAAAAGTTTGATTTTCTGTGCTGTTTCTAAGACTTATCATACCTCGTGACAGGACAAAGCCACCCAATGCAAAAAGTATGAGCAAAGCAAATGCCCCAAAAGTGTTAGCAACAACCATGTTTCTACCAGTTGCTGCAATAAACCGAAACAATCCCGAAGCCATCTGGGCAACGAGAATAAGGATGAGGTACTGCCTAAACAACCTGTGCCAGACAAATCAATTCTTACATCAGTTTGGATCAGAGCTAATAAGCAAGCAACTATATATAATACTACTCAAGTTCCCCACCAAATTTTTTATTGTCATTTCTTTTTTTACCTATCAACATTCGGATCAAATCCAATGACATAGTAGGTAAGAAATACCCATATGGAAATTTCTGCAAATGTGATAGGGATCTTGAGTATCCATGTTGGTAGAGCATATGCCCATGAAGGAAAGAATAAGAGGTCCCTTTGCTTGTAAAAGACAGGAAGCTTAGCAATGGTCATAGAAATCTCAGACATCCCATTAAACATGATTGCAATCAAGCCAAAAAACAAGGCCCCCATATAGATTCCTCCCCCTTCAACTGAATCGTGCTTCATCTCAGTCCTCAGAAAGAGTGTCATAGTAATTAACGCCATTATTGTGAGCTAGTAGCACAAAGAAAAAAAAAAGTTAAGAGTCAGTTCAAACCTTGATAATTGTGGTACAAGAATTGAGTATCATTAGTACGCACTTGCATAAACTTGAAGATATAGACGAAAGAGTTTCTCTTCATCAGCAGATATTCCCTTGAGATGCAAGCTTTCAGCAACTCCTTGTTTCCAACACCATACTTTCTGGTTGTCAAAGCAGCTGGGTGGCTCTTTGTTTTTTCATATAGAGCACCAAGTTCATCTCTGAATTTCATTCCCACATGGAATGATTGGAATGCCTCAGCAAATTCATTGGCCGTGACGAACCTGTAAGGTTGATTTCTACGTATCCAATACTGCATTTGATCTTTCCTTGAAGTAACCTGCAGTGAACAATGTCAAGTTAAATGTGATAGAAGAGAAACTTTGTCCCAATGAAAAAAGGATCAAAACCTCTGTCAAGACTTACTTCTTGCAAGAAGTCAGCCACGCCTTTTCTCTCCGGACACCTAAAGCCCATAGATTCAAAAAAGCTCAGCACGTGTTCACGAGGACCCTGATATACTATCCGACCATCAGAAAGGAGAATAATGTCATCAAAAAGATCGTAAGTCTCTGGAGCTGGTTGGAGAAGAGAGATGACTGTGGTTCCATTAAGGATGTGAACACTTTGCTTGAGGGAGTTCACAATTTGGAAAGTTGTAGAGCTGTCCAGACCAGTAGATATCTCATCCATAAACAGTGCCTTTGCTGGTCCAACCAGCATTTCACCTAGTTGCATAGACATAATTAGATTTCATGATAAGAAATTTAGGGTAATTTGGAAATGGAATTAATGGTTTAATTGATATCATGAATTACCTGTTGTGACACGCTTCCTCTGTCCTCCAGAGATACCCCTTAAAATTTCATCTCCTACCATAGTGTCTGCACATACTTCCAGTCCTAAAACCTGCAAAATTTATGGCAAAGGTATTCAATAAGTAATGAATTTTTTTTTATCATAGTGCTTCTTGAATATCTTTCAATATACTTCAGCTTTCTGTAACATTACCTTTAGAAAATAATCTGTGATTACATTTGCTTCCTGACCTTCTGTTGCTACTGCCTGAAATATTAAAAAAGACAAAGTAAATCATGATGAATACAAGATTCTCTATAATGGACATTCCTGTCATATAAAATTCATCTTAATTTGAATTCCATATCTGATTATCAATCGATTTTATTTCATATTGTCATGAATGAAAATACCAATCCATATACTAGGATTGGCTTGAGTGCATAGAACATGATTTCAAGCTACATATCACACTAATTTAACAGGACGCCTGAACCAGAATCCAAACACGACATGAATTCTGCCAGTGAAGAATAAAAGATATCCATATTTTGTATTACAATGGCTTCTTAGTTCTTACCTTCATGAAGACATCAATATCAGGATCAGGTTTAATGTTTGCCTGTTTCTCTCTTCTTGACAACTCTGCTAACATCTCTGTAAACGCCCAAAACAACAAAATTTCATGCTTTGAAGAATAAAAAAACATGTATATTGTTCCAAAAGAAAAAGAAAAAAAATCAAACTTACCATAACGGTCTCCAACCCCTTGGCATCTTGCAGAAAAGGCCAAAGTTTCCCTCACAGTCATTTCTCCAATGTGAAGATCATGTTGACTGATATAGGCAGCTGTTCTCTGGGGCACAAACTCATCCATGCCATGCCCATTGTAAGTCACTGTCCCCGAACACTGCAAGAGAATTTCACTTTTCAATTAGAAATAAAAACAAAGACAGAGAACTTAATGCAAAAACAAGAAGCCTAGAAAGGAAAACAATTGAAAGAAAAGTAAATTTTCTAGAGCACCTTGAGAGCAGGATCAAGCTTCCCAGCTAAAGCCAACAAGAGAGTGGTCTTCCCAGAACTTGGAGGACCCAAAAGCAATGTCATCCTGTAATTAATAAATACATGAGAACAAAAATAATTGGTTAATTCCAGGATCTCCAAAACTTTTAATTTCAAAGTAAAAATCAAAATTCAGGTATTGATGAGAACTGAGATCGCCATGTTACCTGCCCGGCTTCATGATGCCACTGACATCATTGAGGATGGTCAGCTTTTTCTTTCTACTAGAAAGAATACCCATATCATTCAAGAAGCCCTGTAATCACAATACAAAGTGAAACATGAGAAAGAATCCTAAAAAAACAAAACTGTAAAATGATAAAGTAATGAGTATTTTCCAGGTTGCTACCTCAAATATACTTGTAGTGAAATTAAGAACCGTAGGCAAAGCACTGGTTCCTACAGAAGCTTCAGCTTGAATATTTAGATGTTCGAATCGGACTTCAATTGTGGGAAGATCGATGCCAACCCTGGAAAAAAAAAAAAAAAAAAGAAAAAAAAAAACCAATGCAAATGATTATTGATACATGAGAACAGGATTTTTAAGTCTTTCCCACCAAAAATATTTCTTTCCATTTCTGTTTTCCTAGTAACCAAACGTAAAAAAAAAAAAAAAAAAAAATTCTTACCTATCTACACGGTTCTTGAGCTTCAACAAGAACTCATTATCTTCCTCTGCTACTTTGACCAACCTCTCAAGCAAAGTCCTCCTTTCTTGCCATCCAAGGTCATTAACATAGATTTCATCGACACCACCTTGAGAGCTAGTCAATATACCTTTCCTGAGACGAGCGACAGTTGGTAGTTTCTCAAGTGCAGCCCACTTTAAAGCTTCTTCATCATCCTCATCTCGAGAAGACCTTGAAAAAACTTCCAGGCCATTGTTTCTCCATACCGAAGAACTACTTGATCGTAAACTCCCTCGTAAACTACAACTCGCTCTATAAATATCACCACCCTCCATTAGCAAAAATGCCGACACCCACCAAAACAATATCAAAACTTTCACGTTTCAAAGCTCAAATCAAAGAATCGAAAGAAGGAAAAAAAAAAAAGGGGTTTTCCTGTTCAAAACCAAGAAACTGAAGGATTTAAATTGAGGAAAAGAAGAAGTTCGGTATTCTTTTGTTATCAGGCACTGGACAAGAAATGTCAAGAGTTTTGAAACTGAAAGAACAAAAAAAATAAAATAAAGAAATAGTATGAAGTTAAGGAAGAGCCTGGTGCAAGAAAATTAAGATTTGCCATATATATAAGTTTGTTAATTGTTAGCAATAATTATGCTGGCGGCCTTTTGTTTTTTTTTTTTTTTCTGTCAAAGTTTCAAAAAGTTCCAGGGTGTTTCGTAGGGATTGAATTATTTGTATAAAAAATCCATTACATTTCCATGATTTCATGCCAGCTTTTTTGAAATTGAATAGTAATTTATTTTCAGTTCTTTTTCTTTACTGTTTGCAAATATAATTTGTAAGACTATTGTTTGTTTACCAAAAAAAAAACTGCTAACTAATAACCAAATCGATTTGTTATAACTTTTTTTTTTTTTTTTATGACACCATTCCATAATATGAGGATAAAAAAAAAATAGATTGTACGAGTTCGAAATTTAAATTCAAACCTTTTAAATATCAATTCTTAAAAATAATTGTATAAATTAATTAAATTAACACTACAAGGATACAGATTTTTTTAAATTAAATTCTGAATTCGAGTTCATTATAATTTTATTGCCGTGTCTTATTCCTTATACAACTATTTTTTTTTTTTTTTTATGTAAAAAGAAATCAATGGTATTAAAATAAATCAGGATTACATAAAGAAGGAGACAATGAGTCTCGTCATACTCTTTTTTTCCCAATTTCGCAACTTAGCCTAGCAATATTGCACACTTATTGGCATCTCTTCTAACTTGAATGATTGACACCCATTACATTCCAACGATAAATACAATAATATATCAAAAACTAATCTACTCCATTCTCAGAAAATTGAGTCCAGTTTATTAATCTCCTGGATGGCTAGTAGAGAATCACTATCCAATATCAAGTTTCGCATATTGAGATCCAAAGCTAATGAAAGGCCAAAAAGTATAGATTTCATTTCTGCTTGTAGAACGTGATCAACTCGGTCCAATTTTGTCATCGCACAGAAAACATATTTCACTTTATGAGTTTCTCGCAACTACACCCAGACTAGCTATTTTATCCTCTCCAGTAAAAGCTGCATCCACATTGACCTTTATAATCCCCACCGATGGTGCTTGCCATTGACATAGCTTACTCGCATCCTTCTCTCTTCCTACAATAATGGCGTTTACCTCAATATACTCAACAATGATCACCATAATTCACTTGGCTACTATATGGGGTAACCTGCAGGTTGCCGAATGGAAACAATGGTTCCTATTGCTCCAAATCAGCCAGCATCCAACAATAACATATTCCTACTAGTTGTTTTGGCAAGCTTGATTTGTATCACCTCCCAAGAAACTGTGCGGTAGCGGATGCGTTTTCGGTCGCGTTGCATTTATCGCGATTGCGAACATAACGAATGCTTTCCCGGTCATTGCGGTCATCACGGTCATGATTTTTTTTTCGTTTTACACAATTTATTGTAAAACATAATTATAATTATAAAAACTCTTTTTTAATAATTTTAAAATAGTTTATGACACTTTATGATATTTTATTTATAAAAGAAAAAATATTCATAATTTTTTAATATTATAAGAAAATTTTCATATTGAAAATTTTCAAAAAATTACACATTCTTATACCTATGAATTTCTATGAATATGAATAATTAACCAAGTTGAAGATATTAAATGTCAAACATTCATAATTAATAACATTACAAACTTAAAAATATAACAATTTAAATTACATCCACTACAAATATTGATATATACTCAATTAAGTAAGTTAATTTTTTTGACACATTAATTAAGATTTTTATTATAAATTATTTTTAATTTATTATATAATGAATGACATTTTTAATTATTATTTAATTATACAAAAATAATCTAATACAAAAAAAAAAAAAAAAAAACCAATTATATGAGTAAATGAAATTAATTTAAATCATAGGATCCATGGACTATACCATAACGGTCAAAACCCAATTCCAAATTAAAGCCCTAAACTCTAACCCGATACTCAAATGGTGTAGTTTTTGTAAGAGTTTGGAAATTCTGTCATTTATCTATTATCTCCTACTTCTTCTTCCTTTCTACAACTCGCCTCTCTCAAAAATTCTAGTTGTTAAAAAAAAAAGGCAAAACAACGTTGACCATGACGGAAATGAACCTCACATTTCTGAATCTTTCTTTTAACACTATCTATGGTCAACGTTGGCGTCAACACCAGTCGTTCCTCTGTTATCATTCTTCTCACCAATCCCAAAAACCCCAAAAAGAAAAACAACCCAAGATCCTCTCTTGATGGGTACTTGAGAGTTAGCTAAAAAACAAATTTGCCTAAATTTCAACAGAAAATAAGGTAATTTTAAGTTTTATAATATTGAATGCTCAAAAACATTACCGACGGAATTCCGTCGGTAATGTTGGACATTCCGTCGGTAATGTTGATTATTGTCGACGGAGAAATTTCGTCGAAAATAAATCCGTTGCTGAATCTAGTTTCTCTTGTAGTGAATCAATTAGCTTCCTGCCAAACTATTACCAACGAATTTTTTTTAGTGACGGATTAGTCCGTCGGTAAATAAAAAGCTAGTTTTTAATAAAAATTTAATAAACAAATAAATAAAAAATTGAATGGTCAAAATTTATTTCTGACGGATATTCCGTCGAAAATGCCACTTTTCGTCAGAAATGTATTTTCCGACAGAATATTTCGTCTGAAAATTTTGAAAATGGAATCAAATTTTACCGACGGAATTTTCGTCGGTAAAGATTGAAATTCTGTCGGTAAAAGTCTCAGGCATAATTAATATGCTCGAGACTTTTCCAATTCTGCCTGCTTCTTTTTTCTCTTTCCTCTCCTCTCCCCACCGTCGACCCTCTCGACCGAACCCAGCCCAGCAAGTGCTGTCCGCCGTGGCCTTCCTCCTAGTAAGTCTCTTCTCTTCATGTATATTTTTTTTTTTGTAAAAATAAATGTAATAAATTTGGCTTCTTTTTGCAGAAAAATTGTGGAAGCACTATCTCCATCAATTTGTTGATGTAAGTTTATGTTTTACATTTTATTTAATTTAAAATTTTCAAAAATTTTATTATAATTAAAAATATATATTTGTTAAATTGTATAATTAATGTTGTTATTGTGTTTAGTCTAAAAATATTTTTGTTAAAATTAAATTTTTATTGTTAGTATAATTTCATATGTAATTTAGAGAAAAATTATTTATAAAAAGATATGTGTTTTAGTTGTTATTGTTTTTGTTAAAAATATATTATGTAATTTATAAAATATTTACTTATTTATAAATAAATATGTGTTTTACTTGTCTAATTATTAATTACTTATTAGTTTATTTATCAAATTGTATAATATGTGTTATTGTGAAATTTTATAATATGTTTATTATGGAATTGTATAATTTGTTTATTATGAAATTTTATAAAATGTGTTTAGTTATGAAATTATATAATTTGTTATTGTGATTATTGTGTTACTTAATTTGTTGTGTCATTGTGATTATTGTGTTTATTATGTTATTTTGTTTAGTGTGTTATTGTATTGTTGATAGCTTACTTAGGCATACACAATGGACCACGATAAATCTTGGATGTATAGGAGGTTGGAAAAAGATGAATATATTAGTAATACGTATTTGAATGGAGTTGAAGAATTCTTAGCTTTTGCATATGCTCACAGCAAGTACGTAAGAGACAATAGAATTAGATACCCTTGTGTTAGGTGTCAGAATAAATCGCTTTGCAAAATTTAATGTAGTGCATAAGCATTTGTATTACAGAGGGTTTAATGATAATTACTTGATTTGGGATGCACATGGTGAAAGTCATCAAGGTCAGTCATCAAGGATGTGTAATGATGAAGTGGAGACGATAAGTGATGTTGAAAGAGATAATCCTTATGCCAGACTGGTTATGGATGTTGTAAATCTGAATCTCAATTTAGGTGGTAATTACAATGTTGATGACACCATGGTTCAAGATGAGCAACCAAATTTAAGGTAAAGAAACTTTTATTCTTTGTTGAATGAAGTAGATGAACCGTTATGGTCAGGATGACAAATGGATGTGCCTATTGCCACCATTGTAACATATTCAAAGGATCTTGACAATCCTCGACTTTTGGTTCATGGTGATTTCGAAGAAGTAAATAATGTTGTGAGAACAAATGAAGAAGAAAATTATGAGGAAGACGAAGAAGAAGAAGAAGAAGAAAATGATGAGGAAGACGAAGAAGATGAAGATGGAAGATGATGACAACGACGAAAATGATACTGATGAGAACGACGAGAATGATGATGATTAGAAAGTTAATATTTAAATGTTATTTTGTACATGCATGATGGAAATAATATATTCTATTTATATATTTACTAATCAATTTAATATTGTTCATGCTATAGATAAAATGCGACGAGGGAGTAAAAGTGCAAAAAAATCACGTGGTTCAGTATGGGGTGCGGTCTGAGCATCTCATGGATTGTCCAGGGGGCCTTCTACACCACGGTTGTCGCCCTCCCCACGGACTCCCTCCGCATCGGCTCCATCGCCACTGGCTCCTTCCCCAATAGCTCCCTCGAGATCGGTTTCCCTCCCCATTGTGCCGCTCAACACCCCCCCGACATCGTATACGGCGACTCAGGCGGATTTCGCAGAACCATTGACTACCCTAGCCTTGGATGACATTGCGCAATATCTCGTCAATGAGCCACCATCGACGTATTTCACTGATGATGTAGCGGGGAAGGAGACGGAGGTACCTTCAGCACATTCTTCGTCGCCTCGCAGTACTCCCACTGAGAAAAAGAAATGGGGTAGGGGTCGGACGAAAAGGTTACCGACACCGAGTAATCCGAATGACAAATTTCGACTATCAATTGTACAAAACACGTAAGTTAATTACATTATGCTAATTCCATTTTCTTGGTAACATTTAATTATTATAGACTGACAAGTATCGTTTATTTTAGGACTTTCATGGAGAGTTGTTAAAATCTACCATTGTCTAGTTGATCAGACAATATTACAACGGACCGTGGCCTACTGGGAAAAAGATCCCTGCTACTGTGAAACATTCTATGTGGACTTTTATTTGAGGTATGATTTGGTTAAGAGTCATATTATAATTTAATTATGTTTAATACTATATATTAATTCGTACTGTCTCATTGTAGAGAAAATGTCAGTGGTCTCCCGAGCAGACATCACTGGTTAGAAAATTATGGGAGAGCACATGCAAAGAACGATTCAAAGACATGTTAAATTATGAGAGGGAAAATGCGTTGGCCTTCTTTCAGAGGATGAGAGTAGAAGACTGCAAGGGTTACAAGTGTGATTGGATAGCAGTTGATATTTGGGATTAACTTATTGACAGCGTCTGGAGTACTAACACTTGAAAAAATAGATCCCAAAAGGCCAAGGATAATAGGAACACGGAGAATGATGGAAGCACACTAGAGGATCAATTCTTTTTCTAGTTACAGGTCACAGGATGGTAAGATTTATTTTCTTTGCAATTATTTTTTAAAAGTTTTATCGTGTAAAATATTAGAATACTTTCTTTTATTAACATAGTTTTGAAAAAAGGTATTAATCTGTAGTCACAAGAGTTGCAGCGCGACGTGACTTTTCTAGAACTGTTTAACAAAACCCATAAACATGCTAGGGGTAAGGGTGAATACGTAGACAACAAGTCTAAAGCTGTTAGTGTAAGTATTTAACTATATCAATATATTTTATATTACATTAATTGATTATATTACTGAAATGATTATGTATGTGTTCATTACAGTGTCACATATTAATTATTTATATTTAAATATTTTTTATTGTAGGAAAACTATATTGCTTCGTTGCACCAAAAATATGGGGACAATACGTCTTCATATCCAGATTTCGATCCTCAATCTTAGTCTGAAGCTATTGGGGGCATTGAGACCACACGGACGCATGTTTATGGGTTTGGAACAAGACCCAAGATTCGACAAATTTTCTCTCCTGGCGGCAGTCAGCACAGTTCATATGCAGCCAGCAACACTCCATGTGGTTTTAATACTACACAGCAGCCGTCACCAGCTCAGCCCGAGGAAGGGCAATATGCATTGAAGTTTGATGTTTCATAACTCGCTACGCAAATGGTGGAAATTCAGACTTTCATGAGTACCTGGAATACGATGTTCGCACCTTTGCTGCATTCACAGCTACGAGCTGGATTAACCGGGATCTGAGGTAGTGACGTCGGAGGTAATGGTGTCGATGAAGGCAGTGGTGTCGGAGACAACAATACTCAGTGATGCATATTTTATCTATTTCTGACTTGAATATTTTAATTTTATAAAATTTTAAATAAAATTTTTATTAATAAAAATATTTTGTATATTTATAATATTAATTGTTTTATTAAAATTTTATGTCAAATAATAATATATTTTATTAAATATTAAAAAAATATATTAATAATTAAAAACAAATTCCTACAAACTTAATACGACGGAATATTCTGTTGGAGATCAGTTACTACCGACGGAAATTTCGTCGATAACAACATTTCTACGACGAAATATTCCGTCGATAATAATAATACCGATGAAATATTCCGCCGGAAAAAGACATTAATGACGGAATATTCTAGTCGTACTTTTTTCATTCCAACAGAATATTTCGTCAGAAAAAAAAAAATTCCTTTGAAAATATCTTTTTCGACGAAAATATTCCGTCGATAATACACAATATTCAAAAAAAAATTCGACGGATGTTGATTACTGACTTAAGATTTACTGACGAAATTTTCCGTCGGTAAAATTTGATTCCATTTTCAAAATTTTTCGACGAAATATTCTGTCGGAAAATACATTTCTGACGAAAAGTGGCATTTTCGACGAAATATCCGTCAGAAATAAATTTTGACCATTCAATTATTTATTTATTTATTAAATTTTTATTAAAAACTAGCTTTTTATTTACCGACGGACTAATCTGTCGCTAAAAAAAAAATCGTTGGTAATAGTTTGGCAGGAAGCTAATTGATTCACTACAAGAGAAACTAGATTCAGCAACGGATTTATTTTCGACGAAATTTCTCCGTCGACAATAATCAACATTACCGACGGAATGTCCAAAATTACCGACGAAATTCCGTCGGTAATGTTTTTGAGCATTCAATATTATAAAACTTAAAATTACCTTATTTTCTGTTGAAATTTAGGCAAATTTGTTTTTTAGCTAACTCTCAAGTACCCAACAAGAGAGGATCTTGGGTTGTTTTTCTTTTTGGGGTTTTTGGGACTGGTGAGAAAAATGATAACAGAGGAACGACTGGTGTTGACGCCAACGTTGACCATAGATAGTGTTAAAAGAAAGATTCAGAAATATGAGGTTCATTTCCGTCATGGTCAACGTTGTTTTGCCTTTTTTTTTTTTAACAACTAGAATTTTTGAGAGAGGCGAGTTGTAGAAAGGAAGAAGAAGTAGGAGATAATAGATAAATGACAGAATTTCCAAACTCTTACAAAAACTACACCATTTGAGTATCGGGTTAGAGTTTAGGGCTTTAATTTGGAATTGGGTTTTGACCGTTTATGGTATAGTCCATGGATCCTATGATTTAAATTAATTTCATTTACTCATATAATTGGTTTTTTTTTTTTTTTGTATTAGATTATTTTTGTATAATTAAATAATAATTAAAAATGTCATTCATTATATAATAAATTAAAAATAATTTATGATAAAAATCTTAATTAATGTGTCAAAAAAATTAACTTACTTAATTGAGTATATATCAATATTTGTAGTGGATGTAATTTAAATTGTTATATTTTTAAGTTTGTAATGTTATTAATTATGAATGTTTGACATTTAATATCTTCAACTTGGTTAATTATTCATATTCATAGAAATTCATAGGTATAAGAATGTGTAATTTTTTGAAAATTTTCAATATGAAAATTTTCTTATAATATTAAAAAATTATGAATATTTTTTCTTTTATAAATAAAATATCATAAAGTGTCATAAACTATTTTAAAATTATTAAAAAAGAGTTTTTATAATTATAATTATGTTTTACAATAAATTGTGTAAAACGAAAAAAAATCATGACCGTGATGACCGCAATGACCGGGAAAGCATTCGTTATGTTCGCAATCGCGATAAATGCAACGCGACCGAAAACGCATCCGCTACCGCAATTTAAATCCCTGGGCACATCCTTTTTAAATGCCTTTTTAGTATTGTTGAATGGAGCATTGTCTGTCCATGGATATTATCCTTTATAAAACCCCTTCAATATTCACAGTTTCTTGGGAGGTGATGCAAATCAAGCTTGCCAAAACAACTAGTAGGAATATGTTATTGTTGGATGCTGGCTGATTTGGAGAAATAGGAACCATTGTTTTTTTTTTGGATAAATTGAAGTTTTATTATCCAAGAAGCAGCATAGCTGCTACAAACTGTTTACAACATAGCAGCATAGCTGCTACAAAAAAGAATCATTTACAAACATAGCAGGAACAAACCATAACAACCAATTCTATCGAACAAACATATCAGAATTCAAGTTCCAGCCATTGCATAGCTCAACATTGATTGAATCAGCTGCAATACAACGTAGCCCCTTTAATCTTATAAAGACCGAATCCTTGATTCTTTCCAGCACCTTTGAAGAGGGTTCTTCAATCTTCTTGAAAATTCTGTTGTTTCTTTCTCTCCACACTTCGTATATAAATGCATTCCATGCCATTCTTAGAATTATAGTGATCAATGCTTTCCCCTTCAGCTTTTTAGTAGCCCATTTCACTTCCTCTTCCCATCCTTTCACTCTCCTCCTGACCTTGGAGCTCAGAAGCACTTGCTGCCATATAGATGCAGAGTAAGGGCATCCCAGATAGAGATGATCACGAGTTTCTTTATCCTCTTTGCAAAGAACACACAGTTCATCCACTGCAAGCCCCCATGATGCAATTCTCTCATTTGTTGGCAGCCTGTTCAGTGCTGTCATCCAGGATATAATCGCATGTCTGGGAATAAGGTGCGGAGACCATACCAACCTATGCCATGCCACCTTTGCTGCTCTTGGTCTGAGTGCATTCCATACAGCTTTTACATCATATTTGTTTCCTGGAAATGGCCATCTGTTTCCTCCCTCCTGTGCTGGAAGTTGCTGAATCTTATGCCTTAATTGCATTAACTTCTTCCATGCCCAGCTGCTACTCTCAGGAACAGGGATTTGCCAGACATCCCTTCCCTTCAGCACATAAGCCTGGACCCAAGCAATCCACAATGATCCTGCTGAGATTAGGATGGCCCATATATTTCTCATCATGCATGCCTGATTCCATGATATGGAATCTTTGAGTCCCAATCCCCCTTCAGCTTTTGGCATACAGATTTGCCTCCAGCTCACCCTAGCTCCCTTTGCTGATCCCTCCTTCCCTTTCCAGAAGAAGCAAGCACATATCTGGGAGATCTTCGTCAGAACTTGCTTTGGCAAGATAAATTGCCTACACCAGTAGTTTTGAAGGCTAAAAAGCACCGATTGGATGAGTTGTAGCCTTCTTGCATAGGAGAGCCATTTCACTGCCCATCCATTGATTCTTGCTAGGATCTTGCCCAGCAGTGGCTCACAGTCCTTCTCTGTCAACCTCCTCGTCACCAACGGTACACCAAGGTACCTGACTGGAAGAGAGCTTAATTTGAATCCCGAGATTTCCTGGATAGAATCCAATTCAACTCTATGGATTCCTGAAGAAAAGATCTCTGTTTTCCCACTGTTAATCTGAAGCCCAGAAAATGAGTAGAAAAGCTGCAGGGTGTGTTGAATTCCAATCACTGAGTCCAAACTTCCTTTGGAGAATATTAGGAGATCATCAGCAAAGCAAAGGTGGGTGAGGTTTATCCTTTTACACTTGCGATGAAAGGCAAAAACCCCATGCTTTACTGCTGCATCCAGTAGTTTTGATAGCACATTCATGGCCAACACAAAAAGGTAAAGTGATAGAGGGTCACCTTGCCTGACTCCTTTGGCTCCTTTGAAGTACCCTGCCAGAACCCCATTGATGGAAATGGAGAATCTGGGAGTGGTGAGGCAGTTATAGGAACCATTGTTTCCATTCGGCAACCTGCAGGTTACCCCATATAGTAGCCAAGTGAATTATGGTGATCATTGTTGAGTATATTGAGGTAAACGCCATTATTGTAGGAAGAGAGAAGGATGCGAGTAAGCTATGTCAATGGCAAGCACCATCGGTGGGGATTATAAAGGTCAATGTGGATGCAGCTTTTACTGGAGAGGATAAAATAGCTAGTCTGGGTGTAGTTGCGAGAAACTCATAAAGTGAAATATGTTTTCTGTGCGATGACAAAATTGGACCGAGTTGATCACGTTCTACAAGCAGAAATGAAATCTATACTTTTTGGCCTTTCATTAGCTTTGGATCTCAATATGCGAAACTTGATATTGGATAGTGATTCTCTACTAGCCATCCAGGAGATTAATAAACTGGACTCAATTTTCTGAGAATGGAGTAGATTAGTTTTTGATATATTATTGTATTTATCGTTGGAATGTAATGGGTGTCAATCATTCAAGTTAGAAGAGATGCCAATAAGTGTGCAATATTGCTAGGCTAAGTTGCGAAATTGGGAAAAAAAGAGTATGACGAGACTCATTGTCTCCTTCTTTATGTAATCCTGATTTATTTTAATACCATTGATTTCTTTTTACATAAAAAAAAAAAAAAAATAGTTGTATAAGGAATAAGACACGGCAATAAAATTATAATGAACTCGAATTCAGAATTTAATTTAAAAAAATCTGTATCCTTGTAGTGTTAATTTAATTAATTTATACAATTATTTTTAAGAATTGATATTTAAAAGGTTTGAATTTAAATTTCGAACTCGTACAATCTATTTTTTTTTTATCCTCATATTATGGAATGGTGTCATAAAAAAAAAAAAAAAAGTTATAACAAATCGATTTGGTTATTAGTTAGCAGTTTTTTTTTTGGTAAACAAACAATAGTCTTACAAATTATATTTGCAAACAGTAAAGAAAAAGAACTGAAAATAAATTACTATTCAATTTCAAAAAAGCTGGCATGAAATCATGGAAATGTAATGGATTTTTTATACAAATAATTCAATCCCTACGAAACACCCTGGAACTTTTTGAAACTTTGACAGAAAAAAAAAAAAAAACAAAAGGCCGCCAGCATAATTATTGCTAACAATTAACAAACTTATATATATGGCAAATCTTAATTTTCTTGCACCAGGCTCTTCCTTAACTTCATACTATTTCTTTATTTTATTTTTTTTGTTCTTTCAGTTTCAAAACTCTTGACATTTCTTGTCCAGTGCCTGATAACAAAAGAATACCGAACTTCTTCTTTTCCTCAATTTAAATCCTTCAGTTTCTTGGTTTTGAACAGGAAAACCCCCTTTTTTTTTTTCCTTCTTTCGATTCTTTGATTTGAGCTTTGAAACGTGAAAGTTTTGATATTGTTTTGGTGGGTGTCGGCATTTTTGCTAATGGAGGGTGGTGATATTTATAGAGCGAGTTGTAGTTTACGAGGGAGTTTACGATCAAGTAGTTCTTCGGTATGGAGAAACAATGGCCTGGAAGTTTTTTCAAGGTCTTCTCGAGATGAGGATGATGAAGAAGCTTTAAAGTGGGCTGCACTTGAGAAACTACCAACTGTCGCTCGTCTCAGGAAAGGTATATTGACTAGCTCTCAAGGTGGTGTCGATGAAATCTATGTTAATGACCTTGGATGGCAAGAAAGGAGGACTTTGCTTGAGAGGTTGGTCAAAGTAGCAGAGGAAGATAATGAGTTCTTGTTGAAGCTCAAGAACCGTGTAGATAGGTAAGAATTTTTTTTTTTTTTTTTTTTTACGTTTGGTTACTAGGAAAACAGAAATGGAAAGAAATATTTTTGGTGGGAAAGACTTAAAAATCCTGTTCTCATGTATCAATAATCATTTGCATTGGTTTTTTTTTTTCTTTTTTTTTTTTTTTTTTCCAGGGTTGGCATCGATCTTCCCACAATTGAAGTCCGATTCGAACATCTAAATATTCAAGCTGAAGCTTCTGTAGGAACCAGTGCTTTGCCTACGGTTCTTAATTTCACTACAAGTATATTTGAGGTAGCAACCTGGAAAATACTCATTACTTTATCATTTTACAGTTTTGTTTTTTTAGGATTCTTTCTCATGTTTCACTTTGTATTGTGATTACAGGGCTTCTTGAATGATATGGGTATTCTTTCTAGTAGAAAGAAAAAGCTGACCATCCTCAATGATGTCAGTGGCATCATGAAGCCGGGCAGGTAACATGGCGATCTCAGTTCTCATCAATACCTGAATTTTGATTTTTACTTTGAAATTAAAAGTTTTGGAGATCCTGGAATTAACCAATTATTTTTGTTCTCATGTATTTATTAATTACAGGATGACATTGCTTTTGGGTCCTCCAAGTTCTGGGAAGACCACTCTCTTGTTGGCTTTAGCTGGGAAGCTTGATCCTGCTCTCAAGGTGCTCTAGAAAATTTACTTTTCTTTCAATTGTTTTCCTTTCTAGGCTTCTTGTTTTTGCATTAAGTTCTCTGTCTTTGTTTTTATTTCTAATTGAAAAGTGAAATTCTCTTGCAGTGTTCGGGGACAGTGACTTACAATGGGCATGGCATGGATGAGTTTGTGCCCCAGAGAACAGCTGCCTATATCAGTCAACATGATCTTCACATTGGAGAAATGACTGTGAGGGAAACTTTGGCCTTTTCTGCAAGATGCCAAGGGGTTGGAGACCGTTATGGTAAGTTTGATTTTTTTTCTTTTTCTTTTGGAACAATATACATGTTTTTTTATTCTTCAAAGCATGAAATTTTGTTGTTTTGGGCGTTTACAGAGATGTTAGCAGAGTTGTCAAGAAGAGAGAAACAGGCAAACATTAAACCTGATCCTGATATTGATGTCTTCATGAAGGTAAGAACTAAGAAGCCATTGTAATACAAAATATGGATATCTTTTATTCTTCACTGGCAGAATTCATGTCGTGTTTGGATTCTGGTTCAGGCGTCCTGTTAAATTAGTGTGATATGTAGCTTGAAATCATGTTCTATGCACTCAAGCCAATCCTAGTATATGGATTGGTATTTTCATTCATGACAATATGAAATAAAATCGATTGATAATCAGATATGGAATTCAAATTAAGATGAATTTTATATGACAGGAATGTCCATTATAGAGAATCTTGTATTCATCATGATTTACTTTGTCTTTTTTAATATTTCAGGCAGTAGCAACAGAAGGTCAGGAAGCAAATGTAATCACAGATTATTTTCTAAAGGTAATGTTACAGAAAGCTGAAGTATATTGAAAGATATTCAAGAAGCACTATGATAAAAAAAAAATTCATTACTTATTGAATACCTTTGCCATAAATTTTGCAGGTTTTAGGACTGGAAGTATGTGCAGACACTATGGTAGGAGATGAAATTTTAAGGGGTATCTCTGGAGGACAGAGGAAGCGTGTCACAACAGGTAATTCATGATATCAATTAAACCATTAATTCCATTTCCAAATTACCCTAAATTTCTTATCATGAAATCTAATTATGTCTATGCAACTAGGTGAAATGCTGGTTGGACCAGCAAAGGCACTGTTTATGGATGAGATATCTACTGGTCTGGACAGCTCTACAACTTTCCAAATTGTGAACTCCCTCAAGCAAAGTGTTCACATCCTTAATGGAACCACAGTCATCTCTCTTCTCCAACCAGCTCCAGAGACTTACGATCTTTTTGATGACATTATTCTCCTTTCTGATGGTCGGATAGTATATCAGGGTCCTCGTGAACACGTGCTGAGCTTTTTTGAATCTATGGGCTTTAGGTGTCCGGAGAGAAAAGGCGTGGCTGACTTCTTGCAAGAAGTAAGTCTTGACAGAGGTTTTGATCCTTTTTTCATTGGGACAAAGTTTCTCTTCTATCACATTTAACTTGACATTGTTCACTGCAGGTTACTTCAAGGAAAGATCAAATGCAGTATTGGATACGTAGAAATCAACCTTACAGGTTCGTCACGGCCAATGAATTTGCTGAGGCATTCCAATCATTCCATGTGGGAATGAAATTCAGAGATGAACTTGGTGCTCTATATGAAAAAACAAAGAGCCACCCAGCTGCTTTGACAACCAGAAAGTATGGTGTTGGAAACAAGGAGTTGCTGAAAGCTTGCATCTCAAGGGAATATCTGCTGATGAAGAGAAACTCTTTCGTCTATATCTTCAAGTTTATGCAAGTGCGTACTAATGATACTCAATTCTTGTACCACAATTATCAAGGTTTGAACTGACTCTTAACTTTTTTTTTTCTTTGTGCTACTAGCTCACAATAATGGCGTTAATTACTATGACACTCTTTCTGAGGACTGAGATGAAGCACGATTCAGTTGAAGGGGGAGGAATCTATATGGGGGCCTTGTTTTTTGGCTTGATTGCAATCATGTTTAATGGGATGTCTGAGATTTCTATGACCATTGCTAAGCTTCCTGTCTTTTACAAGCAAAGGGACCTCTTATTCTTTCCTTCATGGGCATATGCTCTACCAACATGGATACTCAAGATCCCTATCACATTTGCAGAAATTTCCATATGGGTATTTCTTACCTACTATGTCATTAGATTTGATCCGAATGTTGATAGGTAAAAAAAGAAACGACAATAAAAAATTTGGTGGGGAACTTGAGTAGTATTATATATAGTTGCTTGCTTATTAGCTCTGATCCAAACTGATGTAAGAATTGATTTGTCTGGCACAGGTTGTTTAGGCAGTACCTCATCCTTATTCTCGTTGCCCAGATGGCTTCGGGATTGTTTCGGTTTATTGCAGCAACTGGTAGAAACATGGTCGTTGCTAACACTTTTGGGGCATTTGCTTTGCTCATACTTTTTGCATTGGGTGGCTTTGTCCTGTCACGAGGTATGATAAGTCTTAGAAACAGCACAGAAAATCAAACTTTTAATGAAAATTAAACTTCAAACAGTTCTAATCAATTTTCTTTGTTTAATGTCACAGAGGACATAAAGAAATGGTGGATATGGGGTTACTGGATTTCGCCTATGATGTATGGGCAAAATGCATTGATGGTTAATGAGTTCCTTGGGAACCAGTGGAGACGAGTAATGCTTTGAATTTTCAATGTCTAAGATTCTTCTTTTATCTCTTAACAATCTGCTGATATTTTATATTTTCTTTCATATCGAAGGTTCTTCCGAACTCAACAGAATCACTAGGAATTGAAGTTTTGAAGTCTAGGGGTTTCTTCCAAGATCCGCATTGGTATTGGATCGGAGTAGGGGGATTGATTGGATTCACATTATTGTTCAACTTTTGTTATACTCTGGCTCTTACCTATCTAAACCGTGAGTATAACTTTACCTACTTAAACTTATGCTTCTTTGGAAGGGAGAGCTAATCTTTTACCATTTTGCAAATAAATATGCAGCATTTGAGAAGCCTCAGGCTGTAATATCAGAAGAACCTGAAAGCAACGAGCAAGTCAATGGAGTTGGAGTTGGCGGAAGGATTCAGTTATCAAGTCGTGTAACTGGATCAGGTATTAGAGCTCATTTATTTTTGCGTCGGTGTGTTTGTGTACAAGCCGTTATGTACTATACTAAATATTAATTGACATGCAGAGATTCAAGATGACATTCAAAGAAGCATCTCATCCGAGTCCTCGTCTATGACTGAGGCAACTGTTGGGGCCATTGGGAACAAGAAAAAGGGAATGGTTCTTCCATTTGAGCCACACTCCATCACATTTGATGACATTATCTATTCTGTTGATATGCCACAGGTATCATAAGATTCCATGTACAAATACCATATAAGTTCAATGGTTGGATTGTATCTTGTTTCAGTTTAATGTGGTCCAGAATCCAGATATAAGAGAGTTTATTTGATTGAATTGAAACTTCGCAGGAAATTAAAGAACAAGGTGTCACTGAAGATAGATTGGTGCTATTGAAGGGTGTTAGTGGTTCTTTTAGACCAGGCGTTCTCACTGCTCTAATGGGTGTTAGTGGTGCTGGCAAAACCACTCTGATGGATGTGCTTGCTGGCAGAAAAACTGGTGGTTATATCGATGGGAACATCACTGTTTCAGGTTTCCCGAAGAAGCAAGAAACATTTGCTCGAGTATCTGGATATTGTGAGCAAAATGACATTCACTCTCCTCATGTCACTGTGTATGAATCCTTGCTCTATTCTGCTTGGCTTCGACTACCGGCCGAAGTCGATGCTGAAACCAGAAAGGTCAGAATTCATGAAACCCTAAGCTTTTTCAAGTTCTTATTCTACTTTGCTACATGTTAGAGGTTTTTACAAAGCCAATAGACAATTCGATCTTAAACTCCACAGGGCTTGTTCAAGTTGAGAAGTTTTGAGTTTGATAAAACTTCTTTTCATTTACCCCACCATGGCCTACTGAGTAGGATAAATTCAATAAAGTCAACACACATTAACTGAGTTGAAAAAGAAAAGGAGTTTTTTTTTTTACCATTTTTTGTCTTGTTTCAAATAACTTGTTTATAGGGTTGACCATCGACTATATAGGCCAGTTTATCTAGATTGAAATCCTGACAACAGAGGCCTACAAAATAACACATTTTCCTAATGATCACTTTGGCTTGGATTAAATTGATGATTTTATTTCAACATATGTTATCAGATGTTTATCGAGGAAGTCATGGATCTTGTGGAACTGAATCCATTAAGGCAAGCACTAGTTGGTTTACCTGGTGTAAATGGTTTATCAACTGAGCAGAGAAAGAGGCTTACTATAGCAGTTGAGCTTGTGGCAAACCCCTCTATCATTTTCATGGATGAGCCAACTTCAGGGCTTGATGCAAGAGCTGCTGCAATTGTTATGAGAACAGTTAGGAACACAGTTGACACTGGAAGAACAGTTGTGTGTACCATCCATCAGCCAAGTATTGACATATTTGAAGCATTTGATGAGGTGAGAAACTTGAAAATTAATTTGAAAAATAGTTGTGGTTCTTTATGTAATTGTATAACTGAATAAACATGCCTTTGCAGCTATTCCTTATGAAGCGGGGAGGACAAGAGATATATGTTGGGCCATTAGGACACCAATCAAAACATCTTATCAAGTATTTTGAGGTGAGATGAAATGAAAGACCACAAATTACAAAGTTAATTAACTTATTCATTTCTCAGTTCATATGTACTATATCTAATACTACAAATGGTCATCTCCTCCAGGGAATTCAAGGAGTTAGCAAAATCAAAGATGGCTACAATCCAGCAACTTGGATGTTGGAAGTTACCACAACAGCACAGGAATTAGCTTTAGGTGTTGATTTTGCTGATATCTACAAAAACTCAGAACTGTACAGGTAATAAGCTACTCAGACACAACATTGCAACAAAAAGTGTAAACTGATAAACTAATTACTTTAATTCAGCATAAGATCTATATATGGCCTAGCTATCTTAGCTACCTTGAATTCGCTACTAATGAATGTCATTTGTTCAGGAGAAACAAAGCTCTTATTGAAGATTTAAGCAAACCTCCTCCTGGTTCAAAGGAACTCTATTTTCCATCTCAGTTCTCTCAGTCATTCTTGACTCAGTGTACAGCTTGCTTATGGAAGCAGCACTGGTCATATTGGCGCAACCCACCATATACTGCTGTGAGATTTCTTTTTACAACCATCATAGCATTGATGTTTGGGACACTGTTCTGGGACCTTGGCACTAAAACGTAAGCTACAAGTACAAAAGCTCAAGCTTAAATGTTGGTTTTTATCATCTTTATATATCTAATTATCACATTGTGAAATTACAGGAAAAAGAGACAAGATCTGGCCAATGCAATGGGTTCAATGTATGCTGCTGTTCTTTTCCTTGGTATCCAAAACTGTACATCAGTGCAGCCAGTTGTGGCCGTTGAAAGGACAGTCTTTTATAGAGAAAGAGCTGCTGGAATGTATTCTGCCATGCCATATGCCATTGCCCAGGCAAGTTTTTTCTCAATTTGAAGAGTTCAATCTGTAAAGAAAGTTGTACAAAGTTTTAGTACATTATAATTGACTTCACATTTTGCAACTGCAGGTCTTAATCGAGATACCTTATATTTTTGTTCAATCTGCTGTGTATGGCATTATAGTCTATGCGATGATCGGGTTTGAATGGACTGCTGCTAAGTTCTTCTGGTATCTCTTCTTTATGTACTTCACCTTACTCTACTTCACCTTCTATGGCATGATGGCTGTGGCTGTCACACCAAACTACCACATTGCATCCATAGTTTCCTCAGCATTCTATGGAATATGGAATGTCTTTTCAGGATTCATCATCCCACGACCTGTAAGTGCTGCTTTCACATAATTTTTCTTTTTCAAGTTCTTAGTATATACCTTATACACACACATTTTCCTGATGACTAACTTTCTTCCCACTCTTTCCAACTCTTTAAATTACAGAGTATTCCTATATGGTGGAGATGGTACTACTGGATTTGTCCAGTATCTTGGACCTTGTATGGATTGGTTGTTTCACAATTTGGAGATATACAAGATATCCTTGAGGATGGCAGCGGTGAGACAGTTGAACAGTTTTTGAGAAATTATTTTGACTTCAGACATGATTTCCTTGGAGTAGTTGCAGTTGTAATTCTTGGTTTCACAGTACTCTTTGGAGCAATCTTTACTGTGTCCATAAAGGTGTTTAATTTCCAAAGACGCTAGAATTTTTTAACTTCATACTTGAGTGTTAAAAAGATCCATCTTTGTAATGCTAAGATATTAGGAAAGGAACAAGTTAAAAGGTTCCTGTATGTTTCCTTCCTATCAAATCTGTGATATTTGAATTTTTATACATTTATTATTACAAGATTCAAATTCTTTCATTGGAGTTGAAGATTGTGTTGTATGTAACTATGAATCAATGAATGAATAAAACTCTTTAATTCTGATTAAACAGATGCAATATTTCTTTGTACCAAAGTCCAGTTTTTTTCATTTGAGTCTGTAAATCATAAGAGAAGGAAGTTCATGGCTGAGGATTTATTCCATCAGGGAAAAAAAGCCATTTCTGCATTGGCACTCACATTTTAATTTCCAACATCCATACAATAAATTTTTCATTTTTTCACCAAAATAATCCGACACGTCACCCCCATTTCTTTTACAAAATTTGTGCATCCACGTCTTTTTTTTTTTTTTGGTTATATGGGTCTCACTTTTTTTTTTTTTTTAAGTTGTTGGGTAGGGGTAAAAAAAAAAAAAATTTGGTAGGAAGGAAAGAGAAAAAAAATTAAAAAATTTTGTGTGTTTGTGTTATTTTTTTATTTAAAATATTATAAATTTATATAAATTTTTATACGTTAATAATTTGTTTTATATATATTTTTAAACGTTCATGTATCCGTATCGTATTTGTGTTATTTTTCGTATTGTGTTTTAATTATTTTTTCTATATTGTATTCGTGACGCGTTCGTATTCGTATTCATATTGATTTTATTTTTTGGTTTTAGAAAGTATTATAAATTTATATAAATTTTTACATTTTGATAATTCGTTTTATATATATTTTTACACGTTCGTATATTCGTGCAGTGTTCGTGATATTTTTCGTGTTGTGTTTTAATTATTTTTTCATTTTTGTGTTCGTGCCGTGTCTTAATTCATCTCATATTTTACATAATTTGACATTTTGATTCAATTTAGAAAAAATTTTGTGTGTTCGTGTCGTATTTCAATTTATGATATATTTTGCATAATTTATCATAATGATTCAATTTAATAAAAAAAATTAAAAACGAATCATTTCACCTGCAATGTAGCGCGAGTTTTATTCCTAATTCCAATTAAACCAAAAGCTGCACCAGTGAGCTACTTGGTAGATCAATATGTTAATTTCACATGTAATCTTAAATTCGTCTTTATTGAAATAGACTTCGGCTTTTATTCCTTAGAAGAAAGAGGAAAAGTATTCTTAAAGAATACAATATCCATAAGATAGATTTTAAATTTTTTTTGCACAAATTTTGTGCAGCCACGTTGCCCTCTTCATTGGTGGGCACGTGGCTTTTTTTTTTTTTTTTTACCTTCCATTTTTTGAGCTGTTAAAAATAGAGAAAGAATATATATATATATATATATATATATATGGTAGGAAGGAAAAAAAAATAGAAAAATTTATGTGTTTATATTTTTTTTTTGTATTTAAAGTATTATAAATTGATATAAATTTTTACACGTTAATAATTCATTTTATGTATATTTTTAAACATTCGTATATTCATATCGTGTTTGTGTTATTTTTCGTGTTGTGTTTTAATAATTTTTTGTATGTTGTGTTCGTGACTTATTCGTGTTTTTTTTTTGTTTTTCAAAATATTATAAATTTATATAAATTTTTGTTAATAATTCGTTTTATGTATATTTTTACACGTTTGTATATTCGTGTCGTGTTCATATTATTTTTCGTGTTGTGTTTTAATTTTTTTTAATTTTGTGTTCTTGTCATGTTTTAATTCATCTCATATTTTACGTAATTTGTCATTGTGATTAAATTTAAAGAAAAATTTGTACGTTCGTGCCATGTCTCAATTTATGACATATTTTGATAATTTATTATAGTTATTCAATTTAATGAAAAAATTATGTTCGTAACGTATTTGTATATTTTTTGTTTTTTCAAATAAATTTATATAAATGTTTATACATTAATAGTTTTACCCAATAATTTATATAAACTATTATAAATTTATAAAAAAAAAAATTTACACGTTAATAATTCATTTTATGTATATTTTTACACGTTCGTGTATTCGTGTCGTGTTCATGTTATTTATTGTGTTGTTTTTTTAAAACCATACTAACTTTAATAAATTTGTTAAATCCTTTTAATGATTTATATATTTAAATTAGGAAAATGTTAATCAATACTTAATGGTACTGTTTCAGGTGAATGTATTACTTTTTCTTGAATTTAGTAAAAATAATATATTAAATACAAAAAATTCTTAAAATAGTAATTAAATAATCCTTAAATGATGCATATAGGTAAGGCTGTTCAATATTTCGATAAAATCGAATTATTCGTTCGATAGGTTACCGTAGTAATTCCAGTCGGTGATCGATAAGAAATTTGGAAATTTTTCGATTAAACAATTTTATTTGTCGAAATTAACTTAATTAACCATTATTAACCTAAATAAGCTATAAAGCATTAGTATATGTCATTTAGTGTTTTTTTTTTTTTTTTCATCAAAAAACTCTTAATTTTTTTTTTTTTAATTCTTAATCTATCCGTAACCCCTCAACTCCTATCTAATTAACTTATTTGAGGAGAACATGACATGCCTAACTCCTCTCGAACCCGTAGCTTCTAAAATTCTGTCAACAGTATCATGCTATCTGATCTAGTACTCAATTAGCAAAAAAGCTCTATATTGACTCTATTTCCTCCCTTTCTTTCCGGCTCTTTGCGTCTCTCTGTTGTTATCCTCCTGTTGCAGTCTCCATCTCCCTGTTGAATTTTCTATTACGTTTGCTCGTTTCCCTCTAAAATTCTTTTTTGGTAGCTTTTTCTCTTGTTCAAACTCTATAATCCTTGTTAATGAATAAATTCATTAATAGCTTGCTCTTTGTACTTATCAACACCTAACACCATAGATCAGTAATTTAAGATTACTTGCAAATCTATACAAACCAATTTATTATTATTATTATTATTATTATTATTTGAGTTGATACAAAGCAATGATGTTTAATTATTTATATTTTGGAAAAAAAATCGATTAATTGAAAATCGATCGAATTAATCGAAATAATCTCAATCGGTTGAAATTAAATATTTTATAATTTGGTTTGGTTAACGGTTATTGTCGGATTTAACCACGCAAGTGCACGTATCTTAACAAGTAATAAAATGAAGAGTAGAGTATCGTTCTCATGAAAAATTGTTACCAAATTCGTTAAGTACTAAAATTAAACAACTTAATCTTATCCAAACAATTAATTAAAGAATGTAATTAAAAACTAAATAAAAGAAAATAATAATTAAATCAATGGAGAAAAGCCTAGGATTATAATTTTTCTCGACACTTCGTATGAACTTCTCTTACCCTCTTAACTTGATTAATGACAATGAGTTGTTAACCTAGAATTTTAATTTATTTATAAGTATCTGTCGATTGTCTTATAAAAATATATCTCTTAACCAATTAACTATATGTCTATGATAATTAAATTAAAGAGAAACTCATTAAGCGTGGACTCTAAACTTGATTACACATAACGAGAGGTATATATCTATCCTACATGCAACTCAATTTATCATAATAAATGAATCTGAAACATGTGCTATTCAATCCATGTCTAACACTAAACTCCTTATGTTTAGTTGTATTTAGGTTACCAAATCAATCTAATTGATAACTAAGCAATTAGAACCATTAAGCACAAGATTGAATAAACAACATCAAATATCATTAAATCAAGAAAGAGAGTAAAATAATCCAAACTACATGTTGAGTTCCATTGCGATCCTAGAAAAATAAATTAGTTCATGCTAAATAATGAAAACATAAAACAAATGAGTTTCACCATCATAAATATTACAAGAAAGATAAAGAAGATTAAGGGATAAGAGAAAACTAAGGGTTGTTAGATCTTCAGTCTTCAATCCTCCAAAATCTCCTTAGCCCCTTGTAGTGGCTGCTCTCCTCTTAAGGAAACTAGGTTATTTACAAGCTAAGAAGTGTACAAACTAAAGTCCTAAGAGTTCCTATTTATAGAGCTCTTAAAAGCTTGAAGAAGGAAAACTTTGTGGCCAAGTAACTACTTCTAGTTTGGACTTTCCATATATAAGCTGATTCAATTCTTCTTGCTTTAGGACTCTACAAAACTACAAAAGACATTAAATTAATAATTAAATTAAATTTAAAATAAATAAATTAAACTAAATTAAAAAAACTACTAAAAATAATTAATTAATAGTTTAAACTACAAGGACTTAACTAATTTAAAAGCACAAAATATGGTAAAATAACTCTATTTCATAGAGTTATCACACCTCCAAACTTAAGATTTTGCTAGTCCTCAAGCAAAACAAAACAATACAAACGAAACTAAACTAAACTAAACTAAATAAAACAAATCAAACATAGCTAGAGATGAATGCACTCAAGTAATGATTTCCTTAAATGTCCTCAAAAGTTATCTCAAAATCCCGACTAAAAGTAGAACATAAACATAATCCAAATTCATGATTCAATTCAATCATATACCTCATGCTCGAATGGGTTTTCAGTGTGTGTGTTATAATCTCATTGCAAATCATTGCATGCAATCCGAATAAGTTTATGTCAATGCAAAATACGAATTAGTACTAGATTCTCATATGTTTGCTATTCATCTCTCTCTCCACTAATGTAGACTAACACTTCATTAAGGATCAAGTAGGTCTTTATTAAGCTTGTAATGTAAGGCTAGGGTCAAGGTATGATAAAGATATATTTCGGTTTAATTCACCCATATACACTTTTCATTTTTTTTTCTTCAGGATTTTGTTTTTTAGAGTCATAGTCTTTATCTCAAGTTACATTCTTCATTCTTTGAATGCATCTCCTTTTTCTTCACCACTTTTTTCTTTCTAGTTCTTCTTTCTCGAAGAACCATAATCTTTTCTTTCTTTTTTTTTTTTTTTTTTACATTTTTATTCATTGAACACTGAATCCCTTCTTCTTGAGCTTTCACAAATTCTTCTTCAATACACTCGGTTCGCAATTCAAGCTCTTTGCTATACTCTTCTATCTCTTTTCCAATATCATATGTTGGCGTTACAATGCTTTTGTTCTTTTTTTCTGGAATTGATCTCAGTATCAGTTGGAAGAGTCTCCATAAGGTGATTGCTAATGGAGGTAACAAGCTGGCTTATTTCTGTCTCAAGATTTCTAATTGATGCATCGTTTTCCGTCATATATTGCATAAACATCTCTACCAATGATGGCTTCTTTTCTGAGACTGGAGCTTGAGCTTGCAATGGAAACCCATAATGATATGCTTGATTTCCAAAATAGGAGGACCATTGATTGTTGCTCCAGGAAAAAATTTGGTGATCTCCCCAACCTAGATTGTAGTCATTGGAATAAAAATTATTTTGATGCATATTGTAGTTTCCAACATATTGGCACCAATCACTATGATGTCCTTCCCCACATAGTTCACAAACTACAAACGAGCTTTGGACGGAATGTACATCCAAATTGTCAAGCTTCTTGTTAAGTGCAGCCACCTGTGCAGATAAAGCATTGATTGCATCCCGTTTATGATCCCACATAGTGCACTCCTTTGCACACAACGACCAATAGAACCTGAAAATAAAGAAAAATAAAGTTTGAATTAAGATTAAGATTGCTTGGTATTAATATTAACAAAAATAGTAAAACAATTCCCCGGCAACGATGCCAAAAACTTGTTGTCGGATTTAACCACGCAAGTGCACGTATCATTAACAAGTAATAAAGTGAAGAGTAGAGTATCGTTCCCACGAGGAATTGTTACCAAGTTCGTTAAGTACTAAAATTAAAACAACTTAATCTTATCCAAACAATTAATTAAAGGATGTAAATTAAAAACTAAATAAAATAAAATAATAATTAAATCAATAGAGAAAAGCCTATGATTACAATTTTCCTCAACACTTCGTATGAACTTCTCTTACCCTCTTAACAAGATTAATGACAATGAGTTCTTAACCTATTGTTCTAATCTATTTATAAGTATCTGTCGATGATCTTATAAAAATATCTCTTTAAACAATTAACTATATGTCTATGATAATTAAATTAAAGAGAAACTCATTAAACTTAGACTCTAAACTTGATTACATATGACACGAAGGTATATTTCTATCCTACATGCAACTCAATTCATCATAATAAATGAATTTGAAACATGTGTTATTCAATCTATGTGTAACACTAAACTCCCTATGTCTAGTTGTATTTAGGTTACCAAATCAATCTAATTGGTAGCTAAGCAATTAGAAGCATTAAGTACAAGATTGAATAAACGACATTAAATATCATTGTCGCAACCTAAAACAAAATAACAAGTCTCATCGCAAAACTTTATTATTCGTTAGGCGTGACATTAAAAAAAATGAGGAAAAGTCGACTTAATTCCTCTAGAAAAATGAAGGTGTCGATATGTGATCCTGATCGCGGGGACCCATTCGAGTAAGAGGGAAACAGAAGCAAAGGAAAAGATGACTTAATTCCTTTAGATTGAAATAAAAGGTCGAGGGTATGAAAACAGCCTCGTAAAAAGACATGGAGTCGCCACCAATCTTTTTTAGCTAGGTGTGATCGGCCACCTATTAAAATCGATTTTATAAAATATTTTAAAATTAATTAAAACATTTTTAAAACCAATTTCAAGTCTGCGTTATAAACTAGAGAAAATCGAAGAATCGGGTTCGGGACTCGGTTACGTGCGGGGAATGATTAGCACCCCCACAACGCCCGTATAAAACGGTACCTTATTAATCATGTGTTATCTCAAGCCTCGGTAAAAAGTTGGTTTTTAATTTAGTATTTCAAGGCCCAATTTTAAGAAAAATAATTCCATTTTTAATTGAAAATGATCCGGAATTTTATTAATTCAAAATTTTCCTAAATTCCCCGACAAAATGGGCAAAATATAGAAATTTTTATTCATTTGGAAAACTTTCCGAATCATTCTCAGTTTTTGAAAGAAAGATATTCCTTTATTAATGATAATTGATGATATTCCCTCTAGCAAACCCGGTAGAGAACTCATGAATTATTTTAACTCGGGAATATCTTTATTTTTATTGAAAATCATTATCTTTTTTAAAACATTTAAAAATATGAATATGAACATGTATGACATAAATAAAATGACACGGCAAAGTCTAGATAATATAATGCAACCTAAATGATATGACATAATTTAAATGGCATAGTATCTTCTAAGTGAAATGAAAAATCCTAAGTATTATGGTATATTCTAAATGAGATAAAATGATTTAAATGACATGGCAATTCTAAATGATATGGCATATTTTAAATGACATGGCATATTCTAAATAATTAAACCTAGATGACATGGAATATGATGAAATGTCATGAAACATAAAATAATGCTATCATAAAATATGCATGAAAATAAAATAAAAATGCATGAACATAGTATATGCTAAATAATGTGACAAAAATAAATGACTAAATAAAAAAAATATGGGATATCATGAAATATTCAAAATCATATGGCAAACAATATAACATCATAAAATGTAAATCAAAATAATAATAATATGGAAAATATCATAGCAAAAATCACATATTAAATAAAATGCATGAACATGGAAAATGCAATGCATAAAAATGTATTTTTTCCTCTAAATAAAGAAATCCGTATATCTAGAAAGATATCCGGCTACATTAGGAAAATACGTCAAATTAGATTTTCTAAAAACAAAACTTTGTGATTGTTTGAAAACAATTTTGAGGAAAAACTTGAATAAAGATTAAAACCCTTACCGAACCCTTTTAAAATGGCTCTAATTTCCTAAGTTTAAAATCCCGGACTTGACCACCCTTAACCCAAGATTTATAAAATCATTTTTAAAGTTTAAAAAGGCTTAGAAACTACCCTAAGATAGTAGCTAAAGCTTCTAACCAACCCCATCTAAATGCCTTAGCCAAATTCAACCATTATTTCTCTTTTGATTTCATATATGCCTCTACTGTCTGATTTTGACACACAATGTTTTTGCCTATTTTTAAAAATTCAAAAAAATCTAAAAACAATACTGGAGACTCAGAACATGTAAAACTACACAAGAAAAAATTGGCTTAATTTTTTTATTAAATATGACTGCCTAGAAAAATTGGAGAAGTTCGAGTACTGGGTTAAAAAACTGTTTTGTCAAAACACATTTTTTGCCTTTGATAAATTCATTCAAAAATCAAAGTAAAAAATTGTTGGAGGTCATCCTAAAGACCTAAGGATAGTAGCTAAAACATTTAAAAACCTTGGAAAAAAATTGGCTAAAGTAAAAAAAATCACAAAGGTAGAATAATCAATTTGACAACCCTTTAATTTTCCACAAGTATGCTCAAGAGAGCATGACTTTGAGCCATTGATTGGCCTAAGTCATAAATCATGTGGAAATGGCATGGAATGCATGAACATACAGCAAATGAAATGTATGAAATGCATGGTCTAAAGCCTAAATGGTAAAGGAAATGCATGACAATTCATAATAACCTAAATGCCTAGCATGAGTTTGCATGGCAATAAATGCTATCCTAACTTAATATGCATGCAATGCTTGATAATGCAAATATGACTTGGACCTAATATGTTATGAATATGCATGAAAATGCTAATGTAACCTATGACCTAAATAGCATAGTAATGCATGACAATACCAATGTGATTTAAGACTCAATATGCATGGCAATACCAATATGGCCTAGACCTAAAATGTAATGAACATGCATAGCAATACTATGAACATACAATGACCAGTGAAACTAATGTTAATGCTGGAACAAACAGCAACTAATACACAATTTCAAGATATGATAATGCAAAGCATGTTACCTAAACAAAATGCAAATGCATGACAAGGCAAGGCAAGGGATGCATAAAGAGGCCGAATATGGTTACATGATACTCTAATGCAATCCTATCTAGTAAATGGCACAAGTACATGATAAATCATATCGAGATGCATAATGTCATGACATTTTCATAAGCATATGACATACTAAAATCAAAATGCACAAGCTCATGGCATGGAGATGCAAACAAGTCAAGAAGCAAGATGAAAATGCACATGCAAGGCATATCAACATGGAGTATCCGAATGGCCATATGAAAAAGATGAAAAATGCAATCATGTTTATAATATAAGACATGATACATAAAAAAATGCACAATATGAGCATATGAATACAATGGCCGAATATACAAGGGAAAGTTATTAAGCATGGAATAGAAATATATAAGTAAATATAGCATAGAAAATAATGTAAAGAACATATAAAAAAATTAAACATAGACATGCAAAGCAAATAACAAGCAAAACTAGTAAATAAAAATAAGGAAAGTTAAGCTCCATGGTCGGTATCAAATGGGCATAGCCTCTCACCTAACCATAATCACTTGGTCTTGCCAAGATCATGAAGCCTTTCCATTTCAAAAGTCAGAAAATAAACCATGCTAAACAGCAAAATTAAGGTGAGCTTCATGGTAGATAAAAATAGGCATAGCCTCTCCCCTAACCATTGTCACTTGGTCTTGCCAAGATCATGTGGCCATTTCAACCTTTTTTTTGCTTCATCTTTTTGTAAAAATCAGAATATAAAATACTCAAACAAACCTTCTAAAAATCATTTTTTTCACAACAACATGCAAGGAAGAAAAAAAGAGAAGAAAACCAAGGCAAACAAACCTTTAAATTCGGCCAAGCATAAACTATGTACAAAAAAAAAAATTGTTTTCAACCATTTTGATGAAGAAGAAGAGATGAAACTTAAGTAAACATTTTAAAAATTTTATTTCTAAGAGAAATGTAGTAGAAAAACAAAGTGGAAAATCAAGAAATCAACAAAAAAACAAGAAGAAAACCATGCTAGAGCTAGGTAGAAATAACTACCTTCAAGCTCTCTTATTGAAAACCTTTCTTTTCTTTTTTTTCTAAAAAACTTTTTTTTCTTTCTTAGTTACTGTCTTCAGCCACCAAACCTTGTGAAAAAATAAAATCACCCCATTCCCTTAGTCTTGGCCGAATGGCCTCTCCACCATTGGATGGAATTTGCACTTTTACTCCTCCAATCTTGGCCCTTAGATTAAGATATTTTGATGACAACATAAAAATGTCATCTTGCCAATTGATAGCAGCCCTTAATATGTGTACTCAGCCCTTGTAATATCCTCAGCCCTTAGATGCAAAAGAGGACTAATCCCATGCACTCCTTTGCTTGCCCCTTTGAGTGTCTACCCTTGGATGAGTTGTGCTCCTACATTCTTGGTCATTGGATAAAGGAAAAATAAAAATGACATCTTGTAGATTAAATCCAGCCCTCAACATGTGTACTCAGCCCTTGTAGATGGCCTAAGACATTGGATGAAAAGAGACAATCTCATGCACTCCCTTGCTTGACCGAATAGATGCTCACCCTTGGATGAATTGTGCTCATCTTTTTTCTTACATTCTTGGCCATTAGATGAGGGTTCTTTCATGAAAAATAAAAATTTCATCTTAGCATTTAAACTTGGCCATTGGATGGTGCATTCAACTTTCCTACAAGGCACCTAAGCCATTGGATTAAGGGGGGACCATTTGCAAGGTGTTAGTGATAGCATGTGGCTTGATAGTGACTAAGGACTTAAATTGTTCAAGCTTCCTTCTTCTCCTCTATGCTGGTTGATCAAAGGAAGAAAAATCCCAACAATTCCTTCTTCTTTCATATTGTCCTAAATTACAAATTTGCCCTTTTTGGTTTCTTCGGTGAAATGACCTTTTTGCCCCCCGAACCAAAATAAATAGCAAACGGACTCCAAATTCAAATTTTATTTTTTCAATACTTTCGAAATAATAAAAAATTGAATTCTGGAAGTTTTCAAAAATTTTCGAATCCATTTGCTATTTATTTCGAATATATATTCGAAATTGCCTTTTTATGCACTCGAACTTTACCATTTTTTAAACGAGCTCCGAATCTATATTTTTCTTCACCAATCTCTTCCAAATAATTTAAAAATGTGATATGGAAGTTTTCATAATTTTTGAAGCTCATTTGCTATTTTTTCGGGATTTATCTGCTTGAATTACTGCATAGGAGACTCAGGATTTGACCATTTTGCAAACGAACTCTGAATGGAGATTTTCTTTCGCCAATCTCTTCCAAATAATTTTAAAATGATATTTGCAAATTTTCATAATTTTTGGAGTTCATTTGCTATTTTTTCGGGATTTATCCTGCTGAATTTCTACATAGTGGGCCAAGTATTTGGCCATTTTGCAAACGAACTCTGAATCAAGATTTTCTTTTGTCAATCTCTTCGAAATGATTTAAGAATGAGATTTGAAAATTTTCAGAATTTTTGGAGTTCATTTGCTATTTTTTTCCACATTTTCCAATTTTGCCCTTTTGCCTTTGAAACCCGATTTTGCTCAAAACAAGTCTAATTTTCAGATTTTCTTCAAACTGAGCCTTGGGCAATCCTTGTTTAATCATTTTCTCATCAATTAAGGGCTTTAGTCCTATCGAATCAGGCCATTTCTGTAATTCTTCCAAATTTCACCGAAATCCACCAAAAACCCTAATTCTCGATTTTCTTTCGAATTGATTTTTCTATCAGTTTTTCTTCCAAGTAGCTTCTCCATTACCCGTAGTCAATACTTATCTTTCATTTGGAACTTTTAATTTTGACCAATTTGATCGTTTAAGCACTTTTTCCCAAATTTCCCGAACTAGGGTTTCCTTTCTACCAAATCTCTGTAACTCAACTTCCGAACTCCATATCTTTCAATGTAGACCTCGGATTATCAAAATTCTTTCACCGTTTTTCAATTGAACCTCAAATCTTGATTTTGAAACTGAGTTGAATTTTTCAATAGTTGACTTTTTTGGAGGTTGACTTTTTTGGGGTTGACTTTTTTCGAGGTTGACTTTTTTTGAGTTTGACTTTTTTTGAGTTTGACTTTTTCTGTCTGCTTTCTTAGACTAAGTCTCGGAGTACCACCTGCAGGATGAGAAAATCCTTTTAGCATTTTGAAACATCAATTTAGGAAGAAAACATACCTTATTTAGGGGTCCGGACAAAATTAGGTGTCTATAATCATTAAATCAAAAAAGAGAGTAAAATAATCCAAACTACATGTTGAGTTCCATTGCAATCCTAAAAAAAATAATTAGTTCATGCTAAATAATGAAAACATAAAACAAAAGAATTTCACCATCATAAATATTACAAAAAAAGATAAAGAAGATTAACACTATATTTGTTTCAGTGTAATAGGCATTACATTCAACTCATATGCAATAGATCCCACACAACCCAAACATTTGGTTCATTTTAACCGTTGAATAATCCAAAACCTATTCCAACTATATTACAGGAAGGGTCGAATAGTCATTCAGTGCCCTCCCATTGATATTACAAGAAGGGCTCGAATAATCATTCAGTGCCCTCCCATTGAATGGCTATTCAGGCGATCCTGTAATAGAAAAAAAAAAATCACCCAAAATTATCCTTCATTCTCAACAAGCTTTTGGGTATTCTCTTTAAACTATTATCATCAATTTTTTGCAAAAAACCTGAAAAAATAAATAATAATTAAATAAATTTTTTAATAATTATGATTCGTGAGCGACTTTTTTTCATAGAAAATAAAGGTAGATTGGAAATTTATCATACCGTATTTATTAACGGTTGAATCAAAAAGAAATAAAAACATGATTCAAACTGAAATAATAGAGATTAAGCTAATTCAAAATTCAGATTAAGGATGAAATGAAAAATATTCATTTAATCAGCCTCCAGTAATTCAATTCTTACTCAAAAATCAAAATCACAGAATATTATCAAAAATCAAAATTCAAATTAAGTATTAAATGAAAAATGGTTTTCAGATGTTCTACAAATTGTTCCCTTATTCTCAATTCTTATCAGTAAAACTGTATTTTAACCAAATTGATAGCAAAATCCATCATCTACATCTATTGAGAGAAGCAAGGGGGCCAGGGTAGGGAGAAGGATTCTTACCTAACATGGCTTATATGCTATTTCAATCCTCTTGCAGTCACCACAACCAAGAACCATTTTTTCTCCTTTGAAATCTTGGCAGACCTTTTCCAGTACCCTATACTGGAATCCAAGCAAGGCCGATACCCTTTTCCATCTGGCTGCTTCCAGAACTCTATTTGCTCTTCAGATAAGTTCCCAGAAACCAGATGAACTAGTTATGGCACCATCGCACTGCTGCCAACCCTCGGCTCATTCTTATTGTAAGAGTTTAGAAAGAGAATTTAGGGTTTCTAGAGAGAAGGAAAGATTTTAGAGAGAGAGAGAGAGGAGAAGTGAGGAAAATCAGGAAAAAAAATAATATTGGTTTTATATAATTTCGTAAAAACAAAAATCAATAAATAATATATAAAACTATTTTTAAATATTATTTTTTATTAAAATATGTAAAAATGATTTTTTTATTTACTTTTATGATTTATTATTAAATTTTTATATTCTATAATTTAAATTTTAATAATATAATATAATTTAAGAGAATAATAAAATAATTTTAATTTTTTTTAAATAAAGATATTATTATTTATATTAAGTGTAAAATAGTTTTTTTTTGTATTTATTCTTTACTTATTCTTTAACATCATTTAAACTAACCAAACAAAGTAATAGTATTCCTCCTTTACTCTATTCCCTATTCCCTCTCTATTCTATTCCCCTTTTATTCTATTCCTCTTCTATTCCATTCCTCCTCTATTCAATTGCAGCGAACCAAACATGCTGTAGGGGATGAGAAAAACTAAGAGTTGTAGATCTTCAATCTTTAATCCTCCAAAATCTCCTTAGCCCCTTATGGTGGCTGCTCTCCTCTTAAGAAAACTAGGTGATTTACAAGCTAAGAAGTGTAAAAACTAAAGTCCTAAGGCTTCTTATTTATAGAGCTCTTAAAAGCTTGAAGAAGAAAAACTTTATGGTCAAGTAACTGCTTCCAGTTTAGACTTTCCATATATGAGTTGATTCTCTCTTTCTTGCTTTAGGACTCTACACAACTACAAAAGACATTAAATTAATAATTAAATTAAACATAAAATAAATAAATTAAAGTAAATTATAAAACTACTAAAAATAATTAATTAATAGTTTAAACTACAATGACTTAACTAATTTAAAAACACAAAATATGGTAAAATAACTCTATTTCATAGAGTTATCAACGATTAAAGAAAATAACATTTCAGTTAATTCGGTTAATGACTATTTATTATCACGTGCAAATCCGAAGATTTGATCGTTAGACACACAAAAAAAGTCGTCATTAATTTTCTTATTAGGTGTGATTAGTTCATCTATATGAATTTATCATTTTTAAAATAATCTTAAGCTCCGCTAAAGCACCATAAAAAGAATACGTTGTGGTCTACGTGTTACGCCCCAAACCCATGGATTTAGGACATAACAACGCCACACACTCATGCGACAAATTCCATAAGCATGCAAGGTAACAGATATCATACTAAACCGATACCAAAATTCCAAAAGTCTCCAAAATTACAGATTACAAAATCTCAAGTCTCGAAAAATTCAAATATTACACATTGATCGAAAAATACAAAATATTCTAGCTAACTAACAAATCAACTAAATCTGATATCAAATTACTCATGTTAAAAAATATCATAAGACTAAAGGCAGATGCTAAACTCACAAACAAGGGCTCTCGCCAAAACTAAACTTCGGAGATGTAAATCTGAAAAAGTAAGGAAATTAAAAGAGTGAGTACGAATACTGAGCAAGTAACTGACATCCTTCAGTTGGATTAAGCATGTTACAAAACATTTAAGCCAAAATATTTATCAATGAAATGATTCAAAAATGAAATTGGGTAATCTAATATTCAATAAACATATTTCTTCCAAAATCAAATTATCAGATAACAGAACTAAGCAAAATTCACAAATTGTTGATTTTTCAATAGTCTCCTGTAACATACTAAGACCACACTTAACCCCTGTGACATAGGTCAGAACAAAAACCACAATTAACCCTAGTGGCAATGGGTCAAAAGTATATCAGAAGCAACCAATAACCGTGAATATCGAATATCACAAAAATCACAATCCTAAACCGGTGGCACAGTTGAAATCGATTTCTATCACACAATACATGTCGACATGGCCAATGTTTAACCCCCATTGACAGGGTCAGAGCGTAGTCATACTAAGAGATAAATCAAAACAAAACATATTTTTGGATTACCTAACTATACAAAGCAGTAGTCATGCCTTTTACAAAACACATCTCGAACGAAGCAAATTTCTTATTTTCTTTCAAAGCATCTTATGTAGTAAATTGTATTCATAATTATAGATAAACAAATAGGTATATACATATAGTTGAACAAAAGTCATATTTGTAAATCAAATCAAAACGAAATCACATTCTAAATTCATATCAAAGATTATCATATATATATTTTACATGCTTAACCCGGTTTAACAAAGCAAGGACAAAACATTAAATATTGTATACAAAATCTAAGCAAGATGAGGCTGATTTTTAGGGTGTCAAAACACCGAAGGGATATCAAGTCACTTACCTGAACTTGGTGAAACCAAAACCAAGAACAAAGCATTCAAAATCATTTCTAACCTATTAATCCAACAATACTCTAAATCAAAATCAAAATTTATGAATTATCAAAACAATGACATGACTTCCGGTGGTGGCAACTTTTTTCACTAGTTGAAACTAATTTGGAATATTTTCCAAAATCAAAATGATTTTCTTTTATAACTTACAAAAGTATTAAAACATCCAAAAAAGTAGAAATTAGGAAATAAAATATAAAATCAGTAACAATTATGAATTTTAATGAAAATTTAATCATAACTTTAAATAAATACCATACTTGTAAAATTTGTAACTAATCAAATAGGTTTCATCAAAACCATCATTATGCAAATAATTTCTCAATATAACTTTATGTATAAATTTGACTAAAAATCATATAATCAAAGTTCATGCAATTTAGAATAAAAATAGATCAATGATAGACCAAAAAGAAATTTTAGTTAATTAAAACATAATTTTCTAAATTCTAATTTTTGTAAGCTTTCATGATCAGTTGTCTTATTTTGAGCCATAATATATTTCAACTTCAAATCTACTCTAGTGATAAATGTAGTACCAATTCAAAGCATGCATGTAGCACTATAATTTGAAAATTTGTTTTAACCAAAACAGTTACAAAAATCATGATTTTCGGAGGTCCAAAGATTGAAAATCATCATTATTTGTCTAGATTTTCTGGGTTTTCAGTTTCATGGAGCTGATTTGACATTTCGATTCTCTCAACCTATACAGCATCTGATCGAACGAACTATACCACTAGAAAGAGCACACTTCCTACTACATAAAACATCCAAAGATCGACCAAAAAAGTCATTAGAAAGTTGAGCTCTGGCAGGCCAATTCAGGCTACCAACCCTGCCAAAAAACCCATTTTTTCAAACTTCAAAAATTAAAAGCACATAAAATACTTAAGCAAATGAGTTACCACAACACCCATTAAAAAGGTCTTGAAGAGACCTTTCCAATGATACCAAATAGGCCATCGAAAAACCATAGGAAGGTCATCGGGAAATTATAAAAGATTGAAACCAAAGATTGAGTTTTATAGAAAAATTATACAAATTATAAAAAGTTTAAGAAATTAAACTAAATTTTACCTTAAAATGCAAAGGAATGATATATAAGAAATCCCCAAATTTTTCTCTTTGGTCGACTGCTGAAGAGTTTTTTTTTTTTTTTTCTTTTAGGGTTTAGAGAAAAGGACAAATATATATGACAAGTTTTTTTTTGAAAATTAAACTATGACCCTTCTAATACTTCTACTTTTCAATATGGTTCCTCATATAGTATTATGCAATAAGTCTTACTAATATAGAATGCTATAATAACAAAATTTTGGGGTATTACACTACATTTTAGAGCTAAATTTGGATGTTCGATTACGTACGGGAAAAGATTAGCATCTCTGCAACGCCTATCCTGAGGATAGTATCTAATTAGTGTCATGTGATCCTAAATGTCTTAAATTAAAATGGTCTTTATTTACTTTTATTAAATTTTTATTATTATTCAAGTGTTCAAATATTGGAAAACATTATAGCTTTCTTTCCACCATTCTAGAGGATTCTTACAAAATTCTCTTATCTAGAGAGTATTAAAGAGAAACCATTCTTTCCTCCTTAATAGGCTCTATCGTCCGAATATTTAAGTTTCTTATGGAAGGCACCCTAAATCTAATTTTCAAAATTATTTTCATCTTTATCACATTTCTATCATTTAATTCTTTTTATATTTTATTTTTGTTTGACAAATAAACATCGATCTTTTGGTATTAAAATTTTTATCAAACTTTTCACAATTTTTAAAATTTTTAGAGAATTTTCTCACCTAAAAATTCCTTAAAAATCACACATGACTTCTTTGAATTTCATTTTCGAAAAGATCTTAATTTATTCCTTAATTTAATTAATCGCCAATCATGTAAAAATAAAATGCATTAGGTGTATTTTGGTTTCTATTTAATTTTCCTAAATCTTCTACTTTTTATTAGTATTTTTTGAAAATTTTTCTCCCGATCGAATTTCAATTAACCTAAAATAAATAAATTAATTAAAAGGATAAATTCCTAATGTATTTTTATAAAAAATAAGCCAATAAATGAATTAGTAATTAGTAAATAATCAAAATAAATAAGGTAATTCATAATATGAATAATTAAAATATATCATATAAAAATAAAATAAATTAATAAAATTAAAATTTTTAAACAACATTACAATCAGGTCAAGCACGATCAAGTCAACGTGCGGATTCGCACGACCCGACTCGTAAACTATAACACACAAATTTTCTAATTCATTTTTTACCTTTCCTTCTGCCTCTTCAATCTGCTTTCCCCTTCTCTCTAACTTCTTTCCACAATTGTCTGCCTTCAAAATCACCCGAGAATCCGGTGATGCTCTGTCACAGCCATCATCGTCCATTCCAAATTTCGATGTCGAAAGGTTCAGCAGGTGTTGAAAATTCAAACTTCCCCAGAAAACCACTAAAAACTTGAAAAATCGTCGAAAAATTCAAAACCTGTTCAAAAAGTCATCGAAAAACTAAAAAACCCCAAAAAATATCCCTTAATTTTAACCCTTCGAATTCTCTCTCTTGTTTCTAGAATGCAACTCTCAAAAGCCCAACGAAGTAACCTAGACCTAAGCAACAGAACCAAAATCCCAATTTTTCGAAATTTCCAAAAAACTCTATTTTTTCTCTCTATTTCTGATTGTCGTGTTCCTTGAATGTGGTGATTGTGGTTACTATTTATAGGAGATTGTTGATAGGATTTAGATTAAAGGTTTTATCTGGTTTTAATTTTATCTACTTTTTTTATTCTATTTGATCTTGTTCCTTTTAATTATCTTATATTTGATTTGGATTTAAAAATCATTAGGGTTTTTGGTTTGTGGTTTCTGATTTCTGGTAACTAGTACTTATGGTTTTTTTTTATTTATGACTTGTTGAAAAAGAAAATAAAAAACAAGAAAGAAATAAATAAAGATAAAAATCATGAAAGGGGAAAAGAAAGAAAGAAATAAAAATAATTAAATAAATAAAATAAAAAGTGAGTTAAATTTTATTTAGTCCAAATCCTAAATTGTTACTTGGGCTCAAAGCCCAAAAACAGGTTAAACCCAAAATAGAATTTCAGATAATAATTGGACCCAATATCAGATTAAGAGTAAAAAAAAAAATAACTTGAAATCCAATTTCATTTGAAACTCAAAAATCAAATCAAAACCAATAATCAAATCAAGGTCTTAAATAAAATCGGGTGTCTACACTATTCGTTTATGGATTTAGGATTCAGGCCGAATCCTTTAAATTAAAGGAATACATTGTTATCTTTTATCATTTATTGATTCATGAGAAAAGTAACTCTTGAATGAACATGAGCTTTTACAAAAGGCTAATTAATTATTTAACATTAAATCATTTTAACAAAATTATAGTCAAATTATATATGAGTAAAGAAATTTATGGTTTGATAAATAATCTAGGGCTACCTTATGTGGAGTACTACAATTCGGGGCAATATTAAAAAGTATATTAACAAAAAAGAAAATATTTTTTATTTAGAGGGTCAACTCTGTTATTTTAAATTGTAAAACTAAAAATGAAGAAAGATTAGTGCAAATATATATATATCTACTAGAAAAGAAAACGCAAATAAAAATTAATTCTTGTATCCAATATCCATCCTAATAAAATATCTAGATTTTGGTACATCCATTATTTGGCTAAAATGATAAATTAAAGAAAAATAAATGTTTTCTTTTGAAAAAAAATTAGAGAAGGAAGTTACTTTGTGAGTGATAGTTTTTTTTTTTTTTTTTTAAGGAAAAAAACATAAATACGCTAAACTTCTGTCATAACAATCTTGCAATCACCTCGACGTTTTGGGACGAGGGAAGGCAAGGACATTTTTTTAGATTTTAGACTGGAAATTTACAAAAAAACAAATCTCTAGAAAAATCTAGTTTACTTTGAGGGGAAAAGATAGTTTTCTTTGAAAGGTGATTTCCTTTCTTTTAGCCTTTTTTTTCTTTCATTTTCCTTCTAGCATCATACGTTGATTGTGTGGGAGATGAAGTGCTAGTGATTTCTTCATATGATGATATTCTAAATATGATACATCATGAAGAGAAAGCCCTAATCCCTTGCTTGCATGTTCATTTCATGTTTAATTTCATCTTGCATATAGAAATGATGGATCAATGAAATCTCCTCTTGGAATTGGTTTAAATACAAGATTTCACAGATATGAGACCATAATCCTACAATTTATGCTTTGTTCTTTTAATGTTTGTGGCAATGGTCTCTTGGGTTGCTTAGTCCTATATTTTGCTAACCTATTAACCAAAACAAAAGTTAAAAATGTTTTCAAAAGACCCCTTAGTGAATCTAATCAATATTCAAGCAATGAATCCTTGGTTGATTCATTTTTTCTATTTAAAACTAGAAAAAGCAAAGTAGATTCAAAAATTGAAGAAGAAATGGGCTAAAATCTCCTTAAAACCCTCTTGATTTCAACATGTTTAATTACTGAAATGTTTTAAAAACAATCTTAAATAAATGTTGGATTTCTTGTCAAATGTTTCAAACTTGTTCAAAAGAGATTTTGAAAGTCGATTCAGCTTTCTAAAATGTTTTCTACCAAGATTTTTAAAACAACATTTTCACTATGCAATGAAGAGTATCTAAAATGCCCTCTCTTTGCACTTTGGAATGCCCTTGTTAAGATTGTTAGATTTTACAAAAGAGCATTTGAATGCTTTCATCGAGCATCTGAAGCCCTTGTTGGTTTTTCTCAAATTTTGGAATTTCTAGAAAAGGCATTCGAGTACCCTTCAATCGCATTCGAATACCCTTAAAATTATTTTCGACATTGTTTTAAAAATGGCATTTGGCATTCGGATGCCTTCTTCGAGCATTCAAATGCCTTGAATTTTTGGAACCAAATTCAGTTGCCCAGAAAAGGCATTCGAATGCCCTCTTCATGGTATCCGAAGCCCGATCCTTTTCAGTTCTGTTTGAAATTTCCTCTAAGGCATTCGAATTCCCTCAACGAGCATTCAAATACCCTTCTTAAAAATGAGTGAAATACATATTTTGAAGCCATCCCAACTATTTTAATTACTTATTTACTAATTATGCATTTATTATGTTCTTATTTATTTATTTTGATTGAATATTTACTTTAATTGTATTTTATTTTTCTTGTAATTTACTTTTCTTAAATTTTATTTTTCTTGCAATTTTATTTTTCTTGCATTTTTCTTTCATTGGAATTTATTTTCTTTGCAATCTACTATATCGATAATATAAAGAATATAATTTTGCAAAAAACGAAAGAGAGATCATTTAAGAGATTCTCTAACGCTAGAGATCTTTGCAATACCTCATTTTGTAAATAATAATCATTATCGAATAAAATGAGATTTATTTTCCTTGTTATTAATGCTTACCATGACCATTATCTCTAAATTTTCATTGTACATTCATGTTATTGCTCATGGAGTCATTTTGTGAAGCGAGACAATGTACCGTAGTGGAGATATTTATTGAATTTTCGCTGGAAATCTAGGAAGATTCTAATAAGTATCTTTTGCAAAGGAATATCCTCTTTAAAAAAGAGTGGGACGATATTTAAAAATAAAACTTCTTACGTTATCCCAGCTACTAGAGGATGTAAGAAAATTTCTCAAAACCACGCCAACACTCAAATGTTTTATCAAGATTAATTACATGATTTGATTATGAGAATTATCTTTAAATACTATAATTACAATCATTTTGTGTCAAATTAAATAAAATACATGATTAATTGATATCAATTTATGGGTGTGATAGGGTGCTAACACATTCCTCACACGTAACCAACTCTTAAACCCCTTTATTGCCTGGCTTTACCGCAGACTTCCAAAATTATCTTTTTGATAAATCTTAATTAATTCTAGGGTTTCTTAAAAAGATAAATTTTTATAGAGGATCAATCACACCTAATTCAAAAAGATTGGTGGCAACTCTTTGTATTTCGTGGCTTTTCAAAACCTCTTTTTAAACTATAATTTTTAAAATTTTCATCCCAAAACGTCGAGGTGATCGCGAGATCGTTATGGCCGAAGTTTAGCATATTTATGTTTTTTTTTTCCTTAAAAAAGTGTACATGTAATGTTTTGGAAAAAAAAAAAAAAAACTATCACTCGTAACTACCTTCTCTATTTTTTAAAAACAAAACACTTGTTTTTCTTTAATTTATCATTTTAACCAAATAATGGATGTGCCAAAATCTAGATATTTTATTAGGATGGATATTGGATACAATAATTCATTTTTATTTGGGTAAGCTTTTTTAGTATATATATGTATTTGTACTAATCTTTTTTCATTTTTAGTTTAACAATTTAAAATAACAGAGTTTACCCTTTAAATAAAAAACTTTTTCTTTTTTGTTAATATACTTTTAATATTGCCCCGAGCTGTAGTACTCCACATAAGGTAGCTATAGATTATTTAGCAAACCATAAATTTCTTTACTCATATATAATTTGACAATATTGTTGTTAAAATAATTTAATATTAAATAATTAATTAGCCTCTTCTATAAAAGCTCATGTTCATTCAAGAGTTACTTTTCTCATTAATCAATGAATGATAAAAGATAACAATGTATTCTTTTAATTTAAAGGGTTCGACCCTAACCTAAAACTATAACTGATTAGTATAGACATCCGATTTTATCTGAGATTTTGATTTGATTATTGGTTCTGATTTGATTTTCGAGTTTCAAATGAAATTGGATTTCAAGTTGTATTTTTTACTCTTAAACTGATATTGGATCCAATTATCATTTGGAATTTTGTTTTGGGTTTAAAATACTTTTGGACTTTGAGCCCAAGTGACAATTTAGGATTTGGACTGAACAAAAATTAGCTCACCTTTTTATTTATTTATTTGTTTATTTTTATTTCTTTCTTTCTTTTTCTTTTCTCGATTTTTATCTTTATTTTATTTTTTTTCTTTTTTTTATCTTTTTTTTTTTTTATCTTTTCTTTTTCAATAAGTCAGAAATCAAATAAACCATAAGTACCGGTTACCAGAAATAAAAAACCACAAACCCTGATAAATTTTAAAATCCAAATCAAATATAAGATAATTAAAAGGAGCAAGATCAGATAGAATAAAAAAAGTAAATAAAATTAAAACCAAATAAAACACTAATATGGTTGAAGATAAAACCTAGAATCTAAATCTATCAACAATCTCCTATAAATAGTAACCACAATCACCACATTCAATGAATATAGCAATCAGTAATAGAAGTAAAAAAAAAAAAGAGTTTTTTGAGAATTTTGAAAATTTGGGATTTTGGTTATGTTGCTTAGAATTAGGTTATTTCATTGGCTTTTGAGAGTTGCATTCTAGAAACAAGAGAGAGGATTCAAATGGTTAAAATTTTGAGTTTTTTTTTTTGGGTTTTTCGGCGATTTTTTCAGTTGGTTTTGAATTTTCCAGCGATTTTTTCGACTAATTTTTAAGTTTTTAGTGGTTTTCTGGGGAAGATTGAATTTTTCGTCACCGGTTGAACTTTCTAACATCGATATTTGGAAAGGACGACGATGAATGCTATGGAGCATCACCAGATTTTGGGGAGATTTTAAAGGCAGACAACTGAGGAGGAAAGATAGAGGGGGGAAGCAGATTGAAGAGGGAGAAGGAAAGGTAAAAAAATGAATTAAAAATTCGTGTTTTTATAGTTTGCGGTCGGGTCGCACGCCCGACTCATTTGTAATGTTTCCATTTTTTAATAATTTTAATTTAATTTATTTTTATATGATATATTTTTTTATTTTAATTATTCATATTATGAATTATATTATTTATTTTGATTATTTACTAACTACTAATTCATTTATTGGCTTATTTTTTATAAAATACATTAGGAATTTATCCTTTTAATTAATTTACTTATTTTTGGTTAATGTAAATTCGATTGGGATAAAAGTTTCAAAAAATAATAATAAAAAATTATAAGATTTAGGAAAATTAAATAAAAACCAATATTTCACCCAATGCATTTTATTTTTACATAATTGAAGATTTATTAAATCAATTAATAAATTAAGATCTTTTTGAAGATGAGAGGTCACAAATGGGTGATTTCTAAAAAAAATTAGGTGAGAAAATTCTCTCCAAATTCTTCAAAATGGTGGAAAGTTTGAGAAAAAATTTAATACCAAAAAATCGATGTTTATTTGTCAAACTAAAATAAAATATAAAAGAATTAAATGATAGAAATGTGATAAAGATGAAATTTTTTTGAAAAATTAGATTTAGGATGCCTTCCATAAGAAACTTAAATATTCGGACGACAAAGTCTTTTCAAGAGAAAGAATGATTTCTCTTGAATACTCTCGAGATGCGAGAATTTTTAAGAAATCTCTTCAGAATGATGGAAAGAAACCTAAATTTTTTTTCCAATATTTGAACACTTGAATAATAATAATTTTAATAAAAGTAAATAAAGACCATTTTAATTTAAGACATTTAGGATCACATGACACTAATTAGGTACTGTCCCTAGGATAGGCGTTGCAAGAGTGCTAATCCTTCCCCGCACGTGACTGAACATCCAAATTTAGTTCTAAAACGTAGACCAAAATGTATTCTCTTTAAGATTCCTTAGTCGAGATTATGGTTACTTTAGAAAGGATAAATTCATATAAGTAAACTAATCACACCTAATAAAAAATATTAGTGACGACTCCTTTTTGTGTCTAACTGTCAAATTTTCGTATTTGCACGTTATTATACATAGAATCAATTTAGAGTTTTTTAATCTTACCTTTTACTTTTGATATTTTAACTTTTAAGAGTTTTTTAATAAAAAAATTAAAAATTATTACCCTAAACGGCATATACTAATGTTTTTTAGTTTATTTCGGTTAATAATGGTTAATTCGATTAATTTCGATTTTAACTGAAAATCTAAAAACCTCCAAATTCTCTATCGATCACCGATTGAAATTACTTTGGTAATTTCCTAAGGCATTCGAATTCCCTAATTGAGCATTCGAATATCCTTTTCAAAAATGATTGAAATACATATTTTGAAGCCGTCCCAACTATTTTAATTTCATATTTACTAATAATGCATTTATTATGTTCTTAGTTATTTATTTTGATTGAATATTTGCTTTTATTGCAATTTATTTTTCTTGCAATTTACTTTTCTTGCAATTTATTTTTATTGCAATTTACTTTCATTGGAATTTATTTTCTTTGCAATCCACTATATCAATAATATAAAGAATATAATTTTGCAAAACGAAAGAGAGCAATATGACTTGGTAAAATTGCTTCGGTATCTCTGCTGGGCATCTAGGGGTATCACGTTGGCATTTTACCGAGAAATATTATTCTCATAATTCATTGTAATGCAGGGATCCTTGAGCAGAAAGAATAATTTCTTAAATTCTTCTTGTATTGAGAGATCATTTAGGAGATTCTCTAACGCTAGAGTCTTTTCAATACATCATTTTGGAAATAATAATCGTTATCAAATAAAATGAGATTTATTTTAACATTACACCATTTATTTTCCTTGTTATTATTGCTTACCATGACCATTATCTCTAAATTTTCATACTACAATCATGTCATTGCTCATGGACTCATTTTGTGAAACGAGACAATGTCCCGTAGTGGAGATATTTATTAGATTTTCCCTGGAAATCTAGAAAGATTCTAATAACTATCTTTTGCAAAGGAATATCCTTTTTAAAAAAGAGCGGGACGAAATTTAAAATTAAAACTTCTTACGTTATCCCAATTATTGGAGGATGTAAGAGTATTTCTCAAAATCACGCCAGCTCTCAAATGTTTTATCAAAATTACATGGTTCGATTATGGAAATTATCTTTAAATACTATAATTACAACCATTTGTGTCAAAATTAAAGAAAATACATGATTAATTGGTATCAATTTACGGGTGTGATAGGGTGCTAACACATTCCTCATACGTAACCAACTCCTGAACCCCTTTATTACTTGATTTTACCGCAGACTTCAAACTTTATTTTTTTCATAAATCGTAATTAATTTTAGGGTTTCTTAAAAAGAATTTTTTATAGAGAATCAATCACACCTATTTCAAAAAGATTGGTGGCGACTCTTTTTATTTCATGGCTTTCCAAAAGCCCTTTTTAAACTATAATTTTTAAAATTTTCATCCCAAAACGTTGAGGTGATCGCGAGATTGTTATGACAGAAGTTTGGCGTATTTATGTTTTTTTTCCTTAACAAAGTGTACATGCATTGTTTTGAAAAGAAAAAAAAAAAACTATCACTCGTAATTTCCTTCTCTATTTTTTAAAAACAAAACATTTGTTTTTCTTTAATTTATCATTTTAACCAAATAATGAATGTGCCAAAATCTAGATATTTTATTAGGATGGATATTGGATACAATAATTAATTTTTATTTGGATTATCTTTTTAGTGTATATATATATATATATTTTTGCACTACAGCGATTTGGAGTTACATTGTCGTTTCAATCGTAACGTTTTTATTAAAAAAACGTCGCTTCCCATCAATCATGGATTACCCAAACGAAGAGATGACAGAAAATCTTCTAGTTAGAATACGATAACGATACCACCAAAGGTGCAAAGCGGCTAGGTCTGGGATCGATTCTAGAAAAAGAAAGCAGTCACGCTAGAAAGAAGAAAGTCAAGCTTTCAAGCTGCCCTCATTCCTCCCTTCTAGCTATTCTTCTTATTTAATCTAATTCCGTCAAGATAAGATCTTCCCCTTTATGGCTGCTATCTTCCTAAACAGGATTGAACTATATTATGTTATGTTATTCTCCTACCCCCAATCCCTTGGATACCATTTTTTTTTATAATCAGCGGCGTTTGTGACCCAAACGCCGTTATTAATTTATTTTAGCGGTGTTTTAAATAATAAACGCCGTTATTAATTAATTTTAGCGGCGTTTTAAAATAATAAACACAGCTATAAAAAATTCATAACGGCGTTTATATGTATAAACGCCGCTATAGTTACTCATTAAAGCACAAAAAAAAACACATCTTTTTGCCTTGCCAAATAGAAAAAAATGCACTAGCGGCATTTAAATAAAGAAATGCCGCTAATGTTATATAGCTAATATGTTCGGTTCAGACTTCCCCTCCCCTGTTTCCCCAAATTAAAAAACCTAGCTCTCTCTCTCGTCCGCCCCTTATTTATCTCACCTATTATTATTACCTTCAATTAATCTTACTACAAAACCAAGCTCATCTTCAACACCAAGGACTCCAAGGAAGACGTTGTTGCCGCCATCGCTGCCGGTAATTCGTTCTCTCATCTCTATTCTAAATCATCTCTAGGGTTAACTCATTCACTTCTTGTTGAAGTTCATTAAGTTTACTCACATAGCGAAATGATACGGAGTAGTTCTTTGAATTTATTTTTTCTTTCCTTTTCTGGTTTTTAAATTTGTCTGTTTCAATCAGTCATGGCAGTAGGTGTTTTACACATTTCTCTACGGAGGATAATTAAATCAACATTATTAAATAAAGTGCTAATTAAATCAACATTATTCAGGTTCCAAATTGAACTGCTAAATAATTTCATATCGGATGTGTCTGTTCATAGGTATGAAACATAAGTTAAATATGTCCTAGCATCAAGTTTATTCATACTCAAACCTTCCTATCAAGTTTAAATAAATTACCAATCACAAAAATTCATCAGAATTGGACAAAAAATTAAGGATGAATCAATAGACTGAAGCTTGCTCTTTATACAAAATTTTTTTTTTTTTTTTGCCAAAATGAAGAGTATTTATTATAATTATTGAGTTAGATGCAAACCCATTATAATTTTTGGTGAAATGGAAACTGAAGGTTAATGGTGCTTTGTTTGGCAAAGAAAAGCTTCATTTCTCTCGTCCGTCCCTCCCCCATTCGAGTAAGCTTCATTTGTTGGTTCCGGTCTTCTTTACTGGAACACCAACCCAGATTCGAGTAAGCTCCCAAATTTCCTCAAATTTTTTTTTTCTTCTATGATCTTGTTTTGCCATATACTCTTAATTTGGTTACTTGGGAATTAGCAAAAACAATTAGTACTAAACACTGTAATATTGTATTGTGCTGTTATACTGTATTGAGTTTTGCTTGTTTCAACCTTTTGCATTTTCTTATTAATTCCCTTTCTTAATTAAATAAGAAGACAGATGATGATCCGTTATTTAGATCAGGTAGTACAAAGAGCATTATATCTTCAGATATATATATATATATATGTATGTATAGCAATATCTTTCTAATTAATTAGGTTATATAAGAGAAGGGCTACAATTTTCATGGGAAAGATATATATATATATATATATATTAATTCTCCACCACCTTGATTTGATTATTGGTTCTGATTTGATTTTCGAGTTTCAAATGAAATTGAATTTTTAGTTATTTTTTTTTACTCTTAAACTGATATTGGGTCCAATTATCATTTGGAATTCTGTTTTGGGTTTAACATGCTTTTGGAATTTGATCCCAAGTGACAATTTAGGATTTGAACTGAATAAAAATTAGCTCACCTTTTTATTTATTTAATTATTTTTATTTCTTTTCTTTTTCTCGATTTTTATCTTTATTTTATTTATTTATTTATTTATTTTTTCTTTCTTGTCTTTTCTTCTTCTTTTATCTTTTCTTTTTCAACAAGTCGAAATCAAATAAACCATAAGTACCGGTTACCAGAAATCAGAAACCACAAACCCTGATAAATTTTAAAATCCAAATCAAATATAAGATAATTAAAAGGAAAAAGATTGGATAGAATAAAAAAGTAGATAAAACTAAAACTAGATAAAACACTAATCTAGATGAAGATAAAACTTAGAATCTAAATCCTATCAACAATCTCCTATAAAAAGTAACCACAATCACCACATTCAATGAATACTGCAATCAAAAATAGAGAGTAAAAAAAAGAGTTTTCTGAGAATTTTGAAAAACTGGAATTTTGTTATGTTGCTTAGGTTTAAGGTTATTTCGTTGGGCTTTTGAGAGTTGCATTCTAGAAACGAGAGAGAAGATTCAAATGGTTAAAATTCAGGGATTTTTTTTTAGGTTTTTGAGTTTTCCGACAACTTTTTTAGCTGGTTTTGAATTTTCTAGTGACTTTTTCGACTATTTTTCAAGTTTTTAGTGGTTTTATGGGGAAGGTTGAATTTTCGACACTAGTTGAATTTTCTGACATCGAAATGTGGAAAGGACGACGATGGCTACGATGGAGCATCACCAGATTCTGGGGAGATTTTGAAGGTCGGCAACTGAGGAGGAAAGATAGAGAGAAGGGGGAAGCAGATTGAAGAGGGAGAAGGAAAGGTAAAAAAATAAATTAAATAATTTGTGTTTTATAGTTTGCGGGTCGAGTCGCGCTCCAAACTCCTTTGTAATGTTTCCATTTTTTAAAATTTTTAATTTAATTTAATTATTTTATTTTTATATGATATATATATTTTAATTTTAATTTTTTATATTATGAATTACATTATTTATTTTGATTATTTACTAATTACTAATTCATTTATTGGCTTATTTTTTATGAAATACATTAGGAATTTATCCTTTTTTTTTTTTTTTTGGCTAAACCAAAATAATTATATTAATAGGCAATAGGATAAATACACAGCCAGAAAACTAGCAACAGCTCCAACACCTAGATCAACTGTAACACCAATACTTTTAAACCCACCTGAAAATAACTACAAAGAACACTCACAATCCCAACTCAAGACAAACCTTTCAAAGACAATAGTAATATATTAACATAAACATGATGAACCCCCAAAACTTGAAGCTGTCAAAAATTCACTTCAAGAAGATACAATAACCAAGGAAACCACCACACCCGAGAGTAACCAACCTACATGCTAAAGCCATTTGAAAAGAGCACCACATCAGAAACAAGAAACCCAATGATGAAGACGACAGCAACCATGAACACAGGGGAATCCGACGAAAACAATGAAATCCATACCATCTACTTCATTCCTTGAAAAGCAAAAAGACTGATTTCCACAAGCATCCACTAAAGACAACTTCAAAGATAAACCTCATATATGAAAATCCTTGATCCAAGCATTTAAAGATATCACATAACCAACTAGTAGAAACAAAGTCAATCCAGACTTTGTGCGATGATGTAAAACACTGTCTTCCTTCCCAATTCAATCACATACAAAATCCAGCAAGAATACCACAAAACAGCTCACCAAAAGGCAACACCACAATCATAGCACTCCAAATCGTAACAAGGCCACCTTTTCTTACAAGGCTAAATAGCTTAATCACCCAATTTAATAAGGACAAAATGACCTTCAAAATAAAACTTAACCCAAACAATTAGAAACCCACTATAACGACCATTAGGACCAACATAAATCCAATAAAAAAGAATAATCTCATAGGTTCATGACAAGTCATCCTAAACATCACCACCTGCCTTGCGATGTGTAAAAATCTCAAATCTTTATCATGTCCATGTTGGAATATGGCTCAATATGGCTCAAAGTCACCTATGGTGGCTTACCACCATTAATGGAGCTACCACTTGCACCACCATTAATGGAGCTACCACTTGCACCACTTGCACCACCAATAATGGAAGCTACAACTTGCAAATGGATGGTGGCTACTTTAGCCACCACTTGCAATGTGTTACCACCAAGATAGGTGGTGGATGGTGGCTATGGTGGCTGCCACTTGATGGTGTTCACACCTTGATATTTTGGCTATAAATAGCCATGTAGAGTAAGAGAGAAAAATTAGAGTGAGTTTAAGAGTTGAAGCAATTACTCTGTGTTTATAGAGTAAATTCGGTATTGTGTTGAGTTGTGAGTTCAGTGCTTGTATTGCACCTTGAATTCTGTATTTATTTGTACTCCATCTCCATTAATACAAAGCTTCAAGCTCCTCCTCCGTGGATGTAAGCACACTTGCTGAACCACGTAAAAATCTGTGTTATTTCAGTGTGTTTAAATCGGTTTTAGTAATATCGATCTAGTTCCGCACTACAAATTGGTATCAGAGCCAATTTTTACGTAAAACCGAGTTTGTTCGATTCTGTCCGTTTTTCAAAAGTGCTCCAATTTGTGTTTTGAAAATACCAGGTTGAAGAGGTCGTCGAGAGGAGTGCAGCAGAATCAACCGGAGCACCAGAGGAGGCCGCACGCGCCGCCGGAAGAAGCGCCCACGCGCCCCACGCGCCCACACGCCGCACGCGCCTCCAGAGGTTGCAGACGCGTGACAACCACGCGCAGCACGCGCCACACGCGCCTCCAGAGGTTGAAGACGCGTGAAGCCCACGCGCCCCACGTGCCACACGCGCCGGCCACCCAAACAGCTCCACGCGCCGCACGCGCCGCCGTACGCCGCCCACGCGCCGCCGCACGCGCCGCCGTACGCCGTCGTAGCTCCGACCAACTTTTTCGGGCCATTTTTGAGCCATTTTAGAACACTATTCCGAGACTTTTCCGAGCCGGTTGAGCTAAACCGAGTCCATTTCGAGCCACTTGTAGCAGAATATTCGCAGAATATTCACCGTGTGTCCAAAATTTACACAGTTGGACCCGTTCCTGGCTATTTCGACTATTCCGGACTCAACCGCGGCATCCGTTTTTCCATACAGGTAACGGAAAAACTCTGAGTTGGTAATTTTGTTTTATTACCATGGCAGAATCATTAGAGACACATGAAACAACCAGAAGCGCACCATCAAGTTCTTACAACAGAAAGAACTCGATGACCACTGCAAAGTTCGAGGTGGAGAAATTTGATGGCACCAACAACTTTGGCATGTGGCAGTGCGAAGTTCAGGATCTGTTATTCCGAGAGGGGTCATATATCGCTCTGGAAGACAGGCCCAGAGATATTTCGGAAGATGACTGGAAGTTTGTCAACCGTCAGGCTTGTGGCACAATCCGGTTATGCCTAGCCAAGGACCAGAAGTACTTTGTCATGAGAGAGAATAATGCAAAAACTCTCTGGAAACTACTCGAGGACAAGTACATGACAAAATGCATGGAGAACAGACTCTATCTGAAGAAAAAGCTGTTCCGCTTCCAGTATAAGCAAGGTATCACCATGCAGGAGCATCTAGTAAGTTTTAACAAAATCCTCGCTGATCTTGAAAATCTAGATGCAAATATCTCTGATGAAGATAAGGCTCTTACTCTGTTAAATTCCTTGCCTGATAGCTATGATCATTTAACCACTACACTGTTGTATGGTAAAAATGAGATAGAATATGTTAATGTTAGTAATGCTCTGGTGAATAATGAGTATAGGAAAAAGGATCAACATGATCACCAGAATACTGCACCAGAAGCTTTAACAGTGTACAGAGGCAGGACGAGCAACCAAGGAGCCGGAGAAAACAAGCGAGGTAAATCCCGTTCAAAGAGGGGATCATCAAAAACACGACTCTCAAAGGATGAGTGTGCCTATTGCCATGAGAAAGGGCACTGGAGGAGAAACTGTCCTAACTTGAAGAAGTCGACTGTGAATGTAGCTCAAGAATCTGAGGGAGAGGAAGACTCTGCATTTACGATTTCCACAACAACACACTCTTCAGATCAATGGATTCTGGATTCCGGATGTTCCTACCACATGTGTCCGAACCGGAAGTGGTTCTCAAACTTTAAGGAGTTTGATGGAGGGATTGTCCTTATGGGCAATGACAATACTTGTCACACTAGAGGCATCGGAACAATCCGACTAAAAATGCATGACGGTACAATCAGACAACTTACAGATGTAAGGTATGTCCCTGATCTCAAGAAGAACCTCATATCACTGGGGGTCTTAGACTCAAATGGTTACAAAATGACCATTCAGAACGAAGTCTTGAAGGTTGTACGTGGAGCATTCTTAGCCATGAAGGGTTCTATGAAGGGAAATCTGTATCTCCTTGATGGAGAAATTGTGACCGGCAGAGCAGCAGTCTCCCACAACAATGGAGGCGATGAATCTGACACTTCTCGACTTTGGCACATGCGCTTAGGTCATGTTGGAGAGAAGGCCTTGCAAAACCTGATAAAGCAAGGTGTACTGAAGAATGCCAAAACTGGAAAACTTGACTTCTGTGAGCATTGCGTCCTAGGCAAGCAAACAAGAGTCAAATTTGGCACTGCAATTCATCGTACGAGAGCAACATTGGACTACATACACACTGATGTCTGGGGGCCTTCCAAAATTGCTTCATTGGGAGGTAAACACTATTTTGTGACCTTTATTGATGATTTCTCTAGATATGTCTGGGTTTATACTATGAAGCACAAAGATGAAGTACTAGATATCTTCGTAAAATGGAAGAAGATGATCGAAACCCAGAGCGGGAGAAAGCTCAAGAGACTAAGATCTGACAACGGTGGAGAATACAAATCAGATCCACTGAAGGAAATCTGTCAGAATGATGGGATAATCCGACACTTCACAGTTCCTGGCACTCCCCAGCAGAATGGAGTTGCAGAAAGGATGAACCGAACTTTGGTTGATAAAGTTCGCTGCATGTTATCCCAGTCGGGCTTGAGCAAAGCATTTTGGGCGGAGGCTTTATTGTACTCCTCCCACATTATCAACAGACTACCCTCCACCGTAATTGATGGGAAAACTCCCATAGAGGTGTGGTCCGGACATTCTGCCACTGATTATGATCGGCTTCGTATTTTCGGATGCCCAGCATATTTTCACGTAAGTGAATCAAAACTGGATCCTAGAGCCAAGAAAGCTGTCTTCTTGGGCTTTAGTGAAGGAGTAAAGTCATTCCGATTGTGGAACCTTGAGTCAAAGAAAGTCATCGTAAGCCGAGATGTTGCCTTTGACGAATCTGTAATGCTGAAACTGTCAACTCCAGAGAATCAGAACCATGATTCTCTAAAGCAGGTGGAGTTTGAATCAGAAGATGCTGGTCAAAATTCTGATGAATCTAAACCAGAATCTGATGACACCTTAACTGAAGTGGAGGAGTCATCACCAGAAACCTTTCAGCAACCTGAATCTATTGCCACCAGCAGACCGAAAAGACATATTCGGAAACCTGCTCGGTACACAGACATGGTGGCATACGCCCTTCCAGTAATTGACGATGATGTTCCAACCAATTACAAAGAAGTTGTAAACAGCCCTGAGCATGCCCGGTGGAAGGAGGCGATGGATGAAGAGATGACATCACTTCATCAGAATCAGACTTGGAAGTTGGTTCCACTTCCAACACTCAAAAGATCAATTGGGTGCAAATGGGTCTTTGCCAAAAAGGAGGGTGTTACCGGCAAAGACAGCATCAGATACAAAGCCAGACTGGTAGCCAAAGGTTACGCTCAAAAAGAAGGAATAGACTACAATGAGGTATTTTCACCTGTTGTTAAGCATGCATCTATTCGGATATTATTGGCTTTAGTAGCACAGTATGACCTAGAGTTAGTTCAACTTGATGTAAAAACTGCATTCCTCCATGGTTCATTAGAGGAGGAAATTTATATGACTCAACCAGATGGTTTTGGAGTCCCCGGTCATGAAGATTGGACATGTAAGTTGAATAGGTCTCTATACGGTCTGAAGCAGTCACCGCGACAGTGGTACAAGCGGTTTGACACCTTTATGTTAGATCAGAAGTACACACGCAGTCAATTTGATCACTGTGTTTATTTCCGGAAACTTCAAAATAAATCATTTATCTACTTGCTCTTATATGTTGATGATATGTTAATCGCATCTATAAGCAAGGTGGAGATCGACAGGCTGAAGGCTCAACTGAGCTCAGAGTTCGAGATGAAGGATCTTGGAGAAGCTAAGAAAATTCTTGGGATGGAAATCAGCAGAGATAGAAAAAATGGTGTGATCAAATTGACCCAGGCTCAGTATCTGAGCAAAGTACTTCAGAGATTTGGCATTAATGATAAGACCAAATCTGTAAGTACTCCTTTAGCGGCACATTTCAAACTCAGTGCATTGATGTCACCAAATACAGATGGTGAGAAGAAACAAATGGATCATGTTCCATATGCCAATGCAGTTGGTGCCCTAATGTATGCAATGGTGTGTACTAGACCTGATATTTCACATGCTGTCAGTATGGTAAACCGGTACATGCATAATCCTGGTAAAGGCCATTGGCAAGCTGTGAAGTGGATTCTACGGTACATTCATGGTACTGTGGAAACGGGCTTAAAATTCGAGAGAAGAAAAACTATTGATAAGCATCTTGTTGGATATGTGGATTCAGACTATGCTGGAGATCTTGATAAGCGTCGTTCAACTACTGGTTATGTGTTCACCATAACAGGAGGACCAGTAAGTTGGAGATCAACTTTACAGTCAACGGTAGCTCTGTCTACAACAGAAGCAGAGTACATGGCTATAACTGAAGCTTTCAAGGAAGCAATTTGGCTTCAAGGATTGATTGATGATTTCGGGATAGAACAGAAAAAGGTAGATGTTTTCTGCGATAGTCAGAGTGCCATTTGCCTAGCTAAGAACCAAGTTCATCACAGTCGAACCAAGTATATTGATGTTCGCTACCACTTTATCCGAGAAATAGTAGATCAAGGAAACATTCTACTACAGAAGATCGGGACTGCAGATAATCCCGCTGATATGCTAACAAAATTAGTTTCTGGGATCAAGTTTCAACATTGTTTGAACTTGATCAACATCTCTCGAGTTTAAAGCATCTGAAGGAGGAAGCTCTGATCTGTGAATTCTCTCTGTGGATTTTCGCCAAGGTGGAGATTGTTGGAATATGGCTCAATATGGCTCAAAGTCACCTATGGTGGCTTACCACCATTAATGGAGCTACCACTTGCACCACTTGCACCACTTGCACCACCAATAATGGAAGCTACAACTTGCAAATGGATGGTGGCTACTTTAGCCACCACTTGCAATGTGTTCCCACCAAGATAGGTGGTGGATGGTGGCTATGGTGGCTGCCACTTGATGGTGTTCACACCTTGATATTTTGGCTATAAATAGCCATGTAGAGTAAGAGAGAAAAATTAGAGTGAGTTTAAGAGTTGAAGCAATTACTCTGTGTTTATAGAGTAAATTCGGTATTGTGTTGAGTTGTGAGTTAAATGCTTGTATTGCACCTTGAATTCTGTATTTGTTTGTACTCCATCTCCATTAATACAAAGCTTCAAGCTCCTCCTCCGTGGATGTAAGCACACTTGCTGAACCACGTAAAAATCTGTGTTATTTCAGTGTGTTTAAATCGGTTTTAGTAATATCGATCTAGTTCCGCACTACAGTCCACACATCCCAACCCCTGAAATTCTAAGAAAGGATCCTCATACAGAACTAAAGAAATCAATACACTAGAGACAACCCAAGTCGTTTGTAACCACCAAGAATCCACACAGATAAAAGCTATTTACCTTATCCGATATCAAGCCTCATAATTCCTAGTGGCCAGCTCTATCAATCTATCCACAATGACCTCATCTTCACAGTTTGCTGAGCAACCCAGCAATTTCCCAAGTTCCCACGTTTCCTTAGCTTCTTCCACGATTTTTTTGTTCCTGTTGATGAAGTCGCAATCCGAGAGGGAATCATTGGCGAACTTGGCCCGTTTCTTATTCCCTTTCTTCTTCTGCCCTTGCTTTGCTTTCTTTAATTTCCTCTTTGCTTTTTTTTTTTGAAATATAATAAAAAATGGCTTCTTCAATGTCCTCAAGACATTTAACTTTTCTGGTAGCATTATAAATTGTGGCAGGCCCCATCTTGCTTTTACTTACCTGAAGCCCAACTTCTTCCCTCAAATTATTGATTGGGTTTTCAGTGGCTTCACTGAAAGCTACAAAAGGGCTAGCAAGAGCATCCGGTCCATCCCTAATTATCTCTAAATTTGAATTGGTTGATTCCCCAACTTCAAAAACATCTTTATCCACCCTGACATTTGCCTCTCTCACCTGTTTTAAATGCTTCAGCCGCCAACCCTATAAACTCTGACTTGGCAACAGGACTTGTCTCCTCAACAACTTCATCGGTTTCCAAATCATTTGAATCACTGCCCTGATCTGGTATACGAATCGTCCTTTTCTTGAATGAATCTGACCTTTCCTCTTCCCTTTGATCATCATCCACAATCTGTTCATCGTCGCTGATCTTACATGGCATTTCAGGGCAACAGCATTCTGATATTATAACATCATATTTCTTGTCGCCACAATCCACTTCAATAACTTCGTTGATCGGAACAGACTGATCGGTCAAGATGGTAAACGAACCTCTTGAATAATATCCATTTTTATTAAGATAATCATCAATCTGTATAAGTTATCCCCAGAGATTAGCCATTGAGATGAAGGTTTGTTTATTCCAGGCCTGAATTGGTAAGCTAACACAACCTAAACAAGCAATCCTGTCCTTATAATTACCCTTAACTGACCATGGAGCAATGTCTGTAAACCACTGTCTTAGCCATTCCCATTCCTTTTGTTTCACCATCTCCATTGTCTCCTCGTCAGGAAATTCAATGAAAAAGTGTTTTGCAGAGATCTTTTCAGCGACAACATTATAAATTCCTTGGGTACCAAAATACTCCTGTAGCCACTCCACACTATAGAGATTTATTTAATCAATATTTTAGTTTAGTTTAATTGAAATTTGATTGGGATAAAAAATTTCAATAAATAATAATAAAAAATTAGAAGATTTAGGAAAATTAAATAAAAACCAATATTTCATCCAATGCATTTTATTTTTACATAATTGACGATTTATTTAATCAATTAATAAATTAATATCTTTTCTAAGATGAAATTCAAAAAGGTTACAAATGGGTGATTTTTAAGAAATTTTTATATGAGAAAATTTTCTAAAATGATGAAAAGTTTGAGAAAAATTTTAATACCAAAATATCGATGTTTATTTATCAAACAAAAAATAAAACATAAAAGAATTAAATGATAGAAATGTGATAAAGATGAAATTTTTTTGAAAAGTAGATAGGATGCCTTCCATAGCAAATTTAAATATTCGAACGACAGTCTTTTCAGGTGAAAGAATGGTTTCTCTTGAATACTTCAATCAGAAAATTTTTAAGGAATTTCTTCAGAATGATGAAAAGCAACCTAATTTTTTAGGGTAAATTTGAAAAACATACCTTCAATAGTAGTATTATTGTTCAATGGTATAATGACTAATAATAATTTGTAAAAAAGAAATGAAAAAAGAAAAAATTATTGTTAAGGAAATTATAAAAACATTTTTACCCTTAATGAATATTTAGAGTTAAAAAAAAAATATTTATATTTTTAATTTACTTTTTTAATTAAATTTTTTTTTAAAAAAAATTGAAATTAAAAATTGAAATTTATTGACTTGAAGAAAGAAGGAAATGAGAGATTTTTTTATTAAGGACAAATTTGTCTTGACATCTTCCTTTTTAACAAAATTTTCTTTTTTAAAATTATTTAATTTTATTAGACCTTTGAACAATAATTCTACTGTTCAAAGGTTGTTTTTCAAATTAACCCATTTTTTTTTTCAATATTTGAACACTTGAATAATAATAAAAATTTAATAAAAGTAAATAAAAATCATTTTAATTTAACACATTTAGAATCAGATGATACTAATTAGGTACGATCCTTTCTAAAGAATAAGGTCAATCCTGCTTGGGTTACTGCTCCTGCAGAGTTGGTCACACCCCACAAACCCTTTGCTGTACAAGTCTTTTACTTGGGGTGAATACAAGAAAGCTTCATATTCTCTTCGACTTGGGGATAGCCGCCTTGACCTTTTCAGAAAACACAGTATAGATGAACAGGTTGCTTGACGACTTTCCAAGTTTCATCTTTCGCTGCTCCTGATGGGGGAATTTTGGCTGTAATCCTTCCCTTTTCCAATAGTTTTTGTTTACAGGAAAAATATGTAGTCGTATACTTGTTATTTCGGATGGGAAAATATACTCTAGTAAAAGTAAATTGAAGAAACCGGAACAGAAGAATGAGAAATCTGCTTTTATGGCTGATTAGCTGAATGCCTAAAGTTTGTATTATAAATAAAACAAACCTATGAACAATAATCCTTAGTATGGTCCTGATCATTTTGCATGATTGATCTTAGCTAATGGTTACTTTAGAAAATGATAAATTCATATAGGGAACTAATCATCACTAGTAAAATATATTAGTGATGTCAGATTTGCACATTATGATAAATAAAATCAATCTAGAGTTTTTTAATTTTACTTTTTACTTTTGATATTTTAACTTTTAAGAGTTTTTTAATGAAAAAAGTAAAAATAATAATAATAATAACAATACCCTAAACGGCATATAGCTTTTATCGGTTAATAATGATTAATTCGATTAATTTTAATTGAAAATAAAAAAACTTCCAAATTCTCTATCGATCATCGATTGAAATTACTATGGTAACCTAGCAATTAACCAAAATTTTTTGTTCGACTGATAATTCGATTTTACCCGAATAGTGAACAACCCTATCTATATGCACCATTTAAGAATTATTTAATCACTATTTTATGAAAAAATTTTGCATTTAATGCATTGCTTTTACTAAATTCAAAAAAAATAATAATACATTACTTGCAGTTTTTTTTATATAAATATCACCTGAACCAGTGTCACTAAGTATCTATTAATATTTTCCTAATTTAAATATATAAATCATTAAAAGGATTTAACAAATTTATTAAAGTTTGTCAGTTTTTAATACTATTAATTTTAATAAAATAACAATTGATTAATAAATTTTTTATGAAAAATAATTTATTAACTCTATGTCAATATGTATACACTAATAATAGATGCATTGGGCCACCTAAATGTTGGGTCGGGCTAAACAATTCTTAAAGCTTCCTGATGGTAGGCTTCAGGATTTGGTCTAATCTTTAAAATTGACTTTAGAGAGTTTGGGCCAAATGTTTAAAATTTTCAGCCTGTGAGAGCATCAAGAAAATTGCTATCCTAAAGAACCCAAAAACAAAAACAAAGTGCAGCTTGCAAACCTCATTAACTGCTGAAATTTTTACCTTAATTACTGATGCTGAATACAAAAATGTACGTGCCAATGCAGAAATGGTTTTTTTTTTTTTTGTTTTACACTTCTCTTATGATTTACAAATACACTACTGTAAAAAACTGGAATATGGTACAAAGAAATATTACATTTGTTTAATCAGAATTAAAGAGTTTTATTCATTGATTCATAGTTACATGCAACAAAATCTTCAAATACAATGAAAGAATTTGTATCTTGTAATAAATGTATACAAATTCAAATATTATAGATTTGATAGGAATAAAATAAAACATACAGGAACTTTTTAACTTGTTCCTTTCCTAATATCTTAGCATTACAAAGATGGATATTTTTAACCCTCAAGTATAAAACCAAAAAAGTCTAGCGTCTTTGGAAATTAAACACCTTTATGGACACAGTAAAGATTGCTCCAAACAGTACGGTGAAACCAAGAATTACAGCTGCAACTACTCCTAGAAAATCATGTCTGAAGTCAAAGTAATTTCTCAAGTATTGTTCAACTGTCTCGTTGTCGCCATCCTCGAGAAAATCCTGTATATCTCCAAATTGTGAAACAACTAATCCATACAGGGTCCAAGATACTGGACAAATCCAGTAGTACCATCTCCACCATATAGGAATACTCTGTAATTTAAAGAGTTGGAAAGAGTGGGAAGAAAGTTAGTCATCAGGAAAATGTGTGTGTATAGGTATATACTAAGAACTTGAAAAAGAAAAATTATGTGAAAACAGCACTTACAGGTCGTGGGATGATGAATCCTGAAAAGACATTCCATATTCCATAGAATGCTGAGGAAACTATGGATGCAATGTGGTAGTTTGGTGTGACAGCCACAGCCATCATGCCATAGAAGGTGAAGTAGAGTAAGGTGAAGTACATAAAGAAGAGATACCAGAAGAACTTAGCAGCAGTCCATTCAAACCCGATCATCGCATAGACTATAATGCCATACACAGCAGATTGAACAAAAATATAAGGTATCTCGATTAAGACCTGCAGTTGCAAAATGTGAAGTCAATTATAGTGTACTAAAACTTTGTACAACTTTCTTTAAAGATTGAACTCTTCAAATTGAGAAAAAAAAACTTGCCTGGGCAATGGCATATGGCATGGCAGAATACATTCCAGCAGCTCTTTCTCTATAAAAGACTGTCCTTTCAACGGCCACAACAGGCTGTACCGATGCTGAGTTTTGGATACCAAGGAAAAGAACAGCAGCATACATTGAACCCATGGCATTTACCAGATCTTGCCTCTTTTTCCTGTAATTTCACAATGTGACAATTAGATATATGAAGCTGATAAAAACCAACATTGAAGCTTTAGCTTTTGTACTTGTAGCTTACGTTTTAGTGCCAAGGTCCCAGAACAGTGTCCCAAACATCAATGCTATGATGGTTGTGAAAAGAAATCTCACAGCAGTATATGGTGGGTTGCGCCAATATGACCAGTGCTGCTTCCATAAGCAAGCTGTACACTGAGTCAAGAATGACTGAGAGAACTGAGATGGAAAATAGAGTTCCTTTGAACCAGGAGCAGGTTTGCTTAAATCTTCAATAAGAGCTTTGTTTCTCCTGAACAAATGACATTCATCAGTAGCGAATTCAAGGTAGCTAAGATAGCTAGGCCATATATAGATCTTATGCTGAATTAAAGTAATTAGTTGAATCAGTTTACACTTTTTGTTGCAATGTTTTGTCTCAGTAGCTTATTACCTGTACAGTTCTGATTTTTTGTAGATATCAGCAAAATCAACACCTAAAGCTAATTCCTGTGCGGTTGTGGTAACTTCCAACATCCAAGTTGCTGGATTGTAGCCATCTTTGATTTTGCTAACTCCTTGAATTCCCTGGAGGAGATGAACATTTGTAGTATTAGATATAGTTCATATGAACTGCGAAATGAATAAGTTAATTAACTTTGTAATTTGTGGTCTTTCATTTCATCTCACCTCAAAATACTTGATAAGATGTTTAGACTGGTGTCCTAGTGGCCCAACATATATCTCTTGTCCTCCCCGCTTCATAAGGAATAGCTGCAAAGGCATGTTTATTCAGTTATACAATTACATAAAGAACCACAACTATTTTTCAAATTAATTTTTAAGTTTCTCACCTCATCAAATGCTTCAAATATGTCAATACTTGGCTGATGGATGGTACACACAACTGTTCTTCCAGTGTCAACTGTGTTCCTAACTGTTCTCATAACAATTGCAGCAGCTCTTGCATCAAGCCCTGAAGTTGGCTCATCCATGAAAATGATAGAGGGGTTTGCCACAAGCTCAACTGCTATAGTAAGCCTCTTTCGCTGCTCAGTTGATAAACCATTTACACCAGGTAAACCAACTAGTGCTTGCCTTAATGGATTCAGTTCCACAAGATCCATGACTTCATCGATGAACATCTGATAACATATGTTGAAATAAAATCATCAATTTAATCCAAGCCAAAGTGATCATTAGGAAAATGTGTTATTTTGTTGGACTCTGTTGTCAGGATTTCAATCTAGATAAATTGGCCTATATACTCCACGGTCAACCCTATAAACAAGTTTATTTGAAACAAGACAAAAAATGGTAAAAAAAACTCCTTTTCTGTTTCAACTCAGTTAATTTGTGTTGACTTTCTTGAATTCATCCTACTCAGTAGGACATGGTGGGGTAAATGAAAAAAAGCTTTATCAAACTCAAAACTTCTCAACTTGAACAAGCCCTATGGAGTTTAAGATCGAGTTGTCTATTGGCTTAGTAAAAACCTCTAACATGTACCAAAGTAGAATAAGAACTTGAAAAATCTTAGGGTTTTATGAATTCCAACCTTTCTGGTTTCAGCATCGACTTCGGCCGGTAATCGAAGCCAAGCAGAATAGAGCAAAGATTCATACACAGTGACATGAGGAGAGTGAATGTCGTTTTGCTCACAGTATCCAGATACTCGAGCAAATGTTTCTTGCTTCTTCGGGAAACCAGAAACAGTGATGTTCCCATCGATATAACCACCAGTTTTTCTACCAGCAAGCACATCCATCAGAGTGGTTTTGCCAGCACCACTAACACCCATTAGAGCTGTGAGAACGCCTGGTCTGAAAGCACCACTAACACCCTTCAATAGCACCAATCTATCTTCAGTGACACCTTGTTCTTTTATTTCCTGCGAAGTTTCAACTCAATCAAATAAACTCTTTTATATCTGGATTCTGGACCACATTAAACTGAAACAAGATGCAACCCAACCATTGAACATATATGGTATTTATACATGGAATCTTATGTTACCTGTGGCATATCAACAGAATAGATAATGTCATCAAATGTGATGGAGTGTGGCTCAAATGGAAGAACCATTCCCTTTTTCTTGTTCCCAACAGTTGCCTCAGTCATAGACGAGGATGAGATGCTTCTTTGAGTGTCATCTTGAATCTCTGCATGTCAATTATATTTAGTGTTGTACACAATGGCTTGCACACAAACACACCGACGCAAAAATAAATGAGCTCTAATACCTGATTTAGTTACACGACTTGAGCTACTTTCATAGTTTGATAACTGAATCCTTCCGCCAACTCCAACTCCATTGGCTTGCTCGTTGCTTTCAGGTTCTTCTGATATTACAGCCTGAGGCTTCTCAAATGCTGCATATTTATTTGCAAAAGGGTAAAAGATTAGCTCTCCCTTCCAAAGAAGCATAAGTTTAAGTAGGTAAAGCTATACTCACGGTTTAGATAGGTAAGAGCCAGAGTATAACAAAAGTTGAACAATAATGTGAATCCAATCAATCCCCCTACTCCGATCCAATACCAATGCGGATCTTGGAAGAAACCCCTAGACTTCAAAACTTCAATTCCCAGTGATTCTGTTGAGTTCGGAAGAACCTTCAATATGAAAGAAAATATAAAATATCAGCAGATTGTTAAGAGATAAAAGAAGAAACATGGACATTGCAAATTCAAAGCATTACTCGTTTCCACTGGTTCCCAAGGAACTCATTAACCATCAATGCATTTTGCCCATACATCATAGGCGAAATCCAGTAACCCCATATCCACCACTTCTTTATGTCCTCTGTGACATTAGACAATGAAAATTGATTAGAACTTTTTAAAGTTTAATTTTCATTAAAAGTTTGATTTTCTGTGCTGTTTCTAAGACTTATCATACCTCGTGACAGGACAAAGCCACCCAATGCAAAAAGTATGAGTAAAGCAAATGACCCAAAAGTGTTAGCAACAATCATGTTTCTACCAGTTGCTGCAATAAACCGAAACAAACCCGAAGCCATCTGGGTTACGAGAACAAGGATGAGGTACTGCCTAAACAACCTGTGCCAGAAAAATTACTTTCACATCAATTTGGATCAGAGCTAATAAGCAAGCAACTATATATAGTACAAGTCAAGTTCCCTACGAAATTTTTATTGTCATTTCTTTTTTTTTACCTTTCAACATTCGGATCAAATCCAATGACATAATACGTAAGAAATACCCATATGGAAACTTCTGCAAATGTGATAGGGATCTTGAGTATCCATGTTGGTAGAGCATATGCCCATGAAGGAAAGAATAGGAGGTCTCTCTGCTTGTAAAAGACAGGAAGCTTAGCAATGGTCATAGAAATCTCAGCCATCCCATTAAACATGATTGTAATCAAACCAAAAAACAATGCCCCCATATAGATTCCTCCCCCTTCAACTGAATCGCGCTTCATCTCAGTCCTCAGAAAGAGTGTCATAGTAATTAAGGCCATCATTGTGAGCTAGTAGCACAGAAAAAAAAAAAAAAAGTTAAGTCAGTTTAAACCTTGATAATTGTGGTACAAGAATTGAGTATCATTAATACGCACTTGCATAAACTTGAAGATGTAAACGAATGAGTTTCTCTTCATCAACAGATATTCCCTTGAGATGCAAGCTTTCAGCAACTCCTTCTTTCCAACACCATACTTTCTTGTTGTCAAAGCAGCTGGATGGCTCTTTGTTTTTTCATATGGAGCACCAAGTTCATCTCCCAGTTTCATTCCCACATGGAATGATTGGAATGCCTCAGCGAATTCATTGGTCGTGACAAACCTGTAAGGTTGATCTCTACTTATCCAATACTGCATTTGATCTTTCCTTGATGTAACCTGCAATGACCAAAGTTGAGTTAAATGTGATAAAAGAGCAACTTTATCCCTATGAAAAAAGGATCAAAACCGCTGTCAAGACTTACTTCTTGCAAGAAGTCAGCTACGCCTTTTCTCTCCGGACACCTGAAGCCCATAGATTCAAAAAAGCTCAACACGTGTTCACGAGGACCCTGATATACTATCCGTCCATCAGAAAGGAGAATAATGTCATCAAAAAGATCATAAGTCTCTGGGGCTGGCTGGAGAAGAGAGATGACTGCGGTTCCATTAAGGATGTGAACAGTTTGCTTAAGGGAGTTCACTATTTGGAAAGTTGTAGAGCTGTCCAGACCAGTAGATATCTCATCCATAAACAGTGCCTTTGCTGGTCCAACCAGCATTTCGCCTAATTGCATTGACATAATTAGATTTCATGATAAGAATTTTAAGGTAATTTGGAAATGGTATTAATGGTTTAATTGATATCATGAATTACCTGTTGTGACACGCTTCCTCTGTCCTCCAGAGATACCCCTTAACATTTCATCTCCTACCATAGTGTCTGCACACACTTCCAGTCCTAAAACCTGCAAAATTTATGGCAAAAGGTATTCAATAAGTAATGAATTTTTTTATCATAGTACTTCTTGAATATCTTTCAATATACTTGAGCTTTCTGTAACATTACCTTTAGAATATAATCTGTGATGACATTTGCTTCCTGACCTTCTGTTGCTACTGCCTGAAATATTAAAAAAAAGACAAAATCATGATGAATACAAGATTCTCTATAATGGAGATTCCTGTCATATAAAATTAATCTTAATTTGAATTCCACATCTGATTAACAATCGATTTTATTTCCTACTGTCATGAATGAAAATACCAATCCATAGTTAATGGATTGGCTTGAGTGCATAGAACATGATTTCAAGCTATATATGCAACCAATTTAACAGGATGCCTGAGCCAGAATCCAAACACGACATCCATTCTGCCAGTGAGGAATAAAAGATATCCATATTTTTCATTACAATGACTTCTAAGTTCTTACCTTCATGAAAACATCAATATCAGGATCAGGTTTAATGTTTGCTTGTTTCTCTCTTCTTGACAACTCTGCTAACATCTCTGTAAACGCCCAAAACAACAAAATTTCATGCTTTGAAGAATCAAAAAGCATGTAGATTGTTCCAAAAGAAATAGTATGTAGCACCAAAAAAATCAAAAGAAAAAAAAAATCAATCAAACTAACCATAACGGTCTCCAACCCCTTGGAATCTAGCAGAAAATGCCAAAGTTTCCCTCACAGTCATTTCTCCAATGTGAAGATCATGTTGACTGATATAGGCGGCTGTTCTCTGGGGCACAAACTCATCCATGCCATGCCCATTGTAAGTCACCGTCCCCGAACACTGCAAGAGAATTTCACTTTCAAATTGGAAATAAAAACAAAGACAGAGAACTTAATGCAAAAACAAGAAGCCTAGAAAGGAAAACGATTGAAAGAAAAGTAAATTTAATTTCTAGAACACCTTGAGAGCAGGATCAAGCTTCCCAGCTAAAGCCAACAAGAGAGTGGTCTTCCCAGAACTTGGGGGACCCAAAAGCAATGTCATCCTGTAATTAATAAATACAAGAGAACAAAAATAATTGGTTAATTCCTCCAAAACTTTTAATTTGAAAGTAAAAATCAAAATTCAGGTATTGATGAGAACTGGGATCGCCATTTTACCTGCCCGGCTTAATGATGCCACTGACATCATTGAGGATGGTCAGCTTTTTCTTTCTACTAGAAAGAATACCCATATCTGTCAAGACGCCCTGTAATCACAATACAAAGTGAAACATGAGAAAGAATCCCAAAAAAAACAAAACTGTAAAATGAGAAAGAAAAGAATATTTTCCAGGTTGCTACCTCAAATATACTAGTAGTGAAATTAAGAACTGAAGGCAAAGCACTGGTTCCTACAAAAGCTTCAGCTTGGATATTTAGATGTTCGAACCGGACTTCAATTGTGGGAAGATCGATGCCAACCCTGAAAAGAAAAAAACCCAATGCAAATGATTATTTATACAGGAGAACAGGACCTCTAAGTCTTTCCCACCAAAAATATTTCTTCCCATTTCTGTTTTCCTAGTAACCAAACATTAAAAAAATATACAAAAATTCATACCTATCTACACGGTTCTTGAGCTTCAACAAGAACTTCTCATTATCTTCCTCTGCTACTTTGACCAACCTCTCAAGCAAAGTCCTCCTTTCTTGCCATCCAAGGTCATTAACATCGATTTCATCGGCACCACCTTGAGAGGTAGTCAATATACCTTTCCTGAGACGAGCAACAGTTGGTAGTTTCTCAAGTGCAGCCCACTTTAAAGCTTCTTCATCATCCTCATCTCGAGAAGACCTTGAAAACACTTCCAGACCATTGTTTCTCCATACCGAAGAACTACCTGATCTTAAACTCCCCCGTAAACTATTACTCGCTCTATAAATATCACCACCCTCCATTAGCAAAAATGCCAACACCCACCAAAACAATATCAAAACTTTCACGTTTCAGAGCTCAAATCAAAGAATCAAAAGGAAAAAAAAAATGGGGTTTTCCTGTTCAAAACCAAGAAACTCAAGAATTTAAATTGAGGAAAAGAAGAAGTTTGGTATTCTTTTGTGATCAGGTACTGGACAAGAAACGTCAAGAGTTTTGAAACTGAAAGAACAAAAAAATAAAACAGTACGAAGTTAAGGAAGAGCCTGCTGCAAGAAAATTAAAAGATTTGCCATATATATAAGTTTGTTATTGTCAGCAATTATGCTGGCGGCCTTTTGTTTTTTGTTTTTTTCTTTATTTTCCGTCAAAGTTTCAATAATTTCCAGGATGTTTCGTAGGGATTGAATTATTTGTATTAAAAAAAAAAAGAGAAGATTCTGAGCTTTTTTAAAGTCTTTATATTTTGTGCCGACAAAATCTATTCCATTTCCATGATTTCATCAAGCCACCTTTTTTGAAATTGAATAGTAATTTATTTTCAGTTCTTTCTTTTTCTTTACTGTTTGAAAATAAATTTTGAAAGATTCTTGGTTCTCACTATTGTCTTCTTTATAAAAAAAAAAAAAAAATCTCACTAATAACCAGTTGTCTCCATTGTTTTTTTTTTTATAAAAAAAAATATAATTTCGGGTAAAAAAAAAAATTGCAATTACAAAATTTTAAATTTGCTTAATGTTATTTTAAAAAATGATCGAATGAATTAATTAAATTAAATTTTGAATTGAGATTTTTAATTTTATTTGGGTGTCTTATTCCTTAATAATTATTTGGAGTTAAAAACTTAGATCAGTTTGTTTTTTTTTTTTCACGTGTTAATTAGACTAACCCAATTCAAATTCTTTCTAGTCTTTTTCTTATTGGTCAATGAATGGAAAACTTTGGTAAACAAAACAGTAAGTGGCAAATTAATTCGGTCAAAATTGATATACTTTTTTCGGTTTTTTTGGCCAAATACTTTTTTCTGTTTAGAGGAGCCCAAAATTTTCAGATTCTTTTAGATCTTTTATTTATATGTAAAGAATTTGTAGCAAATTTTTATTAAATTTAATTTAATAGTGAAAATCATGAAAAACCCAGCATGATATCAATTAGATAATAAATGTTTGTCTGGGAATGTCTTAAAATATGTGTCACGAAAAGCCAATTAAGTGAGCAAAAAAGCTTTTTTTTTTTTTGTAATGGTTGATGACATAGTTGCTGACCTATGGCATACATTAATTAAAAAAAAAATGATGCTAAATTGAAAGTAAATTTTAACTCTAAGGAATTAAACTTAAAAGCATCAGAAAAAAAAATTGGATAAAAAAGGATCAAATCTATACACATATTATTGGAATTTGGTTTCAGGTCTCGTTTTCTACTAATATGTATTGTAAGGGAAGGAATTTCATTTTATTTTTGACTTTTTGACATGAAAACGTAAAAAATAGAGGGAAATTTTTTTACTTTTTCAAACGCATAGAAAATTACTTCAGATCAGACGTGCCTTCATCATCTAGCCCTTTTTTTCTTTCTGATTTTTCCCAGTTTCTTGCTTATTAGTAAGTACATCACATCAAAAAGTTTCAAAAAAAAAATTTATGAATTATTTTTATTTTTATTTTTCCAGTTTCTTGCTTCATGGCGAGTTTTTTTTTTTTAGTTTTAATTTATATTAATTTATTTTATGAATTATTTTTATTTTATTTTTAAATGATATATTTAAAAGGATTCATTCACACGTTGATTCACGGGTCGATTTAAGATCCCTACCTAACCCCTCAGAAAAAAGTTAAAAAAAAAAAAAAAGAAAAAACGAACTTGTTGCTAGCCAGTGTGAGAAAGTCGATCCAACGAGAGAATTAAATATAAATAATAATTTTATTTTAGTTATTTTTTATTTTTTATTTGAATAATTAAATATGCAAAATAAAATATAAAAATGAGTTAGCAGTTTATTATTTAACAAAAAAGAAAAAAACGAACTTGCTATTAACTTATGTGATAAAGTCGATTCAACGAGAGAATAAAATACAAACCATAATTTTATTTTATTATTTTTCAGTTATTATTTTTTATCTCCTATAAATAAAAATATTTATTATACAATAAGGTTTAAATATTTTTTTTAAATGCATATAAATAACACTTAAAAATATATTTATATTATATAATTTATAAATAAATAATTTTCATAAATTTAATTTTCATATTTAACACAAATATATTATACTAATATTACTATTATTACAATTTTAAAAATAAAATTTTTAAATAAATAATTATTTATTTTAATTTAATTTATTATTATTAATTAATTAAAAATTTATAAAAGACTTTAAAAAAACCCAGGCTTAATTCTAGTCTTTAATGAAAACAGTGTAGAAAGCGCCCATGTTGACTTATCTCTTTGCCTTCCATAAAAGGAAACCAAATGGAACAAGGCAGCGGTGAATGGTTGGTTGGTATATACTTCGATATTTATATTTATTAGTCATTCAAAATCTTTGTTTCTAGAAACCAAACAACTGTACCGTAAATTAGGGAATCTTTACTCTTTCCTTTAGCAATTTCCTCATAATTATTTTTTCTTTTTTATATGAGAAAATGAGATTTCAATCTAATATTTTTAACAAAAACACATGTATTTATTACTAAACAAAATACTCACACATAGTGTAGTTAGAAGTGACAATTGGGCGAGTTCGAGTTGAATTATTTTGGATTTGAGTCATATTGGGTTCGAATTTTTTCAGGTTGGGGTTTTTTCGAATTTGAGTTTTTCGATTTTGAGTCTTTTATGATTTCGAACTTTTGGGATTCGCGTTTTACGTTACTTTTTATTTTCTATTAGTTATAATCATTATTACATAATTTAAATGTTTAAATCCAAAATAAATTATCATTATTATTTTTAAAAAAGCTTTTGTATAATATGATATTTTTAATTATATTTATATATTAATATCAATATTTGTTAACACCAAAAGGATATAAAATTAATTTGTTACATAATTGATTATAGAAAATATGTTATCATATTAATATTTAGAACAATTGATTCGATGAAGAATATTCAACATACATTATGGTTTATATCATGCATACATATCAATATAATTATACACACTAATAACTAAATCAAAATTGGCAAATGGCTATATTTGAATAAGAAATAAGATTAAGGTTTAAGAGCTGGTAAGGCAATGCAAAAAAAAAAAAAATATTGTTAATTATTGCTCAATTATTTATTCTAATGATCTAATCTTAACTCAAAACTAAATTTTAAAAAAAAATCACGATTAAAAATTACTTGATATATATAGTATATATTTTAATATTTTAATAATTTACTATTTGAATAGTAAATATTAAATAGTAATGATCAATGAAAATGGGATGATATAATGATTTGTAAACATGATAATTTTAGATATGATACGATTATATGACACATAAATAACACAGGATATATAAGATAATATCATGATCTTATTAATTAATTAGGTTGCGAATAAAGAAAAAATAATTACTTAAAAAAAAATTTATGACTTTTAAAATACTACGGAGTATGAATAAACTAATTAAGTTTAGACATGAAAGAAAAGCAAACAATTAGTAAAATAACTATATAAGTATCATGTTTTGGATATCATACTAATTGAGTTTTTGATTTCTTAATTTTTTTTTATTTCATTATCCTATATAAAATTAGTAGTATGATTATTACTATGATTGTTTGTAGGCTTGTAATTCATTAGTTAATACTTAATAGTATAACTTTCATTGCTCAAAAAAATAGTATAACTTTCAATATATTATTTTAAACAACTTTTATACATATCACATATGCAAATATATAGGAGAAAAGAAAGAAATAAAAAAAATTTTACATTAAAATTTAAAGAATAATGAAATATATTAAAAAATTACTATTTTAGATACTCTCAACTTTATCCTTAAAAACTCCCATTTAGATGATTTTTCAAAAATAATCACCGTTTTATTCTTTACAGTTCAAAGAAAAAATATTTATCTTTTTGTCCACAACTCAATTACCTACAAATAAATTATTTTTTCTTATATTATTATCTTGAGACGAGTTTAGTTTTTAAATTAAATATTGACAATTAGACAATAGACATATTCATTTAGATGGTGGATTCACCAAGATATGACAGGTTAAAATTACAAGTAAAAAATATAATATTTTAAAATATTATTATTTTAATATATATTAATTATTACTTTTAAATAAATCAATAAAAAGAGATTAAAATAAAATTGATAATTAAACACTACAAGAGAAAGCCTTTTTACGTCGAAAATATTTATGACGGAATAATTTCGTCGAACATAAATAACTTTTTTTTCGGAATTCGTCTATTTCTGATAGAATTTTCGTCGAAAAATGTTTCAATTTTTAGCGACGAAAATTGAGTTTTTGCGACGAAAATTTTTCATCGCTAAAAGTTTGATGGCAAGATTGGTCATTCCCGCTAAACTTTTTGTGATGGAAATTTCGTCTATTAGCGACAAAAATTTCCATCGCAAAACAAATCCATTTCAATTTCTTTTAGTTGAAAATATTTTTCGATGAAATTCTTCGTCAGAAATATCAATTCCGATAGAAAATTTCGTAAAAAAAATATTTGAATTTTTCGACGAAAATTCTAGAGAAAATATTATTTCTGACGAAAATTTCGTTAGAAATATTATTTCCGACAGAATTTCGTTGGAAATAAATTTTTTTCAAAAAAATTAAAAATAAATAGTTATTTATTAAAAATTTCTTCGCTAAAAATTAAGTCAGACTTATTTAACCATTTTTTTCACTTTTTTCTTCTCTCTTTTTATCTCTCTCCCTGACCCCCTCTGCCTCACTCCCCCTGGCACTTGCCTCCCCTCCATCTCCTCCAGCTGCGCCCCAGCCGACCGTGTCGAAGCCCCCTCGGGTGCCCCAAACACAACGCCCCTCGCTCGCCTCCTCCGCGTCCAGCCCCGCTGCCCTCTCCTGTGCCCCAGCCCTCCCTCCCTCCCGCCCCATCCCCAACCCCTCTCCCCTTCTCTCTTTTGTTTTTTATTTCAATAATAATAATAAAATTATTATAATTTAAATTTAATATATAATTATATATAATTACTTAATTTAAAATCAATAATAAAAGTTTAATTATTATATTACCCAAGCTTATGAAAAAATTGATTATATTATTATATAAATAAAATTATAATATATAAAAAACTTTACCAACGGAATTTTTTGTCGGTAATAACAATTTGCGACGAAATGCTAAATTCACCCACAAATGTTTTTCCCGATGAAATTTTTCTGTCGAAAATGCAATTATTTTTGACGGAAAACTATCAGCGACTTGAGTATTTATGACAAAAATTTCGTTGAAAATACTCATTTTCGACATAAATTGGGCTTTTTCGACGGAATTTTTCGTCGAAAAAAGTCTGGTCTCTTTTAGTAAAAGTTTTTGTATTATAAAAAAATTATTAATTACAATTCGATCATTCTTATTTTTAGTATTAAATTCAGGTTTATGATAGGGTCGATCTCAGGTTCGAGTTTTTTCAGGTTAGGGTGATTTTGGGTTTAGGCTATTCGAGTTCGGGTTTTTTCGGTCTCGGGTTTTTTACTTTTTGGTCAAATCAGGTTTGGACAAGTTTGGATTTTTTTTGCGGGTTTTTGGATTCGAGTTCATTTTGCAACCTCTAAACATCTATCCTACGGACATTACCTAATTTGTCTAGTATTATCCTAAATTGGTTGTAGTTATCTAATTTTGTTTGTCACTTTTTTAGCCAAATCCCGAGACAACTAATTCGAATGGGATTCTTAATTCAACCCCGTATTCCACTAGTTAAATTAAATTAAGGTTTCATTCGGGCTTGATTTGATTAAATTAATCAAGCTTATTTTTTAAAAAGTTTTTCCTTTTAAAATGAGTTGGGCTTCACTTTTTTGGGCTTGAATTTTAAGATCTAATTGGATTTTCATTTAGGTTTTCATTTTAAAATGGATCAGTTTTAATTGAGTTCAACACCTATTGGATCAGTCTGGCCAGTGGGCTTGATTCTTAATTGAATTAAGATGGGTTGGTCCCAGCTTGCAACTGGGCCAAGATTAGATTGGGCATGAATTTTCCCAAATCTTGCTTCTGAGCCCTTTTGGACCAGTCTCTGTAGGCCTTGAGGCACAAAATGCAAAACCCAGTTTCTGGGTTTTTTGAGGCATGCTGGTGTCACGGCCCGCCCGCGCCCGCTTGGGTCCGTTAAGCACATAGCAAGTCTAGGACCGAGATGTGAGTTACAAGGAGCAATGCGGCCCACCAGAATAGGACCAGGCCTTGGAAGACAGATTTTACCTGGAGGTTCTAGAAGCCTGGAGACCCAACAAAAACAAGTTACTGCCAATAGTTCCAGCTTATCTAGGACTCTAGAGTTCAGCGTTTAAATTTTTTAGGTCTAGATATTTTGTAGATGATGTATCTTAGCCGTACGCTTGTAATGATCTGAACCATTGATGTAAGGGGGACTCAACTATAAATAGAGGCCTCCCCCAGCCCCATTTGTATCTTACAACTCATTTGAGTAATACACAAAGCATTCTTCTCTACTTTCTCTGTGTTTTGTTTTTCTACTTAGCTCCATTAACTTTAAGTTTTCAGTGCCTTTTTGAGTGATAGTAGGCTGACTTAGGCATACAAGGAAGCGACTTTCAACCTAAGGCAGCACGATTCGCAATGCTAAAGTTTTGAGCCCGTGATAGTTGGTATCAAAGTTTGTGGTTCGTGAAAGGTGCTGATCAGAGTGATGGCTCCTCAGGCAGATAACCAGGCACATGAGGTCCTAGAAACTCATGGGAGAGCTTGTAAGGCTAGTTCGAGGGATGTTCTATCGGCCATGGATGGCAGGGTGGCTAAGCTTGAGGTGAACGTTGGGGACATGTGAGATAACCTAGAGATTGTTGAGGGTCGCATCGAAGAGATAGACTCCGCGAGGGAGGAGCTCAAGGAGGGGATGCAAGGTGCTCTCAATGAGGCGATAGACATGCTGACAAAGAAGAATGATGCTCTAGAAGTAATGATGATGGCCATGCGAAATGAGATGGAGGAGCTCAAAGGTGAGTTGACATCATGCAAAGTAGTCATAGGGGGTGGCATGCTAGCTGTGACACCGAAGCACGGGATAGAAGTCCTTAAGCCAAAGGAATTCAAGGGAACTAGGTCCACGAAGGATGTGGATAACTTCTTGTGGGGGATAGAACAATACTTCCGTGCCATGGGCATCAGGGATGATGCTACTAAGGTAAACACTGCCTCTATGTATTTTACTAATGTTGCTCTTTTATGGTGGCGTCGTAGGTGTAGTGATGAGAGGCGTGGAGGCACTGCCATTGGAACCTGGGAGATGTTCCAAACTGAGTTCAGGCAGTAATTTTACCCAGAATATGCTGAGGATGAGATGTGTGCCAAGTTGTGACAGCTTACGCAGCAAGGCATAGTTCGGGAGTATGTGCGGGAGTTTAGTGAATTCATGCTCCAGATTTCATATTTGGGAGAGAATGAGGCATTTTGCATTCATGGATGGACTAAAATCCTGGGCAAAGTAAGATTTGTAGCGGAGAGGAGTCCAAGATCGGACCAAAGCTATGGCTAGAGCTGAGTCCTTGGTGGAGCTTAGTTCAAAAAAGTCGGACAAGTTCTAGTCTTCCAAGCCCAAAGGAAAGGGCAATGGTGAGGGAGACAAGGATCGACAGTCCAAGAATGGCGATGGGAAGCCACCAATAGCGAGGTGGAAGTCCAACAAGCAGTGGGACAAGAAGAAGAACAGGGAGTCAGTGGAGTGCTTCTTATGTGCAGGTCCGCACCGGATGCGAAACTGCCCAGAGCGAACTAAGCTGTATGCCATCAATAGGGAGGATGATGAGCTAGAGGATGAGACTCTGAAACTTGGTTCCATTATACTCAGTTCTGTCAAGGCCGAAAATATCGAAAGTAGAAGGGGTTGATATTCGTGGACAACACCATCGTAGGCAGACGGAGGAGTGCTCTAGTTGACACAAGAGCATCTGACCTGTTCATGCCCGAAAAGGCTACTAGGAAGCTTGCTCTCAAGGTTAAGAAAACATCCGGTTGGATCAAGACAGTCAACTCTAAGGATATCCCAACCATGGGTGTGGCAAAAGGAGTGGAGCTACAACTTGGAGACTGGAAAGGCAAGGAAACTATTGAGGTAATCTCATTGGATGACTATGATTTTGTACTTGGCTTAAATTTCCTTGACAGGATTAATACTCTCCTTGTACCTTGTACCTTGTACCTTTTGCCGATTGCATATGTATCTTGGATGCCCGTTATCAATGCATTGTGTCAGTGAATTGAGAGATGGGTGTTGGAGCCAAGGTGTTTTCCGCAATCCAGTTTTCCAAGGGTGTGTGTAGAGATAAAGACACCTACTTGGCGGCCCTGAAGTTTGATGAGCCTCAGGAGCCCAAGGATGAGACCCCCCCTGGAGGTTCTAGAGGTTCTGTAGTCCTATGAGGATGTGATACCTGCAGATTTCCCTGAAGGGCTGCCACCCAAGAGAGAGGTGGATCACACTGATGCATCAGATTTTACTAGTGCAGGAGTATTGATGCAAGATGGACTACCAGTGGCGTTCGAGAGTCAAAAGCTTGATGAGACAGAGCAGTGTTGCACGGTCCAGGAGAGAACACTGTTGGAGGACCGTTATTATTGGCCACACATACATAAAGATGTTGATTTTGGTATTCGGATCATGCTCAAACAGAGATAATGCATAATTTAATCTACAAGTTAAATTAACAACGCAAAGGAATAAAACAAAACAAAGAGAAACTGAATCCCTCCATGGATCTACTTATGAATTCAAAACGATCATCCTGTCAAGAACAAATAACAATCAAAATCTCATACCTCTGAAATGAGATTACCGAAACCTCAAGACAGATTCTTGATGCTCTTGTTCTTGCACACAAAGCTCGGTTGGCGTAAACCAAAGCTATCTAATTATCCAGCCTCTAACAGTAATCCACACAGGTGACTCGAAAACCTTCACAAGGTTGAAATTATGTTTGCCAAGATGATGCTAGTGGTCTAAGTTGTGAGAAACCTTCCTCCTCTAACTCTAGTTATCCAAAAATAACAAGAAGAATCGAATTCCTCTATTACTTTTACTGTTCGACCGAAACTCGCTTAGGGAGGGTGTGTAGCGCCGATTCCAGGGTTTCTGCTTGCTTAGGGAGGCGTCAACAACATATGAGGCATATATATATACTAGGTTTAATGTACTAACTGCACTAAATCCTTTATACATATTATTAAATATTCACATTAAGCTCACAACACTTAATGAATATTTAAATTGGCCCAATCCCATTTAAATTCCATTAATCACCTTTTGTGTGTGACCCATTAGGCCCCCAACATATTGGCAATAAATATAAATTAAATTCATTTAAGAATTTCCTATTTATATTTATAGATCATGAGAGGCATCTAGTAATGCATCATGACCACCCAAATACCGAGAGAGTCAACAAGCTTCGACAAGCCTTTCGTGTACAATATGTCTGTGTAATTCGATCCATTCATCAAATATCCTAGGATAGGAAAGAGCATGGTTCAGTGTCTACTCTTAATCCCATTCCATATTAGATCTGCAGCTATAATATTAACTCCTTAAGTATTTCCTTAGCCAAGGACTTCCATAAGTTAATATAAGCCAGATACATGTGAGATATGTCCCCTCATATCACTTTGGGTGATGAATCCTCTCTGGACCACTCATTCATCTTCGTATGCTTCATGTCATACCAAATAACACTCTACCATAAGCATCCTCTTATTTGGGACCCGTTCGTGATGAAATCTAAGTATGACAGTTCACATACAAGACGACCTAGTGTCACAAGTCAAAGGATTACTTACACTATTGACACATGAGAGTATTTTCCATAGACACTTGAGTGAAATACCAAATGGAACTCTTATAGCAGGTCATGTTCAGTGAACTTGTTCAACTAACAAACACCCATATGTTATCCCCAAGTATCTCTATACTTTCAACCTATGAGACCGGCTGCATGCATCAAATGCATGCAGACTTAACATATGCCAGTCTTTGAGAATTGTCAATGCCCTGTCTTGACAATAAAATGACTAGGAACAGTTTTAGAAACACGACATTGATGCATAAGGATCCTCATAATTTTAACTCCTTACAATTCCTTTGCAATGCCATTGTGTTTCATGGGCTTTGTCTTCACAAGTTATTTATAACAATTATAACAATACTTATGGATAAAGAAATACCTCAATTATAATTAATAAACTATAATGTGCAATACATGAATATATAAATAGTGTCTTACAAGCCCAGCCCAACTAGATTGACTTGCAAGGCATACACCAACAATCTCCCACTAGCACTAAAGCTAATCGTCCATGTACTTAAGCCCATGTCTTACATGTGACGATTGTGTTTCTGCTGGGACAGAACCTTGGTGAAAGGATCAGCTATATTATCCTCTGTGGGTACCTTTTCCATAATTATATCACCTCTTTGAATTATATCTCTAATCAAGTGATATTGCCGCAATACATGTTTGCATTTACGATGAGACCTTGGTTCCTTAGCTTGCGCTATGGCTCCATTATTATCACAGTAAAGTGGTACTGGATCAATAATGCTTAGAACCACACCAAGTTCAGTTATGAACTTCTTAATCCAAACAGCCTCCTTCGCTGCCTCACACTCGGAGATGTATTTAGTTTCTATTGTTGAATCTGCAGTTGTAGTCTGTTTGGAACTTTTCCAACTGACTGCAGCTCCATTTAAGGTAAATACGTAACCACCATGCGATCTAATGTCATCCTTATCAGTTTGGAATCCAGCATCTGTATAACCCCTAATTTGGAGTTCAGTCCCTTCATTGACCAAGAAAATATCCTTAGTTCTTCTCAAGTACTTGAGGATATTCTTCACAGCAGTCCAGTGACTCTCATCAGGATTCTTCGGTATCTTCTCGTGACACTCAGAGCAAACGGTACATCTAGTCTTGTGCACAACATGGCGTACATGATAGATCCAATTGCCAAAGCATACTGGATCCTATCCATTCGTGTCCTTTCTTCACAAGTTTTAGGACACATCTCTTTCGAGAGATGTACACCATGTACCATAGGCAAGTTACCTCTTTTGGAGATATCCATGCTAAACCTCTTTAGCACCTTGTCTATGTAAACGGATTGGGACAATCCAAGCAACCTTTTCGATCTATCTCTATAGATCTTAATTCCCATAATATATGTTGTTTCTCCCAAATCCTTCATGGAGAATTGTTTGGAGAGCCAGACCTTGGTCGTCTAAAGCATAGGTACATCGTTTCCTATGAGCAATATGTCGTCGACATATAACACTAGGAACACAACTGCATGTCCGTTTACCTTCTTGTAAACACATGGTTCATCAGGATTCTTAATGAAACCAAATTCTTTAATTGTTTCATCAAACCTAATGTTCCAACTCCAAGATGCTTGCCTTAGTCCATAAATGGACTTTTGCAGCTTGCATGCCTTATTAGAAGTGGCCTTGGTTGAAAAACCTTTAGGTTGTGTCATATACATTTCCTCTTGCAGATTCCCGTTAAGGAATGCAGTTTTTACATCTATTTGCCATATCTCGTAATCATGGTATGCAGCAATAGCAAGCATAATCCTAATGGAATTAACCATGGCAACTTGTAAAAAGGTTTCTTCAAAATCAATGCCTTCAACTTGCTATAACCTTTTGCAACCAATCTGGCCTTATACATTTTTATGTTGCCATACATGTCTGTCTTTATCTTATAGACCCATTTACACCCTATGAATTTTATCCCTTAAGGTGGATCAACTAAAGACCAAACTTGGTTAACTTCCATGGCATCCATTTCGGATTTCATGGCTTCAAGCCATTTCTTGGAATTGATGTCAGACATCGCTTCCTTATATGTAGTAGGTTCATTATCAATGGGCAAACCATCTCTTTCCAAAATAAATCCATATCTTATTGGTGTTTACCTCTCTTTACTAGACCTTCGGAGTACTTTTGTTTCTTGAGCATCAGTCCGAGCATCTAATGCCTCGACCAATGGCTCAGGTTCTGAGGGAATGTTAGGTTATGGTTCTTGAACTTCTTCAAGTTCTAATTTACTGCCACTGAATCCTTATAGTAGAAACTCTTTCTCTAGAAAAGCAGTGTGTTTTAACACAAACACCTTTTGATCAGTAGGACTGTAAAAGTAATATGCAACAGTCTCTTGAGGATATCCCACAAACTTACATTTTTTTGATCTAGCTCCCAACTTATTAGAAGGTTCTTGCTTCACATAAGCAGTACATCCCCAAATCTTTAGATAAGATAAGTATGGCTTCTTGCCATACCATATCTCATATGGTACCTTATCTACCGATTTGCTTGGAATCTTATTTAGAAGGTAAGCTACAGTTTCTAAGGCATATCCCCAAAAAGATATCGGAATGTCAGCCTTAGACATCATGGATGGAACCATGTCCAACAAGGTTCTATTTCTCCTCTTGGACACTCCGTTATGCTGAGGAGTTCCAAGTGGAGTCCATTGTGACAGAATTCCATTTTCTGTCAAATGATCCAAGAAATCATGGGTTAAATATTCCCCTTCTCGATCTGATCTAAGAGCCAGAATATTTTTCCTAGCCTGTTTCTCTATTTCACCTCTGAACTCTTTGAACTTTTCAAAAGCTTCAGACTTGTATCTCATCAGATACACATAACCAAATCTTGAATGATCATCAATAAAGGTTGTGAAGTATAAGTAATTACCTCTAGCAGCTGTGTTTAGTGGCCCACATACATCTGAATGTATTAAGCTCAATAAAACACCAGCTGTTTCACCCTTTCCTGTAAAAGGAGTCTTGGCCATCTTACCAAGGAGACAACATTCACATGTCCCATTTTGATTCATAATCAAAGGGTTCCAAATAACCATGTTTATGCAATTTGGAAATCCTTATCTTATTGATATGACCAAGTCTACAGTGCCAGATGTAGGTTTTACTTGGATCATCCTTTCTTGCTTTCATGACATTTATATTGAACATAGGCATCTCTGGATCCAAAACATATACTCCATTATGTAATGTTGTCGATCCATAATGTATGTTTTTAAGAATGATGGTGCAACTATTGCCCTTCATTCTTATCTCGAAACCATCATTAACAGTGAGGTACGAAACCAAAATGATGTTTCTAGACAATAATGGAACAAAGTAACAATTTTTCAGTTCCAACTTCATGGCAGAAGGCAAAGATAAAGTACATGTTCCAACGGCCAATACTGCAACTTTTGCACCGTTGCCTACTCTTAGAACTACTTCATCTTTGCTTAACTTTCTACTTCCTTTCAACATCGTTATGTCATTACATAGATGTGAATCGCATCCTGAATCAACTATCCAGGAATTAGATTTAACAGTAGAAAGATTCAGTTCAATCACAAACACAATCAACCTAGAAACTTCTATAAGTTCTTCTTGACTTGTCAAGTGAGCAACCTTCATTTCATTGAGAACGCTTCTCAATCTTTTGTACCAATCCAAACATTTTGGACTAATGGCATTCAGAATGCAGCACAGTGCAATTAAAGTATTAACCATTTTCAACAACCTAATATGGAAAAAATATGTGTCAGTTATATTCATGTATTTATACCATTTCAAGATGAGGTATTAAATCTCTTATAGGTCCTCCCACTAATTTTTTGAGATAATAGCCTTCACTATCATTCGAAAAATCTCATCAAGGTATTTCTAGTGGGCTGGGATCCCTTTCAACATGTTGCAACCTTGAGTGACTCAACAAATTACAACAAGCCTAGTTGGGTAGATAACATAGCTTATCAATTGCATCACTTTGCAACTCCCAGATTAGTTAGGTGACAACTCCTTGTCTAAGCACATCATATGTACTTCGCCTAACTATGCCTCTAAAACCATGCAGTCAAGTTTGACGCATCCAAACAACATGGCATTAGTTGAGTACGATCCAACTTCATAACTCAAACATATTCGTACATTAGTTTGACCTTGAGTGACTCAACAAGCCTCTTACTGGAAGAACTCTGGTTATCTTGTTATGATGATGGAAGGCAACTTTATCATGCGAAACATGTGACTCAATATTGTAATGAGGGATTTCTTTATTCTTGAATCTTTATAAGTCTCATCATATCAGGCATTCATAGCATTTATAATATCGCATAAAATAAATCTATAACATGCTTTCTACTTGGATGATTATGGACTTTTCTAATCTAATTTCCTTGAGCCATCAAAGGAAATTAGTTGGTCAAATTCCTAGGTTATTACATACATAGTCTTCAAAAGCTTGCTTGTAATCTCCTTATCTTCATGGTGCCTATCTTTTCCATCTTCAAATTACAAAAATTATTCCTAACTAATCCTAATTTTACACTTTGATGTAACTAATTACATTTGCAATAAAGAAACCTCAAGTTACATTTGAGGGGAATTAGGTGAGGAAAGAAATTTTACAACTCCAGAAAATAAGAGATAAGGCAGGGCACGCAGTCCCTATTTAATAATAAAAACCATGAAAAATAAATTTAACCATCCACAATCATATTGGGTCTAAGTCCATAATCATCCCATACATTCACAAACAATTTATGAATATATAAATCATGCTTTAATCTCTAGTTACCATTCAATGATTATTTTTTATCTATAATTTAATTAAAAGAAAATAATAAACATTTATTCTAATCTCATTAGAATAAATCCTAATCCAATTAGGATTATTTTCTCTAATTAAATTATCATCCAATTAAACAATTTAATTGAATATTTATAACATGTAAATTCTCCTATTGATGATTTAATTAATTCAACGATATTATCATGGTTACCAATTCTAGTGTTGTAGTTCAACTAGGACACTACAACATTAGTAACTCAATATTGTCGAGAATCCACATGCTATGAAAATCTGATAGAATCAAAAACCCTAGCAAGGGAAGGCGTAGGCTGCGGCTACAGGGTATATCCGCCGCCTCCCTTCTCCCTACACCTTCTCTATCCGTTTTTCACAGCTTCCAAGTTTTCAATGCCAAATCAGTTTTATGATTTTTCAGGTTTGCCAAGAACAATTCTAAGCAATTTTAAAACAAAAAAATCATCAAACCATTCATTAAAAACAGCCAAGAAAAATCTACAAGTTTTTCTTCATCAAATCACCAAGTTGGCGCAAAACAGGCAAAAATAATTCGTAATTGCTGCCAAACTTTAGCCCTTTGCATTAATCAGTTTAAAACAATTTTAAACCAATTAATCAAGAAGAATTCACCATGAATAATCTGATGCCTTCACTGAAAAACTACAAGTGCTTCTCACAATTTCGGTTAGTGACAATTGTCGATATGTGATCCGTCCATCTCCGGGGGACCCGTTCGAGTGAGGTGGGAAAAACAACAGCGGCAGAGGAAAAGATGACTTAATTCCTCTTGAAATATAATGAGGGTTTATAAACAACCTTGGAAAAAGAAATGGAGTCGCCACCAATATTTTTTGCCTAGGTGTGATCGGCCACCTATTAAAACCGGTTTTGTAAAACATTTTAAAATTAATTAAAATATTTTTAAAAAAAACTAATTTTGAAATCTGCGCTTTAAACTAGAGAAAATTAAAATGCGGGTTCGGAAGTCGGTTACGCGCGGGGAAGGATTAGCACCCCGCAACACCCGTGTAAAATTGTACCTTGTTAATCGTGTGTTATCTCGAGTTTCGGTAAAAGTCGGTTTGGAAATTGGTATTTAAAAATAATTCTCATTTTAAAGAAAAATAATTCCACTTGATTTGAAAATGATCTGAAATTTATTAATTCAAAGTTTTCCTACATTCCCCGATAGACCCAACAAAATATATAAATTTTTATTTATTTGGAAAATTTTCTGAATCATTCTCATTTTGAAAAAAAGATATTCCGTTATTAATGATAATTGATGATGTCCTCCCCGGCAGCCTGGAGGAGAACTCATGAATTATTTTAACTCGGTACTAACTTAATTTTATTGAAAACCATTATTTTTATTGCATTAAAAAAACATTTAAAACAGATAGTTATGAATATGCAAATTACTACTAATGACATGGTATATGAGTGAATGACATGGCATATGGATTAATGACATGGCATTCTTGACATGGTAAAATCTAGATTACATGACATAATCTAAATGACATGGTAGAATCTAAATGACATGGCAAAGATCTAATTAAAATGACAAGAATTAATGACATAATAAAACCTAGATGACATATTAGAAATCTATATGACATAGCAAAAATCTAAATTAAATGGAAAGAATTAATGACATGATAAAACCTAGATGATATATTAGAAATCCATATGACATAGCAAAAATCTAAATTAAATGGCAAGAATTAATGACATGATAAAACCTAGATGACATATTAGAAATCCATATGACATAGCAAAAATCTAAATTAAACGACAAACATTATCAAAGGAAATTTATAATTACGCCATAATCAAAATGACAACATAAAATCTAAATCAAAGCAATGACATCACGATGGAATATTCATATATATAAGGAATTTATATAACCAAAATAGCAAAAATTAAATGTCATAAAATATGCATGAATATGAAAAATGCAAATGCATGGAAATGTATTTCTCCCACGAAATAAGGATATTCGTATATCTAAAAAGACACCCGACTACCTTGGGAAGAGACCTAAGTTGGATTTTATAACTCGGATTTTGGACTAGGATTTAAAAAATTTGGGATTTTTGAGTGAAAAAAAAAGTTTTGGCCAAACCCACCGTTTTAAAGCTCTAGTTTTTCCTAATTTTGAAACCCGGGGTTGACCACCATTGACCTGACTTTTATAAAATTAAATTTTATGATTAAAATGACATAGAAATTAACCTAAGACAGCAATTATTGTTTTAAATCAGCCCCCTCTTAGTGCCTTAAACAAAATAGAAAACTATTAGTTCTTAAAAACAAATCTGATTTTTTTGACCAGTTTTGGAACCCGATTTTTTTGACCCTTCTAAAAAATTTCAAAAAGTTCTAAAAAAATTAGGGAAAACTTAGAATATATTGATCTCTATGGAAAAAATCAGTTTAATTTTTAGACTAAGGATGACCTACCAAAAAATTCATGAAAGACAAAATAGTGGGCAAAAAACTGCTTAATCAAAAAACATTTTTAAACCTTTGATAAAAACATCCAAAAATCAGAATAAAAATATTAGAGACTCCTATAAAGTCCTACAACCAGTGTAAAAAAATTCTAAAAATTTAGACAAGGGTTGCCTAGTGAAAAAAAATTCCTAAAGTTAGAAAACCCAACTTGTACAAATTTTAATTTTCCACAAGCATGCTCATGAGAGCTTGGCTTTGAGCCATTAATTGGCTTAAGTCAAAAATCAAGTGGGAAATGCAATAATGCATGAAATAAATGACATAGAATATGCATGACCTAGTGTTAAATGACATGGCAAAGGACATGGAATAATGAAAATGGCCTAGTGCCTAAATGACATGGAAAATGACATGGCATATGAAAATGGCCTAATGCTTAAATGACATGTAAAATGACATGGAATAATAAAAATGACCTAATGCTTAAATGACATGGCATTTGAAAATGGCCTAAAGCTTAAATGACATGGAATAATAAAAATGACCTAATGTCTAAATGTCATGGAAAATGACATGGCATGCAAAAATGACCTAAATGTCTAAATGACATGGAAGATGACCTATGAAACTAGATGACATGGCATGCAAAAATGACCTAAATGTCTAAATGACATGGAAAATGACCTAGATGCCTAAATAACATGGAAAATGACATGGCATGCAAAAATGGCCTAAACCTCTAAAATGTCCATGCATGGTCGAATGACCTATGAAACTAGATGACATGGAAAATGACATGGCATGCAAAAATGACATGGCATGCAAAAATGTAAGACTCTCGTAAGTACGAGATCAATTCGAGACAATTATAACATGCGGATGGCTCGAGGTTAAACTTTGAAATGCCTACAGAAAGGATGGGCTACCATGTGGTACACATGTTGTATGATAAATTGTAGAGTTGGGGGTTTAATCGAGTGATTAAGTGATTTAACCCCAAATTGACTAAAAGTCGGGATAGGATAAAGCCTTTGAAATGTGATAAGTTAACTTCACATCGTGTTGATATGTGATATAACATTATTTGGGAGTTTTAGAACATGAATCGACAGAAAAATCGGTAAAATGTGAACAGGGGTATTTTGGTAATTTTACCAAAAATTTTGTTTTTAGTCCGTAAATGGTACCAATGGACTAAGTGATCCTATAGGATCATAATATGATGTCTAGATCAAAAATTGGACATTAAAATAAAATCCAATAGCTAAAATCTTCTAATTCGTCATTTAGTGAATTTGACGTAAATTGCCGTAAAAACATGGTTCGGAATTTTTTTTGAAACTAATCGAACACATGGACATATGTTATAACATATGAGGATTATGAATATGACAAGAAAAGTCAAAAACGGAGTTGAAATAGGATTAGTCCTTAAGTAACCTAAAGGAATGAAAACCGAAAACTAACTGCGGGAAGGTCCGAAAAAGGTTTTAAATGGACCAATAGATTAATATAGACATAAAATGATGTTAGAAAGCTACTGGTGAAATCAGAACAAAAATCGGAGCTAAAACTGAAAAAGTCAAAATATTGACCCGTTGGCGCTCCGAGGCCCGGATTTGGGTTTCGGGATATCAAAAAAAATTATCCGAACATGTAGATCAGTATATTATCATATTTGGAACATATCCGTGTCAAGAAAAGTGAAAAACGGGCTTCCGAATGTTAAAATTTCATGTTGGCCTATTAAGGCACTAAAAGACAAAATAGGGGCAAAATGGTCATTTGACCATAGCCCACTTGTTAAGTCTGAAAATCAGACTTCTCCTCCCCCAATTTTCACGGGAGGAACCAAAAAAGTGTGAAAGAAAGAAAGGAAGCCATGGAAGCTTGCTTCCAAGCTTTCTCTCTCTTCCGTTTACTAGGCATATCACCAAAATCTTCAAAGATTTCACAAACCCAAAGGTAACTTCATGTTCTAAGCTTGATTTTGATGTTATATTTTGAAAATTTTGCCTTTAACTATGAGAAACCATGTCGAAAAAAAAAAAAAAAAAATTGGTGGTGGTGAACCACCATGTTGCCACCATTTTTTTTCGCCACAGGAGGTGTTCCTCTGCCTCCTTAATCCATAAATTAGTATCAAATAGCTTTGAATCAAAAGTTAGAGGCTAAAATGAGTTTGGTTGAAACCCTAGCTTGCCTTGAGATGGTGTCGCCACGTTCCTTGGTTGTCTGAGGCCACCGTTAGCTTCATTGTTATTGTGTGAGCAACTTTTCAGTTGATTGTTGCTCCGAATTTTGACTCGAGCTAAGTGTAGGAATTTATTTGTAAAAAATTTTAAGCTGAAATTTTTTGGATAGCAGCTAACTATTATAAATAATGGGAATTTGAGTGTCCCGTAGTTGTAAAATATTTACAGAATATCCTGACGATGTCGTAGGTACCCGTATCGTGGAGTTCACCTGGGATCGCGACAAAGTCACGAAAGTGCCGCTTTAATACTCGAAATAACTCTGTGAGTATTTAGGTTAATCTAGGAGGTAGTTATTGCCTTATATGCATTGTTGATTGATATGGATATTGAAACACGAAAGATTGCTCGAATCACGAAAATGGTGAGTTTCGAACCTTACGCGGATCAAAGGCGTAAGTGTGGTATTAGTATGGTTACATGAGGTAAGTGTTGTGGAGTTGAATAATAATGAATGTTAGCTATTTGTAATGCTTTGAGAAACATAAGTAGAAATATATTAGTGTAGAGATTGTTTCCTAGTACAGTATATATATATATATATTACTCCACGATATAAGAGAGTTAATATATCATGTTGATATTATTATACGGACAGGGTGATGTCCATAATGCTATTATTATACGGACAGGGTGATGTCCGGGATACTATTATTATACGGACAGTGTGATGTCCGGGATACTATTATTATACGGACAGTGTGATGTCCGGGATACTATTATTATACGGACAGTATGATGTCCGGGATGTTATTGTTGTAAGGACAAGATGATGTCCGGAATGCTATTATTGTACGGACAAGGTGAAGTCCGGGATGCTATTATTATACGGACAGGGTGATTTTCGGGGTACTATTATTGTACGGACAGGGTGATGTCCGGGATGCTAATATTGTACGGACAAGGTGAAGTCCGGATGCTATTATTGTACGGACAGGGTGATGTCCGTGATGCTAATATTGTACGGAAAAGGTGAAGTCCGGGATGCTATTGTTGTACGGGCAAGATGAGTCCGGGATGATATGGACAAGATAGTCTAGGATGACAAATATTACGGACTGGTATAAGTCCGGGATGTTTTGATGATATAGACATGAGAAATTCTTCATTAATAATTGTGGAGGTATACACGTAAAATCGATTGTTAAATATTTTTGGCTATCAAGTTAGGCTAGCCAATGGCTTATTTATATTCAACACTCAGTATAGAAGATTTCATATGGGACAAATAATTTTTTTAAGTCCCGGAACAATATTTAAATATTACTTTTCGGTTAATTAGTCGTACTTGATATGTCATGTTTATGCTTTAATGGTTAAGAAAGAAAGCATGAAATTTCCAAGTACTCTTCCTAGTTACCTTATGCTCACTGAGTTTTTCGACTCACTTTGTTTATTTTCAATTTTTTTTCAGATTCTAACAGACCTAGCTCTTCTCATATTCCGGATAGCTAGCTGCTCACATACTTGTGGTGAGCGAATTGACCCAAGATGTGTTAAGCAGTGGCGATGGTAGGGTACATTTTGCAGTCACTAGGGTATCATGGGTCCTCTGTATTTTTTTGTATGTTGAATATGTTCTGTATATTTATAAGCGGATGTAATTAAGTGATGTATGATGTATATCAATCTTAGAGGCCTGGTATGACATGGTGATGTTCATTTTGTTATGATATAGTAAAAATGTGTGTTTGTGTATAAGATGTCATAAAGGTTGAGTCTGCTGCGGGGCATTTCGGTTACTCCCTATCGGAGGCGTCCAAACCGAGATGTCATGTGTTGATGAATTATTACATTGTGAATGTTGATGATTGAGCGGCAAACGCCCATGTAGGGCGAGATTATGCCAAAATTTTCTTTAATTTGGTTTAATAAATATAGTCAGGCTTCGGAGGCTGGAACATACCTTGTCTCTAGCCGGTCACATGCCCTGAATTTGGGGTGTGACAAAAAATGACCTAAATAACTAAATGACATGGAAGATGACCTAAATGTCTAAATGACATGGGAAATGACATGGCATGCAAAAATGACCAAAATGTCTAAATGACATGGAAAATGACCTATAAAACTAGATGACATGGAGAATGACATGGCATGCAAAAATGACCTAAATGTCTAAATGACATGGAAAATGACCTAGGTGCCTAAATGACATGGCATGCAAAAATGACCTAAACCCCTAAAATGTCCATGCATGGCCGAATATACAACATGGAGACCTAGCATAAAAAATGGAGAACATGACATACACAAAGTTGGCCGAATGGTCTAAGGCATGGTGTGAAAAGTTTCATGAAAAATGACCTAGCTAAATGATATGGAAAATGATATGAAAAATGAAAATGACCTAAACTATATGACAATAGCCACAAGATGCAAAAGTATGTCATAAATCAAAAGAACAAAATGGTTAGCAAGAATATAAATACACATAAAATAAATAATAATAGAAATAAGCAAGTTAAAATAAGCAAATAAAAAAATATGGAAATGAACTCCATGGTTGGTATATTGGATAAAGCCCACCCTAACCATTATCACTTGATTCTCATCAAGATCATGAAGCCTAACCATTGTTTGATTTATTTTTTGAAAAACAAGAACAACAAGAAAGATTTCATAATACCTTTATTAAGAAAAGAAAATGGTAGGAAATCACATTGGAAAACAAAAAATAAAGCATAAGGAAGAAGAAGAAAAATGTATGAGCAAAGGTATAATGGCTACCTTAGCAAAAGCTTTCTTTCTTTTTCTTTCAAAAAATATTTTTTCTAAGGTTTTTAGCTACTGCCCAAGACTCAAAATCAACCAACATTTCTTGAAAAAATGAAAACCCCCTCCCTTTGAAGAGCCTTGGCCGAACCCCATGGTGTTGGTGAAGGGTGGGGATGAATTCATTTAATTATCCTACACAATCTAAACCCTTGGATCCAAGATATTTTCATGACAATAAAAATGCCATCTTGCAAATTGATCTAAGCCATTCAAGGATGTACTCATTTTTTCATAAGGTGCCTAAGCCATTGGATGAACAAGGACATTTCATTTGGCTACATTTATTTCCAACCATTGGATGACTTGTGCTCATCTTTCTTCCACCAATATTGGCCATTGGATGAGGACATTTTTATGAAAATAAAAATGTCATCTTGCAATTTGATCTTGGCCATTCAAGGATGTACTCATCTTTTCATAAGGTGCCTAAATCATTGGATGAGCAAGGACATTTTAAGATAGTAAAAATGACATCTTGTAGCTTGATATTGACCATTAAATGAAATGAATTAAATCCCCACCCATCCCCTATGCATGGCCGGCCAAGGGCCTGGTATGTTCTAGAATTTCCTTCATTTTCTCACCTTTAAATTATGCAAAATTGGCCTTTTTCAGTTTATTCCATAAAATTGTATTTTGGCCCCCAAACTTTATTTTATTGCAAACAGACCCCAAATCCGATTTTTCTTTCTCCAATCCCTCCAAATAAATATAATATAGAGATCTGAAGATTTTCGAAAAAGTTTGAGATCGTTTCCTATTTTTTCTAGAATTTTCTCTTGGATTTTTTGGTTAGTGCACCCGAACTTTGCCATTTTTCAAATGTGCTCCGGTTCATGATTTTTCTTCACCAATCTCTTCCAAAAAATATAAAACTTAGATCTGTAAGTTTTCATAATTTTTTTGGAGCTCGTTTGCTATTTTTCCCGAAATTATCTTTCGGAATTTCAAGTTAGTGCACTCGAACTTTACCATTTTTCAAATGAGCTCCGATTCCGGATTTTTCTTCACCGATCTCTTCCAAAAGTTATAAAACTCAGATCTGAAAGTTTTCATAATTTTTGGAGCTCGTTTGCCATTTTTTCCGAAATTATCTTTCGGAATTTCAGGTTAGTGCACCCGAACTTTACCATTTATCAAATGAACTCCGATTTCGAATTTTTCTTCACCGATCTCTTCCAAAAATTATAAAACTCAGATTTGGAAGTTTTCATAATTTTTGGAGCTCGTTTACTATTTTTCCCGAAATTATCTTTGGGATTTTCCAAAATTGCCCTTCAACCTCTGAAACCTCGGTTTTTATTCAAAACGGGTATGACTTTTGGAATTTTTTTCCACTTTCTTTGTCCTATATTGAATTTGAGTTGGCCCAAAAATGCCCAATTTTTACATTTGAATTCCTCTCGGATTTTGTTTATTACTTTTCAAACTCGAGAATTTTCTTGCTTTTCCGTTTTTTCCTTAAACGACTCTTCCTTGGGAACCACTTCAAACTGGGCTTTGGGCTATCTTTGTTTACTCATTCTTTATCAACTGAGGGGCTTCAATTTCATCGAATTGGGCCATCTTTGCAGTTTTTCCCAAATTTCCCGAATTAGTTCTTCCCCTACACTGAATTTTCGCAACCAATCTTTCGAACTCCATATCTTTCATTTTAGACCTCGGATTATCAAAATTCTTTCACCATTGTTCTATTAAACTTCAAATCTTGATTTTGACTAAGGGTTGACTTTTTAGAGTTGACTTTTTTCAGATTGACTTTTCATGCTGAACTCCGAATCACAAGTCTTGGAGGACTATCTGCAAGATGAGAAGAGATTTTCTGCATTCTAAAAAAGTACAAGGAAGAATTTACCTGGTTTAGGGGGCCCAGACAAAATTAAGTGTCTACAGCTGCCCCTCTTTGGCTATTGCTGAGAATCAGGAATCAGGCAAAGATAAATAGACAATAATTTTGTCCGGCTAGTGAAATCACATGTAAAAAAAAAAGTTTGCTTTATTCTTCATTTCCATAAATCATCATCATTTTTTCGACAAAAAGCTGTAAATAGAATATTTTGTCCTTAAATTGAGTTCCTTGACTAATCAAGGCTCGACCCATCTTAAGGAAGCGAGTTCGATTTGCAAGAGAAGAAAATACCTCGACGGTGGTCTCAGGGCCTTATCTTGTCTTGGTGTCAGCTGTGTTGGGTTTAAACAAAAAATACCTCGGCGGTGGTCTCGGGGCTCGACTCATTTGAGAAGTAGAACGAGTTCGATTTAAAAACAAAAGGAATGCCTTAACGTCAATCCTGGGTTTGACTCATTTAGAAAACAAGTTCGATTTGAAAACAAAATACATCGACGGTGGTCTCGGGGCTCGACTCATTCGAGAAGCAGAACGAGTTCGATTTCAAACAAAAGGAATACCTTAACGACGATCCTGGGGTTCTACTCCTTTACAAAACAAGTTCAATTTGGAAACAAAATACATCGACGATGGTCTCGGGGCTCGACTCATTTTTAAAAACAAGTTTGATTTAAACAAAAAAACCTCGACGATGGTCTCGGGGCTCGACTCATTTGAGAAGCAGAACGAGTTCAATTTAAAAAATACCTCGACGGTGGTCTCGGGGTTCGAATCATTTGAGAAGCAGAACGAGATCGATTTGGGATAGAAAAATTTCCACGATTCCTGTAATGTTAGCCTAATGCAGTGATGAAAATGACATGTTTTGCAAATGCTTGTAGGATGTATGTTCCCTAAGGATGAATGCAATCACATGATTGTGTCATGATTTCTAATTCATGATTTTTTTGAGGTTCACGGACTGTTTGACTTCATGACGAAGTCTTCAACTTTTCACTGACGCCCCACTTAAGGAGCCTTCAATCAAGATAAATTGTCAAAAAGTCCCAGTTTATGACTTCACTGAAATTCACAAATTTTATGACTTCATGACAGAGACTTCAACACATTTGTATTTACCTCTACTTGGTGAATTTTCCCATCATGATGCATTGTTGTGTTTCCAAATTTTAGTGGTTTCCAAACCTCTTCTAAAATTTAAATCTACTCCTTAGTAATACACTGAAATCCTTTTGTTTAAAGATTTTTATGTTTGCTAAACATCATTCAATTTAATAACAATCAAAATGCATCGCAAAATGTATGAAAGAAGGTATGAAACAACCAAATGTCATAAAAGGGATAACAATAATTTATTGCAATAATGTTTTAGATGACAGAGATGAATATCAAGGATACAAGAAACCAATGTAGAGTTGTAGGTTGTAGATGCCCCAGATGCGGAATATCTTGGACCCTTCCTTCTTCAATTCATTTGAAATTTCTCTTGAATGAGCAATTTACTTGGGTGATCTCTTGGCTTCCGTAGTTGCGTCAGACTGAATTTTTCCCCTTTCTTCTGATTTTTTGATACTTTCTCGCGTTTTACACTGAGCATTGATTCAACCCTTAATCAGTACTTGAGTCGCCCTTTACGGGTTCTCAACCCAAGTGTCCCCTATTCGGTATCAAGTCGCCCTTTGCGGGTTTTTGGCTTAAACCTATCATTTTACATTCATTTTTTTTCATTTTCATTCATTTTTTTGTTCTACCATGCATCTGAGTATTCTAAATGCTTTCAAGGTAAAAATGTCAATTCAAAATATAGGATGAATTCTGAGGAAAAAAACCCTTCAAATTAAATATACATACTTGATCAAAATGGACTTTTAAAAGCACGTAATGTAGGCCAAGGTTCGGGTTTAGAAAGAAAGGGTAAATTCCAAATGTGTTTAAGGGTGATTGGATCAAGTTTCATTTCATGAGGAGGATTCATTCTTGAAACATTCGTCCTTTTTGGACTTTCTTCTTCTTCTTTTTTGGAATTTGTTTCTTTCATTCTTGGCTTTCATTTGCCATTCTTTGATTTCACACGCTTTTTTTTATTATTATTTTTATGGCTCTTTTCGCCATAATTTTTGGGAGGTTATTTTTCCTCGTATCTACCCTCTAATGTAGATGGTGATCCATGATCAAGGTTCAAAGATATAAAGAATTCCTAATGCTTAAAGGGGTGACTAAGGATAATTTCTTCTTAGTGAAAGGAGTATGAAATATAGCCAATCATCATATCAAGCACGAATATTCTCATTGAAAAGTAATCCTCATGGGAAATAGATATATAGAATTTTCATTTTTACATTTGGAATCGTTCGATTTCCATGTGCACAGTATCACTTCTTGTCTTTTTTTCCTTTTTTTTTATTCTCTTTCTTCTTCAAGCATAGTATTTCTTCGTTTCGTCAGCATTCACGGGATTTCTCAAGTCATCCCCGTCCATCCGAGTCAGAATCAATGCTCTTCTAGAAAAAGCTCTCTTTACCACATAGGGCCCTTCCCAATTTGGAGCCCATTTTCTTCGCGAATCATTCACTATAGGGAGAACTTTTCTTAGTACCAACTCTCCTTCTCGGAACTGCATGGGACGAACCTTCTTGTTGTGGGCTTGAATCATCCTTTTCTGATACATATGCCCATGGCAAATTGCTTTCATCCTTTTCTCTTCGATAAGATTCAACTGTTCATAGTGAGCTCTAACCCACTCTGCCTCTTCTAAACCAACCTCCATCAAAACACGAAGGGAAGGGATTTCAACCTCAATAGGTAACACTGCCTCCATTCCATATACCAAAGAAAATGGCGTGGCACCCGTAGATGTGCGGATCAAGGTATGATATGCGTGAAGAGCAAAAGGCAAGATCTTATGCCAATCTTTGTACACATCGGTCATCTTTTCAACGATCTTCTTGATGTTTTTATTGGCTGCTTCTACTGCCCCATTCATTTTCAAACGATAAGGTGCCGAATTATGATGCATGATCTTGAACTGAGTACACACTTCTCTCATCATCTTATTGTTCAAATTGAGAGCATTGTCTGAAATGATTCTCTCTGGCAATCCATACCGGCATATAATTTCCTTCTTGACAAATCTGCATACCACTAACTTCGTTACATTAGCATAAGAAGCGGCTTCTACCCACTTTGTGAAGTACTCCATGGCCGCTAGGATGAAACGAAAGCTTTCAGGGTAATAGGCTCGATCATATCCATTCCTCATATCGAAAATGGCAATGGTGCAGTCATGACATGCAATGGTGATAGAGGCACATGAATCTTATCTGTATATATCTGATATTTATGGCACTTCTGGGAATAACTAATGCAATCTCCTTCCATTGTTAGCCAATAATATCCTGCCTTCATAATCTGTTTAGCAAGCATGTGACCATTGGCATGAGTGCCACATATCTCTTCGTGGACTTCTTCAATGATTCTCTGAGCTTCAGCAGACCCGACACACCTCAATAGAACCTAGGCTTTCCCTTTCTTATAGAGAATCTCACCATCTAGGACAAAACCCATTGCCAATCTTCTCAGAGTCTTCTTATCATTTTCTATTGCTCGTTCAGGATACCGTTGACTCTTGATGTATTGCAAGATGTCGTAATACCAAGGACAGCCATCCACTTCTTCTTCGATACTCAGGCAGTGGACATGAGACTTGTATATGCTCATCTTTATTGGCACAACTTCGGCCCCTTTATTTACTTTAAACATTGACGATAAAGTGGCTAAAGCATCCGCCATTCGTTTTTTTTCTCGGGGGAAGTAGTTGAAACTCACTTCTTCAAATTCCTCTATTAGACTCAGTATGAGCTCTCGGTATAGGATTAACTTTACATCTCGGGTTTCCCATTCTCCCCGTAGTTGGTATATCACTAGGGCTGAATCTCCGAAAACTTCCAGTGTTTTGATCTTTCTGTCTACGGCAGCACGAAGGCCCATAGTACACGCCTCATATTCAACGGTATTGTTTGTACAATCAAAATCCAATCTAGCAGTGAAAGGATAATAATCTTCCTCTGGGATATGAGCACTGTGCCAATCCCTTGCCCCATGGCATTAGATGCGCCATCAAAATACATTTTCCACATTTTCTTCTTAGGGGGAATCCCATCTTCTTGCAAGACACACATCAACTCTTCATCAGGAAAATCAAAGTTCAAAGGCTCATAATTTATAACCGCCCGACTTGCTAAGAACTCGGCTACTACGTTGCCCTTTATAGCTTTCTGACTCACATAAATAGTGTCATACTCTGACAACAAAACTTGCCATCTTGTCATTCTTCCTGACAGGGAGGGTGTTTCCAACATATACTTGATGGGATCTAGTTTGGAAATCAACCACGTTGTGTGGTACAACATGTATTGTTTGAGCCTTCAAGCAGTCCAAGCTAAGGCACAACAAATCTTTTCTACGGATGAATACTTCAGCTCATACTCTGTGAACTTCTTGCTAAGGTAATAAATTGCTTGTTCTTTCTTCCCGATCTCATCATGCTGCCCCAATAAATAACCCATAGATCTCTTAAATACTGATAAATATAGTATCGTTGGTTTCTCCAAAACAGGCGACATTAGCACTGGTGGGTTGGATAGATAGTGCTTAACTTTATCAAAGGCGATCTGACACCCTTCACCCTATTCTCCCGGATCATGCTTTCGAAGTAGCTTAAATATTGGATCACATTTGTCGGTTAGCTGAGAAATAAACCGAGCAATGTAATTCAATCTTCCTAGAAAGCTTCTCACTTCCTTTTGTGTACGAGGTGGTGGCAAGTTCTGGATGGCCTTTACTTTATCTGGATCAATCTCTATTCCCCTATTCTGATGACAAAACCCAACAACTTCCCCGAACTAACTCCGAAAATGCATTTTGCAGGGTTTAGTTTGAGTCGGAACTTTCTTAATCTTTCGAAAAGCTTCTTAAGATTCGCAAGATGCTTATCTTCTCCTTGTGACTTTGCGATCATGTCATCAACATAGACTTCAATCTCCTTAGGCATCATATCATGAAGCAAAGTTACCATGGCTCTCTGGTATGTTGCCCTGGCATTTTTCAATCCAAACGACATCACCTTATAGCAAAACGTTCCCCACATCGTCACAAACATGGTTTTCTCCATATCCTCCGATGCCATCTTAATCTGATTGTACCTTTAGAATCCATCCATAAAGAAAAACATAGAGCTCTTTTTCGTATTATTCACCAAGTTATCAATGTGAGACAAAGGAAAAATTATCTTTAGGACTGGCCTTATTCAGATCCCGGTAATCAACACACATCCATACTTTGTCATCCTTCTTTGGAACTGGGACAATATTCACTACCCATTTTGGATATTTTGCCACTTCCAAGAACCCGGAGTTGAATTGTTTTTTCACCTATTCTTTTACCTTTAACAGCATGTCAAGCCTCATTCTTTTCAATTTCTGCTGAATTGGCTTGCAATCTGGCCTCAGAGGAGCTTGTGAACCACAACATCAGGATCCAACCCTAGCATGTCTTGGTATAACCATGCAAATACATCAACATATTCCCGGAGTAAGGCTATCAGTTCACATTTTATTGATGGTGTCAATTCACACTTTATTGATGGTGACACTGAGGTCCCAATTTTGACCTCATTTATTTCTTCTCCACTTCCTAGGTTTATCATTTTTAACGGTTCCTTATGAGGCAATACTTGTTTCTCCTCTTGTTCTATTATTCTTAATAAATCCGGGGCAGATCATAATCTTCGGCATCTTCGTTGACATCGAAATCACTCGTGCAAATCGATCTTTCAAAATCAACTTCAGAATTATTGACAGGACAGTCCTCATATTTCGAATCCGTACACCTGTAAATAGGTGAGGAAGAAACAATATAGGAAGGCATATAGGCAATGAAAGAAAATGAAAGACTATGGACACATCAATATGAAGAAAATGCATCGTGATTGTTATTTATTAAATGAAGAGTTTTAAACATAAGCCCATACAGAAAGATTTTTAATGTCCTTGGACAGAGACAATTAAGATTATTTAAGAGTATTACTTTAGAGTAAACCTAAAAACTATAGGAAGCTCAGTCGCACTCCAGTTTGTTAATTCATAACCCAGTGGACATGGACGCACCATCCAACTTGCATTTCTACTTCTCATTTCTTCTTCTCCGGCCATGCAGATTACCATTTCTTGCATCTGTTCTTCCTTGCTCATGTAGAACTTCTCAAAGGCTTGTTCTATCATTACTAACACATCATTGGAATCCTTCTCCCCAAACTCAAAACTAGCTGAATGAAAGACGTGAAAGATTGGTGGGAAAATTATGGGCTCCCACTCCATATCCACACCTAAGAGACGGGCTATCCTCCTCTTTCGATTTTTCTCCATTTGTTTCCTCTGCTTGTGAGCTCTTGGGAGATATCGAGACCAAATCGGTCTTTCTTCCTGATTACTTCAATTGCTCTGGCTATCCCCTGGAGATATTTTTCTAGTCCCTTTCCTGCTCTACAGCCTTTCCCTATTGTCGTTCTCACCCCCAACTAATATTCTTGGATAGCTTCGGCTCTGGAATTTTATGTCCTTCAGTGATGAACACAGCATTAACGAATTCCAATGACCTGAATGAGCATTCCACAGCATCCTCATTCAGTTCTATGTAGGAGGAGTCAGTGGACGCAGAGGCTATGATGTCCTCCTCTCCCGATACGCTGACTAGGCATCCTTCCATTACAAACTTCAATTTCTGGTGGAGAGATGATGGTACTGCACCAGCAAAATGGATCCATGGCCTTCCCAATAAACAGTTGTAGATGGGTTAATGTCCATAACTTGGAAATCAATTTTATAGGTACAGGGACCTAACTCAAGTGGGACCTCAATGGTTCCCATCACTTCCCGTCGGGTGCCATCAAAAGCTCTGACTATAGTGTGGCTTGGTAGCATGTAGGACATATCGATTGGCAGTTTAAACAAGGTCGCCAAGAGCATCACATTCAAAGAAGAACCATTATCCAAGAGTACCCCTGACAGAATGTGCCCCTTGCAGGTAGTCATGATATGAAGGGCTTTAGTAGATCCTACATCGTTGGGTGGTATCTCATCATAACTAAAGAATATATGATCATCTGCTTTGATGTTCCCCAACAACCGATCTAACTTCTCCACTGATATGTTGTTGGCCACATATGCTTGATTCAAAATCTTTAGCAAGGCATTTCTATGCAGCTCTGAGTTTAGCAACAGTGAAAGGATCGAAATATTTGCTGGTTGACGGTGCAGTTGTTCTACCATACTGTACTCACTGTGTTTTATTAAATTAAGAATTCACAAGCTTATTTCTCATTCACCGACTCTTTCACCTTGTTAACCGAGGTTGAATTTTTCTCCATTCCCTTTGACTGATCCATCTCTGTATGGATCGGTTCTGCTATTTTTTTACCTTTGTCAAGTCCTCCTACCTTTTCCATTGGACTTTGTTCAACGGTTCCGAGGGCATAGCATCTACTACTGCAAGTTAGATGTCCTACACCTGTTATATCGGTTGCTGTTTGTTGACTTTAAAAGCCCGATGTTACCATACTGCAATCGTATCTTCAAGGTGCGGCCTTATTCTCCTTATAGGGGAAAGAAGATGGTAACTCTATAATCAAATTTGGTGTGGTTTCTTTATCAACCCGGATAACCTTTTCTTCTGGCTTATCATAATAGATAACCAAAGGTATGTCCACCCTATAACCAGCTGTATTCTCAGTAGTATCTACCTTTTCCTTTGTTTCTTCATAGAATTGGGCCTCGCCCTCATCCATCATTTTTTGAACCTTGGCTAAAAAACCTTCACACCCCTCTATATTGCGACACTCACATCTGTAAATGGACAAAAATCCTCTGTCTTGCTCGCAACCATTTTCAAACTGGCTTCATCCTGAACTAACCCAGCCTTGACCATTTCAAACCATACTTTTATCATTGGCGTCTTCACCTCACTGATATCCCTTTTTACCCTGCCAACTTCCCCTTACAAAATCGCATTCACCTTGGCCTTCGTGTGATTGGGCAATAGGTTACCCGCAATATTAGGCCCGTTCTTAGATCCGAACTTTACGACCCCAGTATCAATCAAGCTTTGGACCTTCCGTTTAAAAGCGATGTAGTCCTCGGTCGAATGCCCTTGAATTCTCGCATGATATATGCAGTTAGCATTTATGTTTTACCGTTTGGGATATGGTGGTTTCAAAGGTTGGAGGTATACTGGTGCAACGAGCTGCCTTTATAATAATTTAGGGTATAACTCACCATAGGTTGTAGGAATAGGATCAAATTGAGGCTTTTGATTATTCCTTGGTGGTCTTTGGTCATTGCGAATAATATTCTGGGTGTTTGGTACAGTGTTTTGGGGAATGGCTATTTGCGGGGATATGCCAGTTGGGTATGGTTGTTGTGGTATGGTTGTGTAAAGAAAAAGGTTTTGGGTAAGGTGGTTGACGATAGTGTAGTAGGGATTGTATGTTGAGTAAGGTGTATAAGGCATAGGAGGTGCATAGGGACGATGGTTATAACTGACTGCATAAGTTTCCCATTCTTTCTTTTTGGCGGGGATTGTCATCTTTGGTGTAGCAGATTCTCCACCTTCCATCTTCCCACTCTTAATGGCGGTTTCTATCATTTCACCGGATATGACCATATCCACAAAATCCTAAGAGGCACTACCCACCAACTTGTCATAGTACGGTGTCTTTAAAGTGTTGATGAAAAGAATCATAGTTTCTTTACTGGTCAGAGAGGGTTGCACTTGAGTGGCCAGATCTCTCCAACTTTGAGAATACTCCTTGAAGCTTTCAGTAGCTTTTTTCTCCATGTTTTGCAGGGATAATCTGTCAGGTATCATATCAGATACATGCTTGTAGTGTTCCATAAAGGTTCTGGCCAAATCCATCCAAGAGCGGATCTTAGTTCGAGTTAACTAATTATACCAACGGGTTGCAGAACCTCTTAAGCTGTCTTGGAAGCAGTGAATGAGTAGCTTTTCATCCTCATCATGTCCCATCATTTTTCGGCAGTACATGGTTAAGTGTACTGACGGGTTGGTGGTCCCATTATACTTCTCAAAATCTGGTACCTTAAACTTAGGGGGAATTACCAGGCCATGCACCAGACTCATTTCCTTGGCACCCAGGCTGGCGAAAAATTTTGCACCTTCCACGGCCCTTAACCCCTTTTCCAATAATTGATACTTTTTCTGTGATTCAGCAGATTCAATCTTCTTTAATTCGGTCATCTTTGCTTTCTCTTTCTCAGCGAGCTCTTCGAAATTCGAAAAATCAACAGGATCAGTTGGGTCAGCCCCAATGTTAACATTTTCGGGAGCCTAGTTCTTTGCTTCTGCCATCGGTTGGATATAAACAAAAGGCGCTACCCCTATCGGAAGCTCATTTCCAGCATTTTGGGATGTTTGGCCATTTAATTGCACAGCTTCAAGTCGGCCCTCTTGATTTACTATTACTCTTCCCGCAATTGAATTCTTAACCGGCCCTTTCTGCCTAAGCATAGCATTCATCATTTTCATAAGCTTGGCCATCTGCTCTCTTGATTCTTCCTGGGATTTAGCCAATTGCTCTTGTAGTTCCCTCTGAGCTCTTTCCATCCTTTCGATATGGGCAGTCTTTTCATTTTCCATAATTCTAGCCTGAGATCTGGTATTATAACGGCGCTGAAAATCTGGTTCTTTAGGAGGACACCCAATTTTTACCTTGAGTTCAAAAACCATGGATTAGAACTCTGTGATTTATTTATTAAAGTATTTATTGGGTGTATGGAAGTATGAATGATTGAAATGTACATGTTTATCAACAAACAAATAAATGAATGTGATGAATGAGTTGGTAAATGGAGAATGCTTTCATGAAGATGAAACTAATGGTATTTGCTTTAAAATCGGATCCCAAGCCAAAGGTTTTTTCATTAATTCATAGAAAACTTCATACAACACATTTCTCAACATCGAGTTACATAGAAATATTTTCTCATACTAGTCTTCAACTTTTTCCAAGAAATGCAACAGTCACTGATCATACTTCTCGAAGTCTTTACCCTTTCAACCATCTCACTTGCCCTGTCGGTATTCTCGGATGATATCAGCAACGTCGACTTTCTCGGCTTGCGGCTACTGCACTATGGTCTGAGTAGTCGCATAGAGTGACTCATTCTCCTTGCGCATCAGGGATGTTCTTCCCTTCTCATTTCCAACCTGAACCTTAACTGTTTGTTTTCTTGCTGACATCTCTCTAGCTTGGTCGACATTAAAGAATGTGTATCCTCCTATTTCTGCCACTCATGAGAAAACCCGAACTCTTTTTTTTACCTTGGCCTTACTCTTCCAATAGTCCAATTCCATTTGAAGTTTTTTCATTTCTTTCTCATGTGCTGTAAAAGAAATGCTAGCTCCCGTAAATCTTCCCGTGGCCCCTATCTTCTTGTTTTCTCAGTGCAGATCTAATATATCGGACAATGTTGTATCTCTCTCTTTGACCACTTTTCTTGTCTTGGTCTCTTGGATCCCAAGCCTAGTCTTCAAGTCTTCGACATCTTCTTGAAGTTTATCATATTCTCGCTTCAGTTTCCCTTCATCTTTTTCTAATTCCTGCCTAACAAGCTCAACTTCTGATGGTATTACTGGTTCGGGCCGAAGAATAACTGGATAAACAGAGGCATCTTCGGCGGGAAGCACAATGTCGCGAAGCTTCTTGGCCCTCCATACTAGATACGTCGGAGTGGCGTTGTCGGTATACCTACCCACTTGTGACCGATATAACTTCTTCCATGCTATGATGACTTCACGTATTTTTCCTATATACCTGGGCCCACCATAGGAGAAATCCATCGAGATAAGCTCATGAGTCATTAGGATAAACTGCTCGGATCCATACTGCCTCCTTACTAGTAATGGTGCATAGCTAACGGCCCCCCAAATTCCCAACAGTGGAACCCATAAATTCTCACCACAACGGTACAAGATCGACCCGAATGGTATCCACAGAGCCCTCCAAGTTATATCCTTCTTCCCTAAGTGACGGAGAGTCTTGATCCATTGCTTCTTATCCCCTTTCTTTGACCATTTCTTTTTGTTGAATTCTGTAAGAAGAATACACGTCTTCATGTAGGGGGAGCTTTCCATTATCATCTCCCCAAAAGTGGCTCTGAATCGAGACATATAGAAGCTGTACACAACCCTCGAAACGTCCTTTACCTCTTCTTAGATAGTGACTGAGTGACTTGATCATCTCAGCAAGAATGGCAGGAGAAGGATCAATTTGTTTGTCAAACCGATCAAAGAAATCCACCATGGCTACTTCGACATCACCTTCCACTTTCGAAAATAGGACCAAACCGTGAATTGCCAGAACAAAGACATCCACTACACGATTATCATTTGGGTTGCTCTTAATATAATTTCGCAAGAATACCCAAGGAATGCAGTCGCTCGAACCCTTCTTCTTTATCTGTGGGGAATCTATCGGGAGATCTATACCCATCACTTTGGAAAGCTTCTTTTGACAACTTGATGTTTTCTACTCTTTCCACTAGAATTTATCCGGATTTACTAACTTAACATAGAGCAAGATAGAATATTCCTTGATGGTGGGCACTATATCTTCCTGATTAAAGTGAAGCATTGGTAAGAAGGATCCGCAAAACTGTACTATGGCCCTAATCAACTGCTCGTCCATCTCGATCGGGAGAAGTAGAGCTATGTCTAAACTCATTCTTCCTCTCCAATCCCCACTGTCTCCATATTTCCTTTAACTCCACTAGGTCATTTCAAACAAAATCCAAGTGAACTGACTCTGGAAGTACAGACACAAGACCAACGGCCAAACAGTCTCCCTTGTCATCTCAGACTCAGTTCTAACCTCTTGGTATATCCTGCTAACCACTGATACTGATAGAAGGTCCCGACGTTCCATTACTGTAACGAAAAACTCCTCGGTTGGCACCCGAATTAAGGCAAATATCCCTAAATGACCATGATGCATGAAATGAAACAAAAAAAAAAAATGAGTTAGTAACGGGATAATAAGATAAAAAATCATAATAAAATAAAATAAAAGAAATAGTAAAAGGTAAGAAGTGCTCCTCCAAGTGTTCCTAGCTTCGGGATATCTAATCCGAAATCCGGCATGGCTTCGCCTAAGTTCACTATATGAGGGTGAATCGGGTCTAAAGGCCCCGAATTGTTCCTTACTGTCGTCGGTGAAGGATAGTAAGGCACCCCGATTAAAGCGGGTTCAATTCGTTAGAGTATATTTCCCTGGCTTATGCGAAGGTTATTGCCACACGAAGCGTAGGTAATCTGATACTCTGAAAGTGTTTCGCTAGCTTATACGGAGGCTATTGCCACACGAAGCATAGGTACTTTACTTCCACTTAAAAGGATGAAACTAAGATATAGAGCTCATGTTATGCAAAATGAAAGTGTCGTGTGTGAGGAGGAACAATCAAACCTTTCACCACCTATTCTAACCACTATCCTAAGTATCCCAACAAAAATATTAAAGACAAGATTAAATAATGTTAAGCATTAATCTAGCAAAGAATAATAATATACAAGAAATAACAATACTATGCATGCACATGAGTATGAACATTTTCGAAAACATTTAATTATTTTCAAAATTTTCCTTTTTATTAAAAAATATGAGAATTAAAATTAAATACCGGATAAAAGCGACAAAACCAAGACTATCGATAACACGCGATTAATTCTAGGCCTGACTCTCTAATATTCCCCAGCGGAGTTTCCAAGCTATCGATACGTGATCCGTCTATCGCCGAGGGACCCATTCGAGTGAGGTAGGGAAAACAACAGAGGCAGAGGAAAAGATGAATTAATTCCTCTTGAAATATAATGAGGGTTTATAAATAACCTCAGAAAAAGAAATGGAGTTGCCACCAAACTTTTTTGACTAGGTGTGATCGGCCACCTATTAAAACCGGTTTTGTAAAACATTTTAAAATTAATTAAAACAGTTTTGAAAAACCCAATTTTGAAATCTGCTCTTTTTGAACCAGAGAAAATCAAAAAGCGGGTTCGGAAGTCGGTTATGCGCAGGGAAGGATTAGCACCCCCGCAACGCTAGTGTAAAACGGTACCCTGTTAATCGTGTGTTATTTCGAGTTTTGGTAAAAGTCGATTTTGAAATTGGTATTTAAAAATAATTCCACTTGATTTGAAAATGATCCGGAATTTATTAATTCAAAATTTTCCTACATTCCCCTGCAGACCCGACAAAATATATAAATTTTTATTTATTTGGAAAATTTTTTGAATTATTCTCGTTTTGAAAAAAAGATATTCCATTATTAATGATAATTGATGATGTCCTCCCCGACAGCCTGGAGGTGAACTCATCAATTATTTTAACTCGGGAAATACTTTATTTTATTGAAAACTATTATTTTTATTGCATATAAAAACATTTAAAAGAGATATTTATGAATATGCAAATTACTACTAATGACATGGCATATGAGTGAATGACATGGCATATGGATTAATGACATGGCATGCTTGACATGGCAAAATTTAGATGACATGGCATAATCTAAATGACATGGTAGAATCTAAATGACATGGGAAAGATCTAATTAAAATGACAAGAATTGATGACATGATAAAACCTAGATGACATATTAGAAATCTATATGACATAGAAAAATCTAAATTAAATGGAAAGAATTAATGACATGATAAAACCTAGATGACATATTAGAAATCTATATGACATAGCAAAAATCTAAATTAAATGGCAAGAATTAATGACATGATAAAACCTAGATGACATATTAGAAATCCATATGACATATCAAAAATCTAAATTAAATTACAAACATTATCAAAGAATATTCATAATTATGCCATAATCAAAATGACAACATAAAATCTAAATCAAAGCAATGACATCACTATGGAATATTCATAGATATATATGGAATTTATATAACCAAAATAGCAACAATTAAATATCATAAAATATGCATGAATATGAAAAATGCAAATGCATGAAAATGTATTTCTCCCACGAAATAAGGATATTCGTATATCTAAAAAGACCCGACTACCTTGGGAAGAGACCAAAGTTGGATTTTCTAACTCGGATTTTGGACTAGGATTTAAAAATTTTGGGATTTTTGAGTGAAAAAAAAGTTTTGGCCGAACCCACCTTTTTAAAGCTCTAGTTTTCCTAGTTTTGAAACCTGGGGTTGATCACCCTTGACCCGACTTTTATAAAATTAAATTTTATGATTGAAATGACTTAGAAATTAACCTAAGACAACAATTATTGTTTTAAATCAGCCCTCTCTTAGTGCTTTAAACAAAACAGAAAACTATTAGTTCTTAAAAACAAATCTGGTTTTTCTGACCAGTTTTGAAACCCGATTTTTTTTACACTTCTAAAAAATTTCAAAAGATTATAAAAAATTAGCGCAAACTTAGAACATATTGATCTTTATGAAAAAAAATCAGCTTAATTTTTAGACTAAGGATGACCTACCCGAAAATTCATGAAAAATAGAACAGTGGGCAAAAAACTACTTAACCAAAAAATATTTTTAAACCTTTGATAAAAACGTCCAAAAATCAGAATAAAAATATTAGAGACTCCTCTAAAGTCCTACAACCAGTGTAAAAAAATTCTAAAAATTTAGACAAGGGCTGCCTAGTGAAAACAAATCCTAAAGTTAGAAAATCCAACTTGTACAAATTTTAATTTTTCACAAGCATGCTTTGAGCCATTGATTGGCTTAAGTCAAAAATCAAGTGGGAAATGCAATAATGCATGAAATAAATGACATATAATATGCATGACCTAGTGTCTAGGTGACATGGCAAAGGACATGGAATAATGAAAATGGCCTAGTGCCTAAATGACATGGCATATGAAAATGGCCTAATGCTTAAATGACATGGAATAATAAAAATGACCTAATGCTTAAATGACATGGAAAATGTCATGGCATATGAAAATGACCTAAAGCTTAAATGACATGGAATAATAAAAATGACCTAATGTCTAAATGTCATGGAAAATGACATGGCATGCAAAAATGACCTAAATGTCTAAATGACATGGAAGATGACCTATGAAACTAGATGACATGGAGAATGACATGGCATGCAAAAATGACCTAGATGCCCAAATGACATGGAAAATGACATGGCATGCAAAAATGGCCTAAACCCCTAAAATGTCCATGCATGGCCGAATGACCTATGAAACTAGATGACATGGCATGCAAAAATGACCTAAATGTCTAAATGACATGGAAGATGACATAAATGCCTAAATGACATGGGAAATGACATGGCATGCAAAAATGACCAAAATGTCTAAATGACATGGAAGATGGCCTATGAAACTAGATGACATGGGGAATGAAATGGCATGCAAAAATAACCTAAATGTCTAAATGACATGGAAAATGACCTAGATGCCTAAATGACATGGAAAACGACATGGCATGCAAAAATGACCTAAACCTCTAAAATATCCATGCATGGCCGAATATACAACACGGAGACCTAGCATACAAAAATGGAGAACATGACATACACAAATTTGGCCGAATGGTCTAAGGCATGGTGTGAAAAATGTCAGGAAAAATGATCGAGTTAAATGATATGAAAAAATGAAAATGACCTAAACTATATGAAAATAGCCACAAGATGAAAAAGTATGTCATAAATCAAAATAACAAAATGGTTAGCAAGAATATAAATACACAAAAAAAATAAAAAAAATAATAGAAATAAACAAGTTAAAGTAAGCAAATAAAAAAAATATGGAAATAAACTCCATGGTTGGTATATTGGACAAAGTCCACCCTAACCATTATCACTTGATTCTCATCAAGATCATGAAGCCTAACCATTGTTTGATTTATTTTTTGAAAAACAAGAACAACAAGAAAGATTTCATAAAACCTTTATTAAGCAAGAAAATGGTAGGAAATCACATTGGAAAACAAGAAATAAAGCATGAGGAAGAAGAAGAAAAATGTATGAGCAAAGGTATAATGGCTACCTTAGCAAAAGCTTTCTTTTTTTTTTCTTTCAAAAAATATTTTTTCCAAGGTTTTTAGCTACTGCCCAAGACTCAAAATCAGCCAACCTTTTCTTGAAAAAATGAAAACCCCTTCCCTTTGAAGAGCCTTGCCGACCCCCTTGGTGTTGGTGAAGGATGGAGATTAATTCATTTAATTATCCCCCACAATCTAAGCCCTTGGATCCAAGATATTTTTATGACAATAAAAATGCCATCTTGCAAATTGATCTTAGCCAATCAAGGATGTACTCATCTTTTTATAAGGCGTCTAAGCCATTGGATGAGCAAAGACATTTCATTTGGCTACATGCATTTCCAACCATTGGATGACTTGTGCTCATCTTTATTCCACTAATATTGGCCATTGGATGAGGATATTTTCATGACAATAAAAATGTCATCTTGTAATTTGATCTTGGCCATTCAAAGATGTACTCATCTTTTCATAAGGTGCCTAAACCAGGATGAGCAAGGACATTTCAAGATAGTAAAAATGACATCTTGTAGCTTGATATCGACCATTGTAAGAAATGAATTAAATCCCCACCCTTCCCTTATGCATGGCCGGCCAAGGGCCTAGTATGTTCTAGAATTTTCTTCATTTTCTCACCTTTTAATTTTGCAAAATTGGCCTTTTCTGGTTCCTTCGGTAAAATTGCATTTTGGCCTCCGAACTTGATTTTATTGCAAACAGACCCCAAATCTAGTTTTTCTTTCTCCACCCTCCAAATAAATATAATATTGTGATCTGGAAATTTACAAAAAATTTCGAGCTCGTTTTCTATTTTTTTCCATAATTTTCTCTTGGATTTTCCGGTTTGTGCACCCGAACTTTGCCATTTTTCAAATGATCTTCGATTCCAGAATTTTCTTCACCAATCTCTTCCAAAAAAATATAAAATTCATATCTGAAAGTTTCATAATTTTTTTGGAGCTCGTTTGCTATTTTTCTCAGAATTTCAGGTTAGTGCACATGAACTTTACCATTTTTCAAATGAGTTCCGATTCCAAATTTTTCTTCACCAATCTCTTCCAAAAATTGTAAAACTCAGATCTGGAAGTTTTTATAATTTTTGGAGCTCGTTTGCTATTTTTTCAGGAATTATCTTTCGGGATTTCAGGTTAGTGCACCCGAACTTTACCATTTTTCAAATGAGCTCCGTTCCGAATTTTTCTTCACCGATCTCTTCCAAAAATTATAAAACTCAGATTTGGAAGTTTTCCTAATTTTTAGAGCTCGTTTACTATTTTTCCCAGAATTATCTTTGGGATTTTCTGAAATTGCCCTTCAACCTCTGAAACCTCGATTTTTACTCAAAACGGGTCTGATTTTCGAATTTTCTTTTTCCACTTTCTTTGTCCTATATTGAATTTGAGTTGGTCCAAAAATGCCCAATTTTTACATCCGAATTCCTCTCCTGTTTAGTTTATTACTTTTCAAACTCGGAAATTTTCTTGCTTTTTCGTTTTTGCCTTAAATGGCTATTCCTTAGGATCCACTTCAAACTGGACTTTGGGCTATCCTTGTTTACTCATTCTTTATCAACTGGGGGCTTCAATTTCACCGAATTGGGCCATCTTTGTAGTTTTTCCCAAAATTCTCGAATTAGATCTTTCCCTACACTAAATTTCCGCAACCCATCTTTCAAACTCCATATCTTTCGTTGTAGACCTCGGATTATCAAAATTCTTTCACCATTGCTCAATTCAACTTCAAATCTGATTTTGAGTAATGGTTGACTTTTTTAGTGGTTGACTTTTCAGAGTTGACTTTTTCGGAGTTAACTTTTTGCGGATTGACTTTTCATACTGAACTCTGAATCACAAGTCTTGGAGGACCATCTGCAAGATGAGAAGAGATTTTTTGCATTCTAAAAAAGTACAAGGAAGAATTTACCTGGTTTAGGGGGCCAAGACAAAATTATGTGTATGCCACAATCGGATCAAAACAACTCAAAGAACAAAATAATTTTGTTCAAGGTAACAATCAAAGCATAGATCGTATAGGAATAACATAAGCGAGGCTCTGATACCACTGTTGGGATTCGGATCATGCTCAAACAGAGATAATGTATAATTTAATCTACAAGTTAAATTAACAACGCAGCAAAATAAAACAAAACAAAGAGAAACCGAATCCCTCCATGGATCTGCTTATGAATTTAAAACGATCATCCTGTCAAGAACAGATAACAATATAAATCTCATACCTCTGTAATGGAGATTGCTGAAACCTCAAGACAGATTCTTGATGTTCTTGTTCTTGCACACAAAGCCCGATTGTCGCAAACGAAAGCCATCCAATTGTTCGGTCTCTAACAATAACCCACACAGGTGACTCAAACACCTTCACAAGGTTGAGATTATGTTTTCCAAGACGATGCTAGTGGTCTAGGTTGTGAGAAACCTTCCTTCTCTAACTCTAGTTAGCCAAAAATAACAAGAAGAATTGAATTCCTCTCTTACTTTTTCTATTCGGCTAAAACTCACTTAGGGAGGGAGAATGGCACCGATTTCTAGGGTTTCTGCTTGCTTAGGGAGGCGGCAACAACATATGAGGCATATATATATATATATAACTAGGTTTAGTGTATGTCAACTATTGGACAAACTGCACGAAAGCCCTTATACATATTATTAAATATTCACATTAAGCCCACAACACTTAATGAATATTTAATCTGGCCCAATCTCATTTTAATTCCATTAATCACCTTTTGTGTGTGACCCATTAGGCCCCAAACATGTTGGCAATAAATATAAATTAAATCCATTTAAGAATTTCCTATTTCTATTTATAGATCATGAGAGGCATCTGATAACTCTAGGAAATATAGTTATTTTGCCACCTTTTATACATTTAAATCGACGAAGTCCTTGATACTTTTATTTGGATTTGATTAGTTTTACATGTTTTTAGATTAATTTTATTTATCCATTTCATGTTTAAAATAGTTATTTAGTTAGTATTTATGTGTTTTTATAGGTCCAAAGTGAGAAGGAGCTTCGTGGTGCAAAGCAACGTGCAGGCAGATTCGACCTCCGGAGCTTGTTTTAAGGAAAACATGATTTTAACATCTTAATTTGAGAAAACTCTCTCATGACTTTTGAAGTTGACTTCCATAACTTTCTAACGGCAGTTTACTCGTCAAAATCGAACGAGATTTGCCTATCCAAAACACCTGAAGAATTGTGTGAAAATGGAGGAACCATCAGGTGGCCAACCAGAAGGTCAGCGTCAGGCCGTGGTGCTGGAGGGTCAGTAAGTTGGCACCGCGGTGCCAAAACATGAAAAAAAATTAATTTCCTGCTCTTACCTGTTTTTCTTGCACGCAAAGTTTCAGACTCCAGGGTCTTGGACACTTTAAATAGGACCTTTTTAGGCTGAAACAATAGGGATTTGAGTTCTAAAAACCTAATTCTCTTGAGAGGAGAGTAGCCACCAAAAGCTTTCAAGAAGATAAGAAGATTTGTGAAGATTGAAGACTCACGACTTGACATCTCTTAGTTTTCTCTATTCTCTTCTTTATTTTTCTTGTATTGATGATAATGGTGAAACTCCTTGGATATTTGTTTTCTTTAATTATCATGAACTAAATTTATCTTTCTAGGATTGCAATGGAACTCAACATATAGTTTGAATTTACTTTTTCTCTCTAGCTTGATTTAATGGTTTTTGAGTTATTTATTCAATCTTGTTCTTAATGCTTCTAGTTGACTGGCCACCAATTAGATTGATATGGTAACCTAGATACAACTTGGAAAAGAGAGTTTAGTGTTAGACATGGATTGAATGAACTATAATGTGCCATACATGAATATATAAATAGTGTCTTACAGGCCCAACTAGATTGGCTTGTAGGGCTTACACCAATAATCTTCCACTAGCACTAAAGCCAATCGCCCATGTACTTAAGCCCATGCCCTTCCATATGACGATTGTGTTTCTGCTGGGACAGAACCTTAGTGAAAGGATCAGCTATATTATCCTCTATGGGTTCCCTTTCCATACTTATATCACCTCTTTGAATTATATCTCTAATCAAGTGGTATTGTCGCAATACATGTTTGGATTTATGATGAGACCTTGGTTCCTTAGCTTGCGCTATGGCTCCATTGTTATCATAGTAAAGTGGTACTAGATCAACAATGCTTGGAACCAAACCAAGTTCAGTTATGAACTTCTTAATCCAAACACCCTTCTTCGCTGCCTCACACGCGGAGATGTATTCAACTTCTGTTGTTGGATCTGCAATTGTAGTCTGTTTGGAACTTTTCCAACTGACTACAGCTCCATTTAAGGTAAATACGTAACCGCCCTGTGATCTAATGTCATCCTTATCAGTTTGGAATCCAGCATCTGTATAACCCCTAATTTGGAGTTCAGTCCCTCCATAGACCAAGAAAATATCCTTAGTTCCTCTCAAGTACTTGAGGATATTCTTCACAGCAGTCTAGTGACTCTCACCAGGATTGCTTTGGTATCAGCTAGTGACACTCAGAGCCTACGATACATCTGGTCTTGTGCACAACATGGTGTACATGATAGATCCAATTGTCAAAGCATACAAGATCCTATCCATTCGTGTCCTTTCTTCACAAGTTTTAGGACACATCTCTTTTGAGAGATGTTCACCATGTACCATAGGCAAGTTACCTCTTTTGGAGATATTCATGCTAAACCTCTTTAGCACCTTGTCTATGTAAACGGATTAGGACAATCCAAGCAGCCTTTTCGATCTATCTCTATAGATCTTAATTCCCAGAATATATGCTGCTTCTCCCAAATCCTTCATGGAGAATTGTTTGGAGAGCCAAACCTTGGTCGTCTGAAGCATAGGTACATCATTTCCTATGAGCAATATGTCGCCGACATATAGCACTAGGAACACAACTGCATGTCCGTTTACCTTCTTATAAACACATGGATCATTAGGATTCTTAATGAAACCAAATTCTTTAATTGTTTCATCAAACCTAATGTTCCAACTCCGAGATGCTTGCCTTAGTCCATAAATAGACTTTTGCAGCTTGCATACCTTATTAGAAGTGGCCTTGGATGAAAAACCTTCAGGTTGTGTCATATACACTTCCTTTTGCAAATTCCAGTTAAGGAATGCAGTTTTTACGTCCATCTGTCATATCTCATAATCATGATATGCAACAATAGCAAGCATAATCCTAATGGACTTAACCATGGCAACTGATAACTCGTATAATTATATAGTTTTTAGTTATGTTTTATTATTGTTTTGTGTCAAATACGAGTTATTATTGTTTAGTCTAATTGTGTTTATGATCTTTTATATTTTTATGTAATTTGGTGTTTTTCACAAGTTTTTTTGAGTGATTTCAGATTACTATAATTAAGGGCAAATCCAGTTCAGTTCCAGTTCCGACACCATTTACCATATCAGCTATATCTCGAGTTTCACTGAAGCAATAAGGCTGAAATTTGTAGCCGTGCAAAGCTAAGAGGCATATCTATCTTTTTCATGTTTTACACTTCTTGAAACGGAGTCGTTTTCCCTAGCGAAATCGACCATCAAGTTGGCTGATGTGCAATGACGTCTGTGCTGACCTGTTTTCGTATTTTGCCCATATATTCTTATCCACATCAGCAAATGAGCTGATTCCAACGGCTATGGATCCGTAACTGATAGGGGTATATTTTTCTAGAAGACAATTTTATCAGATCGAGCCTCCAACATTGACAAAATCGACCATCAAGATGGCTGATCAGAATTGTCATACAATATGACGAAAATTGTTAGAAAAATGCACCCACCTATTATACCTACCTTTGAAATTTGTAAAGCTTGTCTCTTGTCATTTAGCCCTCCAAAATGTGTATAAATAGAGGGCCTTGGATGAGTATTGGGATACATTGATACATTGGTAGGATATTAGCCATTGTAATAAAATTCTCTAAGTTTTCTTCTTCTTTCCTTTCTCTAGTTTCCTTTTTCTTTACTTATGTTTCTTACATTCCTTTTCATTTTATTCATATCTAGTATGTGTTGCTAATCATATTGTTGAGGTGATGAGGTGAAGCTTTTGGTAAATGCTAAGGTTAGTCTCTTAAACTTGAGCTAAAATGAATCATCATTTATAAACATTAGTATAGATAATATTTTATTTTGGTTTAAAATCATACTTGCAAAGTAGAGATCTTGATTCGTTATTGACAAGGAAAATGGCACAGTAAATGCTTGGTTTCATAACCTTGATTTGTTGTAGACATATACCTTGGCATAAGGAATGCTTGGACTCTTTTTATGAGTTTTGAGGACACCAAATGAACATAATATCATATGCTATGGACGTTGGACAATTTGGACTGAATTGCTAAACCTTCCGATTGGAACCTCCTTTATGTGTGGATTTCAATTGTGTAATAAAAGAAGATTAATCTTAGCATAACACCAAGAGTGGATTCTCTAACCTCAACATCTTTTCTTATTGTTTTTTATATCTTGTTTAATTGCTTTTATGTTATTTTGTTTATTTTGTTCTCTAATATCTTGTTTACTTTCTTTGTTATTGATTCTCTAATATCTTGTTTATTTTCTTTTTCTTATATATTTATAAACTTATACTTACTAATACGCTTCCCTGTGGTTCGACCTCGGACACCCGAGAATTTATTACTTGAACATAACCTGCACTTGGGTTTACAACTCTTAATTGAGTTACCATCAAGTTTTTGGCGCCGTTGCCGGGGAAGCAATACTAAGTATATAAGTTTATAAGTATATTTATTTTTATTGGCTGGTTATACCGCCTAATTTTGTATATATTTATTTTTATTGGCTGGTTATACCGCCTAATTTATTTTTATTGGCTGGTTATACCACCTAATTTTGTATATATTTATTTTTATTGGCTGGTTATACCGCCTAATTTGTATATTAACTTTGTTTTATGCTTGTTTGGCGACGTGATTTTAGATCTCGTCGTTTAGTTAGATTTTATTGTGAAACTTTTTCAGGTAATCTTTCTAATACAACTCCTACCATGGCTGACAATGAAAGTGTTCATGCTGAAGATGAGAACAGACAAGTACGCACCATGCGTGACTACTTGCAACCAACTCGAAGCTCATCACCCTCTTGTTTTATTTTTCCTCTCAATGCAAACAACTTTCGTTTTAAACCAGGTATGATAGCTTTGCTTCCAAATTTCCATGGGTTAGAATCGGAAAGTGCTTACTCGTTTCTAAAAGACTTCGAAGATGTATGTGTCACCTTTAATGACCAACAATGCACAAATGAAATTGTCAAGCTAAATTTATTTCCTTTTTCTTTAAAAGATAAAGCAAAAATTTGGCTTCATAATTTAAAACCAAGGTCAATTGGCACATGGCAAGAATTACAAACTGAGTTTCTAAAGAAATTTTTCCCAGCACATAAAACTACTGCTTTGAAAAGACAAATTCAAAATTTCAATCAAAATCAAAATGAAGCATTTTTTCAGTGCTGGGAGCGTTTTAAAGATTTGTTAAGTTCTTGTCCACATCATGGTTTTGAAAAATGGCGTCTTATTAGTTTCTTTTATGAAAGTTTAACTCCCGAAACTAAACAATTTGTTGAAACAATGTGTAACGGTGAGTTTCTAGAAAAAGAACCTGAAGAAGCCTTTGACTACCTAGACCATTTGGCAGATAACTCTCAAGCCTGGCACACAGATAATTCCTCTGAAAGTTCCAATAGATCTAATCTTGTTTCTAACAGAGGTAAATATCATTTTAGTCAAGAAGATGAGATAAAAGCTAAAGTAGCTAATTTGGCTAGAAAGATTGAAGCCATGGAACTTAGAGAAGTAAAAGAAGTCAAAACGGTTAAAAATGAAGAAAGTTGTGGAATTTGTGAAATCATGGGACACCCCACTTCTGAATGTCCAAACATTCCCATTCTTAAAGAAGCGTTGCATGATCAAGTAAATTCCATAAACACATTTAAAAAGCCTTTTCCTTCTCCTTACTCTGAAACGTATAACCCTGAATGGAGAAATCATCCCAACTTCAGTTGGCGGAATAATAATCATGTTCAGGTACCACAATCTCAAAAGCCGGGCAACACTTTTTCCTATCAACCTTCACGTGTACAAACCTTGGAAGAGACATTGCAAGCATTCATGAAAACACAAGCAAATGTGAATAACCGGACTTCACAGGACATCAATGAGATCAAAAACACCTTGTCCACATTGACAGCTTCATTACGCACTCAAGAAAAAGGTAAGTTTCCTGCTCAACCTCAGCCTAACCCTTCTACTCAATGTCTTGTTTCTTGCTCCAATGAAACTCAACAGGAAAATGCCAGTTCTATCACAACTCTTCGAAGTGGAAAGGCAATTGACAAAAACATTCCATCAAAAGACCAAGATCCTCCTTCCCCTCCGAAAAGTAATGGTAAGGATGATGGTAAGTCTGAACTTCTTGAAAATTTGGACAAAGAAAAAGGTATGCATCCTGCTCCTTTTCCTCAAAGGTTGCAAACAATAAAGAATTTAAATCAAAATGCAGAAATTTATGAACTTTTCAAACAAGTTAAGATTAACATTCCTTTATTGGATGCAATCCAACAAGTTCCATCTTATGCTAAATTTTTGAAGGACATGTGCACAGTTAAAAGGAAACATAATGTACAAAAGAAAGCATTTCTGACGGAAAGTGTGAGCTCAATCATTCAGCACCTTACTCCACCAAAATTCAAAGATCCTGGATGTCCAACAATCTCATGCATCATTGGAAACACTAGAATAGAACGTGCATTGCTTGATCTTGGTGCTAGTGTTAATCTTTTGCCTTTTTCTGTTTATCAACAGTTAGGTTTAGGTGAACTCAAGGAAACACCTGTTACACTTCAACTAGCTGATCGTTCTGTAAAAATTCCTCGAGGGATAGTTGAAGATGTTTTGGTTCAAATTGATAATTTTTACTTCCCTGTTGATTTTATTGTTTTGGACACACATCCTGTTTCAAATCCAAATGTTCAAATTCCTGTTATATTAGGCCGTCCATTTCTTGCAACTTCTAATGCTCTGATAAATTGCAGGAATGGTATGTTGAACATTTCTTTTGGAAATATGACTTTAGAATTAAACGTGTTCAACATTTGCAAGCAACCTGGTGATAATTCAGAAGTACATGAAGTGGATTTCATTGAAGAACTTGTTCATGAACATCTCACCACTACCACATTCCATGATCCTTTAGAAGCTTATTTAATTGAATGTGAGTTTGATAATGCTTCAGAAATTTCACACACTGATTCTTTGTTAAATTCTTTTCAGGATAAGCATTGTTGGAAACAAAAGTTTGAGGAACTTCCATCACTCACAAATGTCACTGTACCATCAACTATTGAACCACCCAAGCTGGATTTAAAACCATTGCCATCCGAGCTAAAATATTCCTTTTTGGGTGAGAGTGAAACTTTTCCAGTCATAATTTCTTCACATCTTGATGAACTACAAGAAGGTAAGTTGTTACAACTTTTGAAGATGCACAAAAATGCATTAGGATGGACCTTAGCTGACATAAAGGGAATAAGCCCATTAATCTGCACACATAATATTTATTTAGAGGAAAATGCTAAACCCTCTAGACAAATGCAACGAAGGCTTAATCCTAATATGAAAGAAGTAGTGAGAAATGAAGTCATTAAACTTCTAGATAATGGAATCATTTATCCTATCTCTGATAGCAAATGGGTAAGTCCTACTCAAGTCGTACCTAAGAAATCTGGAGTTACTGTAGTTAAAAATGAAAACAATGAATTAATTCCAGCTAGGACTGTTACTGGTTGGCGCATGTGCATTGACTATAGGAAACTTAACTCAGTGACGAGGAAAGATCATTTCCCTTTGCCTTTCATGGATCAAATCTTAGAAAGAGTTGCAGGGCATGAGTTTTATTGTTTTCTAGATGGATATTCTGGGTATAATCAAATTGCCATTGCACTTGAGGACCAAGAGAAAACCACTTTTACATGTCCTTTTGGTACTTTTGCATATCGTAGAATGCCATTTGGATTATGTAACGCCCCTGCCACATTTCAAAGATGCATGCTTAGCATTTTTAGTGACATGATTGAACGTAATCTTGAGATTTTCATGGATGATTTTTCTGTTTCTGGTGATTCATTTGATGATTGCTTAGCCAATTTGAAAAATGTATTGATTAGGTGTGAAGAAAAAAATCTTGTTCTTAATTGGGAAAAATGTCATTTCATGGTCACTAAAGGTATTGTACTAGGTCACATTGTTTCTGCAAAAGGGATTGAGGTAGACAAGTCAAAACTTGAATTGATTGCTAATCTACCCACACCAAAGACAGTAAAGGACATTAGGTCATTCTTGGGACATGCAGGTTTTTATAGAAGATTCATAAAAGATTTTAGCACGATATCTAAACCTCTATGTAATCTTTTAATGAAAGACACTGCATTTGAATGGACTAAAGATTGTGAAGATGCTTTTGAAAAACTCAAAAATATGCTCACTACTGCTCCTATTATGAGATCTCCTGATTGGTCTTCACCATTTGAAATAATGTGTGATGCTAGTGACTATGCTGTTGGTGCTGTGTTAGGACAAAGGAAAGATAATAAACCACATGTAATTTACTATGCAAGTAAAACTTTAAATAGAGCCCAAATGAATTATTCCACTACAGAAAAGGAATTACTTGCAGTTGTTTTTGCATTGGATAAATTCAGATCTTACCTTGTTAGATCATCAATTGTTGTCTTTAGTGATCATGCAGCTTTAAAATATCTTCTCTCTAAGAAGGATGCAAAACCTAGGTTGCTGAGGTGGATCCTTTTGCTGCAAGAATTTGACATCGCCATTCGAGATAAAAAAGGAGTAGAAAATGTGGTGGCTGATCATTTATCAAGACTTGTTTGTGATGAATCTTTTGGAACCTCACCAATAAATGATACTTTTCCTGATGAACAACTTCTAATTGTCTCCACGACACCTTGGTTTGCTGACATTGCTAATTTTCTTGCTACAGGAAAAATTCCTTCTCAATAGAGCACCCAAGATAAAAGGAAGTTTCTGAATGAGGTAAAGAAGTTCTATTGGGATGACCCTTACTTGTTCAAATATTGTCCTGATCAGATTTTTCGAAGATGCATTCCCGACAATGAGGTAAGTAGTGTAATTAAGTTTTGTCATTCCGAGGCATGTGGTGGTCATTTTTCATCAAAGAAAACTGCTGCAAAAATTTTACAGTGTGGATTTTACTGGCCAACTTTATTCAAAGATGCACATAATTTTTGCAAGTCATGTGAAAGTTGTCAAAAATTAGGTTCCATTTCGAAAAGAAACATGATGCCTTTGAACCCAATTCTTGTAATTGAAATTTTTGACTGTTGGGGTATTGATTTCATGGGACCATTTCCACCATCTTTTGGTTTCTTATACATTTTAGTTGCAATAGATTATGTTTCAAAGTGGATAGAGGCAATTCCATGTCGAAATAATGATCACAAAACAGTGATTAAATTTTTAAAAGAAAATATTTTGAGTCGATTTGGAATTCCTCGATCTATCATAAGCGATGGGGGAACACATTTTTGCAACAAGGTTTTTGAAACATTAATGAAGAAATATGCCATTACACACAAAGTTGCAACCCCTTATCACCCGCAGACAAATGGACAGGTAGAATTAGCAAATATGGAGATTAAACAAATTTTGGAAAAGACGGTTAATCCAAATCGCAAAGATTGGTCTCTTAGACTTAACGATGCATTATGGGCCTATCGAACAACTTTTAAAACAGCATTGGGCATGTCTCCTTATAGGCTAGTTTATGGAAAACCTTGTCATTTACCTGTGGAACTTGAGCATAAAGCATATTGGGCCATTAAAATGTTCAACTCAAACCTTGATGACGCTTCTAATTTACGAAAATTACAAATAAATGAACTTGAGGAACTCAGAAATGATGCATATGAGAATTCTAAAATTCATAAAGAAAGAACTAAAGCCTTTCATGACAAGTTAATTTCAAGAAAAACATTTGATGTTGGGCAAAAAGTTCTACTTTATAATTCTAGACTTCACATATTTCCTGGTAAGTTGAGATCAAGATGGACTGGCCCATTTGTGGTTAAGCATGTGTATCATTATGGAGCAGTTGACATTGAGAATCCTCAAAATGGTAACGTATTCAAGGTAAATGGACAAAGACTCAAACTCTTTTTGGAAAATCATGTTACTCAAGAAGAGGTTGTTTTTCTTTCTGATCCTTGTTTTGAAAATAACTAGATGTAAATATAAATTTTTTTTTTTAACCCCGGTTAAATGGCGGATAACGGTACTCCGTGATTATTTAAGTCGGTTCCATCAGCTACCCACAAAACTGATATTGTATATAAATTTCTCTTTCAATTTCTCTTTCAATTTATTTTATTTCATTTTTTTTCAGGATGGATGATATTGTCAAAAAATTGCAGAAACGATTTCCTCCTTTTCCTCGGAATATTTTACTGAAGCTTTACCAAGTTCGATTTGAAAGATTAAGAATGCTTATGCACAAAGGGATTCCTGAAGACATGCGTTGGATAATTGAAGCCAAGGTACGTGAAGATGAATATCTTCCTGTTTTGCATTTACCAGGTACAGGTAGAAGCACTTATGCAAAGAAGCGACGAGCAAAGCGCATGAGTTCAAATTGCCACAAGTGTGCACGATGGACGTGTAACGGTAAATGTCGTTCTATTGGGATTCCGTCCTCTAATCGAGATGATAAAATTGAATTCATTAAGGATGGACTGAGTAAGGAGAATTTGGGTAATATTCAACTTTCTCTTGAGACGCATCCTAGTGGAGACGTACAAAGAGAAATTCTTGATTTATGGTCGCAATTCCAAAGGGAATGGCAACATCTTGGGAATCTGATGATAAAAGACCCTGTTTGCCAGCTTGTAAGAAAACTGGATGGGAAGCATATCCTCGACTCATAGAAGGCGTTTAAGCCGTTTCTGGACGTAAAACCAGAGGAAGATGCCAAATACACTTTCGGCGACATTATTACTTTTGACTTTTACGGTTGATTTTTCTTCTCTTTTTGATTTTCTTCCTGAAATCACGCAAAAATCTTTTGTTAGGTTAACATTTTCTTCTGATTCACTACTCAGTCCTCTATATATTACACCATGTACTCATTCTCTTTCAGGCGCTCGGAAAAAGAAAAAGAGATATGGACGAGCAAGGAGTGGATTGCACTTTGTCTTTGTGACATTATCTAACATTTTGCTTGTTGTGTCTCAGTTATAATAAGTGGTTAGCAACCTCTGCAGGTAATATCTCCTAAATTATACCTTTAAAATTTGACATTGGGGACAATGTCGTATTTTAGTAGGGGGTAAGAGACATATTTTGCTAAAAAAAAATTAAAAAAAAATTGTTGTGTTTTAAGACATTTAGAAGTATTCATTCTGAACAAGGTCTGAGTAAGGGAGACTTGAGACATACCTTGTCAGTTTGATTTAATCTTCTTCAAAAAAAAAAAAACCATGTTTAGACTTAGTGTGTTTTTTTAGTTACTTTCAATACTATAATGAGATATGAATTGCATAAGTCTAAAACAGATTTATTAGTGAGAAGATTTTCATGAGAATTGAGCTTGATATCAACCTTTTTATGAGCCAATGTTAATATGATATGTTGATTGAGAAAGAAGCATGTTTAGACTTAATCTGACTTGTATAATCATCCTTGTGAGTTTTTGAGCCTATAATGATTGATGCATTATACAAATCAATCTAATTTCTTTCTTGAGTGCTCTTATGATTACATGATTCTCTAGAACTTGCTTTAAACCGTTTGATACTATATTGATACATGTGACAACATGAATATGATAGAGGCATTAGGATTATAACCAGAGCCAAACAGCCATCCCTTATTAATGTTCTAAGAGAACATCCCCACTAGTGAGCCAATTTGAGCCTACATTAAATATGCTGTTTTATTGGTAACCACAACTTACACCTAGCCTAAATATACTTATATCCTTACCCTTGTTCTAAAGATGGATTTTTATATTTTGAGACATATTGCAAAAAAAAAAAAAAAAAAAAAACAAGGGATATTTTTAGTTGAAAATTTGGGTTAGAAACAAAATATAAGTGTGGGGGAAGAAAAGAAAAGAAAAAGTCAAGAGAAAAAGAAAGGGATCATTGTCAAATACATTCCCATATTAAAAAAAAAAAATCTTCTCTTGAACTTCTAGAAAAAGATGTTACAAAGTTGGTTAGAATGATGCAAAAGCTCAACATGAATATTTAGCCTATGTTATTATGTGTTTTATAAGAGTTTTGAGAAGTTTTATTTGTATGATCTTATTATGTCTCTAAACTCTATGAACTCTTTGGAACCTTTGTGATATCTTTATCCTTTTGTTCTTTAACCACATTATAACCCTTTGGCCCCCATTACAACCTTGAATAAAGACCTCTTGATTTATGAAGTTGTATGATCTAAATAGTGGAGAATAGGTTGACAAGCAAGCATATGGTAGAATTATTTTCATGAGATTGATTGAGTGTAAACACTTTACCACTACTTTAAAGAGTGAAAATCAAGAGAGTATCCCATGTGAGAAGTTGAGATTAAGTTTGAATATACACTATTTTGATTGAAATATGTTATGTTAATATTGGCTTAACTCAAACTGTTTACATTCAAGCATGATTTTTTGTGAATTTCTTTAAGCTATTGATTAGTTTTTAAGACTTGTCCAATGATTATCTCTAATTTATATTGGAAGGATTAGTTATAATTATTATTTTTAGTTTTTCTTATGTCTTCAATGTTTGTGGGTATCGTCCTAGTAAACCCTCACGAGACTAAACTCGTCCACTAGGGACACCTAGGGGTTTAAAGGCTTGTGTCACATGCTAAGTGCCACCGTGATTTCCTACGAAAATGGATTAGATTAGATTTTCTTATTTTATTTTTATTGAGTCGTTGCTAGGGACTAGCAACAATCTAAGTGTGGGGGTGTGATAACTCGTATAATTATATAGTTTTTAGTTATGTTTTATTATTGTTTTGTGTCAAATACGAGTTATTATTGTTTAGTCTAATTGTGTTTATGATCTTTTATATTTTTATGTAATTTGGTGTTTTTCACAAGTTTTTTTGAGTGATTTCAGATTACTAGAATTAAGGGCAAATCCAGTTCAGTTCCAGTTCCGACACCATTTACCATATCAGCTATATCTCGAGTTTCACTGAAGCAATAAGGCTGAAATTTGTAGCCGTGCAAAGCTAAGAGATATATCTATCTTTTTCATGTTTTACACTTCTTAAAACGGAGTCGTTTTCCCTAGCGAAATCGACCATCAAGTTGGCTGATGTGCAATGACGTCTGTGCTGACCTGTTTTCGTATTTTGCCCATATATTCTTATCCACATCAGCAAATGAGCTGATTCCAATGGCTATGGATCCGTAACTGATAGGGGTATATTTTTCTAGAAGACAATTTTATCAGATCGAGCCTCCAACATTGACAAAATCGACCATCAAGCTGGCTGATCAGAATTGTCATACAATATGACGAAAATTGTTAGAAAAATGCACCCACCTATTATACCTACCTTTGAAATTTGTAAAGCTTGTCTCTTGTCATTTAGCCCTCCAAAATGTGTATAAATAGAGGGTCTTGGATGAGTATTGGGATACATTGATACATTGGTAGGATATTAGCCATTGTAATAAAATTCTCTAAGTTTTCTTCTTCTTTCCTTTCTCTAGTTTCCTTTTTCTTTACTTATGTTTCTTACATTCCTTTTCATTTTATTCATATCTAGTATGTGTTGCTAATCATATTGTTGAGGTGATGAGGTGAAGCTTTTGGTAAATGCTAAGGTTAGTCTCTTAAACTTGAGCTAAAATGAATCATCATTTATAAACATTAGTATAGATAATATTTTATTTTGGTTTAAAATCATACTTGCAAAGTAGAGATCTTGATTCGTTATTGACAAGGAAAATGGCACAGTAAATGCTTGGTTTCATAACCTTGATTTGTTGTAGACATATACCTTGGCATAAGGAATGCTTGGACTCTTTTTATGAGTTTTGAGGACACCAAATGAACATAATATCATATGCTATGGACGTTGGACAATTTGGACTGAATTGCTAAACCTTCCGATTGGAACCTCCTTTATGTGTGGATTTCAATTGTGTAATAAAACAAGATTAATCTTAGCATAACACCAAGAGTGGATTCTCTAACCTCAACATCTTTTCTTATTGTTTTTTATATCTTGTTTAATTGCTTTTATGTTATTTTGTTTATTTTGTTCTCTAATATCTTGTTTACTTTCTTTGTTATTGATTCTCTAATATCTTGTTTATTTTCTTTTTCTTATATATTTATAAACTTATACTTACTAATACGCTTCCCTGTGGTTCGACCTCGGACACCCGAGAATTTATTACTTGAACATAACCTGCACTTGGGTTTACAACTCTTAATTGAGTTTCCATCAGCAACTGGTGAAAAGGTTTCTTCAATATCAATGCCTTCAACTTGATTATAACCTTTTGTAACCAATCTAGCCTTATACGTTTGTATGTTGTCATCCATGTCTGTCTTTATCTTGTAGACCCATTTACACCCTATGGGTTTTATCCCTTGAGGTAGATCAACTAAAGACCAAACTTGGTTAACTTTCATAGCATTTATTTCGGATTTCATGGCTTCAAGCCATTTCTTGGAATTGATGTCAGACATCGCTTCCTTATATGTAGTAGGTTCATTATCAATGGGCAAATCATCTCTTTCCAAAAAAAATCCATATCTTATTGGTGTTTGCCTCTCCCTACTAGACCTTCGGAGTACTTGTGTTTCTTAAGCATCAGCCCGAGCATCTAATGTCTCGACCAATGGCTCAGGTTTTGAGGGAATGTTAGGTTGTGGTTCTTGAACTTCTTCAAGTTTTACTTTACTCTCACTGAATCCTTATAGTAGAAACTCTTTCTCTAGAAAAGTAGTGTGTTTTGACACAAACACCTTTTGATCAGTAGGACTGTAAAAGTAATATCCAACAGTCTCTTTAGGATATCCCACAAACTTATATTTTTCTGATCTAGCTCCCAGCTTATCAGAAGGTACTTGCTTCACATAAGCAATACATCCCCAAATCTTTAGATAAGATAAGTATGGCTTCTTGCCATACCATATCTCATATGGTACCTTATCTACCGATTTGCTTGGAACCCTATTTAGAAGGTAAGCTGCAGTTTCTAAGGCCTATCTCCAAAAGGATATCGGAAGGTCAGCCTTAGACATCATGGATCGAACCATGTCCAACAAGGTTTGATTTCTCCTCTTGGACACTCTGTTATGCTGAGGAGTTCCAGGTGGAGTCCATTGTGAAAAAATTCCATTTTCTGTCAAATGATCCAAGAAATCATGGGTTAAATATTCTTCTCCTCGATCTGATCTAAGAGCCAGAATATTTTTCCCAGTCTATTTCTCTACTTCAGCTCTGAACTCTTTGAACTTTTCAAAAGCTTCAGACTTGTATCTTATCAGATACACATAACCAAATCTTGAATGATCATCAATAAAGGTTATGAAGTATGAGTAATTACCTCTAGCAGTTGTATTTAGTGGCCTACATACATCTTAATGTATTAAGCCCAATAAAACACCAACTCTTTCACCCTTTCCTGTAAAAAGAGTCTTGGTCATCTTACCAAGGAGACAACATTCACATGTCCCATATGATTCATAATCAAAGGGTTCCAAATAACTATGTTTATGCAATTTGGAAATCCTTGTCTCATTGATATGACCAAGTCTACAGTGCCAGATGTAGATCTTACTTGAATCATCCTTTCTTGCTTTCTTGACATTTATATTGAACATAGGCATCTCTGGATCCAAAACATATAATCCATTATTTGAAAGATAAAAAAGCAAGAGGAGTAAAGATAATTTTAAAAAATAATAACTCTCATCATTATACGACACCTAATATAAAACTGAGAGTTATTTGATATGGTCAATTAGATCCTACAATTTCGGACATAACATAATTATACGATACGAACATAACATGGAAAAAATAATTAAAATACGACACGGCACGAAAAATAAAATGAACACGACACAAATACACGAACATGTTAAAATCTACATAAAACGAATTATTAATGTGTCAAGATTTATATAAATATATATTAGCTTGAATATGATCATGACAGAAAAAATAAAACGAACATGACGACACGTAATGCAAAATTAGAAATTATTTGAATAGTGTCAATTAGACTTGACAATTTCGAACACAATATAATTATAAGACACCAACAGAACATGAAAAAAATAATTAAAACACGACACAGAAAATGAACACGACGTGTCAAAATCTACATAAATCCAATTATTAACATGTAAAAAATTATATAAACTTATAATACTTTAAACACACGATAAAATAACACAAACATGTTACAAACATATATTTTTTCTCTAAATTGAATCATTATGACAAATTATGCAAAATATGGGATGAATTGAGACACGACACGAACACACAAATTTTTTTCTAAATTGAATTACCATGACAAACTCTGCAAAATATTTGGATGAATTGAAAACAGCATGAATACAACATGAAAAAAATAATTAAAATACGACACGAAACAAAAAATAACATGAACACAAAACAAATACACGAATGTCTTAAAATCTACATAAAACAAATTATTAACATGTAAAAATTTATATAAATTTATAATACTTTGGATAAACGAAAAAATAACATGAACATGAACACGACACGAAAAATAATATGAACACAACACGAATGTTTCAAAATCTACATTAAACGAATTATTAACTTGTAAAAATTATATAAATTTATAATACTTTGAACATACAAAGAATAACATGAACATGAATACTTTGAACACACGAAAAAAAATAACACGAATACGATATGAAAAATAACATAAATACGACACAAAATATTTGAAACCGAAAAGATCTGAATCCAAGAAGGTACGAACCCGAAAAGACCCAAACCCGATATGATCCGAACCCGAAATAATCCCGTGATCCAAAATAATTTAAAATGTGATCTAATTAATCCCAAAATCATGTGACAAAAGTCTAAATCAACTTTACTTTTTAATTGAATACCACAATTAACCCTCGGCCTAAACTATAGCTGATGACATGTATTATGTGGTAAAAAGAGTGTGATACCATAATTAATCCCAAAATCATAACTAATAACATGTATTATGTGGCAAAATGTGTGTGTTTCAAAAGCCCAAATTCTCAATCCTCATGCATTTAGGATTGCTTTTAATTTAGGTTATATATATATATATATACTAATCTTTCTTCATTTTTATTTTATATTTTACCCTTTAAATCAAAAACATTATTATTTTTTTGTTAATATACTTTTTAATATTGTCCCAAACTGTAGTACTCCACATAAAGTGGCTGTAGAATATTTATGAACCATAAATTTCTTTACTCAGATATAATTTGAGAATAGTTTTGTTAAAATAATTAATTAACCTCTTGTTAAAGCTCATGTTCATTCTAACAGTTACTTTTCTCATGAATCAATGAATGAAAAAAGATAACAATGTATACAAAAAACTATACAAATCATTAAAAGGAATAAACAAATTTATTAAAGTTAGCCAATTTTTAATACTACTACTTTTAAGTTTTAATAAAGTAATTATTGATTAATATTTTTTATGAAAATAATTTATTAATAATATGTAAATCTGACAATCTGTGCATATGTGTCGTGACTCGTATTTTTTTCTCTGTCAATCATGTAATTATAAATCCAATAAAAATTATTAAACGTGTCAAAATCCTAAACATGAAAACGATACGCGTACTAAATATATCGTGTTTAAATGTATTGTATCGTATTTATAACACTATCTTCCTATTTATTAAACGTGTTTCTGCATCGTTCCAAAATTACTGAAGTGTTGTTTGATAAAATTGAAAAATTAAGTACTGAATTTATAAGCACTGAATATGTATTATAAAAACTGTTGGTATATTACTGAAATTAAGTACTGAATATAATTACGTTGTTTGATCACTGTAAATTTTAAATTTTGAAAATTATTCATTTCACAATTTTAATGTTATTAACGTAATATTTTATACTATTTTAGATAGTTCTGGATAAAAATTAAAGGAATAATTTAAATATATCATCTTTTGTAACAAAAAAGAAAATAAATAATTTAATTCAAATATAAATTTTTTAAAAATAAAATTGACTTAAAATTTTTTATATTAAGCAATAAGTTGCTCTCTACCTACTTATCTATTTAATATGGGTTATCAAACAAATTAAAAAAAAAATTCAATGTATTAAATTTTTTTAATATTTTATCAAACACACTCTAAGACTAACAATACGTTTATATGTATACACTAATAAATAAAATAGAAGCATTGGGCCAAATCTTTAAAATTGACTTTAGAGAGTTTGGGCCAAATGTTTAAAATTTTCAGCCTGTGAGAGCATCAAGAAAATTGCTATCCTAAAGAACCCAAAAACAAAAACAAAGTGCAGCTTGCAAACCTCATTAACTGCTGAAATTTTTACCTTAATTACTGATGCTGAATACAAAAATGTACGTGCCAATGCAGAAATGGTTTTTTTTTTTTTTTTTTACACTTCTCTTATGATTTACAAATACACTACTGTAAAAAACTGGAATATGGTACAAAGAAATATTACATTTGTTTAATCAGAATTAAAGAGTTTTATTCATTGATTCATAGTTACATACAACAAAATCTTCAAATACAATGAAAGAATTTGTATCTTGTAATAAATGTATACAAATTCAAATATTATAGATTTGATAGGAATAAAATAAAACATACAGGAACTTTTTAACTTGTTCCTTTCCTAATATCTTAGCATTACAAAGATGGATATTTTTAACCCTCAAGTATAAAACCAAAAAGTCTAGCGTCTTTGGAAATTAAACACCTTTATGGACACAGTAAAGATTGCTCCAAACAGTACGGTGAAACCAAGAATTACAGCTGCAACTACTCCTAGAAAATCATGTCTGAAGTCAAAGTAATTTCTCAAGTATTGTTCAACTGTCTCGTTGTCGCCATCCTCGAGAAAATCCTGTATATCTCCAAATTGTGAAACAACTAATCCATACAGGGTCCAAGATACTGGACAAATCCAGTAGTACCATCTCCACCATATAGGAATACTCTGTAATTTAAAGAGTTGGAAAGAGTGGGAAGAAAGTTAGTCATCAGGAAAATGTGTGTATAGGTATATACTAAGAACTTGAAAAAGAAAAATTATGTGAAAACAGCACTTACAGGTCGTGGGATGATGAATCCTGAAAAGACATTCCATATTCCATAGAATGCTGAGGAAACTATGGATGCAATGTGGTAGTTTGGTGTGACAGCCACAGCCATCATGCCATAGAAGGTGAAGTAGAGTAAGGTGAAGTACATAAAGAAGAGATACCAGAAGAACTTAGCAGCAGTCCATTCAAACCCGATCATCGCATAGACTATAATGCCATACACAGCAGATTGAACAAAAATATAAGGTATCTCGATTAAGACCTGCAGTTGCAAAATGTGAAGTCAATTATAGTGTACTAAAACTTTGTACAACTTTCTTTAAAGATTGAACTCTTCAAATTGAGAAAAAAAAACTTGCCTGGGCAATGGCATATGGCATGGCAGAATACATTCCAGCAGCTCTTTCTCTATAAAAGACTGTCCTTTCAACGGCCACAACAGGCTGTACCGATGCTGAGTTTTGGATACCAAGGAAAAGAACAGCAGCATACATTGAACCCATGGCATTTGCCAGATCTTGCCTCTTTTTCCTGTAATTTCACAATGTGACAATTAGATATATGAAGCTGATAAAAACCAACATTGAAGCTTTAGCTTTTGTACTTGTAGCTTACGTTTTAGTGCCAAGGTCCCAGAACAGTGTCCCAAACATCAATGCTATGATGGTTGTGAAAAGAAATCTCACAGCAGTATATGGTGGGTTGCGCCAATATGACCAGTGCTGCTTCCATAAGCAAGCTGTACACTGAGTCAAGAATGACTGAGAGAACTGAGATGGAAAATAGAGTTCCTTTGAACCAGGAGCAGGTTTGCTTAAATCTTCAATAAGAGCTTTGTTTCTCCTGAACAAATGACATTCATCAGTAGCGAATTCAAGGTAGCTAAGATAGCTAGGCCATATATAGATCTTATGCTGAATTAAAGTAATTAGTTGAATCAGTTTACACTTTTTGTTGCAATGTTTTGTCTCAGTAGCTTATTACCTGTACAGCTCTGATTTTTTGTAGATATCAGCAAAATCAACACCTAAAGCTAATTCCTGTGCGGTTGTGGTAACTTCCAACATCCAAGTTGCTGGATTGTAGCCATCTTTGATTTTGCTAACTCCTTGAATTCCCTGGAGGAGATGAACATTTGTAGTATTAGATATATTTCATATGAACTGAGAAATGAATAAGTTAATTAACTTTGTAATTTGTGGTCTTTCATTTCATCTCACCTCAAAATACTTGATAAGATGTTTAGACTGGTGTCCTAATGGCCCAACATATATCTCTTGTCCTCCCCGCTTCATAAGGAATAGCTGCAAAGGCATGTTTATTCAGTTATACAATTACATAAAGAACCACAACTATTTTTCAAATTAATTTTTAAGTTTCTCACCTCATCAAATGCTTCAAATATGTCAATACTTGGCTGATGGATGGTACACACAACTGTTCTTCCAGTGTCAACTGTGTTCCTAACTGTTCTCATAACAATTGCAGCAGCTCTTGCATCAAGCCCTGAAGTTGGCTCATCCATGAAAATGATAGAGGGGTTTGCCACAAGCTCAACTGCTATAGTAAGCCTCTTTCGCTGCTCAGTTGATAAACCATTTACACCAGGTAAACCAACTAGTGCTTGCCTTAATGGATTCAGTTCCACAAGATCCATGACTTCATCGATGAACATCTGATAACATATGTTGAAATAAAATCATCAATTTAATCCAAGCCAAAGTGATCATTAGGAAAATGTGTTATTTTGTTGGACTCTGTTGTCAGGATTTCAATTAGATAAATTGGCCTATATACTCCACAGTCAACCCTATAAACAAGTTTATTTGAAACAAGACAAAAAATGGTAAAAAAAACTCCTTTTCTGTTTCAACTCACTTAATTTGTGTTGACTTTCTTGAATTCATCCTACTCAGTAGGACATGGTGGGGTAAATGAAAAAAAGCTTTATCAAACTCAACTTCTCAACTTGAACAAGCCCTATGGAGTTTAAGATCGAATTGTCTATTGGCTTAGTAAAAACCTCTAACATGTACCAAAGTAGAATAAGAACTTGAAAAAGCTTAGGGTTTTATGAATTCCAACCTTTCTGGTTTCAGCATCGACTTCGGCCGGTAATCGAAGCCAAGCAGAATAGAGCAAAGATTCATACACAGTGACATGAGGAGAGTGAATGTCATTTTGCTCACAGTATCCAGATACTCGAGCAAATGTTTCTTGCTTCTTCGGGAAACCAGAAACAGTGATGTTCCCATCGATATAACCACCAGTTTTTCTACCAGCAAGCACATCCATCAGAGTGGTTTTGCCAGCACCACTAACACCCATTAGAGCTGTGAGAACGCCTGGTCTGAAAGCACCACTAACACCCTTCAATAGCACCAATCTATCTTCAGTGACACCTTGTTCTTTTATTTCCTGCGAAGTTTCAACTCAATCAAATAAACTCTTTTATATCTGGATTCTGGACCACATTAAACTGAAACAAGATGCAACCCAACCATTGAACATATATGGTATTTATACATGGAATCTTATGTTACCTGTGGCATATCAACAGAATAGATAATGTCATCAAATGTGATGGAGTGTGGCTCAAATGGAAGAACCATTCCCTTTTTCTTGTTCCCAACAGTTGCCTCAGTCATAGACGAGGATGAGATGCTTCTTTGAGTGTCATCTTGAATCTCTGCATGTCAATTATATTTAGTCTTGTACACAATGGCTTGCACACAAACACACCGACGCAAAAATAAATGAGCTCTAATACCTGATCTAGTTACACGACTTGAGCTACTTTCATAGTTTGATAACTGAATCCTTCCGCCAACTCCAACTCCATTGGCTTGCTCGTTGCTTTCAGGTTCTTCTGATATTACAGCCTGAGGCTTCTCAAATGCTGCATATTTATTTGCAAAAGGGTAAAAGATTAGCTCTCCCTTCCAAAGAAGCATAAGTTTAAGTAGGTAAAGCTATACTCACGGTTTAGATAGGTAAGAGCCAGAGTATAACAAAAGTTGAACAATAATGTGAATCCAATCAATCCCCCTACTCCGATCCAATACCAATGTGGATCTTGGAAGAAACCCCTAGACTTCAAAACTTCAATTCCCAGTGATTCTGTTGAGTTCGGAAGAACCTTCAATATGAAAGAAAATATAAAATATCAGCAGATTGTTAAGAGATAAAAGAAGAAACATAGACATTGCAAATTCAAAGCATTACTCGTTTCCACTGGTTCCCAAGGAACTCATTAACCATCAATGCATTTTGCCCATACATCATAGGCGAAATCCAGTAACCCCATATCCACCACTTCTTTATGTCCTCTGTGACATTAGACAATGAAAATTGATTAGAACTTTTTAAAGTTTAATTTTCATTAAAAGTTTGATTTTCTGTGCTGTTTCTAAGACTTATAATACCTCGTGACAGGACAAAGCCACCCAATGCAAAAAGTATGAGCAAAGCAAATGACCCAAAAGTGTTAGCAACAATCATGTTTCTACCAGTTGCTGCAATAAACCGAAACAATCCCGAAGCCATTTGGGTTACGAGAACAAGGATGAGGTACTGCCTAAACAACCTGTGCCAGAAAAATTACTTTCACATCAATTTGGATCAGAGCTAATAAGCAAGCAACTATATATAGTACAAGTCAAGTTCCCTACAGAAATTTTTATTGTCATTTCTTTTCTTTTTTTTTTTTTACCTTTCAACATTCGGATCAAATCCAATGACATAATACGTAAGAAATACCCATATGGAAACTTCTGCAAATGTGATAGGGATCTTGAGTATCCATGTTGGTAGAGCATATGCCCATGAAGGAAAGAATAGGAGGTCTCTCTGCTTGTAAAAGACAGGAAGCTTAGCAATGGTCATAGAAATCTCAGCCATCCCATTAAACATGATTGTAATCAAACCAAAAAACAATGCCCCCATATAGATTCCTCCCCCTTCAACTGAATCGCGCTTCATCTCAGTCCTCAGAAAGAGTGTCATAGTAATTAAGGCCATCATTGTGAGCTAGTAGCACAGAAAAAAAAAAAAAGTTAAGTCAGTTTAAACCTTGATAATTGTGGTACAAGAATTGATTATCATTAATACGCACTTGCATAAACTTGAAGATGTAAACGAATGAGTTTCTCTTCATCAACAGATATTCCCTTGAGATGCAAGCTTTCAGCAACTCCTTCTTTCCAACACCATACTTTCTTGTTGTCAAAGCAGCTGGATGGCTCTTTGTTTTTTCATATGGAGCACCAAGTTCATCTCCCAGTTTCATTCCCACATGGAATGATTGGAATGCCTCAGCGAATTCATTGGTCGTGACAAACCTGTAAGGTTGATCTCTACTTATCCAATACTGCATTTGATCTTTCCTTGATGTAACCTGCAATGACAAAAGTTGAGTTAAATGTGATAAAAGAGCAATTTTATCCCAATGAAAAAAGGATCAAAACCGCTGTCAAGACTTACTTCTTGCAAGAAGTCAGCTATGCCTTTTCTCTCTGGACACCTGAAGCCCATAGATTCAAAAAAGCTCAACACGTGTTCACGAGGACCCTGATATACTATCCGTCCATCAGAAAGGAGAATAATGTCATCAAAAAGATCATAAGTCTCTGGGGCTGGCTGGAGAAGAGAGATGACTGCAGTTCCATTAAGGATGTGAACAGTTTGCTTAAGGGAGTTCACAATTTGGAAAGTTGTAGAGCTGTCCAGACCAGTAGATATCTCATCCATAAACAGTGCCTTTGCTGGTCCAACCAGCATTTCACCTAATTGCATTGACATATATTAGATTTCATGATAAGAAATTTAAGGTAATCTGGAAATGGAATTAATGGTTTAATTGATATCATGAATTACCTGTTGTGACACGCTTCCTCTGTCCTCCAGAGATACCCCTTAACATTTCATCTCCTACCATAGTGTCTGCACATACTTCCAGTCCTAAAACCTGCAAAATTTATGGAAAAAGGTATTCAATAAGTAATGAATTTTTTTATCATAGTACTTCTTGAATATCTTTCAATATACTTGAGCTTTCTGTAACATTACCTTTAGAATATAATCTGTGATTACATTTGCTTCCTGACCTTCTGTTGCAACTGCCTGAAATATTAAAAAAAAAAAAAGACAAAATCATGATGAATACAAGATTATCTACAATGGAGATTCCTGTCATATAAAATTAATCTTAATTTGAATTCCATATATGATTAACAATCGATTTTATTTCCTATTGTCATGAATGAAAATACCAATCCATAGTTAATGGATTGGCTTGAGTGCATAGAACATGATTTCAAGCTACATATGCAACTAATTTAACAGGAAGCCTGAGCCAGAACCCAAACACGACATCCATTCTGCCAGTGAGGAATAAAAGATATCCATATTTTTCATTACAATGACTTCTAAGTTCTTACCTTCATGAAAACATCAATATCAGGATCAGGTTTAATGTTTGCTTGTTTCTCTCTTCTCGACAACTCTGCTAACATCTCTGTAAACGCCCAAAACAACAAAATTTCATGCTTTGAAGAATCAAAAAACATGTAGATTGTTCCAAAAGAAATAGTATGTAGCACCAAAAAAATCAAAAGAAAAAAAATCAATCAAACTAACCATAACGGTCTCCAACCCCTTGGAATCTAGCAGAAAATGCCAAAGTCTCCCTCACAGTCATTTCTCCAATGTGAAGATCATGTTGACTGATATAGGCGGCTGTTCTCTGGGGCACAAACTCATCCATGCCATGCCCATTGTAAGTCACCGTCCCCGAACACTGCAAGAGAATTTCACTTTCAAATTAGAAATAAAAAAAAAAAAGACAGAGAACTTAATGCAAAAACAAGAAGCCTAGAAAGGAAAACGATTGAAAGAAAAGTAAATTTAATTTCTAGAGCACCTTGAGAGCAGGATCAAGCTTCCCAGCTAAAGCCAACAAGAGAGTGGTCTTCCCAGAACTTGGGGGACCCAAAAGCAATGTCATCCTGTAATTAATAAATACAAGAGAACAAAAATAATTGGTTAATTCCTCCAAAACTTTTAATTTGAAAGTAAAAATCAAAATTCAGGTATTGATGAGAACTGGGATCGCCATTTTACCTGCCCGGCTTAATGATGCCACTGACATCATTGAGGATGGTCAGCTTTTTCTTTCTACTAGAAAGAATACCCATATCTGTCAAGACGCCCTGTAATCACAATACAAAGTGAAACATGAGAAAGAATCCCAAAAAAAACAAAACTGTAAAATGAGAAAGAAAAGAATATTTTCCAGGTTGCTACCTCAAATATACTAGTAGTGAAATTAAGAACTGAAGGCAAAGCACTGGTTCCTACAAAAGCTTCAGCTTGGATATTTAGATGTTCGAACCGGACTTCAATTGTGGGAAGATCGATGCCAACCCTGAAAAGAAAAAAACCCAATGCAAATGATTATTTATACAGGAGAACAGGACCTCTAAGTCTTTCCCACCAAAAATATTTCTTCCCATTTCTGTTTTCCTAGTAACCAAACATTAAAAAAATATACAAAAATTCATACCTATCTACACGGTTCTTGAGCTTCAACAAGAACTTCTCATTATCTTCCTCTGCTACTTTGACCAACCTCTCAAGCAAAGTCCTCCTTTCTTGCCATCCAAGGTCATTAACATCGATTTCATCGGCACCACCTTGAGAGGTAGTCAATATACCTTTCCTGAGACGAGCAACAGTTGGTAGTTTCTCAAGTGCAGCCCACTTTAAAGCTTCTTCATCATCCTCATCTCGAGAAGACCTTGAAAACACTTCCAGACCATTGTTTCTCCATACCGAAGAACTACCTGATCTTAAACTCCTCCGTAAACTATTACTCGCTCTATAAATATCACCACCCTCCATTAGCAAAAATGCCAACACCCACCAAAACAATATCAAAACTTTCACGTTTCAGAGCTCAAATCAAAGATTCAAATGAAAAAAAAAAAAATGGGGTTTTCCTGTTCAAAACCAAGAAACTCAAGAATTTAAATTGAAGAAAAGAAGAAGTTTGGTATTCTTTTGTGATCAGGTACTGGACAAGAAATGTCGAGTTTTGAAAGTGAAAGAACAAAAAAATATACAGTATGAAGTTCAGGAAGAGCCTGATGCAAGAATATTAAGAGTTGCCATATATATAAGTTTGTTAATTGTTAGCAATTATGCAGGCGGCCTTCTGGGTGGGTGCTACGGTAAGAACTTTTACCGTGGGAACTCGGTCAGAACCCCTAGAATAATGAGTCAAAATTAACTTTTAAAAGAATTAAAAAAAAAAATTTAATGATGAAAAATATTATTGGTTACTATCATAACAAAAACTTTATTAAAATAAAATGAAATATTAAAAATTAATTAAATAAAATATTATCATTATATTTATTTATGAATCAAGCTACTTAGTTTGGTCAATTCAAGAATAAATTTGTTAAGATCGACATAATATTATTTTAATAAAAAATATTTTTTTTATTTTAACAAACTTAACACCTATAGGTATAATAATCGACGTATTCGTATCGTATTCATGTTATTTTTCGTATCATAATCGTGTTTATGCTATTATATATTTATATATTTTTGACATGTTAATAATTCTGTTATATAGATTTTCACATGTTCGTGCATACGTATCATGTTCGTGTAATTGTTTTGTGTCATGTCATATTTTACATCATATTTTAGTTATTTTTCTAGTGTCGTATTCAATATTGTCAATATGTTGATTTTAGTAGATAAGTTTTTTTAAATTTTAACCCATTTTATTTTAATGGTAAAACTATAAAAAATTATATATTTTTGGTCAAGCAAAGTTCATGTCAAACCTAGGTATGGTATCAATATTTTACATGCATACTCGAGCTTGAGCTGATCAAAAATTTAGGTTCAAAATTTTGTCCAGCGAATCAAATACTATTAAATGTTACAATCTACACCTATCCACGAGCTATGCTATTCGCCTAAGCCCGAAAACTCGTCGAATATTTGAGTCGATTTCGACAAAAATATTAAGCTCAAAAAATGGACTTGGACAAAAAAATAAATCCAATTTAAAAAACGGGTTAGACTTTGGCTCCAACATTCAAGGTCTGAGCTCGGCCTGGTCTGACCTAGTTTTCAACTATATAAAATATATTATATAATTTATATTATATAAAGAATATATATTTATAATATTATAGTGTAAACATAAAAAATATGATTTATAGAAAAAGTATATTTTAAAATATTAATATTCAACTAGTTTATATTTTAAATAATATTTTTGCAATATTAAAAATATTTAATATTAATATACATATATTTTTTACTATTTTAAATGGTATTATTATTAAAAATTTTAATATTATTATAAATATTATATTAATATTTGAGTACTAAATCTCATTATTAATAATAGATCTACTTTTTAAGATGCTCTTAATATTATTTAAATCATTTTTAAAATACCAATTTTATTTCCTCGTAATAATTTTTTTTTAACAGAATATATAATTAGTAAATAAATTTTAATTATTAACCATTTTTTATAATTTTCTTATATTTTTACTTGACAAAAACGTGTGAAATAATTGTGTGGTTGTGATTAAGAGGTTCTCATTGTAAAAGTTCTCATGTAGTAGACACCGACTTTCTATTTTTTATTTTTATTTTTTTTTGTTTATTTTCCGTCAAAGTTTAAAAAGTTTCTAAGGTGTTTCGTACTTTCGTAGGGATTGAATTATTTGGATTTAAATACCCGCGTAATCACTGTAACGTAATAAAAAAATAAATTAGTTTTTTTATTGTAAAAATAAATAATTTAATCATTGTATAATTAAAATAGGTGTAAATAAGTAAAATTGATAACGATTTTAATAAAAAATTGTTAAAATGCACTCGTAAAATTTAACAGATTTAGATATATTTTAAGTTATATTTTATTCTAAGTCATTAATTTTGTTAGATTTTACGAATTTACATTAATATTTTAACGGTTTTTTATTAATATTGTTATTAATTTTATTTATTTACACCTATTTCAATTATACAATAATTAAATTACTCATTTTTATAATACAAAAATTAAATTATTCTTTCCACTATAATACACAAATTATTTGGATACTTAAATCGAATTATTTGTATTAATAAAATAGAAAAGAAAAAAAAAAGATTCTGAGCTTTTTTTAAGTCTTTATATTTTGTGCGGACAAAATCTATTATATTTCCATGATTTCAATTCAAGCCACCTCTTTTGAAATTGAATAGTAATTTATTTTCAGTTCTTTCTTTTTCTTTACTGTATGAAAATAAATTTTGCAAGATTCTTGATTTCCACTATTGTCTTCTTTATCAAAAAACTGCTAACTAAATTGTGTCCATTATAATTTTTTTTTTTTTTTACAAAAAATCATAATCTCGGATAGGCCTGCCGGTAAATTTTTTAATTCTCTTACTTAGATTCCGGTTCTAAACGGGTTTAGATTGTCCGTTAGTTTGATTTATTATTTAAATATTATTAAAAAATTTAAAATATATATTTTTATATTTTATAATTATATTTAAATAATAAATAATTTTTTATTAAATATTCTGTCCAGATCCAATCCAATACAAGTCGAGCCTATCGGGTCAGACAGGTTCTCCATTCTTGAGCAGGTCTAGTCTCGAATAAGAAAAGGGATTGTAACTGCAAAATTTTAAATTTCAAATCTGCTGGATATTATTTTTTAAAAATAATTGTATGAATTAACTAGATTAAATTTCGAATTCATATCATTCTAACTTTATTGTGGTGTCTTATTCCTTAACAACTATTTGGAGTTAAAAACTTGGATCAATTTGTTTTTCTCTTTTTCTTTTTTTCACGTGTTAATTAGACGAATCCAATTCAAATTCTTTTTAGTCGTTTTTTTTATTGGTTAATGAATGGAAAACTTTGCTAAAAAAAGTAATTGACAAATTAATTCGGTCAAAATTTGATATATATATATATATATTTTGGATAAGTGAATAGATTGATATATTTTCTTATGTTTAGAGGAGCCCAAAATTTTCAGATTCTTTTATATCTTTATTTATATGTAAAAATTAGTGGCAATTTTTTATTAAATTTACTTTAATAGTGAAAATCATGAAAAATCCAACATCATATCAATTAGAATATCAGATAATATATGTTTGTCTGGGAATGTTTAAATATGTGTCACGAAAAGCCAATTAAGTGTGCAAAAAAGTTCCATTTTTTTGTAATGGTTGATGACCTATGGCATACATTAATTAAAAGAATGATGCTAAATTGAAGGCAAAATAACTGTAAGGAATTAAACTTAAATTAAAAGCATGGATAAAAAAGATCAAATCTATACACGTATTCATGAAAATTGATGTTGAAATTTGATTTCAGGTCTCGTTTTCTACTCATATGTAAGAGAAGAAATTTTTATTTTTTATTTTTGACGTTTTTGACATGAAAACGTAAGAGAAAACTTTATTTTTTCAAACCCATAGAAAATTACTTCAGATCAGACATGCATGCCTTCATCATCTAGCCCTTTTTTTTCTTTCGATTTTTCCGAGTTTCTTGCTTATTGGTAAGTACATCACATCAAAAAGTTTCAAAAATTCTTTGCCAAATTGTGACAGTGAATTATATAATATAGTATAATATAGAGTGAAAACTGACTGTATAGAGAATTGAATATTAAGCAAGGAAATTGTTTAAAATTTTATCTATAATTATTATATATAAAAGTACATATGTTCAAAAAAATTTGATTTGATACAAATAATCATTGTTATTCATTATATTTTATATTATTATTAAAAATATATTTTATTATTAATAAAATTTATCCAATTTATAAATAAGAATTTTAATTTCCTTAAAAATATTTCATTAAATATATTTATTTGATGATAAATAAAAAGAATTAAAGTTTACATTAAATTTTTTATTTTCAGAATTTTAGTTTTACATTAATCTTAAAATATAAATAAATTTATTTGATAAAAAAAATAAAAATTTACATTAACTTTTTTATTTTCATAAATATTAATTTTATGTTAACGTTAAAAATAATAATTTTATATAATTTAAACATAAAACAAACTTTATACGTTAATATATTTATTAATTTTAATTATTTATAAAATATATAATTATATATTTAAAAATAAATAAAATAATAAATATTTTCTTATAACATACGTATCAACAAATACTAATAAAAGTAAAAAAAAATCCTAAATAATAAACTATAAGAATTTTCCAAAGAAACATCACCAATGATCTCATCTTACAACTACAAGTAAGAACTCTTGAAGATCAAAGAATCAATGGGTTTGACTTGTTGTCATGTGTAATAAAGATTAAAGATAGTGTTGAAAGCGCCCATGTTGACTTATCTCTTTGCCTTCTAGAAAAGGAAACCAAATGGAACAAGGCACCACCGGTGAACGGTTGTTTGCCTGGTTGGTTTTATTAGTCATTCAAAACCTTTGTTTCTAGAAACCCATACAACTGTACCGTAAATTAGGCGGCATCTTTACTCTTTCCTTTAGCAATTTCCTCATAATTATTATTTTTTTTCTTTTTTATATGAGAAAATGAGATTTCAATCTAATATTTTTAACAAAAATACATGTATTTATTACGAAGCAAAATACTCACACATAGTGTGTAGTAAACATCTGTGATTTGCATAAACCAAAAAAAATTTGTGATTTGCGGTTAGAGATGTTCATGAATCGGACCTAAATATGGTATCAACATTATATATATTTATCCAAATCCGGTTTGACTCAAAATATAGATCTCAAATTCTGTCCAAATTCGCCCATATTTGTAAATGGATAGTCCAAACCCGTTTAGATATGTTCATATTTTTTTTTCTAAAAAAAATTAAATAAGTATGTTGTTTTTTATTTAATTTTTAGTAATTTTATCTTTTTTCCTTTTATTAAATTCTAAAACAAGAATAATGTAACATATTTTTAAATGTTTACACTATAATATTATATTTATTTATTTTTTATATGATATAAATTATATAATATATATAAATAAATAAATATATATTATATTATATTATATATAAAAAAATAGTCGGGTCGGGGCCGAGCTAGGGCCTTAATTGTTGGAGTTAAGGCACGGTCCATTTTCTAAATGGGTCTCATTTTTTTATCCAAACTCATATTTCGAACTTAATATTTTTATCCAAACCCTCTCAACTATCGGGCGGACCTTCAAGCTTGGACAGGTAGCCCAGTTCTTGAACAGTATATTTGTGATCAAAATTTAAATTTTCAATTTTTCTTTTTGTATTGAACCACATGATAAATGCAAAATAATTTCTTCACATGCAACTAATGTCCTCTTAAAATAAAAATAAAAAGTGAACAATTGGATGCAATAATTAAAATTACACCACGGATGGGTAATTTTTTGTTATTATAATTCACCTCCTTTCAACTTAATTACACGCTTTTAATAAATGAATAAAAAATCAGATAAAATGTTAAATCGGTATAACCTTTAATTAATTATTGGTTTAATTAATTAGTTCAATCACTTCAATTAGAAAAAAAATTAAATATATAATTTTAATATTAAATATAATATGAGAAGATCAAAATCATGTGATAATTGATCGGTGCCAAGCTCTTTTTGTCTACATATGAATATCAAAACCATGTGATAATTGATATATCTTCACCACTTTTTGGTAAAGAAAAAAGAAGAAATAGGATAGGGCACATGATTTTGTAGATAGAAATTTGGTCCAAATATCACGGAAGAAAAACATTGAAGCATGCGTGGTAGAAGCAGAAGTTATGTCCTTTACCAATACAAGTTTGGCTAATTCAATAATATCAGTCTAGTCAGCTTCCTAAATTTCATGCTTCTTCGCTTCTTCCCGACACTGCCAAAAACACCGCTGCTACGGCTGCGGTCCGCAGCCCCCAAGTGACTAATTTCTAGGAGAGGTTGGTTAGGCAGGAACTCCTTAGGACTCTCAATGCTTTACTTAATTTCTCTTTTTCTTTGTCTTTCAAGAAAATTATTTTATTTTCATTTTTTAATTAACTATTTTTCTTTGTTTTTAAAATTAATCGGCCAATTGAGTATTAATTCAGATGGCATGCATGTTGGACGAATAGGTTTCTTTTACCTCTTTTTGGTATCCTTTTTGTGTCACTTCAATATTTTTTTTATATGTGTCCAAATAAAAAATACTAATATTTAACTGTTTATAAATAAGAGATAATTTTGGACATATGTCAAAAAAATATTGGAGGGACACAAAAAAGCCCTAAAAAGGGGCATATTAGATAAATTCTTAAAAGTTATGGGTTCGAGATAATTTAAAAGCATAATATTTTCATGAAATGATTTAAATAGATAAAAATTGAGATTTAAAGGTAAATTAAAAATAAATAAATAAATAAACGATTCGTTTAGGACTCTAATTTGTTTTATATTCAAATCTTTGTGCCACCTAATTAAAGATAAAAAAATAAGAAAAAAAAATTGAAGTAATTAGTTAACTTCTAGTAAAGTACAAAAAAAAAGATAAAGATAATTTGTGGGACACCTTCTCCTAATTTGTATCTTTCTATTACGGCGTAGCCAGAAATTTTACATTTTGGGATCAAAAGAATGTATGAAAATATAATATTTTGTGATAAAATGTATAAAAGTATATTATAATAAAAAATTAATATTATATTTACATATTTGAATACATAAAGATCGAGAGAAAAATGATTGTGCTCAAAATTTTCAATATTTTTTTGAAAAACATCTTAATAGTTTTTGACTCATATAGCTTGCTAAAATTATACAAAAATACTAATAATAGTCAATATTGAATTATTGATTACCTTTTAGTTAAAGTTTTTGAAGTTTTTATAGATAATTTATCCAACAAGTTTTATCAATATATTGGTTTTAATGTTCAATGTTAAATATATTCATATTAAAATTACAATCCAATTTAAAAATTAAATATAATTATTTTTGCTGATGATACATTTTTAATATAATTGTATAATAATTATAAATACATTTTCATAAATTTAAAATTTTATTTAAGAAAAAGTTTATCATTTATTTATTTATTTATTTTTAAATAAAATTATATAATTATATGTTAGGTTTTTCGAGCTGTAAATTCGTTTTCTAAAAATTTTGGATCGGATGATCTCGAGTTTGAATCGTAACAAATTTGGATCATAACGGGTTCGAGTTTTTTCGATTTTGAATTTCTTCGAGTTAAATTTTTTTAGATTCAAGTTTTTGACTTTTTTTATTAATTCAGGTAAATTCGGGTTTGATCACAGATCGATTCGAGAATTTCTCGAGTTTGGACCAACTTTGCCTGCTGATCTAATTTTTAGTGAAAAAAAATTGCAGAAAAACTTGAGGATTAATTAGCACTTATAATTCTTTGACCTTTTATAGTTGATAACTTTGGTATTTATTTATTAATTTTTTCAAAAGTTACTATAAATAAAACAAAAGTCAAAATTATAAGCGGTTAAAAACGACCAAATGACGATGGCTTCTCATTTCGATAAATGTAATTTTTTAGATTTGCATTAATTTTCAAATCCATTCGATGACATTTGGAGAGGAGCATCCCTTCTCTATCTCTATATTGCAATTTTCTTTATATCAAAAATTTTTTTTTAAAAATATTATGTAAAGTTCATACTTATAAATAGTAAACTCCAACATAATTTTTGAATAAAATTAAATAATTATAAAATTTATAATAATAAAATTACATGTAAAATGCTCTCATTTAAAATTTATTTAATAATAATATTTTTAGTATTTACGTGCCTAGATTAATTCAATCGTACCATTACGGTATTCTTTTGTACCAAAAAGTTTGAATAAATGATTAGTGCAATATTAATTACATAATTAATATAATAAAAGTAAAATCATACACTTTTATATTGAAAACTAACATAAAATCTTTTAAATTATATATATATATATACTTTTTCGTGTTTAAACATATTTTTTGCTTTCTTTTAAGAAAAACGAAAAGACAAATACCAAAATATTAACTTGTCCATACCTTCTACGGTTTTACATACTTTTTCCACCGGCCTTGCAATTCATGTGAGAAGCAATGTGTGCCTCAGAAACATTGGGTTGTTAATTGGCGAGAAACACACAACTTCTCTATAAATTTAATTTGGACAACCATTCATTTTCTTGACTTTTCTTTTCTTCTTAATTAATTACTACTACTTCCCAACTTCCATCTTGCAAATTAAATGGGACTCTTCCGGTTGCAAGTAGACCTGTTCATGGAGCGAGTAGTTCGTTCGGTTTAATTTGTATTGAGTCGAGTCTGAATAAAAATTTTAGTGATCTAAGTCGGCCTATTCATTTATTAAAAAATTATTTTTTTATTTAAATTTAATTATAAAAATATATAAATATTAATATAAAATAATTTTTTAATTTATTATTATTATTTTAAATAATAAATCGAGCTGACGAGCCGGCTCGAATCCGCTTAGGATTGGACTTGAATAAGGTGGAAAAAAATTCGAACCGCGACTTGACCCATGAACAGGTCTAGCTGCAAGTTAATGGAATTAAGAATTTTTCATATTGCAAAACAATTTTAATTCAATTTTTTTAAAAAAAAATTAACATATGAAAGGATTCGATTATCTGTTTATTTTTTTTTTCTTAGATATCCAAGGAAACGAGAATGAGAAGTCAGAAATGGTAAACTCAAATGAAAATGAAGTTGAACATTTAAAGCTTCCATTGACTGACGCTGCCCATTTGCATCTATTGATTTTTTTTTTTGATAATTGGATGAGGGGAGGGGTTGCTTGGGTTTGAACCCAAGACTTCATGCCTCCAATACTCTTGGCCACTCAGCCAAGAGCTTGTTGGCATTTGCATCTATTGATTTAATTCAGCCGTCCTCGTTATTTATGCAGTTTCATTGCAATCAAGAAATTAATTTTTGAGTAGTTTGGCAATTGCCAACCCTTTAATTTAGACTTTGAACTTTAATGTAATGAAAATTCACCCAAATCCCACATATCCTTCACCTAACATTTCATTCAAGCCCCACCCTTTTTTAATAAATACTTAATTAAATAATAATAATAATAATTCATTCATTTTTCAAGAAAAGGATTAGAACTAGCCTAGGATTTTTAGCCATAGAATTTTTTTTTTTTTAAACATTCAAAGGCTTCCAACTTCCAAGCACAAAATTAAGTTTAGATAACAAAATCTTATAGGGTGCATTTTGCTTATTTTATAAGCGGTCGTTTAATCGATATTTATAAACATCAATTAAGAATTATTCAATTATCATTTTAATTTTTTTTTTTACATTTAATATATTATTTTTACTGAATTTAAAAAAAATAAAAAATTAATTATATATTTTTTTATATATATATCATTTTAATCAATATCACATTTTTCATTTTACTAAACTTATGTCCATTTGTTGTAAAAAGTAGGCTAAGGTTCATGACGTTGAGATTACCAATGACAATTCCGATAAGAAATTGCAATGAAAAGCAAGCGCAATCATAAGTTCTTTTTTTTTTTATTTATTTGGGGAATGAAAGAATCGAATACTGTTTTCCGAAAAAAAAATCATACATAAAAAAGTTCATCCATCAACAACCGAATGAAGTGTTCGAGTATATAATTAATATTTTTAATCATATCGTTTTTAGCATTATGAAATTTAAAATTAAACCTGTTTAAGGAAGGCCGTGCTTAAATTGGATTGGATGCAAAATAGATATTTTCAATTCGAATCAATTTGGATAAAATTACTATTTAATAAATAAAAATATTTTTATTTAAATTTAATTATAAAAATTTTAAAATATTAAAATAAAAATAATTTTTTAATATTTTTAAATAATAAAATGAGTTTTTTGAGACTATTATAATATACTAATTTTGAACAAACAAAATTTTTACTATCCACACTTTACCTGACCCGACCGATAAAGTCTACTTTCATTTGTTCCCACTTAACCAAATGTGTTAGCCTATATCTTCTTGCCTAAGATTAAGCCACGCATGCATGATGCTTAAAAAGTTAAAATCTCTTTTAGCTGCCAAATTGATTTCTCACAACAAAACCAAAAGCCTGGAAGACAAGTTAAACTTTCAATAAGATTGAGAGTTTTCTTGCCAGCCACTGCCGTTTGAAGTTTGACCTGATGGAGCTGTTGCCAAATTTTAGGTCCGACCTTGTTCCTTAACTGCAATACAATTATTTAATGTATCGGTTTTGATCTTTTCTCCGACAGAATGTGTTAGAGAAAAGTCTCCAAAATCGGGAGCAAGAAGTTGCTTTTGCCATTGTCCAAATGTTAAAGGCTAAGATTAACGAAAACTATGCTTATGTTGTGTCTAACCATTTATACCTATACATATCAATTGATCAGAACACTATGTTAAGCTGGAAAGAACATTAATGGCGATGAACATCTTTCCTATTTCACTTGCAGAACCTATTACTTACCGGACCCAAAAGCTGTTTACTCGCTAAACATGCAAGGAAACTCTTTTTCCTAAAACAATTTGATCATACAACGCTGTATCTTCTCAATGTAATCTTCTATATAAAAAATGTCAACTCCTAAAGTTTTAGAATTTTATCAAATAAACAAATTTTATTTTATGTCCGAGAAAGTTCCCCCTTTTTTTTTTTTTTTTTTCCGTGACCTAAGGATAGAAGAAGATATTACAAATGTTGAGATTCGAATTTCAGATCTGCTGAATACTATCTTTTAAAGGTGACAACATGAATCAACTAGATTAAACCTTAAGTTCGAGAAATTTTGATGTTTATTAATGACAATTTTTCTATGACTCCTAGTAAAACTAAAGTTTCTCATGTTTCCTCAAGCTTAAACTGGCAAAAATCTTCTCATACCAGGGACAAATAAAAAAGTCTGTTTTTCCCTTCTAAAATTCCAACTTCCAATTGATCATACAAGCATATTTTTTGTTTACATCATTATTAGAAAAGAAAAACTTGGTGATAACTACGGCCGCTCGATGAGATCTGCCGAATGTAAGAACAATTGATGACCATCTGCAACATCAAACTGATCACCAAAGAAACACTACGAAGAAGACTGATCGTGTTTATCTTCAACAATAGGCTTTAAAACTTGGATACACCGTGGAAATAATAGTAAAAAGTGCATCCAAAATTAAAAAGATGTAGGATATTGAAGAAGAAGTTGGTTTATGTAAGCAATATGTACTTGATTTGGTTTATGTAAGCAAGTTTGGATTTCTAGAGTAACAGAATATATATATATATATATATATATATATATATATATATATATATATATATATATATATATATACAATTAGTTTTTCATAGCACTATGAAATTGAACACATTCACTGCCTGGGAGAACCAACCATGTTAATAAATCACCGGAAGACAACCATAATAATAACATAATATGTTTCATGCTCATAGCATTTTAAGTATTGTTAAATACAAATCTGGGTAGAATTTGCAGAAATACTATCCTTTCATCAGTTTTATGCTAGTAACATGAAAAAGACTCAGAAGTGTTATGTAAAAGAAGATGTAATGATTTGATTCTTTTGGAAATACACCCTCATAAGAGCAGCAGCAACCTCTAACCATGGAGAACTTTATGCAACAAGAATTCAGATATTAAACAAAGATAAAACAAACCTTAAGTTCAGAGAATTGTTTTTGTTTTCCATTGACGGAAACGATCAAAATATGCAGGATAAAACCAATTTTTAGTTGCAGTTTTAGAAGCCAACATGTTATATTTGGAAAACAAACAAGAAAATATCACCTAATTTCACATATGTTTTGCAACAACTCTTCTGTCAGTAATGTTGAGAAGGAATTAAACTATTCTTCATCATCGTCCTCTAGCTTACGTGAGGTATTCCCATTAACATCAGAGGCAAGCTCAGCTTCAAAAGACATGGAAGGCAACCTCTCATAAACTCTTGATCCTGCAGGAAGAAGCCTACACTGCCTGAAGGTGAGAATCTGGCTAAGATGCTCATAATTCCACCTTTGCTGACAATAGACGGCAGCTGCCAGAAAAACTGCAGTGATGGGAATGGCAACGTCCCCAAAATTAGAGTAGAAGTCCAAAGTTGGATTCACAAACTCATACTCCTCTGCAAAGTAAGGATTGGGAACTGGAGCTCTTATATAGTCATAGAAATGAGGGAGAAGTCTGACCACTGTAATCCCGATAAAATATAGTTTCCTGAGAGGTTTACAATTGATTTGCCACATAAAATTACCAATGACTTGAGGGAGCAAGAAGAAATCTTGAACAAGGCCAATATACTCCTCTAGTTCAATTTCCCATTCCCGTAGTGTTTGGGAGCGACCCCTTGAATCTATAAACCTATCTGTTCGAAGTGGCATCTGACTAGTTTTTACAGTATGAATGATCAGAACAATTATGTATCCAATGACATGTATGGTAAGGGTTGCAATAAGTACCCGCTTGTCACTTGGGACACGATGTGATTCAAGTGGGGTTCGTGAAAGTAATCTGATCCGAGATTTCCACACCTTCTGACAAAGCCTCAGAGTCAGAAGGAACATCACCAGCACAAGAAGCTTTACCGTGTAATCAATCAAATTCAACCACTGACTCTTCTCAAGATCATAAGATTGCCTTTCATAAGAATCAGAAGCCTCTCTCTTGAAGAGAGCTTCGGCACCAGTAATAAGAGGAAGACTATACCCAAGGGCTTGGACACCCAGCATGACAAGGGAAATAAAAGGAGAGGAATCAACATTCTGCTTCAGGTAAAACAGTTGACTAGAAATGCAAGCAATTGCTAATGAAAGAGTCAAAATACGGAGGATTCCCTCAACACCCCGGCGAGAGAGAATATCTTCCCTCTGCTTCCTGTACATAATTGGAAGAGTTTGAAGCTTAATCATTCCAAAATATAGAGGGTCATCTTCAGTTCTCTGGCTGGCTATGGAAATTCTTGCAGTTGGATTGACCAACCACCGAGCTGTAGTGGGTGGGTAAGACACTATGACTTCTGTCAAGCAATCCAACCCCGATTCTTGATCCATGCTCTGAAATAAGATCTTCCATGAGGCTCGGACATCCCTGCAGCCAACAAGATACATCCGTCCAAAATGTGGATCATAAAGACCCTCCAGAAAAAGAACAGAAAAATTGCTATAATCTTTTCCGAGAATTGTTAGTTGAGCTGATACATTCAAAAGGAGCTGTTTTTCAGTGTATTCAGCTTTGGTGTGGTAAGGTGTCTCTTCTTCTCTGGTGGTTACATTTCTTGAATACCAATAGCGCCCAAACAAAGGACCAAGTGAGAAAATATCCATCTGAATATCTACTCTTGGGGGATGAGAATTTGGAAATGGATCAGGAACTGCAGAGATTTGAAGGGTCAGATCTTCTGCAAGGAGAGAAAGGCTGGATAAAAAGTCATCTGTGTCTTCTAGTTTAGGAAATTGCAGCAAGGATTTCTTGACTAGAGTTCGAAAACTGAAGGGCTCATTTTTTTCTAGGATTGCACCAGCTGATTGGATTTTTGAGTAACTATAATAAGGATGTGACGCTCTGAAATAATTCCACAACTCTGAGGGCCTCACTAGCCTTTCAAATGATAAAGGGAAGTGCACCTTATTACTTTTATCAATACTCGAAATACTCCCGAAAATTATGCTTCGCTGCTTTATGGAGAATGACAGAGGAATATACAAACAGATACGAGAGTTACAGCTACTCCCCTCTACATCTACTATGCCAAGACAACCAACCATGCAAAGCTGCCCACTAGAAGAATTCCAGATTCCTTCAGCAGCTAGAGTCATGTTGCTAAGCCCAGACCTCCATCGCACTCTATACTGATCCTCTAATGCAGGAGCAGCCCGAAAAACTGCAGCAACTCTCGCCATACTATCATTTCGACGCCCATTAGTTGGCTTGCACCTTACATCCTGCATGTAAAGTGTGACATCCTTGAAGCTGCCATTTGTGGCTTTAATCTCTTTATCTGACACAAAAGGACCCAGCTTACTACAGTAGTCATCTGTGCCACTGCATTTCCAGTTTGGCACAACAGTGAAAGCTCCACTATTAGTAACTTGCTCAAGAATTGCACAGAAGCCATCTCCTTTGTAGACATCGATGCCAGAATTCCTCAAGTTATCTCGATATGGATAAGGATCACATGCCTTGGATACAATCTTCTCGGAGCCAAACTCATATTTTGTCGACTTGATCATCTGGGCCAAAATGTGAACTTGATCAAAGTACTTAACATTTGATTCTGGATTTAAACTTTTCAACTCCCCTCGTATCACCCTATTTGTCAATGTATGTGTCAATGGGTAATGAAGAACAAGCAATATCTGATCGTCTTGCAAAAGAGGCAATTGGTTGTAATTTTGATCATAGCCCTTCACCCATTCCCATGGATTTTTTGAGTCAGACTCCCGAGATGGCAACATTGCATTCCCCAACAAACACATCACCCTTTCCCCACCATTCTGTTTGGTTTCCGTGTAAATCCCTTCAAATGAAATTGCAAGCTGAGTATGAGTAGGCCATATCTGAAATCGAGGACTACCCTCATATGGCCTCTCTGAAAATGAAGTATCTAGTGTTATGCCCAACATCAAAATCCCACTTACACTTACAGACTTCTTAGTCCGATGTGCGTGATCAACATTTGTGATCCAGAAAGAAGATATGTTTGAGGGAGCCTGTGACAACTTCTTAGGCATACCTCTATCATCAAATGGCATAATGGGAGCATCACCTACATCCTGCCGCCAATCCCCATACCCGAAATTGAGCTCTTCTTTTATATCAGCTATCCTATTATCTTCAGCTTTAAATTCAGAAGCAGATGATAAAACTGGTTTACAATGTTTCTTTACCTCACCAATTCTTTCATAATTGTATTCCACTTCAGCAGAGGATTCTTTTTTAAACTCAAACTCCACTTCTGGGACATAATTTGTCAACCCTAAGATAAACATCTCATACATTATACAAACAACAACAGCCAGATATACACTCCTCATGGTTCCAAATTTTCAATATTCAATCACTTTTTTCAATATTTCTCAGCTACTCACTTCCTAGAAATCGCTAAAAATCAACCCCCAAATTCTCAAAGAACAAAACAAAAATTACAAAGACTGCAGCTTTGCTACTTCCCCATCAAAACTAAAACTGTAATCTCTACATACTCATTAATCTAAAGCAAGAGCATCAGATTCAAGCTTATGGCCTGGTGGGTGCTTTTGCAAATTCAATTAACCGATTTAGTACAAGAAAAACAAACCTGAAATTTTGGCTGTGCCTGTTAAAGTTCTTGCAATGATTTCTGGGAACTTCAGTTAGTGAAACTTTGGATCTAGGAGAATGCTTAAAATGAAAGACTTTGAAAGTAGTTGTACCGTAGCAGGTCAATGTCTGTCTGTCTGTTTGTTTGTCCTTTTCTTTTTTTCTTTTAATTAATTTCACCCAAACTTAGTGCTGGCGCGTGTATTGAATTATTAGTGAATAGATAAATAATAATAAATAAATAAAAAAGCCAACAACTTTATGGTCGAGTGAAAAAAAAAAAAAAATTAGCCCTCGAACTATATCAATTGAGTCATTTCGGTCTCTATTTTTTTTGGATCACTTTAGTTCTTATGTTATTATTTTCAGTCAATTTAGCCTAAATTTAATGAAAACGTTAATTTTTAGTCAATTTTCGATCAATTTTTTTATTTATTTTTAGTTAATTTTTTTTTCTATTTCTTATAAAATTAGTCTAAATTTAACGAATTTATTAGTCTCATACTTGCACGTTATCAATTTTCTTTAAATTTACACGATATCGAAAAAAATAATAGATTGAAAGCCAAATTGACTCAAAAAAAATATAAGGGTCAAAATGATTTTAACTGCATATTTCGAGGGTCAAATTTATCATTATGCCATATAGAAATTGTGAAGCACGTAAATTTGAGTTCAAATCAAAGGATGTGCAAATTTCCGGTTAATTGAAAAATTGATAAAAATTGATTCAATTTAATTAATTTGATTTGGTTTATTCTATTTTAATTTTTATTCGATTATTTAGTTTGGTTTAATTGATTTAATTAATAATTTAACATTATCCAACTCAACTCAACCCAAACTAATCCAACCTAACCCAACAACCCATAATCCTGTTAAGTATCCAACCTAAAATCAATTGGTGATAGGTGGAGAGACCCAACTTGAATATAAGACTACAGGCAATCTAAGACTTAGGGTCCATTTAGATGGACGGTGAGATGGGCTCCGGTGAGATTAAAAACAGTGGTGGAGGTGAGATTAGTTACTGTAGCGGTGAGATTAAAATCAGCGGTGGTATATGTGTTTGGATTCAAAAGCAACGGTTGCGGTGAGGTGAATTATAATGAAAAAAAAATACTATTAAGGACATTAGATTAAAATATATATATATAATAAAATTTTTAGTTTATTTTATATTTATAAAATTAATAAATAATTAAAATTATATGTATGTCAAATAATATTTTTATTAATAAAAATTACAAAAATATATATAATAATAATTTTGTATTTATTTTTATTTTTATTTCATGTAATTATTTATTCCCAATTAATTCCTATTAATTTTATAATAATAAAATTATTATATAAAAATAAAAAATATATTTATTATATAATAATAAAATTTATTATATATGTATTACATAAGGAAATAAAAAAAATTAACCCAAAAGGGTTATTTCTTATACAAAGTTATTTGAAAATCTTGAAATGAAAAAAATAACCAAAAAAAAATCAAGAAAAGGGCTAAGTGGCAGGGATATTTTTGTCCTTGCACCGTAGACCAAGGGCAAAAAAGAAAGAAGAAAGACTAAAAGGGGGTATTTTGGGGAAGGGGACCTGCGGTAGGAAGCAAAATTTTCACTGGACCCCAAAGGATTCAGTGACGAGTGAAGCTCTAGTGTGGTAGTTGGTGCTCAAACCATGTAGGAGCATGTTATCCAAACAGCCTCCGATGGCGGTTGGGAGCTCCAAACATGTCGCACCAGGGCTAAACGGGGATCCAAAGGGACCCTTAATCGATGTGAGATAACCCCACTTTAATAGGCCCCAATCAACCAATTGGTGATAGGTGAAGAGGCAATCCAAGACTTAACCGATGTGGGATAACCCTACTTTAATAAGCCCCATCACGTGTAGACGGTGACACAAGAGTCCACCACGTGACAAACTTAGAAGGGATAACAGGTAGGAACAACAGAACAGAACCTGAGCTCTGATACCATGTTAAGCATCCAACCTAAAACCCATTGATAATAGGTGGAGAGACCCAACTTAAATATAAGACCACAGACAATCCAAAACTCAACCGATATAGAATAACCCCACTTTAACAACAAATAAAAAATCTTAACCTAAACAAAAAAAAAAAAAAAACTCATAATCCAAATAATCAAAACCCAAAATCGACTGACTTTGAGAATTTCAAGTTTCATCTGGCATCATCTGAACAAACTTTGAGGATGAAATATTGTTCTCACTCACCTGCCATGTGTGTGAAAATGTAAATTTTTAATCAAGTAAAAAATTATAAAAATATTTATATTAAACGTTGCTAATTATGGTTCGCTCTCTCTACTCTTATCAATTAAACAAAGACAGATTTATTGAAAATTCACATGATTTAAGAACTTGTTCATCACAATATCATGCATTGAATTCAAATCATAAAAGTCAAGATCAATTTGTAGATGCAATAGAGAATGAAACTAGAATGAAATATCAACAAAAGGACTTACCTGAATCCATTGTAAGAATCAAAGGTAGAATTATTTCCCAAATCAAAGATTGGGTAGGATATAGTCTTCCAAGCCTAGATAATACGTAATGATTTCTTTCTCATCGATGGGGAAGGAGAAGAATACGTTATGTTATCTGGATTAGGGATCATAACCTCTCTAGTAACTGTAGGGTTGTTAAGCTATCAGTTATGGCCGATCAATCATAACTGGAGACTTTTGGGTTTCTACACATAATTAGACTCATACCTCAATATTGATATCTCTATTAGCCCATTCAATTATTAACCTTATTGGATCACTTATTAATTAGGCTCTATAACAAGATAATATCTTGTACAATTGTTTAATATGTGAGTCCACCTAATGAAAATTGCTAACAATCTCCCACTTGGACCACATATGTCTTTAAATTGTATAAGAGTGATACTTTAGTGTGAACAATACTTTGCTATCCTAACTTTGAAATATCCCAAAACAATCTGGTCTATTAAATACATTAATATAGAATCAAAGCAGCTATCGTCACATATATTCGTAACTAAACCCATCAATGGTCACAATATCAATATAATTAACGACATAGATCAAGTATGGATGTGTAGCATGGAAATTACATGTAATGTGATCTCATTCATGCCTATTTCCAACTGGTCCTACTTTATAACTCAAAGAGTCCAAACACTTTCTAATACCATATGTAAAACCACAGTAGAAAGCAAACATCTTTATATTAGAGTATTCAATCAATCATGAAATTCATTCATACCATAAAACTCAAGTCTGTACAGAACATAAACATAAACACGTCAAAAGCACAATAACAAACTCCCACTAGATAGGCATATCATCAAGTCCAATAACACCCATGTGAGCAATATGCTCATGAAACACCTTAGGTGGTAAACCTTTGGTGAGTGAACTTGCAATCATAGAGTTTGTACTAATGTGCTCTATTGACACCTAAAGACTCTAAACTCTTTCTTTTACAACAAGATACTTGATGTCAATATTCTTCGACTTTGATGAACTCCTGTTGTTCTTTGAATACAACTCAGCGGCCTTGTTATCACAATTTATCTTTAGTGGTCTTTCAATTCCATCGATCACTTACAATTCTGTGATAAAATTCCGCAGCCATATTCCCTGATTTGACGCTTCATAGCAGGCTACAAATTCAGCCTCCATGGTAGAAGAAGCTACAAGTATCTGTTTGACACTTTTCCATGAAATAACTCCTCTAGCCATCATGAAGACATAACCTGTTGTAGATCTCTTTCTATGAAGCGCATCCAGAAAAATTTGAATTGGAGTATCCTACGATCTCTAAACGATCTGATTTTGAGGGATCATAGAACTTGAAAACCCTTCGATCTTTCCGAGTAACCCACAAAATAGCAACTTACAATTCTTGAGTCCAGTTTCTTCTCGTTAGGCTTGTAAGGCCTAGCTTCAGCTGGACATCCCTAGACATGCAAATGCCTAATACTAGGCTTCTTGCTTGTCCACAACTCGTATGGGGTTTTAGTTACTTCTTTGCTCGGAACTCGATTCAGAATGTTAACTGCAGTCTTTATTGCCTCTCCCCAAAGTGATTATGGTAGAGAAGAATGATTTATCATACTTCTCACCATGTCCTTAATAGTTCAGTTTCGTCTCTCAGCTACACCATTTTGTCTAGGGGTTCCAGGCATGGTGTACTGAGGTGCGATTCCATACTCTGTCAAATACTTGGCGAAAGGCTCTGGACGCTGTTCTCCTGATCCGTCATATCTACCGTAATATTCTCCTCCACGGTCAGATTTGACAGCTTTAATTTTCTTGCCTAATTGATTTTCAACTTCAGCTTTGAAATTCTTAAACGTGTCTAATGATTGTGATTTCTCATGAATTAAATACATATAACCATAGCAAGAGTAGTCATCTATAAAGTTGATAAAATAATGTTGTCCATCCATGATGCCTTAGGGAATGGACCACAGATGTCCGTATGTATCAACTCTAAAGGTTCACTACTCCTGTAGGCACCTGTGTTCTTTATGTTCGTTTGTTTTCCCTTTATGCATTCTATACAGATTTTTAGATCTGATAAATCAAGGGAATCAAGAATTCCTTCTGACGCAAGCCTTTGAATTCTCTGTTTAGAGATGTGACCTAATCGCTTATGCCATAACATTGATGAATTCTCATTTGTTAATCTGCGTTTAGTACCCAAATTACTTGAATGCAAGTTTTCATTATCATTGGATGTTATGGTGTCTAATTTATACAATTTATCAATTAAAGTGTCGGTACCAATAACATTTGAATTCAAGGAAACACTGAAAATTCCATTTCCAAAAGAACAAGAGTATCCTAATTTGTCCAAACAAGAAACAAAAATTAAATTCGTCTAAATGACGGCACAACAAAAGTTTCTTCTAAATCTAAAGTAAAACCAGAACTTAGTTGAATCCTAAAGACACCAATTGCCTCCACAGCAGCCTTGTTGCCATTTTTCGCATAGATGTATCTTTCAGCATCTACTGGCACTCGGCTCCTTAGACAATCCTGCATTGTGACACTTATGTAAGTAGTTGCACCCGTATCTATCCACCAAGTGTCACTAGGTACTAAAGACAAATTAACTTCTGAACAAACAAAGTTGAGAAGTTTACCTTTCTTAACACGCCATGCGACGTACTTGGAACATTCTTTCTTAAGGTGGCCAGCTTTCTTGCAAAAGAAACAGGAGATAACTGTATCCTGTTTCTTTTGATCTTTATGTTGTGATGTTCCAGAGTCTACAGTTTCCTTACCCTTATTCTTTTTCCACTTCTTGTTGGCGCCCTTATCATGGGAATCTGTTGCTAAATGAGCACTTTCAGCCCTTTCTTGTTTCAGTCTCTCCTCTTCTTGCACACATTGAGCTATAAGCTCATTTAGAGTCCATTTTTCCTTTTGGGTATTATAGGATATTTTGAATGGACTGAATCGTGTAGGAAGGGAGATCAAGACTAGGTGGACAAGTATGCCTTCCGACAAATCAAGCTTTAAGTTCCTCAGTCTTGTCACAAGATTGGACATCTCCATGATGTACTCCCTTATGTTTCCATTACCCTTATATCGCATTGAAACAAGTTTACTGAGAATAGTACTCGTTTCGACCTTTTCACTAGCAATGAATCGGTCTGCGATTTGCTTCAGGAAATTTTTGGCATTTTGTTCCTCAGATATTCCGCTCCTTATGGTTTCCGGAACAGAATGTTGCATGATCATAAGACTCATGCGGTTTGATCGCTCCCACTTCTCGTATGTGGCTTTCTGATCATCAGTGCTTTCACTAGTCAGATCCGTAGGGCGACCAAATCTTAATGCATAGTCAAGATCCATGCAACCAAGCACAACCATAACGTGCTCCTTCCATTTCTTGAAGTTCGTGCCATTAAGCACAGGAATGTTGTTCATGTTGGTAGATATTGAAGATACTATAAAGAAAACAAATAATGCTCATAGTCAATCATTTATTCAAGACATGTATACATGATAACATAACACATATTAAAACATACACATACGGGTGGGCCCATCTCAAGATACCGAACACAACATTGTTATTTTGTCTTTGGACAGAAACAACAATTTGTAAGTGGTAGTCTTAAACATAGTATATGAACATTGATAACTAATCTGGCCGAACATTGATAACTAATCTGGCCTAACATCATGCCTTTCTTTGGACCGACATAATGCAAGCATGGTAAACCAAAATATATCACATATTTAGGACTATCCATTATTCGACCAAAATAACCTTCCTTTGGGCCAATTATTACGCATGGATAAAGCATTGTAACTGGTACTCTTAAACATAGTATATGAATATTGATAACTAATCCAACCTAACATCATGCATTTCTTTGGACCGACATAATGCAAGCATGGTAAACCAAAATATATCACATATTCAGGACTATCCATTATCCGACCAAAATAATCTTCCTTTGGGCCGATTATTATGCATGGGTAAAGCATGCTTACTTATTCAAAATTGACAAATTTTATCTAATAGTGGTTACTTTGGCAACATATTAGTTCAATTTAATCAATTATAACATAATAAACATATTAGTGCGAGAAAAGAATTAAAGAAAAGAAATTTCTCTCTAAATTGCTTGGCGCCGCAACATTGGGCAATCTGCCTTAGTGGTTGTGGTGTTGATACAAGATTTTATGGCTGTTTGGCTGTTAAAAAAAAATGTCCCCATTTAAGACACCTGGTCCGTAACTGTCTAGAAGCCTTAGGCACTAGAAGGGCTACTGGCAGCCCTGGTAGGCTCTAGAGGACTAGAGGCCCTGGAAGGTTCTAAAGGCTGGTGGTTGGCCACCCACTTGGCTGAATACTAGCCACACATTGTAAGGGGCTTTGCCTATAAATACCCCAACCCCTCATTTGTATAAAGAATGGGTAGGAATACCAATATAAGCTAGAGAGCTTAGGACCTTAAGTGTACTAGTGCCTCGGCCCTTATTCCCGAGACGCTGATGCCGTGGCATCAAGAATGCCATGTCGCAGCATTAAACCCTAATTCCAAATTTTTGTGATTTTTAGAGATTGAAAATCGCCACTTAAAGCCAAATGGTTCAATTTTTATTCCTCCAAATCACAAAATTATCATACTTAAAACATAATAACTCAGTTTTATGATCAATATATCTTTCAAACATTCTCATAACATCAAAAAACACAATGATTCATGACAAGAAATTCAAAATGAAATCTCTACCCCTTAGTGTTCTTCAATGGTAGAAAATTTATAAAATATGCTTAAAGATCTACCCATAACAATTCCTTAACGATAGAAAATCATCCTAAATCATCTCTAATGATCTAACAAACCAAGACTCTGATACCACTTGTTAGAAATTCACATGATTCAAGAACTTGTTCATCACAATATCATGCATTGAATTCAAATCATAAAAGCCAAGATCAATTTGTAGATGCAATAGAGAATGAAACTAGAATGAAAGATCAACAAATGGACTTACCTGAATCAATTATAAGAATCAAAGGTAGAATTATTTCCCAAATCAAAGATTGGGTAGGATATAGTCTTCCAAGCCTAGATAATACGTGATGATTTCTTTCTCATCGATGGGGAAGGAGAAGAATGCGTTATGTTATCTGGCTCAGGGACCATAACCTCTCTAGTAACTGTAGGTGGTTAAGCCATCAGTTACGGGTTCATCAATCATAACTGGAGGCTTTTGGGTTTCTACATATAATTAGACTCATATCTCAATATTGATATCTTTATTAGCCCATTCAATTATTAACCTTATTGGATCACTTATTAATTGGTCTCTATAACAAGATAGCATATCTTGCACAATTGTTTAATATGTGAGTCCACCTAATGAAAATTGCTAACAAGATTGTGATTTCCATGCAGCTCCCATTTGCCCCCATTTGCCATAAGTATGAAATGGAGGTTTGATCATCATCTTTAGAGATAGAAATCGAAAAAATTGATCGAACCAATTTTAAGATGTATTTCGATTTGATTCGGTCGATTTTAATGATTAATTCGATTTAATCGATTTTCGAAATTTTAAAACCGAATCTACCGAATATTCATTCCTATTCAAATCCAAACAAAAGTACCCTTCATCTCATATATATATATATATATATATATAGAAGCAGTGGCCAGTCAATAAAATGGAAAAAGATAAATGGCACTATATTAACCATTAAAAAAGTGAAGCAAAGATTTTATATTAATCAATTGAAAAATAAATAAAAGAGCATTAATCTATCAAAAAAAAAAAAAAAAAAAAAGAGCATTACAATTATCAAACGCATGCTTCTTTTTTATTTTGATGGGTTCATTGAAAGTTTATTTTACGTGTCATTTTACATCAATGCTATTTTTATGATTGTTAATTTTGTTTAGCAACATGTTAATTTGTTGATTTTAACTCGTTAGTTTAACAATATGTATCTGAAAAATGCAGAATCATAAATATTTTTTAGAATATTATTTGTACTTTATATTTTATAAAACTATTATTTATTTATTTATACGTTTTTTAAATTAGAGTAAAAAATCGATCTTGGACCACCGATCTTGCCAGGTGATTAGTGGTTTTAGAAGCTTATGGAGTATGGACTGATCCATGGATTCTATGAGGACTTTCCCAACACAGGCACAGCCTTGTAGTTCTTCAGACTTGAGATGTGCTCCATACCACGCTTCCAACCAGTTGAAGTATGACTTTTCAGGTAGCTTGAAGGTCACAAATTTTCTTTCAGAACTTTTTTTTAGGGTTAGTTTAATATTGTTGTTGAAAAAAATTTGAGTTAGAAAAATATTAGGTTGAAAAAATGTGATGAAAAACTATAATTTAAAAACTTTTAAGTTTTTGGTATTACTCTGAAAAAATATTGCAAGGAATTAAAATATATATAAAAAATGTTTAAAATAATAAAAATTTAGAAATGTGAAAATAATAAAATTATTTTATTCAAAAACCAATTTTTAAAGTCCAAAAACTATTTTTTTGACTTTTTTATTTGAATTGTCAACCTATGATTTCAATCGCAAAAATCAATATTTTGGTTTGGTTTGAAGTGAAACGCAGCTTTTGATCTCAAATCATGATCTCAAAAGCTATGTCAACATAATGCTAAAACGAGACCTTAGTCATATATAGGACAAGCTATTCAATGAAGAGCCTAGATTAGAAAATTGGGGTCTATCCCATATGAAAATGGTTACATCCCATAATATAAAGCAGGAACGTAATTTCTGGCTTTTGGCTTCCTTTGACTGGATTTTCAGCCCCAATTATCTCATACCACCCAGTCCAGCTCAATAGTCTCATTCATCTTGATGGCTCTCTTCATGCGGCCAGCATTGTTTCATTGCTTCTGAGCCAATCTTTGCTTTTAAAAGACTTATCTAGCCCCTCCATCCTAGCTTAAATAACTCGTTAAGAAGAGTATGGCTACAACCAAGCTTGTTTGCCAACAAAGCTAACAAGCAGATTAAACTCTCGAACAAGTCACAGGAATCCCTGAATCTTGAAAATTTTCACTTCCTTTATCCGCTGGTAAATTTTGTTGAATCTTGTTCAACTCAGGTTTGATTTCTAATGCCGCAGAAGAATCCCACATAAAACTTGAATTGATCCATCACAAAAAGTTCTACCATTATCTTTCACTTTTAGTGACAACTTATTCTAATCAACACTCATCTGAAAAGAAAATTCTTACCCTTTCAACCGTGTGAAACCAAGTACTCTCTGAAGAATTTAAACTTTAAATTCGACAACATAGAAGCAATACTCTGTTAACTATGATTTCTATAATAAAATGAAAAACTTCACCTAAGATAAATTTTTTAAGAAACTTTGCTCTTACGAGAAAGAAGTTTACTATAACTAGTTTGCCAAGGAAGATGATACATCAAACTCCAATTATTGTAGCAACAGAATAGAAAGAATACAATGCCCAATATGTACTAAGGCCAGAATTTAATACATCAAAGTGGATTATATTCTATCATATGATTCTGCTACTATACTAGTACTACTATATAAGACATCTGCTGATAAAGATTCCATCATTATTTAATCACCACAGGAATCTACACTAAATCTTGTACTTAAATTTCAAAGTGCAACTTCCCCTTCATTGCCTCGTTATCCAATATCCGGCATTCAGCAGAAATAAATGCAGCTTTAAGGAATTGAACTAGTTTCAGCATCAATGGCAGACCCAAACTTGAATTTGCTAAAACCAGAACCGGGAAACTCCATTTTTCTTAGCTTCAGCAACAAAAACAGCGAAATCCCACACACAAACCCCAATGCAGCACTAGAACCAGTCAAAGAAACAGCAGCACAAACCAACATAACAAAAGACTCCTCCTTTGAGTTCATATCTCTAGAGGCCATAGCCAACTCAATGCCAGCAAATAATAAAAGGACTCCAAGAATCCCTATAGGAAATTGACTCAAAATCCTAACAAAAGAGTTTCCAAACACCAAGCCAATTACCAACTTCCCAATCCCCAAAAAAACCACCGACCATCCACTCCTTGCCCCAAACCTATACTGACCAGCTAACCCACCCGCACCATGACACACTGGCATTGCCCCAAACCAACACCCCACCAGATTCATAACCCCAACACTCACAGAAACCTTGGCAGCAGACAGTTCCCTGTCTGGAAACAAATCACCAGACAACTTGCAAACTGCAATAACTGAATTCAATATAGACAATGGAATTTGTGGCACAGCTCCTTTCAAAAACCCAACTTTCCAATCATCCCAAGTAATACTCAAAATTCCAATCTTTGATGGACCAAACTTAATATCATCAAAAATTGAAGGATCACGTATAAAACATAAAACTAACCCAAATAAAAACACTATCAAAGCAGCTGGAATTGAATTCATAATTCTCAACCTCTTTGAGTTTCTGCCACGAGGCTCATTGCCATCAGATTCATTTCTATTGTGATGATCACCGGAGCCTGTGAAGATTATTAAAAAGAGGAGACTTGAAAGGGCCAAAACAAGACCATCAAGACCCAACCAAGCCCGTGGGGTGGTAGATTTAGAAGCTACGAAATCTTGATTGTAACGGATATACTTGATGGCTGAGAAGGCAAAGGAGAGGCCTTGAGAGAGCTGGACCCCACGGACAACGGGGAGAGGGAGGAGACGGTAAAGGGTCGACATCAGACCGCTAGCCCCGAGGAGGAGGAGGACGGCGGCAGTAGATGCACCTGCAGTGGCGATTTGGGAGGTGGTAAGGTGTGGGGTTTCGGAGACGGCAACGGCGGCTATGGATTTCATGGGTTGGACAGGCATGGGGATGTGGAAGAGTAGGCCGGTGGTTATGTTGTAAAGAGCAGTGAAGATGAGAGTTGTGGAGAGGTCTAGGTGGGAAACCAAGGTGAGGGTTAGGACTATTGGGATGAAAGTGCCCAAGTCTCCTACTGCTCCTGATAGTTCGGAGGAGAGGGTGTTTTTGATGTGGAAATAGCGACGCCACCATGGCTGATGGTGGAGGAGGAGAGGAGTAGTGGTGGTGGCGTTGGTTGAGGAGGAGGAAGGAGATTGTTGGTCCATGATTGGAGTAAAATTTCAGCGAGCTTGGGTTGCGGGGAAAATGGAAATACTTTTTTTTTTTTTCCTTCTTAGGATTTTGGTAGTCTCTGATGATTTGGCGTGTTTTGATTCTGACAAAGGTTTGTTTTTTTTTTTTTTTTGTGGTCAAGACAACAAAGGTTTGTTTTGTTTGGTTGGTTTTGTTTACCAATGATATGGAGAGGAAATTCAGAAATTTTTTATTTTTTTTTATTTAAATTTGGCTTTGGACGATTCGAATCCGTTCGTCGGTTTATTTTATTATTTAAATAATATCAAAAAATTTATTTTTATATTAATATTTATATTATAATTAAATTTAAATAAATTTTTTTATTATATAAATAATAATTCAGATCGGACCGAGATTCAAAATCAAAAAACTCTATTTAAATTGACTCAATTCAAAATTATCGGACCAGATTAACTATCTACCAAAGACCAAATAAGGCGGAAGGTGCAAGATCACAGAATCTGGGATTATAGAATTATTGGTGTCCTTAAAGTAGTTGGGAATGAGAGGGGAAGGAATGAATGAGTCTAGCTTTTGAGAGATTTGGGAAGTTAGATAAGATTGACAAAAATAGGCTCTTCAGAGATCTGATAAGGTGGGTTTTGGGCTTTAGCTATCCTTTTCCATCCTGTTAAGAGACAAGAAAATTTTCATATCATTTTCCATTTTTTTCATTTTTTTTTTTAGTTTCAGTTCTAACAATATAAAAAAAATTATATTTAAATAAATAAATATATATATACACTACATTATTAAATTATCTATATTATTTGCTTCCAACATTAAAAATTAAACCACAATAACGTGCGAAACTCATCCTAATATGTTATAAGGGTCTTTTCATCAACAAATTTATCATAATTTGTAAAAAAAAAAAAAAAAATTTATCAAAATACTTATAATTGTAATTTAAATATCAAAATACTCTAAAAAAATATACCATGGGAAGTCGCCATATGATATGGTTACTTCCCATGGTTATTTTAAATAAAATTTGAAAAAATATGAAGGAAAGTCGCCGTATGATATGACGACCTCCCTTCTAATTTTTTTAAAAAAATTAGAATTTTGTGGGTCAGACGTCCCCATATTTTTTGAATTTTATTTTGGAAAAACAGTTCGAAAGTTGCCATATCATATAGCGACTTCTGAACTATTTTTTCAAAAAAATTTAAAATTTGACCGTTTTACAACGGTAAAAAAAAAAATTCAATTTAACCGTTTTAAATTTTAAATTTAAGATATATAAAAAAAATTAAATTTTAAGGCAATGGTCAATTGATCGTTGCCCTCCCACCAACCAACCCACCCCCCACCCACCTATAAATACCCCTCTCCATTTTTTTCACACCAATTTTCAAACACTTCTCTCTCTCTCTCTAAAATTTTCAAAGACTACTTTCTCTCTAAAATTTTCTCTTAGTGATTTCAAAATGGCTTCATCGTTATTGAGGTTGCAAGATAAGTACATATCCGCTGTTATATATCAAGAGGTTAGTAAATTTTTTATAATTTATCATTATTAATTTTTTTTATTAATTTTGTTATTAATTTTTATAAAATTATAAAATTATTATTTATAATAATAATTTTATAATTAATTATATTTCAAAGAGATTGCATTATTTTTTTTTATGATTTTATAATTATTTAATTTAATTAATTATGAATAGAACCCTGTTCGCGTCTTACGATCGAGGAAATTTTTTTTCGAAGATCCGCATCCATTTATTATTTACCACTTAAAAAGTGCTGGATTTTATTATGTAAGTCAAATTCGACAATTTATGCTTCTGCCGGACTTAATTAGCACGTTGGTTGAACGATGGAGACCCGAGATGCACACTTTTCATTTGCCGTGTGGTGAATGCACAATCACTTTAGAAGATGTTGCGCTCCAACATGGACTACCAGTGGATGACATGCCAGTTACAGGCGTAAGTCTTCTAGATTGGAATGAAGAATGCCAAAATTTATTGGGCGTTGTTCCTCCAGAAGAGTGTCTGAAGGGCTCAATGGTGACAAAAACATGGCTGCAATCATTGCAAAATCTCCCCGAACACGCAAGCGAAGAAGAGGTAAGATTTGCTGCTAGAGCATATATTCTATGTTTGATAGGAGGAATACTAATGCCCGACAAATCGAGTAATCGGGTACATTTAATGTATATTTCATTGCCTTGTGATTTAGAGCACGCAGCAAATTATAGTTGGGGTTTTGCGTGTTTAGCGGTTTTGTATAGAGAACTGTGCCGGGTTACAGTTTTCGACTGTCATGACATAGATGGATGTTTACTGCTTCTGTAGTCATGGGCTTGGCATCGACTGTCATTTATTACTCCGCGCTGGAATTTTTCGCCTGTATACCCCTTGCAAGCAAGTAACAATCTTGACTATTTTTATTAATTTTGTACGAACTTGTATTTTTATTAAGTTTATTAAGATTTTATATACTTTTTAACATGTGGAGTCATCCTAAAGATTGTAGCGATATTCCGCTCGACCTTCGAACTATAAGATCACGACTAGATCAAGAAGCATATCATACGGTAAATGTTTCGATTGTTACATTCAAGTATTTTTGTATTTAATCCATATGAAACTAATAATTTGTAATAATTATTCGTAGTTTGTGTGGATGTCATATTCTTCAAATCAAATTATGGCATGTCTTCCATCGGATACAACTAATAATTGCAATATATGGATAGCAAACACAACATTGATATGCTTTGCATATGTAGAGTGACACGCTACTGACAGGGTGTTGCGATAATTTGGAATGCAACAACCAATTTCGCAACCACCGGTGAACCTTAATAAGGTTCACAAGATTGATATGCGTGGGCGCCATAAAGTATTTTGGCCTATGAAGCATCGACAATGGATCCATTTATGGAATCAACGTTCTGAACAAATTTCGACATGTATACCCATTGTTCGTAATAATTCAACCTATTTGCTGATTACATAAGATGGTTTAAAAATAAAGGTCGACCATTTGTTTGTCCACCGTCGGAGTTTGAGGATGCTAGGAGTATGCCATTTCCCGGACAGACTTCAAATCCAGTCCGTCCTACACACGAAATGGAATTTCCTAGACCTAGCCGACAACGTGGGCCGACGCGTCAACCGACCTCATCACATGCGATGGAGTTCACTGTACCGAGGATGTCATTTAGTCATCCTCAACCTCAACCAGAACATGGCGTAGCATCCAGTCATCATCATTCCGTCAAACACTCTAGATTTGATGTTGATGAGTGTTACCAACCAGAACTGCCAACGACGAGGTTAGATGATCAGCTCCTCACCCCAAGTCTAAGTTCAATATATCTAACTTCAATGTATCAGTTTGGAACCCCTATGTCAGCATTTGGTACTACATTACTTGTGGGTCCATCTAGTAGTCATGTTCCCTTTATGGGTGCTGGCTTCTCGAGCAGGCGTTTTCATTTTTTGATGCAGAATATGTGGGTCCCTCTAGTAGTGCATCCCCATCGACTGATGTGGATGAGCATGCGGATCACATATAACCAGAACCAGTGGCGGTAGGTTGAGGACGAGGTCGACAACGAATACGTCCCACTGACAAGCTTAAATGACGGGTGCAACCAGAACGCAATAGGAGAGCTCGACATTGTTGCTCAACACCACGCGATACGGGAGCTCCTCCGTAAATAATTAGAATAAACGTACTTTTTGTATAATAATCATGTATTTTTTAAAAGATGTTTTTAATAATGTACTTTTTGTATTTTTCTTTCATTAAATGTAATAATTAACCGTTATTTAAAATTTTAAATGATTATTTATTAATTTTGTTATTTAAATTTTGTTATTAATTATTAATTTATTATTTTAATTTTAATTTTGTAAAATTAAATTTAAAAGTTAATTTTTTTTACCGTTTTAAAACAGTAACATATTTGAATGTATAATTAATTAAATAAATATAAAAATATATATAATTTATTAAATAATATAAAATTAAATAAATAAATAATTATATATAAAAAAATATTATAAAAAAATATTATTTAGGCTTTTAAAATAATTTTAAAAAATTACTTTTTTTACAAAAATACTTTAATAATGTTAATATTTAAAATTAAAAAATATATTTTAATTACAAAATTTATAATTTAAAAATTAAAAAAAAATGGTGTTCGGAAGTCTCCATATCATATGGCGACTTTCCAACATTATAAAAAAAAAAAATTAACAAATTGCACTTGGAAGTCGTCATATGATATGGGGACTTCCAAGTATAATGTTTTAAATTTTACAAAATTTATAGCTCGAAAGTCGCCATATAAATTTTTTTTTTTTAAATAACATTTTTAGTTGGGAAGTCGCCATATCATATGACGATTTTTCAACTAATTTTAAAATAGACGTATTTTGGTATATAATTTGAAAACGTTAGTAGTTTGATAAAAAAAATAATTAGCAATATCTAAATAAAGAAAACCCTTTTTATTTTTATGTTTGTTTAAATTTTTTTCCAACAATAATGATCAACCAAATCATTGCTACTTTAGTTTCAAATTGAAGAAAGCTATCACATCCACGATTAAAAAATCGGATTGGAGGTTAAATCGATCAGACTTTTGATTTTCGATCTAATCGATTAAATTGATTAGACCGATCGATTTAATAAAAATGATTTTAAATATATATAAAAATATTTTTAATATTAAATAAGTACTAAATATAGTAAATAATTAATAAGAATATGTATTGGTTTAGTGGTATGATCTTTATTATAAAATCAAGAGGTTTAAGTGTTCAAATTTCATCACTTACAAAAAAATTTTGAAAAATAAATTTTTAAAAAAATGGTTTTTTATCATTTTTTACCGGTTAAACCAATTTTTCACCGATTTAAGGAAAGTCTAGTTTTATATATAGTACCGGATTGAACAGACCACCAACTTCCAGTTTGATTGGCCAATCCGATCTGATTTTTTATTCTATGATCAATCTCTTAATTAAAAAAAATCCCTAATATGGTCAAACGATATCCACTTTGACTCTCCTTTTGGGGACATAAATTCTTTACATTCATTTGTTATAAGATTCTATAAGCAACCATAATTACATTAATTATTAATTTTTTTATACATGAAGATTGATGATTTAAGTATGATTCCCTAAGTTGCCTAAGGATAACATTCAAAGTAAATAACGTCCCCTCAAAATTTTACTGTTTTAAATTTCACAAATTTGTGATTAACAAAAAAAGAGCAAATTGAAATGAAAAAGGTTCATATAATATGTTTTCTTTAACTTATACTATATGTCAGGTCCACCAAAATTCAGGCAAATTAATTAAACTGATAGTGGGTAGAACAATGATCCTTAGTAGGTGGAATAGTAATCAATATTATGCAAATTTTGAAGGAGTTTTTTCCCTTTATAATTGTGAGCTGGTGATGCATAATTAACATCATTGAGAAAATTAGATAAGAAATGGCTCTTGCTATATATTTGAAAGCTTTACTGTTTTTTTTTTTTTTATTTTTTTATTTTATCGTCAGAGTATTAACTTTTACTACTTCAAGTGTTCAACATTTCATTTATATCACCATTATTTCAAATTTAAAACAATAGATTTTCACGTTACCCTTGGTTTAAGAGCAACCATTAATATACTTTTTGATTAGAAAAAAGCTGTCATTATAAATGAACCAAAAACATATAATGCTGTTATTAGCTGTAAATATAAAAAATAAAAGATTTTGCTAACGAGTATTTTAAGCAGTGAATAAAAATTGGATTGAATCGATTGATTGGACCGGTTGAATTGAGAATTGGTGGTTAATTCGGTCCGGTACTACATATAAAATCGGATAAAACCGATAAAAAATCGTTTTTTAATTTTTTTTTTTTTTTGTAAATAATGAGATTTAAACCCTTAACCTTTTGATTTTAAAATAAAAGCTATACTATTAAACCAAATACATATTCTTATTACTTATTTAGTATATTTATTACTTATTTAACATTAAAATGATTTATATATATATATATTTAAAAGCATTTTGATCAAATCGACCGGTCCAACCGATTGGACCAAAAATTAGAGGTCTGATCAGTTCGACTTTCGATCCGATTTTTTAACATTGATTTTAATAAGGCACCTTTTAAAGTTTTAAGTTTAAGGGTTTTGCTAACGAGTGCCCTTAGGGCACTTTTTAAGGTTAGTTAATATATTATTTATAGTAATAACATTGTATTAAATGTAAAAATTAAAAACTTTCCTAAGTTTAATTAGTATTGTATTTATAGTAATATTTTTTCATTAAATATGGCAGTTGATAGTTAATATGTTGGTTCTCAATATATTGAAGGATGTCATAATTTTAAAAAATACTACACTCATTAACAGAAACTCATAATGAAATATTTGAAGATTAAAACTTAAAAAGAAAAAAAATCAACAATACCATTTGAGTTCTTCTACCAAAATCAAGATTATGAAGAATCACAATAAAAACTCACACCCAAATAAAATTTAAAAAATTCATGAATAGATGATATAGTACTTAAGAGAAAATAACATTTAAGCATAAGAACATAACTTTTGAGAAAGTCCATTTTAATTCTCACAATATAAGAATTTTCATTGCTATAATAAAATAATTACAAATAAATGTACATTTTTTTTTTTTTGAAAAGCAAACATTACAAACAGATCTTGATAATTTATTATGGATAATACTCTATAGTATAATTGCAACATTATGGTCCCCAAATTTTTTTTCCCAAAAATACCCAAAAGTTTTGGGAATAAAATTATTAAATACCCAAAAGAAAGAAAAAAAAAATAGTCAAAAGGATAGTAAAAATATCACAATGGGGACAAAGTACTTGAACGGTCCAAAGGCACCTAACCTTAACAAAGAAAATATGAAGGGTATTTTAGTCACTTGAAATGCAAAGAAAATAAGGTAAATCTAAAAAATATGCTATGTACAGTAAATTAATTGTTTAGTGATCTAATATCATAAAATAATTTGAAAAAAAAAAAAAGAAAAAAAAAGGATTTGTTAGTAAAGAAATTGTAAAAACTTAAATACCTTTAACTAAATAAAAGGTTTCCTATGTTTCTTCCCTTTCCCATTCTCTATCCCCTATCTTTCATCTCTGCCACCCATCCTCATTCAATCTTCTCTTTCTTTTTTCTTTATAAATTTGTTGAGAATATAGAAATGGTTTTCAGATTTTTCCTTCATCATGTCTCTTTTTCTTTGTTTGATTCGACTCAGAATGTTATGTCTGGTGTTTTACTGTTTCTTTAATCCCTAGTTCCCTACGTATCCCTTTCTTACTTTTCTTTTGTTTTTCTCTTTTATTTAGCTTCTTTGTTCCATACTAAAGCAGTCAAGCTTTTTACTTTGTATTGCATTTGGGTTTCTGCCATTTTTCTTAAAAAGAAAAGAAAAAACAAATTGGTTGAGTTGCAGACAACTTATAGTGTTTGTAAGTAAAGGATAATTTACAACTTTTTTTTTTTACAATTTATTCTTTCATCATTTTTTTAAAAAATTATTTAATATCATTAGATCATTGAACAATAATCCTCAAATGAAATGGATGTTTTTCAAATTCTCCTCAGAAAATATAAGTAGCAAAAGTGGACCAAAAATATTAATTTTGCATGGGACCGGTCCGGACCGGACCAGCTTATATTATCTAGAGGTGGCAAAATGAACCCGAACCCGAAAATCCGCCCAGGAAAACCCGAACCCGAACCCGCCCAAACCCGATTTGACCAAAAAGTCAAAAACCCGAACCCGAAAAAACCCGAACCCGAATGGGCCCGAACCCGATTGGACCCGAACCCGAATGGGCCCGAACCCGAATGGACCCGAACCCGAATGGGCCCGAACCCGAATGAGCCCGAACCCGAATGAGCCCGAACCCGAATGGACCCGAACCCGAGACCGGCCCGAACCCGAACCCGAATTTAATACTAAAAATAAAAATAATCAAATTGCAATTAATTATTTTTTTTTTTACAAAGCAATAACTTTAATTATTAATTTTATTCTAATTTTTTTTAAATAATTTAATTAAAATTTAATATTATATATATATGATGATAAAATAATAATTTTATCAAAAAGTAAATTATATTTTGTACTTATAAGTTATAACTTTAACGTCTCATATCATTATGAATTTACAATCTAAATATTTTAAATTCTTGAAAATTTTAGAGATGTGAAAAAAATTTGACAATAATTCAAATATTCTTTAAGGGTAAAAAAATTTGACAATAATTCAATTATTTTGGCCTTTTGGGTTATACTTATATGGTTAGGTTAGAGTGGGTTTAATTGGATTATGGCTTTCATGGGATTTTATTTTAGCGGCTGGATTTAATGGGGTTTTGGATTTTATGGCCTTTTGGTTTTGGGTATATTTATTATATATTAATAAATAATCATATTAATTATATATTTATTACGTATAATTTAAATACAAATTATATTTTTTTAGTACTACTTTATCATTTATACTTTATACTGATGAAAAAAATATAAGTACTCGATAGATATATATATATATATCTTGACTATAAGCATAAAAATTTTGCATTTTATAAGTATATAAACGAATAGATGAATGCCAAAATTTATTTTTAAAAGTTTTTTATTTTATAGTGAATATAAATTATAATGTATTTATATTTTGAAATTCGAGTTCATCAAATCAATTATTTTAAATATCAATATGATTAATTTATAATATATCATATTTTTTATAATAAATTATTTCAAAATTTGATTTTATATAACAAATTAATTTCTTATTCTTTTGGTGCTAGCAAATATTAATTTTAAAAAATAAATATAATTAAAAATATCATATAATAGCAAAAGTATAAAAATAATAATAAATTAATAATTTGTTTTTAGATATAAATATTTAAATTACGTAAAAATGATTACATCTAATATAAAATAAAATGATGTAAAACATACCTGAACCCAGACCGAACCCGAACCCAGACCGAACCCGAACCCGAACCCGTATGGGCCCGAACCCGAATGAGCCCGAACCCGAATGAGCCCGAACCCGAATGGGCCCGAACCCGAATGAGCCCGAACCCGAATGAGCCCGAACCCGAATGGACCCGAACCCGAATGAGCCCGAACCCGGATGGACCCGAACCCGAATGAGCCCGAACCCGAATGAACCCGAACCCGAATGAACCCGACCCGAACCCGCCCGAACCCGCCCAATTGCCACCTCTAATATTATCCAATAATGTAGCCGTTACACTCCCCACCGAATTTTGCTTACGTGGCACCTCTTAATTTAAATCTACCGAATCTCCTTTAAAATTTTAATTAATACACAGAATTCGACCGTTAGCCATTTCCCTTATTCTCAAACCAAAAACAGAACATTTTTCTCATTGCTTCTTCAATCTTCATAAAAAACAAACAAAAATCTCACTGGAAAAGATGGCCGTCGGTTACGCATTCGCCGACGAGGAAATGGTGATCGAAGAGGGTATTGGTTACCCGAGAGTCTATGCGAAAATCTGCCGGGACCGTGGTCTTGGTTCCTACAATTATGGTCCTCCTTTCACCTTCATGCCTTATGCTTTGCAGCAAAATGACGTAATTTTTTTCAACATTTTTCTTTGTTTTTTTTTTTTTTTTTTGGGTTCTTTCATAATGGATAGGAAATGGGTTTTTGGGATTTTGGGTGATGTTGTTCTTATTTTCGGTTTTAGATAAAAAAAAAATGAGGAAATGGGAAAGAAAATAAGGCTTTGGAGATTAATTTGTATTTTGCAGAGTTTAAGAGCAAAGGAACTGGACCAAATATTCCCAATTATTGATCCAAAGGCAAGACCAACAGCTAAGCCAAAAATCTTCATTAATCTCTTGTGGAAGCAGCTCAGCCATTTAGGGTATTTAATTTGAATTTTACTCTTAAAGACCCTTAGAAACTTACAAATGTGTTAAGAAATGGAAATTTTTGCATATTTTTTCTGATTTCTATCACTTCCTTTGAATTCAGGAACGCCGGTTTTGATCCAGAAGTAATTCGTGTCGATCCATATGGCAATGTGCTGTACTACCATGCTGATTCAGCTTCACCTCTTTCTTGGGATATAGATCACTGGTTTCCTTGCTCAAGTACATTAGCTCTCAAATTTCTATTTTTCTTAGGTTATGTTTTCGTTATGCTTAAATTATGTTGCTGCCTCAAATTTTTTAGGGGGTGGATTGACTGTTGCAAGTAATCTGAGGATATTACAGCGGCAAGTATGCAAGAAAAAACACAACAAGCTAGAATTTCAAGTTCCATGGTGGGATTGTCAGTTGGGAATTTCTGTGAACCAGTTCTTATCGATTTTTGCTTCTCGAAATTCTGATTTCAGGTTTGGGATTTTTTCTAAATTTCTACATTTCAATGCATTTTATAATTGGAAAACTGATAGCGTAATGATAAATAAAAGCTTCACAAATATGGCAGGCAAAGGGCATTTTCCTTCTTGTTTGCTGAAGGTGAAAACGAAGAACTAAATTCTTCACAAACAGTGGAATCACATTCTTTCCCACAGCATTTTATGAAGTCAAAAGATCAATTTGGCCTTGCTGCAGCTGCTGTTGTTGTAACTCAAATGGAACTATACGATACCTCATCAGCTTTGAAATCACTGGATTACAACAGGCAGATAAGGCCACAGTCTCCTATTATTGGTTAGTACAAAAGGAAAAAAGGAAAAGAAACCTTAGTTACAGTTTTACTTATGCATTCATCTCAATGCTTTGTCTCATAATAAGTCTTTTTTTTTTTTTTTTTTTTTTCAGCGGCAAGGAAAATGAAATCTAGCGTTTTGAAGGAAAATGAAAATCCAGATTTTGTTACAAATCCATATCAGGCCATTGTTATGGCCAGAGATTCACTGAAACAAAGGGAAGAAGCACACAAGATGCAAGCAGAAATTCAGAAGTTGGATGAAGAAGTGAATGAAACAAGGAGAAAAAATGATGAAGAAAAGTTTATTATTCAAGATTTGGAAGAGGAGCTGATAAAGCGTAAGAGAAGGTCAGAAAAGTGCAGACGGCTAGCAGAGGCACAATCTTCATACAGGATTATGCTAGAAAAGATGATTCGGGAAGCTATGCACCAGTACGATTGTCAAACAGAGTATAACAATATTTCTGTCTTCTACTTATAGATTTCTAAATATTCTTGTTTTGCTTCTTGTAGGACTGTCGTTTACAAGGAACAGGTGAGACTGAACCAGGCTGCAGCAAATGCACTCATGGCAAGACTTGAAGCACAAAAGGCAATATGTGATGCCTCGGAGAAGGAACTTCACAAGAAATTTAAACAACGAGATGAACTTGAGAAGCAGATAAGGCCAGAATGGGAACATGCAAGGAAGAGATCAAGAACGGATAATACTTTCTTTGAAGGACAAGATAGCAAAACTGTTCTTTATCTACCAGGAATCAGGCCAAGGACACCTTTACACAAGGAGCTGAGAGTGTTTTCGGAGGAGGAAAATAAACCATCTGTAGCTGGTTTATCTTCAAATGAAGATCAAAAGAATGAAGAAATTGAGGAGGAACTGGCAATTACAAAAAGAAATGCCGTCAAAGGAAAGCGTGAGGAGCATGATAAAGCCATAGCTGCTTTAGAAGATGAAAAATCAATTGAGCAGAAGTTTCAGAGACTTGAAATAGAAGAAGAGAAACAGGAAATTCAGTTCCCTGTTATTGAAGAAACAGAAAGAGAGGAAGATGACGAGAGTAGGAGGCAGCGTGGGAAAGGGAATGTAGAGAGGTGGCTACAAATGCTGTTAGAGAACCCTGAAGAAGAATTGGACCCTCAAAATGAATATGCAGAAGAAGTGACTGGAACTGATGAAATAATAAAAAAGCTGGATTTAAAGTATCCACAGAAAGAGAAAGAGCAGCAGACTGTTCGGAAGAAGGATGTTGGGATGAAGAAACAAGAGATTGTAGAAGGCAGTAGTAAAACACCAAGGAGAAGTAGCAATGCTTGTGAAGTGGCTATTGTTGACAGTGAAGGTGTCGGAAGCAGAAAGGAAAGAAATGAGGAGAATGGAAATGAAAGAATTCTTATGAGGTCTGAGAGCGCTAGTAGGGCCTTCCGACGAATCCCATCTTCTCCATCTTTGATTTTTGGTGGTATGAAAAAAGGAGTGGAGTGCATGAGGAAGAAGCCAATAGTAACTAGTGATGATGAAGAAGATCAAGCTGTAGGAAACAACTTCCTCAAGTCATCCATCAAAACAATAAAGAAGGCTGTCAAAATATGAAGATTTGTTCCATTGACGCCTATCTCTGTGTATTAATCTTTTTTCATTTATTTCATAGAGGAATATAGGAAAATTTTATCATGATAGCGGTTTTCTTTTCATGGCTTAAATGAAATGATTTGTTGTTTTTTTTCATTTAATAAAAAATGATAATTTTGAATAAACACATGATATATTTAAATATCGGAATTAAAGCCAATTTTATTAAGATCAAAAGATAACACATGATTAATTGCTACTGTTATCAAACGAATGTTACGAGGTGTTAATATTTTCCCATGTATAACAATACTCTCGAATTCGTTATGATTTTTCTTCAAATCCCGAAAAATATTTTTTTAATTAATTTTAGGATTATTAAAATAATAAAATTTTATATGTGATCAATCAAACCTAACAAAAATGATAAGTGCGTAATTGCAAACATTTTCATGTATTATTTTCTTATACTTTGTGCTTTAATTCTTAAGTTCCTTGACAAATTATTATATTTTTATGAATTATAGGTATTTTGGAAGAGATGAAGTCAAAACATGTCAATTATGATATTAAAAAGCTTATAAAGTCACGATCAAAAGATGGAAGAAAACTTGAGAGTCAAAAAAATCAAATTCTTAGTACTAAGTGATCAGGCAGATCTGACCTCCGGATCTTGTTGCAAAAAAATCATTATGTTAAAGTCATTATTTGAAGAAAATTTCTTCCTTTCCAATGATAGTTTACACGCCCAAATCGGACAAGAAATGATCATCCAAATTAGCAGACGAAGTGAAAGATAGTACAGCAGCCTCGAAACCGAAGTCAGCGGGCAAAATTTCACAAGACAGCCTATTCAGCGTCGTGGCGCCGCCTTTACTGGCTCCCAAATCTGTAAATCCGAAAAAAAAAACACCTACAAAACTCAAAAATCTTGCCTATTTTGAACTTCTTTGACTCCTGGCTTCCTTGAAGAGCAAGAAATGGTTTCCAAGACTTTAAAACTCTATAAATACCGTCTTTTGAGCCACCAACTAGGAGATGCTTTTGATTATTTTATCAATCTTCTTCTTCTTTAATCTCTCAAGTTTTATTTTATTTTATTTTTGTTCTTAGTTTCTTTTGAATATTCATGTTTATGTTGACAATGCCTATGCAAGGCTAAACTTTTATTTGGTTAAGAGTGATTTCAAAGCCCTAGACAAGTTTTGTAATTGATTTTCAGATTTATCTATCATTAGTTTTCTATCAAAGTTGATTATGTTCTTCCATAAAAATTGTTCATGATGTTGTCTTGATTTGTTTAGGTTGTAAACTAGATAGATCTTGATAATTATCTGATGCTAGTTTAGGAGTCTTGATCCGTGTAATTGTCTTGATTTCCTAGTCAATAGTAGCAATTCGTAATTCATGATTATGTTGGGTTTTAGGGAATTGCAATGTGGAACATAACATAAGTTAAACAATCCGAGCTTACGTGTTTGTTGCTTAGATCAACCTATCTTTCTCATCATAAAGTTGTTGTCAAATTGAACTTAGAGAGCTTATTATAGGTTGTTTGATAATTAGAGATTAAATAGAGAGCTTGTTCTATTTAACAACGAACTAAGGAAAGATTGGGGTAATAGAGCTTGTTGTTATCTAAGGTTGATAATTTTGATAGTTAATTGATGTTGATAAATCTGATTATTGATTCTCAATGATGTCTAGTGGTGGAGAATGAAACTTTAACCATACTTTTTTCATATTTGATTACCTCTTATTTACTTGCTTTATTCTTTTGATTATTTGCTTTAGTCTAAACTGATTTTAAAAAACTTCCTTTTTATTTTGTTTTCTTTGAATTTAGGTATAAACTAATAATTCTTAAACTAAACACCAATCCCTATGGACTCGACCCTTGCTTCTACTATACTTTACAACTGATCTTTTTAGTGCAAGGTTAAATAAGATATACTCTTTTGAGTGCATCAATTTTTTGGCGCTGTTGCTGGAGATTGCTTTCTTTAGTTTATTAGTTATTTGGTTTATTCTTATTTTCTGTTTAATTAGTTTATTTTCTTGTTTTCTTTTTCAGTGAATGTCCCAATCTCCCAAAGAAGAAGAACCTCACTTAGGACTAAGGAGAATTCGAAAATTCATAGTTGCCCACCAAAGAACAAACGAAGAGTTCATCCAAACTATCCAAGAGGAGCAAGAAGAGATGGCAGAAAACAAACGAACTCTTAAGGAGCTAGCCACTCCAGACTTGGATCAACAATCATTGTGCATAGAGTATCCTACTCTTGAGGTAGCATTTGAATTAAAATCTGGCCTGATTCATCTTCTTTCAACTTTTCATGGTTTTACAGTAGAGGATCCAAATAAGCACCTCAAGGAGTTCCATGTAGTATGTTCTAGCATGAGACCAACTGGAATCACGGAAGAGAAAATAAAGTTGAGAGCATTCCCATTCTCTCTAGCCAATTCGGCAAAGGAATGGCTCTACTATCTACCATCCGGGACCATTACTACATGGAATTGGATGAAAAGAGCATTCTTGGAAAGATATTTCCCAGCATCTAAGGCTGCCAACACTAAAAAGGAAATATATGGGATTCGACAATACAACGGAGAGTCCTTGTATGAATATTGGGAGAGGTTCAAGAAACTTTGTGCATCATGTCCACACCATCAGATAAGTGAACAACTGCTCATCCAATATTTCTATGAAGGTCTCTTACCCATGGAGAGACGCATGATAGATGCAGCAAGTGGGGGAGCAGTAGTTGATAAAACTCCCGAAGCTGCTAGACTTCTCATCTCCAACATGGCAGCCAACTCACAACAGTTCAACATGAGAGATGAACCACCACCACAACCACAGAAAGTAAATGAGGTAGGTACATCATCCCTTGCACAACAAATTTTGCAACTGACTTCTCTTGTGCAACAAATGGCTGTAGGTCAGATACAACAAATTAAGGCTTGTGGTATATGTTCAAATATGGGGCACCAAACTGATATATGTCCAACACTTCAAGATGATCCAAATGAACATGTTAATGCCATGGGTGGATTTCTGGGTCAACCAAAAAAGTATGATCCCTACTCTAACACTTACAATCCAGGATGGAGGGATATCCAAACTTCAATTATGAAGGAAACCAATCACAAGCTGCTCCTCTACCATTTGACAATAGACAATCGGGTTATCAACAAAGGGTTCAACAACCATATCAAACCCGACAACAAGTGCCACCCACTTAAAATTCAGGTACTTCTCTTTAAGATCTTGTTAAAGCCTTCTCTACTAATCAAATTCAAATTCAACAGGACACAAAGACAATTCAACAGGAAATAAAAGATACAAACAAACAAATGGAAACAAGGTTGAGCCAAATAGAGACTCAAATTTGACAAATGGCAATAGCAATAAGTCAAAACCAAGCAAGGGATTCCAGAAAATTACCTTCCCAAACCATAGTGAATCCCAGAGAAAATGCCAATGCCGTAACTTTAAGAAGTGGGAAATAGCTTGAGACACCACAAAAGGATAGTGCTCAAAGAGAGGACAACACCATGGCATCATCTTCACATCCCAATGAGCCACTACAAAAGGTAATCCCTAAACCTTCATTTCCTTCTTATATAACTTCTCCACCTTTTCCTAGCAGGTTAGCAAAATCCAAGAAGGAGGAGCAAGAGAAGGAAATTTTGGAAACCTTCCGAAAAGTAGAGGTGAACATTCCTTTACTAGATGCTATAAAGCAAGTGCCAAGATATGCCAAATTTCTAAAAGAGTTGTGCACTTCTAAAAGGAAGTTGAAAAGGAATGAAAAGGTAAGTGTGGGGGAGAATGTGTCAGCTGTTCTTCAAAAGAAACTCCCACCTAAATGCAAGGATCCAGGTATGTTTACCATTCCTTGTAAGATAGGGAACACCAGGCTTGAGCGTGCAATGATAGATCTAGGAGTATCCATTAATGTAATGCCATATTCAATTTATGCTTCATTGAATCTAGGACCATTAGAGGAAACCAATGTTATAATACAACTTCGGACCATTCTAACACTTATCCTAGAGGAGTTATAGAAGATGTCCTAGTGCAAGTTAATGAGTTGGTTTTTCCCGCTGATTTCTATGTTCTTGAGATGGAAGATTAAATGTCTTCTAATCCAACACCCATTCTTTTAGGGAGGCCATTCTTAAAAATAGCTAGGACTAAAATAGATGTGCATGATGGAACTTTAACTATGGAATTTGATGGCGAGATAATTCGTTTTAATATTTTTGAGGCCATGAAATACCCTAGTGATGGGCACTCTGTTTTTACTATTGATATAATTAACTCTTTGGTATAGAAAGCTTTTGAATTAAATGGTGAAGATAGTTTGGAGGTAGCCATTAACGGGTACCTTGGCATGGAAAAGTCTAAAGGAGAAAAGAAACTCGCCTTGAGTGAACTAGTGGAAGAAGCAGTAGCATCGTTACAAGTATTACCACCTAAAGATGCAAGGTTTGATGTTTCATTTATTGAATTGCCTTTATCTAATGAGAAACTTCTACCTTCCATTTTGCAGGCACCAATTTTGGAGTTGAAACCATTACCGAACCACTTGAAATATGTGTTCTTAGGTGAAAAGGACACACCACCGGTCATAATTGCCAAAGAGCTCACATCTTTGCAAGAAGAGAGACTTATCCGGGTGCTTAGAGAGAATAAGACAGCAATTGGTTGGACAATTATCGATATCAAGGGAATAAGCCCTTCCATATGCATGCACCGAATTTTGTTAGAGGAAGGGTCAAAACCAACAAGAGAAGCACAACGACGATTGAACTCGCCTATGATGGAGGTTGTGAAAAAAGAGATACTGAAGCTCCTAGATGTTGGAGTGATCTATCCTATCTCGGATAGCAAATGGGTGAGCCCGGTCCATGTAGTTCCTAAAAAGTCCGGTGTGACTGCTATTAAAAATAATGAGAATGAACTTGTTCCTACTAGAATTCAAACAGGGTGGCAAGTTTGTAATGACTATCGCAAACTTAATTCAACAACTCGCAAAGACCACTTTCCTTTACCTTTTATTGATCAAATGCTTGAAAGGTTAGCTGGCCATTCTCATTATTGTTTTCTTGATGGATTTTCAGGTTACAATCAAATTGCAATTGCTCCGGAGGACCAAGAGAAAACCACCTTCACATGTCCCTTTGGTACCTTTGCTTATAGGCGTATGCCGTTTGGTCTTTGTAATGCACCAGCTACATTCCAAAGGTGTATGGTTAGTATATTTACAGATTATGTAGAGAACATCATAGAAGTTTTTATGGATGATTTTAGTGTCTATGGTGATTTTTTTGATAGATGTCTAGAGAACCTTATCCTTGTCCTTAAAAGATGCATGGAAACTAACCATTTATTGAATTGGGAAAAATGTCACATTACGGTAGAACAAGGAATCGTTTTAGGCCATGTTATTTCTTCTAAGGGAATAGAAGTAGATAAATCTAAAATAGATATTATGCATTCTTTACCACCTCCCACAAATGTGAGAGAGGTTCGTTCTTTTCTTGGACATGTAGGTTTCTATAGACGATTTATCAAAGACTTCTCAAAGATAACACTACCTCTTTGCAAGCTGTTACAAAAAGATGTAGATTTCCACTTTGATGATAAATGCAAAGAGGCGTTTGACACTTTGAAGGGATTCTTGACATCAGATCCTATCATGCAACCACCAGATTGGAATGTACTGTTTGAAATTATGTGTGATGTTAGTGACTATGCCATTGGAGTTGTTTTGGGCCAATGGGTTGGCAAAGTCTCACATGCCATATATTATGCCTCCCGAACTTTTAACGATGATCAATTAAACTATTTCACTACTGAAAAAGAACTTTTGGCTATTGTATTTGCTTTAGAGAAATTTCGTTCTTATTTAATTGGTACTAAAGTAATTGTATTTTCTGACCATGCAGCCCTTAGGTATTTGCTCACTAAAAAGGAGGCCAAACCAAGGTTGATTAGATAGATACTTCTCTTACAAGAATTTGATTTAGAAATAAGAGATAAGAGAGGTAAGGAAAACTTGGTTGCGGACCATCTTAGCCGATTAGTTCATGAAGAAGATGCACTACCGTTGCATGAGAACTTTTCGGATGAGCAACTCTTTTCCATATGCAGAACAACCCATTGGTATGCTGATATTGTTAATTACTTACTCACCAAGCAGTTGCCACAAGAGTTGACAAGAGCCTAACGAAATAAAATCAAGAGTGATGCCAAATACTACATTTGGGATGAGCCTTATCTTTGGAAGCATTGCTCTGATCAAATTATAAGAAGGTGCGTACTTGAATCTGAATTTCATTCTATCCTGACCTTTTGTCACTCTTATGCATGTGGAGGGTACTTTGGACCCAAAAGAATAGCCATGAAAGTGCTTGATAGTGGATTTTATTGGCCTACCTTATTCAAAGATGCCTACCTCGTTTGCAAGTCATGTGATAGGTGCCAAAGAACAGGTAACTTAGGTGCTAGAAATCAAATGCCTCAAACTCCCATATTAATTCTTGAAATTTTTGATGTATATGGCATTAATTTCATGGGACCTTTTCCTTATTCTGTTGGTAATCTTTATATATTACTTGCTGTTGATTATGTTTCAAAATGGGTGGAAGCAAAAGCCACTCGGACTAATAATTCTAAAGTTGTTTCAGATAATTTGAAGACAAACATTTTTGCAAGGTTTGGAACACCAAAGACCATAATCAGCGATCGAGGTACTCACTTTTGTAATAGGTCCATGGAAGCTCTTTTCAGACGTTATTGATATTGATATACAAATATAATTAAAATATATCATATTATATACAAAAATTTATTTAAAAAATAATAATAATTTATTTTTGGATTTGAACATTTAATATGTAAAAATGATTAAATTTAACATAAAATAAAAATAACGTAAAAGTCACCTGCATCCAAATCCGAAATAACTTGAATTCAAAAGAGTCCTAATCGAAAATGATCTAAATCCAAAATGACTTGAACCCAATATAACCAAAATCGATATAACCCGTACTAAAAATAATCCGAACTCAAAAAATTCAAACCAATATAGTCCGAATTCAAAATCACCCGGCTCAAACCGTCCAAATCAAATCAATACGAAATTCTAACGTGAAAAGACAAAATACTCTATACTTTTTTATTACAAAATTGACATTTTCAAATGTACAACTTTTTTTTGCAATATTTTATGAAAGATATATAAGATTATATATAATATTATCATAAATTTTCTTGATCATCAATTTTCCATAACTATGTCATATGCATCAAAAATTTTAGTTGAGACTTAAATGGTGAACAACTAATAAACGAATTTCAAAGGGCATTAAAACTTTTAATTAGCAAGTAAATTCCAAGGATGAAAATGTACAATTATTATTATTATTTTTTTTTTATATTTTGAGGGAATGGGGATTCGAACTCTGCTCTTTTTGAGCAGGAGAACATACACCAATCATTGAACCAAAAGATCAGGTGCAATAAAAGTGTATAATTGATCTCTCTATTTTCATGAAATTGTGGATTTAGTATCTTTTCATTAATTTGACCAAATTAAATTCTTGTATTTTTATGAATTATTAAATATAATTCAATCATTAATAAAATAAAAAATTTGTTGACGTAGTTTTTTTTTTTTTTTTTTTTATCAAATTAACCTGACATTGACCCCTATGACATAGTGTTTTTTTTTATAAAATTTTAGCTTCCATTTTTTTTACTTTGAAACTAGTGTTCATTTAATCTCTACTTTCTTTTTTCGTCATATGATTCCATTTGTATGGGCTCATATTGATTTCAGAAAAATTAAAAATAGTGGTAGTGAACTAGTGATGAGATTAATTATTATAATAATAAAATTAAATCAGTAGTGAGATATGTATTTGGATGCAAAAACAACTATAACAGTTATGTGAAATATAATGAAAAGATAAAATTATCAATTAAAATATTAAATTAAAATTTATATATAATAAAATTTATAGCATATTCAAATATGAAAAAAAAATATTTGAAATGTTTAATATTTAAGGAAATAATACTTATAACAATTATAAATATTATTTAATAAAATAATAATAAACATATGAAATATAAAATATAAAACGGAAATAAACTAATATAAATACTAAATTAAAAAAAAATTAGATTGAAGGATATTTTAGGAATAAAATACTGAATGTAATATGGTCAAGGGCCAAGGGTCACTGGTCCCTTTCCCTTCCGATCTAAAATCAAAGACGATACAATTGACAAGCCCCATATACACTGCGCCCTTTTTGAAATGGGTGAGATGAGACAAAAAAAAGTGATACAATCCCACGTAACGGAGGCTACGGCGGGATCCATAAGTTCAATATTTAATTAGAGTCCGTTTAAATATCTATTTAACCGTCTACCCTAAAGGCAAACTCAAGGGGTGACAATGAAAGAAACTTTTATTAACAGTTAATTTTTTTATTCAATTGAACGATGTAAACAAGAAATTATAGACGGCATATTGCAAAGAAGCAGATCCTAGTTGCACCAAATTCATTCGCGCCTTTGACCCTACTGTTCATGAGACATCTCCCTTTCAAAATGTGAATTCAGAAAATGGATGAAAACAGAGAGTTAAATAAAGATTGCAATGAGATATTATTTTTGTTATTTTGTGATTTCGATTTTTTTTATCGTCGATATTTATCATAATTGATCGCGATAACATTCGTTACATCCGTTTAATTTAAATCCTTTGATAGAAAAAGCTTTGAATTATATGATGAATGAATAAATTTTTTTTTTCTTTCAAATACCTGTTAAATAGAAAAAACATAAAAACTCTTAATTGATGAATGCTTTCTCTCATGCATTGTGTGCTCAATTTGCAAATGACTCAACACTCCCCATTTCAGACTCTCGTAAGTCGTAATCATTGAAACAGGGGAGAATCCAACTCAATTTGCAAATGACTCAACACTCCCCTTTTTCAAACTCTCGTAATCATTGAAACAAGGGAGAATCCAACTCAATTTGCAAATGACTCAACACTCTCGTAACCATTGAAATAGGGGAGAATCTAAGGTAAAATAGGGGAGAATCTAAAGGGAGCAGACAGGGACCTTGATCTTCTTTGGTTTTTCTAAATTCCATAAGTTCTTAACAATTGTTTAACTCAAAAAATAATAAAAAATTATTTTGATCTCCCCAAAATTTATAATTTGATTATATTTTATCTGACCTCCTTCCACATAAAATTTTTGGCTTCACCTCTGCATAGAAACTTCCCTCTTTTATCTCTGTCTTTAAATAAAGCCATTACCTACCCCTTTGCTTTTGTTAAGTATATATGCCGGATGCCATTTTGATAGAGAGCTCGAAGGAAGTTGGAACAGAGTTGAAGTTGCAGATCATGGGAGACAACTGGGGACAGGAGGACAAGCCTTCAGGTATCAAATATTTATTTTACATTTATTCACAAGTTCATGTTGTGCGGAAGCGAATTGATATTACTAAAACCGATTTAAACACACTGAAAAAACACCGATATTTTACGTGGTTCGGCAACTGTGCCTACGTCCACGGGAGGAGGAGCTTGAAGCTTTGTATTAATGGAGTTTAGAGTACAAACATATACAGAATTCAAGGTGCTACACAAGCACTGAACTCACAACTCAACACAATACCGAATTACTCTATAAACACAGAGTATTTGCTTCAACAATTTAGCTCTAACTTGCTCAACTCTACTCTACTCTACTCTCTCTTTTTCTCTCTTACTCTACATGGCTATTTATAGCCATAATATCAAGGTGTGAACACTAAGCAAGTGGCAGCCACCATAGCCACCATCCACCACCTATCTTGGTGTGAACACTTTGCAAGTGGTAGCCACCATAGCCACCATCCATTTGCAAGTGGTAGCTTCCATTATTGGTGGTGCAAGTGGTGCAAGTGGTAGCTCCATTATTGGTGCTAAGCCACCAAATGTGACTTTGAGCCATACCATATTCCAACAGTTCATACCAATATTCATTACCAGCTGATCACATATGCATTGCAATTTGAAGAAGATGACCTTGTGAATAATTTTATGAAGTTGAGATTCAAATCTTTTAAATTCTTGATCTACGTACATAAATTCAATTTCATATATGCATTTTCCTTTGAAAAATATAATTTCTGAATTAAAAAGTTAAGATTCAAATCCTTTAAATTCCGTACATGAATTCAATTTCATATATGCATTTCAGTTTGATGAATATAACATGTGCATTTTTATGAAATTAAGATTCAAATCTTTGAAATTAATTCTCAATTTACGTACATGAATTCAACTTCATATATGCATTTCAGTTTGATGAATATAGCGTGTGAATTTTTATGAAGTTAAGATTCAAATCTTTAAGATTCTCAATTTATTCATATATGCATTTCAGTTTGAAAAATATAACATGTGAATTTTTATGAAGTTAAAATTCAATATTTTAAATACCTACATAAATTCAACTTCATAAAATGATAAAAAAAAAAAAATAGTGTCATGCTAAACAAATAAATTTTGAACGAAAAGTAATTTTTTAAAATATATATTATTAATATATTTAAATTATAATTGTAAAATATAGATAAATATTTTTTAATTAATAATTGCTTATTAATAAAGTGTTATCATTTAATTTTATAAAAATCTATTTGTATGAAATTGAAAAAATTTATATTAAAAAAAGATCTTAATAGATAAAGATTTTTTTTTATCAAACTAAATTAAAATATGAAACAACTAATTAATCTAAGTATATTAATGTATATAGGTATATTATTAATTGAAGACATGTAAACCAAGGAGGAAGATTGAATTTTTTATTTATCAAATAAATTCATTAACTATTTAACTTTAATTATTTTTATTTAACAAAAAAAGTCATTAACTATTTAACCTAATTGATTCATGCAATTACTTTTAAGAGTGACATCCAACAAATTTGAAATTCGAATTATAGCATATTCAACATTTTTTTATTCTCAAACTATGATTTTTTTATGTTTTTTTTTTTAAAAAAAAAAAGCGAAACACTTGGAAGATAATCTCAATTTGGCCACTTTTCCACTAAAATATATATATTTGGGAGTTCCACGGGACATGCAACTTGAAATCAATTAACCAGGACCACATTCTACAGGTCATCAAAATGTAGAAGATCCATGATTTACTTTACTTGGTTTGTTGAATTACACAATGATGCATAATATTCATCTCTCTCTCTCTTAAATTTTTTAATTTTTTTTTATACAAAAAATATTGTAATCTAATGATAATGATAAAAAAAAGGTTGCAGATGTTGGGATTCGAATCCAAACCTACTAGATGTCACTTCTTAAAAATGACTATATAAATTAACTGGACTAAATTTCGAATTCATTAATTTTCTTATTTTTATTTTCGTGCTTAATTCTCTAATAAAAGTTGGAAAATATACATTTTCTTTTGATGATTTAGCTGTTGATTTTTTTTTTTTTGATCAAAAGCTGTTGAGATTAATTGATCTCTCTTTGAATAAATATTGAAGACTTTTTTTTTTTCCCCTTACAAAGAAAAAGTCTCTTAATCCTTGAAGTAGTAGCGACAACTAGGGGTGTAAACGAGACATCTGTGCTCGCAAGCTACTCGAGTTCGACTCGAAAAAAAACTCGAATTCGATTCGGTCATTATCGAGCCGAGCTCGAACTCGAGCAGCTCGAGCTATCGAGCGAGCCGAGTTCGAGTATCTTAATACCCGATTCGAGCAGCTCGCGAGCCTAATCGAGCTTTTTTTATTTATAATATTTTTATTATTAATTTACTATTTTACCCTTAATATATATACATACTTAAAAACCCTTAATTCGAGCTCGAGCTCGAGTATATAAACGAGCCTAATCGAGTCAAGCTCGAATAGTTCGATTTTATCTCGAGCCGAGCTCGAGCTTAAAAAATAATACTCGATCGAGCTCGAACCGAGCTTCGAGCCTCGAGTTTCGAATCGAGCTCGAGCTCGAGCTTCTCAGTATTCGAGCTCGGCTCGGCTCGATTACAGCCCTAGCGACAACTGAACAGATTTTCTCAGCTCACATGTGGTGCCCTTACGTCAAGAATTCAGGTATCTTTAATTTATGAAATCCTAATTCAAGACGTTTCCTAAATTGCTCCCTCTCAGGGTCAGGGGACCCTGGCTTGACCAAGTAAAGAAAGAAGTACTTCCTACGGGCCACCTATCAAATAAATTTACTAATATTCTTAATATTAAACTTTTTTATTTATCAAATAAATTCGTTATTTTAAGATTAATGAAACCATGTCAATGTGAATCACCTTCGAACAGCAGTTTCTCTTCTTTTCTCTTTTTTTTGGAAAGGGAGAGTAGGCTAGAAAGTCAAGAAACTTGTTATATATTTTTTTCCTCAATCAAATATTGTTTTTCATTCATATTAAGAAAGACCAAATATAACTGCTATGTCAAACAGTAGGGTTGAGAAAAAAATTGAGAAAAATCTGAATCATAGTATTCTGTTCGATTTTTTTAATTCGGTTCGGTTTCGGTTTGAGTATTAATTAGATTTATTCGGTTCGATTTTCGTTTTATAAGTCCAAACACCACAATATCCGATGCGAATTTTATTTTTTAATTGGTTTTTTATTTTATTTTTTTATCTTTATAATATAAAAATAAATATTTTATTTTTAAATTAGTGAAAAAAAACTTTAAAATATTATAAAAAAAGATAATTTTTTGAAAATTTAAAAATTAAGATACTTTGGCTGTGGAATAATGTCATTTGCTAAGATAAATATTGTCATTAAATGTTTGGGATAATCTTAGTTTTCATACATTGGCTGTGGAATAATGTCATTTGCTAAGATTGTTGATTTGAAAAACCCAATTTTGTTTTTTAAGTTTTAACTAATGTTTGAATGATCCCCAATATATAAGGAAACAAAGTTAAATTCACATAGTGGAAAATTCTATGCCTAGCATCAAGCTGGGCAACATATATATAGTAATGTTTGTAAAATGAGGCAATTTAATTTAATTTAAAATAGCATGTAATAAATTAATCATGAAATTTTTAGAAATAATATGGAATCCCTGTTGATGCTAAGCATGAGTAGTTTAAAGCACAAAAGCCATGTTGGACATAAATAATAAAATAATCGATTAAAATAGCATGTAATAAAGTCCAATAATTTAAAAGCCCAAAATGATATAGAAAACCGATAATCGAACCGAACCGAACTGAGCTATCGCGGTTCGGTTATAATCGATTACTAAATTTTTTTCATTCAGTTTCAGTTACAAATTACTCGATTCGATTTTTAAAACTCAAAAAACCAACCCGAACCAAACCGAACTCACCCCTATCAAACAAGGTCTAAAAAAGCCTTAGAAACAGAGAAATGTAGAAGAATACAATGCATCAAATAAAGAACTACACTTTTGACCCCAAATAATAATAATAATAAATAAAGACCTACACATTTAACAACGATCATAAAACATGTAATTAAGATCAATTCACTCCAAACTCAGCGATTAAATCTGAAAATATAAAGCAGAAAGGTTCCCATAAGTCAATCCTGGACAACGTAGAGTGGGGCTGAGAAGTTGAAAATAACACCATGTTATTATATATGTCGATTTCAAACTAACTTTTTATTATATATATTGAATGACATGGTTGAATAGCTAAGCGAATTTCAAAGGGTGACTGGAATATTAACTGCCCCCAAGGTATTAAACTTCTTTTTTTACTTTTATATTAATCATATTATAACATTCTTCATTAAAAGGAAATTAAACATTTAAATCTATAATTAGAGTAGGTATATGGATCTACATATACAAAAGAATTTGAAATCTTTTTAATCAATACTAGGGATAAGCTATTTATAAATTTGTTGAGAAAATTTATTTTAACTACAGAGTAATAATGATGTAAAGTGGGTTTAATTTGTGTAAGATTTTTTAAGAATTTTTTATTCATGACAAAACATTAACAATTTTCAATGCATTAAAAAAGAAAATTTTGAATATTTATGTAGACACCTAATTTTGTCCGGACCACTAAACAGGTATGTTTTCTTCCCATATTGATGTTCCCAAGTGTAAAAAGACTGTTTTCATCCTGCAGGTGGTACTCCGAGACTTAGTTTAAGAGGGCGAGCACAAAAAGTCAAACTTGAAAAAAAGTCAACCCCGAAAAAGTCAACCCCGAAAAAGTCAACCCCAGAAAGTCAACTACTGAAAAAGTCAACCCACTTTCAAAATCAAGATTTTAAGTTCAATTGAAAAATGGCGAAAGAATTTTGATAATCCGAGGTCTACATTGAAAGATATGGAGTTCGGAAGTTGGGATTTGGAGATTCAGTAGAAAGGAAACCCTAATCCGAGAAATTTGGGGAAAAGTGCTTAAACGATCAAACTGGTCGAAATTGAAGGTTCCAAATGAAAGATAAGCACTGACTACGGGTAATGGAGAAGTCACTTGCAAGAAAAACCGAAAAAAAAGTCAATCCGGGAGAAAACCGAGAATTAGGGTTTTTAGTGGATTTCGGTGAAATCGGGAAGAATCACAGAAATGGCCCGACTTGGTAAGACCAAAGCCCCCAATGGATGAGGAATGATTAAAAAGGATGGCCCAAGGCTCAGATTGAAGAAATCTGAAAATCGGACTTGTTTTGAGCAAAACCGGGTTTCGGAGGTTAAAGGGTAAAATTGGAAAAATTTGGGAAAAATAGCAAATGGACTCCGAAAATTATGGAAAATTTGTCAATCTCATTCTTAAATCATTTGAAAGAGATTGGAGAAAGAAAATCTTGATTCCGAGTTCGTTTGCAAAGTGGCCAAATCCCGGGCTTCTTATGCAGTAATTCAAAAAGATAAATCCCGGAAAAATAGCAAATGGACTCCAAAAATTATGAAATTTGGCAAATCTCATTTTTAAATTATTTGGAAGAGATTGGCGAAAGAAAATCTTGATTCCGAGTTCGTTTGCAAAAGGGCCAAATCCCGGGCCTCCTATGTAGTAATTCAAGCCGATAAATCCCAAAAAAATACCAAATGAGCTCCAAAAATTATGAAAACTTCCAGATCACACTTTTTAATTATTTTGAAGAGATTGGTGAAGAAAAATCTTGATTTGGAGCTCGTTTAAAAAATGGTAAAATGTAGGGGCATAAAAGGGCATTTTTGGGAAGAAAAAATCCAAATAAATAGCAAACGGACTCGGATAATTTTGAAAACTTCCAGAACTCAATATTTTATTATTTTGGAAGTATTAAAAAAAGAAAAATTGAATTTGGAGTCCGTTTGATATTTATTTGCATCCGGGGGGCAAAATGGTCATTTCACCCAAGCAACCGAAAAGGGCTTTTTTGGCCCTTCAAAAAAATCAGAGTTGGGCTGGAAAAGAGAAGTGCTGGCATGCCCAAGCCCAAAGAAAGGAGGAAGCTTCTAATTTTTTTTTTAATCAAGTGGTTAAAAATCAAGAGTTAGTTAACCATTCTCTTTGATCAAGCCATGGTGATTAAACCACATAGGTTAAGAAAGATGTCAACATTATTTGTGCATAGCTGTAATTTGAGAGGGCTGAGATGCTAATCTAAAGGTGGTAATTTCATGACTTTTCATCTTGAATTATTGGCCATTTGATGGAAATTAGGTTACACAAAAATGACAACATCTTGGAGGCTATATAACCATGCATTAAGGCTAGCCCTAAGGGAGGGGAGGCAGATTTTGTTTTTTCTTTTCCATTTTGGCTGATTTCTCTTAGTTTTTCTTAGTTTTTATCTTCTTGGTTGAGAGCAAAAAAAGAAAAGTTTAGAAAAAAAGGAAAGTTTGAAGAGAAAAGCTTGAAATATTAGCTTCTTGAGGTTGCTCTTGAGCACCAACTCTTGCACTTTCATTTTCTATTCTTATTTTTTGCTATTTTAATCTCTACTTGGTGAGTTTTCATTTTAAAATAATGTTTCTTGTTCTTCCTTTATTTCCTTTCTTAAGTATATTTTTTTTACATTTTGTTTTTACAATAAACTCACCATGGCCAAATGGCCTACATTATTTATTTTAAGTTGTTGTTTCAATTCATTTTACCATATTGTTTATGCTATTTTCTTTGTTTTTGATGTTTTAAGTGTTATGTTATTTCATGTTCTTAAGTTATATTTAATTTGGTTGCTTTGTTTGTTGCCATTTATGTCTTAGATATCATGTTTTTGCATTTTTAATTTTCTGTTTTCATGTTGTTTAAATTTGAGCATGTTTTAGAGTTAGCATATTAAGTGTTTGTGAAAATGCTTGTGTGATTCTTTGCATGATTCTTGTTTTATATCTTAGTTGAGCATGTTTTAGATTTAGCATATTAAGTGTTTGTGAAAATGCTTGTGTGATTTTTGTGTTATGACTTAGTTTTTCATGCTAGTATGCCAAGTGTTTGAGAAAATGCCATGCTTGTTGGAGCTTGAGGCCATTTGGCTACTCCATGTGTTTTGCATTGTGTGTTGCATTTTTTGTCATGCTAGTTGTTAGGTTTTTGCATTTGCATGATATTTGGTTGGATTTTTGAATTAAGCATGCCTTGTGTTTGTGAAAATGCCATGCATATCTTAGGTCTAGGTTGCATTTATTGCCATGCAAGTTCATGTTAGGTCTAGGCCATATTATTTATGTCATGCATTTTCCTTACATTTAGTTTTAAATCCATGCATTTCATGCATTATGTTTGCTGCATTATTTCATGCATTTCATGCTCATACCACTTGAATAATGACTTGAGCCAATTGATGGTTCAAAGTCATGCTCTCTTGAGCACACTTGTGGAAAATTAAGTTTGTCAAGTTGATTATTCTACCTTTGTGATTTTTTTTACTTAGCCATTTTTTATCTAACTTTCAAAAAGTCCTAGCTACTGCTTTCAAGTCATTTTATGAGTTTCAAATATTTTTACTTTGATTTTTAAATGATTTTATCAAAGACAAAAAAATGTGCTGGCAAAGCAGTTTTTTCTCCTCCAAAAACTCGTACATCTCTGATTTTTCTGGGAATTCATCTTTGATCAGAAAATTAAGCCGATTTTTTATCGTGTAGTTTTACATGTCCTGAGTCTCCAGTAATTTTTTCAGAATTTTTGGAATTTTTAAAAATAGGGTAAAAAATCGTGGATTAAAACTGGACAGTGGAGTCAGAATTGAATTTAAAGAAAAACAAAGCAGTTTTTTCTCCTCCAAAAACTCGTACATCTCTGATTTTTCTGGGAATTCATCTTTGATTCAAAAATTAAGCCGATTTTTTTTCGTGTAGTTTTACATGTCCTGAGTCTCCAGTATTTTTTTCAGAATTTTTGGAATTTTTAAAAATAGGATAAAAAATCATGGATTATAACTGGTTAGTGGAGTCAGAATTGAATTTAAAGAAAAACCAATTTTCTGTTTTGGTTAATTTACTTAGAGTGGGCTGATTAGAAGGGTTAGCTACTGACTTAGGGTAATTTCTAAGCCTTTTCAAACTCTAAAAATGGTTTTTCAAGTCCCGGGTTAAGGGTAGTCAAGTCCGGATTTTTTAAACTTAGGAAATTAGAGCCATTTTAAAGAAATTAGCCCAGTTTTTATTTTTAATTCAAGCTTTTCAAAATTGTTTTCAAACAATCACAAAGTATTTTGGTTTTAGAATATTTAATTTGACATATTTTCCTAAGGTAGCCGGATATCTTTTTAGATATACGGAATTCCTTAATTAAAGGAAAAAATACATTTCATGCATTGCATTTTTATATTCATGCATTTTATATAATATGTGATTCTTGCTATAATAATTTCTATGATATTGTTGTTATTTTGATTTATATTTTTTGATGTTACATGGTTTATTATATGGTTTCGAATATTTCATGATATCCTATGCTTTTATTTAGTTATCTTTATTTAGCATATACGTATTCATTTATTTTAAATGTTTTCAAAAGATAATGATTTTCAATAAAAATAAAGATATTCCCGAGTTAAAATAATTCATGAGTTCTCTACCGGGTTTGCTGGAGGGAATATCATCAATTATCATTAATAAAGGAATATCTTTCTTTCAAAAAAGAGAATGATTCGGAAAGTTTTCCAAAACTAATAAAAATTTCTATATTTTGCCACGTTTGTTGGGGAATATAGGAAAATTTTGAATTTATAAATTCTGGATCATTTTCAATAAAAAAAATGAAATTATTTTTCTTTAAATTGGGAATTAACTTGAAATACTAAATTTAAAACCAACTTTTTACCGAGACTTGAGATAACACACGATTAATAAGGTACCGATTTATACGGTCGTTGTGGGGGTGCTAATCCTTCCCCACACGTAACCGACTCCCGAACCCGCTTCTTTGATTTCTCTGGTTTAAAACGCAGACTTGAAATTGGTTTTTAAAATGTTTTAATTAATTTTTAAAATATTTTATAAAACCGGTTTTAATAGGTGGCCGATCACACCTAGCTAAAAAAGATTGGTGGCGACTCCATGTCTTTTTTAAGGTCATTTTCAAAACCTTCATTTTTCTAGAGGAATTAAGTCGACTTTTCCTCGATTTTTTTTAATGTCACGCCTAACGAATAAAAAAGTCTTGCGATGAGACGTCGTTACGTTATTTTTTAGGTTGCGACAGCTTGGCGACTCCGCTGGGGACATATTAGAGAGTCAGGCCTAGAATTAGTCGTGTATTATCAAAGTCTCGGTTTTTGTTGGTTTAATTGGTATTTGATTTTAATTCCCACATTTTTTTAATAAGGATAATTTTGAAAATAATAAATTGTTTTTAAATATGTTCATACTCATGTGCATGCATTTTATTTTTGTTCTCTAGTTATTTAAGGTTGTATATTATAATTGCTTGTTGGTTAATGCGTTACACTATTCTTGAATGTTTTAATTGCTAGGGCATTTAGAATAAGGTTTGTAGAATAGGTGGTGAAAGGTTTATTATTCCTCCACACACACTACACGTGCATTTGCATAACATGAATCCTCTACCCGGGTTCCGTCCTTTTAAGTGGAAGTAAAGTAACTACGCCTTCGTGATTGATCCTCCGTATGGGCTAGTGAAACACTTCCGGAGTATAAAGTACCTAATGCCTTCGTGATAATCCTCCGTACGGGCATAGGAAAATATACTCTAACGAATTGAACCCGCTTTTATCGTGGTGCCTTACTAGCCTTCACCGGCGACAGTGAGGAACAATTCGGGGCCTTAGAACTGATTCACCCTCATATAGTGAACCTAGGCGAAGCCATGCCGGATTTTCGTTAGATGTACTGAAAATAGGAACACATGGAGGGACATTTCTAAACTTTTTGTTACCTATTTTACACTCCGAATAAGTGTGGTAGATCGGGCAACGATGTACGTACATCGCCCGTAATAAATGTGATACTCCGCCTCGAAGGCATCGTGATGCCTAAATAAGCAGATATTGTTGGGGCAGATGTTCATTAGCTGTTTTTTTAAAAAAAAAAAAATCTTTTTTCAAGCATTTTGCATGTTGCACATTTCATGCATGTGTGAATAGAGCATGTACATTTTTGGTTGTGTTATTGATCTCATTCTTTGCAATAAACAGTTGGTAATTTCATTTGATGATTTCATAAAACCGGTAGTGTCACATGAACATTTGCATATGGTACCATAGTGGGATCCACCCTGAAATTCTTTTGAAAATAATGTGATTGGTTTTTCATAAATAAATAAAAAAACACAAAAAAAAAGCATGTAAAAAAAAAATCATAAATTTGGAGGCAATCTTGCATAATGAGATTTTTGTATAATCAAGATTTAGGTCCCACCAATTTCATGTAATCATTGATTTCTTTGTATATACCTTGGTGTAAATTTATGAATTCTTTACATGTATCATTTTGACATCATGTTACAGTCATAGCATGCATGGTCATTCATTGTAGAATACGTTTATGACATGCATGGTCATTCTGTATATATTCATGCATTAATTTGCTTATTCTTTACATGCATCATGTTAGCTTCAGGGTGCATTCATGGCATACATAGTCGTCATGTTATGCTCATGCATTAATTTTTCATATTGGCATCAGGTTGCATTCATGACATACACGGCCAGCATGACTTTCTTTGTATATACTCTGTGTCAGTCATTTATTCTTCACATGCATCATAATTGACATTATGTGGCATTCATAGTATATATGATCATTCATTGGTAATGCATTTGGAACATACATGGTCATTCATTGTATATATCCATGCATTGATTTGCTTATTTTTTACATGCATCATGTTGGCATCAGGGTGCATTCATGGCATACATAGTCGTCATGTTATGCTCATGCATTAATTTGTCACATTGGCATCAAGATTGCACTCATGACATACACGGTCAGCATGATTTTCTTTGTATATACCCTGTATCAATCATTTTTTCTTCACATGCATCAGAATTGACATTGTGTGGCATTCATAGTGTATATGATCATTCATTGGGAAATGCATTTGGAACATACATAGTTATTCATTGTATATATCCATGCATTAATTTTCTTATTTATTACATACATCATGTTAGCATTAGGTCGCATTCATGACACACATGGTTAGCATGATTTTCTTTGTATATACTCTATATCAATCATTCATTGTTTGCATGTATCATAATTGACACCGTGTTGCATTCATAGGATATATGATCATTCATTGGGAAATATGCTAAAATGCACATGATCAGTCATTGCATGTATCCATGTGTTGATTTGTTTATTCTTTGTTTGCAACATGTTGGCATTGTGATTGCATTTATTACATATATGGTCAGCATGTTTCCATTGTACATATCCATACATCATATTGTTTAGGCTTCACATGCATCAAATTGCATTCATGGCTCATTCATCATGACATGCATTTGGGGGAAATAAAACAGAAGTTGGCTTGGCTTTAGGAGTCTTTGAAAGAATTTCCATTTCAAATCAGAAGAAGTACTGAGTACACTTTTAATACAGGCTGGTGCTATGGAGGATGAACAAGTTGCCCGAATGGAAAAAATGGAAAGGGAACAGAGAGAATTGCGAGAACAGCTAGCAAAATCTCAAGCAGAATCTAAGGATCAGATGACTAAACTGATGGAGCTAATGTCTGCCGTAATCAAAGGAAAAGGATACACCGAAAACTTTGTCGCCGGAGAAGGGTTAGAGGCACAAAAGGGCCAAGATGAGGTCATAATAAGTGATTCCCAGAACACTGTTAACCTCGTCAATGTCCTAAACTCAGATGATCTAGCTGAACAGGCAAAGTT